>OX365957.1:33991556-38991556 GCA_947247005.1 Spisula solida | reverse complement strand
TGTTCCTCTCACCAGATTGCAACTGTTTGAACTTCACAACTTTGAAACAAGTGTTCTAATTCAGTCTTGGAGGTAGGTACTTTCATTGCTGAAGTATAAGACTACTATAATAACACTACCGTAGCCAGTACAATGGGTAAAGTAGACAAATCTAGTCTTACACAACTCAAAAATATGATTAATTCAACAAGCAAACAACAGCACATGCCACAACAAAACGGCATTATTCACATATATTTCAAGACATAAACTTCAGACTTAAAATTGATCTAACACTACATTGTTATATAGAGATAACATTTAAACTAAATCTCATTTCTGTAGATTCAATGTATATTTAAGAAAAAGGCTCTTAAACATAAATTTTGTAAATTAGAACTCATACGTTTAAGTCTTATATTAAATAATTTGTGGATAGAACAGCGGACTGAAAAGAGAACCTCACACATAAAACTAATCTGGATCCACCAGTCATATCACAAGAGTCTATATCACAATATTGCTGAATACTAATACCAGTACTACAAAAATCCCATCAGGCTAAAACAGTGAATATCCTTACTAAGCAATCACAGTGGAGATTCTCCGCAAAGCCAACACAGTGGAGATATATCTGCAAGATTCAAGCCACATTTAAAGTACCACTCTCACACATCAGTAGTCAGTCAAGTATCCAGACCATGATTCAGGTGAACAACAGGCTGGTTCATTAGAATGTCAAAGGTTTATGGCTAGCCTTTAGTGGTGGCATGTGTTTGGTCCCAATCACCTTGTTGATAAAAAACATGTATACTTGAAGACCTTTAACTTTCCAAGGGAGGTAATCATCATTTATGCCCTGCCCTTTGCATCTTATTAATCAGAAGGTCACAGAATCAAGGCACTTGGTATCCTTTGCTTAGGCAACAGAGCCCTGAACCCCACTGGTCTGTTAGTCAACCAAGATAATGTTATGATTCTAACATAATCCGGGAACTGGATTCCAGGTCAACTGAGACTATGTTTTAATTCTGACATGATCTGAGAATGGATTCCAGCAAATCTGTTTTCTACAATCTTTTTATCATGATTACCATCAACAATCTGTAAAACAAAATTTAATTTTAACAAGAGGACCATAGATCCTGGGGCGCTCACCTGCTAAACATGGCCAAACTTTGAACTTGACCTTAAGGTCATCAAGATAACGTTTGACTAAACTTCATGAAGGTTAAAACAAAACTGAGGCCTCCAGAGTGTTAACAAGGCTTCGCTATTATTTGACATATTGACCTAGTTTTTTACTCACATGACCCAACTTCAAACGTGACCTTAAGGTCATCAAGATAGACATTTTGATCAAAGTTGATCAAGATTAAAGCAAAATTATGGCCTCAAGAGTGTTAATAAGATTTTTCTATTATTTGACCTATTGACCTAGTTTTTGACCCCACATGACCCACATTCGAACTTGACCTATATGTCAATGAGATACAACTAAAATTGGAAGTGCTAGAGCGTTAATGGTGAAATGTCTAACGGACGGACGGACGACGGACAAAAAACAATCACAAAAGCTCACCTTGACACTTTGTGGCAGGTGAGCTAAAAATTAACATAAATTAATGTTACTGTATAAACTGTCATAATTCATAGGTAAGAAACTCTGCAGAAATTACTTTATTCTAATTTATGCTAGATCGTTGTTGAAACAAGTTTTTGAACTTTCCAATATTAATCACTCTCGACACCTCATTCCTGATGTTATTCTTTGCCATGGTATTCTGTGGATATTGGTAAGGCATAAAAATATTGTTTGCTTCTGGTAACATCCACCCCGTAATATTGGCTGGTAGGTCAGACAATGCTATTTTTATTTGTTCTTTTTTACATAGAGCAAATTCCATTTGAAAAGCGTACTATGACAATAGTCCTGTTATTTTTGAACATCCCTCACACTTGAAATTTATTCCATCTTATTTTAGTTTGACCAATTTATTTAAGGTTGATTGTGAAACAAGTTCTTAGGACATATATTTATCACTCTCCACACCTCATTTTTGACGGTACTCATCATCAAGAGGTAAAGTATGAGAAACAGAAGCCACCCTTGTTACCCTGATAAAACAACATGATTGGATATTCCCAACATGAATGAAAAATGGCCGACATGAAAAATGTGATAAGTGCATTGTTTTTGCAATATTTTCCATATAAACTATCCAGATTGTTTATTTCAATATTCCATAATCAACATATGAAGAAAATGTACTATTTGCACTAAACAATTTGCATATAGGTAATATTTTTCACAATGTAAAGCCTTAAAGAATGTGTGGATTTTGCATTTGAGAATGAGTTTTGTACTTAATAACGTTGTAAAACTCATTTATTGGACTCTATGTAATGAATATCATTTGGGAAGTATCGGCAGTTGTGTAAACTATGATTTGGACGTTTCAATTTTTCAAAATCTTAGATAAATTAATGCTCACCAACAATAATTCAAACATGTGTAGTATTTTTTGGATACTGACCGACGTGATTGTTAAATTTATTAGGATACTGGCCAACATGATTGTGGATAAAAACCAACATTACAAATTGAAATCTTGCCAATGGGATTCTCAAGGTACAAATAATTGTACATTAAAGAAGTGTGCTCATGGATTGTGGTAGCAGGTTTATGAGCATACCCGATTTAAGGCATTTCACACCCAGTCTATAGCACATGCTTTTAGGACATTTAATAATCAAAGCACTAAGCGTGCTGATGGGAGGCGATCTGGTTGCTGCTACTAAAGCTTAAACGACTTTACACGTTTAACGTTTGTTTTCTTACTGCCGATCTTGTCTTGAATGTCAAAATAGGCATATGTGACTATATAGGCATCTAGGGTATCTAAATAATTGTAAAAAGGGGCATATTGATGTATATGTAATACGTGTATTGAATGCGTATATCAAAAGTGGCTTTAAAATAATACTGCGCGCCTATTTATCAGATTCTACAGTACCGTCTTGTAATCACTTCCATCACAGCGTTAGACATCTCTAGAAAGCGGCTAGAATAGCCACACCATATGATTGCATAACATAACGATACACGATTAATTGATAAAACCATCACGTGACCCTGGTCTGAAGTTTCTAAAAATAGCTATACGGCTGGGACATTTGATGAACAAGTTCGATATCTCCCCGGCTGAGTGATTATCTGCAAAAATATCGATTCAATGAACAGTTTCACAATAAATATTGGGAATGTTGACAGTTTCTGGAACTACTTGAATGCGGATTCACATAGCAGCCTAAAGGCGGTCCAGGTTGCATTAAGAAATGGGCAATGGTAGTATAGAGAGGCTTACGCCTACCAAAAATGGGTACAAATGTTCACCACATCAAGACGATGTGTCATGCACAAAACCCAGGTCCTTAGCTTAAAGGTCAAGGTCACACTTAGAGGTCAAATGTTAAAAAGCTCAAATAGGCATGTGATTCGTGTCCGCTCTGTAATTTTGTCATCTCCTATTGGGTATTTTATAATATTTGGTACAAATGTTCACCACATCAAGGTGGTGTGCCATGTGCAAGACCCTGGTCCCTAACTTAAAGGGCAAGATCAAAAGTTAAAACTCTCAAATAGGCATGTGATTCATGTCCGCTCTGTAACTATGTCATTTCTTATTGGATATTTATAACACTTGGTACAAATGTTCACCACATCGAGACGGCGTGTTATGCGCAAGACCTAGGTCCCTTGCTCAAAGGTAAAGGTCACACTTAAAGATCGAAGGTAAAAAGGCTCAAATAGGCATGTGATTCATGTCAGCTCTGTAACTATGTCATTTCTTATTTTATATTAATATTACTTGCCACAAATGTTCACATCATCAAGACGAGATGTCATGCGCAAGACCCAGGTCCCTAACTCAAAGGTCAAGGTCACACTTAGAGATCAAAAGTTAAAATTCTCAAATAGGCATGTGATTCATGTCAGACCTGTAACTATGTCATTTCTTATTTTATATTTATATTACTTGCCACAAATGTTCACATCATCAAGACGAGGTGACATGCGCAAAACCTAGGTCCCTAACGCAAAGGTCAAGGTCATACCTAGAGATTAAAAGTTAAAAGGCACAAGTATACGCTTCTGGTCTGCTTTGTTTTTTTGTTATTTCGTTCTGGATTTAAAATTACTTGGTTAAATTTGCACTAATTAAACCCTGACTCAAATGTAAAGGTCACACTTACAGACCCAGCTCTTGTCTGCTGTTCAATGTCACATTTAAGCAATTACAAACTTGTTTCAAGTTATTCCATTTGCATAGCTTTATACTTAGATGTCTGATGACAGCTTTTAGCGGGGGCATCCGTGTCCTGTGGACATATTTCTAGTTAAATACTTTTTTCTGCTATATGTTGGTAAAATTCATAATAAGTCAAGACAGGTAAATTTAACACATGTATCTAAATGTGCAAAATTCACCAGGCTAAACGCTGTGAGCATGTCTTGAATGGTGCCAAATTGTATTTCTAATTTAAAAAAGGGGACATAATTTCAATATATACTTAGTACATCTAGAAACGCAACGGTTTTATTCCCATTTTTTTCTTACTTGCATTATACATGTATTTTTGAATTTTGTGTAGTAATGTTGTATAATCTTGTAGAAACTTGGCCATCATCCAACTTTTATCGATCGTGTTACGTAAATCCCGTGCACCGATATAATCACAAAAAGCATGATTTCCACGTGCACCAATTACGCATGATAAATCTTGGTATAAATTGAAACGAACTTTTTGTAAAGTTTGCTAATAAAAAGAAAATCACAAAAGAAATGGCATATGTTCAGGAATAAAAATGCCATGATTGTCCGGATGCTTATGGCAGAGATGTTTAACAGGAGTTTGCATCTAAAGACACACTACCAACACACTGGCACCATTTGCGACAGCCTAAGTTCAGGTCATGCATGCGTAACAAGCCTCCCACAGGATGAATAAGACAGCGTGGAACAGCTCCAGATCAGGCTCACAACTGCTGCCGACAGTGTTCAACAACTTGTTGCTCATCATGAATAAGTAATCAACTTTACATATTGACATAAAACAACGATTCCGAAAAAATAGCTAATTTATAAAAAAAAAATCGTTATTTTTCGGTCGCACTATATTTATGTTCCGTTATTTTTCGGCCGCACTATACACCAAAACACTGCTCTGCACCTAAATGTAGCTCTATGTGATAAAATGTTACAGATGTATTGATAATGGAATAAAACAGCATCAAGTAAAATTATTGTAGTTTGATTGTCCATCATCAGATTAAACAAATATTGACAGTAGAACCCAGTGTTGCGTTTCTAGATGTACTCAGTATATATTTGATAGAGTTGCCTATTCATGTGGAGGTCATGGCGTCATGATGGTGATAAAGTATGCAAAGTATCAAAGATACATGTCTTAGAGGTTAAAATTGTGTACATAAACTGTAAACGTTTGTATTTCTAAGTACATTAGTCCAAATTGGGCATAACATTCAACAACATGCTTGATAGAGTGCAGATGTTGTGGTCAAGACGGTTGACAAGTACGCAAAGTATCACAGCAATATGAACATGCACTTAGATATTATAGGTTAATACTTTGAACGTAAACTTACAAATTTCACGAAGTTGAAAAAAGGGACATATTTTCCGATAAATACTTCATAGAGTTATCTACTCCTACGTACGTGTTGGAGTCATCCCATTATTCTTCCAATAGTGAAGCTACATATTAAATTCGCACTGCAGTGCATCAGTGAAAATTCAATGTTGGTCAGTATCCACTTTAAAAGATAAATCATGTTGATCTTTATCCTCAATCATGTTGGTTTTTATCCATTTTTCACACATGGGCTACTTTAAATAGTTATCACGTAGAAACGGCAAATGTAAATAACTTACTCTAAACTAAGTCTGATAGTGAAATGAATGAGCTGTATAAACAAAAGATCTTAACCCAAAATAAACAACAATATATATGTTTTATAGACTGTCAAATAAATCCAACACAGATTTTTCTAACTTTTTATCGTATTGTGTATCACATTCACAAACATACGGATAAATAGTTTTAGTTTCATTGAAGGAATGTACAAGTTTATCTTCATACAGCATGAGAAGGTGGTTAAACCCGTAGATTTTGAAGAATTAGCCGAAAATGCGATGAATATGTAAACATACATCCGCCATTGTTCAATCATGTTGGGAATATCCAATCTTGTTGTTTTATCAGGGTAACAAGGGTGTCCAGCCAGCTTTCCACTTTCTGCTGTGTGTATAGCAAATACTGTAGCACACAGACAATCCAAAGCCACACAGAAACGACAACAGCGCCTAGCCATCCACGCAAGATTCAGACATATATCTAACCAAATGGATCTATCAAGCAAGCCTATATACTCACTCTGCAATGAATGACACATTGTGGACTTCAAAGTATGTGCATAATTAACCATAAAGGGAGGTAATTATAAATGATAACTACACTGAAGTGAAGTACGGGGCCACTTTTTACAGCTGTCACACAGCAAGTTATTTGTGTTCTTAAATAAAATATAAAACACAGTTGTCAGCAAAAAATCAGAAGACAAGTCAGGAATGGACTTACCAACACAGATGGTCTTATCATGGAGTTGTCTCCCTCTACATGCGATGCAGATTTCTCTCCCTTTATCAACCAGTTTTCATGCAGGCCGTGTAGTTGCTGTAGAT
The DNA here is from genome assembly GCA_947247005.1 of Spisula solida. Classification (NCBI taxonomy): domain Eukaryota; kingdom Metazoa; phylum Mollusca; class Bivalvia; order Venerida; family Mactridae; genus Spisula; species Spisula solida. The sequence continues at coordinate 38,984,810 of OX365957.1, read as the reverse complement.
ACTACTGGAAGACAAAACAGTATCAGATAGTAAACAAGAGACGTTTGTAAAACATGTATGCCCCCCATGGCAGCCCAATAGTCAGAAATGGTTGTGGTCTAAGTGACCAGGAAGAGTGCAGTACAAATCAAATGATTGAATCTGGCTTGTTTAAAATATTGTACATAATGTTGAGTTGGGTATATGAGGGCCAGTCATAAAGTAAGACCCCTGTCTTATTCATAGTAAATATGTGATGGATTTTTTAACTGTGTCGAACCCCGATGCTACCAGTTTGAAGCCAAGACTTTTAAATTATTTTCAATGTTCACGATTTTTGTCAAAGTGAAGCAATACTTAATAGGCACCATCCAAACATTGATCTCTATGCACATACCATAAATCGTTAACCTAGCATTGATACTTTTTGTGTTACTATTATACAAAGATCCAGTTAAAGGGAAGTAATTTAACTATTTCTGTATCCATAGCGACCATGTTTTTTGTCAGAAAAAATTAAGTATGCACAATCTCCTTGAAGACTCCTTTCCATATACCAAGCTTTATAACCCTAGCTTGGAAACTGTTCGAGTAAGAGCAGGATCCTAGATTTTGAAGTATTTCACTATTTCCGTATCCATAGCAACCACAATTTTTGTCAGAATCAAAATATTTTTATGACTTGTATGTAATGAGCACGAATGTAAGATTATATTTATCTCATAACCTTAGAGAACGCTCGTTATCATACAAAATGATGATGTATGCTGCATAGGTTTCAACCAAAATTTAGTGCTACAATGAGTGCAATGTCTTGACAAGGTTGGTATTATCTTGACATCATTGGTGGATCAAAGCATGGATTGCCTAACACCACGTCAGGCTAATTTAAATGTTTATTGCTACCTCTGGGAGTGCCAAATGATATTTCTGGTACAGCTTCATTACACAGCTAGGCCACAGGTTATGTGATAAATGAATGAACATGAATTTTGGTATACATGGTGTTCAAAAATTTGTTCTCAAATTTTAAATTCATACTAAATTTCATTTGAGCTATGTACACAGCGTACAATTTTAATTACTTACTCTAAATTAGATTACCAGTAGAACAAAGTAGAATTCTATGGAATTTAACCTGACCATTTTACGTTCTTCTGATGTCAGAGAAATAAACTATTGAAACTTAATCATCGAGAAAGAACTTTTTTATCACCCTGTACATTTAACAGCTCCAACCAGAAGATTGACAGGAAGAGGGGAGATATACGTACCAAGGTTATGTTCTGTTCCTCGGGACGATTTCTTCTCTTAATTCTCTGATAACACACTTCAGGTGAAGTCCTGAGATATACTAAAACGCAACAAAGAATAATCTCGATAGTTATTACGAGTATGGTCTTGGTAGTCGACGGTCTGAATCCCAGTTAAACAGACCTGGCTGATCAGTGATCCCAACACGTACTTAATAAATATAGCTATATTCTAACTACATATTCAGACAACTTCCCGCACATGTCGCTGGTATAAGCTGGATTATCTTCAGTCAAGTTTTAACAGGAACAAGGAGTCTTTATTGAACAATCTAGGGTATCGCACCGGATACCTAGTATAACACAACTGTTCATTCCCCCGAAATTAGAGATCATTTGTCCTTTTTGGCAGGAAAATAAACAAAATGAACACGCAATGTAGTTGGACGACCTACCTATCAAATCCACATGTCTATCAGACAAACAATATACATGTAGTTAGACAATCTACCTATCAAATCCACATGTCCATCAGACATCTTCATTGTTTCCTTAAACCATTCATTGAGTAAAATATACTCAAACTCTGTTAACACAGAACTGAAACAGCAATAACATAGCATGATCAATGCTATACACACAACTGGAAGAGTTTTAGACATAAAACATAATAAATTATGTATCCCACAAAGGGCAATAACTCAGGCAAAAATCATCAAACCTTAAACTGCTGACAATATTCACTAGATTTTAAGGTATCAAGAATTCATGTGAAGTTTTTTTCATAAAATCTGACCAGTGGTTAATGAGATCAAGTGTGGACAAACTTGGTGACATCCATCCATCTAGTCTTGCACAAAATGAATATGTCTCACCCCACTATATGTGGGAACTGAAAACTGATGTAAGCTTGGAAGGAACTCAGATGTCAAGTATCCAGAGTGTTACATTGGTTTCCAAGGCAGTTACATACTGATCTCACCAATCATGGATGTTACTGTTCCAGGCAACCACACTGACCAGATAAACTATATATAATTATTCAGTAAAGCTCACTGCAGCAGCTGGCACTTTGTATTGAAAGCCACTGTTACCTTGACTTACTGTCATTAAAGTGGTAGAGCTCATTTGTAGGTCATGACCAATCCCCCTACCTAGTTTGTGGACTGGGTAGGCTCATGCATATACCAACAGAACGACATGTACAACGCCCTGCACCATTACTTCTTCCATGAGGGCAAAATCAATACATGAATAAATCTCACCTGTTCTTTAGGTTTTCAAAAAAACAATATCTGGCACTGTGTATAGACCTCTCCATTACACGGACTGGTCTAGTCTGAAATCACAACAAGATACGTCAAACTTGAAACCATTAATCAGGTCTGTCACCTGTTTACATAACATTGTTTATATATTAAACATTGCCATTTCTCTTAATAATTCACAATGCTTTTTACAGTCCATTTAGGATATTGTGACAGTGACGTTGCAGTTTATGTGTACGAAAAAGGTTACAATCATTATCTAAACAGGTAGCGTGAATATAGCATGTTAGTTTAACATTGAAAGTATAGTTGTTTGTACAGTATAAGCCTTTATAATTGGTTATACACCTTTTATAGTGGACTCGACCGCTGCATTGCTGGATTCTTACCCTGACTGGACTATATTGTGTTTAATGAATAGTAACATAAAAGCCATACAATTGTTCAGCTTACATAACAGACATACCCTAACAGTAGAGTTTGATTATATTAATTAGATGCCAATGAAGACATTAGATACTCTCTACTGCTTTATTGAGTTAAATTATGATCCTGGACCAGTGACCTTTCATGAGAGAAAAAACAATCCACTGCCATAACTTAATTGAGGTGTTTATGTCTATGATAGTGCGCATATTGTGATTGGTTTATTAATTTATCTTATATTAGAATATTGTAAATAAAATTGATTTATTGATTCAGGTATTTTTACTTCCTGTTTATGATTGTTAGCAGTCTGAGTAGTTTAATAACCTTATCGACAAATAAACACACTGAGAATGTTTCACCAGTCATCTCACAGAAGTTTAGATAAGGAGTTATAATCAACATAATTATATTTAATATAGTGATAAAAAGGATGATTCACATGGTATGGGTAATTTTATTTTCCTTAAATAATAACAAAAATGATTACATTCCAGAAGATGCCATTGAATTTGTTTTCATTTTAATGATTATTTAACATTTTAATTAAGAAATAATGAATATGTACGAGGGGTGATTCAGAATTACGTGGCTTTTTGCTCTAACAAGTTTATTCTACATCAGATGGGTATGAAAATTACACAAAAGCGGATTTTATCTATTATTGACATAAGTCACAACACATATTTAAAAACAATTCTTTGCATCAACAGTTATACGCTACCATAGCAACACATTAATGCTTTCGCGGATCAACACTGAATTTTTCAGTAAAACTTTTTACATTATTGCTGATTGTTATTGAGTGTCTTCATTTAAAAATTCAGAAATATGGCACCGTATTATCTAACATCTTATCGACAACTGGGTAAAAGTTCAAGGTAAAATTCAGTATATTTGTCATGTTATGAATATATGAGTTACGGTTGTCATATCATAATAAACGTAAAAAATGACGTTTCAAGATTTCCTTTACAGTCGCATTAATTTGCAATTCCGTGTACAGATAGGAAAAACCCAAACGCAGACCGAAGAAATGGTGGAGAAATCAAGTATTAGAGCTTTTGTATCACGAATATTTGTTTTTAAATGTCACACACCTTTTAAAGAAGGCCTGGGTGATATAACAGACAATGATGGTAGAGGTAAACACCTGACGTTGACTGAATCGGTGCTTGTGTTGGTCAGAATCGACTAACCGTGACATTAATTGGAAAAGTATGATCTTACAGAGCTGGTAACGGTACAATTCGGTAAATTTTGACAGGGCAATTACAAATGCATAAAATAAGAGTATAATGGATTTGGGATAATAAAGCAAAGTTGATTAACAGTGTTCAAAACTTCATGAAATGATATAGGCGTAAAGGTGATGTCGTACGACATTTCTGAGCTGCCCCGCGATTCATAACCATACCCTCTTATAGACGCTGTATTTACGTTATTGATGATCATATCCAAATGAAATTTGGTATACATGTGCAATAAGTATCAATATTACGTGGTATAAAGATTCGTAACTTGAAGTATAACGGTTTTTGAATTAGAGCAAAAGTCCACGTAATTCTGGATCACCCCTCGTACCTGTGTTTTATCGTAGAATAAAGCACAGTCACGAGTTTGGATGCATAGTAATTAAATCACAAGTGATTTAATGCACGCATCCAAACAAGTACATATTATTAGCAAAAGGTACATATTCATTATTTCGATTCTTATACAGCCAATATTCCGCATTTGACATTACTAATCAATACATATCCGCTGCACTATTTTCTACCTCAGAAGGGTTATTTGCAGTTTGAAGTTATTCAGCCATAGCTGTGTTTTATCGGCAGTTTGTGCACACTGTGATTACCTCCATGTGTACTAGAATATATCTGAAACCGCTGATTGTGTTAGAATGATTATTTAACTGAGTTTGTTCATTTTAATGATTATTTAACTGAGTTTGTTCATTTTATGATTATTTAACTTGTTTTAAGTCCCGCCACAGAGTGTATTTCAGTCATGGTTGTAGCAATTACCACAGGAACTTGCATTTATAATTTGAAAAAAATTTTTTTTCACTAGGTCTACTGTACTATTAAAATATAGACAGGAGTGCAATGCGATTGTATCCCACGAACTGTTCTAATACAAATATTTTCTCTATACCAACTTGACAGTTAAAACACATGATCTAGGCAGTTAAAGGGGCTACTAACAATACAGAATACACCCACACCTTAACCGATCGGTACCGATAATCGTCTAATATCGGCTTTTAAAGCCAATATGTGTGGAGTTTTGATTTGGCGTCGACTCCATTGAGCATAATAAAGCATATTAAAGCTCATGTATTATCATAATTGTACTTTAAATTTTGTTTTAATAGATTTAGACTGTGTTAATTTTTTTAAACATGTAACAGTTTTCACTCATGCATAAACTTGAAATACATTCAATATAATATCGGATTACATGTTGTATTTCAATTGAAACGTAAACATTTCTCACTACAAAGCTTATCGATCTATCACAAGTGAATAAAGAGGAATACCCGGTATACAACTGCTACTCATGTTCTATCCTCTACTTTATCAACCAACATGGGGTTGTGCATTGTACTGAATTGATAAACCCACTCTGAATGAAAATGTTATTGTCAAACATCTCCATGCACAGATTTTAAAGGCATATAAGGCCACAAATAAAATATTATTTGTTTTCCCTTCCCGACCCTTCCTCAGTCTGGTCAATTAGGGCTGGGTTGGTTACATAAGGTAAATAAAGCATTTTTGTTTTATTTTCAATATTTTGTTCATTGTCAATAATTTTTGTCTTCGGACTCTAGTATATCAACCAGAGTTTAATTATTTAAGAAATAAACTTATTTTTTTCAGAACGTCAAAAGATCAAAAGATAATTTGACTAGGATTTTTTTAGCTTGGGTAGGTAGGGAAGGGGGAAATTAATGTACAATATTTTATTTTTGGCCTGTAATATAAATTTTTTTGGCACAAGATATGTTTTGCTATTGTCCCCCTGAACTTAAGGTGTAGTTGTTATCTTGGTCCATACAGGTATAGTCCGCCCAGGATAATGTGATATTTACAAACATTAATCGGTTTGGTCAACTGTGGCAAAACTGGTTTAACAAATCACTTAAATAAACAGATAAGGTCAGTATTGTACTTAAAACATCTCTGATAATCGTGCACATACTTGTAATCCACCTTTGTGGAATATACCAAATTTTCCCACCTATCACATTATCCTGGGCGCACTATACAGGTGCTCTACTGTTGAATACTGCATTAAATATCAGTTTTATTGAATGCTTTCAATAGCCAAACATTCAGGAAGTTATGAACAATTATACAGTCATTAGAGAGAAGGAGATACAGGGACATAAAAACATGGAGGCAAATATTATCTAGGGTCTATTTGAGGCCTTTTTTCTTCAAAAAACATGCTTTTTTGGTTAATTTTCAAAATTTCACTGATGCAAGCACCTTGGTGTGCCTCAGCATGACCACAGGCCTGAGATTATTTAAAAAATAATGAATACGTAGCTATGTTTTGTTGCGTAATAAAATATAGGCACGTGTTTGGATGCTTAGTAATTAAATCACGAGTGCGTAGCACGAGTGATTTAATGTATGCATTCAATGAGTGCCTTTATTTTCTAACAACAAAGCACAGCTTCCTGTTTATTATTTCGATTCTAACATCGCCTATACTCTGCCATTTATAGCACAATAAGACAGGTTGATGTCAAACTACTTTCTTTCCTAGGAACGTTACCGTCACCATTACGTCATTTGTCATAGTATATGAAATCAAACGTGACGTCATCAATCAGCTATATTTTATCGCGGTAATAAAATATGGTAAGCTCAATATACGCAAAGAAGGTAAATCTCACAGGCTATGTTAGAATTATTATTATTATATATTATTATCATTATAAATATTATCATTATTATTATCAATAGAGATACATAATTATGTTATATATATAACCTTAGGCCCTACATGTGATACTTTTTGTTTACAGGCAGAATATCACAGACTTCTCCTGGAGGTTAAGATTGTGTGAACTACTAGTGTAGAGAAAATGGGAAACAAGGCTTCTGTCGAACCCGAACCAATGTTTGGTTTAGATACCATTCTCGATGATGTTCCATGGATAATGGTCAGCTATGACCCAGGACCCTACTACACGGGTTTCAAGTATTATACGGACCTACAGGTATACTCAAACAGACCAGAGTGTGTAAGTTCCCTGGATGTTCCACCACACCCGCCATCCAAGGATATACATAGTAACATACCAGACACAGCCGGCGGCTTACAGTCTGCAGTAAGATCAGTACAGTGTGAGAATGGTCTAACAGTGAAATGTCTGGTGGAACAACTGGTGAAGCTGTATGAAGACAATAGCAATCAAGCTGATAGGGTAAAACTGTTATACAACTGGCTTAGTGCACAGAACATAAGAGAGTCCCAGTACAAGTTAACTCATGATTTTTACGCAGTCCATTATCATTTGCAAAAATTACAAGATGGGAGAAATTCTCATGCAGCATTCTTCTCTTTGTTATGTTACTATGCCAACATCCCTTGTGTCATTGTGAAAGGTCATGTGAAAGGTCAAGGTTATGAGATTGACAAGGATATTTCTGATGATTTGACACGAGAATGGAATGCAGTGTTGGTTGACAAGCAATGGCGATTGTTGGATTCTTACTGGGGACGGATATATGGGGAGAACACCATGAAAACAGATGAGTTTTTTTTGTTCATAAATCCGGAGCATGGAAAATATTCCCACTTTCCGGAAAATCAAACATGGCAGCTATTAGAAGTACCAGTAAGTCGATATCAGTTTTTGAAACAGCCTATACTAAAGCCGAGGTTCTTTGAAATGAATTTGGAAGTAGTTAATCAAACCAATGGTGAAATAAGATGTGCGGATGAAGAAATTAAACTTGTATTTCGAATAAAATCAGGAAAAACTAACAAAACATCATTTGTTTGTGCTTTAAGTATTTATGATGTCAAAAACAGAAAGTGGACGTTTTTACCATCATTGTCTAAAAATGTTACAATCGGCTATAAATCTAGCAACATTAAAGATGGCAGTAAAATCGATGCACATCAAGTTGAAGATGGGGCATCTGGAACCAGCTTGATACATGGGGCACCAGTATCAAGGAATGAACAAGCAGACCTTTCAGTGAAAATCCAATTTCCTGATTCAGGAAATTACAAGATTGAAATCATTGGTAGAAATGAGCCATCAATGCCTTATGACAGGGTTGCGGTTTACAATGCCATCGTGAAAACCTCGCCTGGGCCATTTCCAGACCTTAGAAAATGTGGTTTAGAAGCAGTATCACATACAGAGACTGACATTACTAGTGCAGTACCGGAGACCCTACAAGTCAGATTTAGAATTCGTGAAACAACACCGACACGAAATATTACACTGAGATACCAGCTGATACCTAGTACAATTGCTGAACAAACAAACACAGGAAATGTTGTACCGGACGCTAAATATTTCACACCTAATGTGAGTAATATAATCACTGTGTTGGTACATCTAGATAACGTCGGTAACTTTACAATGTTCATTGCAGCTAAGGTAGACAACATAGACAAGGGAACTGTGATTCAATACAACATTAGCACAACACCAGGGGTAGAGTATAATGCAGTACTTGAACTCAAGAAAGCCATCGATCTTCGTGATTCGGACAAGCTCAAAGAAGCTATCAAGGTGGCTGATCCAGTAAAAACTCATGAAGGAGTACGAGAAAAGTATGATGAAGCTTCAAAGCTGTTTCATCGCTTGCTTAGGGCTAAAAAGACGATGAAACGACTTGGCAACATGCACAAAAATCGTATTTCTGTGCTGAAAGCATGGAAAAATCCAAATGACAAAATTGTAAGAACAATTAAAGCATTACTTTTGTTGCTAGGGAAACCAGAGAAACAGTTAAAGACATGGGATGAGATGAGAATACATCTGACTGATGATATCATCCGACAAATAAACGAGTTTGATCATCAGAAAGTATCAAATGCTGTGGTACGAAAAGCGAAACATGTGCTTGGTACAGAAGATACGTACAGCTCAATACAACAAGCTGAGGACGTGGCAGCCTTTGTTTACTGGATGGAAACTGTGTTTGAAGCTAAACAACTGTAAATTATTCATACATGTGAGTGAACTGAATTTGCTGGTTTAGATTGAGAAGGTCATAAGTACAAAATCGATATTTTGAGAAAACAAGACAAGAGGATCATAGATCCTTGGGCGCTCACCTGCTAAACATGGTCAAACTTTGAACTTGACCTTAAGGTCATCAAGATAAACATTTTGACTAAACTTGATGAAAGTTAAAGCAAAAATGTGGCCTCCAGAGTGTTAACAAGGTTTTGCTATTATTTGACAAATTGACCTAGTTTTTGACCCCACATGACCCAATTTCGAACGTGATCTTAAGGTCATCAAGACAAACATTTTGACCAAAGTTGATGAAGAATAAAGCAAACATGTGGCCTCAAGAGTGTTAACCAGGTTTTCCTATTATTTGACTTTTTGACCTAGTTATTGACCCCACATGACCCAACTTCAAACTTGACATTAAGGTTAATGCAAAAATGTGACCTCCAGAGTGGTAACAAGGTTTTCCAGGTTCAATGACGTTACATTTTGCGTCGTTTATGTAACGGAGTCCGTTTGTCAGCAGATAGATGTGTATTTTCATGTGATTGTTGTCATATGATAAAAATTATCTAACACTTGTTGTCTATTTGGTACAAACTTACACTAAGCTTGTTTCGGAAATATCATTAAGCTTTCCAGAGGCTCGCTTAGACCTGCCGTCCACTAGGACCCCGAAGGGTTCCCGAAGGCTAAATTTGCCTAATCGGGATGGTTCGGCATGTCTTCGGGACGTTCTGGAACCCTTCACGCTTCTGGAAGCCTTCTGGACACTTCGGGACCGAAAAATCTTCGGCATCCAAATATTAAAAGTTTTAAAATTTCGACGCCGAAGGTCTTGTTCGGGAGGGCTTCGGGGGTGCTTCAGGGTAATCGGGAACCCATCGGCAACAGTTCGGGGTGTTCGGGAACCCATCGTCATTCACGCGGCACCTTCGGGCAGCTGAAGCAATGCCGAAAGCTCCCGGAATACGACGAGTGGATGAGTTATACACTCGGAAGCTATGCCGATCATGTTAAGAAACATGCCGAATAGTTGCCGAAGGCGCCGATTGTGAACGGAAGGGATGCCGAGTCGAAGCAGTATCTCCCGAACTATACAAGAGCGACTGCGGAAGCGATCAGGCCAGTTTGCCGATAGTTTTAATCTCGAGTATATCGTTTTTACCATGTGTCAGCCCCTAGAAAACGATGACATAACCAGTGTCCCATGGTCTTCAGCTATTAAAGGAAAACATCAGAAAGAGACACCCGATATATCTACCTAGGACTTAATATGTCAGTGTTTTTTATACCTGAAACTAAGTCTTCAACTTTTGTGTAGCTGAAAATAATTATGTATTTTAATGTTTATAGCTGAAACTAGCGAGATTAATGTCGTCTTCCATCAATCGCATTCAACTTTCAATGATAACAAGATAGTAGTTCGGCATCGCTTATATACATCGGCAACCTTTCAGCATTCTATCGGCATCGATTCGTAAACACTTCCGCATATTCTGCAAAGTAACCGCAACCTTTCCGCGCGAAAACATTCGGGACCAATTCCTGAACTGTCGGCATTCATTCGCGTTGCGTTCGGCTACTTCGGATAGGTTTCGGCGTTTATACTCCAACCATTCGTATAACGAACCACGAATACATCCCGAACGATCCCGATGGCAAAGATCCGCCCATTTTTATTGATAATTGATCCCGAAAGGTTCCCGAAACAAGCAAACTGTAATCGGCTAACCTTCCGCATATCATCGGGGTCTAGTGGACGGCAGGTCTTAATAAAATTTCCAGAACTCATTTGGCGTCGAGCGCAGGAAAACGTCCCTTACGACGTCACGATGATAACGTCATCAAATGCGTCATAAAATGCGTTAGACTAGAACGCGCGTAATGTTTTAACATTCAACGTCCGCATTTATAACTTACGTTTATATTCTCCAATTGTGTCGCTGAAAAGACAACACTTAGCAGGAAGAAAAAGAAACCCAGTATAATTGGTCAACATATTTCATAAATTCAGACAAAAGTAAATTACTTGTTCATTTGACATTAAACTTCTAATATCAGATCTATGTCTATCAAACTTTAATTACGCATTTTAATAGTGAATGTAATTCTCTGTATTTATGTATTTTATACTAGTATAGAGATTGTCCTCAGTATTTGAAAAAAAGTAAAAAAAAACACTATCACAGGTGTACATCTATCATGTAGGTAGGCCTACGATAGGGCCTACCTACTTAAACAATGACTTGGTCACCGGCTGGTTACGGTCACTCGGGCTTAATTGATAAGATTTAATGTATATGCTTTTATATTTGTGCTCCCCTGTCGGAATGAACATGTCTGACAATGTCAGACGATTTATTGACAAGTGTAATAAAATAATGTTGTCAAAGTATAAACTATGACGTAAAGTTGGACACAGCAAAGTCCACATATACAACAAAAACTTATTAAAATAAATAAAACCAAAATACATGTACATCATGATGTATTAACATGGTGGAGGTGGGGTGGATTGTGGAAAAGAAGTAATTAAACTTAAACTTAGCCTAATAGCGCTGAGAAGTTTGTTGACGTTCTCGAGCAGGCGGGTTCTCATACTAAAGTTTTGACTGTGCCCAAAATGAGTCAAAGATAAGTAATTACAATAAAGTATACATTATCGACCCAGTCGATAGTATATATAACAAAGTTATAATACACTAAGTTAATCCCACACTAAATATAAACTACTTTATAATGTATGCACTTATAAATTATTGTTTTATATTTGTGCTCCCCTGTCAATGCAGTTCATTTGCGTCGTAGTGAAATACACATACCTGGTTGGAAACAATGAAAAGTAAAGTACAAACACAGGTATGGAATGAACATGTCTGACAATGTCAGACGATTTATTGACAAGTGTAATAAAATAATGTTGTCAAAGTATAAACTATGACGTAAAGTTGGACACAGCAAAGTCCATACACCAGTCCACCCATGTTACAATGATAAGACCTATATATATCAGTTGTTAAAATGCACTGTAAATGGGGGACATAACTAAAATTGAGTTTATAATAATATTGAATACTTATGCTGGTAGATTTTTATAAGTGTATTGTTTACATTAATCATCTTAGGGTATGAGTTCTGTTATTGCTGGAAGCCTTATGGTGAAAACCATGCATCCTAGCAATCAATTTAGATGTAAAAATTGAAGATATCTTCACCCAGAATACCAAATTGAATGTATCTAAACCCTATTCTAATTCATGAAACCAGTGGTATCGGTAGAACAGCCGGCCTGTTAACATGTCACCAATGTATCGGTCACTGCGCCAACCTTTGTGACAAGGCTGTGAATACCACCCGCTTATCAAATGAGATTGGTATGTCACCCCCTCTTTAACTTATATAATATTATATATTGTTCCTTTTGATTAATCCAAAATCAACACAGAGCTCTGCTCAATAATCATAAACCAACTAGTATATTTCTCTCATGCACGAGTTCAACTCACTGTTCTTATCCTTGCATGGCCATCCTGAAATACCCAAAACCACTACTTTTTTACTCAATATACAACCTGAATACTGCCTTATCCATCAAATATCCATGGAACGTTGGAACCTCTGGACTGTCGTCGGCAGCGCACACTTGAATATCTGTAGGTAGGCTGTTTAAAGCATATAACGCTACTACATGTTGAATGCTGCTGAATGTGGTTAACCATAATAATGTACCCTACCATCTCTTGTTGGACCTCTATCAATATGCGTATATCTGTGTAATGGTTCTGAAAAAACTATAATAATAACCGTTTAAATATACAAGTACAAAGTGATTATTCTTAGATTGTAGGTTTAGACTAAAACATTTTAATAAATGATAATATTGGCTAGTTGCATCCTCATTTAGTCATTAATTAACTAGTACAATAACCATATTAATGAATTACAAACAACAGTTACATTAATTTAAATATGATTTGAGATATAATCTAATCTTATATCGAATAGCTTGTCATTATAAGCTCCTAAATTAACTGACTTAAAATATTAAAAATACGCCGGTACGAATAAACTGGGTACGAATGAACTGAGTACGAAACCGTTGTAAACAACGTCGCCCTGAACTGCGCATGAATGACTAATTAACAATTGGCTTACATGGCTGTGTACATTACAATTGTATATATATTCTATCGACTCCGATTCTATCTGAATAACCATTAAACCTCATTTCTCTGTTTCCACACATGCTTCATCGAGCCGCGAGTCGAGAACATGTCTCCAGACAAGACTGCATAAATTGTTAAATTTCACCACGATACCTTTATTTTCCCAACTAATCATTCTAAAACAAATGAATACATCCCTTCAATAGATAGTATTGTCACAATATATATGTTGTACATACAAAAAGAAGTAATTAAACTTAAACTTAGCCTAATAGCGCTGAGAAGTTTGTTGACGTTCTCGAGCAGGCGGGTTCTCATACTAAAGTTTTGACTGTGCCCAAAATGAGTCAAAGATAAGTAATTACAATAAAGTATACATTATCGACCCAGTCGATTTTATTTATTCACCGGTAACCCATATTTGCGATGGTTTTTGGAGATAGTGCATGATACAAAGATGGTTATGTTATGCGCCGGATGTAAAGTATCACACACGGGACCTCGTTTTTTAAAATCTCGTACGAAAGACTGTTCGCAATTTTAGTATTTAGGTTTGAACACTGAAATACATTTCTATTTTTATCCGACTGTAGGCGGGATCGAACCCACAATCTTTGGATCAGCAGTCTGTCGGCCAATACTGGATCACTTGTCCAATCCTCTCAATATACCATTCTGTGCCCGGCTGGTTAAGCTGAGTGCTGCCTTACTGTCTGATTTAATATTATCGTTTTATACAATATATATACATATTGAATAGTACTTTTGTTCGCAGTTGATTATTGATTTTGTTTGTATACTTAAGAAATAAAAATCTGTTCGCGTTTATTGTCGGTGAATAAAACACAGGCAGGAGTTCGGATGCGAAAAAATTAAATCACGAGTGCGTAGCAATTTCAACATAGTTCTAAGTTTGACACTGCCATATGAATATTGGGATCGCTGCAACCAAAATTTAGATACCACATTTGAGAAATTGATACATACATGTACTAACTGCAAAATGCCTTCAGTTGATAACTTTCAATTTTACCATAATTTCTGATATCGCATCTAGATAATGAAAAATAAATATTAGAGCTGTCATCGATAGAAGCTATATCGATATATCAACAATGTTTTTTTAGCAATTATCGATTCACATTTTGAAATCTCGATACATATAGAAAATGGCTGGAACGATCCAAAATCCTCAGTTTACTGCACAAAACATTTTTCTTGGTTTAATGGAAATTTACCAATTGTCAACTATGGTCGAGTCTAAATCAATCTGAAGCTACTATTTTCACAAGCTGAATATACACTCAGTATATACAATGTAGAACAGCTTAATAAGTGAACCATGACTTATGTGTGCCTGTTTGAATCATCTATATGTGCAAGTCGATATATCAATCTATCGTCGATTATGTCATCCAATACATGGGAATTGTCTATATATGTTTGATCAAATCAATGACAGCTCTAATAGATATTGGTTTAAACTGTTTTGGTGCTTCATAGTTTTGTATTTGAAGTTTCTTGTCATTTCATATCTTATTCTAGAAACGAGATAAAGTTCAGAAGAAACAACACGTAACCACTACTTCCTGGGATAAGTAACAAAGACTTAGTAACAAAATGGCTGTCTCTCTTCCTCAGGAGAAGTTCTATCGTCAGCGAGCTCACTCGAATCCGATGTCAGATCATTGCTTCGCGTATCCCGTCAATCCGGGAGATATGGACTGGCATGAATATTATCCTGATTTCTTTGGACCAAAAACTGATAATGATCGTCATGATGATTGTAAAGATGTTGATCTCAAGGGAGGTAACTCTAAGGTGCAGTTTGCTGATATTGGATGTGGTTATGGTGGATTATTGGTAGATTTGTCTCCCTTGTTTCCGAACAGTCTTATGCTTGGTATGGAGATAAGAGTGAAAGTATCGGACTATGTTAAGGACAGAGTTAAAGCCCTTAGGGAGCAGCACTCGGGACAGTATCAGAATATCGCTTGTATTCGTACAAACGTATTTGCCCAACTATTTTGAAAAGGGGCAGCTTACTAAGATGTTCTTCTTATTCCCTGACCCACATTTCAAGAAGACCAAGCATAAGTGGCGTATTATAAAACCCACTCTGCTTGCAGAGTATGCATATGTGTTGCGTGAAGGTGGAATTGTGTACACGATCACTGACGTTGAGGAACTCCACATATGGATGGTGGAACATTTTGAAAACTTTCCGCTGTTTAAACGAATGAGTGATAAGGAACTAGCGGATGATATTGTTGTGGAGAAGTTGTACACCAGTACAGAAGAAGGTCAAAAGGTCACACGTAACAAGGGTGATAAGTTTCTAGCGGCGTTTAGTCGAGTGCCTGACCCTAATGAAGTGTAGTTGTGCTGTATCATGTTGTTTTAAAAAATCTGTTGAATACTTGTGTCAGTTGTAGAATTGTTCGGAGTTCAATTTGTTTGTGTTTGATAAAAGAGGTACATTGTAGGAGTATGTGTGGAAGTTGAAGACATGGGAGCATGTCCTTAATCTTAATACACTATGAATTATGAATGTGTGTATACTTGAGGACAGGCTTAAAAAATATGTTGCAATAAAAATCTAATATTGATCAGTTTCAACTTTGTACCAGAATATGTATTACGGTAAGTTTATTGGTGAGCAGGACTGGTACTAGTATTTCATAATTTGACATTAATTGCAATGAGGCATTCTTACAGTCCCCATGCAGAGTATAGTTTATAATGCAATGTTTGCAGGTTCAGTTGTAAATTATGTTACAGCAGATTTTATTGAGAAAAATATTTAGTAGAATCTTGTTGTTGCTTATAATTATGTTTATCAGGTTTAACACATCCTCATGCATCAGTGGTCGGTCAAGTTTCCTGACTACTGTGATATCACAGGTTAATAATACTCGGGTGAACAAGAATGGTTTAACACTGTTTCTCAACTATTTTCAGTTGTATACAGCCGCTGATTCATCTAACCAGTTTTCCTGGACTGTACCCTAAGTTCCTAACCAGTATTAACTTACCCTTCCAGAGCAATCAAATTCTGATCTCTGTGATACTATTACAGCACACTGGACCCCAGCCTCAGCTGTGCTTCAAGTAATTATCCACCATCTTCTTGTTCAATATCTGTCACGACTACTGTAAACCAATTTCCTTTCGTGAATACTAACTGTTTTGCTGAACGTTGGCATATTCGCGACTACGAACTTTTGCATTTTGAAGTTACCCGCAATGTCCATATTATTGTTTTTAGCACTTTCGCGGCGACTTAATTCTACCACTTGTGAATTTGCGAAATTAAATAGCGCAAAATAATTTCTTGGTTTACAGTATTTCCTAGAAAATGTTCATGGGGTAGGATTGGAGGAATCACAACCATTTAAACATGGCCTTGGTTGAAGTTAAAATATGCCATTGGGGTTAAAAATCCTTAGTTTCGGCAAATTTCAGTGGGTTTTCCCTTAATTTTGACCAATAAAATAATTTCGATCCACTTAGTAGAAGATTTTTCTGAAATAGTCCTTCAAACACAGCTATTACTGTATAAACTGTGTTATGCAGCAGTCAATGGATACATCCACAGAAATTTGAAATTCTATCCATAAGCATCTTATTTTGTTTTCGTGTGGGGCATGCAACTACTATGTATCATATATGTATAGATTGAAGTTAATGGGATGGCTGCTTCAATATTTTATACTAATTCGATAAATTGATAAGTACAACCAGGAAATAATGGATTGCCCTGCAAATTCCAATATGTATAATATACTACTCAAACTTTGCTAAGGGCCAAGAAATTAATTTTGATGTCCGTCTCACGTTATATGTACAAAACCGATGTAGAAAACGTTGTTTAATTAATAAGATACCATCTTATCTGCTTCTAAAGTTCAAATCTTGATGTCTTGCATTTGATACGCATTGCCAAGATAACTGAAAAGCCCTATTAGCGGGGACCAAAGTGGCTAGATTAACATTGACTTTTTTATCCCGATTTTATTTCAATAACGTGTATGACCCAAAACGCCAAGAAACTGACCGCATTCCGTTACTACAGAGGCTTGAACGCAGCACTAACATTGTAATGGGGTTGGGCTTATGAGACATTAAAATTCGAAGTAATCTGACAATATTGCAGATGTAGCATTCTGTTTTTGAAATTTCTACTGGTCAATCTTATTCAATTTGCAAAATATTCAAATGAAGACTTTCTTGGCCCTTATCAAATTTTGAGTAGTATATTACTATGCATATTGTCTTGTGAGGCCCCATTGCTTTGTCTAACCACGGGGATAGGGCCATAGACATTCAAATATGGGAAATGTTGGTATTTTAATGACATGGGGAACTGACTTTGTTGAGGTAAACACATTTTTTGTGAAAAACGGTATATGATACTGAAGAATTTTGCTCCTTATAACGGCCCTTGCTATTTAAGGACAAAAGTCATACGCCCACTGCTTGTTTAAGTATCAAGCATTTGTTGTGCAGACATATAAGAAAAGATTAGACCTTGACTAAAAAACTTTACTGACTAGCAATTTTGATAATTCGATTCACAACAAAAATGTAAGAACAATTTGTTTGGGAAAATACCTCCATCAAAACAATAATAATACCTGTAAATATACACAAAAGCTAGAAGTGATGTTACATTAATAATACAACTTTGATTTTGTTCAAAACTCACCAACATCAAATAAGGTAGTTGGCGTACAATAATAATAAAACAACTATTGAAGATGAAAATCCTTAGGGTGATAAAAAAAGTTATTAGAGTAGAATAATGTAAAACTGCAAATAGGAAGATATGCAAGGGCCTGCATAATACTAAAACACAAAACATTCATGAGTATCAATGAACTATACATGATGCCTGGATCTACCAGTTATGAATGTAAATTGGACCTCATTAAATAAAAAAGTTCAAGGGAATACTCTGTTGGTTGATACAAAATGCAAATATATTACTGAGACGATTTCCTTTACATATGGCATGTGCCTTCACAATAAAACAGGTTTTAAGAAGTTGTTTAAGCTTTCCTCTCAAATCCATCACAACAACATTATTATCACTTAAAAGTTACTGAATGTTGCTAGAGTCTGTATAGTCTATTTATTCAGGTCTGTCACTTGTATACAAACATTACAATATCAAAACATTGTAATTTTATTGTTTTAAACATTTAAATTGGTGTCAGGAAAGGGCAGCGAAAACCAATACCTTATTCGTAGGTTCATACTAATATACATACAGACCAGTTGGGGTACAAATAGAGTGACGCAGCGGTCGAATCCACTATTACAGTGTAAAACCAATTATTAAGGCTTATACAGACAACTATGCTGTCAATGCTTAACTAACATACTATATTTATTTAACCTGTTAAGACAATGGTTGTAATTTTTTGTGTACCCAAAAGCCACTGCATCACTCTTCCAATATCTTTACTGGAATGTACTATTAATTAAAATAAGACATTGATAATAGAATATATATACAATATAAACTAGTGTCTGACCTGAATAATTGATTGATACTTACAGTATGGAAAATTTACATGGTTAAAGAGAAAATTGCGTATGTCAAGATGGATAGTTGTTCCTCTCACCAGATTGCAACTGTTTGAACTTCACAACTTTGAAACAAGTGTTCTAATTCAGTCTTGGAGGTAGGTACTTTCATTGCTGAAGAATAAGACTACTATAATAACACTACCGTAGCCAGTACAATGGGTAAAGTAGACAAATCTAGTCTTACACAACTCAAAAATATGATTAATTCAACAAGCATACAACAGCACATGTCGCAACAAAACGACATTATTCACATATATTTCAAGACATATACTTAAAATTGATCAAGCACTACATTGTTAAGTAGAGATAACATTCAAACTAAATCTCATTTCTGTAGATTCAATGTATATTTAAGAAAAAGGCTCTTAAACATAAATTTTGTAAATTAAAACTCATAAGTTTAAGTCTTAAATAATTTGTGGATAGAACAGCGGACTGAAAAGAGAACCTCACACATAAAACTAGTCTGGATCCACCAGTCATATCACAAGAGTATATCACAATATTGCTGAATACTAATACCAGTACTACAATAATCCCATCAGGCTAAAACAGTGAATATCCTTACTAAGCAATCACAGTGGAGATTCTCGGCAAAGCCAACACAGTGGAGATATATCTGCAAGATTCAAGCCACATTTAAAGTCCCACCCTCACACATCAGTAGTCAGTAAAGTACCCAGACAATGATTCAGGTGAACAACAGGCTGGTTCATTAGAATGTCAAAAGTTTATGGCTAGCCTTTAGTGGTGACATGTGTTTGGTCCCAATCACCTTGTTGATAGAAAACATCATGTATACTTGAAGACCTTTAACTTTCCAAGGGAGGTAATCATCATCTATGTCCTTTGCATCTAATTGACTAGAAGGTCACAGAATAAAGGCACTCGGTATCCTTTGCTTAGGCAACAGAGCCCTGAACCCCACTGGTCTGTTAGTCAACCAAGATAATGATATGATTCTAACATATTCCAGGAACTGGATTCCAGGTCACCTGAGACTATGTTTTAATTCTGACATGATCTGAGAATGGATTCCAGCAAATCTGTTTTCTACAATCTTCTTATCATGATTACCATCAACAATCTGTAAACATAAATTAATGTTACTGTATAAACTGTCATAGTTCATAGGTAAGAAACTCTGCAGAAATTACTTTATTTTAATTTATGTTAGATCGTTGTTGAAACAAGTTTTTGAACTTTCCAATATTAATCACTCTCGACACCTCATTCCTGATGTTATCCTTTGCCATGGTATTCTGTGGATATTGGTAAGGCATAAAAATATTGTTTGCTTCTGGTAACATCCACCCCGAAATATTGGCTGGTAGGTCAGACAATGCTACTTTTTAGCCCACCTGAGCACGAAGTGCTCAAGGTGAGCTTTTGTAATCACCCTTTTGTCCGTCGTGAACTGTGCGCCGTCCAACGTCAACAATTGGACTGTTAACACTCTAGAGGTCACAGTTTTCACTTAATCTTTATGAAACAATTTGAAAAGCGTACTATGACAATAGTCCTGTTTATTTTTGAACATCCCTCACACTTGTAATTTATTCCATCTTATTTTAGTTTGACCAATTTATTTAAGGTTGATCGTGAAACAAGTTCTTAGGACTTATATTTATCCCTCTCCACATCTCATTTTTGATGGTACACATCACCAAGAGGTATGAAAAACAGAAGCCAGCTTTCCACTTTCTGCTGTGTGTATAGCAAATACTGTAGCACACAGACAATCCAAAGCCACACAGAAACGACAACAGCGCCTAGCCATCCACGCAAGAGTCAGATATATATCTAACCATCCACATGCCCAAAATGGATATTTCAAGCAAGCCTATATACTCACTCCGCAATGAATGACACACTGTGGACTTCAAATTATGTGCATAATTAACCATAAAGGGAGGTAATTATAAATGATAACTACACTGAAGTGAAGTACGGGGCCACTTTTTACAGCTGCTGCACAGCAAGTTATTTGTGTTCTTAAATAAAATATAAAACACAGTCGTCAGCAAAAAGTCAGAAGAATGTCAGGAATGGACTTGCCAACACAGATGGTCTTATCATGGAGTTGTCTCCCTCTACATGTGATGCAGATTTCTCTCCCTTTATCAACCAGTTTTCATGCAGGTCATGTAGTTGCTGTAGATACTCCTGGAAGACAAACAGTATCAGATAGTAAACAAGAGATGTTTGTAAAACACGTATGCCCCCATGGCAGCCCAATAGTCAGAAATGGTTATGGTCTAAGTGACCAGGAAGAGTGCAGTACAAATCAAATGATTGCATCTGGCTTGTTTAAAATATTGTACATAATGTTGAGTTGGGTATATGAGTGCCAGTCATAAAGTAAGACCCCTGTCTTATTCATAGTATATATGTGATGGATTTTTTAACTGTGTCGAACCCCGATGCTACCAGTTTGAAGCCAAGACCTTTAAATTATTTTCAATGTTCACGATTTTTGTCAAAGTGAAGCAATACTTAGTAGGCGTCATCCAAACATTAATCTCTATGCACATACCGTAACTCGTTAACCTAGCATTGATACTTTTTGGGTTACTAGTATACAAAGATCCAGTTAAAGGGAAGTAATTTAACTATTTCTGTATCCATAGCGACCATGTTTTTTGTCAGAAAAAAATTAAGTATGCACAATCTCCTTGAAGACTCCTTTCCATATACCAAGCTTTATAACCCTAGCTTGGAAACTGTTCGAGTAAGGGCAGGATCCTAGATTTTGAAGTATTTCACTATTTCCGTATCCATAGCAACCACATTTTTGGCAGAATCAAAATATTTTTATGACTTGTATGTAATGAGCACGAATGTAAGATTATATTTATCTCATAACCTTAGAGAACGCTCGTTATCATACAAAATGATGATGTATGCTGCATAGGTTTCAACCAAAATTTAGTGATACAATGAGTGCAATGTCTTGACAAGGTTGGTATTATCTTGACATCATTGGTGGATCAAAGCATGGATTGCCTAACACCACGTCAGGCTAATTTAAATGTTTATTGCTACCTTTGGGAGTGCCAAATGATATTTCTGGTACAGCTTTATTACACAGCTAGGCCACAGGTTATGTGATAAATGAATGAACATGAATTTTGGTATACATGGTGTTCAAAAATTTCTCAAAATTTAAATTCATACTAAATTTCATTTGAGCTATGTACACAGCGTACAATTTTAATTACTTACTCTAAATTAGATTACCAGTAGAACAAAGTAGAATTCTATGGATTTAACCTGACCATTTTACGTTCTTCTGATGTCAGAGAAATAAACTATTGAAACTTAATCATTGAAAAAGAACTTTTTTATCACCCTGTACATTTAACAGCTCCAACCAGAAGATTGACAGGAGGTGGGAGATATACGTACCAAGGTTATGTTCTGTTCCTCGGGACGATTTCTTCTCTTGATTCTCTGATAACACACTTCAGGTGAAGTCCTGAGATATACTAAAACACAACAAAGAATAATCTCGATAGTTATTACGAGTATGGTCTTGGTAGTCGAAGGTCTGAATCCCAGTTAAACAGACCTGGCTGAACAGTGATCCCAACACCTGTTTCTAGGAAACCAACCAGTACTAAATAAATGTAGCTATATTCTAACTTCATATTCAGACAACTTCCCGCACATGTCCCTGGTATAAGCTGGATTATCTTCAGTCAAGTTTTAACAGGAACAAGGAGTCTTTATTGAACAATCTAGGGTATCGCACCAGATACCTAGTATAACACAACTGTTCATTCCCTCGAAATTAGAGATCATTGGCCCTTTTAAGCAGGAAAATAAACAAAATGAACACGCAATGTAGTTGGACGACCTACCTATCAAATCCATATGTCTATCAGACAAACAATATACATGTAGTTGGACGACCTACCTATCAAATCCACATGTCCATCAGACAAACAATATACATGTAGTTGGACGACCTACCTATCAAATCCACATGTCCATCAGACAAACAATATACATGTAGTTGGACGACCTACCTATCAAATCCACATGTCCATCAGACAAACAATATACATGTAGTTGGACGACCTACCTATCAAATCCACATGTCCATCAGACAAACAATATACATGTAGTTGGACGACCTACCTATCAAATCCACATGTCTATACGACATCTTCATTGTTTCCTTAAACCATTCATTGAGTAAAATATACTCAAACTCTGTTAATACAGAACTGAAACAGCAATAACATAACATGATCAATGATCAAAACGAGTTCTGACTCTGAGCCGTGACTGCAATTTTAGCTACCCGATATATACTTTATAACATAATGAATACACAAAGGTTATCGCTCAGACTGGTTAGAATACAGTCCAGGACAATTGGTAAGGTCAGTAAGAATCGTCCACTGTATATAATCACAGGAATTTGAAATTCTATTTATTAAAAATATCATAGCAGTCAATCTAATCAATATTGCTCTATTATATGACATTCATTATACTACCTGAATAAATCTCACCTGTTCTTTAGGTTTTCAACAAAACAATATCTGGCACTGTGTACAGACCTCTCCATTACACGAACTGGTCTAGTCTGAAATCACAACAATATACGTCAAACCTGAAACCATTAATCAGGTCTGTCACCTGTTTACATAACATTGTTTATATAAACATTGCCATTTCTCTTAATAATTCATAAACAGTATTATTATACATGAGTATATGGCTTGGTACAAAATGTAGTGATTTTAAAGTCTCATTATCCTTCAAAATGATTTCAGAATCCAATGCTATAGTGCACATTATTTTTGTCTGGTCATGTATTATGATGGTTTTACATCACAATGCTTTTTACAGTCAAGTTAGGATATTGTGACAGTGACGTTGCAGTTTATGTGTACGAAAAAGGTTACAATCATTATCTAAACAGGTAGCGCGAATATAGCATGTTAGTTTAACATTGAAATTATAGTTGTTTGTACAGTATAAGCCTTTATAATTGGTTATACACCTTTTATTGTAGACTCGACCACAGCATTGCTGGATTCTTACCCTGACTGGACTATATTGTGTTTAATGAATAGTAACATAATAGCCATACAATTGTTCAGCTAACATAACAGACATACCCTAACAGTAGAGGTTGATTATATTAATTAGATGCCAATGAAGACATTAGATACTCTCTACTGCTTTATTCAGTTAAATTATGATCCTGGATCAGTGACCTTTCATGAGAGAAAAAACAATCCACTGCCATAACTTAATTGAGTTGTTTATGTCTATGATAGTGCACATATTGTGATTGGTTTATTAATTGATCTCATATTAGAATATTGTAAACAAAATTGATTTATTGATTCAGGTATTTTTACTTCCTGTTTATGATTGTTAGCAGTCTGAGTATAACTCCAACGCGATAAATTGCAGTACAAAAACAAACACAATATTGCCTATATTTTTGTTATGGATTAAAATCAAGGACCGTAACGCTTACCATTGAAAGCATTCAAACATTTGGCACAACATATAAAGTTTTCATGCTCTTAAATATTCAGAAACGATAAATATAGCGGATTTTGTGTTTGTTTTTGTATTGCAATTTATCGCGCTAGAGTTATAGTTTAATAACCTTATCGACAAATAAACACACTGAGTATGTTTCACCAGTCATCTCACAGAAGTTTAGATAAGGAGTTATAATCAACATATATTTTATATAGTGATAAAAAGGATGATTCACATGGTATGGGTAATTTTATTTTCCTTAAATAATAACAAAAATGATTACATTCCAGAAGATGCCATTGAATTTGTTTTCTTTTTAATGATTATTTAACATTTTAATTAAGAAATAATGAATATGTACCTGTGTTTTATCGTAGAATAAAGCACAGTCACGAGTTTATATGCATAGTAATTAAATCACAAGTGATTTAATGCACGCATCCAAACAAGTACATATTATTAGCAAAGGTACATATTCATTATTTCGATTCTTATACAGCCAATATTCCGCATTTGACATTACTAATCAATACATATCCGCTGCACTATTTTCTACCTCAGAAGGGTTATTTGCAGTTTGAAGTTATTCAGCCATAGCTGTGTTTTATCGGCAGTTTGTGCACACTGTGATTACCTCCATGTGTACTAGAATATATCTGAAAGCGCTGATTGTGTTAGAATGATTATTTAACTGAGTTTGTTCATTTTAATGATTATTTAACTGAGTTTGTTCATTTTATGATTATTTAACTTGTTTTAAGTCCCGCCACAGAGTGTTTTTCAGTCATGGCTGTAGGAATTACCACAGGAACTTGCATTTATAATTTGAAAAAAAAATTGAAAAAAAATTTTTTTTTCACTAGGCCTACTGTACTATTAAAATATAGACAGGAGTGCAATGCGATTGTATCTGACGAACTGTTCTAATACAAATATTTTATCTATACCAACTTGACAGTTAAAACACATGATCTAGGCAGTTAAAGGGGCTACTAACAATACAGAATACATCCGCACCTCAACCGATCGGTACCGATAATCGTCTAATATCGGCTTTTAAAGCCAATATTTGTGGAGTTTTGATTTGGCGTCGACTCCATTGAGCATAATAAAGCATATTAAAGCTCATGTATTATCATAATTGTACTTTAAATTTTGTTTTAATAGATTTAGACTGTGTTAGTTTTTTTAAACATGTAACAGTTTTCACTCATGCATAAACTTGAAATACATTCAATATAATATCTGATTATAGATAAACCATGTTTTTTGAGCCGTGACTAATTTATGCAGCAAAGTTGATTCGCCCTAAAAGGGTGTGTATATTATAAGCAATAACAACATAGGTTAAATAAGTTGTTTCTGTAAGTAACTCAATACGTGGCCCAATGGATACGGCGATGTCTTCTAAGACTTACTTTTACAGGTTCGATCCTTGGTATGATAACTTTATATATATTTTTTTCAAATCGCTTGTTCAAGTAATATTACACAAGAAAGTTTTCTGGAATGGTTTTAATAATTAGCGATTTATTAGTCAAAATTTAGTGTTGTTAGTCATAGTAACAGCGTGTAACTATAAACGTGTAATGGCTTCAACTAGTTAACATACTGGTGAAGATGTTGGTATGATAATGACTATTTAATATGGCTCGTATTAAATACCTTATACAGAAAGTTTGCAAGGAGTTCATAATTTATATAATATACATGTAGTCTATGTGTCTTTTAACTTTGACACAATCAATGGCGTTAGCTAATGCAATAAATGGTCTTCAGGCAACCGCTATAAGATATCCAAATGCATCATCCTACTCAGAGACAGACAAAACTGACAGGTTGTCAACCAACACACCAAGTCAAGTCGAAAATCTTTGACACGAGGTTAAGTATTGCATTCAGTAAAAGATAAATTAATACTGGACCCGAGGAAAAAAAATGAAATAAAAACAGCGAAACATGAAAAACCATTACAGGTACAATGCAAAGTCAAAATGATTATTTAAAAATGGCTTTAACAATGTCTTCATATTCTTGACGAAAATGAAACAAAATAAATGAAGTGAGAAAAATAGCGCAGTTACCAGGGCTTGAACCCGCGTGTCTCAGACTGCCAATTAAGCTCTCTACCGATTGAGCCAGCGATACTGACAATATCAGGTCAAGCAAATATATATATTAACGCATTTTTTAAGGTATCCCAACCAGGTATATTCACACACCATGACTAAATAGTGTAATCTCCCGTCACGGCTCAAAACTCGTGGTTGATCTATACATGTTGTATTTCAATTGAAATGTAAACATTTCTCACTACAAAGCTTATCGATCTATCACAAGTGAATAAAGAGGAATACCGTATAGCGGGTTATTTCTGCGGGTAGAAAATTTTGCGATTTGGGCCTAAAATGGGTAGGTTTTATTTCTGCTGTTTTTATTTCTGCGACCTACCAGAAAATCGGGAATTAATTTCTGCGGATTTCAGAAACCGGAAGAAATTTCTGCGAATGGTAAATAGCTACCGTATCTACTACGGCATGATCAACAACATAACACTGCTTGTATGATTTAGATTTAATTGTTAATTTTATACAGAATTCAGCGTTTTTCATTTTAGGCACATCAGAACAGAACAGAACATTTTCAGCAGTATATGTACTACCGGTAAACTAAATCAATGCATTTAACGGCATATTATCCTGGTATTGCTATATCGTTAATACAATTATACACAAACTACAGTGTTGCAAATTGAACCAGTTGTCAAACTTACATCAACGTGTATTGATGGTCAATACCGATATAACACATACCATTCATTAATTGTTAAACAAACAAACAAACAAAGACAGTCGATCACTATACGTGTGAAAAATACGACAGTAACAAAACACTAGAGAGATATAGATTAGAGGTATATTACCAGTATATTGAAGCAAAATATGGAAGTTAAATTTTGCGAACAAAATTTTTACGGATGTTTAATTTTGCGGAATTTAATTTTACGGGACAGCCTCAAACCGCAAAAAACGCAGAAATAAAAACCCGCAGAAATTACCCGCTATACGGTATACAACTGCTACTCATGTTCTATCCTCTACTTTATCAACCAACATGGGGTTGTGCATTGTACTGAATTGATAAACCCACTCTGAATGAAAATGTTATTGTCAAACATCTCCATGCACAGATTTTAAAGGCATATAAGGCCAAAAATAAAATATTATTTGTTTTCCCTTCCCGACCCTTCCTCAGTCTGGTCAATTAGGGCTTGGTTGGTTACATAAGGTAAATAAAGCCTTTTTGTTTTATTTTCAATATTTTGTTCATTGTCAATAATTTTTGTCTTCGTACTCTAGTAGATCTACCAGAGTTTAATTATTTAAGAAATAAACTTATTTTTTTCAGAACGTCAAAAGATCAAAAGATAATTTGATTAGGATTTTTTTAGCTTGGGTAGGTAGGGAAGGGGGAAATTAATGTACAATATTTTATTTTTGGCCTGTAATATAAATTTTTTGGCACAAGATATGTTTTGCTATTGTCCCCCTGAACTTAAGGTGTAGTTGTTATCTTGGTCCATACAGGTATAGTCCGCCCAGGATAATGTGATATTTACAAACATTAATCGGTTTGGTCAACTGTGGCAAAACTGGTTTAACAAATCACTTAAATAAACAGATAAGGTCAGTATTGTACTTTAAACATCACTGATAATCGTGCACATAATTGTAATCCACCTTTGTGGAATATACCAAATTTTCCCACCTATCACATTATCCTGGGCGCACTATACAGGTGCTCTACTGTTGAATTATTACTGCATTAAATATCAGTTTTGTTGAATGCTTTCAATAGCCAAACATTCAGGAAGTTATGAACAATTAAACAGTCATTAGAGAGAAGGAGATACAGGGACATAAAAACATGGAGGCAAATATTATCTAGGGTCTATTTGAGGCCTTTTTTCTTCAAAAAAACATGCTTTTTTGGTTAATTCTCAAAATTTCACTGATGCAAGCACCTTGGTGTGCCTCAGCATGGCCACAGGCCTGAGATTATTTAAGAAATAATGAATACGTAGCTATGTTTTGTTGCGTAATAAAATATATGTTTTGGATGCTTAGTAATTAAAAATCACGAGTGCGTTTCGTGTTATTTCGATTCTAACATCGCCTATACTCTGCCATTTATAGCACAATAAGACAGGTTGATGTCAAACTACTTTCTTTCCTAGGAACGTTACCGTCACCATTACGTCATTTGTCATAGTATATGACATCAAACGTAACGTCATCAATCAGCTATATTTTATCGCGGTAATAAAATATGGTAAGCTCAATTTACGCAAAGAAGGTAAATCTCACAGGCTTTGTTAGAATTATTATTATTATATATTATTATCATTATAATTATTATCATTATTATTACCAATAGAGATACATATGATCAATATATGCAAAGAAGGTAAATCTCACAGGCTATGTTAGAATTATTATTATTATATATTATTATCATTATTATTATCAATAGAGATACATAATTATGTTATATATATAACCTTAGGCCCTACATGTGATACTTTTTGTTTACAGGCAGAATATCACCGACTTCTCCTAGAGGTTAAGATTGTGTGAACTACTAGTGTAGAGAAAATGGGAAACAAGGCTTCTGTCGAACCCGAACCAATGTTTGGTTTAGATACCATTCTCGATGATGTTCCATGGATAATGGTCAGCTACGACCCAGGACCCTACTACACGGGTTTCAAGTATTATACGGACCTACAGGTATACTCAAACAGACCAGAGTGTGTAAGTTCCCTGGATGTTCCACCACACCCGCCATCCAAGGATATACATAGTAACATACCAGACACAGCCGGCGGCTTACAGTCTGCAGAAAGATCAGTAAAGTGTGAGAATGGTCTAACAGTGAAATGTCTGGTGGAACAACTGGTGAAGCTGTATGAAGACAATAGCAATCAAGCTGATAGGGTAAAACTGTTATACAACTGGCTTAGTGCACAGAACATAAGAGAGTCCCAGTACAGGTTAACCCATGATTTTTACGCAGTCAATTATCATTTGCAAAAATTACAAGATGGGAGAAATTCTCATGCAGCATTCTTCTCTTTGTTATGTTACTATGCCAACATCCCTTGTGTCATTGTGAAAGGTCATGTGAAAGGTCAAGGTTATGAGATTGACAAGGATATTTCTGATGATTTGACACGAGAATGGAATGCAGTGTTGGTTGACAAGCAATGGCGATTGTTGGATTCTTACTGGGGACGGATATATGGGGAGAACACCATGACAACAGATGAGTTTTTTTTGTTCATCAATCCGGAGCATGCAAAATATTCCCACTTTCCGGAAAATCAAACATGGCAGCTATTAGAAGTACCAGTAAGTCGATATCAGTTTTTGAAACAGCCTATACTAAAGCCGAGGTTCTTTGAAATGAATTTGGAAGTAGTTAATCAAACCAATGGTGAAATAAGATGTTCGGATGAAGAAATTAAACTTGTATTTCGAATAAAATCAGGAAAAACTAACAAAACATCATTTGTTTGTGCTTTAAGTATTTATGATGTCAAAAACAGAAAGTGGACGTTTTTACCATCATTGTCTAAATATGTTACAATCGGCTATAAATCTAGCAACATTAAAGATGGCAGTAACATCGATGCACATCAAGTTAAAGATGGGGCATCTGGAACCAGCTTGATACATGGGGCACCAGTATCAAGGAATGAACAAGCAGACCTTTCAGTGAAAATCCAATTTCCTGATTCAGGAAATTACAAGATTGAAATCATTGGTAGAAATGAGCCATCAATGCCTTATGACAGGGTTGCGGTTTACAATGCCATCGTGAAAACCTCGCCTGGGCCATTTCCAGACCTTAGAAAATGTGGTTTAGAAGCAATATCACATACAGAGACTGACATTACTAGTGCAGTACCGGAGACTCTACAAGTCAGATTTAGAATTCGTGAAACAACACCGACACGAAATATTACACTGAGATACAAGCTGATACCTAGTACAATTGCTGAACAAACAAACACAGGAAATGTTGCACCGGACGCTAAATATTTCACACCTAATGTGAGTAATATAATCACTGTGTTGGTACATCTAGATAACGTCGGTAACTTTACAATCTTCATTGCAGCTAAGGTAGACAACATAGACAAGGGAACTGTGATTCAATACAACATTAGCACAACACCAGGGGTAGAGTATAATGCAGTACTTGAACTCAAGAAAGCCATCGATCTTCGTGATTCGGACAAGCTCAAAGAAGCTATCAAGGTGGCCGATCCAGTAAAAACTCATGAAGGAGTACGAGAAAAGTATGATGAAGCTTCAAAGCTGTTTCATCGCTTGCTTAGGGCTAAAAAGACGATGAAACGACTTGGCAACATGCACAAAAATCGTATTTCTGTGCTGAAAGCATGGAAAAATCCAAATGACAAAATTGTAAGAACAATCAAAGCATTACTTTTGTTGCTAGGGAAACCAGAGAAACAGTTAAAGACATGGGATGAGATGAGAATACATCTGACTGATGATATCATCCGACAAATAAACGAGTTTGATCATCAGAAAGTATCAAATGCTGTGGTACGAAAAGCGAAACATGTGCTTGGTACAGAAGATACGTACAGCTCAATACAACAAGCTGAGGACGTGGCAGCCTTTGTTTACTGGATGGAAACTGTGTTTGAAGCTAAACAACTGTAAATTATTCATACATGTGAGTGAACTGAATTTGCTGGTTTAGATTGAGAAGGTCATAAGTACAAAATCGATATTTTGAGAAAACAAGACAAGAGGATCATAGATCCTTGGGCGCTCACCTGCTAAACATGGTTAAACTTTGAACTTGACCTTAAGGTCATCAAGATACACATTTTGACTAAACTTGATGAAAGTTAAAGCAAAAATGTGGCCTCCAGAGTGTTAACAAGGTTTTGCTATTATTTGACAAATTGACCTAGTTTTTGACCCCACATGACCCAATTTCAAACGTGATCTTAAGGTCATCAAGACAAACATTTTGACTAAAGTTGATGAAGAATAAAGCAAAAATGTGGCCTCAAGAGTGTTAACCAGGTTTTCCTATTATTTGACTTTTTGACCTAGTTATTGACCCCACATGACCCAACTTCAAACTTGACATTAAGGTTAATGCAAAAATGTGACCTCCAGAGTGGTAACAAGGTTTTCCAGGTTAAATGACGTTACATTTTGCGTCGTTTATGTAACGGAGTCCGTTTGTCAGCAGATAGATGTGTATTTTCATGTGATTGTTGTCATATGATAAAAATTATCTTACACTTGTTGTCTATTTGGTACAAACTTACACTAAACTTGTTTCGGAAATATCATTAAGCTTTCCAGAGGCTCGCTTAGACCTGCCTTCCACTAGGACCCCGAAGGGTTCCCGAAGGCTGAATTTGCCTAATCGGGATGGTTCGGCATGTCTTCGGGACGTTCTGGAACCCTTCCTCGTCGTTCCTGTACGCTTCTTGAAGCCTTCTGGACACTTCGGGACCGAAAAATCTTCGGCATCCAAATTTTAAAAGTTTTAAAATTTCGACGCCGAATGCCCTGTTCGGGAGGGCTTCGGGGATGCTTCGGGGTAATCGGGAACCCATCGGCAACAGTTCGGGGTGTTCGGGAACCCATCGTAATTCACGCGGCACCTTCGGGCAGCTGAAGCAATGCCGAAAGCTCCCGGAATACGACGAGTGGATGAGTTATACACTCGGAAGCTATGCCGATCATGTTAAGAAACATGCCGAATAGTTGCCGAAGGCGCCGATTGTGAACGGAAGGGATGCCGAGTCGAAGCAGTATCTCCCGAACTATACAAGAGCGACTGCGGAAGCGATCAGGTCAGTTTGCCGATAGTTTTAATCTTGAGTATATCGTTTTTACCATGTGTCAGCCCCTAGAAAACGATGACATAACCAGTGCCCCATGGTCTTCAGCTATTAAAGGAAAACATCAGAAAGAGACACCCGGTATATCTACCTAGGACTGTAAAAAAATTTCATGAGCTTAATATGTCAGTGTTTTTTATACCTGAAACTAAGTCTTCAACTTTTGTGTAGCTGAAAATAATTATGTATCTGAAACTAGCGAGATTAATGTCGTATTCCATCAATTGCATTCAACTTTCAATGATAACAAGATAGTAGTTCGGCATCGCTTAAATACATCGGCAACCTTTCAGCATTCTATCGGCATCGATTCGTAAACACTTCCGCATATTCTGCAAAGTAACCGCAACCTTTCCGCGCGATCGGAAAACATTCGGGACCCATTCCTGAACTGTCGGCATTCATTCGCGTTGCGTTCGGCTACTTCGGATAGGTTTCGGCGTTTATACTCCAACCTTTCGTATAACGAACCACGAATACATCCCGAACGATTCCGATGGCAAAGATCCGCCCATTTTTATTGATAATTGATCCCGAAAGGTTCCCGAAACAAGCAAACTGTAATCGGCTAACCTTCCGCATATCATCGGGGTCTAGTGGACGGCAGGTCTTAATAAAATTTCCAGAACTCATTTGGCGTCGAGCGCAGGAAAACGTCCCTTACGACGTCACGATGATAACGTCATAAAATGCGTTAGACTAGAACGCGCGTAATTTTTTAACATTCAACGTCCGCATTTATAACTTACGTTTATATTCTCCAATTGTGTCGCTGAAAAGACGAAACTTAGCAGGAAGAACGATTCCGGGTTATAACTATATCTAATTTAAATACATCAGATTAGAACCATGTTTGAAGATATAAAAACAAATGTTTATTTTATTGAAAATGTTGTCGTCTCAGCTAAAATGTTTGCGCGGTGTCGGTTACCGTTCCTGTCTATTTCTGTCGATCAGAAGCGTTTCAACTTTGTAGCGTCTTTTTGCATGATTACATATAAAAGTACATGTGCATTTGTTTACCGTGCTGGTCGTAGATCATACAATTTTATTATTTTAATCAAGATGTGTCATTTTAGAAACTAGTAAAGAAATAAAAGTTTTCAAATTGATGCACATCCCATATTTTTTTTCAGTATATTAAAAGTAGAATCTATGCACATCCCGTATTTTGTCGTTATCAAAACTACTCTTATCAAAACTATTATCGCAAATAACCATTGTGCAAAATAATGTACTCCGCATAGCTCCTTATAGCGAAAGAACGCTTTTAATAAAATACGTGTCTATTTAATTACTGTAATTTATTTCGCATTACACACATTTAATGTATTTATATATTGTCAAACAAAGTTCCCCGTAAAATAAAGTAGAATCTATTAATTATTATTAAATTTGTATATTTTGTGTAGATCTGATACACATGTATAATTGATTAACAAACTGCATGTACACAATAGTAGTTGCATGTGCAGTTGGTTAGACAAGTAAACTTTTCCTTAAAGTTTATTTTGTTCCGAAGGCTTGCGGTTGAGACCTACACAATTTTTCTTACTTTATGAAAAAAATGTCGTTTTCAACAAAAAACTACAATGACCCTGTATCAAAACTTTTTTTAAAAAAAATAATACATTTTGTACTACTAGTATACGTAAAAAGAAACCCAGTATAATTGGTCAACATATTTCATAAATTCAGACAAAAGTAAATTACTTGTTCATTTGACATTAAACTTCTAATATCAGATCTATGTCTATCAAACTTTAATTACGCATTTTAATAGTGAATGTAATTCTCTGTATTTATGTATTTTATACTAGTATATAGATTGTCCTCAGTATTTGAAAAAAAGTAAAAAAAACACTATCGCAGGTGTACATCTATCATGTAGGTAGGCCTACGATAGGGCCTACCTACTTAAACAATGACATGGTCACCGACTGGTTACGGTCACTCGGGCTTAATTGATAAGATTTAATGTATATGCTTTTATTTATTCACCGGTAACCCATATTTGCGATGGTTTTTGGGGATAGTGCATGATACAAAGATGGTTATGTTATGCGCCGGATGTAAAGTATCACACACGGGACCTCGGTTTTTGAAATCTCGTTTGAAAGACTGTTCGCAATTTTAGTATTTAGGTTTGAACACTGAAATACATTTCTATATTTATCCGACTGTAGGCGGGATCGAACCAACAATCTTTGGATCAGCAGTCTGTCGGCCAATACTGGATCACTTGTCCAATCCTCTCAATAGACCACACGCAAGATTTTCTGTACCCGGCTGGTTAAGCTGAGTGCAGCCTTACTGTCTGATTTAATATTATCGTTTTTATACAATATATATACATATTGAATAGTACATTGTACTTTAAATTTGTTCACAGTTGATTATTGATTTTGTTTGTATACTTAAGAAATAAAAATCTTTTGTTGTCGGTGAATAAAACACAGGCACTCGTTCGGATGCGGAAAATTAAATCACTCGTGCTACGCACTCGTGTTTTATTCACCGACAATATACAAGAACAGAGTTTTTATTTCGATTCTAAACACGATAGTATCCCGTACTATTTAACTACGCGCATTCCACTTTACCTGTTTACCTTTCACGATTGCTGAAATTGAGTGGCAATAGCTGGTACAATTACCTCCCCCGACACCGATACATACCGGCAGTGCATTTTTACTACGAACCGGAAGAATAATTTACTACAATGTTTACATTTTTCATTCATAAATATGTCACGTGATATTTATTTCACACGACGGTAGTTGGAACTATTTTTGAAACGCACATGTTGATGTTCGATGTATTGTGAAGAAGCGAAACACATTTTTGCAGTTTAATTTGTTTATTTGCAGAAACAGCAGTAACAGTGTATTGAATAAATGCTTATTATGTATTTTATTGAGTTGTTTTGCCATTTTAGAGCGCACAAACAGATATGACCAATTTGCTGTATACGGGGCGTAAATAGTAACAG
Organism: Spisula solida; assembly: GCA_947247005.1. Classification (NCBI taxonomy): domain Eukaryota; kingdom Metazoa; phylum Mollusca; class Bivalvia; order Venerida; family Mactridae; genus Spisula; species Spisula solida. Next base: position 38,949,431 of record OX365957.1, on the reverse strand, counting down.
CCAATGTGACAGCTATTTATTATGGGGGTAATAAAACATGGTTCGGTTTGCTCTTTGTGTATTGGATTAATCCGCGGATCGTGTTAGAATACGCTATTTAATTATAGGTTAACGTTTTAAACAATACATGAGTATCCTATATTGTTAAGTTTAACTAATACTGTTCCATTTTCTTTATAAATTTGTTTGTATATTATCATGTATTTAATGTATATATGTTTATTATGTAGACCATATTGAAAATTGGTATAACACCAAATATGTTATCTACTATAAATAAAGTCGTTACTTACTTGCTTACTTACTTACAAATGGCTGTGACAACTCGAGCATGGTGTCTGGTGACAGCTCTTGTTATCAATAAAATAACCAGTAATTTATTCAAACTTTTTTATCATGTTTTCAATCATTGTGCTGATCAGGAGAGAGCTGTCCGGGTTTGCTTTAAGAAAGAGATATGTTCCCTGTGTCTTTTGTTTGATCTCCATTTGTGTCCACAGGCATTTGTCATGTAATGACCCTCTAGACCCTAATACTACCCAGGTACCCCCTACCAACCAAACTCTACAACCATACATATTACATACATACCATGTTAAGCGGACCCCTTTGCATGAGATTGGTGATGGAAAGGCAAGGGATTCATTAAAATGCAGGAGATCTTTTAACTTGAATTATGTCAGGTTCCAGTTTGTCCAAGAAATGTGTGAGATTTGATCAATTGGCCTCCAATCATGCATGAGTGGAATCTAAACATTTCAAATGCGTGAGACTCGTGCAAGATGCAGGAGATCTGGCATGTAAGATATAATGGTTTTTATACATATCACAACAAATAGCAATATTGTGTTTAAAAGTTTGTTTAGAACATTGCTATTTGTTGTGAGTTTGTATTAAAAAAAAACCCTCCATTAAATGAATGGTTGTAGAGTGAGTTGGATTGGTAAGGGTTACTGGGTAGACTTGTATTGGGGTAAGGAGGGTAGGGGGTTAACACGACGGATGTCTGTGTTTGTGTCAACAATTAACCAAACTGGTTGTTTTAGCTTATTTGTCTAATAGTTTAAGTGGATATTGGATAATTCAACATAGTTCTAAGATATTGGGATCGCTGCAACCAAAATTTAAATACCACATTTGAGAAATTGATTCATACATGTACTAACTGCAAAATGCCTTCAGTTGATAACTCTCAATTTTTCATTAATTTCTGATATCGCAACTAGATAATGAATAATAAATATTAGAGCTGTCATCGATAGAAGCTATATCGATGTATCAACAATGTTTTTTAGCAATTATCGATTCACATTTTGAAATCTCGATACATATAGAAAACGGCTGGAACCATCCAAAATCCTCAGTTTTCCTGCACAAAACATTTTTCTTGGTTTAATGGAAATTTACCAATTGTCAACTATGGTCGAGTCTAAATCAATCTGAAGCTACTATTTTCAAAAGCTGAATCTACACTCAGTATATACAACGTAGAACAGCTTAATAAGTGAACCATGACTTATGTGTGCCTGTTTGATTCATCTATATGTGCAAGTCGATATATCAATCTATCGTCGATTATTGTCATCCAATACATGGGAATTGTCGATATATGTTTTTATTAAATCAATGACAGCTCTAATAAATATTGGTTTAAACTGTTTTGGGGCTTCATAGTTTTGTATTTGAAGTTTCTTGTCATTTCATATCTTATTGTAGAAACGAGATAAAGTTCACAAGAAACAACACGTAACCACTACATCCTGGGATAAGTAACAAAGACTTAGTAACAAAATGGCTGCCTCTCTTCCTCAGAAGAAGTTCTATCGTCAGCGAGCTCACTCGAATCCGATGTCAGATCATTGCTTCAAGTATCCCGTCAATCCGGGAGATATGGACTGGCATGAATATTATCCTGATTTCTTTGGACCAAAAACTGATAATGATCGTCATGACGATTGTAAAGATGTTGATCTCAAGGGAGGTAACTCTAAGGTGCAGTTTGCTGATATTGGGTGTGGTTATGGTGGATTATTGGTAGATTTGTCCCCCTTGTTTCCGAACAGTCTTATGCTTGGTATGGAGATAAGAGTGAAAGTATCGGACTATGTTAAGGACAGAGTTAAAGCCCTTAGGGAGCAGCACTCGGGACAGTATCAGAATATCGCTTGTATTCGTACAAACGCAATGAAGTATTTGCCCAACTATTTTGAAAAGGGACAGCTTACTAAGATGTTCTTCTTATTCCCTGACCCACACTTCAAGAAGACCAAGCATAAGTGGCGTATTATAAGTCCCACTCTGCTTGCAGAGTATGCATATGTGTTGCGTGAAGGTGGAATTGTGTACACGATCACTGACGTTGAGGAACTCCACAAATGGATGGTGGAACATTTTGAAAACTTTCCGCTGTTTAAACGAATGAGAGATAAGGAACTAGCGGATGATATTGTTGTGGAGAAGTTGTACACCAGTACAGAAGAAGGTCAAAAGGTCACACGTAACAAGGGTGATAAGTTTCTAGCGGCGTTTAGACGAGTGCCTGACCCTAATGAAGTGTAGTTGTGCTGTATCATGTTGTTTTAAAAAATCTGTTGAATACTTGTGTCAGTTGTAGAATTGTTCGGAGTTCAATTTGTTTGTGTTTGATAAAAGAGGTACATTGTAGGAGTATGTGTGGAAGTTGAAGACATGGGAGCATGTCCTTAATCTCTTGACTTCTTGAATACACTATGAATTATGAATGTGTGTATACTTGAGGACAGGCTTCAAAAATATGTTGCAATAAAAATCTAATATTAATCAGTTTCAACTTTGTACCAGAATATGTATTACGGTAAGTTTATTGGTGAGCAGTTCTGGTACTTGTATTTCATAATTTGACATTAATTGCAATGAGGCATTCTTTCAGTCCCCATGCAGAGTATAGTTTATAATGTAATGTTTGCAGGTTCAGTTGTAAATTATGTTACAGCAGATTTTATTGAGAAAAATATATAGTAGAATCTTGTTGTTGCTTATAATTATGTTTATCAGGTTTAACACATCCTCATGCATCAGTGGTCGCTCAAGTTTCCTGACTACTGTGATATCACAGGTTAATAATACTCGGGTGAACAAGAATGGTTTAACACTGTTTCTCAACTATTTTCAGTTGTATACAGCCGCTGATTCATCTAACCAGTTTTCCTGGACTGTACCCTAAGTTCCTAACCAGTATTAACTTACCCTTCCAGAGCAATCAAATTCTGATCTCTGTGATACTATTACAGCACACTGGACCCCAGCCTCAGCTGTGCTTTAAGTAATTATCCACCATCTTCTTGTTCAATATCTGTCACGACTACTGTAAACCAATTTCCTTTCGTGAATACTAACTGTTTTGCTGAACATTGGCATATTCGCGACTACGAACTTTTGCATTTTGAAGTTACCCGCAATGTCCATATTATTGTTTTTAGCACTTTCGCGGCGACTTAATTCTACCACTTGTGAATTTGCGAAATTAAATAGCGCAAAATAATTTCTTGGTTTACAGTATTTCCTAGAAAATGTTCATGGGGTAGGATTGGAGGAATCACAACCATTTAAACATGGCCTTGGTTGAAGTTAAAATATGCCATTGGGGTTAAAAATCCTTAGTTTCGGCAAATTTCAGTGGGTTTTCCCTTAATTTTGACTAATAAAATAATTTCGATCCACTTAGTAGAAGATTTTTCTGAAATAGTCCTTCAAACACAGCTATTACTGTATAAACTGTGTTATGCAGCAGTCAATGGATACATCCACAGAAATTTGAAATTCTATCCATAAGCATCTTATTTTGTTTTCGTGTGGGGCATGTAACTACTATGTATCATATATGTATAGATTGAAGTTAATGGGATGGCTGCTTCAATATTTTATGGATAGAATTACAAATTCCTGCTATACATCAAAGATGACTGTGCAATACAGGTGTACATATTTATACTCCGGGAGTCCCACAAACAATGTTTGAAGGGGGTATACTGGAGTCACCATGTTGGTTGGTGGGTTGGTCTGTCGGACTGTTCGCAAAAATTGTGTCTGCTCTATAACTTTGTCATTTCAGACTGGATTTTAAAATTGTTAGTACAAATGTTCACCACAACCAGTGTGCAAAACCTAGGTCCCTAGCTCAAAGGTCAAGGTCACACTTAAAGGTCAAAGGTTATATAGTCATGCAAGTTGTGTCCACTTTGTAACTTTGTTGTTTGCTATTGGATTTTAATCTGTGTATAGTAGCATATTTCCGTCAAATGTGTTCTTTAGACTATAATTGTAAATAATATTCCTGTGTCAAGGCAGTGCTGCAGGGGTATGATTCATCACTCCAGTGATAGGTCTAGTTTATCATACTAAATGTAGATGGTTGCTTAATTCAGGTGACCACTAACACAGGTTTTACTGTTTTAACAAATTTATTACAAAGACGAGCAGATAATTTGACACAATGATGGCAACAATAACAGGGTATTATCACATAAAGAGAATCATGTATAAAGAATCATGAAAATAAATACATGAGCTTGAATGTAATTGACTGTAATCCTTAGTCTCAAATAAATTAGAATAATTGATAAGTACAACCAGGAAATAATGGATTTCCCTGCAAATTCCAATAAGTATAATATACTACTCAAACTTTGCTAAGGGCCAAGAAATTAATTTTGATGTCCGTCTCACGTTATATGTACAAAACCGATGTAGAAAACGTTGTTTAATTAATAAGATACCATCTTATCTGCTTCTAAAGTTCAAATCTTGATGTCTTGCATTTGATACGCATTGCCAAGATAACTGAAAAGCCCTACTAGCGGGGACCAAAGTGGCTAGATTAACATTGACTTTTTTATCCCGGTTTTATTTCAATAACGTGTATGACCCAAAACGCCAAGAAACTGACCGCATTCCGTTACTACAGAGGCTTGAACGCAGCACTAACATTGTAATGGGGTTGGGCTTATGAGACATTAAATTTCGAAGTAATCTGACAATATTGCAGATGTAGCATTCTGTTTTTGAAAATTCTACTGGTCAATCTTATTCAATTTGCAAAATATTCAAATGAAGACTTTCTTGGCCCTTATCAAATTTTGAGTAGTATATCACTATGCATATTGTCTTGTGAGGCCCCATTGCTTTGTCTAACCACGGGGATAGGGCCATAGACATTCAAATATGGGAAATACTGGTATTTTAATGACATGGGGAACTGACTTTGTTGAGGTAAACACATTTTTTGTGAAAAACGGTATATGATACTGAAGAATTTTGCTCCTTATAACAGCCCTTGCTATTTAAGGACAAAAGCAATACGCCCACTGCTTGTTTAAGTATCAAGCATTTGTTGTGCAGACAAATAAGAAAAGATTAGACCTTGACTAAAAAAATTTACTGACTAGCAATTTTGATAATTCGATTCACAACAAAAATGTAAGAACAATATGTTTGGGAAAATACCTCCATCAAAACAATAATAATACCTGTAAATATACACAAAAGCTAGAAGTAATGTTACATTAATAATACAACTTTGATTTTGTTCAAAACTCACCAACATCAAATAAGGTAGTTGGCGTACAATAATAATAAAACAACTATTGAAGATGAAAATCTTTAGGGTGATAAAAAGTTATTAGAGTAGAATAATGTAAAACTGCAAATAGGAAGATATGCAAGGGCCTGCTAATACTAAAACACAAAACATTCATGAGTATCAATGAACAGTACATGATGCCTGTATCTACCAGTTGTGAATGTAAATTGGACCCTGCTGAAAAAAGTTTAAGGGAATATTCTGTTGATTGATACAAAATGCAAACATATTACAGAGACGATTTCCTTTACATATGGTATGTACCTTCACGATGAAACAGGTTTTAAGAAGTTGTTTAAGCTTTCCTCTCAAATCCATCACAACAACGTTATTATCACTTAAAATTTACTGAATGTTGCTAGAGTCTGTATAGACTGTTTATTCAGGTATGTTACTTGTATACAAACATTACAATATCAAAACATTTTAATTTTATTGTTTTAAACATTTAAATTGGTGCCAGTAAAGGGCAGTGAAAACCAATACCTTGTCCACTAAGGTTCATACTAATATACATACAAACCAGTCAGGGTAAGAATAGAGTGACGCAGCGGTCGAGTCCACTATTACAGTGTAAAACCAATTAGTAAGGCTTATACAGACAACTACATGTATGCTGTCAATGCTTAACTAACATACTATATTTATTTAACCTGTTAAGACAATGGTTGTAATTTTTTGTTTACCCAAAAGCCACTGCATCACTCTCACAATATCCTTACTGGACTGTACTAGTTATTAAAATAAGACATTGATAATAAAAAATTACAATGTTTATATATACAATATACAAAAGTGTCCGACCTGAATAATCGATTGATACTTACAGTATGGAAAAATTACATGGTTAAAGAAACAATTGCGTATGTCAAGATGGATAGTTGTTCCTCTCACCAGATTGCAACTGTTTGAACTTCACAACTTTGAAACAAGTGTTCTAATTCAGTCTTGGAGGTAGGTACTTTCATTGCTGAAGTATAAGACTACTATAATAACACTACCGTAGCCAGTACAATGGGTAAAGTAGACAAATCTAGTCTTACACAACTCAAAAAAATGATTAATTCAACAAGCAAACAACAGCACATGCCACAACAAAACGGCATTATTCACATATATTTCAAGACATAAACTTCAGACTTAAAATTGATCTAGCACTACATTGTTAAATAGAGATAACATTCAAACTGAATCTCATTTCTGTAGATTCAATGTATATTTAAGATAAAAGCTCCGCGAGTCGCAAGTGTCCCCTGACGAAATGCAAATTTGTCATGGAAAACTATCCAGTATTGGGCTACATATCAGACTCACAAGAGCTCTCTAGTCATCTGAACTAAAAACGACAAAGCGATGCTCTGGACAAAAAAATGTCCTGATAAAATCAATCTGAAGGGAGTTATGATTCTTGCGCACTGCACTTCATGTCACAGCAAAGAAACATGCATTCCTATTTTTGAGTCATTAATAGTTATGGTGACAAAGTTATGCCACAGACAAGAAATGCTTATAAAATCAATCAAAGGGAAAAAATTGAAAAATGGCACAAGGTAGATTTACGGTTCTTGTGTACTGCACTTGGACTTTTGGTAAGAAACATGCATACCAAGTTTCAAGTCATTCAACCTCATAGTGACAAAGTTATCCTCCGGACAAGAAATGCTCAAATTAAATCAATCTAAGGGAAATAATTAAAAAACGATGCAAGGCACAGTTATGGTTCTTGCGCACTGCATTTCTGCTTATTGCAAGAAACATACATACAAAATCTTGAGTCATTTGAACTTAAGGTGACCAAGTTATGCTCCGGACAAGAAATGCTCTAATAAAATCAATCAAAGGGAAATAATTCAAAAACTATGACAGGTAGAGTTATGGTTCTTGCGCACTGCACTCCGGCTTATTGCAAGAAACATGCATACCAAATCTAGAGTCATTTGAACGTAAGGTGACAAAGTTATGCCCCGGACAAGAAATGCTCTAATAAAATCAATCAAAGGGAAATAATTCAAAAACTATGACAGGTAGAGTTATGGTTCTTGCGCACTGCACTCCGGCTTATTGCAAGAAACATGCATACCAAATCTAGAGTCATTTGAACGTAAGGTGACAAAGTTATGCTCCGGACAAGAAATGCTCTAATAAAATCAATCAAAGGGAAATAATTCAAAAACTATGACAGGTAGAGTTATGGTTCTTGCGCACTGCACTTCGGCTTATTGCAAGAAACATGCATACCAAATCTAGAGTCATTTGAACGTAAGGTGACAAAGTTATGCTCCGGACAAGAAATGCTCTAATAAAATCAATCAAAGGGAAATAATTCAAAAACTATGACAGGTAGAGTTATGGTTCTTGCACACTGCACTCCGGCTTATTGCAAGAAACATGCATACCAATTCTTGACTCATTTGAACTTAAGGTGACAAAGTTATGCTCCGGACAAGCAATTTGTGACGCCGCCGCCGCCGCCGCCGCCACCGCCGCCGCCGCCGCCAAAGTAACACCTATATGTCGCCTTTTCAGGCGACACAAAAAAGGCTCTTAAACATAAATTTTGTAAATTAAAACTCATAAGTTTAAGTCTTAAATAATTTGTGGATAGAACAGCGGACTGAAAAGAGAACCTCACACATAAAACTAGTCTGGATCCACCAGTCATATCACAAGAGTATATCACAATATTGCTGAATACTAATACCAGTACTACAATAATCCCATCAGGCTAAAACAGTGAATATCCTTACTAAGCAATCACAGTGGAGATTCTCGGCAAAGCCAACACAGTGGAGATATATCTGCAAGATTCAAGCCACATTTAAAGTCCCGACCTCACACATCAGTAGTCAGTAAAGTACCCAGACCATGATTCAGGTGAACAACAGGCTGGTTCATTAGAATGTCAAAAGTTTATGGCTAGCCTTTAGTGGTGACATGTGTTTGGTCCCAATCACCTTGTTGATAGAAAACATCATGTATACTTGAAGACCTTTAACTTTCCAAGGGAGGTAATCATCATCTATGCCCTTTGCATCTAATTGACTAGAAGGTCACAGAATAAAGGCACTCGGTATCCTTTGCTTAGGCAACAGAGCCCTGAACCCCACTGGTCTGTTAGTCAATCAAGATAATGTTATGATTCTAACATTTTCCAGGAACTGGATTCCTGGTCAACTGAGACTATGTTTTAATTCTGACATGATCTGAGAATGGATTCCAGCAAATCTGTTTTTCACAATCTTCTTATCATGATTACCATCAACAATCTGTAAACATAAATTAATGTTACTGTATAAACTGTCATAGTTCATAGGTAAGAAACTCTGCAGAAATTACTTTATTCTAATTTATGTTAGATCGTTGTTGAAACAAGTTTTTGAACTTTCCAATATTAATCACTCTCGACACCTCATTCCTGATGTTATCCTTTGCCATGGTATTCTGTGGATATTGGTAAGGCATAAAAATATTGTTTGCTTCTGGTAACATCCACCCCGAAATATTGGCTGGTAGGTCAGACAATGCTACTTTTTAGCTCACCTGAGCACGAAGTGCTCAAGGTGAGCTTTTGTGATCACCCTTTTGTCCGTCGTGCGCTGTGCGCCGTCCACTGTCAACAATTGGACTGTTAACACTCTAGAGGTCACAGTTTTCACTTAATCTTTATGAAACTTGGACACAATGTTTGTCTCCATAAAATGTAGGTCAGGTTTGTAATTGTGTCATCTGGGATAAAAAAAACTAGGTCACTAGGTCAAATCAAAGAAAAACCTTGTTAACACTCTAGAGGTCACAATTTTGACATACTCTTAATGAAACTTGGTCACAATGTATGTCTCTATGCAGTCTAGGCCAAGTTGGGTCATCTTGGGTAAAAAACTAGGTCACCAGGTCGCATCAAATATAAACCTTGTTAACACTATAGAGGTCACATTTTTTACCTAATCTATATGAAACTTGATCACAATGTTTGTCTCTATGAAGTCAAGGTCAAGTTTGTAACTGGGTCATATTGGGTTAAAAACTAGGTCACCAGGTCACATCAAAGAAAAACCTTGTTAACACTCTAGAGGTCACATTTTTTACATAATCTTAATGAAACTTGGTCACAATGTATGTCTCTATGGAATCTAAGTCAAGTTCGTAACTGGGTCATATGGGGTTAAAAACTCGGTCACCAGGTCACATAAAAAAAACCTTGTGAACACTCTAGAGGTCACAATTTTACATTATCTTAATGAAACTTGGTCACAATGTATGTCTCTTTAAAATCTAGGTCAAGTTCATAATTGGGTCATTTGATGTCAAAAACTAGGTCACTAAGTCACATCAAAGAAAAACCTTGTTAAAACTCTAGAGATCACATTTTTGACATAAGCTTTATGACACTAGGCCACAATGTTTGTCTCTATCAAATCTAGGTCAAGTTCGTAACTGGGTCATGTGAAACTTTATGAAATCTAGGTCCAGTTCGCAACTGGGTCATCTGGGGTAAAAAACCAGGTCACCAGGTCACTGAATCTGCCTAAACTGCTAGTCATCAGGTGAGCGCTATAGGGCCAATGGCCCTCTTTGTTCTTTTTTACATAGAGCAAATTCCATTTGAAAAGCGTACTATGACAATAGTCCTGTTTATTTTTTAACATCCCTCACACTTGTAATTTATTCCATCTTATTTTAGTTTGACCAATTTATTTAAGGTTGATCGTGAAACAAGTTCTTAGGACTTATATTTATCCCTCTCCACATCTCATTTTTGATGGTACACATCACCAAGAGGTATGAGAAACAGAAGCCAGCTTTCCACTTTCTTCTGTGTGTATAGCAAATACTGTAGCACACAGACAATCCAAAGCCACACAGAAACAACAACAGCGCCTAGCCATCCACGCAAGAGTCAGACATATATCTAACCATCCACATGCCCAAAAATGGATATTTCGAGCAAGCCTATATACTCACTCTGCAATGAATGACACACTGTGGACTTCAAATTATGTGCATAATTAACCATTAAGGGAGGTAATTATAAATGATAACTACACTGAAGTGAAGTACGGGGCCACTTTTTACAGCTGCTACACAGCAAGTTATTTGTGTTCTTAAATAAAATATAAAACACAGTCGTCAGCAAAAAGTCAGAAGAATGTCAGGAATGGACTTACCAACACAGATGGTCTTATCATGGAGTTGTCTCCCTCTACATGTGATGCAGATTTCTCTCCCTTTATCAACCAGTTTTCATGCAGGTCATGTAGTTGCTGTAGATACTCCTGGAAGACAAACAGTATCAGATAGTTAACAAGAGATGTTTGTAAAACACGTATGCCCCCATGGCAGCCCAATAGTCAGAAATGGTTATGGTCTAAGTGACCAGGAAGAGTGCAGTACAAATCAAATGATTGCATCTGGCTTGTTTAAAATATTGTACATAATGTTGAGTTGGGTATATGAGTGCCAGTCATAAAGTAAGACCCCTGTCTTATTCATAGTATATATGTGATGGATTTTTTAACTGTGTCGAACCCCGATGCTACCAGTTTGAAGCCAAGACCTTTAAATTATTTTCAATGTTCACGATTTTTGTCAAAGTGAAGCAATACTTAGTAGGCGTCATCCAAACATTAATCTCTATGCACATACCGTAACTCGTTAACCTAGCATTGATACTTTTTGGGTTACTAGTATACAAAGATCCAGTTAAAGATAAGTAATTTAACTATTTCTGTATCCATAGCGACCATGTTTTTTGTCAGAAAAAAATTAAGTATGCACAATCTCCTTGAAGACTCCTTTCCATATACCAAGCTTTATAACCCTAGCTTGGAAACTGTTCGAGTAAGGGCAGGATCCTAGATTTTGAAGTATTTCACTATTTCCGTATCCATAGCAACCACATTTTTGGCAGAATCAAAATATTTTTATGACTTGTATGTAATGAGCACGAATGTAAGATTATATTTATCTCATAACCTTAGAGAACGCTCGTTATCATACAAAATGATGATGTATGCTGCATAGGTTTCAACCAAAATTTAGTGATACAATGAGTGCAATGTCTTGACAAGGTTGGTATTATCTTGACATCATTGGTGGATCAAAGCATGGATTGCCTAACACCACGTCAGGCTAATTTAAATGTTTATTGCTACCTTTGGGAGTGCCAAATGATATTTCTGGTACAGCTTTATTACACAGCTAGGCCACAGGTTATGTGATAAATGAATGAACATGAATTTTGGTATACATGGTGTTCAAAAATTTGTTCTCAAAATTTAAATTCATACTAAATTTCATTTGAGCTATGTACACAGCGTACAATTTTAATTACTTACTCTAAATTAGATTACCAGTAGAACAAAGTAGAATTCTATGGATTTAACCTGACCATTTTACGTTCTTCTGATGTCAGAGAAATAAACTATTGAAACTTAATCATTGAGAAAGAACTTTTTTATCACCCTGTACATTTAACAGCTCCAACCAGAAGATTGACAGGAAGATGGGAGATATACGTACCAAGGTTATGTTCTGTTCCTCGGGACGATTTCTTCTCTTGATTCTCTGATAACACACTTCAGGTGAAGTCCTGAGATATACTAAAACACAACAAAGAATAATCTCGATAGTTATTACGAGTATGGTCTTGGTAGTCGAAGGTCTGAATCCCAGTTAAACAGACCTGGCTGAACAGTGATCCCAACACCTGTTTCTAGGAAACCAACCAGTACTAAATAAATGTAGCTATATTCTAACTTCATATTCAGACAACTTCCCGCACATGTCCCTGGTATAAGCTGGATTATCTTCAGTCAAGTTTTAACAGGAACAAGGAGTCTTTATTGAACAATCTAGGGTATCGCACCGGATACCTAGTATAACACAACTGTTCATTCCCTCGAAATTAGAGATCATTGGCCCTTTTAAGCAGGAAAATAAACAAAATCAACACGCAATGTAGTTGGACGACCTACCTATCAAATCCATATGTCTATCAGACAAACAATATACATGTAGTTAGACAACTTACCTATCAAGTCCACATGTCCATCAGACATCTTCATTGTTTCCTTAAACCATTCATTGAGTAAAATATACTCAAACTCTGTTAATACAGAACTGAAAAAGCAATAACATAACATGATCAATGATCAAAACGAGTTCTGACTCTGAGCCGTGACTGTAATTTTAGCTACCCGATATATACTTTATAACATAATGAATACACAAAGGTTATCGCTCAGACTGGTTAGAATACAGTCCAGGACAATTGGTTAGGTCAATAAGAATCGTCCACTGTATATAATCACAGGAATTTGAAATTCTATTTATTAAAAATATCATAGCAGTCAATCTAATCAATATTGCTCTATTATATGACATTCATTATACTACCTGAATAAATCTCACCTGTTCTTTAGGTTTTCAACAAAACAATATCTGGCACTGTGTACAGACCTCTCCATTACACGAACTGGTCTAGTCTGAAATCACAACAATATACGTCAAACCTGAAACCATTAATCAGGTCTGTCACCTGTTTACATAACATTGTTTATATAAACATTGCCATTTCTCTTAATAATTCATAAACAGTATTATTATACATGAGTATATGGCTTGGTACAAAATGTAGTGATTTTAAAGTCTCATTATCCTTCAAAATGATTTCAGAATCCAATGCTATAGTGCACATTATTTTTGTCTGGTCATGTATTATGATGGTTTTACATCACAATGCTTTTTACAGTCAAGTTAGGATATTGTGACAGTGACGTTGCAGTTTATGTGTATGAAAAAGGTTACAATCATTATCTAAACAGGTAGCGCGAATATAGCATGTTTAACATTGAAATTATAGTTGTTTGTTCAGTATAAGCCTTTATAATTGGTTATACACCTTTTATTGTGGACTCGACCGCAGCATTGCTGGATTCTTACCCTGACTGGACTATATTGTGTTTAATGAATAGTAACATAATAGCCATACAATTGTTCAGCTAACATAACAGACATACCCTAACAGTAGAGGTTGATTATATTAATTAGATGCCAATGAAGACATTAGATACTCTCTACTGCTTTATTCAGTTAAATTATGATCCTGGATCAGTGACCTTTCATGAGAGAAAAAACAATCCACTGCCATAACTTAATTGAGGTGTTTATGTCTATGATAGTGCACATATTGTGATTGGTTTATTAATTGATCTCATATTAGAATATTGTAAATAAAGTTGATTTATTGATTCAGGTATTTTTACTTCCTGTTTATGATTGTTAGCAGTCTGAGTAGTTTAATAACCTTATCGACAAATAAACACACTGAGTATGTTTCACCAGTCATCTCACAGAAGTTTAGATAAGGAGTTATAATCAACATATATTTTATATAGTAATAAAAAGGATGATTCACATGGTATGGGTAATTTTATTTTCCTTAAATAATAACAAAAATGATTACATTCCAGAAGATGCCATTGAATTTGTTTTCATTTTAATGATTATTTAACATTTTAAATAAGAAATAATGAATATGTACCTGTGTTTTATCGTAGAATAAAGCACAGTCACGAGTTTGGATGCATAGTAATAAAATCACAAGTGATTTAATGCACGCATCCAAACAAGTACATATTATTAGCAAAAGGTACATATTCGTTATTTCGATTCTTATACAGCCAATATTCCGCATTTGACATTACTAATCAATACATATATATCCGCTGCACTATTTTCTACCTCAGAAGGGTTATTTGCAGTTTGAAGTTATTCAGCCATAGCTGTGTTTTATCGGCAGTTTGTGCACACTGTGATTACCTCCATGTGTACTAGAATATATCTGAAACCGCTGGTTGTGTTAGAATGATTATTTAACTGAGTTTGTTCATTTTAATGATTATTTAACTGAGTTTGTTCATTTAATGATTATTTAACTGAGTTTGTTCATTTTAATGATTATTTAACTGAGTTTGTTCATTTTAATGATTATTTAACTGAGTTTGTTCATTTAATGATTATTTAACTGAGTTTGTTCATTTTAATGATTATTTAACTGAGTTTGTTCATTTTAATGATTATTTAACTGAGTTTGTTCATTTTAATGATTATTTAACTGAGTTTGTTCATTTTAATGATTATTTAACTGAGTTTGTTCATTTAATGATTATTTAACTGAGTTTGTTCATTTTAATGATTATTTAACTGAGTTTGTTCATTTTAATGATTATTTAACTGAGTTTGTTCATTTAATGATTATTTAACTGAGTTTGTTCATTTTAATGATTATTTAACTGAGTTTGTTCATTTTAATGATTATTTAACTGAGTTTGTTCATTTTAATGATTATTTAACTGAGTTTGTTCATTTTAATGATTATTTAACTTGTTTTAAGTCCCGCCACAGAGTGTATTTCAGTCATGGTTGTAGGAATTACCACAGGAACTTGCATTTATAATTTGAAAAAAAAAATTGAAAAAATTTTTTTTTTTCACTAGGCCTACTGTACTATTAAAATATAGACAGGAGTGCAATGCGATTGTATCCCACGAACTGTTCTAATACAAATATTTTCTCTATACCAACTTGACAGTTAAAACACATGATCTAGGCAGTTAAAGGGGCTACTAACAATACAGAATACATCCGCACCTCAACCGATCGGTACCGATAATCGTCTAATATCGGCTTTTAAAGCCAATATTTGTGGAGTTTTGATTTGGCGTCGACTCCATTGAGCATTATATAGCATATTAAAGCTCATGTATTATCATAATTGTACTTTAAATTTTGTTTTAATAGATTTAGACAGTGTTAATTTTTTTAAACATGTAACAGTTTTCACTCATGCATAAACTTGAAATACATTCAATATAATATCTGATTATAGATAAACCATGTTTTTTGAGCCGTGACTAATTTATGCAGCAAAGTTGATTCACCCTAAAAGGGTGTGTATATTATAAGCAATAACAACATAGGTTAAATAAGTAGTTTCTGTAAGTAACTCAATACGTGGCCCAATGGATACGGCGATGTCTTCTTAGACTTACTTTTACAGGTTCGATCCTTGGTATGATCACTTTTTATATATTTTTTTCAAATCGCTTGTTCAAGTAATATTACACAAGAAAGTTTTCTGGAATGGTTTAATAATTAGCGATTTATTAGTCAAAATTTAGTGTCGTTAGTCATAGTAACAGCGTGTAACTATAAACGTGTAATGGCTTCAACTAGTTAACATACTGGTGAAGATGTTGGTATGATAATGACTATTTAATATGGCTCGTATTAAATACCTTATACAGAAAGTTTGCAAGGAGTTCATAATTTATATAATATACATGTAGTCTATGTGTCTTTTAACTTTGACACAATCAATGGCGTTAGCTAATGCAATAAACGGTCTTCAGGCAACCGCTATAAGATATCCAAATGCATCATCCTACTCAGAGACAGACAAAACTGACAGGTTGTCAACCAACACACCAAGTCAAGTCGAAAATCTTTGACACGAGGTTAAGTATTGCATTCAGTAAAAGATAAATTAATACTGGACCCGAGGAAAAAAAATGAAATAAAAACAGCGAAACATGAAAAACCATTACAGGTACAATGCAAAGTCAAAATAATTATTTAAAAAATGGCTTTAACAATGTCTTCATATTCTTGACGAAAATGAAACAAAATAAATGAAGTGAGAAAAATAGCGCAGTTACCAGGGCTTGAACCCGCGTGTCTCAGACTGCCAATTAAGCTCTCTACCGATTGAGCCAGCGATACTGACAATATCAGGTCAAGCAAATATATATATTAACACATTTTTTAAGGTATCCCAACCAGGTATATTCACACACCATGACTAAATAGTGTAATCTCCCGTCACGGCTCAAAACTCGTGGTTGATCTATACATGTTGTATTTCAATTGAAATGTAAACATTTCTCACTACAAAGCTTATCGATCTATCACAAGTGAATAAAGAGGAATACCGTATAGCGGGTTATTTCTGCGGGTAGAAAATTTTGCGATTTGGGCCTAAAATGGGTAGGTTTTATTTCTGCTGTTTTTATTTCTGCGACCTACCAGAAAATCAGGAATTAATTTCTGCGGATTTCAGAAACCGGAAGAAATTTCTGCGAATGGTAAATAGCTACCGTATCTACTACGGCATGATCAACAACATGATAACACTGCTTGTATGATTTAGATTTAATTGTTAATTTTATACAGAATTCAGCGTTTTTCATTTTAGGCACATCAGAACAGAACAGAACATTTTCAGCAGTATATGTACTACCGGTAAACTAAATCAATGCATTTAACAGCATATTATCCTGGTATTGCTATATCGTTAATACAATTATACACAAACTACAGTGTTGCAAATTGAACCAGTTGTCAAACTTACATCAACGTGTATTGATGGTCAATACCGATATAACACATACCATTCATTAATTGTTAAACAAACAAACAAACAAACAAAGACAGTCGATCACAATACGTGTGAAAAATACGACAGTAACAAAACACTAGAGAGATATAGATTAGAGGTATATTACCAGTATATTGAAGCAAAATATGGAAGTTAAATTTTGCGAACAAAATTTTTACGGATGTTTAATTTTGCGGAATTTAATTTTACGGGACAGCCTCAAACCGCAAAAAACGCAGAAATAAAAACCCGCAGAAATTACCCGCTATACGGTATACAACTGCTACTCATGTTCTATCCTCTACTTTATCAACCAACATGGGGTTGTGCATTGTACTGAATTGATAAACCCACTCTGAATGAAAATGTTATTGTCAAACATCTCCATGCACAGATTTTAAAGGCAAATAAGGCCAAAAATAAAATATTATTTGTTTTCCCTTCCCGACCCTTCCTCAGTCTGGTCAATTAGGGCTGGGTTGGTTACATAAGGTAAATAAAGCCTTTTTGTTTTATTTTCAATATTTTGTTCATTGTCAATAATTTTTGTCTTCGTACTCTAGTAGATCTACCAGAGTTTAATTATTTAAGAAATAAACTTATTTTTTTCAGAACGTCAAAAGATCAAAAGATAATTTGATTAGGATTTTTTTAGCTTGGGTAGGTAGGGAAGGGGGAAATTAATGTACAATATTTTATTTTTGGCCTGTAATATAATTTTTTTTGGCACAAGATATGTTTTGCTATTGTCCCCCTGAACTTAAGGTGTAGTTGTTATCTTGGTCCATACAGGTATAGTCCGCCCAGGATAATGTGATATTTACAAACATTAATCGGTTTGGTCAACTGTGGCAAAACTGGTTTAACAAATCACTTAAATAAACAGATAAGGTCAGTATTGTACTTTAAACATCACTGATAATCGTGCACATAATTGTAATCCACCTTTGTGGAATATACCAAATTTTCCCACCTATCACATTATCCTGGGCGCACTATACAGGTGCTCTACTGTTGAATTATTACTGCATTAAATATCAGTTTTATTGAATGCTTTCAATAGCCAAACATTCAGGAAGTTATGAACAATTATACAGTCATTAGAGAGAAGGAGATACAGGGACATAACAAGAGGGCCCAAAGGGCCCTAGGTCGCTCACCTGTCGAACTTGACCTACAATTTTTTGAGATGATCATTGTGACCAAGTTTTATACAGATTAGGCCAATATTGTGACCTCTTGTGACTACACAAGGTTTTTATATGATTGACCTAATGACCTACTTTTTTACCCCAGATGACCAAATATCGAACTTGACCTAGATTTTGTTGAGATGATCATTGTGATCGAGTTTCATAAAGATTAGGCCAAAATTGTGACCTAGTGACTATGCAAGGTTTTTCTATGATTTGACCTGGTGACCTAGTTTTTGACCCAAGATGACCCAATATCAAACTTGACCTAGATTTTGTTGTTATGATCATTGTGAACAAGTTTCGTAAAGATCAGGTCAAAACTGTGACCTCTAGTGACTACACAAGGTTTTTCTATGATTTGACCTTGTGACCTAGTTTTTGACCCCGGATGACCCAATATCGAACTTGACCTAGATTTTGTTGAGATGATCATTGTGACCAAGTTTCATAAAGATTAAGTCAAAATTTTGACCTCTAGTGACTACACAAGGTTTTTCTATGATTTGACCTTGTGACCTAGTTTTTGACCCCGGATAACCAAATATCGAACTTGACCTAGATTTTGTTAGGATGATCATTGTGACTAAGTTTTATAAATAATAAGTCAAAATTGTGACCTCTAGTGACTACACAAGGTTTTTCTATAATTTGACCTAGTGACCTAGTTTTTGACCCCAGATGACCCAATATCGAACTTGGCCTAGATTTTGTTGAGATGATCATTGTGACCAAGTTTCATAAAGATTAGGCTAAAATTGAGACCTCTAGAGGCTAAAATTGAGACCTCTAGTGTCTACACAAGCCAATTGTTGACGGACGGACGACGGACGGACGGACGGACAGACGGACGACGGACGAAGAGTGATCACAAAAGCTCACTCTGTCACTTTGTGACAGGTGAGCTAAAAACATGGAGGCAAATATTATCTAGGGTCTATTTGAGGCCTTTTTTCTTCAAAAAACATGCTTTTTTGGTTAATTCTCAAAATTTCACTGATGCAAGCACCTTGGTGTGCCTCAGCATGACCACAGGCCTGAGATTATTTAAGAAATAATGAATACGTAGCTATGTTTTGTTGCGTAATAAAATATATGTTTTGGATGCTTAGTAATTAAATCACGAGTGCGTTTCGTGTTATATAAATATAGGCACGTGTTTGGATGCTTAGAAATTAAATCACGAGTGCGTAGCACGAGTGATTTAATGTACGCATTCAATGAGTGCCTATATTTTATAACAACAAAGCACAGCTTCCTGTTTATTATTTCGATTCTAACATCGCCTATACTCTGTCATTTATAGCACAATAAGACAGGTTGATGTCAAACTACTTTCTTTCCTAGGAACGTTACCGTCACCATTACGTCATTTGTCATAGTATATGACATCAAACGTGACGTCATCAATCAGCTATATTTTATCACGGTAATAAAATATGGTAAGCTCAATATACGCAAAGAAGGTAAATCTCACAGGCTATGTTAGAATTATTATTATTATATATTATTATCATTATAATTATTATCATTATTATTATCAATAGAGATACATATGATCAATATACGCAAAGAAGGTAAATCTCACAGGCTATGTTAGAATTATTATTATTATATATTATTATCATTATAATTATTATCATTATCATTATCAATAGAGATACATAATTATGTTATATATATAACCTTAGACCCTACATGTGATACTTTTTGTTTACAGGCAGAATATCACAGACGTCTCCTGGAGGTTAAGATTGTGTGAACTACTAGTGTAGAGAAAATGGGAAACAAGGCTTCTGTCGAACCCGAACCAATGTTTGGTTTAGATACCATTCTCGATGATGTTCCATGGATAATGGTCAGCTACGACCCAGGACCCTACTACACGGGTTTCAAGTATTATACGGACCTACAGGTATACTCAAACAGACCAGATTGTGTAAGTAACCTGGATGTTCCACCACACCCGCCATCCAAGGATATACATAGTAACATACCAGACACAGCCGGCGGCTTACAGTCTGCAGTAAGATCAGTACAGTGTGAGAATGGTCTAACAGTGAAATGTCTGGTGGAACAACTGGTGAAGCTGTATGAAGACAATAGCAATCAAGCTGATAGGGTAAAACTGTTATACAACTGGCTTAGTGCACAGAACATAAGAGAGTCCCAGTACAAGTTAACTCATGATTTTTACGCAGTCAATTATCATTTGCAAAAATTACAAGATGGGAGAAATTCTCATGCAGCATTCTTCTCTTTGTTATGTTACTATGCCAACATCCCTTGTGTCATTGTGAAAGGTCATGTGAAAGGTCAAGGTTATGAGATTGACAAGGATATTTCTGATGATTTGACACGAGAATGGAATGCAGTGTTGGTTGACAAGCAATGGCGATTGTTGGATTCTTACTGGGGACGGATATATGGGGAGAACACCATGACAACAGATGAGTTTTTTTTGTTCATAAATCCGGAGCATGCAAAATATTCCCACTTTCCGGAAAATCAAACATGGCAGCTATTAGAAGTACCAGTAAGTCGATATCAGTTTTTGAAACAGCCTATACTAAAGCCGAGGTTCTTTGAAATGAATTTGGAAGTAGTTAATCAAACCAATGGTGAAATAAGATGTGCGGATGAAGAAATTAAACTTGTATTTCGAATCAAATCAGGACAACCTAACAAAACATCATTTGTTTGTGCTTTAAGTATTTATGATGTCAAAAACAGAAAGTGGACGTTTTTACCATCATTGTCTAAAAATGTTACAATCGGCTATAAATCTAGCAACATTAAAGATGGCAGTAAAATCGATGCACATCAAGTTGAAGATGGGGCATCTGGAACCAGCTTGATACATGGGGCACCAGTATCAAGGAATGAACAAGCAGATCTTTCAGTAAAAATCCTATTTCCTGATTCAGGAAATTACAAGATTGAAATCATTGGTAGAAATGAGCCATCAATGCCTAATGACAGGGTTGCGGTTTACAATGCCATCGTGAAAACCTCGCCTGGGCCATTTCCAGACCTTAGAAAATGTGGTTTAGAAGCAGTATCACATACAGAGACTGACATTACTAGTGTAGTACCGGAGACTCTACAAGTTAGATTTAGAATTCTTGAAACAGCACTGACACGAAATATAACACTGAGATACAAGCTGATACCTGGTAAAATTGCTGAACAAACAAACACAGGAAATGTTGCACCGGACGCTAAATATTTCACACCTAATGTGAGTAATATAATCACTGTGTTAGTACATCTAGATAACGTCGGTAACTTTACAATGTTCATTGCAGCTAAGGTAGACAACATAGACAAGGGAACTGTGATTCAATACAACATTAGCACAACAGGGGTAGAGTATAATGCAGTACTTGAACTCAAGAAAGCCATCGATCTACGTGATTCAGACATACTCAAAGAAGCTATCAAGGTGGCTGATCCAGTAAAAACTCATGAAAGAGTACGAGAAAAGTATGATGAAGCTTCAAAGCTGTTTTACCGCTTGCTTAGGGCTAAAGAGACGATGAAACGACTTGGCAACATGCACAAAAATCGTATTTCTGTGCTGAAAGCATGGAAAAATCCAAATGACAAAATTGTAAGAACAATCAAAGCATTACTTTTGTTGCTAGGGAAACCAGAGAAACAGTTGAAGACATGGGACGAGATGAGAATACATCTGACTGATGATATCATCCGACAAATAAAGGAGTTTGATCATCAGAAAGTATCAAATGGTGTGGTACGAAGAGCGAAACATGTGCTTGGTACAGAAGATACGTACAGCTCAATACAACAAGCTGAGGACGTGGCAGCCTTTGTTAACTGGATGGAAACTGTGTTTGAAGCTAAACAACTGTAAATTATTCATACATGTGAGTGAACTGAATTTGCTGGCTTAGAATGAGAAGGTCATAAGTACAAAATCGATATTTTGAGAAAACAAGAAAAAGTGTCAGAAAACTACTTTTTACTTACGGAAAAACAAGCTTTTTAAACTTCAGTTTGGTCAACATGACCGGTTCCGATTTTCATGAAAATAGGCTCATAAGAAGTGCCTTGTGATGCAAATTTCAAATATGCATGAGTATTAAAAGGTCGTAAGTAGCACTTAAAAGTTTTCTGTCCACGAAAATCAATAAATTTACAGTTACTGTGAACTAATGAGCAATGCTCAAAATTTATTACAAGTTACTACTTGACATATACATATAGTAATTGCCATCAAAACATTGCGTTCTGTTATGTTGTAGTTTTGTTGTAATGCAGTGATGTTGTGTTGTAGCCATATTGTTATGAAGTGATGTTGTGTTGTAGCCATATTGTAATGCAGTGATGTTGTGTTGTAGCCATATTGTAATGCAGTGATGTTGTGTTGTAGCCATATTGTAATGCAGTGATGTTGTGTTGTAGCCATATTGTAATGCAGTGATGTTGTGTTGTAGCCATATTGTAATGCAGTGATGTTGTGTTGTAGCCATATTGTAATGCAGCGATGTTGTGTTGTAGCCATATTGTAATGCAGTGATGTTGTGTTGTAGCCATATTGTAATGCAGTGATGTTATGATGTAGTTTTGTTGTAATGCAGTGATGTTGTGTTGTAGCCATATTGTAATGCAGTGAGGTTGTGTTGTAGCCATATTGTAATGCAGTGATGTTGTGTTGTAGCCATATTGTTATGAAGTGATGTTGTGTTGTAGCCATATTGTTATGAAGTGATGTTGTGTTGAGCCCTGCCATAAAGTTTGTGACTCGGTCACTGAGACCCTGCCACAAAATTTGTGACCTGGCCACAGAGGCCCTGCTATATAATTTGTGACCTGGCCAAAGAGGCCCTGCCATAAAATTTGTGACTTGGCCACTGAGGCCACTCTATAAACATTGAGACTATTTGTAATTAAGGTACACATTGAATCAGTCCAGTCATACAGCAGCCGGTTATGACAATAACCTACATGCTGCAGATAATTCCAATATGCCAGGAGACAAGTTTGACAAATTCACAACAAGAGGATTATAGATCCTGTAGCGCTCACCTGCTAAAACATGACCAAACTTTGAAATACAGTCTTCTCAGTTTTTATTGCGGACTTGTATTTGATAAGTAAGTAACACCTTTATTTAACGAGGTTGACAATTGAAAGTTTTCACACATATGTGTAGGGGTGGGCCGATGCATCGAAATATCGATGCATTGCGATCCCGAGTGTCCCGATAGTATGGATCGATAGTAAAAGTCTTGATCCAATAACTATCGCCGATAGTAAACTCAACTATCGATAGTTACGATAGTTCCACTATTTATTTAAAACAACTTCCGTTCTCGTTAAAAAAACATAATTTTAAATAATCCTACGCATCAAAACTGCCACCAAGGACCAACGTTTCAGCATTTAGTTAAAATTTATTCATCTACAGTGCCCACCAAAAATAAGTATACAGTAAATAATTGTTGCTAAATTTAACTTGGTTAAATTATTCAATATCCTTGTATCAGACAGTCACAATTGTACTTGTTTCTGAAACTACAGTTACTAAATGAGTAAAAACAGAGATAGAAATAAAGATGAATATGATCTGAATTTAAATACCCATGTGATCTAAAATGCTGAGTTTTCCATCTTTTTGTGACTAAGTTACCATTCAATCGGGACAAAGAAACTTTATATTTTGCACCTAGGGTACCAATTAATGTATGGTCTTTACATATAATAAACAAAAATATTCCCTTTTCTTTCAAAAAAGTGTTGCTTCACTGTTTTACTAATAGTGTTATTACAGACAAGTTAATGGGGAAATAACATCTGTATACTTATTTTTGGTGGGCACTGTATTTCTGTCCAATAAATGTTAAATCATTTCCACAAATAGTAGATCAGTATGTTGTACGGCAAAGTTATATCTTACACAGTGCAAACTTGCATTTACAAGTTAATCTCTGGTTTTTAAATCTTGGCAATAACTATTGCAATAATATCGCAATAGTTCCCAGCAACACAATAGTATTGCAATAGTACTTTCAGCAATATCAATAGTATTGCAATAGTCAAAAATGGACTCAATAGTCACCCCTACATATGTGACAGGGCAATCACTATAAGAATCAAGGCGATGTGATGGCCGTGTGGTTAAGTGGTTCAAGCGTCAGACGTGTGATCGCAGGAATTGTGCAATTCACCTGACCCAACTTCGTACCTGGCCTGAAGATCATTAAAATAAACATTTTGACCAAACTTCATGAAGATTGAAGCAAACATGTGGGCTCTGGAGTGTTAACTAGATTATTTGACCTAATGACCTTGTTTTTGACCCAACATGACCCAACTTTAAACTTAATCTTAAGGTCATCAAGATAAACATTTTGATCACATTTCATGAAGATTGAAGCAGAAATGTGGCCTCTAAGTTGTTTTATAGATTTTTCCATTATTTGCCATAGTTACCTATTTTTGACCCCATATGACCCAACTTCCAACTTGACCTGAAGGTCATCAAGATAAACATTTTGACCAAACTTGATGAGGACTGAAGCAAAAATGTGGCCTCCAGAGTGTTAACGAGGTTTTTCTATCATTTGACCTTTTGACCTAGTTTTTTAACCCCATATGACCTAGCTTCAAACTTGACCTAGATTTCATTGCGATACAACTACTGACCAAGTTTGGTGAAGATCAAAGCAAAATTAAAAGTGCTAGAGTGTAACGGGGAATTGTCTAACTGACGGACGGACAAAGGGACAGACGTCCTTACGGTTGACCACTTATTGGGTATCCTTTTGTTAAAAAGTACCCAACAAGAGAAAAAATATCCAATAAGAGACTTACTGAATTAATAGAATGTTCTCACGAATGGACATTTATTGGGTATTTCTTTTGTTCTCTCCTACCCAACAAATTAGTGTCCATTCGTGTGCCCGCACGGACGTACAGCAGGCGATGGACAAAAAACAATCACAAAAGCTCACCTTGCCACTTTGTGGCAGGTGAGCTGATAAAATGAAGGTAAGATGTTTAACCTGTTGTTGATCATGGCGCTGTAGGAGAGTCAGTAAGACCAATGACTGGAATGTATATGCCCAACGTTTTGGATCCCTGTACAAGGCAGACTGGAAACATAAATCATACAAGTATAAATACATGTATACAACCATTACATGACATCACTATGGAAGCATACAAGTAACATATATACTCTATATTATCAGGGGTTCCACTAGCTTCTGAAGGCTCATTTGATACTTTGGACTAAATTTTACCATTTTATAGACAAAATACCAATGATTTTCAAAGAAAATGACCCTTCAAACCAAAATCTTGAGGGTCAAAATGTGGCTTTTTTTAGAAATTTCAAGGGTTGAAACCCCTACTCCTGAGTCAAATGGAACCCCTGTATTATGAAAATGTTTTTATCACATGACTTTCCTTGTATCTGGGTTAGTATACTAGTGTAGTATAACGATCGAGTGACGTCACTTTCTCTTCGACATATTGACGTCATAATATGCCGTAAATGAAGTTACATTTTGCCTCGTTTATGTATCGGAGTCCGTTTGTCAGCAGATAGATGTGTATTTTTATGTGATTGTTGTCATATGATAAAAATTATCTAACACTTGTTGTCTATTTGGTACAAACTTACACTAAACTTGTTTCTGAAATATCATTAAGCTTTCCAGAGGTTCGCTTAATAAAATTTCCAGAACTCATTTGATATAAGTTTATATCAATTGACAACTCATGTTATCCTCTATATATATTACATGTATTTTAATTATGCTACATTTATTAAAGCCCGGTGGTGACTTCAAAAGTCACAGTTTATAGTTCGAACTTAAAAGTTTCTTTATTCGTTGTATGACGTCACTGTGATGTCACTCGGCATGTATTTGCCCTACCTGTTTGAAATTGTTAATGGTGCTCTTTTTTAAGGGTTTTCAGTTTGTACAGTCAGGAAATTATGTTATTACCGGGTACATGTTTTAGTTATATGTACTATTTTGACATATTTTAGACATAAAAGTGCAAAAGAAAAGTAGTTGTGACTTCACTGAAACAAAAAGAACATTTTGTTGCTTTCCTTAAAGTGGTCATTTTCTGATACCAGGTTTACAAATTATGCGATTATCATTAATCATGCATTGGTTTATCAAATAAAATACCAAATTACAATGACGTCATACTTTGGTAGGAAGTGTGAAGTATGGACTGTGAAGTATGGACTGTGAAGTATGGACGGTGAAGTATGGACTGTGAAGTATGGACTAGCTGTGAAGGGTAAACTATGAAGGGTGAACTATCTACGATGTTTCCATATAATATATATACTATAAAGCAATATTATACGTGAAATTTGAAGTGTGAACCATGAACTGGAAAGTTTGAAGCATGAACTATGAAGTCACTACCGGGCTTTCGCATTTATTGGCAATATTTCCTTGCAATTAAAATCTACTCAGTTCTATCTAGGCTCATTTTTATGTTGCATGATCGTGCAAGCATTTTTACATCACTTGCAAACTTCTATTTGTTTTTATACACAAAAGCTCTTGAGTGGTAACATTTTTTAAATCACACCTCACCAATCTGAAATTACATGTCACATGACATCACATGACACCACATGACCAAATTGTAGTCATGGTAACATACACTACTCAACACTTATAATCAGTCACCTTAACATCTCAAGCAGTGTATGCAAACAGAACTATAAGTATGATAATACAGTCGACACTCGTTATGTCGACATTTTTGGGACCGTCTAAATTATGTCGACATATCCGAATGTCGACACAACAGGAGCCAACAATTCTGACAAATTTTCTTACCAGTCAAAAATAATGATAACCAAGTCCTCTAGCCTTCTGTTGGTGTCGTTGTTACACCAGTTTAAACATGAACTAATACATTTGTATGACTAGTTAATAGCCTCATTTTCAAACAAAAATAGTACGGGATCAGCACCGCAAGTATGGCTTTAAGCCCTTACCGGTTTTCGCTTACACAACATTTTAATTGTAAACAAAAGATTATTTTAATTTCATACGCTGAAATAGGTTACCATTTGTTTCTAAACTTCGATTTAACATCATTCAAATACATTCAAACTGTGAACACATAAACAATGGTTCAAAACAGAAGAATTTTCGCGGTCAATTAACAACTTTTCAATTTCAATAGCGTCGACGCGATGTCGACACAAACATTGACAATAAGGTGCGAAAACAGCATTTGGGCCAGAAAAGTCGTGTCGATATAAGCGGAGTGTCGACACATGCATGTCGACTAAACCATCATATTTAAGATAGAATATAGAGCAAGCCAAATTGGGGATTTGAAAGTATGTCGACATAACCGAAGTGTCGATACAACCAATGTCGACACAACGAGTTTCAACTGTATATCACTGAATAATTTTATTTCAAATCTTAACAACCAGGTGGTAAAAGTTGAATTGCATCTTATTAATGGTTGAACAAATTAGATATAAATATTTGATATCAAATTGCTATTCAAAATATTCTAACTAACCCAGTTGGCCATACTAGACTATCACCTAGAAGGCCCAGGCCCCGATCTCCCGAAGCATCTCAAGTAGAAATCTCAACTCAAATTGAGATTTTGCTAAAATCAGAGTCGGAATTAGAGATAAATTTGAAGCTTCAGCTCTTGAAATTTTACTGTGATAAACTCAGAATAACATTTCTGTTTAGTGATGCGAATTTTGGGTCAAGCCTCGCATGGAAATTAAAAAAAGACACATGCCAATATTTGAGATGAGATTTTGCTCAGATTGAGATGCTTAGGGAGATCGAGGCCAGGTTGCATTCCCTGGTTGTATAAATTACATTCTCCAGTGTCACTGGCCATGCTCATCTATTCACATAGAGAAGTTGTCAGCGGCATGCCAAAAAAAAGCCAGAACTTGTGAATGCCAGGAAAAATGGCCAGGTCAACTGGCGTCAGTATATCGCTGGCTTAATAAGAATAAGAAGGTGGTAAGTACAACTTTGATATTTTGAGAAAACAAAAAATAACTGTCCAAAAACGTCTTTTTACTTATGGAAAAACAAGCTTTTTCAACTTTAGTTTGGTCAACATGACCTGTTCTGATTTTAATGAAAATAGGCTCATATGAAGCTCTTTTTGATGCAGATTTCAAATATGTATGAGTCTTATAAGGTTGTAAGTGCTACTTACGACCTTCTCATTCTAAGCCAGTGATATGACTGATTGTCACTGAAACATTGTTGCAATATGTGGTAACAAGGATGAAAATTAGTCACCAATCAGCACTTACCAGTGGATTATCCTCTCCATATTCTCTCCACAGGTTAACTGGTTCCTCACACTTCTGTAAACAAAACCAAATAGTTCTATACATGTAGTACACATAAACTCCATAATCATAATAAACTATAGAAAAGAAGTATAATGACTCGAAAGCATTCTCGTGAGTACCATGGTGTTATGTAAAAATGCAAACAGTAGTAAGTAAGTAAGTAAGTAAGTAAGTAAGTAAGTAAGTAAGTAAGTTTTGAAGAG
Organism: Spisula solida; assembly: GCA_947247005.1. Classification (NCBI taxonomy): domain Eukaryota; kingdom Metazoa; phylum Mollusca; class Bivalvia; order Venerida; family Mactridae; genus Spisula; species Spisula solida. The sequence continues at coordinate 38,920,624 of OX365957.1, read as the reverse complement.
ATTTTTCACTAAGTATATCGGCGGGCAATCTGCCTAAAAAAATAATGCTCACAGCTCACCTCGACTATATCAGCATATTTCTGGAAGTGTGAGATGAATGTTGTTTTACCACATCCAATATTACCTTCAACACAAACCTGTGCGAATAAATATGTATATATGTACAATGGTTCCACTAGCTTCTGAATCTGACGGGCCATTTTGATACTTTTGACTAAATTGTATAAATTTATAGGCAAAATACCCATGCTTTTAAGAGAAAATGACCCATTAAACCAAGATCTTGAGGGTCAAAATGTGGCTTTTCAGAAATTTCATTTCTCCTGAGTCAAATGGAACCCCTGCATGTAGATGTCTTCTTAAAATGTTTTACATGTGCATTTAAATAAATTCAATATAAATTTTCTCAAATACAATGTAATAGGCTAGCAGAGACAACAGGACCAGATCTCCCAAAGGATCTCAATTGGAGCTCAATCTCATCTCAAATATTGTCATTTGTCTTTGTGTTAATTTACATTGGAGGCTGGGCTCAAAATTGGAACCACAACACAGAAACACTATTCTGAGTTTATTTCAGTAAGCTATCAGGAGCTTGAAATTCAAATTTATCTCAAATTCAGACTCTGATTTTAGCAAAACCTCAATTTGAGCTAAGCTTTCTACTTGAGATGTTTCGGGAGATTGTTACCTGAATGCAATCAAATTAGTACTTTCACCTAACAATATGCTAGCTATGTTTGGCATGTTATTTTGTCTTGTCTTAACTAAGTGCTGAAAGCTAATGACATATCAGACAGGCAGCATTCAACAAAAATAGCCGAGGACAAATGCACAAAAAGAAAACACAAAAAGAAATCACACAGACTACAAGCATACGTAACAATGATAAGTTGTTCTGACTTTTAATTTTTATTATTCTACCACATGTTTGAATGATTGAACATGTAATTTGTCAATTTTTGATCATCCCTTGCACATTTAAGTAAATTTCTATCATTTCTATAACTGTTACAGTAATATAAATTTGGACCAACCCTCAGCATAAAGCATATGTCACAATGAATAGAAGTTCTGACTTCTAATTTTTATTATTCTATTATATGTTCAAATGATTGAACATGTAATTTTGGATCATCCCTTGCACATTTATGTAAATTTCTATCATATCTAAAACAGTAATATAAATTTGGATCCACCCTCAAGATGTACTTACTGTAACTTTGTTCAGCATAGATGTATTTACAGACAATGCCCGCTTCACACTCACCACTCCTGAAAATAACATAATCATAATGTCTATTAAACTAAACTTCATCACTTCATCAATTTAACATAAACTAGATGTAAATGGCCTTAGGGGCAAACCAGCATGAGGACGGTAGGTAGAAGTAAATCTGAAATTCAGTCAAGAAAACAGAGCAACAGATAAGGTTTTAGTCCATTGGGTATTTTACCCCCAAATTAATTGGGTATTTAATAAACCTCATAGGGTAAATGATCTTTTATGTACTATGTTTCACTAAAACATCATTTTCTATTTGGGTATTTCAGATTGTCTTTGCTTTTTTTACTCCCTCCTCTCAAAATCTTTTGGGTTTTTAAGAAAATTAATTGGGTAATTACCCCAATGTGCAGCTTATCTGTAGCTCTGCAGAAAGAACACATTTTGAGGACAAATAATATGCAAACAACATTACAAAAAATAATTCAAAAACTGTGACAGGTAGAGTTATGGTTCTTGCGCACTGCACTTCGGCTTATTGAAAGAAACATGCATACCAAATCTTGAGTCATTTGAACTTAAGGTCACAAAGTTATGCTCCGGACAAGCAATTTGTGACGCCGCCGCCGCAGCCGCCACCGCCAAAGTAACACCTATATGTCGCCTTTTCAGGCGAAACAATAAAAAAGATATATTACAAGACATTTGCTGAGTGTTCAGTACAGTATACATCAGGCCTCGAAAATCTACACGTCTGCTCGTCCTGAAATTTTTGGGTTTTTCTTCTTTGTCTATATTGCAGGACAAGTTCTTTTAGAAATAGTTGTTGAGGCCTGTACATACTGTCATTGGTAATTTAAGCATTTAACTCATTACTTTGGATGGATAAAATTAAATCCCTATTTTACTTCTAGGCAGTGCCTTAGCTCATAATATGAACTCTTCTTTATAAACTTATTAGTCTAATGGAATCATTAGTGTAGGTTCAACAAGGCTGAGATACACTAACACTCAGGTCCACAATGGGTCACTGCATAGGTCAGCAGGGCTCAAATTTAGCACTTGCTAAATGCCAGTAGATTTCCCAGGATAAAATAATCACTCTCAATATTTTGCTAGTACAAATAATTTGCATACAAATGCATAATAAAATTTAAAAATGCCAACAAACTTCAAATGAGTTTTCAGTGGCTGAAACAGTTAATTTGAGCCCTGGTCAGAACATAACATATGCAAATATCATAATCTTACCTGACCATACTTTATAAATGACAGAGCATTTTCTGGGTAGTGCCATACTATCTATAAAAGGTTGAACTGTACATGCACAAAGTAGCTGCATGAACCTCTTCCTCTACGTATCAGTAACTTGGATTTATTCCTGTAATAAGAAATTATCAGACATGTATCAAATCTCATAAATGAAACTACAGTAGCATTTTATAATCCATTTTTTTTTCATATATATATATATTTTTGTACATCTAATATATCCGCCATAAGACCCTACATATGTTTAAAAATTAATGTTTTCTCTCAGGATCATTTTCGATGACATTTTCAAATGCCATATATAGACCACAGAAAATTCAGATTAGCAAATAAACATATAGCGTCTAATATCTTACAACTGTTGTTTACTTATGTTAGGGACATGTCGTCTTAGGGGGTCAACTCAAGGATGAGAAAATTGAGCTATCAACCACCTCAATGCCTCTCACAAATGCTGCAAACAAGTTCAAACCATTCATGACATACTTCCCATTCATATTGAAATTTGTTCTCTAGTTTCTGACATGGATAGAGTAACAAGGTTAACATCAGGCTCCATGTTCACAAAGAATAATTTTCAGGATCAGGCTTAAGCTCCATTCTGTTTTTGCTATTTCCTTTAAATTATTTGCACAGTCAAAGAATACTGAGAATATATTCTATAGTCCGAGATTTATTGTACTTGAGACTGGAACGGATCTCAAACATTCAGTATTAAGCTCGAAAACCCAGCTTCAATATATTATTAAGCTCAATATTTCTATAACTATGCATTAACACTTATTTATTTGTCTTTAAAATCTAAGGAGATACCAAATATTGAAAACTAATGTTTAGTGATCACAGGGCCAGAGCTCGGACTCAGAGCAGATGCAATCACAGCTCCCAATGGCAATGGGTGCCAAACGTCACAGGCAAGAGAAATGTGCACGCTAACCTGGGCTCTAACAAGAGACCCTTCGGTTACACTGTGAATGCTCTATAGACTTGGCATGCAATACCCTTCCATGGAAATTTGCCAACTTTCCTCCACATTGACATTGTAGTGATTCTGGTATTCTGGTCTGTGTATGGTACAGGTGGGTACAGGTTCTCTAGTGTCAGAATGCCCCGGGTGTCACATGTTTAGGTAAGATTAGTCTGCATGGTAGTTCTCTTCTCGTTTGGCTGTCAGACAGTGCAGCCGTGTGTGAAAGCTGTGGGATTAATGGGCTGGAAGTGTGGAATGGGCAGTAGACAGTAATTAGAGACATGATCCTAGTTGGAGTTGTCTTCAGCATACAAGCAGTTGTTAGTACCTTGAAGTGGTCGGAGTAGAGCTTGTTAGAGTACTGTATAGGAAACTGGTATGGTGAATCGGCCATAAATTGAGAAAAGACGTTAACCCGAATAAATAAATCCTACTTTCACTTTACTGTGTTATCCGAATACCATGACACTTCAGTGAGTTTGATATTTATAATCGGTTTATACTTACCATAAGTTTTTAGTGTATAAATTGGTAACAAATTAATTGTAACATTCATACGACATGCTTTGATCAGTACAGTATCATACATGCTATATATTACGCAATTTCTACTAAGATCTGCGCATGCGCTAGGCGCGGAAGACAAATTTCTACCTCCTGATAAAAATAATTGTTTCCAGGCGTTTTTACGACTAAATAACTAATTATTCTATCTAAATCAATTCATTACTTAATTACATTGGTTGCTGTGCGTATGGGATAAGTATTGGTCCATTTTTCCCAATATTTTGACAACTTTTCACTGATCTCGTATCCGAAATATATGTACTTCCGGTTGTAGCATCCGAAATTCCAGCACTTGATGTAAACATTGTAAACATATTGGTACAGGTAAAAATTCTTCTATGCTGAACCTTTTAAACCTTTACTTTTCATGTATTAACCTGCTCATTTGTGTTTGTGTACCATCTGTGCCCGTGGGTAGCACACGGGACGAAGATTATAACTCGCATCTGTGACTAATCATTATTTGTGCTGTGTATCGTCTCACATTCAATTCTCGAGCACCAAATGCACTACCTGTATCAAAACATTACTAAAAAAAAAAATGAAAAACATAGCAGAAAATCGTTTTTCTATGCGATGGCTATGTATAAGTGTGCTATATGTACTACTTGTCCGCTTTGCGTCAGAATCAAGTAGTTACATAAACCATGTTCATGGTGTGAAATGGTGTAATTATGTGGAAATCAAAAATGTCCGTAGTGACTGTCCAGTCCTTTTACAACCAAGCATGAACCAGGTTGATTACAATGTATGTATCTATCATTGGCTGTACCTCCAGCGTAAACCATATCGTAACAAAAAGGTGGTGGTCTCTTCACAAAATAAAAATGTTCACTTAGTAATCAAATTACTCCTGGGGAATCAGGTGGAACTAAACCCTGGACCCAAGACTCCACGATGGCCCTGTGGAACATGTAGCAAAAATGTGACCTGGAAATCTAGGGCAATGGAATGTGATTCTTGCAAAACGTGGTATCACACAGACTGCCAAGGTGGTATGTCTGACACAATGTATAATCTCATGGACTGTAGTAACCTGTCCTGGCACTGCCTTAAATGTGGTCTACCAAATTTCTCGAGCTCTTTCTTCAACCACAGCACGTTCACGTCAGTTAACTCCTTCTCGACTCTTGGCAGTCATGATAGCCCAGGTAAACCCTTTGCCTCTTCGTCTCCAAAACCAAATCAACAAAATCCAGTTAAAACTGGTAAAAATATAAAAACAAAAGACACAAGTCATCCTCTAAAGACCATCTGTCTAAATTTTCAATCCATAAAAAACAAAAAACCTGAACTTGATGCTCTTTTAGACTCTATATGTCCCGATATAATAATTGGTACAGAAACCTGGCTTGACCCTTCAGTCTCATCCTCTGAGTACTTCGATACAAGTGTATTCTCAGTGTTTAGGAAAGATAGACCCCCTAACAGTAAGGGTCAAAGCCATACATGCCATGTTTCGCAGACCCCTTTGCGTGAGATTGGTGATGGAAATGCAGGAGATTTCATTAAAATGCAGGACATTTTCCTTGCTGCAACTTTTGACTTAAAGTATTGAAGTTTATGTGCTGTTTTCACTTATCCTAATTTGATTACAATACCATGCATGCTTCATGTAGCAATTCAAAGTAATATTTGTCATCATTTTCATAATGTAAACTAAAAGTGTCAGATTCCAGTTTGTCCATGAAATGCGTGAGATTTGATAAATTGGCCTTTGATCATGCAGGAGTAGAGTCTCAAATGCAGGAGACTCACGCATGATGCAGGAGATCTGGCATGTATGGTCAAAGCCATGGTGGTGTCTTGGTAGCTATCAAAAATGACTACCAGGCAGTCGAGAATAAGAAGTTACAGACTGATTGTGAATCTGTTTGGGTTGATGCTACAATGCATGACAGCAGAAAGTTGATAATTGGATCTTTCTATAGGCCCCACCCTGATGACAAAACTTCCCTACAATCCTTGAATGAATCCATTAGCAGAATAAATACAAATTCCAAATCAATTCTCCTAATTGGTGGGGACTTTAACTTGGGCAACATTGACTGGTATTCATCCAGCACTATACCTGGCAAACCAAACGCCAAACAACATCAAGAATTGCTAGATATTATCGCAGACCACTCATTAACCCAGTTAGTCAAACAACCCACTAAGAATGAAAAAACTCTAGATTTACTTTTAACAAATTTTCCATCAGTTGTTGATAATATTGAGACCATCCCCCCTATTGGAGAAGCTGACCATGATATTGTTATGTGTGATTGTAGTACTTCTTTACGTAGATGTAAGCCGAAACCCAGACACATTTTGAAATACTCCAAGGCAAACTGGGATAGTCTTAATGATGACCTAATCAAAACTCATTCTGAAATATTAGAAAAAGAACAAAATTGTACTAACATTGATGAGTTGTGGAACATTTTTAAAGAAAATCTACAAAAATCAATCTCAAAACACATACCATCAAAGCTATGTAAACTAAAAAATAAATTTCCCTGGATCACGAACGAGTTGAGAAAGAAAATGAACAACTATAAACACAAGCTTATGAAACGTAACAAAAAACAAAGTAAAACTAACCATCTAAGACATCTAAAGTCTGAAATCCAAAAAGAACAAAGGAAAGCATACTGGAGCTACATAGAAAACATGATATTCAATATCCCAATCCCTGATGAAGGTACAACTAAATTTAACAAACCACCAAAAAATCTCTTCTCATATATCAAAGGGCAGAAAACAGAAAATTCAACCATACCACCCTTACGTAAAGATGGCTTGCTTAAAACAGACGCAAAGTCTAAAGCTAATATTCTAAACGACCAATTCCAAAAAGCCTTCACTCCAACAACCTCACAAGAAATTCCCAACAAAGGACCCAGCCCATTCCCTAAAATGTCGGACATCCAAATCACACAAAATGGCATCACCAAACTACTATCCAACATCAATCCTCATAGAGCTTCTGGCCCGGATGGCATCCATGGTAGAGTCCTAAAGGAATGTAAAGATAATATATCTCCTATACTTACAATAATATTTAACAAATCTCTTGAACTTGGCAAAATTCCATTAGACTGGAAACATGCAAATGTCTGTCCCGTTTTTAAAAAGGGAGATAAACATGATGCTATAAACTACAGACCTATATCACTGACATGTATTTGTTGTAAAATAATGGAACACGTCATTTCTAGTAACATGATGTCGTTTCTGGAAAAACATAATATCTTATATGACTTACAACATGGGTTTAGATCCTCACGTTCTTGTGAAACCCAGCTCATTTCATTCATACAAAATCTCTGTCAATCATTTAATAAAAAAATTCAAACTGACGTAATCATAATGGACTTTGCAAAAGCATTCGACAAAGTACCACATAAACATCTTCTTTATAAACTAAACTATTATGGCATTAATAGCGATGTTATTGACTAGATTTCAGACTTCTTAGGAGATAGGACCCAGACTGTTGCCCTGGACGGTATCATGTCAGAAAAAGTCCCAGTGACTTCAGGTGTACCCCAGGGCACAGTTATGGGTCCAATCCTATTCTTAATCTACATAAATGACTTTGCAGACTACATCCAACATAGCACACTCAGACTTTTTGCCGATGATAGTATTATTTACAAAGAAATAAAAACCACTAACGATGCTAAACTCCTCCAGTCTGACCTGGATGCTGCTGGCAGGTGGGAACAGGACTGGCTCATGCACTTTCATCCTGATAAATGCAATATCCTTACCGTTACACAAAAAAAAACTCCAATAAATTTTCAATATAAACTACACAACCACATTCTCGAAAAAGTTGACTCTGCTAAATATCTAGGCGTAACACTACAAAGCAATCTAAAATGGGACAAACATATAAACTCAATCTCCAACAAAGCTAATCAATCCCTAGGCTTCTTACGTAGAAATTTAAAAATAAACTCTCCAAAAGTCAAAGAACACGCATATAAAGCCATTGTGAGACCTAAATTAGAATACTCCTCTTCTGTCTGGGACCCACATACCAAATGCCAAAAAATTCAAATTGAGAAAGTCCAGAGAAGGGCCGCCAGATTTACCACCAATCGCTACCATAACACAAGCTCAGTTTCAAACATGATGAACACTCTAAATTGGCCATCCCTAGAAATTAGAAGAACACGAGCTCGCTTAATTATGTTTTACAAAATTATACATCATACTGTCGCAATATACCCGGAAAATAATTTATTAATCACATCGGATCCCAGAACTAGATACAGTAGTGGGTATGGCTACAAGCATATCGGTACATCCCAAGATCAGTATAAGTTTTCATTCTATCCCAGAACAATAAGCCAGTGGAATATGTTGCCCGTAACCGCACACCAAGCAGACTCAGTTGATGTTTTTAAGACCATTGTCACTGTTCCTGTTTATTTACTTTTTATTCAGTTTTCAGATAAATATAGATACATCAAAAAACAGTACAATGCAAACAACAACAACAATTAACACAAAATTTGTAATATTTGTTTGATAGAATTTGCATGTAGTTATTAGAATGTGAACTGAATTGCTTTTTAAAGAGGGTGGTTTGATCTTTGATTAGAAGAGAAAAAAAAGACAATGGGTGGACAGAAGAAAAACAAAGAGTTAAAAAAACAAAAACATGTGAGCCTTTAACTCAATTTAAAAAAAACACTTTTTTTTGTGCTTGTGTTATGATACATCGCTATACATTAAAATCTTTCCACTTGGTTTCGAATATTTCTAATTTATCTTTGTGTGTTGCAATGATTTTTTCGATGGATATGCGTCGTGTAAGGTAATGTTTGAATGGTTCTATGGCAGGAATTGATTTATCGTATTTAGAATAGCTGATGAAGTATTTTGCTAATATTAAAATAAAGTTGATTATGGTTTTTATTCTGCTGTCTTTTTCGTTTTCTAGTCCTAATGTTATTGTTCTGTAATTCATTCATTGTCACTGTTCCTGTCTTGGTCTCCACATTCACATACTAAATAGCAACCATTGTACAAAGTTTTAATCTTAATGTTTGATTATAAAATCAATCTTTTAACTAGCACATGTATTACAATACAAACCATTATTTCTGTGTATCATACACTCACATTCAAAATTGTTTTTAAAACTAGCGCCTACACATAATCTTCAGAGCTTTGAAGGAGTGTAGTTCATTTAAGAAGAAGAAGAAGAAGAAGAAGAAGATTTCACAAGCATAATGAAACCCCTGGGCGCATCCATCTTGGCTATGTGTAAAATCTAACGAATACCGTCTAGTACCGTCTAGTAATAAAATCCGACCGAAATTTGTTTCCTTAAACCCGGTATGACTAAATACCAAACAGAAACTCTGTTCGCAAACAGAAATCAAATACCGAACAGAAACGAAAAAAATATATTTTAAGCAAAGTTATTTAATAAAATCAGATAAAATGGTGGTTTATTAATAAAACTTTATTATATTATCATTATTGATGATATTTGATTATCAGACATTGTATTTATTTATTTTTTTTTGTTTATCCGATCACCACAGAAACAAACGCTCGATCACGAACAGAAGAACAAACACAAAACAGAAATAAAATATCTACTACATGTAGTATATTTAATAAAATGGTTGTTTATAACTATAAACATGTTGTATTTTTATAATTTATTGTATTAAATCACACAGATTGCTTTTACAGTAGAGCTCTGTGCGCAAACAGAAACATTTCTGTTTGCGAACAGAAATCAATTACCGAACAGAAGTTATAAAACTTATTTTAAACACATATATACTGTAAAACTAATGTAATTAAGTAATATATAATTACCTGAACATAAATGATGAACCGAAATACGGATTTTGGCTACACGTAAATTATTGCGCCACGAACAGAAATCCCTTCACGGACAGAAATCCCGCCACGAATAGAAAATGGACTGATCTAGAAAATATCATTATGTATTCACAACGATAGAGACTTGGTACACCCAGGGGAAGTTGAAGGTGGTATGAAAGTATTTATGTTTGAAGTTCAAAACGCCTTCAGGAGAACATTGGGAGGTAGACAATGAGTAAATATTACAATGTATTATGTTAATATATTGCTACATTGAAAATGCTACATTGTTATAATGAGATTTGTGTATGAAAATTATTATTGCCTAATTCTGTCAGTTGCGTAAAATAAAATTTGGTCATATATTATATGTGTTGTCTTAATTCTAACCCTTACCGAACAGAACAGATCTTTGTTTTACAATGACGTGTGATGTACAGCGCCTTGGCACTTCCTACTCAATTAACAAAAGGTGTGATCCTTCGTCGGTGACTAATAACAATTTCATAACAAAAACATCTCGATAAATGATTAATTTAACAAACTTGACACGTGGATACGTGTGATAATCTAATCATCGTTGATAATCTAATTAAAATAATGACAGTTTGCAAAAGGAATGTTGCATTTGTTTTTCAATAGTGTATTTTATAAAATACTTTTTATTCTCTCATTTCATGTTTACATGAAAAAATGAGGTTAACAAAATGTAAAGACATTATCGCAATTATAGCAATATTTGGTTAAATAATTAGGGTTAAAATCCTTTTCAGAATTATATTACAATTTTTAAGTTTCAATTATTGCAAAATTAGTTATATTCATTTGGCCAATTTACAACATGTAACGTTTAAACACAATTTAATGTACATTTAAAAAATATACAAATACCTTGATAATTATTTTGTAATTATTACACTAATATGAGGCATATAAATAAATTGCCCAATCAGCCTTCTTTCGTCAAAATTTCATAAGTATACGTATTCTATAGTTCAGGCTCATTTCACATAAAATACACAAAAAGTACACGTTCAACCAAGCTTATTTCGTCGTTATGTCAAAGTCTACATTTGACGAAATGAGAATAGAATAAATCTAGCATACAAGGTTTATTTATTTGGAAGTAATATTTGTAAATAGATCTATTATATTGATTTGTTTTTCACTATTACCGACGTACGAACAGAAATCCCGCCACAAACAGAAAATGTGACGATAGGAAGCAGATTTGAAATATCATTATTTTGTGTTTATAATAACAATAACATCTAATATATAATATATTATCTTATTTCAAAGATCTAAAAATACATCTTTGATTATTTGATCCTGTCCGGTTATTTAATTTCTGTTCGCAAACAGAATATTTCTGTTCGTAAGGAAATTGATTTGAATGTATCATATTTGGTTCTGTGTTTGATGTATTTATGGTCGGTATTATTTCTGTTCGTGAAATGCATGTCTCTGTCATTTAGAAAAGATTATGAAAGTAACTTAAATCTGTGCAATCATATACATGTATTACTAGTAATGACAATAATGATAATTGAAAGGTTTCTTTAGATCCGTTCCGTGTTTGAACTTCTGTTCGCAAACAGAACATTTCAAGATTTCTGTTCGGTATTTGTTTTCTGTTCGTGAAAACTGTGTCTCTGTAATTAAGCACAGAGCTCTACTGTAAATGCAATCTGTGTGATTAAATACAATAAATTATAAAATAACAACATGTTTATAGTTATAAACAACCATTTTATTAAATATACTAGTAGATATTTTATTTCTGTTTTGTGTTTGTTTTTCTGTTTGTGATCGAGCGTTTGTTTCTGTGGTGATCGGATAAACTGAAAAAAATGATAAATACAATGTCTGATAATCAAATATCACCAATAATGATAATTTAATAAAGTTTAATCAATAAACCACCATTTTATCTGATTTTATTAAATAACTTTGCTTAAAATATATTTTTTTCGTTTCTGTTCGGTATTTGATTTCTGTTTGCGAACAGAGTTTCTGTTTGGTATTTAGTCATACCCCCTTAAACCTAGTGACAGACAGGAATTTTTGACAGCTAAACCACGGATATACACAGTGTAATGTATTTCCGTGGCTAAACACACAGTGAAACAGATGATAAAAGCATCACACAATAAATATATAGATACAATTCTCGGTCTTTGCGATACTGACGATCTTGAGAACACATCACCATTACATATTAGACAGGCAGAGAACATAAGTTCTTCTTGGAATGGAAACGCAATACATGTACTACCTAATCATCAATGTATACATATCTCAACCCTTTTGTTCACAGTTGAATATTGATTTTATATGTACATGCATACTACGCTATTTAATTATACATTTGTGTGTTAATGTTTTGAACAATACATGTATATCCTATATTGTTAAGTTTAAATAATACTGTTTCATTTTCTTCATAAATTTGTTTGTATATTATCATGTAACTTATGTATATATGTTTATTATGTAGACCATATTGAAAATTGTTGTTATACCAAATATGTTATCTACTATAAATAAAGTCGTTACTTACTCATGGTTAATCACATGTTACTAAAAACTGTTCTCACTTTTGACACACACGTTGGACTTTAGTAAGGTCTTTGGCAATTAAGGTTAGTCACCCAAAAGTTGCTATACTGCAAGCTCCACCAGTATGGACTAAGGGGTAACACACTTGAATTGGTCAAAGCCTTTCTAGCAAACAGAGTCCAGACCGTGGTCCTAGAAAATGAAATGTCTAACAAAGGTTTGGTTACATCCTGAGTACCCCAAGGGTCTGCCCTTGGGCCGATACTCTTCTTATGCTGTATTAACGACCTTCCTGGGCAGACCAGATCTAAGGTGAGGCTGTTTGCTAATGACACAACCATGTACATGTACCTTGCAGTTGCTGTCGTGTAGGACTCTAACATCCTCCAAGGTGACCTTGATAGGCTCCAAAAATGGGAGTTTGGGTTGGACATGAAGTCTAATCCAAGTCAGCGCACCGTTATACATGTGACAAGCGCTAAGACTCCATTGCCTGGTCAGAGACTATAGATAACATTTTATCTACGTATAGTCTCTGGTGCGATCAATACCTATGTCCTGCACGGTCAAGTACATGTACTCGAAACAGACGGAGTAGATTAACTGTAAACTTGACTTGAAGCATTACACAGAATACCTAAACATCTTCTAGATAAAATACTATGAAGATTTTTAAAGTCAGGCCCGTCTCCAACCGGGGGGCACAGGGGGCCGTGCCCCCCCCCCCCCAGTTGGCCTCGGAGTGACCATTTTATACATCCCAAACATGTTTAATTCCTTAAAATATTACCAATCGATCTGGCTATGGACCGATATTTTGTCATAACAGCCTCTGTATATTACACATAACGGAAGCGAGTGCAATAAAATCTGCCCCCTGTTGTTTATCCAGGCCCTAATTACAACCGATCTGTATCATTCAGACGCTTAACAAATGATTTTGAATCGTCTGAATGATCATGATTTAAAGGAACACTTATCTATGTTACTATACAATGCATTAACTGATCGATTTAGTAATAGTGACACGATAGAGCTTAAATTACAAATTTTCTTGTTGATAGATTTATTACTGATTATGTAACAATGCAATTTTCTTCATATAATAATAATTTCACGTGAGTTTTTAGAACATAAGAGCTGCAAAAACAATTTTAATGCAAAATTGACAAACATCTTGGCAAGGGGGAGGCACATTTTTAAAGTTCACTCGTCTTGATTTGTAGCAGTAGACCTACACTTTCAATTACATGTATTTAACGTCTGACTCAAAAAATTAAAGTTCTTAGTAATATTTGAAAAAACCTTCAACATTTGTTTTATTTTTTATTATAAATAATTGCATAAAAGAATTCCGATGTTTGATTATGTAGCGCGAAGTTTAATAATTTGACGCCTGTTTTGTTTTTTGGGAATTGAAAGAAATTATTTTTAAATAATTGTTAAACTCATCGTATTTTCTGTTGATCTAACAGTACAATTTTAGTACCTTTACTTCTGATTTTAAAAGCTTAAAGTGCAGGAAATTGCATGATTTTAAGTCGAAAAGTGAAAAATCTTCGCCGGGAGGGGGCCTGAAAGTTGTCCATAGTTGTATTATTTATGTATAATGATTTTAACAATGACTTTGTTTGTAATTGTACATCACTTATGAACTTGTGTATACATGAAAAAAGGCTACATAAATATGGTATACTAGTAATAATAATAATTCATCTCTGATATCAATATTTTTCCTTAGCGTAAAAGAAATGGTATTTCTATTAACATATTATGTGTACATGAAATACTCGATCGTAAAATAAAATTGAGCTCCAGCCTGATCCTGAAAACCCAATTCTTTGTTACAGGTTCGATTTCAAGCAGTAACTCATCCTCTCTGGTCTTTATCGCTCAGACTATTTCACCAACTGAGACCCTCTCACACTCTTATTTCCTATTGGTCAATATTTATCTAAATACGACGAAAAAGTACGTAAAATAATGTAAGTAATAAATCTTTAACATAACATTATTTAATAATTGGATTTGTATAAACGCCGTATCATATGGCCCGTGGTCAATCGCACTTCAAAAATCAATTACAATTGAATTGGTAAATTTCTCAAGTAAATACTATATTACTAGTATGTGTTTGTTATTTCATGTATTTAATGTCTCTGTAATCGACGTCATAACAAAGTTTTGTCCAATGTTGAGATTTGAATATCATTTCGTAACAAAAGAAATATTTTAGCTTTAGTATCAGTGAACCTGAAGAATGTACCTGTGTTTGCGACGTTATCAAAGGAGCTAGAATAACCAAGTAGATCGATTACTACATGTAAATGCATACTCCAACCCCGTTTGTCTAATTGGGTTGATTTAAAGAAAGAGTAAACCCACATTTCGATAAATTGGAAAATGTATTGACGTGTAATGGGGGGGGGGGGGGCATAAAACGGAACCATGCAAACTCTGCCCTTAGTTCCTGTGAGTTTGTGGTTATGCATAAAGGCAATAGTTTGTTGCTGTGTGCTGGGGAACGTATTTAGAATAGTTGGTATCTTAAATCAGAAGTGTCGTGTTCGGCTCAGTTAAACGAATTGATGATAACAAATCGTACAGGGAAGGCAGCACTTGACAGAAATAGCAAAACACTAACGCCAGAATATACACATACATGTAAAAGAAAAAAAACATACCCAAGTACATGTCAAAATGGAAAACGTTTACAAACAATAAATAAGACGTAAAAATGAAACCCAGCATCTACAAAAACACGACACCCGGCCCCGACTGCCATCCGTCCCCATCAAATATAACCGGAGCAAGAGCCATCCGAAATAAAAAAAATACAAGGACGACCACACACCACAAGGACGACCACACACCACAAGGACCAGCCCAAACACAACACTCAACAGAAACAATGCAATCTATCTTAATCTCTGACCAACCCGTTAAATTAACCCAAACTATATGAGCTGGATACAACTGTCAGGCGCGTCCTCTGTCGACTTTCTTGCTACGAGTAATCAGATACATTATAGACGTTATCTATATCGCATCAAACATCGTCTTATTCTCTTGTTGCGTATTTTTCTTCAGCTGGTAATTATTGAATTGATATGAAGAAAAGCACAACCTAATGTATATATCGTAGTTATGAAGATATTTTTGGTTAATGTCGTTTTGTCATAATTTTAAATGTACGAGGGGTGTTCGGAAAGTTTGAATTATTTAAGCTACACTTGCACTCTGCGGTATACCATACACCGGCCCATGATAATGCACGTGATTTTTAGTCATATCACTACTACTCGCAACAGTGGACTTTGGAACGAATTAAGTTCAGCCACGATATTTTCCAAACGACTGATTCCTTCACGCATCTCAATTGGTTTTCAAATCTTCAGATATTTTCATAACCATAAAAGATATCAAACTATAGCAAGTATTCGTCTAAGTGCTTACATTTCCTTGAAATAGGCACCCGCTCATTGTCAAATGTTGATTGTGATGCTGCAAATGTGTTTGGGTGGTTTTATTACGAAGGTATCATTGTTTTTGAATTGAGCATTCTTTTTGTGATTTAATCCTAATTTCATTAAAAATAACGAACGTACAAAAAGGTACTAACTAAAACAGATAACGTTACAAGTAACTGTACTGAGTATTGATTTTTACTGTACCGAGTATTGTCAAGTATCTGGTGTGTGTACGGAGTATTGAACATCATTATGACTGCATTACTCATTTACTCGCAATACCCAGGTGTACAGTATACCACAGTGTTGTAAAAAGATTCATAACAAATATTAAGAAATAAAAATCACGGCACTTGTCGCGAAAAGCACATCACCATAAAATTCAGGCTGTGACAGACCTTGTCGCAGAAGTGTCTTTAAATTAATACCATATTAAGAAGTGAGATCTGAATTACGCCTATAAAATTTTGCAAAAGTTTTACGAAGTTTATGGAAGCGATATCCTTGTTGCAGTAACTTATTAGTAATACAAAGATTTCGAGTATTAAAGTCTTCCACTCGATTACAAGCTCTAGCAAAACGGATTAATTGAGAAGCGTAAACACCATATGAAGTTGACCGCGGAACATCTCCGTCCAAGTGGGGTAATTTTCAGTATCGAAATTAAATTATCTCTCTTGTCGTAAATTTTACTAACAATTTGACCTGCTTCTATTGCACGATTGAGGTCTAGGAATGATGCGCGTGTATCGGATGAATTAGCTTTAATTAGTGTTAATTCGTCAGGGTAAATATCTATGATCTTATTATTCTAAGATATTATAATTTTTATAAAAATAATTTTTGTTTACTCTTTATTAATGATACAGTTACCTGTGGTTAAAACAACGTACTGTTTTAATCCTATCCAGACTAACCAATCAAATAGAAGTTCACTTCAGATTGGCTAATTCCTGTCCGTGTATATGAAACAGACCAATATCTCTAAAAATAACACGATTCCACATCAAAACAAGTTTTCAAATAACCGGGATAAATCAAACATAAATCTACATCAGTTATTTTCAGATAAATCAGTTCACGCTTATTTGATTTATTTTAGTATTAAGTAACATTTTATAAAGAAAACAAAAATTAACTATTTAATCTCATGTATAAATACAAAGTAGAATTAAAAAAAGATACGGCCAATCGTATTGGTAATTTTACGGGTGTGTGGTAATAATCAATTATTTACGCATACCATTACATTAGAGCGTCTGTTTGTTCGAGTCGAACTGTACAAAAAGTATTTATTGTCACTATGTTTCAAAGTTTCGTTGACTGTTTATTTCAATGGACGTCCTTGTTGCCTCGGTCGCAGCAGGTCATAACATTCCGCCAACAATATCAAGTATCCTCTACATGCATGTGAAGAAGTTTTCTGGGTCTTAGTTGTACGTTATAACTGAGGCTTTTCTTGAAATAAAATGGTGAAAAACGGAATTAAACCAAAATAAATAAATAAATATTCAGAAGAAATGTCACTGATGGTAAGAAATCGTGCAAAATGTTAATAACACAACGTAATTTACTCGACGCTACCTAAATCTATTTTCAATATGATAGACAAATTTCATAATGTTCAATGCACTGACCAGTTATTGAGATAATTGAATAAACATGATGTATACTGACGGACATCGCATCAAAGCTTACGTCAAAGACGTCATAATGTCGTAAAGTGTGCCTCCTAAAGATTTCATGCCAGATTTTCTTCTTATACTCCTAAATTCACGCAGTACTCGCACTCAAGAAAGTGCAACGCTCCCGACACTCACCCTCAGCATGTTCAAATATTGCCTAAGTTTTCTCTGGAAGTCCTACAACTAGAAACTAACTCTTTCTCACAATTATCACATCTTTAACTCGAGCTGCATTGATAGTGTTAAGAGCGTTCATAGTGCTCAAGTCGGTATGCCTAAACCCAAATGGTAGTTTAACCAAATTTATAAGTACGAACCACATGTGTTTACATAAAATTGTTCTTTAACATGTCCCTTCTTAGAAACCAAATGATGCAAACCTTGATTCCAGGAGTTCTAGTCGGATCTACCACAAACCGATCTGCCGTCGCACTGTTCACAAGGATTCGATCATCCCCGTCCCTAAAAAGAGCTTACACTACATGTACACGTGACTATGTTGTCGCTGTGTGTATCGGGAAGCCTTCTGAATGGCACTAGAACTTTCGTAACTGGTAAGAAGAAATATTATTTTTGTCACAAACCCACAATGTTTTCGCTCAGTGACGTTTATACAAATGTAGTACATACTGATATTTTTTAACAGCAGTCAATAGAAAGTTGTTACGTCGCGTCAAGTAATTGACGTCTGATTTTGTGAGTTAGTCATCATAAAGCAGAAAGAAAACTGTTAGGCCTATGCTTATGATAAGAAAGAGTGTTGTTTTCGTGTGCGGCGACATGACGCCATTGATATATTTTGAATGCAGCATATGTTCACCAGACAATGAATTATTATACATTTTTATAGAATTTGATATTGTTTTAATGATGTGAAAACACGTCAGGGGAGCAGTGACATTACCTTTGGATAAACACACGTATATCTTATGTCTTTGTTGTATTGTTGTTGTTTAAGTCCTTTGCCAACTTTGAAGTCCAGTATACTCCGGTTGTATTTCACTGACTGTGGCGGCAGGCTGTAACAGTTGAAGTAGGCTGTCGAGTGTTGAAGCTTCGAAATTTCATTTTTTTCTTGCTCAGTTATAAGTTTGTCCTTGTAATCTGTGATGTTTTGTGTGTGTTATTTTTGTTCATTTTATGTTTCTGGTGAGTGCTGATACTCGCGTCTGATTTTTGTTCAATTGTCTTTTTCACTTATCAAAATATTGTATTGGACCAATCAATAATTGTATTTCGTTAATGTTTTCGTTGGCATAGCCTCATTTGTTTTTAATACCTGCGTTATGTTAGCACACGCCTTGCTATGGTTTAGTGGCTTCTTATATGTGTTCACCATCATCTATATAACTACACCACATTAAACTATAGCCTTTCGGACACAATGGCAGAAAATATTGCCTGAAACAACGCATTGTACAAGAAAATATGACTAAAATAAAAATACCACTTTACCGCGACCACCTCATGTAGCGATAAGTAGCCTATTTTCTGACGTCAGCGACATAATTGACGTTTTTTGTGTTTCTCAAATGGTAGGCCCGAAATGAAATAAGTTAAGGATTAATGCTAGACATAATGATTGTATGTTAAAATGAAACACACCGCACATTTCGACTGGCGTTGTTTGAAACGTCCCAATGTTTGCCCATCTGTCCATCCCTGTATCGTTTTCAATACTCTTCAGAAATTTGCTTGTGTCACTTAAATACAAGGCCACTGCACACTGTATGTTCTCCTTTCGCTCTCTGTAGCAGCTTTTGGGTATCTGCTGTGTTTTTCCAACATCCGTGGACCATTTGATAGTCGCACAAAACTTCTTTGCGTCAAGTCATATACATTTTGACGTTATTGAAAACATGACTCGCCTTGATCGAACAGTTCTTACTTCAAACTCCAACCTCCAACCTCCAAATAACTTCATAATTTCATTAATTGTCTTGATACCGGTAATATCTTGCAATTATCTGGCAGAAATATGGGAATTAACACATTCGAAATTTATAATTACATGTAGTTGAACTAATAAAAAAGATACGTTACGTCGGTCGGTTTGGTAGTGTGTTACTACGGTAATAAAAGGCTGATGACATGCTACCGGTTTGCATTATTGGAGATAAATTTGTATTGACTGTAGGTAATACGTTGATGGTTTTAATGACATAAGAAGTAATTATTTACAATTTACACAATTTATAATCAAATGTGAACGATGGTCTACGAATACATTGAATGACCCACGTATTAGTGGTCGAGTTATTTTAAGGTTGTTCTATTTCACTCAGAGTGTTATACGAGTTAATAAACGATAACTGATTTTATCCGGAACTTGAGAAACGAATGTAAGAACTTGGGCCAACCTAAATTAAGATAAAAATTAATCAAACTTGCACATGTACTATTATTATTATATTTTAGGTTGTTTTTCTTACAAAACCGGGAGTTCAAATTTTCGCCGGATATTTTAGACGTTTATTTATCACGTTAATGATCTAGTCATGTACAGTAGTATGGAGAGACACTAGGACGTTTGATCAGTATAAAGATACACGTCCTACCTTACCAGTCGTGTATTTGTCCACCAACATTCTCAACCAGGTTATTTTAAGATTATAACAAGCTTGCGGCAAGTGACGTTGATATAATATTAGTGTAGCAGACCACATTGTACCCAACTATTACATCTGATCGGCAAGATAGAAGACCGCACAAAACTGTATCATGGTTTTGACTGTCAGATCGAAAAAAATAGGTCTGTTAAGTTGGCATTAAGTTGTTAGTTTTTCTATCAGAAGTTAACTCAAAATTGAAAATTTGAAATCACAATTGACAGAAGTAAACTCAGAATTGAATTCATATTGAAGTCAAAATTGAAATTTTCAGTTCATTGTGCAGAAGTGAACTCGGAAGTGAAGTAAAATTTGAGTGCACAGCTTACAGAAGTAAGAAGTAAATAAATATTTTATATGTATATAATATAGTCCAGCCCAACAACTGTGTATGTTAGGTTATATGTCAAATCGCGAGTATATACTCTGATTAGTGGTGAGGCGATCACTGAAAATGATGATGATGATGGTGAAGCCAAAAATTAAAAGAAAAAATATTTGAGTTCACAGCTGACAGAAGTGAACTCAGCTGTGGAGTCAGAAGTGACGTCAAAATTAAAAAAATGATGTTTACATCTGTCAGAAGTGAACTCCGAAATGGACTTAAAAGTGAGACCAAAATGGTTAATGAAACTGGAAATCACACTCTAGTTCATATATGTAATGTCATAAAATGCCATTACTTAGTGAAACTCGGTGAATTGAAAAGCAATTAAAGAATCTTTTTGAGAAATGAAAACAAAATTAAAAGACTGGCAGCAAATGCGTGACAATCGGATGAAAAGAGATTTACAGCCATTGTTTTTTTATCCCTGTAGTCCGAAGTTCGAATAACAAAGAATCGCCTTAAATCATGACCTCTGTACATTAAATTGGTCGTAACATATCCGGTATAGGAAGGCTATTTAAAACAAGAATTAACTAGATGATACACACATATATTACTTGTATACTCGTATTTGGTGTGGCCTAAACGATTTGTAAATCGGTTCTTTTTAATCGATTAATTAAATCAGACCGGTGTTGGATACGCAGATAGTTTGATGAACCTTTTAATTATATAAAATTGATTTTGAAAAGAAACGGAAAAAATGGGAGTATTTCATGTGGTAGAGAGATGGTGCATCCTAATTCTAGGATTTTCTATAGTCATCGTTGACAGTACACCAGGATTCAGGGGCAAGTAGACCAATATATAATGCTTTAGAATATCAAATATAACTTAATACATGTATTTATTGTTGGGTAAAAGTTAAAATAAAAACATTCATGACAAATAAAACAAAGATTTGTCAAAGCATGACAAAGTTATGGTCCGGACAAAATCGGACGCACGTACGCACACCGAGAGTGGCGTCTAAGTCTCGCTCACCACAAGCGGACTCGACAATAAACCATTTTTTCTTAGTAATTATAGTGTCTCGTAAAATAATGCTTACATGCCAGCATGAATTCAAAAAGTCAGATAGAAGAACCGGCTATTAACTATTGAATGTTATCTACAAAAGGTTGACGGAAACTGTTGTTAACACTACAGATAGTTGACTTAAATTTGGACAAGGTACGAGGATGGCTCAATTTAGCCCTGTGTTTTGTCCAAAAAAATTGATGTCCCTTTAAATCTGACCAATATTTCTAATAATTAAACATTATCATTAAATCAAAGTACTGAAGTACTATTACTTGGGGGATAACGCAAATCTTGGTAATCTATTAAAATTACCTTAAATGGTATTGGATTAATAAGTGTGAATATTGTGAAAACTTTTCAGAAATATCCATGACAGCTGACTCATTCAAATTTCATCTAACGAACCCATTAAGGCAATCCGCCCATAAAAAACTTTAAAGGGGGCTGGAAAAGGGTTGTTCTAACGATAAACGCAAAATATTTAGCCGAAGATCTGAGGTAAATTTAATGCATGAAACGTCGATTAATACTATTTATCAATGCAAAATATTGTAAATAGTGAAAAATAAATACATTAGAACGGGAGTTTGTTGCTAAACTGTAGCATGAACGTTATGAAACAAAACAATATAAATTTCGTCCGCTTAACCGAGTTCTGTAACAGTGACATTTTTATCAACCCTCAAATACCATTAGTCATTTTACAGCACGTAGGAATTTATTCGCACAACAACATTAACTCATGAAGAAACATTCCAAAATTTCTCGCAATACAAAGAAATAAAAAATAATATAATTGCTAGGGACATATGTTCTTAGAAATTATTGAAAATTATGAGTTTAGTTTAGATTGGCTGGAACTCGTTTTTTGCTCGGATGAATTGGTTGGGGAGAAATTACATGAGTTAAATCGTAGTGATTCATAACAATACTAGGGGGAAATCCCCCAAGTAAAAAATGAAGCATACATATCCGAATTTTCATTTTCATTGTAATCTATCAACAAATATGTCAAGTTTAGCAAAAAATGTCATTTTCAGCGATTTCCATAACTTTTAATGACGTAAAATCTTCCCAAATATCACGATGGGATTTTTGCTAACCTTTCATATTTTGTACTTATTATATAGAATTATACAAAACACTGGTTACGTCAAAATATAAAAAATGTAGCAAGAAAGCCATCGTGGTTTTTCGTGAGGTTTTACGTCATTAATAGTCGTGAAAATGGCCCAAAATGACATTTTTGGCTAAACTGACATATTTTCCGAAGTTTTGTCAGAAAAGAACAGAACTTACAAGGGAATTTGCGTTATGTATGCTCATATTTTACACAGGAAGTGTTAAGTTATTAGAATTATAGGATAGATTTATAGGAGCATGTATTTTTATTTTTTGAAAAATCACAGGGCAAAAATAAGCCACTAAAGTCTTGTGAACCTTGTCCTTTATTATAACATTTTGCTGAAGAAGAGTGAATAAATTTTGCAACGGGTACAGGACTTGTATAAAATATTATTATTGAATTAATCGTTCGTTTTTTTTATCGAGTTTGTCTCTAATCACTTTGTCGATTATTCGTCATCCAATACCGTCATGGTTGGTGACAAACTCCGGACAAATAGTGGAGGTGGGACCTTTCTGACAACAAGACATGTCATATTATAGCAAGAATGTTCGGATATGTATGTCAGTAGTATCTGCCGGCATAAACTGTCAAAAGTTGTGGCATTCCAAGAAATCCAAGATGGCAGTGAGGACCAGGCCACCTTTTTAGAATTACAAAATATAAAGCCTTTGGTCGTTTCTAGAACAGTGAAGCAAATAATTCTAGAATTGTATCATATTCCTGAGTTTTCATGATGTTTATATTAATTCTGTAATGCTACAGACGGGTCCATCTTCTCCCAAAAATACAGGAATTCTTGTTTTGGCATTAACACCGTCCTGCCAATTTGTACACAATCGATTAATCAGATACCTCTGGATTTAGGTGAACCAAGAAAGACAATTTTCAATACAATGGGCGTCAGTTTAGCATCAATGGAGGCAGGTGCTACACAGACGGACGAATTTCCTAACGAATTACACTACATAATGAACATGGAAGGGGCGTCAGAAGATTGGGTGACATTACATCTTGTCAGAGATAAATTCATGCATACCCCTGAAATGTTGTCCTTATACAACGAACATGTCGTTAACAATGGCGCTGGAATGGTGAGTATTATTGATATATTAACACATTAAAGAACCAGGCCGTCTATTCGAAATAAGAGCTAGGCGCACTTCTGCAGCGCCGGACATGCCTGTATCTAATGTCTCTCTCTCCCTTCAGGGGCTTTCAATCAGTCTGTCCCTCTGGTCAGATCATGCTGTATCTGCACTGGTAGAGGATGCACCTCCTGCGCCCTTGTTGCTGGAACAAAAAAATAATGTAAAGTGCCTTTGAACGTGCGTTCGCATGAAAAGGGCGCTATATAAATCATGACTTGTCTTTTGAGATTGACATTTCTCAAACAAGTCTAGCGAGCTTGATAATTTGTTTTCGTGGCGAATTTAAAAAATGTGTTGATCTCAAAGACAACGAGTGTCGGATTCTTTTTATCACATTACCGTAGCAACGTCAGATATAACGTATTTCGGTCGCGACGTTACGTTTTCGCGCCAAAAACTAATGACGTCATACATTTGTTATCACACACGTTGCGTGATTTTTTTTCACATAGAAGATAACGTTATTATGTGATAAATTAA
The DNA here is from genome assembly GCA_947247005.1 of Spisula solida. NCBI lineage: Eukaryota > Metazoa > Mollusca > Bivalvia > Venerida > Mactridae > Spisula > Spisula solida. The sequence continues at coordinate 38,896,255 of OX365957.1, read as the reverse complement.
ATACCCCGTTTGTTTTGTCGTGAAATTATTAACAGATGGTTTAAATATACCAACATGTCAATTTTAAGTAAAATTGCACCCAATGCCATAAAATAAAACAAAACACTTTCTTAGCGAATCTTTATTAAATCATATCATATTAATACTAAATTGATCTGACTGGTACCAATATCAGTTCATTTATCACATAGATACCCGTATCTTTCATGTGAGAACAAATCGCAGAATAATATTCTCCAACGTGTGTAATAACAAATGCGTGATGTCACCATATTTTCGGTGCGAATTATAGGGTTAAGTCGCCGCCGTCATTAAATTCGTCATTTCGAACAATTGTTTGACCCGTAACTATGAGTATGTGAGAAAAAGAATCCGCTACTTGATGTCTTTGATATCAACATTTCTTAAACTCGTCACGAAAACAAATAATTAAGCTTGCCAAATTTAGGTGTTTTCTAGGCTGGTTTAAGACATCTTGATCTCTAAAGACAATTCATGACGGATCCTATATTTAATGAAGTTCTATTTAATTTTTAAATTCAAAATTAATATAGATCATCGCACAGTATAGGTTGGAACCTATTTGTGTGTGGGTGTGTACAATACCTAGGTTTTAGCTGTCTGAAGTCATAAAAAGTAGAATAATCACAGTACATATATTTAAAAGCTGGATGTCAAGGTTTCAGCAGAATGGCCTAGTTTCAGCAATAAGGGAGCAGTAAGTCAAGGGCATTATCTGGTTTTACAGTCATCACATGTCCTGAAATGCTACTTTATCTTTCACAGGAAACTGCCATCTACACAGAGACACATGGATACGGATCATTTGCATGTATTGCCAGCACAGACTCAAATGGTGATTTCGCGTGCGAACTGGTATGCAATTTTTTTGCATGTTCATATGGTTAAGTACCAAATTCTCGCATGTTGTTAAATTTTGTCTGATTTTTATTACTCAAATATGTCCACCTTTTATGAAACGAAAGAAGACCATATTTGAAGACTCAAAACAAAAAAGCAATACCCTGTACAGTTACTTGTATCCGGTGTACGGTATACTGCAGTGAAAACGCTTCTCGTGAAAGGCTTCGATATTCATGACAACGAATACAAGTAATTGTACAGGGTATTGGTTTTTACTGTACCGAGTTTTGCCAAGTATTTCGTTTGTGTACGGAGTATTGAACAACATTATGACTAATAAAGTGCGTATTGTGTTTCTATTCAGTCTGCATTGTTGGATATGGGAACAGAAGCGTGTTTTATTCCACCAGGGTCTTCGGATGCTGATTGTATACACACACAACAAGGCATTATAGAATACTATGAGGAAGTTATTGGTAAGTACATGCAGCATAACCTCTCCAGAGCGGCCCCCTGTAGAGGAACATTTCCCCTAAGATGATATTTACTATAAATTTAATCTCTGTAGAGCAACAACCTCTAAACAACGTCCACTATTTGCAGTTCCCAAAGAGTGTTGCTCTACAAAGGATATACTGTCAATATACAAGTACATGTACAGTAAAACCCACTTACAGACCACTTCAATGATAAGACCAACTGAAAATGAAGATCACACCGCCAAAGTCAATTTTCACAGTTTTAACCCTTTGTTCCACCTCCATTCTACCGATATTTTACTGTTCGTTTATACTTTATTCAACCTAAATAGTAAATAATATTCAGTCAATACTACCCGATGCGTACAGTTCGTTTATAAATAGATTCTACTTTATCCAAGTTCCTTTGTTTAGAAGTCACGCCTTACACAATGCATTTGACCATTGGCCATTCACAAGTATGTGTAGAAAATTGTAATTATATGAAAGGCAGAATGATACATTTATAAAATAAACTTTTTATGCGAGTTAAGAAATGTTGATTGTATGCGTAATTTTGCACAAAGACATACCAAGACCTAGTGACAAATTAAATTTTGATAAATTCAGCACTATTTTACATTTTCCATTTGCATTAAAATTTTTGACCACGCAGCTCTTTTCAGGTCAACAAGGTATTTGTATAACATTTAAGTAGTGACATGCTGTCGTAAGCAGCCAATGTGAATAGATAACGATAAAAATAGCATGTTTTAAACAGCAACAATGTATGTACAGTCAACTACCGTTATCTCGAACTCGCTTATATCGAATTTTTCCGTTATGTCGAAGTTTTTTTGAAGTCCCGATATTCCCCTTCTTTGTCTATATAGATATGAAATCTGACCACCTATCTCGAAGTTCGTCTCGATTAACTAATTCGCACCTAAAATATATCGTTCAACTCGAAGTCGCGTTATTAACCTGCGGCCTTGAGGTTATATTGGATTGCCAAAAGTAAAATGACCATGGAGGGGCACGTGACATGTTCTCGATGGTTTACGATTTCAAAAAAAATATCCAAAAAAGAAGCATTTTGTAAGAATGTCGTGAACCAGACTAATTCCATTATTCCATGCGGATAAAATCGGTCTTAATCGCATTACAATAGTTTATTTACCAAAGAAAGCATAACTACTCCGAAATTTCACTTTGAACGCGAGACCACGAATCTAAACAGCAGGTGTCTGCAGCTGCACAAGATTCCCAGTCAGTAATAAATATAGTGGGCAATGGACTACATCCCGTAGAGAACACATCGCTAGATTAACAGAAGCATGGTATTGATACATGATAAAAATATTCTAATTCTTTTGAATTTGTTCATTCGTTCGGCACATACATTCAACACAACCAAATAATTGGAGGATAAACGGTATTGTCCGATTTTACATGTATTGGAATTATTTTGACAGACACATTGATTTAAACTTACACCGGAATAAATTCGAATTGCATCCAAACTGCAAAAACCACATCCTAAACAATACAACTAAATTACAAGGCCGCAGGTAATCACCCGCAGGAAACTATTTGACTTGTATTATGTTTGTTATAGCATCTATATGCTTGATATAAATAGATATAACCACGAGAATATTAAACAGTCACCTAATATGTATACATCGACTGCTTGCTTAAGTAATAGTAAGAACATATTAAGTAAATTTTTCATGATTAAAAAGGGCGGAGAGAGCGAAGAATATAACATCCTGCATTTTGAATGGCCGATTTAACTGCCAACAATCAGCGTTTTCATTGGCTTATAACAGGTAATGTTATGCTATAATTAGTTTCGGTTTTTTCTAGAGGGAGGTGTAAGCACGAGCAAACTTGCAGGAACGGCCACTGTCGGTACAGATACAAACAGACGCCGGCGTTCCATGACGTCATCCGAAGAAACGCTTGAAAATCGACCAAAACGTTCAATATTTCCGGAGGCTGGTTTCCAAGTTGTAGAAGTTGCATATTTTGGGGACAAGGAATTTATGTCTATGTGCGTATATTTTACAGTATACATGTATATGTCACGTGCTTGTCAAGCCTCTTTCTGAATGCAAAATATCTTCTTCGGGCATTGAGATTTGGTGCAGTTTGTAAAACAAAATGTATATACTAACACCCATTTTAATGTTACGTGTACATGTATAAGACAGTATAAACGCTCATTTCTTCTCGTTGTTTGCAGCACTACATAATTCCATGTGGTCCTAAGGCATTGAATGAGCATTTTTTACATAAGATTCACCATTTTATGCAGCTATATCATTACAGCTGTGTATTGTTAATTTTGATCAGTTTATGTGATTCCTTTCAACATTGTCCAGTGCTCCAGTCCAAAAGCAATTAGATCTGTTTAAAATATACATTTCATGTAAGTTCAGGGTTCAATGGGACCACATACATTCCACCAGTTAACAAATCTCCTAGTCTGGTTCCCGTTCCCAAATATTACATTAGATTAGATAGTAAACGTAGTATCGGGAACCAGACTAAGGGTCCTCCATGATTGAAAACCAGAATTCCAGTGCTAGTGTTGCACATAGGTCTGGAATACAATATTGTCATAATTGTGTTTTCATGTAGCATCCATTTCTTTTTTTGTACAGATTTTATGAGCGTAACCCTACTAACGACACGGCGGCTGAGCTTGAAGCAGACCTGTACGTGACCTTATTAACAAACGCGGTAAACTACATTGTATATACTATGACAAACAAATAGTTGTAGAGCATAATTAATCACACAGTATCTTCGAACTTATGTAATGCATACGGTTCTGGAGAAGCATACTCTTTAATGTTATGTATTTTTACAAGGCAATAACACTCTACAATGCAATGTATTATGTCTACGTACATTATAAGCGAAACAGTTAAGAAACAAGACATTGTACTGGAATATTAATGCCTCTTTATCTATCCAGATTGTTAAAACGGATTGTTTTCCTTTAAGCCTAGGCCCCACTGAGGAATTCCACATCGGTGATGTTCTCCCGAATTCTTCCTCTACCACCCGATTCACCACAATTCTTTCCGATATCACAAACTGTCTCATGACTTCCCCGAAGCTTCCTACGGACCATGATGTCCTCATAGCTCATTAATGGCAATCGGCGGTTACATCGCCGAGGCAAAAATGCTCAGTGGGACCTAGGCTTATCATGACTCATCACCTACATGCACATGGTTTCAAATTATCTGCGTGTACCCTATACATAGAGACGGCTGTGCAGCGACCATGTTTAGCCGCAAAGGATATGGCGTAACGAAAGCTGGTATCCGGTTTTTCTTCAGTTGTCACAGCAAACTCGGACACCAGTTCCTGTGACGCCATACCCGTTGCGACTAAACGTGGTCGCTGCACAACCTTTTCTTTGTATAGGGTACACGCAGAGAATTTGTAACCATGTGTCTATGATCCCTTAGTATACGTCAAGTGTTTTTTAAACTGATAAATACGTCGAAATTAACATGATTACTCAGTAGCGGTTATGGCGTCCGCCTTTGAAGCGGGAGATCGAGGGGTCGAATTCCGACGGAAGCTTGGTTAGAACTGATGTCGGTTGGTGAGCCACCAGCCAGTAGAGAACGTTTACCGTAGAACCATCTCTTCCAGACGCCCGGCAACAAGAGAAGGGACCGGGAGGTACTGTGCGCACAAAAGATAGGTGTCTCATAAGTCAAATTGGCTGGCCCTTTCAATAGGGGTGACCCTTAACAAACAAAACTTTTACCTTCCCCCATAGATAAGTAATCCTGACATTTCTGGAGATGACATGTATGTTTATTTAATGTGCGCATACCGTGTTGCTATGTATGTTTTGAAATGTCAATTTAGGACTATACAATACAACAAAGTCAATTCATTTTTTATAACACTGAGCCCCCAATATATACTTACAGCTTTGTACACATATATCTATGCATACTGTGATATTTTGTAGATGAATGCATATTACTCCTCAATCGATGTCGTGTCTAATGGAGCTTTAGATATCTACTTGTATCCAGCTGTATTAATACTTCCACCTGTGAGTATATTGTTTTATTCGTATCCATGGTAACGTAGCGTTATTATACTGAACGTCTATATATAAGTTGTTATAAATTATTTACGGCGTTTTCCTAACTGGTTTAGAACGTATAAAGCCTATATGTTCCACGGCGATATCTTCAGATACCACCTGATTCACCACGATGCCTTCCTGTATGACAAATTGTCTAATGACTTCCCCGAAGCTTCCCCTAGACAACGATGGACCTGTTCTCGATGTCCTGCTAACTCATTAATTTCCATCGGGGGTACATCGCTGGGGCAAAAAATGCTCAGTGGGACCTGGACTTTACGCAAGACTGCAGTACTAGTGCAGAGACTGTCAGCGTTCGAAACCGTGGCGAAGTTGTGAATTACAAGAATAGAAGTGTGGTTATATGCAACACATGCAATTCCTCTCTGTCTCCGACCGCTGCTTTCAGTAGTTTGAGTTCTTTAGGAGTTGTTGGTTAGTATACCAAGTTTATGCTTGTAATTCAAGCGCATTGGTAATTGACATATGCACTCTACGAGTAAAGGTAATTGACTTATGTACTGTTCTACGAGCAATGGTAATTGGTATATGCACTCTACGAGTATGTACTATTCTACGTGCAATGGCAAATAACACATGTACTGTTCAACGTGCAATGATAATCTGCATTTTATCAACTATTCTAAGTAAAATAGTAATTGGTATATGTACTGCTCAACGTGCAATGGTAATCTGCATTTTATTAACTGTTCTAAGTAAAATAGTAATTGGTATATGTACTGTTCTACGTGCGATGTTAACTGATATATGTACTGTTCTACGTGCAATGTTAACTGATATATGTACTGTTCTACGTGCAATGGTAACTGATATATGTACTGTTCTACGTGCAATGGTAACTGATATATGTGCTGTTCTACGTACAATGGTAACTGATATATGTACTGTTCTACGTGCAATGTTAACTGATATATGTACTGTTCTACGTACAATGGTAACTGATATATGTACTGTTCTACGTACAATGGTAACTGATATATGTACTGTTCTACGTGCAATGGTAACTGATATATGTGCTGTTCTACGTACAATGGTAACTGATATATGTACTGTTCTACGTACAATGGTAACTGATATATGTACTGTTCTACGTGCAATGTTAACTGATATATGTACTGTTCTACGTACAATGGTAACTGATATATGTACTGTTCTACGTACAATGGTAACTGATATATGTACTGTTCTACGTACAATGGTAACTGATATATGTACTGTTCTATGTGCGATGTTAACTGATATATGTACTGTTCTACGTGCAATGGTAACTGATATATGTACTGTTCTACGTGCGATGTTAACTGATATATGTGCTGTTCTACGTGCAATGGTAACTGATATATGTGCGGTTCTACGTGCGATGTTAACTGATATAATTATGTACAGTTCTACGTGCAATGGTAACTGATATATGTACTGTTCTACGTGCGATGTTAACTGATATATGTACTGTTCAACGTGCAATGGTAACTGATATATGTGCGGTTCTATGTGCGATGGTAACTGATATATGTGCTGTTCTACGTGCGATGTTAACTGATATATGTGCTGTTCTACGTGCAATGGTAACTGATATATGTGCTGTTCTACGTGCAATGGTAACTGATATATGTACTGTTCTACGTGCAATGTTAACTGATATATTTGCTGTTCTACGTGCAATGTTAACTGATATATGTGCTGTTCTACGTGCGATGTTAACTGATATATGTACTGTTCTACGTGCGATGTTAACTGATATATGTGCTGTTCAACGTGCAATGGTAACTGATATATGTGCTGTTCTACGTACAATGGTAATTGGCATATGTACTGTTCTACGTTGAAAAAGCATGTTTTTATGGCCGTAAACACAATATTAGTTTATCTTAATCATCCTTAAATACTACATTGCAGGCTGGGACGGACTTCAGCTGGATAGAAGATAACACTATTGGTTCGTTTTTCTATGCTTCGAGTTCAGTAGACATTGTTATAGCCGCAGCTATCAATAACGGAATTATTACTACTCAGTGGGACCATGCAATGATACTGACAGGGTAAATATGGATTCATATTGTATTATCTACTCTAATCAGTAGTTGGCTATATAATTACATATACTGTTAAAAGATTGGCTACATAATACATGCACTATTATGGAATTAAAAAATCGGCGGCCAATTCGGAGTTCAAATATTTAGTCCATACGGGAAACGTACCCTATATGGAGTATTACAACTTGCCCAACACGGGAAACTCGGCCTATGCGAGATCTTACCAATCAAATTCGATTATTTGCGTGAGATATGAATTTCACAATATAATATAAGTTAAAAGGGGAATTTTAAATTATGTCGACCATCTATAAGTGTATTACTAATGTCATTGACCTAGAACTACAGTTAATAATGATGTAAGATCTATATTGCTAGATCTGTCACCTCATCATGTGGCATCGAGAGATATATTGTCAGTTGCATTTTCAATGAAATCTTATATTATGTAATTTCTATGTAGTATTAACTCGTAACACTTTTTCTTTTTTCAGACTTGATATTTCTTATTCAAGTTCAGGGACCATAGGTAATGATCTTTGTTTATGTTTATAATACAACCCCCCTTATCATAATATCATGGTACAAATGTACTCACCGCTTATATATTCGTACATTAGGTATGTTGGGCCCAGTACTACAAGTCACATTTTTGCCCGAAACTGACTCAACTGTGACTTTTTGTTGAAACATATCAAGTTACATGGAATGTACTCGTTCTCGGCTTGAAAGATTTTTTACTTGCGTTCTTAGCCAAAAATTACGCACATCCCACGTGGTATTTCCACACTGGTTATTATTCTGAACACCAACATTGTTTCATTGCAGGTTATGCATATAGTAACACAGTCTGTAACCCATTTACTACGAAGAAGTTCTCAGTGAATGAAGTTCGCGACTATAATGTTGGTAGGATTGCCGCTCATGAGATAGGACATGCGTACGTAACGTAATATTATAGTCTTTGAAAGTCCCATTAAAGTGGTATGCCCTGGAAATGAAGTGTCTCGAATAGCAATCAAATTGTTATCATTTTAATACATAAGTCAAATAATGAAAACCCTGTAAAAAAGTTACGAAATATCCCGATAGTTTTTAAAAACAGAGATTTCAAGAATAACTAAATATCGTTGTTGTCAATAAGAAGCTTACAACCTTTTATTAAAATCGATATACAAAATATCGAAGCGCGCGTTATAGAGTAAATTTTTAAGTCAAATTCTTCTTTGACTTTTTGTTAATAGTCGGTTTTACATAAACGCAATTTGGTTGTACGCAAACCAAGACACTCCAGTATTTTGGCACGCCCCTTTAAGCCGTAAACAGCTATTTTCAAAAAGCAATAACTTTGTAACCTATCTGCAGAATAATGCATTATGATCACTTTAGTTGAGTCCAAAAGGTACAATACACCAAAGGATGGGAGAAAACGAAATACAGCCTCTAGTTGGTTTGTTGACAAAACAACAACTTGTAAATTTTATAGTCTAAGGGAAGCAACTCTTGCAAAATTCAGTAAATTGTCTTCCAAACATTTTACTTAAATGTGACAATCATTGGCCATAATCATTGGCCATTTGTGGAAAATATCGTAATTCCTTGTATTTACTAAATAATCAGAAAATGTATTTCGGGAAATATAATGGGGACACACTCATTAATTTAAGATATTTGTAAGAGAAATTGCAATATTGATGTACAAAATGTAATGTAAACAAGTGTCTGTTCTTCAAACAAACAGGTTACCCCCCTGACATCGGCCGGTCATCGGGCGCCGGTCTGAGTAGTTGTAATATATTTTGAAGTATTCATTGCTACTTATCGACCGGCTTCCGCACGATACCTAGACATCGGGTATACATCGGATAAACACGGACATCGTCCGGTGTCCGCACGATACCTAGACATCGGGTATACATCGGATAAACGGACATCGTTCGGTGTCCGCACGATACCTAGACATCGGGTATACATCGGATAAACGGACATCGTCCGGTGTCCTCACTATTCCTAGGCATCGGGTATACATCGGATAAACGGACATCGTCCGGTGTCCGCACGATACCTAGACATCGGGTATACATCGGATAAACACGGACATCGTCCGGTGTCCGCACGATACCTAGGTATCGGGTATACATCGGATAAACGGACATCGTCCGGTGTCCGCACGATACCTAGACATCGGGTATACATTAGATAAACGGACATCGTCGGTTGTCCGCACGATACCTAGACATCGGATAAACGGACATCGTCCGGTGTCCGCACGATTCCTATGCATCGGGTATACATCGGATAAACGGAGATCGTCCGGTGTCCGCACGATACCTTGACATCGGGTATACATCGGATAAACACGGACATCGTTCGGTGTCCGCACGATACCTAGGCATCGGGTATACATCGGATAAACGGACATCGTCCGGTGTCCTCACTATTCCTAGACATCGGGTATACATCGGATAAACGGACATCGTCCGGTGTCCGCACGATTCCTAAGCATCAGGTATACATCGGATAAACGTACATCGTCCGGTGTTCGCACGATACCTAGACATCGGGTATACATCGGATAAACGGACATCGTCCGGTGTCCTCACGATACCTAGACAGTGGGTATACATCGGATAAACGGACATCGTCCGGTGTCCGCACGATACATAGACATCGGGTATACATCGGATAAACGGACATCGCCCGGTGTCCGCACGATACATAGACATCGGGTATACATCGGATAAACGGACATCGTCCGGTGTCCGCACGATACCTAGGCATCGGGTGTACATCGGATAAACGGACATCGTTCGGTGTCCGCACGATACCTAGACATCGGGTATACATCGGATAAACGCACATCGTCCGGTGTCCAGGTGATTTGATTGATACCTTGAATGTACATTTTGTACATCAATACATGATCCAGATCCTATGTATAAGTGCATTTTTTGTGTATTACATGTTAACCTTGTTTTATCTTGTAGGTTAGGAATGGACCATGACTTTACAACGCAGTGCCCAGCCGGTCAGAACATCATGTCATCGTACATATTTAGTCCCACTTTCTCTACCAAGGATACATATCACCAGTTTTCAGCATGCAGCGTAGCAGAGGCTATTAACTTTCTTTCAAAGTATGATTTCTAAAATTTCATTTATCATGGTAACTTTTGCAAGACGCTCGTGTACCGGTAGCTTACACATGACTGACCAGTAACCAAGATAACCAGACATGCCTGACCTCAATTTCCAGGTTATGCCCTTCCATGAAATTGCTTTCTGGAAAACTTTACTTTTTTGATGAAAAAAACCACCAAACAAACAAACGCACTGGCAGACTGCTAGATGAAAACAAACTGCACGAACGCTAATCGATGAATTCAGGCCTTACGTAATGCAACATAACTTACGAAGCGTAATTAACTTTCAGAATCATAAATATTTTGGTTTTGTTTATGAAGTGTTTATGTCGCTTATCAATGCATCGTTCGGCCATTAATTTCAATAAATAATTACTACTGACATGCGCATCCAAGGTATGACCCTATTTTTCTATAATATTTTCTCTTATTTTTCTCTTTGTACGGCTACATCATGGCAATATCATGACCAACGTTATATCTAGGGCTCCACTAAGTCTTACAATACAACTGGCTAATTTATTCATAACAAAGGGACCATGTTGAGCTCATTAAGGTGGTATTTCATGTCTATGTGTCCATAACAGCATCTGTACTACGCATGTGCAAAGTTAGAACAATCCATTTATATTATACAGATCCGCAAACACGGAGTAGTTACAATAGAAAACTGTTTGTTCGAATTTTGCGCATGTCAGCCCAGATGCTGAACGCTTTGCGGAACACGCGCATGGAGTCATGAAATATCAGCTTCATTGTTACATTTTCAACTGTTGCAGCTTTCCGGGCGGTTGTACCACTCAGAATGGGTTTACGGACGCACAATTTAAAGCCAAGTTCTGTTCTGGCTTACCCGGTGCACAAACAGGCTACCTAGATCTGCAATGTCAACGTCAGACAGGCTGGTCTGGTAGCACACCATGCAATGTAAGTCAGTTATATAATAGAATAAAATCTCACAAACAGTATCGTCCTAATCACATAATCTTCTCATCATCAGACAAATAGTGATTACACGGTTTTTCTTTGTAATAAAATATATAAATTTTGCTATTACTGTTGAAGTTTGCAGTTACTGCTTTCCCTGACCGATATAGATATTGGTATAAATAAAATGTAAAAATCACATGTATAGCAAGGACCATGTAGGCAATCAACTTGTATGGTAATCGAATCGAGGAAGACCACATGTCCCCCCAGTCGATAGTTTTATGTTGAGCGGTTATATACATGGGTAGTATGAAGGATCTGTTATGTGCAAACTGGTAACATATCCACTTTAATACACACAGTTAGATTCGAATCTGTGGCATGGAGGCGTAGGTGATTTCAAGCCCGCCGGTGACTATAAAAACTCAGCCACCGTCAAGAGACCAATAACTTCTAAAATGAATACTCTATCAGTGAATAATACATGTAGTAGACATTTTACACAACTAAAGAGTCACGCTTGGCAGCTTAGGTTCTGCATTATGAATGCTTCATACGTTTACTATGTTACAGACGCCAACAGAAGCGAGGGATTGTTATGAAGTCGACAGAATTAGTTGCCGAACATCCAGTAACAATTGTGTTTCCATACGCTTTGTATGGGCAGGAACAACGTGCGGTTCAAATAAGGTGAGCACAGTTTGAACTTATATAGGGGTACATGTATACGCAACGCAATATTTTAGTAGTTCCCAGGACCAAGGGAGGTCATTCATGCATTTAATGGACGGTACCGAAACATCCCATATCAAACACAAGTATCGAACCTCGATTTGTATTGTAACCGTATCTAGTCAACAGTCTAATCACCATGATCGAATATACTTTTAATTTAGTTTCTGCTACTCTTTAGGACTGAAGGTACAAATATTGATTGGGACCAGATTAGATTATTCAATGTTAAGCGACGTTCAGACCATAGTAAATTAGGTTCCCATTTACTGTTTCCCCAACTGACCGGGCGTTTGATTGGTCAATATCTGTTGAATAAAACAACAACAACTAGGCTAATCATTGGTATATGGACGACTGGTAGCTATATTTAAAATTCAATGTCTCAAGTCGCATTGATACTAGTCAGACACTATGATGCTCATGATACTATCGACATTGGTCTAAACCTAGTCTAGAAATACCCTTGTATACTGGTTGTCTAATAAGGGAACTGTCCGAGTACTGTAGTATGGTATCAAACTAGGAACTTGAAGTTTCCGATGAGTGATCAAACCACTAGACCACCGCGTCCGATTAAGAACAATATTAAGCTGTATAACATGAACGTATATAACGAAAATTTAACGAAAATATATCGAAATTCTCATTTCCATTTCTACAGGATTTAAAGCCTATTAGTTATTTATATTTAGATCATGTACATGAAAACGTGAGAGTAAACTATAGAGAATATCTTGTCTATTTAACAAAAGGTTTGCTACAAAGGAGATTGTGTTGATTCATTCAATGTATGTGACCCCGATACAACATCCACTACAACTACGTCAACCACATCGACCACACCCTCAACCACAACAACTACTACGACCGCGCCCACAACTACTACGACCACGCCCACAACTACTACGACCACACCCACTACTACTACGACCACGCCCACAACTACTACGTCCACACCCACAACTACTACGACCACACCCACTACTACTACGACCACGCCCACAACTACTACGACCACACCCACAACTACGACGACCACACCCACAACTACAACAACTAAACCGAAAGTACCATGGGCCCCGTGTACTTGTTGTGGAATTAAAAGAAACAAGAGAAGATTACGGTGTTGTAGAACTGGTCGGATTAAACATAATAGACGAGCATGCTATTGTTGCGGTTCCTTGAGCAATGTGTTTCCACCAGCATGGTTTAAAGGTCCAAAATATTGAGGATCTTTAATCAGATTGTACATAGTACAGTAGTCTCGATAATTTCTACTTATACAGGATGATGGCCACAACTTTCTGAATATTAAAGCACAAAACGAGAAACAGAATCTATAGGATACTTCATATGGGTTTTTTTAGATCAACAATTCTTAGAAGTGTGTAAAAAGATGAGTTATTAAGCAACGCTAATCCGAGCCTAATACTTTTCTCTGTACGACTTTAAGAAATGTTGATCTCAAAGGCAGCGAGTGTCGAATTCTTTTGATCATATAACCATAGACACCGGGTCAAAAACTACCTAAAAATAACGATTAAACCGACGACATTAGGGGAGACCGGGGCTATTTCGGCCCCTTTTTAGAAAAATCACATTTTACAAACAGTTTATCTAGTGTGATCTCTGAAAAAATATATTTAGGTAAGGCATAACGAGGCCGAACTATCTCCCTTACTTCCTACAGTGTGTCTTTATATGTACGGAAGTAATCTTTGCTCAAAGTGAACAGGTCAAGGTGGCCGAACTTACCCCGCAAAGGGGCAAGACCGGCCTACCCTCGGGGCAAGTTCGGCTCGCAGAGACTTAAGGCTATATTATTTGTATGTCAGGGAACTAATTTGAATATTGAACATGAAACTATCGCCTTGAAATCCTCATGGCCCTTTGATTATGTCTCCCTAGACATTATTGATTTGCAGCACTGAAATAAACTGGATTATGTCCGGACATATAACACAATAACTAAATGAAAATGGACGAAAAATTATTGTTTGAAAGCAGGTCCAATTTTGGGTCTATTAAGTGTATTGACCCCGACTCCTTAGTCTAGCCTTATATATTCCTCTTTGGCAAATTAAAAACATTTTGGCTCCAAATTTAAACGCTATATGCTATAGGGGTCGAACTAGCCCCGAGTAGTAGATACAAACACGTCACGTGGCACCTCCTTGCATGGTGCAGAATATGATATTTATATGGTCCTATATTGAAGCACATTCACAACTATTGATACACGAATTAAAGTTTAGTTGGAATCCTAATGGATCTCAAGAAAACAAAAACTGAAATAGATGTAAAATTTTACTCAACTATCGAAAAAATGAAGTTTTGGACCCAAACCGACACGCACTTTTGCGAGGCGGTTATCTTTGTACTTAAATGGATAAAAACATCACAAGTGAAGTAACAATATTGATGGCACCTCTATATCTTGGTTTACGCGCTTTATACAGACATGTGCCGAACATGCCCCGAGGCCGGACTAGCCCCGTCTCCCCTACCTATGACGTCACAAATGTCGGTGACGTCACTGATTATTCATTTACATGTTGGAGAGCAATATATCGTGATTTATACAGACCAAACAGACAATGGTAAATGTGCTAGATTTTGTCTAATTAGAAGATGCATATTAACAGTGGATACTTTAAAAGATAAATGTATAACGGGTACTTCTAAGATTCGAAAGGAGGTTGACTACTTGATATTTAATGGCATCAACTGCGCCAAGTGACGATATGTCTGGGAAGACTGTGCCATTTTTCTTGAACCTCAATTTCAAAAACATTCGTATGGTACATGAATTTGTATTAAATGTGTTGGTCTAGATACTTTATTACATTACTATTGTGGTCCTAAAATTGCATGTCTGTTATAACTATGGTAGACGTTTATCCTTTAGTATGTTGTCATCATGTGACTTTTCCTTTTAGCATGTCGTGTTTCTTGTATTCACACGAACGTGACACTCGATTGTATTAATTGCAAGGATAATTACTACAATGTTTTTGTGTAACAAAATACCATTTGTACTATATACAGGTATGTACACCATTTGTACTATATACATGTATGTACGTCATGTGTACTATATACATGTATGTACGCCATTTGTACTATATACATGTATGTACGCCATGTGTACTATATACATGTATGTACGCCATTTCTATAAACATGTATGTACGCCATTTGTACTATATACATGTATGTACGCCATTTGTACTATATACATGTATGTACGCCATTTGTACTATAAACATGTATGTACGCCATTTGTACTATATACATGTATGTACGCCATTTGTACTATACAGTATACATGTATGTACGCCATTTGTACTTGTTGTATGACACGTGTGGTGTCATCAATTATACATGGCACCAAGTCCAAAGGCTTCCAAACTAGGTCATTCAGCTTGGGCATTCAGCTTTTTGATTGCTGATACAAGTTCATTGGTTTGTTTGACAGATGGGACTTGGGCGGATCCTTTCCGTTTGGTTGTATGTTGGACATTGGACATTGTATGTTTTTATGTTTTCTGTGCTCGGCTGCTGAAGTTGAATGCTGCCTTTCCTGTCCGACTTACTATTTTCTTTTAACAATCTTCTGAATAAACTGTCGAACTGTATATACATGTAAATGTGTTGTTTTTGTACAAGAATGCCACATTTACTTCTCTTATAACCATAACAACCCAGAAACATGGTTACGGAGAAATGCTTAAAGTTGGCATACTAACTGTTTTATATCTAGAACACAAAAATATCTCAACTATTTATTAGAAAGATGCCATTTCAACACAAACCTCTTTTACACAGCAGTCATAAAACTCAAAATCTAACTGTTGCATGTGTGACAGTTGAATAGAGGTTATTACCTTTTTCAGCAGTCAACGGGGTTTCCATAGGAATTGGACCTTTCAACCAAAGTTGAATTTTTGTTTTAGTTCCCAATTTTGTTTGATCTATGTAACAGTCCAAATGCTTATTCTGGATAGTAAATATCTATAAACCTATCTGATCCTAGTTCGGTGGTGTAACATATTTGTTCAACTCCGTCCTTTGGCCCTGTAGGCTTAATGGGCATCCGTCCGGATATCGGAGTTCATGGACCCGGTCTTTAATGGTACACGTAATAGAGTGGAGATATTACCTTGACCCTGTTACCTTTTGTAAGCATGATAAAGCTAATTTTGTGTCTATATTTAACCCCGATCGCACGTTTCCGTAAGAGGGACATGTTACGAATACGCCCGGGGTGTGATACAAACACTAGTCTAAAAGGACCGATTGTGCTCGTTTTGCTTGCGGATACTGACATACTCTACACTAGAACATTGTACATGTAATATACTCACATATAAAGGTCAGGATCTGGTTAATATAGCCATAATATATAGATAGTATCGTCAATAATGTGTTAACAGCTAATGTATTTGTTGCTTTATAATAAGTAGTTAAAATAATCTGATTAAAATCAACTCACCAATTAACGCTTCGTAGGTAGTGTACCTTGACGAACAGTCAGACTATGGTCACCTTTTCTTCAGGTTTTAAAAATAACTACCTCTACCGTAAAATGTAAACATATATCATTTTATTCGTGCATTTATAGTTTTATTCACAGTTTACAGTTTATTTGCAATACATTAGGCATTATGTATTTTTAAAGCATTGAGTATACCAAGATACAAAATGTACATGAAAACATAAGTACATGGTCAATTTATTACACCTCACCCTTTCCACAATGCTAAACAGAGAGACATTATGACTGTAAAGGACATTTCCAATTCGTTTGATATGTGATCGACCAAATAGTTACTGTCAGGTCATGTGATCGACCTGACATTTTGAATATCATGCAAGGGCAAGTAATTGCGTCAATTTTAATTATTTGACTGCTGAAATATACAGGATGTTCTAAAAAATTTAATATAATGTGGAATAAACACAACAATATATGAATCGGCTTCGGGGTGACATTCTGCCTACAGGTTGACAATATCAATGTCACACAGACAGGCATCTGATATTTAAACAATATATCATGGCTTTCCTTATGCATGTATAGACGTTTTACCCAAATGGTAAGCTATAAAAATCATACATATTATGTGTTGGCGTTCGGCTGAGACCAGTCGTTTACAAGTGCTTTGGTATTTGTTTTATCACTGCCGGATTAGTCAATGACCACTGACCACTGACTTCAAGGAAAGAGACAGCTGTATCATCTCGATTTTGCGATATGGTAGACAGACTCTTCTCCGAGCGATTACGTCACTCGTTGCCACTTTAACTGCAAAGCACGAACGGCAAAAAGAACCCACTAAAAAGGAAAATATCAAAAGAAGGTACATGTACAATATATAGTAACAAATCGGGACAGAGAAGGCAGTCAAGCAGAGAAAACAGACAAAAACACAGACCACGATTACACAACATTGTGCCTTGTAAGTTTTATGTTTTCTGTGTTCGGCTGGTTTGGTTGAGTGCTGCCTTCCCTGTACGACTTTGTTATCTTTATACACACAAGTGAACGAGAATAGCCACAATGGCAACCACTAGTTATTAACATCAAAATAATAAAATGAAAATGAACGTCTGCAAACACACAATTTGCTGCCTCTGTCAATGAGATATGACCGGAAAATGAACCAACATACACAAACGAACCAGAAGAACGACCACATAGATAACTCATAAAGCGGCATGCAGCAGAAACTGTTTACATGTCCATCTGAAACAATCGAAGCTGTCCCACGTCCGGACCCTAGAGTTACAAAAGGTTCATACAAAATGAAAGGGAAGGTAGCATCCAACTTAACCAGCCAAGCACAGAAAACATTCAACATATACAAGGCACAACACAAAACCGAACGAGAAAAGGATCCAACCAAGTCCCAATGGTCAAATAGCAGAATGAACTAGTTTCAGCAAACAAGAAGCTGAATGTCCAAACTGAATGACCAAGTTTAAACAGTAAAACGGTTGAAATACCTAGTTTTAGTTGTCTGAAGTCCCTAACACCAACCATTCAAAACGGTTTTCGATTATGTAACTAATGACCTAGTTTTTGGCCCAAGATGACCCAATATCAAACTTGACCTTGATTTCGATGAGATGACCATTGTGACAAAGTTTCGTAAAGATGAAGCGAAAATTGTGACATTCAGAATCTACACAAGCAAATTGAGAACGGACGACGAGTGATCACAAACGCTAATTTTGTGACAGGTGAGCTAATTTTTCACAGTCAACCAGAAATATAATGACACATCTGACAAGAAAGGCAGCATTCAACAGAAACAACAAAACTGATTATTGTTGACGATTTTTGCGTTTTAAATCAGACCAAGTGCCATTTTATAGTCACTTATGTTAAAATACGAAGCTAGGCAGTAAGTAAGTGAATCAACACTCAGCAGAACTTCAGGACACAAAAAAGCTCATAGAAAATATTTGGCTAGCCCAAATGTAGGCTTGTGATGTTGATAAATTCGTCACCGATATTCCTTATTAAAGGGTGCCCATCTGTAGAGTGATAACGCATTGAAAGAACGGTAAACTGATGTCACTATAAAGTTGACACTCAAGGAAGACGTGATGTCAACAGCGATAAAGTTCATTATCTTGTCCAGTTGTGTGATGGGCGTTCTGTCGTGTAGTTGGGGTCTGTGTTGTTTTATTGAAGTTGGGTGCTGCCCTTCCTGTCCGGTTATATTAGCTTTTTGTTATCAAGAAGAACACATTGATAGAGGAATAAAGGAAATATGAAAGTATAGGAAAAACTATTTTATCACACAACTAATGCAGTAGAAGGTGAATAGTTTTTTATACAAAAGGCAAGCGTATTTAGTTTCATGGCTAAACGAATGTGTTGTTATAAATAAAATAAATAACATTATTTGGGTTATTCAAACAAGTTGACCATGTGGCTTCCGCCTTTCTTGGGATTAAATGTTTCAATGCATGGTCTACGCAACCGCAGCATAAAACATTGATATTATAACCATATTAACATACTAGCGCTTTGCGAATTCGCCATGAAACCGGTTAAGAACATGTAGCTACTGTGGTAATAGATAAATATAATTAAAATATAATTAATAATGTTTAACCTGTGTGGCCTTAAGTAAAAAAAATATCGCCAATAATTAGTGTTTATTCCAAAGATGCACCGTAACCAGTACACACTAGAGGTGCGCGGTATCACCGGTATACCGGTAACCGTGGTATCATTCCCCGCGGTACCATCCGACATATCGGTATTTTATCAACATTATCCCTGCTTCTAATTATTTTAAAGTTACCTGCCGTATAACAGCTCATAATACAATGCATGCTTATACCATTAACACCCCAGATATTGCCATGTTAACTTATCTCGTAAGGCCTATGTCACACTGAGCATTTTTTGGCTCGTCAATATACTCCGATTTAAATATATGAGATATCAGGACATCGAGAACAGGTTCCTTTTAGTCTAGGGGAAGCTTCGGGGAAGTCATGAGAGCGTTTGTGATATCGGAAGAATTGTGATGCATCGGATGGTATCGAAAGAAATCGGGAGAACATCGCCAATGTGAAATTCCTCAGTGGGACCTAGGCTTAATTGCTTGCTGTGCAGTCCAACGCCAACTCAAATTTTATTTAACAAAGTCTTGTTAGTTCTCTAATTCTAGACAAAATAATTTATTTCTTTGTCGTCGTTCAGAAAACATAACCTGGCCGAGTTTTCCCTCATATTCTGACCTCTATGTCATAGCTGTAAGTCTAGTATATTGGTATATCGTGGTATATACCATGGAATTTGAGGAAAACCCGTAGTATACTGCGGTGTCTTTTTTCCGCGGAATGCAGCGCTAGTACCCACTGTAAAGGATCTTTTGTAATTGCCCAGTTCGAATTCTACTTATCGTTCAAAACTTTTCAATGCATATAAATGAAAATAAGTGTTCATCTGAAGGTCACAGTTTCGAGCTGTTTGTGTTCTGATACTGATGGTGTTTGCTGGCCATAAGGTTGAGAACTATCAGCAATTATTAGAAGAGGCAAAGTGCGAAAGGCACAAAAGATCATTCAAATTAGTACTAGTACAATCCACCAGGTCAAACATTAAAATGGACAAGAAAAAGAGAAAGTATATAGCTACAGGTCCTATAATTTCATGAGTCAATTCGACCCAACATAGCGGATTTAACTTAGTGGTAACGCACTAAGCTGTCAATCCAGAGGTCGTGGGTTCAATTCTTGGCATATGAACTTGACATTTCTGAAATATTTATAATATTTCCCGCTATATCTGGCCGTGTGGTCTGCAAAGTATCTGGAAGTGCCAGGAAGCTGTGTATCGGTGCTATACACCGAGCACATTAAAGAACCAGGCTGTCTATTCGAAATAAGAGCTAGGCGCACCTCTGCAGCGCCGGACATGTCTGTATCTTATGTTTCTCTCTCCCTTCGGGGGCTTTCTCTCAGTCTGTCCCTTTGGTCAGATCATGCTGTATCTGCGCCCTTGTGGCTGCAACATGGGTAAAGTGCATTTGAGCGTGTGTTCGCATGAAAAGGGCGCTATATAAATCTGGTATATTATAGATAGTGTTACAACACTGTAAATACTGCTGCAGCTGCGTACACGATATTTAATACAGTACAACCTTTGTATCTAGCAACACTCTTTGGGAGCTCCAAATATTGGTCATTGTTTAGAGGTTGTTGCTATACAGAGGTTACATATAATTATAGTAAATAGTGACTTAGGGAAATGTAAATGGTGTTGTTACACAGAGGTTGTTGCTCTACAGAGGGCCGCTCTGGGGAGGTTGTACTGTAGTTGTCATTAAATAGATAATTAAGAATTGGACTGGGAAAGAATGTAAACGGAAGGCACACAAAAGAACGATATACGAACAAAGTAGCCAGCTCTGCATGGAAGTGGCCCCGTAAGTAGGTCCATTATCTTTACATCGTGTATTGTGTTAGCAGAATTAATACACATATATATCGCTTGCTTAGAATAAGAAGTTCGTAATAAGAATCATGCGTATTTGAAATCTGCATTACAAGGCTCTTCTTGTGAGCCTATTTTCATGAAAACCGGTTCATGTCATGTTGACCAAACTGAAGTTGAAAAAGCTTGTTTTTCCGTTAGTAAAGAGTAGTATTCAGAGCTGTGTGAAGTTGGCTCGACAAACGATATTCAAATAATCATTAAAATCGAATGCCGTCCAGCTCGACATAGTTTACGACATTGGACGACATTTAAAAAATCATCAAAAATCGAATGTCGTCCAGCTCGACATACGACATTCAAAACATCATCAGACAGTTTCTTGTTTTCTCAAAATATCGATTTGTACTTACGACCTTCTCATCCTAAGCCAGGGGTATATATATTATATAGTATTCATATGTATATGAATCAGGCTGTTGACATAAATTAACAGTAGAAATCGCTAGGATGAGTTTATCATCCTCATGGTGTTGGTGACTGGTGAAGCTTGTATGTTTGAAATATAACGACAAAAGTATGACTTGAAAGAGTGCTTTATTTTGTTAAGCCAGAGACCTTATACACAGTATACGGCTCTACCAAAGTATATATTTAAAAAGGAGGCTTTACCAAATAGAGCCTTAAAGACAAAATATAAAATAAAAGTTTCGTCTGAGAGTCTTGACACCGTGGGAGGACAACATGTTTCCGATTGAACTCAGCAGATATGAGGACAGGACACAAAACTGATATAAAATATGTGAATTTTAATTCAACTAATGCATGTAACAATCTAGAATTATGTCTATGAGTGTCCCCACTATGGCAGATGTCATTTCTAAGCGGCAAGGAGAGGGGTTGGCTGATGGACTATTCAATATATATTGAACATCAACTGTCCCTAATTCTTGTAAATAAAGACACAGCTAAAAGGACACAAAACAAAAACGATCCAGCTAACAGTGTGTGTGGTCACTTCAACACACATCAAGACTTTTAATAACGGGGTATATATATGTACGCAGTAAATGTAACAAAGGGACTTAATACTGGTAAAAATTAACTAACTAAAAATTCGCATCCTTATTGGTCATCTAAACACTAACGTTGTTCATCTGTAAAAGTTTGAAGAAATACCACCAAACAGTTCAACACAAAACGTACAGACCAAAATAATAATACCCATACTGATTTAAACTATTAAAAACACCATTCTGTGATTTAAGGCGCTGGGGGAAACCGATTCTGGCTATAAGGCGCTGGGGTACCACAACGCCTTCGGCCCCTGCGGAAGGGCCTGAAATACCAATACCTTAGATATTTTGTCTAAGGACAATTTTATGATAACTTGTTTATTTTATCGGAAATAAATGCTTGTCTTAGATTACGTTGAGATCTATATTGAAAACGGGGCTCAGTTCCATGTGTTCATTTGCAATATATAATCCAGTCGTCATAGTTTATAATATTAACAATTTCATTTCAAAGCTTATGTTTTCGTTTACAATTAGATGAACGGACATTGGTATTGCACGTGATATCATCGATTGGTATGTCAACCCACCGGGTTAAGGTTATATTTTTTTATAATATCCGGGGCTAATCGAATTGAAGACACCTGTCAAAAAACATCACCTTTATCGCTATATATAACAATAGGTTTAAGTAATCTGTAGTGATAATCAAGTTCAAATACCGGTGAAGTGTTGTTTTTATAATGGGTTGAAACTTCTGGCGGTTTATGACTAAATATTACGTTATGTTGTAAAACAACAATTAAGAGTACATATCGTTATGGACGTAAGATTGTATCATCATAAATCAAATTACATGTACATCCTTTCCATTCTGATCAATCAGTTCGTTGTAGCCCGAACAAAAAATAATATATTTATACCATTACATTACCGTTTGGCGTTTGAACTTTTAACTTTATCTGTCGATGGCATGAACAACAATCAAATTTACTGATGTCAATATTCGTGATTTCAGTGTTCCATATATCAGTAAAGAAGAGTCTTCTTGGTGAATCCCTGTAATTGCCAAAAAGCTTGTTGTTATATAATTATAATACTGTTATATTATATATTTTCGTGGGTATTAAATTTCGTGGAGTTTGATATAGATGCTTTTACGCGGGGTCGTAAATTCGTGGATTACAAAACGATGTCTGGCTTTGACATGTCGATAAATCGCGTGGGTGGAGTTCAACAACGAAATCCACGAAAATTTAACTCACTCGAAAAATAATTATTATACAGTAGCCCATTGACGTTCCAGAGAATAAAAGTTTTAGATGCTGTGTAATATTGCCTCCTAGGTACTGTGGGAAACAGGGGATATTCTGTTGGTTGTTCATTTAATTGCTATCATAACGACGTGGTTATGAAATATAACGGGAAACCGATGAAAGATAGTCAGCTTAACAAACAACATTGTCATAGAACCTATCATAAAGAAACATGAAACATCGGAC
Source organism: Spisula solida (assembly GCA_947247005.1). Lineage (NCBI taxonomy): Eukaryota > Metazoa > Mollusca > Bivalvia > Venerida > Mactridae > Spisula > Spisula solida. Next base: position 38,872,459 of record OX365957.1, on the reverse strand, counting down.
AGGGAAGGGAGCACTGAATAGAAACAACTAAGCACGACAGGTACACAAGGGGATACAAACAACGAATATGAACATTTTTCACAATGTCCAACTCAAAACTAAACAATAAAATAAACTAACCAACCTCCATGTCCTAATTTCATGTGTTAAAACAGTTCTAAAATGTGATTAAAGGGTACTGTCAATGGTATAAAGCTACGTTATAGTTAGAACATATTAAGTAAATTTTAATGATTAAAAAGGGCGGAGCGAGCGAAGCGAAGCGAGGCCTTTTTAGTCATTAAAATTTAATTAATATGTTCTAACTAACTTAGAATATAACATTCTGCATTCTGATTGGCCAATAGAAATTAGCGCCAACGCAAGACGTCAAGTCTGTTAAGAGAAAATTTTAATGATTAAATTTTCATTTAACCGCGAAAATGCGGCGTTTTCATTGGCTCATAATGTAGGTTATATTCTAAAGCTGCTTAATCACTGGCTTAGAGTTAGAAGGTCGTAAGTACACAATCAAAATTTTGGAGAAAACAAGAAAACACTGTCTGAAAACTACTCTTTACTTACAGAAAAAACAAGCTTTTAAAACTTCAGTTTTGTCAACATGACCACTTCGGATTTTCATGAAAATAGGCTCATAAGAAGCGCATTGAGATGAAAATTTCAAATATGCATGAGGCTTATAAGGTTATAAGTAGTACTTACGACCTTATAATTCTAAACCAGCGAAATGTTTGATGTGACTTCACGGCTTGTTTCGCAGGTAAAAGCTAGGACATCTATATTTAACGGATTTAAAAACGCGACACTGGGGTATGTTGTTTTATAGCTGACAATTCAAGTTTATACCAGTATAGTGCAGATTAAAGGTAAATGTATTGGCGTTATTTTGGTACTAAGATGATAAAGATGAGTTACGTATTAACAAATATATAGTACAATCAATATGTCGATCCAGAAAACAAAAGTCGCATTCTGACCAAAATTTCTTACAGGCTTACCTCCCCTTGACCATAAAAAACATTACGCAGGTCTAAACGACAACGGTATATGTTTCCTGGCGGTAAATTCCTGCACCAATGTTTCCGTATCAAATAGACACATTTTAAATAAGTTAGATATGCCATTTAATATATTCAATTTAATTTAGAATTTGTATATAGAAGTTAGACTAGCCTTACTTAAACAATCGATCTGTTATACAGGCTGCTCATCTTTAACGATAAAACCAATGCGCCAATAAACATGTTACTTTTGTTTTCTGGACCAATGTCTTAATCGTGCGATAATTTAGTTAATCCTCGTTGGATTTTATTAAGTTTTGTATCAAAATGACGACATTGAATCAGCCGTTACGAATATACGAGAATTGTCCGGAAAATTTTGAGACTGTGTCTGTATCTCAAAATGTATATGACATATTAAAATTATTACGATAAAACTGTGTATATTAACTATTCATGAGTCTTATTTTAAAAACAATGAGATAATTCTATTTGATACCTTTTTGGAAAATGGTTTCCTAGACAACCCATGTAGCGTAGTAAGGAGCAGTTGAAAATATTTTTTTTTACAATTCATAAATATCTTGCCGTCAAACTATTTGGCACCAGAACATGACTATAACAGGTGTTGCGTTAGAATGACGTATGCTGCACCGCTGGTCATAATTGTGACATCATCCTACGATAAACGAGTTGTTGAGGCCATTTGAAGTCGATAAGATGGCGGAAAAACAGCAACGTTATCGTCACGTACGGAGCAGCACGCTGTGATCAAACACAGTGTGCACACCGGGATGACCCCTACAGATACATACAACTTCTGAAAAGGGATAACTCGAAGTCATCATGTTACGAAGGGCATTGGTATTTCGGTGACACAAACGTTTAGTAACGGAAATGAAGATGGGTGATTTAAAGCGAACCGGCATACCCTCGGTGGTGCGCGAATGTGAACTTAAATCTGTCGTCTCAAGGTTAAAGGGTGATTAACGGGGTAATCGCTATGAAGATTTACAGGATCTCCATGGCGCAGTTCGGTCTGCAGTGAGAACATACGATAATGATTGGTATGGACACAATATCAGACAATGGGTTGTACACAAATACATTTTATATGGGAATTCGTTTTCCTAAATATACCAACATACCAAAGTGTCGCGTTTTTTAAATCCATTAACCAAATGTACTTCTTCGTTCAAGGATAGATTGAGGGTAATAATTGGTCGCTTACTTCATGCGTAATATAAATAAGAAGGTCCCGTATTATTATTTCTATTTCTTGTTTATTTCAGTAGAAGTTTAATTTGGCAACACTTTGTTTATATATTAAATGGAATGCCAATGACCTCGGCACTTTTTAAATCGGTGTATTTGTTATGAAAATTAACAGTGTTACATCGGCAAGAGGACAGATTGTCTGAGTGTTAAAGTATATGCAGTGTTTGTTGACTTTTCAAAAAAAATATTATTCAAATTCTTCGCTGTGGGTCAATGTAGATTTAACTGTTTAACCACTAACTATTTCTTGTGGTGTGTTCTTTAATTCTATTGGGTCGTTGCAGATTAACTTTAGCCAATGAGATCGTTTTTTACTTAATCTCGATGTTTTCAAAAAAAAGTTAAATGCTGTTTATTTAATTAGTTCTTTAAACAATTTAATTTCACTTTATTAACGTTTTACATCACGTGTGACGACAAAAGGTATATAAATGGCGACTGTCAGCTCACTCTTCAGTCTTGGTGTTCTCACTTTCAGGCACTCCGGAAGAAAATCTAGAAAATCTTGGCACTCGGGACGAATAAAGGTAAGAGCTTTATGTACATTTGAAATGATAAATATGTTGAAGTAATACTTAAACATTCGTTTGGTATATTCAATTTATTTTTATTTTAGTGCATTTAAAACGTACTTGTTGAATTGATTTTTGAATATTCGTTTATATGTACATATGAAATGATAAAAAATGTTGAATTTATACTTAAACGTTGTTTGGCATATTCAATTTAATTTATTTTTTATTTTAGTGCATTCAAAAATTTTGATTTTTGAATATTCCGTACGACAATCTGAATTAGTCATTTTAACGCAGATCTGTATCTATGAAATGAGTAATTTATACAATAGAGTTTTAATTAAATGTTTGTTACTATTTAATGAACTAATAAATTAATATAATAAAATAATACAATTAAATAATATAATATATTTTGAAATTTGTAGCTGATTTTATTATTGTTTTATTCCTATTTGTCTGAAATGTTTAACTTATTTTCATTTATCATTTGAAATTTTTTTATAAAAAACGTAATGGGGTATAAAGAGATTTGAAACACGAATATTGCCCTTGTGTATAAATACAAAATTTAATGTTATTAATTATATAATTATTTATAAAGTTCCATACAAATATCAACTGTTATAAAACAAGTAAGAACATAGTTGAAAAGTCTTTGAAAATGGCACAATATTTTCCCATACTGATAGTAATGGAATAAATAATAGGAAAGATAAAGCGCTTAGTTTTATAAGTAAAAACGTCTAAGTAGAATACTTTATGCAAACGTGTGATAGTCTTAATTTCTTATCGTACAATAGTTGGTGTAAAGAGCGTGCTTGTATGTATGCATCTTACTATGTTAATGTTTTTATACATATCCATTGTATGATTATTGTAACTATGTAAGACTATTTTCAAAAGTTATGTTCTGTAAATATTATACAATCGATTAAAATTCATTTCTATATGTAACATAAATGAATACTTGAATGAATGAATACAAAATTTGAAAAACTTGAAAACATAAATGAATACTGCTATTTTTAGCAAGCTTCAGTTTAGGTCCGTTCCTAACTTAATGATGCACATTCGATGAGTGAAGCATGTAAGAATACGTAATAAAGTTATGTTCTGTAAATATCAATACTATCGATAAATAATGTATTAGTAAATGTATAAGAAATTAATTCTGCTAATTTTTAAAGTCTACATGCTAGATAAGTGCCTAACTTAATGAAGCACATTCTATGAATGAAACATGTAAGACTACTTAATTAAGTTATGTTCTGTAAATATCAATACAATCGATAAATAATGCGCCATCACCAAGCAATGTAAGATACAAACGCATAAGAACTCACAGCTTTCACAACAACCACAATAAAAGGTTATGCAAATAACCATAAATAACCTGTATCAATTTGACTACTTCATACCACACTAGTAATTGCTTGATATGGATCACAACGCTGACTATTCTAATGGGGCGACTTTTTACGATCGGACGCTATAGGAGAGATCATGTTTTATACAGAGGTATTCATATTCAAATGTGCCCATCAGCTAGCTATTGGTGAATGACAGGTTTTTATTGTACATTCATCCAATAGATTGCCGATGGGCATTTTGCATATGAATACAGTGATCGCTCCTATACGGCAAAACAACGCTGTTGTAAGAGACGTGAATTAACTACTCACCTTATGCAATTACGTATTTATATTTTTAGGGAATTTATCATGTTGAAGTTGGCCATTATAACGCTGCTCCTGATTGGAACTGTGGCCGCTGTGTCCATCAGTGGTTATAAAGGTAGGTGGATTTCAATTATTCTCTTCTTTTGATTGTCGTACATAAACTTTCAGCCATAGTTTGTAGTATTGGTGCCTATTATAATTTGCCGAAATCTACTTTACGCGTCTATAGAAAAAACCACACGCCTGGATACAACAAAAGCATTTTTATTTCATTTGACGCCGCCAAAAGTTTTATTGCAAATTTAAAATTATTATTAATTTGTTTTTATGAATGACATTATATTGCCAATGTAAATTCTTTTTTATGATTTGGGATATTTTGATCGGAATTTCATTGTACAATTTACTTAAGGAAAAACACAATTGGATACATTTCAGTAGTATTAGAATGATTTTGCATTTTAAAAAGGATTGTCATTTCAAAAACTGATAACACCGGAAATAAATAAACATTTCTAAAAAGGCGAAATGTTTTACTGTCAAGATATTGCTTTTTATCTTTTGTACGTATAAAGATGTCATTTCAGTTGTAAAGTATTGAGCATTCGCTAAAACTGATAACTTTCACAGACATCGTATCACTATTGTTATTTAACAGGCATTGAATATTAACGAAAACGTATACACTTTAAATTATAGTCGTTTTGTTAAACTCCTTTAGGTTCGTCAAAGAAATTCTCTTTGCGTCCTGTCGCAAAAGATTCAGACAAAACTCCCAATAGATCTAGAACCGCAAGATCAAGTGGTGCAGCTGACAGGTTCCCAGAAGAGCTGCAGTACGTCATGAATCTTGAAGATCTAGGGGAAGTTGAGTTAGATTTAATAAGGGACAGATCCGTACGAGTTCCACGGAGTTTTTCACGAGGAAAATCTGGACAATACGAGACACATGGATTAGACACAGACGTAAGTTACAGCTGTCACTCTATGGTCGTTTATTAAGGTCCTATAGTTAGTATTGAATCCATAGTGAGACTCAATAGTCCAATCATACTGGCACTGAATCCAGCAGAACCAGACGGATCACTTCTATATACTACCTGAGTCACACGGAGTATTTTTAACTCTCTTTTGAAACATGTATTGCTTCTCATCGGTCGGTGTCCGCACGATGCCTAGACGTCAGGTACCCGTCATATACACGGACATTGTCCGGTGTTCGGGTAATTTGTTATCCAAGTGTTATGCAGAAGCTTATACAACGGTTTTATGTGGGTAATGACGTATATCAATTATATTGGAGAATTTATTTTGAATCGAATTAAACATGATAACTACATTGTAGTGGTGTCCTAAATCATCATAGATATGCGTGTAACATGGTAGTTTACTTTATTTTCCAGAATTTAGCGTTCTACAAAGAGACGAATGGACATGGATCGTTTGCTTGCCAGCTGAAACAGACAGACGATGGAGAATCAGAATGTCTGATAGTAAGTGTTGAATGTATTTAACCCGCTGTTAACTATACAGGATATTTTACATGAACACCCTTGTTACCCAGATAATCCAGCATGATTTGATAATCACAACATGATTACAACATGACGGGTGTTGTGATCATGATGTGATTATCTATTCACGCTGCGTTATCTTGTTAACAAGGGTGATGAATGATTATAGATATTGAACTTATTAAACGAGTTGAATAAAATAATGAAACTGCAAGGCTCTGCCGATGTTATCCCGTTTTATTGTCTGTGGTCATATCCATTATATGTGAAGGAATTGCCCGCTGTTTGTGGAAAAGCCATATGGGAATAGTTGACAATTAATTCCAAGAAACTGACTACTAGTATATAGTAGGTCAATAAAATTCTGCTGTATATTTGAATAATATTTTAAAATCCGTATATTACCGGCTGCAAACGTGTCTGCATGTTTAACACCCCTAAATACTTCATACACCTCTACTGATCCATATTTGAAATCTGCATCATAATGCGCTTCTTATGAGCCAGTTTTTATAAAATCGGAAATGGTCATGTTGACCAAACTGAAGTTGAAAAAACTCGTTTTTCCGTTCATAAAGAGTAGTTTTCAGTCAGTTTTTTCTTGTTTTCTCAAAAGATTGATTTTGTACTTACGGCCATCTTGTCGGATACATTCATTCACAAAGGTTGGGATATTTCGCCGGTACATAAACGATGACAAGGACCTAATTAGCAATTAACAAGATTCAAAATATCATTATTTATAATGTTATATTTTTGTTATTAGACCGCGCTATTGGACATGGGTGAAGAAAACTGTTACCTGTCACCGGGTACTGATACACTGGACTGCAGTTCTCAGGATGTTGGTGGACAAATATTGTCGGAAGCGAAAGGTAAGTTTTGGTTTTCATCAAAGTTCCACTCATGTTCCCTAACATTAGTCAAGTCTTTTTAGGACTTCAGACAGCTAAAGCTAGGTATTTAGACGTTTTACTGATGACACTGGGTCATTCATCTTGGGCATTCAGCTTTTTGATTGCTGAAACTACTATTAGGTCATTCAGCCTTTTGACAGCCGGGACTTGGGTGGATCATTTTCTCGTTCGGTTGTATGTGTTTTATGTTTTCTGTGCTCGGCTGGTTAAGTTGAGTGCTGCCTTCCCTGTCCGACTTAATATTATCTTTTTGAACAAAAACCAGTTACCTTATCAAGTTCTCCCGTAATGTCTTACATTATGTCATGCGTTGATGATAAGTAATTACTGAACCATGATTTGGGTGATGATTAATTACTGTATATTTTAATTTACAGTTGACCCGGCATTAAGACATGAGAATGGGACGGCATCAAGACAGAAACGAGCTGTTCAGTTGCCCCCTGCAGCAGGATTTAGAAGCATAGAAGTAGCGTATCTACCTGATGCTAAATTTACCGATCTGTAAGACAATACGTTCATTCACATTCTGAATAGTTCATGATAACTTTTTATATTATTCGTATTTCTACAATCTATTATAACAGCCACTACTAGTATATGCTTAGTTTTCAAGTCTCTTCAAATTGCTTCTTTCTCTGACTGATGTTGCCGCGTCGGCCTACGTCCAGAATCGAAAGATATCTCTTTATTATTTGCTTTCAATGGATTATGGAGATTTTTCAGTGAAAATAACAGTGAAATTACCACTTTGTAATTTTCACTGTTTTTAAGCTGGTTCCAGTATCATGCAGAAAAAGAAACGTAACGTCAACGGCGCCGGGCTTTAAAATATGCGTTACGTCATAATGACGTCATAATTCTCACGTCGTGACGTTCCAATTGCGACGTGATTTTTTCCAATTAAGCCAATTACGACACATTTTAAGAGAAATTGAGGCATATAATAAACAGCAAATTTGTTGATTTTTGGTGTAAGATTAATTTTATTTCACTCGTGATCACAGAAAATTAAATTTACACTATTGATTTTCTGTGATCACGCGGTGAAATAAAATTCTATCTTACACCAAAATCAACAAATATCCTCTATATATAGTATACTATAATAGTAAAACATTTAGTGGTGTCAACGTATACCGACGTCATAGATGATATTTATGTTTTGTCTATGTCAGATTTTACCGAAGACACCCAGGGGATATAGCTGCTGCGGAAGCTGAAATGGATTTGTTCTTCACTTTGTTAACAAATGATGTAAGAAAACAATAAAATAATCATTAAGTAGATTTACATAATTATTGAATTAAAATTTATTCTGTAGGCCCTAAATCATATTCATCTTTATAAGCTAGGTAGACTATGTGTACTTTACCGGGTATTTTATATTTATTAAAAACACCTAAATTATTCCGCGCTCAGGTTATTTACGCATAAATCTACTTTTTATATGAATTAACAACTCATGAAAGATAGATCCTCTAAAAAAAACAACATTGAGTTATCTTATGATGGACATGTATTATTTTGGCATCCTCAAATACAGTACGATGAATCACGGGCATTTTGATAAAAGTATTTTCCCTTTGTATACTAACATGTGTTTTGTTCTTAGCGTTGATTCAATATTGAAAATTGATATTGCTGTCAAACATGTAATCCATAACAAATAAAGTCGTTATTGTTATTATTATTAATTAATAAATAATATATTTCATAAATTGCTATGTGAAATCCATAAAGCGAGATACATGGTTGTAACTTCAGTTCACTGGACATAAACTGCAAAAATTAATGTTTTATATTTCAGATGAACGTGTACTTCAGCACTGTAGGAGAAGCCACCAGCTTCCAGTTACAACTACAAGTGTACGCAGCCGCTGTTGCCTATCCTGGTGTAAGTATTACTTCATCCATAACTTAAGCATAGGTCCCACTGAGCAGTCTCGGCGTTGTACTCCCGATGTACATTAATGAGCAATCAAGACATCGGGACAGGTTCATCGTGTTCTAGGGGAAACTTGGGGGAAGTTATGAGACAATTGTGATATATAAAGGAATCGTTAAGAATCTGGTGAAATCTGAAGATATCGAGAGAACATCGCCAATGAGGAATTCCTCAATGGGACCTAGGCTTAAATTTTGCGGCGAAGAGAGTAAATAGATTGGTAGAAGCGGATTCGGCAACTTGCCCCGATCGCAAGCATGTGTTTTCCTACCGTGTTTGGTGGACTTTTTTAAATATGTACATGTAATTGTTTCCTTTTTTTGTGAATTGTGCCTTTTTGCTGTTCTTGTTGTGTTGGGCGCAACGATTTATTATTATCATTTTTGAGCATGAGAATGAAATCACGGCCCTTAACTTTGATTTAGCAACATATGGTTATAGCATCCATTTTCATTCTGTCTAATCGTTGCTTTTTATTGGTTATAGTTTCAGATGAATTTTCCATGGTCCGAGAATTATAACGATGGAACATATCTGAACTACAACAGAAATGTCGAGGCAAATATTGAGTTTATAATCAACGACAGTGGGTTTATCACTGAACAATATGATTTTGTTTTCGCCATCACCGGGTAAGTTTTTATCATTTTAATTTGTTGTATTCGTAAATATTTAAGATTCGAGTTTGAAGATAAAGTTATGAATGATCACGTGCACGAATATCGGGTAATTAGATATATTTAGTGTACATGTATTTATCTTTATTTATTCTTTAAAGTTTGGCTGATAATGCTTTGTTAGTAAGTTACTAGTAGCACAAACACTTTCTCAAATAACAGCGACCATGTCATTTGTATTACATCTATCATCGCTGTTGTGTTTGTAATGTATGATGAATATAAAGTCCCAATAGAAAAAAATCCAAGATTAAAAGATAAGTTAATCTGCAAGCTTTTTTCACACTCCGGTATTTAACATAAAATTTCTAAGTTGTTTTTATTTACTAGAGAAGTGATACATTTCACATACATTGGGATAGACTAGGGACATCTTTAAATCTCAAATCTTGTTTGTTGCGTATTTAGTTATTTCTTCCGTAGCGTTCATATTCGTATGCGTTCAGAAAAAAAGTTTAACATCTTAAATGATATTTTCTGTCTGTATTCGACTACTGAAATTGTCTAGTACACCGGTCAAATGACATAGATGCATAATGGATATTTCAGGATTGACTGCTCCATACAAGTGTCACATATTACTACATGTACAAGACTTTATATCTAGCTGTACATGGTATTATACGTAGCTGTACATGGCTTTATATGTAGCTTTAGTAATTATATAATTAGTTAAAATGATTTCCGTTTCAGATTCGACTTAAGAGATGTTGTTAACGGGAACAATGTAGTGTGTAAGTTGTAATTACTTGTTGAATTCTTCTTTGTCGAGTCTGATATTTCCATAAAACTCAATCTACTAAATTGACTAATTCATGGCCAGATATTTTACAGCATATTCAGAAATATAAAAGAACTGATTGTATGTACCGACGAAATAATTCTTTCTTAAAATAAGCACCTGGTTGTTTCGATTTCGCCGCCTCGGTTGTTTTAAACGATAGTATCTTAAAACAAATCGTTAAATTGAAAATATTTGGATTGTAGAACACGCCGACACATTGCAATTTTCATTGCACCAAAAAGATATTAAGTCAGACAGGGGAGGCAGCACTCAACTTAACCAGCCGAGCACAGAAAACATTAAAAACACTCAAAGCACAATACCCAACTGAAAACATGGCATCCCGTCCCGAAAGTCTGCCGCCTCAGCCAGTCAAACTAAAACGGAACGAGAGCCAGGGGAAGAGGAAAATAACAACTTGACATTACACAAACAGAATATGCTACTGGTGTCCATTCACTGTTTAAATCGGGATTACTTCATGTAACTCGTGAAGCCACAACCATCTATTATGGAGGCGGTTGACCTGTCATGTCGGGGGAACTCTCTCTCTCTCATCCTCGGTTTTATTGTTTGTGCATTCTCTGTTAGAAATTGTATACCAGTAACGCTTGTCTTTCAATCTTACAGCTAGATCTCACCAGAGTGTGTTGTGTACAGATTCCAGACAGAAATACGCAGTTTCTGAATTCACAGCCTATAATCTGCCAAGAATTTTAGTTCACGAACTTGGACATTCGTAAGTAATTTTGATATGTTTTATAGTTTATTTCCATTAAGTAAGACTAGTATATATTGTATAAGGACGTTATAACTGCACCTGTCAGAACAACCATATGCAATGGAACGTAGTAACTTTGGTACATTTCGTTCTGTGTTGAGTTCTCTCTCCGCATGTCCAATCTGTTGTTTTCGGGTTTTGTTTACAACCATTACAAATCATGTACGAAGCTTCAGGGGTTTACAGTTTTCAGTGTTGTGACACTCACAATTATAATTGATACATGAAAGTAGTATTTTGTTTGTCGAAGGTTGCCTAGTTACGAGTGTAAAGCGAATTCATTGGGCAATTTGTATATGATTTGCCGTTAACATTTATTTAGCGATGATTGTGAGATAACTGGCGTACAAAATACCATTTACATTGAGATTATGGGCTAGTTTTCACAAAGCATCTCAAGAGGAAACTTATGTATTTTAACTTAAGTTAAAAAATTGAGCTGAACATATTGCCCAAGAAACAAAGAATAACCCATGTTTTCTTTGTGATTATTGTAGCTCTTGCCATTCTTCTTCTAAGAAATGTAAATAAATGCTAATCTTTAATTTCCTGTTTAGTTGAAACACTTAAGGAAACTTTAAGATTTTACGAAAATTCTAAGTTTTCCCTTAAGATGCTTTGTGAAAACCACCCAGGACATTATGAAACCCATACAATGTTTAACGTTGATTTTCATATACTATAGGTTGGGAGCACTGGATGACGATGTTACTACTTGTCCAGCAAATGTCAACATTATGTCTCAGAACATGTTTAATCCAAACTCTACAACTAAAGATACATACTTCAAGTTCTCTACCTGTAGTGGAGCAGCCATGGTTAGCCAAGTTTTCACGTGAGTGCTTCAACTTATAGAACTCTAACGCGATATATTGCAGTACAAAAACAAACACAATATTGCATATATTTTTGTTATGGATTAAAATCAAAGACCGTAATATTTGCGTATGCAAGCATTCATACATATGGCACCACATATAAAGTTTGCTTGCTCCTAAATATTCAGAAACTATTCATATAACGAATGTTTGTGTTTGTATTTGCATGGCAATTTATCGCCCTGGAGTTATACCGAAACTTTAATTATGTTTAGTTATATTGATTTCTAAAATGTGTTTATCTATTATAATAGTACGATTATTATAAAACCATATCTAGCCTGTTAATGGAGTTTTTAAGAATCAACATTTTGAGGCATATACTTTTACCGGTCTAGGCTGGTGATCACTAACCAGTTCTTACTGAACGTACTAGTTCGAGGATTCAAACTTTCGAGTATTTAACGAGCTGAACTTAACTTTTTGATTACCGAAAACTACCTACTGTGACTGAAGGAGAGGATGGTAGGAACACAATGTTTAACGTTAATTTATGATTTCAGGACAATTCCCGACTGTTTGGTAGATGATGCTTTCTCGTATGATAACGATTATGTACCTCAGTTCTGTACAGGATATGCTGGTACCCAGGCAGACTATTTGAACAAGCAATGTGAACGTCTTACAAACATCATCGGGAGCACAGCTTGTGATGTATGTATCAATAGTCATTGGCAAATTCATCGAAATTAATATCTTTCTTTAAATTCGATGAAATTTAAAAATAAAATAAACACGACTTCAATAATATTGCAGTCATGGTCGGTTAAAGCTACTTTCCTAAGCTTCGCGTTCGGTTGTGTATAGTTGGATTTTAATACATATCAAACACATTACGTCTTCCATGACGCCAAGCCAGAATACTAGTATAATACATATCAAACACATGACGTCTTCCATGACGCCAAGCAGAATACTAGTATAATACATATCAAACACATTACGTCTTCCATGTCGCCAAGCAGAATACTAGTATAATACATATCAAACACATGACGTCTTCCATGACGCCAAGCAGAATACTAGTATAATACATATCAAACACATGACGTCTTCCATGACGCCAAGCAGAATACTAGTATAATACATATCAAACACATTACGTCTTCCATGACGCCAAGCCAGAATATAGTATAATACATATCAAACACATTACGTCTTCCATGACGCCAATCCAGAATACTAGTATAATACATATCAAACACATTACGTCTTCCATGACGCCAAGCAGAATACTAGTATAATACATATCAAACACATTACGTCTTCCATGACGCCAAGCAGAATACTAGTATAATACATATCAAACACATTACGTCTTCCATGTCGCCAAGCAGAATACTAGTATAATACATATCAAACACATTACGTCTTCCATGACGCCAAGCAGAATACTAGTATAATACATATCAAACACATTGCGTCTTCCATGTCGCCAAGCAGAATACTAGTATAATACATATCAAACACATTACGTCTTCCATGACGCCAAGCAGAATACTAGTATAATACATGAATATAGTTCAAGCAGACGTCTTTAATTAGACTTGAATATAAATGCTGTAAAGTATGATAATTATTTGGTATTGCAGACAGTGGACGAGGAAGCATGTTATAGACGAAACCAAGTAAGATGCACAGATGGAAATGGACAGTGTACTAACCGCAAACTTCAGTATGTTTGGAATGGAACCCCGTGTGACACAAACAAGGTGTGTAAATTATATATTTGTTACTAAGTCGTAATTTTGCGCCTTATGCCCTTTTACCGACAGCGTTTTGTCCTAAATGGCGGCAAAGTGTCACGCCTGGCATTAAATGCCGATCAGTTATTTAATCATGTTGCTCGTTCACCCTCGGAAGGTGTGATAAAACCAATACTGCTGATGGATTATGATGACAAAATGGACAGGGAAGTCACCACTCGACAGAAACAGCCGAGCGCAAAATGCACACAAAGGAACTACCAAAAACAAAAAATCACAATCCACAAGAACACGCTACAATGTCAAACACAAAATTGAAGAAGAACAAAACAAGAAAAAATAACTAAACAACTCAACAGCGTTCTAAATTTGCAAGTCAAATTAGATCCTTAAATTACAGCATCACTATACATAGTATAGCCCTCCAGTTGTATACATGATTGTCCAATGGTTGTCAACCAAAAAAGAACAAATAACGACATCCAGGATCGAACAGTTCAGTTGGTGTCTGTCTAGCGTTCTAGGGTGGTATTCAATATTGATCTTACTTGACTTAAGGATAAGGACAACTAATCAGATCACACCATATTAAACTCTTGGTCAGTAACAGGCGATATGATTGGCTGTTCTTATTCTCAAATTAAATATTATCAATATTGAATACCACCCCTAGTCACTAATCTCGCAAATGTAGTAATATGCACCGTCTTAAAACTGTAGTATCAACTATTTATAGACAAGGACATCAAGCCACTTGATAGTGGACGATAATGAACATTGGTTTGCCAATTGTGTCATCCACAGAAAATAAAGACGTTATTGTCATTATTTTTGTTATATATACTTTTAGTCTAGTATTTGGTAATTGTTTGACTTATTCTAAGCGCTAACAAAGAGTTTGGTTTTCTGCTCACGTGTTCGTCTTGATGTACTTCTAAGCGCTAACAAAGAGTTTGGTTTTCTGCTCACGTGTTCGTCTTGATGTACTTCTAAGCGCTAACAAAGAGTTTGGTTTTCTGCTCACGTGTTCGTCTTGATGTACTTCTAAGCGCTAACAAAGAGTTTGGTTTTCTGCTCACGTGTTCGTCTTGATGTACATCAAACACGAATTAAATGTTTTAATGTGTGTTTTCATGTTTATTACAGTTTTGCTACCAGGGAAGCTGTGTAGATAAATTCTCTGTTTGTGTAACAACAACAACAACAACATCGACCACTACAACAACACCCACTCCTACGACGACGACTACAACAACAACACCCACTCCAACGACCACAACGGACACACGTTTGTCGTGTAGTTGCTGTAGATATAGATACTACTGGCACAGACGTTACTGTTGTCTGTATGCACATTATCATCGTTTGAATTGTTACTGTTGTGGTACAAATGGAACACCCTAAGCACTGTCAGGATGGATAGGAGGAATAGATTAACATGGCAGTAAAAACTATACATTGTCAACCAACTGCTTATTTTATACCTCAAATCATTAGATGTAATTTTGTAATTTACAATTGCCAGAAAAAAAATTAATGTCCGAATATTAGTTGTGAAACCATAACAACTTCTCAAATATGATCGTGCTGGTGAAAGGCTGCATTTGATAATCGATGCTTGCAAAACAAGTTAACATCAGTTTGCTTGAAAGTGCAATTTATTTGAACGGTTAAAATGCATTCTAATGTCATAAAACCAGCAAAACATTCGTGTACTGAGAAGCCCTCGATGTCATATTTGACTGACAATGATTGAACAGCGACTTAATCGAGATTGAAACTTATAATCATATATTTATAAGCCAGACTATTTCATTCAAGGCATTGCTTGAGCAAATCTATCAATGTATGTTCTATGTTTGCATGTT
Source organism: Spisula solida (assembly GCA_947247005.1). Lineage (NCBI taxonomy): Eukaryota > Metazoa > Mollusca > Bivalvia > Venerida > Mactridae > Spisula > Spisula solida. Next base: position 38,856,910 of record OX365957.1, on the reverse strand, counting down.
ACCTTGCTGGCATTATATTGGAATTCATGTGTTGTTGGTTCTGCATACAAAACTTTGTCATTTTCTACAGACATATTCACGTCTTACATGTTGTCTTCAGTTATTGTTATTAATTATTTATTGTGTTAGATAATAAAATCCATATAATTATATTGTTCGTATTCTTTCGTTTTCATTTATTGATGGTGGTATTCTAAATGCACACACAGTTAGGTAATATACCAGTAAACACTGTTTTCCAGTATCAGGACTAAGGGTGTATTTAAGAATACAAACTGGAAGATACATATGAAGTTTAAAAGCACGAAATGAACGGTTTTGGCAACTTTGCAATAAGCAACAAATAGACGACGAGATCAAAATTACATTACACGTACAATTAGTATCAGTAATTTGCGACATTTAAAGACATTCAACCGAGTGTACGGGAACATAGTTTTATATATGGACAGGAGTCCATTGGTACAATAGAATATTTGATTTGTACAATACAGGTGTTTTGATAAAAAAGGACGACCACTTATCACAAATACGAGGGTCATGCGTAAAGTTCTAGGACAAGTAGCATTGTGAAAATATCCGTTAAATCATAAACCTAGCATTTCCTTAAACATATATCTATTCGTGATTTACAAACTAAATTGTGTACCCCTCGTTCAGTTAATTAGAATCCCTCGATCGTTTACCACATATATCCCCTTCCAAAAGGTGAAAGACGGCGAATTCGATGTTAGCCAAGTTCGGACTATATATCCATTCTAACCCAACACAACACAATGACCAACCATTTCTGACCAACCATTTCTTCAACCAGAAGTGTTATTGATACTTCTCAGAATAACTGAGAATTTAAAATGAATTCAAATGTATTTGTAGATGCATGTACGGTTTGACGTCGACGTCTCTGACAGTGAGCGTCGAAACTCTGGTGCGACGTGTTCTTTTAAATAATTTGTTATTTTACAAGGTATTGTTTTGAAATTTGGGAACAAACATCATGAATAATATCTTTCAAGTCATGAGGAATCTTATGCCAATGATGCAATTTATCAAAGAGATACGCAGACTCAATGGTGACGAACGTAGTAACATTAAGTTTAAAATTTGGACTGCTCCGTATAATTGCCGTAGCAATGATAACTAACGCATACGTTAACTCCGCAACATTTAGTTGCCATATTCAATTTGTAAGATGCCATTCTACATATGGCATGACTTTTAAAAGGGATGACCCCCGTACAACCCACGAACAACACACAACAGAAACAGCGTAGGTTTCCCTTTGAAAGATACAAGCAGCCTAATGCTATACATCGAACTTGCAGATGGGCATTTACAACATGAACGCAGTTTCAATTGCCAAATTCTTTTTGTAGTTTTGTTTTTCACTACCAAGTGGACAATACATGCATACAAGAAGGTTAACTATAGGACTTCCGCCTTACTACGGACAGCGACAAATGTCACTGGGGCTTACACGTTTTGCGATGCACCAAACATAACTCTTACCCCCAGACAACCTTTTGGAAAAGGACATTGTAAAAATGTTTTCGCTATGTCAAGCAACAAAAACCATTAGGCCACAATAACGGGTACTAGAAATAATAGAATGCAAAACATGAACAATTATATTAAATTAGTGATAGATGCAAAAACTGTCAACAATTATCATATTAATTTTAAAACTTCAATAATCAAGTCATATCTCATTATTCGTAATTTTGAATGGGGTACTTTCACGCGGAGCTAGCATTTGCACACTGTTCTTTGTGCGCTTTATAAGATATGTTGTTTCTGTTGAACGCCTGTCTGATTTGTTACTATCTGTTTGTTTGTTTTTGCCCTTCAGAAACCAATCCGAAATTGTAATCTCCACGCGCAAACACAATATACATAAACATAATGTATCTACTTGGATACACTGAAAAAGATAAACGGCGTAATGTAAAATCAGATGAGGGCATTAGTTTTTACTTTGAAGATACGGAATATGGGTGGCAGGACAGAGGTGTTCAAAGAAAACGTAAAGTGACATACTCAGTTACAAGGAGTTGTTAATTCTGTTACAGGACACAACGTATCGTCGTATACACTCTTATAGATACACGAAAAAATACTGTATAGAAGACTTGCGGGCACACTACTATACATTTCATTTCGCATAACAAAACAATATAATACGTTCACAATGGTACGCAACTTTATGTATTCAATTAGGTTTGATCATGTATTAAGTACGAATACATTTTCAAGCATTTCAATTAAGGATGTCAATATTCATTTTAATCATCTACATCAAAACGTCAATTAATTAATAAAAGGGGAATGCTGAAACTGGACAATTGGCCAGACGCCAGCTGTTGACATACATGTATGTATATCGAGAACTGAGTTGACTAATGAAAGGGTTTTAATTGTGATGCAAGAACATTGGAAACACTGAACATGTTTGCGTAATCCAATGTATTCACTTGATAACCGTCGACAAAAACATTCAACAAACATATGGGCTAGTTCACTACACTATCGTCTGGGCAATTATCATCAATGTATAGTTATATACCCTGCTAAAAGGAAGCTTCTAGTAACCCGTTCGTTTGAACCTCTATATTGAATATCACCTTCCCAAAGTAAAATTAAGTTAATCGATAAAGGTACATGTATACTCCATGCAATAAGTGAAAAGGTGGGCTTACCAATGTCCATTGTTGAACATCATATGTCTCAATTGTATTGGTGTACATTGAATAATACATTAATATGAGAAATATATCTGAAATTGAAACACGTACAACTTAAATGTGAGTAGACACAGCACACGCCAATTCAAAGAAAAGGTGAACAATGTACACGAATTTTATTATCAAAATTGGAATCAATGCAAATAGTAATTTACATGGAAATAAAAGAAAAGGATGAAGAACGGCACATTTTCCTATCCTTTAAATTTCGAACAAAATTCTTGCCCTGTATGCAAAAGTCGAACATGACATTGAACCAACATTTTGCTGTTTCCTTTGTTGCGACAAGCGCCATTATTGTCATAAGGTTCGTTTCCTCAAATAAAAAGATAAAAGAAATAATGGAAGTATGAATAGTTATAAAGGTTAAAATACGCTCCCTGTCCAGCCTGGTGGTGGTTTGGTTTTACGATTATTTCCGCAGCAGTAACACTTTGTACCAGTAACGGAAAATCCGCGTCGACAGCATCGCACTCTGCGTTTACCTCTTTTAAAACCACAACAACTGCAGGGTATAATCGACTCGGTTGTTGTTTGTGCAGTGTTTGCTGTTGTTGTTGGTGTAGTTGTCGATGACGTGGTCGTTGATGATGTAGTTGATGACGTAGTCGTTGATGACGTAGTCGATGGTGACGTAGTCGTTGATGACGTAGTTGTTTGTGTAGTCGTTGGTGCAGTAGTAGTAGTTGTTGATGTCGATGTTGTTGTAGAAGATGTTGTTGAGCATACAGTAAATTTAGCTACACAACTTCCCTTGAAACAGAACTGCAATAAACATAAAATAAAACGTAGTTTATACATTTGATACGCATAGTCCATTCAGCTTTTTTTATATTTCCATTTTCGAAAAATGAAATCATTCGAAGAACCAAACCTGTTCACTTATACAAGTTCGTTATTGTGAAATACGATCCAGCGATTGTTCAGTAAGGTAGGTTGTTTCAGATGATAAAAGTTACTGCAGTGGCTACCACAGACGTTCGAATGCTGCACCGCCACCAAGCAGATAATTCACTGGTGTGATTCCTTGGTGTTTCAGTTGTTCGTGCCAAAAATGTTGTATATTGCTTACAGCATTATTAGTACAAGTTGATAATTAATCATACTAACTAGGCCATCTTACTGTCGTACTTGCTATACATTGACACAAAGACAATAAGACGTACCGTTGGATGGAAACAAACACACAAATGAATAATTTACACACCTTATTCGTGCCACACGGTGTTCCATTCCAAACATACTGAAGTGTATCGTTAGTACACCGTCCTGATTCATCTGTACATCTTATTCTGTTTCGTGAGTAGCATGCTGTCTCGTCAACCGTCTACAATAACAAACAATACCTATCTAATATTAAGATAGTATTGGGTTATGGTCAGGGGTTTCACTAGCGTCTGAATCTAAAAGGTCATATTGATGTTTTTTACTAAATTTTACCATTTGGTAGCACAGTAGTGAAAACACCCACGATTTTAAATCTTTCGGGTAAAATAGGGCTTTTTGGAAATTTTAAGGGTCAAAACCCCTACTCCCGAGTCAAATGGAACCGATGACGGGTTTACAAGGAAGGCGAAAATATTATATTCGAATAATCTGCAGTCAAGGTAGAATATTTCCATATTGAAGGTTCCTTAAAGCCACAATATATCTCACAAACTTCTCCGATCAACCAGTAAATACAAAGAATTAGAATATTTTCACGAATGATCAATAATTTACGACAAAATGTATTAGAATCTATATCTGTCGAAATGGTATAAGAAAATCACATTTAAGTAAAATGTATGGATGACAAAATACTAATTTTGCTAGAGTTGCTTCCCTTAGACTATAAATCGTGCATTTTTTGTTTATAGTTCGTTATTTTGTTACAAACCGACTGGAGGCTGTATTTCAATTTCTTCCATATAAAGGTGTTCTCCACCTTTGGGACTCAATTTAAGTACTCAAAATGCATCATTCTGCAGATAGATTACCATTGAAATAGCTTTTTAGAGTTTAATGGGGCTTTAATTAACGATAGTCAAAACGACAAGTTCATGCTCACGTGACCTTGCATAAGTAGAAATTTGATGCTATTATCCCATCAGTATTGAAACTGAAAGTTTTAACGACAAAGATCTAGTTGTTTGTTATACACTCATGTATTCGATATATCAACTTGTTAAAAGCAACAACATTAAATACACCAATCAACACAATGATCATTTTTCTTGTTTACGATTGGTTGAAGTTGAACTTTGGTGACCGGAAACACGTGTTTGACTTTGATATTCAGCTTTTGATGCTGTTATTTTTTTCGAAATTTTAAGGACTTCTGACAGCTAAAACTAGGTTGTCAGGGTCATTCAGTTTGTGCATTCAGCTTTGTGATTGCTGAAACTAGTTCACTCAGTCTTTCGACAGCTTGGACTTGGGCGGATCATTAACTTGTTCAGTTGGGCATTATGATTAGTATGTCTTTTATGATTTATGTGCTCGGCTGGTTAGGTGGAGTGCTGCCTTCCCTGTCTGACTTAATATTATCTTTTTTCATATAAAACAATATTTAAAACTTGTTTGTATGTGTTGTAAAATCGTTTTGACAGTAATAATGATATTGATAAGTTAGCAAATGTCCATTAATACATACATCACAAGCTGTGCTCCCGATGATATTTGTAAGACGTTCACACTGTTTGTTCAAATAGTCTGCCTGGGTACCAGCATATCCTGCACAGAACTGAGGTACAAAATCGTTATCATACGAGAAGGCATCGTCTACCAGGCAGTCTGGAATTTGTCTGAAATTATAGCAATAAACACATTTATAGCGAATAATAAAGAAAATGTCACATGGATGAAGCCATAAGTTCCTTACCTTACGTAATAAATGAGCGAAACATTGGGAGGTCAAATCTCTGTATTCTTGTGATATAATTTCTTATGCCTGTGGTTTATAGTTCATACTATCTGTTTATACTAATATATTCATGATATTTACAATATGTTGATTGATGATTAAATAAACTACTTACTTGTATACGTGGTCTATCACAGCTGCTCCGCTACATGAAGAGAACTTGTAGTATGTATCTTTAGTAGTAGTGTTTGGATTAAATAAGTTCATTGACATAATGTTCACATTTGCTTCACAACTAGTATCGTCGTCATGCGATGCGCCCAATCTGTATAATGTGAAATTAATTCAATGGGAAATTTAACTAGAAAATGTACTTCTTAAAGTACTAGCAGGGTAAAGGATACCATAGGATTTTGAACCTAAAAGACAATATATCTTCATATAACTTTACAAAAAGTTAAGGCAGCACTGTCGCCAGCACTCAACTGAAACAGCCGAGCACAGAAAATATAAAAAAAACAGAGAAACTGAATTGAAAGTCCCAAGTTTCAGCTGTCACAAAGTCGAACGTGCAAGTCCCAGTTGTCAAAAAGCTGAACGACCTAGCTTCAACTATACAAAATCATGAGGAGCCGGAAACATGAAGTTCAGAATACAGTACATACATTTGTTTATCTTTTGTTAAGATACTAGTTAACACATTCCTACACGTATATATAAAAGTACTTGGAAGCAACGGTGATAATGCAACAAAATGTATTTAGCAAGATATTATGTCCTGTTTTGTTTTGTTCTGAATGACGAATGGTTCGATTTAAACATTTCAGTTTCATCCAGCCTTATACAACTATAGGGCAATACCAATGAAACAGCACTTACGCATGTCCAAGCTCATGAACTAAAATTCTGGGCAGATTGAAGGCTGTATATTCAGACAGTGAATATTTCCGTCTGGATTCTGTGCACATCACACTTTGAAAAGTGTAAGCTGTAATATTAAATGAAGCAAATATTTTTTGGAAACTGAGTACAGTAAAACCTCGTTATCTCGAGGACCCATCGGGACAGGCCAAATGCTCGAGTTAAGCCAGGTGCTCGAAATATCCGAAGTCAATGATGAATTGTTGTTATGACTAATTGAAGCTGTGTTTATATGAAAATGAGTTTGAAATTTGCTCGAATTAGGCCGGTTGCTCGAATAATCGCTGCTCGTATTACCGAGGTTTTACTGTATTTACAATTAGGCAAGTAGCGAAATGTGTTGGCAACTCATTGGGAGATATTCATTCAATTATCAAGCATATTAAAATATTAGGACGATAAGTATAGTTTGGATACCCCTACCTGCTTTTAGACGCAAGTGCACATGCCCTCGCAAACTGACCAAGAAATAGTTGAAACCAGTTTCTAGATACAAAAAGGTCGACCGTTTGCAAATGTAATGACCATAACCGAGAAACGGATTAATTTTGTCACCCAGGCGACAGATCCAAAAGCAAATATGCGCCAGCAAAAACAGAACAAAAGTATGCATTACAAAACGCAATATGGGCGCCAGTAGAAATGTACACCTTTTTCGATATAAACAAAGTTTCTACTATTTAATTTGATATACGAGGTTGTTCAAATTAGAATGCAAATAAGCCCATAAAAATTTACCCTTGATAGATTCTAATGAAACAACTTTCTGAGAAGCGTGAAGGTTCTTGGGCTTTCCGACCATCCGTATTTGTCAATAATTGTCCCTTGTGATCTTTATTTGTTTAAACGACTCTTAAATTGCATTGTGGGAAAAAATATCAGGTACGTTAAGATCTCGGTTTGGCTCATGTCCAGTATTTATGCACAGTATACCTAGGAATGATAACAAAATCGCATTTTAGAAATGGAATAATTTAATGCAACTTCGTATATATATCGGAGATGAATTATGCAATGGGATCAAAGGCTTGTTTCATTAGAATCTATCAAGGATAAACATTTATGGGCTAAGTTGCATTCCAATTTGAACAACCCTCGTATGCGGTTGATGTAATAATGTATTCGCGTACTCGACACTTTATAGTAAAACATGTAATCAGCACTTACACACCAGCTCATTTCCATTTGCACCATCTCTTAAGTTAAATCTAAAACGCAAATCATTGGAAACAATTACAAATGTACTACATAATTATGGCTTGCACTGAATAACTACAATAGACAGCAACTTGCTGAATCATAATTTCAATTATTTAAAACAGCTATGTATTCGTAAGAAAGCAAATATCAATCATCAGTGCACAGAAACGCTCGTTTTCAAGTACATGTATAAAGAAGTGGGACTAACTCAATACGCATCGAAACTTGAGGCATTTATGATGAACATCCTTCTTGTCGAGTCAGAGATCGATAACACACTGGTCCAAACGTGTTTGGATCATCTGTTTTTATCATTATTCCGTCCGATTTTGTCCGGATCATAACTTGACCAATCTTGTTTATATTTGACATTAATGTTAACCTCCATAAGGTTCCTATCTCAAAGGTCAAGTTCACAGTTAAAGGTCAAATGACAAATTGAAGTTTGTCCTTACCTTAACTTTTCACGCAATGACCAATCTTGCTTAGATTTGGCGTTAATGTTAACCTACATAAATAAAAGTGTCATTCGCAAGCCTAGTGTCCTATCTCAAAGGTCAAGGTCACAGTTGGAGGTCAATGTCTAATTGAATATTGTCCGGACGATAACTTGTTCAGGCATTTACCAATCTTGCTTATATTTGGCACGAATGTTCACCTCTATGAGATGGAGTGGCATACACAAATCTCAGATTCCTATCTCAAAGGTCAAGGTCACAGTTTGAGGTCGACGGTCAAATTGCAGTTTGTCCGGACCATAACTTTGTCATGCATTTACCCATCTTTCTTGTATTCGGCATGAATGTTAACCTCAATGAGAAAGAGTGCCATGCGCAAACTCGGGTTGCTATCTCAATGGCCAATGTCACAGTTAGAGGTTTGATGTTTTATTGAAGTTTGTCGGGAGCATTTCGTCTTAATGCATGTTGCGATTTCGATGTTACTTGTCATGAATGTAAACCATTATGAGACGGTGTGACATTCTGAAATATCAGGTCAAAGTCACACTTCAAGTTCAAAAGTAAAAAAGATCTTAATTTAGCTTGTCTGGACCATAACTTTGTTATCTATTCTTCAGTCTTCTATCGATGTATTTTGAAATAACAATCATAAAAACAAACCCTGTGATGGCGAAAACGAAGTCGAATTGTTCCTTGATAAATCCACTATCGTTTATTATAAATTCCAGGTTGTTCTTCAAAGCGGAGGAGTAGAACAGGCGTTCTCCATCGTTATTTTTCTCTGACCACGGAAAATTCATCCGATACTATATAAATACATAATGTCAAGATTAGATTAACTGAGAATTTAAGTAGTAAGTTTCTGATGGAGAAAACTAAACACCATCTATTTGGACATGGGCTGGCACAAACCACGACCACAACCAACTGCAACCCAGCTGCATAATTTCCACATAATTATACCAATTACACTTAACAAATCTTATAAGTATGCATGTATATATTTACCCATAATTTGGTCAAACTGTGTTTGATTTTGTTGCAATTTTCAACATATTCAGCTTGGATATGTGGAATTACAGTTCAATAAATTTTAGTACAATCTGATAACAATTTTCACAAACAGAATAAACAAATGATGACATCAGCAAAAGCTAAGGTCACACGTTTTTGCCGTGTATTCATCGTGTGTTTATCAGGTTGTTAGTGCAGCTATGTATCCTCTTTGTTGATGAAGTTCGTGTTCAAGTGTATGTACTTATCACCGAGACAGAAATAAAGAAATCAATGATAAGAATAAAGCCCAATTTATGTTTATAACTACTCACCTTATTGGTTAAAATGCATTTTCGGAAGAGCTACCTCCCTTTGACCATAAAACTGTATTTTTAAAAGTTAAAAATCACCATTTTGTTGAGTGAAAAATCGCATAATTTTGTGTTTTTTTAATGTAACAATATATCTAAAATTCTAATTGACCAATGATAAGATGATTTGCACCTACGTGTAAATTTCTCGTGCATTTTACGTGTATGGATGTTTCATGGATAAGTGATCCGCTGTATTAAATTTTGCAGAAAAAACTATATTATTCTAATTGTGTGTTATTCATTAGCATGTACACAAAATTTCATGCAGAAATATTCATAAATAAAAAAGTTATACGGTAAAAACACGTGCACACTTATAAGATTTGTTAAGTGTATATATATGGGTGAAATTTCGAACTAGAAGCGCTCAAGGACAAGGTATTCAAATTCAGCGAATCGAATTATTTGGTCCCTCATGGTGCTTGTATTGATACTGACCAGTATTAATTAGAATTAAATATCTAACTTTAGTCAGGAGCCAGGGTCCGACTTGGAATTACTAGACTTCGTCTGATAGAGTCTTGACAAAGCTTCATCATCATTCGGTATGGAGATCAGTGTCGAAAAAACTAAATTGATGACTAACAACATCGACGACATCAGTACTGAGATAAACAAAAAAGGACATAATCTGGAAAGCGTTCAGAACTCTAAATATCTAGGCATAATGATCTCAGACAATGGATCAAGTCCAGAAGTGCTTGCAAGAATTGCATAAACCACCACAGCCCTAACCAAATTAAAAAAACATCTGGAGTGACAAGAAAATCGTAACCAAATCTAAGATCAGACTGATGCGATCACTGGTCATGTCCATATTTCTCTTCGCATGTGAAACATAGACTCTGAACGCGGATTTAGAAAAAAACCAGAATGCAAGCCCTTGAAATGTGATGTTATCGTAAGATAGACATAGTTACAAATGTGAAGGTGAAGGACAGAGTGAAACAAACAATCAATTGATCCTTACTAAGAAATTGGAATGGAGATTCGGTGGTGCCCCAACGGTCTCCCAGACTGTGGGACAGGTAAAGGTAACAGGTAATTATAGACATTATGTTTTGCCAATCGTAGTTGACGCCGTATATGAAAGATGTTGGATGATCCAATAACCAGTTCTTGGTAGTAGATTTGTATTTATCCATCAGTACTAACTTTCCACAAGCAAGCAACGGGAACTTCTCCACAATTAGATAAGATAACTACAATCCATAGCATGAAACTGACCAATCCGGTTCTACCGGGTACACGCTACCGCTCTCACGTAAACTGTGCTAGCCGGACATGTCAGGTAGGAAGTTAGTATTACTTACCCCGGGATAGGCCACTGTGGCTGCGTACGCTTGTAGTGATAGTTGATAACTGGTGGCTTCTTCTATAGTATTGATAAAGACATTGATCTGAAATAGTAATACATGTGTATAACCTTCTTCACCAACTTCTTCACACAAGTGACAAGAATGGAGTATGTTAGTGTAAACACCCTTTCTTTTGATGTAAACCTGTGTCACATCGGCCTTACCACACTATATACGATCACCTTTTCGGGAAATCGCTGTTGTGTCGTACGACACCGATTTTAATGAAATATACGCCACGCTAAGGGTCAAATTATTTGCTTTCCACGAAATATAAGACTTTTTTTCAGTAGCTGTGTCGTTTTGTCAAGAACCCTGTGAAACCATGGAAAAGAAGAGGCTAGAAACTGTAGTCCGATCGCATGTATACAGGTTTCATAGAGTGCTAGAAAAATCGGTCCATCTTACGTAAAAGATCTTATATTTTGTGGAAAGCAAATAATGTGCCCCGTAGCGTGGCATATCATTCATAGAAATCGACAAAGAAATGAAATAGCTGTTTTGTTTTCAAAGTGAAGCAAATTTTGACTCGGACTTGTAGCCAATAGCCACGTGGTATTGCTACACTGACATACAATCCATATTTATATTCTTAAGGATATCAAATTCCGCCGTCATGTTAATGCATGTTAAATCTGGATTATGGATTATTAAACCATTTAAAGAAGTCGGTTTGGGTTTTTGTTTGCGTACGACTGAGACAGTTGTCTTGTGTAGTCATTTTGTTTTTTTTCTCTTATTTTGCCAATGACCTCCGGCTTCGAGGGTAAAGCAAGACAGTTTTTGTGATACAAGAAATCCGGGCGCGCTACCCTAGCTCTTCCGGAGCTCTTCAATAATTGGGTGGGAAACAGTGACAAGCGTTTCTGAAATTGCCAGTGCTTCGGTAGAGATTTGAATAAGGAACCTCCGGATTGGTAGTCGAGAGCGCTAACCTCTCGGCCACCGTTCCACCCGAAGAAGTCGTTAATAAAGATGGAGGAGCGGCCGATTTCCATAAATATATTTGCTTTCAATAATTTTGTACACACTCCTTATATTTTCTTACCTCATTAGTTAGCAAAGTGAAGAACAAATCCATTTCCGCTTCCGCTGCAGTTGTATTACCAGGGTGTTGTCGGTAAAACCTGACGTAGACAACAAATAAGGTCACCTATAACGTCATACTTGATCATGTTGCTATGCTATACACTGTCTGATCTTTAGTCTATATATAGGCACAACAAGCCTCGGTGACATTTCCAGAATTTACAAATGTTAACATTTCTTTACATGGAAAAACATACTCATATATTAGAGGAACATTTGCCTCGGTGCATCCATGCTCTATCAACATTTTCTTGATGCTTCTAACGGGGTGTTTGATCTTCCAAATGCCAAGACCAACGCCCTCTCGAGAATGATTGATTTAGTATTAACTAAAGTGATTGTATTGCATGCACTTAAGATATCTGGTATATGTTAAAACGCTACCATGTTACATCTACAGGCACTTCTCAGCTCATCCAGTAATAGGCCTACTTGGGTCACAAACAACCAACCAGGACACCCGACGATGGCGTGTATCCGATGTGTACCCGATGTATTGGCATCGTACGGAAGCCGCCCAACAATAGATATTTCAAAAGAGACTTAAATTACTGCGACCGCTACCCAATGACCGGCCCATGTCCACCAGGCAATTATCAGATTGGATTTGTGTCCCAGGTATAAGTTACGTTAAAAGCACACCTAATTTATTTTTACCATATTCCTATTTAAGCTTAGAATTTAACTTCCTTATTTATATTTAAAATTATCATACAGATCTGTAAATTTAGCATCAGGTAGATACGCCACTTCTATGCTTCTAAATCCTGCTGCCGGGGGCAACTTAGTGTTTCTTTTCTGTCTTGACGTCGTTCTGTTCACTGGTATTACTGCTGGGTCGACTAGAAAGATTAAATATTGTTAAACCTCTCTCAAAACCCGGTGCATTTTAGTAACTTTACCCCGACACAACAATAACGCAATGTCATTTACTCTATGACAACTGGTGGCAGCTCGCTGGGTTAAAATAAGACGTATAAGACTCGTGTATATTTGAAATCTGCATACCAAGGCGCTTATGAGTCTATTTTCAAGAAAATCAGAAGTGGTCATGTTGACCAAAATGAAGTTTAAAAATCTATGTTTTTCCATTTATGTAAAGAGAAGTTTTCAGACAGTTTTTTTTTGTTTTCTCAAAGTATTGATTTTGTAATTACGACCTTCTAATCCTAAGCTAGCGAATTGATGTCAAAACGTGATGAAAACAAAAGCTTACTTTTCGGTTCGGAGAAGAACATTGGCTTTCCATCTTCTTTTGAACTACAATCCAATGAATCAGCACCAGCTGCTAGATAACAGTTTTTACCTCCGATGTCCAGTAAGGCGCTCTATAAACATCGAAATATAACATTTTATTAAATATTTTAGTCTATTCTTCCCTTCTTGTCGATGTAATTCAGATGAAAAAAGGAACACTTTTAACGCATCACAAATTTTTTGTTACAATTTATGATATCCCTTTTTAATCACATTGGCTAAAACCATTTTTCTAAAAGTGTCTCTCCGAGTATAACTATATGTACAGACAAAAATACGTCTTTGTTTGAAGACAATTTCCACATTTATTGCTGGTTTACTACTATTGACATTTATTTGAAATGTCAGAAACCTGTACATGCATGTATTTGGAGTGTTAACCCTAGGTCTCACAGAACATCTTCAGGACAACCAGACAGAGTCCTCGTGGTCTTATGGAAGCTTCGGGGAAGTCAAGAGACAGTCTGTGATATCGGAAGGAATTGTGATGAATCGGGTGGTATCGGAAGAAATCGGGAGAACATCGCCGAAGTGGAATTTGTCAGTGGGACCTAGGCTTCAATGAGAATTATCTAAAGAAATGAGGGAATGTGTGGATAAAAACTATTAAACTTACTATCGTGCATTCTGATTCTCCATTGGCCGTTTTTGTAAGCTGGCAAGCAAACGAGCCATGTCCATTTGTTTCTTTGTAAAATGCTAAAATCTAAAATAAAGAAACTACAAATTATTGACATTACATCAGTACAGAGATCGCTCCGCCTTTTTTGTCGTAGGACGTTTGTCGAACGGTTTCAAATTAATTAATAGGATCATGTGTCATTATTTACTGTTACTATGTTTTTACCAAATACTTGATTGACAACAGTTACTGACGTAATGACAATAGGTCCATCGAAAGCCTCACACAATCATCCGTTAGTCGTATTATGGCACAGTTCCGAAACTGGCTAGGTCCAAATGTAAGAATAATCCCCATCCATTTGATTATATAACATTATTATACTGTCTAAATCATAAAAATAGAAATAACCACTAAAAAGATAATATTAAGTCAGACGGAGAAAGCAGCACTCAACTGAACCAGCCGTGCACAGAAAACATCAAAAACACACAACGCACAATGCCCAACTAAACAAGTAAAATATCCGCCCGAGTCCAAGCTGTCGAAAAGTAGAAGGACCAAATTCTAACAGTTACAACAGTAAAACGGCTTCAATACCTAGAGTCTATGTTTTGGGTATTACTTACGTCAGTGTTTAAGGCATGTGTCTCGTATTGTCCGTATTTCCCTCGTGAGTAACTCCGTGGTACACGTACGGATCTGTCCCTTACTAAATGTAATTGAACGTCTCTAAGCCCTTCGACAGTCATGACGTAATTCAGTTCTTCCGGGAATCTGTCAGCTCTGAGTTTTTGGCTTTCTGTATTTATGACTCGACGAGAAGCGCTTCTGGACATCGGCATTGTTGCTCCAATGGGAGCTTTGCCTGAATCTGCTGCGACGTGGCGCAAAACGAATTTCTTCGACGAACCTAATCCATTTTAACAAACATGACTCATATTAATAGTAAACTCTGTAAGAATCATTAATATATACAGGGTGTTAAAAAAGTTTATTCTCAAAATTTAAATTCATAACAAGTGTTATTAGAGCTATGTGCACAGTAGACAATTTTAATTGCTTGCTAAAATAGCTTCATTTAATGCCAGAAAGATAAGAACAATTGTAGACCCCTCTGAAATTTAAACTGAAAATGTTATAGTCTTCTGGCGTTAGAAAAAATAAACTATTGGAACTTCAACATTGAGAACGAACTTTTTTAACACCCTGTACATGTACATCTGTTATTATAATTTACAATAATGCACACTCAACTTTTAATCGGATTTATATTTCTTTGCTAGATACACGGCATCGAGTTTGTAGAATTTAATGATACCGGCGATAAAACCATTTCATTCGATCAAAACAATATTTTTATACGATGTGATCAACTTGTCAAATAAAAAAACAACTCCCTTGTAACCCTTCTAGATATCTCGTTTTTTGGGCAAGTACAATGTTTGGAATACGAAAATGTATGTCCCCATGGCAGCCATAATAGCCATATTTGGTTAGGTACCGACGACCATGATCTCCAAAATATGTACATGTATGACCTTGGCAAATGAATGAAAAATTATTTGGTCGACCGACCTTCATCATGGCGACATGTACAAAGCAATATATATATATATCCCACATAACTATTGAACACAATTCTGTCTGCTTACATAGCAAGTGCAATTCGTCTTCTTCGGGTATTTTTGACTGTGCGAAAAAAATTTAATGTAAAAAGTCTCACCAAAGTTAACGTAGGGTTATTTGTTTGATAAAAAACTAACCATTTAGAAATATAAACGAGTAGATATAGATACATTTTTGAAAATAAAGTTTTTTTGTGGCCAGAGGACATGTCCTGTAAACACATACGGGACTATATTTCGTCAACTTGGCAATTAAAGTCGCAAATCAAGACTCGTGTGTACGACAAACAAAATATACCAATGAAGGTCCACCTACCTTTGTACCCACTTATGGACACTGCGGCCACAGTTCCGATCAGGATCAGTGTTATAATAGCTAACTTCAACATCTTAAATATCCACTTTAAGTATACTAATAACCACCAAGTACATAAGGTAACCTGCCACTTATAGCCTAGTCACTTTTTGCGAGGTAAGTTCAGTTACAAGAATATCAAACTGTGACTCTACAGTGGCTATTTTGGAAGCCAAAAACTTCAAGCTTACTTGCAACTACGAAAACAATATATAATTGTGTTCAAATAAAAGTCTTACACACGCAACAGTGAATGCTTTAAATAACCTTTAATATATAAAGCGTTTAACATTGTCCATTATACATTATATATGACAACTGACCAGTGTCCGTGTTGATGGTAAGTTTGGACGATGTTATGACAATGTACGAAATAAACCAGTATTAATCATTGCTTGTTGACATGATACTAGTATATCGTTTGTCATACGTCAAAGTCAAGTGTTGCATTTCATATTTAAGCACTGATTTGATTAATTCTCCAGCTTGGACAGAAAAATAAAGCATATTCCTTATTTATACATGGTGGTAACGTTATAATAAAACATACATGCATGTATACTAGCAATAAATGTTACTAACAATCTTTATTTATAGAATGAATCATCAGCGTGATTAGAGGATCATCTCAAGAAGACAATAGATAACCGAACAGGGAAGGTAGTACTCAACCTCAACAGTCGAGCACAGAAAACATCACGTACCACAATTACACGACACAATACCCAGACACTACAAATACTCGTAGACACGTCAGTCGCACTATAACATGGTCGCACGATTTATTTCTCTCGAAAGTTACAGATTGCGACCTTACTGTTTAACAGGACTGTCCTTCGGCCGCCGTACGAAGAGCATTCGTTATTCCCGAAAGATTTTTCCCCAAAAAAAGCTCAGACATGTGCATCACAGCCGCAAGGCTATTCACATAGCCGGAGCATTAAATCGGTGAACATACATTTAAGGATTAAAATATAACAACAATAACATTAAACATGCTTAAACTGACTGTTTTGTACCAAACTAATGAGGAATTATATTTAACTAATTCCAAAAGAGCTTTATCTTAGCATTGGAAGTCGTTCTTTGTTGATGATTCATGGGCGAACTTATGCTAAATCCGACCACTGATCATTTTGACATTTGTTAAGGAGAATTAATCCGAACATCATAGGAGAGATTCAGACAAACGTCTAACAATTTTGAATTTTAATTAACAAAATTAAAGTTTTCAAAGAAAGTATTTTAATGATAACTCTTTTTTATGAAACAGTGGTTTCAAATGTATTTATAACATTTTCTGATAAAGAAGTGTGTCACTAGAATTAAAATAAAACCGTCGCTGGATGATTGGATCACAATAGTAACAAATGAAAAAGATACTTGTTTATTCATTTTTGTCGCTATAGGGTAGTGCATGCTTGGATTATGCCTCAATTCCTGAAGCACTGATAGGAATATGTCACGGTTCCAGAGGCACTGACAGGAATATGTCACGGTTCCATAAGCGCTCATTGAATATGCCACCGTTCCAGAAGCACTGGTATTTACGAGCCGGCATAATTTAACAAAGACAACATACACGGGGCAACGAAAACTTGTATGGTGAATCGACCCCTGTATTTTCCTGAATATTTGTTGAGAAACGGCGTTGAACCCAAACGAATAAACTAACGAACATCCCCAGTTTTATCCGTGCTGAAATGACCAAGCCAAGTACCTTTATTGGGAGACATATGCAATGGATATGGTTGGTTGTCACTTACAAGAATGCGGTCCTTAACATTGTGTACGCGTATTTATGTAGTACTACATGTTTTGTATTTTGTCATTCTATGTTGTGATCGCTTTAACCATCATTAATGTTATAATAATTCAGTGATAAAGCTGCATGTTGTTGTTATTTTTGTTGTTGTGATTGCATGTTGTTCTACAACTACTGAAGGAAGACGGGCAATGTTGTTCGTCGTCTGAAACCTATTAGTTTTAAATTAACTTTTAATTGTGACAAACAATATTGGAATATGATTGAACTAGTAAGTTGTATTTGAATAGACTATGTAGTTATTTCTACTTTGTCACAGTCGAAGTGCGAGGTCATTGGTTGTTTCCCCTGCCCGATTGACCTATGACCTTGGACTTGGAGGGATGTTGTTTCTTCTACAATGTACTATTTACATTCTCTACTTGCTTTCTTCATAAACACTTCATTGCAATAAATTTCTTATATGAATAGTTACTAGTTAATATAATACATACATAGTTTTCGATAAATGAAATAAGTTCAAATAATACCCAAATCGATATAAGACTTTCATTGCAAACTAGTTGATCAATGTTGATGGGATTTTGTATGGACGTAGTTCTAACGATTTTGTCTATGAATGTAGTTACTTTATAAAGATATCAAAAGCCAACTCTTGTTTGTGATACAATGAAAATCTGACCACTTTAGTACAAATGCACCTTTCTAAGATAACATTAATTTTATGAAAAAACATTTTGTTACCCTTATCAATGATACAGTTACTTTTGGTTTTTCCTCACCACTATGTAGATATAAACGTGTGTAATAAACTGTCTTTATGCTTTGATAGCTCTGTGGTTAAGGGTCCGCTGTCATTGCAGGAGGCATGGAGACCGCCAAAATATCACACAATACACCCGTCTGGGGACATGGTAAATGAAAAAAATCCAACTTGGCCTCTTTCTCAATTGTAATGGATATTAATGGGCAATAATACAAGAAAGCCGGTGTCGATTGGGCTCAAAATCTAACTTGTCATAGATATTTTCAACGGGCGTATAAAAATGCAAGCATGCTTCTCACTTCTAAACTCGAACACTGGCTTCTGGTCTCTCAATCATTCGTGGCGATGTATACCATCAGGAACGAGATGCCAAGGGTGACCATTACAAGATGTAGAACTGGATTACACTCGACCTAAAATTGATCAGTATACACTTAACTGTTTTTGCATATTTAAGGTGGAACTAGTAGCCGATGACACGTCTTCGACATCGACATCCTCTAGTGTTGATGACAACGCTGTGAAAGAAATTCGAGCATTTAACAAATTTTCCCAGATACAGAGCTTAGCAGGCAAGTTGGTACATATTGTACTAGTTTTATGCTTGCAACTATTTAGAGTATAGATGTGCCCTACGTTCAAGGAAAATAACCTGCAAACATGTTTAACAATCACGGGTTTTTGTCGATATAGTCATTCGTTGTACGCTTCGTTTGCGGCATACAATTTGAAAGTACTAATTCCCGTTTTTCTCGTTCTCAGTTCGAAATATGTACGCACGGACTTTACTATCCACATTCTTTTGTTTGCCTCTGTCCGCCATTTTGTTTAATAACACAAATACTCGCACACCACCTCCGGATATGGTTAGCCAAATTTGACGAACGTGTCAAACATGTTTTTTTAAACATACCGTTCAAAGAATAACAGGTGCCTACCAGGTGCGAAACGTACGTAACGTATTGTTTCCTTGAACGTAGGGCTGGTTCAGTAGTTTGTTTATACACTTTACTATAGACGTTTATCGGAGGCAACTCCAGAGCTTTCTCCTTTTTTAACGAACTTATTTCACTCAGCACTTTCGAACATAATCAAGCCCAAAGTTAATTTTAGCTAAAATGAGATAAATGAACTGTGTTGGAAAGAAATACATGATGAATATGGTTATGTGGAATCAAGTACTTGTTTGCACCATGTTTGTTGAAACGGTTAAGCATTTATTCTGGGAGGAATGTCACAAAGTCCAAGTATTTTGGAATAGATGCTCTTTGTTTCTACAGCAAAACAATATAAATGTACGTCTGAATTACCAAATAGTAGCATTAGGATGTAATGAACCATCAAATAGTAATAGTATTCTAAACTATGTAATAATTCTTGGAAAATACTATTTATTCAAATGCAAACTGGAAAATCCACTACCATTGTTTTCTAATTTAAATCGGTTTCTACAAAGCCGCAAAAATACTGAACAATATATAGCTCTCATGAAAGGAAAACTACCATCGCACTTTAAGAAATGGAGTTTGATAAGCATAGACAGCTATGTAACATGAATGATCAGGAAAACGTCACTCTCTTTTAATTCTTTATCTATCTCTGCTCGACTATCTTTCTCTTGTCTCGCCTACTTGTATCTCATTTTTTCTCTTCTAAAAATACACATGTACACTTACACACACATTCACACCTGTATACAGAAAACAATAATAGAAACTTTTTAAATAGAAAGTTTGTGTCATCTTAATTTAGTATACTTTTTACTTTGGAACATATAATTTAAAAAGTTTCACCCAAAAAGTTGTCACATTTTGGACAACCCTATTCATAATATATTTAATGAAACTGCTAGTAAATCACTCGTAACAATATTTTAATGCAATTTATATTTTGTCACATTATGAGTGTATGTAGTATATGTTATTGTGAAATATAGAAATAAACGGGGTTACCTAAATGGGTCCTCAAACAGGAAAAAGATACATGTAGCCCGTTGCCTAACCAAGCCGCTTCCAAATTGCGCTATCCAGCGCTTTCCTACGTCCTGGCAACGACATGCATGCTTCTAATGAGCAGTGTTCGCCGATAGCATACCGTTACTTAACACTTTGCTAGGCGAGCGCTACCGAGCGCTTTCTTGTTCAACGGACCGCCTCGGTAGCGTTACGCAAAGGTCTGCGATCTGCAAGCACTTGCCGGTAGCATTTTTTTTTCGCTTCGTTCGCTACGTAGCGCCTTTTTAAGCAAGACGTTTCATAGCATAGCGCTATCGAGTGCTCGGTAACGGTTTTGGTTAGGCGACGGATTCCTGCTCTGAAACATAGCTGATACGTCAAAATACGAAGTCAAGATAAAGTAAAGATTTAATAATGTGTTACTTACAGTGAAGCCAGTTTTGGTGCGACAATCTTCGTTACCCAGACTGAATCAGTCCATACAGATATCTAACTTCAGGTTCTCACAGTACAGTCAAATACGGGTAAGATTCATCATTGTATATTGATCGCTCGTTCTTAGTTTAGTTAGCGTAATACATAGATCACTTTCTTTCTCACCCGAGCTGTCCGGGTTTGGCAAGTCTAAGTCTGGCAGGTTGTGTACATGTGGAAAAGTTGGTTGTGGAAGAGTAAGTTAGTACTGGATAATGATTAATTCAAGCATACTGGTTAGATAAACTGGCCACTTTAAATGACTGAACGGCTCTAAACATTACGGTTGATCCAAATATCGTTTGGTTTCAAGGCAAACTTGTCTTTCTCGCATAATTTTACAAATGATATATAGTAAAACTTCACTCCTTTACCGTCTAAGTTCAAAGAAGAAATAAGATCGTTTTCAATTGTGTTAAGATTTTATTGTAAAATAACACTTGACCACCTCAAAATTTAAAACACCGTGTTCCAGTATATTTTCACTGTTTTGCTCTTTATCGAATCTTTTAGGAGTACATGTAATTTATTGTTCAGAAAAACTGGTTTATAATGCTACCGCTGGTGGTCTTAATTTTAGGAGTACATGCATTTTATTGTTCAGAAAAACTGGGTTTTATTGTTACCGCTGGTGTCATAATTTTAGGAGTACATGTATTTTATTGTTCAGAAAAACTGGTTTATAATGTTCCCGCTGGTGGTCATATGATATGGTTGAGTATTAGTTTGCCTGCATTTTCAGTCGCTCAGTCGAGATTCTGAAAGTACTATATCCATAGTAACACGACACTTCAGTCGTCAAGTGTCCGAAGCTCATGAATTCTCTACAGGATACCTGGACTTCCTCAATAAAACCACGGATTCTTTGTACATGTCAGGTCAGTATCACAGCGTATAAACCAAATCACTGTATGACTTATTAGGATATGATACAATTCAACTTGTATGACTTATTGCGAGCAAAAGCATCTGTGATTTCCGATCACTGTATACCGTATTGGAAGACTGTACAATTCAACGTGTATGCCTTATTGCGATAACCGGACGTTGACTCTATTATACAGTGTGAGTATGTAATATTAAGGGAGATTGCGAAGCTACCACGTACGAAAACATGTACGTCCAACTTCTCAATAACTCATACACATAAACGCACACGGTACGGTTTTAATTCGGATGCAAAAAAAACGTGATCATGTACAATCACGTGACATATTGAGGGAAAACTTAATTATTTTGACTTAAGTTAAATAAGTAAGCTGCATATATTTCCCAAGAAACTACGAATAACCCATATGTTCGCTGTGATTATTGTAAAAAGATAATTTTGATTTTCCTGTTTAGCCGATACACTTAAGGAAAGAGTGTAAGAAAATTCCAAGTTTTTCCTAAAGATGCTTTTGGATTACCACCCCTGTTCTTTTTTTTGTAAAAACTACACACCTGTGTGACGTCATGTACCATTCATACAGAACACGTGCTGTTTCACGATCTCCTTAATAATATTCAACAAGATAACCATTGATGCAAAGCATCAAAGGGCGCCATAAAAGAAGTTCTGAAAACTGTAAAGACATATATGATTGATCTTTATAAGAAACAGCAGGTGTTGTATTTTTCAAAATATAATGGCAAAAGTGAAATACAAAAAATATATTTTCATCTTGAATATTAAGGATCTTGGTTTGTACCTTAATCCTCTTGTACAAGCATGTTTTATAAATATACGCATGCTATTCATTTAATTTTATCAAATGGCAAACAATGCAGATTCACATCATTTACAACTCATTTCAGTGTGATGTGATGTGTAGTAACTTCATAATGCTAATTTCAGTTTATTGGCAATTAGTATAATGTAATAGTCAAATGGTGTATTGTGTGTAAAGTTTGTATAGCTATATATCCGATAGCAATTCAGTATGTGCAAATTCCATATTTGGTGCATACTATTTCATTGGTTGTATAAATTTAACAAACAAAGCTCAGTGTAAAGGCATTGCTATCAATTTGAAAGTTTCCATATGATAAGTTAAAAAAAACAAGAATAAAATACAACAGGTATATGAACTTTGTTTTATTTATAATCAGAAAACTATTAACAATACAAGACATATGTGTTGCATAACCATGACACATAGAACGTGCCAAATCTGTATAGACAACCAAATGTATTTGTTTAGAAGCAACATTATTTAAATCTTTATAGACACTAGAATCAATTGCTTTTATACAGATGTCAAGTTTATTCATGAGTCTATACGCTTAGATGTATTCAAATACGTATAGCAAGAATCGAGAACAATTGATGTAGAAGATGAGTCTACAAAGACTCAAAAACTTTACCGAGGACCAGTGAGTTACCAGCTAATTCAAATCTGTATAGAAACCATTTTAAGTGTCTAGATACCTGTAAAAGCAAATGCGTTCAAATCTGTATAGACACATCTCTCCATTGGCAGAACGACTGAAATCTATATCTAAGACAAGTTTTAGCTATTCCAAAAATAGTTTCCAGGGCATATCCATTTACCATGAAATGTTTTAAGATATAGCATTTCAATGTAGACTGCAGGGTCGGTCAAAGTTGTGCATTAAAAAGCTGGATAGCTATAATGTCGCTGATATGCAGTACGTACGGGTCATTCAATTTATATCGCATTGTATATTGAATGACCCTCAATTAAACAAATAGTCGGTATCAATTTTTCATTTGTTACTTTGTACGTGGTTTTCAAAATTGGTACCGACTATTTTGTTTCATTGAATAATCTTTTCAGAGAAACCTGAACGTGGCACATCTTAATCCATACGCTGCACTTCTTGGGTTTTATAGTTACAATGTGGTAGATACATGTATTTATAGAAACTCTAATACGCCATTCAAGAGCCGTGCCGAGTAACGGTTTTTCCTGTTCTAAAAATAGACGGTGTACCCAGTGTATTTACTGATATGAAGCCGCTGTTCGTAAGCGATACGCTGATTGGTTGTTTATTTGCTGTGGACACTGGGTGTAATGCAGAGCAATGAATTGTGGGGAGTAGGATATGTAAGATTACGTAAGGTCTGTTGGTCAGCCGGTACCTTCATGTTAATGAGATATTGGCCGGGGGCGACACAATTAGCTTTATGCAAATAAGTAATTTCGCCGGCCGGATCAGCGAGGTTCGTAAGGGGAATTTATGTATGTAAATCAAATAAAGTTATATTATATAGTTAAATTGAGGCTCCACGCGGGAAATTATTTATGAACTTCTTACGAATTGAGGCTCAACACGGGGAAGTGTTCATAAACTTCATACAAGTTGAGGCTCGCGGGGACACCATGGGGGAATTGTCTTCCAGCTCATTATAACAAAGTCCTCCAATACAGACGCCCCGATCCATCGGGGCGCCAATAACACCTAGGTCCAACTGAGCATTTGTTTCCTCAGTGGTGTAGTCATGATGTAAATTAATCAATGAGCTTCAGGGTGCGTCGGGAACTGGTTCCTCGTGGTCTAATGGAAGCTTCGGGGAAGTCATACGACAATTTGAAGGAGTCGTGATGCTTCGTGAGTACTCTCAATGTATTCCCGACGTTATGCGTCGGTCCAACGGTATCGGGGATGTGCTCCTGATGGAAATAAAAGCATCGAACGGCGTCGGGAACATAACATCGGGAGTATCGGGGAACATATATTTAATTCCTCTTCGCCGAAGGTTCTTCCTCAATGGGACCTAGGAAAGAAAGTGACGGCCAAACCGTATCACACGTTGCGTTAAAAGCAAGACAGCGGAGTGCATAAACATGCTGTATCGATATTTTGTATCAAAAATCGCCTAACGACGTGACGTAATCTCCGCGAACATCATAAATTATGCAAATAATAAGCGTTTGGCGATGATTTTAGGAAACCATCATCAGATGTCAATAAGACCAACGCAAGAATATGTATAAAAGAAACACATTTCAAATATCTCTAATTAATACAAGAATACTAAAGTTTCAATGAATTTGTATCTAATATATATCCTTACAATAATGTTCTAGTTATTTTAGGTATACTCATCACTAGAAGTTGTATTTCATTTATAAACACGTAACCTGGAAATGTCACAACGTTATAATTACGTCACAATTGGTACACAATATATTTTGAAAAAAAGTATTATAATTAGAGGTTAATACACGACACAGCCGGGCAGGAAGGCGATAATCCGCCCGGAAAATGAATAATCACCTCGAGGGCTTCAGCCCGAGAGTGATTATTCATACCGGGCGAATTATCAACTTCCGGCCAGGCTCTGAAGTGTATTAAAGTCTTTAATACAATTGTTCGATTTCAGAATATCTATGAAGAACAAATAACGTAAATATTACTGATGTAGATATACACTAAGTTTGTACCAATAAAATGCACTTAGTGTAAATAAAATTGGCAAAGAAATCTGGCATATGAGCAACGTAACGCCATTTTGGCTCCAACGTGACGTCATGTTTACATGGATAACGTAACGTGCGCTCGTTCAACCGGTCCGATTATGATTATGAGATTGCGGACCGGGCGGATAGCCGATAATCAATCACGTGATGGCCATAATCAGCCGCAAAGAGGCTTATTTGTGTTACTATATATAGTAACAAGTGTATTAAAGATACAATTTCAAAAGTTTATTAAAGTCGATTTTGAAAACATACGCATTTACTTTGTGTTAAACAAATGGTATGAATATTATATGGTATGAAAATAGTGTAACGTCATAAAAGAAATCTAGACGCATGTCCCATGAACGTTTTTACGTCGTTTTGAAGACTGAAATACGGCAATTGTCAATAGAAATTTAAGATAATCAGAATTCTGTATTCGTATGAGAAAAAATGATAAAATAAGACAAAATGGTAAACTATGTAGATGCTTTATGTGATATTTATTCCTAAAAATAATGCGTTCATAAACATTTTGTTTTACGTTATAATTGTTCAGTAAAATGTCCCATACAAGGAAAATAATAATTGTCGCCGTTGTTTCACGACATAGACATTGCATTACGCTTCAGATAGAGCAAAACGCACCATTGCATTATTTTATTTTTGTTGTTGTATTAAATGGTAGAATATTACGTACCGTGTTGTATAAATAAAGCTTTATTCGATACCAATTCCGATTATTTGAAGTAATCCGGTATATTTTTGATTATACAGGAATTATGTTAATATCTTAACATGCAATATGTAATAAGAAAAAGTGCCATATGCACACCTTATTATGTTTAAAAGTGTGTCATTACAGCGAAAAAGAAAATGTCAATCCTAAAAAAAACATAGAATAAACTTCAAAAATTGGCTTCATTGAGAATCTATCACACGACTAACTTTATAACCTAACGAGTTATAAAACGAATAAGAATGAGCTTCTATCTAAAATGTACCATTAAATTACATGTACCAGAATTGGTTCACCTCAATATACTAGCCAGAGTGTAAGAACTGTTCGAAGATATACACTTGTGATAAACCGAATGCTTTTATTATAAGTCCAGGTAATATAGAAACTGCCCTCGTAGTTATGTTCACCGTCTCCTTACCGATTAATGTAATTTTCCTGAAGTACAATGGTGTATATACAATAAAGCAATATTAAGCAAAATAATATCATCTTCATACATTTATATAGATAGAGGGAGAGTACCGATGCAGCTCAGTAACAAAATACCCTCAATCTGGAACCTATGTAACTATGTTCTTACACCAAAGTTCACAAATAACTTATAAACGTCGTCACTGTGATTACGCAAAAGTCGACGTTGACGGTGTTTTTGACGCAACCTTTTTAGACACCAATTTTGTGCGTAACGTCACAGCGAACATTGATCTGTGGTGATGACTGTTTCTAACATCGTTCCTTTGGCCGCCGAGTCCTTATAGAGCTCTGAAAATGTCAGCATGTAAGTCCAGTTTGATTCCTGAGACGGTCAGGCAATGATTTTTCTTGACATTGGCTGCATCTATGTCTTCCACTTGTGGAACAATCATCAGTAGCTTGAGAAACAGCAATTATTGTTATAGGTCTATGATTCCCGGACAACTAACCAACAGCATTGACGCCAGATGAAACAAACGATTTTAGGCGCGTAGATATATACGAAGTGGGCGAACTCTTGGTTGTGTTCTGCGCTTTATAATCTGCACAAATTAAACTGGTCCTTGATAATAATGAATGATTGTCATATAAGCTAATTTTGTGGAATATACCAATTTGCAAATTGTGCGGATAGAAAGTGCAAGGACCATGCTAATTTGCCCAAACTATATACGAGGGCCACTTAAAAAGTATTAATCAATGGCCAATAATACGTTTAATATTCAATCAATGTGTATAAAAGTGGACATTTTCTGAAAGACAACAACCTTTGCCTAGCTAACTAATAAAACAATATTGCAATCGGTAAAATATCCATTACCCCATATGACATTGAACCAATAGGGGTATGAAACACTGGAATTGCGAGAAAAAAAGGTATATTAGTAGACGTAAGGGTTAATATTAATGGTCATAATTTCTATGATTTTTATCCGATTGATTTGAAATTTGCAGATTTCATGCACCGCATACTTGTTAAACTAGTGCTGAATCAACATTATTGTTTGGACATTCTAAATGGATTAAGTTGTTCAAGGAATATGCCATGTTCGAAATACTCAAAAAACTGCATTTTGCTGGAAATATACCCTATACGTTGTTGCTGCATTGTACTACTGTATGTCTTAAGTGAGAAAGTCAAACATGTAGTTTTTTACACATTTGTATATGTTACTATCTTTCACATGATAAATATGTCTTGAATTCTTCATATTTTGTTCTTTACTACAGCCCAAAGAACATGATCACGTGACCAAAAAATACGTATTTCAGATTTATGACATCATATCCCTAATACAATAAAACAGAAAACCAAAATAAAAACACATGATAGTAATTTTATATAAGAAGAATTACTTTAAATGGACAACAGGGGTAAATTTTCTTTGTTTATCATAAATAGGGGGTATAACATTACCCCACCCACTTTTTTAAAGTTGGGCTCGAACATAAAATTTTGTTGTAAAAATAAAATTGAGGTAATAATGATAAAAATCGTCCGACGAATTAAACTACGTATAATAATCTAGAAAAGTTGACATATTAAGAATGAATTAGAGTTTATTTGCCTAGTATATATATAATATTAATTAGGGTGTAAGTGTGGTATTTTGAGTCTCGGATGTGACTTGTTTACATTGCTATAGTTTGATAATAATTTACTGTTTTCAAAATTATGGATTGTCATTTAAGAGCACAATGATATATATTGCAAATGATATCCATTTAATTTCAGTAAGGCCTGAATGCCATTTGACAACAACGCTCAAAAATCGTATGAGCCCATATAACACGATTTTCTTACGTATTTATGAGGTATTCTTTTTCCAGTGCTTTAAACCATGTCCTCTTTGAATATCAATAAAATAGAAATGCCTTCATATTAAATGATGAAAAGTCCACGATTGTCTAGCCGAGAGATTGTTCTTTAAGAAAATGTACCCTTTTTATATAGTCAGAGGCAATGATGTTGATTTATCGCCCACTAATTAATACTTTTTAAGCGGCCCTCGTACATGTATATGTACAAACATAAATCATTTATAAATCATTTATTTTACAGTTTGGATAAAGATAAGCATGTGGTTGATGGCATCGTTCCTATTGGCAATGTTTTTCGTTGGTATGAACACTTCTTTTCTATTGTACTGATTTCTCCTGTACGATGATGTCAGTCAGGCAAACTTTGTTAATATGTAAAGCGTATGAAGATAGCATACAATTGCGATGTGACTCTTAAAATGGGGTGGTAATTATATGCCGAACGTTTTGAGTTTTAACACGAAACAAATTATTACAACTTTACATGTACATTTTGTACATGCACATATCTTTATATAGATTACAGAATTATACAGTTTAAGTTATATGTACTGCACACCGTTATCGATACTGTAAACCATTGCAGGGAATCATTACAGAAACGAATGTCCAGAAATTAGAGAACTTCCGTACTATTTGTCAGTTGGTGGTGCGGCCGGATTTCTAAAAATAGTTCTGATATTCCTACGCCGTAGAGATTTGCCGCGCAAAGAGACGGATACAAAGATGGCTGATGTCGTCCTACAACGATACGTCAGATACACGGACAATCTACTTACCCTGTTCCTTCCGGTGTGGTCCATACTCGGAAACTTTTGGTATTTTTCGAAACCAACACCGAATTTTACTGCATGGATATACGAGCCAACGAAATGGTGTAATGAAGTCCTTTATGACTGGGTGTTCTATAAGATAGTTGTTATCTATCTCTTTATTTCATTCGTTTGTATTTATATTGTGGTGTTGACGATCGCATATTATTCATTAGGAGCGTCTGTGTTGGAGAAAAGTGGATTTATCGACTAAAATTTGAAACGGCGATAACCAATTAATATTTACTGGATCGTCCTGTGAGCTTTATTAATGGTATCACATACATGGTAAAGCCCAAATAATAAGATCAACATTGTGACCCTTTGCATACTTTTTTGTTTTTCATAACATTTATTTTCATATTTCTTACGTTTTGTACATTACCTTCTTTTCTGAGTGGAGTTATTTTTCAGTGTAGTTAACATATGATATTACCAACCTTTATGATAAAGACCTCACGGTGTGTCATTCATTGTGAGAGCTTGAAATTTCCATTGTTGGGGTTCTGTGTTTGTCTCTTGCCTGGGTGGCTAAGGGATACCGCCGTTTCTGTATGGCTTCGGGTTTTCTGTTCATGTACAGTATATTTATTACGTTAGAACATTGAATTGGTATATTTTTGACTACGACAACAACTGTAAGGTGTAAGGACTTCATTACTACTATCTTGCGTCTCCTGCATTTCGAAATATCTTGTCGTCACGTGGTATTTTAAGGCCGTCAGTGAAAAAGACACAATATAGTTATTATTTTGCCTTTCATGTAACTTTTATAAATGCACAATGTCATATATTATGTCAATGTTATATGGGGCTCACAGGGAATACTGGGTATACCCAACTGTGTTGCCTCTTTAAATAAAGTCGTTATTATTATTATAGTACAGGGGAGGTAAACGTTTCAGAACGGGGAGGTAAACGTTTCAGAACTGTCATGTTTGAAATAAATACTTGTTGTCTCCCTTCTACTAAGTTTATAAAAGTCGTGTCATATTAACTGTTGAGCACGGATGTTCAAACAGTATTACCGATTTAACTCTTGTATTGTATTGTTATAATAATGCAGTTTTATTACAACACTCCCTCAATTGAACAATGTCTACAGTATGCACCTATTACGCCATAGTCTGATGCAAAATAGTGGCGTCATTAGCAATATCAACTCATTCGTCTGTTAAGAAAATATGTATTGAATTGGAATAGATTCACACATCGACTTCCAAATTTCCTTATACCAACTGAACATAACTCGTATATATATTTAAACGACAAATCTCGCATAGTGAAATGATTGGAATTTACGCAGGTCTGTTCTAGAGTGTGTGTCTCGAACCCTTGACTACAACCGTTACAATGAATTGGACCCCAATCACCTGAAGCATCTCAATCTGAGATAAATCTCGGCATAAATATGATCACATATATTTGAGATCAGTTCCATGTCAGACCGGCCTCAAAAATTGTAGCAAATTGTGTTCTAAGCATATTGCAATAATTTTTCAAGAGCTCGAACTATTTATTAGACAACGCAAGATTCTAATTTACTCGAGGTACTTCGGGAGATTTAGGGGCCAGTCTGAATACGAATGTAGTGCTTGGTGCGAAAAAAAGCCCATATCAAGCAATACTTTTACCTTTCAATTAGATAATAAAATGGTATGAAAAAAAAATCTGAAATAGCTGTACGGGTATAACTTACTTCCATGGCGTATTTGGTGCAAAACATTGAACGAGATACATGTATAGCTTAATCAATCCAACATAACTTCATTGTATTTGGCCTTCTTGCCACATGTCTAGGGTAAAATGCCATAAATGGAAGCAAATGCCACCTTGGAAAATACAGATTTCACAGGGTGCTGGAACGGCCACGCTGCTAAAACAGATCTTATATTTCATGGAAAGCAAATAATTTTGCCCGTAGCGAGCCGTATATTGCGTAGAAATCGATGAAGAAATAAAATAACGTTATGAGTGATGATCCTTATATATAACGAAAAAATGTTCATAATTTTGTTAGTGTGCATAGGCCAGCACTACGGCAAATCATTAGCCACTATGGAATTCTCCATCATAAAGGTGCTATATATCAACTTCAGCGCAAAGGTCATATGTGAAGCAAACCTTACATAAGAATGTCTAATAACAACAGGTGTTAAACAAGGATGCCTACTTGCGCCTCTTATCTTCTCCCTTTGTGTGGACTGGGTCATGAGAAACCACCAGAAATTCGAGACGTGGAATAACATGGACACTGACAGATTTGTTGGAAGACCTGGGTCCTTATTCACGCACGAAAATGTTGGATGTTTTGAATAAATTCCCAAGGATGACTATCGTAGGTCTTTTTAGTCCCCTACCGGTTTTTGACCGGAGGGGACTATAGGTTTGCCCTCCGTCCGTCAGTCAGTCCGTCCGTCAAAAAATCTAGATCCTGACATAACTCAAACAGTTTCCAAGCTAGGTTTATGCAACTTGGTATGTGGATAGGGGTCAATAAGGGCATTATGCACGTGTAAAAATATTTTGATTCTGACAAATATTGTGGTTGCTATGGCAACAGAAAGAGTGACAATATGCCCAAATCTGGATCCTGTCATAACTCAAACATTTTTCAAGTGGATAGGGGGCAGAAAAAAACTGTTTGAGTTATGTCAGGATCCAGATTTTTTGACGGACGGACTGACGGAGGGCAAACATATAGTCCCCTCCGGTCAAAAACCGGTAGGGGACTAAAAACAGTTGTAATGTAGTAGCGGTATCTAAATCTCATTGTGGCGTATTCCTACCATTGTGATATCTGCATCACAATTACGTAAAAAGTGCTGACATGCATCAGCTTTATTGGAACTACATGTAGTTGGTATACCAAAATATGTGAGTAAGGGTTTGCACTTTTACACTATTAAATGGGTTACACTATTACATGGGTTACAGTATTACATGGGTTACAGTATTACATGGGTTACACTATTACATGGGTTACACTATTACATGGGTTACACTATTACATGGGTTACACTATTACATGGGTTACACTATTACATGGGTTACACTATTACATGGGTTACAGTATTACATGGGTTACACTATTACATGGGTTACAGTATTACATGGGTTACACTATTACATGGGTTACAGTATTACATGGGTTACACTATTACATGGGTTACAGTATTACATGGGTTACACTATTACATGGGTTACAGTATTACATGGGTTACACTATTACATGGGTTACACTATTACATGGGTTACACTATTACATGGGTTACAGTATTACATGGGTTACACTATTACATGGGTTACAGTATTACATTGGTTACACTATTACATGGGTTACACTATTACATGGGTTACACTATTACATGGGTTACACTATTACACGGTTTTTGACCGGAGGGGACTATTGGTTTGCCATCTGTCCGTCAGTTTTGGTTCTGACGGAAATTGTTGTTGATATGGCAACATACATATTGACTATGGCTTTACACCGGTGGGGGACTTCTGTATTGCTTGCAATTCAGTACGTCATATCTCGATTTGTTCAATTACGTCATTTTACTTAATGAAACTGGGTCACTCGTTTTAAGGTTTTCAGATTTTTTGTTGCTGAAATCGGGCCTTTCAACGTTTTAATACTGTTACATGTACTTAACTTTTAGACTGTAGGCTGCTAAAACTATGTAGTTCAGCAGTTTTACTGTTGTTACTAGGTCATTCAGCGTGGGCTTTCTGCCTTTTGTTTGCTGAATCTTTTTTATTCAGTTTTTAACAATGAGACTAGGGGCGTTTAATTTTCTTGGTCGGTAGTGTGTTGGGCACTTCTTCGTTTTAAGATTTCTTACAGCTAAAGCGGGGCAATATAGTCCTTTTGCTGTGGAAACTGGGTCATTCAGCTAGTTAGTAGGTCATCCCACTATACGGGCCTTTCAACGTTTTAATACTGTTATTTAACTTTTGAGACTAAAGGCTGCTATAACTATGTAGTTCAGCAGTTTTACTGTTGTTACTAGGTCATTCAGCGTAGGCATTCCGCCTTTTGGTTGCTGTATCTTTTCTACTGGGTCATTCAGCTAGTTATAATTTATTATACTTTTCGACAGCTTGGACTTGGGCGGATCTGCGCTTGTTTAGTTGGGCATTGTGCTTTGTGTGTTTTTAATGTTTTCTGTGCTCGGCTGGTTAAGTTGAGTGCTGCCTTCCCTGTCTGACTTAATATACTCTTTTTACACTATTACATGGGTTACAGTATTACATGGGTTACACTATCACATGGGTTACAGTACCACATGGGTTACACTATTACAGTAGTTCAATGTATATGTGGTATATCAGATATGTAATGTACAAGGTACACGGGTGTCTCTTTGTAGACTGCGGCGATAAATTACCACAGAGGTTAGCGTTTGTGCATCTTGAATCATTTCCGCATAGGAAATGACTCACAAATCTACAAAGTTTTGATAAACATGTAGGTTCATCATATAAGCTGTAACATCTCGTATGTCATGAAATAAATTGAAAAAAACACCGAACCTTGCATAAGTTTATATAAAAACCCGCGTTCGATTGTGAAACACGTTGTACAACTTATATTTATCACTGTCGACCCCTCATAATGTTTTGAATACAGTATATCTCATTTTCAACTCATTTTTGAATGTTATATGTACACAACGTATGATTCACTTTGAACAAAAAAGTGTGTTTAAGTTTGATGAATTTCGTTTTTTCTGAGATGGCCATAAAAGTTTTGTTCATACAATGTACCTTTTTCAAATGACTGGCTAATTTAACAAGTGTATTACAATGCAAAAATATAATATTAAGTCCGACAGGGAAGACAGCACTCAACATAACCAGCCGAGCACAGAAAACATTGAAAACATACACGGCACAATGCCCAACTGAACAAACGGAGCACAGAAAAATAAAACACATACAAGTCACACTGCCCAACTAAACAAGTAAAAAATCCGCCCAAGTCCAAGCTGTCGAAAAGTAGATGATGAATTAGTTTCAGCAAACAAAAAGAGGAATGCCCTTGCTGAATGACCCAAATCTAGCAGTTCCAACAGTAAAACGGCTTCTATGCATAGTTTTAGCTTTTAGAAATCCTAAAAAGTAGTCAAATAACCAAGTTGTCGAGAAGTAGAATTGATTAGTTACAGCAATCAAAAAGCTGAATGCCCTAGCAAGCCAGCTGACCAAATGTCAATTAGGAACGATATATATAATACGAAAACCATAATTTTACAGCAATTTTGGCAACTATTCGGCTTTTAAGATTGAAAATCCCGCAGATGTATCTTGTCCATACAATATACCAAAACGTTGAGAAACATTGTGGAGTATCAGGCCTAAACGAAACCCATCAAACTAAATCGATTTGATAAACGAGTACTTTTCGCATATTATGCATTTCCTATTTCAAATGTAAGTCATATCATACCATGTATGAACAAAATATATAAAATAAGTACATCGTATGAACGCACTTGATTGATACATTGTATGAACAATATAATTAATAAGTACATTGTATGAACACACTTGATTGATACATTGTATGAACAAAATATTTAATAAGTACATTGAATTAACGCACTGGATTGAATTTACAATAGTAACACTGGTTCAGTTAAGGAACTCCTACGAAAATGGCCCCCTATTTGTAGTTGTAAAGGGGTCACAAATTTACGGAATTTAAATTTGAGCGTAAGTAAGTTTAAGATTTTCATAAGTTCTTTGTTAAAACAGTACCCAGATTTAGTAAATTAGTATTTCCGGGTGAGTACATTTGACCAGTATAAGATTACAGTTTTCATCATATCAATGACTACTCGCAGTGAAAGTTTGTCCACGTGAATAATTATATATATCAAGATATTATCAGCGAAACTCGATTAATCAAATTTGGCATGTAACATTGTGACGTGTGTAAAAGATACCATATAAATACTTGTTGTTTATATTACATGTATAATATTGTATTTCCTTCCTGTCAATCATATGAAAGTTGATCATGATTGAATGTTTGATGATGACATGATCATTTTTCTGATCTACATGTTTTTCGAAAGGAATTACTTCGCGTGATGATCGTCGAACAGATACAATGTGAAGGAATATTATATAGTGTTCTAGGTAGGAAGGTACGCCAGTGTCAATGAATAATGTTAAACAAAGATTTTGTTTTTATTTGCTTTTATTCAGCCTCGTCACCAGTAGTCCCATATGGTTAACGGCCCAAAACGAAAAAAGATAGAAAGCTGGACAGGGAAGGCAGCACTCAACTTAACCAGTCGAGCACAGAAATCATAAACATCACGTACCTCAATTACACGGCACAATGTCCAACACGTGACCGAAATAGCAAATTAAGTACCCAAGTCCCAGCTGTCAAAAAGATGAATGACCCAGTTTCAGCAATCGAAAAGGTGAACGGCCTAGCTGAATGACCTAGTTCCAACAGTTAAAATACTGAGGTACTTAGTTTTAGCAGTCTCAAGTCTTAAAAAGTTAGTCAGTCAAGTGTGTGAGATATAGGGCATGATGCAGACAATATCCTAGTTCAAGAAGCATCCCTGGTTCATTTACCTGCCTCGTGTAAAGAATCATCCAGGGGACGTCGAGTTTAAAGTCTTGTACGAAAGACTGTTAGTGAATTTAGTAATGTTTGGTGGAACCGACTGAAATGCATTTCTGTTTTTATTCGGCTAGAAGTGGGATCGGAACAACAACCTTTGTTTCAGCAGTCTGTATCACATACAACTTAACCACCATGAAAAGGCAATTATCTTCAGTTGTTCACCAAAAAGGGGGCTGCTGTTATCTAGGTAGTCCGCATTTGGAATGAGGTTCTTTGTGACCACCACATGACGCAAAAATGGCACGTCAAATAGAACTGGCATAGTTTGGCGCTTGGAATTCATATATTTAATTAGTTTCAAGACTGGTCAGTCGTAAATATATGACACCCGCCATATGATGACAAAACAAACGTCGAGAAGACTTTAACCACCTTCCAAAAAATCAAAATACCAAATCCCAGGTATCTAAAACACTGATTTATCTTACTTCGGTCAGTTTAAATCAACTTCGACAAACGTTTGTGTTCTTCACTGTTCGAGTGTGAAAGTGTAATTATGTTAGGAAACCACCAGGCTGTATGGCGAAAGGCGATTGCTTGAACGCAGGTGCTCTATTCTATACTGAAATGTTATGACAAACGTAGCACCTGTGGTATTTAATCCACAAACATACTAGTTACTGAAATAGTCACAATATACTATACATGACCATGACTAAATGCTAAACTAAACAACCTAAAACATCAGTATGTCCAAATGGTTAGTCCCTCCAACAAAGGAGCAAATGATTATGGCACGTGTTATGTGTACTCTGAAATAGAAAAGTTGAAATACGCATTTGGGATCACTCGTCCCCAAAATCCTATTCGTGTGGAGAATTTGTCAGCTGGACTTAAAATAAAATATTATTTGTGACATCTCTTAATTCTATCAAAAGTGTTGCCTAAACATTTTATGGAAATTCGAATGCCATGGGCTTTTAATTAATATTCAGTGTTGTCTTTACCATACGGTAAGTCTAAGTTGACTGTTTTTCTTGTGATGTTATTGTTCGGTAATTATCTTTTAAAGGTCAAACGCTCTACCAAATGTAACAGCATAAATGGAACCAAACGACAGCAAATTAAACAACAAAGTTTAACAACGGCACTCATATCGGCAACTATTGCAACAAAACAACAATCCAGTCCAATGCTTAGCGGACTTGTTGAAAACCAACGTCCGCTCCTACACTTCAGAAAAATAGATTTAATAAAATCAGTCAATAGTCCTAGAACTATACGGTGCATTAGGTAAATTTGTGTTATATTTCAACAAAACATACTCTATACTGCAAAATCCTGTCACTAATAACGTCTGTCACTAATAACGTAAGTATGAAAAAGTCAATGGGACTATCTAGCATTTTCATGGGTATAACGCCGCTTCTTATTATTTGTTATTCCCCACCGAATGGTAACGGTAGGTCCGTCCGTCCGTCCGACTATATAATAAAAGAAATACCCAACAAACTGCATGATCATCCGTCCACACGTTATTCCATTGAAAATGTTAACAAAACATTCAAGTTCTTTAAACGCAATTATTTTCAAAGTCCATCAAGGCATTGCTTTCAAACTTGGCCTACTCGTTTATCACCAAAAACAACATACATTGTCATCGCCATGAATCACTATCCAACATTTCTACAGAATTATGACCCTGATTGACTTCGCTAGTTATTACGGTCAAGCTTCCACCGGAGCACTTTATTGAACGCTGTCTTGTTTACATATGCATTTTTCTGTGCGCAACGCCTTCAACATTTCTCAAGGAATCTTGTCAAAGCTTTTACGAAGTACAGTTATGAGGTGCCCCGGTGCATATTGTTAGGTTTATTTTACTAGTACTTCGGCCATTTTGGACACAGTGTGAATCCCTTCGTTCATTTATTTAGGAATATTGGTGGATCTTTTACAGAAGTATCCTTATGATGTGCCATGATGTAAATTTTAAGCATTTTTAATTTCGACATTTTTTACCGAACTATGGCGCTTTGTTGATTGTGTACATATTTCTACGTAAGATAGAGAAAAACAAAACTGTTTCTGATGGATAACTTAAGTTCGAAATAACATATCACAATGACACTTGCTGTGTAGGTAGCCTTTGTGCTTACACCACTTGTGCAATGGTGAGTACAGCCGATGGGGTCAAGGTCACCGTTACTAGAAATTAACTATAATTACGAGGTATCATTTGTAACTTGCTGTGTAGATAGCTTGTCTGAAGACAACACTTGCGATTGAAAATATTGTTTGTACTCAATCATGTTTGGCACAATTATATTTTGCTTACAGTGGGTGATTTAACTAACCAATTTTCCTGACTGTACACTTCTAACCAGTACTAACCTATATTCCCACTAGGAACTTTCGGCTTCAGAACATGTCATCGTTGAAAATTAAGACGGAATGGTATAATCCGTCTCGACTGGGAATCGCCGGCTCCATCTTCAGTTCGATGAACAATGTTTACATACTAAACACGTACGTTTTGCCTCAATTTATTACTTTGTAACAAAAACTAAATTTATGACACTAAAGTCGCACCGTTCTGACGGGGATGTTTATTAAAACATGACAGAGGGCTTGTCTTATATAGACTGGGTGGTCCTCTCGTGTACGTGCGAGTGAATAGTAATAATATGATTAAATATATCTGTTTATTTTAGTATATGTCCACGCACATTTTGCAAGTTTTATAAATCTCGTCTCAATAAATAGAACATTATCTTCCAAAAATGTTTAATTTTTGTTGCCACAAAACTTAATATCAAATGTTTTGTGAAGTAATTTGTTGATATATTTGAAAATGAAATGAGTTGAAACAGATGTGGCTAAGTTTTGTTACAAAATGAATGTAATGTAATTCTAGAACCACACTTAATTATCATGTTTTAATGTGTTTCGCACCGTATATACAACGATTATTCGGTCATATTATACGACAAACGACTTGTTTGGCCCCAATTCCACGAAAAAACTCACGTTATTGCCGAGTCTGCTATTTTGAATTTATCATATGACTACAATTTAAGTCTTGTGGTGTAGATTGATACAAGAAACTGTGTATTTAATGCTAAATTATAATATAGTAGGAGAGTAGGTATGAAATGCTCATGGAAATCTAACAGTAATGAACAATAATGAACCTTGTACTTGAGCTTGTTATAACAGACTTAAGTTTTTACTATAGCTGTTACTAACTTTAAAACACTATAATCTTCAAAAATCGGACTTTATATGTATTGATCTGTAAAATTGGCATATTGACTGAGATGAAACAATATATACGGAATATCACTGCAGTGTGTTGATCCGTTGGGCCGTATTACCTCGAGTTGCTTGTGTAATGCCGTATCTCACGAGACCGCTAGGTCGAGTGAGATGCGGTATGGTGCAAGCAACGACAGGTTATACGTCTTAACGTATCAACACCACTGCAGTAATATTCCTTTTATTATATACCTTCAAAAGTGAAAAAAGCGCTTTTACGCGCGAAAATGCGTTTGATGTGTATACATTGACGTCATGAACGTCTGCATATTTTTCAGCATATAACGCGACGCCCATTCATAAAAAGGCAATTGGTGACGTCATTGACGTTGGCATATGTTCGGCATATAACACGTCAGACATGCATGAAACGGATTCGGAAAACCAGACATGTATGATACGGAAAATGCAATCTGTCGCGTTGTATTCCACTGCGCGATTTGGCCTGTATTCGTGACAATACATTGCTAGGTATATAATAAATACTAGTATAAATTTGAGTCATTAAACCCACACAATAGGTTTTTAAAATAGCAGACTCAGCTGAGAAATAACTTAAAGTGTTTTCGTGGAATTGGGACCTGGAATGCATTATTAATCATTGCTAACTTGCTATTCGCAAGCAATTAACTGACAGCGTTTCCACAAGAACTATTTTAACAATAGTATATCCACAAATACTGAAATGCGGATCGAGCTGTTAGCCAATGTTTATAATTGTAATTTTCAACTTATATATACGTTTTGATCATTTATGCCACTTCAACTTGACCTAAGCCTTATTTTATTATAAGCTATATAACTGGTTTTCTAGTAAACAGCATTTCCAAATATGGAGGACCAACAGGTTACTAAGATGCAGGGACACCACCTTTCATCAACAAGAATGTTTGGACACCACCTTTCATCAGCAAGAATGTTTGGACACCACCTTTCATCAGCAAGAATGTTTGGACACCACCTTTCACCAGCAAGAATGTTTGGACACCACCTTTCATCAGCAAGAATGTTCGAACACCACCTTTCATCAGCAAGAATGTTTGGACACCACCTTTCATCAGCAAGAATGTTTGAACACCACCTTTCATCAGCAAGAATGTTTGGACACCACCTTTCATCAGCAAGAATGTTTGGACACCACCTTTCATCAACAAGAATGTTGGGACACCACCTTCCATCCGTAATACGGCTTCCATCAGCGTCGCTGGACGGCTAGGTTGCTATTACCTCGCTCTACAATGCCACAATATTGCTTTACGAACACGAGAGAAAGCTTGCCAATCTTGTCAGACAAGCCAGGGAAGAACACATTTGTTGAAACTTAGGGATACAGGAAAGATTGAGTGTCTTCCGTAATTCTGACATATTGCTGAAATATAGACATATAGATGTTTCAAAGCTAATAACAAAGACTGAGCAAACGTACCATTCTTGTCATAAAGTCATGTAAATGTAGGCTTATGTTCATTTATCATTATACAAGATTCTTTATGGGATGACAAATTATGAAATCATTTTGCATTATGTTGATTATGATTTATTGAATGTCTTTGATTCTTTAAAAATGAGTAATTAAGTTAACCAAGTTTGTTGACATTTAATGGCTTGTCGTGCAGATAAAGAATCTAAAGCATTTGATAGACATACGTACGAAACATCTTTAAAATTCAAATTTGTAATTTTCTGTTGTTTTTTTTTATTATAACATAGCCCATTTATTATAAAATATAACATATTAATGCGTACAATGTGTATAAGGTAAGACAACGTACAATGAACAAAGGGTCATGTATATTGTGAAACATTGAGTACAATGGTATAACTTACACACTGAGAAAAGGGTTTTGAAAGAATTTAGTTTTAAATAATGGTTTAGTCTTTTTTGTTTGAGTACAAATGGTGCACATTATTAAATAATTTATATCTGTCCGGTTTGATGCATATACTGTATAACATATAAGTATTTACATATAACTAGATTAAAACATATTGGAGTGTTTTTTTTACAGATAACTCGAATTGTGTAATCAATAAGGGACATATTGGGTTGATGATAAATCGCTGGCTTTGAATTAGAAGAACGAGCTTATTCGGCCCATGCATACTTGATATCCGCAAAAAGACTGCCGCATCAGTTAGTATAGTCCAGAGAATTAGACATGACTCTTATCATTCTATTAGCATAATTTAACAGCTGATGTATTATCTATATTTATAATCCCGACTGTATGTTTTCATAAGCTGGAAGTGTCCAATGAGGTGTAATACCAACACAGATCTAAAGGATCGATATTGCTCGATTTGCTTGCGGAAATTAATATATTTAACGCAAGAACCTTGTAATAATTATATTCTTGCATAGAGATCAGGATCATGTCAAATTTTCCGTGTTGTAAAACATAAACGCAGTAGGGGTCAGCACGACAGCAGGTAACAACGAATCACAGGACGACAACGCACCACATCAGCAGCCCTCAAAGCACCATACATCAGTATCAGTGCACATACCAAACGAAGCAGCCTTATTCTAGACTGCAAAGTTGCAACCGACACGAACAATGACAAGACATGCAACAAAGACTTTCGCCTTAAACAATGACAAATGCCATTTATGGACAAACTAGTTTTTAGATGCACCAAACATCACACTTACTTTTCCCTTCACAGAACTGTCCTTGTGGCACAGAAGACCACACAGCTGAACATATCCTCCAAAAATGCAAACGTCACGATCAGGAGCGACACAACCCTCCACCTGAAGCTTTACGGTGACGTTGATGACCTGAGACGGACCACATTCTTCATCGCAGATACCGGCGTGATTGTCTAGAGCGAACGCCAGTAAGTAAGTACACTTAGTGACTGCCTGACTGAAAAAAACTATTTAGAATTGTTCTGTAGCACTAATTAGTAAAATACGATGGAAAGAGAATCCATAGAAATAAAAAGTATATTCTCGTCTTATAGAAAAAAGTCAAGATTTATGTCTGTAATAGATCACTCGGTATATTACCAGGAAAAGCAAACCAACTGCTATAGGCCAGCTAAGTATGGTTATATACCCTATGAAGTAAACAACTTATGGTTGTGTCATATATTTGGTACTTCATGGTTCAATGTAACGGTAATATTATTAATGTGATAAATATTGCATTACATTAAATGCAAGTAATAAAACTATCAATATCAAATTTTATCAAACTAGCATCATCATATCTTATCTGGAATCTAATCGAATAAACTGTTTACAAATCCGTATAAAATGTCTAGTATCCATTTCTTGAGTAATCTGTGTTTTTATAAAAATCTATAATTTATATAAAATGTTTTTATGAAAATCTTTACTCCATGAGTGACATTACAACGTATCTTTTATCGTGAAAGTGTAATTACATAATTTAAAGGGTAATGGAGTACCAGAAAAGGGTCAGATGCAGATCGTATCTTTACAGTAGGATCTTGGTATCTTTGTAACCTTTTCTATTACTAAATTTATCGCTACTTATGTTAGTTCACCCTTACAAAAATGCAATACAATTTCGGTGAACATATCGAATTGTATGAGGCTTTATCTTTTGTAATTATACCGAAATTGCACCTAAAAAGTAGAAGTCTTTATGGTATTGTATATTACTATGTAATACACAGTTCAGCTTTCCAATGTAACAAACTACGTGTATGGTGAAACGGGAGTCCGTTCTAATTGATAAAATATACTGCGGGCCATTATTGTACTTATACAGGCATTATTACCCGCACGAGCATTTTATTCCCCAAAAGTACATTTTATATACATGTATACGTAACATAGTTATTACATTAACTATATATTATAACTGGGTCCTTAATGTTTAGTAACATCTAGTATAACCATGACATAAATTATTTTATATATCTATAAATTATATTTATTATTTTCTCTTAAACATGCGCACACGTGTAAAACCATGCTTCATCAATCATACGAGCATTAAGTTTGACAAATCACCTGACTTGATTTGTCTGGCATAATTATGATGTATCCAATATAAATGCTACAAACTATAAAACAAAAAATAAATTGCTCAAATAATTTAAGTAATTTCATAGTGGCATTGTTAAAAATCGTTTATAATTGCAAGTTCTACCGATTACTTGTAGCTCAGTCATTTGGAAACTGTCAACAACGTTGATGTTTTTGAATGCTTGTCCTTGCACATTCAAATATGATTGCAATTGCAAATTCTGATATTGGACTTTCCGAATGTTTGTCAATGCACATTCAATCGTTGATATTGACCATTACTTGCCATTGCGCATCCCTAATGTGGGCGCTTTCTTTTGCTTACCATTCCTAATGTGTTTTCCAATGCTTTACATAGCACATTCGGATATTGCTGTTGTCGAATGCTTGACACTTCGCATTCTAATATTGGTGGTTTCCAATCAAAGTCATTGCGCCTTCTAAAATTGATGTTTTTCGAGGCCTGTCATTCCGTTTCCCATGCTTGCCATTGTGCATCCTTATATTGGTGGTTCCCATGCTTACCATTGCGCATTCTTATATTGGTGTTTCCCATGCTAACCATTGCACATTCTTATATTGGTGTTTCCCATGCTTGCCATTGTGCATCCTTAAATTGGTGTTTCCCATGCTTACCATTGCACATTCTTATATTGGTGTTTCCCATGCTTACCATTGCGCATTCTTATATTAGTGTTTCCCATGCTTACCATTGCGCATTCTTATATTGGTGCTTCCCATGCTTACCAATGCGCATCCTTATATTGTTTTCAATATTTGCTATTGTGCATTCGGTCATTGCTGTTTCAAATTAGGCACAAACGCTGTAGATATAAAATATCACAACGTAATTAAATGTTCAAATAATGTATTGCTGAGATATTTTCTATATTTGAATGTGCCTTTTTCACTTACTGTTTCTTTATTGTTAATATTGCATGTACAGTCCAGTCAGGATAAAAATCGGTCGAGTCCACTATAACGGTGTAAAACCAACTATAAAGGACAACTATAATTTCAATGCTAAACTAACATACTAAACTTCGCTCTACCTGTTTAGGCAAATGGTTGTGATTTCTGCGTACACATAAACTGCAACGTCACTGTCACAATATCCTAACTGGACTATAAAATATATGCATTTGGTTATTGCATGCATACTATCTGCATACCAAACTTTAATAACTCAAACCACGTGTACGATAGAGTTGAGGTATTCATGCTTTCTCCTTTATACAAGTGACTTTGTTCCAACATTTTATATTTAACAATAATGTATGTATCAGAAATCTGGTGTATATGAAGTAGACATCATATATGTCAAATAAAAGACTGACCAAATGACAAGTAATTTAAATCATAGTTCATTTTCTGAATAGTGTTAAGTATTTTAATAACCACAATATTTGACATTAATCACATGGTTTACAATAATTCAGAACTAAAAGATAGAATGTCAGGCCATACGATACTATGTTTCCCTTCCACCTTTGTCCCTGTATATGTTGACAATTGTGTTGACACATTTAGATAATAAGTACTAGTTCTTACTTATTTTTGTGAGATTTCCTGTCGTGAAATATGAGCGACTCTTGTATACTTCCCTGTCAACAATTGTGTCGATGTGTCAGTATGTTTCATATTAATCCATTCATTTATACCATAATGCTCGTGAAATTTTATACGTTCAATGGATAAACATCTTTGGTTACACAGTTGTATTTGGTTTCTTAAATTTTCATAATCAATCATTCATGTCATCACGCGCCTAAGCATGTGTATGTCTACTTTATGGCATGAAAACCCTAAGACTTCTTTATAAAAGCAAACCTAGGTATTCCTTCACTGTTTGGTTTCTATTTTCTAAAAGATAATATTAAGTCGGAAAAGGAAGGCAGCACTCAACTTAA
This sequence comes from Spisula solida, assembly GCA_947247005.1. Taxonomy (NCBI): domain Eukaryota; kingdom Metazoa; phylum Mollusca; class Bivalvia; order Venerida; family Mactridae; genus Spisula; species Spisula solida. Next base: position 38,812,019 of record OX365957.1, on the reverse strand, counting down.
CCAGCCGAGAGCACAAAAATATAAAACAACGTTCAAGGCATAATGCACAACACACAACCAAACAAAAAAATGATCCACCCAAGTCCCAGCTGTGAAAAAGATGAATGTCCAAGCTTACCAACCTTCGTTTAGGTATTTTTATCAATTCTGTCAACATCTCCAATGCGAGGAGTTAGAGACTAGTTGACACATTTTTAAGCTGTGATCGTTGTCCTGCGAGGACTTTGAGACTTGTTAAAAGCCTACTATGCACATCTGACCATTTGCAAAACATTTACAAAATCAGTTTGAATTTTGCCAGTTTTGTCACTTTTTAACATTTGTTTCTAGTTTTGTCACGCAACAGACTGCAATTTCATTACAATGGTTCTAATCATGGATGCTTGAGACAGTTTGATCAAAGAAAATATTACACATTTGATTTAAAAAGTGCTCATTTTGCAAAGTTTATCTTTAAAACTTCTTCTAGCAGTGCTAATGGTCATGCTTAGATTTTGATTCAGTTGTAACTTCGTTTTAGCGCTGCAAGTGGTCCGGCGATGATTTGAGACTAGTTTGATAACTTTCCTTTAGCGTAGTTTGTGTGCGGTCTGGTGCAGAATGTAACATTTTCCCAGGGGAGGAACTGTTACACGGACAAAGGGTCTTTTAGGACGACATCATGTTGCAAACTTCGGAATTTCAGACGCATCACCAATAAACAAACACAAGTGTCGACAAAACTATGAACATAATTTGCTTACGTATGACGATAATTTAAGGTGAATGGTAAAGGCGTTATTTGATGTAACCTGATTGAACATGATACATTGGTGTTGCTTTCGGAAGAAGGGCTGAGAATTGTTCAGGCCAGCTATTGCATGGTGCAGTTAACTCCAGGTTCTGTTGGATTGAAATATTTGCAGAAAATTTACTAAGTTTACAGGTAGCTTCATCATCAATAACGGACAGCGTACAAAACAAATTTAGCATCCTTGTACACAGTTCAATTATGTGCCTTTTCTGTTGAGTGCTATTTTCCCTATATTGTAATTATCGTTTTAAACTGTTATTCTTTACTCTTTTAGACTTTAGACAGCTAAAACAAGATGAAACGTGGTTATTTAATTGTTTAAAGTGAGCCATTCGACTAGGGACATTCAGCCTATTGGAGCTATGTCGTTTAGCTGTTGCGTTCGACTTGTTGAGACTGGGTCATTCAGCTGAGGCATTAAACTTGTTAAAACTAGGTCATCCGGCTGGAGATTTCATCTTAACTTTTTTATTGCTGAAACTATGCCATTCAGCTGAAACCATGGCATTTAGCTTTTTTTTACTGTTATTATTTAACTTTTTAGGACTTTAAACTTTTGTGTGTCGGCCTTTTTGCTGTTGAAACGTGGTTATTTAACTTGTGCATAGTAATTGTTCTAATTGGATCAATCGGCTAGGTGCATCAAGCTTATTGAAGCTAGGTCGTTCAGCTGTTGCGCTCGTAAGGCATTAAACTTGTTGAAACTTGGTTTCAGCTTTTTTATTCAATTTGCTGAAACTATGTCATTTAGCTGACAACATGGTATTGGGCTTTTTAATACTGTAATTCTTCACACAGCTAATACTAGGTATTTCAACGGTTTTACTGTTGAAACTAGCTCATTAAGCTTGATTGTTGAAACTAGCTCATTAAGCTTGATTGTTGAAACTAGTTCATTCCGCTTTTTGACAGTTTTGACAGCTGGGATTTGGACGGATCATTTTCTCGTTCGGTTGTGTGTTGGGCATTGTGCCTTTCACAAGTATGTTTTAAATTTAGTATGTGGTAAATTGGGGAGGGGGGGGGGGGGGTCACTGTCCGACTTAATATTATATTTTTATTTCTGTATTTGTTAGGTGCTCTGCTGGTTAAGTACCATAACACTAGATGGTTTTGGACTATTTTTCTAATGGAATAAGCATATAAACAACTTTTTGAATAATTACGTACATGATCTTTGTAGTGAACTTGGTTGTATGTCAATACTGCTGATGTTAGATATTTCTATTCATTTCTTTTTCTATTCAACATATCCAACTGTTTCATGAAGTGTTGAAAAGGATTCACATTTTATAGCTGAAGCCAAGTCATACAGCTTTTAATAGTTGAAACTAGGTCTTTCGACTTTTATTACAGCTGAAGGACTTTCAGCGGTTAAGTTCATTTTCTAGTTCAGTTGTGTGTTTTGACATTTTGCCGTGTAATTGTTGTCTGAGTTGTTTTACCATTTTCCGTGCTGGGCTGTTTTAAGTACAGTGCTGCCTTCCCTGTCCAATGTTTAGTATCTGTTTGAACTTGAGTAGATAGACTGTTGTAGATAGTAATTAATATCTCATCACTCCACTAACGCCTCGTCCATGCCCCCACCATATGGGTGGGCATATATATTTGTTGTAGCTGAAACTATGTCCTTTCGCTTTTTATGCACCCACCATACGGTGATGGCATATAGTTATGATAAAGCTGAAACTGGGTCAATTAACATTTTTATAGCTTAAACTAGGCCATTCAGATGACACAAGCACTACTGTTTCAGTTTCTGATAAGTTAGTATGAATAAACAGCACTTCTCTTGAGCTTATTGACATAGACAAATATAATAACCCGAGGACAGCCTCCTATGCACTTTGAATAAGGAATTATTTTGAAACGGTTTGCTTTTGGACCTTGAGGCTCACCAGTTACACTATCAGATTTCAACATATCTCTGAGTGTTTGTTCCGGGCATGCTCATATATGAGGCAACATATAGATGACTCGTGTATAAACATTAGTAACGAACTGGATATCTAGTTTGCACCTCATGCAGTGAAAATAAGTATGTTCATTATAGTTGTTAATGAAACATTCAGCTAGCCTACGTCCAAGGAGTATAACTGGTTGCTTTTTGCAGCCTTGAGATATGTTACAACATATTTCACTTATTATGTCCCCATCTCTGATGAGAGGTATATTGTTTTACACAAGTCGGTCTGTCTATCGGTCGGTCGTCGGTTGACCAAATGGTTTCCGTGCAATAACTCAAGAACGCTTTGCCCTAGGATCTTCATACTTTACATGGAGGTTGGTTATCGACAGTAGATGACCCCATATGTGTTTTACAACCATCTCTTGTGTACAATGATTTCGTCTAGTAATAGTTGAGTCACTCTTGATATCATTACCAAAAACCTTGACATAACTTCCAACTAATTTCTATCTCAATGATGCAGGCTGATCCAGAGGAAGAGCAACTAACGTACTCTCCATTGGTGGGCTTGGAAAACCAAACCTACAGCTGCTACTGGTCTTTCGACAATATACTTTATGGGTATGCTTTTGAAAATATCAATGGGAAGTCCGCAAGTAATATGTTTTTCACAAAGTCTTCTACATTCATTGTGTTTCAGCAGATATTTTGGGGCATCTTTTATCCATATAAACATATTAGCATGAGGCGAACCTCTCTGTTGGAACTCAATACGATATTTATAATCTTGAACATTTCCAACAGGATTGCTTCTCTCACATAATTGTATGTCCATAAAGAGTTTTACTTGATTAGTTCTTAGTAAAGAAGCGGCGATGACTGTGTCTGTCTATTTCATATCGGCTACAGGAACCAAGAACATGTCCCAAGTAGCCTGATCATTTTGTTGGCTCACCTGCCACAAAGTGGCAAGGTGAGCTTTTGTGATTGTGTTTTGTCCGTTGTCCGTCGTCCGTCGTCCGTCTGTTAGACAATTCACCGTTAACACACTAGCACTTTTATCTTTGATCTTCACCAAACTTGGTCAGTAGTTGTATCTCAATGAAATCTAGGTCAAGTTCGAAGTTGGGTCATTTGGGGTCAAAAACTAGGTCAAAAGGTCAAATAATGGCAAAACCTTGTTTACACTCTAGAGGCCACATTTTTGCTTCAATCTTCATGAAGTGTGGTCAAAATGTTAACTTTGGTAACCTTAAGGTCACGTTTGAAGTTGGGTCATGTGGGGTCAAAACCTAGGTCAAACAATATGAAAACCTTGTCAACGCTCTGGCGGCTTCAATTGTCATGAAACTTGGTCAAAATATTTATCTTGATGACCAAGTTCGAAGTTGGTTCATGTGGGGTCAAAAACTAGGTCAAAAGGTCAAATAATAGGAAAACCTTGTTAACACTCTGTGACCATATGTTTGCTTTAATCTTGATCAACTTTGGTCAAAATGTCTATATTGATGACCTTAAGGTCACGTTTGAAGTTGTGTCATGTTGGTAAAAAACTAGGTCAATATGTCAAATAATAGCAAAACCTTTTTAACACTCTGGATGCCTCAGTTTTGCTTTAACCTTCATCAAGTTTAGTCAATATGTTTATCTTCATGACCTTAAGGTCAAGTTCAAAATTTGGCCATGTTTAGCAGGTGAGCGCCCCAGGATCTATGATCCTCTTGTGGTAGTAATGTGGAGATCCCCGTATTTTCTGAAGGAAATGGTAGCCTATATCATTTCCTGTAAGCTGTCGGGAGTTTCGCAACCTCTTTTATTTGCCCAGCAATGATTCTGTCCATTGAACTTCTCAAATACCTGTTCTCATACCTAACATATCGTTGACCTGCGTCGAAACCCTCGCATAATTATTTTGGCGAGTTGACATTTTTTCCATTCCGCTTTTATACGGCGTTCATCGTCGGCAGCGAAAATGCTGGACATTCTATCCAATCAGAAAGTGGTGTAAGATACATGTGACAAAATACTGTATGTTCATCACCCTCAAACATACGTATAATCAAGCACAAAATCAAATCTAGATAAACTTGAAATAATAGTTAGTCGGGGTTAACCAGACTACATAATTATGTTCCATGGATGTTGGAATATCTGATTGATATGTATTCTCTGGTGGTGTTTCACCAATCCCCTCAATCTGACCATTACTTTCCTCATTACCAGAACCATATCATATCTGATTGGTTTGTATCTCTTCTTGTGTTTCATTACTCTCCTCAATCTGACCATTACTTTCCTCATTACCAGAATCCTCGTATGTTAGACATTGCTGCAAATCATTGTTTTAGTGTCGGATATCCCCTGCCAGTACTCATTTACAGTAACCTCAGTATAATGACGATTCATTCTAGCATATTTTAAATAACACAAGGCGTACACTATTGTCCATGACCTAATATTTTGTTTATAAACGTGACACATATAAATCATGATTTCCTCTTAGTTTTACTGTTATAGAAGCAGATGATGGAAGCTGGGGAAGCACACCACAAGTCCCGTCAGGATTCACTGGTACATTAACCTTACAACCATGTACAACTTTCTGATTCACCTGACCTCGTGGGAGTCCAAGTACTTTCATAAACGGAACACCTTTACTTATAGCTTGAATTATCTTGTAACTAATATGGTATTTCGTCCAACTGCAAATTATTTGCAAATGGACTAGTAAGACAGTGTGTGTTTTTATGTCCCCGTATCGATAGACCGTTTCTTCTACCATTATTATGGCTTGTTACAAAGCTTCCATACTTGCGTGGATGTTGTATATGAACACTCTCCATACGCCTGTATTACCTGATCCCATTTTGACATTCACCTTGACATAATTTTGGACTTAAACTTATTGAAGGGCCAAATTCTTGGTAAACCCAAATTGACCGTTTCTTCTAGCATTAATATGGCTTGCTACAACGCATGAAACTTGCATGGATGTTGTATTTGAACATTATCAACACACCTATATCACCTAATCTCATTTTGACCTTCACATTGACCAAATTTTTGACTTCGACTTATTAAGCGTCCAATTCTTGTAAACCCAAATTTTGTTTTACACCAAGGCGTTGCCTTCAAACTTGACATACTTGTTTACCATTTTAAGCCCCTTACATTATCAAAGCCTGGTAACACAATCCAACATTTTAACAGACTTATGGCCCCTGATTAACCTTTTTATGGACAAGGCTTCCATGGGGGCACAAGCGTTTATTGAACATCTACGAGAGGTGTTTCATAAATAATGAAACGGCCCCTCATATGCGCACCGAGTGCTGAATGGATAGAATTATTAATTGCATTCGGAAAGGTTATCATTTATTGACAACTCGAAAAATCATCAAACTTGGTAAATTTGTAAAGCTATAGTCTGTCCAGGGTCGACGCGTACCCACTGTTTTAGATTCAGTAATAAAGATACTTGGTAGTGGCTGTTGTAGAATTCGAGGGATCTGGGTTCGAGTATTGGTACGGAAAGCCACTGTTTCCTGGAGCCAAGGACTTTTCTGCTGGAGGGTTTTGAAATGTAAATTGATTTAAATAAAATGTGTATTAAAAGCTCTTTTTGAATTCAATTATAGATCTAGAAAGGCTGGACGCTAATTGTTTTTGGGACCCAAGTCTCATGATGTATGAATGAATTGTAGTGGTACCCGAGTCAGAGGTTCGAATCTTTCAATATGATAATATAATTAAGTCAAACATTTATACCAGTTTGGTCCTTTGTTCAACAACAATGTTAATTTAATGAATATTGAAGCACACGAAGTACATTTTTGAAAATCATCTGTACTGACAGCTTCCTTAGTTTAGATTTTATTGACAACTAAAACTAGGTCGTTCATTCATTTTTTAAGGTCGTTCAGCGTTTATTGCTGAAACAAGATCGTTCAGCTTTTTGACAGCCAATACTTGGAATTACGTTTTTTGAATGCTGAAACTTTGAGTTAGGTTCATTTTCTCGTTCTATTGTGTGTTGGGCATTGTGCCGGATAATTGAGGTCAGTGTTATTTTTATGTGCTTGGCTGTTTCAGTTGAGTGCTACCTTCCCTGTTCCATATTTTACTATCAATTTAAGGGGGTCATTGCCCTTCGTTTTTATTAGCTCACCTGTCACAAAGTGACAAGGTGAGCTTTTGTGATCGCTCTTCGTCCGTCGTCCGTCCGTCCGTCCGTTCACAATTGCTTGTGAACACACTATAGGTCACAAATTTAGCCTGATCAATATGAAACTTGATCACAATGATCATCTTCATACAATCTAGGTCAAGTTCGATATTGGGTCATCTGGGGTCAAAAACTAGGTCACTAGGCCAAATCAAAGGAAAACCTTGTGAACACATTAGAGGTCACAATTTGAGCCTAATCTTTATGAAACTTGATCACAATGATCATCTCTATAAAATCTAGGTCAAGTTCGATATTGGGTCATCTGGGGTCAAAAACTAGGTCACAAGGCCAAATCATTGAAAAAGCTTGTGAACACACTAGAGATCACAATTTTGACCTTATCTTTATGAATCTTGGTCACAATGATCATCTCAACAAAATCTAGGTCAAGTTCGATATTGGGTCATCCGGGTTAAAAAACTAGGTCACAAGGTCAAATCATAGAAAAACCTTGTGTAGTCACTAGAGGTCACAATTTTGACCTAATCTTTATGCAACTTGGTCACAATGATCATCACAACAAAATCTAGGTCAAGTTCGATATTGGGTCATACAGGGTCAAAAACTAGGTCACAAGGTCGAATCATAGAAAAACCTTATGTAGACACTAAAGGTCACAATTTTGTCTTAATCTTTATGAAACTTGGTCACAATGATCATCTCAACAAAATCTAGGTTAAGTTCGATATTGGGTCATCCGGGGTCAAAAACTAGGTTACAAGGTCAAATCATAGAAAAACCTTGTGTAGTCACTAGATGTCACAATTTTGACCTAATCTTTATGAAACTTGGTCACAATGATCATCTCAACAAAATTTAGGTCAAGTTCCATATTGGGTCATCCAGGGTCAAAAACTAGGTCACAAGGTCAAATCATAGAAAAACCTTGTATAGTCACTAGAGGTCACAATTTTGGCCTAATCCTTATGAAACTTGGTCAGAGTGATCATCTCAACAAAATCTAGGTCAAGTGCGATATTGCATCATATTGGGCCAAGAACTAGGTCACTAGGTCAAATCACAGGTCTTGCATGTACTGCTATAACAGGTGAGCGACCTAGGGCCCTTTGGGCCCTCTTGTTATACTTCTTAATTTTGTCTGCACTATATATCTATCTATGAGACACTTCATCAGTACAAAGTTTGGTATCGCTTATCATTGGCGCACATCGGTCGGATCAATTTTAAGAGATTTATTGTCCTTTGGTTTTGTACACTTGTAATTTTGTTCGTGCCTTTTCTCTGAAACAATTGTTCGGTTGACACATCAGTTATAAATCTAGTTAACACACGTTCTATTAGCGCATTAGATCGAGTACTTACTCTTCACCCATGCGATCCGGATACTAGATTTGGTTTATGTTCTTCTGTGATAAGGTCATGTCCTTCCTAGATGGATAACACAATGTCTTGTAGAAGAGTAAGTACGTATTTGTTGGTTGATGATGAATTCCCGGAAAACCGGTTAGGTCAAATAACCGCCGAATATCAGTAAAGGTGTGTTTTAATAAAACGGCACTAAAGTCGTTAACAATGAACAAATAAATACCGATATGAATGAATTTAAAATAAAGGTTGTTTCAGAGAGAAAGAAGCGTGTTCAGAAAAGTTATGTTAAATACTGCGCGGATTTATGATCGCAATTAAAGACGGCGAGGACCGAGTATTTGTTGTATGATTACATTTTAAATAGTACTGTAGTATATTTCACTTAATAACTCTCTCTCACTTTGTATATATGTATATGTGTTCATTGAATAACTACAATTACAGTAGAAGTGTATGTATCGTACATTCAAACCGATTATGTTGTATGCTAAAGTTAAAATTTAAAAATTAATTATATTGTTTATTATTATATGAATATATTTAATAAGATTAGAACTGAATATGCTAATAATGTCACCATTAACCATTGTAAAATATGTGAAATTGTATATACTTGTAGAATGGTAGGCATATTTGCCTTTTTCTTGAATAAACTATCTAACTATCTATTAAAAGATGCACTTGTTGCATGATTAAAAGACATAATATTGTACATAAACCCAACACACATGAAGACACTAAATCCCCGCAAACATGAGCTAGTAAAAGCCAACTAATACCACGTAAGGTCAACACACCTATAGTTTTAGTTTCAATACTTAGTCGAGTCAGACCTATTATTCCGTGTTTTTAATATCATTAATATTTATATAAGAGCTATCTCCGCTATTAGTCAACCTTCCTCTGTGTATGTACTGTCCACTTTATAGTATAATTGGAAAAAATACAAAAATATTTGGCCACTGTGCCTTTTGTTAAACTTTATTAATTTTGTATGTGCCATTCTGCAATTGCGTTGTCCAGCACAAGGCTGCTTCGTATCTTTCAAAATTGCATATACTCAGTGTATGTTGTGGATTGTCCTTGTGGTGTATGTTTTGTCCGGTTGTTAATTTCTTACCAACTGGCTCTTGTTCCGTTTTGGTTTGACTGGCTTAAGCAGCAGACTTTCGGAATTGGATGCCCGGTTTTGTATTACATGTTCCTGTGCTAGTTTTTTATGTATGTTCCGCGCCTTTTCGAGTGAAGTTGTATATTTTCTGTGCCTTTTTGTTCTCGCGTGTCCCGCGGTTTCTGTTGGGGTCGGTGCTACTTCCGGTAGTTTCGTATTTTGTTTAATTATTATAATATGGGTTTGTATCTGGATTTAAACGCCAATTCCGTTTATAATCGAGTTTTTCATTTTTAAATAATCGATAATATGCCATAATTTCTCAGTATTTAATTTTTTGACCGGGGCCAAAAGGAGCTAGGAGTTAACTATTTATTCGTATTTGCCGGTTGTCCTCTTACTATTTCGTCCCAGCGGTTCGCATCCTACCGGGTTCGTTCATGAGTCTATGTACAGCTGTGGAGTTATGGATGTAGTGTTCTGTCCCTTGAGGTCATTTATTGTAGTTTTAAGTCCCCTACCGGTTTTTGACCGGAGGGGACTATTGGTTTGTTGATATGGCAACATACATATTGACAATGGCTTTACACCGGTGGGGGACTTCTGTATTGCTTGCAATTCAGTACGTCATATCTCGATTTGTTCAATTACGTCATTTTACTTAATGAAACTGGGTCACTCGTTTTAAGGTTTTCAGATTTTTTGTTGCTGAAATCGGGCCTTTCAACGTTTTAATACTGTTACTTAACTTTTAGACTGTAGGCTGCTAAAACTATGTAGTTCAGCAGTTTTACTGTTGTTACTAGGTCATTCAGCGTGGGCTTTCTGCCTTTTGTTTGCTGAATCTTTTTTATTCAGTTTTTAACAATGAGACTAGGGGCGTTTAATTTTCTTGGTCGGTAGTGTGTTGGGCACTTCTTCATTTTAAGATTTCTTACAGCTAAAGCGGGGCAATATAGTCCTTTTGCTGTGGAAACTGGGTCATTCAGCTTGTTAGTAGGTCATCCCACTATACGGGCCTTTCAACGTTTTAATACTGTTATTTAACTTTGAGACTAAAGGCTGCTATAACTATGTAGTTCAGCAGTTTTACTGTTGTTACTAGGTCATTCAGCGTAGGCATTCCGCCTTTTGGTTGCTGTATCTTTTCTACTGGGTCATTCAGCTAGTTATAATTTATTATACTTTTCGACAGCTTGGACTTGGGCGGATCTGCGCTTGTTTAGTTGGGCATTGTGCTTTGTGTGTTTTTAATGTTTTCTGTGCTCGGCTGGTTAAGTTGAGTGCTGCCTTCCCTGTCTGACTTAATATACTCTTTTTGCTAGTAACTATCTGTTACAAGCGTCTTGTGTTACTGGTATGTACTTGCAGTGGAAACAAAATATGAACATGTCTTATCCATATCATGGTAAAAAGTGAAATTATGCCATAAACTATTTCAGGGCTATCATGTGATACGCCTATGTTATGCAAGTTGGTAAAATCGTAAGTAATACAAAGTGTAATATTTCCGTTTTCGTGAACAGGTGTCCAACGAACGTCGTTGGGGGCTTCTGCATGTTTTAGATAAGTTACATTCGCACAAATATGTCTTAAGCAGTCAGTATATGTTTCATGAAATATGGCATTTTAATGCAAGAGGTTGCTCACTACAAGTACATTCGGTATAAGTCCGGACCGTTGGGCTTCATTGAAATTAAACACTATTTTAATGACATAACTGCTGAAGTTAATTTTGATTTGATACAAGCAAGTATGTGAATTGTCTAAACTATTGAGCACTATTTGATTATATTTATAAACCTCATCTTGTTAACTTTGGCAAATATGCAATTGCACTGTGAGTTTCATAAGAATAGAATGAAGTAGTTATGTGTACATTTTTACACGATGTTTTTTATTTTTGTTGATAACGAAAACAAAACTTTGTATAACCTTTTTCTGATCATAATTTATGATGCACACTGCAACGGACCGGAGGTTTATTTTATGTAAGATATTTATGTTTGTACATTGCATGTATTATATGTTCATGGACAATATTGTCTTGCAATAAACTCTATATTAGTCGCGAGGAACTTTCGTTGTCCAAAATTTTATCTCTAAAAAATGCAACTGCTAAAGCATTTTGAACATGACTGGCATTTAGCTACGAAACTTGTGAATAAACTAAATTTTACTGGAATGTTCTCAAAACCATCAAAAATATTCACTAGCAATTGTAGATGGCCAATCACATTTGCTATAATGATTGCCGAAAAAGGTCGGAATGACAGATTTAAAGCTACTTGTATCCAATTACAAACAGATGGTCAGTTTCATAAGTAAGTCGTGATTGTTTGTTCTTAAATTTACTGTTACAGCATCAAATATGTGTCACATGGATTGTTTGTCGTGACCAAACTCACATAATTATTCATTTTTTGTTTAGACCATAACTGGTAAAGTTTTCCCACGGATTATCCGGGCGTTTTTTTTATATTAATACGTTTATATATTTACCGCATCTGTTTGTAACCTGATTCAGCTCATGGTTAAGGGGATAGCCATTTTTCATACTTTTTAACACATTACATTTCATAGTTTACAAGTAGGAGGAGTTTTCCCACGGTACAGTTAAGAGTTTATTGGCACGCGACGTTATTTTGTTATCACGATTTATTTCGATGAGCACGCGAGAAGTCGCCTCCCGGTAATGTCATAAAATTATAACTATGAATAAGTAATGTCGCATCTGGTTTTTGTATGAGTTATGACAACGTGGTTTAACGATGGTATGCATAGCATGTTCGTTAACTCACTGTATTGTATTGGATAAGTATCTTAAGTTCTTTTTAAACACATTCGCATTTGTCATATAATTCAAAGCGGCGACTATTATACATGTTCTTTATACTTTTTTTATAAAGTTTCTTTTTCTTTTCACGGGACAATGTCACGGTCTCTGGCTCAAATCGTCACCACAATGTACCGTGACCCTTTGATCGTCACCTCAAAGTACCGTGACACTTTGATTATTGAAAATTATCACGCTGGATTTATGACGATAAAATATTAGTGTCAACGTCCGACCATAATTATATATATACCATATATACTGATTGAATCGTTTAAGTAACAATGATGACCTTGTTGAAAGTTTACATGAAATTTTGCGCTAAAAGACAACACAGAGTAATTAAGATTCCCGGATTATACGAGAAAACAAAACATAAATCATTTAGTGGAATCATAAAAACTGTTCATCCTTCATTCTAAAATGGTAACTGCTCTGTTGATTTATTTTAAATGTGCTTCACTTAATATATGCATGTTCACAAAACAATATCATAAATTGCACCGTTGTAAAAATATAACGGGTGATGCGATCTACAATCTGTTGACTCACTACAATATAACTCTTCTAACGACGTAGAGTTTGATAGGCTTGTACCCAAACTAGATCATTATACATGTACAAGTATGTTACGTTACTGTTGGCGTATATACATGTATATCCTCTAGAAGACCACTAATCGCTTCTTTTACATCGACTCATGTGGTCACAATATTGCTTAACTTCATTACATCCAGTGATAGTTAACAAATTAATGACTACGTACTTCGTGGAAATCGTTCGCATCTTGTCTTGACCTGAAATGTAGATCAGTATTAATGACGCTTTAATCTGTTTGATTAATGTAATATCGAGCGTCGTTTACTATATTATAACAATAAGCATAACACGTATAAAGTTTTCAAAGTTTATTCAAAATAAATTCCACATAAATTGATATAAGATTGTTTAGGTCAAAAATGACCCATGAACAAACAACATTATTAATATCAATGTAATGGTTCAATGTGAACAATTATTGCATATTTATGAATTATGGTTACATATCTATAATTGGTGAACGTTTTTAAATAAAGTGACCTTTTCAAATATATGTCTTAGCAGGTTCTTAGTAATCGAAGAGTGTCAACCTACCATCCTAACCCATCACTTTTAAGGCCCGGTCACAACCCGAACGTCCAAGCTTTTAGCAGGTATTTGGAGGCTACGGTCGCTACTTTGTTTCGAAAACGTGGGAAGGGAATGCGTCGACGCACGTCACATAAACGGTTTCCCGGTATCGTACGTTGCGCACATGACACGCGAGTTGTAAGTGCTTTTAGCTTGCTTACAGCGTACGGTCTCCGTGCTTATGTATGTTGTCGTTACGTTGCAAGTTGGCAGTAGATGGCACGCGCGTCGCACGTTCGGGGACTCCGTAGCATTAACGCAGATCGGACGCAGCGAGAGACGAAAAGCGCTACGTCGTGTCTGTGTGGTCCCAAATACGTACCGAGGCGGAACTCGCCACGTACGGATTCCCAAATTGTGCCCACGTTTATGCGTGTAGACGGCACATATTTGCACATAAGGCGGATTGTAACCACCGCTTTAACGAATATTTAATACATTTATTGATTATTTTATGTTGGTTGTGAAACAAGTGCACAACCTTCGACACCTTATTTATAAATGGTGTACGTCACCTCGAAGGTATGATGTAATATAAACCAGTTCGCTTTTAAGTCCCCTACCGGTTTTTGACCGGAGGGGACTATAGGTTTGCCCTCGTCCGTCAGTCAGTCCAGTCCGTCCGTCAAAAAATCTGGATCATGACATAACTCAAACAGTTTCCAAGCTAGGTTTATTAAACTTGGTATGTGGATAATAGGGGAATTATGCACGTCTAAACATATTTTGATTCTGACAAAAATTGTGGTTGCTATGGCAACAGAAACATTGTAAATGGCTGAAAACCGGTAGGAGACTTCTGTATTGCTTGCAATTCTTAATTACTTGTTAAAAATTGTTCATACTACATTTATTTCTTCTTTGGATCAAAGTCCTAGACATGTTGCATTCAAAGACGACTCTTCGTCGCTAGATTACCCCTGGTGTAACTTGTAAGTTACATTTGATACGGAATTCTAGACCAGTTGGTGAAACAATCGAGTTTACTTTGTTACCAAATGATACAATCAAATAACAAAGGTATTATATGTCTGTATAAAATTGTATAAATTTACATCTAATATCAGAACGTTGATATAGATGTTGGCGGCATCTCTAGATGGTACTGGGATGGTAACATATTATATACAGGTCATGCGATGTTAATATCGTGATCCTGACGTATGAGCTAATCTTCACATACGTAATAGGATGTACCCTTCAGTTTCATTTCAGTAAATATCTTTATTTATTCCATTGTCAGACGAATATTTATGAGGCGACATAGGGCCCTAAAATTCACTTACTTCTAAATTCTCCGTAGCGTATACATAACTTATACAGCTTGCACAGGCATTTGACTTGCGTGTGTCAAGCGATTAAGACTTATTATATGAATTGGGTAGAGTCCGTTAGCGACTAGGCTGGACCCTCATAAACCTTTACTATCTTTTAAAGTAATTATACAATTTGATAGAAATTTGGTATGGTACACTGAATTACCTTTACCAACTCTGTGCTTAAATTTCAGAATGCTTTACGAACTCATTAATGTTTCCCCATTGTATCTAATGTTTTACATTTTGTACTTTAATCAACAAATGGACAGGGAGTAAAATAAGCCATTACGATCAGGTAGTTAGACTAATAATAACTGTAACGGGACATATATAGGTAACTTTGACCTACATTTGACTGGTCATCAATGTGTTTGTAGTTGAGGCCCACCTTCTGATTGTAATGATCATTTGTATAAACAAAATGTTGAGTCATGAGGTGAGCTTAAACATAATACACATACACTTTTGATGTATGGGCCTCATTATACATTTGCAATCGTCACTGGTGTGCTACTTAATGTACAGTTATACTGGTCAAATTTGCTCACCTTTGCTGTTCCAGTCACTTTAATCACCCATACGTATTTATCCTGTTTTAGACTTAAAATTTTACATTGGAAGTAAATGCAAAGTACACTTTTCTGTGGACCTAAAATTATGTTTTAATGTATGAGAGTTGGTCAGGTTGATTTATAAAGATATAAGATTCTAATTGGCTTTGTACTTTTAAAGATATTTAAGGGTTTTTGGGGGCCCAGCCAAGTCGCTTACGGACTATACTGAGGCACAACTTTAGTTTATATCCAACATAGACATCATTTGAGTGCTAGTCAGTTCCAACGCCCAGTCTGCGATGTCCGTACACTCTTCTATATCCTTACTTATATCGTACGATGTCATCCTCTACCCAGTCTGCGATATCCGTACACTCTTCTATATCCTTACTTATATCGTACGATGTCATCCTCTACCCAGTCTGCGATATCCGTACACTCATCTATATCCTTACTTATATCGTACGATGTCATCCTCTGGAGATCGTACGGAGTCCGTACACTCATCTATATCCTTACTTATATCGTACGATGTCATCCTCTGGAGATCGTGCGGAGTCAAAGATGACTCGGAACTTTTTATATGATCTTTGAAAGGGCCGATACAAGCTATGGCCAGACACTACAGTTATACAGAAACCCTTTAGGACTTTTCAATTGATGGACTCGTACACGTAGTAAAAACGTTATACAGCTTTTATCATCCAGGCACAAATTGATGTCCCAAAAGTCAGGTCTTAAGAAGAGGGATTAAATTATAGTAAGTATATATCATTAGTGAACACTTTAATTTCGCTTATGTTTATACATGTATATATCAGGTTTTTAGGTAACGCGAAATCTTGATATTATTTAAAGTTTTTGTCGGCTGTGTTTGTGCCAGTTCTTAATTTGATATATAT
The DNA here is from genome assembly GCA_947247005.1 of Spisula solida. Taxonomy (NCBI): domain Eukaryota; kingdom Metazoa; phylum Mollusca; class Bivalvia; order Venerida; family Mactridae; genus Spisula; species Spisula solida. The sequence goes on along the minus strand of OX365957.1, from coordinate 38,795,868 downwards.
TTAATTTCACAAGAAATAGAATAGGGCAATATACTAAAGCCTATATTTGCCCTCTCGTATATTTATGGGCGGAATTTTAAAATATTGACTTTTAAGTTAAAGACGAAGCTCTCTAATTTCTGATGATGTAAATATATTTAAAATAACGCCATTAATAATGAAATGTTTATTAAAAACAAACTGCACCTCAGTGTCTGTATGGTCAATTTCCCTTTTTCCTTTTTAAGATACATGTATTATAAACTTTATTTAAAAACATTTTTTTGTTTACTCTTTACTCATAATACAGTTACCTGTGTGTGCTTGTGGTCTGTTTTTTTTCTTGTTTCTGTTGGGTGCAACCATCCCTGTCCGATTAGTTATTACCTTTTTAAAAACAAATGATCTCCATCATTTGGTCTGGTGGAAGGGTAAGTCAGTACTGGTTAGAACACAGTCCAGGTAAACTGGTTGGGTGAGTCAGTCGTCGTCGTCAAACTAAACTAGAAACATAAGCATTGGTCTGGTGTTCGTAATTGCTTAGATACAGCTTGAAGTGTCATCGACATGTTTTAAGTCATGAGCAACTTCGGCCGTATAGGACCGAAGAAATGCAAAAAAGCGCTAAACCTGCTACTTAAATATATATGTTTGTAAGATAGAACACGGAAGAAGAGTTGTGTAATAAGACCAATAGGAGGACCACTTTCATGTTCCAAATGTGATATAACCATTTTGGGATTAAGTCATTGGAAGATTGAACCGCATTTCTCTGGTACGAACTAGTATGTGTTTTAGATAATAAAATGACATGCATCCAGCTCTGGGCCACATGAACTCGATCAGTGGAGATTCTGAACTCTCATGTGTATATATACGCTCGTAGTAACGAAAAAGCCATATCAAATTATCAAACTATATCATAAAATCGTATTTCTTTATTCAGCTAATTGACAGACAAGTTCATTCAATGTAGTTACCTTACTTGAGGTTATATACCCAAACAGGTTGGCAATATGAGCCTGCTATGTGGCAATATGAAATGTCTATATATGTATAAGTATACTACACAAAGTTAGCCAAGAACCGATTAATTTACACTGCATTGTCAAATTATTGTTTTATATTTTGGTAAATTTCATTGCATGTGGTTTATTTTCATTCGAACTTCAATAGGCTTGTTCGCCCACAAGGACAACATAATAATAGTTATGTACATACACACATAACATGTAAACATTATATATAAACAAAACAAATAATCATCAATGATATTTTAATGCATAATCAACAGTACATATAAACATGAAAAACAAATGTAATAAAATATAATGTATTGGTATGGTTTCCAGCATTTATTTCAGTAAAATAGTTCCGGTTAGTCATTGAAAACATGAGCCCATCGACTTTCGTGTAGCCGTATGTTTGTTGTTGGTGCAATGTTGTCGCCCTGAATCTTATGTATTAGTCTTATTCTACTATCTCCGTTGTCGGATGAGCTCGTACGAGCATTGTACGATGGCCGTATGGACTTTGAAAACTGCGAGGCTTGCCGACGATCGCAAAGGAATAGCATGAATACGATGCGGTCACCGTTCGAACATAAGAGCACTGTACTAGCTCCTTGTGAAATTCAGGGCAATTTCACGTTGCCGGGGCCGCCAGGCTGCCAATATCACGATGAGCACTAGGTTCCTAGGCCGCCGGGCTTCCAATTTCACACAGCTAGACCGCCAGATTGCCAATTTGACGCTGCTAGGCTCTTTGAAAGGCGATTCGGTGTATCGTATCTGTATGATAAACAGTATGAACATTATAACAAAAATATACGTAATTCTGTGACAACGCACGTACATGGTGGGTTCTTTGCGAACTTTGAGTAGTATAAATATATACTTTATATTATAAAATACGAGGTTTCATTTGCCAGATGTGGGAAGTCGGAAGTGATTTATTTACTTTCTATATATAAGATGTCTATCTTTGATGAAATATTTCAATAACCTACTGATTATTACACATGATACAGCAACAAGTCAAAATTGAATTAAATTACGTGTGATATTTAGCACGACTGATCGCGCCCGGACATATCGTGGCTTAATAAAGGTGTAGCGGGCGGTCTCTCGTATTCTTTGATCAAACGCCGCTTTTCATTATTTTTTTTTATATTTGAAATATCTGGTTAAATAACTGGCATGTTAAAACTCCTAATTGGCGATTTATTTTCCATACTAATTTTTACTATCATGACGTGCTAATTTATTACAATAATGAGTGTGATTTAGAAGCCTCAATTACGACGTCACATGTCAATTATTTATTTATTTAATTGAGATATGAAAGACGACCTGCTTGCTATATACCAAATAATGATGAATGCACGTACTTAACTTCTATATAAGGTTATTTTCTGGTCCCGTATTTACAATACATGTGTCTGTTCCATATACTTCGTCTTCAATCTTAAACCTACCGGTCTCACAAGGTAGAACTGTAACTCCCACATATATTACCTGTCGGCCTTACCACGCCTGTTGACAATGGCAGGACTCACTCCCACATATAGTAAAACTAGTTATATATCATTCGTACACCGAATCAAAATATTAAATGAGCGGTGTATTCACTTCGAAATGAAATGTAGAAAGCTGAAAAAGTCACCGACACCTTGTTTATCTTTCACACGATACTTGGCCTTGTGCAATTATTCAGATTACAAGGACCATCCATGTGATACATTACGCCCTCAATCGCAAATGGATTGAAATTGTAATCAGTAATATTTATTATCTCTTAATAGACTGCGTAGTGTAAATAATGTTGAATAAGCAAATAGAGCAAACCTATTAAAGTTACATCCTGCCAATCTGAATCTTTTTAAAAATAAGTTTCACAAATGGCCTTTTAGTCCTGTGAATTTTCAAAAAATAAAAATGCATGTTCCTATGAATCGGTTCTGTTTTTTCTATATTCTAATAACTTAGCATTTCCTGTGTAAAATTAGCATACATGTCCAAATGTCCCTAGTAATCTGTTGACAAAGATGCGGAAAATATGTCATGTTAAACCAAAAATGTTATTTTATGTCATTTTCACGACTATGTTTATGACACAAAACCTTCGAAAAAACGATGGCAGTCTTGCTTCACTTTAATATTTTAACTTACTCAGTGTTCTGCATATTTTTATAAGAAAGTGTAGCGGGAATGCCATCGTTGTTTCGGGGAAGGTTTTACGTCATGAAAGTGGCTAAAATTGACAATATTAAATTTTACATAAGATTTGTCGATATATTACGAGGGCATTGGAATATGAAGGCTTAATTTGTTTTCAAAAGAAAGTGTTAAGTTATTAGAAATATAGGACAGACTTATAGGAACATGCATTTTTATTTTTTGGCGAAACAAAGGGCCCAATTAAGCCATAAACGAACCTTGTCTTTTTTACATTTTATGATCATATTTGCTGAAACATCTGTAATTAGAATTTTATAACTTATTAGCATGCCTTAATATTATCTAAGTCGCATTATTAAGTGACAAAACAATCAAATACTGTATTTGTTAAAACGACATCGAGTTTTGTTTTTAAGAAGTTGATGTTTTGTCACACAATACTTCGATGTAAAGATATTTTAATTTCAGTTTCACGACAACGGTTGTAATAACAAAAAGCGTTAGCCAATGTGGTCACAAAAGGGACGATGAATAATTGACACATACTACTTTCAGCCTTTTTTATCAACTTGCCTATCAAACAACATTGCTCATGTACGAGAAGGTTCCATATATTAGGAGTGACCATCGAGTCAAACTGTTCATTTCTAAATCAACATAACGTTTTGCAACAAAACCAAAACACGCAAAGGACTAATTACTGCCACATAATAGACTTTTTGGGTATTATAAAAATAACCACAAAAAAGCGTTAGCGCAAAGACTTAGTGACATTTCTTTCGCAAACGTTAGAAAAATCTGAAATGTAATGTGTACTTTGTCCTTAATACTACATCTCCAAATGTCATATTTTATGATAATAAATGCCAGTATATTGGAAAAAAGATAATGAAAATCGTACACGGAAGGCAACTCTCAACAGAAACAGCCTAGCAGGAAAGGAACAAAAAGAAACACAACAAAAAGAAAAGAAGTAGAATAGACCACAAGCATACGTTACGATGCACAAGACAATTCTGAACTAGCTAATGAAACTTAACCGCTGCAAGTCATCATTTTAGGTGTCACGAAAAAAGTAAATAAATTCAACAAACACTGAAAGTGGTATAACCCTGCTGCTTCTTAAATGAATTTTTACTGAACGAGAAAATGCAACTAAATCGATGCAAGTCCTAATTTCAGTTGTCAAAAATCCTAAAAATACTTTCAGTACTTTGATTAACTTAACGTCAGCAAACAATGCGACTTGTATATATCTAGTTGTCGATTAAATTGAATTATATTTACCACCTTGCGTTTATAAAACTATGACAGTTCTAAAGTAATTTCATATTCTATCATTCTGTATCGCCACCTTTCATTATATGGCAAAGACGCACCCTTGCGTATCTTCATAGCCGACTTTCCCACGCTATAATTTGACGGGGATATTGCGAAACGTTTATGTAGATATGTTATAATAATCTATCACGGTACGAAAAAAATGTTCTTCTCGCGTCGTCTAACCATGTTCGTATGTTCGCCCTTTGGCAAAACGTAGTTGATTAATTCATGATATAGAGTATTAAATAAAAATTTCAATATAAGACGATAATGAAAAATAAAAACCTGCTAATTTTACGCAACATTCACATCGTTTTTAAGAGTGCTAATATTACATGTAATAGGATCATAACGATACACTATTTCAAAAGTGCACTTTGCACACCAGACTCTATATTGGAAATGCTAATAACATATATGGTAATATAGGATTATACTCCTGCAATCAGTATCATATCTCTTGCAACGCTTGTGCAATTTTGCAAAAAGAACTACACAAAGATACGTCAATCTGGTTAAAATAATTCCTCATATAAACTTTTGCCGCCTTGAAGGTCGTGCATTTCACTGTCATATTGCAAGAAACGATTACCAAACCCAAGACCTCGCATACAGACAGTTACCACTCAATACATACATACTAGTGCACAGTTAAACATGTGCTCCTTATCCATTCATGAGCGTAAATGTATTTTGACAGTTGTCCTCATTGACCTTTTGGGTGGCAAGATATAACTGCAACACATTTCGAAACTGCTCTGATACATTGGCTTGGTTTTGGCGCTAACTAAAGTCTGGTCAGGTTCGATGATCTGCGCATGTCTGATTTCTCCAGACGACAAAACCCATATTTGTGTTTGAGTAGTTTCAAGAAGGGGCTGGTTTAACAAGAATATAAGCAAACTAGCGTTGGCAGGCTGGCTTCCCGGCAGAACCGTTCCTACACTGACCAAATAGCAACCCTTCGCATCATTGTTATCGTTAAGCAATCCCTTGAGTGGAACTCGTCACTATACATCAATTTTATAGACTACAAAAAGTCATTTGACAGTCTGGACAGAGATACCCTTTGAAATTTGCTAAGACACTTTGGCATCCGATACAAGCTTGTTCGTCTTATTAGAAACTCCTGCGAAGGAATGTCATGTAGTCATACATGATGGACAACTCATCAACAGCTTCAACAGGAGTTCGCCAAGGGTGTTTGCTGTCCCCGTTCCTCTTCCTGCTCCCTATCGACTGGATTATGAAGACGTACACCAGCGAATGAAGAAATGGGATCCAATGGACCTTATAGAGCCAGCTTGATGATCTGAACTATGCCGATGACCTGACACTCCTCTCTCATACTCACCAACAGATGCAGGAGACAACAAACATCATTGCAGCTACCTCATCACAGGTTGGACTTCGAGTACACGCTGGAAAGACCAAAATACTCAAGGTGAACAACAACAGCAATGAACTAACAACAATTCTACATGGAACACCCTTGAAGGAAGTTGAATAATTCACATACCTGGCAGTATCATGAACCAACAAGGAGGAACAGATTCAGACGTTAAGACAAGGATAGGCAAAGCATGGGCAACTAATATCCAGCTGAAGAATATCTGGAGTCCAAAAGAACTATCCTTGTCAACCATGTTTCGACTGTTCAACTGCAACGTAAAGCCAGTAATGTTGTATCGAGCGCAAACCTGGAGGACCACTAAGTCGGTTCTTAGAAGAACTCAGACCTTCATCAATAGTTGTCTCAGAAGGATTATCATAATTCGATGACCAGGCACCATTGGTAACACCGACATATGGGAGAGATCCGGCCAGCTTCCTGCAATAGAAGAAATCAGGAAAAGAAGACGGGGCTGGATAGGGCACACATAGAAACCGCCAAAAAACATCACCAGACAGTCGCTGAGGTGGAACCCTCGGGGGGAAGAAAACGAGGCCGACCAACAACACCTGGCGCCAAGACCTTGAGGGAGATATGACGAAGATGGTACTGACATGGACACAGATAGAAAGAACAGCCCAAGACAGATCACTCTGGGTGACCACTGTTGGCGGCCAATACCCCTGGAGGGATGGAGGGCCTAAGTAAGTAAAGTAAGTAAAAGCGTTAGTTCAACCATGGTTTAACAAATGAAGATTTTCGCAGTCTCTTATGGAAGCCCTGGAGGGCACTTTTGACTTAGGTGTTGTGACTTGTAACTTATGACTTGTGACTTAGAACTTGTGACTAATGACTTGAGACTTACGACTTGTGACTTACATTTTATAAATAAATCTGCGCGCACTTCTTTGGACAGCGTGGATGGTAAAGGATGATGTCTAAATCGGAATTACCTGATAATAGTCTATAGAGAGTCAGGTAAGTCGGTATTAGTTTTGTTTGATTGAAATCATCATTGTTGAAGGCCCCGACCCGTTATTCTGAATTGTTAACAGAATTAACTAGAATACCCTTCATGTAATAGCATAATTTCCCCTGGCATAGCTGTGTCTTATACGAGTACATGTGCATACATAAGTATTATGGTTTGCTTCCTTTTCGTTATCATTTGTGATGGATAGTTCGGATCATACATGGTATAATGAATTGGACTTTAAGTTTTGTTGATGTACATGTATTAATAATTATATGTTCATCTACATTTTTCCAGGTGAAGAAAATGGAATGTCCGTGTTATGTGTGTGTGTTCGGTGCGTTTGGTTCGACAAATGATGTGGCGGTGCAAACCTAATTACCTGTATGTCTTAAAACCCAGCAAAGCAACCGGCTCAAATGTAAACTTGGCAATTGTGTGACACTATGGGCTAGAATAGATTTTGAATGTGATTGTGTTACATGTATGTACCATAATGTAGAAGTAGAACATTATAAGGTTTTGCGGACAATTCCAAGTTGTGGATATCAATACATTAACATTTATGGCGCCTACGAACTAAGCTTTTCAAGATGGCTTTATATTATTCGCATAAGTTTAATTTCATAGATGTAATGTCGGTCAGACATGTTTAGAAATAATACGCCATTTTGTCATGTTTTGAAATACATGTGACCTAAACAATCTTATATTGATTTATGTCGAATTTATTTTGAATAAACTTTGTAATGCAACAGACTCAAAGTTGTCATTTGCAAATGTGTTTTTGTCTACCGTTCATCTTTTACAACATAATACTGCATTTCAGTTAACTTTGTTTACAATATAAAGCAAAGACCAAAAACACTGTCAATTACATTATTAAATATCATTCCAAGATTTTGGCTTTAATGGATACTGATAACAAACGAAGGATAACAAACTCATATTAAATTACAACATTTATAATAATAACACTTATAATGATACATTTTGCTGTCTATAATTTTATCAAAGGTAGTGTGTATGTCACATTTTACACATCTCAAGTCTCAAGTCACAAGTCACAAGTCACAAGTCATAAGTCACAAGTCACAAGTCACAAGTTACAAGTCACAAGTTATAAGTCACAAGTCATAAGTCACAAATCAAAATCTTAATTGAAATGCAGAAATAAAACAGACGTTATAACCATGCTTTACTTTACGATTAAATGTCAAAATTAATAGAGCAACATACACATGAAGTTATACTCAAGTGGCTCAGCATAACAATACCGACTTACAACATGCCATAATTAGTTATACAAATATTTTAAATCATTGAATATGCTGTAAATTGGTGAACTTCTGAATTAAACACACGCCTTCCCAACATTCCAAAATCAATTGGAGTACATGTATATCATCAAGGTTTTGGTGTTGTACTATATCATGGTACAGGGTCTTAGAGATCCTATATCATAAACATTCTTATTTTGTGCCAGTCAGTCCAGATCGGTTTGTATTTCTCTCTCGACTATATCAACAATAACTTCTATTTGAGTATATGAAGGTTCATAACGAGACAATAATATTGTGCTCAACTTGTGTGGGTTTATTGTAAGTATATGCAGTTCTGTCCATTACAGTAAGAGAGTTGCTCACAGCCTTTTATGCAATATTCCACAAGAGATATTTTCAGGATTCCACGACAGCTATTTCATTTATCTCCACCTGCAAAAACAAACAAACATTTTAATTACACTGGTCATTCTATTCACTCCTCTTAACCTAAATATTCGTCACGATTGTGACGCTAAAATTATAATCTAAAGTTGGAAATATATTATAGCAACGTCAACGCTAACTTTGTTTGCAATAACATATCGATAAAGAAGAATTTTAAACCTAACTCTTATGTAGTAGAATGAGTGTAATTCCGTGAACAATTGTTATTTAATGAAACAACTAAAACTTACTTACCTGTCTTGCTATATATATTAAAATCCGATTCACATATCATCTGTTTTTATCCACGTTATTGTTGGGCGTAAGGGAAAAATAAAGCATGCAAATATATTTATAGTTTGTTTGGTCACAACTCCTAAGTCACAAGTCACAAGTTATAAGTCACAAGTCAAAAGTGCACCCTGTGGCCTACGCAAGTCACAAGTCATAAGTCATTAGTCATAAGTCAAAAGTGCCCTCCAGGGCTTCCATAATCCACGCTGTCCAAAGAAGTGCGCGCAGATTTATTTATAAAATGTAAGTCACAAGTCGTAAGTCTCAAGTCATTAGTCACAAGTTTTAAGTCACAAGTCATAAGTTACAAGTCACAACACCTAAGTCAAAAGTGCCCTCCAGGGCTTCCATAGTCTCTAGTTAAACTATGGTGACAATGGTTAGCACTAAAATTCAGCAATAATACAGCGAGACTATCGTTTGTTTATGTGGTTAGTTAGTTATTTGTATTTTGACTACCACAGTTACTGTAGTAAGTGTGGGGTCATTCGTGTCTTTCCCTGTAAGATTGTCCAATGACCAAACGTCTTCGAGGATTGGGACAGTTGGGTGATGCAAGGAATTCAGGTGCATTTTACTAGCACTTTCGTATTAGTTCGTCGGCTGGCTCTAATAGTCTCCAATGTCCATTTTTTTCAAAAATGAGGTTTTTTGCATTTTCTGTCTAATTGACATTGCTCAATGTCCTGTGAAAAAATTACGTCATAATTTCAAGTGCAAAGTGCTTTTTGTCAGTAATGTTTTGCTCAAAGTCCAGTATTTGAAACACTACGTAGCGTGCATGTTGCTGAATGTCCCGGAGATTGGTTACTCTAAGGGCAACTTAAACTAAAATAAATAAAGTTGACCAATTGCCGTCCTTTATTTTGTCACGTGATTAACTAAAATGTTTAATATTAAGTTGCTCATTGTCCTCTAGTAAGTCGTTCTTATATTATCCAATGTCAAGATCAACCAATGAAACCGCGTTATTTCGGTAATATTTTGTCCAAACTCCAGGTGTGCAACTACCAAATGCAAAAGTTGCTCAATGTCCAACTTCGGGATAACACACTTTTTCAAAACAGACGTGTCTACGTCAATTTTAAGGCAGAATAATGAATGCAATGGGAAGAATGAAGCCATAGTACTATATCTACGTTTTTAAAATTTTAAAATCGGTTGACATAAAGATATTTGACAAAGTCAAATGTTCAACCCTCATTTTCTCCAAAACATGATTTTGGCACTTTTATCACTATTAGAACCAGCCGACGAGTTCTCGAACGTGCTCAGTGTCTCGTATCGATACAACCTACGCACTACTACCTTTGGACAGGGTTTTTCCCGGGAATATTTTAAATAGTCTGTGTTACAATCCCGTACATCTCTAGTTGAGGTGGAAACACTGATAAGCGCTTCAGAAATGTTTCATCGCGAGTCAAACAAGGGACCTCTCGATTAGCAGCCTAAACCATTATCTGAATCACATGAAATACTGTATATATAATACTATCATGTGTAATTCACGGCGTACTGTTGCTTGGAAATGCATTTATAAACATTTTAAGCCAATAAGTGAATCGTGAATATTCGAAAATTCGAAATATTACTCTATATATATTACAAGTAGCTACATCCCTTTAAGTCGTAAAACGTCATTAAATATACCAATAAAACATCACGTGGTCTTCTATGACATATTAATGAGGCCCTAGATTTGATCATGTCATATACTGCGGCGTCTATAAACACGATGTAAATGGTCATTATGTCTATTGAATCATCAACAATATGTAGTTTTATTATTTTATACATTGAAATTAAGTGTTGTAGACTTAGAATTGAAATAAAACGTATGTCAAGAAAATGCGCATAAACCAAAACACGTCGAACGATGTAAAACTAGACAATACTGCTTGTAAAAATATACATTACATGACATGAACAGTCAAAGATCAACTTAATAATTCATCTGTCGGAAAGTAACATGAATGAAATGAAGAAAAACATATTAAAATGAACCGTTTTATTCATATTACTTAACTTAAACGAACTTTATGACTGGTTTGAAACTTCTTGATGTTTGAAATTTGTTAACAAAGGACATTTAAGAGTCTGGTTCGAATTAAAGCCATAATGTAGGCGATAACTCATATTATCTCATACGTTATATGGCTTTGATTCGAAGGTATTTAAAGCTTTTAGTCAGTGAAGACAGTATAATTATATCGTACATACCACTGACCGAAACTTTCCGAAAACTACTTCTTACTTACGGAAATCAAGTTTTTTTTTAAATTCGGTTTGGTCAACATGACCAGTTCCGAATTTCAGGAAAATAGGCTCATTAGAAGCACATTTTGATGCAGATTTCAAATATGCACGCGTCTTATCAGGTCGTAGGTTGCACTTACGATCATCTCATTCTAAGCCAGCGATAAGTGCTAGAAACAACGACAATGTTTGGTCAAACTTGAATGGCCAGAATGATGCAGATAATAATAATAACGACTTTATTTTAAGAGGCGACACAGATGGGCAAACCCAGTCTTCCATGTGAGCCTCTATAATAAGATCAGTCAAGTAAATGTATTCTCCTACTATATCAATATGTTGTCCTCATAGGTCGACAACCTTCTGGATTTTGGAAATTAACTATCATATGCAGAAGATTCGTCTTTTGGATATATTTCTGAATGCAGAATATCATTCAATTGAATGTACTGTCTGAATGCAAATTATTTCAAAAATGGGTAAATGATGCATTAAGATAAAGGTACACATTGTTCTCCAAAAATACCGTTCTATCCATATTGTATGCATCGTACATCAGTATATTTTAATTTCCATCAACTTTTACATTCCTATTTCAATGTGGATATCTTTCGGAAGTCAGATTTATACCCGAATACGATTCAATATACGGTAATAGTTATAAAGGTTTTAATGACATATTCATCATAAAAATATATGATTTATACATACCCGAAATCATATATTACTAGTAAATGATAAAATGATATATATATAAATTCGCTTATTATTCATTGTCATTACTTTTTACCGCTATCACTTTACAGACTATAGGTATTATTTCATATCAGAAGGATAAATGTTATTTATTATATTAGTGTATTTCCGCTTTATTTATAATAGATACTTAATACGTTTTTAAAGCGTATGTTATCTTTTAATGAAACCGGCATCTCGATAATTAAATAATACATTTCATTGCACTCGACTCGGTGGTTACTGTAAAATGGTTTCATTTTGAAAGGACAATAGCTACTATACATAGCTAATGTTTCCTGGTTGTAAATGTATCCGACTTAAAATAAATATTGTATTGTATTGTATTGTATTGTATTGTAAAGGAGATATGTGTCGTACATTTCAGTTGTACATTAGCTCGACTACGAAATCAAATCACACACGATTAGTCCATCTTTCTACATGCATTAAGTTTCGTCAGCCCTGTAAAAGTGGATGAGCGTACCGATTTCAGTGTTCGCATCGTGTCCGTGTCATGTCAAAGATGATATAAAAATAGTACCAATGACACACGGAAACCGGATTTTCTCCTTTTATACCCATAGTAGCGATATATTATATCAGGGGTAACACGTTGTAGAACTTGTTTTACAACTAATTCCTAAAATACATTTAGTTTCGTGTCTTTATGTGAAGTCCGTTTCAAATTTCAATCAATTAACCACGCCACGAAGTTGAATTTTTACCCCCCCCCCCCCCCCCCCTCCCCAAAAGACAAAATACGCTAATACCCGCAAGTAGACATTATGATGATCTTGTTTATCGCAATTCCATGCAAGGCCATCTAAATCCTATTTCTGTTATGAACGTAATTGAATAAACTAGACCTTTAAATACAGGGAAATAAATCGACGTGTCAGATGCCGCCACTATTAGAACAATAGATCAAAGGCAACATAACACGAACTATGTCATATAGAGTCCTGTATACTCTATCAATTATGTCCAATGACACTGTGTCGCCATATTAACCGCTTCATTCGAAATACAATATGAATCTTAATAAGTCGGTAACTTAGTTACATTGTAAATTACGTTTAAGTATCTAAATTCTTAAAAAATACTGTCGCCACTTATTGTTCGAAGTATCTTTACTTCAGAGCATTTTTTTTAAATAATGAAAAAATAACGTTTTGTATTTCATGAAAATATGCATATAATTAAATAGAATCAAATGCTACAAATGAATACGATCACTCAAGGTCTTTCATTTCCTGATAACATTGTTAATTAAATGAGCAGATTATTAGTCAGTTACACATAGACAGACAATGTCTGCTTGCGTGATTAATATAATTTATTTTGTGATTCACAAATAGCATTGCTCAAGTTGGTAGGGTATCGTATTTAAAAAAAACATGATTGGTTAGTACTGTGACCTTCAAAAACATTGCAGAACTTTATCAAAACTGTAACTAAGACTTCAGATTGTTACCCTAACTATTATTTGTATCATAGTTACTGTGGTAGATAAGAGTGCAATAATTGCAATACTGCACAGGAAAACATGATAACTGTAATACTGCACTGGGTGTGGCACATCAACCACGACCTCCGTCAAACTATAATACAAATTACATACAGAACCAACACTAGGATATCGATTTAATCTCGGGCTACGCCCTCGACTACATACGATAAACTTATGTTACAGTTCTGTATCTATAACGTAATTTCGCTCCCATGCTGTTATAAATATATCTAGTTTAATTTTGAGTTGACGCAAGTAAACAATGGATCACATCGATTAATTAGACAAAAGTTTAAAGGACAATAAATGATACTAATTTTTTATTTTGCAAAGTGAAGTCCAAGTTTTAATAAGGCCCCGTTTCAGAAGTACTTTAAAATATTTACTGTAACTGTTTCACACTGATACGGGTAAATGTTGTTAATATAAAGCCCCGCAAGTTTCCATTAAAGTCAATCAAACGCCGCTGCATGATCAAACTGAGATTTTCATCGAACAGTTTTCAGTGACTATGCTAGTGTTCATTTAACCTTTCCTACAGGGAAATGTCCAAACATATCCAAACAGCAAAGGTAACTCCTATTTTTAAAACAAGGTCAGAAGACAGACAAGAATAACTATAGACCCAAAATGTCCCGAATATATCTCAAATAATATTAAATATATTAAAGAATCAGGCCACATGATTTCTAGTCAAAAATTACTTCACAAACCAAAAAGGAATTAATTCGAAAGGCATTAAGTTACACTGGACCAATACTTTGGGACAAGTTACATGTTCATATAAGAAGAGCTAGCTCTCTAGAACAATTCAAAGAATGTTTATAAGATGGTACTTATAAAATAACTGTGTTCTAGAATTATTGTAAACATTATATTTATTGTCTTTGTACCGTAGTGTGTATTTGAATAATTGAACCATGTAAACTTTTCATTATTCATCTAAGTTAATATGTATCATCTTCTTTAATTTAATTTGTTAAATTTGCCTACTTTCATTTCATTTGTTAAGTTTACTGTGATTGCAACTTTCTTGTTAAATGTATGTATTATATGTTGAGGTCCGCATGGAAGATTGTGCTTATATGCCAATGTGTTAACCTCGTAAAATAAAGTCATTATTATTATTATTGTGTTTCCAAGGTATTCCCTTTACCAACCAAGATATTATTTTTCCCTGCAAGGTGTTATCTTCTTTGACGAGGGGTATAAAAATCGAGAAAGAAGAGCAACCAGTTAGGGCTCTATGCAGCGGAAACTCGCTGCAGCGGAGGCTCTTTGCAGCGGAGGCTCTTTGCAGCGGGAGCTTGATATAGCGAGAGGTTTATGTGCCGGAAGTCCTATGTGCCGGAAGTCATATGTGTCGGAAACGGTATGTATCGGGAGAGGGCGATATTCAGCTGGCGATCTATGCGGACTACTTGTACTGGTTTGTAGAACTAATAGTATATTTGCATTTTATATATAAATCAACATGTTCGCTTATAAATTATAAAACGTGGATATAGGCATTTAAGCGACGTACATAATGAACAAAAATACCATTCATCTATTTTATGGCCATCGTGGGTATTTAGGATTTTGATCATCGACGGAAATTGGTCTCAACACTGAAGTCATCTTGTGAAGTTATAATGAACGTTAATTGTATTAGTAAACTACCTATTATAACCGCAATTGACATTTAACCTCAAAGGAATTTTTTTTATATAATTTAGCACAATGATTTATAATATGATAAATAGTGTAATATACTCTCTTATATCATTATATTGTGTAGTAAATTATAATACATCTATATTAGCCTGTATTGATGTACATTGATGTTTGATTCTTTAAGAAAATCAGTTGATTTTTTAAACATCCTTTAAAGAAAAGCAGTTGATTTAATGGACATTATCTCGATTACATCATATTATATTAGTCATGGTTATAGGCAGGATCATTCTATAAAATACATTAAGAGCGGCTTTTATACCTTTAATGCTAAACGCAATACTAATAGAATCTACATAAAAGATAAATATCTAATAAAACATTTGTAGACCTATTTGTAAGCATTCTTGTCATACGAGTATAAGCACGATCCACGTATTCGTATAGTATACATTTGCATCTTGAAAATAGATAAACTAAATGCAATTGATCTGCTGTATCTTGAATAATAGTCTTACTTGTGCAAAAATGCTTTTACAAAACCTCTCTTGAACAACACCTTTTTCAGTAATAACATATTCAGCAATACATGTAGCATATTACGTAAAACCATTTACTGCATTTTCAGTAACAGCATCTTCAGTAACAGCATCTTCAGTAACACCGTCTTCAGTAACAACATCTTCAGTAACACCATCTTCAGTAACAACATCTTCAGTAACACCATCTTCAGTAACACCATCTTCAGTAACAACATCTTCAGTAACAACATTTTCAGTAACATCATATTCAGTAACAACATCTTCAGTAACACCATCTTCAGTAACAACATCTTCAGTAACACCATCTTCAGTAACACCATCTTCAGTAACAACATTTTCAGTAACAGCATCTTTAGTAACACCATCTTCAGTAATAACATCTTCAGTAACACCATCGTCAGTAATAACATCTTCAGTAACACCATCTTCAGTAACACCATCATTTCAGTAACAGCATCTTCAGTAACAACATTTTCAGTAACACCATCTTCACTAACAACATTTTCAGTAACAGCATCTTCAGTAACAACATTTTCAGTAACAGCATCTTCAGTAACACCATTTTCAGTAACACCATCTTCAGTAACACCATCTTCAGTAACAACATCTTCAGTAACACCATCTTCAGTAACACCATCTTCAGTAACAACATTTTCAGTAACAGCATCTTCAGTAACAACATTTTCAGTAACAGCATCTTCAGTAACACCATCTTCAGTAACACCATCTTCAGTAACACCATCTTCAGTAACACCATCTTCAGTAACACCATCTTCAGTAACAACATCTTCAGTAACACCATCTTCAGTAACACCATCTTCAGTAACAACATCTTCAGTAACACCATCTTCAGTAACAACATCTTCAGTAACAACATTTTCAGTAACATCATATTCAGTAACAACATCTTCAGTAACACCATCTTCAGTAACAACATCTTCAGTAACAGCATCTTCAGTAACAACATTTTCAGTAACACCATCTTCAGTAACACCATCTTCAGTAACAACATTTTCAGTAACAGCATCTTTAGTAACACCATCTTCAGTAATAACATCTTCAGTAACACCATCTTCAGTAATAACATCTTCAGTAACACCATCTTCAGTAACACCATCATTTCAGTAACAGCATCTTCAGTAACAACATTTTCAGTAACACCATCTTCACTAACAACATTTTCAGTAACAGCATCTTCAGTAACAACATTTTCAGTAACAGCATCTTCAGTAACACCATTTTCAGTAACACCATCTTCAGTAACACCATCTTCAGTAACAACATCTTCAGTAACACCATCTTCAGTAACACCATCTTCAGTAACAACATCTTCAGTAACACCATCTTCAGTAACACCATCTTCAGTAACAACAAATCCAGCTGCTACATTTTTATATTCTGCAATATGTCTAATGTCTGTTTAAAAAACAATGTTTGAATTGCAATATATTTTATCTTCATGCATTGTTTGCAAATTAATATATCCTGATCCCACAGGGAATAACAATGTCCTAGGTCGAATCCCGTCATTGTAAAACCAAAACTGTCAAAAATACACACGGACCTGCATGGTCAACAGGTTATGGTCATCGACTTCAAATCACTTATATATGAGCGATATAGAGTTAAATCCCACAAGCAATGTAGAAAACGTAACCCACAGTCGTACTGTTAGGCACATTTAATGTCTCATCCAATGTAGTAGCTGGTGCATGTTTCTAGTTGTTCGTTCATGATTTAAAGTCCAAATTAAAACCTCGATACTCAATCTGTGTGTAGTCAAACTTATTTCTAGGCCAGACACGTACTCCTTGTTGACAATATCTGGGAGTAAAACGTTCAAGTGAGGAATAATTCTATGGCATAAGGAAACTATGTTCTTTTAGTTTAGGTATTTTCGAATGCTTGGATTTTGGCTGTTCTAGAAACAGATTATACATAGGAATGGACCTCATGAAAAAGGACGTTCCAAAACGTTGCGTGAAGATGGATGTATCCTTCGAAGAAAAGTTAAAAGATATAGAGCAAACAACAAGTGTTTAATTATCATAACTATAATACAACTATTGTTACACACTAGCTACACCATTCATTTACCATGAATTGCAATACAGTGTACATGCAAAGAATGAGGAAATACTTTTTACACTGTTTTCTAAAAACAATCATATATTTTCAAAACTAGCCTTGCTTTCAGCGTTTAAGTTCAATTTATCGTTCAGTTATGTGATGAGCATTGTGTCTTGTAATTGTGGTATGTGATGTTTTTATGTTTTCCGTGTTCGGCTGGTAAAGTTGAGTGCTGCATTCCCTGTCCGATTATCTTTTATCTATTTGCAAACATTTTGTACTTTTGAGATTTTTGTTATTTCAATCATGTTGGCCAACACATTATCTGACTGTTAAAATACCTCAAATACACAAATAGTCGCAGCTAAAATAAGATATTTTTTTAAAAATTAATGTTTCAAGAATTCGCCATATTATATTCTTCTGTGTCATTGACGTGCATAAGAGAAAATTGTTCAAAGAGAATCTTGACAACTTTCAAAAATGACTAGAACATATTGAATAGTGTAAGTTTGCTTTTCGGTTGCTTAGTTATGTTGCTTTCAGATGTTTTGTTGGTTATGGTAGCAGTTTTCATATAATTTCGAGCAACACAAAGTATGTGTTAAATGTAAGAGTGAACATTAAACTGTCAAAGCATAACAGGAAAAAAACTTTTATTGGTATATAATAAACATAATTATTTGCCAATGTTTAATCGTCTTTTAAATGAGAAATACTTGTATATCAATATATGATTATTTAGGTATAAAGTTAGTGCAACGCTTAATAGCATTCCTGATCGTCTGGCTTAAATCAAATTAAAACATACAAACAGACGGACACTATAAGGCTTTGTGATGCTTACGTGGAGCGAAGCATGTCACATTATGTGTTCTAAATGTGTATTACAATTTGAAATAATATATGCGTATATTCTATAAAACATATATTGTAGGCCAAGCATAACAAAAATAAATGAGCCAAGCATATTACTATAACAAATAAATATGAAGGATACGACTACACAGTTTCATTCGGACGCCCCCTCCCCGTATGCTACCTTAGGTGATTTTGCCATTGTTAAAGAGCACAGAAATGACCACTTAAAGAACAAAGAAATTAAATGAGATGACTTTAATAAGATTTATATTGTGTTGGGCCACACCTCCGAACATCTCACAAATTTGTCGTGGGTGCATAATTCTAGGAGACAACGATATGTGTTCAGGAGATGAAATGAGATGTAGTTCGCGGATGCGCCGTTAGTTTTCAAAGATGTATTTTGCGTGATGGAGATTTTAATACTTGACACACAAATAGATGATTAACAAATGTACTTCTTGTGAGGGTGGGAGGCGATATGTGTTTATTCGTCAATGAAATGACTTAGGAACATTGTTTCAAATTATCTGAGAGTCCCCTATACAGAGAGAAGGTTGTGCAGCGGCCATGTTTAGCCGCAACAGTTATGATGTTACAGAAACCGGTGTCCGTGTTTGTTGTGACAACCGTAGAAAAACTGGGTACCAGCTTTCGTAACGTCATATCCGTTGCGGCGAAACATGGCCGCTGCACAACCTGCTCTATATATGAGGTACACACGGATTATGGGATACACTCAGACAATATGAAACCATGTGCGTGTGTGAAATGATTCTTCAAAGCAACGTCCTATTAAATATTCCAGGAACTTTGATTTATGAACACTAACCTGATTATCCTATGTCATTAACATCTTTTCTCAGAACAGCTCTGCTGAACGTATCCATCTGTGGGACGTATTTGTTATAAAACCGTGCAAACATGCTTTTACTTATCCATTTGTTTTTTAGGATCTTTCAAACTTAATCGCCGATGCGAATCAGCGATAGTTTTCTCAGATAGTTCAAAACTGAAACAGCATTCCATATCTGGAGGAGTCGACTTTTCGGTGGAGCAAATTAGAAAATATCTTTGAAGAACACAGTAGGATGGATACAAGCTGTAAAGTGTACCAAAACCATTTCAATTGATGACAAAGCGTCTCTAGTAGTATTCCATGAACTTTATCCTAATCCCATATAACACTGTTATGGCAAAATCCCACACATATCGTTTACAGGAACACAAATTGTATCAATCAGTTGTCTATCGCAGAACTGACGCCAACGCTGAATATGAATTTGGTATTGACGTTTTGAAGATGATCTCCACGAAGCCATGTAGATTTTTGGTAGACTTCCTAAAATAATTTAATATATCAAGTTTATAAAGCGACCCTTTCATGCGACACAAACGTTCAAATACACTTTATGTACATTGTTGCAGCCACGATGGCACCGGTGCATCCTCCTGCAGTGCATAGACAGCATGATCTGACAGGAGGGACAGACTGAGAGATAGCCACTGAAAGGGAAGACATTAGATACAGGCATGTCGGGCGCTGCAGAAGTGCGTCTAGCTCTTATTTCGAATAGACAGTCTGGTTCATTATGTGACCGGTGTATAACACACATCTATAATACACAGCTTCGTGGCACCTTTTACCGGATACCACATGGTCAAATATAGCGGAAATACTACGAATAGAATTTCATAAATGTCGAGTTCCAATGCACGGGACAGTGCGTTTTCATTAAGCTACCGCCGCTAGAAAAGTATTTGATCCCCAGACAACTTGCAATCCAGAAGAACCATTTGATGAGGGTGTTGCTGATGAGTGTTCTGCAACCTTAGACGTATATACAATGGTATGTGAAGTAATCTGCTTCCATTGCGAGGAAAATATACCAATCGCCCACCTTCAAAATGATGATTATGAATAGGATAATATGTACTTGCATCTTCTTGTTCTAGTGTCTTAGTGCTGCTCATCGAAGACTATCACGTCGACTCCGTTTTTTCTTTGATCACTTTGATTCTGACAGTCCGTTTACTATGGCGAGTAATAATATACCAGATATTTATAGCGCCCTTTTTCATGCGAACGCACGTTCAAAGGCACTTTACCCATGTTGCAGCCACAAGGGCGCATGTGCATCCTCTACCAGTGCAGATACAGCATGCTCTGACCAGAGGGACAGACTGAGAGAAAGCCCCTGAAGGGAGAGAGAGACATTAGATACAGGCATGTCCGGCGCTGCAGAGGTGCGCCTAGCTCTTATTTCGAATAGACAGCCTGGTTCTTTAATGTGCCCGGTGTATATCACCGATACACTGCTTCCCGTCACTTCCAGATACTTTGCAGACCACACGGCCAGATATAGCGGGAAATATTATAAATATTTCAGAAATGTCAAGTTCCGATGCCAGGGATTGAACCCACGACCTCTGGATTGACAGCCCAGCGCGTTACCACTGAGCTAAATCTGCTTATATAGTACCACTCACGTCCCAGACTGTGGCCCTTGGATATTTACTGCCTAGATAAATTCGGTGATCGGTCCTCAATGAATCTTAGATAAATCATCCCCAAACAACTATGTGTCGAATAGTACACCCGGTTTACGAAGACTGCAATATTCAGACTCGAGTGATGGTTTCAGAATTTCCCTTCGGCTCATAACGAGCTGTCTATTGGTAAGTCCAAACAACAGTGCTTAGAACTTTAAATCAAAATGACATGATTTGTTATTTACGAATAAGACGGTACAAAACAAGGATGATCATTCTTGTTCATACAAAATGATGTTTGTTGGTTCACGTACCAATATCTTCAAATCAATTCCTTTTTGCAAATTCTTCCGAAAAAAATGTTGATGGTCTACTGGATACTTCCATGTGTAGTATGCCAACTTCCAACCAATCAAATTTTGGGCTAAATTCTTTACCTATCTTTGCTAATTTTAAATTATCTTATTTGTACGAAAATGGCAATCCAGTACAACGCATCATGTTCTTATGGTGGACATGCACATTATTCACGACATAATAGTTATGCAATAAGGTTATTTCCATAAATTAAATTTTAGGGGACAATTATTCTCAAAAAGTTGCAGTGTCTTTTACTTAACCTTGAAAAAACCAACACATACAACTATTCGATAAATACATTTTATTGAATTTTTGGAGTTCTGTAACTGTTTCTATGTTTCACAATTGAAAGT
This sequence comes from Spisula solida, assembly GCA_947247005.1. Taxonomy (NCBI): domain Eukaryota; kingdom Metazoa; phylum Mollusca; class Bivalvia; order Venerida; family Mactridae; genus Spisula; species Spisula solida. The sequence goes on along the minus strand of OX365957.1, from coordinate 38,774,179 downwards.
GTTGCCTCGGAGTTGTCCGTGTCGAGTGTGCACAGATGCCCGGATTCTTGTGACATCATACGCCGGAATGGTTGTCCTGGTAGTCCCAAAATGGTGAATAACCGAAATGGTAGGAACGTATGCTGAAATCAACGAATTTTCCGTTTTCTGAAACAAATAAGAAAATGTATATTGAAAACACCATCGTAAGAGCAGCACTACTGAATGTTCTGATGAGCAAGCGAATTAATTTTAATTAGTTTTAATTAACTAATATGATTCGCTTATTTAACCTGGATGTCCTACTGGTACGTTTTCCGCTTCAGAGGCTGGTGTTGGTGGTTCACTTTGGAAGCAGGGCATACCACAAAAGGTATTGCCCCGATATTGCATCATTGAAGTGTTGCGGCATAAAACTGGAGAGATTATGTCCAGGCGTAGAGATTATTTTAGATTGAAGCAGAGTTGGGCAGAAAGTGCCGATATAAATTGGTCGATCTTAATGCCGGATCAACTAAAAACGAAATAAAAGTATCATCTTTAATGTTTTCAGTATGCCATTGGCTGGTGGCGCTCAGCTTAATAAGATGGAAAACTTCACTACTCCTCTTCCCTCGTACATGTACCCTTGTGGCGACAGCTAGATACCATCAAGAATGAGGTCACTGTTGCAGTTTCATAGACGGTCGAAAATAAACAGGTTTGCAGAATATTTTCGGAACCCAGAAGGGTAACACCATTTATTCTCCCCGTCTAATGGTTTTATGGGTATCGGAGAACCGCCCCCCCCCCCCCAACCGTGAAGTATTTATATTGTACATTTGATGTGGTCTCAAACATATTAATTGCGTGTATTAGACAGGTATGTTGAGACCAAATTTACAAGCTTCTAATAAATGTAATCACACTATTTCATTTCTTTTGAGAAAAAAGTGATTATAATTATATAAAAATATTTTACAATATTTACTGAAGATTCTAAAGTAGCGTGTAGCTTTACATAAATAAACAATATCATAAATTGTACACCCAATACTAAGCGATATGCAAACATATCCCGTGGTGGTTTTAAAAAGGTCACGTAAGGTCCCCGGGAAAGGTCCCGCTTTGTGCTACATGGGGGCCACCGTTTCGTCTTTGCAAATATTTAACCAGATATCGAATCAAAAGATTATTTTGCAATTAGATACAAGACTAATACATTAATGTAAATAGCACTTGATTTGTGTTTATAAATCTCACGTCTCAAGCTATCGCGTGTATCTTACATTATACAAATCACATGACATCAAACAGAATCTCGCGAGAACGAGATATACGCACGTATTGTTGATTGATAGCTAATTGGACGATCCATCATAATGTATAAAGTTACAATTTTGATTTAAAGAGCGGGTAGTGTTTATATGTCATAAATGTTTATTTAAACGCCCTTTTCTCAACAATTTGCCGGTCGTATATACGTTATCTATTTTCGCCTCTGGGCGACACATATGGGCGATGCACCAAGAAGAGGTTTATCTTTAAGTTTTTTGGGATGATGCAAGCTACAGAAGATGCCTAAGCTCCAGAAGCATCCCTTGTTCTTTTACGTGCCTGATGTAAAACATCATACACACCAGGGCTAGGTTTTTAAAGTCTCATCCGAAATACCGTTAGTGTTAGGTGGGAAAAACTAAGAGCATTTCTGTTTTTATCCGGCTGTGGGCGGGATCGAACCTACAACCTTCGGATCAGCAGTCAGTAACTCTCACCACTGGACCACCCATTTGTCAGTCTGTGATATTAAGGCGACCAGACCAACTTACCTGGAATTAACTATCAACCATTACTAACTTGATCTTCCACAAACATAATTCGAACACCTTCTACTAGCACATACGAATATAAGGTATTTTGCCCATCAGATTCGTATGTGTTGTTTGAATGGTCCATTCAAGTCCTGCAACGTCCCATGTGTTATTCCGTTTTGAATAATTCAAAGATACTATGTCGCGAGTTCTGAAAGTACCTGCATATCTAGACAGGGTATGTGTTCGTTAGTTTATTTAATTATACTTCTTATTTTGATTTGCTGTACTAGTAATATACTAGGATACAAAAAGTGACTGGCAGGACGGACATACAGACCACAAATCCACATTTTGTGTGTTCGTGCCGAACGATTTACAATTCCCATAGCTGACGAGCGTTTTAGATGCCACCAGCTATTGTTCTGGGAGGCTGCAGGACCAAGGATTGCATTATGTATATATGGCATATGAGAATTCTCGTCCGTTCAATATCGTCTTGTGATATCTTACAGCGAAGTTGTCGAAGCGGAAGTGCAACCAGAATAATTTCATAAGGCAATGGACTTTATTACAATCTTTGTAGTTTTTTTCTCAATTTGCATTCTATTTCGGTTTTAACGCGGCTTTTCAACAATTTTTCATTTATATAGGGCGGCATATTCACCTAACCAGTTTTCTTAGTACTAGCTCTACCTTCTGTACAAGGAACTAGCTCAATTTACAACGCTCACAAATAACTATACCAGAACTGTGTGTAAGCTTGTTTCGCTATCTTTGTTAATACAAATAAGTTTGTTAATACAAATAAGTTAAGCTCTGTTTAAAAGTGCTAAGAGAAGGACACGCGCTGGGCTTTCACGCACGGATACAGCACCTATCCACTGCATGTCATAACTTACTGTCGTGTTGATTTAAATCGTATATAATTGTATTCAATCATGTTGCCCCTGACATATTACTTACTTAGTAATCTTGTTTTCGTTTATATGTTTCAGAAACTTTGCATATAAATTTGCTGTTCACAAAACTCTCTCTTTTATGATTATAGCGCAAAGCTGCGTTCATTTTGTCATTTTATGGTCTATCATTTTCAAATTTGATTGACAGACGTGGCGCGTGGATCTAATTATAGACGACCGTGTGAAAACTCCGCCCCCTAACTGCTTAATAATAATCACAGGATATGAGGTGTAGAGAGATAAAGCGAGGCATACAGGTGCGTGCCTAATGTCGAGGACATATACATTTAACTTTGTTTAAACTGAGGAAATAATGTAATATACACGATATGGTGAAAAACACATTAACTGTGAATTAAAAATATTAAACGTATAAAGTTATAGTTAAAATGAATTACGAACAAATTTAGACTACAGAGTTGAATAATTTAAATACTGGTGTTATTAATCGAATTTTTTCGTTCACCTAATTTATGTGAAAAACAAGAACGTCTGGGAGAAGCCAATTAGGCACAGAATCGTTAGAACGTAATGTCCAAAAATCGTTCAATTTCGTATAAAATTAATATACTTTTATCAGCTTGAGACTAAATCGTTCAATTTCGTATAAAAATAATATACTTTTATCAGTTGAGATGCAACTACACTTACATTATAATTGCATCACAATTAAAACATACCGGTATAAAAAGCTAAGTTTCTTAGTAACATTTTACAGTGATCAAGTTCATCTTTTTATATATGTCGATACTTACATTCTGATTTAGATCTACTTTACATACGAGTTTGCATTTAGGGCGAGTTTACATGGAAGCTCTAGGGTAGGGTATGATTATTACAGGAATGATGTTTACACCCACCAATACAGGTCTCTAAATTTATCAACCAATCAAAAGCTTGGCCCTGGTAATATCTTAAACAGCTTTTACCCCGCTCATTATGCGTACTGTACAGAAACAGGGAACCAATGAACCCTGCCAGAAGGTGATGTGAGTGGAGTTCGACTCTTTAGCGGTGAAGGCATAAAAAGTGTAGAAACCAAATGCGTTCGGATGGAATCCGAGTCTACCTAGACCGAACTCGCGTTCCATGTGAACTCACCCATATATGTTTGCCATGTAAACCATGTACAAAAATAATTGTAGATCTAAATGAACGTATCTTCTGTCTATTCTTTGTGCGTTTGACTTTATTTTCCTTCAAATTTATGTTAGGTCCCTGTCATACAACAATGTATACCAGCAACGTATGCCGAACGTATGAAAGTTTACCCAGAACACGGGACATATGCTGGCGTGATACATTGGACATAACCTAAAACAATAATTTAAAGCCTCATTTGGACGAAAACTCAGCAATAGAATAACCTTATATGCGTAACTGACTTCTGGCGTGTCTGTAGCGTATACAACTTAGACAGGCGTGTGACATCGGGTGTTTAGCGTATCTCTAGCGTTTATAACATATACGCAACGTCAGTCCAACTTACGACAATCCTATATATGTAAGTTCGTATTGTTACGATCACTTACACATATTAGTATTAGCCGGTATCGGAGTATAACAGCGTATTTCAGCGTGCTCGTAACCTTTGTACAGCTTACCCCTAAGGTATTCGATGTAAACTAGCGTGCTTACCAGAGTTCTCGTGCGCTCGGCATACGTTGTTATACGTGGTATTGTGCCCGGACCCTTAATTAACTGGACTACCGCAAGCAGTACCCATACCAGGTTTTGTGTTAACAGTATGCATGGTACGAATCTCGGCCGTAGCACCGGAAATTTCAGAAAGTTTTTTTTTAATGTTTCCCACCAAGCTAGAGATGAACTGGTTGAAACCCAGAGTATCGGTGCTTTATACCGGGGACCTCGGAGAATCAATGAGTAAATGTGGAAATAGCTAGAACAGCGCAACCGGATTCCTTATAGCACCAAACTGTCATGGTCAATGGGAAATTACGCTGGGATAAAACCCAAGTTGCCATGCACTACGTCTCAGTGGTAAGCAAAAAAACGTATGCCGCTAAAGAACTGTTGGTTGGCAGAATGCTATAAAATACACCATAGAAATGTTTGTTAGCAGAACGCAATAACATATACCATAGAACTGTTTGTTAGCAGAATGCAATAACATACACCATAGAAATGTTCGTTAGCAGCATGCAATAACATACAACATAGAAATGTTTGTTAGCAGAATGCAATAATATAAACCATAGAAATGTTTGTTAGCAGAATACAATAATATAAATCATGGAGATGTTTGTTATCAGAATGCAATAACATTCACCATAGAAATGTTTGTTAGCAGAATGCAAAAACATAAACCATAGAAATGTTTGTTAGCAGAATGCAACAACATAAACCATAGAAATCTACTTGGTATCTTGCATAGCAACGGGTTACTCTTTCTCTTAAATTCTCGCGTGACGATGATACATTCATATTATGCCATGTTTGGAACATGTATTTACATGTGTGGCGTATTAACAGTAACATTTCAAGGTTATGCGATGGTCAAGTTTACTATTTGCGCCAAATAAATGTAAAGTACAGTTCGTTTTATATTTGTTTTGTTTTATTCAACTTCATTTTAGCAACCAATATCGTCAACTTACATCCACTACTAAATAAGAATTGATTAAGCTTTGCGCACGAGTAAGAGCTTGCACGACTGTCGTACTTGTACACAACGATTTACTTACATAATTATTTAAACAATAATAACGCATACTGAATTGGTACTGTGGAAAAGGAGATGGCTTGCACAGCCTTGGAGCGTTTATCGAATCCTATTTCGTATGACATAAAATGCGTATTAAACTAAATATTCGCTAAATATAAACTAAAATACTGATTTAAGTATCCATTAATTGTTGAACCATGAAAGCAAGTATCTGTGAAAATTGATAATTTAAATGATTTCGTATAGAGTACCGATTGTAGTTGGTGATAAATCCCAATCATAAAATAGATATCAAAGCAACCACCTGTTACTTATGTAAGCATTATAATACTAAATCACGATCAAAAAAGATAGTAAAATACGGACAGGGAAGCATCAAGGCAGCACTGAAAAGAAACAGCCGATCACGAATGGCGCAAAAAGAAATGCCACAGACCTCACGTCAAATTGTCAAACGCAAAAATGAATGAGAAAATGAAACTAGAAATCTACAAATCCTTATTTCAGGAGTCAAAAGGGTTTCAGGTTGTCAACAAAAAGATCATAAGTAAACGAAGTCTGTATTATTTAACCGCAATCTTTCACTGATGAGCCGTGATTTGTAATACATGACCTTGCTGCTCAGTTCAGACTAGTTACTAGCATGTAAAACAGAACAAAAGGTCACACAATTAAGGTAACTACTTCAAAAAGCACTCACATACTACGTGATCAAAACCTGACTCCATTTTCTGAAGTTATACAATGAAATAAATTCAAGTGGTAATATAAAGATAAATTGTTTTCATGCACATTTTAAAGAATTTGTACCTGTATTTGCAATGACATACACCCGCACCACACTCACACACACTCAAAACCACATAATACACCCGTTGTAGCTGCATAAGCACATATATACATACATAATTATATACAGGATTACATAAATAAAGAAAACTCGCCTACATGAACATACACTCTCAAATATTATTATTTACAGTCATATAGTACATGTACATCAATTAGTCCAGTTTAAGCATTAAACAAAGTGTTCACAAATTCAGCACATTTTATGAGGAAATCTGCATATTGCTCATAAAACAAAATTGATTGCAGTTTGTAGTCAATACCAACGAGAAGGTAAGTGATAAATACATTATTAATTACGTTCGTGAGGAGCACACACAAGTTCTCTTCATATACAAGTTCATTCCATATACAGTCTGATTCACGAATAAATGTTTTCTGTGTTGTACAATGACGGATTCACACGAGAACAGAGTATGATACAATTGGTAACCAGTAAAGATTCGGAGACACAAATGGCACTGTGTTGGCTGGCTCATCGAAACGGCACAACACCATTTGGCTAATATCTTCATGAGTGAAAGACAATGTGGTCGTAATTTCGCAACTCTCCAAATGTTAGACATTGTTATAGAACTATGCACTTGCGAGAATATTTCGAAGTCCGGGGATGATCTCATTCGGGTGTTCAGGTTGGTTTGTTCATGAGTATTTATGGCTTTCATGACACATTTATTCCAAGTTTGTTTATTAGGAAAGCCACCATCAGCCATGAATGTAGCCATGTTGTGTGTGAGGTTGCATTTCGCCAAGATGCGAACAGTCAGTGCTGAGTGTGGCACTCGGATTCAATAATGACATTAACACCTCATAAATAGTACAAAATGACAAAGATAATGTATCAAATGTAATTTTCAACACTAATTACGATCTTATACATTTTCCTAATCTACATTTGAAATCTAGGACAAATAATAGTTCATTATATTACATTTTCAATATTTGAGTGTTGATTGCTGAGTGTAAGTATTCGTTGTAATGCCGTCCCATGTTCTTATTATTCAGCAAGTTTGACAAGAACGGTATTGCAGTCAACACACAGGTTGCATTATAGGAGACTATGTTGAGTTTCATGATCGGCTTTTTAAATTATATTCATTTAGGTTGTCTTGATTGGTGCCGTTGTCATTATATCGATTATATCGAGCTTTGTAGTTGGGAGTATTTCATCCACGGTCGACAGTAGATACCTAATGGCCATGTGTCCTGGCATTCGATAGTATTAGCGTATTCTCCATCCACTTTTATTAGTCCCCTACCGGTTTTTTACCGGAGGGGACTATAGGTTTGCCCTCCGTCCGTCCGCCCTTCAAAAATCTGGATCCTGACATAACTCAAACAGTTTCCAATTGAGGTTTCTGAAACTTGGTATGTGGATAGGGGGCAATAAAGGGATTATGCACGTCTAAACATATTTTGATTTTGACAAAAATTGTGGTTGCTATGGCGACAGAACGAGTGAAAATATGCCCAAATCTGGATCCTGCCATAACTCGACCAGTTTCCAAGCTAGGTTTATGAAACTTGATATGTGGATAGGGGGCAATTAGGGGATTATGCACGTCCAAAAATATATTGATTCTGACAAAAATTGTGGTTGCTATGGCAACAGAAACATTGAAAATGGCTTCAAACCGGTAGGGGACTTCTGTATTGCTTGCAATTCTTAATTACTTGTTTGTGCAAACTAGCAGTTTGTGCGACGTGTATACACAAATTTAACAGATTTGTACGGTACGTCCATTTCTGTCAGAAAATTGCAGACGGTCCTCGGTACTTTCAAGATCGATTCCCGTTAGCAGATACGTTTTTGGAAATAGGATAATATACATGTACATGTATTTTTACTTGAATAATTGCTTACACTTTAACATTTGACGTAATATTTACCAGAGGACCTTTAACACGTCTCACCATTACGGTATGTACCCCGATACATCGCTTTTCAGTTCCGTCATGTGGCTCTGATGGAACTGAAAACCAATGTAACGCTCGGACGGAACTCAGATGTCATGTATCCTGAGGACCGTAAAAAGTTAACCCGTCATTTGGTTATTGCATTTATTGAAACATATTTTAAAATTAGTAGAAGTACTCATTAACATCAATGAAACTTTATATCTTTGAACTCTTAAGAGAATGATATAAAATTCGAATATGCTATTTAGTATTCGCACAACACTGTTATTTGTTTTTCAATAAATGAAATAACCAAATCGATGTTTGACTCATACTGCAATTTGTGTTGTTTTGAAAGTCATTGGGTATATCTCAAACAAATGTATATAAAACCCATTACGTCCCCAGAACAAGCCATGCAATACACATTATTCATAGTAATTAAGATAACATAAAATTTAATTCATATAATCAAAATAATCAGCAATAACATTATATACGTCTATACGCCATTAAAAGAACACTTTTAAAAGACAAACAAATCAAAATATTTTATAAAGACCATGGAGAATATTGCTTGAGTGATCAAATAGTACTAATTGGATATCTTAATTTTAACATCATCAAGTATGGTATTTCTTTTTTAACTTTATTCTCATACGAACGGTATGGTATCAGTAAACCACATTAGACTCCTCTTAGTTAAACGAGCATAAGCTTAGAATCTCAATTTAATCTGGTCAGGCAATATGTGGTCTAGTGGTCAGGGCAATCACGTCAGAACAAGAGTTACCACGCAATCCAACAACGCATTGTTTGTCACGTCAGAACAAGGGATTCCATGCAGTTAGGCACACTATGTTTTTTCCCATAATATCCCGCCCGGTTAGCAGTGCCGTGCCGTGCCGTGCCGTGCCGTGCCGTGCCGTACCGTGCCGTGCCGTGCCGTGCAATACTATACAAATAGTTTATTGGATGAAAACATATAACATGTTTTATGGCAATTACAGAAAAAGATAGAAAGGCGTGGATTAATAGAATAGTTTACTGGATAAAGCACTCACCGCCCGTCGTCTGAGCGACCAGGATTGGAATACTGTATTGAACAAGTTATGTACCACCCTGACATTGTGGAAGAACAGGTTAGTACTAGTTGATAGATAAGATGATTTGGATAGCTGACCAACGTATATAAATAATAACTTGAACGTTGATGAATACGTAACTTAACACGATAAAACCCCAAAATTTATAAAAATCAAAAGTGCAGAGAATCCGCACTTTCATTAAGGCAATAAATTGGTCATATAATGTGGGTGGGATTTTGCTATTAAGTTATCAGAAAAAACAACAGGGTGGCCGTGTTTTCATTTAAAAATGCCAGGGCTCCCAAATTGCATGTGCTCCAAGTCTTTTTATCAATAATTATATTGATTATATACGTGCGATATGTTTATGTTGTAACTGACTGGTTAATTAGATGAAAAAATAAGCGATCGGTTGATAGAACTAAGCAATCAGTTCATGAAATAATCAAATAATTCGGTATATAACGTATCGCCATAACCATTCAATCAGAAAGCCTTGCCAATACATGTTACACTGTGCAGTATGCGTCACTTCATATAGAAACAACTAATTAAAGACAGACTGTCGCCATCTTGTCATAAATTAGTTGTCTCTATATGACGTGACGCAGACCACAGGTAACTGTATCAGTTATAAAGAGTTAACAAAACAAAATTATTCTTTTAAATTGATAATATCTCAGAAAGGTAAATAACACGGGAAATTGACCACACAGTCACTGAGGTGCAGTTTTTATTATGAACATTTTATTAATACTGGTGTTAAATAAATATTTTTACATATTTAGAAACTAGAGAGCTTCGTCTTTAACTTGATATCAATATTTTAAAATTCCGTCCTTGAATAAGAAAATAAACCCATAGGGCGTGATATCACTTTCTGTTTTCTTGTTCAGAATAGTATAGTCGTTTATATTAAATGCACCTCAGTGTCTGACTGGACAACGTGGTATACATTTCATAGTATATAGCCTAAGAGCTGAGGGCGATTTATTCAAAATTGGTGTCCATCTCTTAAACTTGCACCAAAGTTTGACATATGACCGAACATTAAGAAAATCCATTTCTTACAAATTTCCTCTTTCACAACCGCTCAGCATCCAAGATGGCGTCCAAGATGGCCGCCATTTTTATGCGAAAATGGTACTGAACGCTTATTTGTGCATGAAATGAATTGTTTTCTCACAAATATGTTTCAAAATGTACTTATGAGTTGAAACATGAATGGAAAACACACTTTTATCTGTTTTGATAGTAAATTTCGACATTTTGGAAAAGCTATGACCCATATAGAAGCCCAAAATTGGCTATTTTGGGGTATTTTTCTATATTTTGTATTGTCAATAACTTAAAAGTACATTTATGACTATAAATTTTACATTTAAACGATTTTATTTATTTCGTAAATTTAGTATGAAGAAAATGAGGGTGTAAGATTTACAACTTTTTAGTTGTATGCTATCGCTAAGGGTTTGAAGTGGGTGGGGTAAATAAAAGTGAAAAAAATAAGAAATTACATAATTTTGACTTCCTTTATGTATTTAGAGCATCATAGGTGAACTTGCTGTACAATGTGCATGGAATGATGTGTTTTTGAAATTAGTTTTGGTTGCTCTTGCTCTTTTTTACGAAGTGGGTGGGGTAAAATTTCACAAATAATAAAAAAAACTAAACAACAAGATTAACTGATGGTTGTTTAAACTCTGACCTCTGTTTTTTTTCTTACCTATGATAAACTATTCTGAAATGTTCAATAAGTTTCTTTTGTAGATAATAGATGAGAGTTTTTAAAAATAAGTATGTTACATGACTTTGCCTGTTGAAAGTTGGTGGGGTAAAAAACTGCAAAAATGAGAATAATGGATATATGCAGAAATTGCATTCTATGTATTATTTTGCTCAATATAAACAGTACACATCTCTTTCTTTATAAAAGACTTATTTGTTATGACCTATTGCTGTTTTTAAACTAGATATGTATCCATCATGCTTAGTTTATGGGTGGGTGGGGTAAAATATCTGATAATAGGAGCGTTCACCGGTATAGTGTGGCGACTTTATAGGCTTAAACCAATAGATAGGCAAACATAAGAGTAAAACTAGCGTTTTCATATACATAATCCATACTTAATATGGCTAAGAATGGCTTTTGCTAGGAGTAGTAAGTAAACATTTGGCTAGTAATTGCTTGATACGTTGGTGGTGAGTACTCCATACCGCTAGGAATGGTTATTCTAGTTGTGGTGCATACCCTAACATGACTGGGAATCAGTTTACCACTGGTTGGGAGTTCTACAAATGGATATGAATGGCTTTTTCTGGCAGTATTGAGTTTCTTATAGGCCTTGGAATGACATATCCACTTGTGACAAGTACTCTATCTGGCATGGACTTTATCCGCTGATTGAGAGTACATGTACCCCATAAGGCTATCAACTGCTTTTTTCGCAGTAGGGGAGTACTCCATAAGGCAAGAAATGTCTACATTCGCAGTAGGGGAGTACTCCATATGGCAAGAAATGTCTTCATACGCAGTAGGGGAGTACTCCATAAGGCAAGAAATGTCTTCATACGCAGAAGGGGAGTACTCCATAAGGCAAGAAATGTCTTCATACGCAGTAGGGGAGTACTCCATAAGGCAAGACATGTCTTCATACGCAGTAGGGGAGTACTCCATAAGGCAAGACATGTCTTCATACACAGTAGGGGAGTACTCCATAACGCTAGAAATGTCTTCATAGGCAGAAGGGGAGTACTCCATAAGACATGAAATGTCTTCATTCGCAGTAGGTGAGTACTCCGTAAGGCTAGAAATGTCTTCATACGCTGTAGGGGAGTACTCCAAAATGCAATAAATGTCTTCAAACCCAGTAGGGGAGTACTCCATAAGGCAAGAAATGTCTACATTCGCAGTAGGGGAGTACTCCATAAGGATAGAAATGGCTTCATACGCAGTAGGGGAGTAGTCCATAAGGCTAGAAATGTCTTCATACGCAGAAGGGGAGTACTCCATCGTGCTAGAATGGCCCTATCCGATGATGGTGACTTCTCCATAAGGCTAGAAATGGCTTCATCCACTGGTGGTGACTCCTCCATAAGGCTAGAAATGGCTTCATCCACTGGTGGTGACTCCTCCATAAGGCTAAAAATGGCTCCATCCACTGGTGGTGACTACTCCATAAGGCTAGAAATGGCTTCATCCATTGGTGGTGACTACTCCATCAGGCTAGAAGTGGCTTCATCCGCCGTTGGTGACTCCTCCATAAGGCTAGAAATGACTTCATCCACTGGTAGTGACTCCTCTATAAGGCTAGAAATGGCTCCATCCACTGGTGGTGACTACTCCATAAGGCTAGAAGTAGCTTCATCCGCCGTTGGTGACTACTCCATAAGGCTAGACATGACTTTATCCACTGGTGGTTACTCCTCCATAAGGCTAGAAGTTGCTTCATCCGCCGTTGGTGACTCCTCCATAAGGCTAGAAATGGCTTCATCCACTGGTGGTGACTACTCCATAAGGCTAGAAGTAGCTTTATCGGCCGTTGATGACTACTCCATAAGGCTAGACATGACTTTATCCACTGGTGGTTACTCCTCTATAAGGCTAGAAATGGCTACATTCACTGGTGGTGACTCCTCCATAAGGCTAGAAATGGCTTCATCCACTGGTAGTGACTACTCCATAAGGCTAGAAATGGCTTCATCCGCTGGTAGTGACTCCTCTATAAGGCTAGAAATGGCTCCATCTACTGGTGGTGACTACTCCATAAGGCTAGAAATGGCTTCATCCGCTGATGGTGACTACTCCATAAGGCTAGAAATGACTTCATCCACTGGTGGTTCCTTCTCCATAAGGCTAGAAATGGCTCCATTCACTGGTGGTTACTCCACCATAAGGCTAGAAATGGCTCCATTCACTGGTGGTTACTCCTCCATAAAGCTAGAAATGGCTTCATCCACTGGTGGTGACTCCTCCAAAATGCTTGAAATGGCTTCGTCCACTGGTGGTGACTCCTCCATAAGGCTAGAAATGGCTTCATCTACTGGTGGTGACTCCTCCATAAGGCTAGAAATGGCTTCATCCACTGGTGGTGACTCATCCATCAGGCTAGAATGGCTCTATCTGCTGGTGGTGACTACTTCATAAGGCTATAAATGGCTTCATCCACTGTTGGGGAGTACTCCGTAAGGCTAGAAATAGCTTCACCGTTGGTGACTCCTCAATAAGTGTAGAATGGCTTTATCCGCTGGTGGTGACTACTCCACGAGGCTAGAAATGGCCTCATCCGCCGTTTGTGACTACTCCATAAGGCTAGAAATGGCTTCATCCGCCGTTGGTGACTCCTCCATAAGGCTAGAAATGGCTTCATCCACTGGTGGTGACTCCTCCGTAAGGCTAGAAATGGCTTCATCCACCGGTGGTGACTACTACTAAAGGCTAGAAACGGCGCCCATTATGAAGTTTCACTATTTACGCGATTTTACCCCACCCACTTCACAATATTAAGCATGACCAATTTTAAAACAGCGAAATGCTGCAATAAATATATCTTATAAAACCAAAGAGACTTGTACTGTCTATATTAATCAAAATAATTCATAGAATGCAATTTCTGCAAATTGTCATTATTCTCATTTTTTACCCCACCCACTTTTAACAGGCGAAGTCATGTAACGTGTTTATTTGTACAATCTCTCATTTATTATGTACAAAAGTAGCTTGAAGAACATTTCAGATAGTTTATCATAGGTCAGAAGAAAAACAGAGCTCAGAGTTTAAAAACAATCATTGGTTAATCTCGTTCTTAATTAAATCTTTAAAACTATTTATGAAATTTTACCCCACCCACTTCGTAAAATAGAGCACGAGCAACCAAAACTGATTTCAAAATGCATAATTTCATTCGCATTATATAAGTCAACCCAATATGATCTAAATACATAAATAATTAGTTAAAAAGAGGCAGTTTCTTATGTTTGCACTTTTGATGTGAATTTACCCCACCCACTTCACACCCTTAGGGAACGCATACAACTAAAAAAGTTGTACATCTTACACCCTCATATTTTTCACACGAAATATATAGAATAAAGGAAACCAATTAAAGGTAAAATTTTCAGTCATAAATGTACTTTTAAGTTATTGACAATACAAAATTAAGAAAAATACCCTAAAAATAGCCAATTTTGGGCTCTATATGGGTCATAGCTTTTCCAAAATGTCGAAATTTACTATTAAAACAGATAAAAGTGTGTCTTCCATTCATTTTTCAACTTATAAGTACATTTTGAAACATAGTTGTGAGAAAACAATTCATTCCATGCACAAATAAGCGTTCAGTATCATTTTCGCGTAAAAATGGCGGCCTTCTTGGACGCCATCTTGGATGCTGAGCGGTTGTGAAAGAGGAAATTTGTAAGAAATGGATTTTCTTAATGTTCGGTCATATGTCCAACTGTGGTTCAAGTTTAAGAAATGGACTCCAATTTTGAATAAATCGCCCTCAGCTCTTAGGCTAATAACTTTTTATTTAACTTTACTTATAAAATGGGAGGGTGGGTGGGATTTTTGTAAACTTTGCCCTTGGAGATACATACAGAAAGACGAAGTGACGTCATCGAATGCGCCATCGAATGCAATAAAGTTCTGTATTGACCGGATCAGACGGACTCAAAACGGTCAGTTAGAAATGAGTTAAGAAGGGACCTATTACTATTGCACAGATCTCGCTAAAATAAATGTGGTTATTTTTTAGCAATAACCATGATTAATTACGAAATAACCCCGTAAAACATAGGTTTTTCCGCGATCTTCTTGAGTGATCAACCGTGAGACAAAACTTTAATTATAATAATTAATGATAAAAAATGAGACGAATATAGATCACAGATGTCCTCGTTGTGTCCTTGGGGAGTGCATTTCAGATGTTAGATTCAATTTTGCCCTCATATCCGGGTTGTTGAAGGCCGCGTAAATTGATGCATGAAATATTCTTCCAATTAACAATTGCATATTATGGTTGTCTTACCATTTAGTATTACGCATCCGTTGCTAAAAGAGAGTTTGCTATTAAGTTAACAAATAATAGAAAATCACTATGCCTAGTAATAAGACTATATAGTGTGGGACAAGTCTTCACCAATGTATTACTTGATGTTCTCCGTGTTGATATAGTGGAGAATATATGTCTTAACATAGCGACGCACAAAATCATTGGACTGTTTTGTGCACGCCAATTTTCGTTTTGCCAATGCAATAGGTGTTTTTGTTGTTGTTTTTGTTTTGTGGGTAGTCTGTTAAGGCCTGGATAATCTTCCTAACCATTGACAGTTACGGACGGTTTCATTTAGGACCGCAGTAGCGATGTTTGGTTGTTGAGTCAGTTGACAGTATTTATTGCTATCAACAAAGACAAAGTCCATATTTCAGTTACTGTTCATTTTTATTTCAGTTATATTCAGTCATTCGATAACTTCGTAGCTTTATACAGTCAGCCGCAAATTGTTTCATCAAATATTTTATGAATCATATATTTATATGAAACGTTCAAAAAAGGCAATTAGATCTACATTTATAACTTTGAGTATATAAGGGCGCGCCTAGAAATAACTTGAACATATACGTACATATGCGAAATACTTTAGTATGTATACGTGTAGTGCTTGACGGAATAATTTGGACAAATGTCATTTCTATTGTCATCTTACAATAAAAGCTACATGGTGCACTATGTATCATGTATTATGAAGAAATAAAAACGTCAATGATATGCGAAATATTTGGAAAAACGTACATGACAGAGTTTCAGTCCGATGGAAACAAGCAATCATGGTTAGATTGATTCTAGGACAACCTGTCCTGGAACAATAATAGGTCGAGACAAAATGGATCTGGAATATC
The DNA here is from genome assembly GCA_947247005.1 of Spisula solida. Taxonomy (NCBI): domain Eukaryota; kingdom Metazoa; phylum Mollusca; class Bivalvia; order Venerida; family Mactridae; genus Spisula; species Spisula solida. Next base: position 38,758,025 of record OX365957.1, on the reverse strand, counting down.
CCGTTCTTTGGTGTGATAGACACCGTGGTAATAGGTGTCATGATGATGTCATTATGATGTGACCTTAGTCACTTATTCATCAGTCAAAACGGCATAATTCTGGTCACTCAGTCATGGAGCTACAGCTCACCTGTCGGCTGTTGGTTCATTCTAGGATATGGAGGGCGCCTGTATTGACAATATTTATGTCTGCTATATGGCCACCGGCCTATGCAACATGTATACAATACACATTACAAAACATAATTACAGTACACAGGTTATGGGTGATATGTACCATATATAATATTGGAATTACAGTAGTTGCACTTATGTAATTTGTTTCAATTGATTTCTACGTTTATTAAATGCGTGTATCATTTTAAATCTTGAAATATGTAAGTGTAACGTCAATTGAACTCTCAAAAACTGAACAGAATGCAAAGAATAAACCCCGTGCATAAAATATTAGCCCTAAAAATATCTAGCCAAAAATGGATACATACCTGAAATGAATAGAAATTACTAAAACGAACGCATTAATAATTTGCCGGTTGTGTAATTTGATTATACTTATGGCGCGTAACTGTATACAGTACATATAATATTTGCATTAAATGTCTCGAGGCGAAGTTAGGATCGTGAGAACAGTCTCTATCTAACCGCGATGATATAGTCATTATAATTTTTCACTTAAAAAATAATTTTATGATTACTGACGCATATAAATGTAAAACTTGAAAAACAGTTAAAGTTGAATTGTCAAGAAGCAGTGTCTTCATGGGAAAATTATCAAATTAGATTTATGATACGAGTTTACATTACTACTTCTTAAACATGGCAGATCTTGATGTGATAATATATAAAATTTAAAAATAAAAAAACGATCGATCTGAATAAATCAAAATTCCCTTTATTGTGCGCTTGTAATGCAAAATAACAATGCGAGGTTCGTGCCATTTTTCAACAATTTTCATCATGGGCAAAATTCTGTATTGATCCAATTGTTGGGATGTGTATCCGCACTAGCGCTCCATTTGGTTTCGCAAAAAAAAATGCGAGTTTTAACGCATGCTAGTAGATAATTGTGTCAGTTCTTTTTCAACATACGACATCATACAACGTAAGACTACGCATCATTAGAACTGTTTGTCTCACTATATGATGAAACGGAGTGGTGGGCCAATACCACCATGTATCCGCGTCCGCGCCGCGCATCCGCATGTCCGTTTCCTAAAAAAAAAATTGCTACAAATCGTTGGGTCTATTCCATGTCTCTGCATTCACGCATATGTCGTCCGTATAAGGTGTCCGCGAAAAATCGCTCGGTGAGTGAATGTTTTTACGCAAGCGGGCGCAGAATACGGACATCACTCCAGTAAGAATCGTTTCTGTCATTGTTTTTTGTTCACCAAACGGGTATCTAACGATTGTTGGAATTTAGATACGTACTTTGTGTTGGAATAGGGTGTCCTTGTCCGTATACAGAACGCCGACACGGTCACGGACGCGTGCATCTGGAATACCGGCACAAAACCCGCGTGCACTGAACAGCATGTCCGTTAAACATTCGGATGCGGACTACGAAATGCGCGTATTGGACACTCGCACGGAGTGGTGCGCCATTCACATCCGTAGTTTTCTAGGATGCATGTGTTTCAGTGCGTGAGAAGGTTAATTATACCAATCATGTACGAATTGACTGATGAAAGAGACGTATCGAACGCGGATGTGCTTTTTTCATTCATCAACATCAGCGTCTTACATCTATTTTAACCCTTAATCTTTAACCCTTTATTTTTGCATGATTGTGAAACAAGTTGTACAATGTGTGTGATTCACTCTCGTCACCTCGTGTCCTGATGGTATCTATCAACACAAGGTTATGAGTGAAGAAAAACAATTCCCCTTTTCGTGTTGAATGTCGAACGAGGGAAATACAAGTATACGAGTATGTACCAGTGTTTTTTCGTATTTTATAAGACGAGACCACGGAGCGAACCTCGGACCTCCCACAATATGAATAACCTCTACCACTGGCCCCTCGGTGCTGTCCAAAAGCCGCCATAGTTTAGGGTATTCCTTTAATTAATGAAAGAATCGGACAAAAGTGTTATTGGGTTTCCTGCTTATTCTCGATTGGCTAATACTCATTTTGATCATTTGTATGGAAGCCCTGGAGGGCACTTTTGACTTAGGTGTTGTGACTTGTAACTTATGACTTGTGACTTAGAACTTGTGACTAATGACTTGAGACTTACGACTTGTGACTTACATTTTATAAATAAATCTGCGCGCACTTCTTTGGACAGCGTGGATGGTAAAGGATGATGTCTAAATCGGAATTACCTGATAATAGTCTATAGTGAGTCAGGTAAGTCGGTATTAGTTTTGTTTGATTGAAATCATCATTGTTGAAGGCCCCGACCCGTTATTCTGAATTGTTAACAGAATTAACTAGAATACCCTTCATGTAATAGCATAATTTCCCCTGGCATAGCTGTGTCTTATACGAGTACATGTGCATACATAAGTATTATGGTTTGCTTCCTTTTCGTTATCATTTGTGATGGATAGTTCGGATCATACATGGTATAATGAATTAGACTTCAAGTTTTGTTGATGTACATGTATTAATAATTATATGTTCATCTACATTTTTCCAGGTGAAGAAAATGGAATGTCCGTGTTATGTGTGTGTGTTCGGTGCGTTTGGTTCGACAAATGATGTGGCGGTGCAAACCTTATTACCTGTATGTCTTAAAACCCAGCTAAGCAACCGGCTCAAATGTAAACATGGCAATTGTGTGACACTATGGGCTAGAATAGATTTTGAATGTGATTGTGTTACATGTATGTACCATAATTTAGAAGTAGAACATTATAAGGTTTTGCGGACAATTCCAAGTTGTGGATATCAATACATTAACATTTATGGCGCCTACGAACTAAGCTTTTCAAGATGGCTTTATATTATTCGCATAAGTTTAATTTCATAGATGTAATGTCGGTCAGACATGTTTAGAAATAATACGCCATTTTGTCATGTTTTGAAATACATGTGACCTAAACAATCTTATATTGATTTATGTGGAATTTATTTTGAATAAACTTTGTAATGCAACATACTCAAAGTTGTCATTTGCAAATGTGTTTTTGTCTACCGTTCATCTTTTACAACATAATACTGCATTTCAGTTAACTTTGTATACAATATAAAGCAAAGACCAAAAACACTGTCAATTACATGATTAAATATCATTCCAAGATTTTGGCTTTAATGGATACTGATAACAAACGAAGGATAACAAACTCATATTAAATTACAACATTTATAATAATAACACTTATAATGATACATTTTGCTGTCTATAATTTTATCAAAGGTAGTGTGTATGTCACATTTTACACATCATTAGTCTCAAGTCTCAAGTCACAAGTCACAAGTCATAAGTCACAAGTTACAAGTTACAAGTTACAAGTCACAAGTCACAAGTTATAAGTCACAAGTCACAAGTTACAAGTCACAAGTCACAAGTCACAAGTCACAAGCCACAAGTTACAAGTCACAAGTCACAAGTCATAAGTCATAAGTCACAAATCAAAATCTTAATTGAAATGCAGAAATAAAACAGACGTTATAACCATGCTTTACTTTACGATTAAATGAAGCATTAGACATGCATGTCAAAATTAATAGAGCAACATACACATGAAATTATACTCAAGTGGCTCAGCATAACAATACCGACTAACAACATGCCATAATTAGTTATACAAATATTTTAAATCATGGAATATGCTGTAAATTGGTGAACTTCTGAATTAAACACACGCCTTTCCAACATCCCAAAATCAATTGGAGTACATGTATATCATCAAGGTTTTGGTGTTGTACTTTATCATGGTACAGGGTCTTAGAGATCCTATATCATAAACATTCTTATTTTGTGCCAGTCAGTCCAGATCGGTTTGTATTTCTCTCTCGACTAGATCAACCATAACTTCTATTTGAGTATATGAAGGTTCATAACGAGACAATAATATTGTGCTCAACTTGTGTGGGTTTATTGTAAGTATATGCAGTTCTGTCCATTACAGTAAGAGAGTTGTTCACAGCCTTTTATGCGATATTCCACAAGAGATATTTTCAGGATTCCACGACAGCTATTTTATTTATCTCCACCTGCAAAAACAAACAAACATTTTAATTACACTGGTCATTCTATTCACTCCTATTAACCTAAATATTCGTCACGATTGTGACGCTAAAATTATAATCTAAAGTTGGAAATATATTATAGCAACGTCAACGCTAACTTTGTTTGCAATAACATATCGATAAAGAAGAATTTTAAACCTAACTCTTATGTAGTAGAATGAGTGTAATTCCGTGAACAATTGTTATTTAACCAAACAACTAAAACTGACTTACCTGTCTTGCTATATATATTAAAATCCGATTCACGTATCATCTGTTTTTATCCACGTTATTGTTGGGCGTAAGGGAAAAATAAAGCATGCAAATATATTTATAGTTTGTTTGGTCACAACTCCTAAGTCACAAGTCACAAGTCACAAGTCACAAGTTATAAGTCACAAGTCAAAAGTGCACCCTGGGGCCTACGCAAGTCACAAGTCATAAGTCATTAGTCATAAGTCAAAAGTGCCCTCCAGGGCTTCCATACATTTGTTGTCGTGGTGCGAAGACAATCGAAAACGCAAGAATAGATGCAGATATATAGGAGGTTGCGGACGTGTTCGGCTTCGTGAATATTTCTATTCAATATCAGTATAGTTTCTTCAAGTAACGGACGTGTGACAGACGAAATTAAAATGTGTACTATACCACACAAGTATATGTGATGTACGGCATTGCAGAAACTGGTTTATTCAAGTTGTTTTTGTCAGCTGGGACTTGTGCGGATCATTTACTCGTTCAGTTGTGTGTTGGGTATTATGCTTGTATGTTTTTTTATGTTTTCTATGCTCTGCTGGTTAAGTTTAGTGCTGCCTTCCCTGTCTGACTTAGTATAATCTTTGCTCAATATTGTAATCTATATTCATGTAGGAACCGTGTTTGAACTGTTAACTGCGTCAGCTTCCGTAAATAATCGCACCCGAGCGTTTATTTCGCGGACACCACATTCGTACGACATTGGCCTATGCGATCGCGGAACGTGGTAACATACGTATAATTGATCTAATGGCTTTACACCGGTGGGGGACTTTATACGTCATATCTCGATTTGTTCAATTACGTCATTTTACTTAATGAAACTGGGTCACTCGTTTTAAGGTTTTCAGATTTTTTGTTGCTGAAATCGGGCCTTTCAACGTTTTAATACTGTTACTTAACTTTTAGACTGTAGGCTGCTAAAACTATGTAGTTCAGCAGTTTTACTGTTGTTACTAGGTCATTCAGCGTAGGCATTCCGCCTTTTGGTTGCTGTATCTTTTCTACTGGGTCATTCAGCTAGTTATAATTTATTATACTTTTCGACAGCTTGGACTTGGGCGGATCTGCGCTTGTTTAGTTGGGCATTGTGCTTTGTGTGTTTTTAATGTTTTCTGTGCTCGGCTGGTTAAGTTGAGTGCTGCCTTCCCTGTCTGACTTAATATACTCTTTTTTTTATTATAACCCGTTCGGGTTTGTTGCGGAACCAGACATGCGGATGCGCAGTGCGGGTGCGGGGATTTTGGGAATAACCGGCCTCATCATCAGAAATCGATTCACCCATGGCATGTTTACCTACCTGTCACAAAATTTTCCAAAAGCATTTGATTTTAATACTATACAACAAAAATATTTGTTATTAGTTCTAATGCTACAATAAAAACGCATCTTTTAGCTACATCGGAAGTTTGCATTTTATACATTTATCCTTGTTTTAACTGCAAACGGAATAGTTATGTGATATGAGATACTCTCTCGAGGAATACTACAACTTTCCTGGTATCAGTTATCACTGAGGACGGTCGACTGAATATGAATTATGTTTATACATTGTCATGTATTGTATGTGCATGCTTTGTTCTCGTTTCTCCATACAATCATTGTAATGATGAAATCTCCTGCATTATAGAGGTAACAGGAAGCTGGTGAAAAAATCATCGAGACGGCTGAGAATGTTTTTTCCTTATTCAGTAGCTAATAAATGCCGTAAGGACCGTACAGATTGTCTTCCCGGCAATCGTAACTACTCGGATCTTACTGTTAGTTCAAAAGACATGTCCTTCCAATTGCATGTGACGTACGAGGAGTGACTGGAATCACAAATTGATTAGGTATCGACAATTTGTAGCTCGTAAATTTATTTCAATATTTTTAGGATTTATAAAATTGTATAGATCTACTAATAAAATTAAAAACGTACATATCCGCTGCATCCAGTTGTCCCAAGCGATTGAGGACTCAGTGGACTATCAGTCGGAGTGTGTCTGTCGATCCCTATAGTAGGCAATGCGCTGGCTTAGAATGAGAAGGTCGTAAGTACAAAAACGCTATTTTGAGAAAACAAGATAAAGCTGTCTGAAAACTACTCTTTACGTATGGAAAAACAAACCTTTTCTTCTTCAGTTTAGTCAGCAGAACCTCTTAATGAAAGTCGGCTAATATTACTAATATGTATGATTATTATAAGGTCGTAAGTAGCACATACGCCCTTCTCATTCTAAGCCAGCGAATGATACAATGTAATAGAATTCTAATATATGCACATCAAACGGGCGTCCTAAAAACCCCATTTTCAGACGCGTATGGTGTGAGGACCTTATTGTAAATACTCCCATCGAATTATAAATACACGACGATTGGCCATGAAGTGTGTTCGTTTATTAGACTCAACGCGGAATTATGCTAATGTATAAAATGACCCACGTGTCATATTTAAAAGGGAAAAGTGCCAAACTAAGTATTCCTAATATTTGCGCAATGAAGCTCACAAAAAGAATACTGTAAAGACAGAAACGTTCGCTAGGTCGAAATATCACGAATATGTAATCATGAAGTAGTTCGATTGGTTAAATGTTCGCGGGACTAAATGTTCGCGAGACTAAATATTCGCGAGACTAAATGTTAACTAAATGTTCGCGAGACTAAATGTTAACTAAATGTTCGCGAGACTAAATGTTAACTAAATGTTCGCGAGACTAAATGTTAACTAAATGTTCGCGAGACTAAATGTTAACTAAATGTTCGCGAGACTAAATGTTAACTAAATGTTCGCGGGACTAAATGTTCGCGAGACTAAATGTTAACTAAATGTTCGCGGGACTAAATGTGAACTAAATGTTCGCAAGACTAAATGTTAACTAAATGTTCTCGAGACTAAATGTTAACTGAATGTTCGCGAGACTAAATGTTAACTAAATGTTCGCGAGACTAAATTTAACTAAATGTTCGCGAGACTAAATGTTAACTAAATGTTCGCGAGACTAAATGGTAACTAAATGTTCGCGAGACTAAATGTTAACTAAATGTTCGCGGGACTAAATGTTCGCGATTGTAAAGCATCATGAAGAGTTACTTTCTGTGTCAAAGTTGACTACGGTTGTTTTAGTTCACGAAGATAAAGTTTCGCTAAGTTATGGAATGTATAGCGAAAATTACCCCCTTGCGAAATGTTCTTATTTTACCGCAACATTCGTACATTTCGTTTCGTTTTTCACGTTAATGTAAGAAGAACACAAATGGTTTTAAAATTTCACACCATATTTGTACATTTATTGGACAATGTTAATATATTTATCGCCACCTGTTTAGTTTATAATCATAAACTGAGTTTATAATCATAAACTGAATATAATTAACAATGTTAGGTTAATGTCAATCCCCAAAAAAATGTGCGCGTATGGTCGTGAATTTATAATTACATTTTCCAGTTTTTCAAGTTTGTTATAAAAAATGTTCACATGTATACAATAAACATGTACGTGTATACGATCATTCACGTGTGTTTTTTATTTGATAAAGGCACTTTTAGTTACACAACGCGATAGTAAGACTTTAGGTATTGCTAGCATATTGTCAACTCTATTTAAAGACTTAGCCTATTTGGCTTATCAGACATCTAAACAAATTATATGACATATTTATAATTTCATTATATATCCATACGGCTGAAATTTTGACATTTTCATTAGATTTATTGATGTCATGTGTTTGTGATTTCAATGTTTGACTGTTGAGGGCCTTATGGCAGATTGACAATTATGTCAAGTATGTTCCCTCTATAAATAAAGTCTTTCTTTTATTATTATTATTATCATTATTATAAAACTGAAATAATTTACGTCCCAATTCTCACAACTGAATGCCCAGTTACCAAGTTTAGAAGGTATGTACACGAGAGGGAAAAACAATCAAGTCCTTTTATGTTTTGAATATTCGACACATGTATGATCCTAATATCCGGGTCCAGCCCGATCGCCATCCGATGATCTGACGGCGTACTTTGGTCTTATCGGACCCGGACGCCGGACTGACACCGGCTGGAGTAACTTTAAGTATACTTTGAAATATTCATTGCTACTCTTCTGTCGGCGTCCACACGATGCCCAGACATAGGGCACACATGGGATGCACGTCCGTAGACATCGCAATGTGTCCGGGTGATTTGTGACCCAGGTATTAGGCGGGTGACTTCACTTCTTGACCACAAGAAACGGTATATAAGTACATGTGTATAATCTTAAACTCATCAGATCGTAAACTGAGATACGGACAGATCTCAATGACAATGTTTAAAGTCATCTTAATTACTTTTTAAGTGGGATGAAATTGAAGAAACCTTTTTTTAATAAATCTATCGCTAGTTAGATAGTATCCACAGCGCACAGGTCACGTACATTGAACAAGAATAGTAGGTGGCCCTCACAACACAGCACACATCATCAATCAAGACTTGTCAAACTCGCCTGGTCAGAATATTGCTGAGGCTAAAATATAATCAAAATTGAAGATATAATATAATATACGTAAGAGATGTATAGAAGCAATTTCGCGCGGTATTTTTGTGACTATACATCTTCCGCTTAGAATGAGAGGGTCATAAGTGCTACTAACGACCGTATAAGACCCTTGCATATTTGCACATAGCACTTCTTGAGAGCCTTTTTTCATGAAAATCTGAAGTGGTCACGTTGACCAAACTGAAGTCGAAAACGCCTTTTTTCCAGAAGTAGAGTATTTTTCAGTCAGTTTTTTTCTCGTTTTCTCGAAATATCGATTTTGTACTGAAAATAACCATATATGCACCATCTATTCATCGTGTACTATAAAATATTCGATTTGATTTTCATAGACATATTCACAGGTAACCTACGAGGGACATTCAATATGTAAAATGCGAACTATCTAAAAAAAAATCGTACATAGATCTACAGTAACGTTACTAATCGTTCAAACGTAGTCATACGAAATCATTCATTTTGACACAAACCTTCGGGTATGCAATACAAATCCGAGGCATTTCTGTTTCGTCGGCACTCGATGTTATGTGAACTACGTTGGCCGTGTGACGTTACCGCATCCATGATGTTTAGAGTGACGTAGATGAAAGTCACGCGCTAATGGTGCGATCGAAGTGAATGTCCTTACATTTTCCTTACAAAAAAAGCAATTGACATTCATATTTATTACGCGAAATTTCATTAAATTAGTTTGACGTAAACGAGATTAAGAGTTTAAGAGATAATTGATAGTTCGCATTATATTAAATAATACTAGCATAACATTATGTACATTATGTACATGTACTTGTAAAGGAACTAAAACGAATGCCAACCCGCTCAGCTCAATCATGAGATAGATCATTCGCTAGTTGTGTCAGGTTGAAAAACATGGAGGATAGAGCACTTGCTTGTTGTTTCAGGTTGAAAAACATGGAGGATAGAGCACTCGCTTGTTGTTTCAGGTTGAAAAACATGGAGGATAGAGCACTTGCTTGTTGTTTCAGGTTGAAAAACATGGAGGATAGAGCACTCACTTGCCATCTGTGGTTGGGTTACATGGCCGGGCATGTTTTGTTCTTCTATAACATAGGATAATGTGATAATACGTTCAAACAATATTGATACAGAGTTTAATCAATTCGCAACTCTACTCGGATAACGTTTTGTAATTTCTCGACCATAACAAAACGTTTTTATTGAAAGAATATAGTCACGCAAATTCACTTTTCAGTTTTTCTTTATAATTTATATATAATATATTCTTTTTCAATTTCCAATTTCAATTTCTCTAATAATTAACCGTAACATGTGTTTGTAACATCTAAAGAAATGCATAATTATATCACGTCCACGTATCATTATTTTTTCTTTTAATGTAACAAGTAGGCCACCGTAACATAACTTCGCTATCAGCATGCTTATGGCCAATGTTTGCTACTTCAACAAAAACCATCTCCAGAAGGATTGCATGGTGTACAAAGTTTTTGTCGCATTTTTTACCTTAAAAGCATTTTAAAGAGCAGAAAGTGAAAAGAGCGTCCCTTATTAATGGGTTCGGGTCACTGGCACGTTTTTACAAGTATTTCTTAAGATTAATGTAGTATTAATGACTTAATGGGACTTTATTATACCATATTTCGATATAACGCTTGATAAGACCAAATTTTAAATGTTTAGAATGCGGTCTAATTCTACTTACGTGCGGGGCTCTTTAAAATCACCATGATGGCCAATTTTCTCCATTAACTAGAAAGATATTAATGATAAAACCTTGTTAAAAGTCTTAAAACAGGTTATGTTTGGTCTCTTAAACCCTCACCAAGTTACACTCAAGCTAATTTGTCCCGTCAAGAAAGGCCTGACACGGAGTTGAATTTCCTGACATCATACGAGACCGTTCATAAAAGTTTACATATTTTGTGGATGTAATGAATTACCTTATTCAAGTATCTCGACATACGAATCGTTAACTTGATGTCAAAATAGCTAAAAACCGAATTTTACCATTAAAACCTTAAACAATGCGTTTCGTGCAGCTCTTAATTTGAAATGTCAGTGTTTGCTATCCCTTCTATGAAAGGCTGGGGATAATTATGATTCGTCACGATTTACGGGCGTTTGTAGACAAATCCTTGTGAATTAAATAAATAAATGGCAGATTCGTGTATTTGTGTATATGACATGTTGGCTCAAATTCTATAAGTCTAAAGGCAACATAGTATCATTATCATACCCAACGTCTATAATAGATACGTGTGTTGGCACGATAATAAAAATGCTTTTTTGCGCGTTTTTTTTTATCTTGGATTAAAATCTACTCGTAGATGTACCGGTATTTCAGAGACTATCAAGAAACTGTATCCCGACACTTGATCAAAATATCCTGAAAGTAGCCTAATAAATACACTGGGTGCATATCCAGGGACTATAATTAAAATCATATATGTCATTTATAACTACCAGTTTGATTTACCCAATGTGGCTTCACTAGTAAAGAGGCATATTGGTTGCTCAACTTAGAGGGGTACCAGTACTAGTAACAGTATGTGGTTGCTATGTTGGTGTATGTGGGTGGGAGTGGTACCAGTACCAGTATGTGGTTACTATGTTGGTATATGTGGGTGGGAGTGGTACCAGTACCAGTATGTGGTTACTATGGTTGTATATGTGGGTGGGAGTGGTACCAGTACCAGTATGTGGTTACTATGGTGGTATATGTGGGTGGGAGTGGTACCAGTACCAGTATGTGGTTACTATGTTGGTATATGTGGGTGGGAGTGGTACCAGTACCAGTATGTGGTTACTATGTTGGTATATGTGGGTGGGAGGGTACCAGTACCAGTATGTGGTTACTATGTTGGTGTATGTGGGTGGGAGGGGTACCAGTACCAGTATGTGGTTACTATGTTGGTATATGTGGGTGGGAGGGTACCAGTACCAGTATGTGGTTACTATGTTGGTATATGTGGGTGGATGGGGTACCAGTACCAGTATGTGGTTACTATGTTGGTATATGTGGGTGGATGGGGTACCAGTACCAGTATGTGGTTACTATGTTGGTATATGTGGGTGGGAGTGGTACCAGTACCAGTATGTGGTTACTATGTTGGTATATGTGGGTGGGAGTGGTACCAGTACCAGTATGTGGTTACTATGTTGGTATATGTGGGTGGGAGTGGTACCAGTACCAGTATGTGGTTACTATGTTGGTATATGTGGGTGGGAGTGGTACCAGTACCAGTATGTGGTTACTATGTTGGTATATGTGGGTGGGAGTGGTACCAGTACCAGTATGTGGTTACTATGTTGGTGTATGTGGGTGGGAGTGGTACCAGTACCAGTATGTGGTTACTATGTTGGTATATGTGGGTGGGAGTGGTACCAGTACCAGTATGTGGTTACTATGTTGGTATATGTGGGTGGGTGTGGTACCAGTACCAGTATGTGGTTACTATGGTGGTATATGTGGGTGGGAGTGGTACCAGTACCAGTATGTGGTTACTATGGTGGTATATGTGGGTGGGAGTGGTACCAGTACCAGTATGTGGTTACTATGGTGGTATATGTGGGTGGGAGTGGTACCAGTACCAGTATGTGGTTACTATGGTGGTATATGTGGGTGGGAGTGGTACCAGTACCAGTATGTGGTTACTATGGTGGTATATGTGGGTGGGAGTGGTACCAGTACCAGTATGTGGTTACTATGTTGGTATATGTGGGTGGGAGGGTACCAGTACCTGTATGTGGTTGCTATGTTGGTATATGTGGGTGGGAGGGGTACCAGTACCAGTATGTGGTTACTATGGTGGTATATGTGGGTGGGAGTGGTACCAGTACCAGTATGTGGTTACTATGGTGGTATATGTGGGTGGGAGTGGTACCAGTACCAGTATGTGGTTACTATGTTGGTATATGTGGGTGGGAGGGTACCAGTACCAGTATGTGGTTACTATGTTGGTATATGTGGGTGGGAGGGGTACCAGTACCAGTATGTGGTTACTATGTTGGTATATGTGGGTGGGAATGGTACCAGTACCTGTATGTGGTTGCTATGTTGGTATATGTGGGTGGGAATGGTACCAGTACCAGTATGTGGTTACTATGTTGGTATATGTGGGTGGGAGGGGTACCAGTATACGGTTACTGGCTTGATGTATAGATGCACGATATCTTTAATGTTGTTAGTTTATGCCTTTCAGGGCGTAATGTAATTTTAATTACACATCACGAGTGTACCTTAATGTAATGTATTCCATACTGTTGGCTAGTTTATTGCTTCCACTCTTCGTCAAAATGAGTTTGTGTGTGCAATGCAACCAGTATAGTCCTTGTTGAATAATTTATTGTATCATGGTTACGGCGGATAAGAGTGCACTAACTGCAATACTGCACTAGAAGAGCGTGCGATAAATGTACTACTGCACTGGATCAGTACACCAACATGACCTCCGTTAAACTACATGTATAATACAAATTACATACAGAACTAACACTAGGATATCGATTTAATCTCGGGCTTCGTGACTAAATACGATAACCTCGCGTTTCAGTTCTGTATCTAAAATTTAGATAACCGGTACCGGTTATACCGGTTTTAGAAAATCAAGGGTTTTGTCGTGATTCCTGGCGTCGATGCGCTCCTTGTTTCCGTTATTGATAAATTGCGTCCGATTGACCCTGACATTGTCCCAGTTATAATTTTACGTATAGTTAAACCCACAACACCCATCTCGGATATATAGTGAGCATCTGCTTATAACGAAATCATTTTCAGCCCAACCCTCTCCTCAAAAAACTCAGAAGTCTTACGTTTAATGGGCTTTACATGCTTATACGATGTTCGTTATATCAATAGACTGAATAATGTTTGAACCAAACTAAAAAAACAGATTCCTTGTAAGTCGTTATATCCGATGTTTACTGTACATTGTTTTGTTGAATACAAGGAGCACTATTGCTAGACTGGTATCCGTGAAATTATATTTAAAAAATACGCAATTTTTGATAGTCAAATTTCAACCGTGGTACCAGTCTATGCGATTGCAGATTTGGTTTGAAATGGAATAAAAAGTTCTTCGGGGTCCTTTTCTCCATGTACAAATGGTATCCGTGACGTGCCGTATGCATGTATGGACATTATTGCGTTTACCTACGTAAGTGTCAGTGTCATATGTCGATATTTATGTCATGGTTCTGTTGTTTCAATGTTTTACTGTTGAGAGCCTTACGGCAGATTGACAATTATGTCAAATAAGCACCCTCCAAAATTAAGTCTTTATTATTATTATTTTGTCAAATATGAACACGTACAACGAACAAGTTCATTTACAAAAACTGTTTTTTTAGGTTTGATATTACCTGGTACAGATAAAATCGAACATAATTTTGAACAAAGCGAAAATATGATACTTCGGGGCACTGTGGTTTATGGTATGATATAAAATCGTATAAACAACAAAGAAAACTAATGGAAAATTAAAGATAGATCATTTTATTAGTTTCTTCACCTTTTTGGTCCAAAGTAATAATGTTCATCTGATAGACTATAACCAAAAAACATAACAGAAATAACTGGTTTATATATTATTACACATAGAACAATTGAATAACAGGTATATTTATAAATTTTATAACACGCTGAATCAAACAAAACATGGCATTAAATGTTACAAGAATATTGGGTTATTTCAATCAATCACGTTTCACGCTGTGTTTCGGCATGTTTCCGTTATAGATACGTTATGTGTTGGCCAGTTTTCTTTAAATTAATCCGAAACCTGGCCCCAATCTCCTGAAGCATCTCAAGTAGAAATCTCAACTCAAATTGAGATTTTGCTCAAGTCAAGAGTATAAATATGAGATCATTCGTAAGTGTTATGCTCAAAATATTTACTGTAATAAACTCAGAACAATGTATCTGTTTTGTGGTGCCAACTTTCAGAGTCTTGTCTCCCATGGAAATTATCTCAAAGACACATGACAGTATTTGAGATTTATCTCAACTCAGATTGAGATGCTTCGGGAGATCGGGGCCAGTACTAACTTGCTCTTCCGCAAGGTAAATGACACATGATCCACATGTTTAGACCAAGACCGTTGTCACCGTAACCCGAACACATTACCTGCCAAACCCGGGTACCATACGCTGCTACACTGGTCTACCGACTGGTAAGTATTGTACTTTATCTACTGTGCTAGATTGGCAATGCAAGTATAACGTTTTGCAACTTTTGATATGATATTATTTTTATATTTGACCCTTGATGGGTGAGGTGTAACCGCTGTAACTGTCAAATGCATCTATCAAAAGTATACAGTAACAATTACAAGGACACGGTCGTGAAGAATGTAAGTCATGCAATAATCAGATAACAAAAACAAATATGTCAGTAAACGGAAAAACATAAATTGTATCACCAGAATAACTTTACGACAAATTTAGCACACATATACCATTGCATTACTAGTAATTAACAATAAACATATAAATAAACAATCGTTAGTAAAAAATAATCGAATAAAGCCTGACATATTGAAGCACTTTTAGCACATAAAGCAGAATTCAATTTGAACAAAATTGCATGTATACAATGTCATAATTTATGGCACTCATTAAATTCTAATAAACATCTATTGCTGTGCCATAAGTGTAGATATAGCATCAAAAGAATATGACGTGATCACCAGGGTCTCCAGTGATTGTTAGAGCCCGGGATATGTACAATTTGAGCACTAGGGGCCGGAGGGTAGGGAACACTTCGGGAGTTTCTTTGGTTTCTGGGTGATAGTAAATTTTGAGCTTTGTTAAATGTTTCTTGTGAGCAACACTCTGAAGACGTATCTCTAGTTCGGAAACCTATATGGCTACCACTAAGTGTAGGACTCGTCGTCGTCGAGTCAGCAACGGCACGGAACGCAGGGTCGTCGTTAATTCTCATTTCAGAATATTGAGAGCAGCACTCGGAACTGTATTTTGGCACCATTTCCATAGGCGACTGAGATTTCTTTATATTAGCGGTAGGAACACAACAATTGTTCGACACTATTGTAGCTTCCGTTGATTGTGGTTCTTGTAGTAAATTAGACTGTAACAGAAGAGGGTTGGAGATCGTTGCTGTTGGTAACGATGGCGTACCTGGTATGTTCAGACAATTGTTTGACGTCACATGATGCACCTTGTTCGTGTTATCCGTTATTACAGTCGGTGTAAATGTGATCGTTTTATTACTTTCTTGAACAACGTTAGACACAACTGACGCAGTCTGTGTTGTCGCAAACAGTGCATTTTGATTAGATAATAACGGAATTCCGGAAGCAGATGGGAATGAAAAATTACCGGAAGTTGGCAAACCGGAAGTAGCAACGGATGGAATGAAGCCAGACTGGTTTAATTGCTGTGGGCTTACACCTGGTAGGTTAAGCGGAATAACACAAGTAGTTCCAATCGCAGTCGAACAAAAGTTTGCTGGTACAAGAATAGTTAAAGGCACAGTTGGTAGATTAGATTGTGACACTTGTGTTTGAACACGTGGTTCCGCTTCCGGTAGAACTGGCTTAGCGGAAGTGAATAGTGGAGAGATGTTTCCCGGCGTCGGTTGTTGTAATGGTGGTGGAGAAAACACTGTGTCTCTTCCGGTTAGTGAATTAACAATATTATTTGAATCGTTATCAATGTCGGAAAAGTCGTCTGCTAACTTTGAGCAACACGTATTGCTGTCGTCTGATGAAAATGAATGACGCTTGTATGACGTATCTTGTGTCGATTTTACGGCGCTATCACTAAGTTTGTTAGCTAAGTGATCAAGTAATTTAGTTTTCACCGCTGGATCTGCATCAGAAAAATTGTTAGAGCTAATAAACTTGATCACCTCGCTCATACATTTGTGCATTCCACTCTTGTAGTCTTCGTCAGATACGTTGCTGGGCGACCGTGATCCGTCGTCTGAAACAAAAATAATGTTTGTATAATTGAAATGCGGATACTAGTATTTGAAAAGATACTAATATAAGTTGGTTTGACAAGATGATCCTGACATAGTGTTTTTCTTAAAATATCTGCGAACGATATAGCTGTAATTGTATACAAAGACAATGGCGATATTATTCCCCTTTTCAAATGCGGCGGGCTTAAATTTCAGGTTCAATTAGTACATAACTTCTGGAGAGCATATCTTTACAGTATTAGATATCCACAATTGAATTACATTTTATTCTTCTAACAACTCACTTTAAATAGGTGCAACAGTTGAATAATTTAGTTGTAGCAATACATCTATTACACAAGCTCTTCCAAGTGCGCCAAATACGAACGCGACGTATTGTGCACTGTTCATGTTGTATATAGGTAATAAACCATGAACATGGCGGGGCTTGCGACCCATGTTCTTTAAAAACAGTTCATACTTGTATAAATTTGTCGTAGTTTATACGATTTGCGCCCGTACGTCTAATTGTACTGACCCTTGATATGGTATCCTGTATTCGCTGAGCAGTTTTGTTCATTTTACCCAACGAATTGTTTAAGTGGACTTATCGTAAGAATAAAGTATCAGAAATAATAATGTATTTACGACAGCAATCAGCGATATAATAATGTACCTGGGTGGGCTTGTTTCTGAAGTTGACGAACACATTTGACGGTCATTTCAAGGATATCCGCCTTCTCCATTTTGTCAAACCGCTCGCCCTGAAGATATAAAACATGTTACATAATTATATAAAAAAAAAATAATTACAATAATTACGAGTATACAGCTTTATACTTCATGTTTTTGGTACACATATATTTATTATAGTTTACCGTCTCTATCATTTCTCCCGTCCGGTTGGTGTATTGAAAACAGCAATCGCTTCGCCAGTTTTACGGGAATCGTTTAGTTAACCAGTGCAAAATTGTTCTTATCCTAGAATCGTACCAGGATCTGTAGGATGGTGATATACAGTTATATCCACAAAAGCATGCAGTGCGTGCTAAATTGAAACTTGAATTGTTTTCAATGTAATGTACGAAATATCGTACACATTCAGACACTGAAACAATTGATATAGGCCTACTTGATGTGAAGAAAGATAGGCCTACTTGGTGTGAAGAAAGATAGGCCTACTTGATGTGAAGAAAGATAGGTCTACGTTTTTGGTTAATTGCTTTTTGTATTTTCAGTTTTTTACGGCTAACCACGCGATGTACTGGTAGTATATATATGTTTTCTGAAGATGGCAGAAGATATTAGCGGAGGATATATGACAGTGGTATGCCTGAACACGTAAAATGTAATGTATTTATGATGTAACATGTTATACCTTGTGTGTTATCATGCCAGATAAAATACTCTTCAATTCTGTCAGACTGTTGTTTATTCTCTGACGACGCCTTTTCTCCATCGTCGATTTTGTCATCTGAAATTATAACCAAACGTGCACGTATTCATTAAATTGTTTCACAAGTAAGACGAATTTCTCTGAAATTTGCCGACTTTTCAGTTATATAAGTTTTGTATCAGTTAAAGAATGGTCTCCTATTTATATAAAAACAATTTTGACTTTATTGATTAAGAGACAACATTATGATGTTCTGTTAATAAGCGGCGTTTAATTTCGTTCCCAGTGCAATGAGTGCTAGTTTAGAAACATTTTTATTGGATAGGAAGCCTTGTAATTTTGAAGACCAATAATGAATAATATTAAACATGCCTCTCAATATTTTTATTCGACATTGCTTTTTTTACAGTTAATTGTCGTCCGTTTTTGTGTCTTTGTTTTGGGCGATTGCATCGAACTTTTTGTTTCGAATTGTGATTTTTGTGTGCTGATGGAATGAATTTTGTTAAAGCAAATATAATTACTTCTTCAAGCGTGCTTAGGCTTGAACCTCGAGGTTAAGTCGCTTCGTATTTTTTCAAATACATGTTGTGAATTACATGTATCGCTAAAATTCCGTATGTTACAATGCTTGAAATAAAGGCTGACCGACGTTAAGTCAGTTATTGTTTTATTTGCAAGTTTAGATTGTTTTAATATAGACTAGATTTATGTATGACCAGCGGCGGAGGGTGATTTAATGCTCAGAGCGTCCACGTCATCATTGGTTTATCCCAGTTTATATCAGACCGCAACATAACATTAAACAAAAGTTGTCTTTCAATTGAGATTATTATAGCTTCCTTAGGTTCTACGCTGTAATAGTTCGAGCACGAGTTTGTCCTACGTCGGTATGATGTGACTGGTTGGTATCAATGTGACTGACATTTCACCATGGCAATGTACTATATAAAATTTAAAGTTGGTACTAAGTTTACTTGTAATGCAACAATAGCCGAAACATGTTGGATCAATAAATCACACTTGAAACCCGACCCGTCTTTTCCGTGTGTTTCACTAATTATATTTTTATTTGTAATGCAACAGTAAGACCTAGGATCAGGCGCGCATGGGTCGTGCCGCGCATAGGTCGTCCCAAGTTATAACCACCAATTATGCAGTCTTTATTTAAAAGTTTCAAATTATAACACCAAGAAGGAACGCTACGTTGCAATTATTCTATAATAACACATCTAAATCTCAAATGGCGTAAGTTTCATATCTGTCAGAAATTTTACTAAAACTTCAATTTCTGTAATTCGCGTTCTTTTTAACTTCATATCAGAAATTCTACGAATTAAGTTCAATTTCTGTTATGAATTCTACCAAACTTCAAGTATAGTTTCGATCACATGAAAAGAATCCTTTAACAGTTTGATGAATACATTTATGTTTTGTAAAACGTAAGGGTTCATTTTTGAAGTAACGCCTTTATATTCCTTTAAAGTCATATTAATTTCCTTGAAAAGATATTAAAAAAACTGTATCACAATTTTGAAACTAAGTAGCCAATATTCCTCCATTACCTTCCGCGTCTCAGAAAGACCACCTCTTGGTTTTTCGGACAACATTTCCTGTCGCTGGTTCAAGAACACTTTTAAAATCTCGTTTTTTTTCAACTATCTTGTCTTGTAGAAGAACTAAGTCCCGACACGATTGTTACTGTTCAGTTATATTTATTATCATTATATAATATCTTATCATCATTATCAATAATTTCTCCAATCCGACAAGGTTAAGTCCAGCGTAGAATCCAATGTTTTTTAACTATTTCCTATCTTTGTTTTAAAGTCAACATAACATATGTCCACAGTGTTATCAATGACACAAGACCAAAGTGTGACCGGCGCTTATAAGCACATTCGCCGTCTGTCGTGTGCCTGTCGTCTGTGTGCAAGTCCGGACTCGTCTTTTGCGTTTTACTTATCCTTACGTCAAGTTTATATATATACATATATGCTGTAACTTTTCAAGAGGCAACTTGTTTTGTCAAATTTTGAACAACACCTGTTCGTTTTTACATCACTGTATATGGATTCATATTGCGATTAAGCGAAGCGAGCACGAACCAAATTTGAAAGCGTTCGCACGTCCCGTCTCGTGATTGGATGACGGTAAATTCAGGTATACACGACCATGTAAACATCAAATGAAATCGGCAATTATGGAAATAAATCGCGTGTCGTTGTATGAGTGACAGTTGTGGCGCGTGCCGCAACAGGCAATCTAACGTGGGAAAACTCCGCCCACCATGCACAGGTAAACCCTTCGGTTAAGATCAAATGAAGCCACATTAATCTTACATACCTCGGAAGATGGGATCGTAAGTGACAGGTGATCATTCATTATATGTCTACTGAGCGTTCTCGTGAACGTGGGAAAGTGGTTGGAGTTGGTAAAATGTTTTCATGCGCTCAAGTGCGGGCAATGATCAAGATAATTTAATTGAATACCATCAATGTCATCAAACGCTTGGAATGCAGAATCTGTGTTAATCGTCGACTTCATTAAAAGAATAACCATATACACAATGCTTAAATATTTACTCAATCGATATTATTTGCTCATTGAAATCTGTCAAGGACTTTATTTTTTGTCAGTCTACAGGTGTTGGATATGGGAACGCGCAGGACGTGTAGAGGCGAGAGTGGCGATAAATGTTAAATCATGTACGAGCATGTACGTGCAACTATGGATTTTCATAGATAAAGTAAAACTTGGGCCTTGACGTTAAATGCGCTGACGTTATACAGTAAAGTAACGCTTATAAGACATGTGAAAAAGCTGGTCTTAATAGCGATTCGGCCTTAATAGTCGACCTTTTTGTTCTAAAGTTCTTAATTGCAAAATTCTGCATGATTTCATAATTATTGGAGGGGTAGGCAGAACTTAACTGTACCTGACAAATGCAAGTTTATTGACTTAAAGCGACACAACTGATTTGAACTTAACTGTTTTCATACTGTGCCGGGTCCTCACGTCCGTTAATTTCGGCATTCTCAAATAGCATTAACAATCGATTTCGAGTTTGTCAAGACACGCAAACAGCGTTATGTATGCCTCTTCAAGTGGTTGACGAAAATAAACAAGCTGTCCAATCTAGCATAATTTAGGGCAAAACGCCGACCACTTGGATAAATATTCCATGTGTGTAAACATTGGGTTGGTTTCCACCACACAGTACTTATGTATCATCTTAATGAGTTACCTTCTGAAAATAAAGAGATTATTATTATTATTATTACTATAACCTAACTCAAACTCTAAACTACTGAACGAGCGATTTAAATACTCTTTCAGTTCCTGAATTGTTATATAACATGACCATAATTCAAATCCTCCAGTACCCTGACTTTAGTAATATCATATATTTACACATATACAATTATAAATGATTTAAGGCAACCGTCATTTAACTTGGGCACTGAAGACGCCATCAACTAACAATGCTGTGTCATTCAGTCTCCATAATCAGCCATGATAAATGATATAAGGGGCTTGGGAAAGAAAAGGACTAACATATACAATGTATATAATGGACGGTAAAAAACTATATATTTGAGATACATCTGTTATATCACCTTTTCTATGGTATTTTATCGCACATGATAGCCTTGATAATGATAACGCTTTTGTACATGTTGAATATAAGAAGTCACGTTTTGAACTAAAGTATTAATGTGAATTATGTTTATACTCAACGGCAAAAATAACGAGCAGTTTCCATTAGACGACAACACGGCATGTTTGCTGATATATACCATATATTATATAGTAATTGTAAATATGCAAGTCAAAAGTCCATACAGGTTGCTTTAAACGTTTTGTTATTTTATATTCCTTTTTAATTAAAATAAAGAAATTAAATTTAGAAATCATATCAAATTGCTTTCTTTTACTGGACAGTATAGTTGGTATATAGTAGTGGCGGTGTAGAGCACCGGACTCAGGATCCGAAAGACACGAACTTAACCACAAGCCTTGGTTAATATATTACTTCACATTCAGTAAAGTGGTGTATTTATGATGACTAAGGTGCTGAACTATGCGTTGCAAAAGTCGTTAATACAATGCGTTTGTTTTACTTGGTCGTGAACATGGTCTATCTGTAAGTCTTCGAAACTGTTTGAAAGCGTCTTATTATTGCAGTGATGTATGTTATCAAATGAGTTTCCTCGTAAAATTAAATCTTTAATATTAATATTATTATCTGTACGAGCAAGGTTTAACTGCACATCTAAGTTGAGCTTTAATTTATTATTATTTAAGCGATCTTAACGAGAAAGGTTTAACTGTACATCAAAAATAAGTTTTTTTATTTTGCAAGTTTCTTTCAAATCAACGTATCTGATACTTTCCTAGTGTGGCAAGATTTATAGATGTTTTGTAAGTAACTGGATTTAATATGTTATAAAACTCAACTAAATTCTCAAAATACAATTTTTGTCACATGTTTGCAAAAAACATGCTCATTGTGTCATGATAACAAAAGTTAATTGTTTCACGTTTTGCGTGAAAACGTCGACGTCGTACTAAAATACTTGTAAATTCGTGCACGCGAGCGGCGAAATCTTGCCGCGATTTGTCGTACGTGCCGGGTTGACGCCCTCCGTAAACGACACGTGGGCGACAAGTGGGGACGTACACGCGTACATACCTACATCGACTGTTTACAACAGGATATCTGGTCGAACTGACTCATGGCCATCACAAGATAATGTTTGTTGACGATTGATGTTACTGTACTGTGGTTCATGATGGTTCATGAAGCACGTGGCTGGTGGTAAACAAAGAAGACAACGTCCTTGTTTCAACCGCTTTACATTATGATAAATTAACTCAGCTGATTTTTGAAGCGATTTCGTTACACAATATATCAAAGGAAACTACGTTAAGATTATAATAAAAATGGTTTGATTTTATTGCGTAGCGGTTTAATAGTTACTGTAGTGATTACAAGATTACTCCTAAGTTTCATGTGTGCATGTATAGATGTGGTAGAATGTTCATTCTATCACAAGTAAAATAAAATTAGGGCGGTGACCAAAGTACAAAGCGTAACATTAAGTTACCTCTGTGGCGTGCCCCGTTTATCCACCATCGTCAAAATACATTAAGTTACCTCTGCGGCGTGCCTGCTAATCCACTCACGTCAAAATACCTGCAGCCATCCGTACAGCATGCGCTGTTGTTTCGCCAGCGCCACATCCACGGCGTGTGCCGTTCATCTGCGGTTAGTGTCGAAATATCTTCATATCATTGACCTCTGTGGCGTGCCCCGTCAATCCGCTAG
This sequence comes from Spisula solida, assembly GCA_947247005.1. Classification (NCBI taxonomy): domain Eukaryota; kingdom Metazoa; phylum Mollusca; class Bivalvia; order Venerida; family Mactridae; genus Spisula; species Spisula solida. The sequence goes on along the minus strand of OX365957.1, from coordinate 38,734,441 downwards.
TGTCTGAATGCCTTAACTAAGTCTGCCATAGGACGAGCTTCGATTATCAGCCAGCGTAAAATTTCCTGAAGTGGTATAAAGAAAATATCAAAATAACATTATTATGTCTTTGTACGAAATGTTGTGATATGGGTAACCCCCGACCACTCCGTGAAACAGCATGTGTCTGTGCATGGCTTAATTAAGTGTGATTAAGAACGAAAGTGCAAACAATTTATTAGGGAATTAAGGGAATCTATAATATAGTAGATGACTTTATTGCGATTTAAATTATTTCAAAGACTGTTTGAAACAGTAGCGTTTAGTAGATAGACTGTAGCTCTATGCACACTGCAAGTGTCCAATACATTCACACTAAACAACAGTGTGATCTTTTTACCCAATGTCCAAAAATTACCTAGCGTCCGTTTTTGAACAAAGGACAAAAGGTTGAATATTATTAAAATATCTAAATTACAGTTGCTATGGTTACAATAATCAACGTCAAGTATACTTAATGTAGATTTTACTATAAGAGTAATTACATAGTAGCTTCATTAAGTATCGGTTTAATTTATGCATGTATGAAAATTCAATGGTGGACAGATGATAATTGAAATAAGACTGTACGGTCTCCAGCTGTACTCAACGGAAAAAGGAACGCGACATTTTTCAGTTTGTTATTTTTCATTTCAATTTGGTGGCATGGCTTTTTTAAATGAAATATAATCAATGCCACTTGCTCGCTTGTTTGTTTGCTTGCTTGCTTGCTTGCTTGCTTGCTTGCTTGCTTGCTCTTGCTTGCTTGTTTTTGCTTTCTTGTTTTAGCTTACTTACTTGCCTTTGCTTGCTTGCTTAAGTCCTTGGCAATATGTTTCACTTCTTCCTATGAAAATAAATAAATATATATATGAAATATGTCACATCATTGTTAAATGTGCAACTAGAATTAATTTATTTGTTAATTGGATGAACGCCGTTTCTTAACAATGTTTCAGTTAGATACGACAGCAGATTCACCAAACCAGCTTTTCTGGACTGTATCTTAACAAGTATAGCTCAGAGAATTTGACATGACCTTGACCTTTATTCATGAATATATTACAAGTTTCTTGCGTCGAATATATACATTTCTGCGATCAAATCGTGCAATATTGATCCTTTAGATGTGTATAGGTATTACATCTCGAGCGTCTTGGTGATACTTTCGGCTTATGAAAACATACAGCCGGGATTATACATATAGACAATCTATCAGCTCTTAAATTATGCTAATAGATGGTCGAGAGTCATGTCAAATTCTCTGGACTATACTAACTTAAAACCTTACACAAGGAAGCTGCAATTTCTCCATAATTTATATGCGAGATATATTTGGAAAATCGACATTGCTTTCAAATTTTTCATGAAAGGGCGTGGCCTGGCGCGACCGGGAAACGAACCACTGGACCTAACGGTGGGGTTAGCTTAATTTTGTATTATATCTATTGGGGGGGGGGGGTTGTTGTATGATCTGCTATACTGAATTTTCGGTTAAGACATTTTATGATGCTGCATGGTGTTGCGTTTCTTTTGACGGTCAGTATATAATAAAATTTTATTATTTTATGAAGATATAACAAAGGAAGAGTGTGTCTTAAAATGACACATTTGGACATTACACCATTTATAATTGTCATATTACTACTCATTTCTGTATTTTTTGCGCTATTTCAGCGTACTTTAATTGTAACTGTTTCCATAATCTCATATTTTAACCGGTTATTAAATGCCACGCGAGTCGGCGCCCGTGCTGGTTTCATAGAGCTGTTAGTATTAAATTATAACAGCTATATGTATAAATCAAGACGTACACTGAGCAATATTCAGAGTTTTAGTAGAAATATGCAAAATAAAGAAATAAATACGACTACCACAATGTCTAATGTGATATTCCAGGGTTTTGTGATGTGTATGTCGTATGTTCCTAGAGTCGGATAAATCATATTTCGGACAAGATATATTAACAAACATTTTAATAGGGTTGTTTGCATACCCTTTTTTACATAATGTACATGTAGTTATTTCATATATTTCTGTTGATAATGGTTTGCTGGCACCATAAAGAACGGAACCTATGCATATACTCCATTTAGAAAGTCTCATGATATGTCATCCATTTTTATTGTCAACACACGCAAATAGTGGACGGACAACTGATTACAAAAGTTCACCTTGCAACTTTTCTAATTTACAAATCCACGGGACCGCGACTCTGCAATTCACTCTATGACTGATAATACGATTGTCTGACCTCAGTTACGACCCCTGTTCTCTCTATGCTACCAGCGCTTTGATTAATTATAATAATTCGCTGGCTTAGAATGAGACGGTTGTAAGTACAAAAACACTACTTTGAAAAAAACAAGAACAAACTGTCTGAAAATTAATCATTACTTATGGAAAACAAACTTTTTCAAATTCAGATTGGTCTACATGGTCGTGAAAATAGGCTAACAAGAAGCGCCTTGTGATGCAGATTTTAAATATGTATGAGTCTTATAGGCACTTACGACCTTCTCCTTCTAAACCAGCGACTGATAGTCATTTAACTTGTATCAGCAACATATGTTTTAACTATGTATACATTGAAGTATAGTCCAGTTAGGATATTGTGACAGTGATGTTGCAGTTTATGTGTACGCAAAAAATCTCAACCATTGTCTAAACAGGTAGAGCGAAGTTTAGTATGTTAGTTAAGCATTAAAATTATTGTTGTTTGTACAGTATAAGCCTTTATAATTGGTTTTACACCGTTATATCGGACTCGACCGCTGCGTCACTGGATTTTTATCCTGACTGGACTATAGGTGTGTGACAACAGTAAATACAGTTTTCCTCACTAAGATGCTTGAAACAATAGGTTGGAATAATAAGTATTTAGAACCAATTTAATAAAGACACAGTGGTATAACACATTAAACCTTCACTCCACAATATATTGAGAGTTAGAATGCCATTCTAATAGGTACGAACCAACTCCCGGACAGTACAGATTCCACTCCGTGGTTGAGCAAGCGATATTGCAAATTCTGTTGTGGCGCAATCGAAAATATTGTTTTAGTTTGGTACCCGTTCGAAAATTAAAAATACACATATTTTGCGATAGTCAAAATCGGACCGAGGTGGCCGTCGAGTGTCGATCACGTGCGTCACTCTATTCCCTGGCTGGACTATAACTTTCTTACTCTTCACTGCTAGAGTGCTGTATTTCATATCATAAGACGTAACACCGCAGTTAGAGGTTATGGACAATTGGCCGACACATCGAATCATTTTCATATATATTTGCTTGTAGCAGATTACCACATACTTTCATTGTACGACATTGAAAGTGATAAATTGTTCTGACTGTCCGTTCACTTCTTTCATCTTCGCATAAAATGAAAATTAAATTCCGTAGATAATTTGTACGAATTATAACGTAATATTTAATTTCAATTTATAAACAATAATCTACATTTGAGGACTTGATAAAATGTTCGCTATTTTACCTATATATCATACAAGTACACCGGTTCCCAAGGTATGCCGGCTGGTAGTAAGCTTGTTCACCACCGCCTCCACGATAGCCATGTGGTAGAGCGTCCGCTTCGATTGCGGGAGCTCCCGAGTTCAATCCCTGGCCGAATTAAATATAGACCAAGTAATTCCCTTGCTAGAATCTCAGCATAAAAGTGTAACATGTTTTTTCCATTCCCTCGTGACAATGGAAAAGTTGTAAAAATTGTTTCACAATCGACCTAAAATAAATAAGCATAAACATTTTATACCATTACCTTAACATTGTGCTGTTGTGTTTTTGTTTTGTTTTGCATCTTTATTATTGACTCTTGGAGTTATTGTGTTATATTTTCTTTTGCTCATACTATTATCATGTATTCCAGTAAATGACTATATATATCCCATGCTGATGTTGAAATTGGTCTAGAACTAAATAATATCATGACATCCGCTATAAATAAAGTCGTTATTAGTATTATTATGAAATTCAATGTATTTAGTATTTATTTCTGTAGCAATACATTGTATGTATCGACATCAAAGGCGACAGTCATTATACGTGTACTGAAATGATAATAATCTGTTGTCAGTGGGGCTTTCGACGAAACGTAGAAAAACTCTCACAATATTCTCATTTTACTAATTTAAGTCCCATGAACATATAGCTTAAAGGTATTAATATTTTACCAGTAAAAAGTTATGTCCACTTTCATTTTAATCTTTGCCCCGAATACCCGCGGCCTTACGCGTGATCTTCGAGGCGAGACGATCTTAATGCAATCAACTAGAAAATTGACATCTATTTTATGACTTACTTAAAGGGATAATAATTTGTTTGACACAGTCATAAAATCATCATGACCTCAAGTGCAACTTCAATGACTGTAATTAATTTAAAGAAAATGGATTATCTATTCCTACATAGTTCTACTGCAGACCCCAGCAACGTCAAATCTCCGCCCCATATCCCCAGGACATGACACCTGCCGACCACACCAGAGTCTACAATATCCTGACTGACCCAACATCTGATTTACTGTGGCCGGGGTTATTTGTCATTGTGTGGAGTTTTTATTCACAAGATTTATTTGGCAGTTGGTAACAACCCGCGAAGTGAACATCGACGCGATACTGTTGTGTGTGAATATAAATAAAACACATTGGACAGTTCTATGGTCAGTCCACGACCTACATGAACTTCTCCAATGTGTATAGCAACAACTTGCGATATTTAACACGGGATGGCTAATGGTGTCCCGTCTGCTCGGGTAAGTCCAGCTGCTGTACTAATATAGCGATATACTTACCTAGTATAAGGTCACTGGTAGTCAGATTTAGGATTGATTGTGAAAATAACGGCATGCATCTTACCACAGAAAGAAACAGAACATAAGAAGACATGTTTTTAGATGGGACATTGATCGGCTGTGTGGGGGACAGCTTCCGGTTATGCATTAGTTAGTTTCCGGTTCTCATGTAGTTGCGGGTTCTATCCCAAATCACGACATACGGAGGTGGGCTTGAATAAGAGTAGTTCTTGGATTGGGGCTTGACAGTGCTTTTCCCCATGCGACTGAAACTTAGTAAGTTAGACTTAAATGAATAAACGAAATAATAAACACCTCTACAATAAGACCATATTACAGAATGGAAACTGGTCTTTTTAACGAGATGGTTTCAATATTCAGGTTGAATAAAGTGTCAACAAATGACATGGCTTTGGAATTTTAAGGGGTCTCATTAATGACTTCGTTCAACTGGATACTCATAAAACGCACACTTCAGGGTACTGTTTTATTAAAGTACTTACAAAATCGTAAACTTACGGTCAAATTTAAAATCTTTATAATTTGTTTACAGTAATAAAGTGCGGTGAGTGGAGTTGCAATACTAATAATTATTCAGTTACTGAACTCCTACAAACGGCATATCCGTCACCAATTTGCAGTAAAGAATTTAAAATTGAGCGTAACTTTAAGATGTTCGTAAGTGCTTTGATAAAAAGTACCCTGATGAATAACCTTACTGTTCAACGTTGAGCTTGAGGAAAAATACACTTAAAGGACTTAATAGTCCGCCTCGGAAAATTAGAAACCGATTAGTATTCATTCATAGTTGCCTTCTCCTTGTCATCTGAAAGCCTAGAATAACGTCTCCCCTGTTTAAACATGCACAAACTTCCGCTCACTAAAACATGAAACCTAAAATTTAATTTGTCGGGGTCATGTTGATAACCCCTAGTTAGATGACCCTAATTTCGCGAACCGTAGACACAAACAAGGGTTTATCTTACTCCATTAAATCAAATCCCAAAAGTATCATTTGAAGCCATTAAAGGAGACATAGGTTAGACTGCTAGCTGACAACAGTCGAATGAATAGGACGATTATAATGCCCATATTAAGAACGTGGTAACCAAACTATGATACAGTTAGGTAAATATAACTTGAAACGTGATGACTGCCACCTTTCAGCAATAAATTCCATGGTCGTAATTACTCGGAGGTTACCGGCAAAGCTCGGGCATATATTATTAATGATAATAATCGCCGAGGTGATCAGAATGTAAATTCCACCCTTACCTCCTGACGCAACTAGTCTTTAAAACTGCTGAGCATACTTTTCGATTTGTTCATATACATGTACATGTAAACGTCTGCAGAAATGTCATTGCGTTCACACACAGTTGTAAGTGTGCAAACTGCTCCAATGAATACTCGTACAACTGAAAACTCGTAAAACTGAACTCTCGTATACTCGTACAACTAAACAATCGGACAACTGAATGCTTGTCTAACTGAAAACTCGAACAACTGAATGCCCGTAAACTCAACGCTCGTACAACTCAAAACTCGCACAATACTCGTAATACTGAATACATGTATTCGTGCCACGTACCACTGGACAATGGTGTAACTGGATGATCGTACCACTGGACAATGTTGTAACTGGATGATCGTACCACTGGACAATGATGTAACTGGATAATCGTACCACTGGACAATGATGTAACTGGATAGTCGTACCACTGGACAATGTTGTAAATAGATAGTCGTTCCACTGGACAATGGTGTAACTGGATAGTCGTACCACTGGACAATTGTGTAACTAGATAGTCGTACCACTGGACAATGTTGTAAATAGATAGTCGTACCACTGGACAATGGTGTAACTGGATGATCGTACCACTGGACAATGATGTAACTGGATAGTCGTACCACTGGACAATGTTGTAACTGGATAGTCGTACCACTGGACAATGTTGTAAATAGATAGTCGTTCCACTGGACAATGGTGTAACTGGATAGTCGTACCACTGGACAATGGTGTAACTAGATAGTCGTACCACTGGACAATGGTGTAACTAGATAGTCGTACCACTGGACAATGATGTAACTAGATAGTCGTTCCACTGGACAATGGTGTAACTAGATAGTCGTACCACTGGACAATGGTGTAACTAGATAGTCGTACCACGTACCACTGGACAATGGTGTAACTAGATAGTCGTACCACTGGACAATGGTGTAACTAGATAGTCGTACCACTGGACAATGGTGTAACTAGATAGTCGTACCACTGGACAATGGTGTAACTAGATAGTCGTACCACGTACCACTGGACAATGGTGTAACTAGATAGTCGTACCACTGGACAATGGTGTAACTAGATAGTCGTACCACTGGACAATGATGTAACTAGATAGTCGTACCACTGGACAATGGTGTAACTAGATAGTCGTACCACGTACCACTGGACAATGGTGTAACTAGATAGTCGTACCACTGGACAATGGTGTAACTAGATAGTCGTACCACTGGACAATGGTGTAACTGGATAGTCGTACCACTGGACAATGTTGTAACAGGATTGTCGTACCACTGGACAATGATGTAACTAGATAGTCGTACCACTGGACAATGGTGTAACTAGATAGTCGTACCACGTACCACTGGACAATGGTGTAACTAGATAGTCGTACCACTGGACAATGGTGTAACTGGATAGTCGTACCACTGGACAATGATGTAACTAGATAGTCGTATCACTGGACAATGATGTAACTGGATGGTCGTACCACTGGACAATGGTGTAACTAGATAGTCGTACCACGTACCACTGGACAATAGTGTAACTAGATAGTCGTACCACTGGACAATGATGTAACTAGATAGTCGTACCACTGGACAATGATGTAACTGGATGGTCGTACCACTGGACAATGGTGTAAGTAGATAGTCGTACCACTGGATAATGGTGTAACTGGATAGTCGTACCACTGGACAAGGTTGTAACAAGATTGTCGTACCACTGGACAATGATGTAACTGGATAGTCGTACCACTGGACAAGGTTGTAACAAGATAGTCGTACCACTGGACAAGGTTGTAACAAGATTGTCGTACCACTGGACAATGTTGTAACTGGATAGTTGTACCACTGGACAAGGTTGTAACAAGATTGTCGTACCACTGGATAATGGTGTAACTGGATAGTCGTACCACTGGACAATGGTGTAACTAGATAGTCGTATCACTGGACAATGTTGTAACAAGATTGTCGTACCACTGGACAATGGTGTAACTGGATAGTCGTACCACTGGACAATGGTGTAACTGGATAGTCGTACCACTGGACAATGGTGTAACTGGATAGTTGTACCACTGGATAATGGTGTAACTGGATGGTCGTACCACTGGACAATGGTGTAACTGGATAGTCGTACCACTGGACAATGGTGTAACTGGATAGTCGTACCACTGGACAATGGTGTAACTGGATAGTCGTATCACTGGACAATGTTGTAACAAGATTGTCGTACCACTGGACAATGATGTACCTAGATAGTCGTACCACTGGACAATGGTGTAACTGGATAGTCGTACCACTGGACAATGGTGTAACTGGATAGTCGTACCACTGGACAATGTTGTAACAAGATTGTCGTACAACTGGACAATGATGTAACTAGATAGTCGTACCACTGGACAATGGTGTAACTGGATAGTCGTACCACTGGACAATGGTGTAACTGGATAGTCGTATCACTAGACAATGTTGTAACAAGATTGTCGTACCACTGGACAATGATGTACCTAGATAGTCGTACCACTGGACAATGGTGTAACTGGATAGTCGTACCACTGGACAATGGTGTAACTGGATAGTCGTACCACTGGACAATGTTGTAACAAGATTGTCGTACAACTGGACAATGATGTAACTAGATAGTCGTACCACTGGACAATGATGTAACTAGATAGTCGTACCACTGGACAATGGTGTAACTAGATAGTCGTACCACGTACCACTGGACAATGGTGTAACTAGATAGTCGTACCACTGGACAATGGTGTAACTAGATAGTCGTACCACTGGACAATGATGTAACTAGATAGTCGTACCACTGGACAATGGTGTAACTAGATAGTCGTACCACGTACCACTGGACAATGGTGTAACTAGATAGTCGTACCACTGGACAATGGTGTAACTGGATAGTCGTACCACTGGACAATGATGTAACTAGATAGTCGTATCACTGGACAATGATGTAACTGGATGGTCGTACCACTGGACAATGGTGTAACTAGATAGTCGTACCACGTACCACTGGACAATAGTGCAACTAGATAGTCGTACCACTGGACAATGATGTAATTAGATAGTCGTACCACTGGACAATGATGTAACTGGATGGTCGTACCACTGCACAATGGTGTAAGTAGATAGTCGTACCACTGGACAATGGTGTAACTGGATAGTCGTACCACTGGACAAGGTTGTAACAAGATTGTCGTACCACTGGACAATGATGTAACTGGATAGTCGTACCACTGGACAAGGTTGTAACAAGATAGTCGTACCACTGGACAAGGTTGTAACAAGATTGTCGTACCACTGGACAATGTTGTAACTGGATAGTTGTACCACTGGACAAGGTTGTAACAAGATTGTCGTACCACTGGATAATGGTGTAACTGGATAGTCGTACCACTGGACAATGGTGTAACTAGATAGTCGTACCACTGGACAATGGTGTAACTAGATAGTCGTACCACTGGACAATGGTGTAACTGGATAGTCGTACCACTGGACAATGGTGTAACTGGATAGTCGTACCACTGGACAATGGTGTAACTGGATAGTTGTACCACTGGATAATGGTGTAACTGGATGGTCGTACCACTGGACAATGGTGTAACTGGATAGTCGTACCACTGGACAATGGTGTAACTGGATAGTCGTATCACTGGACAATGTTGTAACAAGATTGTCGTACCACTGGACAATGATGTAACTGGATAGTCGTACCACTGGACAATGGTGTAACTAGATAGTCGTACCACTGGACAATGGTGTAACTAGATAGTCGTACCACTGGACAATGTTGTAACAAGATTGTCGTACCACTGGACAATGATGTAACTAGATAGTCGTACCACTGGACAATGGTGTAACTAGATAGTCGTACCACTGGACAATGATGTAACTAGATAGTCGTACCACTGGACAATGGTAACTGGATAGTCGTACCACTGGACAATGTTGTAACTGGATTGTCGTACCACTGGACAATGTTGTAACTGGATTGTCGTACCACTGGACAATGGTGTAACTAGATAGTCGTACCACTGGACAATGTTGTAACTAGATAGTCGTACCACTGGACAATGATGTAACTGGATAGTCGTACCACTGGACAATGATGTAACTAGATAGTCGTATCACTGGACAATGATGTAACTAGATAGTCGTACCACTGGACAATGGTGTAACTGGATAGTCGTACCACTGGACAATGTTGTAACTGGATTGTCGTACCACTGGACAATGGTGTAACTAGATAGTCGTACCACTGGACAATGTTGTACCTAGATAGTCGTACCACTGGACAATGATGTAACTGGATAGTCGTACCACTGGACAATGTTGTAACTAGATAGTCGTACCACTGGACGATGTTGTAACTAGATAGTCGTACCACTGGACAATGTTGTACATAGAAAGTCGTACCACTGGACAATGATGTAACTGGATAGTCGTACAACTGGACAATGGTGTAACTAGATAGTCGTACCACTGGACAATGTTGTAACTGGATTGTCGTACCACTGGACAATGGTGTAACTAGATAGTCGTACCACTGGACAATGTTGTAACTAGATAGTCGTACCACTGGACAATGTTGTAACAAGATTGTCGTACCACTGGACAATGATGTACCTAGATAGTCGTACCACTGGACAATGGTGTAACTGGATAGTCGTACCACTGGACAATGGTGTAACTGGATAGTCGTACCACTGGACAATGTTGTAACAAGATTGTCGTACCACTGGACAATGATGTAACTGGATAGTCGTACCACTGGACAATGGTGTAACTAGATAGTCGTACCACTGGACAATGTTGTACCTAGATAGTCGTACCACTGGACAATGGTGTAACTGGATAGTCGTACCACTGGACAATGTTGTAACTAGATAGTCGTACCACTGGACGATGTTGTAACTAGATAGTCGTACCACTGGACAATGTTGTACATAGATAGTCGTATCACTGGACAATGATGTAACTAGATAGTCGTACCACTGAACAATGTTGTACCTAGATAGTCGTACCACTGAACAATGTTGTAACTGGATAGTCGTACCACTGGACAAGGTTGTAACTGGATAGTCGTACCACTGGACAATGATGTAACTGGATAGTCGTACAACTGGACAATGGTGTAACTAGATAGTCGTACCACTGGACAATGTTGTAACTGGATTGTCGTACCACTGGACAATGGTGTAACTAGATAGTCGTACCACTGGACAATGTTGTAACTAGATAGTCGTACCACTGGACAATGTTGTAACAAAATTGTCGTACCACTGGACAATGATGTACCTAGATAGTCGTACCACTGGACAATGGTGTAACTGGATAGTCGTACCACTGGACAATGGTGTAACTGGATAGTCGTACCACTGGACAATGTTGTAACAAGATTGTCGTACCACTGGACAATGATGTAACTGGATAGCCGTACCACTGGACAATGGTGTAACTAGATAGTCGTACCACTGGACAATGATGTAACTAGATAGTCGTACCACTGGACAATGGTGTAACTAGATAGTCGTACCACGTACCACTGGACAATGGTGTAACTAGATAGTCGTACCACTGGACAATGGTGTAACTAGATAGTCGTACCACTGGACAATGATGTAACTAGATAGTCGTACCACTGGACAATGGTGTAACTAGATAGTCGTACCACGTACCACTGGACAATGGTGTAACTAGATTGTCGTACCACTGGACAATGGTGTAACTGGATAGTCGTACCACTGGACAATGATGTACCTAGATAGTCGTATCACTGGACAATGATGTAACTGGATGGTCGTACCACTGGACAATGGTGTAACTAGATAGTCGTACCACGTACCACTGGACAATAGTGTAACTAGATAGTCGTACCAGTGGACAATGATGTAACTAGATAGTCGTACCACTGGACAATGATGTAACTGGATGGTCGTACCACTGGACAATGGTGTAAGTAGATAGTCGTACCACTGGACAATGGTGTAACTGGATAGTCGTACCACTGGACAAGGTTGTAACAAGATTGTCGTACCACTGGACAATGATGTAACTGGATAGTCGTACCACTGGACAAGGTTGTAACAAGATAGTCGTACCACTGGACAAGGTTGTAACAAGATTGTCGTACCACTGGACAATGTTGTAACTGGATAGTTGTACCACTGGATAAGGTTGTAACAAGATTGTCGTACCACTGGATAATGGTGTAACTGGATAGTCGTACCACTGGACAATGGTGTAACTAGATAGTCGTACCACTTGACAATGGTGTAACTAGATAGTCGTACCACTGGACAATGGTGTAACTGGATAGTCGTACCACTGGACAATGGTGTAACTGGATAGTCGTACCACTGGACAATGGTGTAACTGGATAGTTGTACCACTGGATAATGGTGTAACTGGATGGTCGTACCAATGGACAATGGTGTAACTGGATAGTCGTACCACTGGACAATGGTGTAACTGGATAGTCGTATCACTGGACAATGTTGTAACAAGATTGTCGCACCACTGGACAATGATGTAACTGGATAGTCGTACCACTGGACAATGGTGTAACTAGATAGTCGTACCACTGGACAATGGTGTAACAGGATAGTCGTACCACTGGACAATGTTGTAACAAGATTGTCGTACCACTGGACAATGATGTTACTAGATAGTCGTACCACTGGACAATGGTGTAACTAGATAGTCGTACCACTGGACAATGATGTAACTAGATAGTCGTACCACTGGACAATGGTAACTGGATAGTCGTACCACTGGACAATGTTGTAACTGGATTGTCGTACCACTGGACAATGTTGTAACTGGATTGTCGTACCACTGGACAATGGAATAACTAGATAGTCGTACCACTGGACAATGTTGTAACTAGATAGTCGTACCACTGGACAATGTTGTAACTGGATAGTCGTACCACTGGACAATGATGTAACTAGATAGTCGTATCACTGGACAATGATGTAACTAGATAGTCGTACCACTGGACAATGGTTTAACTAGATAGTCGTACCACTGGACAATGTTGTACCTAGATAGTCGTATCACTGGACAATGATGTAACTAGATAGTCGTACCACTGAACAATGTTGTACCTAGATAGTCGTACCACTGAACAATGTTGTAACTGGATAGTCGTACCACTGGACAAGGTTGTAACTGGATAGTCGTACCAATGGACAATGGTGTAACTAGATAGTCGTACCACTGGACAATGTTGTACCTAGATAGTCGTACCACTGGACCAGGTTGTAACTGGATAGTCGTACCACTGGACAATGGTTTAACTAGATAGTCGTACCACTGGACAATGGTTTAACTAGATAGTCGTACCACTGGACAATGGTGTAACTGGATTGTCGTACCACTGGACAATGGTGTAACAAGATAGTCGTACCACTGGACAATGGTGTAACTGGATTGTCGTACCACTGGACAATGGTGTAACAAGATAGTCGTACCACTGGACAATGGTTTAACTAGATAGTCGTACCACTGGACAATGGTGTAACTAGATAGTCGTACCACTGGACAATGGTGTAACTGGATAGTCGTACCACTGGACAATGGTGTAACTGGATAGTCGTACGACTGGACAATGGTGTAACTAGATAGTCGTACCACTGGACAATGGTGTAACTATATAGTCGTACCACTGGACAATGGTGTAAGTGGATAGTCGTACCACTGGACAATGGTGTAACAGGATAGTCGTACCACTGGACAATGTCGTAACTGGATAGTCGTACCACTGGATAATGTTGTAACTAGATAGTCGTACCACTGGACAATGGTGTAACTAGATAGTCGTACCACTGGACAATGGTGTAACTGGATAGTCGTACCACTGGATAATGTTGTAACTAGATAGTCGTACCACTGGACAATGGTGTAACTAGATAGTCGTACCACTGGACAATGGTGTAACTAGATAGTCGTACCACTGGACAATGATGTAACTAGATGGTCGTACCACTGGACAATGGTGTAACTAGATAGTCGTACCACTGGACAATGGTTTAACTAGATAGTCGTACCACTGGACAATGGTGTAACTAGATAGTCGTACCACTGGACAATGATGTAACTAGATAATCGTACCACAGGACAATGGTGTAACAAGATAGTCGTACCACTGGACAATGATGTAACTGGATAGTCGTACCACTGGACAATGGTGTAACTGGATAGTCGTACCACTGGACAATGGTGTAACTGGATGGTCGTACCACTGGACAATGGTGTAACTGGATAGTCGTACCACTGGACAATGATATAACTTGATAGTCATACCACTGGACAATGGTGTAACTGGATAGTCGTACCACTGGTTAATGATATAACTTGATAGTCATACCACTGGACAATTGTGTAACTGGATAGTCGTACCACTGGACAATGGTGTAACTGGATAGTCGTACCACTGGACAATGGTGTAACTGGATAGTCGTACCACTGGTTAATGATATAACTTGATAGTCATACCGCTGGACAATGGTGTAACTGGATAGTCGTACCACTGGTTAATGATATAACTTGATAGTCATACCACTGGACAATGGTGTAACTGGATAGTCGTACCACTGGTTAATGATATAACTTGATAGTCGTATCACTGGACAATGATGTAACTGGATGGTCGTACCACTGGACAATGGTGTAAGTAGATAGTCGTACCACTGGATAATGGTGTAACTGGATAGTCGTACCACTGGACAAGGTTGTAACAAGATTGTCGTACCACTGGACAATGATGTAACTGGATAGTCGTACCACTGGACAAGGTTGTAACAAGATAGTCGTACCACTGGACAAGGTTGTAACAAGATAGTCGTACCACTGGACAATGGTTCAATTGGATGGTCGTACCACTGGCCAGGTGTACAACTGAAACTAATCAAAATTTAGAATTAAAACAAAATGTGTGCATACTTTGCATAAATTATTTCATATGGCTGGTTTTGACCTCTAGTTGTGTTGACGTGAACGAGCGGATAAGGTGACGTTTAAACAAATCATTGCATAAGATAATGTCATATTACATTTCATAAGCCAGAAGATTAAGACAATACTGTCATATCTCATAATTCATATTGTACAACTTTTACATATATAGTGGAATAGCATTTCCGGATTTCTCAGTTTTATTAGAATGGTGATGTATCACGCATATCATTACAATTGTGTTAATGTCGTTATTTTTAACATTTCCAGGTCAAGTGAGCTTCCTAAAATATGCATACATTTGACGTTTAAACTTTTGATAGTTATTTTAAAACACAATTCAAAGCTGGTGTCTTCAACGTTGGTGGAATATCAGCTTGAATTTGGCGCGTAATTGGCTAAGCAATGGTATTGGCAATGTACAAGGCGGCTTAAAGTTGGTAGTCCAACGACAAGTCTGCAAATCGAGCATCTCAGTCTGACAACGTTTAAGACGCCTGCTTCAAATTGACCAGTACTTGTGCCTTCGACAACATAGATATGCTTGTAACTGTTGAGCTTGTATGACAATACTTAGGGGATGATGGGGCTTGTCCTTTGAGCAAAGATTACTTCCACAAATACATATAGACATTATATAGGAAGGAATGGAGCTAGTTCCACATCATTATGCCATATCTGAATATAAATTTGCATATACTAAACTTGATAAACTGTTTGTAAAATGAGATTTTTCTAAACAAAAGGGCCACGTTCGCCACGGTCTCTCCTATAAAATGTAATAATTTATTTATTTAAAGTTTTATTGGCTATACTACATTAGAACCTTGGTTATACAAGTATAGTGTGATGGTGAAAGATGCTTCTTTTATACGGACAGTATTATACCGATATTTGGTGGCCGGAATACTCTCTAGATACAACTTGTATGGTTCAAGAAAACTTGTATTGCGGCATGGTTACGATGCACTGTGAGACATTCTACCGAAGACTGACCTCTAAACTGACGTAATTAACTAGATGTAAAGAACAGACAACAGTGAAAAGTAAGTAAAGAACTGTGTTTGATCATCGATATTAGGCTGTAAACTCATTCCTTTTCTTGAGTATAAAACCGGCAAATTCGTCAGGCTGTAAAATTGCGTATTCAAAATCATGAAAGGAAATTTTCAACCTCCCGTATTAGGAAGGTTGATAAATACGTCGTAGTAGGAGTGTGTCCGATATCCTATTATTTTTTTGAGTTGAGAACATCCGCGGAATCAGCAAAATATAATCTACTGCGAATATGAATGTTTCGTTAGAGTGGGTTTGTTGTTCATCATGCTCTAAATTGTCATTCCTTGACATCAAGCTAACCTACCTAGTATATGACAAGTGACGTACATCTATGTACCAGTTTGTTCTGTAATATACTCATTCCTAGTGACAACTTTGATGTTAATCAAGCGACCATATTACAGGTTTTCTACTATATAATATCACTTTTACTGACGCCGGAAATGTCAATATGCGTATTTCGACACCAGCGTCTCTTTGGTTTTTTCCCACAAACAATATTTTATTGTGTCGTTCATATTGTTATTGTTTTTATTTTGCATTTTTTGCACACAAAATTACGTAAAAACATCTATACATCTTCTGCATTTTTTTGTACATCCGTTGGTCAGTAAAAACGCTCACTTGCGTAAAAAGCGAACTTAGCTTTAGTTGCCGGTAGCTACGGGAATGACTTCAAAGATGATGACCCTGTCTCAGATGACAGCGTTGCACCGTCAAACAACGCTATACATAACAAATGAAGAAAACCAATGTGGAAAAGTGCGGGTCTTGAATCCGTGAGCGCGGTTATACCATTTACATGTACAGTGATTCTTGAACTGTTTGTGGCTTTTTGTTCTGAATCCAGGACTTTAAGCTTTTGAACAGCCGAAACTATGTAGTTTCATTTTCTCGTTCAGTGCTGTGTTGGGCATTGTGCTGTGTGGTTGTGGTATGTGTTATTCCTGTTTTCTGTGCACGGCTGTTTCTTTTGAGTGCTGTCTTCCCTGTCCGATTTTTCATTATCTTTTAACACAAGTTCTGCGCTCTACAGACCATGCTAACCGCGGACGACTGTCAAACTCCATACTACTACAGTAGTTTTCAACGATGTTCCAGGATATATCGCTGACTTAAAATTAGAAAGTCGTAAGTACAAAATCACTATTTTGAGAAAACAAGAAAAATCTGTCTAAAAATTACTCTTTAAGTATGGAAAAACAAGTGTTTTCAATTTCAGTTTGGTCAACATGGCCATTTCCGATGTCACGCAAACCTTTGTTGCCAAAGTCACGTTAATTTTACGGAAGAGCATAAAAACTGCCCTAAACGGGTATCGAACTCGACTTACAATTTGGAAGCCTATCGCTCTACCAGACAGACGAACTTCGAAATATCATAATCCTGAAAACTGTTCACGATGGTGTCAATTATAATCAGGACATTCACTCGCAATAGTGGAGAAACAGTCTATAGAGGGAAGAACAACATTTGTGTCTGTCACTGGGGGTTGGTTGTATCGTTTTAATATCGGTATAACAATCTTAAACAAACATGATTCGTGAATATCTGGTACCCGTGGGAAAGTTGGAGATTAAACACACACTTCATGTAACAAGTATGAACTAACACCAACACAAGGTCAATAAATCTTGTTATATTATCGCTACAGTCTCATTTAATGGGTATTTAACCATTTTAAATAGACGCATTAAAATCTTAAATATAATTTTTGTGACGTGGGTGAGTTTTCGCCCTACCGCAAATGAGCTCATGATCAGACTAGTCTGGTTCCCGATCTTTACAATCTACGCAATAAATAGATTGTAAGACTGGGGAACGGGAACCAAACTCATTATCAGACGTCCACAAAGGAGTGTTAAGGTATGCAATGGTGTAATCAGCGCAAAAATTTCGCTCGCACATATTTAATACTAGTAAAACAACATAACACATTACTGCATTGACTATAATTACAAGCAAATAAGTGAAAAATAAGTTTCAATGATTGTGTATTGTTCATGTACGTGCCGTTAGTCAACTGGACACAATGCAAATAAACAAGGTTTAGTTAAGATCGGGTTAAGAAAAAGAAGAGCAGTTGACACAATCGTCAGGCTAGTAGTCATCCACGCAATGATTCATTTTACACGTATGTTCCGCATAAATGCAGTAAAATAAAATCGGGTTCATTGAAACTGAACTGAGAACGTCTGGTGTGTTATATTAATTCTAAAATTATTATATTAGTACAAAGTATTCACTTCATGTATATGGTAGCTGTATTCAACATGACACATGCTTTTGTTCGTAAACAGCTCCCCACCCATATTTTGTGACATGTCCCCGCCTCCCTCATTTGCGTCCAAAATGTATTCTTCGCCAAGATAAAGATTGGGTAAAAATTCGTTCTACGTTTTTTTGGAAATTTGGAAATTGCCTTGGTGTTTACGATACATATTACAACGATGACATGTACAGTAATTTAGTATAACCTATATAGAGCAGCACCCGTTGGAAGTAAATATATTGGCCGTTGTTATAAGTGGTTGTTGCTCAGCAGTGGTTACATTGTTAGTTAACATCCGCTTAGAGAAATTTGAAGATAATCTTACAGAGAGGCTGTTGATTTATGGAGACCTGGGTACTGTTTTATCAAAGCACTTACGGTTCGTGAAGTTTAAACTTACGCTCAAATTTAAATTCCTTATAATGATTTTACATCTACAAATAGGGGACAGATATTGTTTGTAGGAGATCATTAACTGAATCATTGTTAAAATTGCATAATTATTCATTTTCTACAAATTGGAGCAGTTAAATCGTTATGAAGAATTCACATTTGAATGTAAATTTACGATCGATAAAACAGTACCCTGCTCTGGAGAGGTTGTACAGCACATGTATTTGTCTACATGAGTTTATACACATGTATATCTGCGTACTTCACAAGCAATACTATATAAATTTATGAATAATAATATATATAAGATAAGTTTCTTTATATCCGTTGTAAGAGACAAATTATAAACACATAAAAGGCCCAAATGTGTTTATCTTTACGTTTGAATCTCTGAAATTATAGAAATAATAACCGTGTATAGACATGAGAAGACAACCAATGGGCGTCGTTAGATTCACTTAGTACATTTTCAATAACACGCTAACACCTCAAGTCACCATTATAGATTATCTCTCCTATTTTCATACAAAAAACTAAAATAATGAGCTGTGAATACGTAGGTTATAAAGATATAATGAACTAATGTACTGATTATTATTTATACTTCAAAAGGTGTTAAGGGTGAAACGCTCGTAACATATCGGTTTATCGAACTAATAATGTTTACGCCGTCACAAATTGGTGCGAGGTGTTAATACAGACCAAAAACTAGGGATATTATATTTTGAACATTTCTTAAACTACCTTAAAACACAAATAACTATTAAACGGGAAATACATTTAGCCTTAAAATGACAAAATGGATATTTGTGTTAACAAATACGGAGTTTTACACAATTAGAACCAGAGATGACGGTTGATTTTGTAGTGCTTTTTTGTTTTTTAATATTTCTTTTGTTGAAATAAAAACCACTAACTTCGACAGTATTACATATTTCATGCGACACATAACTATAATTGTAAAGTGGGGATAAATAGTGTAAGGAGATTATGTATATATATTATGAGTGTTGTTTACAATGCAAACATATGGCGTTTGATTTTCTTGGTGTAGCTATGTAATCTGTTTGTTAATATGTGTTTAAATTGAATATAAAAAAGTACGAAAAGCTATATTATTCAAATTAGTATGAAATAGCTTCATTTATTGTAAATCCTTAGAGTATCTAATGTTACCTCTACTACCTTCATGACTGCTAAATGTAGAAATGCTGACGCAGAAATTGGAACTGTTAGTATGGTTGGTGTAAAAGGTTACTGTGTGAAAACGGCTTTTCAAATAGTTGTTGAAAACGACAACCAAAGCCCACCTTCTACAGCACACACTTTGTCAGTTTCTATACTCTTTTTATAGAACGGAAGATAATTCACTTGGCTAGGGATGGAAGACATTCCATTCGACAGTGGAAAAACTCTGCTCTGCGATGGAAACATATTTTCTCGGCGATTGACGTCATTCCGTTATCGCTCTGCATGACCATGCGAATCAGCTTGCACGACAATGTAACATTTCATGTGACAATGGAAACAATGTCAGTCACAACGGACAGAAAAATGATAATACAAGTCGTACGGGAAGGCAGCATTTAACAGAAACAGCATAGAACGAAAGCCACCAACAAGAACACATAAAAGAAAAAAATCACAAAAAGGACAAACCTCAAAATGAACTGGAGGATTGGATCTCAACAGCTACAAAAACTCATCTCACTGAACCAAACACAACATGTATATTTAAGAGTCAGCAGAAAACAACGAATCACAAGCACAACCCATAAATAGCAGCGATTAGAAACGGCGCACGTGCCATGTTGAAACAAACTTCAAAGTTGCAAAAGGGGACGAACAACAATAAAGTTACCAGGATGACAACTGCAATATACATTGAATTTGTATGGCGATATCAGTGGATTTAAATGTGGATGACGAATAGATGTCAATCACTTCGTATCGCGATGGAAACCAAATTGAACGACAATGTCGACCGTTCCTTATCGCATACTTGTGAACAATTTGGGCGACAATGTCAACCGTTCCATATTGCAATGCAAACAACTTAAGACGACGATGTCAACCGTTCCATATGTAAATCGAAACACGTTCAGACGATAATGCCAACCGTTCAATTTCACAATGCAAACCATTTTTGGTGAGAGTACCATCCGTCCCATATCGCAATGCAAACCATTTTTGGTGAGAGTACCATCCGTTCCATATCGCAATGCAAACCATTTTAAACGACAGTGTCAAACGTTCCATATCGCAATGCAAACCATTTTTGGTGCGAGTACCATCGTTCCATATCGCAATGCAAACCATTTTAAACGACAATGTCAAACCGTTCCATATCGCAATGCAAACCATTTTAATCGATAATGTCAAACCTTCCATATCGCAATGCAAACCATTTTTAGTGAGAGTACCATCCGTTCCATATCGCAATGCAAGCCATTTTAATCGATAATGTCAAACCTTCCACATCGCAATGCAAACCATTTTAATCGATAATGTCAAACGTTCCATATCGCAATGCGAACCATTCTGGACGACATGCCAAACGTTCCATATCGCAATGCGAACCATTCTGGACGACAATATCAAACGTTCCACATCGCAATGCAAACCATTTTAATCGATAATGTCAAACGTTCCATATCGCAATGCGAACCATTCAGGACGACATGCCAACCGTTCCATATCGCAATGCAAACTATTTTTGGTGACAGTACTTATAACCGTTCCATATCGCAATGCAAACAATTTTGGACGACAATATCAAACGTTCCATATCGCAATGCAAACCATTTTTGGTGACAGTACCAACCGTTCCATATCGCAATGCAAACCATTTTGGTGACAGTACGAACCGATCCATATCGCAATGCAAACCATTTTGGTGACAGTACCAACCGTTCCATATCGCAATGCAAACCATTTTGGTGACAGTGCGAACCGTTCCATATCGCAATGCAAACCATTTTGGTGACAGTACCAACCGTTCCATATCGCAATGCGAACAATTTTGGTGACAGTACCAACCGTTCCATATCGCAATGCAAACCATTTTGGACGACAATGCAAAACGTTTCATGTCGACATGAAAATTATTTGGATGGCATTGCAAATCAATGTATATGAAGAAGGGTGTACATGACAATAGACAATACTATTAATGTCGAAAGCCATTTGCGTTGTGGGGCTGGGGAATATCATCGGAACCAAAGCAAGGGACACTTCTACATATGGAAAACATGCCTTTCTGCGACAGTTTACATCACACATACCGGAATAGATGGATACGCCTGTATTTAGATGTAGTTTTATTTCTCGTTCAGTTGTGTGTTGGACAGTGTGCCATGTAGTTGTTGTATGTTTGTGTTTATGTTTTCTGAGCTCGGCTGTTTCAGTTGAGTGTTGCCTTCCCTGTCCGTCTTTATACTATCTTTTGAAGAGGCTGATCGTACATTAGAACAATAATAGTAATCTATCAATTGCTTGAAACTACTGAAAGTGTGCAGTATTTCTTAATCTAGACAATTCCAATTAAGACTACTGATAGGCCTATGACATGAACTCACAGTGTATAAACGAGTCAACTTCCGGTTTTCGCAAAAAGGCATACACTTACAATACTAGTGAGTCATACAGTGACCGGATATCACAGATGCTTTTGCTCACAGTAAGTCATACACGTTGAATTGTATAGTATCCCAATAAGTCATACGGTGATTTAGTGTATACGCTGCGGAACTGTGCGTATATGAATAAATAACCGTTGATCATTTATATCGTAGTGGTGGGATAAAAAACGGATGTATTTGTATTTCATATAAAGTAGTAGTAAGAATGGGAGCTCGTTAAAACAAAATAAAAACACTTAAATATATATCGTATATATACAATTAATCCCACTTTAAATATAATTGATACTTTTTAGTACTCTAAATGCATAAGACGACAAAGGTCTATGACGTAATGTAGTCTGGCCCACCCGCAACTTGTCAGTAGGCGGACAAGACGCACTGCATCATATTTTAATCGTTTTATAATTTAACTTTTGACAAAACCAGTAAATAATTACATAAGTAAACATAGTTTACATAGCAACAATCTAGATGAACAAAGACATGCTGCTTTTTGCATTAAGTTTATTTACAAACAATTTTCTTAACAAAATAATCTAAGTTTTTTCAGCTTCACTGCTTCAGGGTAACACGATTTTGTCATTAGAAAACACAACGCACTTCCGCGCATGCGCATTGTGATCAATCACTGCAATGGCAAAGGTTACAGGTGGTGATCTCTGTCGCTCGAAACTGACATGGTAATAAACTGGGTACCGGTATGGCGTGTGATATTGGAGGTATCACACGATGATAGACGTGTACAGATATTATGAATTACGTATCTGACAAATAAATAGTAACACTATCTTAGCATAATTACATAGTTGTATGGAAAATGAAACAGCTGGATGTTCAGCTGATACTCTGTGTACGATGTTGCCGTAAAAATAGTTTGAATACTATCTGATTTGTCCTTTCGGTCTGTGAATAAAACCATATGCGATGAATACAAACATTACATGTTGACGATTAAGAAGATGAATCATTTTGTATATATTTCTTGCTTTAAGTTAAGTTAAGTTAAGTTACCAATGTTCGAGGACTGTCGTTCAGCCACGCATTTTAACTTCCCTGGTCATTGGGCTACCTATGGATACCTGCGTCCGAGTCTCCCTGGGGAGACTAATTCTCTGCTGGTGGGTGTGGAGCCAACATCGATCTGCGGCGCACAGGACTACCGAACATGTTCAGTCACAGCTCTCACAGGTACCTATTCACACATTGGTCGAGTGGGACATGTGTGTTATTCTTGCTCAGAGAAATAAAGCAGTGGTCCAGACGGTGGATGAACCCGGGACCTCTCGATCCCGAAGCGCGCGTCCTATACCTCTAGGCCACCGCTCCCCACTTGTGTAGCTCGTTCGTGCTAAGGGATCATTACGTTCCATACTAAGCTCTCAAACCCAGTTATAAAATTCAGCATAATCCATTTCGTACTTAAATTCACTACGTTCAATTATTGACTAACATTCCTATAAAGTTTGATGACTGTTGTACAAATACTTTATCAAATTTGGGACTACACAAGCAAATTTGCATCAACTTTCAGCATTCCAAGGGCCAGAACTCTGGTCGGATCCGAATAAAAATATATAGGTGTACATCACCTCTTATTGACGAACATTTCTATGAAGTTTGGTGACTGCAGCACAATGACTTTTTTAAGATGTAGACGCCACAAGATTATGGGACATACGAACAAAGGGATATATGTATCCCCCAAAAGTACATGTATATTACATTCTTACTAAAACATATTTTTGATGTTTTATTCTTATTCTTGGAATACCATCGGTCTGTATTATGCGTGCTGACTTTTACCTTATTTCGTTTACTAAATACAAAAAGTCTGTATCAAAACAAATGTCAAAATAGGGCATGCACGCAATCTAAAGTACGCATTTTCTTTCTTTTGAGGGAAAAACTTAACGAGCGAGAATGATTGTTACGGTATTCTGTTGTTTTATAATATTGTTAGTTATTTAACTCCTCTGTCATAACACTATTTGAAAAGATAATTCATATGAATAAAAAGCATGTCAGCTTTAAAGATCTTTAAAAAAACATTAAAATGCATGTTATACTCTTGTTAATGGACGTTTAATGGGATTTTTTCACAACAATTAAGTAGACTAACGTGACCGCCATGCAAATACAAATGTTTCATAAAAATCAAATTATGATGGATGTTAGTGTTAGAAACTACTTGACTTGCCACCTGTAGAGTTAATATGTTTAAGTAGCCAGTAAAACATATTAAATATAATATATTATATAATTGATGTAATTTTTGACAATATATCTTACATCACACGTGTTCTACTTGGTGTTTGTACTCAACTATGACCTGTTATACGTAGATCCATTTAATGGTGAATATTTTCGTGTTTCTCGTTTTTCTAATTTTCATTATAATATACATTTTTATACTCAAATTGAGCCGGTCTCCGAAAAAGATAATATTAAGTCGGGCAGGGAAGGCAGCACTCTATTCAACCAGCCGAGCACAGAAAACGTAAAAAACATAATACGAGGCACAATGCCCAACACACAATCGATCGAGAAAATGGTCAGCACAAGTTCCAGCTGTCAAAAAGCCAAAATGCCCAAGTCTCCATAAAGACTTGTTACTTTTGACAAAACGTTGATTTTGGTTTTCGCTAATTTGCAAGAGAAGTGACACACAACGCTAAAGGAATTCAGAAGTTACAGGTGTTTTTGTGAAGATCATGCTTGATCACATTTTACACAACGTCGCAAAAGTCATTCAAAAGTTATAATTTGTCATAACTGTTAATTCATTATTTGATAAATTCTTGACCAAAACTGTTCACAATAGTATTACGTTTTAGAATAATGTTTAATTTTTTAAAATATATATCAAACTTGATTGTATTTGTTCGTATTAAGAGAACGGTAATTGTTGTTGTTTTTTAAAAACTCCTCATTTTTCTCAACCTTACTACTTTCCAGAAATTGGTCACCATAGTAACAAAGTAAGTTATGGCAACTTCCAATCTAAGATACATGTATAAATATTGTATAAAGGTTCTACATGAAAAATTGTTTGACATTGAGTCAATAGATAAGTTTATCATTTTAGAGCTTATGCACACATGTATAGTAATTATACATTTCAAAATAGCAGGTTTTCCTGGAGACTCAAAGTGTCCCCGTAGCTCAATTGTTAGCGCGCTTGCCGTATAAATCTGATGACACGGGTTGAAATACGGGTGGAGGCACTCGTATATATGCCTGCCATATTTCAGCAGAAAGCTGACTGAAAAATAAAGGCTATGCTCGGCAATTGGATAACAATTACACAATTACATTCAAAAAGATGTTACTTTGTTTATTAGTACGTGACTTAAATTTGGTTAGGTTTTGGTTCAAACAATTTAACACAATAACTCCGTATTTGAAGCGTCATTCACTCGACTGGACCAGGATCGATTACTTGTACGTTCTGTAAATCACTCCAGTCACTCTTACTGTGATTACCATACAAACCTGGATGTTCCTATTCCCACAGTAGACACTGACATGTCCTACCAGCTGCATTATAATACAGTACCGTACATAAATCTATGTCACCACAAACTTTCATGCTGTTTTATATCTTTCGCTCACCATGACCGTACATATACGGTATTCAATGATTTGATATACTTTATACCAAACCGTTTAGTCAATAATACTACATTTTTAGCCGAGGGGAGGTAATCCAGACTACAAAAGGTAGTGATAGAAAAATTGCTGGCTTAGAATGAGAAAGTGCTATTTACGACCTTATATAAGACTCAGGCATATTTGAAATATGTACCACGAGGCGTTTCTTTTTTGCATGAAAAACGGAACGGGTCAAGTTGACCAAACCGAAGTTTAAAAAGCGTGCCTTTCCATAAGTAGAGAGTAGTTTTCAGACAATTTTTTCTTGTCTTCGTGCTCAGCCGCAATGGATATGACGTTACGAAAGCTGGTACCCAGTTTTTCTACAGTTGTCACAGTAAACACGGACGCAGGTTCCTGTGACGTTGCAGCTAAACATGGCCGCTGCCCAACATTCTCCATATAAAGGGTACACTCAGATAATTTGGAAACATGTGCCTATGTGTGTGTGCAAATCAATTTTATGTTGGGTCAATTGGATGTTAGATGTATCTTCAAATTAAAAACACACAAACAGTGCGATTTTTCACTTAACAACATGGTGGTTTTAACTTTTAAAAATGCTTAATTAGTGCATGTAGCACTTTTTGATAATAAAGTTTATCTGATGGTCAAGGGGAAGTAACTTGTTGGAAATTGCCTTTGTGAGGCCAAAAGTCAGCGATTCCAAAATGGGTTTTATTCTCAACATTGTTTTCTTCATTTCTGTCTTCGTGATAAGCACGTGCCCTTGGAAACGAACTTTATCAGCAACGTAGGCACATAGCTGCATTAACAACATATCAATGCACACTTAATGATTTGTTTAGTGTATATCTTTAACCTGTGCACCTAATTATTTTTATTTTAAAGAAGATAATAAATAATCGGACAGGGAAGGCAGCACTCAACTTAAACAGAAAACTTAAAAACATCCCGCAATTACACGGCACAATGTCCAACACATAACTAAATGAGAAAAAGAAGTTCACCGCCGAAAGCCCCACCCCCTGGAGCTGTGGCTGAAATATCTAGTTTCAGTTACAAAAACATCTGAATTTCATAGCTTAAGCTATAAAAAGCTAATTAAGCCAGTTTCAGCTACAACAAATATATATGCCTGTCCTTATGGATAAAGTGGTTAAGGTTTTTAGACGATATCTTTATGATATGGGACCATTCATTTGAGGAATTGGAACTTTTTGTTAAAGCGATATATAAGTTTCATCCAAATATCAAGTTCACGTATTCGATTTCAGACACTGCCGTCTCATTTCTAGATGTTCTGATTTCTAAAAACAAATCTCTGGAAATTGAAACAAATATCTTTATAAAAGAAACAAACATCCACCAATACTTAGACTACACTTCGTGTCACATAAAAAATGTAAAGATGGCATACCATATAGCCAGGCGAAGAGATATCGTCGCATAATATCAGATGATGGTCAATTTCAATCATCACTTTCCGAGCTGCGTGACTTCTTCATAGACAGAAATGTCCCAAAATCCGTGATAGACAGTGCCTTTAGCAAAGTATCACCGACGTTGCAAGCAGATGCACTCTCTCCCTCAGTTTCCGAGAAGAAAAGTATCATTCCATTTACTGTGGAATTCAACCCTTCACTGCCTAATATTGGCAGAATCATTAACCGTTACTGGGACCTTCTTAATATTACAAAGAAAGACAGTGTTAAACATGTGTATAACAAATTTAAGCCAATTCTGGCTTATAGACGTCCTAAAAATTTGCATGACTTTTTAGTTAGTTCAGATTTTAAGACTGACAATACAAATGATACCTTTTCAACAAAGTGCTGCGACAGAAAACGCTGCACTCACTGTGTTCGTATAAATTCTGACTCAATATTTACCAGTTCTGTCACAGGTAAATCATTTGATATAAAACATAATACGAATTGTCAATCGAAAAATGTAATTGATCTTATAACGTGTATGAAATGTCAAATGCAATATGTTGGATAGACTATGCAACCAGTGTCACGTCGTATGAATAACCATTAGTTTGATATATCAAACTTTACTTCATGATACATTTTCTACTCTTGTTGCTAGCCATTTTAATGAAAAGCGCTTTTAAGTCATATTCAGTATTTACTTTTGGGGAGTACTACGTTGAAGTTGAAGTTGAAGTTGAAGCAATTGTATATTACCTCACTATCGTTGTATCTGTATCTGACTAAAATGCAATTATTTTTATTTCGCATTTTGTGCATTGCATACCGCTAGTCTCCATAAATAATCTTTAACACAATCTAAATTAAAATGGATGTTATGATATCATCCCCATCAATGTTAAGTTTAAGTCTACAACATTCCATTTTCAAGTGAAAATACAAAAATAGATTTCTTTATTGAATGCAATGGACGATACATTGCTAGGAAACACTTATATACTTGTTGTTATGTATATAGTGCACGTTTAATTGCAATTCACTTCTGCTCTGTTGATCTTGGAGTATCATTTTAATCATTTAAAAGGAATCATGTAACATAACCAACTGAACGGAATTGTGCACTAAACACTTGGACAGGGAGGGCAGCACTCAAACAGAAAAACACAATTCAAACACACAACTGAACAAGAAAATGAGCTTAACCGCTGAAAGTTCAAGTTGCAACTGTCAAAAAGTCGAAAGTCCAAACCCAGCTGTCAAAAACACACAACGTGTGCTAATATGAATACTGTATTGCACAGACGATCGAAAGTCACACAGAATCGGCGGTAGCGCCTAGCCAACATATATCCAAACGGTGCAGTTTTGCACTCGTCGTACGCAACAAATCAAAATACAAATAGTTGCCTACGCGCAACTGATCAAAGCAAGTTCCGCACGTCGCACGCAACAAATCAAATCATACATGTCATTTGCATGGATAATACTCATTCTCGATTTGAGCGTCTAAGATGTCTCTTTAAAATCGGTTATGGATTAAAATAATTACGGTTGTTTTTAACTTTGTGTTGACATATTTTAGCTTGCGTTCTTAGCCAAAATTGCGTCACATACCACGTGGTACATGTATATTCACATTGACATATGAAGATATCATATGGTTATGATTTGTATATGACCTTATCAGTTTGTCCTTACTCAGAAGCGGTAGTATGTCCTCAAAAAACATACGGTTGTATTACTGGCAATCATTTCATTAAAGCAAACATTGTAATTTACAATCATGGAAAGCACACACACACACACACCTGTGAAGTATAATATATGAAATAAAACACCATCGACTGAGTTTTGAGGATTTTTTGCGCATAACTTAAATGTTTTATGCAATAGTTGACATTTTTAAAAATAGCGTGAAATTTTGCGATTTTATCAAATTGGACAATCTTGATATACTGTGTTTTATCGTATTTCAAGAAGATATTTTACTGTTATGGGTCAGGATCCCAATTTTCTCATTCTGTGCCGAATAATGATTTATGCTCGAAATATATTTACAAACACTTTACCGTCACTGTCTTTACGTGTCATAACGTGGAGGAAAGTGGGAAGCTATTAATTTAAACACACTTTTTGCGAATTGATAGCAATATAATTTGTAGAGAAAATAAACATACTGCAGCTCAATTGTTCCCAAAGGTTCTGAAACTGCAAGAAATATACTCAACAATTTGAAGAACCACTACAAGGCAACCAGGTTTTTATACCCCAGCATCCACTGATGCAGGAGGCATATATTGATTGTCATGTCCGACCGTTCGTTCGTCCCTCCATCCGTCGAAAATGTTAACCAAAACATTCAAGTTGTTGAAACTTAAATAGTTTTGAAGTTCGTCAAGGCGTTGCTTTCAAACGTTGCATACTTGTTTAACATCATAAACACCTAACATTGTCAAAGCCATGTAACCATGGTACCTAACACTATCCAATATTTCAGCCGACTGTATGTGTTTGTATAAATGTATTTCATGGTCAACTATTTTATTTTTACATGTTCTGTTCAAAGGCGATATTGTAAGGTCTGTGAGGGGATGGTTCTCCGACCCAAAGGTCCGTAAAAAGTGACCTAGCCCACTTATATATACAATCTAAATTTGTATATATAGGCGGTATTGGACGCTTTTCATGGACCTGTGATCCGACCCCACTGAACCTACAGACGGGTAGAAAAATGGGGCCCGAAAATCACGGAGCTACATGGTGATGTACACAGTTATTAAGTCAGACAGGGAAGGCAGCGCCGAGCATAGAAAATATTAAAAACACACAAAGCAATGGAAACATTAAAAATACACAAAGCACTGAAAACACGGCATCCCGTCCTGAAAGTCTGCCGCCTCAGTCAGTCAAACTAAAACGGAACGAGAGCCATGTGACGAGAAAACAACAACCGGACACCACACACCACAAGGACAATCTACAACATATATATAGTGTTCATGCAATTTTGAAAGATACGAACCAGCCTTGTGCTGGACAACGAAATTACAGAATGGCACATACAAAATGAAAAGTGGACACATATTTTCCTGTAATTCAAATATCAATACATATGTTTTCTTTTTATCCATTACTCGATCTTTTGAAAACAAAATTACACAAATGGTTACGTACAAAGAACTGTTACTAGATTTTTATCAAATACATTAAACGAAATAACATACATTTGTATAATATTGCTTTGAAAAAAGTGTCAAGATGTCAATTTGGGGGCTGCGTTAATAATAGGGCTCAAAGTTAACAACTATACTTTTAATTTCACATCAACTTGCCAACTATGTATATAGATTAGATAATTTAATTTTATTTCAAATTCAGTAGGTGATGAGATCATATTATGTACATACACAAGTTATTCACATGACAAATGTAACAAATTGCGGTATTATCGCGGTATTTCCAGAAGGTAAGTGTTTGTCGTAAATACACGCATTCCTGAAATTTCAATATCTTGGTTCTGTAATTTCAATATAATATCTGGTATGCTCGGTTTGTTGGTTGGTCTTGTATCATACACATGTTTTGTCTTTTATGCATTAATTAACGTGGCGTTTTGTGCGTACCACTGTATCACTACTGTTTTATCAAATCACTTACAAAAATCTTAAAAGTTCGCTTAGATTCTTTATAATTCTTTTACAACTGCAAATTGGTGACGGATATGGTTTGTAGGTTGATTAACTGAATCATGATTAGTATTGCAACTCCATGTACCACACTTTATAATTGTAAACAAATTATAAAGAATTTTAATTTGGTCGTAAATTTAAGTGTTCCGTAAGTGCTTTGATAAAACAGTACCCCGGTGTCTACAATGTCAAGATCAGATTGAAGGGTTTGATGGATGTCTTGAATTGTATCTCCTGATGCTGAAAGTGTTGTGTCATCAGCAAAGATATTTGCCGTTGTTTAAGACTTGACATGGTATGGTAAATCGTTTAAATAAATGAGAAATAACAGAGAGCCTTGTGGAACACATGATGTTTTTTCAGCGGGGTCTGAAAGTTTTGCGGAAACACACACTTTCTGTGTTCTGTTTGATAGATAGTAAGTAATCCATGCTATAATCTCTGATGACATATGGTAAAATGTGAGCTTGTCTGTGTCGAATGCTTTGGACAAGTATAGGATCAATGTGCCAGCACATTTCCCATCATTGATTGCACTGATCCAGTTATCAACTATAACTGAAAGGCCAGTTTCACAAGAATATTCACTGGGGATCTGTGTTGAGAGGAGCTGTCGTACTATTGGAGCATTCCATGAAATTATCTACCGTATAGCCGACGAAATATAGAAAAGCATAATTCTATTTCATGAATTGTCTGTATTCAAACACAATAAGTTAAGTAATAATGAACCCGGGTGATGGTTAGATTGGTATAAATAAAAATTATTACGATTCTATGCGATAAATGTCAGCAAATGTCACCAATAAATATCATATAAATATATGCGTGATCGTACATTACATTATATTTCAGTGATATTGAAATGTACGTTTATCAGTAGAGGAAAGTTTAATTAAGACACTATGTGCATATAAATTTAATAATTATGAAACACAAAAGAAGCGTATCTACCTACGCGATTCTTTATGGCGCTCCAATTTGACAGATTTGTGTAAATATGCATAAACTCCAATTTCATACGATTAATTTGATGCGCCACGTTTTTTAAATGTTTTTATGAATGCGTAACAAATCAATGAAATTTATTGGCGGAACATATATCAATACTTTTATGACGATTCGCACATATCTGTTAAATGAAATAAAGTTGTCTCAAATACATGTGATGCGTCACTGACAAATTAACCTTATATAAAATGTGTGTTCTGAATAACCTTCTGTATAGTCGCACAACGTTCCTACTGAACATCAAACATCTGTTCGTTTGTTATGTAATACATGTATCATATCTGCATGTAAGTTATAGTACGGAGAATTTGGCTTGATTCTCGACCTTCTATTAGCATAATTGAACAGCTGATATATTGTCTATACAATGTATTTTTGTATGATTACATAATCAGATATTATCACGAAGACACTCGATGTGTAATACAAACACAAAATTAATCTAAAGAACCGATATTGCACGTTTTGTCTGCGCAAATTTATATATCCAACCAGGGTATAGATTGAATAGCTCCTGATTCAACGCAAGAACCTTCTAATATATTCAAGTGTAAAGGTCAGGATCAGGTCAAATTATCCGTACTAATAAAAAAAATCCGTTGCATGTGTAGGCCTACTTACTAGGGGGGTTGCGAAAGGAACGTACACAAGTACTATGTGATCACTTTAACCTGAGACTCCGAGCTTATGCGCGTTCAATTATGACATGTCTCATTTTAATGGGTTTACTAATACAAAAAATTGTATATTCCAGCAACGATAATGTGTTATTTACAAACATGTTTACAAACTATGTATAGCAAAGACGATTCCAAATCAAATCATAGGGTAATTAGTTTACATTTCTTGATGTCCTTCGGAGGTTACTAAAACATTATTTAGATGGTTATGCTTATATAGGGTCTCGAACCCAGGAGGGGTACAGAGGAACAACGACTTTTCGTATGACATCAATATATTTTTCTGACAAACCAATCTACAACCCTGATAATTAAGACTGGAGCCCGTAGCAACGAAAGACAAGGGATTTTATCTGCCTGCAAGTACCCGATGCCGTTATTAGCTCCATTTCAATATTGTGTCTGGGTGTAATTCTGCAATTCAAACAAAGACATGATAGTTTTTTCTTGGCGTATCATGATAATCCATCAGTTTGCAGCAGCCTCACTGGGTTAGTACAATAATAATAATAATAACGTCTTTATTTTCTGTGGATAACATAATTGGCAAACCAATTTTCATTATGGTCCACAATAACAATAGATATACATGTATATATACAATGACAATATTTACACCAATACATAATTCAAATTACACAGGTACAAATACATAAGTATGACTCCTAAATCAGATGTACTATTGTGCCTGTATGCAGATTTTAAGGTGAAGGAGACGGTTGGTATACTGTCGTATACCAAGGATGTGCCACTTCATCACATCACGTTCACGTTACCATGACTGTTCCTGTACTATCTTGTATTATCTAGTGTCCCTGTAACGTGTACGCTCTGAGTAAGGCTTTCTCGATCAGAGATAAACATAGTTTAAATATGATGTCGTTATGGTCAAATAATTTAAGTTTCAGTCATATGAAGATTGTCCACATTATCCTAACACTGCGCTAATCAGTCGAGGAAATGTATACTAGACCATGATCATTAAACATGTATACCAATATCGATCTGGTTTGCAGTCCCAAACCTCCCGTTCAAGTAACGTACGTATATATCCAAACTATCCATACGATTGGCAAGTCAACGAAGTCACATCATATATATCATTTCATGTCATAAACCGATCAGCGAAATTAAAACCAATATCAGACCTTTACATACATCATTGCACAGGTCCCTATCTGTCATTTGTATATCTACATGTGTCGGAGTTTTAAAGACATTTACACGAATTGTTTCTTGTTTCGCGTAATATTGAATTAAATTCCAGATTACAAAACAGTTCATATTCCGTGTTAGGTGACACTAATACTGACACATCCCTAACACCTGTGTCATAAATTTGCCAAACCACTGATGGAACCAGAATGCTTCTGTTTTTAATTGTATGCACTTCAAATGTCATTGGTGGCATCACCTTGACCGCGGCATTTACAAAGGGCTCAATTACGTCAAAGTGAATAATTTTAATTTAATCTTTATAATTGTAAATTTAATTTATTCATACTATTATAACATATTCAAAATATCATGAATGAAACAAACTCGTACTAATGCATGGATGGACCAGGTGTTATTTGGCACTGTCGGGTACTGTAACTTGTAAACAAATACATGACTGTATAAAATTATATAGATTTTGTAAAACACAAAATGTAATACAAATGTTCTTAAGTTGTTTTATAGACGGGGCCGGATTTTGCTTTTCACCAATGTGCCAAAATGACGCTACATACAGATACTGGTACCATGAGTTATGGTCACAAGCTCTGTACTCCGGTACGTGGATGAAGACCAACATGCCCCCGTAATTTGCATAAATATAACTGAATGTAAGGTGGTACTTAGTAAATGGCAACAAATAGCCATGTACGAAAATGGATTTATACCATTTATACTGTTAATCTTAAAATGTTTATGACTTTTAAACAGCGAAAACTACATGTAGGTATTTCAACATTGTTTACAGTAAAAACTAGGTCATTCAACCTTTTCAGCTTTTTGACAGCAGTGGCTTAGGCTTTCGACTTTTTGACAGCTAAAACTTGGACTTTCAGCGGTTAAATTCATTTTCTCGTTCAGTTATGTGTTGGGCAATGTACCGTGTGATTCTGGTATGTGATAGATGTGTGTTTTCTGTGATCGGCTGTTTAAGTTGAGTGCTGCCTTCCCTGTCATTTATAAAAATATATGTTTTATATTATATTGCACCAACAGAAGACCAAAGATCTAAACGCATGTATTTTTATATCTTTAAGTAGACACAAAACAGTTCATTTCACATCACCAAACATATATGGAATGTGTCAGCTAAACACGATTCAATATAACAATTGAACTTTGAGTAATTTGAGAATTATTGTGTACATTTGTCGAGCTTTTGTAAATTTAAACACATAGTTGTGAAAATAGATGGGTTTCATACTGAAAATGGCAATAAACGGACGGCAATAAATGAGATATTTTTGTGAGATGAGTAAAATGTGTTTGCTTCTTGGTTCAAACACATTTGTGCATGTAATTTGATAAACGGTCGTTTTGCAAATAGCATTATTAATTTTATAGAACATGATGTAATGAGGTTTTTAATGTTTTAACTGGCAATGCAAAAAATGTTACTATTTTTAATATACTAACGTTACTCAAACTCTGATAAGGGTCAACGACCGGATATTCCAGGTTGTCGTTCACCAGGAAACGTGGCGAAAATTTCATGAGATGCATTTGTCATGCATTGGCACATTGTCGTATTTTTATGGCTAACTGATAAGCCCACCAGGTGGGGCTTAAGTGGCAAGGATAACGTGGAAACTTTTGTCCCTCTTTAGTTATCATAGTGTGTCATTATATCTTGTATTGATGTATCTCGATATAACCCGATGGCGCTATTTTCCAGTGTTTTTGGTAAGGCAGCGTGCTCCTGGTATATCATTGTGTGCTGTATTGAGCTTTGAAGCGCTATGCGAGCTATCCCGATTTTTCCACTCTAAATAATACCACCGGCATGTAAAAATAATTACAATGTACAAAATGAGCATGTATTAACTATCTTCTAAATGAATATTTCACAGCCAGGAATGATGTATATATATATTCATTAGCCCCAGACATACTAATTCAAATGACCAACCATTGAGTCCAGACATAGCGCCAAATATCTTTACTTTGTTGTTAATGATTTACGGTTGCTTTAGCATAATACAAAATACAATTCACCAATTAACATATTTCGTCTAAATTATGAGTTTATAATTAAGGGTCCGACACACAAGTGGTCGTGAATACATGTACGAGAACGTACGGCGAGTTATTTGGAACGTCGACAGGTAGCTTTGCTATGCGAAATTTACTCCAATCTGACCGGCTTGGTTTCGTTTTGATGACTAAAATAAGGCAACTTGATCGCGAAAACTTAATTGATGTTGGCCGGATCAAATCACCGTGACATTAACCACCTTTTCGTTAGGCAGCATACTACAATGAGATGATAAATGTGAAATAATCTTTGGCTAGTCTGGACACACGCCATATTTAAAACAGTCTGTACATCGTACGCATTGTCATTACTGTCTGTCGAAGTTGAAACCAAACCCTCGTGTCAAGATCACATGTCGGTATTAACACAGTAACAATTTAAGACTTTGTTTTCTTAAAGTGTCCCATCTTTTCGTGGTACATTTGTACATCAAGGAATGGGCCCTGGCTAGAGTGTGACGTGTGCCAAGCTGCATAGTCCTATGATTAAATATCTCACTCTGTGTGGGGGCAACATATAACTGTCCTGCGGGAAAATTTTATTTGTATAAATTACGTTTCGATATGTTGCAAGTATTAACAAACATGGTTGGTTGACATTTTACTTTTATCATGATTAATAAATCCTCCCAACACATGTATCGCTTATACTATCCACTTACAAATCACCGTAGCAAGGTGTCTGTTTAATGGTCGCCTGGCGACTCGTGATAAATGGATAGTCATTTGTAGGTATGTAGCAAAACATAATAAAACTGAAATTTAAGCGATTTCTTGGCGATTATGTTAATTTGAATTACTAGTTTTACGGTTTGAAGCCATTTATTCATAAACATAAACGTCGTCAGTATTTGACGTGCATTTTCATGGAGAGCAACTTTAGGCTGGCTCAGTTGGTAGTAGGGCGTTGGACACTCACACGGAACATCCGGGTTTAATTCCCATGTTGGGTTTATTATATGTTTCTATGATATTGGCTATGGTCACATCTTCCACATGTGGCGAAGGTGCCAGTTATCAAACGATTGTGGAAAACATAATTATATGTTGGGTTTTTGTCGTGTTCAGTGCCAACTATAGCAGTAGGTCATTATAACCAGTACTAACTCGCTCTTCCACGAGCATCGGACATATTCTCCACATGTGGAGAATATGACCTCAGCAAAGGTCTCGGAAGAACTTACACTCATTTTTTTATAATAGCCTAATGCAAACATCAGACGATTGGTCAGTGCCTGTACCATACAGTGTATCTGATGTTCATTCTGATCACCTCGGCCTTATGATTTGTATATTTACCGGAAAGAAACGGAAATGGTCGAGTTTTCACGATTGCCTGATGATTCCACATGACGGTAAATACGATCTTTCACATGTTTCTCTCGTGAGAATATGAAAGGCCAGGCTATATTCATTTCTAGGTTAGCGTCCCATCGCACCGTGCCAATTCTCGTTCATCAGCGTATTCTTCACCCAGCTCTGGGAACTTGGCTAACCACCGCTCTATAAGGGTGACTTTGCCAGTACCTGCGAATATTTTGTTCTTTTCTTAAATATCTATGGGTCGTGCACGGTACAACAAATCGTATAACATGTAAGTATCTTAAAATCCTATCACCCGGTTTTGTCAAAACTGGCATAGCTGACGTTCTATCAACTCCCAAGTTTCTTCATTATAAGACAACTCTCTTAATAATTAATGCACAAATTGAAACTTTGAATGGGAGTCGGTATGATGTAATAACCGTGCTATGCCAATTTTGATCGACATTTGACAACTAGAGTTAAGATATTTACAATTTATACGACCTATACCCTTGTGACATTTTACAAAATGGAATTTAGTTTAGATATTTTTTAAAACGCTTGTTTTATATACGTTCTTCCGGTTCCGACTAATTTCATGTACATGTACAGTTGTACGTGGTTTCGAGTAGTTTTGAATGATTTGGACAGACTGATGTTCTAAACTAAACGAAAGTTCGGGCAGTAGCATGAAAACTAGCGTGTATCTAGGAATATGTTTATGTTGGCATAAAGTCAAGTCATTGCTCAAATACATGCACGAGATTATGTGAATAAAGAGGTAGCCAGTAGCATTTGTTTCTTGTGTGCTTTTTCAATCAATGCGCAACTGGCGATGAGCAAGAAACGTAAGGATGTTTGATGACCCTATGTGTAAGCAATATCGTTTTATAGACTTCTGACAATATTTTAAGTTTTGCAACATACAAGTGATCTATACCTATGGCATCAAAACGGATATGTCGTGCAGAATTAGTCATGGGTAGGCCACCTATAGTTAGGGTTGGGCCGATACATCGAAATATCGATGCATTGCGATCCCGAGTGTCCCGATAGTATGGATCGATAGTAAAAGTCTCGATCCAATAACTATCGCTGATAGTAAGCTCAACTATCGATAGTTACGATAGTTTCCTTTTTATGAATAAGGTTTACTATTTATTTAAAACAACTTCCGTTCTCGTTAAAAAAACCTAATTTTAAATAATCCTACGCATCAAAACTGCCACAAAGGACCAACATTGCAGCATTTAGTTAAAATTTATTAATCTATTTCTGTCCAATTAATGTTAAATCATTTCCACGAATAGTAGATCAGTATGTTGTACAGCAAAGTTATATCTTACACAGGGCAAACTTGCATTTACAAGATAATCTCTGGTTTTTAAATCTTGACAATAACTATTGCAATAGTATCGCAATAGTTCCCAGCAATACAATAGTATCGTAATAGTACTTTAAGCAATATCAATAGTATTGCAATAGTCAAAAATGGACTCAATAGTCACCCCTACCTATAGTTGATCCTAGGTGTCGAGGTATTAATCTCGATGCACCGCTTCTCAGGTCCGTCAGAGAATTGTACGATTTTCATTATGAAGATGACGGAACTGAAAACCGGACATCTGAGTTCCGTTGGAGCGTTATGTACATCGGTCTTCCGCCGTTCCGTCTGAGTTGTATGACAACAGTACAGTTCTGTGACGGAACTGAGAAGCGGCGTGTCGGGATTATCACCATGTGTGCGTTCCGTTTTATTTCCAAGGTTAGATGTGCCACATATTGGCATAGTGATCTCGACATTTGACATTAAATGGGTAGGTCTTGCTGATGGGCAAACAGCTTTTGGAGTATGTTGTAATGCTAGTTTTTATGCCAGAGGTCTTGACCTGACCTCAAGCAGAACTAGTAATGGACAAGACACATGCAAAATACGAGATAAGGTATTGTAGGATGATCTTCCAGGTGTTTGTTTCATACGCGGTAGGGCAGGGCCGTGCTCAAAGGCAAACACTTTATACTCAAATACCTCAGTAAACACGAGGCAATGTTATTTTTGCAACAGAATTGACGGTCACTGACACATGACATCAAGATGGGTAAGTCTTGTAGAACCGTCATGGGGTTGTAGGCATGCTTTCAGTTACTAGTATGTGACAGAGAGATAGGGCAAACAACAATACATGTGTATGCCGCCATGGATGATACATCGAGGTCTGGATGATAATGCATGAATTGATTTATATTGTCCTGTGGTATGTAGCATACGTGTAGTATGTGATCACTATGAAACAGGTACATGTTTTGTGGATATCTTGCTGATGTTGTAAATCTTAACACTCACTATCTCGACTACAGTACAGCTATAGTGGCTGCACAGGTGTACGCTAGTAATAATCACAGGTAGAGATAGTATACATTCATTTACACTGAGTGATAGTAGGTTTTCATCATGGTGTTTCATAGTAATAAGAAAGATAGAACATTTTTGATTGTATGACTCTTAATACAAGAGGCTTTCCTGTTCCGAATGGTTATCACTTGCCTCTCTCTGCAGCATGTTTGAATCTCATTTCAAACATAAAAATTTTAACTGAGTTTGTGAAATGTTTTACAGAAGTGCCAAACTATTTCGAAACATAATTATAAAATAAATATATATGGGGTATTCCTATGAAATAGCTGGGAACCACTCAAAGAGAGGTTGTTGCTAATTGGAACAGAGGTTGTTGCTTATTGGAACCACTCAAAGAGAGGTTGTTGATTATTGGAACCACTCAAAGAGGTTGTTGATTATTGGAACCACTCAAAGAGGTTGGTGCTTATGAGGACCACTCTAAAAAGGTTGCTGCCCTTGATGACCACTCTAAGAGAGGTTGCTGCTCTTGACGACCACTCAGATGTTGCATTGAACAGCACAAACACATCGAAATAACAAACAAGATGTTAGTGTATTATTTATTATAACAACATTCTACTAACATTCTTCAGAAACTACAATCATACATAGTGTGTTCTAATGTAAGTACCAGGAATGTCCCGACAGTATACCATTTGTTCAAGCTGCTAGGGTGTCTTAGTTTTATCTGATACTGAAATACTGACGCCGATGAGTATTTAAACAACATGCACCTTGGATATTCTAGCAAGTGTGTACAACACAAACTTATCATGAAATACGAACACGCTTACCACAGATCCCTGGGGAAGAATTTCGAGGTTTCCATGTTTTGTTTTCTAAGCATCAGTATCAGACCAGAATAAAACTTGCAGGTGTATGGGGAAAGTATAACATAAGCATGACGGGGAATATCACTAATTTACACTTAGTCTACTTAATTTATTGTTTAATAAAAGTTCTACGAACATCAAAGATAACAGTAGAGATTCAAGACTAAACTGGATGACATCAACTCACGATAGCCTAAAGTTATTTTACAGTAGAATCGTTTTCCTGTAACAATTACGATACTCTTATCAACTGAAACACTACAGTATCATGTGATCCAATAAGAGAGTCACAAGACCAAACTCCACAGTGTCCTGTGATCTAACAAAGTCACATGATCTAACTCCTCTAACAAACTCCTCAGTGTTATGTGATCTAACTGGAGTCACATGACCTAATTAAAGTCACATGACCTACTTGGAGCGTCAACATAAATTGTATGGCAATTTGTGAAAAAATTTCACTGACAGACTTAACAATTGTAAAAAAAAAACAGAAAACAAAACGTCACAAAAATAGCAATATAATAGAAAACAAAGTCAAACCAAGCACTTGTAGCAAAAATAAGTCGAGTTCAGATTCAATAAATAGCACTTAAATATTCCTTATTCTCCTCTGTAGATTAGTCTGAAATACCATAAACATAAGAGAGAAAGTCATCCATGAAGAATTGTGTAGTATTTAGCATTTGTCATAAGGGAATCGGAAGTTAGCTCCGGCATATTTGGCCTTGTCACCAAGTTCCTCTTCAATTCTCAAGATCTGGTTATACTTAGCCAGACGTTCAGACCTGCATGGAGCGCCAGTCTTAATCTGAAAACAAACATATCAGAGCTTAGTTTAATTTTAAATTTTAAAATGCCGAGCTAGCCTTTATTTGCCAGTCAACTTTTTGCTGAAATATGGCAGGCATATGAGTGCCTCCACCCGTATTTGAACCTGAGTTGCCAGATTAGACGGCAAGCATGCTAATTATTGAGCTAGGGAGGCACACAACAGTCACATTGTGTTTTCGTTAATACAGATTTAGTGCCGTTTTTCAAAAAAAAATTCAGTTATATCAATGGCCAATTCACCTAACCAGTTTTCCTTAACTGTATCCTTACCAGCACTAATTAGCTTTACTAAAGCTTCTCCACATCTGGAGGAAAATCAAGTCACTTTGAGGGAGAAATGTGATTAAAATATTAAAACGAACCTCAACTTTTTTCTTTTCATTCGAAGGCAATAGAAACAAAATACTACAAATGTAGTTGAAATACACCCTGGACCTTTTTTCGAATGCAGCCTTACCTTTAATTTCGGGAAAAAATATTAGTATTTTGGCAATATGGGAATTGATTTCGTCAAGGTAAATTTCATTTTTGGGGAAAAATGCATCACTTAAAAGAATTTTTCCAAGGGAAGGGGCCATATAACAAAAAAAGCCTTGACACCAAAATACCAATATTTTTCCAGGGCACCGTCACCTAAATTTGCACACAAAAATTAAGTAGGTGGGGGATTATACACAATATCGATAATAACTCACTTGTCCAGTACATAAGCCAACAACAAGATCAGCAATGAATGTATCTTCAGTCTCACCACTACGATGGGATACCATTACACCCCATCCTTCAGCCTTGGACATTTTCCATCTGTCAATATCAATCACAATACTATCAAACACATTCCCTATATATAATTGTTATTAATACACTTGTTACTATAAATACAGTAAAGTTCCGCTATTAAGACCACCGACCGTTCTGACAAAAAGTGGTCTTAATAGCGAGTCGGTCTTAATAGCGAGTCTGTGTGTATGTATCTTGAAGAAGCTAGTACTGGTTGCTATATACTGGTGAACATTGTCTTTGAAGCTAATATACATATATAAATATAATAAAAACAAAAACAATGTACAGCATACGCATTTAATTAATACAATATAATATATATATATTAATTAAAACTGCATAATTAGGCAGCAATAATGCTTATATTCTCTGAAGCACAATTTATCCGAATTTTGAAGTTGTCCGAATACTATGCAAGTTACAATAACAGACCGTGATTTGAATCGTTCTTGAGAATAAAATGATGACTTCTTTGTTATGATTTGACCCAAAATATATTTAAGGAAGATTTATTACATTAATGCTCTTCGTTATTAACAAAGTTCTGAACGATTTACGTTGGTAACAAAATTCCGTGATGCCGTATCGTACCTGACTTTA
This sequence comes from Spisula solida, assembly GCA_947247005.1. Lineage (NCBI taxonomy): Eukaryota > Metazoa > Mollusca > Bivalvia > Venerida > Mactridae > Spisula > Spisula solida. Next base: position 38,691,560 of record OX365957.1, on the reverse strand, counting down.
AACCGTACCGTAATGGAAGACAATTTATTTTTATCGTCGGCAAATTCAACAAGTTTTTCACAACTTTAGTGACATTTAATTGATGCTAATTGGTTAATCTGCTTGTTTGCCAGTCATGCATGCTGCCCCAGGCAATTATCGATTGTTTATACATGTATAATCTAATTGACATTTAATTGGCTGTCATAAATGAACACACAAGTTTCAATACGGCGTCTTGGATCTCAAGCGCCCCGCGACCTTGATCAAGGTGCAAGATGATTTTCAAGCGCCCCAGAGATACGCGTACGTGTGAATAAAGTTGTTTACACAAAATTATACATGACACATAATTGGTCGTATTAGCGAGACCAAACACAGTGGGAATTGACACAATGGGACTGGATAAATTGGTCGTAATACGGAATAGCGGACCGGTCGCATTATTATTTATAGGACCTTAATTCAATTGAATATAGAACAAAATTATTTGGTTCTTTTAAAAATCGGTCGTAATAGCGGGACGGTCGCATTATCGGACCGGTCGTTAGGTGGAACTTTACTGTAGTAACAAAAATAAGCTTATTTGAGGCTAATTATGGCCATCACGCACTTGATTATCGCCTATCCGCCCGGGCCACAATCTCATAATCATAATCGGACCGGTTGAACGGGCGCACGTTACGTTATCCATGTAAACGTGACGTCACGTTGGAGCCAAAATAACGTATATGTTGTCTAAATGTATGATTTCTTTACAATTTTTGTGACTATTAGTGCATTTCTTTGGTTGCATCCTTAGTGTATATCTACATCACTAATATTTACTTCATTTGTTCTCCGTATATGAACAATTGCATTAAAGACTTTAATACACTTCAGAGCCTGGCCGTGAGGTGATAATCCGCCCAGAATGAATAATCACCCTCGGGCTGAAGCCCTCAAGGTGATTATTAATTTTTGGGCAGATTATCACCTCCCTGCCCGGCTGTGTCGTGTATTAACCTCTAATTAATGTTATTTAAGTAATAGTTAGATCATATATTAAGTAAATTTTTTATTTCAAATTTACTTAATTTGTTATAACTGGCTTTGAATATAACATCCTGCATTTTGATTGGCAGATAGAAAGTCACGCCAACACATGACATTACTTCTGTAATAAATTTTCATTTAACCGCAAATAAAGTGTTTCTTGGCTCAAAATGTAGGTTATGTTCTAAGCTTTGTTTGCATATTCTTACAAACATGTAACTGTATAATCAAAAGACTGGAATTGCACAACTGAGTTGCCTTTTAAATAAAGTTTTCATTATTGGTGTTCTTTTGCAATCTTTTAAGTTATTTAGATTATTTGAAAATAAAGTGTCTTGGCCACTGCTCTCCCAGAAAGTAAATATTGAATAATAATTAAGCATTTAATATATAAAGGCTAAAAAGACGAGTTTTATAATACATACGCTTGAATGGATTCAGTAACACTGCCAATCTGGTTGACCTTTAACAACAAACAGTTGCAAGCTTTCTTATCAATACCAGTCTTTACACGCTTGGGGTTGGTCACCAACAAGTCATCACTGAAATAACAAATAATACCGTTACAATATATAATGAAACAGCTTACTGTTAGGTAAGTTTTAAAATGATCAGGTTAGCATTATGAACTCTAGTTTTATGCAATGGTAGACAGACAATGGCTTAAGAATGGATCTAAACTATCGAAACAGCTCAGTGTGATTTACACCAGGTACAATACTATCCTAGGTTACATGCTTGTACTTGTACATGACGAGACAAGTCTGTTTCACATATTGGTAACTACAAGCTCTACCATATTATATATTTATAGGTAATATAACATAATAAAATAGTCATTGCTCTGTACAATACCGAAATACATTTGGAAGAGTATCAAGTTTGAAAACCATATTGAACTGGGCTCGTCCAATATGGTTGTTGGTACAAGTCCAAACATATTTCCTTTTATTTAATATATACTTACTTATTTATTTAATTCACATATAATTCAACTGCATGAGGTTATAGACTAAAAATATCCAAAGAATTTGAAAATCAATTTGTTACTGTGTAAGTGATTACATTTGAGTATTTCGCAAATGGCCTTTTTGGGAACATTTCTGCTAGCGAAAATTATGGCCTACCTGTTATCAATATATATACCAAAAACACCAGTTTGCAAAATCGCACTGACCATACTAACATATTTTCAAAGGACATCAGTTTTAATTACTTACATGTAATAACATGTGACTGCAGTGATAACAAGTCAAAATGTCACAAAATACGCCTGTCTGGGGGCATGGTGAATGATGAGGAGGTCTGATTAGAAGCTACCACAAATGTTCTCAATATTCAATACAATGAAAAATTATATTTAAAGGGAAATAAATCAAATCAGTCATTAACACAAAATAATATTTAGAGTTGTCTACCCTGACAGCAGTTTATATTTTAAGTCTGTACAGGGACATTGTACATGTATAACTTACCCAACAATTTGGGTATCTTTACCAACTGCTGCAGTCATTTAAGTATAAGCTTTAACTTACCCAACAATTTGGGTATCTTTACCAACTGTGGCAGTCATTTTAGTATAAGCTATAACTTACCCAACAATTTGGGTATCTTTACCAACTGCGACAGTCATTTTAGTATAAGCTTTAACTTACCCAACAATTTGTGTATCTTTACCAACTGCGACAGTCATTTTAGTATAAGCTTTAACTTACCCAACAATTTGGGTATCTTTACTGACTGTGGCAGTCACTTAGTATAAGCTTGAACTTACCCAACAATTTGGGTATCTTTACCCACTACGGCAGTCATTTTGGTATAAGCTTTAACTTACCCAACAATTTAGGTATCTTTACCCACTGCGGCAGTCATTTTGGTATAAGCTTTAACTTATCCAACAATTTGGGTATCTTTACCCACTGCGGCAGTCATTTAAGTATAAGCTTTAACCTACCCAACAATTTGGGTATCTTTACCCACTGCGGCAGTCATTTAAGTATAAGCTTTAACCTACCCAACAATTTGGGTATCTTTACCCACTGCGGCAGTCATTTAAGTATAAGCTTTAACCTACCCAACAATTTGGGTATCTTTACCCACTGCGGCAGTCATTTTAGTATAAGCCTCCCAATCATCTTGGTCATATGGATCTTCAATTGATACAACTGGATATTTATCAATGAAGGATTGATATAACTGTCCTAGTTCATCAGATGATATCTGTCAACAAACAAAATTAAGACAATTACACATGCATTCTAACCTCAGTGTAACTATAATGCACCCAGGATAATGTGATGTTTACAAACTTGTATCGGTTTGGTCAACTGTTGCCAAATTGGTTTTACAGATGACTTTTAGTAAAAAGATAAGATCAGTTTTGTACTTAAACTGTCCAAATAACCACTGATAAATCATTCACATCTGATAAATTCCACCTTTTGGGAATATACCAACTTTTCCCACCTTTCACATTATCATGGGTACACTATTAGTGACTATCTTAATTAAGTACACTATGTTAAGTTAAACAAAAGGGGCCCTGGATTGCTTACATACTGTAGCAGTGTAACGTTTGTCCCTATAGTAATCATTTTTCCATTTCTAAGATTCACGAAACTTCGAAGAAAATGTGGCCTCTATTGCATGCACAAATTTTTTTTATTTCAGTCCAAACTTGTCATAGCCACCTTGACCTTTGGCCTTATGTCATCCAAGTCAATGGGGTTATCTACTGTTGCTAACCTACCTATGTGTAAAATTAATGTTGTGGATCCTAGGGTCAAGCTTTCTTGACTTAAAGAACAGAAACTGTTTGTTCTAATAAATGACTGACCAGCGCATGAAAGGCAATACATCCCCTCCATGAAAGATGAGGGGTCGTAATAGAAATGTGCATTTTTCAATTTTCAGGTAGAACGCATAGCCTTAAGATGCAACACTTGGGACACCTACCAATTTCTTATTATCACCCTTGGTTTTGAAGTCCAAATCATACTTCTTGTCCACACAAAATTCTGATGCAGCCACATCCATGCCAATCTTAATCTTGCCTTCATAGCCAGCTAGTTTAATGGCCTCCATCAGAAGATTCAAACCTTCATCATTTTCCAAAATGTTTGGTGCAAATCCTCCCTCATCACCGACATTACAAGCTACAAGTTAAACATTTTGTGGTAATACAGAGGTTCCACTGGCTTCTCAACCTGAAGGGTCATTTTGATACTTTTGACTAAATTTCACCATATTATAGGCAAAATACCCAAGATTTAAAGAGAAAACGACCCTTCAAACCAAAATCTAAAAGGTCAAAATGTGGCTTTTGGGAAATTTCAAAGGTCAAAACCCCAAAGTCAAATGGAACCCCTGTAATAGACTTAAGTACAGTCAACTATCATAATTTCGAAATTTTCTGGAGCATGATAATTTCTTTCACATAACAAAAATTTGAGATAAAATTTAAGATCCATTGTTGTGATATTTGGCTTGAAGTAACAGGTCTGGATTTACATTGGTTTTATTGCGTGTATGATTCTCTGTCTTTCCCACATTTTTGTTTCAGGAATACTTTCAAGTAATGCGTTTTGCGATATCTGGCGTCCATACATACCTAAAAACAGTGACACAATTTTTAACCATGACATTTAGATGTCACCGTAATTCATACCAACTGATTTCTAGCCTGTATAGCAATAATATTGCTTCTAAAGATGTTCTGAATTTTCTATCATTGAGTAGGCCTGGACCTGCTCCCCAGATCCTGAAACTCATCGACATTTTCAACCAGCTCAAATATATTTTATGTACCTACCATCTTGTCCGTACTTCTTTTTGATCACATTTTTCAAATGATGGTATGTCTCTGATCCCATTTTCATTGCTTCACGAAATGAGGACGCTCCTGAAATTATAGTAGATATGCATGCTAGATAATAAGAGTACATTCAGTATAAATGATAAATCCATACTTCCTGGATTTAAAGGAGGGAATATAAATATTCATCTTTTTTATTAACAAGAGACGTGTGTAAAACACGTAAATCCCCTAGGCAGCAACATAGTCATATATCTTTAAACCCCAGGAATTTGTATAAAAGGAAGAGGGAGGAGCCTAATATCAAATGGTGGCTGATACAAAAAATGTATTTGCAACGTTTTGTATTCAGATACATTTTATTGAAATAAAATAATTATTGAATTTGTGCTTATATTTAAAATTGCCACAGTGTGAGACATTTATATGCACTATAAAATGGTGGTTATATTTTTTATTTTCAACCTTTAGTTAAATCACTAGATTTATCTCAAATATGAAATATTACAGCAATTGGGAGAAAAAATTTGAGTTTGCCATAACCGTTGACACTAGTCACATGGTGTAAACAGAAATATACTACTACATGGTGTTTATACCAACAAGTAAGCATACAGGCTCATCTATGTATTACCAATCGCTGGTTGCCTCGTACAACATTTAATGTATGCTGGTATAGTATTTACTCTACAACAGGTTAAACCTCACCAACTGATAAGCCCACCTACAATCGATGGTGGTAGGTCCTACCGCATCATGGGGTTTAAGGTCACAATGACCTTGGCCTACTGACCTCAAAATCAATAGAGATCATCAACTGATGTTGACCTAACTCCCTTTAAAGTTTGAACATCCAACTCACAACTGTTCTCGAGATATTAATTGGAGACCATTTGGTTAAGCTATTCACACTAAGGTCACGGCGACTTTCAGGGCTTTCACTAGCTTCAGAATATAAAGGGTCATTTTGATACTTTTGACTTAATTCTACTATTTTATAGGCAAAATATCCATGATTTTAAAAGAAAATGACCCTTCCAACCAAAATCTTGAGGGTCAGAATGTGGCTTTTCGGAAATTTCAAGAGTCAAAACCCCTACTCCCGAGTCAAATGGAACCTACTGACCTCAAAATCAATAGAGTTCATCTGCTATTTCAACCCAACCACAAAGTAATGTCTGAGGATCTCTAGTCATTAAGCAGAAACATCTATTCCCCATGACAAAAATAGATTGGGGTCATCTACTGATGATGACAGATCTCCCTTAAGTTTGAAGATCCTAGGACCAACCGTTCTTGAGTTACAGATTGGAATCCATTGGGTCTACGGGACACACACACAACAACCTACCGTCTGACATTTACTAAACACTATACCACCTGGGGGGGGGGGGGCATAATAAGTTTATGAAATTTGATTTTGAACAATAATTGTATATATATTGACGTTTTTGGGTAAATTTGAATATGGCTATATTTGGGAAAATGCAAATCTCTTGTTCTGTATTTTTGATCCTTTATTGAGACTTGTTTAAGATATACCTGTTGGTAAGATCATGAACTCCTGCATGGCCAGCTTGTTACCAGCATGGCTTCCACCATTGATGACATTAAGTGCTGGTACTGGTAGAATGACCTCCTTGTTATCGGCCAGATCAGCAATATGTCTGTAGAGTGGTACCCCCTTCTTGGCAGCACCGGCCTTACATATAGCCAGAGAGACACCAAGGATAGCATTAGCTCCAAGTTTAGCTGAAATCATAGATAGGAATGAAAAGCACATTTTGTTATTTCAAACATTCAAGTAGAAGGCTTTTGACACAAAACCATTTCTCCCACAATGTGCTACAACTCCAGCTAAAATCACCTGTCCCTAAACCCTTGAAAAATGAAAAACTAGACTTAGTACCAAGTATTCATGTGAAGCTTTATTGAAATCCTACCAATAGTTACAAAGAACTAGTGCGGACAAACTTATTTTTTACCACTTTTTACCATTAAAGGGCAATGACTCCAGCCAAAAATCATCTGACGAAATAAAATCATGACAATATGCACCACTAGGCTAGGTAGGAACCATTCATGTGAAGTTTCATTGAAACTAATCAGTGGTTAAAGAGAATGAGCGTGGACAAACTTTGTGACATTAATCCACCCAGACATCCAGCACAAAATCAGCATGTCTTCCCAAATATATGGGGGGGGGAGACATATGATAAATAGTATCCAGGTAATTTCCATATTGTAAACAAAGGCATTTATTTACTTGGTCCCCTCATTTCATCTGTCAATCCTACAAAAGTTTATTTATACACAAACAGTCACATGGTGAAGTCACATTGTGAAGTCACATGGCCCTCATAATGCATCTTGACACACATTCACAACTACAATACAAAACTGCTACAGAAAATAAGGTGTTGGAGCTTGTTAAACATACTTGCAAATATATCAAATTGACTTACATTTATTCTCAGTTCCATCAAGTTCTAGCAGGAATTTATCCACTGCTTCTTGATCTGCCTCATCGACATTCTGAAATTATTACCACAAACATTCTACAAGAGGTCAATCTCAACTCAACAAGTGTGTGAAAACATGATAGGATCAAAACTGAAGCTGATTTAGCTGATAATTTAGCAGATAAATACAGTGTTGTTTATAAACCATATTCATGAGGCTACAAAGCTTAAATGGCCGAGCGATTAGCAATGGACTGTCAGTCTGTCACTGCCTCACTGGTAGAAAATTAACTTCAGTAAATCTGATCCGGTGACCTTGAACTTCATACAAATAACAAATTATATATAAAAAGTTGATGGAATTCCTTTAATTATGTTGAAGTGGTGTGAGTCACTACTATCTTGCATTAGATGGACCACTTGACAGACTGTAAGATTATTCCTATATAGTATATGCCATTCAGATTTAGCAGAATTATGATGACTACACATTGACTACATATGAGAGAACAGCATTATGTTAACTAATGGTAAGCAATAGGTAATCCGTATGAGATAAGATTAATTAGAATTGATAATTAATACGATGAATAATTTGAATGAAACCCCTGAAAAACAAACACAATTGTAACACCCACTTACAGCGCTCACAAGTTTTCCTGCAATGGTATTGTTCACAAAACCTACAGCATTGCTGACACCTGTAAATAAAGACAGAAAATAGTAACAAATGACCTGCATGAGGCTAAAACGTAACTATAGACAAACAGACAGAAATAGCCAGACAGTGTAATAATCAACAACAGAATTGCTGTAAGACTCACTTTCTGCGCATGTGTGTCATTCTGTCGTATCCATTACCGATACAGATCAATAAAATATGTCTGATAATACAGATCAATAACATATGCCTGATATTATTGGTTACAGCTGGAAATTGGGTGTTTTTCAGTTGCTTTAACATGATAAATAATTTAACAAGAGCACCGCCTTGCGGGTGCAGACACTCATCTGATCATTGTCACTGTAAATAAGGCCCATTACCCTTGCATAAAGTAGGGCAGTGTTATTGGTCTTGCTTAAAACAGTGAGGTATTGATGGTGAAAAAAAGGGGCAATAAATCTTGCAAAATGCTAATCAGAGTTATGGGTCTTGCTTGACATGGTCAGGTATTGATCATGAACAAGTGTTGAAAGTTTCAAAGCAATAGCCCACATTGTGTATGAGAACAGTGGACCTAAACGCAAAACTTAACCAAGGAATTTTATAAGTCCAATAAGGGGCAATAACTCATGCAAAATGCAGATCAGAGTTATGAGTCTTGCTTGACATGGTCAGGTATTGATGGTGAACAAGTGTTGAGAGTTTTAAAGCAATAACTCAGATAGTTTAGGAGAAAAGTGGACCTAAACACAAAACTTAACCAAGGAATTTTCTGAGTCCAAAAGGGGCAATAACTCACGTAAAATGCAGATCAGAGTGATGGTTCTTGCTTGATATGGTCAGGTATTGATGATGAACAATTGTGGAAAGTTTCAAAGCAATAGCCCACATAGTGAGAGTAAAATAGACCTAAATACAAAACTATACCAAGGAATTTACTAAGTCCAAAAAGGGGCAATTACTCTTGCAAAATGCAGATCAGAGTTATGGTTCTTGCTTGACATGGTAAGGTGTTGATGATGAACAAAAGTGCTGACAGTTTCAAAGCAATAGCCCACATAGTGTATGAGAACAGTGGACCTAAACACAAAACTTAACCAAAGAATTTTCTAAGTCCAAAAAGGGGCAATAACTCACGTAAAATGCAGATCAGAGTTATGGGTCTTGCTTGACATGGTCAGGTATTGATGGTGAACAAGTGCTAAAAGTTTCAAAGCTATAGCCCACATAGTGAATGAGAAAAGTGGACATAAACGAAAAACTTAACCAAGGCATTTTATATTCTAAGTCCAAAAAGGGGCAATAAATCTGCAGATCAGAGTTATTGGTCTTGCTTTACAGGCTCAGGTATTGATGGTGAACAAGTGTTGCAAGTTTCAAAGCAATTGCTTTGATAGTTTATGAAAAAAGTTTACCTAAACTCAAAACTTAACCATGCAACGCTGACGACGATCAAGTGATGACAATAACTCATCTTTTTTTTTAAAAAATCAGATGAGCTAAAAATACAAGTATTTGCCTATTTGGGTGTTTGTATTTCCAGAACTCCAGTGTTTGATATTAGATAGATTTATATCGGTAAAGGATACTGGGAATCTTCCAGACATTCTGAGTGAATTGGAAACCATGTAAAATAGACCAGTCTTTGATTTAACCAACTTGCCCTATGCCTGGGGCAAGTAAATGTTGGCTCGGGCAAGTATAATTTGACAGGGACTTTCACGATCAGGCGAGTGAAATATTCTTGCATATTTAGTGCAAAATAAGAGTCAAGAATTAAAAGAATATTGTTAAGTAAAAAGAACAAACATTGGAACATGTATTCAATTATGTCTCTCTTTAACACGTTACTACTATGTTGAAACAATAATTAGGAAAAAGTTTTTGATGGGAAAGTGGTTCCTAGCAAGCGATTTTTCAAGTAAAATTGCCCAAACGGGCAAGTGGTCTAAGACTTGAAAACTTCAGGTGAAGACTAAAATACTTTACTACATTATAAATATCTACTGTTGAAGTGTTCTATCATACCTTTTCCATGGTACTCCGACTTTACCCCATCTCTCATTTCCAGAGCTTCATAAATGCCGGTTGAAGCACCACTAGGAACAGCTGCTCTGAATAGTCCTAGAAAAGATCATAAAAGTGTGTAAAAAAAATGTATATTGCAATCTGAGGTTGACTACTAAAACAAGGCACAAAAAATCATGTGATTCGCAAGAAGAACAATATTTTAATTATTTGAACAAATATATTGTGTAGTAATACTGATGTTAGAACTAGACAGTATAGGAAGCATCTCCACACAGGTAGCTCCCATGTACTTTTCTCATACTGTCTGTAGGGGCCTGCCGCCAAGACCTGGACGATTTCAGTGTTTTAGAGTTTTTAACATACTCGAATTGCCTCATCCCTTTGAGTCAATAGAAAAGTTGCCATTCTAAGAAGCTCCAATTTGAAACCTTAAGGTTATTTGAAATCGATGGAAGTTTGTTGTACCATTCTGTCGTACCACCATCATGGAGGAGTCTTTCTTCCAATTCACTATTGTACTGTGGAGACTCCCAGACAGCCTGGTCACAGCTTCCACCTTGGACAGTGTCAATGCAGAGATCTGCTCAATCAACTTATATTACAAATAAAAAGCTACTGTTTTTTAGACATTGAGTACCCTCCCCACAACTTGTGTATACAGTCTAACTTGTATTAAGCAACCACCCTTGGGAAGATCTGAAAATGGAATGGTCGTTTAATACAAATGTTAGAAACATTGAAAGTAATTACAAATTTCCAATTTAGGCTGTCCGAATAATATTCAACTTCAATTGATGAACATTAGTGTGTAAATAAGTTTTATGATGATTTTATACTTGTAATGTACAGTCGTTTCGGCTAATTCTGCGCATCAAGTAATTCTGCGCACCTTAATTTGCATATTCCAGGGATCGTTTTCATTTGGTCCTGAAGTGTTTTTGTGCATATTTGTTACTTATGAAAAGTCTTACCATCACAAAAACGACATTGAATCAGTATTTCTACGAAAATTTGACAAAATTGAGTACCAACGATGATTTTCAGTAATTAGACATATCACGTGACACAATAGTGACATAACTGGAATAAATACACTTTTCTAAAGGATAACAAACTTTCTTTTTTGTCAATTTTATCTTGATGATTTATTCTTTCTTTTCTGTGTTAAATATGTCGCCAGTCAAATCTTTTAAACAGATAAATACAAATCACAATTCTGCATGAATTATCCGAAAAAAATTATGTTGTGTGACCTAGTTTTAGCATACTGATGACCCATTGCATTGTTTACATTTGCAAATAATGTTGTTTCTATTCAAACAGTGCCAAAATTCATTCTTTGAATAAAATAGTCTCAAATATGGAAGACAAAGGCCTCTGGTAGGTGCGCAGAATTACACAACAGCACTGTTTGTAATGTTTTCATAAACAACAACTAAACATTTCAATTTTTCATTTTAATGAACTCATATTATATCTATTATTATTACACAATGCAATTAATGTAAGTCAATTTTGCTTGCGCTCGAAGAAAAAAACTGGAATAGACAAGGTTTTAGCCCATTCCAATAAGCTGATTGCAGCAAAAGATACAACAATTAATCTGTAATAATGCGTGTAATTGGAATAAAAACCATCTGTATGACATGCCCTGCAGGCACGATAGTGATTATCAATGCTTTTAATTGGGGTCCAATTATCAAAAGACAAACAGTACACAAACAATGATTAGGTAATTAACAACCTGTCACTACAGACTACCAGTGATAAATTTACATTCTTTTGGTCGCTTAGTGAAGTTTGACCAATCAATAATTCAATTATAATGTTTAAACAGTGGTCGTTGGTTGTGTTACAGTTTTTTAAATTGTCAATAGTCTTGATCTTACATGACAAGAAGCAACAATACACATACAAAATGAGTTCGATAATTAATATATATCATATATATAGCCATACCATTGTCTGTGGTGATGTCAACTTCCACGGTAGGGTTTCCTCTGCTGTCAAAGATTTGACGAGCTTTTACAGATTTCACAGGCATGCTTCTTGATAATCTCAACCTGAATTAGAAGAAAATATGCAGGACCAACTTCTGTGAAACGTCCTCTATCACGCTACAAGCAAACTGGAGGCTGGTAGACTGTCAAACACTGCCAATGTCAAGGGCAGAAAGACATACAGTACTCAATTAAATGTACACTCAAGGTCAAGGTCGCATAAATTTATGTGCTATTTCACCCGTACGCCGCAAAATTATTGACATAGCAAAACGAATAAAATGTTCAGTAGAACATAGACATTTAATTAAGCCCAAAACTATTAATATAACGGCTTTATTTAACACAAAAGCATACTTACAAACCGGCAAATTTTCGATAAGACGTCCTTGATCCGAGTCGTATGAACGCTTGAATGCGATGATTGGTTAAGATTTTAACGAACGTCTACAATCCACACATCGCTGTCATCCTCTTTGATAATAAGCAACGCCTCACCTGACTCAACGCGAAATATCGCTTGCATTATTCATTTTATTAAAAAAAAAACTTAAAGTGCGTGGTAATTGCTATTTACTGCATATACACTCAGAACATTTAAAAACTTAAGAAAATAATTTACAAGTTTAAGCAGTAGCTGTTCGTTAAACCATACGAATACGATATATTCTAGTGTGTATCCGTGGTTAAACTCCCTGGTTATCTATACCCTGGTTTAAGACAATAAATGTTATATACTAGAAACATGGACGTACATTTCTGTTCAAACATCCAGCGTGTTTCAAGCTCATTGTGTCCTTATATTTTGGCAAATGCGTTGCTTGTAGTACTGACCACTGGGTGTAGTAAGTTGCTCAAAAACTATATGATTAGGATAAAGGAGGCATTATCATGTTTATTAGGGGGCCATGCTGATATCCTATGATGGTCAATTAGTTTCAGACTAACTCGTTCTTTTACCCTAGTCATATAACTTTACTTCACAAAGTTGTAATGTTTAGGTCTTTTTTCAAGAACTAGAACAAGAAATAAAAATAACTTTATAAGGAGTTTTATGAAGCTCAAGAATCCAATACATATGAGCCGTTCTCCAGGAAAACCATCCACTCCCCCTACATTGTTAGTGACGTCGCAAACGTTATTTGACTTTACGTTAACAAGATGTTCTAGACGCAAACTTTTCAAAATTGTATCACATTTTAGAATTATATTTCTTTTTTTATAAAACATATCTTAATCGTGAATTTTAACTTTTAGAGAAATATAGCTACTGTTTTTAACCACTAAAAAAGATTATATTAAGTCAGACAGGGAAGGCAGCACTCAACTTAACAGCCGAGCACAGAAAACATTAAAAACACACAAAGCACTGAAACATTACATCCCGTACTGAAAGTCTGCCGCCTCAGTCAGTCAAACTAAAACGAAACGAGAGCCATGTGACGAGATAACAACAACCGGACACCACACACCACAAGGACAATCTACAACATATATATAGTGTACATGCAATTTTGAAAGATACGAAACAGCCTTGTGCAGGACAACGAAATTGCAGGATGGCACATACAAAATGTACAAAGTTCAACAAAAAGGCACAATGGCGAAATATTTTTGCATTTTTACTATAAAGTGGACAATACATACATAGAGGAAGGTTGACCAAAGAGTGTCATGCCCAACCCCCAGGTTCCTATCTCAAATGTCAAGGTCAGTGTTAAAGGTCAAATTGAACCTTGTCCGGACCATAACTTTGTCCTACATTAACCAATCGTTCCTATATTTGACATGAATGTTAAACCCCATATGGCGGAGTGTCATGCCCGACCCACAGGTTCCTAGTTCCTATCTCAAAGTTCAAGGTCACAGTTGGAGGTCAAATGTCAAATCGAAGGCTAATTCAAGTTGTAGCCATTTTTCAACGTGCGCCGAGGCTCGACATAATTTGCCCGAGGGCACGAATTTCTAGTCCTGGAGAACGGCTCATATATAGTTGGTAGTTTTTGTTGGCCTTCGCTTACACTAGTTTGAAATGATTCTCAGTGGGATGTATGAAGAACCACCATATCTCTCAGAAGGCAGTGTTAGTATATAAACCAAAGGCCGTATCAAGCGGAGGTTCAAATGGGGGAGATGAGATGTGACTGTGTACGGGAGTACTGCGATGGGATCCGATGTGTACATGATTTCAATGTTTGAATCAAAATGGTGCAATTTCATGCATTTTCAACTTTAAAACCAGACCTTAAAATAATTAAAGTAGTGCTACTACATGTAATTAAATCTAGATGAACATTTATAGATGTTAATAATCTGATCATTCATTTTGAAGCATATTGGTTGTGAAATTATTTTTTTATAGATAATTCTTTAACATAATGCTTTCGTCAAATGATATTATTAGAACTTTATCGGCAGGCAGGAACCAAAACAAATTAATTATGGGAATGTGTAGAATCTATGCCTGATTTCTACTGAACACGGAGAGTCGATTTAAGCCTAGCGGGTAAAAGTGTAGGCCGGATTAGACGTCTGGTAGATCTTCGAATTGAACGCGCTTTTCCATTATATTCTAAAATGTTCGTTTGGAAGAAAAGTTATGGCGCCCATATCCTTCTGACAGAACAATCGGCCTTCTACTGTTGCTGACCAACCTATGTAAAGTTTCAGGATCCTGTGCCGAATCGTTGAGTTATACAATGATCGAAAAACATTTGGTCCAATTCTACAAATGTATTACATGACAAAGGTCACATTGAACTTGGCCTACCACGTATGTTAATTAACATGCGTGGGCCTACTGAACCCATAATCAATAGGGGTCATCTTTTATTGTTTGTGTTATATATGCATTTCATCAAATACACTAGCCTGGTGCTAATTAAACAAGAGACGTTTATAAAAACATGTACGTCCCCATGGCAGTCCAATAGTCAAAAATGGTAAAATTGGTGACCTTGACCTTTGATGTACTGACCTCAAAACCAATAGGGGTAATCTACTGTTGACGACCAACCTCCATGTAAACGTTTGAAGATCGTAGGCCAAAGCGTTTTTGAGTTACCGAACGAAAATCGTTTGAATAGTCAGACATGATGAAGGTCACAATGACATTGACCTTTTAACATACTGACCCCAAAATCAAAATGGGTCTTCTACTGTTGATGGCCAACATCCACGTAAAGTTTTCTCTAGAATATCCTAGATCAAAGTGTTTTTGAGTGATTGAACAGAAACCATTTGAATAGTCAGAAATGGTGACGGTCACAGTGACTTTGACCTTTGATGTACTGACCTCAAAATCAATAGAGATCATTAACTGTTGATGACCAACCTTCATGAAAAGTTTGAAGATCCTGGGGCAAAGCGTTTTTAAGTTATTAAACGGAAACCATTTGGTCTACCGACCCACAGATAGACCGATCGACCGACCGACCGACCGACCGACGGGCATGTGCATGGGGGCATAATGATATGCTAGATAAAGAGGATGCAACTTTTATGTACTTTAATTTTACTGGATGGATGGATGGATACAGGACGATACCGATTTAATATTTACTCGTAAGCGTCTTTCACAAACCATAATGGAAGGCGGTGTACTTCCGCATTTGAGAATTATCGGATAAATCGCGAATAATTAAGATTGTCTGCGTTCCGGTTAAGTATAGGTCTTATGAGAATGTAGTATATTTGTAAAAATATCAACCAATCAACATGAAATATAATCTCGACTTTAAGGAGTGTTTGAAGGACTCTCCGAAGTTCAGGTATTTTCTGACTACTTTTAGTTTCGACAATTATGTACAACTCTAAAAATAGTAACACTTACTGAATTTCATCTCAGTAATACATCATAAAATCTGTTTTACTCTATTTTATGCGTATTGTTACAGTAATTTAATTTGCTGTCAATATGTGACTTGTCCCCTGCAGGGTTTCTCATTTGACTCTGGACCTGACCTCAGCCTTAGGACCTGACATAAGACTCGAACCAACAACCCACAATATAACTAGTCTGTAGCTCTGACAACTGAACTAGCTGGGCGCCTGTCAAGAGTCAGAGCCCGCCTCATGTTCGCTAGATGGTTTGACTACTCCTCCCCCTCTTGTTTCTTAGTCCACTCCATTATGCTAATGATTGCCGTAGCATGCTTCGTTTCTTCTGCATCAGTCAGTGTTCAATCTTGATTGCGCCCCCAAAAAATTGAAATGGCGCACTTTAGATGTTGCTGTGGGCCTTCTCGGTGCACTCATAAAAAATTGAAGTTTTTTTGCTTCATTATCTTTTCGTTACTTGTAATCCTTTAGCTTCAACAGTGATTTTTTTCCTTCTTCATTAATTGTCCGAAATTCGAATGGAGAAATTCCCAATTAACAAATTAAAAAAATAATTTTCAAAATCGGACATAAAATGATAAAGTTATGAACATTTTTGACGAGAGGTCAAGCATAAAAGTTCAAAGAAACCAGTAAACATTCATGTGTCATTCACATGTAATCTCTTTTTCTGTTTTATTTGGCCTTTCTGCTTCATTGAAATTCCCAATTTCAAGTTGTCAAGACGCGAAAATTCCCAATCTGAATTGACCCGGACCCTTTCCCAAAGAGGCAAAAAAATCACTGTTCAATCAGAAACTCTTCAGACAGGTGTCCGTTGATGATGTCAGCCTCCAGTGATTGAAGCATGATGAAAACATTTCAAGTAATGTTACGCAGATATGGGTTCAAATATAAAAAAAATGAGGAAGAAATAAAAATGATATTGCAAAAAGAACATCTGCCAGCCCCAAGTATGTCAAATTATGTCAGTAATTTGGCTGCAAACGTTTGTTAAACCGCCGATGTTTCACTTTTACAAATCACAGCCACAGCAATTCTTAGATTAAAAGGATGGTCTATAGATGTTTTATTCCCATCAATCCTCGTAGACTCAAAGATATTTTCAGTCTGTTGACAGATGGAACAAGGGCAGAATTTTATTTCATAATATTTTTTGTGATTTTAACTTTAATTTAGTTGGTATCATTGGGGTTAGCGAAGCATAATTTTTATGCATGTATGAGAGCTTTTCAAGTCTGGTATACTTTTATACTTTACATGAAGTATGAATGCTGCAATGTTTTGTTATTATTTTAAGGGCCCCCATTTTTCCACAATGGCCCCCTGTTGCATAGTCTATGGGCCCGAATGGCCCCCTGTCATGGTGAGCTAGATTGAACACTGCATGAGTCTGTCAAGCACTTCTGACACCATTAAAATACATGCCATGTTACACAGACCCCTTTGTGTGAGATTGATGATGGAATTGCAGGAGATTACATTAAAACTTGCTCAGACTTTAAACTAAAATTAATGAAGTTTGTATGCAGTTTTCACTTATTTTACTTTTACGACATTACCATGCATGCTTTATGAAGCAATTTAAACTAATTTAAGTAATTTTTGTGATCATTTTCATAATGTAAACAAAAAATGTCAGGTTCCAGAATGTCCAAGAAATATGTGAGACTTGCCTCTGATCATGCATAAGTAGTCTCAGTCTCAAAATGAAAAAGATAATCAAAATATTTTACTTGTATTGCATATCCTTTCCGCTACCATAGCGTACTAATGCAGACTCGCCGGGATGGCCATTTCGGCCTACCGTAGTTTTCGACCTAAATGTCCAAATTCGGCAATTTTTCTGTCATGGGTACACAGGCATCCCAGACTAAACGATATTACTGGCCCAGGGTCGTGCACAGGTTTTTGGGCCCGCTGGACCCCTTTAGAGAGGGCTTTGAACGTAGATTTTCCAAAACTGAAATTACTGGTCCTACCTGCCATTGCGGTACGATTCCCTGTGGAATTGCATTAACATTTAGCGCCAAAAAGTTTTTATTTTTCAATAGAAGGAATATGAGGCTAGACATAGGGGTCAGGATCAGTGCCCTAAAGGGGCCAAAAAGTAGGCCTACCAAGCTTAAAAAAAACACAAAAAAACCAGTTTTTCGCGCAAGGGTCACAGTCACAACGTCACTTCCGGTGACCTTTAGTCGAAATCTGGACAATTTTTCCTACTTTCAGTTTGGGCAGGTGTAGCATTCGGATGTATCGAGTTTTTAACAGTGCTGCAAGTCAATAGTGTCTCAGGGACGGGGTATAGGGACCATATGAATTTCTCATAGCCCCCTAAAAAATCGTGGTAGCGGAAAGGATATTATATAATTTATGCTGATCAATGTAAAATCTATTAAAATTTATGTACATGCACTGCATAATAATATGCATAGTCATGAATTCATTTTAATATGATTATGAAACTTCTTTTATACATTTTAAATAGACTGTCACTTGAAAATGCAGAGGGTGATGTTGAGAGCTTGGAAGCCAAACTTGATCGGGTAACTATAATTGCTTTAACTTATACATAAATGTTTTCTGGTAAAAGATTATTTATATTTTAAAGGAAATATTATTCAATGGTTTAATTATTCTGTAAGAAGGACGCTAAGGAACTGTCTATGGAATTTTCGACTACATCGTAACATGTATATGATTTATATAAATCTTACTTCTCATAGGGAGCCACTGTTGTTGGGACAGTCTGCAGTGCAACCCACCCTGGATAATTATTCCCCCATCTTTGATGAGGGTATAAATTATATTGCTTTGCACGTGTCGGTCGGTTGGTTGCTAGACCAAATGGTTCCTGTTCAATAACTCAAGGACACTTTGCTCTAGGATCACACCATCTTAAGCTCTTGGTCAGAAACATGCATTATGATTGGCTATCCTTGTTCTCCAATAAAATAAGATCATTATTGAATACCACTCCTTGTAACAAAAGATACTTATGTTTTAAACCATTCGGCTATTACCTTTCAGGTGGTACGATTGTGTACAACTATGGTGGATACTGGGAAATCTTTCAATAATGCTGGATGGTAAACTTGTTTGGGATTATTAATAGTTTTAATATTTATTTACATTCTGAGCATAAGTTGGCTCTTACTGATTATCAAGAGAAACAGATAACCCACCCATTGTTGCTATTTTAGTGTTTAGACCATCAAGTTAGATCGGTTGATTGAGCACTGAACTATCTTACTGGGTTTTTAGGTTTAATGCCATAATTATAATAATAATAAAGACTTTATTAAAAGAGGCAACACAGTTGGCTATACCCAGTCTTCCCTGTGAGCCTCCTTAACACATTAACATATTATGTACAGTAATAACAGAAGATAATAATAACAATTAACAAGAACAAAAACAACAAACAAATAATAACATGGCTGAAAGAGAATTAATATTAAAATGTACTATCATACATAAATAATGAGTAGTACTAAGTTATTGACATTAGTGGTCGAAGCTTATTTCTTGTTATCAAATGATCTTTCAAATTAGAGAAAAGTTTTGTTGACCACCAGAGAACTACCACTTCAGATATTTGCTTTTGAATGTGTTAACACTTTCAGATACTCTTAAATCATAGGGAGTTACATAATTTAACACCCGAGTATGTCAATGATTTTTTTAAAAATTCAAGTCTCGGTTTGGTACAGAAAGAAGTCTTTGTTCAAATGATCTCAATGACCTGTTGTCTCTATATGTAAAAACTTGCTTCATTTAATTTGGGAAAAGGTTATTGAGTGACTTGTAAACAAGAATGGCTTTTTTGTAGCTAACTCGATCTGAAAATTTCATCCAGTTTTGTTGCAAAAATAATTCATCTGTTGGTGTATCAAAATCTTTATCCAAAATAATACGAACAGCACGTTTTTTTATATTTATAAATATCATTTGGAAGGTCAATAGTGCCATTTCCCCGAACAGTTGAAAGGTTAGGTCATTGTTCGTCCATTTCTGAGTTATAAATTTCAATTACCGGGAAGATTTGGTATATTCCACAAAGGTGGATTAATCAGATGTGCACGATTTATCAGTGATGTTTTGAGTACAATACTGACCTTATTTATTTATAATTTGTAAAACCAATTTTGCAACAGTTGACTAAACCGATTCATGTTTGTAAACATCACATTATCCTAGGCGTACTATACAAATATTTCAATGTTGTCAGTGACTTGTGGAATAGAAAGTTATGAGTATGACAGGAAGGTAAAGTTAATTTAAAGTCTTTAAATGTCTCTATGACTCAGTCTGATAATTTCCTTTAATTGTTAGATGACAATATGAATACAGATTACTGTATAAAATCTATATGGTATTATGATCTCAATATCTGATTATCATGTAGTGAACATGGTGTTTATATTCATACGACCGGTACATTGTATTCATTTCATTCACTGATTAGACAAGATGACTTCACTTATTTCCTGTTTGTAAGTGCTAACTAAGTACATAAATGTTGTTATGATATTTATGTATGTTTAAAGATAGTCAACTACTTTAAATGAATCACTTCAAGTTGAGTTAGATATATCAGTAACTGCTGTCAAACTTTGAAGGATGGGTACATGTGACCTGTCAATCAGAGGTCAAGGTTACAACATTTTGCATTGCTCGGTTGGTGATTACAGGGTCTTACTAAAAAAATCTAATGAATCACAAGAGTCACTTTGATGATTTTATACTCGATTTTGCTATTTTTAGCCATATTACCTGTAAATTAAAGACCCAATGACCCTTCTTATAAAACTAATGCATCAAATAAAACCCCATCTGTTTCAAAATTGAAATTGAATTGGTTAAAAACTTAAATGAGGGAGAAATAATGTGCACTTAATTAAAATATTCTACTTGCTTATATAAGATCTATTTATAATTATAAATCACAGGCCTAAGAAATTATATCACAAAATACAGAGTTTTGAAATTCCCCATCATCCGGTCATTACAGTAATGATATAGTAATGACCGTATGATGGGGGAATTTAGGGCATTAGGGCTCTGTGGGACCCCTGTTTGTTCAACATGAGTGTTATGACCTATTCAATAAGTTTGCAAGGGTCATAATGATGATGGTGTTATTCCGCTTTAACTGTATTAAGTTAATAGAAAATTAATAATCATATATGAACCAACACTCGGCGTGAGTGGGATTGGAACCAACGACCCCAACAGCGTGTTAAAATAGTTAAAATTATCAGAGATGAGAAAATTAATAATCTACAAAAATCTTTTGATGTTACTCTTAGTATCGTGTATACTGTAAATCACTTAATTTTCACGTAACTTTTAAATTTTTAAATCACGTCATTGACAATGTCCAATTCCTGACTTAGTGTTGTGAAAATTTTCATGAGAATAATGATTTCTCGTGTCAACATCCTTGCGAATATTAGCAAAAATAAAACTCCTGCGAAAAAAAAGGGATTTACAGTATGTGTTTAAAGTAAATTTTTTTATTAAATTTATGATTTCAGTGGATTCATCACAGGTGTAAAAGATCTGGCAGCATATTTCCATGACGATACCATGGTTTCTGTAAGTAGTATTGTATGTTATATTGTGTATACCGTGTGATGATGTCATTATTGTATGCTGTACATGTCACATCTTCCTGGCGTTTTATTTATCTTTCTTAAATTGTTGGTTAATTACCTTGTTATATCAGTATTTCATTGGCTATGACTTTTACTTTAGCCAGGTTCAGAAATGGTGGTTAGATACTCCACAGATAGTTGTGTGATTGTTTTACACCTAGCATAAAAGTATGCAGTATTTAGCTCTGGCCATGCAACTTGGCAGGAATATCTAATCACCATGTGAAATTTTACATACACCAAGTTTGGAAAGAGTTACTCACCGGGGTGGTATTCAATATTGATCTTATTTAATTGGAGAATAAGGATAGCCAATCATATCGTCTGTTGCTGACCCAGAGTTTAATATGGTATGATCTGATTGGTTGTCCTTATCCTAAAGTCGAGTAAGATCAATATTGAATACTTCCCCTGGCCTCATTTGTAAACCTGGTTTTAATATTCAATTTTTTCTGTCTGCTGTTGTGAATTATTGTGACTACATAATGATTTCCATTTAGTTGAATTACTTATACTTTTTCCATGTCACGAAATTGATTTGGTTTTGATGTTGATTTTTGATGTTGAATATTTAAAGGACAATGCCAAAGTATCAGTAAGTAAAGTGTATGAGAAACTTTAATGAATGAAATGTTTGTGAGAGAATGCAATATGAATGACCTTGATCAATAACCTTAGTCAATTATTCAATCACTTCTAATCAATCATAGTCAATCATCCTGAATGAAACCTGCGTGAAAATCTTGTATTTTGGTTTTTCTGTTGTAATTTTTTATTTGTGTATTTGGAGTTTGTCATCATTTGCTCTGGTAGATATTATACAGCATTTGTACTGGCTTTAACTTCTAAGCAAATGTATTTCAATGTGTGGAATTAGCTAAAGTTAAAAAAGTAACCAGTTATGGAGGGTGGCTTTCAGCAATTCAGCCGTTCATCCACCCTTTGACATTAATTTCGCCTGGTCATTGGGCTACCTGAAATGTATAGACATTGCCCACACAGGTGCTCATTCCCACCTTGGTAAAATGGAGCATTGTTTGCTATTCTTGCTGAGAGAAATAAATAAGCAGTGGCACAGACGGGGATCAAACCAGAGACCTCTCGATCACGAAGCGCGCACCCTACCTCTGGCACATTAGTTATCTCCCTTTAATATTCTCTAAAAGCAAATATGTCCCTTCATTTGGAATACTCTACTTTTATCGTTGTTTTGATTGTGTTTGGTGGAAATTCAGCTTTAAATTAATATTTGCTTCTGTGATTATCGAATTTGACTGCTTGTTGTTTTTATGCCTCCATATTTAAAGCACCATTATCTCTCCCGAAATTTGTTTCTGATCATCCAGTAAATACAAAGAATTAGGATGTTTTTCACAAATGACCATTAATTGACAACAGAATGTTCACAAGCTATATCTGTCGAAATAGTGTGCCAAAAATCACACAAAATACTAATTTTGCAAGGATTGCTTCATGTAGACTATAAAGCATGCATTTATTTTGTGTACAAACCAACTGGGTGCTGTATTTCTTTTTCTTCCATCATATGTTGTTTTCACCTTTGGGACTCAACTGAAGTGCTCAAAATGCACCATTCTGCAGATAGGTTACCTAGTTATTGCTTTTTTGAAAATTTCCTTAATGGGGCTTTAATCCTCATATTCATTGGTTAGTTGAGTTCCCAGACCCAAATTTTAGAAATTTTGTTGAGTTCACAAACATCTCATTTCAATTTTTTTTACTTTATTACTTTTCTCTTTCCTTTACTTGAATATTTTTTCAGTTTTGTATAATTTTATGAACATCATTCCATTTACAAAATACTTATTTTGGTCAGAACTAAACATTTTTTAAAATTTATATTAACCTAATACTAGTCGTCTATAAAAATATTGCTATTTTTATAAGCTTTCATACATTTGGCAACCTCTTTGATTGCAACAAATTCTAGAAACAGTAACTTTACTCCAGTGTCATGATGGGGAAATGAAATATTTTGTCAAATTGGTGATGTTCATAGAATACATGTACATGTAGGTTCATTTTTGTGTTTTTATCATTGCATACATATTGGCCCTTGTTGATCCTTATTCTGTTGCATGTTTATTTACTTGATGTTATTTATGTTTTCTATGTACTAATTATTGAATGGTAAAGTGGTATAACAGTTTAAAATATGCATATTGATATATTGTTATATACCCTGGCATTTACTGATGCAGGAGATATATAGTACTTGTCCTGTCCGTCTGTCTGTCCGTAGACATATATTTGTTTATGCATGCTTTGTTATATTTTCTCTGCAACCATGGAGGAAGAAGTCTAAGTGTATGATGTATATATAACTACACATATATAATATATGCAAGTTTGAATGAATAATTTCTTGTCCAACAACATGTATGTTGGTATTATATGTATTCTCACACTTCCAATATGTTTGTGAGCATGAACGTTTATATACTTCACATAATATAACTGCATGTTTTGTTTTAATTAATTTACATTATATTTTTAGCTCACCTGTCACAAAGTGACAAGGTGAGCTTTTGTGATCGCTCTTCGTCCGTCGTCCGTCCGCCCGTCCGTCCGTCCACAATTGCTTGTGAACACACTAGAGGTCACAAATTTAGCCTAATCTTTATGAAACTTGGTCAAAATGATCATCTCAACAAAATCTAGGCCAAGTTCGATATTGGGTCATCTGGGGTCAAAAACTAGGTCACTAGGTCAAATCAAAGAAAAACCTTGTGAACACATTAGAGGTCACAATTTTGACTTAATCTTTATGAAACTTGATCACAATGATCATCTCTATAAAATCTAGGTCAAGTTCGATATTGGGTCATCTGGGGTCAAAAACTAGGTCACTAGGTCAAATCATAGAAAAACCTTGTGAACACATTAGAGGTCACAATTTTGACTTAATCTTTATGAAACTTGATCACAATGATCATCTCTATAAAATCTAGGTCAAGTTCGATATTGGGTCATCCGGGGTCATAAACTAGGTCACAAGGTCAAATCATAGATAAACCTTGTGTAGTCACTAGAGGTCACAATTTTGGTCTAATATTTATGAAACTTGGTCACAATGATCATCTCAACAGAATCTAGGTCAAGTTCGATATTGGGTCATCAGGGGTCAAAAACTAGGTCACAAGGTCAAATCATAGAAAAACCTTGTGTAGTCACTAGAGGTCACAATTTTGACCTAGTCTTTATGAAACTTGGTCACAATGATCATCTCAACAAAATCTAGGTCAAGTTCGATATTGGGTCATCGGGGGTCAAAAACTAGGTCACAAGGTCAAATCATAGATAAACCTTGTGTAGTCACTAGAGGTCACAATTTTGGTCTAATCTTTTTGAGACTTGGTCACAATGATCATCGCAATAAAATCTAGGTCAAGTTCGATAATGGGTCATCTGGGGTCAAAAACTAGGTCACAAGGTCAAATAATAGAAAAACCTTGTGTAGTCACTAGAGGTCACAGTTTTAGCATAATCTTTACGAAACATGGTCACAATGATCTACACAACCAAATCTAGGTCAAGTTTGATATTGGGTCATCCGGGGTCAAAAACTAGGTCACAAGATCAAATCATAGAAAAACCTTGTGTAGTCACTAGAGGTCCCAGTTTTGGCCTGATCTTTACGAAACTTAGTCACAATGATCATAACAACAAAATCGAGGTCGAGTTCGATAATGGGTCATCTGGGGTCAAAAACTAGGTCACAAGGTCAAATCATAGAAATACCTTGCGTAGTCACTAGAGGTCACAATTTTTGTCTAATCTTTATGAAACTCGGTCACAATGATCATCTCAAAAAAATCTAGATCAAGTTCGATATTGGGTCATCTGGGGTCAAAAACTAGGTCACAAGGTCAAATAATAGAAAAACCTTGTGTAGTCACTAGAGGTCACAGTTTTGGCCTGATCTTTACGAAACTTGGTCACAATGATCATCTCAACAAAATCTAGGTCAAGTCCGATATTGGTTTATCTGGGGTCAAAAACTAGGTCATTAGGTCAAATCATATAAAAACCTTTTGTAGTCACTAGAGGTCACAATATTTGCCTAATCTGTATAAAACTTGGTCACAATGATCATCTTAACAAAATCTAGGTTAAATTCGAAAGGTGAGCGACCTAGGGCCCTTTGGGCCCTCTTGTTATTATATTTCACTATTTTGTTAAAGGTATATGCACATAGGTTGTACATTATTATATTTTATTAATTGTATATTATTTTATTTCAATTTTCTGTTAAAAGTATACTGGTATGCTTATTTTTTTTATCATTTGTTTGAATAAAGAAACATAAATAAAATCCATTTCATGTAGTGCGAACATAATAAAATGCATAAGTTCAAAATATAGTAATTCCAACATCATCATCTTTCATTTCACATTTTTCATGCTTACCTGTTTTTTTTGTTCATCTTAAACTTCAATGACCTGTTTAAATGTTTCAATGAAAAGGAAGAATCTATCGAAGTAATTTTAGCATGTGTCTGTGACAGAGGAGATGTCATGATGTTAGCACATGGTGTATATAATACAATACTAGTATGAAATTATAAATGAACCAATGTATACCTGGCTTAGAATGAGAAGGTTGTTAGTACAAAATCAATATTTTGAGAAAACGAGAAAAAACTGTCTAAAAACTATTCTTTACTTATGGAAAAAAAGTTTTTTATGCCCCCGTATCGATAGATCGGGAGGCATATAGTGATTCACCTGTCCGTTCGTCCGTCCGTCCGTCCGTCCGTCCTGGTTAACCCAAATTGACCGTTTCTTCTAGCATCATTATGGCTTGCTACAAACCTTCCATACTTGCATGGATGTTGTATATGAACACTCTTTACACGCCTGTATCACCTGACCCCATTTTGACCTTCACCGTGACCTAATTTTTGACTTAGACTTATTTATGGACAAGGCTTCCACAGGGGGCATAAGCATTTATTGAATGCAGTCTTGTTCTACTTAAGTTGGTCAACATGACCTGTTCCAATTTTCATGAAAATAGGCTCATAAGAAGCGCCTTGTGATGCAGATTTCAAATATGTATGAGTCTTATAAGATCGTAAGTAGCACTTACAACCTTCTCATTCTAAATCTGCGAAATATTGGTATTAATTGGTGAATATTATATGTATATTACGGTCCAATCAGAAAGCGGCGTTTATTTCTAATTTGTATAATAGTGTTATTGAATCATTTCAGAGCTGCCTGAACCATTTCTGTCAATCAATGAGTGAAATGCTCAAATATTTCAATGTAAGTATATACCTCTATATATTTATGTTTCATTACTGTAAAATGATTAATTTTTGGGGTTTTAATTTCACAGATTTTGGTAAAATGGTAATTTGTTAGTTTCTTAAATTCATGGATTTAAAATATTGAAAGAAAAATGTTGCACATTTTGTGGTCAATTATTCACGTGGATTTAATTTCCTGATCTTTTTCAGCTGCGAAATCAACGAAAATTAATCCTCTGCGAATATTAATAATTTTACTGTATATTCTTTTGGAGGGTGTTTTCCGTTAAGTTGGGTGCCTAAGGGTTCTCCCTCATGGGCCTTTCTGTTTCTGCTATAATAGCTGCAGCCTGGTCTAGTGGTTGGTTCGGTACCCGGTCGCTACAGGTTATACGCTTCCAAAATTTTTCTCCTTGAGGAGAGGTTGCTGGTTACTGATGGAAGGGTAGGTTAGTACAGGTTGGGTGAATTGACCACCACATAAATTATGTAATAATAATAATATAATGGAAAACTTGTTGAAAAGGGCATCAAACCAGAATAAACAAACATCTGACATAATATTCCAGCAAGGGTCAGGTGGGGCTGTGGTACCTAGCGCTGGCTTTCCCCCAGTGCCTTATTATATAAATCCTAGTATGGTGTCTTTAAATCACTGTGAGTGTTTATATTTTGGTCAGTATTGTGTTATTTGAGAGATTAAGGCTTGTATTCAGTAAAACATGCTAAAATCAGTTTTTAAAAAAGTAAATAATGCATATTGATGCAGTTTTCTTTTCTAAGCTTTAAAACATTTTAGCTGTTGTTGATCTCCTTAAGCACAAATCCTGGCATTGAACAATTTTTAGGGAAGGGACTGGTCTTACATAGTCTCTTGTGATTTAACTTAGTAAGATAATTAATTTAGAATATAATCTTCTATTTCAGATACTGATGGATCAAGCTCAGAGATCTGTGTGTAAAAATCTCAGCCAATTTATTAAAACGTATGTACCATGTATAGCAATTATCATATATGAGCCGTTCTCCCGGAACACCGGGCTTAGTGACATTGTATACTTATGTAATAAGGTTAAGAAAACCCTCCTAAATGACAAAAAAAGTCATGCTCTTTGATTTAAGTTTAAGTTCTTGGATAATGTAGAACTATGTCTTCGATTTATTTTTCTCATAATGACAATATGTAGCTAAAATAGATGTTTATATGACAATGTGTAACTAAAATAGATGTTTATATGACAATGTGTAACTAAAATAGATGTTTATATGACAATGTGTAGCTAAAATAGATGTTTATATGACAATGTGTAACTAAAACAGATGTTTATATGACAATGTGTAACTAAAATAGATGTTTATGTGACAATGTGTAACTAAAATAGATGTTTATATGACAATATGTTGCTATAATAGATGTTTATATGACAATGTGTAACTAAAATAGATGTTTATATGACAATATGTTGCTATAATAGAAGTATATATGACAATGTGTATGTATTTATTGTACAGTGAGATTAAGAAAGTGAAAGAAACAAGGAAGCATTTTGAGAAGATAAGTGATGACCTTGATAGTGCCATGTCACGTAACTCTGTGGCTCCACGTAGTAAACCACAGGAGTGTGAGGACTCACAGAATCTCATGATGGCAAACAGATCATGTTTTGCTCACACATCACTCGACTATGTCTATCAGGTAAATATATATGTCAATGCTAATTTTCTCAAAGCAAGAATAACCCAAAATGCTCCACTCTACCCAGGTGTATGAATAGATACCTGGAAGAGTCCAAAGCTGATGTTATGTGGCTGCCATCAGTACCAAGTGTAACTGCCGACTTACAACTCAATGTTCAGGGGTAAATTTACAGTCAGTTAAACTGGATGCATGTCTGAAAATAGAATTTGGTACTTTCTTATAAAGGTATACCTGTAAATCTAGTTATGCCCCCTTCAAAGAAGTAAGGGTGTGTTGCATTGTACATGTCGATCAGTATATCAAATGGTAAAATGATCAATAAGTTAAGAACTGTGTAATTAAGGATCTCGGTAGCTCAATGGTTATCGTGCTTGCCATCTAATCTGGCGATCCGGGTTCAAATCCGGGTGGAGGCACACATATATAACTATGCCTGCCATATTTCAGCAGCAAGCTGACTGGCAAATAAAGGCTATGCTCGGCATTTTAAGATAATATGCAAGTTTGTTATGACCACCAGATTTTGAGGTCTGAAGGTCAAGGTGACTATGACTTTAAGTATAAATGACTATTTTGCTGCAGTGGGTTGATGGCATGCATGATTAACATCTCTTTGTATATATATATCGGTAATCGAGGAACATATTTGTTCCAGCTATTGCCTTATATGTTTGTCCTTCCATGCATCATGTCAAGTATTTTTTGTGACCATGCCAATTCTCAATTACTATTGAACATCTCATTGAACGACAATGGTTGTGTATTGACAGTGACAGCTCTATTATCCTATAGGATGTTACAATAAATAGGTTTGACATAGTGCAGTCATCATAACCCAACTCCTGTTTTTACAGAGTTTGAACATGGTGTTGATAGTCAATGATTGTAATGTGACTATGTCTACCAAGAGGAGACTCACACCAGGTTCGGTAATCAAACAAGTTCCTACATTGATATATTGGAGGAAACATCCATGTGTTCAGTGATACCTGTGTCGTGTTTTCAAAATTATTTTTATTTTCAGATAAATATACTACAGTCCAAGAAGAGATTTGATGTTCTTGAAACAGTAAGTGAAAGAGCAAGAATAACCTGAATATATGGTTCATGTGGGCTCCATCTGTCTATCGTTATGTTTCAAGAAATAGCAATTTTTAGTTCAAATTTATGTGTGGCAGTGCATATAATATGAATGTCATAAAATCTCATTGCCCAAAGTTTTAATATCTTCGCAGAAATGAAAATTTAGAAGAATTTGGTAATGATGCAATCCGAAAAAAAAAATTTATATGTACAAATGTAGTCTGTAATAGAATGTTTTATTTTTCTTTGTCTTGGTAAAATATTTATACTAGCGCTTAAGTTATGCTATGATTTTGAAAGTGATATGATTACAATTGTTGTAGAGAAACGTTTCTAACTGCAAGAGTACAGTATATTCCTATGTTAACTTCTGTTTCCATGTTTCAGATGCTGTCATTTATGCATGCACAAGCCACATTTTTCCATCAGGGCCACGAGTTATATCAGGATAACGAGGATTATATGAATAATGTCAAGGATCAGGTAAATATACCATAATATTGATTAGCAAACTCCCCCCCACACACGACTAGCAGGCTCCCCCCCCCACACACACCCATATACCATCTATTGACTAGCAAGCTCCCCTCCCCTCAACACACCCATAAACCATCTATTGACTAGCAAGCTCCCCCCACACACGACTAGCAAGCTCCCCACACACACGACTAGCAAGCTCCCCACACACAAACATGTATACAATATTATACTTTGGTTTCATTTTATTTCGTTGGTACCAAATTTTGTATTTTTCCTTTACGCAATTTTGTGGGCTATGTAAAATTGTGGTTTTTGAAGCAAAATGACAGTGACATGTACCGGGAAGTTCACACCTGTCATTGTTATCATTGTAACATTGTGTGGCCTGTAATAAATCCACGTTAACAAGTGTCAATTTGCACATAATAGAGAGGTTGCCTACCAACGTGTACGACTACGTGTATGTGAAGTTAAACAGTAGCTACCCATACATGTAAACATACACATTGCAATTAGAATTGGCTTGCGAAACACAACTTGTACGTGTAAAATCACATGACAGTTTTAACATGATTTCTTTGTGAATTGATAATGAGTGTTTATATAAACTCAACGAGAGCACGGGCAATGAAATATTGTGTATCCTGTGCATACGCATACCTGTGTGACATAATACACATTATAGTTTGTCTGTCACACGTCCGTTGACTGTCGAAACTTCACATACCTGGTTGACGAAATACCCAAAAGTAGTATTCAAGTAGAAGTTCATGTTACAGTCATGTTGTCTTTCTCATCTCTCTAATATTGAGAATTGTCTTCACATAGATTACTGCACATCAATTAAACAGCACTTATTTTGGTTCCGAAAAACTGTTATATTAGAGAAATGATTGTGATGTTAATTATTGTCTTTAGTGTTCATTATATAGAGGATCTTGCATTAGTTCTCATTGCATATAAATTTTATTAAACATGTGAACCAAATAATATGACACGAAGCTTTACTGAAGGTCATATTGTTTTTTCAATGAGTTTAATGTAAGAATCTATGTCTCATAACCTTAGAGAACACTCAGTCTCAATATCGTTCAAAATGATGATGTATGCTGCATAAGTTTCAAACAAAATTCAGTGGTACATCGGTTGTGACGTCTAGACGACTGTTGTATTATCCTCACAGAATGGGGTGATCAAGGAATGGATTGGCTAATGTAGCGTCATGCTAAATTGCTAATGAAGTGCCTAATGATATTTCTGGCATGGCTTTATTGAACCGTTGGCCAGATGTTATGTGATAAATTTATTATACCCCCAGATACAAAGTATATGGGAGCTATATTGGTTGGTTGGTTGGGTGGTCAGTGCAATATTTGTCCATGTTATTTCTCTGTAACCATTGGTCGGATTTTAACAAAACTTTGTTTTACTTATGACTGTGTCAAGCAGTATCATAGGGTATTCATCACATTCAGTGATATTTCTTGTTTTTACAGGTTAAAGAATTACATACAAAAGCGAAGCAAGAATGGAAGGAAATGGAAGAAAGACATCATCTAGTACAGACAAAGGTAAGTTACTTTATTGTCAGTATGCTGTATCAGGGTACTAACATACTGTCTGTATGATATCATCTAGTACAGACAACAGTAAATCACTTTATTGTCTGTATGCTGTATCAGGGTACTAACCTTCTGTCTGTAGGATTGCTTTAGAGGTTTCAATTTTCCTGATTTATCATTCCTGATAGAGCAATGGCTTCCGACCCCTGTCTAAGCTTTCGGTATTATATCTTTTGTGACATTGATAATTGATAATACAGTTGCTTATGAGATCAATCTTAAAGTGTTGAAATACATGTACTGGTAGTTGTTATAGCGTATTGGTTAAAAAAAATAAACTAACATATGCAAGTGATAATATGAGATTTGCAGTGTGATCTTTGCTTTGGAGTTTGCTTATTATTACAAAAGATAGTAAAAATCTGACAGGGAAGGCAGCAGTCAACTGAAACAGCAGAGCAGAGAAAACATAAAAAAACACAGACCACAATTAGATGGCACAATGCCAAATGCACAACTAAACGATAAAGTTTAGGGCTGACATTGTGCCTTATCTTTATACTTATGTTCTTATATAATTATGTGTATATAGAGGCCCTGTTTTGCCTTTATGAGTGGATGGCTTATTGAATGTAGAGTGAACAAATGTATAATCTAAGTATTACTCTCTCTTGACTTTTTCTCGAGGTAGATTTTATAGTTACAAATTATATAGAATTTTTCTTTGCTTATGCTAAACATTCAGAAAAAAAACCAAAAACAACTTGATTGTTGTTGTCAACCATAGTAAATTCAGTAAATTATTCGTCTTCTTAGCAATTTTCAATGACATTCTGTTGGTCATGGTCACCCTGAATTTGCATATGTAGGTCATTTGGTGTGTCCTGCAGATGAACACAATTGTTTTAGAGGTCAGAGTGACCTTTTAATGTAAAATCACAGACTAGCTTATACTACCGGTATCTAAAGGCGTAAACATGTTTAACAAACATCTCTGGTTATATAATGTATGCATGATATTGCTGGCTAAGATCGAGAAGGTCGTAAACACAAAATCGATATTTTGAGAAATCAAAAAAATGTCTGAAAACTACTCTTTACTTATAGAACAACAAGCTTTTTCCACGTTTGGTCAATATCAAGTGTTCCGATTTTCATGAAAGTAGGCTCATCGAAGCGCCTTGTGGGGCAGATTTCAAATATGCATGAGTCTTATAAGGTTGTAAGTAGCACTTATTCTCATTCTAAGCCAGCGATATATAAAATGCTTTAAATCTGCCTTTACCAAGTGTTGTTTCAATTTTTCCTCCGTTGAAAGCTTGTGTGTGAATATTTTCTCTCATTTGGTTAGAAATTTGCTTTATGTATTTTGACTAATAATCAGTTCTGACTTTTTGCTGTCTTTTGTTGCAAGCTCACTTTGTTTAATTGAACTTTCTATTTTGAATTCAATTTGTAAAACATTGTTTAGAGACTAGTCTTGGAAGGCAGCTTTCTGATTGGATAGTTATAAGAATAATTTAAGAATTGAACAACCAACCACTCAAGTTATGGACAGAGATTTCAAAGTAACCATAGATAAGTGATTCTGTTATGATACTCAATCAGCACCCTCACAGGGGCCACAGCCCTTTTTAGGGGGACTTTTAAAACAGGGAGATTTTTTTTATATTTTTAATAAAAAAATAATCTTTTTTCCTTCAATACACTGTCCTATGTTTAAAATGAATGTTTCAATATGATACATGGATCAGAAATTCACTATGATGTTCATTTTCTGTGCTTTTAAAAAACATTGGAGGAGAAATATTTTTTATGGGGGGAAACATGCTTTTCAGGTGGAGATTTGTATCTGAAGTTTGGCTGCAGATTTGATAGGTTGAGTGCCCTGTTAAACAGTCATTCTGCATTAAGCAGTCGGACAAGATATAATCAAATTGAGGACTCAGTGCATAACAGTTGTAACTACATATAATTTTAGAAAGAGTTACAATTGTTTTGCACTAAGCCCTCGGCTGTTTAGTAGAAGTGTACTTAATATAAAAATGGCTGATTGTGATTTAACTATATTGGCTGCTTTAGACTGGTATTTATTACTGCTTAGTACAGTTGACCACTAACGCAGGTTTGACCGTACTTCGTGTGTCAGCTTTCTGTGTGCATTACGTTTCACTGTATTTAATATTATATGAATGAACATTTTGTGTTTTCTTTTATTTAACAAGTCCTGGAATGGCACTAACTACGGTAATGTAAAGGTAGGATGTTTGTGTTGTTTCTTACTGTTGTTACATGATGTTGTTATATGTTGTTTTTGTGGGGTTCTTTTTTATGTTCAGGGAAAAATTAACTTGGTGTCAGATTATTAGAAGGGTCAAATTTTTATCCAGTCCGGGTGCAGGTGTAATAGGGATTTAACATTTTTAAGGCATACTGTTTAATTGAAGTCCTATGTCAGTATATCTGGTTAGATTCCAAGGTAGGGGTTTGGGGCATTGGGTTATCAATTTTCCCTCATGCTAAAGTATGGTCATTGTGTGAACTTGGCTATGAAACTAGCTCTAGAATAGAATGATTTGCTAGGTTTTACCAGTGAAGGTTTAATACAGGTGTATTTAATTTGAATTTATTAATACTATAGGCACGAAGGACTAACAGTCTCTCTAGGAGAGGCCTTGCACTGTTCGGTTGAGTGTAACTGTAAGACTCCTGATTTTAATGATTGTCCCCTGTCTATAAGGATATGTACTGTAGTCGATATATAATCCTCATATGAGAAGTAATCATTGTCTATCAAGAAACCAGGCATCTATTGTGTTTAATATGTAAAATTGAAAGTAGAAAACATTTTCCAACCTTGCCTTTCATATATTGCTCTATATAACTTTTGTTTTATTTTGTGTTCTGAAATTAATTCACAGTTTTCTTACAAATTCAACTTACTTTTCTACAATTGTAATTTTTATTGTTTTGTCAGTGTAACTTGCACTTATTTAATACTATTATATTAACCTAATGATTCATTATAGATTCAGTATTAATATGGGTGCATGTTTGTTAAATATTTTTTTATATGAAATGTAACTTTTAGGCTCAGCTAATTTTGGGTCAATTTATATCATTTAGTTTTAAAATTTTCTGTGTATTAGTATTTATAAATTTTGTATATGATTTTACTTTGAGATATGATCTGTAAAAAGCATGTTAATTGTATGACTTATTCATAATGCATAATTACAGCCTGGCTAATGGAACTACGCTTATATTTGACTGCATAAAGTCTGACCCATTGTAAAATCGCAAACAAGCATGTTTGTTTGCTCCGCTGTGTTGAAATTCAATGAAAAAAAATAAAAACATGTAGTACATTGTACCTAATCCAATCTCCTATATTACTAATAAGCCATACACTTGTAATACCCTATTACTTAGTGAAACCCTGCATCAAAACATATCAACCCAAACATAGTAATGGATTATGTTATATGTCCAAGTCACCTGTTTTATTTTTTCCCCCAGAATTTTATTATTTCCACATGTCTTTAATTGTGTAATGGTCTATATTGTACAAACGCTTGATGTGAGTCCATTCTGAAAGGAGTTATAGCAACGGAGGTAAATCAGCCATGAATAGAGTTATAACAAGGGAGGCAAACCTGTGATGAATAGAGTTATCACATTGGAGGCAAATCTGTGATTTATTGAGTTGTAACAAGGGAGGTAAATCTGTGATGAATTGAGTTATAACAAGGGAGGCAAATCTGTGATACATAGAGTTGTAACAAGGGAGGCAAATCTGTGATGAATAGAGTTATAACAAGGGAGGCAAATCTGTGATTAATAGAGTTATAACAAGGGAGGCAAATCTGGGATAAATAGAGTTATAACAAGGGAGGCAAATCTGTGATTAATACATTTAAAACAAGGGAGGAAAGTCTTAAAAAGAGTTGTAACAAAGGAGGTTAAGTTTACTTTTTACGCCTCAACATTGTTAGTAAGCAGATTTCATTATTCGTTTCTATGGAAACTGTATATAATTCTAGAATTTTGTAAATGATGGAATTAAATTGTGAAAGCACTCCCCCACTTGTCTCATTATAATTTTCACACTTTATAAATATCCTTCTAATTATTTTCTTGCCTCACTGGAATATTCTGCAATATGTTACATAAGCACTGAGTTGTTTGATCCAGTTAAAATAAATGACAAGCACAACCCACAGTATGCTATAACCAGATATTGTTTGTTTACGTTCTGTTCTATCTTGAATTGAAGCCAGAATCACTTCATACATCAACCCGGTCTGTTTTAATGTCTTTGACATTTTTTTTCTTTTCGTTTAACCAAAGAATACGAGAGAATGGAAAAGACACTTCGCTGAATTCCCTATATAAGCCGAATTATGACTTGAATACCCATAATGCATTGCGCGTGCTTCGGTAATTATCGGCAGTGTCCGTTTTATCAAAGGTTTAACTGCATTCGGTTAACTCCGTCTCTTTCCGTCATTATAGTTACCGTAGTAGTGTATCGAAAAGAAATCGTGTTTTCTTGTTAAAACCAAAAAACGAAGTGGTTTGATCATTTACAACAGATAGAGAACACCCCAAAGATTACAAAAAATCATAATTTATAAGAATAGCAGCCGTAAATAAGTTTCCTTAGGGATCAGAAAATTAAATTTCGGAAGCAATCCAAAAAAATGTCGATTGAAAATCATCGACCCGGAAAGGTCACAGAAAAAAAATTGGTTTATTTCACAATTTATGGATGAATTGTCTAAATTATTGATGCAACATCATTCCAAACATATAATGGACGAAATAAAAACCCACCTTCACTATGTTTGACCAAGGGTTGCTTTAAATTAATCCAAAATATTTCACAGGTTAAAAAATTTAAATATCCAAGATGGCGGCGACTAGAGGAAAAACAATCGGAACGGTCGGTACGGCATTTATCGCTACTGACGTACGCCGATCGCCTCATTTTTTTCAAAAATGGGGAATTCAGCAAAGTGTCTTTTCCATTCTCTCGTATTCTTTGGTTTAACTGGCAGTAATTGAAAATTGCAATCTTGCGAAATCTAAATTGGAAGCAAGATTCTTTAATGGTGTTTATGTTTTATATACGATTACTTCTACTGTGGAACTGCTCATGGTTCTCTCAAAGTTATAAAAACATCTACATCAGTGAAGGGTGTCTGTTTAAATAAGGCCTTCGTGAATTTATTTCTAGATTATCAGAAAGTTTTCTTCAAACGAGAGATCGAGGGGGGAATTTTAGGTTTTATATTTTAATTTTCAACAACGCCCACTTTTGAAAAACTAACCGTAGTGGAGAGAATTTTGGGGAATTTCCCGATAATGGCCTTAGTAGTGGAGAGAATTTTGTGGAATTCCTTGATAATGGGCTCCGTAGTGGAGAGAATTTTGTGGAATTCCCTGATAATGGCCTCCGTAGTTGAGAGAATGTTGTTGAATTCCCCGATAATGGGCTCCGTAGTTGAGAGAATTTTGAGGAATTTCCCGATAATGGGCTCCGTAGTGGAGAGAATTTTGTGGAATTCCCCGATAATGGGCTCTGTAGTGGAGAGAATTTTGTGGAATTCCCCGATAATGGCCTCCGTAGTTGAGAGAATTTTGTTGAATTCCCCGATAATGGCCTCGGTAGTGGAGAGAATTTTGTGGAATTCCCTGATAGTGGGCTTCTTGGTGAAGAGAATTTAGGGAACCATTTGTTTCCGTTCAGCATGCGACTGACTTACTTGAAGCTTCCTGTTTCTCCTGACATCCTCATACATCTGTGGTTAGTCAAGTTCACAGACTATATTTCAGATGAAACAATACACTGGTTGAAAGAGAATGTCTCTTGAAGACATGAACACCATCTTACCAATGCTCTGAATGTATTGGAATTATAAGTTAATATATTGTCTGTCTTATTGGTGAGTTTGTGTCACATGGTTGACTGTATTTTGTTCTAAATCTGCCTCACAGTAGTTAATGAGCTGCCAGATGTGGTGCTTTTAACCCGATCTTTGTTAATGGGTAAATTTTGAGAAAGTGATCAAAAGATATTTATCTGAAGTTTGTAATGTCTATGAAATAAAAAGTGTATAGTAAATTGTGTTTGTAGGTTAATGTCACTGCTGGTTGATGGTAGTTGCATCAAATGGGCTCTATAGAATTGTACAAACCTTTATTTAAACTTTGTAACACATTCAGTTACCCTTTACATCATAGTACCACCTTGAGGTGCCCCAACCACCACCTTGCCGTGCCCCAACCACCACCTTGCCGTGCCGAACCACCACCTTGCCGTGCCCCAACCACCACCTTGCCGTGCCGAACCACCACCTTGCCGTCCATATATGCAATCTCATTAAAATCAGACCCTAACATTTAGCTACGCTGTTAGTATATATATATAATATATCAGTGTAAAGTAGTGAAGCGTTATATGGATTTGGTTTAAATGAGATTGTCCCCATATGTTACCACCACCCATTACTGTCAAATGACCATTATATTATTGAGATGGTGTACATAGGGTAACTGCTGGTCAGTAGATATGGGAGACCCTATAGAGTAATGAGTTAATGTATGATTCAATTTAATTCCTTTGCAGTACAGCTTTAATGAACCTGCATTTTTCTGGTGTAATTTTGGAATTCATGGTCTCTTTTAGAATTCAAGTGAATCTATATCTGCCACAAGAATGGTAAAAATGCGGATAGAAAGGGGTGTGGCAAGTTTAGTGAATCACAAGCATGAATAAAATTCTAATTATTTAATTCAGCAGACTTGTATACTAACAGATGCTCTTTTAATTATAATACAGGCATACCATTGCATGAGAAAAAATGTTAACAAACTCACTCATTGAATTTGAATTTTTAATTAATTGTATAATCACAAAACATCTTTGATATCAATCTTAATCTTAAAAACATTGCATATAATTATATGAGTTGAACTCCATACTCGTGTCCCTATATACACCATATCCATCTACATAGTGTATAACATGATAGACACGTCATTTCAAATCACACAGAAAACAGTAATTTATTATAATAATTGTATTATTGACACAGTAGTCAAATATACCATAGAAATCTTGAGAACACAAGTTTATGTATTGATGAGTATGGAGGGGAGACAATCCAATTGTTGGAATGGACTTAAAAAGTCATATTGTCAAGGGGGACAATTCTTGATTTTTGTGCCAAAAAGCTGCTAATGAACTACATATACATTCTAGCTCATCTCCTCTCACTAGCATTTGATGTATGGAGTAAAGGGTCTAAGAATAAAATGTTTCAGTATCTTGAGGCCAAGACTAGTGCTTAGAAGTGCTTAAATAATTCTATGACGTCTGTCAAAGTTATTATATAACCTCAGTATCATATTGGAGTAATGCTTGAGGTTTGTTTGTCTTTTGTTTGGTGGGTTGGTCGGGCATATTTGTCTGCACTATTTCTCTGCAACCAATGCTCTGATTTCAATGAAAAGTTGCATGGCTGATCAGTACCAAGTCTAGTTGTGTGTATCATTTGCACACGTTGGTCGGATCAATTTTAAGGGAGTTATGGCCCTTTGTTTTGTTACAGTTATGAATGTTGTCTGCAGTATTTCTCTGTTACAAATGGTTGGATTTCACTGATCAGAACCAAGCCTAGTTGCGCATATCCTCCGCACACGATGATCTGATCAATTTTAAGAGAGAAATGGCTATTTGTTTTGTATGCCCTATTGCTCAGTAACCATTGGTTGGATTTCAATGAAAGTTTGCATTACTTATCATTACAAAGTCTAGTTGTACATATTGTCAGAGCACATTGGAGTCACTGTGTCAAGCAGTATCTGGGGTTATTCATCACATTCTATTATATGTCTTGGTGTTACTGAAACAGAAACATATAGTTTGTTTGTCCCAACTTGTTAGTGCTAATGTAATAGTGCTAATTGGCAAACATGAAGTGATGAGAATTATGCCTTATGTTTGCTGTCATCTATAAGTAACATAAACATGTATGTAATTAGTGGTCACAATCAATACGGAACTAATGCCAGAACATTGTGTAAGGGAGATTACTGTATACCAATTTACTTTCGCAAATACTAACTTTCGTGATATGCTGATTGTCGGCATATTCATGACTACGAATTTTTTAGTTTTTAGCTCACCAGTCACAAAGTGACAGGATGAGCTTTTGTGATCACTCTTCATCCGTCGTCCGTCTGTCGTCCGTTCATAATTTCTTGTGAACACACTAGAGGCCACACTTATGGCCCAATATTCATGAAACTTGGTCACAGTGTTTGTCTCTATGAAATCTAGGTCAAGTTTGAAACTGGGTAATGTGTGTTCAAAAACTAGGTCACTAGGTCAAATCTCAGTAAAAGCTTGTGAACGCATTAGAGGACACATTTATGACCCAATCTGGATGGAACTTAAAAAAATGTTTGTCTCTATAAAATGTAGGTCAAGTTCAAAACTGGGTCATATAGGGTAAAAAACTAGGTCACTTGGTAAAATCTTAGAAAAAGCTTGTGAACATATTAATAGACGCAGTTATGGCCCAATCTTTAGGAAACATGGTCAGAATGTTTGTCTCTATGAAATGTAGGTCAAGTTTGAAACTGGATCCTGTGGGATCAAAAACTAGGTCACTAGGTCAAATCTAAGAAAAAGCTTGTGAACACATTAGAGAACACTATTATGACCCAAACTGGATGAAACTTGGTCAAAATGTTTGTCTCTATGAAATGTAGGTCAAGTTCAAAACTGGGTCATATAGGGTAAAAAACTAGGTCACTTGGTCAAATCTTAGAAAAAGCTTGTGAACATATTAATGAATGCAGTTATGGCCCAATCTTCAGGAAACATGGTCAGAATGTTTGTCTCTATGAACTCTAGGTCAAGTTTGAAACTGGGTCCTGTGGGAATAAAAACTAGGTCATTAGGTCAAATCTAAGAAAAGGCTTGTGAATACATTAGAGGACACTTTTATGACCCAAACTGGACGAAACTTGGTCAAAATGTTTGTCTCTATGAAATGTAGGTCAAGTTCAAAACTTGGTCATATGGGGTAAAAAACTAGGTCACTAGGTCAAATCTTAGAAAAAGCTTTTGAACATATTAGTAGACACAGTAACTGTTATGGCCCAATCTTCAGGAAACATTATCAGAATGTTTGTCTCTCTGAAATCTAGTTTAAGTTTGAAACTGGGTCATGAGGGTCGAAAACTAGGTCACTTTGTTAAATCTTAGAAAAGCTTGTAAACACATTAGAGGACAAACTTATGACTTAATCTTCATGAAACTTGGTCAGAATGTTTGCCTCTATAAAATCTAGGTCAAGTTCGAAACTGGATAAAAAAACTAGGTCACTGTCAAATCTTAGAAAAAGCTTGCAAACACATTAGAGGACACAATTATGGCCCACTTTTCATGAAACTTGGTCAGAATGTTTGTTTCGTTGACATCTAGGTCAAGTTTGAAACTGGGTCATGTGGATTCCAAAACTAGGTCACAATGTCAAATCATAAAAAAGCTTGCAAAAGAGGCTGAATTTCCTGAATCTTATTGATAAGATATGGAGGATTACTTAGGTTACCATAGGGGCAATGCATGCACTTCTTTGACAGGTGAGCGATCTAGTTAAGTTTCCCGTAATGTCCATATTAATGTTTTTAGTATTTTCACGACAACTTAATTTCGCGAAAGTCCGAACTCACGAACTCCATGAAATTAAGTTACACGATAAAATTCTTGGTTTACAGTATATTGCACTTCAACCTTGTTGTATTATATATTAAATAGAAAGTATCATATAATACCAATAATACCACTGGCTGTACTATGCTTGTATACCTCACATGATGCAGTCCGAGTACAGATAGTGTGGTGGGTGCAATACACTAAAATTGTTTACCAGGTTTCCAGTAAACATGATAAGATATTTGTTGACTATACCCTCTCAGGAACAAATGATTATAGGCTTAGTTATATGTATAGATTATGATCATGTTTTCATCATTCTCCCTTCATTGATGATAATCTATCATTATATTCTATGTAACCCTGAGGAACCCATTGTGTTTATGTACTAAATCTGGAGATACAATCTGTACCTTCATTACCTACCATGCTTCATTCCATTACCCAGGGTGCTTCACTCAGTTGCCGTATCAACCATCACTGACAACAGGTGCTTGTTATGGGACTTCCTGAGATGTTTTATTACCAATCATGCCACATCAAACATTCGTAACTCATAACTTATATTGTTAACCAGCAGGTTATAATGTGATGCCTACATGAAAATGGCTTGTTTACTAATGTTTAACAATGTCAGTTAACTCAGTCACTACTCCGTTACTCATAGTTTAGTACTCTGTAAACTTTTCTTGGTTTGCTCAATTAAGAGTGACCTCCCCTGAACTCAATTAAGAGTGACCTCCCCCAAGAGATCTACTTGAATAATATTTTACCACCATTCCAAAAACCATTTAATTGCAAATGTATGCCTCTCTTTTACAATAACACAAGTGGCCTCAGTGAATATACCAACCAAGTACTGGTATTACAGTTGATCCATCATTTAATATAATCTTTTACTTCAAGAACTTTTTGGCTGATTTGCCACCCACAGGCAGTTTGGTTATAGTTATAGTGCTCAGTCAGCTCTTCAGTTTGCAATTGATAACTAGATATAAGATTCCCCCCAGCTTGTTCAGTATTCTAATAGATTTACTAATTGCTGCTTAAGTATTGTAAAATCATTTATATATTTTGTGGGAGGTTAAATTTAATTTACCAAAAAAAACAAATTTCTATGATAAATCATCACCTCTGAAATAATTTTTCTTCCAATGATTTTTTTAACAACCACATAAATTTCTATTATTCTCAAATCATCCAAATTCAATATCCACAAAAATGTATGATTTTTCAGTAGACCAGTGTGTGCATGTTTCTGTGTGCATCTGTGCTTATAAATTACACCATGCACTGTTAAAGAACCAAGAGGTCTATTGGGAAGTATAAGCCACTGCACCCGGACTCCATAATCACTCACACTTTCTGTCTCTTCTCTAAGCGGGAGATCAGTGGCCAATAAGGCAAGGATAAAACTGAATGGTCACACACTATGACTGTCTCAGTCGAACACCCACCCCCCCCCCCCCTCCCAAAAAAAAGAACAAAAAAAAGAAGAAAGCCAGCAGACATGTCAAGGATTTTGCTTAGATAATTAAGTGAATTTTATGGTACCTGTCAGACTATAAATGTGTTTCCTGCCTCAGCATTGTCTGTAGGTAGATTATGCTACCGTGAAGTGCAGTTTTAAGTGTATAGATAATCAGCTATCGAATGTTAATTGTGCATTATGCAAGTAACGAAATCTCACGATATTGCCTCTGCTTCAGAGATTGGAGTTTGTGGTTTTCACGCTTACATTGAAAAATGTGGTGTGGCAACCGCCATACTTCTATAGTATTCTAACACAACTTCTTACACTATCTATGTGAATAGTGCGAAGAATTTGACGCAATTCTTGACCTTCTATTAGCATAATTGAACAGCTAATAATTGTCTATATTTATAATCCTGGTTACAGAAGTA
Source organism: Spisula solida (assembly GCA_947247005.1). Taxonomy (NCBI): domain Eukaryota; kingdom Metazoa; phylum Mollusca; class Bivalvia; order Venerida; family Mactridae; genus Spisula; species Spisula solida. The sequence continues at coordinate 38,648,340 of OX365957.1, read as the reverse complement.
TCATGATCAAGACCCTCAATGTGTAATACCAACACAAATCTAAAGGACCGTTATGGCACAATTTGCTTGTGGAAAATTATATATTCAAAGCAAGAACCTAAAATGTAATATATTTATGCATAAAGGTCAAGATCAAGTCAAATTCTCTGTGCTATATATATAAAAAATGATATATAATGGACTTGATCACCATCGATTGCAAGTGATTGCATGGATATGTGTGGCATAATTTGCATGTGTCTGAATTATTCCAGGCATTATTGCAGTTATTGCTCTTGTACTTGTTTATTCTTTGAAAGGTTGTTGATTTGATTTGTGACCAAGCAGTGTTGTTGGAGTATTATAAAATACATTCAGTGAAAGCTCAATAAACTCTTCAGTTTCATGCCATAACTGACATTAGTACCTGACTATTCTTACACACAAGTTACTGTTTTTTAGTCAAAATAAAGGATTTAACTATAAGGGCCACTCTGGTACTGTTTTTAAGTCAAAATGAAGGATTTAGCTATAAGGGCCACTTTGGTACTGTTTTTAAGTCAAAATGAATTATTTAACTATAATGGCCACTTTCGTAGTAAAAAAATTGTACCATTAATTGGACATACAACATGCACAGAATAATTGCCAGCAAAGCAGAAAACTATGTTTTATTTACAAATAGTACATAGTATATGCTTTTACAAAAATGTAAAAAAAGTATAAAAGTTGTTTTTAACAAGTATCGGTGTAAATTGCAATGTGCATAGTGTATTATTAGGCACAAATTAGTATGTTAGTTGTGCTCTTATGGTTTTTATATATAATAAGCCAATTTTATTATAGTGTAAAATAAGTCCCCAAAAAATATGAAATACAATAATAAAATCGTAATATTACATCTGTTTAATTAAGTATTTTATACACCTAAACATTTCAGCATGATTCATGCACTGTTTATTGCTCGAAACCATAAATCGTTCATCATAAGATATGTGACGTACCAAATGCACAAAATTTATGCATTTTGCAATGTTTTATAACATGTTTATTTTACGTAATGTCCATGTACCCTAGAGACAAACAAACAGTAATGTAATTAACAATGACCACAGGCAAGGCTATCTACCTGTATAAACGTCACATCTTGAATTTTTTGGTTGTCAACATATTACCACACAGCGACAAACGTTTTCTATAAACTAGCTAATTTACCTATGTTTATAAAATATAGAATATAGCCAAGATGCAAGGACAAAATTTACTAATAGTTTTCTCGTATCGAGTCCCCATGGATGCATTAAATTAAATAATTATTATAGTGTTCTAGAAAAATATACTTAAAGTTTAAACTTGTGTTACTACTGTATTCCTAGATACTTTCGCGGATACAATATTTCGCATTTTTCATACCGTCGGCATATTCGCGGCTACAAATTTTCATGGAATCAAAAGGCCCGCGAATTCCGCGAAACTAAAGTCGCTACGTCATAAAGGTGTGTTTGACACATCTCGCAATTTTAATCGGACTGTTTGTCATCACCATCCGTGTATACACGATCAAATTTAATTGATTGTGACCTCAACTGACCTGATAACAATTGCGATGATCAATTAATCTCTTCATAACAAAGGATTTCATAAAGTGTTTTCACTAGGTGTTATCAACATAAACCAGTAAATAGTTATTATTATAAATTAACCACCAAACATATGTTAAACAAATAAATGTGAAATGATTGTTGTAAATACCTGTACAGGAATACATTGATTTTAATCATGACAAAAACAAACTTTCGTATGTTGAAGTAAACTGAATGTTAACACCCAACCCATGTACCTCCGTGCTTGTTTACATTGAGCACATTACACGCTACGTCATCAGTGTTTATGTCTACACAGCCTAAAATATGCACGATTCTTACAGGATCGACATTGATGTTTTAATTGAGATAATTAACACAATTAATCTTAGATTTTATAAAGATGGATTTATTGACAGAAGTTCCCACGTCATGTATGCGCAAGTACAATTATCCTTCGTCAAATGATTTTGCGATTATAGTATGAACAAGCTAGAAACGTTCGCGGATTCGTTGGATGTAAAATTTTCGCGGCTATTAAACTTCGCGAAATGATACCTCCCGCGAAAGTCGCTAACTTAAAATGCGCGAAACCATTTCTAGGAATACAGTATACATAGATACTATATTCACACTGTTATTTTATACAAGAAGCACCAAATACTCCATACAAGTTCTATCGTTACTATCTCATCTGGTGATTGTTTTTTTCAATGTACAATGCAAATGAACATTAATCAGTCCATCAATTCTACAGTGTTCAATGAAACTGCAAACCGTCAAAACTTCTTTTCTCCATGTTTTGTGGTCTCACACTCCGAGGTATATAAAAAGTAGTTAATTTAGCAGTTTGAATATAATTTGCATAATATAATATGATGGAAGCATTATAGTTTGATATAAACATCTTAATTTTCACTGTCTTTTTTCCTACATTTTTACCAATACTCATTATTTCACAATGTTAGCTATTATTTAAATATTATTAAAGCTTCATACTGCTACATTAAAGTCATTGTTTAAGAAGTTTTATCTTCTCTGTTCTTTCGTTTCCTTCCTTTACCCTTCTTACGTTTACGGCATTTTGTCGTTCCATCGCTCTGAACTGTGCACCGATTCTTACGCCTGCACTTTTTGTTCCCATTTTGATCAGTGGTACAATTCTTGCTTCTCTCGTTTCTTATTCTACGTTTTTTCCTTCTGGCATCGTCTGGCTTCACTTTCTGTCTCCTTCTGCTGTTCAGTCGTTCTCTTCGTTTTCTCTCTCGTTCAGCTTTTCTTGCTGCTTTCCTCTGAGCTTTGGTCATTTTACCTCCATTAGTTTTGCTTGTTGTCTTCTCACTATCTGTGGATGCAGATTTAGGTGGTTTGATTACCACTCTTACACCACCACTTGGACGAGGCGTAGGCTGAGGTCTTCCACCTGAGATGTCCGATACTTTACGTCTGCTACCTCCACTAGGTGGTTGTACAACAGTGGATGGTTGGTTTGGTCTTTCTCTAGAAGTTTTGCTTGTCTGATCAGGCTGAGATAGCGAGGTATCAGAATCTGTCGCACCACGTGTGTCTGATGAACTTTGACCTTGCTGGGGTTGATTAACTACTGGTTCTTGGTAACTGTAGATCTCCCCCTGTGGTTCAGAGACAGTTACAAATTCATAACGTTCAAGGTCTGTGATAGCTCTACCCTTAAGGGAACTTGGTGTGCTGCATTTAGGTTCCTCAAATTGGAAGAAGGAGACATCCGATCCAGCTGTTTTCATCCAGTCTTGTAACCATAGCAGCCTTTGATCACAGTGGAATAGGTTCTCATCCAGCAACAGTAATCTGACATTTGGAAACAGCTTCTTTACTCCTTCGCCTAGTGTGGTGAGTTCATTGTACTGTAAGCTCACAGCTTCCACTTTGTCCAATGTTTGTCCAGTTGTTTTGTCAAAAAAGTCTACAAAAGCTTTGCTCAATGCGATGCTGCTCATCAGGTTGATTTTGGTCAAGTTTGGCATGGATAGAAGGAAATTCTCTTTTAGAATATTGTGCTGCATTGCCTTTGGTTGTTCAATGTAGGCCATCTGTATCTCTGTCATACCGTCCATGTTTCCGAATGCTCCTTTCTCAAATACTTGTATGGGGTTCTCTGTCAGTGTCAATACGTCAAGTTTAGGTAGATTATTGAATGTTCCGATATCAATCAGGGATATCTCATTACCTTGAAGGTTCAGCTTTTCAAGTTCTTTCACTTCCTTGAGTGCATCTTGATGCACCTTTCTCACTTTATTACCTTCCAGAGTCAGAACTTTCAGACTGGAATTCTCCATGAACAGTCTTGGCTCCAGTTCAACGACAACATTGTTATCAATGAAAAGCTTTACCATACCTCTTGGCAATCCTCGAGGAATATACACAAGATCATTTCTACTCAGCCAAAGTTCTTTAAGATTTTTGAGATTGTGGAAGGAGCGATGTTCTACGTGTGAGATCTGGTTGTCATTCAGTGTGAGTAGGGTCAGGCTAGTGATGTTTTCAAAATCTTTTACTTCAGTTTTCGTGATCTGATTATTACCCAGTCTAAAGTCCATGAGTGAGGATGGCATCGTACGGGGAACCGATTCCAACTGACAGTTTGAGAAATCAGCCAATGAGAGCATGGTGCTGGAGAACACGAGGTCATCGAGCTGCCGTAGAGGATTGTTGCTTAGAATTAAATACCTTAACATGTTCAGGTTTTTGAAAGCATTGCTATGGATACGAGATATTTTGTTGCTGCTTAAGTCAAGCATTTTAATCATGTCGTTCTTGATGAAGTTTTCTTCCTTGATGTTCTCGATCTTATTGTTGCCGAGTCGGATGGTGTTGACCGCGCGTGTGTTCCAGAATATCATTCCAAGGTCTTGTATGTTGTTGCCATTGAGAGAGATGGATTTTAAATTGTCCAAACCACGTAATCCGTGCTTATACACTTTATTGATTGCGTTAGATGAAAGGTCTAAGCTCATGATGGCTGTCATATCGTCAAAGGTACCACCTGGTACCTCTCGGATTTTATTGAGTGACATCCTGAATGATTGAACATCAGGTAATTTAGGTACATTTTTCAAAGACTTGACATTGTTTTGAGTCAAGTCAATTGATGTTGTGTCACTTGGTATGGAGTTTGGGATGGTGTCAAGTTGTGCGCCAGGGCAATGGAATCTTCCCTGGGTACAGGACCGGCACCCATGTTGACATACTGCCTGACACTGACTGAGAACAGCAGCAAGGAGAAGTGCTGAGATTATTGCTAATAGTGGCATGTTGAGTTTGTATCTTCACTGTTGGGGTGTCTACTGTGTCTTCATGCTACACGACTGTGTTCTCTGGAAATACAGAAAAGAAAATAGTTTAATGTCATACTACAGTACTGTATTATTTCTCAATCATCAGCTTTCAAGGTAATATCAAGGATTTCAATGCTCCTTCAACAGAATTGTTTACTGAATTGAAATGGATGATATTTTCAGAAAGAGTAAATTACAAAAAAGCTATCCTAATATATAAATCAATAAATATGCAATCACCTGACTATCTTACTTCAAAATTCATCAACAACCAAGCATCTGATCGTGAACTTCGATCAAATCAAAACAATGAGCTAAAGGTACCAAAACCGAGAATAGAATTTTTTCGTAAATCTTTGAGCTACTCTGGGCCCACAATCTGGAATAACATACCAATTCATATACGTTCAGCTGAAACGCTTGCAAAGTTCAAACAATCATATCTTCAATGGCACTTTTCCCAACCACAATTTCTGTCTCAAAATGCTGACCATAGTATTTGAAGTTCCTACATATACAGACTTAAGTGTATGGCACTACAAAGTACACTTTTATTAGTTCATATATTTATGTATCACATTTATTCTATTTTGTTTTCATTTCAAATTGTTTTTGTCCTATCATAACCTTACTTTGTTGTATGTTTTGTAAAATCTTGTTTTATTATTGTTTATTGTACATATGTATCAAGTGGACCATATTGTAAATTGGCTCTGCCAAATATGTTATCCACTATAAATAAAGTCGTTACTTACTTACTTACTTACTTACTATCAGCCTGGCTTAGCACTGTCAGTAGAGTGCTGAATTGCTAAACCAGGCAGATCTGCTAGATTAGATGCCCCTGTTTTAAGGTTACTATATAATGTACTTCCAAGATATTTAGTCTATGGTCATATATCCTACACATAAAAAAGTTAATAAAAAATCTGACAGGGAAGGCCGCACTCAACTCAAACAGCCAAGCACAGAAAACATTAAAATGACGCAGACCACAATTACAAGGGACAATGCCCAACACACAACTGAACAAGGACTGAAAGTCCAAGTTTCAACTCTCAAAAAGTAAGTAAAATTTCAATGAAAAATGTTTTATTCTGTTGGTAGAACTTGATGCACAAAACACCCCATGAAAACAGAATTTTACGTTAAAATTACAATTGGTTTAATTAATTATATTCATGCTCATGTCTATAATTGATAGAGACTGGCATTGATGTAAGGTACTATAGATTCTGGATTGTAGCCTGCACCAATATATAGCACAGAGAATTTGACATGATCCTGACCTTTATGCATGAATATATTACAAGGTAATTGCGTTGAATATATAAATTTACGCGAGCAAATCGTGCAATATCGGTTCTTTAGATTTGTATTGGTATTACACCTCTAACGTCACTCTCCGCATAAGAAAACATACAGCCGGGGTTATGATTATAGATCATATATCAGCTGAGGTCGAGAGTCGTGTCAAATTCTCTGGACTATACCAGACCTGAGTGTAGGATTCTAATATGCCGTGACTTGTATGTCACCACTGCAATGTTCATATGGAATCTCTATGACTGTATGTCACCATTGCAATGTTCATGGAATCTCTATGACTGTATGTCATCTGTATGAATGTCATCCTGGCTATGAAAGATGAAAGATCGGGGAATATTTCTATGACTGTTGACTATGATTTACCGATCAGTAAAAACAAATAACTGTCTCATCGTTTTCTACGCTGACAGTGATATAAGTGTTTTATGTCTGTTTGAACGTCTAGGCTGATATGCTTTCTGGACGGATTTCTGATATTTTAGGCAAACTGTCAAATATTTCATAAGTACTTGATGAAAAAACATAGTTTATTATTATGAAGCAATCATTGTATGATGTATGTATGCTGCTTACTGTGTGGTATATGATAGTAATTGATGGGTCAGTTACGTTTGTTTATTTGGGTTTTAATGCCACTTCTCAACAATTTTTCGGTTACAACTAGTTTTCTTGGACTGTATCCTAACCAGTACTTACTTGCCGACAAGGAACCATAATCTTCTTCACATGTGAAGGTAATTCAACATTGTCAAATTTTAATGGATGGGTTACAATGCTATGCTGCAAATAGAGGGAAATGAACTCCAAGCGCCGGGTTTCTAATCCAGGGCACTTAAACTACTGGACAGCGGTTCAGTGACAGTTCCTATGCTTCTATTTTATGATTGAAGCATTATCAGTGTGTGTGGTATATTTTATGGTGAAGTGCTGAGTTGTGATCATGATTTCTGTTACAAATTGATATGGCTAAATAAATGTTGTGATATAAATGTATTGGAGAGTAATGCAAGGATGGATATAGATAGGATACCCTGTAGGGGTATTTGTTAGTCTATCTATACAGACCCTATGCATAATTAAAGAAGACAACTCTTCAGTCTTCTCTTTTTTCTTTAAATTAATTCCCTTTGCACCCTCAAACATAGGAGATAATCAAGCCCAAAATAAAATCTTAACTAAAATTGAAAATGAAATTTTATCTAGTCGGGTAGCCAGACTAGGGTTTTTGTATAAGGTTGCACATTTATAATTACAGCCAAACATGTAATGTGAAGGGCTTAGTAACCGATAAAAACAGCACAGACATAGTATTAACATTGACAGGTGGTCTCGTAAGAAGTTAAATACCATGGAAAAAGGTCAGATTGGAGATAAACTGTGGGCCCATACAGAAAAATAAGTCGACAGCTAGCTAGGTGTCTTATATATGATGGCTAACGATTATAAGCTGAAATGGTGAGGGCGAGCATTTGAGCTACAACTCAACTCTCTAGCATTGAAACATTTCAATAATGAAAGTTAGCCCTCAGCTGTCAATCAACTAATTAGTTGAGTTATAATCAGTCCCTCAACTAATTAGTTGAGCAATAGTCAGTCCCTTAACTATTAAGTTCAGCAATAGTCATGCTAAACTAAATAGTTGAGCAACTGAGTCTGTAGCTCAACTCAACAACTAGCCCTCAACTGTCTGTTACAGTTGAGCATTGTGCCATCGTTTCTGTATGGATGGTCGTTGCTGACAAGTTTTGTAATAGTGATCTTTGTGGTTAGTTAGTTCGTAAAACACATTAGATTGTACTTTTATCATCACATAACCTTGACCGATTTATCAGTTAGAGGTAACATGTTGTAGATGTTGGCAGAATTGTTACGGTACCAACATGGAGATGATTCCATGTAATGATGATGACATTCACATGTGTCTTACTGTCTGTACAAAGTATTTCATTCTGGTTTTACTTGTGATCATGTCTGGTACATTGTAGACAAAATAAATACTTGGGCGGTCCAACATCAATAAATGCAATAGATTTCTTTATCACATGGTAATGATAATGTAATTTTAACATGTAATACATGATATAATTATGTACTGTAGGTATGTAATATTGATACAAGACTGATGAATGTTAAACCAATCAAGTATCAGAGAGACTGGCTTTTAATATCTGATAGGATATTTCCTGAGTATGTACTATCTGATGTGTCATTTTCTGAGCTCATGTATCTGGTTATTTTTCATCTGATCTCATATATCTGATTGGTCATTTTCTGAGCTTATGTATCTGATTGGTCATTTTCTGAGCTCATGTATCTGATTATTTATCATCTGATCTCATGTATCTGATTGGTCATTTTCTGAGCTTATGTATCTGATAGGTCATTTTCTGAGCCCATGTATCTGATTATTTATCTTCTGAGCTCATGTGTCTGATTGGTCATTTTCTGAGCTTATGTATCTGATTGGTCATTTTCTGAGCGTATGCATCTGATTATTTATCATCTGAGCTCATGTATCTGATTGGTCATTTTCTGAGCTCATGTATCTGGTAATTTATCATCTGAGCTCATGTATCTGATTGGTCATTTTCTGAGCTCATGTATCTGGTTATTTATTTTCTGAGCTCATGTGTCTGGATGGTCATTTTCTGAGCTTAAGTATCTGATTGGTCATTTATTGAGTTTATGTTTCTGATTGGTCATTTATTGAGCTTATGTATCTGATTACTTATTATCTGAGCTCATGCATCTGATTGGTCATTTTGTGAGCTTATGTATCTGATTGGTCATTTTCTAAGCTCATGTATGCAATTGATGATTTTCTGAGCTCATGTATCTGCTTGGTCATTTTCTGAGCTTATGTATCTGATTGGTAATTTCTTAGCTCATGTATCTGATTGTTTATCATCTGAGCTCATGTACCTGATTGGTCATTTTCTGAGCTTATGTATCTGATTACTTACTATCTGAGCTCATGCATCTGATTGGTCATTTTCTGAGCTCATGCATCTGATTGGTCATTTTCTGAGCTTATGTATCTGATTGATTCTTTTCTAAGCTCATGTATGCAATTGGTCATTTTCTGAGCTCATGTATCTGCTTGGTCATTTTCTAAGCTCATGTATGCAATTGGTCATTTTCTGAGCTCATGCATCTGATTGGTCATTTTCTGAGCTTATGTATCTGGTTATTTATTTTCTGAGCTCATGCATCTGATTGGTCATTTTCTGAGGTAATGTATCTGATTGTTTATTTTCTGAGCTTATGTATCTGATTGGTCATTTTTTAGCTTATGTATCTGATTTGTTATTTTCTAAGCTCATGTATGCAAATGGTCATTGTCTGAGCTCATGTATCTCTTTGGTCATTTTTGAGCCTATGTATCTGATTGGTTATTTTCTAAGCTCATGTATCTGATAGGTCATTGTCTGAGCTCATGTATCTGATTGGTTATTTTTGAGCCCATGTATCTAATTGGTTATTTTCTGAGGTAATGTATCTGATTGTTTATTTTCTGAGCTAATGTATCTGATTGATCATTTTTGAGCTCATGTATTTGATTGGTCATTTTTTGAGCTCATGTATCTAATTGGTTATTTTCGGAGCTCATGTATCTGATTGTTTATTTTCTAAGCTCATGTATCTGTTTGGTCAATTTTTGAGCTCATGTATCTAATTGGTTATTTTCTGAGCTTATGTATATGATTGTTTAATTTCTGAGCTCATGTATCTAATTGTTTATTTTCTGAGCTCATGTATCTGATTGGTCATTTTCTGAGCTCATGTATCTGATTGGTCATTTTCTGAGCTCATGTATCTGATTGTTTATTTTCTGAGCTCAAGTATCAGATAGATTATGTACTGGGCTCAATAGTCAGATGTCTAGAATGTTCATGATTTGTGAAATTCATTCTTCATATAAATTAGGTTTTAATGACATGTTCCATATGATAATTTAACAATTTGCAAGATAAATGATTTTGTAAAAGCTTTCATTCCCACTGAGACATTAATCAGAGAATAAAGTTTATGATGAAATGCACCTTCTCTTAATTCAAGACAGTAATAGGTTTGTTTGTGCATTTTAATGTATTTTTGTTGTTTGTTGGATCTTAAATTTTGTGAAGCTGGGTATTATTTTATATAAAACATTATTTTTGCCTTTCAAAAGTTTGCCAAGTTTGTATGATTTGAATGGATTATATTACTTCAACAACAAGTCTGCTGTATTGTCAAGAAATGAGACATTTAAAATGATTTTGTTGATGAGGCTAACTTAACCCTTTAGTCCATGAAGATATATTTTAATGTATAAGCCTTTACTTCATGCTGGCCGTGCAATTTGATACATAGATAATATAATAACAAGATTTATATAGCACCTTTTTATGTGACACACATTCAAAGGTGCTTTACATATAAAGTTGCAGCCAGAAGGGCAAGGTGTATCCTCTACCAGTGCAGATACAGCATAATTTAACCAGAGGGACAGATAAAGGCATGTCTGGAGCTGCAGGAGTGTGCCCTAAGCTTCGAATTTACTGCAAATAGACAGCCTGGTTATTTAATGTGCCCAGTGTATAGTACTGATACACAGCTTCCTGGCACCTTTACCCAGATACTTTACAATCCACACTGTCAGATATAGCAGAAATACTAGAAATAGAATTTCAGAAATGTCCAGTTTTTAGGCTCTGGATTGACAGCCCAGTGCGTTACAACTGAACTATAATCACCGCTATACAATCAATCACATACAGATTGCATAACAGGTGTCAGTTACTACATTTGGAATTGTTTTTGAGTAAAGGGTTAATGGTCTTAATTGATGTTGACTTAGTGAGATAATAATCTTCATAATACTGGTACCAGTATGTTATTCATTCTTGGAACTCTGCACTAACTATCATCATATTGTACAACAGATGGTATGCAAGATTGCACCGTGCATTGTTTTTGCGGTATTCAAATTGATATTATATTTATTCTAATTTATTTATTAAAAAGGTCAATTGTGAAAGCCGTTCTGCAACTTATTATATGTTTATCATTCTGAACACTTCATTCCTGATGGTATCAGGTATGAGAATCAAGCAAGTTTCCCTTTTTCAATTTATGCCCTTATTACATACCCATGACCAATTATTTTTTCATAATGTCGGTTATAAGGGAAGAAAATTTGATAACAGAAATAAACTTAACAAGGCACTTAACAAATTTAAACAAGAGAGATCATCCTGGATTATTTGTCCCAAAAAGCTGCAAATCAATAATCATGATGCGTATACACTCAGGCAGCTTTCTAAATAATGTCATCAACATTATTTTCTCATTTTTTTAGTTATAAAATAATTTATATCTAAGAATTGGATAACTTTATTTATTATATTAGTTTTATTATTTATTTAAGTATTAAAACAGTTGACTGGCTGTTCTTATTATTTTATTAACTGTATACATAGCATTTTATTAAGATAAAAATATAACACACCTTTTATTGTGGTTAATCCTTTGACTTCCAGCTACTGAAATCTATCCAGAAACAGTGAAATCATAGAAAGTATAATAAGCTTTTAAAAGACACTGATCACATCACTTGGAAGCTTGCAGGTGATTTTCAAATATTACAGATGTCACTGTGATAGATGCACAGGTTATTTAGAGCACCCCTGTCCAATGGTGAATACCCCCTGAATGAGCTGTACAGTACAGTATAGTATCATCTATGATTCAGTGTGGTAGAGACAGGATGAGTGTCCATAGTGAGAAATATACCGCAGCTTTCAGGCACATTGTATTGTTATAGTTGGTTTCTTGTCCTACCTGGAAATATTGGGTGTGGTCACATTGCTCATATTGTTACTACGCATCATTAAGAAAAACCTATTGATGCATGCAGCTTGTAAATGCTAAATTTTAGCCAAAAAGGTAATAATAAGTCAAAGAGGGAAGGCAGCACTCAACTGAACCAGCCGAGCACAGAACACATAAAAACATACTAGACCCAATGCACAACTAAACAAGAAAATGATCCGCCCATGTCCCAGCTGTCAAAACCTGCCCTGCTTTCAAGGAAAAATAACGTGACGCACGTTTCGTACCTGGTACGGAACGTTTTGTACCTGGTACGAAACGTGCGTCACATGATTTTTCCTTGAACACAGGGCTGAATGAACTATGGTATAACAAAGTCTATCCCACAATCATGTACATGTACAACTTTTTACGGGTGTTTAACCCCCAAAGAGGTGGCATAACCTATGAAAATGGAGATTCCTAGAATGCTACTTATAGATCAGCCAATCACAAGCCAGGAATCCATTTGGCAATTTCCCCAGTGCATTAGAAAGAGGGGACTTGTTAAAAATTAACTTTTCAATTGTTCAATGTAAAATTGTACAATGTATACTGCATCTTTGAGCTACAGATACTTTTACAAGGCAATATTTATTTGTGTGGTTAATTAGTGTTTCGATGCTTCCATTAATTAATGTTTTAAGTGTAAATAAAATTGTTTATAGTAGCAGCCTACACAAAACAATGGTGCATGTTGTTGACAGGCCATTTTGTTTATTAGGGACTGAGGCTGAATAGCTTCATATTAATATTCCTAGCAAGTAAAAATGTTTGAGACAAAAATTTAATGGACGAGACTACGCCTACGATATAACATTATTGCTGTATGAATAAGACAAATGGAATGAAAATTTGTACAATTCTAGACAAGATAAAGTACTGGTATTTATCAGAATATTATGTTTTAATTTTGTTATGAAGCTTGCTTATTGTGAAATTTTCCATTGCTCATTGTGAAATTTACTGTCCCTGTAGAAAGTTAAGATTGATCTATGTGCCGCCCCCACAATATAAGGCTTGAATGTTCAAATCTGGTAAGATGATAGGGGTGTAGAAATCTGTTTTCTGAGAGGGCAATGATGTGAATAATTGGAAAGTTAATGTGATTGAATGCTGTGAATGAAATATGAAAAATTTAATACAGTCAACTCTCGTTATCTCGAACTCGCTTATATCGAATTTTCCGTTATGTCGAAGTTTTTTTCAAGTCCCGATTTTTCTCCTTCTTTGTCTATATGAAATCTCGAGACCCATCTCGAAGTTTCGGCTCGAATTCGGCTCGAATTTTTGTTATGTCGAATTATTTTTTGGTCCCGATTAACCAATTTGCACTTTAAATCTATTGTTCATCTCGAAGTCGGGTCGAAGTCTGATCGTATTCGACTAGCGTCGAATGTTTTTCACACTTCGCTAGTCTGAAATCTTTGATTTACCTGTAATTTTCGCGCCTTCCATTGTTGAACAAATATTTGTTTGCAACAATTTGCGCAAACATGTCATAAAGCTTTGGGTTACGTACTAACATCAATAAACATGTCATCTCGGACAATTGTTTGTAAAAATAATAATTAAAATAAAATGCATTTTCTCGAGGAGGTATACTTGTACATAAATATCACAACAAGCAATTCTCACAAATATGTCGTTCTTACGACCGTAACGATATGGCGGCGTAAAATGACAGAAACTGGAAAACTTGCAACTTCGATGCCGAAAATTCTATCTAGAATTTTCGTTATGTCGAAGTAATTTCCACGGTCCCGTGAAATTCGAGATAACGAGAGTTGACTGTATGTCGGTTGTAATGAGACAAGAAAAGTGGGCGTGAAGTGACTGCCTTGTTAACTAAGAATATGATGCAGTTTGTCTATTGGAAGGTTTACAAGTTTGGTATAAGTTGAGGGGATTTAATTGATCCTTTGATCCCAGAAAGTTCAACAGCCCATTTATTATTTTCTTACATATAGGATTCTGACTGATTCAAGAGTTGTATATGGAGATATTCATGCGGGCCCATTTAGTTACCTGAAGCTTTATATAATTATATATATAATGATTCAATGATACAAACATCTCAGACAGTAAGTTTGCCATTCTGGTCCCTACAACCCTTATGCATGGACAATGGGGACTTAATGTACTGGCATATCACCAACAGGGACTTTTTACTGTAATTTCATTAAAGGGGGAATTGGTACTGGCATATACCACCAATGCCTGTATGGTAGAACTATTATATTGACTGTTACATGTTAGCAAATATTGGTTGTTCATATTGGCTTTCTATCAAATTCACTTCATTTGTGTCCATCACATAGTTTGCAATGTTGCAATTGTGGAAGATTACAGGTAAACAAGTACTTTGATTGAAATAACCAGTTTCTGTAAAACTAGTTAGGTCATGTTAGGTCACCATATAAAACTGAGAAGTTGAACCATATAAAATCCAATTGAACTCTCAGAAATCTCAGTGAAATCTCAGTTTGTTTATCAATAAAACTGTATGCCTGCTAACCATGTGGCAATTTATTTATAGCACGGAGAATTTGACTTGATCCTGACCTTTATGCATGAATATATTTCAAGGTTCTTGTATTAAATATATCAATTTCTGTGAACAAATTTTGCTATATCAGTCATTTAGATAGGTGTTGGTATTAGATTTTGAGTGTTTTCATGATACTCCCCGCTTATGAAAACATACAACTGATCTATATGCATATAGACAATATATCAGCTGTTAAATTATGCTAGTAGAAGGTCAAGAGTCGGTTCAGATTCTCTGGACTATACTGACATGCAAGTATTAAGAGGTTACCAGAAGTCTTGTATTGAGATTGGATATGTAAACACCATTAGTTTTTGTATCGTCCCATGAGAAAAACTGCCACATCATCAAGTACTCTAACTTCATAAAGAAACGCACATGTTACATTTTCTCCATAGGGTTACATGTTTAACTGGTCGTTCGGTCAGTCTGCCATTTTCTTCCTGACCCTACTGCTTAAAGCAGTCATTTGTGTGTCTACTTGTTCCAAGATATCTCTGCTTTCATTATGAAACTGTATACTCACATGTGACTCTAATTTGAAGGTTTTTAAATGCAAGTTTGTTAAAAGAGCAAATTCCCGGAAATAACACATTTAGCAATTTCTTCCTAAAATGTTTAGCTCACTGAAAAGGTAAAGTTTTGAAACAGACTACCAAAAGACCTTTAATGTGTTAACGATCCAAACCCCTTAAACTTATAATTCTGTACGTGTGACCTTTGAAGTAACATGTAGATCCCTATGGAGAAAACGTAGCATGTGCGTTTCTTTATGTTCTCAATGTATATTATTGAAACATTTCTCTCAGTTACGATTCTGTGGATGGAAAATGAAATTGATCTTGATGAAATATGGATCCAAAACAGCTGTTTGAATGATCTTTTTCAGGAACCCTGATTTATCATTCATAAATATAAAAGGGTTGTTTGTAATTTATTTAGCTGTTGATCATAACTCAATGAAGTTCAGGAATAAGTTGTATATATAGTTCGCCGGAGATAACACTAGCCTTTGTTTACAAATGAAAATGAAAATTAAATACATTTTCGATATTCATTTTTATTCAATCTTGTGCTCATACACTTTTAACGATATAGTCTTTAAATCTACACTGATAACTGGGATCCAGTCGACCGTGCAGTGTTTATAATTTGCTTTGTTTGTTTATTGATAAGGCTAGAGTTATAACTCCAACGCGATAACTTGCAGTACAAAAACAAACACAATATTGCCTATATTTTTGTAATGGATTAAAATCAAGGACCGTAACACTTACCAATGAAAGCATTCACACATTTAGCACAACATGTAAAGTTTTCATGCTCCTAAATATTCAGAAACGATAAATATAGCGGATTTTGTGTTTGTTTTTGTATTGCAATTTATCGCGTTGGAGTTATATCTCCGGTGAACTATACCATGTTGTGTTTTTAATAAACCCGAATGCCAAAGGGATCAAATATTGTATTAAATACTAATCTGTGTGACATGTCTGCCCCTTATTATCTTCTGTGTGAGTCTTTGTAAAGCTGAACCTACTGCTTATACTGTAAATGGGTACTAAAACATATTATTTTATTATTAATGCTTGTAAAATGTGTTGACTTTATTAATTTTGTTCTTTGAATATCTGACAGTGACTGAATAAATTCGTACTTGTACAATAAATACAATCCTCATAATTGTTATATAATAATATTTAAAAATATAATCTTAAATTATCTTAAGTCTGAACATTTTGAAATTTGAAAGCTGGTTGTAGTTGTTACTCTTTATAGTAATTCATTGATTTAGACAAATTACCTCCCCTTGGAATTAGACAATAGTTGTTGTATTATAAGTGTGTAGGTGGGTGTTCTTGTGTTGTAAATGGTCGGATTCTAGAAGATATAGAGGAACTGTACGCAGATTGATAATCATCATTGAAAATGATTGAGAAAGATATCACACTAGCACATCAGTTTGAAGGCTATGTTTAGATGAATTGTCATTATGTAAGTAAATTAAAACTAACACAAAAAACAAATAAAAAAGCTGCGTCAACTCTCTTAAGTGCTTTCTGTGAGCTGCTCCAATTAGTACGGTACTCAGCTGTTATCAGTCAATTTTAATCCTAACATCTTATGAATCAAGATGTTAAAGATTATGAAAAAATAATTATAAATTTCTTGTTGAGATTTCTCAGCATTAAAATAATAAAGCTCAGTGTACTGTAATACAGAATTTTTCACAATGGATAAATATTCGCTATGTTTTCGATTTCGATAAGTTTGTGAAAATCGATGCTTGTAAACTTAAACAACGAAAGTGAAATGAAGAAAGTAGTTTTTTCTGAAGTTTAATATATACGAAAATTAACCTCGAACAACTTCAGAAAACTAAATTTGCAAAATTCTGAATTTCAAAAGTAAATGATTTACTGTAGAAGTTTGTGGAAATCTCTGCCTGTGAACTTAATCAAGGAAAGTAAAATGCAGAAAGAACTGTCAGTTCTTTCTGAAGTTTATAAATCATGAAAATTAACCTCGCAAACTACTTCAGAAACTTAAATTTGCAAAATTCTGAATCACAAAAGTATATGATTTTACAGTATAAGATTAATTAATTACAATTTAACATTAACTACTTTACTGCTGGGTTGCAATAATTTAAGTGTGTAATAAATCGTAATATTGCATGTTCATCAAATTAATCAATTTACACTGGGATGACTTTGGTGTATTTCTCATGACTGTACATCACCCAACATGTGTGCTGTTTCATACTTTGGAAAAATATTATTTTAAGAAGTCGGGTAAATATAGCTGTAGGACTCACTCCTGATATTTTGTGGTTGATATGTGAACTCAGATACAGCTGTGTGTAGACTGCTGCCAGGGTACTATAATTTCATCAAAGCACTTACAAAAATCTTAAACTTACGCTCAAATTTAAATTGGTTGTAATGTTTTTACATCTACAAGTCTGGTGTGAATTACGTATAGGATAGACAATGAGTATCACTGGTTATTAGATTTAGACGCAAGCTTCAGCGATCGTCTAATCTCATAACAAGTGATACGAGATGTCTATCCAACTTAGACCATGTGACTGACTAATTTATACATGTACCTTTGTTCATGCACATTTAAGAAGTTGTACATTGTATTTCTGACCAGCTTATTCAGTTTGCTCCCAGCAGTTAGGATTAAATTCTGCACTTATTACTCAAATCAACAAAGGATCAAAATCACAGGTTATTTAGCTCAAAAGTGATGGAAACAGGATTTAGACGATGGCAATACTGTGCTGTGATTTGCTATTTGCGGCTTACAGTGGTCTAAAAATGTTGTGCCAAAGTTATTTATTCAAGGTTAACATTACTTCAATTTATTTTATGTGTGGGAGGCATTTATAGCTTAATTGTTGCCCATGAAGTGTAAATGTTTTGCTCGAGATCTGCAAACTGACATTAACATTTATTTAAAGTGCTTTATGTTGTTAACTAGAAAATTAGAAACTCTGTGACATTAATTGATATTATATTGCATTCTTGGTCAATGATGGCTCGGAGTCCAAACTGAATCTGACTTGACAGTATATGAAAACCTAGGTATATTATTGGTGGCACCTTTGGCAAAATGAGGAAGCTGTCAAAAAAATACAAAAACTCAAGAATTCAAGATAAGATACGGTAATTCGATAGAAGCAAAATTTTGAATAATTTTGGTGATCTGTTTAAACATTCAAATTATTGCAAATTTTAATAGCTGTGTTCAAATGGAAAACACTTGATTTAACTCCACTGGCTTCCTGGCTCACTTGCAGTGTCAACTTTTAGTTATGGTCAATTTATATCTGCTCTGAAAGACTTTCTTTAATACAAATTTACTTACATATGGAAACCGTCATTGAATGCCTCTTGTTTTACAAAAGTGTTCTCTCGTACAGGATTTTCAGGATTTTTAATTTGGCCCTGCTGACACCCCTGTAAAACAGTGAAATCATTAGGTTCCGTAGCTAGATTATGTGTTTTTATGCTGCATATTTCAACCTAAACTACAGTTCACAAAGTTGCTGACTCATCAGAAAAAATCTGTGAAAAGAAAATAACAAATATGGCATACTGTATATATGGGGGCGTGGTATAATTGTCCACTCAGCAAGAATTATTGTCTACTCAGCAAGTGATTGTATGTAAATTGAATGCAATTTTGATACCATGATGTTTTATTGATTCAGGTGTGCTGCACTTCAATGTCTTTGATCTATAGAGTTATATCTCGATATATGTGACTTTGTATCTTAAGAACAATTTTGTCATAAATATATACATATATTGCATTATAATCTTAACACTGCATTTTATTTGTCTGACTTGAAGAAAGGCTCATTTTGACCTGTTGTGGTTTATGGGTCTGAGGTCTTCATTGCAATAAAAGTTTCTGAATCTGATATATAAGAATGGCCATTGTGAGTGACTGATCACAAGTAGGTGATATTTGCTGATTTGTGCAATTTTTCCCAGTGTTTTGCTAAAATAATGATTGTCCTTATCAGAGATTGTCTCCCTTTTAAATTTACAGTTTTCTGAGTTCTCTCCCTTTTAAATTTACAGTTTTCTGAGTTCTCTCCCTTTCAATGTTTTTTCCTGAGTTTTCTACCTTAACAAGTGTCACTTACAGGAGACTGATTGTTACACTGTCTGAGTATGCATAGTATTGTACTGATGGTTGGTTGTGTAGCCTTGAACTTTCAGGTTCCTGGTTCACATGGTATACCTATCAGATGGAATCATGCCATTATCACTTCTCTGGTTTTCATATCCATTACTTCTTGTAGTGTCTACCAATTTGTTGCAATGATATTTATATAAACAGAATCGTATCCAGAGACAAAATAACACAGAGGCAAATATTTTTTAGGGTTTGTTTGAGGCGTTTTTTTGTTCTTCAAAAGACATGATGGTTTGGTAATTTGTCAAATTTTCAACAAGGCAAGTGTCTAGGTGTGCCGGTGTGCCTCAGCGTGGCTACGGGCCTGGCATGTATATCGTGTATCAAGCTTCATACTATAGGTACAGTGTATACATCAGTATGTATATACTCCATCCTCAACATGGATTATTATCACAGTAATTAATGCATCTGATCTATTTGTACATGTGCATACATGTTGATTCAGATAGCTTCATGATACATGTCAGCTTGTTGTATAGCACCGACATGATCCTGACCTTTATGCATGAATATATTACAAGGTAATTGCGTTGAATATATAAATTTCCGTGAGCAAATCATGCAATATCGGTTCTTTAGATTTGTTTTGGTATTACACCTCGAGCGTCTTCGTGATACTCTCTGCTTATGAAAACATACAGCCGAGGTTATAATTATAGACAATAGTAATTTAAAGGTCGAGAGTCGTGTCAAATTCTCTGGACTATATCCATATGATGTTTGCTTATCTGTGGTGCAGTTTGTTATAGGACTTATGTTCCTTCTGATGTCTTATCAGTGTTTAAGGATTCAGCAATAAAATCATGTATGCAATTCAGAAGATGATAGATATTTAATTTCTGGAACACTGGTTATAGTTCAACTAAACAATTGTTAAAATACAAGTATGCTCCTTATCAGAGGTCCTGTAATTCCAGAATAATCTGGAAATCCGTATTGGCTGCTTTATAGAAAGATTAAACTTTTTTACAAAAAATGAAAGTTACTTGATGAAAAAATACCAAGCATTGACTGAGTTTTTGTCAGTTAAACATTAGTATACTGAATTTTAATTGTAGAACAATGTTCACAATTTTGGCGTACAGGAATGTGTGCCAATATTACCCAAAACAGATTTGCCTCTTATTTGCAGGATTGGGCATACCTCCCATTAAGACCCCTGTCCTATAAAACTAAAACATCATACTTTAAATTTTGCTGTGTTAACTTCAGCAAAAAATGCATCCAAAGTTATAACATTCCCCATCGTATGTTTGTGTACAAAAAAATAAACAAATTTATCTTAAGTCATTTTATAATGAGCATTTTCTCCTTGAGACTTAATATATTTAGAAATACAAAAAAACGTAGAATGATGCATTTTATAATGAGCATTTTCTCCTTGCATGTCTGAGACTTAATATATTTAGAAATAGGTGCACTTTGCAACTTCTTGCATTTTCTATGTTTACATTATTTGGCCTTGAATATTAACTGCCCACACTTAGCATTTTAATGCAAATTCTCAGCATTTGATGATATTTTAACTTTAATTTATCGTTACAGTATAATAACTATTACTGTACAGTATCTAGATCAATTTGATGGAGTATAAACGCAACACAGTGGTAGCTTGATCTGTAAATTCTAAGTTAGTTAATACAATCTTGCATTAAATCCAAAAATGATTTTTTGTCACCATAAAACTGTTTTAGCATTAGATTTCTCAGCCTAAATGTCCAGACTTGTAAAACATTAATCAGTCATATATTGTGATATAAACATTGGGTAGCGATAATAAATCTGCCAGAATGCAATTATTATATTTATCAAATTGACAAGTTAATGCATGTTTTTGAAGGTTTATTTCAATGATATCACATGCTCATTGCTGTATCCAGAATGTACCAGAATTATATATAATTCGTCGCCTTAATTCCAGAGGGTCGTATGACCAATTTTTGCAAAATCGAGTGTTTGGTATCATTTTGTTCGTATTTTCAAGCTCTACATAATGGTACAGGTTATGTCCCTGTAGAAATGACTTAAATAGGGTAAATACCAGTTCCAGAAAGGCGTATAACCTGTTTATGCGTTTACAGTCAGTTCCAGAGGGGCATACAATTTGAACCAATCAGATAGATGGATTAAAAAAAATATGGCGTCACTTCATAACAACACCAAATTTTCCTTGAAATTGTTTGGATTGTGTTCGTCTATATACCAAGGATATGTAAGTATTAGCACATAATTATGAATTTCTTTTCACAATTGTTTCCATATCAAATGCTTAGGATGTCTGAATATTGTTTAACTGTTCAGTATAAAGGTAAAATAATGCTGAATTATGTTGTAATCATTTCGGATGTGACGTTTTCCGGATAAATTACTAATGTGTTTCTCAACAACACACATGCCCTTTTACTATCTATTATTTTATGAATTGTCCAGCAAATGAATGCTGAGTAATATCAAATGCTACATTTTACATCTGTTTTAACTTCATACAGTTTATCAATATTGTATGTAATTCCCAATAACATGTCTTGTTTTTAAAAATAGTTGGACATTGCAAGCCAATTGACAATTTGTAATGAACATATCATCAACTCAAAACAGAAGTTAAAAGTAGCCCGTTGTTTGGACTAACTGGTGTATTTTGTCTCTTGGTCTTTTTTGTCATTTAGTTTGTTCCTGTTTGATATGTTGGGAAGGGGGAGATCTTTAGTACTTATCAGGGCATTGAGTGTCTGTTTTGATCTACGAGGGATGCATTTTTTGCTTGAAAACGAAGCTGTTACTGGTAAATTTAATATATATGTGATCATCATAATGCCCTGTCATTTTTTATATGGAGTTCACCTAATACTTCAATAATAGTAATCTGCGTTTTCTGCATGGGTGCTGTTGCACTCGATCAAACTTGATCTGCTATTATTTGCGATGGTTGCATTTCGTGCTGACAAAAGATTTCTCTTTAGATTTATTATGACAATATGGGAAGGTATTAAACATAAACAATATTGTCAGTACATGTTTTCTAAAGACAATGATATATGTCGCTTTTTTTGGCTTACACTGTGTTGCTTTTTATTTTCAGGACTGTGTTGACCGATCTTCCAAATGGCGTGCTTGTGCTGATATTTTCGTACATTGAAACACAATAACTACTTTTATGTGTGAACAGAATATGCCAAAGGTTTCACAAACTTATGAAGTATGCATCAAGCCTATGGAGTATTGTCGACTTCTAGTATCAATTGTAATTGTCTAAAGCAAATGTGAATGCAATATTATCTCACTCACAGAGAAAAAGTGACACAAGCAGCATACTTAAATATCTACTTGAGATTGACAAAAACTTCTATAAAGCTATGAAATTTGTCATTTTGGTAGACACAATGACATTAAAAAGTAGCTACTGTGAACAATATTTCTTTTATCCTATTAGTGTCCTTATACATGTATATTGCAAAACATCATAAACATAGTTATTACCTAGTTAACAATAATGAACACTTCAGAATTAAATGACTTTATAAAAACAGCCAAAGTAACTTTAACTGTACTTTAACTGTTACATAAAATCATTTAACTAAGTATTATACGAGTATCTCTTGAGTTGTTAACACTTCCTAGATGACTTGAAACTATGGTGTTGAGTCAGTTACTTTTCCAAGTTCGGAACACTATTTATTTTGAAAATATGATACAAATGTGTTAGCTTGTTATTTTGACAGTTAATGTTGATCAAATTAAGGTACTCATTACATAATCATTATGACCATATGTTATGCCAAGTATTTTACCAGTTATTGTTTCTTCAATTTAGGTAATCACTTTATAAGTAAGTTGTGAACACAACCTTGTTGGTTTTTTAGTTAATGTTTAAGCCAGTTAGTGTGCAAGGTTCTTTGTTACTTCAATTTAAGTTATAACTACATGAGTTGTAAGAGTTGTGATCACCATCCTTTAAATATACAGTTGATGTGTAAAGGGATGTATTCATTCATCCAATATTATTTAGTCAAAGCCCCTTGATTGTATGGAATCATTTTATAATCATTATAAGGGTAATGTGTTAACCGAGTTGTTGTATGCGTTGTTTCTTAAGGTGGTTTATTACACTTAATGCAATTGCATTCGCTATTATTTGAAAGATTTATAGCTTCGTAATTATTTGCAGAAAGGATATAGACCAAATGGTTAATATACTTTCTACATACAAATTATATAAAAACATATAGTTTGCTTTTGATAGTTTAGCGAATAAATGTTAACGAATTGTAATAAATAACCTGAAATTTAGGTTCTCCGTAAGAGAATACCATGCTCATTATTGAGTTAAGCCAGTTAGTTTTTCATTTTGTGTTACTTGTTACTTGATTGTATGAACTCACTACCTCCTAGTCAATGTGAATATTGCAGGACAGTTATCTCTATCAGACGCTTGCAAAATAAACAATCTTATCAGTAGTGAATAATTATAATCATTTAGTTTTATTGTAAAAAGCAGATAGATGACTCTTGATTAGTGGTTTTAACAATCAAGATGTTTTGTATTAATAAAGTTTATTTTAAAAGCCAGCTTTCTATTTATTATTACATAGACATACACTATTACATAGACGTGCATAGTGAGCTTTCAGTTCCATAAAGGCGTATCAGGTATTTTATCATAATATATTTGTGCTAAAAGGTCGTAAGTCGATGTGCCATTATAGAATTGGACAGTTATGATCCTGAAATCATAAAAGACGTATGTCATTTAGTATTTTTATTAAATAAAATAAAATTGAAATATAAGATTTTTATGAAAATTTACCAATAAACAGATACACATATTCTGGAACTACAAAACAAAAATCAGAAAAATCCGTTGAGTAGGAAAAATGTTATTGCCTTTCAAATCTTTAAACCCTTGTATCTCAAAAGTAGAAAAAACCCGCTTACGACCCTCTGGAATTAAGGCGACGAATTATTAACATATAATGTTATTCAACAGAAATAAAATGTTTTTAGTACAAGTTTTTTTTTCAGGCTTTTAAGTGGCTGTTTATGCATGAGTTTTTGTGTGTCAAAATTTGTTTATAGTGCTTGTTATATAAGACATGGCATAGAGATGATCGAGGCACATGGTTTCAAAGTATCTGAGTGTACCCTATACATAGAGAAGGTAGTGCAGCAGCCATGTTTAGCTGCAATGGATATGAGTTCACAGGAAATGATATCCGTGTTTGCTGTGACAACTGTAGAAAAACTGGCTACCAGCTTTTGTAACATCATATCTGATGTGGTTAAACGTGGCCTCTGCACACTACCTTCTCTTGTATTTAATACTTCAAGGTGTAACAGGACTTGATAAATACCGAAATCACGTGCCACCTATGGTTCCCCAAACTCAGATAAGATATGAAATATCATCATGAAACCACATCTCTAGATGGAGAGATCTAATTGAGTAGAAGTGCAGTGCACCAGAGCTACTACAACTCTAGAATATGTTGTATTGTGGAGTTAGTGTCCTTTATTATTTTTTACTTCATGTTGGGTTTTTGTCTGTACCATTACTCAGAAAGTGTTCAAATTGTTACTATACATGGTCTTGTAACTTCATAGATATATGGATCTCTAATGCAACTAAGTATTTCATTGTTGTTCTCTTTTATTTTTGCCTGATATTCATGAAACTTAGTCACACTGATCATCTCTTATAAATCTAGGTCTAGTTAGATAATGGGTTATCTGGGGCCAAAAAAACTAGATCAAACCAGAAAACCTCTCTTGTATGTAAAAAATTACTATATGTAATAATTTATAAATCAAAATGCATGTTTAGATGAAATCTAGGCTCACGGAGTTTGTAATGACTGACCTGTGACAGTAAAATGAGACTCCAGCCTCATAATGCTTGTTCAAGTCTGACAAGTCTGAGTTTAATGTGGTTAACTAGTATATGGATTATCTGGAGCCATAAACTAGGTCACCGGTTCAAAAAATACCAATTTTGTGTGTAATCCATACAAGATGCATTTTTCATTTGATTGATTCAAATCTAAGTCAGAATGACTACTCAGGTGAGCATCCTAAGGGCCACCTTGGCACTCTAGTTTATCTTTAACTCCCACACTGGAACTGTCTGAAGCTGTTGTTTACTGTACATGTATATGTCTGTTACTGCTAATGGTATAATGTGAAGATAATGTTCATGGTATATGTGTTTACACTTCCTGCTATCTGAAGGCTTATTGAACATTCCTTTGAGTCAGAATCTTACTATATAAATATTGAAACATCTAAAGAATCTGTAAAGTGAAACCTTTCATTGCTGCTGACTGGGGTTTGTTTTCTGTCGGTGTGTATGCATTTCCGTCAACTTTGGCTGTGATGATATAGTTTACAGTATGTGCCTGGGTCGAATCAATGACAGCTCTAATTAATGGCACTATGACACAATATATTTATGAGACTGTTTGTATATTTTCAGGATATTGGTTTCAAGCCTGATGTGGAGACAGAAAATGGAACCCATATGGAAGGCTACCTATTTAAGAAAACCAAACATGCATTTAAAGCTTGGGTCAGGTATGTAATATTGTTACTTTGCTGGATGACTTTGTCACACATGGAGGCTATCTGGATTTATAATCCCTGTAAGAGCAATGGCTTCTGACCAAAATTAAAGTTATTTAATGAAAATATCTCAAGAAAAGGCAGTTATTGTAAATTTAATGTGCTTGATGACGAAAATGGTTGACCGCATACGATTTTCCTGATTTTTAATTTGGCCCTGTTGACACCCCTGCAAGTGCTTTATCCACTATTCAAACTGAAGGCCAATGATTTTATTTGTACATTGACTTGATGTGATATTCTTGTATTGCATATATCAGACGATGGTTTTGTATGTCATAATGTGATATTCTTGTATTGCATATATCAGACGATGGTTTTGTATAGAGGAGAATCAACTTAGATACCAGAAACGTAGCAAAGATACCCAGGTTACAGTGATGGAGGAAGATCTACGTCTGTGTACGGTAAAACCAGCGTATGAGGTAGATAGGAGATTCTGCTTCGAAGTCCTCTCTCCAACAAGGTACTTGACTGTTTGTGAACATTTTAACAACATTTATAGGGATCCTACAATCTCAGAATATTCGGGATGCTAACCATTGTTAGTTTCAGGTAAACGTTGGTTTACCCGTTGTCAAGATAATATGACCGGGTCACTAAGCCTCCATTTCTCAATATGCGTGAAACAGTGCTGTCCCAGTACATCTTAAAACAATGTTTATAAAATATTTATTTTTTCCGGAATATTTCAGTTATTTATCTTGTTTAAAATTGGATTATCATTCATAATTACCTCCCTTTATGGTTAATTATGCACAAAATTCAAAAGCCAGCATGTGGTGATTATATAGGCTTGCTGGAAATATCCATTTCTGGGGGATATTGATGGTTTGTCTATGTCTGACTCGTGTGTGGATGGCTAGGAGTGGCTGCCGTTTCTGTATGGCTTAGGGTTGTTTGTGCACTCCAGTATTTTCATGGATTATAGATGTTTGTTGGTTGTTGTTTTACAGAAGTCATATGTTACAAGCTCATACTGAGGAAGAGTTTCTAGCTTGGGTCAGTGCTATACAATCAGGTGTAACAAAAGCATTCCGTGATGCCGATAAACAACAGATGGAATTACAGGTAGGATGTCTCATCAAAATGTGCTTCTGTTTATGCTAATTGTTCAGTTATGTAAAACTCTTCCATTAACCCACTCCCAGTGGTTGGGACTCAAACCCATGACTCCCATGACAATAGTACACAGCTGTAAAGTAAACACTAGCATGCTGATAGCACCGCCAATGCGTCTTTATTAAAAGGTGCTTTAATGACTGTGATATGCCTGTTGCTACTGCAGTGCAAAAGGTACGCGGCGTGAAATATTGTATTTCTCTGTAGTTTTTAACGACTTAGGTGTCACACAGTCAGACATGTAACTAGACTTATTTATATGAATGCCTAGTACAGGAGCTATCCATTAAATCTATAAAAGTCATCCATTAACTTTCAATCCAGCTGGTGAGATTTGAACCCAGGATCCCAGCAATATGGTTTCCATTGGTTTTATTACCCGTTGAAAACGCAGGGAACTGTTGGTTTGCTATCTATACTTAGTCTATTACTTTGTCAAATTGAGCTAATCTCTATACTAGTATACTAATTTATTATAGGTCAAATATGACAAGTTCAAGTTCTTACTATTTAGATTATTCACTCTCGACTCCTCATTTATGATGGTATTCATCACCATGAGGTATAAGATAAAAGAAGCCAGCATTTCCTTGTTTGCCATGTTGTCTTCGGTTTGACTTGTCCTCAAAGCAAAGCTAAACCTACGTAGGTAGGTCAGTTAGTAGACCAAATGGTTTCCGTTCAATAACTCAAGAGCACTTTGCCCTAGGATCTTCACACTTTTCTTGGAGGTTGGTCATCAACAGTAGATGACCCCATATTGGTTTTAAGGTCAGTAGGTCAAATGTCAAGGTCACTATGTTTGATATGTTTTCTCGATGTTATATTTACAGCAGTTGAACGAGAGTAGAGAT
This sequence comes from Spisula solida, assembly GCA_947247005.1. Taxonomy (NCBI): domain Eukaryota; kingdom Metazoa; phylum Mollusca; class Bivalvia; order Venerida; family Mactridae; genus Spisula; species Spisula solida. Next base: position 38,620,424 of record OX365957.1, on the reverse strand, counting down.
TCCACGAGAAGTAAAAGTTCATCCACAGATTTATCATTTACTGATAGTCCAGTCTCCACACAGGATAAAAAATCCAAAACACAGCTGTAAGTTATTATAAACTGAATCCAATATCGAAAATATGATTAATTGATGTTTAATTGAATTCTGCTATTATTCTTGCTATTCAAGTCTGGTATGTTTAGCCTTATGTCATTATATACAAAGACCACCTGCTTACAAGACATGTATTAAAAAAACTTGTTTGCAAGGGCTATGAAATTGATCACTCCTTAGACTATTTTCAATGATAAGCAGAGAAGGTTTGGTACTGGCTACACAATGTCTCGGCGCAGCGCTTAGTCGTTAAACTAGTTTCGTGCAGGATTGCACTCTTCAGTAACATAGACTCAATGATTTTATTATATATTTTCAATGATATTTAATGTATTTGGAGAGATCACCCGTCAACAAAGGCAACATTTGGCTGTTCGCATGGCAACATTTGGCTGTACCCATGGTGAATTGTACAGACAGGCTTGATTGATATATAGAACACAAGTCAGTATTCTGGACTGATTCTGATTGTTCAGCTGACCAAATATTCACTATATTCAATATTTAGAACACAAATCTTGACTAATTCTGAATTACCAGTTCTTACTCTATGTTATGTGTATCATGTTTTTCAGACAACGCGAGAAGTTATACTCTATACCGGGTAATACACATTGTTGTGACTGTGGTTCACCAGATCCACGTTGGGCTAGTATAAACCTTGGTATAATACTCTGCATAGAATGTTCAGGAATACATAGGTACGTACTAACACTTCATAGAGCCCCTATTTTACCTCCAGTATTATTATTCTGATGTGTTCACCATCTCCATGCCTATTACTGAATGATGTTGTGAAATGTGAAGACATTTTTGTGGATATAAAGTTCAATATGTCATCACTGTACCTAATATTTATCATAATATTTATCACATAAATACTGTGATCTTCCATTTGAGAACAAATCATGGAACAATGTTATCCAACGTGTATGATAACAAATGTGTGACATCACCATGTTTTAAGGCACAAAATGTTATCGGCTTAAAATTGTCATTTCTGATGTTGTTTTAAATCGGTAAATAGATCAAACAGTTTCCATTCAATCACTTAAGCATGTTTGGGCATAGTATCCTCAAACTTATGGAGGTTGATCAGCAACAGTAGATGACCTCATTGACTGTGAGGTCAGAAGGTCAAGGTCGCTGTGTCCCTTAACATGAGCAACCAGACCAAATGGTTTTTGATCAATAACTCCTGATCAGTTTGGCACAGGATCTTCAAATTTTACATGGTGGTTTTTCATCATCTTTTGTTGACACCTTTCGGTTTTGAGCTCAGTAGGCCAAGGTCAAAGTTTTCATGATCTTTAACATGTCTGATTTTGCTGTCATGGGGGCATAGACTATGATCCATGTTTTAACTAAAATAAATCTTTCGGTACTTTGCAATGTATTGGAATGTTTATATTCTTCAGAGGGTTTGGTGTACATATATCAAAAGTACGATCGGTTACATTAGATTCATGGGAACCTGAGTTACTCAAAGTCATGGGAGAGCTTGGTAACGATGTTGTTAATAGAATATATCTAGTCAATGTAGATGATAGTATCACTGTGGCAACACCAGAATGTACAGGGTAAGTTGCCTCTCATATCTCTATATGTGTTCTACTTGTTCAGAATAGCCTACTCTGCTAGCTAAGTTTGTAGAGTGTTTAATTGGCCAACTGAAAATGTAACACGATTTGGACTGAGATTCTCAAACATGGTATCCAAGTTAGTCATCACCAGCAGATAATATTGATTTTAAGATTAGTAAGTCGATGTCAACATGACCTCCTCCTCCTCGATAGCCTTGTAGCAGAGCGTTCACTTAGATTGAGGGAGCTCCCGGGTTCGATCTCTCATATCCTTTTGGTGATGGATAACATCAGGAATGAGGTGTAGAGAGGGATTTATATAAGTAAACTTGTTTCACGATCTACCTAAAATAAATGGATGTAAACTAACATGATCTGGGATATATTTGGACTCTTTTGATGCCCTGGCCAGCATACATGTTTTACAAACAAACTTCTCATTGTTGGATACGTGAAATACTTAATTAGCATATTTGTTGGTCTAGATTGTTCTATTTTTTAGAGTGATTTATGAATGAATATTGTAAGTTAGTAGCTTTTAAAGAATGTTGTTTTCTAGGCTAGAATGCAGCTGCAGAATAAAAAATCGCTTTATGATTTACTTGTTTTGGGGATTTTTTTTGCCAAACAATTTCATCATAATGATTATAAATAAATTACCATATCTGTGAAACATGTGTTGTTATTTAGAGTACTTTCTTTAGAGTACATTCATCAGACTTGATAGACAGCAAGATTATAAAATTCTCACAATTTCAGCTCTTTTCTTATCATTTCTAAAACAGCTTATAACTGTTACAGATCATTTTTTGCTCCAATTTCAAGGTCTTTGATAAAATTTCATATAATTTCATAATTTTAAGAAAAATTCAAATTATAAATGAGTTTTATTGATTTAATGTATTTTCTTGTGATCTGTATTACAGGCCTGTCAGAGAAGCCTGGATTAGAGCCAAGTATGTTGATAAAAAATTTGTATCAAAATTACCGGGTCCAAAACAGGAAGGTCGTATAAAGGGCTGGAGGGTTAAAAAGAAAACTAGAAGAAGCCCAGGACGAACGACCGAATCTGAAGAGAATCAGTCTAACCAATCGAGCCCTGATTCGGACGTTACAAGCGGTCTGTTGGAGGGTATACAAGCATATATAGATGTGGTGGCTAAATATCGTAATGTAACGACACAGCTCAGCGCTAGTTCACACTGTAGATTCTCATATTTATCATTTATCCAATGCTTTTATTTATCTCCGTTAGTTGCTGCCCTATATTCAAACTCTTATGTTCCCAACTCCATTCCTTCACATTTTGTTGCCATAGCTACGTGTTGTCATGGTGGTGTCATAAATGCCTTGTAGAATTCAATTTCCTGTACTTTTTTTGTAGAATTATTTTGAGCTCTTATTTATATTTATTTAATATATTTTCGATACTGTTACTTTTTATAAATTCTAGTTCAAGTCAATTTGTTTGAAATTCTTTAATATTTCTCTTAAAAAACAAACAAGCCTTAATTTAAATTTTTATTCTGTTTAACTAATTTTCCACGGAACTATTTGTTCATGATAGCACTATAAAGATAGAAAAATCATTTATATCTTGTTTTTGTCAGTTAAACATTTGACATAATCGGTTGAATGAGGTAATGAAAATATTGGAGGATTTTTATTGGCTATTTGTTAGGAAGTGGCTTTTGTTTTTTCTGGAAGCGAATACCAACAGGGTTAGGTGCCTTGTTTGATTACCTGGCTTTCATAGAATTCTGTGTTTCTATTTGCTGGTGAACGTTCATATCATTCTGACATCAGTATTTTCACATTGACCCCCGTCACCCCCAAACCCCGCCCCCCTCAACATTAAGATGAACCTGTGCTACACATCTGTTTATGTTTTACTCTCATTTAGTATCATGCATGCTTTGCTTTGTATCATTTGATTATTGTGCTATGGTGTGGTTATAAAATCTTATATTTGAGACATTGAAATCATCCCACCTCCTCCTTTAGGTTCGCTTCGAATGCCTAGTGGTAGAGTGTCCATTTTGTGTGTGGGAGGTTTCAGCTTCAATCTCCAGCCACTCATACCCTTGTGATGTCACAAGTAAAGTGTGTGGTTTTATTAGCTCACCTGTCACAAAGTGACAAGGTGAGCTTTTGTGATCGCTCTTCGTCCGTCGTCCGTCCGTCCGTCCGTCCACAATTGCTTGTGAACCCACTAGAGGTCACAAATTTAGCCTAATCTTTATGAAACTTGGTCACAATGATCATCTCAACAAAATCTAGGCCAAGTTCGATATTGGGTCATCTGGGGTCAAAAACTAGGTCACTAGGTCAAATCATAGAAAAACCTTGTGAACACATTAGAGGTCACAATTTTGACTTAATCTTTATGAAACTTGATCACAATGATCATCTCTATAAAATCTAGGTCAAGTTCGATATTGGGTCATCTGGGGTCAAAAACTAGGTCACTAGGTCAAATCATAGAAAAACCTTGTGAACACATTTGAGGTCACAATTTTGACTTAATCTTTATGAAACTTGATCACAATGATCATCTCTATAAAATCTAGGTCAAGTTCGATATTGGGTCATCTGGGGTCAAAAACTAGGTCACTAGGTCAAATCATAGAAAAACCTTGTGAACACATTTGAGGTCACAATTTTGACTTAATCTTTATGAAACTTGATCACAATGATCATCTCTATAAAATCTAGGTCAAGTTCGATATTGGGTCATCCGGGGTCATAAACTAGGTCACAAGGTCAAATCATAGATAAACCTTGTGTAGTCACTAGAGGTCACAATTTTGGTCTAATATTTATGAAACTTGGTCACAATGATCATCTCAACAGAATCTAGGTCAAGTTCGATATTGGGTCATCAGGGGTCAAAAACTAGGTCACAAGGTCAGATCATAGAAAAACCTTGTGTAGTCACTAGAGGTCACAATTTTGACCTAGTCTTTATGAAACTTGGTCACAATGATCATCTCAACAAAATCTAGGTCAAGTTCGATATTGGGTCATCTGGGGTCAAAAACTAGGTCACAAGGTCAAATCATAGATAAACCTTGTGTAGTCACTAGAGGTCACAATTTTGGTCTAATCTTTATGAGACTTGGTCACAATGATCATCGCAATAAAATCTAGGTCAAGTTCGATAATGGGTCATCTGGGGTCAAAAACTAGGTCACAAGGTCAAATAATAGAAAAACCTTGTGTAGTCACTAGAGGTCACAGTTTTAGCATAATCTTTACGAAACTTGGTCACAATGATCTACACAACCAAATCTAGGTCAAGTTTGATATTGGGTCATCCGGGGTCAAAAACTAGGTCACAAGATCAAATCATAGAAAAACCTTGTGTAGTCACTAGAGGTCCCAGTTTTGGCCTGATCTTTACGAAACTTAGTCACAATGATCATAACAACAAAATCGAGGTCGAGTTCGATAATGGGTCATCTGGGGTCAAAAACTAGGTCACAAGGTCAAATCATAGAAATACCTTGCGTAGTCACTAGAGGTCACAATTTTTGTCTAATCTTTATGAAACTCGGTCACAATGATCATCTCAAAAAAATCTAGATCAAGTTCGATATTGGGTCATCTGGGGTCAAAAACTAGGTCACAATGTCAAATAATAGAAAAACCTTGTGTAGTCACTAGAGGTCACAGTTTTGGCCTGATCTTTACGAAACTTGGTCACAATGATCATCTCAACAAAATCTAGGTCAAGTCCGATATTGGTTTATCTGGGGTCAAAAACTAGGTCATTAGGTCAAATCATATAAAAACCTTTTGTAGTCACTAGAGGTCACAATATTTGCCTAATCTGTATAAAACTTGGTCACAATGATCATCTTAACAAAATCTAGGTTAAATTCGAAAGGTGAGCGACCTAGGGCCCTTTGGGCCCTCTTGTTAGCACAACTAGTGTATGTGCATTATGATGAAGGTACAGATTGACCTGGTTTACTTTCAATGATAGATTACCTCACATCTAGCAGAATTATATAATGATGCTTCATTAAATAGCTTACATTTTCACACCCATATTACGCAGCTACATAGTACGCCGATTTTACAATATTCTATATTGCTTGTAATATATTAATGCAGTGATTATTGACCGGCCCAGATATGTGGGGATTAGAGGATCTATGGGTCTCCATCCAGGCTCAGACAAACACAAATTAAAAAATGTTATTGGTTTAGCTCCCTTGCTTGACTGGGTGTATAATGTTCCGAGTAGTTCTCAGGCTGAGAATGGCCCAGTGGCCTGCAGGATAATTGATATATTACTACCACATGTGTAAGTCAGGAAGATATTTTAAGTTGAATTGTTGAATGTCAGCAGTTTTATTCAAGTGTCCACCTATGTCCAAAATTATGATAGAAAGGGGACAGCTAGGGCCCTCCTTCGTCAAAATAGATGGAAGGCCTTGGTGATGTGATGTGGCTCAAATCTCAATGTAATAAAACAGTCACTAAGATTTAGTAGGAAGCACATATATTAAAGACCAAACAAAATACTGTCAAACCTGTTTTAATGAACCACCTGAATTTAGCAAGCACCTGTCTAAAGTAGCTAATATTATTCAATTCAAATAAGTCATGTTTATATTAGATATACTTGTATTAAACAGACACCTGCTTAAAGTAACTGTGTCCTTTACTGACTGCTTGGGGCAGGTTAGATGATACTTTTCAAATAGTGTTGCTAAGGTTAAATAAATTTACTGGCTGCATAGTACAAGTTATATGATTTTGTTAAAATAATATCACATAATATCGCTTAATGTTCTCAATAATAACGACTGTTTGATTATCGTTACAGCGGTGTTATCAGTGACGGTGGATAAGGATCCAGACTCCAGTGTGGTACATAGCGCGTCTGAAGGTAGCGATATATCAGCTGGTAAACTCGAACCTGATCCAGACCCACCGAAAACACCAGATGATGTACTAGTGTTTGGTACAAATCTAAATCTTCCAGGTAAGCATTGTTCTTCAAGAGAATCGCTGGGAAACTTTATCAATTAGTTCCATTATATGTTATCACATGTGCCAGTGAGACATGTTTCTCAATCAACCTAAATTGAAACAAGTTTTTCACCAAATTTGTTGAACAATGTTTATAAACTACAAAAAAAACCTACAGGATCGATTGTTGATTTGTGTAAGCAAATATAAAAGGCACAATGTTGCATGAAAGAAAAGAAGACAGTTAGGGATGATATAGTTCAGAAAATTTGACGCGACTCTCATCCTTCTTTAAGCATAATTCAACAGCTGATATATTGTCTATATTTATAATCCTGGTAGTGATTGTATGTTTTCATTTGCGGGAAGTATCACAAAGAAGTTCAAGGTGTAGTACCTACAAAAATCTAAAGGACCTATATTGCACGATTTTCTCAACGAAATTTATATTCAACGCAAGAACCTTGTAATATATTCATCCAAAAGGTCAGCATTGGGTCAAATTCTCTGTTTTATACTCAAGGAGTTTATTTCTTCAAGGTTAAGGTTGGTGTAATAATTCTGGTATCAACTACCGTCTCCTCAATATCCTAGTGATAGAGCATCCGCCTAGAGTCTGAGAGGTCCCAGGTTTGATACCAGTCTGCGTCACACCAACTACAAAATAAAAACAAAGACAGTAATTCCTATGCTAGATGCTCAGCATAAAAGGGAAACTGGCTTCTCTTCTCTCATACCCGTGTGGCGATGGATAACATCAGGAAAGTGGTGTCGAGAGTGGTTGGAAAAAAGTTACAAAAACTTTTTTCACAATCAACAAAACTATTTATCAATTTAAACTGTAACTACTGATGTGATCTATTTTCAGACTTCCAACTTGACGTGTCCTCCGAGTCCTCCGGTGCTGAAGAGGACACAAAATCCACGACAAGTTGGGAAGATATGTCAATGTTAGATCCTAACATGTTATTGTTCAAGGCGGCTCAGGCTCGAAACCTTGCGGTGATGCTTGAAGCCCTAGCTAATGGAGCCGAGACTAACTGGGTTAATACTCAGGAGGAAGATAAAACACCACTGATGAAGTCTATAGAGACAGTAAGTGTGCTCCTCTATCCAGGTGTCTTATAGTTCCAGATAGTTCTGGAATAATCTGGATTTACTGTATTAGAAAGAACACATTTTTCTGCAAATTATAAAAGTTGAAATAAATTTTAGTACCACAATGTGTGAAACAATGTGTAATCCTGAAATACAGTTTCAGACTTCAAATATTAAGTAAAAAATTAACAGGCATTTACCGATCTTTCATTTTAAAATCTGTACAATGAACATTTATACAAAAACTTGTTTGTAGTGACCTTTGTACAGTTTGATTAATATCTATGTATTCACAGTTATGTATGTGTTCACTGTAATGTATGTGTTCACTGTTAAGTATGTGTTACTGTTGTGTATGTGTCCACAGTAATGTATGTGTTCACAGTAATGTATGTGTTCACTGTTTTGTATTTATCACATTTATGCATGTGTTCACTGTTATGTATGTGTTCACTGTTATGTATGTTATATTCAATGTTTCAGGGTTCTCTGTCAGCGTGTGAATTTCTGTTATTAAATGGTGCCAAGTTAGACAGATGTGATAGACAGGGACATACTCCGTTACATCTAGCAACCATGCTGGGTAATACAGGGTAAGTTGTACACCACATTCTCTAATTAATGTGACTTACAAAACCAGTTTGTAAATAAGCTTAGCTTTCTACTCAATGTTTGAACAACTTAGTTCTTCTTTTATCTCTATCGTAAGGTGTAGGCTTTTACAATCATCTACAGACTAAGCAGGAACTAATTCCACATTTCATGTTCTTTAGATAAATGTAAACCACTGATGCCTTGTTCCCAAACAAATTGTAATTGTAACAAAACATATTATGTTAGTATACTGAACTGATACAAAGAGTGTTTTAAACTATTTGTCCCCATGAAATGAAGTCTGTGTTGGTATATCTGGTGTAGTTATATCGAGACCTGACTGTAGACGCTTACACAATTAAATGGTTGAAACAATTGACCTTACCCCGTGGTCTTGTGACGCCAAGTGTATATGGTTTGGTTATAGGACTTGTTGGCCCAATGTCAGGATATTGTGGCTCGGTAGTAGTTGGCCCAAGGCAGCTCGGTAGTAGTTGGCTCTGTGTCAGGATATTGTGGCTCGGTAGTAGTTGGCCCAAGGCAGCTCGGTAGTAGTTGGCTCAGTGTCAGGATATTGTGGCTCGGTAGTAGTTGGCCCAAGGCGGCTCGGTAGTAGTTGGCTCAGTGTCAGGATATTGTGGCTCGGTAGTAGTTGGCCCAAGGGGGCTCGGTAGTAGTTGGCTCAGTGTCAGAATATTGTGGCTCGGTAGTAGTTGGCCCAAGGTGGCTCGGTAGTAGTTGGCCCAAGGCAGCTCGGTAGTAGTTGGCTCAGTGTCAGGATATTGTGGCTCGGTAGTAGTTGGCCCAAGGCAGCTCGGTAGTAGTTGGCTCAGTGTCAGGATATTGTGGTTCGGTAGTAGTTGGCCCAAGGTGGCTCGGTAGTAGTTGGCCCAAGGTGGCTCGGTAGTAGTTGGCCCAAGGTGGCTCGGTAGTAGTTGGCTCAGTGTCAGGATATTGTGGCTCGGTAGTAGTTGGCCCAAGGTGGCTCGACAGTAGTTGGCTCAGTGTCAGGATATTGTGGCTTGGTAGTAGTTGCCCAAGGTGGCTCGGTAGTAGTTGGCTCAGTGTCAGGATATTGTGGCTCGGTAGTAGTTGCCCAAGGTGGCTCGACAGTAGTTGGCTCAGTGTCATGATATTGTGGCTCGGTAGTAGTTGGCCCAAGGTGGCTCGGTAGTAGTTGGCCCAAGGTGGCTCAGTAGTAGTTGGCCCAAGGTGGCTCGGTAGTAGTTGGCTCAGTGTCAGGATATTGTGGCTCGGTAGTAGTTGGCCCAAGGTGGCTCGGTAGTAGTTGGCTCAGTGTCAGGATATTGTGGCTCGGTAGTAGTTGCCCAAGGCAGCTCGGTAGTAGTTGGCTCAGTGTCAGGATATTGTGGCTCGGTAGTAGTTGGCCCAAGGCGGCTCGGTAGAAGTTGGCTCAGTGTCAGGATATTGTGGCTTGGTAGTAGTTGCCCAAGGCAGCTCGGTAGTAGTTGGCTCAGTGTCAGGATATTGTGGCCCGGTAATCTCCATATAAATGGTGTAATGTTACCTATATTGTGTCTGTTGATTGTATATTATGTTATTTCAGTCAAGTGTGCCAGTTTTTGAAGAGAGGAGCAGATATAAAGGTCAAGGACAAAGATGGACAGGTAGGTCAACGTTGTCATAAACTGTGCAAATAGAAATTTTAATTGTCTCCTGAAACTTGACAAAAGTGCCAGTTTTAATTCTTGCACATTTAATTTCATGAGTCAAATTTTGTATATTTTCAATACAATTCTTCTCGCCTTCTATACTATTGTCTGGTTTTATTAGCTGCGAGAAACAAGACGCCAAACTCATGATTGCTCGAGTAGTTTCAATATAGCGCAGATAAAACAAGAATAAAAGAGAACTGCCCTAGTTTAACCACTTTTCGCAGTCTCTAGTTATAAGCACCAAAACCCAGCCTATATATTCATGTATGTTTTACTGTATGCCTTGTATATTACAGGATCCTCTATCTATAGCCGTGTCTGCTGCTAATGCTGACATAGTCACCTTGTAAGTATACATAGCTAAATCTTATCTTACATAACTGTCCAGCTGGTAGCTGTACACAATGTTGGTAACTCTTATTATGACTCTTTGTTCAAATTTCCAACTTCTGCTCTTCTTCAGTAATTTAATTTAGAATCACATGTAATCAAATCATATCCATCTAGTCTCAGACTAGTAATAATGACATGTTGTATACTGGGCATCACTGAAAAGTTACCACTTATATATACCTCTGTATTTTGTATACAATATGACCAATCGGTACAAAAGTTTTATAGTGGGTGCATTTGAATATTGTGAAATAGGATAGCTGTGTCTACTCAGTAAGGTCAAAACATAGTCGTGTTCGGCTTTAACCAATGTAATGTGAATTTTAAAATATAAGAGTCAACTTTCCATTGACGTTGAGTATATTTACATTCTAGCATGATATTGTTTATATACAGATTGCGTCTAGCCAAGTTGAACGAAGAAATGAAAGAATCGGATGACTACCTTGGTTCTAATCCAGGTAAGTGGATAAGTTAGCAATGTTTGGTGGTTAATACAGACAGGACTTGTCTTAATCCTTTCCTCCATTATTCTGATAAGAAATGACCTAGAATAAATACTCATCTCATGTGTGACGTTTTATGACCAATATCAAGAGTGATCTCACTTGATTAGGTGTCTAGTTAAGTCAATTTCTGTCTTTAGATGGTCTCCCCTCTATACTTTTGGAAAACATGGGATAGGGGCTGGAATTGGCATATCTATGGATTAAATTGTGTCTTACCTGACTTATATATCCCCACTGGCCTGTCAGGTGTAATTTGTAGTTCATATCGATTTCTTCATCCGTGTTATGCCCCCCATCTTTGATGAGGGGGTATATTGCTTTGCACATGTCTCGTTAGTCGGTTGGTAGGTAGACTAAATGGTTTCTGTTCAATAACTCAAGAACGCTTTGCCCAAGAATCTTCAAACTTTACATGGAGGTTGATCATCAACAGTAGATGACCTCTAGTAGTAGGTTAAAGGTCAAGGTCGCTGTAACATTTATGAATATTTGGCAGTAATGGGGGCAAACATGTTTTACAAACATCTCATGTTAGTTTGTTTTGTTGTATAATTGATAGTCAGAGACGTTTGTAAAGTCTGTGTAGTCCTTGCAACTTGATTTAGAGATTGATCATGTGTAGATGCATTCTGAAGGTCAGTATATTAAGGTCAGGTCAGATCTTAGCAGGTCAAGGTCTGAAGGCCAAGGTCACTGACATTTAATATAAAATGATTGATTGCATGCAAGTTCTGGCTATACGTTATTTTAAAAACATTTCATGTTTCGTATGATTTTATATCATGACTGGAATAATCAAAATAATCATTTACTGGTATAGATAAACAATAACATGAATCTGTTACAGGTGACGAAACATTCAATGATGTATTCAGAGATTTCACGAATATGGCTTCAAATAATCCGGAAAAATTGAAGCGGAATAAATAGCCGGATAGCATTAGCAATATGATTGTGTGATGTCGTTATTGCTTGGATAGTGTTAGCAATATGTGTGATGTCGTAATTGCTTTAAAAAGCACCGCCCTGTGTCGCCTGTATGCCACAATCTGCCTAGTAGAGATTCCATCCCACGTCATGTGATAGATGTACATATAGTTGTATAAACCAGTCAGAATTTGTACATTGTTTAATGAAATTATGAATGTGTGATTTTTGAGTCAACTTTGTCCACTAGTGTAGTCATCTCCACCACCGCGTAGCGTGACAGTTTGACTGTTACCATAGTAATAATGGCCCCGCCCACATTTTTTTTGACGGGGCGGCGTTACATCTTTTGTCTAATATTTAATTTTATGTTACAAGTTCAATACCAATATCATGTTGTGTCATACCTTGGAAGGTCACTATACAGACTCTTCAACTTGTAATGTCAAGGACTTTGCTTTATAAATGTGTACATGTTTACAATAGTTTAGACGTATGATAACAGTGCTGAACAACTGTAGAAATACATGATACAATATGTTGCCATTGGACACTTATTATTTAATTCCATGGATTTGTATAACCATCTTATGTCCTGAGATTTTAGGTACTACAGTCTTGTCTGGATACAACAACACTGTTTGTTCCCAAGCAAAATGTCATTGTTACAAATATGTCAGTATACTGAATTGGTACAAATAGTGTTTTAAGGCTTTTGTCCCCTAAAATGTCAGTAGATGAATATGTCAGTATATCGGATGTGGTTATATCGAGACCTGGCCCCAATCTCCTGAAGCATCTCAAGCAGAAATCTCAACTCAAATTGAGATTTTGCTAAAACCAGAGTCGGAATTAGAAATAAATCTGAATCTTCAGCTTTTTAAATTGTACTGTATTAAACTCAGAATAACATTTCTGTTTAGTGATGCTAATTTGAGTACAGCCTCACATGGAAATTAACATTAAGACACATGCCAACATTTGGGAGATCGGGGCCAGAATTTAGTAGACTCCTACTTTGAGATCTATTACTGAATATGTACAGAAATTGCTGTTGGTGTGCGTGATGATTTTGTTTTGAATTTTAATGATCATGGACACGACTTTGTTCAACTCTGTATAATGTAGTCTATGACTGTTTGATTTGTTTGCTTGTTAGATTTCTCAACTTATTTGTAGGAACTTATAGTTTATTTAGGGCATTTTTGATGATTTTGAAACAATTTTTACTCACCTAAGGGTTGAATGCAAAACTGTATGAACTTAATTAATTTAAAAACAAATTTATGACATGTGTTGTTTTTAACCCTTGTAATACCACATATGGGAATAGTGCAACTTGCTTTTTGTATGCCTGTCTGTGTTACTCCATACGTCAATTTGTGTTTGTGAAAATGTTTGAGTGAATTTGTCAGTCAGTTACATATCTTAGCTAACTTGTACATATTGATGCCTTTGGATTGTTAACTGAGGTTATGTTTAGGCCACAGGTCTGTGAAAACTGTCGACCAACTATATATACACATATATACAAAATGTATGTATAATTATATAGGTGGTAAAGGACACTTTTCACCAACCTGTGGTTTTGGTTAATATATCAATCAGTTACTAGGCAATCATACAATTCTTTTTATGCCCCCGTATCGATAGATCAGGAGGCATATAGTGATTCACCTGTCCGTCCGTCCGTCCGTCCGTTCGTCCGTTCGTCCGTCCGTCCTGGTTAACCCAAATTGACCGTTTCTTCTAGCATCATTATGGCTTGCTACAAAGCTTCCAAACTTGCATGGATGTTGTATATGAACACTCTCCACACACCTGTATCACCTGACCCCATTTTGACCTTCACCTTGACCTAATTTTGGACTTAGACTTATTTATGGACTAGGCTTCCACAGGGGGCATAAGCGTTTATTGAACGCAGTCTTGTTTAAGAGCTTTGGTCTGTTTAAAAATTGAATGCAAAATGTACTTTTAAAAACTGAATTATGATACTAACAAATTACCAGGCTTAATTATATTTTGCCAGTCTGGGACACTGTAACGGGTAATTTTAGTTTGATAGAATGATCTAACAATTGATGTACTGATAAAAATTAAACTTTAAACATTTGTGATATTATTACATGTGCATAACTATGCTGAGGCACATTTTGAGAAATTACGAAAATTACCATGTCTTTTAAAGATAATAATACCTCGAATATACAGTAGAACATATTTGCCTCTGTGCTTCTTTGTCTTTGAATACAGCCCTGCATACTGCTCAGCTAGGATACAATCAGACATGTTAACTTCACTGTACAATCGATGATAAAAATTGTTCAATATTTACGGCTCAATAATTTTGACTTCTGTTATATTTAGGGCACATATTTAGCTAGATTTAGTCCAGACCTAGAATATGATTAGGGATCAGTCAGTGTAAAGTTTAGATAGATTTGTAGTGTTTTCATTGTGGTGTTGTCTTAGTATATAAATTCCAGAATAAAGTGTCATTAATTATGATATTCATTACTTGCAAGACATATTAACCATGTCCAAGATAGTTGCAGGACATAAAAATGAAGGTTTTGTTATTATTTGAGTGATCTTACGCTTTGTTACTTTCTATTGCTAGGTGAAAGTACTGTACAGTAAGGGTTCAAATCGCACTACAGGTGCAAACTATATAATTATGTAAATCATCGTTAAATTTTCTTTTGACAAGTTTACAGTAATATATCTAATACTATCTGTTCAAACTATGTGTGCCTCCATAGCTCAGTGGTTAGAACGCTTGTCATCTAAACTGGCGACCCGGTTTCAAATACGGGTGGAGGCACAAATATGCCTGCCATATTTCAGCATAACGCTGGCAAATAAAGCCTATGCTCGGCATTTTTAATTTTTTTTAACTGTTAAGACATTGTATTGACATGTTCTTCATTGTTACTGTTATTGAAACAACATTTAATACTCATCATCAAAAACATGTCTTTCTGTTTCATGTATGGATGTCTACTGTTTGTTTGAGCGTTTGGTATCTAGATTTATCACATAACCTGCAGCCTAGCAGTGCTGTAAAGCCGTGCCGGAAATATCGTTCAACACTCGAGCATGCAATAAATGTTTAAATTAGCCTGACATTACGTTGGCCAATCCATGCCTTGATCGGCCCATGACGCCATGATAATATCAACGTCATCAAGACGTTGCGCTTATTGTAACGCTAAATTTCAGTTGAAACCTATGCAGCGTACATCATCATTCTGAATGATAATGAGCGTTCTCTAATGTAATATAATAAAAAGAATCTTACATTCATGCTCTTGACATACACATTTTATTAAAGCCTCGTGTCATATTATTTTGTCCACTTGTTTAATAAAACTCGTATGTAATGAGCACTCATGCAAGATCCTCTATTTATTATCTAAATTAATTATCTAAAACTCTTCTGTAACAATTAACTTCCATACATAAACAGTATTATTGTTACATTCTCATAGTTTCATACTTTAAAAGTGACGAAACAGAAGTTAATTGTTGTTATGAACAAATATTAACTGAACATATTGTCAGTGACAGAAATTGTCCGACCAATTGTTTGGTTGATAGTACGCTTGCTAAGGAAACACGAATACTTAGCATATATGCATATTCTGTTACATACATTACGCTGGCTGTTCAACCTGTTTTAAACAGTCAGTTGTGCAATATGACCAGGTGACTGTTGAATTCAGATCCCTAAGGACATGAGACTATTAAATTTAGATCAGGTAGGACAGGTGATTGTTGAATTCAGATCATGTTGGACAGGTGACTTTTGAATTTAGGTGACCGTTTAAACAGGTTTCACTGTTATGTGCATTTCTTACTTTTTGTATCGTCTTTATGTCTATTTTTATGCCTAAAGCCATTGTCCTTCTTGTAGTACAAATCAACGAATCTTTTCCTATACTTGTGTTAAATTACTGTTATTCAATGATAAAGTTGCTTCCCTTGTGGGGGCAGCTGCAGTTTTCGTACATTTATGTTTTATGTTTTTGTATCAGCTGTCTCTGTTGTTGTTGTATTTTGCTGTAGAGCAAAAAACTATTGGGAGTATGACATGGTATTTATGTTTAGGTGACCAATCTTATTTTTTTTATATTTTATTTATTTCTGTATTTTCTATGCATTTTATACAATGCAACCTCTATCATAGAGTATTTACTGCCTAACTTGTTTTGAGATGAATCATCATGACTTGATATTTGTTGTTAATATAACTCATTATTGTTCATGATTTATTTAACCACTTTGATTGGCTGAGTCCAAGAACTCATTATAATTTAACACTTTGATTGGGCGAGACCAAGAAGTCATTATTATTTAACCACTTTGATTGGCTGAGTCCAAGAACTCATTATAACTTAACCACTTAGATTGGCCGAGTACAAGAACTCATTATAATTTAACCACTTTGATTGGCTGAGTCCAAGAACCCATTATAATTTAACCACTTTGATTGGGCGAGACCAAGAAGTCATTATTATTTAACCACTTTGATTGGCTGAGTCCAAGAACTCATTATAACTTAACCACTTTGATTGGCCGAGTACAAGAACTCGTTATTATTTAACAACTTTGATTGGCTGAGTGTTACCTGAGTCAAGTGAAGACCTTACATTCTCTACTTACTATCATCATGTTACTGTATGCACTTTGTATCCTAAGATAATATAACAATCAGCTGAATTGCTGACTGTGGCTTACGTTTGTATCGGTAAGTACTTGGAGACTAGTCATTTATGTTGACTGTGTGTATAATATTTAAAGTGTACTTGTGTGGTAATGTAATAATATTAAGTATCCTACACCAAAGTACTGTGTGTGTTAGCCATTCTGAAAATCTATAAATTTTAAACTATTAATTAACATGCAATTATTCAGCATATTTGTAGCGATTATAAGTTTTGTTGTCATTTAATAAGTGTTCTCTACCGTTGAACAACCATGAGTCTTCCAAGCTGTTTTTCTCCATTTTTGCTCAGTTGTCTGTCAAACAGCCATTCGATAAAGGCACTATTTCAGCCAATGGCATAACTTATTCGATAAGGTTACCGCAATCTTATCAAAATTCTAATCATGACTGTGCACAAAAAATCTGGATTTATAATACTTTTGATTAAGAGTATTTAATTTGTAACAAGTAACTGGATTGGTCAATTTTTGCTGGAGTCTTACTTTGAAACTATAACTAACCAATGAAATTCAAGATTACAAAGGTGACATGAAATAGACTATGGTGCTTTGATTGAGTGAACAAATAAAAAAATGTTCAAAGTTTTGGGTATAGATTCTTGTTTTCATATTGTGAACAATAACCATATGATTGTAAATATACAATTTAGATCAGAGCTTTTTATGCCCCCCTATCGATAGATGGGGAGGCATATAGTGATTCACCTGTCCGTTCGTCCGTCCGTCCTGGTTAACCCAAATTGACCGTTTCTTCTAGCATCAATATGGCTTGCTACAAAGCTTCCAAACTTGCATGGATGTTGTATATGAACACTCTCCACACACCTGTATCACCTGACCCCTTTTGACCTTCACCTTGACCTAATTTTGAACTTAGACTTATTTATGGACAAGGCTTCCACAGGGGGCATAAGCGTTTATTGAACGCAGTCTTGTTTGTTGCTGTTGTTGTTGTTGCTGATATAACCAGTTTGTTGACCTTATTGTTATAGTAAATATTGTACAATTGTTGTTGTTTTAATGGTGTTAGACCTTCGTATTGTTTTAATAGTGTTATACCCTCTTATTGTTAGGTGTTGTTGCCATATTCCAAAAACCATGATTCTAGATTTTATGTAGTTCTGTGTTCTGCGTTCTTTGTTAGTTATAAATTAACGAAGCCTGTGATAAAACCAATTTATGAATTAGATAGACAGTTAGTACTCACTGTTGTTTACATGCATATAATTCCAACAGAATTTTTATATCTGTCATGTCAGGTTCAGCGAATCAATTTACTGAAACAGATGATTGTGTGAAACTTTGTGACCTGGGTGGCACTGTAGGTTTTGCCACTTGTTACTTGTAAGAAGGGTCATAGGATCAAACACCATATATGGGTACTTAATGAATTTCCAAAAATAAAAAAAGGATTTAGTTTATTTCATGTGCAGCAACTGATGGCATACCTTACATTGTAATATTTTATAAATACAAACTTGTATAAAACAACTGTATGCAGAAGGTTGCATTTTGCTTAACAATTCATAAGGAGATAACTTTTGGGGATTTTATGATGTTTTCCTTCAATTGGTTAACTTAAGGGTGATTTTTACTTACACTATTTGCCTCAAAAAGACACCTTTCAGATGATTTGAACACCTTATGCTCCGGTAAACTTTTGGATGAATTTTACACCTTTTGCTTCTTACTTGCTAATTAGATGTGGAAATACTAAATGAAATAATGATGATTGATAGATATACTTGTATATGCTACTGTTTTTGTTCCAAATGTGATGTTGAACGTGCCTTTGATGAACCATGAATTTGCAATAAATAATTCTTATTGAAATAGTGATGTTTTTATAAGCTTTGTTACAAATTGTAAGCAAGTATTTTATAGAGGTTAATTAATTTCTTCACTCTTTAAATGTAGAATTTCTTTTTTTGTATAAATGAAATTTGTGAGTTCACATGACTGTTGTCTACAAAGGACCCTCTTTAATACTCAAGTATCCTGTTACTAAGCAACCAATATTTGGTTTGTTTATACTTGTTACTAAGCAACCAATATTTGGTTTGTTTATACTTGTTACTAAGCAATCAATATTTGGTTTGTTTATACTTGTTACTAAGCAACCAATATTTGGTTTGTTTATACTTGTTACTAAGCAACCAATATTTGGTTTGTTTATACTTGTTACTAAGCATTTAATATTTCGTAATTGTTTATGTTTGTTACTAAGCAACCAATACCTGGAGACCGTTTACATGGGCGAGCACTTTCCACGGGAGGTAATCCTTACCTTCTATATTTAATTGAATGGGAGGTAGGTAACTGAATAAAGGCGCTCAGTAGTGCTTTGCTTAGGCAAAGGATCCCTGGTTTAATGTTTAAGTAAACTATGCAGTTTGTTTGTCCATGTATTATATAAAATTGGTTAACTGTAATTTGCCACATTCATTCCGAAATTATTTAAGTATTCAAATAGTGAACATTTATAAATAGAATATGTGATGAGCTTTTAACTGTTGTTAAGTGGTTGCAATGCTGTGCAATACTCCTGCTCATAGACTGGTTACAGTGTCTAGTAATTATGTCTCTGACATCTAGTGGGGGGCCTATTGATGTTGTGCTGAACAGCTGGATGACTGTCTTGTCTGTCTAGATGAATGTCACATAGTTTGTCTGCACTTGTTCTTCTTAACCACTGGTTGGCTTTCAATGAAACATCACATAAATAGTTTGGTACCAAACTTAGTTATGTACATTGTCAGGAATTCAAGGTCAGATCAGTTTTGTTACGTCCCTTTGGGAATGACATACATTTTTGTGTTAAAACCTTCCCTAGTTTTCGTTGAAGATTCTATTCTGTCTGGCTGGTTATCTGGTATGTTGTCTAGTAA
Source organism: Spisula solida (assembly GCA_947247005.1). NCBI lineage: Eukaryota > Metazoa > Mollusca > Bivalvia > Venerida > Mactridae > Spisula > Spisula solida. The sequence goes on along the minus strand of OX365957.1, from coordinate 38,600,946 downwards.
TTTTCTGTTCTCATTATGTTCTAGTAGACTGGAGTGTATGCTCTGTTGTTAATTTTCCTGAATCTGACAGAAACGTTTATAATTATTTCAGTAGTATAGCACCATTAGTTACATATTTTATTTTGTCAGGGGATCAACGTTTTTATTGATCTCACTGTGCATCTAATACTCAGACTCAGTCTTATATTTTTCTCTTTCATTTTGCATCACTTTCCTATAATGTCACAACTTTTCCTGTCATTACCATGGTAACATAATGAGCACTAAAGCTATATGTTCAAGTATGGCATCAATGAGGAGTGACAGGTCACTTGGTGTTGATAATTTTACTATTTTGTTGCCAATTACCCTTTAATTCAAAGAAATTTAACTCTTCCTGATGGTGAAAACATGTTTGTTTGTTTTTTAATTTTCATGGTGGCTGGAAACCCCCAGGACTTTGAAAGTATATAATCCTTTTTTCCTTTGATCACAAGTGAAGTAAGGCATTTTTTTGTGCTTTACTTTCCATGAAATTGTTTTAATTGGTTTAAATTGGACAACTTATGAGTAAATGACATCACTATTAATGACATCATTTCACCATTTTGAGCCCAGCATTATTGATGTCACATGGCATTTTGAACCCGGGATTATTGATGTCACTTGGAATTTTGAGCCCGGCTTTATTGATGTCACATGGCATTTTGAGCCCGGCTATATTGATGTCACATGACATTTTGAGCCCGGCATTATTGATGCCACATGGCATTTTGAGCCCGGCTATATTGATGTCACATGACATTTTGAGCCCGGCTTTATTGATGTCACATGGCATTTTGAGCCTGGCATATTGAGCCTGGCATAATTGATGCCACATGGCATTTTGAGCCCGGCATTATTGATGCCACATGGCATTTACTATATTAACATGAGAACCAACATCACAGCACTGACAGTATCATTTTGCTCATTTTAGTTGGGGGGGGGGGGTAATAATGAAATACATGTATCTCGGTGCACAATTATATTACATTAGAAAGCATAGGATAAATAATTGTTTTATACATTTAGTTCATTTTTGAAACTTTTGCCTAGGTATACAGTATGCTGCAATTGAATGCTCAGTGTAGTTAGGCCTCTTGTTTATGGTGTAATCACAGTGGCAAACTTTGAAGTTTTATGCAACTGTTAATATGACTTGATTATACACCAAATATATTATATATTGTTTATCATTATTTTTGTTGTATAGTTTATTCTTGCATGTGTTTTTAACCATTTCATTGTATTGTTATAATTTCCCCTGTTTTCTCGGTTTATGACATTCTAATAAATCAAGATGATGCTTTGAGATAAAATGTCTTTGTTATTCTTTGTTTACTTCAATCTCTATCTCACATTCATTGTATCAGTTACCTCCCCTTACACATAGAGACAAACTCCTTGCAAGGTTTTACATCCCCTCCCCCTGTTAAAAACACACTAAATTGCCATTTTAAAAAAATCCACGAAATCTAATACCCGCAAAATTTATGATTTTAGAAAATTTACAGTATTATATTCAACATTTTGATACAGGTGCTGAAGGTAACTTCAAATTCTTGGCCAAGTTCAGCAAACCTGCAATAGAAAATACTGTACAATATACCATTAAATGGATGTCATTTTTATTTTTCGTGATTGCTTTGAATTGATTCCCCCAATATCAAAATAAAAGAGGGAAATATTCCAATCAACGATTTTTAAATCGAATTTACGATTCCACAAAATTGCCATCTACTCTTAATTGTGATATCTGCAAAAAGTTAATGTTTCAATATGGAGGCATAAGGTTGTCATTTTTTATCACATTGGAACCTCAGACCAACACAAACTTTGACACATCACCCTGAATACCAAGAATTAATGTTCCATTAATTGGCTATGACCATGCCCTTCAAATACGGAGAAGTCCATTCCACGAAAGAGCAAATCAGTACTGATAGCTGCATGATACTTCGATTAATTTAATGAAAATTGCCTGCTGATGGGTAACTTTATAGAGTTGTAGCGGCAAGCATATCTTTCAGTATAGGTAACAGAAAGTGATCTCCAGGAGTCCAAATGTGACGAGCATGCTCGAGTATTTGGAAGGATTCGTGGACTGTAAGCGATTTACTAAAATCAGGGGCTCAATACTGCAGCGATAATCATGCCCCACCAGAATACAATTCTTATGACCAACTCGTAAAAACGGTGTAAGACACGAAAGCATACAATTCACATGGCTCAGATAATTGTTATTAGTTAACACTGAAGACAATCACCTGCCACAGCTGACTGGAATCCAGCGTTATAATCACAGGCCACACCATTTTGTATGTAGTTTGTCCGTCTGTCTGTGTAGTCATCATTTACATCCGGACCACTGACCAATGCACCGAGAAGTGTGTTCATGTTTGGACCAGGCTGGAGGTAGGAGCATGTGGCTTTCAGTTTGGAACAGGAGCTTCGAATTAAAAGAACCATATTATTTATTAATTTGGAGCAGCGCATTTATAACAATTCCAAATCATATAAAATCAGTGACTACAGATAACATCTACTGTGGGTAGGCCCTACGTGTTATGTTCGAGAAACAGTTATTTTGTATACATGCGTGTGTTCGCACTAAGTTACATCACAGGTTAGAACGGATGTACTTGTATACATGTACGATGTCAGTTGAATAGATATTTACCGACGTATTGCCTACCAAAATGCACATGGAACACTGATACTAATGTAGTCGAAGTGAACCAACCGTGAATGAGAACTAATTAATTATGCCCACACACACGCGTGTTATGCCTTAGCATTCTAAGTTGCTTTGTAAGGGTCATCTTTGCTTTGACCCTTCACCATGGAGGTTGTTAATAGACAATTCATTTAGTCCATCGTGCAGGGAAGCTGTCCCAATACCATTTGAACGACTTTGATAATATGTCTCGGAGTATGATAGCATCAGTAACCTTCCATTATTTTACCATTATACCATTCGACTGGGTTTATTGCAAGTAGTAACATCACGGTAGTAACCTCGATACACGACTTCTCAGTTCCGTCATAGAATTGTAAGATGTTTTCATACGGCTCTGACGGAACTGAACACCGATGTAACGCTCTGACGGAACTCAGGATACATGACCACGGTATGAATCCCGATACACCGCTTTTCAGTTCCGTGAGAGAATTGTTCTGTTTTCATATGGCTCTGACGGAACTGAATTCCAACGAAACACCCGTGATACATGAAATCTGAGTTCCGTCCGAGCGTTACATCGGTTTTCAGTTCAGTCAGAGCCATATGAAAATAGAACAATTCTCTCACGGAACTGAGAAGCGGTGTTTCGGGATTCATACCGTGATGACAGGAACTGAAAAGCGGTGTATCGGGATTCATATCGCGGTAATGCTATAATGGACTTCGAGATACACGACATATGAGTTCCTCACAAACCATACGGAACTGTGAAGCTGCGTATCGGGATAACTACCGTGATACATGTACACATGGATTGGTTTCCATTTATAAGATGATATGACACTTTACCTCCCTCGATGATGTGGTCGTCTTGGAAACGAACTTCCAAAGCCTATAAGATAACTTTCATTCATTTTGTTCTCTCCCAGTATATAGTGTATTTGTGACATTGCCCAGTGTAAATTGTTGTTATCTTCTAGTCCCAGCTCTGTGGCCATGATGGCAATAAACGCTGCATTGGCTGTTGATGGAAGCAAATACCTTAATACCGTATTGTCCTAATAGTCCTTTGGCGAAATACAGTCAAAATCGTACGAGCCTTAAAACGTCGATTACTTAGTATATCAAAGCAATAATGAACCACAATTGTATCCAGCGTTCTTAGCTTGCATACAGCTTGTATTTAGCAACCAGCCTATGGATCACCATGTACGTTGTAATATAAAATCAACAAAAATACCATCTATAAATAACAATAGCTCCTAAGCTGGCGAACATTCTAAAATCCACCAATATGGTTACTTTCCGACAATGTTCGGACATCTTCGAAAACTACATTGTTTAATTGAAGCTTTATTCAAATATTTTGGATAACATCACGGTGTCTTGTACAGTATGATTTAATATACAATTCAATTTGAATTCCCTTACCGGCGTACCTATTTGGTCCCCATTTGTCTGTCCAGGCTAGACCACAATGTGTGTAAGGTACAGAACCAGATGGCATATATCTACCCAGGAATGTGTTCACATACGTCTCATACTTGTGGTCATGTGTCGCTTCATACAATAGTAACTTGAATGTAACATTACAAGAAAGAAAATACCAAAATTGTACAGAGAAGGCAGCACTCAACTGAAACAGCCGAGCACAGACAACATGGGCTCAGTTTACTTTTTTTTCAAGCGTACTTTCAGTCAATGTGTCTGACAGTTGATCTAACCAATTTCCCTTCAATTTTCACCATGTGGTGTAGTTCAGAGAGTTTGACTTGATCCTGACCTATATGCATGAATATATTACAAGATTCTTGCGTTGAATATACATTTGTATAAATTTCCGCGAGCAAATCGTGCAATATCAATCCTTTCGATTTGTGTTGGTATTACACCTCAAGCCCCATTCGTGGTACTTGCCACTTATGAAAACAAACAGCCGGGATTATAAATATAGACAATACATGTATACCAGCTGTTAAATTGCGCTAATAGAAGTTCGAGAGTCGCGTTAAATTCTCCAGCCTATAACACACTCTTTTTCAACCAACTAACAATTTCAGTACCACCAAACTGCAAGTGGTCTAATTCAATGCTTTCCTACTTTGAATAGTCATGTGATTGCATCGTGCAGTATGGGTTCCAATCCCAATAAATATGAAAACTATTGATGCGTAGTGATAATATATGTAGACCGCTACATTCATAAAACGGTTAGGGTTTTCAGGCAACTAAGACACGAAACATGCGTCACGTGAAACTTCGTTAAGTACATGTTTAAGTTATATAGTATAAACATGTACTTAACGAAGTTTTACGTGACGCATGTTGCGTACCTGTTTCGTACGTAACAGATACGAAACAGGTACTAAACGGGCATCACGTTAATCCTTTGTTGAATGTAGGGCTGTTCTAAATCTGAGCGATTGAATGATTGATAGATGAATATTTAACTAACGGCTGCAGCTACACTTGTATCATCCCACGAAGACTGATCTGGTGTATCATGTGACGGGAACCAGTGAATAGCGTAGGTGAGATATCTAGCCTCATATTTAGTTCTGTACATCCACATTGCAGCCATTGCTAAGTCATCACTGTCGTCTGTTGATCTGTAGGTAACATAGTTATAACACAAGTAAATGTATCATTGGTGAAGAATGTTTTACAGAAATGTGATATGTAGTTTAATATTAGATGTATTTTATCTTTTTTATACCTTTTAAATGATACAGTTAAAAGTCTACATACTGGTTAGAGCAAAGACCTAAATATACATGTGGTTAGAGAGAATATATCGTTTACCAAGAATTAGAAGGTCGTAAGTACAAAATCAAGATTTAGAGAAAACAAGAAAAAAACTGTCTGAAAACTACTCTTGTTATAGAATAACAAGCTTTTTAAACTTCAGTTTGGTCATGAAAATGGGCTCGTGCCTTGTGATGCAACTTTCAAATATGCATGAGTCTTATAAGGTCGTAAGTAGCAGACTGGTACCACGTGTCACATTTTCAGACTACATCTACACTATGGAAGGACACGTGGTACCAGTCTAGTTTTACCTGTAGAATGATGCTGGTTGTTTAACACAGTTTGAGTAAACTCCTCGATAACTCCTTGCAAACGTAAACAGACTTTCCGCCGCATGAAGCAATGTGTCAGCAAATGACGTATCTAAATGTATTCATGAACATACATTAACGTATCGACATGAGCAAATATGGAAAACGGTGAATTTAACAAGTTTCACTTAAGCCTAGGTCCCACTGTGAAAATCCTCCTCGGCGATGTGGAATAGTTTCTCTTGATAGTCCGGGTGGCTCCCGGTACTCCCGATGCTTTTGCAGAACCTGTCCCGACACCCGAAGCTTCTTATTGTTATCGCGAGTACATCCCCGAGGCAGTGGGACCTACGTATTATACATATATAACATAAACGTATACTATAACCCAGTTATCGGAATGATATGGTACATGTATATACATGTACTGAAGCACAAGACAAAACAAACATGTAACCCGTCGTTGAACCACATGTTACAAGCAATGTTACTATTTTTCTGAACACTATATAGTAACGCCATGTAATGAAACAAAACAACAATCGTTATTCCACACAATATTACTGCAGTACACCTTGTTTGACTCTCAGTACATCATAGACTGACTTCTCTAGAGCAGATTAGACATATTTTGATAACGAGGTTGTAGATATAAAATAAAGATACATTGGGAAGTGATAGGGTCACGTACAAGTCTTACAACGGACCATCTTTTCATAGTGACTGTTTTCTGTCCAATCCGTTCTGTTGCTACGCAAACTTGAGCCCACGCCGTTATAACAGAACACCATTCAGAGAGAAATCACTAAGCCTACAAAAGCGCAAGTCCGAAAAGACGACATAGTAATGAAGAGCGTCGCTGTACAAACTGGTGCGATTTTGTCTTATTTTCGTTCCGCCGTTTTGTCGCGGCACCAGAATGGCGTTTTGGCTTTATGTTGTGGTGACATTGGTGTCAGACTGGCGTTAGACTTTCGTTGCATATGGCGCTTGTGAAACATAACAGAACAACGTTGGCATAACTGAGTCACCAAAACATGTAGCTTAATGTTGTAGCTAAGATAAATGTTTTACTTTTATACCGGCAGACTGTATTTTACCTTGACAGGCATCCTTCAAAAGCAAATAACCTGCTGCAAAAGCTGACACAGTATTAGCAGCGACGTCACTTCCGGGACATGATGTATTCACACTGAACGCAGGACGCCACATATTCATAACTTCCGGTGACACCCAATTGGCATTGTCACGTGATTTATCACCAACCTAATCAAAGCAGATTATCAAATTTACATGGAATATATAAGAGATCTAAGTGATATTTATAAACAAAACAAATATAGAAATTCTGCAATTATATGTGGATTGTATGACTACATGTGCACTTAAAGGCATATCCGTTTGTGTATGGGTTATATTGAGCAATAGTCTGTGAAAGTGTCTTATTGTTGAAATCCTACGGACCCGAAAGCAAACGCTGATATGCAAGAGTATCACAACTATGTACAATGTATAATTCGATGGCTTCTAAAGACCGTATAAGACTCTTATATGAACTCTACACCACAAGACCCTTCTTAAGAGCCTATTTTCATGAAAATCGGAACTGATCAAGTTTAATAAGCTTGTTTTTTTCATAAGTAAAGACTGGTTTTCAGACAGTTTTTTCTTGTTTTCTCACAATATTGACTTGGTACTTACGACCTTCTTATTTTAAGCTAGCGAATTATAGTATTGCTGTTACCTGCACATATAATATATTGCGTTCCGGTATCCAGCTTTTCAACAAATATTCCAGCGGCCATTTGATCATATCACAAGCGGAAAGTTGTCCAGAAGTAGCATAGCTATCAGGGAACTTCAACATTCCCCATTCTAATAACCATGTAGAAAATGCCATTGGTAAATTGGCCTTGACATGTCCTCCATCTACGTAGAATTTACATATTATATTACATGTAGTTTGAAATTACAAAATTGTAATTCAGTACATACTTGTGATGTATGTACTACTTTTAGTATCATTTTGTTTGTATGTCAGGATTGAGTAAATTGGTAAAATAATTACATGTAAACAAAACACTCTACATCGCCAGTCAGTCAGCAATAAAGTTTATGTCATGTCCTGTCCAGTTTGTCCTCAGCTAGTCGGCTTCATCGGATATACTGGCAGTAGAAAACGGTTTTCTTTTATTTGCTTAAGTGATAAGTATGTACATAGAGGGTCTAGTTAAGTTTCGCAAATAAGACCAATTCAATTATTTTGAAATAATACTTATGTTTGCATTTCAAAGGCATCAAAGTATTACGTTTTGAGCAAAAAAGACCGATTCGCTATTTTACTGGTTTTATTTGCTCAACTTCACTATTAACATTACGAACATTGCCCCCAAAAGTCACGCGAGGCTTTGATTCTGAATGATACAACAAATATATACATATACTGAGAAGTTAAACACGTAACATCTTTGAACAAAACCATATTTACCATTATACCATCCGCCCGTTAGGTCATGTCCATTGTCACTATCAAACAAAGCCGAATCACCGCGCCATGATATTTCATTATTCGCCGGAAGTTTACCCGATCTCTGCGCGTTGTAGAAAAGTGTTGATAATCGTAAAACTTCGCCATAGTTGTACTTCATTGTCACAACAGCATCTACAAAGTACAAAATATAGTCATATTTAAATGTCGGAATCCAAACTCCTACACGGTGACTCTCCTTACGTGTACGCTGTTATGAAAGTAGGAACACATGACGAAATCGCCGTTAGGGGTGTGGCATCACCTTCTATTGTCATTAATCTAAATAAGCAAAAGGGTTACCCATTTGCTTCTTGACTAACTCCTTTTGATTTTATCATAGTCCCGTCCGTGAAGCAAATTCTAACACATTGAAATGTAAATATTCGTTATAATTATACATATTCATGTATAAAAAATTTAACCGTGCTTGAAACCAAAAAATACTTTTATATGATATTAGTTGTAACGATCGAACGACAGAACCAAAACGCCAACTCCCTTGGAATAAGATAACATAACGGTACATTTTGTACTATGTGTTATCCACCTCATAGTAGGAAGAAAATGAAGAAAATGACAACAATACTTTGTCACTGTTTTTGTGAACTGTTCATTTCATTGCAATGGTCGTCCTGATTGATGTTATTGTTGAAGTACGTGCTTTTTGCATCTTTTTGCAAGCATAGTTTATTTGATAATGATATAGATCGGCACTATTGCTGATATTTGCTTGTGATGTGACACAGCATGGTCGTCCTAGAGATTCGTTGTTACTCTGGTTATATTTCACTGACTGGTGTGATTGGCTGTCGGAGTACGATGTAGAGTTGTTGTGTGTCGTTGTGAGTCACGCTAGTAAGCTGTGATGCTTGTTTTTATGTTTTGCAGCTTTTGTGCTCTGCCGAGTCTGATGGATGCCACAAGCCTTGCCAATTTATTATTATATTCATACTGTACTATCCAGTTATGGTCGTAATAGAGTGACACTAGTACTATTAGGGAGTAAAACCTACTATTATGTTTAAGGCTTGTCCAGACATCATAAAGCCAATGCTAAACTAAAATACTTCACCTGTTCAGGCAATGGTTGTAATCTTTTGTGTACACATACAATAAAACGTTACTCTCAGAGTATCCTCACTGGACAGTACATACATACCGATTGGTTCGGGTATTATAGTATATAATCCTAGGGTAGGATTGGAACCATATTGTCGTACTGTAAACGTGAAGGTGTATGGTTCTCCCGGAGTGAGATGACTGGAACCGGCTTCACTACCAACTACCCATTCAAATTTGTTCTTGAAATTATTCAGGTATGTTACACCATTTACCTGAAATCAATGAATACATAGAGGATCTTACATGAGTGTCTTTCTATATTAAATTTATTAAACGAGTTGGATAAAATGATAAAATGCGAGGCTCTGCCGAGCATTTTATCACTTTTATTCAACGAGTTTAATAAATTTAATATGGAATGACACGAATGTAAGATTCTTTTTATCACATAAACTAAATACACAGTAAAAGTTTGTCAAGAATGCACACACTTCCCCTTTAGCAAATAAACTCCATAGTAGTAAAGCGGTTCATTGAAAGAGCTAAGAAAATAGTGCAACAATGTATACACCAATATGTTAATTTGTCTGTCTTTGAAAATAATATTTTAAGGGTATCTAAAATCCTGCAGATATAAAACTACGCTTAACAAAATAAATAATTAAATCTAGGACCACAGCAACACAACGTATTCTGTTCTGTTCCGTGTTCCGTTCCGGGTTTTAGTAACAACCAAGGACAGGGGAAGTAACTAGGTTTTCCGCGTGAATATATTCGCGATTCGTCTGAATAGCCGAACATAACTGATTGTACACGATGCAAGTACTTGGTAAGCAAGGAAAATCGTCTTTAATACTCAAAATTAACGGATTTATACAATGAAATCAACATCCAGAGCCGTGTGTTTGTGTAGATGACAGATATTTGGTATGTACATTTCGTCCCGATCTTATTCGTACCCACGTTTAACGGACCTACCGTCATGTTTACTTACAGTTATAACTCTTTAAGTTCTTGTACATCTGTTATTGTGTGATTATAACATGCCATAGAGTGCACATAATCGGATATAAAATTTATTCTATTCTAAAAATGTATTCTTTTACTTTTTTGACAACGTGTATGAATACATGAATAAAGTGACTCGCCCTTGTATATCCCTCATTTGCATGTTTATTACACGTGTGTATTATGACTTTTATGTAATGGGTTTATTAAACTCCCAGAGTCTATTTTATGTGATAAATTTGTATATTTCATAAGCACGTGGTTTTAAAATGAACTGAGTGTACCCTTTAGTATATATTTATTTAAGTCTGCCCTAAATATAGAGAAAGTTCGGCAGCGGCCATGTTTAGCCGCAACGGATATGGTGTTACAGGAACTGGTATCCGTGTTTGCTGTGACAACTGCAAACAAAAACTGGGTACCAGCTTTCGTGACGTCTTATCCATTGTGCTAACCGAATGGGCATGTGTGATTGATTATGAACACTCCCTAACCAATAATACTGCATATTGCTTGAACGTAAGAAAGGGTAATACTATATATTATAAATATATCGAGGTTTCACTTCTTGGCCATAGCGGACTAAAATCTAATGATGAGAATCTACTGGTCTAACGAGAGTCAGGAGGTTTTTAGGATAACTGCAGGAATCACTTACATCAAGCCATTCTATAGGTATGTCAAACTGAAAGCGAACTTTCCATGCTTTCACTGGTACTGGAACCTGTACATGTATAACACCGTTATATCCACCGTCCCAAACCTGTACTGGATCTAACAAACGTTTCGGTGGATGTTCCCCTACCGAGAGACAACCCTCATCTTCAAAATAGTATACACCAGTCACAGGCATATCACCAGAGGGGTAGACAATGAATTCTAGGTCTGAATATTGATTGGAGTTTGCTGATATAATCCATTCACGCTCTGAGTGGACTAATACGTCTCCTGTTGGCACCTGGAAGAACACATTATAACACACTGAATCAAAATTGTTAATTCAATGACTGCGTAATTAACAGTGAATGAATGTTGTGGAATATATATGGTTAACGGATTTAAAAACGCGACACATGGGTATGTTGGTATATTTTAGGAAAAAAATCCTATATAAAATATATTTGTATATTCGTAAAGGCTAATTCAATGTCGTCATTTTGATACCAAAATTAATAAAATCCAACGAGGATTAACTAAATTATCGCACGAATAAGCCATTGGTCCAGAAAACAAAAGTAACATGTTTATCGGCGCATTGGTTTTATCGTTGAAGATGACCCGCCTGTATAACAGGTCGAATGTTTACGTTAAGCTAGTCTAACTTCTATAAACAAATTCTAACTTAAATTGAATATAATAAATGACATATCCAGCTTTTATCTTAAATGTGTCTATATGACACGGAAACATTGTTGCAAGAAACAACACCCGCTTTGTCTCATAGACATGCATAATGTTTTTAATGGTCAAGGGGGGGGGGGGGGGGGGGTAACCCTGTAAGGAATTTTGGTCAGATTGCGACTTTTGTTTTCTGGATCGTAGTATTGATTGTACTATATATTTGTTAATACTCATCTCTTTTATATCATCTTAGTACCAAAATGACACCAACACATATTTACCTTGAATCTGTTCTATTCCAATACCGGCATAAACTTGAATTGTCTGTTATAAAACAACATACCCCAGTGTCGCTAAGTATAGAAGGCCTTTATATACACGCATGTGTAATAATTAAGCCACCGTTTGTAAGTTATAACGTATTTGCAGGAAGTTAACACGAGCGTTTTAGCTATTCCAAACATCGTTTTCATGGCATATTTTAAACATGTGAGATTCATGTTTGCACAATTTTATAGTTGCAATAAACAGACAGAACAGCTTGAAATTCAAAGCCGCTCATCGTGTGGATCCTTAAGATATACCGATGTGCAAAGATTTCCCAGCGACCTGTTGAACGCATGCGTATGCGTAGTCAAATACAGAAAGCCGTATTCAATCTAGATAAGGACAACGATAATAAAACAAAACCATGATATTACTAGTACATGTATTTAGAATGGCATTTCAAAGACAATTATACAATTTACAAGCAATTGCTTGACAAAAACGAAATGATTACTAATTTTTGTGAGCATAAGATCGAAAAAATATCTAAACAATGTCTATTATCAGGAGTTTATTGCTGGCGATTTGCTGCCGAAGGAACCACTCACTTACATTTGCCATTTTTTCGAAATATTTCTGTACGACTTGTCAATCGTGATGTTTGGTTTCATTAGATATTACATGTATAAAACAGCGCTACTGAAGCTTCCACCCAGAGAATAGGCACCAAAAGCTCCCTGACTTGGTGCTTAACGTATAAAGGTTGTTCGAAAACTTGCTGGCACAATATCATGGTAATGTAAGTCACCACTAATCTGGTTCCCGTCCCAAAATCTTACATTATATTAGATTAGGTCCGGTAGTCGAGCATAGTCTTTATTTGCCAGTCAGCTTTTTGCTGAAATATGGGGCATATGAGTGCTTCCACCAGTATTTGAACTAGGTTCGCCAGAATAGACGGCAAGTGTGCTAACCATTGAGCAACTGGTGGCAGTGTCAATCAAAATGGCGGCTGTACGTTAGTTTATTTAGGCAAATTTAAATAATCCCCATCGCTTCGATGAGACTTTGTATATCCATGGAAAATGTACAGTCTCTTCAATTAAACAGGTTTCGTCAATCGGTAGAGTGTCTGACTTGTAAGAATCAATTGATACCACACCTAAACTGTAATATTTGGGACGGGAACCAGACTAAGTCGCCACATGCAATGCCGTCGTGCTATGTTGCGTCTTGCCTGACTTACCTTTACATAAGTCACCGGATGATCAAACAGTAGGCACACTCTCCAGTTATCCTGCACGTGACCTGCAATCTGTATTGATGCTCGTATTGTCCCGTCAAAATTTCTCGAGCGATACGAGATCTCGCGTCTTGGTATCCATAGCGGAACAGTCCAACCCTTTGTGTGGAATGTATAACTGCCCAGGATAGGCTGTGTTGTAAGTTGGTGTCGAACAGTAAAGTTGACGGCAAGCATATGACCGGCAGTTTGATCGTGTGATTCTGGTTTACTTTCTATGACCCAAACTGTGTCGGTGTGGTACACAAGTTTCGTATTGTAAACCTGAAACATGATAATAGTATATCGCTGTCTATGAATGAGAAGGTCGTAAGTAGTTCTTACAATCTAATAAGACTCGTGCATATTTGAAATCTGCTTCTCAATGCGCTTCTTATGAGCCTATTTTCATGAAAATCGGAGTACAAAAAAAAGATATTTTGAGAGAAAAACTGTCAAAAAACCACTCTTTGTTAGGTCAACATGAACATTTCCGATTTTCATGATAATAGGCTCATAAGATGTACATTGCGATGCAGATTCCAAAAAATGTATGAGTCTTATTCATCTAAGCCAGCAATTTATACAGTTATAGACCAAAACCACTGACATTGACCTACATGTATTAACACAAAAGGCACAGTATTATTATTATAAGATTTTCCGATGTTTCGTTAATGTAATCGAAAGATGATTATTCTTATTCTGAAAACCATTTTACTCTCGTATACATTAACATAGTATAAAATATACATTTATAGTATGACAAGATATGGTATTCAATAAGTTGTGTATTTCTCAAGACCAAACAGAGATATTTAAAGTCCCCGAAAGAACTTAATATCGAATTTTCAGAAAACAGAATGTTCCTCTCGAGATAGAGTTTACAAATAAATGTTGCTTCAAAGTTTGTGATATAAGAGCTGGTAAGCCACACCTTAGTTTCATATGGTATTCAATGATTTGATTTTGGTAAGAATTGCGCTAACAAACCGAAAGGATTCTTTGGTAAAAAGTCATTGAGGAGTTTAGCAGAACGTGTTTGGTTTGTACGACTGGTTATCATTTGTGCGAGGGATGTTCAGAAATAACGTAATTTTTTGCTTTAAAACGCTAAATATTGTTCTTTGGGTACATATGATAGTGCATTTTGAAATCGGAATTACCTGGCCTCACGACTTTATATTCTGTTCAAAACATTTTTATGGATAGTATAGGTATTCGTATTATAGATAAATTGGAATGGTTACGATGAATGATACCTACCTCCACATAATATATTGGTTGGTCAAATGTGAAGTGGATTGACCAGCCGGATATATCATTGGTCAGTGGAATCCTACATTCAGCATTGTAGCCAGTTGACCAGACGTATAGAGCATTGAAGCGGTCAGCACGAACACATGTCGAGAGTAATGGCACGGTCAGTATTAGCCAATACATGTCTTGTTGTATATGTACCTGTGTAAAATCAAAGATGTCATACACTAGGCTACACTAGAAAATCATGATTATCAAATATCTCGTATGTTTTTTTTTTAGTTTAAACAATTTCTATTTCGATAGATATGCATTACTATGTGTTACATAGACAGGAGTCTTGAAGAAAAGAGGTACATGTATACATACATTAGTAACATGGGGGTTATATGGTAACTTTAGCGGGTTTTTTAAAAAGACATAGCCGATGTGTTTCAAATGGGCGATTTGGTCGGATAAGAATTCCGGATTTGGAAGGCTACATGTTATTTCACGGCTATGGCTACAGTCATGTCATCTTTCTTTTACTGTAGAACACGTTTGAACCGGCTGAATACTAATTCCAGGGGAAATGGGGATCTTGCATGAGTGCTCATTACATACGAGTTTTATTAACGAGTTGACAAAATAATATGACACGAGGCTTTGCCGAGTAATGAGTAATGAGCACGAATGCGAGTTTCTACTTGTCACATAACCTAAAACGCTCTTTATCGTTCAAAATGATGATGTACGCTGTATAGGTTTCACTTAGAATTAAGTGGTAGGCCTACTGTGAACGCGAAATATAATATCTTTTTCACCAGCTTTACATATTATTCCATTACCCTGTGAAACCTACGTTCCACGGTTTCACAGGGTAATGGACAAAACGACACAGCCACTGAAAAATATTTTATATTTCATGGAAAGCAAATAATGTTCCTCTTAGCGTGGCGTATATTTAATAGAAATCGATAAATAAATAAAATAATTATGGCTACATTTGTCTTCCAATGTTTACAAATTTCTACTTGGAACTGTAGCCAAAAACACATGGCATTGCTACACTGAGAATATCTGAACAAATATTCTTAAACGTTCTATATACAATCTAGTGTAAAGACATACTTAACAATTTAGTAAGGTAATGCTATGTTTTTTCTCTTTGTTCGTACAACAGAGGTGTTAAAACCAAAATAAAATGTACTGACCTATGAACATATGATTTAAAAGTCGCTTCCCTTCATTGTACTGAACACACTGCTGGTATATCTCATCCCGTACATGTAATTGCCCTTTATCTATCTTCCAACTCTTCTATTGTCACAGAAATTTACATCGCGACTACAGTCAAACAAATCAGCAAAAACCACAATGGGAACTGCGACTGTGGTCTTTGTTGATACGTCGTCTCTATTAACAGACTAAGTATTTAAGAACTAGTTCACTTCATTGAGGGCCCTGTGGCCTTATATGGACTGGCTAGTCAACCAAAGTGTGTATATGGACCGACTACATGTATACACTACTCGGGCTGACTAGCCCATATAATGCCATTGGGCCTGAAGTGGTGTGAAGTATTTCTTACATTATACCAAGCATTCAATTTCGATATTATACTAAAGTCTTTTGTAACTAATAAGAAAACATTAAAAATATTTTAGTTTCATTTATCTATGTGCTTTGTAACTACAGATCATTTAAGGTCTAGCATCTATTTTTAGTTTGCCTGCGTAGGCATATCCACCAAAATAACCCAGAAATATGAAAAACCGTGTTGGTACGTTTCAAGTATGAATCTCCACCCCTTGAATTTCGACTTTCTGATAATTTTTATTCAAACTAATGCATCTTTAATCCTTCGGTCCATATACACCACTTTGGCTGACTAGCCCTCCAATATATGGAGGATATTTGTTGAGTTTGGTGAAAGATCGTATTTTATTTCATCGAGTGATCACAGAAAATCAATTTTAATATAATTTTATGTGATCACGAGTGAAATAAAATTGATCTTTCACCAAAAATCAACACATTTTCTGTTTATTATATGCCTCAATTTCTCTTAAAAGGGTACCGTAATTGGCTTAATTGTAAAAATCACGTCGAAATTGGAACGTCACGACGTGACAATTGTGACGTCATGATGACGTAACGTACATTTTAAAGCCCGGCGCCGTTGACGTTACGTTTCTTTTTCTGAACGATACTGGAACCAGCTTCTAAATCAGTGAAAATAACAAAGTGGTAATTTCACTGTTATTTTCACTGTTATTTTCACTGAAAATTTTCCGTAATCCAATGAAAGCAAATAATAAAATGCAATTGGGTCCTCAGTGATGTAAACGATTTCTTAAAAATGGTCTGCTGGTAGACACAATGGTTCTTTGCAGTCATATTTATTCGCGGTTGGACATCCGAGAATTAGACGTCTGACGAGTGTCTAAGAGAGTCACACGAAGAAACGGATGGCTGTTTAGCAGTAGGCCTAGTGCTGACTCAATTGCTACAGACATCAAATTCTTCGGTGGCAGAGATGGAACCCCGTGATTATAGTTTTGCGATTTATTAGATTTCGTTTTCGATTTCAACGTTGATTGGCCTTTGTTGGTTGTTCGGGTTTAATATTACTGTGCGATGTTTGATATAATTGTAAAATGCTAGTAGAAGAGATAACGATTCTCTTACTACAAGGAGAACAACAAGTTATCGTACATTCGCGAACTCTGTTTGGTGCAACACAGGTCACAATTAATGACGCTACCGTAAACTGGTTAAATGTATCTCCCCAATGAATGCTCCGCTTTTAGGAATACTTGTATCGTGTCACCTCACTTCAACTATCCACTTCACAACCATTATTGGTAGCCGTGTGGCTGAAAGTTGGTTGACAATCGGTGTAAAACATAGCACTGGTGTCATCAAACGACAGTCTGGTATCATTCTCAAATTCATACATCTTGAGTTCAACGTTGGTCATCATTCGTGAAGAAGAATGTTTTATCGGTGGCGCCGTCACATGGCGGCGTAGGAAGAAAAGTAGTTTCAGGCAGTAAATACGGGGTGCGATTGTTGAAACGTGTGTAACACTAGTCGTTCTTCGAACAACTAAAAACATCGAACATTAAAATACGAACACAGGTATGGATTGAATATGTCTGGCAAAGTTAGACGATTTATTCAATATTGAAAAGTGTAATAAAATAATGTTGTTAAAGTATAAACTATGACGTAATGTTGGACACAGCAAAGTTAATTGTTTTTATTCGTAATTTACAGTAGGCCTAGTAATCCCGATTTGCCTACGTCGCTTCTTACATTTTTCGTATTGCTATGATGAAACTGAAAACCAGCATTTTGTCAGATGGATAAAAATGCTGATTTTTAATTCCGTCACTGTAGGAACTTCTGACGGATCAGACACGCGGTATATCGGGAATACTCCCCCTGTAAGTGGACACATTGTGCGAGCGTACCTCCACGGCGCCAAGTTTTGACCGGATGTAACGTCAACTGATGACGTCAATTGTTTTTCGGCGTCACCAGTGTAACATCGTGACGCTCTAAATACAACTGGTACCATCTTACTGACACGGACGTTTGCAGACGGACAAAGACACAAACATGCGGGGATTAACAATCTAAAGGTAACAAACCAATTTTAGTTAAATTTTGAATTGTTAATACGGCTACACTTAGGACGAAATCTAGTATTAAACTATATCTAATAATGTTGAATCATTGTATTTGAAGTGGCGTCCGAGCTACGTACAACCGTAGGTCTACATCGAGTTCTGCAGTGCAATTGGAACCACACCTCTTACATTTCAGACAAGCATAATGCATGCCAATCAACATGATTTGATCACAAGCACCAGTTTGGATTCAGCCAGGGAATATGCTCAACAGACTGAGCGTGAAGAAATGGCGGGAAATGATGAGAAGAAATTCTTAAAAATCAGACGCAGACGACCCAATGGTAATTATAGCATTTAAAATAGGCCGATACTTATAGCAAATGTTATCGATACAAGTGTTATAATTGCAGTGCCGGTGTAGCCTACGTTAGACACGCGTCTGGCTACTCAAACGATCATCTGAGAGCGCCGTTACTATAACTAAAAGATTGATAAGCATTGCGTGTGTTGGTGTACCAAATTAGCTACGCATTTCCCATTTCGACACTTTAAGAATAAATTATCAACTATTCTTTAAACAGATAATTTAGTTACCGACCCTTACCATCAATTTGGATGCTACAGTACTGTAGTAAAAGTTCAAACATAATCGATGAGACCGGTGACCGGCTCTTCGAGTGCTTGCCTCACATATATGAGACATACCGGAGTTAGTCCCCAATAGAATTGCATTTGTAAACCTATCCGCATGGATCATAAGTAAATGATAAACTAACATTCTCTGTAAAACGAAAGTCAGTCTAGAATCTTGTGACATTCAATCAAACATTCAACAAAAATATTCAAGATGGTAGAACTCGATGAAAATGTGAAGGTCTAATATAACGCTATTACAAATGGCTAGTTGTCAGAAAACAGATCGAGTCTCAAAAACATTTCGATGCACCAGGTCTGGTCAGGATGTACGGGAGCTTTCTGTATTCCAATACGGTAGATTTCTATTTTCATATTTTTTCTGTATTCCTAGATGCCCCACCTTTGGGTGAGAGTTCGCAGAAACAGAGGGGTAGAATGTCTAGAAATCGTCTCACTGGGTTGGAGCGACGAAATATACATTTATCACGACCAGTCACGCCACAAGCAGGAAGTAGCAAAGATACTGCACCAATCGAGGTTCCTTATATTGACCGTAAGTCTGATTCACCACTGTTACTGTGACATGTATCATCAGGGCATCTTTATTGAATATCACTGCGTGCTTGCTTAATATCATAACAAGTTAAACTTTATGTCGGTTGTGAATAACTCGGTTAACTAAAATGTATTTTATTCAATAGTGCACCTCCTTCCGCAGAAATTGAAATTGACCAAAAACAAAAGTTGATTATCAGTGTTTGTTAGAATCTAGTTGATGACACAGTTGTGATTCTAAAAACAACTTTAAGAATGCAATTAGTTTTTATTATTAATAAATAGAAGTAAAACTTTTTTACTTTCCCAGCTAAACTTCTGAAACATCTAACGACACTCCTGGAACAAGAAATAGATCATATATCGAATGTTGCACAAGAGATGCAAGCCAATAATGCTGTAGAGTCTAACATACTGTCCGTATATAACGTGATGAGACAACTAACCTGCCTCCGACTACAACTCTTCCGTTTCCAAGAGCAACCAAAGACAGCAACTCTGGAAATCGGTGCATCGCGTGAAATTGAGATGTATTTAGAAAATATTGAAACGGTTTGCGAGGCAGCGAAGGAGGTAGTGTTACAATATAGTGACGATACCGCCAATGGGGGATTTGAATACAGTCGAAAACACAAAGATACTAACACAGAACCAACAGAAAGAGTAGGTACTATTACAATACCCATTTTAATAATGATACATTCCAGGGATGGTATTCAATATTGATCTTACTTGACTTAAGGATAAGGACAACCAATCAGATCACACCATGTTAAACTCTTGGTCAGTAACAGGCGATGTGATTGGCTATCCCTATTCACCAAGATAGATAAGATCAATATTGAATACCACCCCTGGTATTAAAACTGATACTCTCACCAAAAACACGATTTAGTAGATTAGTCAAACGAAGATAATTTTAATCACACTTTAAATGCAGACCTTAAAAATTCCCCAGAGCTTACTTCTATCGACAAAACACGTGTTATATGGGCATTCCTGAACCTATGATTATTATGCTACTTGGTGTGAGGTGATTTGTTCAAACATCGGCTTCGTCTTATACTTGAGGTACATGTAAACATCATAACTATTTTATTGTTGTTGTTGAAAACAAGGCTGCGAAAGATACCTGTGTAAAGGAATAGAATACGATGGCAAATATGTATCAATGGCCCTGCTAAATGTACATAGCGCATTTAATTATTTAAAGGTTCCATTAAGACGAGCACCAGGGACGACAACAATAAACACGTTGGTGAGACAGGTCGAGCAGGACTTGTCAACAAGTAGGTTGTTTATTTTACTGTTTGGCGCTCCTGTAACTGCGCACGTTCATCAAGTTTTATACCCAGTTTTCCATAAACAAAGCCTGAAATTAGGGGTATACGGCAATTTTGTATAATGCGAAGTACAATTAAGACGTTGTTAAATAAACAAATAAGCACCTATTTGAGAAGAAATGTCATTCAAATGGCAACCAACAACCCATCGTGATGTAGTTAACGCTATATGTGCTCGGATGGTATTGAACTTCACTCAAGTTAGAAGCTGAATGTGTTGGTTAAGAGTAATGAGCATACGTAAACGGGACGGTGAACGATAACTTCACTATTTTGATTTCATGGAATTCAATACAAATTTTATCACGACATTTTAGTGAGTACAAGAGCCAATGAAAGCAAGATACACAATACAAAATATGGTTTAGAAAACTACAGACGACGAGACAGACAAACATGGGACAAACCTGATGAACAATCGTATAAGAATAAACTGCTATACCGTAAGTATTTTACTACTTTGCACGTGCATCATCATATTGTAGCTGCCTGGGTCGTATATTTCTGATTATAATTGTTCCAGACCATTGTATATGTATGCCATGTGGTACTTTTAACATGTTTTTGTAAGACTGAAAACTCTTCAAAGACATCGGAGTCCCAAACTTTGACGGTCCTCTTGCTAACGTCTATAACATGTACACGCATTTCTGGTCGGCTATTGGCCACATGTACCAGAAGTATTTTTATTTTTTCATAATATCGATGGTCTGGGTAGAGCGTTACATAGGGCCATTTTGTTCCTCTGGTGTTATAACTGCGATTTATCACATGTTTGACGTCGCGGTAGCGTAATAAAGCCATTATTTATTTTTTGATAATACACTAGTGTAATAAAACTATCACGCGACGTCATTCAAAGTATAGGCGACGTCGTCAAAGTTGCGCGTTTATTATAGTGAAAATAAGTAGCTATTTTATGTTTCGGCCGAAAAAAGGCTAACATGTGATAAAAAGAACATTACATTTGTGACTTTCCACATTGAATTTATTAAACTCGTTGAATAAATTCAATATGAAAAGACACTCATGTAATATCTTCTATATGTACCTCCCTTGCTAGTATTGACATGTTGATCTAATAGAAGATATATCTGGTTGATCTGGTCAGAATAAATTTACTGGTTAAACTCTTGCACTTATCAATGTTTTCCCCCATGGGGGAGCGGCGGGCTGACCCAGGGGAATTTGACATTTTTACTTTTTCAAAGTCTAAATTCCCACCCTAGAGCAAGGGCAATTTGTCAAAATCCCCTCACTGTGAGATGCTTTACATACCCCCGGGATCAAAATGTCGGCCAAAGTCAAAATTTCCCGGGACTCGGCACCATTCTGTCTGTCAAATTCCCACCTATCGGGAACAGTCTTCTGTCAAAATTCCTGTTTATGCCCGCCGCCCCACCCCCCTGGTGGAAAACATTGATAGGTGCATCTGTATGACTGAAATATTGTATGTGACACTTGAAACCAAAAGCAGTTAACATGTTTACATTATAGAGTCGGGTACAGTAGACACGTTGTCTGATACGGACACAGATGAGGAAATGTCCAACATAAACACCTTACAAGAAGAAAATCAAAAATATCAATGGCCAAAGTTGGACACGTGTGACCCAAACATGATTCACAAAGAGGAGACGTTGTTTAGCCTCATGTCCGAGATAGGTGGGTACCATTGATTAATAAATATTTCAGAATCTCAAGTGTAATGGGTGCATATTTCCTATTGGTCAAGTGTTTGTAAAATATGTTTTCATTGGGTAACCACCTCAGTTTGTTTACTCCATGTATATTGCTGTCATTTGTAAAACAAGTTTTATTAGCCAACTATATCAAAGTTACTCCATGTCTGTTGCTTTAATTTTTAAAATATGTTTTCATTGGGTAACCACCTCAGTTTGTTTACTCAATGTCTATTGGTTAGTTGTTTGTAAAACATGTTTTGATTGGCTAACCACCTGTATGTTCATTCAATGTCTATTGGTCGTTTGTAAAACATGTTTTCATTGGTTCACTACCTCAGTTTGTTTACTCCATGCCTATTGGTCAATTATTTGTAAAATATATTTTCATTGGCTAACCACCTGTTTGTTCACTCCATGCCTATTGATTGATTGTAAAACATGTTTTCATTGGCTAACAATCTATTTGTTTACTCCATGTCTATTGAATGTTTGTAAAACATGTTACCATTGGCTAACCATATGTTTGTTCACTCCATGTATGTTGGTCAATTATTTGTAAAACATATACACCTGTATGTTCATTCAATGTCTATATGTCGTTTGTAAAACATGTTTTCATTGGTTCACTACCTCAGTTTGTTTACTCCGTGTCTATTGGTTAGTTGTTTGTAAAACATGTTTTGATTGGCTAACCACCTGTTTGTTCACTCCATGCCTATTGGTTAGGTGTATCTAAAACATGTTTTGATTGGCTAACAGTCTTGTTTGGTCACTCAATGTCTATTGGTTAGGTGTATGTAAAACATGTTTTCATTGGTTCACTACCTCAGTTTGTTTACTCCATGTCTATTGGTTAGTTGTTTGTAAAATATGTTTTCATTGGCTAACCACCTGTTTGTTCACTCCATGCCTATTGGTCATTTGTAAAACATGTTTTCATTGGTTCACTACCTATTTTTTTAATCTTGTTCGCTCCATGTCTATGGGTTAGTTGTTTGTAAAACATGTTTTCATTGGCTAACCAATGTTTGTTCACTCCATGTCTATTGGTTAGTTGTTTGTAAAACATGTTTTCATTGGCTAGTAACCATTTAGTTTAGTGTCCACAACTTCTCTTGTTTTTTCTTCAATTCATGTTGCAGATGACCTAATGAAAGAAGTTGGTCTGGGGGACAAGAAATCTGAGCCTAGTAATTTAACCTATGAAGTCCTCATGATGGGAAGTGGAGAGATGAACAACAAGGAGAGATTAATACCGCAGAAAAAATCAGTTGCTCCAAAATTTGCAGCAAAGACATTTAAGCCAAAGAAGGAAAATAAAAATATCAGTAAATCTAAGGAAAAGAAGACGGATGTTTTTGTTGATGAACTGGATAAATTATTGGATGAATGTGACTGGTTAAATGCTACATGAAACAATAAATGGCCTGAAAATACACCGGTACTTGTTGTTGGTGTTACTCCATGAAGCATGAGGTCAATACATCCATCTCCCACAGAATCTTGTAAATACAAATTTTGATTCCGCTATTGCATAAAAAAAACCAACTATATTTGAGCCAAGATTTAGATCTTCAGGAGATCGTGACCTGTGTTTATCCATTAGTCCCTAGCAATAAATGCATAATGACATCTTTAATACCCCCATGCAAATGTATTTCAATGTGTTTAGAATAATTTAAATGCAGACAGGTTATGAGTGCCTAAATCACCAGCTTTTTTCTAATAACGGTATTGAGACAGTTAAACCAAATATAATGTAGTTCCCAGTAGCTAGTCTCTTCACATGAATTTTTAGTTTTACACAGTAGGTAAATAGGTTTTGGGGTCTATCATAGATTGACAATAGTGTACATAATACAATAATGTACATGATAACAGGTGTGGATTTTTTAGCTGAAACTACATGTAGGTCTATCAGCTTTTTGACAGCTGGGACTTGGATTTTTGACTTTTTGACAACTGGAACTTGGTCTTTCAGTGGTCAAGTTCATTTGTGTGTTGGGCATGATACCATGTAATTGTGGGATGTGATGTTTCTGTGCTCCGCTGTTTAAAGTGAGTGCTGCCTTTCCCTGTCACATTTTCTATGATCCTTTTGGACTTAATTCACCCTTTACTCCATAGATGTCACAGAGGAAGAAACAACAACAACTGCAAGAACACATATCACATTTTCTTGTAGTTCCTTATGAACACAAATATTAAATAAAATACAAAACAATCGACCAACAATAATTGTAAAACACAATAAAATGTGCTTTATCATACAATACAATAAAGAAGAAACACAGAAGCATGTATGCAAATATTCTTCGAAATTTTTTCCTTAGTAAGCACTAAATTTTGTACATGGAAATTTCATGGGGATTAAATTCGTCATCCATCTACATGTATATGTTTCGCCATTATCATAATTATGGCTATGTTTAGCTTCATTATAGCATAAAAACGATGATTTTGCCCATACTTTAACGAGGCAAAAACCATGCGTAAATATAAAGATTCACGCGAGAACGCGCTGTTAACCTCCAGTTTTACGTATGCTCGTTTCAGGGCCTAACCGACGAATATAAACGATTTTACAGCGTCTTATGAACTGCAATTCCCATTTTATTTGTAACTAGTAATTGATTTTCTATAAGATTGAAATAATAAATTTAAACATACCCGCATTATCCTTGTTTTCTTGGGTTTTGCCGATCCCGGAAGTCGACGCTCATAACAAAAACTGTTATGACGTAACGTTCGTATTCGCGACGTTACGTTTGTTTACGCGACGTCACCACAAAATCTCCCGCCAAAATGTATTTATTTCAAAATATAAACGCATTTATTGATGTTTTGTATACTATTATAGCGTTTACGCAAGCTTTTTCGTGGTATAACATCTGCAGAGTCCCTCGGGAGCGTTGGTGTCTTCGCCCTGGCGGGCTTGGGCACCAACCGTCCCTCGGGACTCTGCAGATGTTATAGCCCAAAAAAGCATGCGTTAACCCTACATTAGTGGCACATTATAAAATCTTTAGTGTAAAAGTGTATAGTGTATCATTCTGTTCCAGTTTGTGAAGCTTTCCCTAATTGTTTCAGTGTATTTCTGTTGATGGTTTGATTGTCATAAACCTGTATTCTGGTGTTTATGATGTGATGTCATCAGGGTAATTTCTCATGATGTCGCTTATGTATATGTGTACTGCAAGCAAATCATAATTCATACCACATATTCATACAGTTCACAAGCATTACAACTTCTAAATATGTGAAACTAAAAGTGTTTTTGATAGTATTTTGACACAAATGTGTGTAACAGAAAGCAATTATATAACTCCTGCAAAAATCATATGTCCTATAATTCCTTACAATATGCACAACAAGGCCGTACTTGGTACCAAGTATTCATGTGAAGTTTCTGTGAAACCCAACCAATGTTTAAAGAGGAAAATGCTGACAAACTTTGTGACCTTCATCCAGTGCAAAATCAATATTTATCACATAAATATAGTAATTTTCCATGTGAGAACAAATCAAGGAACAATGTTATCTCCAACGTCTGTGATAACAGATGTGTGACATCACCAGTTTTCGGCATGAAAATGTAAGAACACCGGCTTAATTCTTATGTTGTTTATATTGTATAATACATAATGTTACTATAAATACCGGTAGTAACAAATTCAGGCTGTAGCTAAAGCCTCGTAGGTGATTATGCTTTCTGTGGGCTGATTATCTAGGCCCCGCCCTTCACAATCGAGTATTATCCTACTAATATTGTAGACATAATAAGCCACCATTCAATAATCGGTACAACACAGAAGTTACTATTTCACCAACACACAGGTAGATGTAACCTGTACATCATTCAGCAGATAATTCCTTGAAGTTAAATGTTCCTTTCAGTAATCTACACGCAGGTAACTGTGCAGCATCTGTTGGTATAGTATATGGACCTTGTTCACCCATAAATATAGATCTGTCATAGTGTTAAGGTAGTTTAACAGACTGAAAATTTCTTGTACAACAGCTATCAACAGTGTTAACAATTGAAACATCAAGCTTTAAGCATCATTTTTCCAAAACACAAAATGTTTGCATGGCTAGTCATGAAAATGTTGTCAATTTTGGGGAAAAACACGCAAATCAGTATTTTTGAATGATTTTGCAAGTTTAGCAATCTACAATAGTAATGAATGGTACAAGTCGGTAGTCAGTCATAGTATGCAGTCCATAGCAAAATGGTTAGCGCGCTTGCTGTTTAATCTGGTGACCTGATTTCAAATACGGGTGGAGGCTCTCATATGCCTACCATATTTCAGCAAAAAGCTGACTGGCAAATAAAGACTATGCTCAGCATGGTCGTCAGTCATGAGAATAAACAAACATGACATTAACAGACGATGAGCAGACCTCTCTGGATCTGCGCTTGTTAATAAAATGCTTGACAAGTATAAAAGGATACGGAAGACGTAACACCCAGGTAGATCCAGCACTGAGGTCTATCTCTTCTCCCACACCAGGATGGAATATAGGACATGGATGTGGGGCTGGTTGTATCAATGGATTCACACTGACCCTTAGTGGTCCATCAGGGGTCACAATATAGATCCGCATCATCTGTGCCATATATCCTTTAGATGATCTGCACAAAAAAGAATGAAACATAACTAAATAGTCAAACCTGAGTTAAATGTGACCGCAATTAAGCAAACCCTGTCTGAAGCAGTCAACATCACAAATTCAGTTCAGTTATTAATTTTTTTATTTTTTTGTATTCCACTGTAACAGTCATAGTGGGCTACAATAGCTCTTTCTGAATAGACTCATTGATGTTTTAACATCCCCAGTGTTTTATCATTACGCACCAATACACCCTGAGACCACCTCTGGATCACCTATCAGTTCATCTCTCTCTAGTTGGGTGGGAAACACTGAAAATCATTCCAGTGTGCCGGCCCAGATTTGAACCAGGGACCTACAGAGTGGTAGTGAAGAGCACTAACCACTCCCTCCACTCATTACTTAAAATAAATTTGCCTATAATACAGCTAGTTAATGTATCCACGGGTATGGCTGGTTAGACTGATTTATAATCCCAACTTAGAAGTCTTTAAAGATGCTTATTTAATAGTCCATAGAACAAGGAAATCATCCTCAATTCATACAAGGGCCTGAAAAGTCTCAACCAGTAAGCTAGAACACATGTATGTAGAGATGAGACATTTACTGTAAAATGACTAAAATGACATATTTGCGTGGATAATAAATTTCGTGGATTGGGATAAAAATGCATCAGAAGTCTATCAATTGTGGGGATTAGATTTGTGGTTAAGTTCAACAATGAAATCAACGAAAATTCAACTCCCTCGAAAAATAATGATTTTACAGTATTATATATTCACTAACTTACCTACAATGACATGGACAATACAATGGCATGTCTAAGTTGATTAATTTATTTGCATTATCCTGAAATGGAAAATACATAATATTACATTTAAAAAGTTTTGGGAGAGATAATGGGTCTTTAATATAGGACAATCATCTTACAACAGTAATATCTTAATAACAGCTACATACCAACAAGAAAACTTTCATTGTTTGACAAGCTACTAAGTAGAGAAATATCAAGAGAGACTGCTCTCGGTGAGTTTGGAAAAATAAAACATAATGTTTACTTGGATAGCCTCCTTTCAACAAGAAAACCTTAACTGTTTGACTGGGCACTAAATAGAGAAATATCAAGACAGATTGCTCTTAGTGGTATTTGAATAATCAAACATGATATTTACTTTAACAGTACTAGTACTTGAAACTTTGATAATCTTCTCAGGTCCACTACAGAAGAAACGGTGACCTCGAGGACACTCATACTCTTCTCCGATAAATACACGTAGATTCATTTCTGTCAACTCTGAAATAGCAACATTTTTTATATACTCAGATAAAACCAGAGATGGGTACCATTATTTTAGAAAGTAATTAATTAATTACAATTAAATTGGACATTTTCCAATTAAATTACAATTACATTACATGAATTTTAAAAAGTAATTAATTAATTACAATTATTTTGGACAAAGTAATTAAATAGAGGATATTTGTTGATTTTGGTGTAAGATCGTATTTTATTTCATCGAGTGATCACAGAAAATCAATATTTTCACGAGTGGCGTAGCCACGAGGGAAAATATAATTTTATGTGATCACGAGTGAAATAAAATTGATCTTTCACCAAAAATCAACAAATTTTCTGTTTATTATATGCTTAAATTTCTCTAAAAAGTGTACCGTAATTGGCTTAATTGGCAAAATCACGTCGAAATTGGAACGTTACGACGTGACAATTGTGACGTCATGATGACGTAACGTACATTTTAAAGCCCGGCACCGTTAACGTTACGATTCTTTTTCTGAACGATACTGGAACCAGCTTCTAAAACAGTGAAAATAACAAAGTGTTATTTTCACTGTTATTTTCACTGAAAAATCTCCATAATCCATTGAAAGCAAATAATAATTATAATTAATTATTTTTATAAAATGGCGGAATAGACATTTACAAATATGACTCACGATCTAAGATCGGATTTCCAAACATTTATGACAATGTTTAAACATAAATTGATCATGATGATAATCACAAAGAAACGTTTCAGTGCATGAGAATGCATCTCCTTGCAAAATACACTGCAAATTGCATTTAACTTGGCAATTTATTTATCTGAACATTTGCAAGTTGTTATAAAAACATTCAGTTTTGTTATTGTTAGGTACACAATTCTGATTTATAAATAGTACTCAATTTTAAATGCTTTAAAATAGTGTATTCAAACATGGATGCTTTTTTGCAAATATATAAATACAAATTAATGTTTTATGCCTGTACATTAAAATACAACAGAAATAAAGAATATATATTAATAAATATACAAAATGACATGTATACATTGATTAGCCAACAAAACATTCAACAAACTCCATTGTGTTATTTATGTACCTTTAGGCTATATCAATAGTTAATGTCAGAAATCAGTGGCATGTGTATTAGCATTTATCACCTCTGAAAAGATTATCAAAATATGTGAAAAGGGAATCATTTCTGTCTATTTAGGGGTAATTTTATGAACAAATAATTGAGATTAATTGAATTTAATTGACCATTATATGCCTTTTTTGACTGTGTAATTAATTAATTACAATTAAAGTAATTGAATTTTGGCTTAATTAATCATTATTTTCAATTATTTGAAAAAGTGTAATTAATTAAATTATAATTGTAATTGTACCCATCCCTGGATAAAACAATCAGTAGAATATGAAAATTGACCTGTTTGTTTCACTTTAAAGTTTTTTACCAAGCACAGGTGAATCGACCGTCATCATAACAGAAAAATGGTTAAGAAATGATGTTAAACCGGAGTAATCAAACAAACATGTAGCATACCCTTTCCTCTAGTTCCTTTCTTCTGTTTGCCTTTCTTGCTGGAAGTTTCACCAACTGTGGGCCATTTATCTCTCTCAGCCTGCACTGTGATATCCCATGGTAACAGAAAGTTACTTCCACTAAGAAAACCAGGCAAGTCCAAACCTTTAACAACAGTATAAAGTCACTATAAACCCTGTAAATCTATAACATGTACTCATCACTAATTCAGCTAAAAACTGATCCATTGTTTTTCATTTATACATTTGTACTTGTGAATTTTGTTCTCAATTTAAATATGTCTTGAGGTTATTTTTATATAACTATAAGAATAGGATTTATTTTATTTCAAAATTAAAACAGAATCTTGACCTTCAACTCAAATTTTTGTTGAGACAAACCATTATCTATACATCAGTCATGTAGTTACAAAAAAAATCAACATAACCCTTGACAATAATAGGTTATTTGATATGACCTAACTTTACAGTAATAAGGGATTTGTAGCCAAGATCAAAAGAATACAATAAGAATATATCAAATATAGAGCTGGCAACATCAGAGATGTTCTCCGTCCACCCTGTCAATAACAACTGCCAGCTGTAGATGACTCCATATTATGCCCTGTCATGAGAGGGATGTATAACAAAAACAAAATTTCACATATACAAATTTTTGCGTTTTCCCCATTGTCGGCATATTCGCGGCTACAAATGTTCGCATTTTTAAGTTTACCATTAACAAGACATTTTCAGGTTTTTCAAGTTTGGAACATCTTCATGGATATTTAATGTCAAGAATTCATACCACAGGCAAATTCTGCAAACCTAAATCACGCGAAATATTTAGTAGGTTTACAGTTAAACTATTATCCTACCTTGTGTATGATTATAAAAGTTAGATTTTCCTACACAGACGAGAGACCAGGATGGGAATTTGGGTAACAATCCAGTGGGTGACTCTGTGGTTATCATTCCTGGCAAATACTCAGTCGTAGAATGCTGCCTACTTGGTAATGGACTTACTGAAATAAAATTAAATAGTACACTCAAACCTGAATTAAACAACGGTCATAATTAGCCAATTCAATATTTATTTTTTAATTGTTTTAAAAAATTATGACCCGTAGCTACACATAGGCACACCGAGAAATGACTAAAATTTACATGTCTTTAAAAAAATCCCCCAAATCTATACACTAGATACTTGCCTCTTTGCTTTTTTGTCTCTGGATACGGCCATGCAATTATTAATATTAGCAAAATCTGATCAATCATCAGCCTAAATTCCCCGACTTTCATGAGTTTGGTAGAAATATGAAAATTCACATTCAAAATTCTATGACCATGAAAAAATTATTTTCCCCAATATTTTCAATAACCCTGTAAAATGTACAAGGCATCTAACACTCTATATATCAGGGGTTCTACTGAGGCATTATGCCCAATCCTGAAAATAAGATGCAAATTTTTGTGTGCCATCAGGACACACCTCTGTGCCAAAACTCTGTTTAAAGTATGAAAGTTTAAATGACCATAACTCAGTCAAAACTTGTTTTTTTTTCTTCAAATAACTTTTATTTGTTGCAGGAAAGTTCATTATTATTCTGGAATTGTATGACTCCTGTGCACATACATACCTGGAGCAGAGGATGACTGTGACTGGGTCTGTGACTGGTCCTCTGTGTGCACCTGTGACGGATCCTCCGTGTGCGACTGTGACTGGTCCTCTGTGTGCGTCTGCGACTGGTCCTCCGTGTGTGACTGTGACCGATCCTCCGTGTGATCCGGATTACTAGCATGTGTTTCATCATGATCAGGTAGAGGACTGCAGTTACTTTGTCCACCGTGTACAAACATATCACTTCCGGCACCAGACTGACCTGTAACCAAGCAGGTATTCCAGCCATACAACAAATCAATAACAAGACATGGAAATTCTATGAAAACCAGATTTCGGGGGCAGCCAAGTCTAATTCTATTTTTAGTAACAGTGACCTTGACCCCACTGACCTAACTTTCAATCCCAAGCAAGGTTTTTCATATAGGCTACCTACACAGCAAGTTTCATCAGGATATCTCATTCCTAACTGAATTATCAATCTGAAATCAAGCCACTGAATTCGCCAATCTAGTAACCAGTTTCTTTCGTTGGAAAGATTGGTTAATAAAATCAATTCTGGAGAATTATTTCCAAAATAAGTTTCCATGACTTTTCCAGACAACTTTTATTTCTGTATACCGAATTCTGAAGGTTTTGCACATTTTTTAAAAATTGGAATGCAACCGAAGTCTTCTGGAATATTTGTAAAGCAACATTTTCAGAGAACATAAGAGCATAATTTTATCTTTCACAAAACATTTAGCCATTTTCCAAACCCGTTTCCAGTTCATATAAGGTGTGGAACGCTTGTAGCTTTAAAAAAAGATAATATTAAGTTGGACAGGGCAGGCAGCTCTCAACTTAATTTGCGGTTCTAAAGTGAGGTTTTTCTGCAAATATATTTATGAACTAAAAATCTGTAACAGTTATGATAACAAGTTGAATGATAACAACCAACATTAACATGTAGAGAACATGTGACAAAATGTCAACTTTCACAACAATATAACATGAAAAGTATAACAAGATGGGGGGTGTACTAGATTTCCTATGCAGAGGTTACATTCATTGACAATTTTTTGTCATTTCAAGAACAATGTACAAGGTATCAACTCATGCATGCCAATGTTTCGTACACACCTTGCATGAGATTAGTGATGGAAATACAGATTTCATAAAAATGAGGGAGAATTTCCTTGCTCAAAATTTAAACTTAAATTATTGAAGTTTGTATGCAGTTTCACTAATCACAATTCACTAACCATGCATGCTAAAAGATTGCTTCATGAATCAATCAAATCTAATATTTGTGATCATTATCATAATACAACCAAAATGTCAGGTTCCAGTATGGCCAAGAAATGTGTGAATTTGATCAATTTGTCTCT
The DNA here is from genome assembly GCA_947247005.1 of Spisula solida. Taxonomy (NCBI): domain Eukaryota; kingdom Metazoa; phylum Mollusca; class Bivalvia; order Venerida; family Mactridae; genus Spisula; species Spisula solida. The sequence continues at coordinate 38,568,184 of OX365957.1, read as the reverse complement.
GATCATGCGCAAGTAGAGTCTCAAATGCAGGAGATCTGGCATGTATTTAAAGAACTGTCCCTACAAATTCCAATGGGAAGAGCAAAGTGGCTGTAACACAACAAGAACATTAAAACAAGAGAATCAATGATCACCTAGTATAGAGTATTTGTATGGGGATGTGTAGGTTGACTCTGTGAATAGAAAACATAGTAACAGTGACTGTAAATATCGTTACATACACATTCATAAATATTTTCATACACAAATCATTTAGCTATAATCCAGAAAACACAAGACTGTGTTCAGTAAATGCTCAAGTTAAAATAGAAAGCTTACCTAAACTAAGAGCTAAACTAAGGCTTGCCATGCCCTGTGTGACACCCGATGGCTCAGTCTTCCCCGTACTGGATACAGAATCTTTCTGTGAGACTTTGTTACCTTGTGTAGACTTTGTTTTACCGAATGTGAGGGAGGAGAATGCTGCAGCCCTGACATCCGTACAACTTGGTTCAAACACGGGAAAACTGTAACTCTCTATTTTACCACAACATGTTTCATCCAGTTTCTTATAAAAGTCATAATTAGCTGCCTGTAATGTATATATATACAGTTATATTCTACATAAGAAGATTCAGGGTTAAAAGTCTCACTATAATAATTCATTGTTAGGTAAATAATGAATATGTAACTGAGTTTTATCATAGAATAAAGCATGCTCACTATTGAGAGTTTGCTACCCAACTGGAGATAAACTGGTTGGTAACCCAGAGATGGCCTTGTGTACATTAGTGTTGTACACTGGGAACGTTAAAGGACCAACATTTTATGTACTACCGGGAGAAATCTTTTAAAAATCCTGTAACTCAAAAAATATATAATCTGTGGCCTAACCTTATGTGTGAATGGGTCGTCCTTATCTGCCTGTTTCTTGCCACAATTACACGCAGCTTTCATACGTAGTTGACTAGAGTGTGACATCACAGGAAGGTGAGATTTTGTCTCCATTTCTACTTCATCTTCTGTTCTATGTAACTATGGATACATACAACAAAACATTAACAAAGAAGACCACTCTTCTGACCAAAGAAAAATGATCTTTTAACTGTAAATCACTTAATTTTCATGTAACTTTTATTTCGCTATTTTTTACGAAAATTTCAAGATTTTTTTGTTTGCACGCATTTTGAATCCACGTCATTGACAATGTCCAATTCTGGAGTTTATATTGTGATTTTTTGCGAGAATAATTATTTCACATGTCAACATCCTCGCAAATATTAGCGAAAATAAAACTCTCACGAAATAAAGTGATTTTTTACAGTATTAGATTAGTCTTAACTTAGAGGTTGAATAAAGAACAAATCAATGGCAATTATTCGACAAAACAACAAATGCAAAACAATGAAATTGGACTTTAGTAATGTGTTTTGAAATTTGAGATGATCTTGTTATTGAGGCAGTCTTTTCAATGAGATTGTGCTGTATATAAGCCACACAAATTCATCAAGTTTCAACTAATTTATTTCAAGATGATTATACAATGGCAAACAAATAAATGTACAATACAACAGTATTCACAATCAATGTTGATTTTAATATTAAAGACATTTTGAGGGTCAAAACATGGATTTTTTTTAATTTGAAGGGTCAAATAAAATCCCTACTCCTGAGTCAAATGGAACCACTGCATATAGTTAGTACACTATAACATACCGGATTGACACAATGGTTGCCTGTCAGACTGATCTCCTCACATAGTTGTCTTCCATTCTTCCAGTATCTTTCACATGATTCCTCTAACTGCTTTAAGTATTTATCACATGCTGGACCTCGTGCAAACTGACTGAATACCTTCTTGGCTTGTGCTAGCTGCAAATATATAAATTCCATTCATGAATTGCACACATTTTTTCACACACTGCTTTTCAAAGACTAGAGTTAATGATATAATTTGATTTTTTGCAATGCAATTTTTTCTGAAATATGTAGTATTACCATACTAATATTTGGCATTATTCGTTAATCAAAAACAAACAGAAGAAAATAATCATGTTTCATATAAAGTTAACAGTTCCAGCATTTTTTCAGTTGGGTTTACCTGAATACTTAAAGGGAGTACAATTTGGAGTGTATGGAAGATGGTGCGAGTGTTTGACGTATTGGTCACATAGACAAGGCTGCACAATGGTAAACACTTTCATGCATTTGCTTGTTTGGCATTGCATCAACTCCAAAAGATCTCTTTGCAGTGACATGAATCATAATAACTAGGACTGACTACTCGGCCACTTTCAGGTCATGTTTATCTGAGTTAAAAAGAGCCTATAAACGAGAAATTTCTGGTTATCGCAATAAGTCATATACATTGAATTGTATAGTCTCCAAATAAGTCATACAGTGACTGGAAGTTACAGGTGTTTTTACTCACAATAAGTCTTACAAGATGAAATGTATAGTCTCCAAATAAGAAATAGAGTGATTTGGTTTAATACGCTGTGATTAAGGCTATAAATGGATGATATATCTAAAGGAAACAATCAACAAGAGATGCTAGTAAAACACCTATGCCCCAATGGCAGCCCAATAGTCAGAAATGGTAAAGGTCACAGGGACCTTGGACCTACTGACCCTAAAATAAATAGGGGTCATCTACTGTTGATGACCAACCTCCATGTAAAGTTTAAAGATCCTAGGGCAAAGCGCTTTAGAGTTATTGAGAAATGGTAAAGGTCACAGTGACCTTGACCTACTGACCTCAAAATCAATCGGGGTCATCTACTGTTGATGATTAACCTCAATGCAAAGTTTGAAGATCCTAGGGCAAAGTGTTCTTGAGTTATTGAACACAAACCATTTGGTCTACCGACCGACATGTGCAAAGCAATATACCCCCTCTTCAAGGATGGTAGGCAAAATAAACAGAGATGGTACACACCTTGTTAAGATGATAATTGGTGACATAATGTGTAGGTAGATTCTCCTGGTAAGTGCTCTCAGCTACAGGAAGTACTTTGTTACATCGACTGTAAACATACAAATATACGTACATTACAAGATGTCATACTGATACTGACTCAAATTTGTACAGCAAGCTTGATTCAGGTAGAGTGATGGATGTGAAAGATTCAGCCTAATGCTAAAGATGAACTATGAACAGTATCAGTATTACCCCTGCTTGGCATTAGTCAATTTAAACCAAATGTTCAAACACGGCATTTGGATTGGGACCTGAGTTTTATTTCAGAAGATAACAAGTACATGACTTGAATGATTTCAAATCAACAAGGTCCCTAATAGGCTATGTTAGGTACATGGATTAGGAGTTTATAAGAGTAAGGCAAACATAAGAACTATTATACTGACTTCTCTGAGAACCTGAGATCTGTCTCCAGCAATGATTTCAATGTGTTACAATGTGGCTGTATTTTAGCATCAAGTTTCTCAGCAAAGAACATTGTATACAATTTGTTGGCCAGTGTAAACCAGGTTTCACTTGTGGGCAGCTGAAAAGAAGCATATAAAACAATGAATATTTCAATCCATTAAAACAACAATCAGTGGCAATGCATTTTGCACGGAGGAATTGTATACTGTATTCCTAGAAATGGTTTAGCGCATTTTAAGTTAGCGCATTTTGAGAGAGGTATCCTTTCGTGAAGTTTAATTGCCGCGAAAATGTTATCTCCAATGAATCCGCGAACGTTTCTAGCTTCTTCATACTGAACTTGCTAAAATCGTATAATCATTTGACGAAGGATAATTGTACTCAGGCATACATGACGAGGAAACTTCTTTCAATAAATACATCTTTATTAAATCTTAAGAAAAATTATGTTTATTTTCTCATTATAAACATCAATTTCCATCATCCTCTAAGAATTGTGCTTATTGTAGCTTGTGTAGACATAAAGACTATTATGACGTAGCGTGTAATGTGCTCAATGTAAACACAGGGGTACATGGGTGGGATGTTAACATTCAGTTTACTTCTACATATGAAGTTCGTTTTTGTCATGATTTAAGTCAATATATTCCTATATACAGGTATTTACAATAATCATTTCTCATATATTTGTCATGTGTTCAAATGTTTTGAATTTGATTGTGTATACACATATGGTGATGACAAACAGTCCTATAAATTTGCGAGATATGTCAAACATACCTTTATTCCGTAGCAAATTTAGTTTCAGGGAATTTGCAGACATTATGATTCCGTGAAAATTTGTAGCCGCAAATATGCCTATGGTATGAAAAACGCGAAAATATTGTATTCACAAAATAGTCTATGAATACAGTATCCCCTCTATAATAGGCTTATCATGGACACAATGATGAAAACTGCAAACCATTGATAAAGTTCAGGGAGGTAGTCGTTCAAGTTCTTAAATTTATTCTATGCACAGCTGGTCTTTTAACAGAGGGATTTTGACAAACAAAGTGGATTATTGAACACGAGGGCATGGCTAACACACCCCAAACTGGATTTTAAATTTATTCTAAAACTATTAAGATAAAGTGGAACAGGATGTCTTGCAAAAAAGCTAGTAATTTGTTTACTATCAAACAAGTTGCTATTCATTCGTTCATAGTGTATATACCATGTTCTGTGAATATCTCTATATACACACTTTTTATAAATATTTATCTTATTTAATTGGAGCATAGGGATAGCCAATCATATCACCTGTTACTGACCAAGAGTTTAATATGACGTGATCTGATTGGTTGTATAAATCCTTAAGTCAAGTAAGATCAATATTGAATACCACCCCTGTTACAAATGAACAATAAAAGATTTACCTCAAATGTAGCAGTGACTGGATGCCTGCCGACATTATCATCAAAACCTTTAGTAAGTGCCATATCCACATGTTGCCATAGAAACTCCTTAAAACTAAAGTCTGGTAGTCTAGATGATGGCGATGACCTTGACCTATCAGTACTACCAGGTACACCATGTCTGCTTGACTGGTAACTTTTCCGTGGTGAATCACCATCTGCAAATATAACATCAGTTCATACCATGAGGTATCGTTTCAACATAACACCACAAAGCATCACTACATCACAGTATGAATCCCGATACACCGCTTCTCAGTTCCGTCAGAGAATTGTTCTGTTTTTATATGGCTCTGATGCTTCGTGGTATTATGTTGAAAACCCCTTCAAGTACAACTTGGGCAACCCTGACATTGTTTTAAATCTTCTGTTGTTTGTTTGCGGTCAATCAAGACTGTCATAAGCGCATTGTCATCTGGTTTTTCCCTACCTAATACGCAAATGATCTCTGGCTTTTATGTGATGCAAGTAGACTCCTTGGTTCTTTAATGTTCCCGTAAGACCACCTCTGGGTTACCAACCAGTACATCTTTAGTTGGGTGGGAAACACTGAAAAGTGTTTCAGAAAAGACCAAGTGCTCCAGCAGAGATTCAAACCGGGGACCTCTTGATCTGAAGTCACGAGTGTTACTCACTTGACCACCATGTCACCAAAAACAAAAAATCTTTTGATACCCCTCCATGCACAATAATCATGTTCAGTTTGTGATCATGTTAATAAGATACATTCAACACCCCACACATATTTTTAATTGTTTTTTATTTCTACCATTCAGAGTATAGTTGAACAATTGACAATTCCACTTAGTTATTTTCCAACTTACAAATTCTGAACCTTAGTGGTGTGTGACAAGAAATTGAAAGTAGGCAACTTAAGAACAAGCGCGGAGTAAGTTTGTGACATCCAGACAGACAGACAGGCAGACAGACAGGCATCTAACACAAATCAGTATGTCTCCCCTCGTAAGTACAAAATCAATATTTTGAGCAAACAAGAAACAACTGTCTGAAAAATACTCTATACTTATAGAAAAGAGTTTTTTCAACTTCAGTTTGGTCAACTTGACCTGTTCCGATTTTCATGAAAATATGCTCATAAGAAGCGCCTTGTGATGCAGATTTCAATTATACACAAGTCTTATAACGTCACAAGTAGCATTCATGACCTTCTCATTATAAACCAGCAATATGTTGAAGACATAATAATACAAAAAGAAACAGTAGATGGGCTAATGATGGAAACTGGGTATATAAGTGAACTGAATGGTAACCAGTAGTCCTCCGGTCCATCCACACACATACACTACACTGCACCTGTATATATAGACAAACTATCTATCTAGACTTTACATGGAGTTTTAAGTGAGCATAAACTAATATATATAACACTCAAGTTTTACTATGTTACTAAAATGAAAATATTGTCACTAAATCAAAATCCATAAGGTATAATTATTTTTGTATACAACATAAGCATTCAGACATATAAACGACTAAGCTATTAATTATTACACAAGATAATCAAATTTATTATTTTCTATAAAAATTTAAAATAAAAACTTGAGATCCTAAAAATAGTTTCCCACAGGTTTTTACGAAATGTCTATAAATAGTACAATGATAAACATGTACATGTAATGTAATCTTATCAGACAGGACAGATCTTTATAGACATAGTATACTGCTTACCAAAAACAACCCATAATTGGTCAACTATACAGTAACACTGATAAAAATTGATCCAAGATGCGCTTTGTGCTAAACTTTTTGCCTTAATGTTGTTCCTATTGGTCAATGGTATTTCAGTCATATTGAGACTACGGTACCCAGTGACATTATCCTGACACCAGATGCACCAGCATCAAGCAAGTACCATTTTTAATGCATACATGCCATGTTTCGCAGACCCCTTTGCGTGAGATTGGTGATGGAAATGCAGGAAATTTCAATAAAATGTAGGAGTAATTTGATGACAATACCATGCATGCTTCATGTAGCAACTTAAACTATTATTTGTCATCTTTTTCATAATGTAAACAAAAAATGTCAGATTCCAGTTTGTCCATGAAATGCGTGAGATTTGATAAATTGGCCTCTGATCATGCAGGAGTAGAGTCTCAAATGCAGGAGACTCGTGCATGATGCAGGAGATCTGGCATGTATGTTAATGACTTTGGTATGATGTGGCATGCGAATGAACCAAAGACATCTCCAAACAAAACGCTCCACCATTTGCCTATCAAACAGAGTTGCTTTGTGACATTAAATATGCCAGCAATTTGTACTAATTCCTAATGCAAATGTGTTTCAGTCAGAATCATGTTCATCAGTCAGACAGGTTTCAGGAAGTGTTTTTTAATAGTCTGGTTTGTTTGATTCAAACATTTTATATAATAGAGATTGCTAAATGAAGAGATTTTAGGGCGAGAAATGATCATTGGTTTTAGGTAGCACAAGGGAATTTGGATATCAGGGTGTCAAATGAACGAGATCTGACTATATATCATATACTGTAAAGTCTTATTTTTCATGGGGGTTAAATTGTCTTTGATTTCAAAGTTGAACTTAACTACAAAATTTAATTCCCACAATTGATCGACATGCCAATTACAGAACAAGGTTTTATCCTTCCACATTATGCAATCCACAAATTTAAGACCCCAAAAATCGCATTTTTACAAAAAATCCACAAAATTTAATACCCACGAAAATAAGTGATTTTACATTATATACCTGCATCTCGTTGTAAACTGTTTTCTTTGATCTGTTGTAAGAAGAAAGCTACCGGATCAGCAGCAGCTGTTTTATACACATGGTAAAACACAAACTCTTGATTGGCCGGTACAGCAAATAGAGAATTATTGCTGAAATACAGGAAATCATTCATTGTCAGGAAAATACATGTACAGTCACATATGACTATGTCTAGTCAGTTACGTAAGATTATAGCAATTTTTCTCCGAATGGGTCCAATAAGGTATTTTTTCTCAGGTAGGGGTCCAACCAGCTTCTATGCTAGTGGGTCAAACCAGCTTTTTCTCTTTGATCAGAATGTTAGCCCAGAAAAACTTGTGTTAATATAAAAGGTAACCTTATTTTATCTTTATGTGATATATTTTGCATTTAAATGATGATGACATTACTGTATTATGCAAACATTCTGTTTCAATATTGTTTGCATATACTTTTTAAAATACTTTTTATACTAGAATGTTGCCAAGAGCTTTAATTATATTTTATACAGAAACTAACCTACATTGCAACCTCTATAACAAACCTTGGCCTAGGTAAAAATTTTAAGGTGCTGTTATAGAGGTTGTGGCTCTCCACTCCAGAGAGATACTCTGGAGAGGTTGAACTGTATCTATAACTGATATAAACCTCATTCTATGAGGGTAGCATGCAGATGTACAGAGTACTTACCTTATATTAGTTATAACTCGGGACTTCCTCAATATTTTATAGATCTGGTCTTCCATACAATGCTGAAGTCTCTTGATAGGATGAATCCTCTATGAAATCAAACATTGAGTCTTAAAAAACAGAATGATTGAATAAACAGGCGATCCACTAGCTTTTGAATCTGACGGGTCATTTTGATACTTTTGACTAAATTTTACTATTTTATAGGCAAAATACCCATCAGTTAATGAATGAAAATTACCATTCAAACCAAAATCTTGAGGGTCAAAATGTGGCTTTTTGGAAATATCAAGGGTCAAAATCCCTACTCCCAAGTCAAAATGGAACCCCTGATGAACAACCAAATCAATATCCACTATAATAATTTTTTTTCTCAAGAAATATGGATAATTGTTTGAATAAATAACCTTTTAAGTATTGCACAAATCTGAGAGCCAATTCATGGTCAGGTGGTATAATAAGCTGGACTTATAATCCAGAGGTTGAAAGTTTGGTTACCTGCTCCACCACTCACATTACTAACAGTCTCTCATTAAAAGTTTTGCTAAAGTTTTGCTGACCGTTCGCGACTACAAATTTTTCCGTTTTTTAGTTTACTGCAATGTCCATATTAACGTTTTTAGCACTTTTGTGGCAATTTAATTTCGCAAAAAAATTTACCACTCGCAAACTATGCGAAACTAAATCGCACACAATAATTTCTTGGTTTACAGTTACCATAGTCCTTCAGGGAGGAATTAATACAAATTTCCTATATCTTAGCTTCCAACCTATTACAAAATCCATGTTTTATGTAATACCATACATGTTGTATGGCTTTCGAAATAAAATCTAGTTTAAACTAATGTTATTGAAACAGCCATAAAGCAATTAATTTTTCATTTTGCCAATCAACAAACTTAGTTACCACCCCTCCTTGAAATGATATTACAATTCCTGTTGGTCACAACTAGAATCCAGCATGATTACAGAATCATAGTGAGTGTGATATATACCTGTGGTCTGGTCCTGTACCCTGTGTTCTCTACCAATTCTTCAGGATCATATTCTATACTAGATGACTCATATACAAACAGTACTCGAGGTGAACATGGTCGACCATTATACTTCCATTCCTTGGACACGGGGAGGTTATACAGCTGATCTGTTACACACTTCTGTACCTTCATTCTACATGTAACCAAAAACAATATCATTCTACATATAATACATGTCGTAGTTTATACTAATTTATTTAACGTCAATTGTGTTTTTTCCAACTTATTTTATCCATCGAGGCTATGAGAGAAGAGAAGCTTATTTCCCTTTTATGTTGAGCATCTAGCAAGAGAATTTCTGGTACCATTTTATTTTGTCTTTGGTATGACGCAGCCTGGGAGCAAACCGAGGACCTCCCGCAAGCGACACGTACTCTACCACTAGGCTATCGAGGAGGCGGTTCATGTGATAGCAGTAACCTTAAACTATGACTTAACTTAAAATCACACTGAAAAAGGATTTTCATCTGAAACATGTTTATGGCTAAAACTCCAATTTTTTACTGATTTATTCACTGAATATAGCAGTAACCTTAATTAACTTACCGTATAGAAGTAACCAGAATTAAACAAACACCTGTGTTATAAATAGTTTTCCTGGACTGTATCCTTACAAGTACTAACTTAAACATCAACAAGGAACAAGCAACTTTTTCACATGTGGAGGAAATATTGATATCAAATTTTCATGGAAGGGTATGACCTGCCACAACCAGGAATCAACAGATCACCTGGTTATAAATCTAACACACTAGCCATTTGGCTTTTACTGATTTACTGCACAGCATTCAACAGCATAGAGCGTGAACGGTTAGAAATATGTCACCTACCTGATAGAATCCAGAATTCGAAACAATCTGACATATGTAACATCGAATGATGAACCTGGGTGGGATATCTGAAACACAGTTATTGTACGGTATAATTAAACAAGCCGAGTGTGTCAAGCAAGTGTCAGCCCCACACGCAATCCCCTACAGCTGAATTTTCTCATGCTCAATGTGACCTAGACCGTTGATTTCAAAACGCCATCTGCAGGATATGAACATCCTCCTACTGTAGGTTTAAATGTCATGACTTAATGTGCTCAACAGTCAGATATATTCTGGTCAACTATAAAATGCTGGACATGTGTTGCATTCCGATGCACATATATGATGAAATTATAAACATGGTATCATCTACTTTTCAGCCAAGTTGAATCATAGGGGTATTCAATCAATTTTACATTAAAATGTGTTATTGCATTTGTATAAAGAGACCTATGCTCAAAATATTGATAGGAATTTTGTTTTTTACTTTTTCCAAACGGAAGTACGTCAAAAGATGTTTCCCCAAAACCATAGGAATTCCCGAAATCATAGGAAAGAAGGATATGTTCTATCAGCTGCATGGGTATGGCTAACCAGATGTTAAATAGATGTATAATCAATAATTTTCTCTTGCAAATACTTACCACAATAATGTGTGAAATGTGAAATAGGAAGAGAAGACATTTAGCATTGTGACAATCCTCTTGTTGCCATAGTGACTGGAAATCCTGCAAGTAAACAAATCAGTTCAGATACTAGTAAATGTCACACTGTAAACCAATTTACTTTCGCGAATACTAACTTTTGCGTTTTGCTGATAGTCAGCATATTCGCGACTACAAATTTTCGCATTTTTAAGTTTCCCGCAATGTCCATATTAATGTTTTAGCACTTTTAAAGTGACTTAATTTTAAGAAATTCTACCACTTGCGAACTCTGCAAAATTTAATCGTGCAAAATAATTTCTTGGTTTACAGTACAATGTATATAAATGACATATTATATATCTATCTCTTTCATTATAAGCATAATTACAAAATTAGCATTTGTTATGTGTAAAATTCAGGCATTCTTGAAATGAAAACCACGAACAATTATAAAATACGACTACTGCGGCCTTGCAATGGGCTCAAACCGCTGTGACCTCTATGTGTGACCTTCATATTGAAGGGAACAAAGACTAGCATCCGACACTTGGGTCATAGTGAGTTGAACATTTGTGCAGAGTGAAGTTAGAATCTGGGTATGCATCAACCAACCAACATACATGTAGTGACATCAGGTCATTTATCTACCCTAGGAAATGGGGCCTTTGACCTTCAATTCGAGAAATAAATATACTATTTGGGTCAAACTGCATGATTTAAAAAAAATTTCATTGGGAAGGACCTTTGTAACGGCCCCTACTACTAAAGGGAAAAAAGCCATGAATGTTACAAGAAATCTACCTCCATTTGAGAACATATATAGCAAACCTTTATTGGAGCATCTTTGAGTCTCTGACAGACTGTGGCTAGTCTTGATGTATCATGTACACTGACGTGATGTAGATAAACAACATTAGTATCAGTGTCATAGTAACACTCTATCTCTCCCTGAAAATATAATCATTAACCCTTTACTCCATTGGAGATTCTAGAGTGTGAACAAGGTTTTATTTTTCTTTGATGTGACCTTGTTACCTTGTTTTTTACCCCCAGATGACCAAGTTGCGAAATTGACCTAGATTTTATAGTAGGGTTCGACACTAACACTGGTCCACTGGTCCGAGGCCAGTGGTTTTCATGGAGGATCAGTAACTCTTGGAATGCAGGTGGTCCCATTCCACAGAGCATTTCCAAAAAAATATTTTTTTAAACAGGATCTAATCGCTTTTTAATGAGCATGACAACTTATAATAGAAATTGTTGAATTAAAACTTCATTAACTATTCAAAATTAAACAAAGTATACTAAGAATATACGTAGTTGCACTGTATGATGAAGGTTGTTTTTTTATTGCTCAAAATTTCGTAGGACCACCTGGATTTCTGTTGGACAAGCATGATTCACAAGCTAGTTAACAGTCCAATTTTTGACGATGGACGACGGACAAAAGGGGCGAACACAATAGCTCACCTAAGCCAAAGTAATGTCTTCATACAAGCTGCATGTTAACCAAATTTTATTGAAGTACGCCTAAAGGTATATGAGACATAATCTGAAATAGAACCTTGACAAAAAACCTTCAGGAGATGTCAGGGTTAGTACCGTGAATAGCTCCACTTATTCATCAAATATATATAGTCAAGCTAAAAATAAATACTTGTACATCAGCCTACTTACTGCATTGATACTTTCTTTAAGGTGATCACGGACACCCTGAAAAAAAAAAGAAATCACAATGAGGAAACATGAAGACTTGATACATTAACACAAGTAGGAAGTGATAAGCTCACTTTCAATATCTCAATACAAAATAGACCCACAGAAAGATACATGATCAATGATTGTCCTGATCTTAACATGAATATAATAGAGTTTGAGTTCTGTTCTGGGTGAAGTCATGCATGATGGTGAAATTTTCATAAAAATGTTTTTTACTAAATAGATATTCTACAGAAGTGAGAATTCAAGACGACAACTATTAAACATAAGGCTGAACAGAGCACAACTATCAAAACTTCTGAATTATGTTCATCTAAACAGCAGTCATCGACAGAGTAGGTCAACTAACGCAAGATAAAATGTGGTTTCAAATTGAACATACACAATATTGTTATAAAAAATGGTGAATTGGTAAAACACATATTAAAGTATAAGCCCTAATTTGCATGAACAACTTGGTTTACAGCACAAAAACAGCTTTTATTCTTGTTCCATCTGTGCCGGAACTACTCAAACACAAATATGGATTTTGGTGCCTGAAGAAACCAGACATGCGCAGAAAATTGAACCAGACCAGACTATAGTTAACGCTAAAACCAAGCCTTTATGATATCAGAATGGAGCACAACTCGGATTCGCAAAAGGGACGGTTACATATTACAGGCTAACAGATGTAAGGTTAGACTGTGTTTCAAACTGAACATACAACAGTTACACATATAACCTACCTTAAATACATCTGCATCTAAAATAGGGTTGAAAGGTGATGCCTTTGAGGAGAAAGCCTTGTAACTACTCTTACCAACAACTGAAACCACACATACTTTATTCTCTTTATACTGGTATGGTCTGAAAAATAACCCATTGTTAACTTATAAATAAAACGCCCTGTAATTTTTATCAGCATCTATTCTAGCAAGTTAATGTTTACTTATAAATACTCAATGCTGGAAATTTAACAGTTTGCAATAGTTTAGAACAATTTAAAATCATAGATCAAAGGAAATATCATCTATGAACAATTACTTTGTTTTGTTGATCGAATTATAGATGTGCACGGTATTACCGGTATACCAGTAACCTTGGTATCATATCTCTGCACTCACTGTACAAGTTTCAGTGGTTTAGTTTTGTTTTTTCGCTCAGATGTGTGTTGGCCATTGGGCCATATGATTGTGGTCTGTGGGACTGTCATTTCTTATTTTCTGTGCTTGGCTGTTTCAGTTGAGTGCTGCCTTCCCTGTTAAATTTTCCTAATCCTTTTGGTACTAGCCAAACAAGAGCTGTCCACGAACAGCGCGCTCCACTATTGGCAGCACCATGCTGGGATAGTACAATCATTATATATTCAAAACAAAATGCTTCATAACAGCAGCATTAACCTCTGCTGTGTAGAGGTTGGGGCTTCTAAGTCGAAAAAGGGGATAATTTGGACAAATTATGCAGGACCATTACCTACTCATGTGTAGGTCCTCTTGGTGATGAAGGTAAACAAATAAGCATTTCTTAGTCCAAAAGGGGGCATAATTTCAACAAAATGCTAAATAGTTATCTTCTCCTGTGTAGGGGTTGGGGTCATGATGGTGAACAGGTATGCAAAGTATCAAAGCAACATATCAATGCACTTTGAACATATTAGAGGTTAAACAACCTGTACCTAAACTTTAACATTTGTATTTCTAAGTCCAAAAGGGGGCATAATTTCAACAAAATGCTTGATAGTGTTACCCACCCCTGTGTAGGGGTTGGGGGTCATGATGGAGAACATGTATACATAGCATTATGTGAATGCACTTTGAAAATATTAGAGGTGAAAAAACCTGTACCTAATCTTTAACATTTGCACTAAGTCGAAAAAGGGGGCATAATTTAACCAAAATGCTTGATAGAGTTACCTACCCCTGTATATGGGATGGGGTCATGATGGTGAACAAGTATCCAAAGTATCAAAGCAATATGTCAATGCACTTTGAACATATTAGAGGTTTAAAACCTGTACCTAAACATTAACATTTGCATTTCCAAGTCCAACAGGGGGTATAATTTCAACAAAATGCTTGGTAGAGTTACCTACCCCTGTGTAGGGGTTAGGGTCATGATGGTGAACAAGTATGTAAAGCAATATGTGAATGCACTTATTAGAGGTGAAAAAACCTGTACCTAAACTTTAACATTTGCACTATTTGCATTAAGTAGAAAAAGGGGCATAATTTCAACAAAATGCCTGATAGAGTTGCCTACTCCTGAATATGGGTTGGGGTCATGGTGGCAAACAAGTATGCAAAGTATGAAAGCAATATCTCAAAGGACTTAGAGAATATAAGAGGTTAAAAAACCTGTACCTAAACTTTAACAAAAGTGTTACGCCGACGCCAACGCCAACGCTCGGGTGACTGCAATAGCTCACCTTATTCTACGAATAGTGGAGCTAAAAATGACACTGTAGGGGACGTTTCATTGAAATCTTTCGTCGTCTTCCGTAGTTAGGTCAGGAGTCGATACCCACTGTTAATGTTGACCTCATTGAGCAGGTTAAAAATGAGGTAGTCGCCCCTTTCATATGGCTGTCAGTCAAACCATTTCGACGCTAACAGTACCTGTACTAGCGTCGAACACAAAAGTGCCCAAAAACTGGTGGAAATGGAATTTTCGTGAAATTTACATTTTTACGCCAAATTCTGGCATTTTTGTCTCTGTATGTGTTAAATACCATATAAGAATACAAAAATCATCGAATACCTAGTAATATTCATCGTTACAATAAGTAAATCAATAAATAAATCAGCACGCACCGAAGCGGATAATCTCATGTAAACAGTGAAGTCTCAAGACCGTTATCCGTACTGATTTGATTTCTATAATTAACATTATTTGAATTGTTCAAACAAGCGTTAAAAGCTACTCGTCGTGTTTTTTGTTTGTTTGTCGTTTCCTGACAAAATCATCTTAATTTCACAACAAATGTTTGTTAATTTTCTGTTTGTTAGTTTCGGCGCGATTAATTTTTTAACCGTTTGTTAGAAATTGAGAGTGCCAATGCCCGAGTATTCTGATTGGTCGATAAGTGAATGACGAATTAACGACAACTACAACAATGGCTGAAATTGACTTAATAATATTGAGGTCATAATTGCGACATAGCCATGTTTAAGTCTAGATATTTCATTGTGGTTAGACCTTTTCATATATTTTATAAGTTCTAAAAGTTCCGCGGATTATGTCCGCGGAAACTTCAACTGTGTTTTGGTCACAAGTATGGCAGTCTCCTTGGCTGGACCATCAGAATTAATAAGCAGCCACTTGGAGACAGCTTAGCAGTCTAATATGGCTGTGAAAAATCTTGGCGAAAACCATACACATAGTGACATATCCTGACCCAATCTAGAATGCAGACGATCTGATGGCAGCCGCAATGTGACCTACATAAACTAACTCAGTATCCATTACGTCTAGAAATACAACCATACTTAACATTTGGTTTATCAAAAAATGTCACAAAGGAATTAACAAAATTGAGAATAAGTGCACATGATCTTTTAATCGAAAGAGGGCGGTACCTAAGGCCTAAACTTCCAAAGGAATTGAGAATTTGTAATGACTGTAATTATATAGAAAACGAAGAACATTTCTTACTACATTGTACAAAATTTGCAGAAAGTAGGCGTGTGCTCCTCTTGTTTTATAATATCACTGGATCTATTATCGATGATATAGAACCAGACTCAGAAAATTCTTAAAAATTCTTAGAAAGCTTCTTAATCCAATCAATCTCGGAGAATGCAAACAAACCTGTAATTTCATTTAAAAAAACATGGTGACCAGATACTACTAGCTGTTTTAGTGTTTCGATAATGTTTCATGTTTCACTAAATTACTAATGTTCACTAATGTTCTATATTACTTTGAATGTTTATTATTGATATTGTATTGTTATATATACGTATTATCCCATAGCATGAATTGTCTCGACAATACCCAGCTATGTATGGAAGACACTATTTCATGTGGTTTTCTGAATAAACATATTCTATTCTATATTCAGTTGGACTAAATGTCATTCTAGAATTTCTACAACACACTGAAACCGAAACCAATCTATCCGAATTGTGTACACTTTGAAGGAAAACAACTGTTACTGTAACAATTACGCGACAATGCCAAGTTTCAACGTATGCATTGGCTCCATAATACATTTTTCATGATATTATTAAATAAATCAATGATAACTTACACAAAATCATCTCTAATCGGGAAAGTAACCGCAGCAGCTTCGTGAGCAGACATTTTGGAAGTGGCTACTGTAGCCCGTTTCTAATACGTACTGGACCGGGAAATTTTACACGCGATGATCTCCCCTTACATAAATTTTGATTCATCATTTTTACTGGGGGAACCCCAGTATTCGAATTAAATAGCCTACCAAACCTGAAATCACTACGATTTTAACGATGTAATTTCTCCATAACCAATTCGCCCAAGCAAGAAAGAAGTGCCTGCAAATCTCAACCAATATCGTAATTTTCAACCATGGATTTATAAGAACATTTGTTTACAACAATGCCATAATTCGCGGGGGTTACCATTTGTATGACCCTGGGGGCAGGAATTTTACCGTGGTTTGAAAATGTAAAAATCCCCGCCGTTGGGGGAGCATGGTTTCAATTGACTGGTGCATAGCCACCTTTGGAATTTACTGTAGAGATGTTGTTGCTGTATAGTGAGATTGGGGGAAAAGTGTTACATATGCATTATTGTAACATCATAAAATTATTCTTAAGTTGACAATGCAAGTTCTTTAATTAAACAATTTGACTATGCATATACAATTGAACAGCTTTAAATGGTTCGTTCATGTAACACATTGCCCCGACCTTTTGGGGATACTCTCGACCATGTATTAAAAATATACCTACACACCAAACTACTTTTGAGGATAGTCGGTATTTATTACATCAAAGATAATACACATATCGTATTCTTGGATTACATGTAACATTTTACCCTAGGGACTGTAACACTAAGCCCCAGCCCCCCTACAGTGCGCACAATATATATAGCTCGTTAGTCATAATGTTAAATCACGATATTCTTTGTGAGAGGCGGTGTTTGAAACATTGTGTGCTAGTAGCAAATTCATATCCCTTTATTATAAGAAAATGTATATCACTAGAAATCATTATTCATACATTTTCAGGGGTATATTGTAGATCTCACCTGGCATTCAACATAATGTAATGCTTCCTTACGTTTTTTGTATATTGATACACGGTGCCAATGCGCCAGAGACACCATCAGACCATGACACTAACGTAGCCAAATTGCTCATAACGTCATGCGATGGCACGACGTTACGCTTTTTACGTATGTCTGCTTTTCACTAAAGTTCCATTTTGTCGAAAATAATGCGTGATCACCGCTATTTTTTATCGTTGGTGCCTATTGTGTAGAATTACCGCATCACTACGGTATGTTTCATTAGTTGATTGAATCACTTTTTGTTGACCATATTGCGCCCTGAAATGAGTAGGGTGTCGCAAATACGCAGTGAAATACTGGTCAATTTTCTATATAAAACCGTTTTCGTTGTGAAATTGTATGTCGCAATCGCTATAAATTTTACATACACTCAAGGACTTTAAAAACGCCTCAACTGATTCAATTCCCAATATCGCTTCAAGTAAAAATTTATGTTATTGCAAAATCATTTTACATGTGTATTAATTGATCTTTCCTACGTGTTAATCAGTTTAGTTTGTAATATAATGTTGCATCGTTATTTTCTTGGAATCCTGTAAGCGCACACACCCTAGGCAAAAGTGTGGGATTTTCAATTGTAGATCTTAACTGGACGGAAACATACGCTGGTCACGTCCATTTTACGCCCTATGCACATTGCGTCACGTTGCTAGGAAAGGAAACAATATTTTGAAAAAGTAAAAACGACATAATACGAAGGGCATATTAAAGCATATTTCTGGAGATTTTCATTAGATTCCGCGAAAAGTCGATTTTTTACCGGTGGCGTCGGAGAAAGGTCCTGAACGTCCTTAAAAGTACATTTTTTGTAACTCGTTGAGCAGACGAACTTAACACAATTCGTTGTTTTAACATTCATATAACAGTTTAGCTAGAAATTCCTAATCTAACGTGACACAGTGCTTATTTTTAACTATTTACAATATTTGCATTTGTTGATATTATTAATCCAAGTTTCATCCTTTAATTTACCAGAGATCTTCGGCTAAATATTTTGGGTCTACCTTTGCTATTTCTAGCATACATGTAGACTTGCGCCTTCCTGTCTAATCAGTCTTGATTGTTTAAGAAATAAAAATCTGTTCGCGTATTTTGTCGGTGAATAAAACATGGACAGGAGTTCGGATGCGGAAAAATTAAATCACGAGTGCGTAGCACGAGTGATTCAATTTTCCGCACCCGAACGAGTGCCCGTGTTTTATTCACCGACAAAATACAAGAACAGAGTTTTTATTTCGATTCTAAATACGATAATATTCCGCACTATTTAACTGCGCGCATTCCATTTTCACCCATTTGACATTGAACCTAATTCCACGCTGAAATTGAGTGGCTTATTAGCTGGTACAATTACCTCCCTCGTTAATGCAAACGACCTTCGTAATTTTCTGAAGGAAAAAACACATTTTAAACATTGAAACAATTTTAATAACACGAGCATAGTGTATCTATGTCATGAAATGAAAAATATAAATTAATTGATTAATAGAAATTTTTATGAATCTTAATTTCGAGAGTATATTGGAGTTTCTAAAAATAGATGCGTCATAGCTGTAACACTGGATTCTCGTGAAACTCGCGGTCCGTTAAATATTTACTATAAAGTTTACGTTCATTCATTCATAAATAGGTCATGTGATACGGGGCGTAAATTGTAACAGCCAATTTGTTACCATGTTTTATGGGGGTAATAAAACATGGTCAGGTCTTCTCTTTGTTTAATGGATTTATCCGCAGATCGTGTTAGAATAGGAGTTATGAAATAAAAAATACGAGATGACATATCAACTTGATTCCAGAAACCGTATATTATGTATTGTCAGTAAAATTGCGTTCAAGTTAATTTACATTAATAGTGTTTCCCATCACGAAAATAAAAGTTTCCATAAACCTCATTTCATAGTCCGATGATTTCAAGTAATTAAATAAATGTTTTGATTTTGATGACATCCGATGTTATATTCGCAAGAAATTTACAGGTAGTATGCAATAATGGACACACTTTATTTGAATATTGAACTTATTGAACTGATATACACAGTGTATAAACGAATCCTCCCGGTTATCGCAATAAGGCATACACGTTGAATTGTATAGTCTTCCAATAAGTCATATAGTGATCGGAAATCACATAATTATACTTTTGCTCGCAATAAGTCATACAAGTTGAATTGTATAGTATCCCAATAAGTAATACATTGATTTGGTTTACACGCTGTGTGATATGTACGACGGTGCAGTTTTATAAAAAATACTATCAAATACTAAAAGTTACCTTTGGAAATACGCTTCTAAGATGCCACGAAGTGATGAGTAAAATTTAATTTAAGTGAGCGTATTTTAAATTTTTATTTTGCATGATTAATGTGCAAAACATTCTTCTGTTTCCCGCTGCATGAAAAAGTCGATTTTGCTAAAACGTTAGTCACGGGATTCTTGTTTCGTAACGACGACAATTATGTTAAATACCTCGGAGTGTGTTAATTGTGCTAACATCAGTGCTAATGCGAGTTAGCAACGGAATTGAAAATAGAATACCACCAAGTGGTTGATCTTATACAATATTACCGCGAAACTTAGTCCTAATGTTTATAGTTCTACCAGCATTGACTTGGAAGGAAAACTGCTGATGTAGAGCTGTAATTTGACCACATCGTTTGCTTAAAATTAGAAGGTCGTAAGTACAAAATCAATGTTTTAAGAAAACAAGAAAAAACTGTCTGAAAATTACTCCTTACTTATGGAAAGAAAGCTTTTTAAACTTCAGTTTGGTCAACATGACCACTTCTGATTTTCATGAAAATAGGCCCATAAGAAGTGCCTTGAGATGCAGATTTCAGATATGCACGAGTCTTATAATTCTAGTTCTAAGCCAGCGACTTGTCTTGTCTTAAATATTAGAGAGTTTGCGATGCGAACGTGTACGACTACTTGTACGTGTAGCTAACCGTTCACGTATAAGTACACGATGCAATTGAAATTGGCCTGTGAACACAACGTGTGCGTGTAACATCACATGGCAGTTGTAACATGACCTCTTCGTGAATCGATAATGAGTGTTTATAATATTCACACTCAATGTGACAACAGGCGAAGCAATCTCAGGTTTCCCATGCCGACGCATACCTGTGTGGCATAGTACACATTATTTTTTCGTCTGTCACACGTCCGTTCCTTGTACAAACTACACATACCTGGATGACGAATTACCCAAATATGGTATTCACGTAGACGTACGAGGGGTGATCCAGAATTACGTGGACTTTTGCTCTAAAAGGTTAATTTAAGGTCAGATCGGTATGAAATTTACACCAACGCGGCTGTTATCTATTATTGACAAGCATCACAACACATATCTTAAAACAATTATTTGCATCTACAGTTATACGCTACCATAGCAACACATAAATGCTTTCGCGGATCAACACAGATTTTTTCAGTAAAACTTTTTACATTATTGCTGATTGTTACTGTATTTCTTCATTTAAGAATTCAGAAATATGGCATCATGTTGTCTAATATCGTATCGACAACTAGGTGCAATTTCAAGGTTAAATTCGTTATATTCGCCATGTTATGAATATATGTGTTACTATTGTCATGTCATAATTAACGTAAATAATGACGTCACAATAATTCATTTACAGTCTCATAACTATGCGATTAGGTGTACATTTATGAAAAACCCCAGTGCAGACAAAAGAAATGTTGGAGAAATCAAGTGTAAGATATCTTGAATCACGGCCACTGGTTTTTAAATGGCATAAACGTTTTAAAGTCGGCCTGGATGATGTAACATTCAATGAGGGTAGAGGTAAAAACCCGACGTTGACTGAATCGGTACTGATGTTGGTATGAATCAACTATCCGTGACATTAGTGGAAAAATAAGATCTTGCAATGCTTGTAAATGTACAGTTCAGTAAATATTGACAGGACGAATAGATATGCATAATATAAGAGCATAATAAGTTAGGAAAAATAAAGAACAGTTGATTAACAGTGTTCAAAAGCATCATGAAATTTGTTCGTCGTACGTTATTTCCGGGCTGCCCCGCGATTTATAACTATACCCTCTTACAGACTCTGTATTTTCGTTATTTATTATCAGATCCGAATGAAATTTGGTATATCTGTGCAATAAGTATCAATATTACATTGTCCACAGATTTGTAACTGTAGGTTTAACGGTTTTTGAATTAGAGCAAAACTCCACGTAATTCTGGATCACCCCTCGTATATGTTACACGTTGCCTTTCGCAACCTCTCTATTGTAGCGCACATACCACCTTAATTGACACACTAATTTTCTACTACTATGCCTGGTAAGAGATTCGTTCACTTAGGTGATAGGTATAATCATAGTTTTATCGACTGTTATCCGAGTTCCATATTGTAACAAATAATCATAAACATTTGCTTTCAACGGATCGACACACATTGATGTTCATAAACACCCATCTTTGTTATAATAAATATACATGCTCATTGTAGGTGATATATAGAATGTTAACCTTGTTGGCGACCATGCTTTTATTTGGTTTTATATGCTATTTTAGGCATACTTTTGTTCTCCAACATGAATTACGCTAGGATATTAAGTGAAGGGTCTCGAATGCACAGGCTGGTCACTGGCTGGTCACTGGATATGTTTGAGCATTGGCATAGGAAGTCAGCACGTACCCTATTTGGACCAAACACTTCCGAGCCAAATCATATTCTACTATTGTTTACCTATCTATAAATAGGTAAACAATGATAAGGTTAGGTTTGACTTGGGATAGGGTACGTGTTGACTGTCTATGATGCTGTGTGAATTGGACACCACGTGACACCAACCTCCCCCATGACTCCCGAATACTTCTTATTGTTTCACTCAGTCCCAATACACTTTAATTAAGCATGTTCCGTGGCATTGTTGGCTTTAAAATTGCGCAAATTAATGTAAAAAACCGTATTTTAGGAAATAGGAATTTACTAAAAGATGAAGATGTTTTAACCGCGTACGACGCTCCTGCATCCTGAATACGGTCTAAATTGCTAATGAATTCCATGTACCAGAAGAGGGGATGTCATTCTCATGTATAGGTCATCAGTGAGTACACTACCAGGACAGACAGTCTACGCCACAGGTCCATGAAAATGTCCAATACCGTCTATATATACATACTTAAATATAATAATTTAAATATATACATGTATATATAGGTGGACTGGGTCACTTTTCACGGACTTGTGGTCTACGCTGTATTATTTTGTCCTGAGTGGGTATTTGTCCTATACTATTCTGTATGTAAAACTGCACATTGTAACTTTCATCACCCATAACGATAAACCGAATTGCATGTGATTTTTATTCTAACATTGTTTAAGTACTGTCAAATCTTTCATTTTTTATGGATAGTTGTCGGACTTTGTCAACAATTATTATGTGCTGGCGTTGCTCCTTTATTTATGACGTAACGTCATTTTTCACCGAGGCAAACATACTCATTGTCAATGAAAAGTTACCACCCTATTGACTCTTATATTTTAAAATTCACGTTGCACTGTGTTAAAAGCCGAACACGACTATGTTTTGACCTTACTGTGTAGTCGCAGCTGTCCTATCTAACAATATTTAAATGCAAACACTTTAAAACTTTTGTACAGATAGGTCTTACTGTATACAAAATACAGAGATATATACAAGTGGTTACTTTTCAGTGCCGCACAGTATATTACAGGATTTGACGTAAATTGTTTGAAATACAATAGAAATGACTATGCCTATGCTACCAAATAAAATGTTGACTCGAGCAGCTTGTGTTAAAGAAGGCCTTTCTATCAACATACATTGTATTTGTTTTAATCGTGGGTATGCGTTAACAATGTCTTCTCTAATAAGGAATTTATAAAGATAAAAAGATAAGGTACTACAGCAAATGTTTAATGTGTTTTTCCAAAACGGGTAAACACGTATTTTAACAAAGCAAAAACGTATAAAATGCTAACACAACTAGCATATAATGTGAATGCAGACTTATAGTCAACATTCAGATAATACAAAATGTGATGCAGTATAGTCCGGAGAATTTGAGACGACCCTCGACCTTCTATTAGCATAATTTAACAGCTGAAATACTGTCTATACATTTTGTATTTATAATCCCGGTTGTCTGTTTTTATAAGCGGGATGTTTTACGAAGACAAATCTACAGGATCGATATTCCACGATTTGCTCGCGGAAATTTACATATTCAACGCAAGAATCTTGTAATATATTCATGCATAAAGGTCAGGATCAGGTCAAATTATCCGTGCTATACAATGTATAAAGCGTTTTAACTTACATACACATGTCCTGTAATACAACGTACGAGCCACATGGGCTTAATCCCCGGCTTATCATGAATGTTGTTCCGTTCTGTGATGATTTAATTAGCTAGCGGATCACCGCAAATAGGATCGGACTTATCGGGATTCTAATTTTAACCGTTTCAAAGATTGATCCCTTCATCACTTGCCCACGGGAGACAGTATACCAGTATAATTATGCTATCTCAACAATACAATAATAATTATTCATCGTAAGTACATAATCAGTTGCACAAAGTTCATGCTGACAAGATGACATTACTAACAAGCGCACATTAAAAACGTACAACTAACTGTATACGTAAGATGATGAAAACCTGAGCAAGTATATAATCACAGCGCATTATTCAAAGCAGACCCGACTTGGCAGCTTAAAGCTTTCATCTGGACAAATAACACGACCAAAAGTTCTATCATGGATGATTGGGATATTTGTTTGGAATACATTGTAACCTGTTTTTGTGAAATTTGGTTGTATAAATAAAAGTATTTGGATTAAATGATCCGTACATTTTTAGATATGCATGTATGTTCTTCTTGCATTTTTGCATAAGAAAGACTTAAAAAGATACGGCTACACTTGCTTTAAAATAAAAACCCACCATAATTAAATTCATGATACTCTCATTGCTTGTGAATGCAATCGAATAAAATCTAGTTGGCATATAATAAGTCATCAATTGGATAAGAACCGAAGGCATGGTACACGACGGTAACATGCAATCATGTAACGAATAACGTAACATGCTTAATTAAATGTTAGCCATGCTACCTATCTACTACCACGGCTGATCGGCTCTCTATTTCACTATGTATATGGATTCAGATCGATTTCATGAGATGCAAATCGTAATATAACAGCATTTAAACTCGAATGTACGAGACATTCGTATACATCACTGGCTTAAATTAGAATGAGAAAGTCGTTAGTGCTACTTGAGACTTTATAAGACTCATACATATTTGAAATCTGCATTACAAAAGATAATATTAAGTCAGACAGGGAAGGCAACACTTCTTATGAGCCTTTTTTATGAAAATTGGAACAGGTCATGTTGACCACACTGACGTTGAAAATGCTTGTTTTTCTGTTAGAAAAGAGTAGTTTTCAGACAGTTTTTTCGTGTTTTCTCGAAATAGCATTTTTGTACTGGTCTTAGCCAGCGACATGTACATGCAACGAGGGTATTCATCAACAAGTACGTGCTAAATCAAGCAAAACAAACCAAATCATAGCCCTTATCATGTTACGTGTATATAATAATAATATTAATAATAAATACTTTATTTATGGAGGGAGCTTACTTGACATAATTGTCAATTGAGCAACAAATCATGGCATCAATAAATCTAATGAATATGTTTAAAATATCAGCCGTATAATTATATATTGAAATTATAAATATGTCATATAATTTGTTTAAGGTGGTAGACATGACAGTTGTTTTAGTAAAATAATATACAGAACAACTACAAGTTCATTACATACCAACACAATTGTACATGTACATTTATAAGTATAAAACATGTATAAACATATAAATTAGCTTATGATAATTACATAATATTATGCGTTTAAATCTGTAACTTTCAACTACTTTAACTAATATGAAATTATGCCACACACTTATGATATTTAATATCAAATAACGACAAATTACATGTACGTCATTCAGTCGTGTGCTATCAATACATTTATGACACAATTTTCCATTTCATGGCACAATGATGGGGAATTGAATCAAAACTTACCCTGAACAAAATGAATACTGTTATAAAAGCTGTATCGTCAGCATACAACCATGAATATCACATCAATACCACATCAAAAGAAAATCAATTGCTGGTTAAAGTTTTGACCGGAGACGTACATAAATGTCTTTGTTTGGCTATATCGCTGGGTTAGAATTACAAAATCATTATTTTGAGAAAACAAGAAAAAACTTGTCTGAAAACTACTCTTTACTTATGACAAAAAAAAAGCTTTTTCAACGTCAGTTTAGTCAATATGACCACTTCCAATTGTCATAAAAATAGGCTGATAAGAAGCGCCTTGAGATGGAGATTTCAAATACATGATTGTATGTATGAGTCTTATAATTCTAAGCCAGCGATATGATCGGACACATTATGGCATGGTAAGTTACGTTTTAAATACATTTGTATACTCAATTACAAGGTTTAGGGTATATGGAGAAGGTTATTTTTCTCATATATGCTTTCGGTCAGTTCATACACATGTCGACCAGCAAGGACTACTTTTTCAAGCATAGTCAAAACAGTTTCATAGTCTTGTTTACACATAACACTGATCAAATCCTTCCGCGAAGGTAATAAGTACACTGCAATGGCGGCCATTTTTCTTGTAATCCAAGGATGGTGTTTGGATAATGTCTGGTCATAGACTTCACTCGCTATCTTAGAAGTTTTGTCTTGATCTGAACATTTACTTATTCTTGACATAAATTCAAGTATGAATTCCAACGCCCAATGGAGTCTCAATAGCGTCCTTGAACCCGACGGATTGGAGCCCCGATTTAAAGCAAGTGTATTGCTAACTTCATATTCAACCATACTTCGTGCGGTAACATAAAACTCTCGATCGACACCTTCCATTTGTTTCTTCTCCAAAATTGATATTTTGTGTTCCAAATCCGCAGCGACGAAACCAAACAATCGACCAGTCAATTTGAAGAACCTGAAAAATACAATTCATCATAATGTATAACAGCAGTTTCAACAACAATGTAATTTCGGTACACAGGGGCTTAAACATCGCAACCATTCGACAATGCCTTACATAAGTTGGAAAGCAGACCTCGCAACAACTCGACAACTCCCGTGCACTCTGAGACTTAGAAGTAGCAATAACTCGACACTTCCGTTCACTCGGAAACAGACCTCGTAACAATTCGGCCATTGCGTACACAGGTAACTGTATCATCGAAAAGGAATAAAAAAATGAAAAAAAATGTGTAAAATTTATACATTTATTTAGACAATAATTATTGTTATATCAATTTCGTATCCGTGATTGCGTACGCATCGGCGGGCCGACAGACAGGCAGATGCGGTATCATGAATACCGACTTTCTATTATCAGTTTGATTTTCCCATTGACCAGTATACAAGTTGAGTCTATGGTGGTGAATAGGTTTTTTGTCTACCGTCAAGTTTGGGCGAAAACCTTTCATCAGTGAAATTATCAAGTAGTTTATATAAATGATGGAAGAAAGCTGTGCTTTATGGAACGAGTGTGACATGATGCTGTGAGAAAGTTTGTAGGCGCACTTATAACGATCTTTAACATCTTTATGATAAATAACCCTTTCTATTACTCCTACTCATAAGTTTCTACGAAATCATGCAGAGAAAGATACTTAGATAAAATACGTCTGACCAGTAATACAATATAGACTATAATAATATGTTATTTGGTTTAATTTTGTCTCAAAAATATCAAACGATTCGAATGACATAATGCATCTGATGGACACGGCGCTTTCAAAAGAACCCCTAGTTGCTGAAATTAAAATATGTTTTCGCCACCCCTGGAACTGAAGCGGACAGTCTGCACGCAAAAACGAATCAGTGAAATATGATAAATGTACAGCGTTATATTTTCAAATACGGTCTAGTTTGTTTATTACTGACAAACAGGTAAATAGTACGAGCTAAACAACGAGTCATAAGGTAGAATAATAATATGGGATCCCTAGAAGCCGATATCCAGGTGGTGCGTTTGACTTTTAGAAACTAAGAAAGGCTTACATTCACAATAAATAATGGACCAAAATAGTGGTTTATCTATAGACAATCAACAGAAAAATCGAAGATTTATTAACGTACCTGCAGAGTTCATTATAAGCAATGAGATATTGTTGTAGATCAAGATCATCATCTTCCTGTGTTGGGCATTCTTTCAGTGCCGTCAGTACAAGTTCTAAATCAAAGTCATGTTGCTTTCTGTGTGTAAACACGTGGTAATCCATTCTAATTTACAAACAATCGGACGTATCAAATTGTAATACCCTCTAACTACCGAGCTCACATTGATCGTGAAACAAAAAAATGTTAAATTTATATCCTGATGTTATAACACCGTGGTGATCTCCGTCGTACCTATTGTTTAGATTTGGTGTCCTCAGTTCAACTTTCAGCACACAAACATTCACATCATAGAATACCTTCGTGATATCCAACGATCGTTTCATTACACAATGACCAGGCGTGTTCTAAACAAATACTATACAGGCACACATCCTTGTTTTATAAAGTCCATTTTTCTAAAGTTCGGATGTTACAAAATGTGTTCACTCATTGTGCACATGTACATTGTATTTGTCCAGTAGTCCATATCAGGTCTTAAATTATATATTAAGTTGACGTGTAAATGAACCAATATTCTGTAAATAGATTCTAATCTAAGTCCAACATGTGCTAATCAACAAATTCTTATCAAATCTAGTATAAACCGTTAACTTATCCAAACTGATCCAAACTGATCCAAACAAACTCATTTTCACTTAACCTTTAATTTTATGTAAGCCAAAACACCTGATTCAGTACATATGTACTAAAACGTGACACAGATTATTTAAAGCAAACGTAAACAAACTATATGTATATATATTATTAGTATAACTTCGTATAACTCCGGAAACTTTCGTCGGCGAATTACGGAGAATGTTATCTATTACGTCCGAGTTATTACGAGAACGGCGATTGTGTCCGGACAGTGGCGAGCACTAATGAGTCAGTTCAATGTCGTCTGATAATGCGTACACTTTATTAATTTGTCATAACCCTTCTATATTTAATCTTTTGAATATAAACAGGTATATGAGTCCTTCACATTGAAACGTTTGAAGAACGTGACAGACATATTTGATTATTTACATGAGATGATTCAATCAAAAGGCTGGAAAAATTGAACACTTGAGTAGAACTATAGTACATACAGTCAAACCTGTGTGTTATAGTACATACAGTCAAACCTGTGTGTTATAGTACATACAGTCAAACCTGTGTGTTATAGTACATACAGTCAAACCTGTGTGTTATAGTACATACAGTCAAACCTGTGTGTTATAGTACATACAGTCAAGCCTGTGTGTAAGTAGATCTATAGTACATACAGTCAAACCTGTGTGTAAGTAGATCTATAGTACATACAGTCACACCTGTGTGTAAGTAGATCTATAGTACATACAGTCACACCTGTGTGTAAGTAGATCTATAGTACATACAGTCACACCTGTGTGTAAGTAGATCTATAGTACATACAGTCACACCTGTGTGTAAGTAGATCTATAGTACATACAGTCAAACCTGTGTGTTATAGTACATACAGTCAAACCTGTGTGTTATAGTACATACAGTCAAACCTGTGTGTAAGTAGATCTATAGTACATACAGTCACACCTGTGTGTAAGTAGATCTATAGTACATACAGTCAAACTTGTGTGTAAGTAGATCTATAGTACATACAGTCACACCTGTGTGTAAGTAGATCTATAGTACATACAGTCACACCTGTGTGTAAGTAGATCTATAGTACATACAGTCACACCTGTGTGTAAGTAGATCTATAGTACATACAGTCAAACCTGTGTGTTATAGTACATACAGTCAAACCTGTGTGTAAGTAGATCTATAGTACATACAGTCAAACCTGTGTGTAAGTAGATCTATAGTACATACAGTCACACCTGTGTGTAAGTAGATCTATAGTACATACAGTCAAACCTGTGTGTAAGTAGATCTATAGTACATACAGTCAAACCTGTGTGTAAGTACATATATAGTACATACAGTCAAACCTGTGTGTAAGTAGATCTATAGTACATACAGTACATATAGTACATACAGTCAAACCTGTGTGTAAGTAGATCTATAGTACATACAGTCAAACCTGTGTGTAAGTAGATCTATAGTACATACAGTCAAACCTGTGTGTAAAGACCACCCATTGAAACAGCTAAAAGTGGTATTCGTTGGCAAGTGGCCTCTTTATAAGTTAAAACAATATCAGTGCAAATGATAATGATGGAATGAAGTGACAGGCCCGTAGCTACGCTGAGGAACACCGAGACGCCTGTTCGGAGAAAATTTGAGAAATTACGAAAAAAGCATGTTCTTGAAGAAAAGATGCCTCAAATAGAAACTAGAAAATATTTGCATCGTTTTTTTTGTCTGTAGATACGGCCCTGTTGAAGATGAAATGGTTGTCGTTGCACACAGGTTTAGTAATATTTGCCTTTGTGACAATGTGGTTTTTATACTAAACAGATTTGACTATGTGTTTTAAGATATCTTAACTTATACAGTTAAATAACAATTCTCTCCACTTAGTGTGTTTTTATGTGGGTATAAATGGAAAATCAATAGACTATACAATGTGTATAATTGTTTTGTATAAAACATCATTTTCTCATGCATTTTATGATTTTGATAGCTGATATCATAGTGCAAAGTACACAATTTAGAATTATCGCATATATATATTGATGTTATTTATGCACATTAACGGATCTCCACAACAAACATTTATATAATTTAAATGACATAAGCATTAGAAATTAGAGTTCTTATAACTTGTATGATTTTTATGAGCATGTCAAACGAACAGAAATGCTTATAAACGTATCTGTAGAATACACGAATATCAATATGATCACTGAAGCTGTCCTTCAGTAAAAAATAGTGTCTGTGTACAATACTCCTCTAAACAGTATACCCCCACTCAGAAACCGAGTAATTATGAGCGATATTGTCATATGAGCATACGCTGTTCTATTTTATCCAGTCACTTCCGGCAAAATCTGCCAGTTAACGGGGTGCCGATTAAACTTAGCTATAATCGGTCCCCTGGTCATGTGACTAGCCGTCACCTTACCACGTGATCTGACGGACTTCTTCTTATATGAGAGTTGCCGGTTGCAATTCCGTACCCGAGGGTGAGGTTTTACTATCATAAATGAGCTGGTGGTTGATCGGTTATTTTCTTCGACTTACCTGCGTCTACACAACGTCTATCAATGTGTCCGACGTTGCGCGCTAGTTAATGAAAGAGTTACAATATAGTCCCGAGTTTGATCCCCTTACTGAGCAGATTAAGCGACTGGATAAATTGAATACACGTAATAGGTTAGTGCCGTGAATGAAGTAAAAGTTTATCCGGCTCGGCTGCGGAAATTATCGGATTCGCATTCAGCTCACCCGATAAATTCCTCCGCCTTGCCAGAGTAAACTTTTTCATACACGGCACTAACCTATTATTCTCTATTTATAAGCGTGTGTGTGTTTTATCTACAGACTATACATGTATAAGAGTCAACTTCAAAATTCGCAGGTTTTCTTGTCCTGATTGAATAACTTACGCATAAATATGATAAATGATAGTAAAACATTCATTATATAAAGCTATATATACTGTATTTATAGTAACACTGCAAAACTAAATGATTTGTCATCATTATTTTTTTGTATTTGTGTTTTTACTGCCTAAAACAGGAAACAAATGAATGTCCCAGTACCACAGTGTTATGCTTTTTATCAAAGTATTTCATGTTGTCATATGTTATGAGACGAAACTTATATGTGCATTTTGATGGTGAATATTTAATAATACACAGAAAATATATTGTAAACAAAAACACACAATGAATATTGTAAAAAAATAAGTTTTATGCATGTCCCATAGCTTTGTGTCTTTGGTGTAACGAGATTGATTAGGTACCTAATTTTATACCATGATCCCCTAAAATACCAAAATAACTTCTTTATTTCGAAAGTGTTCCTCATCCTTCACACACCAGCGATGAATGGTCTTTAATTTAATTTATGATTGGAAATCTATAGACAATTCTATGTTTGTATCCCTGGTCGTACTTTTTGTCTTCGCTGTGGTCTAACGCTGTTTATTATACACCCGAAAGCATATTTTTCAGAATAGTTCCACTTTTTGTTTAAGATATATGTATACAGTAGTTTTGTATTGTCAAAATCGAAGTGTTATAAACGATGTGTATGTTTTGATGATAGCATCTCAAAAATGTCCTTGGTGTAACTGTCCATGGTGTAACAATTTAAATTTGTTACACCACGGACAAAATCAGTAAATTAACTATTAAGTTCAGAAATATATTGACCTTTTTAATTGCTTACGATTGCATTACATTGACACATATTTTTTTTAAATATATGTGTTGCAAAAAGCACTATATTGTCCTTATATTTCATGATAAAACTAATAAATGTAATATATCTGTTACACCATTGACACTTTCTTTAAGGAAATCGATCTGACTGTTAACACATGACATCCTTTCTGTTTTTGCATAGAGATATTGGGTAGCACTGCATACATCACACAAGTCTGCAATACCTTTTATCTTAAGTCTATTCCTAAATTTGATCAATTAGGTATATTAATGTGTTTGTCCATGGTGTAACATATCTGTCTGTGGTGTAACATGTCTGTCCATGGTGTAACAATGTCCGTGGTGTAACAATGTAAATCAGGTTTAATGATGTTATTGAAATGAAAACAGTCTTTACAATAGATGTATCTTAAAGATAGCCTGCTGGAAATGCTACATATATGAAAAAAATAAATAAACAAAACTGATTGTTTGTAATATATACAATACAAAGTAGCAGGAAATGTTTAGATTTCATATTGGTGAATTGTATTGCTTTGCAATTTCATGTGAATCATTCAATTTACAATTTCAGCAAAATTTATTCAGTTATGAGTATTTTCGTTACTATGTACTTGAAAATCAGCTGAATTCAGTTTGTTTAAACAATTGGTTTTTAAGTTTTCTGATCGTTACACCAAAGACAATTTACTTAAGTGACTTTAAGTTTGAAGTTGAAAAACATACATATTGTCTTAATTAAGGGTCGAAACTATACATAAATGTCCAAGAAGAGTTTGGACAATAACATTGTACAATTAAAACCATTATATTTGACAAAAAATATTTAAGAAATTGGGGAGGCTAAAAACCTGCCAATTTTGAAATTGACTCATAAACGCGTCAACTTCAGGTTATCGGAATAAGTCATACATGTTGAATTATTGTATAGTCACCCAATAAGTCATACTGTGACCAGAAATCACAGATGCCTTGCTCGTAATAAGCCAGGTTAGGTATCGACCTTCTTCACCGTAAATGTATGATAATTAACTTGTTGATAATTCAATCGATGGATTGGTACACCGGTAATAGATCGCTTACTCGAGTGGGTGAAATAAATAATGTCGTACTATGCCAGTACATGTATATGTGACTTTATGATATTCTCCTAAATGAATGCGTATATTGTGGTTAAATTGACATCGATATTCAAAGGAGTTTCATAAAATAATGACAACGCAGTGTATGAACGAGTCAACTTCCGGTTATCGCAATACTGAGTACACGTTGCATTGTATATTATTGCACAAATGAGTACAGTGATGGATAATCACCGGGTGTTTCAATCACAATAATGAGTACACGTTGAATTGTATAGTATCACAATAATGAATACATTGATTTGGTTTATACGCGGTGGACAATGTCATTCAAACTACGCTGTCTAGAAATATTCAGAATATACATGTATATCCATTGCAAATTAGAACCAACCGTTTGTTCTTTGACTAGAGCTAGATGTAGAGGCCACAAAGCAGACTTTCCACTCTGTACTGATTGTTTACGACTCACGTGCGGTTTCGAAAGTTAAGCTGCTGTGCGCACGGGTTAATGTTGTTTTCTTAATCATACGTACGGCCACCGTCCTTGTCCGTGAAGCAAGGAAGACCTGGGGTGGTATTCACAAAGTACCTTAGCAAAACATTTTATAAAGTGTGCCAGCTAAACAAAACAACAAAGTCAAGATGACCAATATTTTTCATAGTTTTGAAGCATTGCGTATAGAGTTACTATGGTTAACGGATTTAAAAACGCAACACTTGGGTATGTTGATATATGTTAGGAAAACAAATTCCCATATAAAATGCATTTGAATATCCTAAAGGCTAATTGTTGCAGGAAACATACACCGTTGTCCCATAGACCTGCATAATGTTTTTTATGGTCAAGGGGAGGTTAGCCTGTAAGAAATTTTGGTCAGAATGCGATATGTTTCTGGAACGACATACTGATTGTACTATATATTTGTTAATACTCGTCTCATTTTTATCCTCTCAGTACCAAAATGACACCAATACATTTACCATATATCTGAAGTATTCCAATACCGGCATAAACTTGAATTGTCTGCTATAAAACAACATACCCCAGTGCCGCGTTTTTAAATCCGTTAAGTATATAATCACTGATACAACATGGCGTCGCTGTTCTTCGAAAATCTCGTATACATGTTTTGGCTCAAACACGATTATACGCACATCGGAAAGCCCATTCAGTAACAAGTCTTCTGCGAAAATGCCGGATAAGATAGTCTAAAAATAGCCTCTCAAACGAGAAAGTTAGTACTTGTGCGAAAATTCTTGATTTTTTTCATAGGGCCACATTTTTATCTGCGAAAATCTCGAATAAATTGTTTTGTTGTTTTTTGGTTGCTCTTACGTCAAATATGCAAAACAATTAACCTGTAATGGTATATTACAACGAATAAGTAGAAACACTTTAATAATTTAACGTTGAACAATATAAATATCTATAAATGGCTAATTCAAATTATACGAGGATTTAGAAAACGCAATTACGTAATGCGAAAAAACTGAATAATGCCGCGAAAAAGTCGAATAACGGCAAATGGAACAAATTTGACAAAAAATAAGAACGAAAAGCTCGTATAATAGAGTTAAAAGTTAAGTATGGATTTTCCTTTGCTCAGCCGACACGTACATTTACGTGCATTCAAAGTGGAGTTACAAACGCTATGTTCGTGTCTAAGAATTAAATAAATATTCACTTTTAGTAAAAAGTTATTCAGTTTTTTTCGTCTCCTGAAAAGAAGCCAAAATTGATATACGAGGATTTCGAAGAAAAGCGACGATGGATTATTTCTCATATTGCGGGAAATATAAGCGGTACAAACTTAACTCAAACTATTTAATTGTTTTACTAAGATGCTTTTTTTATTCTGTTTTGTATTTTGTTGAAACATTGGAAATTATTTAAAGGGCTATGACTTCAAACCGGTAGGTAATTTCTGTATTGCTTGCAATTCTTAATGACTTGTTGTTTGCATTCCGTGACAGGCGCACTACGTCTTATCTAATTATGCGGACGCAATAAAAAGTTAAGTTACCAATTTTCGAGGGCAGCTTTCAGCAGTTCAGCCGTTCAATCACCCTTTGACATTTAAACATTTTAACTTCCCCTGGTAATTGGGCTACCTACATGCGTTCGAGTCTCCTCTGGGAGACTGTTTCTCTCCTGGTAGGTGTGCAGCTAACATCGATCTATGGCGCCCAGGATTATCGAACATGTACAGACACCGCTCTGAATGTATCAATTACCACCTTGGTCGAGTGGAGCATCTGGGTTGCTCAGAGTAATTAACAATCCAGACGGGGATTGAACCCGGGACTTCTACATCCTCGATACCTCTCGGCCATCACACACCACACGGGGAGCGATCCCGGGATTCAATACATCAAATGTACTTTATTCAATGATTGGCTTGTAATTAACAACCGGCCTCCAATATCGTCTCATTTAACTGCTATGGTAAAGGCATACCGAAATGCTGGTTCCACTTTTAGCATGTTTTGGACATAAATTAACGTGTAAAACCAGAATCAGCTCTTAACTTTCCCCGCGTATGCGTATAAATTAAAGCAAGAGTAAAAATAGCACTTTTATTAGTTAATGTGGCACATACTGAATTCACACAAAACATTATACAATATTTATTACAATGAATTTGCTATCAATGGATTACTGTGATTTTTCTGTGAAAATAACAGTGAAATTATCATTTTGTTATTTTCACTGTTTTAGAAGCTGGTTCCAGGCACAAGTAACTGTATCATTGATTAAGAGAGAATAAATAATATATTTTTTTAAATTTATAATATAAAAAAAACCAACATTTTTTTACTCTTAATCAATGATACAGTTACCTGTGCATCCAGGATAATGCAGAAAAAGAAACGTAACGTCAACGGCGTCGAGCTTCAAAATATAACGTTACGTTATGATGACGTCATTATTATCACCTCGTGACGTTTAAATTTGGACGTGATGTTTTCCAATTAAGCCAATCACAGCTCAGTACTGGACGGAATCTACACCAAACGATTATATTTGTACATTTACGAGTATTTACAATATGTATAATAATTTCAAAATAACGGCCTTAAATAAGCAAATAGTTTCGCGGAAATTGGTAACCTGAGGTAACCGTGTATGTGTACATACATTAGTAACAATAGACCATTGAACGCCATTGTCTATAGCCGTATAAGTGTGCATTAGTATGGATATACATTGTAACAGCACATACCAGAACACAAATTTAACAACTTTAACATGTAATAATGATATGGAGCGAGACAGTCCCTGCAGGTCTCGATATACACAGCGATTGTTTTCCTTCTTTGATTTTGGTACCCGTGAAAGGACCGGTTCCCAATTGAAAATAATGATGATTTTTCAAAATCCAAACCTAAAATTTCACAAACTCTGAACTTGAATATTGTTAAATATTTCTGACCAACAAACTCTATTATGGTGTTAATTGTTAAACTGTCTTTGTCATTCAGATATACTCAGTATGTAGGGATTTAACTCAAAATTAAATTTCCAATTCAGACAAAAGCGACTTGATTTTTTCCCGATTTGTCCGGACCCGGTCCGTTTCCCGTTTACAGTCATTAAAATTTGTCGCAATCATCTAGTATATTCACCAATTCATCAACAAATGGATCAAACTGCTCAGCACGTTTTCTCGTCTTGGCATGTGTGGGTTTAAATGAACCCGGGCTTCCTGCACGTTTTGGAGCCACGCTTCTCTTGTGTGTTGTACATCTTGCATTGTTGTTCATTTCTTCATTTCCCTTCATATAAACTTCGTATGTGAACTTAGTAGAATCAAACTTCTTATCTGTGAGGCCAACATTTCTCATCAAATCGTCTGTAACACATATATATATATAGTATTAGATACATTACAAGATCTTCTTTCACCGTTTTTACTCGTACACTACTTGAACAAATCGTCTATAGCATAAACAGATACATTACAAAAAATATCTTTCACTTTTTTAACAAATTTTCACTCGTACAATATACTAGTAAAAAGCAACTCCAACTGCCTTCTTAGTCAGATTTACCACAGGAACTTGCATTTATAATTTGAAAAAAAAAAAAATAAATAAATGCAAGTTCCTGTGGATTTACGACGTATCGAGTTAACAACCATGGTGTACTACTTACCGACATCGGCCATCAGCGTATGAAGCCTCTTCTCTTTGCGTATTCTGTCCGGGTCCTTGGTGTTAAGTATTGGCCATTTATATTTCTGAGCTTCGTTGTGTTCAGCTGGTGAATTACTGTTAATGTGGAACTCGGAAACCTCGTGAGTATTGATTGATCCTGCAGCAGAAAAGATGACGGGTGTTACATACTATAGTAATAGTATGAGCGCTTGATTTTGTCCGATTAAAAACTACGTAACAAGTTATAGATCGCTGGCTTAGAATGAGAAGGTCATAAGTACAATATTTTGAGAAAACAAGAACAAAATATCTGAAAACTACTCTTGAGGTATGGAAAACAAGTAGTTTCAACTTCTTCTTCCAATACTGTACCGACACCTGTTGGTGTATAAACGTACACACTTCAGTTTGGTCAACATGACCAGTTCCGATTTTCATGAAAATAGGCTCATAAGAAGCGCCCTGAGATGCAGATTTCAAATACTAGTATGAATGAGTCTTTTAATGTCGTAAGTGCTTCTTATTCTAAACCAGATAGATAGAGAACGAAAACACGAGGTTGTCTTATTTGTGGAGGGCGTTGGTCGTGACACCTGAGTGTGAGTTTACTATCAGGCTTGGATTCAAGTCGTCCAATCATAAAGTCTTTTGTGCATACAATTAACATTTCCAATACTTACATGTTCTGTTGATTTTAAAATGAAAACCCAGCATAATTCAACCAATGAAAGTGATTATATAAGATGCTTGTATCAATGGAACGTCATTGACAAAATTATGAATCGATATAACTTGTCCGTATCTAGTGTTTAGATGGTTTATTGCCGTTGCATTATGTTTCGTAATGTCTTGGATGTCACAAAGGAGAGTGTATTGCAGTAAAGAAGGATTGACCATTGGTAGATACGTCATAAATCAATCGATGTAATATGGTAACAGTAAGTTTGCTCGTCGTTAACTTTGAAGACAGAAATGTAGGAAGAAACTGTATTATAATAGTAGATGGCGATTTTCTGCAATCGTGAAAGCCCGGCTAGTATTTCCGTTTTCTCTCCGGTAGATTTATACATACATGTATATCGCAATTCATAAAGGCCGTGTTGACTAGAATGTGATTATGTGCTCGAGGTGATACACGAGCTTCACGACAACTTGTCAACAACGAAAATACGGTAAAACCTCGTTATAACGAGCTTCAATATCACGAGTATCCGGCCTATGTCGAGTATATTTCACAGTTCCGACGAATTAGCTCTATTGCTTATAAGAAGTTACCCCTTTAAGACGAGGATCATTCTGATATTTGCTTGACATAGGCCGGAGGCTCTAGATATCGATGTTCGTCATAACGAATGTAAATGATTGTACAGTAAACAAACGAGCACTTACTATGGATGAAGCCATTTCTACGCCTCTTCTCCTCGGCCTTCAGTCGATCTTCTCTAGTCTCGGCATACTCTCTGTAGTATTCACGTCCGTAATCTACCTCATTCCTTGATTTACCAGATGCTGAAGTAGACGGTTAGTACTTTTATATGTATACACTACATATAAATATGTGTTTCATGATTCTATATAGTCTGTAATTAAGTTAACTTCACCAGGGTTCTAGGGTATAACCGTCCGCTACCCCAATACACACATTTCGCCTGAACCTCAAAGCGGAACCTTTTACCTTTGGCAATGGCGTCATGTAGCGACTCCTTTAGACACATTTGCTACAGTGTATATGTACAAGCAATTATATTCCTATGTATTTCACGCATAAATTTGACTTATTTCGAAGCAGATGTGAAATCATTTAGTGACCTACCAATCACTAATCATTATATAAAAACTGGTTTGGAGTAAATATACACACTGTCTGTATACCCAGCCTATCACCAGAGCAAGTCAACCTTATCAGTACAATGTATATACTAGTATAGAGCTGATCGAGGAAGTTCGTTCATTTCCGTTTGTCTCTAGTAAATAATACAATCCATAAAGGCCGAGTTGATCAGAATGTGGATAGCACATTCCGGGCTTGACTACCGGATCGGGCAGACGTTCTACCGTAACATTTTTCATCTATAATTTATAAACTCCTACGCAGTGATCTCCCTTGCCGATACGCTAAGTGGTAAAAGTAGCAAGACGTGATGTATATAAGTGAAAACTTGTTAGAATATTCGGCTAACCAAGATAAAACACACGAGCAGCAATACTCTTACCAGAATGCTAGATCTAGTCAATAATCTTACAGATAAATAGGAGTCTATATAATATTGAGTAAAGAAATGTTACGAGTAAAATCGTATAGATATTTAATTAAATAAATTAATATATAAAAAGACTTAAAACATCAAATAAAACAAGTCTTACGGGTGCTGTATCCCTCTATATAATACGCCATTTTGTTGTGCAAGTGTCCGTGTTTTCACTGTATGTAAATACTGTTCAAATGTATATCTCCGGAAAGCGGGGGAAATAAAGATATATATAACACTGCATCTGTATATTACAGTGCACAGAAGTGCTAATATCTTTGTCCCCAACTGTGAAGTTGCGAACACATGCAGGTGCGGTGTACTTATTATATACTAAGCTAAAAAAGAAACATCTACTATACTATATACAGTGATAATATTCTACATTTTGTACCAGTAACAATTCAAAACTACATCATATGTTCAAGTATTCTTTCATACCCTCGTGGCGATGGATAACACCAGAAATGAGGTGTCGAGAGTGATTAATATAAGTTGGAAAAACCTGTTTCACAATCGACCATAAGTAAATAAGTATCACTTAAAAACTAAGTATTCTTTTGTTTGCAAATAGAAACACCCTGTATTACTAAGCGTAGCTTAAAATAATGATATCTAGAATACATGTAAATGAAGCTTGCAATTGTCGTAGACGTACCCTCGTGTTATTTTTTGTTGTTTTTGGCTGATGGAGAAGAAAGAAAACACGAGAAACATGCATGCGCTTGATGACGAGTGTGTGCTTCAATTAACTGTAAAACTATCATCATTCTGTTTACTGATATGTCATAATCGGTTACAAAGGGTGTTTCTGTTTGTCATCAAAACATATTAAAAATAATACATAGTTACTAAGTTCTAGTAACCGCAAAATTAAAGTTATACATTGAATATGTCTAATGTAGACGTTTCTTTTTTTGCTTGATATAATATTGACATACTTATCATCACGTACATTCATATTTCAATACAACGTGAGTTTAGAAAAACGAGGCCGGAACGTTGTGTGTGTTTTCTTACATGAGTTTAAAGCCCTCGCGTTACCTCACAAGTTTGGTTAAGGCTCACCTGTTTGAGGCGCAAATTACATGTACTTCATATAGATATGTCAGACGGTAGACTCGTTGTCTAACCAAGGCTCTACCGTGCGCTTTTTGGTAGCGCTTTGATGCGTAGGTCTATGCAACGTCACATGAATATTTACCTGTGTTTTATCTATAATAAAGCACGGACACTTGTTCGGATGCGTACATTAAATCACTACGCATCCGAAAACGTTACTGTGCTTTACTCCCACGAAAAAACACACATATATATAATTATATATATATATTATTTCTTAGATATACGTATATACAGCTAAGTAAATAAGTTTGAAGGCACAGGGCTCGTTGGATTATTTATCAGTACGTAAACGCCTAAATTTAGAAAAAATAGTTAGTATGTTAGATAACGCAGATATCTTCGTTTATGGTGCCATGTTTGCCAGTTAGCGATACGTCCCCAGTTAACGTCTCATTTCAGACATGCCTGCAACCTTCACGGCACCACTGGCAGCCACAGCACGGCACCGCTGGAAGCCACAGCTGGAAGCCACAGCACGGCACCGCTGGAAGCCACAGCACGGCACCGCTGGAAGCCACAGCTGGAAGCCACAGCACGGCACCACTGGCAGCCACAGCACGGCACCGCTGGAAGCCACAGCATGGCACCACTTGCAGCCACAGCATGGCACCGCTGGAAGCCACAGCACGGCACCACTTGCAGCCACAGCATGGCACCGCTGGAAGCCACAGCATGGCACCACTTGCAGCCACAGCATGGCACCACCGGCAGCCACAGCTGGAAGCCACAGCACGGCACCACTTGCAGCCACAGCATGGCACAGCTGGAAGCCACAGCACGGTACCGCTTGCAGCCACAGCACGGCACCGCTTGCAGCCACAGCATGGCACCGCTGGAAGCCACAGCACGGCACCACTGGCAGCCACAGCACGGCACCACTGGCAGCCACAGCTGGAAGCCACAGCACGGCACCACTGGCAGTCACAGCACGGCACCACTGGCAGCCACAGCTGGAAGCCACAGCACGGCACCACTGGCAGCCACAGCACGGTACCACTGGCAGCCACAGCTGGAAGCCACAGCACGGCACCACTGGCAGTCACAGCACGGCACCACTGGCAGTCACAGCACGGTACCACTGGCAGCCACAGCATGGCACCACTGGCAGTCACAGCACGGCACCACTGGCAGCCACAGCTGGAAGCCACATCACGGCACCACTGGCAGTCACAGCACGGCACCGCTTGCAGCCACAGCATGGCACCACTTGCAGCCACAGCATGGCACCACTGGCAGTCACAGCATGGCACCGCTGGAAGCCACAGCTGGAAGCCACAGCACGGCACCACTGGCAGCCACAGCACGGTACCACTGGCAGCCACAGCATGGCACCACTGGCAGTCACAGCACGGCACCACTGGCAGCCACAGCACGGTACCACTGGCAGCCACAGCATGGCATCACTGGCAGTCACAGCACGGCACCACTGGCAGCCACAGCTGGAAGCCACAGCACGGCACCACTGGCAGCCACAGCATGGCACCACTTGCAGCCACAGCATGGCACCACTGGCAGTCACAGCATGGCACCGCTGGAAGCCACAACATGACACCGCTGAAAGCCACAGCACGGCACCTCTGGTAGCCACAGCATGGCACCGCTGGCAGCCACAGCACGGCACCGCTGGAAGCCGAAGCATGACACCGCTGGCAGCCACAGCACGGCACCGATGGCAGTCACAGCACGGCACCGCTGGTAGCCATAGCACGGACCGCTGGAAGCCACAGCACGGCACCGCTGGCAGCCACAGCACGGCACTGCTAGAAGTCACAGCAC
Organism: Spisula solida; assembly: GCA_947247005.1. NCBI lineage: Eukaryota > Metazoa > Mollusca > Bivalvia > Venerida > Mactridae > Spisula > Spisula solida. The sequence continues at coordinate 38,525,552 of OX365957.1, read as the reverse complement.
GGCACTGCTAGAAGCCACAGCACGGCACCGCTGGCAGCCACAGCACGGCACCGCTGGCAGCCACAGCACGGCACCGCTGGAAGTCACAGCACGGCACTGCTAGAAGCCACAGCACGACACTGCTAGAAGCTACAGCACGGCACTGCTAGAAGCTACAGCACGGCACTGCTAGAAGCCAAAGCACGGTGCCGTTGGCAGCCACAGCATATTTGCTTTTGGTCACCTCAACGAGAGATTGAACGTTAAATTCAATGTGAAATGTGACTTTTTCAAAATAGCATTTTCACTGAATTGCCTTTTGGTGTGAGGGTACATGTTGTAGTTACAAAACCTGCACATTGTTTAAACATGTGCATCGATTGTCACATGCAAACAAATATTAACACCTATCGAATGTTTCCCGACAAGACGGTAAACAAATTTGTGCAATATGCACATTGTCTAAATATGTGCATCATTTATCACATGCAAACACATATTAACACCTATCGAATGAGATGCATTCAAGGACGATTTTTTCCGACTTTTTTTCCGACAAGATAAACAACTTTGTGCAATATGTACGCAAGTGTTGTTGTTCATAAACAGGAATAGTCTAAAAAACAAAAAGCCAAAGTGCGTCTTTCATATTTATTTGTTTTCGTCCGTAGGATAGTTGTACGTACTCGTGCGTAGATGATGTTATCAATCCATTCGTCAAAAAGAAAACAGCACAAATAAATTTTCCATCTAATACGTTTCAAACACGGTATTAGTAAGAGTACATGTAATATGATTAGTACGGTGTACTTTTAAAAAAACTATGTAAATCAAATGTTATAGTAAAAACCATGAGAATAAGTTTACGCCAAAAACCGTTGGTCAAAACAACTGTTGGTTAACAATGATTTTAGAAATCTAAAATGAAAAATGTTAGTCAACCATGAGTTGAACAGCTACGAGGTAAAAGTTTGGGTCAATAATGAATCCAGACAGCTAGTACATGACTGTACTGATGTACGTTAGCTGAAATCCATTTCATGCAGTTTGGTTTTAGACAACATACACTGAAAATTCATCCGACACTTTCACTGACCTTAATTACTTATTTTAATACGATTGCTCAAGATAGCTCATCTGCCATATAGTGATCCGATGTCACTGTGCTTTTTGAGATAGCTTTTCGTTCGCTGTCAGTTAGTCCGTCCGTGCGTGCGTACCTGCGTGCGTGCCTGTGTGTGTGTGCGCGCGTCCATCCGTCAACATGTCATTCAAACAAAATATTGTCATTGGGTACCAAGCCAATTTAAAGCAAACGTCAAAGTGGTGTTCCATAAGTGGTCATTTCTAAACATAGCTAAATGCATCGAAATCAATGAAGAATTCTAGTTGTCATGGCAACCGACTGCAAAAATAGTTTGACTCTAGTTTAGATCTTATCAAGTTTAACTCTCAATGAATTTGAGTCTGTGGGATGAATGTTCACAGGTGTCAGAGAGATAAAGGGCAATATATACATATATAAAAGTTTCCCCTCACCACAGCCAATTGTTAGACGATAAAATTCCATACCAAGTACTGTATACCTACTGTACTATCCATAGACGACAGATAAACATGTTGAGCAATAAAAATTACGAAAATAAAATAGTTTGAATACGTTATTTGTTTAATGAAAGAAGAAGCTCAAAATGAGAAATTAATTATTATGCTTAATAGTTGCGTAATACCCCTAATTGTTGCGTAATATCCTAGTTTGAAATGTAATTATTAGGTGAGTGTGTACTGTACTCGGCTTGTACTGACTACATTGTGTGTACAAATAAAGGAAACAATGGATACATACTGTGTGAGCATGAATCTACATGGTTGCCAATATGTAAATGGTAAACAAATCGATGGTAATTGGATTTGATTGGCTTCATTTTAATTACTTATTAAATTCGAATAAGCAACAATTCCAGACAGTACATTTTTCCATTGACATTCACTCCCAAAATATCGAACATACACAAAGTTTCTGTTCCGCAAACCAAATCCTTGCATAATTACACTCATTTGTGCCATGCACTGTGCAGCACGAAGCGACATCGAGGCTTTCGTATCAAAGGCGTTACACAAGTTATCAGAATTAAATTTGCGAAAAGGGGCGAACATATTTCGGAGCCCCATATCTTAAAGTCACGTAATTAACTTCAATGCTGCTCTCCATCTGGTGGAGATAAAAGAATCGTACCCAGCATAGGGCTTCAGAAATTCAGTTAGTTGTGTTGAGATTTTGTAACAATAAAATTAAAATTCGAAGGTGCATATAAGAATGTATGCAATTAAGGAACATTACATCATGGTGGGATTTCTGTTATTTCTCGTATTGTTTATATCATTCACCTTCGGAGTGACAAGAACGGGAACATGCCGCCACGTGGCAGGACAAGATGATCAGCTATTTTTTGCTGGCTTGACAGCAGAAATAAACAAAATGAGAAGTGTTTCCGAATGCTTTAATAGATGTGAAGACGCTACGGCGGATAACTGCAATGCTTTCGCTTACAACCCATTAGAACAGCGATGTCGTCTGCACAGTTCAGCTCTTCTGACCAATGGTACCGGTGCACCTGGGTGGCGCTATTATTCATACAGGTATACGGCTTGTCCGGACAAAAATGACTTTATTTATGATAATGTAATAGACACCTGCTACTTTGTGGTACGCGTCTCGTACACCTTTGACGAAGCACGTCAGAACTGTGAGCTACAGAACGGCCGTCTGGTCGTACTCGATTCAATGGCAAAGATCAACGCATTCAAAACGATTTTCACTAATCCAACAGGTCTGGTATGGATTGGCCTTAGTCGTAAGAATCAGCATAGTGCATTCAAATGGGTGACAGGAGCAAAACTAAATGATGTTGACTGGGACCAAAATTGTCCGAAGTTTCTAATCGATTTGAATTGCGTTTCGCTAAAAACGCACTGGCAAAATGCTTGGCATTCAGTTCAGTGCACAGAACGACTTTACTCCGTGTGTGAACTTGTTTGACTTTGGGGTAACATCAAAAGTGAGATCCCCTTTGAGAACAATGTAAACTATCCATATTATTGAATATGTCTTCATATCCAGACTGAATACTGAGTGTAACAATGACGTTAAACTTGGAATTTGTGTTCTGAAGTTTGACATAGTGTAATTACTGAGAGTGTCTTTTTTACTGAGATTTTTTCTGTAAATGGTTGATACACAAGCTTGCTAAAATAAGTAAACATGCATCATGAGCAATTGTACTCTTTACGACAAGAGGATACTTAGTTACAATAATTATTGGGATTATTTGAATTACCGTTTTTTCCTACTCGTGCAAACTTTTGAGTTATTGGTAATCAAGGGAGACGACTTTCTTCTAAAATTATAGAAATTTGACTCAAATTTCAAGATCTTAAAAATTATTAGAAACAAAATTGAATACGAATAAATGTTCATTTTGAGACACGGAAAAGTAAATTTGAAGGTATCTACTCACGGTTCAGTAATCAAGATGTAGTGTCCTCAAAGAGCATATAGATCTGTCTTGAATTTACCCTGAGAAAAGGCACTTTTACAATTGAAGTTTCTTAAATAAAAAGGTATCTGGCTGATAGATTTGTATTACACAGCTATTGTGTGATCATATCCACTGGACAAACAAAAGCCATGCTACTTTAAGCGCTACAGCCAAACATCTATCGTTCCCTTATAGGAGAAATGCCATTTTCCGTATTCGACACAATATATCATTTACATAGTAATCACAACTAAACAAGCGACAATATGTGAAGTAATACAAATTTAAATAGAATTAATGTCCAATCATTATTTTATTCATAAAGGTACAACAACTGAACACGTCTTCTAACCCGTAATTCGAAATTAACATTAGTTATGCGCGTAACGTCATAAACGGCATCGATAAAATTGTGTCAAATCACTTTGTAAGTAGACACACATAATTCGCCATTATTTTTCCGAAATGTCGTACCTTATGTCACAGTCGAAAGTTTCTTTTTTATCTCTTGTGAATGATTTAGTTTTCCCGCGTATTCTGTCAAAATAGCGATGCTGTACTCCAATTAGATCGCTCACATTCGTCTCATGAAGAAATGTCGTATTATGTTTGGGCCAAAAAAGTTTGGCTGCCGTACGTCTTCTCGTGACATACACTGTATTAAAGGTATTTTAACTGGATTAAGAGTACAGTAAGTGACTATAATTAACGTACAACATAATTCTCGTTATTGCATTCCTAGATATCTGTCGATTTCCTTTTTCTGAATTTTGCATATTTTTATTCGTCTTTGTAAAATGAGCTAAATCTGCAGTTTTTATCTGTATGATACGGAATCCCAATAAGGCCATCGCCTTCAACTGTGTGATAATACGATGCTACGACAGCACGATAGTGATAATACAATAACACGATAGTGATAACGCAAGAATACGACAGGACGATAATTATAATGCGATATAATATCGGTTATTACTGTCGTACTGTCGCATTATCACTGTCGTATTCTCGTATTCTCGTCATCGTATTATCGTACTGTCGCACTCGCACTGTCGCACTCGCACTGTCGCACTCGCACTGTCGCACTCGCACTGTCGCACTCGCACTGTCGCACTCGCACTGTCGCACTCGCACTGTCGCACTCGCACTGTCGCACTGTCGCACTCGCACTGTCGCACTCGCACTGTCGCACTGTCGCACTCGCACTCGCACTGTCGCACTCGCACTCGCACTGTCGCACTGTCGCACTCGCACTGTCGCACTGTCGCACTCGCACTGTCGCACTCGCACTGTCGCACTCGCACTGTCGCACTCGCACTGTCGCACTCGCACTGTCGCACTGTCGCACTGTCGCACTCACACTGTCGCACTGTCGCACTCGCACTGTCGCACTCGCACTGTCGCACTCGCACTGTCGCACTCGCACTGTCGCACTCGCACTGTCGCACTCGCACTGTCGCACTGTCGCACTCGCACTGTCGCACTGTCGCACGTCGCACTGTCGCACTGTCGCACTGTCGCACTCGCACTGTCGCACTGTCGCACTCGCACTGTCGCACTGTCGCACTGTCGCACTCGCACTGTCGCACTCGCACTGTCGCACTCGCACTGTCGCACTGTCGCACTGTCGCACTCACACTGTCGCACTGTCGCACTCGCACTGTCGCACTCGCACTGTCGCACTCGCACTGTCGCACTCGCACTGTCGCACTCGCACTGTCGCACTGTCGCACTCGCACTGTCGCACTGTCGCACGTCGCACTGTCGCACTGGCACTGTCGCACTGTCGCACTGTCGCACTCGCACTGTCGCACTGTCGCACTGTCGCACTCGCACTGTCGCACTGTCGCACTGTCGCACTGTCGCACTGTCGCACTGTCGCACTGTCGCACTGTCGCACTCGCACTGTCGCACTGTCGCACTGTCGCACTGTCGCACTGTCGCACTGTCGCACTGTCGCACTCACACTGTCGCACTGTCGCACGTCGCACTGTCGTACTTTCGCACTCGCACTGTCGCACTCGCACTGTCGCACTGTCGCACTCGCACTGTCGCACTCGCACTGTCGCACTGTCGCACTGTCGCACTGTCGCACTGTCGCACTGTCGCACTGTCGCACGTCGCACTGTCGCACTCGCACTGTCGCACTGTCGCACTGTCGTACTGTCGCCTTCCGGTGCGGTGATGATGATACGATGATACGATAGTGATAATACGATAATACGATTATAGTAATGCAGTGAGTAACAAGTACACAGAGCACCGAGGACACTCATATACACACACATTCAGCATAACTCACACCTACATAATAAAACATGAATGTAAAACCCACATATACATGTTCACTCCCATACGTACATGTGTGTTTTATGTTTTACCTTGGTTGAAAACGTCGGGTCGACCTAGGAAATACAAACATGACTACATGTTGATTCGCTACGACCCTTTTCATTAGCATTTCTGGTTTTGAATATCTTGATATCTCATGTTTTTTATTACATGTCTGCATGTTAAAAAGTCTTACATTATACTACATCAGGTAGTCTAATACAACTACATGTACCTGACTACATGTACTTCTTTTATGAATTGATATTTTTTATATTGCAGTGACTATATAGTTAAGTTGTATGATTATCGTACTGTCGATAGAAATAAAATAATTGAAAAAATACAACTTGATAGATAAAGAATAAAAACATAACACACAAATAAATTACATACCTTACTACGTGTATCTTTTTATTATAATAGTTACAAATGAAAAATAAGGTACTTGTAAAAAAAGATAAAAACTTTGACATTTTGAGATAGTTCCCTCATTAGTATTACTTATTGAACCGACAGTAGTGCGTTCAAAGTCAAACGAGGATCGTTATAAACATAAACTCGTCTGGTAGGTAAACTTTATATGGATTCGATATCAATTTGTGTTCAATCATACATCAAAGGTTCTGTAGTGTAGTTAATACGCACACTTCCTACAAGTTTCAATTTGATTTTGAGTTGTAGGTTCGATCCCTTCAATTTCTGTTTTTATTACATGTATCCCTGTTATAAATTCTCATATTATACTACTGGTTTCATGAATCGATATTTCAAATTCTGCATTTTTTTATGTTGCAGTGAATATATTATATAATTGTATGATTATTGTTACTGTCGATTGTCCAGCTAGACATTCGAAATTTACATAACAATGATGGCGGTACAGTATGTTGTACGAACGTCGAGATGAATGTCGATTGTCCAGCTTGACATTCGAAATTTGCATAACTGTGATGGCGATACAGTCTGTTTTACGATTGTCGAGATGATTGTCAATTTTCTAGCTAGACGTTAATGTCGATTGCTTTGCCAACTTCGTACACATGTGAAATGAACATGTTTCTGGAGGTTAAATTTTTGTATATATATATAAATTATATATCTCAATATTAATTGTCATCACAAATATGGAACAAGGGGTTTCCCTTCCATGTTTTGTAATCTACGAATTTTCGATCACACGAAATTGCATTTTACTCTAATCCATGAAATTTTTATTCCTTTATAGAATATGCATCACGTCCATTGTCTACAATTGTCAAATAAGTTCGCATGTAGAGCGATATGTATCTAAACAAGATACTGAATGCCATTCGCTCCCGGAAAAGATGGTTCCTATCATTACGACACAATCCAGCGAGCTTTGGGGACTTTCGAAATCCCAGTCAGAAAAATCTAGAGGGATTCCATTCACCCATCGAAAGGACCCATCATGACGACGGAGACCAATATATCTCGAGGACCATGTTAGAAACGGTGAACTCGACTTGAATGCTTTCATCTTTGCCATTGAATCGAGTACGAGCAGGCGACCGTTATGTAGCTCACAGTTCTGACGTGCTTCGTCAAACGTGTACCTGACATGTACCATAAAGTAGCAGGTGTCTGTTACATCATCGTAGAAGACGTTATGACCATCTAGACAAGACTCATACCTATATGTATAATATCGCCATCCAAGTGCTCCCGTACCATTGGTCTGTAGTGCGGAACTATGCAGACGACAATTCCCTTCCATCGGGTTGTAAGCAAATGCCTGACAGTTACCGGTATTCGTATCTCTGCATCTTTTAGAACATCCAGACAGACTTCTTACGTTGCTAATTTCTTCTATAAATGTGCTACTAAATAAAGTAGCGTCTTGGTTAGAATCATGTTTATATTTTCCTGCTCTTGTCGCATTAACACCTTCAACTAACTGTACACAAGACAGTATCAATACCAACAGCGTGCTTGCGACGTGGTACATCGTCAAATCGTTTTTGCCAAATATTAGACTAAGTATATACCACTAGCCGCTAAACATTCAAAGAACAGATTGCCGAAACCAGTCACGGAACTAAATGTAATACGGCATATCTAGTGTCGAAACATATTCCGCGAAAATAAATAGTTCCTAAGAGTAGAAAGCCGTCGGATTAATACTAATCAATCACATGATCCGTTACAATATAGTTTTTAGTCTAATTGGAGACGACAATTATAAACATCTGAAAAGCTTTCTCCTTAAATATTAATGTGACAGTACGTACCATGTTTGTTTTTTTAAACAAATTTACAATGACTCTAATTAAAGTAATAAATGTAAATGTGCTATGTTGTATGTATTTGAAACATGCACGATATTACTAGTATTATTATAATTATATTTATTCGGCTGATAGAACGAAACATACGAGGGGCGTTCAATATAATTATGAAGTAATTTTGGACACAATCATATTAGATTTTATAGGTATGTTCATACCGATCTGAAATCATCCTCTCAATATTTCAGACAAAACGTACAAACGAATTAGAATTAAGTTTGTCTTTTATGTGTTTAGGATTAGTAACGGATACCGATAATTTCCACAAAAAGGTCTCACGATTTTTTTTTATTCGAGAAATAACTGTTACGTTGTAAACTTGATAACGGTTTGTGCACTTATCAAATGGTTTAAGTGGGACTATGTTACCACAACAATACTTCAATTATGGTCGTATAATTATTCCAAAAATAATGTACTGATTTAGATTTAAGACTGCAAAAAGGACATGGAAATGAATATACTGAACGTCCCTCCTAAATATCGTTAGAACTTTGGTACAGTTCCCGGCTGATAAATTGATGTCAATGTCTTTGTATACATTTTATAATGAATACTTTTTTGTGATAGATTATATTCAGCAATGACAAGAATTTAATTGCTTGAAACCTGATGTTACTCGTTGCTATTATCAACATTCGATTTGTGAATTTAAGATGTCATGTAGATGTTTCATTTGATTTGTGTTTTGGTCCAGATGTTCCATTACCCGTGCCCACACTTGCAAACGGATGGATCCACGTCCCAGTTGTAAGTGCACTGGGTTTGCAATCCGGATTCAATTTCCGGTTGCAACGGATCATACTGACGGGGGCGATATAGCGATGAAAGCTTATAGTGGGGTGACAATTGGTGATTTTTTGGGGTGAGGTGACAACTCAAGTAGAACAAGCAATGTTATATACCAAAATGTTCGCCTATGTCTGTACTATATGGAACTGCCGGCATAAATTGTCAACGCGTGGTGCGGACACGGAAGTCCAAAATGGCGTCCAACATGGCCGCCATAATTTACACATACACTTAAAATTCTATGTTCTCATGCAATTTTTTTATTTATGTATGTAGTCACAAATATTTGCTTGGATATTATTCATTTGATAAAATACATCAAATGGACATACAAGACTGACCACTGTGAGATCAAGGTCGTGGTCATTTCAAGGTCAAATTACGAAAAAAGCTGAACAAATGATGTTTCCTCACTTGTTTTAGCAGATGTTTTATATTCAAGTTGGTATTAAAAGTGATAAAAGTGTTGGTAAGCACATATTCTCTTATTATTAGTTCAATTTTCATTTCAAAATATTGAAACTTTGTCAAAACTGACATTATTATGCATATACATGTTGGCCGAGATGGAATTCTTAGATTGCTGATTCCCTATTTAAAATTTTAGTATTCAACTATTGACAGTATTATTTCTATGTTTATTTTATTTATTATTTGTATGATTAAATGTTTGTCTAAACATTATTAACTTTGTATTGTACTTCAAATGGACTTGAAAAATGGACCACTCAAGGTCAAGGTCAATGTCATTTCAAGGTCAAACTACCCAAAATACCTGAACATTTGATCTTTCATTGCATTTTTTCTTTTATGAAATTTGGTGAACATTATATTTTGTTGTAGATCATTGATGTGATCAGAGTTATTTCATTAAAAATAATAATTTATACTGAACTCCTATATGTCGCATCCCAGACCATATGGGGTACATAACACTGTCAAGTACAACCATCCCGTGCCATAATGGGTACTCACTACTACGTGTTAAAGTCATACTAAGTCCTAAGGGTACTACCGGTATATACAAAGTACAGTCAAACCAAATCATCACCATCACATACCAGGCCAGAATGGGTTCTAACCACCAACAAGTACATTCTGTAACCAATGGAGTACATGTCATGTTCTTACAACTGCCCATAACAACCATTCCTATCGAGTTCTCAATGCCACTAGCTATACCTGATGCCCAATGGGGTACTTACAACCACAGAATAGAGCCAACCAAGGCCATATTGATTAATAACCACCATATCAGTCTCAATATGGTACTCACAATCACTGAGCACAGCTGTAAAGGCCCTAAGGGTTACTCATTAATACAAATCACAGTAGTATAAGGCCCAAAGGGGTACTCATCCAAAATAATTACAACTTTCCATGCCCAATAGGGGTGCTCTTAACCAATGAATTACAGCCATACCAGGTCCTATGGGCTACACCCAAGTCACAACCAAAGGGTACATACATCCAAGCCCCAATCAACACCACCAATAAGTATTGAGTACAGTCACACCTGACCCTATGTGGTACTTACCATACTATGTTTTAAGGGGTACTTGTACCAACGAGTACAGCCATACCAGGTGCAATACAGCCATCCTAGGCCCTACTGGGTATTTCACCACCACTAATTATGGCCATACAGCCATACTAGATCCCATGTGGTAATTACCACCACCAATTACAGCCACCATAGGCCCTATGCCCTACTCACAACCACTGTGTATAGCCATACTATGCCTGAGGATACTCGCATCTACTGAGAACAGCCATTCAATGCCCTTTTTGGTATTTAACACTGCCTATAGAACAGCCATCCCAGGCCAATTTATGTTCTCACCTCCAAAAGTTCAACCATCCCAGGCCCATTTGGGAACCCATCACCACCAATTACAGTCATACCAGGTCTTATGGAGTACTCGCCACCACTCAATACAGCCGCCCTAGGCCCTATTGGAAACCCACAACCACAGACAACAGCCATCACAGGTTCCATTTGGTACCCACCACCTTGAGTACAGCCATCACAGGCCCTATTGAATACCCTATATCACAGAAAACAGCCAACCCAAGCCTCATTTGGTACCCACAACCTCTGAGCACAGCCATCCCAGGCCCTATTGGATACCCATCACAACAGAGAACAGCCGATCCCAGGCCCCATTTTTGGTACCCCCTACATCTGAGTACAGTCATCCCAGGCCTATTGGGTATCCACCACCTCTGACTAGTCTTCCAAGGCCCCATTGAGTACCCACCCTCATGAATTCCAGCTATCACAGGCCCTATTGAGTATACACCATTACATATTTCAGCAATCCCAGTCCCTATTGAGTACCCACCACCTCTGAGCAGTCATCCAAGGCCCTATTGAGTACTCTACCTCACAGATTTCAGCCATCCCAGGCCCTATTGTGTACCCAGCACCTCTGAATACAGTCATCCAAGGCCCTATTGAGTACTCTCCCTCACAGATTTCAGCCATCCAATGCCCTATTGAGTACCCACCCTCACAGATTTCAGCCATCCCAAGCTCTATTGGGTACCCATCATCACAGATTTCGGCCATCCCAAGCCCTATGTGAACCCACCATCAGATATTTCAGCCATCCCAAGCCCATTGAGTACCCATCCTCACAGATTGCAGCCATCCCATGCCCTATTGTGTACCCACCATCACATATTTCACCCAACCTAAGCCCTATTGTGTACCCACCATCACAGATTAAGCCATCCCATGCCCTATTGAGTACCCACCATCACAGATCTCAGCCATCCCAAGCCCTATTGAATACCCATCATCACATATTTAAGCCATCCCAAGCCCATTGAAAATCCATCCTCACAGGTTTCAACCATCCCATGCCCTATTGGGTACCCGCCATCATATATTAAGCCATCTCAGGCCCTATTGAGTACCCACCCTCACAGATTTCAGCCATCCCAAGCTCTATTGGGTACCCACAATCACAGATTTCAGCCATCCCAAGCCCTATTATGTACCCACATCACAGATTTCAGCCAATCCAAGCCCTATTGTGTGCTCACCATCACAGATTGAGCCATCTCAGGCCCTATTGAGTTCCCACCCTCAAAGATTTCAGCCATCCCAAGCCCAATTGAGTACCCACCATCACATATTTCAGCCATCGCAAGCCCTATTGTGTGCTAACCATCACATATTGAGCCATCCCAGACCCTATTGAGTTCCCACCCTCACATATTTCAGCCATCCCAAGCCCTATTGTGTACCCACCTAACTTATTAAAGCAATACCATACCATACGGAGTACTCCCCCCCCCCCCACACCGAGTGCAGCAATTCTTGGCCCTATTTGAGTAATGACCAACACCAATTATGGCCATTTAAAAGTTTAAGGGGTACAAAGGCAACCACTGAATTCAGCCATACCAGACCCTATGTAGTAAACCAATACAAATTCAGCCATATCCGACCATAAGGGATACCTAACCATCACATAGTTCAGCTATCTTAGGCCCAAGAGGTGACTCACCATGTCTAAACGTTTTGTTGAAATTCCCACAGTAGGAGATGCTTGATATAATAAATAGCCTGCCATCTTTAAATGGTTGCAGCAAGGAACATTAGAAATAATACTGTCAATAGTTGAATACTAAACTTTTAAATAGGGAATCAGCAATCTAAGAATGCCATCTCGGCCAACATGTACATGCATAATAATGTCAGTTTTGACAAAGTTTCAATATTTTGAAATGAAAATTGAACTAATAATAAGAGAATATGTGCTTACCAACACTTTTATCACTTTTAATACCAACTTGAATATAAAACATCTGCTAAAACAAGAAAACAAGTGAGGAAACATCATTTTTTCAGCTTTTTTTCGTAATTTGACCTTGAAATGACCACGACCTTGACCTCACAGTGGTCAGTCTTGTATGTCCATTTGATGTACATTATCAAATGAATAATATCCAAGCAAATATTTGTGATTACATACATAAACAAAAAGATTGCATGAGAACATAGAATTTTAAGTGTATGTGTAAATTATGGCGGCCATGTTGGACGCCATCTTGGATTTCCGTGTCCGCACCACACGTTGACAATTTATGCCGGCAGTTTCATATAGTACAGACATAGGCGAACATTTTGGTATATAACATTGCTTGTTCTACTTGAGTTGTCACCTACTCCTTAAATAAGCCATTTTTGAGCTGATTGTCACCACACTATTAGTGGTAACGCACTAGGCTGTCAATCCAGAGGTCTTGTGTTCAATCCCCGGCATGGTATCTGAACATTTCTGAAATTTTATTCGTAGTAGTCCCGCTATATAGTATAGTCCATACGGTCAGATATAGCGGGAATACTACGAATAGAATTTCAAAGTATCTGGTTAAAGGTGCCAGGAAGCTGTGTATCGGTGCTATACGCAGGACACATTAAAGAATCTGGCTGTCTTTTCGAAACACGAGTGCCCAAATGGCCTTATGTCGCTCACCTGACGTAATAGTGCATGCAAACCCAGTGATTTGACCTAGTGACCTAGTTCTTTCCCGCAGATGACCTAATATCTAGATTGACTAGATTTTGTTGAGATGGTCAATGTGACACAGTTTCATAAAGATTAGGCTAATATGGTGACATCTAGTGACTACACAAGGTTTTCCTATGAATTGACCTTGTGACCTAGTTTTTGACCCCAGTTGACCGAATATCGAACTTGATCTAGATCTTGCTGAGATAATTGTTGTGGCAGTATATTCATAATGTCCACGTCCTTTTGCAGTCTTAAATCTAAGCCAGTACATTATCTTTGGAATAATTATACGACAATAATTTGAGGTTTCATTAAGATTAGGTTAAAATTGTGACCTCTGTTGACTACACAAGATTTTTCTTTGATTTGACCTGATGATCTGGTTTTGACCCTGTATGGCCCAATATCGAACTTGACCTAGATTTTGTTGAGATAATCACTGTGACCAAGTTTCATTAAAGGTGCTGCCTCACAGATCGGGCTAAAATTTTTGTATGACGTAATTTTCCTACATAACCAAGTATTTATATAATAATAAGTCACTAGTCGTTGCTTTATGAAAGATGTAACTGTAACTTTAACAAACTAAAGCCGAAACATCTGTGAGGTATTCGGTACGTTTCGCAATTCGTTTTCATTGAATGGAAACAATTTCAGGCAATTTAAGTGATAGTAGTGCTAATTCTATAGGGTATTAATACCCTATAGAATTTTGGCTGTAAAGATGCTAAATTACTACAAAATGCCGATGTTCCCCAAGTTATTTTTTATGTCAATGTGGTTGTTTATGGCATATACAGGAAACTATACCAAAATTACATGAATATTTGACAATTTAATTTTATTTTTGCAATACACCAATACGTGAGGCAGTCCCATTAAGATAAGGCCACAATTGTGACCTCTAGCGTCTTACTTACTTAGTCCTCTTCTCACTCTTCACTGCATAATGCTTCCACAGCTGCTCTCCACCTACATCTGTTTTGGGCCTTCCTCTCTGTTGTAGTCCAGGCTGTTCCCATTATGTTCATCTCTGACTCTACGCTTCTTCTCCATGTTCCCTTTGGTCTCCCTCTTTTTCTATGCCCTTGTGGTGTCCATCTGATAGCTGTTTTAGTATGTCTTGTATTGTCCATTCTCATGACATGTCGTATCCATCTCCATCGTCTGCGTCTTATCTCTCTGTTGATATCCCAAATTTCAGTTATTTCTGTTACTTCCTTGTTAGATATAACTTTAGTCCAGTCATTCTAGGTTTTAACCTAGACAAAATTGCAAAAGAATTTCTTTGTACATATTTGTGAAGAGTGTTGTCCCATATAGTCACAGAAAAAAATCCCCATCGATAGACACCGCCGTTTTCTTGCATTTGATGAAGACAGTTTATCGGAAAATGCGCAAAGTAATTCATGTAAAACGGCGTCCCATACTTGTGTTTATGACGACATGAAATGTTACATATTAACAAATTCAAATTTCACACAATGCAAACTATAGTAAAACATCGAAATTCTCCATATAAACAAATTAAAACATTTTAAAGGCATATTCAAACAAGGTCACGTGAGATTTCTTTTCCGACTATGGGAAGCCGTGTGTCGAACAAATTAAAATTTATACTTGGATCTACTATTTGCACTTATTTTGACGTACAGGAACAGGTACCCTCTTATATTTTCAAAGTCCTTTGCCATGTTGTTTTGATACTTTGTATACTTGTTCACCATCATGACCCCAACTCCTACACAGGAGTAGGTAACTCTATCAAGCATTTTGTTGAAATAATGCCCCTTTCTTCAAGTTAATGCAAATGCTAAAGTATAGGTACAATTTCTTAAATCTCGAATATCTTCAAGGTTTTTTTGATACTTTGCGTACTTGCTCAACATTATAACACCAACTCATACACACGGGTAGGGAACTTTATCCAGTCACTTCCGGCAAAATCTGCGAGTTAACGTGGTGCCGATTAAACTTATCTATACTCGGTCACCTCGTCATGTGTCTAGTGATAATCCGTCACCTTACCATGTGATCTGACGGACTTCTTCTTATATGAGAGTCGCAGATTGCATTTCCGTGACCGAGGGTGAGGTTTTCCTATCCTAAATGAGCTGGTGGTTGATCGGTTTTCTTCGACTTCCCTGCGTCTACACGACGTCTATCCATATGTCAGACGTCGTTGTTTATCGTGACGTCACGGAACGAACGTGACGTTGTGCGCTAGTTAATAAAGAGTAACAGTATAGTCCCGAGTTTGATCCCCTTACTGAGCAGATTAAGCGGCTTGATAAATAGTATACATGTAATAGGTTAGTGCTGTGAATGAAGTAAAAGTTTATCCGGCTTGGATGCGGCCTACGGCTCACCCGATAAATTCCTCCGTCTTGCCAGATAAACTTGCCACGGCACTAACCTATTGTTCTCTATCTATCAAGCTTTTTGTTGAAATTATACCGCCTTTTGGACAAAGAAATGCAAATGTTAAAGTTTAGGTACAAGTACATGTATTAGCATCAAATATTTTCAGAGTGGAGTGACATATTGCTTTTGTACTTTGTATACTTGTTCACCATCATGTACACTAACCCATACACAGAGTTAGGTAACTTTATCAAGCATTTTGTTGAAAGTATACCCCATTTTGGGCTTAGAAATACAAATCTTAAAGTCTAGATAAAAGGTTTGTAACCTGTAATATATTCAAAGTGCATTGACATACTGCTTTGATACTTTGCATACTTGTTCATCATCATGACACCATGACATACACATGAGTAGGTAACTCTGTCAAGCATTTTGATTAAGTGATTTGCCATTTTAGACTTAGAAAAAAGATAGTATTAAGTCAGACAGGGAAGGAAGCACCCAACCTAACCAGCCGAGCACAGAAAACATTAAAAACACACAAGGCACGATGCCCAACTGAACCAACCGAGCACAGAAAACATAAAATACGTACAAGGCAGTGATTTCTTTCTTTCTTTGTTTGCTGCCGGTAAACGGTACCTTCCCAATTTGAAAAAGGCTATTAGTTTCCCAAATTTGAAGTTAGAAATTCCCAATGAACATTTTAAAATAAATCAAAATCGGACATAAAATGAAGAAGTTATGAACATTTTTGACAAAAGATCAAGCATAAAAAATTGCAGAAACCAGTAAGCAGTCACATGTAATAACTTTTTCTGTTTTATTTGGCCTTTCTGCTTCAAAAAATTTCCCAATTTCAAGTTGACACGACGCGACAATTCCCAATCTGAACGGACCCGGACCATTTCCCAAAGAGGCCAAAAAATCACTGCAAGGCACAACCTCTATACAGAAGAGGGAAATGTTGCATCTATGAAGAATTTTGTTTTGAATATATAATGCTTTTACTACCCTAGCATGTCACTGAGAATAAAGGATCGTGCTGTTCGTGGACAGCTCTTGTTTATACCTTTGAAACGCTAAACAACGCTGGTGCTAACGTTTAATGTGTGAACCCACACTTTCTTAACTGAAATGTTATCCAGGTGTGACAGTTAAAGCCTAGGTCCCACTGAGCTTTTTTGCGTCGGCGATGTACTCCCGATAGAAACAAATTAGCTTCGGTAGACATCGAGAACATGATCCTCGTGGTCTGTGGGAAGCTTCGGGGCAGACTCAAAACAATTTGTGAATCGGGAGGCATCAGACGAACTCCCGATGTATTCCCGACTTTATGCGTTGGTCTAACTGCTTCGGGATGTATTGCCGATTGGCATCAGGAGGTTCACCGATGTCTGATGGAAGCTCCCCGAAGTTTTGAGACATTTAGTCAGATCGCGAGTACATCGGGAAATTTCAATGTATGTATTGAATTTTACCCGATGTACTCACGATGTCATGTCGGGAACATCTCGGGGAGGCATCCCCGAAATTCGGGAATATCCCGGGGAGGCATTCCCGAGGTATCCAGAACCTCGGGGAATGATCGGGGATGCTTCCGCGATAAAACTAATTCTTCGAGGCATCCCAGAGGTTTCCCGACACATCAGCGATGTTTCGCATTATTTTAAAAACTGCCGTCCATGCAACAACCGTGGTTGTTGTTGGTAGATGCGATCCTGTTCTTGATGAATTAGGCATTTCGCACACCCTGTGTCAATGGCATACATGTTTTGGTTGAACGCAGACCTGCATTAAATGTTAGTCCCGACAAACGCATCATTTTCAAAAATTGTCTGCTATACATCCAAACAAATCTACAGATACGGTCAGTTTTGTACTAAAACATAACTGATAAACTTGTTTTACTGCTTCAAAACATAGAAATTTCTGTACCGGTCTTTAAATGTTGTTGCGGGGTTACCAAGGAAACCAACTGCCAGACTATAGCCATACCCCCTGTAGACTAGTATCAGTTAACCATGTGGTTTTTATAGCTCAAACGTAGACTTTGCTTTGTCCAACTTTATAATGTCATAATCTGCTAACATAACCTTATTATGATATTAAGTAAACGTCAGATACATTCAATCTACTTTGGTGTTTATATATTACTGGTATATTTATTATGACATAAATGAACTTCATTGCAAAAGGAACTCCGACTTGTGATTGCACGTCATAAGTTCCAAGGTATCACAAACATAATTTATATTATAATTGACCTGGGCTGGTATTCACAAAGCATCTTAGTGGAAAACTTAAATATTTTAACTTAAGTTGAATATTTGTGCAGCTCATATTTCCCACAAATTGAAGAATAATCCATGTTTTCTTAGTGATTATTGTAGCTTTTTACGCAATGCTTTAAACCTATGCAAATAATCATTTATCTTGATTGTTATGTTTAGCTGAAAGAATTTTTTATGTTTTCAAGAAAATTCTAAGTTTTCTACTTAGATGCTTTGTGAATACCAGCCCTGGATTGTCCGGAAATCACCTACGTGACGAAACATTAAACAAATCGAATATAAAGCTTAAACAGTGAAATAGAAGTTCATGCTACCATATCAGCAAAATAGTTAGTGAAATTCAATACAATGATGTGCATTATTCCTACATGGTCGTGAAGTTGGCAGGCTAGCGGCCTAGCTCTGTTAATACTCCAGTTCTCAAAAACCTTACAATCAAAATTTCGATTTATGTAAGAAAATGTGATGTTTTCACCATTTTCGTTTCCATAGCAACCGGGATTGTTGTCATAATATAAATATGAAATGTTATTCACTATCTCATGACAAGCCCCTTATAGGCCCCTCTCCACATACTAAGTTTAATAACGACACCATGAAAATTATTTTACTTAGTCATATAATGAAGATTTCTTCACGGATGAGCATGACTGACCGACGCACTTACAGACAAACGGATGGACACACGTATGTAGGTCAAATTAAGATCCTGATGCATGTTTATCAGTTGATGACTTATAAAACACTCTCATTTAGATATGTTTACCCAAAATAAAGAAATTAATTCATGTTTTATGGTACAAAAATAATTATCATATTTTCTGAAAAGTGGGTGGGGTAAATCTACCCCTTCATTTTCACATTATTTGCTTAAAAATTGAAATAAATGGTTTATTGAAAATATTTTGCTTATAAATTCCTTTGATCAACAACATGGTTTGATATTTTAACCTGTGTGTGTGTATACCATTAAACTACTGATAAACTGTTATACCCAAATTTTCATGGAATAAAATTATGAAAAGTATAGTGACCTTCTTAAAATCGCTTTTTAAGGTACTTCCGCAACTTTCTGAACAGGGGATTTTTTCCTGGTAGTAGTTTAGACATTAAAAAACTTAAAAATACTCAAAACAAAACTTTTGCAATTTTGTCTAGGTTAAGGCCATTTTTGGGCTAGAATGACTGGCCTACTTGGGGCCAATGTATTCTCAAGATCTTTCTGAGACATCTTCCTTCAAATCCTCGCAGTTTTGATTCTACATTCTTGTTTGTTTTTCAGGTTTCACTATCACATAAAAAAACTGTTCTGATGTTGCTTCTGTATATTTTCACTTAAGTCTCTAATGATATTTTTCTAGCTTTCCAGATGTTGTCAAGTTTATTAAATGCTGCTGCTGATTTTCCTATCCTGATCTTAACCTCTATTCCTATGTCACCATTTTCACTCAGTGTGCTACCAAGATAGCAAAAGTTGTCGGTCTTCTCCATTCAACATGATATGATTGTTGTTCTTTTGTTTGATGGTCATTACTTTAGTTTTCTTCTGATTGATTTTCAATCCGCGCATAGCCGCTTCTTGTTGTAGATTTTACTTTGCATATGTTGGTAAGTAAGGGATTATAGACATATATCGTCTGCAAAGTCTAAATCTTCAAGAGATGATGTTAATTTGCACTGAATTCCTCGTTTGGAAAGATTTGTTTTTTTAGCGTCTACACAAGCAAATTATTGACGGACGGACGACGGACGAAGGGTGATCACAAAAGCTCACTCTGTCACTTTGTGACAGGTGAGCTAATAAGAGCTAGTCGCACTCCTGCAGCACCGGTCATGCCTGTATCTAATTTCTCTGTCTCCCTTTGGGGTCTTTCTCTTCGTCAATCCCTCTGGTCAGATCTGCACTGGTAGAGGATGCATATGCGCCCTTTTGGCTGCAACACTATGATTATGTAAAGCGCCTTTGAACGTGTGTGTCGCATGAAACGGATGCTATATAATTCTGGTATATGATTTTTTATATAACCTTCCATTAGAAATTGACATCAATATCAATTTTCCTCCACATATGGATGTTGCCGATTCCTTGTGAAAGAGTAGGTTAGTTCTGATTATGATAAAAACCAGGAAAACGGATTAGGTGTATCTGCCACGGGCGAGTTGAAAAACTATTATATTAAGTCAGACAGGGAAGGCAGCACTCAACTTAACCAGCCGAGCACAGAAAACATTAAAAACACACAAAGCACAATGCCCAACTGAACCAACCGAGCACAGGAACATAAAACACATACAAGGCACAATGCCCAACTAAACAAGCAAAGATCTGTCCAATTACAAGCTGTCGAAAAGTATAGAACATTATTACTAGCTGAATGACCCAGTTTCCACAGCAAAACGACTATAACGCCTTGTTTTAGCTGTCAGAAATCCTAAAATGAAGAAGTGCCCAACACACTGCCAACCAAGAAAATTAATCAGCCCTTGTCCCGACTGTTAAAAAGCTGAATAGAAAACTTTCAGCTAATAAATGGCGGAATGCCTACACCGAATGACCTAGTTACAACAGTAAAACTGCTGAACTACATATTTTTAGCTGCCTTTAGTCCCTAAAGTTAAGCAACAGTATTTAAATGTTGAAAGGCCCGGTTTCAGCAACAAAAAATCTGAAAGCCCTAGCCGGATGACCTAGTTACAAAACTTAAAATGTCTCAGCTGAAAGCCCCAGCCAAAACAAGTCGAGATATACATAATTGAACAACTCGGCCATACTAGTGAGCACAGACCAGTCCGTACTTTGTGCACACATAAAAGAGTAACTTCCCTTTGAACGCTTGCGGAAAACTTAAACTTAAATTTATTGTATTGCTTATTCTTGAACAAATACAAATAAAACTATCCGTTTTATAATGTTGAACTATAAGTACTGGTTTTATCAATATAAAGTAGATATACATGTATGTATACAGTAAACATAAGAATTCGTAAACCTAAAAACAAAAGTCAGTGTACATACCATACGAGCATGCAGAACAAAACAAATATTTAGCTGAGAGTGGCAAGCATTGTGTATAACTCCAACGCTATAAATTGCAATACAAAAACAAACACAAAATCCGCTATATTTATCGTTACTGAATATTTAGGAGCATGCAAACTTATATGGTGTGCCAAATGTTTGAATGCTTCCATAGGCAAATGTTTCGGTCCTTGATATTAATCCAAAACAAAAATATAGGCAATATTGTGTTTGTTTTTGTACTGCAATTTATTGCGTTGGAGTTATTTTTTTATACACATGGCAGTGTACTATAGATGAATATATTGTCGGTAGGGCATGTGAACTTCTCAGTGCAACATTATTATATGTCAAGTCACTCTGTTAAACTGGCCAAGTATCTTGTGAACATGTCGATATGCCATGTTAAATTGTTAAAATAGCTTCTTATCATGTTCATTCGGCATGTGAACTTCTCAACAGAACGTATAATACTGTTAAACGACAGTGATAAATTGTTAAACATTATTTGAAGATGTCTATAAGCCATGTTAAATTGTCAAAATAGCTTCTTATCATGTTCATTCGGCATGTGAACTTCTCAACAGAACGTGTAATACTGTTAAACGACAGTGATAAATTGTTAAAAATCATTTGAAGATGTCTATAAGCCATGTTAAATTGTTAAAATAGCTTCTTATCATGTTCATTCGGCATGTGAACTTCTCAACAGAACGTGTAATACTGTTAAACGACAGTGATTAATTGTTAAAAATCCTTTGAAGATGTCTATAAGCCATGTTAAATTGTTAAAATAGCTTCTTATCATGTCCATTCAGCATGTGAACTTCTCAACAGAACGTGTTGTATTGTTAAACAACAGCGGTAAATTGTTAAAATATCATTTGAATAATGTCTATAAGCCATGTTAAATTATTACCTAGCACTCTATATAACGAGTAATTCGTTATTTTTGACTGTTTCATGTCTTAATGTTTATTTTTAGATTCAGGTATGAAACAGTTCATTGCCAGGAGGGCAACAGTTTTGACTGTTACACCCCTGGATGAACTGTTACCTGCGCACTACGATGCGCAATATAAATTCCTGCAAAAACACCCTGCTAGATCTATAGCGTATTTTTAATATAACTCTTGAACAATGTTTTGTCCGTTTTTGCTTTATTACATGCCGATTTTATTTGTTTGATGATAAAATCATGGGGATAATGACAGTCTTGAATTTATAACAAAAAATATCCGCTATTAGTATGACAAAATGTCTTAGAAATATCCTTTTTGTTTGTTGTATAAGTAGAACTTTTACTGTAGTTATATAGAGTATTAGGTAATAAAACAGTTATTTCATGTCTGTTTTGGGTTAACAGTCAAAACTATTGTCCCTCGGTATCGGGGAAGACATTTTGAACTGTTGCCCTCGGCCTATCGGCCTCGTGCAACAGTTCAAACGTTTTCCCCGATACCTCGGGACAACAGTTTTGACTGTTAACCAAACAGACATGAAATAAGTGTATATTGTTAAAATAGCTTCTTATCATGTCCAATAACCATGTGAACTTCTTTATAGAACGTGTTATATTGCTAAACAACAGTGGAAAATTGCTCAATATGCACGCGGGAGGAACTTACGTTATTGATGACGTCATACAAATTTGAACAACAACAACACTGTCAATTAAGAAGTTCACATGCCTCGTTGACATGTTAAGATATCGTTTTAACACTATAACATGGCTTACACACATCTTCAAATGATATTTTAACAATTTTCCACTGTTGTCTCACAATATAACACTTCTATTAAGAAGTTCACATGCTGAATGGACATGATAAGAAGTATTTTAACAATTTAGCATGGCTTATAGTCATCTTCAAATGATATTTTAACAATTTATCACTGTTGTCTAACAATATAACACGTTCCGTTGAGAAGTTCAAATGTTTTTTGGACATGATAAGAAGCTATTTTAACAATTAAACATGGCATATAAACATGTTAATGTAACATTTGACAGTTTAACAGTGTGACTAACTTGACATATTAATAAGTTGCACTAAGAAGTTCACATGCCCTACCGACAATCTAAGACGTTGTTTTAACAATTTAACATGGCTTATAGACATCTTCAAATAATAATTTAACAATTTACCACTGCCGTTAAACCATATTACACGTTCTATCAAGAAGTTAAAATGGCTATTAGACATGATAAAAAGCTATTTTAACAATTTAACATGGCATATAGACATGTTCACATGATACTTGGACAGTTTAACAGTGTGGCTTGACATATAATAATGTTGCAATGAGAAGTTCACATGCCCTACCGACAATTTAAGACGTTGTTGTAACAATTTAACATGTCGTGTAGACATGTTCAAATGATATTTAAACCATTTACCACTGCCGTTTAACAGTATAACACGATGTGTTGAGAGGTTCGCATGCTCATTGGACATTATAAGACGTTGTTTTAACATTTCAACATCGCACATAAACATATTCAAATGATAGTTTGACAATTCATCATTGTAGATAAAGTCTAACATGATAATACGAAGCTTTGAGAAGTTAACACGTTCTTCTAACATTATCAAACGTTTTTCAACAATTTAACATGTAACGTAGACATATACAAATGGTGATTTGACAATTTATCGATGTGGTTTAACAGTATAACACGATCGCTTGAGATATTATTGTATTCTTTTAACAATTTAAGACGTTGTTTTAACAATATAACAGGGCAAGTTGACATATTCAGATGATAGTTTGAAAAGTCAACAATGTGGTTTGACATATTAACACATTGTACTAAGAAGTTCACATGTCCTACCGCCAAGTCAACATGACAAGCGTCAACAAAAGACAGCTATGGCGTGCCATACTATGATACTAGTGTCACATCTATACTATGAATATCTAAGACAGGGGTCTGAGTTTATGACTGGCCCTCATATACCCAACTCAACATTATGTCCAATATTTTAAACAGGCCGAATGCAATATTATAATTTATTTTAATTTGTACTGCACACTTCTCGTCGTACTAATTTCCTGAGATCATGCGTAAATAACTATTTCTCTTCGTTATCGAAGGCCGTTTTCTAGTTTCTGTCGGTTCATACGTTTGTACCCAAATCGGGTTTTACGCATTTTGCGAACATTCTATGCTCGACACAGGCGACATTGTGTACGTGCATTGATAAAAGTTGTATTTTTATGTATAATATTATATTGTCGTGAAGTGTGCAGTACAAATTAAATGACTACATTCGGCTTGTTTAAAATATTGGACATAATGTTGAGTTGGTTGTATGAGGGCCAGTCATAAACTCAGATCCCTGTCTTAGATATTCATAGTATAGATGTGATAGATATTTTTATCGTGTCAAATCTCTTTGGTTCTTCCATCTAATGGTGTTTTCCACATTTTGTAGTCAACTAAATAGACAGGTTACCAAGTTATTGCTTTTTGAAAATAGCCGTTTAGGGCTTAATGGAGCTTTACTTATTTTCATTGATAAAACGATATCTAACATTAGCGAGGCACACATTTATCAGTATTAAATTAATTGATCATATATTCTATACCGACCGAAAGAAGAAACGCAACGTATGAGTCGACTTTATTTACTCATGGAGTTAAATACATTATCCATAATTGCAAAAATATGTATTTAATGACGTCATGACAACGTTGGGTCGGAATACCCAGTGCGACGTTCAGTGGCTGATATTCCGAGAAAATCTTTTCTTTGACATACTGTTTTTTAAGTTTTTTCCCGTTATATGTCATTCTATATTATCTGACTAAGATTCAACAATATTGGTAGCGTAATAAAGGAATTAAAGCCTTTTACCGGTTACAGTAAAACTTTATAATGGCGAGCACCATTATAACAAATACACCGTTTATGTCGAAGTCTCCCGGCAATTTTGTTCTATGTTTTAAAATAATTGTATTACATCATTGCAATGAGCATTACTGTCTTGATATCTGGAGCACAGGTGATCGCGCCTATCCCTAATCACATTGTTAATTGTTTACCAGCGTTATCCCGAGGTATTTAAATTTTTTCAGTAAGCGATTTATAGGACCATCTAAAACTGTCTCATGAACTATCTGTTCATTAACATGTGTAGGGATAGGTGTGACGCATTTATACCATGGTCGGCATGCCACGCACCGTGTGGTTCTACATGTGATAATTTGCTGGACACTGTCCATTATTTATTTATGTGTTCTGCCATTGGGCTCTTTCTGCCTATTGTGAATATACGAGGGATGTTCGGAAAGTTTCGGGACAAGTGTCGTAATATTGAAAGAAGATTGTCCCCCGCATCGCATCGTGGTCGGCATCTTCCAATCGTGACATCGAATCGTCATAATTAATAAATTATTGTCCCGTTTCGCCTTCAGAAATCGGAAGGCGAAGCAACGATGTGACATGTTAGTGTCAGTGATATACTTTCGCGACGTCGCACTGTGCTTTTGTATCGCCCAATCCTTCTCGTCGTGTCTGTGCATTGAACAACTGACTAGAAGTTGTTCTCAGTTCTCAAGCATGAACGTTTATGTGTATCTGCATACTAGTATATGGCTGTAGTATTTATACATGTATATAGCTTAAACGCAATTGGACGTCAAAAGTAACCATAGAAAAAGTATGAACTAAATAATCATACATGGCATATCAATATTTATTAGAAATATTAGCACATATATTGCACGATTACGATAAAATGAAGATTTTTTTCCCCATTAATACATGTGTACATGTATATTGTTAGATCCATTGGTCTACTGACACCGGGCGATCCAGCAGTTACCTCGAACAACTAAGATTCAAGCAAGGGAAATATAACAGTACCAGTTTAAAGACGTTGATATGTCATGGTCTGGGATCGAACCCGAGATCTCTCAAAGTGGGACAACTAATCGAGTATGGTGAGATTCAAGCAAGGGGAATCTAGCTGTACCGATGTTAACGACGTTGGTAAGTCACAGCCTGGGACCGAACCAGAGACCACTCGCACTTGAAGCGAAAACATATTAAATAAGAGTTACACATTATGTATACTAGTATATCAAAGATACAAAAATGGGTTGTTTTATACATTTTGTCCATCAATTAATGTAAACCCAATGCATTTCGGGTAAATGTAAAATGCCTGGTCACGTGGTTACATTTTGTGCTTGGTAGACATTCACTACCTCAGTCCACAAATTCCGTATACTCTGTGGTACGTTCACCCAAGCCATTACAGCCAAGTACGGACAAGATAGTTGCCTTGCCTTATAGCATTGCATGGGCTTATCAACTCCCCAAATCAATTCGGATCCGTATGCCAACGAATTAAACGTTATAGACTTCACCTTACGCGGCACAATGCCGTACATGAACACATCGTCGATCCAAAAGAACTCGGTTGTCAATGACGCACTATAGAGGTCCGGAATAAGGTCATTTGAAATCACCACGGTAAACCCCATACAGAATTGTGGGTAACGGGTCTGACCCTTGAGCATATCAGGGCTCACATACCACTTCGAGTTTTTATTTCGATTTATTGCTGAACCACGTAAAATTCGACATGAAATGTGTCTGGGTGTTTTCATAAATTTCGGTAGATATTGTTTCATAAATTTATATGTATTCACCATTATATCATCGTCAACTTTCAATATCACTTGAGCGTTTCTGCAGCGTTCCGTTAACCATTTAAACTCCATAATAGCTTTATATGTAATATTCCGATAAGCATCAATAAAACTACCTTGTAAAATATCTCCATATTTATCAAACTCTTTCTCCAGACCTGCTTGCACACTGGAGTTGAGGACCTGCCCTAACACAAACAGAACCTTGACCGGACCTAAATCAGGGAAATAGGAATTGTTAGTCCACGTAGACCGAATTGCTTCTCTTTTGTCCACATTTAACGGTGCGCTATGAACTACCACCACCAGTTTTAAATCCGGAGTTGATGAACACAATTTCGGATTCTCAAGCTGGTATTTGAAATTCGGATGCAAAGATTTGTTGAAGGGGGTCAGGACATTGGCATGCACTGATGAAGTGTTGGTACCATTCGAATGCAGAGTTTTATTGGCAGTTATGACGATCATCCTGAGTATTTCTGTTGATGGTTTAGGCCGATGAAGGGGAACTAGGAGTAGGTATTGGTTAATCATCAATGCAGACATAAATGCCACGAGTGACAGGCTACACGCACGCAGTAACCAAGGTCGACGACAACAGCACTTTCTTGAGGAAAGAGGAGTCTTCATCATAATAAATACCGGCCGCTATGGTTAAAATATCAACTGTATAAACACGCCAACACGCCACAGTATTCCCACTACGTCAAGAAGCATACGCTGTTGAACTTGTTGTCATTACAATTGTATATTCAGTAAACACATGGTCTCTTTGTTGACGAGTATCACACACTGAAATAGTGGAACAAAATCATTTTAAAAATAAATAATACAATTATAATACATGCATTATACATGCATATCAAATATTAAACTACAAAGGAAACTACGGTACCTTTATGATCCAAATAAAGCTATGGGCTGTTTAATTAACTCTCTTACCAGCATTCTTAATGTTCACGCTCCTCTTAAAAAGAAACGTGTTAAATATTCATCTCAGCCAGAGTGGTTCAATGATGAAATACTGAACATCCGTAAGAAGAGGGATTTTTACTTTTCAAAGAAAGATTGGACTCTTTACAAGTTTTGGCGAAATAAATGTAATCAATCTATCAAACAAAATAAGATCAATTTCTATAACAACGCAGTGATGACAAATAAATCACCTACAACACTTTTGCGTAGTTTAAAATACTTTTCTTCTGATGCGTCGGCTAATGACCAGAATTGCCCGAATAGTGTGCTATTTAATGATTCGAGAGTGACAAATCCCAATAATATAACCAATCAATTAAATAACCATTTTATAAACATAACATCGTCTAGAGATAGCTTGTCGAATACTTCATCTGACCATTCCTTGAACTTCGATAATTTAAAATCATACATTGAAACAAAAATAGGATCTCACTATGAGTTTTCGCTTTCAGTGTAAATAAAATTATTGAAAAAATGAACTCGAAAAAATCGAGTGGAATAGATGGCATTAGTGCGAGACTACTGAAAATATGTGCTGACGCACTTGCTGTTCCAATAGCTTCTATCATAAATAATAGTATTCGATTGGGAATATTTCCGGACAATCTGAAACATGCCATCGTAATTCATCTACACAAAGGCGGCTCGAAGGATGATCCAAATAACTATAGACCAATTTCTATTCTCCCTTCTATTTCTAAAATATTCAAAACTCATGTTTCAAATCAATTACAGGCATTTTTCAAAAATACTAATATCTTACATGAAACATGGTTTTCGCAAGCAGCATTCGTGTCAAACTGCTTTGATTAATTTGATCGAAAATTGGGCTAAAAATATTAATTCGGGTTGCTTAATAGGCACTATCTATTTAGACTTTAGAAAAGCTTTCGACTTTGTCGATCATGGACTATTACTTCGTAAGTTAAGACTTTATCGTTTCAATACTCAAGCAATCAAGTGGTTTAAATCTGATCTTGAAGATAGACATCAATCAGTTCGAGTTGGAAATTCTCATTCTTCCTTTCGATCAGTTAAATGTGGTGTACCTCATGGATCTATCCTTGGACCGCTACTTTTTTGCTCTTTATAAATGACCTTCCGTTATATCTAAATTCAACTATATTACTTACATGAACTTGTATATATTTGTTGTAAATTGGCCAAAGGCATTTTATTTGCCGATTTTGCTAATAAAACTTGAAACTTGAGACTCTAAATTCAACAGAAATCGATATGTACGCAGATGACACGACTCTTTATACACATGGTAAATCAATGGATAATATCGAACGTTCACTACAAAGTGACCTCGACATAGTTTTAAAATGGTGTAAATTAAACAAAATGAATCTCAATCCTCAGAAAACAACAGGTATGTTAATAGGCTCAGTCAATTCAAGTAACAAAACGAGAAATCTTAATATATCAATAAATAACCAAACCGTGTCATGTGTAACAACACAAAAGGTTCTAGGAATCTTGGTTGACAATAATCTCAAATGGGAACAACAAATAACTAGCGTACATAACAAACTAAATTCAAAACTCTGTCTTTTGAGAAGAATTAAACCATTTTTAAATTCTGATATGAGATTGATGTTTTATAACGCATACTTATTACCATTATTTGATTACGGTGTTGTTTTATGGCACTCGTCTTCGATGAAATGTTTAAACAAAATAATCAACATCCAAAAGAGGGCAGTGCGAATGATATCAGACAAATCATATGATTATGAAGCAAATATTTTATTTCAAGAACATAATCTAATGCCTTTTTTGTTAAGATGTAAATGTCATGTTGCTGTGCTGGTACATAAAACGTTAAATAACTTGTCCCCTATATATATGTCTAATATTCTACAATTTTCAACAAATAATGTGTATTCTTTGCGATCTGTAACGAATAATAACATAGTACATCCTGTTTGTAAATCATACTTTACTAAATTAACTTTCCAGTATAAAGCTGTGACAATATGGAACGCTTTGCTCAGTCAAATTAAAAACACAACGTCAGAGAAAATGACAAAGGTACATTAAAAACACTCGGGTTATTGCTGTTTACCTATTATATCAGGATCTTTTAATACAACATTTTAAATGTCAGTATTTACTTTTTTGTATTGTCTGCCATTTTATTGATCCTTTTGAATGTTTGTATATATTTATGCGTGTTTTGTTAGATGACCCTATGGGAGATAAGCCCTAGGCTTAATGGGTATATCATCGGAAAATAAAGTTATTACTATTATTACGGGTCGATTAACACGTGACCAAAATTGTTAATTATATTTAAAATATATAAATTGTTTTAGTCCCACATATGGAGACTACACAACATCTTCCTCCCGACACCGGGCCAAACAGCAGTTACCTGGAACTACTCTCATTATGTTTCAGGCATTAAGCAAGGACGACATGGCGGTATCATTTGTGTGAATGGGAATGGTGTTCTGCGGCAATTTCTTGTGCATTTATGTGACGGATAAGTTAATCCCCCTATTACACAAATCTCGAATCAACCGAAATGGGCTCGAATGAGTTGGAATGAAGATAAGCTTACAAATCCAGCAATGTCTTGTATGTGGTGGATAAGTTAAGATCATTTTGGTATGTCGTGGCCTAAGATCGAACCCAAGACCTTCGCACTCGAAGCGGACGCTCAACCACTAGGCATGTTATATATATTCGCCTCGTGCAAGACAATGCCATTATCACGCCGTGCCCTTCAAAGAGTGTCATTGTTTTATCTTTCTACCAACATCTGACTACAAGCGAAGTGTTCGTATGTAAGACCCGTCATTTCGAGGATGGAATCGTGTTTTAGTGTGTGAATTGTGTAATAAGAAATTATTCTATTTTATGAGAACTATTAACATGGCCACTCATAGTTATGATCTAACATAACATGCGTACTTCGTTTTGGAAAATTTGGAGGATTTTATGGAAGATTGATTTATAAATTGTCAAATGAGTTTCTTCGTAAAATGAAGTATTTTCTCTATAACTTATTGTGTGCACGCTGCACCTCTTATTTTTCACTTTCCTTTATTTGACGTGAGTTACTTTACTGCATGTGCAACTATTCTCATCTTAGGCCGTCTTATCTGATCATCTCCAGTACATCCGCCAGATAACACCACCGATGTATACTAATAAGAAATTTACATTGAATTATATAGGGGGGGAATAATAAATGACTTAAAATACCCATTTCTGTGTAAAAAATTATGAAACCACCCCGCATCAATTTGGGAAGAGCTGGTCATTGAGATTCTAAATATGCAATCTGTTTTAAAATAACTTGAAATTTCGTTTGTCATAAATCCTTCTAAAAATGGGCTTTTAACGTTTTATGTTTAATCGCACCAGCGGTCCTATGTTATATCGGTACCCTCTCAGTGCTGGCACCGGTCTCTCTCAGTGCAAAACAATGAATCCGATTGACGAAGATCCACAGGAGGGTAAGAAAATCATTTTTTTGTCCAAAATACCGGTTTATGCATAAAAATCGATAGCCCACGGAACCCCCCGATGATTAACCATTGTTTTCCTGTTGTTAAAATAATCATTTTTCACAAGTTCTGGCGTGGCTGGAATGTTGACCGAGTGTCGTTGTGCGAATGCACATCAAGCCATGTTTATGAAGCTTAAATGCGACTTTACTTCAATATATCAAATATCTAGTACCTCAGACGTAAAGTCGTTGATCATATCTTGCCCCTAAAAGCCTTTTATTCGGTAACTTCCATCAAATTTCTTAAAAAACACCCTACTTTCGGTTTAGACGCGGCACCGGTACCCTCTCAGTTCTGGCACCGGTACCCTCTCTGCTCGTAAAGCTATAGAATACGATCAATTTGATTGCAAGTACAGAGAGAGTACCGGTGCCAGTCAGATGCAACGAGCATAGAGGGTACCGGTGCCAGAACTGAGAGGTGTGTGCTAGTGCAATAAAGGCTAAATCATCGGCGTGTGCCTGTCGCTTTTGGCTAATTGAAGTCGCTCAGGTAATGTTATAGTTACTGAAAAAAACCACAAGGTAGATTGGTGTAAAAATATAACTCTAACACAACCAGCAGTATCACCTGTATATACATAAAGGAAACCAACGTGTGCATGAGTTATCGTTGAAACACAGATACGGCAAATAACTTAATAGAGTTCCGAGGGGAAAAATAGTGTAGCGGTTATTATTTCTTGATGTTTTGTCAAATACGAAATATTGGCTTTGTTAGAATCGAAATAATGAATATGTACCTGTGTTTAATTTAATAATAAAGCACGGTCACTTGTTCGCATGCTACGCACTCGTGGTTTAATTACTACGCATCCGAACACGTGACTGCGCTTCATTCTACAAATTAATTATTTCTTAATTAATAAAAGTATCGATTACTCATAATGGTCTTTTTTATCGGAGAGATATATTGATCTTTGGTGTCGTTTAAATGACGGAATGAAATTATTGTAGGCCTACAAGGTGAATACCAAGTCTTGGTTATTTATTTATTGACCTGGGCTGGTATCAATAATCTTGATTGTCATGTTAGGCTGACATACTTTAGAAATGTTCGTGTTTTTAAGAAAAATCTAAGTTTTCTACTAAGATGCTTTGTGCATACCAGCCCTGGTTTCGATTGAATGGTTGATTTGAAAGTTGGATCGTTTTCAGAACGACAAGCATTAATAGCATGTATGATATTGATTGAATATTCTGATTTTCTACATGATTTGTATTTCTAATTACATTTTCATTGATTTCTAATCAATGTGAGAATTAGGGCGTCCTCGGAGACCCGCGTACTGTAAAGTCACATATTTTCGTGGATATTAAATTTCGTAGACTTAGATAAAAACGCATTTTGGTGGGTTCGTAAATTCGTGGATTACAAAACATGGAAGGGTAAACGTATGATCCATGTTTGGAATGTCGATTAATCGTGGGGATTATATTTCGTGGCCGAGTTCAACAACGGACTCATCCAAATTAGACTCCCTCGAGAAAAATGATTTTACAGTCTGTAGTTACAGTGGTTTAATAAAGCCATCGGATGTTTTTTTTTGTTTTACGCGTTTTCTATGCAATTTTGTTGTTTGGAAGAGGTGTATTGAAATATACCAGGAGGACCTTAATACTTAAATAAATAAATATACCAGATTTATATAGCGCCTTTTTCATGCGAACACGCGTTCAAAGGCACTTTACATTATAGTGTTGTAGCCACAAGGGCGCAGGTGCATCCTCTACCAGTGAAGATACAACATGATCTGACCAGAGGGACAGACTGAGAGAAAGTCCCTGAAGGTAGAGAGAGAGACATTAGATACGGGCATGTCCGGCGCTGCAGAAGTGCGCCTAGCTCTTATTTCGAATGGACAGCCTGGTTCTTTAATGTGCCCGGTGTAAAGCACCGACACTCAGCTTTTTGGCACCTTTACCCAGATAATTTGCATTATACACGGTCAGATATAGCGGGAATTATTATAAATATTTAAAATTTCCTAAAACCTTAAAGTCATAAATATTGAAACAAAATGTGATCTTATCTGTAAAACCGATAGTTAACTTCATGTTTTAGCTGTCCTGTTTTTATTGGGTTTTGTGTCGTTTTTTTCAACCATTTTTAAGTCATATATGGCGCATAGGGCATCAAACCAGTCGGGATCACAGAACTCATTATCAAGTACCCACTTGTTCTTCCGCAACAACAAACAAATTCTCTACTGTATCAGATATTATTAAATTCCACCTATATAATATTATATAGACTCTATCACACCAAATACTTCAAGAGTTCTAGGCTTCATAAAACGCAACCTTAAACATTCTCCAAAAATTGTCAAAGAGCGTGCTTATCAGCCCTTAGTACGGTCAAAATTGGAATATGCTTCTGCTATATGTAATCCCCAACAAAAGTCTCAGATAAAACAAATTGAGCAAGTACAGTGGACCGCAGCAAGGTTTGTATTGAACAGACCTTTCACTCATCAGATCCCTTTAAGTGTAACTAGCATGATCAAGAATTTGAATTGGTCATCTCTAGAACAGCGCCGCATCACCTCTGATCTAATATTATTCAACAAAGTTGTATATAGGCTTGTCGCAGGACCAGTGTCATACTTCCCACCACGATCACTCAGACACCCAGATTTATTGAAATTTATCCCATACCACTGCAGAGTTAACGTTTATCAACACTCATTCTTTCCGAGGACGGTTACGGTGTGGAACCTCATGCCTGTGATTACTACAAGCCTGGACAGTTTAGACAGCTTCAAATCTGCAGTCCAACCTGGAATCATGAGGGTGTGAATTCAGATAAACATTTTTACAGTGTAAATACATGTGGACGTTTTGTTCTTATTAGAACCAGTTGTTCCAGTTAAGTTAAAGTTACCGGTGCCGCGCATGAGCAGCACATTCACCTTCACCAAGATGTCCAAGTTCAGGAATTTGTGTGGAGTAAATCATTGAAGTTAAAGAGAGTAGAGAACATGATCATAGCCATGGTTACGAACAAACATAACCTGAAGGATAGCCAATCATATCGCCTGTTACTGGTCAAGATTTTAATATAGTGTGATCTGATTGGTTGTCCCTATCCTTAAGTCAAGTAAGATAAATATTGAATACAACCCCAGTCCAAAATGAGTACTTGAACCTAATACCACCTGGGTGACCGTCTAACCATGTACCAACTGCGCTAGTAGGCGGCTTTTGTTACTACTGCAAATACTGTATTGTAATAACACTTGCTTGGTTCACATGGACTAGGACCAACTATATTATCCCTGACATGGATAAGTACTCGTTCATTGATTATTACCATCAAGTGCCTTACAAATATTGTTCAAATTATGACCAAATAACATACTATTAAAGGTTATACTATACGGCACATCACCTAGCGAGGTACGGAAGCATTAGCACCACTCGGCGTATGCCAATCGTGAAAGATCGACCGTTTCCGTTTGTCTCCAGTAAGTATATGTCTATTGAAATTCATAAAGGTTAGTTGATCAGAATGGGATATTGCAATAATCCTGCCAAACAGGTTGTGCAAATAATCAGTATCAATGTAACTACAACACAACACACCAGTAATGGGTTGATATGTGGATAACAACATTGACTTTGTATTCTGTAAGTGACTGTTTATGGATCGATAAAAGCACAGGTAACTGTATCATTGATAAAGAGTAGAAAAATGGATAACATAAATTTAAAATAAATATATTTTTTACTTTTTATAAATGATACAGTTACCTGTGGGTAAAAGGGCAGCATGGAACAATGTAAATATGTTTTAAAAGCCCTACCTGATATAGGATCTAGTCAAAAACTCCAGCGTTTGAAGAATAGAATACACTTAAAGACTGAATGCTTACTTATCTCATTTGTGTTACCCGGTTTATAAAAGTGTAATGTATATACAGGGTGTTACAAAGTTTGTTATTAAATTTAGAGCTATGTACGCAGTCAAATTTTTTAATTCCTTACTCTAATAGCTTCATTTAATGCCAGAAAGATAACAGCAATGGTATAACCCTCTGGAATTCAACCTGAACATTTTACATTCTTCTTACATCAGAATATTTAACACTAGAAACTTAAACATTGAGAATGAACTTTTTTAACACCCTGTACATGTATCGTACGAGTAACAATACACAACTTTAATAGTCAATGAAAACAATGACAAGGTTAAACACGTTTTGATCTTCAATGACATAAAACTAAGACTATACATGCAGGAGCACTACGCTCAATAAACAGATCAAATAAATAAAGACAGTGACTTGAAATTTCAAAGACCGATATTATAAATTTATTTAAGAAATAATGAATACGTAGATCTACCTGTGTTTTATCGTAGGATAAAGCGCGTCATGAATTCGGATGCGTACATTAAATCACTCGTGCTAAAATTGACAGTGCTTTATTATAGATAAAACACAGGTACGTATTCATTATTTCGATTCAAACATAGCAAATGTTCCGCATTCGACAACAAATCAAGACATAGTAATCGCTGCACTATTTTTCTCCCTCGGACCGCTACTAAGTTATTTGCCGTAACTGTGTTTTAACAGTAATTCATGCACAGATTGGTTTCCTCCATATTCTACAGATGATATAATTATACTATACGATAGTGTACTGTCATGAGTTTCATGCATGGTATTATATGTATATATGTAATCAAACATATTTCCACCAATAGGTAAAACACATTCATTGTACATGTATTTGAAAAGAATCTGATGATGAAGCCAAGTATTGCTTTCTTTTTTAACAACTCGCCGTCAAAGTAACCGCGCAAGGAGTGTTGACCAATACAGTATATTATACATGTGCACGGCATGCGTACTGGTCAACGCGCACATAGTCATGTACATTTTTATCATTTCTGGCAAATGTCCTACGAGAAAAACACATGCTAATTTGAATAACCTTAAATACGCTCTTCCCTATTGATGTAGATGAAGAAAATTTACTTAACGCAAGTGGTTGTTAAAAAGAAAAAAGAAAGCGATATATATACATGTATATATATACCTAGTATGTTGCACAAACATGCATTTAATACCGTGGCTTTCCTTTGTCCTTGGTGTAATGAAGTCACATTAACACTTGTAATTAATTAAATTTCCACTTTTCACTTCGTCTACTTAATCAGGTACACTATGTTCTTTATGTTTAATAGTGCTTGTTACGTTGTGAGTGTAAGTCAGCGAAATGGACGTCAAAGAAAAGTAGGTTCCTTAATGAAAGTGTCGATAATTTACTAAGCAAATAATTGACGAAACAATTAGTATAATTATGCTGTATATACAGCCTTTACCTGAGGTTGTTCGCAAATAATTATCCATACACTTCTACTTCATATTAATTGTGCATAGAACAAATTATGTGTATCCGTGTGCCTTCATATGAATTATTCAAACAAAAACGAAGCAAATCGTAATTTATGCAATCAATATAATAATACTGTACTGTACTGCGCTCATGTATAACCCGTACTTATCCGTCGTACTATGTATCAGGTTATATAGTTAATTTAACAAGTTGTATACACTCTTATGGGGTACCACGATTCATGAGTCCTGGATAAATAGAAAGGAATATAGTTCGATTTCGAGCATTGAGCCGTGACTGCACTTTTAATGTTTCAACCATTAATCGATATAGGTTGGTATAGGAAACGATCGCTAAATGAAGTGAAAATGAAAAATATATTGAAGCGACACAGTTTCATGCATGAACTTTAATTAATAATCTCAAAATAATGAATTAAAAAATATGAGCGAACTGGGGATTTGAACCACCGAATTTTGGGTTAGAAATCCTGAACGTTGCCGACTGCACTAAACAGTAATTCGATAACAAACAGATAGCTGTAAGAATTATGTCATTAAATAATGACCTCCGAACGTAATAAACGATGGTCTACCTGCTAAAATGGACTAGACTGATAGGTCATGGCTCAGGGTTCAAAATTGAACTATATCAAATGACTACGTCTTGATTCACTATGAACGTTTAGTAGAAACTATGGGGTGACCGCTCCGAGTGCGGAGTGTGCCGGGACGGGAGTCGTATGCCATGCCGTATTATACCAAAAGACGACTAAAAAGGTACCGGTAATTGCGTCCATCAGGAATGAGGTGTCGAACGTGTTTAATATACGGGGGTGATTCAGAATTACGTGGGCTTTTGCTCTAAAATATTTATTTTAGATTAGACCGGTATGAAAGTTACACAAAAGCGACTTTTATCTAAAACTGACATAAATTACAACATATATTTAAAAAAAAAAAATTATACCCATCAACAATTATTCTACCATACCAATACATAAATGCTTTCAATACAGATTTTTTCAGTAAATCTTGTTACATTATTGGTGATTGTTACAATGTTTCTTCATTTAAAAATTCAGAAATATGGCATCATGTTTTTATTATATCGTATCGACAACTTGGTGAAATGTCAAGGTTAGATTTGGTATATTCGTCATGTTATGAATATATGTGTTACTGTTGTCATATCGTAATTAACATAAAATACAAGATTCATTGAAGCCGCATAACCATGTTATTCTGTATACAGATAGGAAAAACCCCAACACAGAAGAAAGAAATGTTGGAGAAATCAAATATGACCTATTGTATCACGGCCACTTGTTTTTAAACGTTTTTACAGAAGGCTAATGTGGTGTGACAGACAATGAGGGCAGAGGTAAAAACCAGACGTTTACTGAATCGGTGCTAACGATGGTTAGAATCAACCAACGGCGACATAAAGGGCAAAATATGGTCCTGCAGAGCTGGTAACGGTACAATTTAGTTAAAAGTGACAGCACTATTACATATGCATAAAATAAAAGCATATTGGATTAGGACAATAAAGAACAGTTGATTAACAATGATCTAAAGCTTCATGAAATGGTACAGACAGTACGTCATTTCTGAGCGCCCACCCCCCCCCCCCCCCATCCACAACCATACCCTCTTACAGAGGCTGTATTTACGTTATTTATGTTCATGTCCGAATGAAATTTGGTATACTTGGGCAATAAGTATCAATATTACATGTATCACAGATTTGTATAGGTGTATTTCTATGTTATGCATGTTTATGTACTTTTACCATAGAGTTTGTACAGTTAATCCCCCCGTTTAGCTACCCAAGTTGGAAATTTATCAATAACTGTAAGTATAACGGTTTTTGAATTAGAGGAAAAGTCAACGTAATTATGGATCACCGCTCGTAATTTGTAAGAACTTGTTTCACAATCGACCTAAAATAAATTTGTTTAAAGTACATTGAACTAAATTGGAATAACTAACACTTGTAAGTGTCGAGTATATGAACATGAACATTGTACATTGTATAAATATCACATGTATCAAATTACTGATAGGCTAATACATATAGGCCTACACTTGACAAACCTTTAATATGTTAATGTTGAAAAAAAACTTTATTGATCCAATAAATAGCATTTAGACACAAAGCGTCATGTAGAAATATTAATAAATAAAAAAGTTCTACGGTAAGACACCTTATCATTTATAAGATTAGTTAAGTACATGTATGTAATTATTCAGTGACGTGTACACTCGTTTGATGCCTATAATGTAATACAAATGTAGTATGTAATATTAGTCCATGCATAATGTATGTATAGTCACTCATGTACACTGTGCCACAATTTATTGAACTGTTACTAACGTCATATTGATGGTGTTGAAATTATTGAGAGTTTATTCATTGGCTAGTCAGACAATGAAGTACTTTACCTGTCTGTTACGTTATTCTCTGTATTTCTATAACCCTACATACTGGAACTAACCCACCACTAACTTAATTGATCTAAATTAATGACCATACTGTTGCAATATTTGCAGTGTCCGTCATCAAAAATTTACAATATTTATCGATAATTCTACAAAGGGAATACATAGTACTTGTAATAATGAACTGCGAGCGTTTTGAAAATATTAATATTAATTATTAGCACTACGACATATTTATAATTACAATATCATTATATTCATACGGCTGATATTTTGTACATATTCATTAGATTTATTGATGCCATGTTTCTGTTGCTTCAATGTTTTACTGTTTAGGGCCTTACGGCAGATTGACAATACTTTATTATGTCAAGTAAGCTCCCTCCATAAATAAAGGCTTTATTATCATCAATTATTATTACTGTCCGGTATTCAAATGAAATAATTTCACGGTTAAGGTCATCTTTAGTGTAGGAACAAACGATCGTGGACCGGAATCTCAGCGTATAAACCAAATCACTGCATGGCTTATTGTGAGACTATACACACAATTCGTGTATTACTTATTGCGATTAACCAAAAGTTGACTCGTTTATACACTTAGAGAATACATGTATAGCTAAATTATAACCAGAATACACCGAGGGAAATAACTAA
Organism: Spisula solida; assembly: GCA_947247005.1. Classification (NCBI taxonomy): domain Eukaryota; kingdom Metazoa; phylum Mollusca; class Bivalvia; order Venerida; family Mactridae; genus Spisula; species Spisula solida. The sequence continues at coordinate 38,485,780 of OX365957.1, read as the reverse complement.
ATTACTGTGACTATCCGCTGTAACGTTGTCCTAGCTTAGTTGGTACAACAACAAAAAAGAAAGCAAAATGGTCATCTATTCCGAAATTACGAATATATAATTATGTAAATACAATTATATCAATTTAAAGCGTAGACCATGTTCTAAGCATCGAGTTCAGAGTTCTGTTTAGCATGAGCAATAAATTATTTGTCATTAATGCATGAAACGTCCACCAGACTTTTCAGATGATATGTTCAACATTCTATCTCCATTTAAGATGATATCCTAGAGATCAATAATATGAATAAAATAATATAAAATGATTCAAAACACGTACCTTTATTTATATGTTTACAACATCATACAAATATGTATAAATATCGTCCTGAAATAATCTCCATTGTGTGTGATTCACTGCATTGATACTACAGACAACCTTTTATTTGTTCATGCCAAGTCGGTCATTTAGGTTCATGTATGTACATTGTATTCCTGTTAGTATGTATGCAGACAGCCAGAAGTTTATAACTTGACGTATAAAAAAGTATTTGCAGTTATCCCCACGTATACATGTTACGTTATTAAACTTAGACACAGAAAAGTCGGGTTAAATATACAAAAGAAATCAATAGTTAAATTATTGGAAGATCCACCAATAATGTGAGCCGACTATAAATGGATTTAGTAACATTAGTACTGAAATATCAACAGTCGAGCCATGACATGTTATAAAAAAAGCCATGTGTTTTGAGCCGTGACTAATTTATGCAGCAAAGTTGATTCACACTAAAAGTGTATGTTTATATAAGTATTACCAGCATAAGTTAAATAAGAAATTTCTGTAAGTATTCTAATACGTGGCCAAATGCATACGGCGGTGTCTTATAGAACTTAATTTTGCAGGTTCGATCCTTGGTATCGTCACTTTTTATATTTTAAAATAAAATAAGTGTCGTTAGTCATAGAAACCGCGTGCTATTTTATAATGGCTTCAACTAGTTACAGTACTGGTGCAGATGCTCGTATGAAGATGAATATCTAACATGATTCATATTAAATATCATATACAGAAAGTCTGCAAGGAGTTCATATAAAATAGTCTATGTGTATTGAACATTGTATTGATAGTTGAACACAAACACTGGCGTTAGATATTGCCATTAACGGTCCTCAAACCTCAGCTGTAAAATATTCAAATGCATCATCCGACTCAGAGACAGACAACACTGACCGATCGTCAACAAACCCACCAAGTAAAGTCGAAAATCTTTGACACGAATTTAAGTATTGAATTCAGTAAAAGATAAATTAACACTGGGAACATGAAAACATTACATCTAGAATGAACAGTCAAAATAATTATTTAAAAAAAAATAAAATGGCTTTTAAACAATGTCTTTATATTCTTGACAAAAACGAAATTTGTAGTTGAAAAAAGTGCAGTTATCAGGTATTGAACCTGCATGTCTTAGGTTGAAAATCAAGCACTCTACCGTTGAGCCAGCGATACTGACAAGATCTAACATACACAAATATATATCAACGCATTTTAAAGGCATCCTAACCAGGTACATTTTGTATATTCAAACACCATGACTAAATAGTGTAATCTCCCACGTCACGGCTCAAATTTGTGGTCCATCTATACTGGGACGAATATATACTGTTACATCTCGTCCAAGATCTATAGTATAATTGATTTTGAAGAAATATACATGCACGTAAATAAATAAATAAATGTACATTAATCTACGTAATGTTTTAAACATTACATGTACTAAATGTACGAGTGTAGAACATAATATCTGACCTGAGGCTAATCCTCATGTGTTTTTGTTAGAATTGTGTCGTACAGTCCAGTTAGGATAGTGTGATAGTGACGTTGCAGTTTATGTGTACACAAAAGATAACAAACATTGTCTAAACAGGTAGAGAAATAAAGTTTGTTAGTTTATAGTTCGCCCAGGATAATGTGATAGGCGGGAAAATTTGGTATATTCCACAAAGGTGGATTACAATTATGTGCACGATTATCAGTGATGTTTTAAGTACAATACTGAACTTATCTGTTTATTTAAGTGATTTGTATAACCAATTTTGCCATAGTTGATCAAACCAATTAATGTTTGTAAATATCACATTATCCTGGGCGGACTATAGCATTGATATCATAGCTGTTTGTATGAATAGTCCGCCTAGGATAATGTGATATTTTCAAACATGAATCGGTTTGGTCAACTGTGGCAAAATTGGTTTTACACATCACTTAAATAAACAGATAATGTCAGTAATATACTCAAAACATCATTGATGAAACGTGCACATAATAGTAATCCACCTTTGTGGAATATACCAAATTTTCCCGCCTTTCATATTATCCTGGGCGCACTTTAGTATACGTCGTTATAGTAAAAGTGGACTCGACCGCTGCGTCACTGGATTTTACCCTAACTGGACTATAAGGATGTTTTGTTTAGTTAAAATAACAACTCTGATTGGACAACGAATAAGCACGGATTTTCAAGGATTCCATGTTAAATGTTCCGAGCTATATTCTGCTTGTACATATCTGATCATATCTGGCAAATCTCGCACGCTAATCGGTTGACATGAATGGGTGAATGTGTATAGCCCAGACAGATTAACTCGATCCCGACCTTTATTCATGTACATGCCATTGTACGATCTATACTATAATATAATGTGGTTCTTACACTGTGTAAAAGTTCATATTAAAATTTGTTTGTGAGATCATTTGTGTACGCATTTATATTAAAGTCATAATGAGGCGATTAAGGCAAGTGCAAAAAGATAATATCATGTCAGACAGGAAAGGCAGCCCTCAACGTAACCAGTCGATCACAGAAAACATTAAAAACATACAAGGCACAATGCACAACTGAACCAACCGAGTACAGAAAACATAAAACACATGCAAGGCACAATGCCCAACTGAACCAACCGAGCGCAGAAAACATCAAACACATACAAGACACAATGCCCAACTGAACCAACCGAGCGCAGAAAACATAAAACACATACAAGGCACAATGCCCAACTGAACCAACCGAGCGCAGAAAACATAAAACACATGCAAGGCACAATGCCCAACTGAACCAACCGAGCGCAGAAAACATAAAACACATGATACAAGGCACAATGCCCAACTAAACAAGCAAGCCATGACACAATGTTCACCAAATTGAAGTCAACTGTCGGACTTCTTTTATTAAATATCCTAGTACTCTTTCTGCCTATGCCATGATCCTACTTGAACTGGGTACATGTGGATAACTTACCATAGTAAGATCCTGTTGTCAATTTTCAACGGATTTCTTGATAAATTTTTAATGAGAATATTCATTTATGTTTTAAATAAGGATCCTATCACGTTTAAAAAATTGGGCAATATTGTACTACATGTACTAGTTAGTATTTATTTACAAGATCGTGAGAGCGGCGCACAAATATATGCAGCAAATAGTTAATCAAAGCACTGAGAGTACCTCTGCGAGGCGATCTAAAGCTTAAACCGACTTTACACGTTTAATGTTCGTTTTCTTACTGTCGATCTTGTCTTGAATGTCAAAATAGGCATATGTGACTACATAGGCATGTTGGGTATCTAACTAATTGTTAAAAGGTGCATATTAATTTATATGTAATACGTGTATTGAATGCGTATTCCAAAAGTGGCTTTAAAATAATACTACGCGCCTATTTATCAGGTTCTACAGTACCGTCTTGTAATCACTTCCCTCGCAGCGGGAGACAGTCTATAGAAAGCGGCTAGCTAGTACAGCGACACCATATGATTGCATAACAGTACTTTGCAGACCGTATACGATTCATTGATAAAACCATCACTTGACCGTAGTCTGAAGTTTCTAAAAATAGCTTTACAGCCGGGACATTTGATGAACACGTCATTTTCGTACTATGGAACAAGTTCGGTATCGATTTAACGAACAGTTTCACAATAATTTTTGATCTTAGAATGAACAAATGTTGCTGATTGGCTTAAATCAGTTAAAAAATTTGGAGAAATATATGTAGCAGTATTGGGAATGTTGACAGTTTCTGGAACTACTTGAATGCGGATTCCTAAAGGCGGTTAATTTTGTATTAAGAAATGGGCAATGGTAGTAATGAGAGGCTGAATCGCCTCCCAAAAATTGTTTAAAGCACACAGAACCCTGGTAATCCACAGTCTACACCTCTCTCAGGCCTCAACGCTGTCGACCATGGTGTCTTGCTAGGGGAGCTGGATGGTGGAGGATAAGAAAATGTCCAGGAACTCATCTGTGTGACAGAAAAGGAGCTGGTAAATTTTCACGAACTTGGTTGAGTGGCCCCGAGTATTCATGCATGCTGTGTGGAAGAAGGTCGCTGCTGGTTTGTCAACGAGTCCTTGGGTGCTTCTGTAGACCATCACCAGCTTGGCGTTATGGCGGCGTTCAGCCAGGGGTTTCTAGCCAATGTCAGCAATCATCTGGCTTGTGCTGCTTTTGGTGCGAAAGTTCCCTTTAACGAATCGTGCCGCACGGCGCTGAACTGCCTTCATAGTATCAGTTAATTGACTGGTGCTGGTCCTGGTATGCGAGTCCCAGAGAGAGCTCGCGCGTATTCAAGGAGTAGCCTGACATTGTGCCTTTATATTGGGAAGGCGATGCTGTTGTTGGCCTTCTTCACATTGGTAATCCAAGGAGAGCTTTTTGATTGCTGAAACTAATTCATTTGTTTTCACAGAGCGGATCATTTTCTCGTTAGGTTGTGTGTTGGGCATTGTGCCCGGGCAGCCTTGTATGTTTTATAGGTCATTCAGCGTGGACATTCAGCTTTTTGGTTGCTGAAACTAGTTCATTCAACTTTTTGACGACTGGGACTTGGGCGGATCATTTTCTCGTTCGGTTCTGTGTTGGGCATTGTGTCTGGTAGGTATCTTCTCAACCACCAGGTACTTACCCTCTGTCACAACTTGTAGCACGCTGTCGATCGTGTAAGAAGTCTTGAATGGGTTTCTCTTACTCAGGGCGCATGAACCACGTGACTTTTTGGCTACTGTAAACCTAGAAACTATTTCTCGCGATTTAAGTTCTCGGAGTTCGCGAGTGGTCAGCCTTTTAGGGTGTTATGCCACTGCACAGTTTTTCTGTTTTCTGCTGTTTCTGATGAGTTAACACTGTCTTCCTTGTCCGATTTTTTTTCTACATTGACAGGGGCTAGACACATTCCTGACGTTGAGCATGATTAGACGGCCGTGATCGATGTTACGAGGTCGGCGTTTTACACCTAGCCATTTTGGATCACTCAGGGAAAATAGAATTGTCAAATTTTAAGCACAATAAAGCAATGTTTAGCCACCGCATCAATAGTGTACGTATATGGCATTGATCCACGTCTTATATTCTGTGTCTGCTAGATAGCTATTGTGTCGTTAATAGATGATCTGTGTAATTTTACTAAAAGTGGTGTAGTACTCGGATACGCGCCGACTAAAATGGTCCTTGATTAAACTTGTGGTTGTGTCTAAATGGTACTATGCCTTGACAATCTTTTGAACTGTAATTATCTTATTCATTTTGCTGGCATTGTGCACATGTATGTGATGTAGTGAAATTGTTTTATCTTGAAAAAAAATAATTTTGACCTAGATACCAAAGTGAAAGTAGAGTAGGGACTGGGTAAAACCCGGATTGAATCAGTCTGCTCATCTGAGAAAATAAGTTCACCACGTTTGACGAACACATTCTTTCTTATATCTATGATATGTCATCTACTGTTTTTTGTATATTCTTAAACCTGGAAGCCCCTTCTTTTCATTGTGACATTATAGGATATAACCCGTTTTCTTGAATTACTGAATTCATTGAGCGACAATGTGCGAGATGTTCCGCATATCGTACATCGGGGAGAACAACATAGAACAATCGGGTTCAATAATCCTAATTATTTTTATGCTCCCCAAAACAAATTGGGGGAGCATATAATAGTTGCCGATTTGTCCTTCCGTCCAATATATTTTTGTCCGGATGATAACTCAAAAACTATAATATGAACAAATGCACTGCATCCAGCGGGGATTTCCCAGGTTTTTGGATAATCTGATCGAAGAAAAAAAAGACTTAGGAATTATGTAAATGATCCACAGAGACTATAGATCTAGCCTCTGGCTACCAGGCAACACCACATAGGAACCAGACGAACAAATACTTAGAAAAGAGTGTTTTCCGATCTCGGAGACGGGTTGCACAGATATGCCCTATAAATAGTTATTATAGTTTTACACTCGTCTTTTATTGGCTATTTATATTTCAATTCAACATATTCACAAGTTGGCACGCTTTGCCGTGCGACGACGTCGCGTTAACGTGCGATGACGTCGCGTTAAATGATGTGACGTCATTTCCGACGTCGCCTTATTGTTTTTTTACGTTGGATTGAATAAGATATGTATTTTTTCAATAATTTTCATGGTTTGATTCAGGCTTATATGCCGAAACGTTATTAAAAAAGTGGAACTGTATTTATATTTCATATTGTAAATAAATTAAACCAGATTGGTTCTCAAATCTTGAGCACCAACTTGCCTCTACCGGAAGTGGGAAGTGAATTTCAGTCTACCAAATCATTAATCTGCATCCGGTCTGTCAAAATAAAATAGACCATAGCCAATGCAAATACAACAACAACAATCGCCTGTTTTTCGCATGTAATCGTTAATGGGAATAAATCCCCTATTACACTTATTGATTTGAAACTTTGTATGTGCAGTGCACAAGAATCCTAACTCTGCATTGCATATTTTTTTAGTTATTCCCCTTTGTAATTGTGCATACTTAATTCTTGTCCAGGCCATAACTCATACAGTATTAGAGATATCAATTTGAAACCTCATAGGTAAAGAGATCTCATTGAGAGGATGTGCAGTGCCCAAGAACCATAACTCTTCATTTCATATTATGGAGTTATTTGCCTTTATAATTTTTCACTATTGATTATTGTCCGGGCCATAACTCTACAGTATTAGATATCAATTTGAAACGTCACAGATGAATAGATCTCATTGAGAGGATATGCAATGCCAAAAATCCATTAAGTTCTCTTTATTGAATAATTTTTTGAGTTATTCCCCTTTGTAATTTTTCATACATAATACATTTCCATGCCATAACTCATACAATATTGAATATATCAATTTGAAACTTCTCAGTTAAATGATTCAGTTATAGTGCTGTGCCAAAGACGCTTAACTCTCTTTTTCATACTTTTTCAGTCTAGCTTGATTCTTGAACATAATGACTACACTATTTAATGACCTTACCAAAACAAATACTGTACATGTACCGGGGTATCACTATTTTTGCTTAAATTATTATGTTTAACTTGAAAAATGTGTATATTTTCTTGCCATCGGTGTTGAGTGCAGGAAGGAGCAGTGTAGAATAAAACACAATATTTCAAATATAAAACACATTTTAGGATATTGCAGAATTTGTGATCACTTAGTAAAGTACAGATGGGAGTAGGATAATAAAACTATAGTGAGGTTGGTCATCTTCAGTAGATGACCCTTTTTGAGCTCAATAGGTGAAGGTCAACATGACCATTAATGTACTGATTTAAATGGATGTTTGACTGTCAAATGAAGGCATACTTATTTTTTACATACATCTTGTTAATTAGACTTTTAACGTAAAAATGTTGTGCTATAAATATGTTACTAATATATACCGGTATAGGTTTATCTATATTTCTAATTTGACATTCACTTTGCCTTTGTTTATCTATATCTAGATGATGCTGTATATTTAACATTCTGAGTGACAAGTATTAAAGATGGGTGTTCGGGGCTTATTATCTACGTGTTTACAACATCAAGATGAGTGTACAGTCACAGTTGATCTCGTAGAAGAAGCTTGTAGGAGGGATGGCATCGAACTTCTCGTTGACTTCTATTCGTTTCAACAGACAATTTTGTTAAAGTTCTGGACTGGATTGTCCAATCTACGGGGTAATGAGTATCTTAGGATCCTGGGCGGAGAATATGAAACCTTGGATAGCTATGTGAAAAAGCTTGTGAATGATTTAAAATCACTAGGTATTCATCTTGTGTTTTTTATTGACGGTTCCAAAGGAAGCTCAACTGAAGCACTTAGACAAAAACTTGACACATGGATGAACAGGCATGAAGATGCTGTAGACAATATGACTCAAATACTGAACGTACTTTGGGGGCATACGGATATCAAAGACTTACCGTTGGATACAAATATTCGACCTGTGGTCCTTGAAGACCAGTTTATGGCTGCTATCAAACATTGTGAATGTGAAATCCATCAGATTCCTGCTGGTGAAGCGGACTTACTACTGATTCGTGCATTAAATGACAGGGAAAAAGCATATGCTATTTTAAGTAATGATTCTGACTTCTGTGTGTTCCCAAACAGTAAACTGATACCAGTACAGCTATTTGACCTTGAAAATGACCTTCGCTTAGGTGAACCTGTGGAATTGCCAGAAAAGCCTTTAAGGTTAAAGGTCAAGGTCATTAGGACGGAATATGTTATGTCCATGTTAAAGGTATTGCTTTCACTATATATATCACTAAAATATCAGTAAAATATGGTGTGGCGTACAGGTAATGAAGTTTTCTTGTTTACATTGAAAAATGACACTTGTCTTAAAAATAAGCTTGTCTTAAATTTTAAGCATGGGACGGTATGAAAGAGGTGTGTCTTCTGGACATCATTTGGTTTGAAGCTACATAATTATATGTGACTTTTTTGAAGAGATATCCTTTTGTCCAGAAATAGCTTTGGACCGATAACTTAATATAACTGAATACTTATGCCTAGGACTCCCTGGCAGATGATGCCTTTAAATTGACTCAACTCATGTGCGGATCCAGAATGTTTTTATGGGTTCTGACCAATTATTTTTTGCTTTCGGCATTTTCTTGGAGAATTTGTCCTGTCACAAAAAATAACAATTCGTAGAAAATCATTGATAGATGGGTTATGAACATGAAATTTGTCCAACAATATTTTATATTATTGTTCATCCAACTATATTCAATTTCCTCTGTGGTGGTGCCTTTGGCCTCTGAAGGGTTTTGCCCCACATACCCACCATGAAGGGGGACCGCCTCTGCTACCCCTGATCACACTCATGCCCTTTGAGGTATGCGTACATACATATATGTATAATGTTGTTTTTCAGTTACACAATCACTCACTTCTGGTTGAAATGAGCATTGCTGCAGGTAATGATTACACAGGACCATTTATGAACGCTGGTCTCAGTAAACAACTTGACATACGAGGACGGAAGTGCATCGAGAACTTTGCTGGTTGGATTCGTCATTACAAAAACGTAGAGAATCATCCAGTTCTGGCTGGTGCAATGGTAAGTAACCTTTATTTACAGTCTACTGTAAAATCACATATTTTTGTTGATATTGAATTTCGTGGATTTTGATAAAAATTCACTTTAGTTGGGTCGTAAATTCGCGGATTACAAAATTTGAAAGGGCAAACCCATGTTTTGTATTTGGGATTTCAAATAATCATGGGCATTATATTTCATGGTAGAGTTTAACAACGAAATCCACGAAAATTCAACTCCTTCGAAAAATTATTCTTTTACAGTATTATAATGTGTACTTAGTAGTTGAAACTATTTATCTGAATTGGTTATTGGGTTAAGTTAGTTTAGGCTTTAAATTAGTTTATTTGGGATAAATGCTTTTTCTCAACACTTTATTGTTCAGTTATATTTAGGCAACTGATTTACCTATCCAGTTTTCCTAGACTATATCCTAACCAGTTCTAACTTATCCTTCCACAAAGATTCGGCAACTTCCCCAAATGTGGAGGCTAATCGACATTGGGGTCAAATTTTCATGGAAGGGTAACTATGTTCTGCCTCGTCTGTCATCTGTGGACTTCAATCATGTTAATGTTGTCATTGAGAGTCTGTGTATTATAATCTCCATGTTCTAATATTAACTTTCTAACCTTGTTTCAGCATCGTGATGCACATTTTGGACAAGCTGTTTATCACAGTAGAAACTTCTACAATATTCAAGGTCAACCAGATGTACCACCAAGAAAAGGTTACTTTTCCCAGGTACTCATTGTATTATTGCAGTATTAATTTACAGATGAGTCAACTCTTCTTATCTCAAATTTTTCGGGACCGTGAAAATATAACGAAAATTTGAGATATATTAGAGAGCCATTTTGTTCCAGTCAAAGTTACAATCACACTCAAAGTGTTCTCCACATTTGGCTTTATGTCGTGACTTTGGTTTCTAGCTTTAACATGTGGATTAGGCAATAGACAAAATCAAATATTTGAAAATTGATCAGGACCGTAATAATGTAAAACTTCGAGACAACCTTCGAGATACGTGGCAAGATTCCATATAGACAATGGGAGAAAAAATCCTGACTTCCAAACAATTATGACATAACGGAAAATTTGATATAACAGAAAATTTGATATAACTTAAAGCAAGTTCTAGATAAATAGAGTTGACTGTACATGACATTAAAAATACTGGATTTTTGTATAATATTACAGAAATAATCTACACGATTAGAGAAAATAATTGGTAGAGCATTATATAATTTTTCAATCCCATAAAATTAAGATGACCGTTTGGTGGCCATATTGGATTTTCTCAAGGCTAATGTTGAGCAAACTATAACCATATATGTTTTTTCATTGAAATACTTGTATTCTACATTTTGTACCATCTATTTTGCTACAGGACAAGACATCCAATGTCAGTGTAGAGATGAAAGTTATTTTTGTAGTGGAGATTCCTTATTTCTGTCAAACATACTAGTAAAAGAATTAAGTGTCTTCCTCAGACTTTACATTGTAGTTGGGAGTCCATCAGCACAAAAGTCGCTTATTTTTCATGGTCCATGGCATTTTTTAGTAGAAGTGTTTCAATACCATATTTGAATTGCCCAATACCAGTTGTATATGGTTTGGGTGGATGCCACGCGCAAAACCCTCTGTGAAGGTCATAAATGAGGTCAAAGGTCAATTAAGTGCATATAGCATACATCAACTTGAAATTGCACCATATCTTGGTCAATTCTACAGGTAGAATGGTCAAAATGGTATCAAAATGAAGCTAATGAATTGGTTCATCATTTGCAATGATTTTATGCAAATTATCACATTTGCATACTCATGAATATTAATGAGGAAGTCAAACATTTGTTAATTTTCGTTAAAAATCTACTAGTATAGTTGACAAATATATGCCATATCTTCCTTATTTCTATTATTTAAAGATCCGAATTGTACCAAAATCATGTGAAGACATAGGGCTTTCGTTAGATGTATATTTTTATAGATAAATAGAATTTAATTCCACCGAGAATAACCGCCAAAGGTGGGTGGGGGTAAATTTAAAACAGAACGTAAAAATCTCAATACAGTCAGAACCAACATTAAACACTCATTAAACATATTCCTTATATCAAAATATGATTTATTCGTGGATATTGATTTTCACTTACTTAAATATTATGCTAATTAACTCATTTGCATATTTATGAATATTGATAATGTATTGAACATGTATGACAAATAGCGTCCAAAATCCAACACATCTGTCTCATTAAACAATATATGTTTGTACGTGACATGTAGAACTGTATTATTTATTCTTATAATCATCGGCAAACCACAGCAGTTTCTACCGTTATTATACAAATTATACCAATTCCAATCAAAACATGTAGTGCCGTCAACGTAAAATGTCGCCTGGTATATTAACCTCTTAATTAATAAGTTGGTATTTTTTAACAAACTACCGGGTATACGTATGTTCTTTTAGTTGCATGTATAGAGTCGTATTGGAGAACAAGAAAACGTTATTCTTAGCCAATTGCAGTTCATTTCTTTCGTACCCTGACTTGTCCGTACTTTCACAATGTTTATAAAGCCTTAGTTGATACAGTTTGTTGCTATTTTAATCAGTAGCAATATGTAGTAAGTAACGATGATTAGGACGGTATACTAGTAGTATGCACATATGAGTAATTTCCTTTTTGAACGTTTCTATTGTGACTTTACAAATCATAAGCTTATCAATAAAGACTACACAACTCGGATTCAAACGAGATAGAAAAAGTCGCCCGATGCGTCGTATTATATCTGGTCCTGATACTAGTATACCCATGCCACAATCAAACGATTATATCTTCCTAATGAGTTAAACCGAAGTCGATACTCGCTAAGTTATTTTCCTTTAGTTTGCGAACAAAGTCAGAGACGTTACTAAGAAAGAACGAGCTTGTTGTAAGAGAAAGCTACCACAATGTACAGAAGACAACGAAAAGACGCGAAGTTTGCCAAATGTCATCAAAAGATGCGAGGGTCATTTTATGCTTTGGGTGCTTCAAGCGAAGGATATGCCTTACTTATTTATTATTCAGTTCTCTTCATTGATTCCGTTTTTCCTCAGGTTCGGTCTCTACTGTTCTTTGCCTTGTGGTTTTCAGTCTTGTTCTCGGTCTCTTAATGCCACGAGGTATCAATTGAGACGCTTGAAGCATATACATTTCCCACTGTGTATGTCTTTGTCTAGGGGATGAACTCCCAATACGGATTTGGGAGGCATCGTAAACAGGTTGCTCGTGGTCTAGGGGGAGTATATGGGAGGTCATCAGACAAGTTGTGACATCAGGAGGAATCATGATGATCAAGGAGTATTGGGGTGCATTGCAAAAACTCTCGATGTGCTCGAGACATTATGCGTCAATTCCTCTTCCTCGGGGATGTACTTCCGATGGATTTAAGAGCCTAGCAGGCATCTATGATCCCATTTATCTCAGAGAAAGCATCCGGTGTCTCAGGTAAGCTTCATGAATGTTTTGGGGAATCTGGAGACATCTTGTGAAAACGCGAGTACATGTACATACGTCAGGGAAATTCAATGCATGCATATTTTTACCCGATGTATTCGCGCTGTCATGTCGGGAATAACCCGGGAAGGCATCCCAGAAGCGCACCAGAGACTCGGGTATACCAGTTACCATGTTAACTTATGCGCTAGGCATCCCAGTGATATGTGGGACACATTTTCGGTCTCGGGATTTCAATTTTGAATGGAAACTTCGGGTATGTCATGAGACATTTTGGATCATCGTGAGTAATCGGGTGGGGGTATCGGTAGACATCGGATGACTCCCGAGTTGTCCTGAAGTTATACGTTTGTCCAACTGCCTCGATGATTTACTCCCGATGGAAATTAGGGACTTCGGGATGTGTTGGGATCAGGTTCTGCAAGAAAATCGGTAGTATCGAGAGACATAGACAAATGTGCAATTCCTTATCTCTGATAAGTTCGCATCGTGTACCGTGGCATAGCCCCGACATATGTTCTGGGGAATGGTCCCAGTTACCGGAAGCCTACGTCTGATAATAGTTGAATGAGACAGGTAGAATTTGTCAAGATATAATATGTTAAAAATATTTGGGCCAAAATATTTTTCAGATTTGTCGTAGGTAGCCGTTGTGGAAACTTGACATGAGTATTTTCATGTTAGCTTAAATTTGCTTGATATATTCGCAGATTCGCAACTTTGTTGTTTGGTTGTACTGCTTAGATTTTCCAAATTTGACGTAATCTATATAATGTTGATCAAAAAAGGTTCGCTATGTTTGTCTATTAAGTGTAATAATGTTGTCAACCTGATCAATGTATAAGTCTTCAGCAAAGGTCTGAAGTATGACTTGTGTCTCTCTGGTGTTGATTTGTATTCAAACCTAGTTTGCATACTTGCTAAAGAAGAGTATGAAGGGTATTAAAATAATTATCGGATGGCATGATATAGATGTTTATAGAATCACCATCTGAGACATTCAAATATTCAAGTATGTATGAAAGTTGTGCCATCAAAGAAAACCAAACTGTGTACTGTACATATAATTCTCAGAACATGTCCCCAAACGATTACCGTATCATTGTTGGGTTTCTCTCTTTGACGGGATGTGAAACTATTATTCTGCTTGAAAAGATATGAACTTCTGTTGGATATTAGAAGAGACGTACATTCAGATGAGACAGAGAGTTGTACAAACTTGTTAATGACTCCTGTTTGTTAAAGCTCTATAAAACAAGGCTTGAAATACTTCCGCCAAGAAGTTAAAAAAGAAGTTAAGTTACTAATATTCGAGGGCTGCTTTCAGTAGTTCAGCTGTTCAGCCACCCTTTGACATTTTAACTTCCCTGGTCATTGGGCCACCTAAGGAACCCTGTGTTCGAGTTTCCCTATGGAGACTACTTCTCTCCTGGTGAGTGTGCAGCCAACATCTATCAGCGGCGCCCAGAACTATCGAACGTGTGAAGACATCGCCCTAACAGGCATCAATTCACCCCTTGGTTGAGTGGAGCATGTGGGTTATTCTTGCTCAGAGAAATTTGAGCAGTGGTCGAGACGGGGATTGAACACGGGACCTTTCGACCCGAAGCGCGCCTCCCTACCTCTAGGTCACTGCTCCCCCAGTGATGTGAAGTGATGCGCTCGAACTGCACACCGCAAGAGCAAACTACCAACCAGGCACTTGTATACGGATACAAGCCGCGATGCATCCATAATGAATACAGAAATCAAGACGTGATCTACTAATTCTTCATACTACTTGCATTGAACTGAGAAGGTGTTTGTAAATTCACGTGCTAATATATCCACAGTAAATGTTCACAATCAATCTAAAACTAAACAGCGACATTGTAACTTGTCTTATTTGTACATATATACACTATTGTTTCATGAATGATTTGTGGCGTTTTCTGTATAGATTCATAGTTTAAAATTGCCAAGAACGTTATTGTCTTAAGCACTTAAGGGGGTATATGCACCTTGTGTTTAATGATCAAAGCTCCCACGGACGGGCATTGGTACCTGCTGTTTCTCGGTACTCTGTAGATGTTATAACACGAAAGGCATGCTTTAACTCTATATTCATTCTAATTTAAACAAGACATGCATTAAAATATCAATCTGGTGTTGTATGGAAATATAATATAAAGTAACAGTATTCATGCTTTAAAATGAACCATTCCCCACCTATTTTGAGCTTTTACAAAGGAACAAGTAAAAGTGTATGAACAATTTGCAATATCATTTTGATTATCATCATCTTTTTATATTCCTAAAGCATAATTTGAACATAGTTTTATGTTTGTTCTTATTTATCATACTAAACTCGAAAATACTAATTGCAGCTCACGTGTAAGCCTACGTTTAGGTAGCCCATTCCTCCTTAAACGAATGTTGACATATTTTAAATGAATTGGTACATTTCAAAACCAATATAATAGTTGTTACTTGTAATCCCATTTAAATCAATGCAAACACAATATTACTTATTTATAATACTGTTGACGCTATTATGTTAGTTTGGGTTTATGTGTCATTTTAACCCCCACCCACTTTAAGCAAACGTGTGCCCTTAAATCATTGAGAAGGTAAGTGTCAAGTTAACATATCAATAGCTTAGTATCTCACCATTAAATAAGAATCATTTAGGCTTTCAAATAGCAAAAATGACGACATTATAACAAATAGATGGTTCACACACGTCAAATTTTTATGAAAAATATTGCTAATTTTAGGTGTTCTCATCAATATTCATGAGTATACAAATGCATGAATTAATAAAAAGTTATTTTTATCAATAGCCCAGTGAATTAGCTTCATTTTGATACCATTTGTAAAATTTTTGACCGAAAACTGACAGAGATATAATGATATTTCGAGGGAGATATATAAAAAATGCACTCATTTGACCTTTGACCTAATTCTGAGAAAACGAGGCAAAATCACGGATGGCATCCGGCCGTTTCAGATTGCACACATATCAAAGATAACATATAGCATGGATGCCACATTCTACTCTCCGATGCCATGGCTCGTCATATTTTCTCCGTATGGACTCCCGACTATTGAGGTTGGATATCAACAGTAGATGATCCCTGTAGATTTTGAGGTCAGTAAGTCAAAAGTCAAGGTTATTGTGACCTTTACCATTTCTGACTATTGGGCTGCCATAGGGGCATAGCTGTTTTACAAACATCTCTTGTTGGTTGAACATCTATCTGAGAGGTACTAGGTGAGAAAATGGCATAGTAATTTTGTGAGATTGACTTTTAACAAAAATTACCAATGGAACAGAGGTTTGTCTATGTGACGTATATTTACTAAAACTACATTTCAGATTATTGAGGAAGGTATCAGGTCAGGGAAGTATCCCTCTAATATTATGGGTATGCACAACAATTTCTACTGGTACCGAATGATGCTAGAAGACAATAGTTACGGTCAGCCGTGTTCAGAGTGTGCCCTGACATCATTACGTGCTTATATATATAGAATTGTGTTACCTCATCATGAGAATCTAGTCAATGAATATGGTAGAAGTCCCTACGAAAGAATGAGAAAAGCTGGGGTATGTTTACTATTGCTTACTTGTACAGTATTCCGTTTGATAAATACTAATGTACGAGGGTCATCCATAAAGTTTGTGGACAAGTTTTGATAAATACTAATGTACGAGGGTCATCCATAAAGTTTGTGGACAAGTTTTGATAAATACTAATGTACGAGGGTCATCCGTAAAGTTTGTGGACAAGTTTTGATAAATACTAATGTACGAGGGTCATCCGTAAAGTTTGTGGACAAGTTTTGATAAATACTAATGTACGAGGGTCATCCGTAAAGTTTGTGGACAAGTTTTGATAAATACTAATGTACGAGGGTCATCCGTAAAGTTTGTGGACAAGTTTTGATAAATACTAATGTACGAGGGTCATCCGTAAAGTTTGTGGACAAGTTTTGATAAATACTAATGTACGAGGGTCATCCGTAAAGTTTGTGGACAAGTTTTGATAAATACTAATGTACGAGGGTCATCCGTAAAGTTTGTGGACAAGTTTTGATAAATACTAATGTACGAGGGTCATCCGTAAAGTTTGTGGACAAGTTTTGATAAATACTAATGTACGAGGGTCATCCGTAAAGTTTGTGGACAAGTTTTGATAAATACTAATGTACGAGGGTCATCCGTAAAGTTTGTGGACAAGTTTTGATAAATACTAATGTACGAGGGTCATCCGTAAAGTTTGTGGACAAGTTTTGATAAATACTAATGTACAAGGGTCATCCGTAAAGTTTGTGAACAAGTATCATTGTGAAAATATCAGTTTAGACATAATCATAAACACAACATTTCCTAAAACTTATATCTATTTGTGATTGACATACAGGACATTGTGCAAAAGTATCAACAATTAACAAATTGAATTCTACATTGCTTTGAAATTACACATAATCACTGTTACGGAGCACTCCAACTAATATTATCACGCCTTGACATCAACGTCAAACTAGCTTAATTATCATTGTTTTCAAAATACTCTCCACCACATGCTAAGCAGTCACGATGCCACATCATCATATTAATTGTTTCCATGACTTTGGCCACTGCCATTTTTCCCAAAGTTTCTGATCAGTTGTCTGAATGAAGCTGTTTCAAATTCTTGAACTCACAAAAATGTGGCCATGGTCCAGTGGTTAGCATGCTGGATTGTAACCAGGTTGTCCCAATAAACTTCAATTGGTTGTGCATGCGGAGAATTTAGCAGTTCCTTGTAGAAGGGTAGGTTAGTACTGGTTACAATACTGTCCAGGAAAACTAGTTTAGTGAATTGACCACCGTATATAACAGAAAATATGTTGAGAAACAGTGTTAAACCCCAATAAACGTGTTACAGAGAATTCACGAAATAAAGCACTATTATGATGTTTACTGTAGATAACTATTTACTGACTTGTGCTATATTATGTATTGCAGATTATTGCTGTGGATGACGGCCTGGCGCCACCTATACATCGCATTGTACCAGACAAAATATTCAACAATCTCAGAACATTTCATGCCATTATGTGTCATCAGGAAAGAGGTGCGTCCAGTTTTATTCAAGTTAGGCCACAGTTTTTATATTTTTATGTTTCCAGGGCAATTTTGAAAATTGTGTTGTTAGGAATAGGAAATGTAAAATATAACAAGAGGCTCTAGGTTGCTAATAACAGTATACAGATGACTTTTAGTGCTCTTGTTATTATTCCATTATTTTCCTTCATGCAGCAAAATTAAAAATATTCATGCAAGTTGACCTAAACTTAAATACAAAAGTTTTGTACCCTATAACAGGTGTTGCATATGAAAGTTACTTTGGCATCAACATTTTTGCATCAAACTTCTCTTCATAATTGTGGTTCTGTAAAGTATGCATACTAGTCTTCATCTATACTGCCCGATCACTGTAGAGATTGGGCCAATTTTGAGAAGAGAAAAAATCATGCATGTTTTACTATGCTATGGTGATTTGCTATAATAAATATCATCTTAGTGTCCAAAGGATATCAGATGTTCCTGTAGCACTATCCAATTATCTGCTAAATTAACTTACAGATAAAGTTTGTCTCATAAAGTAGATTGTTTGATATTGCTATGTTGAGCCAAAATAATATGTTAGGTTGATCGTGAAACAAGTTTTCTAACTAATATTACCTCTCAACACCTCATTTCCGATGTTATCCATGGCAATGAGGTTATGAGAAGCAAAGCCAGATTCCCTTTCGTGCTGAGCGTCAAGTAAGGGCATTACTAGTACCATTTTTATTTCAATTTTGGTAGTACGCCGCCTTGGATCGAACCTGGGACCAGCCGTACTCGGGAAGTGGACGCTCTACCATTAGGCTATCGAGGAGGCCAAAGTGTTGACTCACCGACACAAATTCTTCATGTGACTTTAGTACACACTTGACAGGCATCCAATTCTTACAAGTTTGCACACATGCTATCAATACTACAAAATTATGTAAAGCAATTTTAGTGTTAACATCTCCTGAAGAAGACATTATTAGGTCGAATTAATGAAAAACAGAGTGATTTGTGAACATACAGTATTGTGATACCCTATTAGAGATATTTTATATAACAGTACTATATCTATATGTTAGTGATGTTCTCACACATTTCAGGTAACTGTACCCAAAATTGGTTTGACTCGTACGGGCGACGAAATGGATTCACCCTACATCTTTTACGTTACTTTTTGATGATGAACTGGGGTTACAATCTACATATCACAGAGAATGAGTACCTAGCTTTAGTTGCCATGGTGCTAGGAAAATCTAAGGAAGCCCAGTATCAACGTATTGTATTGAAACCAACATCTCGATGTGTTACTATTGGCAACTGGTTTCAGGTATCTAACTCTTTATGTCATTTACAGTATGTTAACCAAAACAAGCTATTATAATATCATTCTTGGGGTAATGTGATTTGCTATTTTCCCTTATCAATTAATTATATACTATAACTTTGTGTCAGTCCTAAGTATTAAAACTGTTGCTTTACTAAATATTTTGTTCAATAAGCAAATATAGCTTCTCATTCTCTACTTTTATTGCCGTATTATTGTGGCAGTGAAACGGTGCTTTCTTTAAAAAGTAAGGAAAAACTGCTCTTTGGTCGGATCTTAAAAAAGGGAAAACTGCTCTTTGGTCGGATCTTAAAAAGTCAGGGAAAACTGCTCTTTGGTCGGATCTTAAAAAGTCAGGGAAAACTGCTCTTTGGTCGGATCTTAAAAAGTCAGGGAAAACTGCTCTTTGGTCGAATCTTAAAAAGTCAGGGAAAACTGCTCTTTGGTCGTAAAAGTCAGGGAATTTTGTGTCAGAATATTTGTTGGAACCCTGGTATTCCCTGACACCTTGGGACAATTGTTTTGACTGTTCTCCAAACACACTAGAAATAACTGTACACTGTTACACTGTGCTACATAGTCACCATAACTCAAGTAAACATTTGTTGTAAACACAATATGACGTCACTGTCAGGTATCCCTGGTTGGATAGTACCTACAGACACTCACCCTCATACATTAAATGTTGTGATATTTCAGAATTTATACAGACATGGTTATTCAATGCTAGGAAGTTTATTACATTTGAAGCACGAGTTCCCGTTACCATCTGACTTATTCTCTGGCTCTGTGTGGACTGCAATGTTCATGGTTTGCCAAGATGACAGTAAGTTTTTGTTACTATTAGTTTATCATACAGACATTAATCTAAGAGTTAATTTTAGAAGTACATTTAAATGACTGGTAAGTTAACAATCTTATTAAAACCAGACCCTTATTACGCTTCACTACTCTATGCTGATATAGGATCTGACGACACTCTGTACATGGTCATGTCAATTTGTATCCATCGGATGATCCAATCAAATAGCTTCTTTCACAAATCTGAAAGTGTGGTGAGTGTGCTGTGGCTACGTGACGTCATTGTGCGCCAGAGAGGTTATTTGAACATGACCTCTTACAGAGTGTAGTCAGATCTCTAACATCGTAAAGGATTGTAGCAAATGTTAGGATCTGATTTTAATGAGATTGGTAAGTTAACGTACATAATGTTATCACAAGCAAACTGTTTCAATAGTTTTGTTGCAATCGTCTCACAATGACCTTAACAAAACATACAAAAATCAGCAGTCATATCTTCTATCCAAATAAATTACATTAACTGTGGTTCACCTTTTATTGGACAAAAGATCATGCCATTGTATTGCTGCAGAGGGTGTGGGACCAAGGGTTCAGCCCCACCAACAAAATGCCCCATTTTGAGAAATAATAGCTGATTGGACCTCCATGAGAATAAATGCTGGTTCGTATGCATGAAGATTGTTTACATTTACACCTTGCACAATCATTGAAGTATTCAAAACATTGTTTTGTTAAATGTTGCTTACAGAAACATCTTACAAGAAGCTCTTTGAAAGGACTAAAAAACTATTCATATATTTTGTGATACTTGTTTATAGTGATCCTGGAAGCATTCTTGAAGAATAAATGATAAATGAATAGTTACATATTGTTTCATACAGTGTACTTGGTTGGTACTTTAAATGTTAACTAACACTTGGAAACAGGCCCTGATCTCCCAAAACATCCAATCTGAGCTAAATCTCATCTCAAATATTACCATGTGTCTTTTAGATAATTTTAATGGTAGATTGGACTCAAACTTCGCATCACAATACAGAAAACATTGTTCTGAGTTTATTACAGTAAAATTTAACTTCAAATTCTGACTTGGATTTGAGCAAAATTTCAATTTGAGATGAGATTTCTACTTGAGATGCTTCGGGAGATCTGGGCCAGATTACTCTTAGTGACTTTGTAAACTTAGAAGTATAATAGGGGAACTTAAAATCCTTATAGTGTTATTATTGTTACTTGCAGCATTCCGGATGGCATCTAGTCAAGTACCGTTAGATTCACTTTATGATACCCAAGCAGAAATGAACAGAGTTATCAAAGAGAAGCGACATATTATCCGACATATTGTGGAAGGGTTCTTTCCCTTTAATGATAGGTAAATCCCTTTTTGTAAAGACAGTTGAGATAACATAGTTGCTTCACATATTGTGAGAATAAATGTGCACTACACCATTAGAAGAGATTCTGAAATAACACAATAACTTCCCTTTGTTGTGAAGGACATTCTGGAGTTGCCTCCCTTCAAGTGTTAACATTGGTTGATGTTTGACTGCAGATATTCAGAGATAACACAATAACTTCCCTTTGTTGTGAAGGGACATTCTAGAGTTACCACCCTTCAAGTGTTAAGATTGATTGATGTTTGACTGCAGATATTCAGAGATAACACAATAACTTCCCTTTGTTGTGAAGGGACATTCTAGAGTTACCTCCCTTTAAGTGTTAAGATTGATCGTAGTTCTTGTTAATAGTTACATGATCGTTTTGGTCCTTGTGATGTCGGTAAGCTGTGACATGTAATCTGGTTATTTCATGATGCCCGCTCACTGTGATATACAAGTCAATAGATGGATTGTTTCGTGAAGTGAACAATACAAGAAAAATATGCCAATATAAAATCATCCCAGCAAACAGGGTTCAAATAGGGTAGATAGGAGTGATGTTGCAGCCTGTCGGTCAGTCAGTTTCATAAGTTTGTTGATTGAACAAGTTCTCCAGTTTAAAAGGGACATATACACCAATGTTACTGTTGTTAGTGCACAAACATGATCAGTATCAATGTATTACCGTGTTCAGTTATAGACAATAACACAAGTATGTTTGGTGTTTGCCATTGCTAATATTCTCAGTACATTTAAAAACGCACACTTTGTGCAATCCACAATGTTTGCAAAGTATTGTTGTATTGTATTCTAACTCAAATTCTATGCAAATATATTTCCATTTTGTGCATCTGGCATATTCTTACCTGAGTCAACAGACCTAGAGAAAATAGATAGTGTGCATATTTAAATGTACTGAGTATAGATAAGTTAATAGTTCTGATAATTTTTATGTTGTAGCTTTAAACTGTAACATCAAATAATGTGAATTTATATATATATTTTAAGTGAAGAACCATTGGTTGGTGGTATTTACAGTTTTTATTATTTCATGTATGTTGTGTTTGAAAAATTTGTGATAATCATAGTTTTTAATTGTTTCAACTTATATATATCTAAAATAAATCAAGTGTATGCATAATACTCATTGGTCAATCTTTTGTAAAACATGTTTTCATTGGTCAATATTTTGTAAAACTTGTTTTCATTGGTCAATATTTTGTAAAACTTGTTTTCATTGGCTGATCACCACATTCTCAAGTCAATATAAACATATTATGCATGTACTGTTTATATCAAGCTAATTGTCTAGCAGTTACTGTATATTGTTAGTTTCTATACCCCGGCATCTGCTGATGCAGGAGGCATAATTACCGTATAGTGATTGTCCAGTCCATCTGTTCTTCCATCCAAAAATGTTAACCAAAACTTACAAGTTGTTGAAACTCCCAATATTTTTGAAGTCCATCAAGGCATTGCTTTCAAACTTGGCATACTTGTTAACCATCATAAACACCTTACATTGTCAAAGTCATGTAACACTATCAAACATTTCAACCGAATTATGGCCCTTGGTTGACTTAGCTAGTGTTATGGACAAGGCTTCAACCTGGCATAAGCGTTTAGTGACCGCTGCCTTGTTTAAAATACTGAAAACAAAAGAATATTATGCTTTGTTTCCTGTTATTTGTTGCATGTTTATAGATGTTCTAAATAGATCAATCAGTGTGACAATTCTGAGTAGTTTGCTAAACGAGATAATTGGATGTGTAATTTTGGTGAAGAAATACATTTAACTTCTGTAACAGTAAAGTTCTGTTTATAAGACCAGACAAAATGTTGTTGGCCTTTATAGTGGACCATTCTTATTCTGAATTTAAAACTTTGGTTGTTTACAATTGCAAATGTTCACAGGCCTTTTAATTTAAAATGAAAAGTGTCCCCCCCAAATTATTTGATAAAAAGGGGTTATTAGCAGAACTGTACCTCCCAACTACGGCATACTTTTACATATTGGCATTTCCTGTCTATATGATGTTGTTAATTCTGTCAAAGTGCTAAGTAAATAAACCAAAAATCATGTGTTAAAGGGTATTAAATTTTTTTACCCAAGATGTCCCAATATTAAACTTGACCGATATTTTGTTGATATGATCGTTGTAACCCAAGTTTCATCCATATCAGGTCAAAATTGTGACCTTGTGTCAAGCAAATTGTGGCCAGATGACTGGGAACACAAAAGGTCACTTTGTGACAGGACCCATCATGCAGGATTCTGAGGGCCAAAATCATTTAAATTTGACTTTTTGGACATTTCATGGGTCAAGGGATAAATATAAGGCTCCACGAAACCCCTGCCACATTGTTTACTTTCAGTTGAATAAAGGTGAGGAGGTTTGGGTTTTTAGTAGCTCACCTGAGCACGAAGTTCTCAAGGTGAGCTATTGTGATCACTCACTGTTCGTCCGTCCACACTTTCAAATGAGATCTCCTCTGAAACCGTTTGACCAATATTGATGAAATTTTGCCTGGATGTTCCTGACATAGGGGGGTTTAAAAATTGCTCAAATAAAATTGATCCATCTAGAACTCTGGTTGCCCTGGCAACCAGGTAACAAAACCTTTAAAAATCTTCTAAGACACCACAAGGCATAGAGCTTAGATATTTAGCATGAAGCATTGCGTGGTGGACCTTTACCAAGATTGCTCAAATCATGACCCCCCGGATCAATATTGGCCCCGCCCTGGGGGTCCCTTAATTTTGTATAAGAGATATATAGAAAAAACTCTAAAAAATCTTCTTCTCTGGAACCACAAGGCATAGAGCTTAGATATTTAGCATGTAGCATTGTCTAGTGGACCTCTACCAAGATTGCTCAAATTGTGACCCTAGGTCAATATTGGCCCCACCCCAGACATCTCATAATTTTATATAAGAAATATATAGAAAAACTTTAAAAAATCTTCTTCTCTGGAACCACAAGGCATAGAGCTTAGATATTTTGCTAGTAGCATTGTCTGGTGGATCTATAACGAGATTGCTCAAATCATGACCCCTGGGTCAATATTGGCCCCATCCCCTGCCTCCCTTAATTTTAAAAAAGAGATATATAGAATTTTTTTTAAAAGACTTCTTCTCTTGAACCGCTTGATGGATCTTCATAAAATTTGGTCTGTAGCATCCTAATAAGGTCCTTTCTCAAATTTAGGGCACTTGTCTTCTTTAAGAGGCTACAGTTTCATATATAAAAATATCACAAGCAAGGTGATTCAGGTGACCGATTCAGGGCCATCATGGCCCTCTTGTTTGGGTACATGAATACTGATTTGAGAGGTCCCTGGTTCAAATCTTAGCTGGGACACTTCGTCATTTCTGAAACGCTTTTCAGTGTTTCCCACCCAACTAGAGATGAACTGGTTGGAAACCCAGAGATAGACTGGCGTGTATCGGTGCTATACACTGGGCACGTTAAAGAACCAGGGAGTCTATTCGGAACGAGCTAGGGTAATGCACCCGGATTCCTTGTATCACAACTCTTTCTCTTCTACTTGCTGTCCCTTCAGCAAAAACACAGGACCACATTTGAAATAAGTGCTAGTCCTTGACCGAAAGGCCTAAACAATTACTAAAACCACTTCAACAATTTTTCAGTATACGGGTGCAGATTCACTTAACCAGTTTTCCTGAACTGTATCCAGGATTCCTTACCAGTACTAACTTACCCTTCCACAAGTAAAGGAACTGGCAGCTTCTTCACATTAGGAGGGAAATTCAACATAGTTCAGAAATTTTCATGGAAGGGCGCATGACCTGCTGCGACCGGGAATCACGCCCAGATTGCCAATTTAAACATGGTTAGGTTAATATAAGAGAACAAGAGCAAACATCGAATTACTCAGTGGATTTAATGATGATAAATGCTTTTATTATAAACAACATGTAATCATTATAAAGCAACACAAACATAGCTGTTCCAAGCATAACCCTATTCTCCATTGTTACCCCAATAGTTACCACCCATCAGTATACAGACCAGACAATATCCATGTCTTCAAATAAATAAGATAATACACAATTCACCAGGTGTCCGTTGTCGAAGCAATGTGCTATCGAGCGCCTTTATTCAGTTACCTCTCGTTCAATTAAATATAGAAGGCATGGATGACCTCCTGTAAAAAGAGCTACGTAGCGCTCGCCTGTGTTAACGGTCTGAAGGGTACCGTTTAATGAAAACACAAACATCTTAAACTTATCCTCAAATTTAGATTCTTAATAATTCTTGAAACAACTACAAACTGGCAAAGGGATTCAAAATGTTAATAATGTTTCAGTTAATGAACTCCTACAAACCACAACATCTGTCTCAAATATGCAATTGTTACAGAATAATAGAGAATTTAAATTTGAGCATATTTTTTTCAGATTTTTCTTAAGTGTTTTGATAAAACAGTACCCAGATGCCAGCATAGAGAATGCTCCCGATGCTTATTTGTTTGTTGATGCTGTTTGCCAAAGGTTATCGAGCCAATCCATTGCACTATTTCAATTGTTTTTACAACCAAATTTAAATCTTTTCATTGGTCAACTAAAATCTCAATGTACATCTGGCATCTTGTCAATTTAATTACTGGTAGACAGTTCTAGGAATACTGAAGGCATTGTTTAGGGGTCTCAATGGAGTAAAGGGTGAACAACAGTAACACATTTATACCTGACTAGTATGTGTGATTTTTACCAAAATTATTTTGTCTCAATCAACAATATTTGTCTACAAAAATACAGTTAACAGTAGAAAGTATAGTTTAGAAAATTTAACATGGAATATATGAATATCCATGCTTGTCCGTTGTTCAATTAGATTGGTTATTTTGATCAGTCGAAGCATTCTTACGGCACAAAAACACACAATTAATTAGCGCCTGGTCAAATGTTATGTACTATATCAGTTGAAAAATACGATTACAGTGCAAACAAGTTAATTTGATTCCATCGATATTACAAGTTTTTGTGTCACAGTGGAATATATATATTTCTGTGAGAAAGTGATGTGTAGCAGAAGATTTAGATTAGTGTTTATAGTACATCTCGTATGTATTCATCGAATTCTCCTCTTGTGAAAACAAAGACCAAAGGTAAAATATAGACAATAAATCTACTGTTAAATTATGCAAATAGAAGGGTTTGATGACCATGTTAATTTGTTTGCACAATAATATTATACAAAATATAAATTCCTGAACAATTTCCTAAAATAGTGCTTGATCACTGAAACATGACTTTACATTTGTACAATTTATCTACAAACATTTGACATGATTACACAATAATTACTAAGTACTACTAGTATATATAATACAGAGAGTTTGACGTGATCCTGACCTTTATGCATGAATATATTACAAGGTTCTTGTGTTGATTATATTTAAGGTCTGTCGTGAGTTGTTTTTGGCGATCAAAGACAACGAGTGTCGGCTTCTTTTTATGACATTACTATAGATACCGGGTTCTCACATGGAAGATCATTGCATATGATAAATAAATTTCCGCAAGCAAATCGTGCCATATTGGTATCTGAGATTTGTGTTTGAATTACATCTCGAGCGATTTTGTGATACTGCCCTCTTATAAAAGCATGCAGTCAGGGTTATAATTATAGACAAAATATCAGCTATTAAATTATGCTAACAGAAGGTCGATGATCATGTCAAATTCTCTTGACTATAATAATTTGATTTAAAATCTTTAATCACAATATATATTTGGCACAATCAATATTTAGACAAACAATCTGAAACACAGCCATCTGATCATATATACTCAAGTATTGTAATCTCTGTATTCTAACAAAATAATTATCGTTCTTGCTACAAGCACATACAAAGCAATATTAAACTTTAAAACAGAACCTTCCCATTAAGTAATATACACCTTACCAGTCTTGGAACACATAGTGACGGCGATGGGTTGGCGGAAAACTATTGTAACTCCAATGTAAATTATAGCGAGTTACAATAGTTTTCCGCCAAACTATCGTTTACACAACCCTGATATGCTGTGTTCAACCATTTACAACAACAGCATGCTTGCCTACAACCAAATCTTATCAACATTTAAAACTCAACCTTAACTTTAAAAATAATGAACAAATTTCACATTAAAACTCAAAGTTCAAACAAACATATTTTGGCATTGTATCTTAGTAACAGTAAATTTAAAACAAAATTTTCAAAATTATAATGAATAACAAATAAAAAAAGAACATAAATTGGATTTGAAACCTATGAATAATCATTCATTGAAAATTCATTCAATATTATAATAAAAAGTGCAATTAAAATCTTAAAAATCTACAAAATATTCAAAAACAATTTACAAAACAATAAAAATTACATCTAACAGAACAATTGAAATCAAAAGCACCTTTCATTCAGTATTTAATATGTACATAACTACTGCAGAATCTGAAAAATAAGCACAAGTCTCAAAAGTAGGTGCATATATAAATAATTGTGAACAGACAGCCGATGCATCTAATAGACGTAATTAGCGACTTTTTGTATACAATGATAACTGTCTAGCTTGTATATTATGTGATTTAACCTGTTTTAAAAATAGCCAATTGGTTTAATGTCTTTTGTATGATGAAATTTTAAGTGTTACAATAATCATACTTTTTCAATAAAAAAAGTAATGCTTGTGTTTAATCAAGAGGTCATCACATTACCAAATACATCATGTATAATAAATATGCGGTTCCAAAATACTGAAAAACTATGAATTGTAAGAAAATAAGATTTTGAAAACCTTTTAATCAAAATATAGATGATCATAGCTTAAGTTGAATTTAAGACTAGGCCATCAAACCAGGCTAGATTTACTATGTATAGGTACATTCTGATACACTTTGCACTTCATTGGAGCTAGCAAAACAAGACTCACTGATTTTAACATACATCATATACAACCATTTAATAAAACGTTAAATTAAAATTTCTACAAAATATATCTACGGCTTATCTGATAAGCCATATGCTGTCAGATAAAAATGGATAATTACTTTTGGAAGACGTACATTAAAAATACTGCATTATGGCATAATAATCAATATTCTAACATGATCGACGATTTTGCCAATATAGACAAAGAACAAGAATAGCATTATATAACGTCTGATAGACCGATGGAAGTGAAGTCACATTGTGCAGGTATTCTATTTATGACGTCGTGCAGGTAAACAAGTAAACAACCATTATGGCAATGATTAAATACAATGGAAGCACTAAGTTTATTATTTGCTAATACTATCAACAAATGCATATTGGAAAATATACTCATTTATAACAACATTTGTACAATAAATGTAAAGTACCACCCTGTTGATTTATACCTTGCTAACCATACTAGATATAGGTCGTTGGCGGCGAAAAAAATCGTCTAAAATGAAGATTTCTCAGTACTTACTGCACCTACAGATATCAGATTTTGCACGAGTGAATGAAATGTATCTACCTAATATACAATTAAATCTAAGCAACATCGGGCATGTGTGAAAAAATTTTGTTCATAAATTCTATGTAAAATATTTGTAGTTTACAATGAAAACTCATGTTAGAAGGCTCGATACAGATAACAGCCAATCTTATGGTCACGTGACACGTCTAACGGTAGTTTTACGTATTTGTAACCTATTTAATATAGCATATACGAGGCCCGTCTGTGCATCTGTACTGTCTGTGTGTATCATATTTTCGGGTCTAAACGTTAAAATGGCTTGCATCTAGCAGCCTCCTTCTCGAACTATAAAAACACAGATTTTACATCGTCTTTAACGATTTTGAATGCTTAATATTAGTAGGGGTGACTATTGAGTCCAATTTTGACTATTGCAATACTATTGCTATTGCTGAAAGTACTATTGCAATACTATTGTATTGCTGGAAACTATTGCGATACTATTGCAATAGTTATTGCCAAGATTGAAAACCAGAGATTAACTTGTAAATGTAAATTTGCACTGCGTAAGATATCACTTTGTTGTACAGCATACAAATCTACTATTTGTGGAAATTATTCAAAGGAATTTGACAGAAATAGATTAATAAATTTAAGGCGATATTGTTCCATTGTGGCTGTTTTGATGCGTGTGGTTATTTGCAATTAGTTTTTTAAAGAAAACGGAAGTTGTTTTAAATTAATAATAAACTTTATTTATAAAAAGGAAACTATCGTAACTATCGATAGTTGAGCTAACTATCGGCGATAGTTATTGGATCGAGACTTTTACTATCGATCCATACTATCGGGACACTTGGAATCGCAATGCATCGATCTTTCGATGCATCGGCCCACCCCTAAATATTAGGCATTCTTCAAACATGTAAATGTCGATTTCAGCCCAAATACGCAAGGTTTGGGTAGATGTATATTACTCAATTATTTAGGACTGGTTCAGTCATAAGACTATGTGTCATTGCGCACATATACATTACAATGCTTTTATTAAGTTCTTAATTTAACATTATTATATACGACATACCTAAATCAATCGACTTATGTGGGCCTCATAAATTTCGCTTTCATCACAGCAATGTTAATCTCGCTGGTCACGGATTATAACAGTTAAAAAAATGACAGTAAAACATCAATGGAATACCAGATTACCTCCCTGTGTTAAAGTGTCCAAATTAAAGTAATATCAATATACAATAAAGAATAAACTTGTTTAAATAAGTAATTAAAAATTATGAAATTTGAAATGGGAGTAGGTAGAATGTTATTATGATTCTACGTAAATTTTTATCAACATCTGATGAATAGATTTTTAACAATTCAAAATTTAGACGATTTTTTTCGCTGCAAACGGTCTATACAAACTTTCATAGATAATCCAGTGTATACAAACTCAATAACAACACAAACCCACTGTTGAACATAAATAAACAACTGGATTAGGCCAACAATTGCCAGTAAATACTAAAATCACAATTCCACAATTCCTAATATTCTAAAATTAATGTACTGATATATACTATTTATTAGAACAAAATGCATAATGGCATGCAATTAAATAATTACGATAGTAATAATCAATATAGTCAAATCACTGGGGGTTGTCTACAAACTAATGTCTCTGTATACTAATATATTCATTATCTACTTACTATGTAAGTATTAAATAATTATATAAATCGTATTGCACACACATTTCAAGACCAGAACACCAGGATATTCAGTAAGGCCAGAATAACTTAATTCACAGATAATCCACCCAGCCTGATCCCTAGTTTGCGAGAAATAAATGTTATAATGCATTGAGAGGAAGGCAATCTGTAAAATTGAAACCAGTAAAGTTAGTAAAATCCTTCCTGTCCCACAAATTTGGATGATAATCCAGTTAAAAGGTTCCAATGGCCTAAAACAACTTGAATATGTATATGACTTTAAACCATAACAAAAAAATAATTAACTATCAAAACTGTAAAAAATAGATATTTCACTTTAAACAACCAAGTTCTGTTACAATACTTGAATGAAATACAGTTTCTGATGAGAGGAATGTAGAGTTAAATGATCAAAATGAAGGGTGGAGTATTGTACAATTAACTCCACCCAATAATCAAGAAAGGCAGAGTCTTATAAAACAAACTCCTCCTTAATTTAAAAACAAAGGACAGAGTATTGTGCAATTTAACTCCACTCAATAATCAAGGAGGCGGAGTCTAATAAGCAAACTCTTCCCTAAGGAAAGAATGAAGGGCAGAGTACCGTACAATTAACTCCACCCAATAATCAAGGAGGTAGGGCCTAAATAAGCAGACTCCTCCCTAATGTAAGAATGACGGATGTTACAACACTTGGAATTTGGAATTCGAAAATAAGATCACAGAATGAGTAAACAGAATCTGATTTTTGTATATATTATTCTGGTACAATCAAACGTCTACATGTATTACAGGGTGTTAAAAAAGTTTGTTCTTAAAATTTAAATTCATACTATCTGAACTATGTATGCAGTGGTATAATTTTAGTTTCTTACACTAATAGCTTCATTAAATGCTTGTACAATTAGAACAATGGTATAACCCTCTGGAATTAAACCTGAAAATTTTACATTCTTTTGATGTCAGAAAAATAAACTATTTAAACTTAAACATCGAGAACGAACTTTTTTAACACTCTGTATATAGATTTTTAAAAACTGAACACTATAAAATTGTATCATTGATATGCACAACAATTACTAAATTTGTCCAAGTTTCCAAATACATTTCTAAATTCAAACCAATCACATAATTATACTGACATATACTACAATAGATGATAGATGATTTGTCCATGCTGTATGTGATACACACTTCTTGTAACAACAATCCCTGTCTCGCTCAGTATTAATAAACAACATCTTAGAATTGTAGTCGTTTACAAATGAATGTACATTTTGAATTAGATCAGTAGACTAAAACAAGACTGCGTTCAATAAACGCTTATGCCCCCTGTGGAAGCCTTGTCTATAAATAAGTCCAAAATTAGGTCAAGGTGAAGGTCAAAATGGGGTTAGGTGATACAGGTGTGTGGAGAGTGTTCATATACAACATCCATGCAAGTTTGGAAGCTTTGTAGCAAGCCATAATGATGCTAGAAGAAACGGTCAATTTGGGTTAACCAGGACGGACGGACGAACGGACGGATGGACGAACGGACAGACGGACGGACAGGTGAATCACTATATGCCTCCCGATCTATCGATACGGGGGCATAAAAATAACCTCTTTAACATTAATGATTATGGTATTATGGGGTACGAAACAGCCATGTTAATTCAGGATTTTGAGGCAAGGTTGAAATTCATATGTAATTTGTCACCAATCATGTCTACCTCATGAAGCCTATAACTCACAGAATGTGACAGAAAAATAGTTTTTCTAAGGGTATCTATATGTTTAACATTATGTAACATAAAAACCAACTCGGCCCTTTACTCCATGACTCCCCTCTTAAGCACCTATGGTGTACACATTTAGTCCCTAATCTTGATACTGCAGACAGTGTAGATAAAGTGGATCAGGGGGTCTATGGATTAAAGGTTTACTATAACAAACATATATTTATGGCGATTACAACAGATTGAGACAGTGAAGACAAATGATGTATATGGATGCAATGTACATTTCAACATATAAATACAAACATTTCATTAAATGCTCAATGATATACAACAAATATTCAATTCAACAATAATCACCTGATTGTTTGAGAGGTTACAGTACATACTTATCAGACAAATCCCAGGATCACGTAACTCAAACCCACACTGACTCATCTGTTGACTTGATTTGATTTTGATATTTGAGTCAGGACCACGAAAAAAATCTATAGACTTAAATCTGAGTTTTTCCTTGAAAACAAACTTAAGTTATTTCATGATCCTGGGGCCCGACTCATGCAGACAATTTCATTACTGGAAGCAGTCTAAAAGTCAGGGACATCTTTCATAGTGTGGCTATTTAACTCTGTTTGGCTCTGATTATTACACAGTTTGACCGCTTTCAGCCCGGGTCAGTCCGAATTTCAGACATGTATATTAAACTTTCATGAAGAGGATTGATATTATCATGGGTGATATCATAACACTTCCTGATGAAGACTTAATGAAGTCGAAACGTCGAATAGAGACGAATGTTTGTTTTGTATTAACCAATTTATAACACTTTATACACAGACAAATCATGGCAAGACAACTAATGTCATGTGACATTTCACCACATAAATTTAAAGCAAAAGTTTCAAGTCATTTGGTGAGTTGAACATCAAAATGACAGAAAATTTTCAGAATTTTTGTTTGGTTAGCTATATGTAATGAAGCTCTATCATTGAACATAGTTTTGATTGGTGGATATACCATACATGGTTCACTTTGTGTAACCATAGAGATTATTAGAGTAAGCTTGTGACACATCAGTATCCTTCAACAGAAACTCTGGAGCAAATTGTTTTACATGCGCTCCAGGACAAGGAGGCGGGGCATCATCTCCACAAGCTCCGTCCATATCATCATCAGACACGCCCTCCTCACAGTGTGATTTTACTGTCTCGTACACATTCTCTTTGAGAGGTGGCATATCGACAACCTTACAGGTGGCAGGAGACATGTCTACATTCTTGCACTTTTGTGTGGTAATCTCATCAATGTCAACATACCTAGAATATAGAAATATTGATTAAATACATATATGGATATTTTTGATCATTAATATAGAAATATTGATAATTAGTATAGAAACATTGCCAATATAGAAACATTGATAATATAGAAATATAAATGATATAGAAAAATAAATCAAGAATTACAAGTGAAACGAGAACACTAATCACACTCAATGACAAATTACTAGTTTACTAAACACTACACCCTCTTTCTGGGAATGTAATGTTTGCAGAAAAATCTAGTTAAAAATCAGGATTTTTATCAAATGATCAACTTCAACTTCAATATTTTATTTTGACATAAACATATAAAATGTTTATTGCCAATGCAATAATAATAATGTGGCAAGTTGAAAATTTTAACAAAAACATATATACATGTACAAAAAGACAAAGACAAGATGAATATATACAAATATGCAAACAATCATATATGGTAAGCAGTGTATTTTGAGAAAAGTGTAGATATTTAATGCGTATCAATTAATTTAACCAATTACATTTTTATAAAGTTTCTCTTCTTGTATTAGATAAATAGATGTACAGTTTGTATTTTGCTAGTTTTTTCATGATATGTGTATTCGTAGATTGCATAAGTGAAATAAATTTTCCTATATTAGGCCAGGAACAAAAATATCGAGGTAAACATTGTAATCTTATATCTCGATATAACGGACAAGTATCAGCAGTAATATACCCTGCATGTGAACCAGTAGGATTATGTTTACATTAACTCATTACTCCTTAAATTCCTGGACATACTTGCAGCAGTAATTATTCTGATTCAAGATTTTCTATATTGTGTACTTCATCTCCAAACTGGTTAGTTAATATAGTTAATAACTAAAATATAGGTTTTTAAGATATCTGCATTGAAAAATGTACCATAGCTGAATCACTATATACTGAGGAGGGAATTTGAAGTCTTAATATTAATATACACTGGTAATGATAAAGTCAAGGCTTATGTGACAAAATACCTCACCACTCGGAGGAGGGAATGACTATTTGAAGTCTTGATATTAATATACTGGTAATGATAAAGTCAAGGGTTATGTGATAAAATATATCAACGACTGGAGAAGGGAATGACAATTTGAAGTCTTTGACTATGACAAATGTTATGTGACAAAATGTGACTATAATAGTTCACCTATGGTCCATCTCCTCATCAGTCAGGTCACAGTCTGAAGTCACGGCAGCTAGTATGTTAGTGTCCTTCACCTTGGTAGGTGGTGCACTACGTGGAGCCGCTGTGTACAATACATTGTTAAACCCAACACCCGCTGACTCATCATAACGCTTTCTGTATCGCCTAAAAAGTTATAGTATAACATAAATTAGTTTTTAAATATCATTAATAAATTAACATGAATGAAATAATTGGTGCAACATTCATCAGGGAAGAGCTTAACTACTGACAAAGAAAATGTTCAAAACTCAAAGGAAAACATTAACTTCTCTTCAAGGTACATGCAATCATTTTCTATTTCTGGTGGTTTTATTTTGTCTCAAACCAAACATACATTTTACTCCCTTTTTCTAAATTTCAACAAAACATGAATGTAATTCAAGAGCTTCATTGTAGTTGTCTATCTAACATATATACAGCATTTTCATCAAATTTAATGTAGTAAGATTTTAATAATGACTTTTGGTAAATGGAAAATAGCCTAAATGTATGGTCAGATGCCACTTTTAAAGAATCATTTTTGCAAATATATGACACCTCATATTTCATGGTGTTACACATATCAAGGAAGTATGCTAAAATGAGGAAAATGGATAATGTACACTTCACAATGTCAAGAGATGTGACTGTATATGTAGTACAGTAAAATCACATATTTTCGTGGGTATTAAATTTCGAGGATTTTTATCATGATTTTGATAAAAATCCATTTCCGTGAGGTTGTAAATTCATGGATTACAAACATGAAAGGGTGAAACCATGTTATGTACTTGGGAGTTCAATAAATTGTGGGCATTAGATTTCGTGGTCGAGTTTAACAACCAAATTAATGAAAAGTAATGTTTTTACAGTATATTACCTTCTACAGAAGAAGACTCCAATGATTATACCAGCAAAGAACACCAACACAAATGATACAATCAGTCCCACCAGACTACCTGTAATATATACATATATATGTCAACTTAGTACATCATACAACAATATACATGTTAACTACATCATACAACAAGAGTTCCATAACCATTTCATCAACATAATACACGCATGAGCCACCTGGGGAGGACAGACGCATGACCCGTCTGGTTGAGGACGGACGCTTGACCCGTCTGGTTGAGGACGGACGCATGACCCGTCTGGTTGAGAACGGATGCATGACCCGTCTGGTTGAGGACGGATGCATGACTGGCCTGGTGGAGGTTGGACGCAAGACCCGTCTGGTTGAGGACGGACACATGACCCGCCTGCTGGATGAGCTATATATTTGACCTTTTTCTTATATTCCAAACTGACTGTAGTTGTTATTACCTGTTTTCATTCCTGATTCTTCTGAGGACAACCTTTGACTTTCAACTTGGACCATATCTAAAATGTAATTATATACATGTACATTGAATAGCGGCAGCTGCAATGTTTAGTATTATCACTAATGTACATATTTGTTGAAAGAAGGGGAACCACTGATATGTCTACGGACAACATATGTAGGTGTTCTTGTTCATCTCATATACCGGGGTATATACATTTATGTTGTAGTGTATGTTACTCCATACTCAATTCACTTATAAGTTATGTACACTATTCTAATTAGAGATGAGCTACATTACGTACACACCCCTCTATACATATTATCATGGGTAGAAGTTCAACATTTTCAAAATACTGAAAATTGCTTGTCTACGTACTGAACTAGATGTTCGTCATATAGATCACATTGTGCGATTATTTCTGTAAATACTGAAATCAGTAATTAGACTCAAAAACTTTTATGCCTATAGAAGTAATGAAAGTTTGACATGTGATAATGTCTTAAATTTAGGTGCCTCTGTAGCTCAATCTGGCGATCCGGTTCAAATACGGGTGGAGGCACTCAATGCCTGCCATATTTAGACAGAAAGCTGATTGGAAAATAAAGGCTATGCTCAACATGGCTGTGTGGTTGAGCATGCGCTTAGAGGGTATGAGGTCCTGAGTTCTATCACCGACTGCATTATACCAAAGACGACGTAAGACCTAAACTAAGTTAGTAAAAGCTACACTAATCCATATGGTATTATATTTCATATACAAACAGTTAACGAATGAACAAAAACAATATTATAACAATACCTGGTGTTTTCATCAATAATGATGCATTGTCCTTCATTAAATCTAGATCAAACATTACAGATACTGGTACTGATGTTGTTGTTGTTGGTGGTGGTGTTTCCTTTGTTGTTGCTTTCGTAGTTGTAGTTACTGTTGTAGATGTTGTCGTCGATGTTGTTGTTGTTGTCGCTGGAGTTGTTGTTGTAACACGGTAAACCGGTTTTGCTGGCTTTGTAATAACAGGTGTTGGTCGAAAATCTGTGAGTTGAGAAACAACAATAATCTTCAATTATAATCTTCAATCAAAATTTTTTTAATCATAAATCTTCAATCATAAATCTTCAATAATAAAATTTTCAATCATAAATCTACAATCATAGATATTCAATCATTTATCTTCATTGACTTCATAAATCTGTAGTCATAAATTTTTATTCAAAATCTTCTTTCAAACCCAGTAGCTTTACCAATATACACATAGAGGAAACGAATGTGTGCATAAATTACTGTTAAAGCACAGCTAGGGTGATCCAAAAACACAATATCATTCATAGGAAGGAAGTCGTGCATTACAGCTACCTACTCTTGCTGTGTTGTCAAAAGCAGAATATTGACTAAGTTAAAATCCAGATAATGAATAAGTACCTGTGTTTTATCAGTTATAAAGCACAGTCACTTATTTGGATGCTGTGATTTAATAACTATGCATCCAAACTTGTGACCATGCTTTATTCTACGATAAAATACCGTTACATAATATTCATTTATCTTAATTCATAAATCTTCTCCTAGTTGCCATCTATTCACATACCAAGTTTCAAGTCAATACCTCAAATAGTTTAAGAGTTATGCTCCGGCAAGATATGGGACGGACGGATGGACGGAAGGACGGACGCATACTATTACTATATCCCTTTGCCTTCGGCAGGGGATATTATTACCGTAATGAACTTTCCTCAAAAATATTTAATCATATTAAGTTTTCAATCATAAACTTTCATTCAAAATCTTCCATAATAATTTTTAATCATAAATCTTCAATAGCATATCTTCATTTTTTTAGTACCAACTTAGTCAGACAAAACTCAAAGTTGCTGCTATATTGGTTTTTAATATAAAATACAGATTTAAAAGGAATTAACACTACATCTTACTACCGGGATGGAACCAAGTTTAACTAGTTTACACGTTACAGGGATTGCATTTGACCCTTAAATAAACCTTTGGGTTGGTCCCTATAATTTTTTTAAAAGAGCCATTGTGACTGACATGATTCCAACTGAGAGGTTAGATTGTTTTTAAATGATATCAAAATGACCCCTGAGATATAAATACCACATCAGGGGTTCCATTTGACTCGGGAGTAGGGGTTTTGATCGAAACTTGAAATATCCAAACCTCGAGACTTTGGTTTGAAAGGTCATTTTCTCTTAAAATTATGGACATTTTGCCTACAAAATGGTAAAATTTAGTCAAAAGTATCAAAATGACCCTTCAGATTCAGAAGCTAGTGGAACCCCTGGACATAAAGACCACTTACCATATTGACAGGCGTACCCATACTCATAGATATCCGAGTTACATAAATAATCATGCCACTTGTATCCCTCATCAGTACGTAATACAGCACAATCTTCATGGCACAGAAAGTCAGGCAGGAAACAACTTGGCTGACTTCTATCCCAGTTTTGGTAAGTACTTCTCACTCGTTGTCCTAGAAACAAATCATCAGAAAATTCTAGAAAATACAAGAACATTCTAGAAAATGCTAGAAAATTCTAGAAACATTTAAACAAGAGGGCCAAAAGGGCCCTAGGTCGCTCACCTGTCGAACTTGACCTAGATTTTGTTGAGATGATCACTGTGACCAAGTTTCATACAGATTAGGCTAATACTGTGACCTCTAGTGACTACACAAGGTTTTTATATGATTTCACCTAATGACCTAGTTTTTGACCCGGATGACCCAATATCGAACTTGACCTAGATTTTGTTGTGATGATCATTGTGACTTAGTTTCATAAAGATCAGGCCAAAACTGTGACCTCTAGTGACTACACAAAGTTTTTCTATTATTTTCCCTTGTGACCTAGTTTTTGACCCAGGATGACCCAATATCGAACTTGACCTAGATTTCGTTAAGATGATCATTGTGACCGAGTTTCATAAAGATTAGACCAAAATTGTGACCTCTAGTGACCTCACAAGGTTTTTCTATGATTTGACCTTGTGACCTAGCTTTTTACCCCGGATGACCCAATATCGAACTTGACCTAGATTTTGTTGTTATGATCATTGTGACCAAGTTTCATAAAGATTAATTCAAAATTTTGACCTCTAGTGACTACACAAGGTTTTTCTATGATTTGACCTTGTGACCTAGTTTTTGACCCCGGATGACCCAATATCGAACTTGACCTAGATTTTGTTGAGATGATCATTGTGACCAAGTTTCATAAAGATAAGGTTGAAATTGTGACCTCTAGTGACAACACAAGGTTTTTCTATGATTTGACCTTGTGACCTAGTTTTTGACCCCGGATGACCCAATATTAAACTTGACCTAGATTTTGTTGAGATGATCATTGTGACCAAGTTTCATAAAGATTAAGTAAAAATTGTGACCTCTAGTGACTACACAAGGTTTTTCTATGATTTGACCTAGTGACCTAGTTTTTGACCCCAGATGACCCAATATCGAACTTGGCCTAGATTTGGTTGAGATGATCATTGTGACCAAGTTTCATAAAGATTAGGTTAAAATTGTGACCTCTAGTGTCTACACAAGCCAATTGTTGACGGACGGACGGACGACAGACGGATGACGGACGAAGAGTGATCACAAAAGCTCACTCTGTCACTTTGTGACAGGTGAGCTAAAAATGCTAACAAGTGCTTACAATGACAACCAATTATAGTAAAACTCCACTAGCAAAACTAGTTTGGTTATTTCGGATTTTTGGATTTTGCAAGAACGAATTAAACGAATATTGGCCATAAATTTAGAACAAACTAGATGTGTTTTTAACATAAAAACATATGTCTCCCTAAAAGGTCTGTTATTTACACTGGCAAAAATCATTGGACGAAAAATTCCTGTCAACATCATTAATTTGACCTGGAGACCTAGTTTTCAACCCCAGATAACCCAATATCAAACTTGGCCTAGATTTTGTTAAGATGACCATTGTGACCAAGTTTTGTAATGACTAGGTCAAAAGTGTGATTTTGAGTGACTAGACAAGGTTTTTCTAAGATTTGACCTGCGGCCCTAGTTTTTGACACCAAATGACCCAATATCGAACTTGACCTAGATTTTGTTGAGATGATAATTGTGGCAAAGTTTTAAAAAGAATAGGCCAAAATTGTGACCTCTAGTATCTACACAAGCAAAATGTGGACGGAAGATGGATAGACGACGTACGAAGAGGTCAGTGGACACAAAATCTCACCCTGCATGTTACTTTGTGATAGGTGAGCTAAAATTTGACCCTTTAAATCAGCCTCTAGTGGACCCCTGATTTATTCATCATCATCATGAACAAACATAGACTTTCTTACAGTATCGGGACTCTCGTGATAAACAAGAATAAGGCAGAATTTCCCCGCCATGAACCTAATGAGAAAGCTTCTAGAGGATTAAGATTCCTGACATTCTGTTTCTACACACAATACTGTAAATTTTAATTACATCGCAAAACATTCAATTAACAACTGTAACAGTTATATACTTGAAATTTGCTCGAGATTTGGTGAAATGGTTTACATTAATGATTTTCTTAAACAAATTGCGTTAAAATGTGGGAAATGAATGAACATGCCACTTATAATAGATCCTGCAGAGAGGCAAAGAAAACTATGAGAAAACAACAAGTAGCAACACTGAATAACATCCCACAAACATGCCATCCAACCAAATTGTCTGATGTTACAACATAATTAAGCGGCAAATTCATTTTTCTAATGGATTAAAAATTATGACACTCGTGTACATCAGTAATACAAAAACATTACTACACAAGGAGGGGTGAAATTTTCGTTGATTTCATGGAGGAAAATTCCTGGTGATTTATCAACATTCACATGGAGTTTCCCTCCATTTCTTTTATGTTCATTAAGCAAATGTACAGATCTTATTTAGTAGTCCATTTTGTAAAATTTAATGTAAAAGACCTCAAAATTGAAATTTTAAGAAAAAACATGAAATTTTAAAATTCCACTTCTTAGCATCAAGTTCTATACTCCTTGGTCTCATGACAACAACAACAATGACAATAACAACAACAGACCTATAGATGAAAATATGTTCTCAGTAATGTGCATGCAGATGCATAGATAAACTACTGCCTATAGAATTGATACAATTACAATGTATGGCAATGGTTCAAGAAAGACAAAGTGCATGACAAATATTCTAAACATTTGGATTGGTGACAAAAAACACTTAAAGCTGAATGCGTAATGAGCTTGTCAAATGCTCAGATTCTGTCGGTAAATTAATGCATCAGGCATATGTCCTGAAAGATTTGTTGGCTAGGTGTCGGGCAAGTTGCTCTCATTTTATTTCCAGGGCAACATGTAAATGTACTGTAAATCAAGAAATTATTTTGGCAAATTAAGTTGCTGCTAAAGTGCTAAAAAACATTAATATATGAACATTGCAAGAAACTTAAAAGCACGAAAATTTGTAGTTGTGAATATGCCGACGATAAGCAAAACGAGAAAGTTAGTATTCGCGAACAGTACATCAAATAAGAAAGATCATCTATTCATATGAAAAAGTGCCCATCGGTAGTCTTATTGGAAGAATGAACATTAATAAAAACCTGCCATTCACCAATGGTAAGCTGGTGGGCACATAGATTTCCAGATGAAAACCTGCCATTCACCAATGGTAAGCTGGTGGGCACATAGATTTCCAGATGAAAACCTACTGTAAAAACATTATATATTCTTCGAGGGTGTTAAATTTTCGTTGGTTTCATTGTTGAACTCGGCCACGGAAAATAATCCCCACGATTAAACAAACTCACACATACAGAACACGGTTTACCCGGCTATGTTTTGTAATCCATGAACTTAAGACCCCACGAATACACATTTTTATTTAAATCCACGAAATTTAATACCTTAGAAAATATGTGATTTAGAAGTATTTCATTTCAACATGATCTTTCCTATATAAACTACAGTCAATCTAGTGTGAATGATTTACCTGTTACCCAGTACCATTCCATCTCAGAGCCTCGATCATGTGCACCCAGCCACATACCATTCCTTCTCCATAACTCATGTAGTGCCCTCTCCACAAATATCTGTGTATCCTTGCTAGTAATAGTGATCAATGTTCCACCCGATCTGTTCAATAACAAATATAATTATTATATAACATAAATCAGTAATCAGAGTCACAAAGCATGGACAGTATCATGACTTGCAGCAACCAAAAATCGAACCCAGATTGCCGGATTACAAATCCAGCGCACTTAACCACTGGACCAAGGCTCACTCAGTGTTTATGATATAATATTGTGTTCCACATATACACACATGTTCCACATAAAGGTTACATTTACAGTATGTCTCCTGTCTACTGTTAAATCATTTAATTTTAATGGGACAAAATTTCGTAGTTTTGGTGAAAAAGACCATTTTGTGGGGACACAATTTGAAAGATTTCGGATTTCATAAAAAATGACAAGGTCAAACTCACACAAATGATCAGAAATCATTTAAAAATCAAACGGATAAAAAATGTATACTAATTGTTTTATTACATGTTGATACATGTATATGCAAGTGAAATTCCTAAAAGTCCCCAGTCTTATACCTGACCAAACTTGAATGCAATTAATATATAGTATGGCAGCCACTGTAAACTTGATAGATTTATTGGTATACAGTAATTATTCATCAGGCTTTAATTTGGCTAAATCTCCCACACATATTAATGATTGTACAGTACAATGTATACAAATTATATATAATCAGCACCAAGATGCTGACCTGTAATGCTGACAGATATAACATGGTTTTCTGTATATTTAAGTTAACAATATGCAGATACACTCAGAGCAACCTGTACCAACAACATTCAATCTCCAACAACATCAAGAGCTGCTGGTATTCAGTTGGTAGTCAAATAGCAAATTATATCCAATTTTTGTATTGCTGGGAAATATATACAATTCTCATAAAATCAGTGCTTTGTTAAATACACTGGTGGACAAGAATCTTATACAGTTATTACAGTATAGCATTATACCACATGACCTTTGGCTTAAAATAAGTAACTGTGAAGTCCTAAATGAAATTTGCTTAACTTTGAAAACAAAAATAGCCATTAGTATTTTATTTCTTCATTGATTTCAATGAAATATAACCAACACTAAAGGGAAATTATTTGCTTTCCATGAAATATAAGATCTTTTTCAGCAGCTGTGCCGTTTTTTCCAGCACCTTGTAAACCTTGAATAACTGTTGCATGTTACGTTATCCATGTAAATGTGATGTCATGTTGGAGCCAAAATGACGTACGTTGTCTAAATGTACGATTTCTTTTACAATTTTATTGACTGTCAGTGCATTTTATTGGTGGCACCCTTAGTGTATATTTACTTTGATCAGTGATATTTACTTTATTTGTTTTCCATAGATATTATTGAAACAGTTGTATTATTAAACTTAAGACTTTAATATACTTCAGAGCCTGGCCATGAGGTGATAATTCACCCAGAATGAATAATCTGAAGCCCTGGAGGTGATTATTACATTTCAGGGCGGATTATCACCTCTCTGTCCGGCTGTATGTGTAGTAACATCTAAATGTATGCAAGTAATAATGTGGAAATTCCATGAAAAAACATATTGAGGATAAGGAAATATTGCAACTTGACCCTGACCTATATGCATGAATATATTACCAGGTTCTTGTGTTGAATATATAAATTTCATTGAACAAATCTTGCAATATCGGTCCTTTAGATTTGTATAGGTATTACACTTCCAGCGTCTCAATAGTTCCCGCTTATGAGAACATATACATTACCGAGATTATAATATAGACACATTATATCAGCTGTTAAATTATGCTTATGAATGGTCGAGAGTCGTGTCAAATTCTCCATACAATATATGAAGACAAGTTTACCTGGTACATGAATCTCTTGCTGATGTCCAGCTGACCTCTGTTGTGATAAATCTGTAACATTTGTTACCATGGATACGGAGGTATCGATTCCTCGGAAGGTTAGAAGGGCATCCTTCATTGAGGCTTTGAAAATCTGAAACTAGATGGAGAAATTATGGTAATTATATCGCCCTGTGATTATAAAATGTAAATACACCATTTATATGCTAGCATCATTATGTTTTGTTATGTTGTCATGTCTTGGTCAACTGATGATTCTAACAGTGAATATAAAGACCTAATCAATTACAACACAATCTAAGTAACAAAACCACCTCTATAACACCATTGTTTAACAATCGACCTCAATATAAGAACCACATTAATGACACGACAATCTCAATAACAAAACCCCCTCTTTAACACCATTGTTTAACAATCAACCTCAATATAAGAACCACCTTAACCACAACACAACATCAATAACAAAACCACCTCTATAACTCTATTGTTTAACAAACAACCTCAATATAAGGACCACCTTAACCACAACACAACCTCAATAACAAAACCACCTCTATAACTCTATTGTTTAACAATCAACCTCAATATAAGGACCAACTTAACGACAACACAACATCAATAACAAAACCACCTCTATAACTCTATTGTTTAACAAACAACCTCAATATAAGGACCACCTTAACCAAAACACAACCTCAATAACAAAACCACCTCTATAACTCTTTTGTTTAACAATCAACCTCTATATAAGAACCACCTAAATGTAAAAACAACCTCAATAACATAACAACCTCTATAACTCCATTGTTTAACAATCAACCTCAATATAAAGACC
Organism: Spisula solida; assembly: GCA_947247005.1. NCBI lineage: Eukaryota > Metazoa > Mollusca > Bivalvia > Venerida > Mactridae > Spisula > Spisula solida. Next base: position 38,440,842 of record OX365957.1, on the reverse strand, counting down.
ACCTTAACCACAACACAACATCAATACAAAAACCACCTCTATAACACCATGGTTTAACAATCAACCTCAATATAAAGACCATCTTAATAAGAAGGCCATTTTTCAAGGGTCCCAATCATGGCCTTATTACAGAGGCTTCGAATTCACTGTAAGTTAAAAACTCAGCAGATCTTTACTGATTATCCACTGAGGATCTAACAAACATTATTAAGGAGTGCCTGAAACCTACATCTTAGTGTATAGCCAATAAATGCTGATCCCTGTCAATAAATTCAATTTCAACAACAAAAGAACCACAAACAACAGATAGAAATGATTCACAATTATGTTATTACAAAACGTAAGCGTGGGAAAATAACAACAAAAAAATAAATACTATAATGCACTCAAATAATCACATTAAACGACCATAAAAACAGCTCAGCAAGAACAGCCTGTGAAGTATGAAGTATAACAACCATGATTATATAATCACCTCATTATGTATGTAATCAGTTATAAACTATACATGTACATAAATAAGACAGAAATACTGCACCCAGTAACATAAAGTTTATAACACATAAAAAGCCCAGGAGCGTGTATAAGTACAATTAAAAGCATGTACCAGGCCCCGATCTCCCGGAGCATCTCAAGTAGAAATCTCAACTCAAATTGAGATTTTGCTCAAGTCAAGAGTATAAATTTGAGATCATTCTTAAGTCTTGTGCTTAAAATATTTTTCAGTAATAAACTAAGAACAATGTATATGTTTTACAGTGCCAACTTTCAGAGTTTTTACTCCCATGGAATTGATTTCTATGACACATGGCAGTATTTGAGATTTATCTCAGCTCAGATTAAGATGCTTCGGGAGATCAGGGCCGGTACTAGCTTCATGATGATTATAATGCTTAGTCCCCCCCCCCCCGGATCTTCTACTGACAACTTCACCGGCTCTTCAACAGGCAACTGACAACAGACACAAAGTGAGAAGGACTTGATCAAGGTAAAAGAGCAGTTACAATTTGTCATGTGACAGATTAGCTAGGAGCCACTGGATAAACATAACCTCCCAAACTGAGACTTGAGGCGGTTAAATGGTATCTCCAACAATATGATGATAGAAATGGTTTATAAATATTACACGTTAAAATTGCAAGACACAGCATGCAACAAATTGATAATGCAATTTATGCATTGTTTTTTTGCAATACTGTAAAACAACTTATTTTCATGGGTATGAAATTTTGTGGATTTTGTAAAAGGCCATAGGGTTGTTAATTGGTAGTTTCACTAATTAGTTAGTAATTACAAAATATTCCAAGGGGAACCCATGTTCCATATTTGGGTAAACGATTCATGGAGGGGATTAGATTTCGGGGTTGAGTTCCAACTTAAAAACAACGAACAAAATTTACCCCCACAAAAAATAATTAATTTACAGTCAATTTAACATATACAGTATGGTAATAAGGATGTATTTTCTGTTTCATAATGTAAACCTTACACTCCACTTCCTGAACAAAAACCACCACACACTCAACATAACAATTACCCTCCTTCGCTATCAAATGGTCCTTTAATTGGTTTGACAAGTGCCAGTAATGAATGTGCTTATAATCGCAGGAAAGAGACAATTCAGAATTCATTGATAAAACCAAGAATGCGGCAATTGGGTCAAACATGCATTTTGTGAAAATTGGGAAAATTGCAGTCCAAACAGCAATCAACCAAATGTTGCAGCCTACATTAAGACAACATCAGTATTATATATATCTTAGATATGAATTACAGTCAAACCTTTGTTAGTGGGCACTCAAATTAAGAAACCATGATGGGCCCATCTCATTTAAGCAGCCATGAATGAATAGTACTAAATCCCAATTGGCCATTTTTTGCTTTCGGTTCAACAACCACCTGCTTTTTAAGCAGCCATATTTTGTGTCAATCATGATTCAGGCTGCTGAAGACTTAAAGAAGTAATCTAGATAGAACATATAGAGTAAATTTTAAATGAATAAAAGGGCAGAGCGAGCAAAGCGTAGCGAGTCCTTTTCAGTTATTAACAATTTACTTCTTATAATATGTTCTAACTTATTCAGAATATAACATTCTGCATTTTGATTGGCTGATAACATGATGTTACATCTATAAAATTTTAATGATTAAATGTAGCATTTAACCAGCAGAGAATTTAGCGGTTTCATTCAGGTTCAGAATATCAGTTATAATGATTACAAAGTGTAATAATAATAACAATGACTTAATTTTAGAGACCACATGTGACAAGCACAGAGTCCTTCCTATGACATACATTGTAAGCCTCGAACATTTTACATTTCATGATAAATATAAGACAACAATTATGTAAATTATGGATTTGTGTTATATGATATCATATAATAATGTCTTATCATTGCAATGCACCCTTAGCTGTACATGTAAGTACATGTATGAGTACAATCATGAAATTGATATCTGCAAATACATGTATTAATAGCCCACTGTAGTGTGCCCACTGTAATGAGAAAGATGGGAAAATTTGGTATAATCCACAAAGGAGGTTTAATCAGGTGTGCACGATTTAAACATATCTGTTTACTTAAGTAATTTGTCAAACCAATTTAGCAACAGTTTTAATGCGATTTTAATGTTTGTAAACATCACATTATCATGGGCGCGCTCTACTGTCGGTTCAATAAGTAATACTAATGAAGGAACTATCCCATTCAAAAGAATAGGGGGGCTTACGTTTTATATAGTAAAAGAGATACCTTCAATCAATAGTATAATACTTGAAACTTAGTTTTTCATATTGTCTCTTTAGTCGAGTGGATAAGCATGCCGTTGTTATCCAACTGATTTTCTTCGAGATTTTGTTCAATCTCGCCACTGCGGTTCGACACCCATCCAAGTTACATAAATTTTAAAGTTTTTTACAAGTATCTTATTTTGTATTTGTAAGTAATATTATAATAACGTACGTAGTAAATATATTTATTGGTGTGTTATGTTTTCATTCTTTATCTATCAAATTGTATCTTTTCAATTATTTTATTTTTATCTACAGTACAATAATCATACACTTATATAATATATTCCCTGCAACATAAAATATGTAGCATTTGAAGTATCGATTCATTAAAGCAGTAGCATAATATGAAACTTTATATCATGGATACATGCAATAAAAAAAGTTGACCGAAGTGGGGATCGAACCTACAACTCAGAATAAAATAGAAACTTGGAGGTAGTGAGGGTTTATCCATTACACTACCGCGCCTTTGATATATGGAATGATATGTGCACACTATTTGATATCGAACCAATATAAAGTTTACCTGACGGGCGAGTTTATGTTTATAACTGTTATCATTTGACTTTGAACGCACTCTAGTATAGGTCGCCGGAGATAACACTAGCCTTTGTTTACAAATAAAAATGAAAATTAAATACATTTTTGATATTCAGTTTTGTTCAAGCTTGTGCATATACCCTTTTAATGATATACTCTTTAAATCTACATTAAAAACAAATTGCCAGTCGACCGTGCAGTGTTTATATTTGCTTTGTTTGTTAATTGACAAGGCTAGAGTTATCCCCGGTGAACTATACATTAAAGTGTTTTGTATTATCATTGAGATGAATAACTAGATTCAGATTACATAATTCACAGACCACATTCACATAGTTCATGCATTTATAGAAGGCTTTAAATAATCAATGGTAATTAAGCTACCATAATTGAATTTTCAGAAAATTGAGTCAGCATAAACATGACAAATTCCTAGTAAACCAAGATTTAATGGACAAAAAACTGTAGTACACTGAACATAGGATTTAGATAGAATCTCCAGAAGTATTCTCAAAAATACATCAGAAGGAATACAACACTTAAAAGTTTACATGCCAGGGTCCTTTTCCACCAAAACATAAATTAAGTAAATGGACTGGATTGATAAAATAGGCAAAAGATCTATTGTTTAATTATCATCAAATTAAATGCACATGGACAGGAAATAAATCCACATACTTTAAAAAGTTTTTTGCTAGGGCCAGTGGTTATTTTTGAAATTGTTGAATAAACAGAAAGTACATGTAGAAGAGACAGTGGTGTGATACAAGGAATCCTGGTGGGATATTTTAGTCCCTAGCTCTTTCTGAACACACTCCTTGGTTCTTTAACGTGCCCGAGGTATAGCTAGCACATACACATGAGACTACATCTGGGTTACCTGAACAAGTTCATCTCTAGTTTGGTTGGGAAACAACGAAATGCTTTTTTTAAAATTTCCAGTGCCAATACCGAGATTCGAACCAGGGACCTCTGGACTGGTAGTCGAGAGGGTTGCAACCACTTGGCCATCGTGCTACTCATAATATAATAATCATGTAATAAAAATTATGCTTTCAAAAGACTATATATTGGACAATATTTCCTACACTGACATGCATAATCTATCTTCAGTACAATAGTGTACAACTAACAAAGCTAGTCTTATCTTCAGTGAGCTATATTTATGTGTATGTGTCACATTTTACAAATGTAAGAGATCGGAAATACAGTGACACTATCTATATTTATGCATGTGTCACTTTGATTTTCGAAAAATACACACGGATAGGAAGTATGACCTGTCACATCCCATTTACTGTGTTAGGACATTTTAATACATTTAATACACATAATGAGCTCCTGGAAAACTCAGAAGGAGATAAATATATCATATATATGAGCAATTTACAAAATATTCAAGTACAACCGGTACTTACATGTATAAGAACAAAACAATACTGAAAGTTTCACAGTTTCAGAGGTTACCAACTAAGTAGTTGTATACATGTAGTTTAAGTACTACCATTCGATCATAATGTGAATACAAGGCTGACAATTTATTTCTGTACATGTACTTAAAAAACACCACAATTTCTTAGATCTCTCAAAGTTTGTGACCTAAATATTGGTTTCCTAAACATTTTAATACTGTTATCGATCCTCTGACATCATAATTATTGTCGTAGAAACCAGAGTTCAAGTGGATGGTGATAACAAGTCTTTGGATGTTGCTCACTCCGGGACCTAAAAATGTCCTTATTTTGATGTACTCAAGATATAACAGTCTCAGTCTAATTAATGACTCTCATCTTCAACTTCATTCACACCACAATAAAGACAGAAATAATAAATATTTATTGTATGAATATCTTAGATTAAAAGAACTAGATCATTGACACAATGACACAATAACCACATCAGTGGAGTTCATTATAAGTTTGATGGCAACCAGGGTATGAACCTTGGGTGCAAAGTTACATATAAAAGTAATATAATATTACTCATCCAGTGAGTTTAAACGGCTCCTTTTGTTTGATGACATTCATGAGAGTTCATGACAAAATTAATGTATATCGGGCATAGCTTAAAATTTTATCTTTTATATTTTTCTAAATAATTCTCAGTGGTCAAGAATTAAACGTATGATTTTGTTGAGATGATGAATGTGATCAAGTTTCATAAAGATTCGGTTAAATTTGTGACCTCTAGTGTCTACCCAAGCACTTTGAGTGACTGGTGAGCTTAAAAGAAGTTGAACGTATCGAAAGGTCTGCACTAAAGGCTGTGGTTGAGACACATTACCCTTGTTGCAACAGTTTTTGAGAGGCGATAGCCTCTCTACATGTATACTACCATTGCCCATTTCTTAATACAATCTGAACCGCCTTTAGGCTGCTATGTGAATCCGCATTCAAGTAGTTCCAGAAACTGTCAACATTCATATGTTTCTCCAAATTTTTAAACTGATTTAATTCAATCAGCAACATTTGTTTATTCTAAGATCAACAATTACTGTGAAACTGTTCGTTAAATTGATATTTTTGCGGAAAATCACGATGTTTGTCGCTTGAAGGATTAAAGCAACAAACATCGTGATTATTTTACGTAAAATTTGGTATCTTTCCCTGAACGCACAGCAGTACATGTATTTTATAATTTTACAAAATAATATTCAATCCCTTGCATGACTTAACTATCATTCTTTGAGGACAGTTGAACACTCAGTTTTGCTCAATTTGAACCTGTAAAACCCCGCTTTTTCTGTTCTCAGTTCGAAACATGTACTGAATCTCGGGTTTTACTATTCACATTCCATTGTTTACCTATGTTCGCAATTTTGGTACAATATGCCAACCAAGGTCTATGGTTAGCCAAAATTCGCTCATGTTTTTTTAACATAGCGTTCAACAAATCACAGGTACAAAACATGACAAAAGTACATAACATCACATAATGCTTTGTCAAACTACAGGCCTAAGAAATTAAATCACAAAATACAGAGTTTTGAAATTCCCCATCTTCCCGTCATTATTATATATAGTTATATAGTAGTTATATAGTAATGACGGGAAGATGGGGAATTTCAAAACTCTGTATTTTGTGATATAATTTCTTAGGCCTGTGGTCAAACGCACAGCAGGGCTGTTTAAGTCTCAAATTGTACTGTCAGAGCCAGATTCATTACTCAACATTATAAATAGGCTAAAATAGCCATGCATCAAGTCTTTAACAAATTAAGTAACAGAAAGAAAAAAAAAGCCAAAAATAGTGTGACACACAATCTCTTCATTATTCCACAACAAACCCATCCATCAATCTTTTTTTTAATATTACCCCTGTGCGGCGTAATCTAGGAAATAGAGGCTCTGAGACCTTGCAATTGAGCAACAACCTCTCTTTAAGTACCATGATCTGACAGATCATATATTCTACAATAACCATTTACTATACATTTACCTCTTTATAGCAACAACCTCTATACAACAACCAAATTATGTGTTGACAATGGTTGTTGCTCTACAGAGGTTGTACTTTTGCTTTATTTAGTTATTACATCACACTTTTTCCTACTTTAAGAACAATTTAGACCTCAGCGTAATTTGGGAGAAAAATATCAGTATTTTAATTGGAAACATTTCAAACATGGAAAAACAGCTTTTAAAGAGGTAATAACTTAAAAGTCTTACTTTTTGGTAAAATGTCATTATTTTGAAGACAGTTTCCTTAAAGGCCAATGAGGTTATAAATAATTAACCCTTCATACAAGGAAATCTCATTAATAAAATTGGAAGGCTGAGACTGATTGAGTCTAACTCATGGCTGCTTAAATTTGCTAAAATGCAATCCTTCCCCATCATCATAGTATTTACTTACCGGTACTTTCTTCCTGTATAGATTATATAACAAACAAAAGGGCCCAATGGGCCATAGGTCGCTCACCTGTCCTAGTAGTTCATGCACCCCTAATGGTAGCCTCTATTGCATGTACAAGGTTTTCATATTGTCTTATGCTTTATAATTTACATCACATTTAGACCCAATGACATATTGAAGTGATTTGACCTTGTGACCTAGTTTTTGACCCCGGATGACCCAATATCGATCTTGACCTAGATTTTGTTGAGATGATCCTTGTGACCAAGTTTCATAAAGATTAAGTTAAAATTGTGACCTCTACTGACTACACAAGGTTATTCTATGACTTGACCCTGTGACCTAGTTATTGACCCTGTATGACCCAATATCGAACTTGACCTAGATTTTGTTGAGATGATCATTGTGACCAAGTTTCATTAAGATTAGGCCAAAATTGTGACCTCTAGTGACTACACAAGGTTTTTCTATGATTTGACCTTGTGACCTAGTTTTTGACCCCGGATGACACAATATCGAACTTGACCTAGATTTTGTTGACATGATCATTGTGACCGAGTTTCATAAAGATTAGGCCAAAATTGTGACCTCTAGTGACTACACAAGGTTTTTCTATGATTTGACCCTATGACCTAGTTTTTGACCCCGGATGACCCAATATCGAACTTGACCTAGATTTTGTTGAGATGATCATTGTGAACAAGTTTCATAATGATTAAGCTAAAACTGTGACCTCTAGTGTCTACACAAGTAATTGTGGACGGACGTATGGACGACGGACGAAGAGTGATCACAAAAGCTCACTCTGTCACTTTGTGACAGGTGAGCTAAAAAGACATCAAAACTTAATAATAGTCATAAAATGCCAAGATTTCTATTAACAATGGCACAATAGTTACATATATACTCTTATAATATTCTATAAACATCTGTTCCACAAAATTTCAAAACTAAGATGGAATCAATATAACTCTCTCTCTTTCTGGTTGCAGGGCAAACATTTATTACAGAATACAAGATGTGAATATTTATGATGCTGGGAACTTTATATACTATCAAATCACAATTTTTTTCAAGTTATTAAATTTCGCTACATGTTGTATATTCACGCAATCGATGAATATACATACAAAATCAATTCTACGTTACAGTGGGCCATTCACGGGGAAGCAGTAAGCTTACTTTATGTGTTTTACTCCTATGCAAACTCGAATATGCTGCATATTATGTACAAGGATGACTTTGTGTCTTACCTCGGTGTTTGGAGTCATGTTGTGAGTGTAATAGTTATTTGTTTACGTGAAGATTGGGCTTGTTTTGTAGATAAATTATTCAGCTTTTGATAACATCAAGCCATAGTTACATGTGTTCTCATTTGGCGAAGAAATGACCGTTTGAATGAGATGCGGTGTGTTATTTGTTCGGACTTTCTTCAATCCCTTGGTATGAAGTATAGTAGAAGGGAAAATGTTTTTTTTTTAAAACAGTTTTTAATCATTGTAGGTTTATGTGTCGAACCCCTTTGGTTTAGAGTAGCTGCAATACTTGCTGCTTTTAAAGTGCATATAAGACTGGGTTTTGTGAAGTTCACTTGCATTAATTATATTAAAATGTTTGATGTTTGAATGCTATCTGATAATTTGTAGGAATTTATTTTGACCATGCCATTTTTAATGAAATCCGAAATTCTTGAAATTACGTCCCCACAAAATGGTCTTTTTCACTAAAACCAGGAAATTATGTCCCATTGAAATTTCATGATTTTACAGTAACAATTAAATCTGCATAATTTTGAACCCGTGAAAGATTCTGATTTTACAGTAGATTCTATCTTCAAGTGTTTGTATTTTACATTCACAGACACACAAAAAACACCAGTGAAAACTTCTTGGTTAGATTATAACAACAACATGCACTCAGCAGTATAAATGATGCATGACAATGAGGCGACAGGAGACACAACAGGGGAACTAACTGTCAGTATTCATTACATCCAACAACAGCGCCAGAGGCCTATAATTCTGGAATATATTTCTATTATATATACAGGAGTTCCATTTGACTCGGGAGTACTGGGCACCTTGAACTTCCAAAAAAGCCACATTTTGACCCTGCAATTGTGATTTGAAGGGCCATTTTCTCTTAAAATCAAGGGTAAATTGGTAAATAATATTAATATTGGTTGTTGTTTTATTTTTCAGTTATACATGTAAAACTATAAGGCGGCAGATTGACATAACTGGCTTTCCTTGACTGTATTCTAACCAGACTAAAACTGTACTAACATACCCCTTCAACAAGGAACCAGCAACTTAGCTTCTCCTCATGAAGAAAACCAATGTGGTCTTTAGTATGTGAGATTTTACTGTAGACAGTACATTTATAAGCAAAAACGGACAGACACTTTGAAATGACTGTCTCAATAAAATGTCAAAGTGATAAATACAATGAGCATATTAATTCATCCCAACCTGACACAACAGCTAGAGAACAGTCAAGACTTTGATGGATATTTTAACATTAGATAAAATTTAAAACGGACGATACAGGCTAACCCTGTCTTAAACCATTAGAAATGAAATTAAATTAGCTAGATTATCATCCAAATTCTGTGACTTATAGTTCGCTGGAAATATCTCTAGACTTATCAATAAACAAACATACAAACATGTACATAATATAAACACTGCATGGTCGACTGACTGCTTGTTATCAGTGTAGATTTAACGAGACTTTAAAAGTGAATCGGCACAAGATTGAACAAAATTGAACATGCATTTAATTTTTATTTGTAAACAAAGGCTAGTATTATCACCAGTGGACTATACTATCTTTCTTTTGGCTGTTAAACTCATGATAAGCAACATATTGAAAGATAACAACATTGGGTAGAACGCTTGCATATTATATATGACAAAGGTTTAAAGGGGGGATCATCCCGGATGTAGTGATAATTTTGTTATTCTGTCTTGCAAATATATTATATTTCAATGAAACATTATTGTATGATGTTACATTGGACTAATGCATCAGTCAATATTACGCCCGCCTGGGGGAGCGGCGGGGATACAAGGAGGAATTAGACGACCTTATTGACTCAGAGTCCCGGGGAATAGACTTTGGTCCGGAATTTCTATACTGCGAAAGACGACAGTGATACCTTTATTCCTGTTTTTATTAAAGTACCCAGGTGAAAAACTATGCCCGACAGTGGGGATTTAGACAGTAAAGCATTGTCTTCTGGGTGGGGATTTAGACATTGAAAAATTGAAAATGTCTAATTCCCCCTGGGTCGCCGTCGCTCGGGTCTTATAACAAGTTATAGTTTGAAATCCAGACACTGACTGGTAACATGCAAATATGAACACTCAGACTGTGTATATCACATCTATACAGTTGTAGAATAAGATTATTTGACACATAGATACATTTGTACATGTATTTCAGGACTGTTTTAGAGCACTGTGAATTCCCACAGCTGGGATTTTCTACTTAGTCTTCAAGATATTGCTTTTATGCTTTGATATTCAGGTCAACACTTCAATTTTCAACACACATACCCTGGAGAGCACAAAATTTGCACATAATATAGATATGAGCTGTTTTCCAGGAAAACCGTCTTACTCTTAGGGACACATTTTTTGCTAATTCTTAATAAAAAATATGTTTAAATTAATGATAATGCACAATAATTTTGACAGTAGTTAGTACACCCTTCGTATACGTTTTCAAAACAAAGAGTGGGTAACTGGCACGCTACCTTGCGCAATTTCACTTATTGTCCCATATATGACCGGGCCCCCCTGACCTTTTCCGGATTCCAGAAAACAGGTTTTATCCTGTAATGTCGATATCGAGAATATGTATGTACATATATATGCTCTTCTGTTACATGTAGTAATGCTGAATGGCCCTGGGTCTTATTTATAATTTATATTTATTTTCAAAACTGGCATGGAGATGAGTGTACACATGGACAATTATATGTTAACTAGTCGCTGATATATGTGTTAATCAATCAATAAGTGTGTGGTTAGAGTCACAGGCGCATGGTCGGTTTCATGAATTTTAACTACCTATATTGAAAAAAATTAAGTTTAAGAACTGAAGGTATTCGGAATTGTTGTGTTAAATATAAGACAATAAGTATGTAGTTGTTAAAATCAAAGATCTTAATGTTTAAATCTTTGTTAAAATCGATGAAACCATGTGGCTATGCCATGGTTAGAGTGTCTGTTTGACTTACACCTAGGTCCCACGACTCAGAAGGATCGAGGTCTGGGTTCAATCCTTGGTCCCTTGGGATTTTTATCCCAAAGTGTACTTTAAAGTTTAATATTATGGGTGGCCTGGGACGAATAAAACATTAAAAGCTTCGATCCCAGTTATCGGTGCTATACACTGGACATGTTAATGAACCATTTTAAGCCTTGAAGGAGTTAATTTGGAAAGATTCAAAGATCTAGTGAAGTAAGTTACTGGCAATCAAAGACCTGTCCTCAACTAACAGAAAGTTAGTTTTAGATCTTTGTAATAAATAAATATACCAGATTTATATAGCGCCCTTTTCATGCGAACGCACGTTCAAAGGCACTTTACATTATGTTTTTGTTGCAGCCACAAGGGCGCAGGTGCATCCTCTACCATGGCAGATACAGCATGATCTGACCAGAAGGACTGACTGAGAGAAAGCCCCTGAAGGGAGAGAGAGACATTATAAGATACAGGCATGTCCGGCGCTGCAGAAGTCAGTGCGCCTAGCTCTTAGTCTTATTTCGAATAGACAGCCTGGTTCTTTAATGTGCCCGGTGTATAGCACCGATACACAGCTTCCTGGCACTTCCAGATACATTTTACTTTGCAGACCACACGGCCAGATATACTATAGCGGGAAATATTATAAATATTTCAGAAATGTCAAGTTCCGATGCCAGGGATTGAACCCACGACCTCTGGATTGACAGCCCAGTGTGTTACCACTGAGCTTAACCCGCTTATAAGGCAATGTACCACACCAAATGGCATGTAAAAAAAAATAACACACAACTGCCACTTTGCTCAAAGTCGGAAGTCATGGAAAACAACAAATCATTAATGACCGCACACTTACGACAGTCTAAGTCGATTGGAAACAAACAAACATCGCCTACTTTACGTTAATTAAATACCAATTAGTAGCACCGCCAATTAGTGTCATGGATTAAGGGTTAATACAATGAAGTATTAACTAAAATAATAAAATAAGAATAACAACTACATCTACGGCCTATACTTAGTTTTGATGCACACAATAATATCAGATAATAATAATTATTACGTTATTTAGTGTTTTATTTACAGATGTCAGATTATGAGATCTAACACTGACATTCATAAACTATGAAACAGAATTTCAGTTCACCAAAACAATAACATTACATTGGAAAGTGCGGCTAGGCCGTTACCATTTAAATACGAGACACAAAATATACGCAATCATATGCGGACGATATTTATGAATAATTATTTCAACTTACTGCAGCTTGAAAATCCTAAATACATCAAAGAAATTAATATAATCCACGCGAATTTCATCGCGATGCAACGTCTGTCCGCCATCTTGTATTGTTTACATGGGGAAATCCCACAACGTACGATACCACGTGAGGCTCCAAAGGGGTACTTTAAACAGGCTACCATTAGGCCAAATAAAAAAGTTATGTGTTACACAGCACAGGTAACTGTATAATTGATAAAGTAAAAAAAAATTATATAAAATTTATGTTAGATCTATCTAAGATAATATAAAAAAAATACAATTTTTTTTTCTTTACTCTGAACGTGATCAAAGCGAGCCAGCCAGCCTCCTGCCATGCAAGTAATATGGGTCTGAACTGGGTTACTTACGTCACAGGCCTAGGAAATTATATCACAAAATACAGAGTTTTGAAATTCCCCAATCATCCGGTCATTACTGTTATAGGCCTGTGCTTTATAAATACGTTGACCCGGCAATTAAGATGAGTCGACGTCAATGACGTCGCACTATTTTACCCGGTGTTCGTGCTTTATAATAGGGCTACATGTATGAATACGACCTTTAAAAAGACAATGGTAATGAATACATTCCTATACCACACTGTACATGTATGTGCCCTATTAAATACACGTAAATACTTTTGTCAGAATCGCATGTATTTTTCCGGAACTTCGATCGAAGATCTGGGTGTGAATCTGTATCATGAAACGTTGGTATTTTGACAATGCCTCGGTAAGGCTGATGTGACGTCAAAGACGTTCTTGTGATTTTCTATGACTTTATTCCCTATGTCTTTCAGGTCTGAACAACCATCATTGTGCCGTTTGTATCATTTTGAAAACTAACGAACGACTTGCGGAACAATATCCCGTTGTAGTTACGATAATTTCATAGGATACGTCCGTCGTATTTACAGCGAGAGTGGTTAATCAACTTCATGTAAGTTGTAGTAAGTTCTGGACCCTATATGTTTATAACTGCCATGGTACAACTTCTTTCGTTCAATCGATCTATATAAATCAGTATTTATATTAGACTAATCAGCAGTGGGCAATTTGATCAACCCAGGTAGAGCAGGCCAATATCTAAATAAACGGGGAGCCATTTATTAACCCATGGACCGTAGATACTCGATCCCAGATTAGCCTAACTAGCTTATACTTCAATAGGAGAGTATCCGACTTCCGAGAAGCATATTTTCTACGAGCCGCAACAGCTGCACATTGTCTCTACGTACAATTTAATATATTTTAGATATCCATGCAACAAGGGCCTATGTACTCTAGTCTCAAGCAAAACATTGACGTACAGATGTTCCATGAAATTACTGACTTCATACTGTTATGAAGTGTTTACTAACACACTGTCGGGAAATACAGAAATAGCTAGGTCAGCACTGCATTTTGCGTGCACTCTATTTAATATAATAATAGTGATGTCAGATCTGTTATACGTATAATAACATTCATGGACTTAGATTATAAAAAAAAAACGGAATATATGGTAACATAGTTAATATAGGTTACTAACTCATCACCAATTTACCAATTTCAATGTAATTACTTTACTTCCTGGCAAAATTTAAACACATTCTAAATGTGGGATCCAAATCGCTCAAACATCCTTGAATCCTTGAAACCGCTTGAATATTGGTGGCGTGATTTGACGTTATTAACATTGTCATGAAACTACACGTGTTTGCCCATGAATACTATTTGTGTGTAACGTAACTTTACTAAAATATCTTTTTGCATTTCGCAACATTCTGTTATATATGTTTGTGGCATTCCATATTTCATCGCGGAGTGTGTTTTCCAAAATTGCGCTTAAATAACGTTAGACATTTTTGGTAAAATTGTAATTCGTTTGTGTGATATCATGGATAGTCCTTTAAACCTATCCTTTAGCAAAGCAATGTAGACACGTAATTAAAAACGCAGGAAAGGTAGTCTTTGAAAGGCCGTGCAGCGTTTGAAATTGGGGTCGCTCCACGTCGAGTGACGTTGGTACAGGAAATCACGTTCGTTCAAATGTCGGTAGGTCACAACGGTCAATGATGAATCAATTTTACCTACGTGCAAATATCTGATTATGTAGACTTAAAATGCCCATGGTGCCTAATACAGAAATGACAGCACCCAGTCCCCCGTATTTGTTGATCACCCCCACTCATATGTTATTTGAAAATTGAGAATCCATCGAGTAGGTCTGAATAGTTTAAAATATACATAATGTTCTGCTTATTTAGATGTTTCAAAGATTCTATTAATATTATTATTACAAAATGTATTTTTGAACAGTCGATTTGTCACGAAGAATGATTATGTAGTAAAAATGTACACCTGAATTAATATTCTACCGCCTACTAGATTATCGCTTTATGTAATACAAACATTCGTATTATACCGGTTGTGTTTTACCTAAATTATAAATCTAGATAGATCGATCCCTAAACGCACCTCTTACCTTCAATGACAATCCCACAGTATGACAAATTCATACTGTCATACAAGTGTATATACATGTTCATACCCGTACATTAAAAATACATGTACATGTAGTATAACATCATATTACATGGTTTACTTTCGCTTTCATGTGAAACATAAATACTCAGGGACTTTTTAATACATGTATGTACACTTATTATGCGATTGATAACTGTACATTTCTCACCATGATC
Source organism: Spisula solida (assembly GCA_947247005.1). Taxonomy (NCBI): domain Eukaryota; kingdom Metazoa; phylum Mollusca; class Bivalvia; order Venerida; family Mactridae; genus Spisula; species Spisula solida. Next base: position 38,425,449 of record OX365957.1, on the reverse strand, counting down.
GGTCTACAACCCTCTGGATTTACAAAATAAAACTACTCAATATATGCACGTGCATGTTTCAGGATACTTTTATCCTATTGCAGACCCTGAACTGAGCGAGTTCAAATCCCGATTGCTCCATATTCTCAAAGACCTAAAATGTATATTTAGGTCTTTGATATTCTCATACATTAATTCTAATTTTCTGGTCGAGAATATTTGAAGACATTTAAAAAGAAATATGTATTTTTTTCATTATTGTGTTTACCCAATTGTGTCGCTGCTTTTGTCACAGATTTTCTACTTCATTTTCAGCTGTGTGTATCAAGGGTGCTGGGAGATCTTTTACTTGTGTTGATTTTTGATTACACGTGACAAATCTGTAGAGGAATTACTTGCAAACTATGTGCAAGATCTTTTAACACATTACATGTAATATGTTTTTTAACACATTAAATGTAAGATGTTCAATATTTTGTGACCATCCTCACTATATACATTCATGTACTTGAAACTAATTCAAGTCATCCATCAACGACAGCTTAGATAAACTAGCAGTTTTTCTAACATTAAGTAGCAAATTCCTCATCAAAAATCGGTTCAAGAAATCATGGAAATGTACACTTTGAGAAATGCACACTTTGCCCAGGTAATGCGCATTGAATCAAGCGGGGTTTTCTAGGCGGTCTTTCAGTGATTTCCAGTTTAAGTTTGATATCATGTAATGTCTGTGTCTTTGGCAGGAGTAAAAGCAACATTCGGGTTTCTGCGCAGGAATTTCAGTTTCCGGGTTGTGTATTCCGCAATTAGATGGTTTTGTGATGATACAGTGTCTCGGTTGAATGTTTCTTCAGAGATAGATGAGTTCTTCGTGCATACTGTTTGGAATTGGCGGTTTGGTATGTCAGGCCCCAAGTATCTAAGTATTTGCTAGCATAACTGGTAAAAACTGAGCATAGAACCACAGACATCCGTCATGTTATGCCTCTCTTTAGACCACCTTCATCCAGGTACCACTACCAACCCAAACCCTAAAACCATTCATATTACGTCGTTTGTTTATACATATCACAAGACACAATGCTAACACATTACTAGCTATGGTCGGAAGTATTTTCTAATAGTTAATACTGTGATAGATACTTTGTTCAGAACATTGCTATTTGTAGTGATATGTATAAAAGCATCGTACTTTGAATGACTGTAGAGATTTGAACAAACTCCTTACAGCGATTATCATACTAATACAGGGACTTATTTGGTATAGCAGTAAGGGAGATCACTGCGTCGGAGATTGGCTTTTTATGTTTTATGAGTTAGTTCCCATTTTGATAGAAAACCTGCTTCATGTGGACAAATATCACACAAACAGTTCCAAAAAATTTACCTGTCCTCGACCTTTATACCAATAAATTATATTACAAGATTTTTGAGTGGAATCCATCTAATTCTGTGAGAAAGAAGAACCTTGTCTGGGATTTAGATTCGTGTTCACAGAACACCTCCTTTGTTTTGTAATACACTCTGCTTATAAAAACAAAGGCTGAAATTAAATTATATACAAGAAATCAACTGTTAAACAGGAGATATTTGTAAAAACATGTATGCGCTAATGGCAACCCATTATCTAGAAATGGCAAAGGTTACAGTGGCCTTTGGGCTCAAAATCAATAGGGGCCATATACTGTTGATGACAAACCTTCATGTAAAGTTTGAAGATCCTTGGGCAAAGTGTTCTCGAGTAAATAAACAGAAACTATATGGTCCACCGACAGACCGACCTACATGTGCAAAGCAATATTCCCCATCATCAAAGATGGAGGGCATAATTATGCTATAGAAGGTTCGGGAATCATGTTACTTTGTTCACACTATACAAGTTAATAATGGAAACAGTTATTTTCATATTTATTTTTTTACAGAATTTTACATAATATATAAATATTACAATGTAGTTATACTACAATTCCATTCAGGTTCATACATAGCACAAATGTCAGCTAATCATACAGAACTAATTGACATACTAGCATTGTGATATCAGAAATTTTCGCGGGGATTATTTTCGCTATATTCGTGAATTTGATAAGTTCGCGAAAAATTTATTTTCGTGAACTTAAACAACGGCAGTAAAACACAAAGGGTAGTTTTCTCTGAAGTTTAAAAATCACAAACATTTAACTTTGCAAACTACTTCCGAAATAACAAATTTGCAAAAGTTTCTGATTCTACAGCAGTAAGACAAATCAATGTTTACAACAATTAGATGCTGCAAAATCTTGAAATCATGACTTTAAAACAAAGCCCTAAAGTCTGAGCTTGAATTTGATTCCTACATAAAATGTTGACACAAACCAGCCCACTGAATTAGCCAATCTAACAACTAGGTTTTCTCAAAGGAAACCCAGGTTAATAAAGTAAATGCAAAGGGCGTCAGAGATACAATATGTACAGTGCCCACCAAAAATAAGTATACACAAGACTGAATTTTCCATCTTTTTATGACAAAGTTACCGTTTAAGCAGGACAAATAAACTTTATATTTTAAATCTATGGTACCAATCAATGTACAGTCTTTACATTTAAACAAAAATATTCCTTTTCATCAAAAATATTGTTGTTTCACTGTTCTGCAAATATCGTCGAGTGATGCAATTCCGCCACTGATGCAATTCCGCCACCTTGTTTGTTTTTCTTGTAGTCTCGCGAGACTTGAGCGCACGCCCGATTGACCGTGTGAATTTTATGAATACGTCATTGCAAACTACTCTCGTTTGATTTTCTTGTCAAAATGCGAATAAATTATGCAATTATGATTATTTACATACCAACATATCGTAAAAACGCTTATTTTGTTAATGCAACATAATTTTCTTGCAAAATAAACATTTTTAACACAAACTAGGCATTTAAAATATCTAGGTCGCTCCGTCTGCAAGGTTAACACACCGGTGAATGAAAACCACGTGACTCAAGATTGATTTAAGGTCAAACGTATTTTAATTAATAGTTGTTCGTACACCTGTACCTTAAGGCTTGGTAAGTGAATTTTTATCGGGTTTACTCTATTTTTAGCGCAAATGTTATACGATTAGACACATAACACATGCACTATTCCCAAGCTGCACTTATCTAAGTATACAAGGACCTAGCAGAGAACAATATTTTATGAAAAAGGCTGTTAAAATGAGAAATGTTTCTTTCACCACTGTTAGAGACATACTGACAGACAGGCTACACCCAGATAGTCTAATGTTACTACTAACTTTCATTGCATGGCTAAAAAAATCATAAATGACGGTTTTTACAGTTTTAATTAGTTAAACAATTGGTTTGGTAGTATCATGTAACGATAAACTAACAACATCAATAAGTTTGCCTTAATTTAACCTTATTTGTGAGTGACGTCACAGAGAATTACGTAGGTGGCGCAATTACATCATTTAAATGGCGTCACAGTTGAAGTTGTAGGTGTTACTTCTTTTATTGTCATGAACTTAGTGCATTTTACATTTAAAATGATTCAAACGGAATTTTATTGTTATTAGATTTTTCTTTAAGGTATGCATGTTTTATTTTACAAAATGACATTTATTTATATTCAAATTCTCCGATGAAGCTTAGGGTGGTCGCAATTCCATCACTCAAGGATAGTGTTATTACAGAGGAGTGTATGGAGAAATAACTTAAGTATACTTAATTTTGGTGGGAAGTGTAGATGTTAATCAACAATCATTCACAGTAAAATATACCACACATACTAAAGGTGCAAGTACATCTAACAATCAATGTTAATGGTAAATCATGAACATTATAGCTCTTTTTAGGGAATTGGCATAGTCCATTAGGCAGCACTTCTCATCTGGTTAAAAATATCTAAATCCTATTATTTATCACATTATGCATTTTAATTTACACAACGATTATTCCACAGTGTTAAACAAAGTACCGGTATATCTGATTTTGATCAGGACACATGATTCTTTAGGAACACACATGACTTGTACATTAATCATTGAAATTATGTTATAGTAAAATTTCTATTAGATTTGAATAATTTTACACCCTCCACACCGGTTTCTGCACATAGGGGAAAGTTTCTATCTCATACTAGCCAATATACTTTGTAACACAATACTGAATATATTGTATTATTCTGAACTTTTCAATCCGAAGTATATATTGGCCAGTTTTTCCAGATCCAGTTTGACCGGTAATTAACCACTGTGTGTTTGCACACAACAGAAGGATACCAGTATGGCTCTAGTTAAAGTTTGAAATTTAAGACCACACATTGAAACTGATACATCTCTGACCAACATGTACAGTTTCACGATTCACATTCACCAACACCTAAAGACAACAATACAAAACAACAATGAGAACAACATGGCATTGACTAGATGTCTGTTCACTTCTTCTTCTTCGTTTTTTGTGTAGGTGCTTGTGGTGTGGTACTTCCTATACTTTCTGCTTCCCCGCGAGATTCTTGCCAATTTAATGGATTCTGTCTGAACATAGGCCATGGTGGTAGTGTTATCTGCAATACACACAAATAATATACCGGTACAGTCAAACCTGTGTTAAAGACCATCTGTTAACAAAGGCCAATATTACAAAACCTGTCTCCAAGACAAATAATTTTATCACCCATTACACTGTTTTCAATGATATTTAATCTGTTAAGAGGGACCATCAGCATTGTGTAGTGTGTATCTCATTTGTGTACACAGTATTGAAGAAACTTGCGACTTCATCACTCAATTTCCTTGCAATACCAAAGTTAAAGTGTACCAGTTTTTGCTTTCCCCACAGCTGGTTTTAACAGTCAAACTTGTGTTAGTGGTTACTAAAATAAGCAGCCACCTTTCTCAAGAAGTCAATATTATAAAATCAGCTGTCAGCATTGAGCAAAATAAGCACTAGTGTAGTTGTCCAGGTCCTGATTTCCCGAAACTTCTCAATCTGAGCTAATCCTCAACTCAAATTTTGTCACACATCGTTTGAGATAGTTTTCATGCGAAATGGTACTCTACACTCAACCACTTTTCTAACTGGTCAATTTTCAAACCCGATATACCTTTAACTGTGATCATAGCATTTGATGGCGAAAATGCAAAATTGATCGCATGACTGACAATGCATACTTTGGCACGTGATTTTGATTTTTAATGATTTAAGTGTTAGGACAATTGCATAAATCGTTTGTGTGCAAAATACCATCAAACATTATGATCACAGTTAAACATATTTGGGGTTTGAAAAGTGACCAATTAGAAAAGTGGTTCAGTGTAAATAGGTGTAACAAAACAGAAACCTTATTCTGAGTTTATTACATTAAAATTTAAACTTCGAGAGCTCGAACTTCATATTTATCGCAAATTCAGACTTTGATTTGACCAAAAATTGAATTGAGATTTCTACTTGAGATGCTTCGGTAGATCAGGTCCAGGACAAGTACTGGTAATGTTTCAATGTTTTGGACTTCTTCAGAAAAATAGAGAATAAAAGTCGAGTTCAGAACTATTCATATTTGCTGATTCCAATAAGTAGTTTCAAATCCTAACTTCAAAGGCTGCAATTGGTCATTTTAGCATCAATCACACCTACATTGTATATTCAATAGCCACCTGTGTTAAGCACACATCACTTGAGTGGCTGCATAATGAAGGTTAGTCTGCACAACATAGGGTGATCACAATAGCTCACCTGAGCAGAAACGCATTTTTGTATCATAGCAACTTCATCAGCCTGAATAGTAAAACATAAACTAACTTACGAGACAGGATAGAACAAATCCTGCTATCAGTATATACATGGTCTGTGAGAATTGTTGACAAATATATCCCCAGATAAAGCCTACAACCTGAAAAAGCAAAAAGAAAATATTTACAATAGAAGAGCTTCCTACTTTGCCTTTTTATCCAGATTTGTCTAGACAAACAATGCAGGCCCTTCCCCAGGGACAGAAGCCCCCAGCGCCTTTAAGTCAGAATCAGCTTTCCCTCAGCTTCTTTAATCCTAGCATTAAATGATGTTCTCATAAGTTTGTGAAATTGTGAATGTGGATATTCATGTAGTTTAATTAATGACAATGATACAGAGGTACATACAATACACTTACAGCAAATGTCATTATGATGGCCTGGAAAAACTTCTCCGCTTTTTTCTGACCGGCAAAATCCTGAAATAAGAGGGTAAGACATTGTATATTAACCCTTTACTCTATAACAGCTTTAGCTGTTTAACACACACACACACATACAATAATGTACACATGCTTAGGTCTTTGTCTATATATTTGTCACAAACCACCCCTACCTACAAGCTCAGTACTTCGTAAGGGAAACCCTAAATACGGTCAGTTAATTTTGATATTCTGAATATATCAAACCACAATTGAGCATGGTAAACTAGTGAGTAGGTAAGGAATGTCACTGGTTCATAAATAGTATCGCCTTACAGTGTTACATGAAGAAACCATGCAGTGGTAGGAGATTTGTAAAATTACAATACAGTACATGTATCAATGAGAAGTACTGTTAGTGTTACTATGACTTTTGATGTATACGCAAATGTTATCTTGGACTTGGGCGGATCTTAACTTGAAGTTTACAGTTTAGTTTGGCATTGTGCCTTGTATCTGTTTTAAGTTTTCTGTAGTCGGTTGGTTCAGTTGGGCATTGTGCCTTGTGTGTTTTTAATGTTTTCTGTGCTTGGCTGGTTAAGTTGAGTGCAGCCTTCCCTGTCTGACTTAATAAGATCAGTGATTTTTTTCTTCTTTAGTAGGGTCCGGAAAACGGACCCTTTCCCAATTGCAAATAGGCTATAATTTTCCCAAATTTGAATGGAGAAATTCCCAATAAACAATTTAAATAATTAATTTTTCAAAATCGGACATAAAATGATAAAGTTATGAACATTTTTAACAAGAGGCCAAGCATTAAGTTCAAAGAAACCAGTAAACATTCACATATAATCTCTTTTTCGGTTTTATTTAGTCTTTCTGCTTCATGGGAATTCCCAATTTCAAGATGTCACGACGCGAAAATTCCCAATCTGAATGGACCTGAACCCTTTCCCAAAGAGGCAAAAAAAATCACTGAAGATCTTTTTAAATTATATAATATTAATATAATATCTGGAGCTGTCATTGCAGAGCATTACATCATGGTTATGTATTGATTAATACTTTCCCAAAGGCGTGGTTAATGACATCAACGCATGGAATTGACGATATCCTCATTATTTGACTTTTTGAAGAATTGCTCACTTGTGAAATCAAGTGAATGTGAAGATCATTGAATAATTGAGCTACATTTAATTGTTCTTCGTCTATGCACTACCTTGATTGCTTGCATCCTTTATTTTGTTACTGTTACGAGTGTTAGCAATGTTATTTCCATTCTGTACACGGGATATGTTGCACTCCTGTCGATTACATACATATACAAGCAGGTAGCAATGTTTAATGGATCGACTCATTAAATAAGATATTTTAATAAATTTTATGTGTGCTATATGCAGAGCTACAGATAAGGTTTTAGTCAATTGGGTATTTTACCCCGAGATTCAATTTTGATTAGGTTTTGACAAATTTTAGTTGGGTATTTAATAAAACTCAAAGGGTAAATAAGCTTTTATGAACTATATTTTACTATTTATTCTTTTCTATTTGGGTATTTCAATTTGTCTTTGCTTTTTCTTACTCCCTCTTCTCAAAATCTATTGGGTTTTTAAGAACATTAATTGGGTAATTACCCCAATACGCAGCTTATCTGTAGCTCTGTATATGTAACAATTATAGGCATATTTCATTATTGTTTGTGTTCTAAAATAGTAACAAGATATCCTATTCCTAAAGATATGGATTATAATCATTATTGATTTTATCTGAATGGCAGGAAAATATATATGGTTGATATTGTCTTAAAACTAGCAATCTTATATTTGAGACTACTAATTCATTTTTTGAACAATTTTCAAGTAGATTCTATCTTATATCTGTGGAAAGCTCTTTAAATTCATATATTGATTATGTAAAAAATACTTTTTTTATCTGAAATTCCCTGTTTTAACAACTATTAAACTTGTCATTTATTGGTGGTGAACCAGATGAATATATTTGGTAATTAAATTCATTATTCCGGGATGTTAGAACTGTAAAAATATGTAAACCGATATATTGAAATTCAGTCAAAAAATAAAAAAGTTATTTCGAAAACAAAATTCCCATGCCTATGTTTGTTGATAAATGCTGGCCACTTTCTGCCATCCAAACAGATATACAGAATACTGAAATGTGCGTATAGTACCTAATAATACATCCAACAATAATATGATAATGGTTTGTCGTTCATATGCTTAGTTATTTATAATTCTGGCATACAGCCTTCTTCAATCTTGATTAATTATCACACAAAACTTCAATCTATAAAGGAAGTGGCTATATGTCCGGTTACCGGACCTCTAGACCTGGAGTCTTGAGGTCCGAACCGGACCTCTAGACAATGCGTGTAGGACAGGCTAGAGGTCCGGTAATTAATTTCATATGTATAAACCATATATTTTGTTTCGTGTCAAGAATTTAAATGACATAAACAAGTGTTTACGATGTTGTATTTGACAGAAATGTAAAACATTGACTGGGAATAACAGTGATCTAAAGTGTTTCGATAGTTTCGTCTATGTTGAACAACAATTGATACACATTGATAACGACTTGAAGTCTAGAGGGGTGTCCAGTACGAGTCTCACTATTTAGCGTCCAGAGGCGACCAGAAGCGTCCAGAGGCGTCCAGGCTGTTTTCTATGTTATTTAAGAGAAAATATAAGCGTCCAATGATGAATTTGTATTAATTATATATATAAGAATGTATTTCAAGAAAAATAAATGTTCAAAAAACCTTAAGAAACCCGTAGTTTGTGATTATTTGTCGGCAAAATTCTGAATAAGCCGCCATCTTGAATCAAGGGACACAATCCCCGCCTGATTATTGATTGTCTACCATCGTAAATTAGCGTCCAGAGATTTGTGCACGAGTTAAAATAGTTTAAAGAATATTATTATAATATCTTCAGAGTCCAGAGATGTTACAAAGATTTTACTACACATGGATATTAATGTATATTATGACTAGATTCCTATATTGGCTGGAAGCGTCCAGGAATTGTAAGCCATGTTAATTTAGCGTCCAGAGATTTTTTACCGTGGTGTTAATGTGGTAGCGTCCAGAGATTTCTATAGTACAACAGTAGCGTCCAGGGATTGTAAGCCTGGTTGATTTAGCGTCCAGAGATTTTTACAGTACACTGGTAGCATCCAGGGAGTGTAAGCTTGGTTGATTTAGCGTCCAGAGATTTTTACACTTACAGTACAAAAGTAGCGTCCAGGGATTGTAAGCCTGGATGATTTAGCGTCCAGAGATTTCTATAGTACAATAGTAGCATCCAGGGAGTGTAAGCTTGGTTGATTTAGCGTCCAGAGATTTTTACACTTGCAGTACAATAGTAGCGTCCAGGGATTGTAAGCTTGGTTGATTTAGCGTCAAGAGATTTTTACACTTACAGTACAAAAGTAGCGTCCAGGGATTGTAAGCTTGGTTGATTTAGCGTCCAGAGATTTTTACACTTGCAGTACAATAGTAGCGTCCAGGGATTGTAAGCTTGGTTGATTTAGCGTCGAGAGATTTCTATAGTACAATAGTAGCGTCCAGGGACTGTAATCCCGGTTGATTTTTATTTTGCTTTTATTTATCCTCGCCACCGGATAATCCATATGGGCGAGGCCCCCAGAAGAGGCTAGTCACTTTAGTGTTTGGGGGATAGTGCATGATACAGAAGATGCTCCAGTTCCAGAAGCATCCCTGGTTCTTTTACGTGCCGATGTAAAGCATCATACACGGGACCTCGCTTAACGTCTCGTCCGAAAGACTGTTAGTAAGTTAAGTTATGTTAGGTTAGATTTTACCTTACAAGGATATTAATGTATATTATGACTAGGTTGCTATATTGGCTGGAGGCGTCCAGGAATTGTAAGCTGTATTATTTTGGCGTTATACAGTATAGCAAGGTAAATGCATTGGAAGTCTCGACATGATAAAATAGATATTATTTATACACATGAAATAAATTACCGGACCTCTAGCCTTACCTACAAGCATTGTCTAGAGGTCCGGTTACTGGACCTCCAGACTCCAGGTCTAGAGGTGCGGTTACCGGACCTCTAGCCTAGCCACTTCCATCTATAAATATACAAAATATAGACTTCATTTCAACTGACATTTTGGGCATATCCTCAGAAAATAAGTCATGCATTGCATAACTATATAAAGAATCTAAGAAATTCACAAAATGAACCACACATTCTGATACTGTCATGAATAATCTAACAATTTATAGTCAATAATTAGACGAATCGTGTGTCCGAAATGCATGCTACTTTTACATGTTGACATATGTTTCGCCATTTTAGGAGAAATATTCGCAACATTTTGTTGCTAAATGAAACACAACACAAAACATGACATATATTTAACATTACCATATGTGTTGGGATTTTCTTAATGCAATCGGGAAGGTATTTATACAAATCCATCTTGGTAAAAGACACGTATTAAAATTGCGGAAGTAGACGACTGTAACAAACGAAAGACAAGTAACTACAGGAAAGTATTTTAATCTCACAACAGTTACTTCCCTTGCATAAAACGCAATGGGCTAAATCACCTTTAGGCGGCACTATACAGTAGATTAAAGTCTCGGTGAACTGTCTGCTGTCTACAAATACAATTTGATGTCCCAAAAATTCCTCACAGCAGCCTGAAGCAAATTAATATCATTTTCTGATTGGTATTAACTAGGCATTACAAAAAAACAGTATCTTCCAATAGATACATCACTGTTTGAAAACAGGCCTTATGGAACTAAGGGTCATTATTGGTCGGAAAATGATGCTGAAAATCGCCAATTCGGGAACTGTTCAGACTACCACAGAAAATTACTCGCCAATACTAGGGCTATACACTGCACAGATTATTGAAGCTCATCCATTAGGCAATCAAAATCCAATGAGCTATATAGCTGTCAGCCAGCACTTTTTTGGAGTAAAATGGCAAAATTAAATCCCACCTTGATTTCTGCATCAAATCTCCATGAAAAGTCAGAATAGCCCTAGTTTCGCATTTTTACTCAATATTTCCAAAAGCTTCAATCAGGGTCACTTGAACGCTTGTCAAAATTTTACAAAATCATCAAATTATTAAAATCAAGCCTCAAAACCATTCTCCATAAATTATTTACGTTCCAAAAAGCTCTAAAAACATCTTGTATCTACTAAAATGCTCAATTTCTACCCGGCCAAAAACATGCAAAGCTAGCTTACTGTTTAGTGCCGCCTTACAGTAAAGTTATTTAAAACAAACAATACTCTATTTAATTGCCTTCTACATTAAAGGGAATACCTCACATATTGGTGTATTGCAATAATAAAATAAAATTGTCAAATATTTGCGTAATTTTGGTACCCCATACACAACCACCCTGACATCTAAAATAACTTTAGAAACTTCGGCATTTTGTAGTTGTTTAGTATTTTTACATCAACAATTCTATAGGGTATTGATACCCTATAGAATTAACACTACTATTACTTAAATTGCCTGAAATGTGTTCGCATTAGATAAAAACGAATCGAAAAATGAACAAAATATCACACTGATGTTTACGCTGTAGTTTGTTGATGTTACAGTTCAATCACATGTGAATTACATAATTCACTAAGCATGTTGGAAGGCATCCTCATACATCAGTGGTTAGTCAAGTTCCCAGACTACCATGTTTCGGACGAAGAATACTCTGGTAAACGAGAATGGTTGGAACAAAGACCTAAATATACAAAGACTAGAAAAGTCTACCAAATCTCACAATATCTCGCGGCAGTTTTCTGAAATCTCGCGAAATCTCGATTCTTCTTAATACCTTATATCTCCTGTTTTAATATGCATAGTAAAAAACTAATAAGTTTATGCAATATATTTATAATTCTGCTTTAAAATGATACCTAATTTATTAAAATTGGTCAAGGAATAAAACAATACACCTCAAAGAGCCAGACCTACATCTCAGTTTTATGGAAATTCCAATTTTCCGTTTTCAATTAAGTGTCCAATCTGTGTATATTTAGGTCTTTGGTTGGAAGGAAACTTAGCACTTTTTTTACAAGAAAAAAATACTCAGTGGGCGATATCGAGAGAGGTTAAATTTGCTTATTTGCACCAAATCTTTTATAAAGCAACCGTCAGTGGCTTTCTATTACATCTATTAGGTTGGAAAATCACGATATACACAATTTGTAGCTAAATCTGTGAGGCAGCACCTTTAAATAAAACTCATTAATAAGACCTAAATGACTTAAATATTATAAAATTAAAACACGTATTATTTTTATCTGTTACATGAAGTCTAACTCTCTAACTCTGTCACATATTTTCGTGTGAAATCCGTACTTGGTTTAATTAAGCTCAAATATAAAAGTATGCGCTACATTGTTATTTTGACAACATTACCCAAATAAATCACCAAATAAAAGTCTTCATCAATTGAGATAGCCAGTTTGGACGACTCATCATAGCTGTAATCTCTGTGTCATATTTCGTGTCTTCTTATGAAATCCGTGTTTAAGTATGCGCTCTACATGGTTATTTTAGAAAAAAATACCCAGAATAATCATCATACAAATAGTCTGTATCAATTGAGGCAGTCATTTTGGAAGATTCATCATAGTGTCAATACCCATTAGTTACCCGTAATAGGCCAAATTTAACCAATAATTTTACGGAGTCACGGATGTCGTGATTTTGTAGATGCGTTGGGCATTGTCTGTGCCTTTTTGTTATAAAGTATATCATGTTTTGTGGTTTTGTGTTTTCTGTGCTCGGCCGTTTATGTTTAGTGCTATCTTCCCTGTCCGATTATCTTTTATATTTTTTGTAGGTTGTCCTTGTGATGTGTGTTCGTCCACTTCATGCGTTATTGTATGTTGGCTCTTGTGGTGCTTGCTCTTGGAGTGCAATCCCAAGATGAATATTGCAGTTCTACTTTCTTGGGGCTAGTTTAAGTGTGCGGGAAACATACTATGGCATCATTAATGTCTTGTGACTCTCCTTATTTATACGTACCGGGTAATAAGATAAGTTGTGTGTCAAGAAGGCGTTGATATGGATAACTTTGTTACAACAAGTCATGCTGATATGGGCATTGCATGAAAGGTTGCCCGAGCTAGAGTGTTTCTCCCAAGTATGTTGCTTTCTTTGTGGTATTGGTTCTTGGTCATGGATGTAATAAGCCTTTCAATTAAAAATATTTCCGTCAAGTTTTTTTCTGCCCAACAAATCCTGTAAATGAAATTAAAGAAGACCAAAACAAGTACATTGCATACGAGTATTATTGCATAGTATTTACATAATAGAAAGTATAGATAAACATGTAGTTTATGCATAAGTATAAATCGCACTGACAAACATAACAATGAACAAGAAAAAAATTCAACACAACAACTAAAACATACCACCTTACTCCAACAGCCCGTTGCTAAACTACTGTACAAGGGCACTGGTTTGTGTGAAAGAGGAATCGAGAACATAGTCTGTTCTACACTACTAATCCACCATAAATCGTTTAAGGGGACACCATACATGACAAGAGCAAGGTCAATGCTCCGAAGACAGAACATTAATTCAAATGAAAATAGTACTATGGGAAATTGGCATATAACACAAAATATACATCTGCAAATGTAGCAACACAATCAAAGCAGGTTGAGTTTATAAAAAACTATTTATGACCAACGTTTCGGCTTATACCGAGCCTTAATCAGACAAACTATACATGTACAAAACTATAAATATTGTCTCTGAATTAAGTTCATATGCATGGATCCATAGCCGTGTGATTGTCCATACAATGATTGGGGACTAAATACAGTGTAGCAATACCACGTGCCTTTTGGCTACAGTTACAAGAAGGAATGTGCAAACATAAAAAACTAAAATAGCCATATGTATTTTATTTCTTCATCGATTTCCATGAAGTATACGCCACGCTAAGGGTAAAATTATTTGCTTTTCAAGAGATATAAAATATTATTCAGCGCGTGTGCCGTTTTGTCAATTATCCTGTGAAACCGATGGACGTGTAGGTTTCACAGGGTAATTGAAAAATCGGTAAAGCTGCTAAAAAGATCTCATATTTCATGGAAAGCAAATTATTTCCCCCCTTAGAGTAGCTTATATTTCATAGTAATCGATGAAGAAATAAAATACTTATGGCTAAATTTGTGTTCCAATGTTTACAAATTTTTACTTGGGACTGTAGCCAAACATCACGTGGTATTGCTACCCTGAAACATGTATAACTTCGATCTTTACTTTTGGTATTTTTCTAGATTCTTAGGAATATATACGTAAAAGTTAATATAAATATTACGTTGTCAAACGCATTCTAAAAATGTACTTTTGAGTATCCCGTTTTGAAGCCCAATACAATGTCTAATTACCTATACTTTACAGAGGTATTTTCAACGTTGAACAAATGATACTTCAACACTGTATTTTCAATGTGATCAAAATTTAACGCTGTTCCCAGTTTCCGGTTGATGATTAATCAGGTCAGGTCATTGAACTTTTAAAAGCATGTCGCCCTGACACATACATAAACTTCATATACTTGAGGAACATCCGTGTATTGTAATGACATAATGTTGATGCATGTTTACATATTTGCTAGTATATTATTTATTTTGGTTATGGATGAAATAACACCTGTGACCGTGACGTCGTCGCATGCATGCGCATTATAAAGTTTAATATACACAAGGACACACAAACGTGTTATTTAAAAGAAAGGTAATCGTCCAAAAAACTATATTTGTGGGGTTACAGTGTTATAATATAAACATTTACATACCGGTGAAGGTGTTCACCTAGCGGAACTAGATGACAACGTAATATTGAAGTATACTTTTACATCCCACATCCCTGAACATAATACCATTGTATCTGAATGTGTCGATATATCTTGTAAACAACATATGAATGAGATGACTCAAATTATCAAACTGAATATATGTGTACAGGAAAATTAATTGTTCAAAAGTGTTGGCATAATGTTGGGTGGAGAACGTCTACAGTGGGTGGGAAAGCTGGAATACCTGTTCGCAGAAATTGGATATACAGTCGGTGTGGGGAATTTATGGCGGTTTCCTTATAGGTGTTATATAAATGGAGGTGGGGCATTCTTACTGCCGTATCTGCTGACTGTATTACTATGCACCACTCCAATGTTATTTTTGGAAACTTTTCTAGGACAGTTTTCTTCCGATGGTCCAATTTCGGTTTGGAGGTTTTGTCCACTTTTGAAAGGAGTTGGCTGGGCCATTATCTTCAATGTTTTTATCACAAATATTTATTACATCGTGTTTGTTGCATATGCATTGTATTACATGCTCGTAGCGTTCGTGAACATTGGAGGAGAATTGCCATGGGAACGGTGTAGTGAGTCATGGAATACGGACAAGTGCAGTACAAGTCCATACCCAGATTTTGCAGTAATGTCACCGACAGGGAAGTCTCGTATACTTCTGAACATGATGGACGAACAGTGTATTCAAGATACAAAACTGGAGAAAAACATATCAAGCGTTGTTGGCATTGACTTTAATTTGCTAAAGAGCGAATTTGGTGAGTGTGAAATTCAGTACCAGCCATCTGAAGAGGAATATTGGAATCGGTTTGTTCTTGGGGTACATGAATCGGATGGACTTGATAATTTAGGAACTGTTGTTGGTAGGAACGCTACCCTTCTCATTGTAGTTTGGTTTATAATATTTTATTGCTGTATGAGAGGGATACGATCCATTGCAAAGGTATGTGATAGTTTTATAGGTAAAATAGGCAAATAGCCTTTTAATTATCAATTCGGAGCGGTTGTGTATACATTTACTAGGGATGGCAACGAGTAGCCGAGTACTCGAGTACTCGTTCAAAGGTCCGATTATCGAATAGCAAACTCAGTATTCGATTACTCGGAAAAAATATTTATCCTGTCAACGTTTCATCAATCCTTAATCGCCGCAACGAGGTCGCAAACGTGCAACACACATTTGGTTAACTGACCTAGATATTGCGCCCCTATCTATTTTATGTTTCTTAAATATTGTAGTGTCATGACATGTCGATTGGTACTACATTGTAATTAAATGTCAACTACATCTGCTGGTTATATCTGTATTGGTGTAGAATTATTGTTAGAACCATTCACACTTGAGCATCACATATCAGAAAATTCATGGGTGTATTCATCTACAAGTGATCTATACCATGTGACTGTTGCGAGTCGGTTGTTTACCTTTTCTTTTTATGTTATATACGGTACTAATCATAGAAGGTTAAAATGATACGTTTTTAGTTACCGCAAAATTGCTTTAATCGCTCAACTTAAATACTATGATCCCTATGCAATTTGACTGTGCAAGCAACCGGAAAATAAGGTTTTCGTTTTCAATTTTCTAAATCCGGATGCTTACGTTAAACATGTAATATTTTTAGATGTAGATAACTTATATACAAATGTATAGTTTATGAAAAGACATTCACAATCAAACTGTCCAGTTGGGATAATACTAGTGAGTACACTATGACGGTGTAAAACCAATTACATGTATAAAGGCTTATCTACACATTTATGATTTCAATGCTAAACTGAAATGCATGTACTATTTTCGCTTTACCTATTCAGACAATGGTAATATGTTGTGTACGCATCAAATGAAACGTCACACTCACATTGTCCTGCATAGTGTATTACGTAATGTATGTACTGTATGAGTTAGAATTAAGTGAACATCTAAATACACCAAAATTTGTTAAATAACGTATATACGTGTATAGTATATAAAAAGATAATAACAAACCGGCAATGCAGCACACAACAGTAACAACAGAGCACCAAAGGCAAACAAGACTGCATACAAACCTCTAGCTACATACGAAAATGGCTTAGGACTGTGGATATGACCAACGCAAGTTTGATTATTATTATTGTTGAACATATTTCAGGTTGCTTACGTCACAGTCACATTTCCGGTAGCGTTGCTGTTGATTTTGTTGGTGCTAGGCATCACGTTAGAGGGACACGAGGACGGTATAAGATTTTACACGCAGCCTGTTTGGAGCAAACTTTCGAACATGGACATCTGGTCTAGTGCCGCAACACAAGCAATGTATTCACTAGGTGTCGTATACGGCTCTCACCTCACTCTAGCCAGCTACAATAAGTTCCATAACAATCTATCTCGTGACGTCATCATAGTTGTGCTAGCAAATACGATAACGAGTATATTGTGCGGTTTTATCGTGTTTGCCTTTATTGGACATGCTTCGTATAGACTAAACAAGCCATTGGAAGACTTGCTCAAAGATCAAGGACCTAGTATATTATTTGTATCATACATTCAAGGAATATCGAATCTTCCTGGTTCTTCTGTATGGGGATTCCTCTTCTTTATGATGGCCTTAACTCTGGCAGTTGATAGCGAGTTTGTTATGGTGTGGGCAACATATCAAGCACTTATAGATGTCTTCCCGAAGCTTGGAAAGAAATGGAAAACATTTTCATTGACTGTACTGTGTTTCGTATCCTTCTTATTGGGTCTGCCTCTGGTCACAAAAGGTGGTATCCATATGATTGTATTGTTGGATAGATATACTGCCGACTTTTCACTGACAATATTTTTACTGTTAGAATCAGTGGCCGTATGCTGGGTGTACGGTTTGAACAAGTTTCTTAATGATATAGATATGATGTTGGGTAAGAGGTCACGTGTATTCCATTGGTACCTTCGCATTACGTGGTCGGTGACATCGCCTGCATTTTGTGTGGTGAGTAGTTTTAAATTTTCTCTTTCGGATGGCTAATTGTTTTAAATCACCTGATATGCATATTCAAAAGAGTCATCGTTAACTAGATGTTTTGTTAATTTGTTTTCAACCAAATCCGCTGATCTATTTTTAGACCGGGTTATTTCCGTGACGTTAATTCAACAAATTGTTTTGGCCGGCCATGTCATAGGAGTCATGTAACTGTTTTGGCATTTGATGGTACATTTGTACACGAAAGCATTTTATACAAATCATGTTATTGTTTTGGTATTTGATGGTACGCGAAAACCTTTATACGAGTCATATATTTTTTTTGGTATTTGATGGTACGCGAAAACATTTTAAATACGAGTCATGTAATTGTTTTGGTATTTGATGGTACACAAAAACATTTTATACGAGCCATTTAACTGTTTTGGTACACGAATACATTAAACAGTTTTGTCGAGGCACTTAATTAATGTAGCTAAAAGGTAATTTTAAGTCGGACCGGGAAGGCAGCACTCAACTTTAAATCAGCCGAGCACAGAAAATATAAAGCACACAAAGCACAACGCCCAACACATAACTCAAATCCCTGCAGTAAAAAAACAGAATGAACTAGCAATCAAAAAGCTGAAAGCCATATGTCGATATTCCTGATACCTGATGAATAAAAACATATATAAAAAAACCCACACTGGTAAAGTTATGTGCTGGGCACTGTGCCGTGTAATATTGGTATGTGATGTTTTTATGTTTTCTATGCTCGGCTGGATAAGATGAGTGCTGCCTTCCATGTCCGACTTTCTATTATTTTTTTGTTCAAATTACACGATTATGCATCACCTTAAACGAATGTATGTGTAGCTTTTATACAACAAAAACTCGATGTTACCTGATACACATCTTCCTGTAATTTGATCATAATGGTTAAGTATATTGTATTGTAATAAACATTCACTATGTCCTACATTGTACATACTACATGTAGTAATCATACGTTATATATACGCGAAACAGGACGTTGGATATTAGGTGCTAACATTATTTTTTTGTGCCTCATGTTTTATTTGTGTCTCCCAAAACATTTTACTAAATCTGTAGTTTCCAAAGATATATTTTTAAAAAAAATACATTGAAGAATTTTATAATTATATAACGTCCTGTACAGATTTTGTACTTTTAGCCATCAAAATTTCATATAAATCGGTGCGAAGTCGACAAATTTTATATGACGTCGCGCAATGGTAGCGACTCACCTTAAGGCATCATGTAACGCTGTACTATATATAATGCTAGTGGGATGACAGGTACTGTACATCGCATTTAGATTGTTTATTTCGCTGTTCATTCTGTTTCGAATCTGTTGTCGGGGTATGAGAACACAAAACATTATTTGCATTATTTATTTTTCAGTTTATATTTCTTGCATCAGCTATTGGACATAGTAGACCGGCATATGGAGGAACAGAGACTCCGCCCTTTGGAGAAGCACTCGGCTGGCTCATTATCGTTTGCCCGATTGTTATCATCATTGCGTTTGGTATATATCAAGTTTTTAAAAATGGTGCACCCAAGAAGGATATATCTTCTATACTTGAAATGGTAACGCTTTATTTTTATCCATTGCATCATAGCCAATCATTAAATGTACTTAAATATAGTTATATAAACCGTGTCCATTGGGCGTTGGGTTACCTCATTCGCCTTTGGAGCCGGTGTCGAAGGTTGGACTCCAGGAAGAGGTCCATTAAAATATGGCTGGTAGGCGTCTAACCAATTGAATAACACTTGCCATGCGTCTGAATTTTAAAGGGTAGGTGTAAGGAAGTTAATGAAATACGTAATCAGAATATAATCGTAATGCAATACTAGAATATAGGCTAGCACTTTAAATATGCGTAATACTAAAATAAATACCCTGGACTGTCGATTGTAGATATTAACCTTTATCAAGTGATATTTATTCTAGTATGCAGCTATGTTTTTGACCAAAACAAGAGCCTGTTAAAGTAAGAAATTCAATTCAAAGGGCGACAACTGCTACTTTACCTGTTGTATTTGTAGAAATTTTCTCCGGTGTTAGGTCCCTGAATTGATAGATGTTATTGGCAGTTCATATGTAGTATAACTCGTGCAAGTGTCAATGCGTGGCTATGGGAGACCCGGGCTTCAAATTAATGAATGCACAATACTTCACAATATTTCAACTAAGAAAGAGTTCACACAGAAAGAGTCAACGGGGTGTTAGTTATCATTGCTTAGGTACATCGCGATCAAGAATCATACTCTGTACTAAATACTGACTGTCTTCCAATATGATATAGAGGTGATTTTATTCACCGCATACAAAAGTACAAAAAACGAAATAAAAGTACCAATATTTCCAAGGTTTGACGCTAAGCGCTTTTCAAGTAGGGAATTATAGCTTCTCGCTCCCATTGGCGATGTTTTTTCACGAATGTGTCGAAAGTAATGAACTGGTGTCAACTATCTACCAAAAATACAATATAAATTACTTAGTAGTGTATATATTATAGGTACATGTGTTATATAAATGCCTTAACAATTTATTGATATTTACAGATTAAAGAGCAGGCGATTCCAGCTGATGGTTGGGGTCCACGATTGGAAGAGAACAGAACTGGAACATACTCCGCTGATATGTACATCACACCAGTTGATACACAAAACGAAATACCAGTTGAATTACATAACACCGCGCAATATGTCTGACCATTGTGTTTCATTTACCCACTGTGAGCGTCCTTAATGTGGATCGTATAAAAATTATGTGGACGATCCCAATGTTAGTTCACCTGCGCACTTGTTAACTTCTTCTCCTAACCAATTGATAAAGTTGAACTAGATCTCACCAGAATGATCATTGTGTGGTCGTCTTACAAAGTTGTTCCATTAGCTGACCTAGGTCATAAGAACGCACAACTCTGTAATTTGTGTGAAGCATCATTATGAGGATCACTTTCAGGATTGGTCAACTCACGTCCCTGGGTCAAACCTCCCCATGTCCCGGTGTCACTTTTATAAATATGCCTGTTATACGAGGGTGTTCAAATTGGAATGCATCTTAAGGTGGGTTCACACTATGAACGTTTGTAACAGCGTTGGTCAGCGTTTTAAAAGTCGAAAAAAAGAGCCCAAACGTCGGTGAAATTACGCTCGCGAGGAGGAATATTTTGGTTCACACTGCGAACGTTGTTTATCTTACTCACGCTAACGTTTTGGAACGTTTCTCAGCGCTTAACAGCGGTTTCTAGCGCTTAACGTTTGTCTGCGTTGTAGCTATTTTTATCGGCGTATGTGAACTTTTGCCAACGTAGGTTAGCGTATGTGTAGCGGTCTCTAACTTAGTCCGACTTAGACGAACGAGGTGCCAAACGCCAGGATCCGTTGAACAAAGTTTACATAAGTTACTTAAACGTTATGGAAAGTTCGTCTGCGCTAACCACTTGCATTGCTATTGCGTTCACTGCGTGTGATACCCGTTGGCCTACGTTGGACAAACGTTCATTTGCGCTTGGGAAAGTTGGCTTACGCCGGCCCTTGCGTTACTACAGTATTCATTGCGCTGGATACCCGTTGATCTCCGCTAGATAAACGTTCGACTAAATTCATTATCACCACCAGCGTTTCAGCAGACGTTTGTCAACGGAGTTTAACTTAAGCAAACTTAAATCAACTTAATCCAGCGTTTAGGAACGTTTACAAACGGAGCACAACTTACATCAGCGTTTATTTCCAAACGTCGGCAAAGTTTTTGCATGTTTAAATGTTTTAACGAATACAACGTTATTCAGCGTTTACCAGCGATCGTCAACTTTTCAAAACGTTTAGTAACTTTTACTAGTGGAGCTGAGCGTTTGCCCAAACGTCGGTAAACGTCGGTACAAACGCTAGAGTGTGAACCAAGCTTAAGCTTAGACAATTATTCATGATATATTTTAATGAAACAATTTTTTGATCCCTTGAAGTATTCACTTCTAACATAAATGCGAAATTTTAGTCGGATAATCCTTTTTTAAAATGTGATTTTATTATCATTCATAGATATACTGAGCATATACTGGACAAGAGCCAAACCGAGATCTTAACGTGATTAATATTTTTTCCGACAATGTCTGATAATTTCTGACAAACAAGAAAGGCATGTAAGCTCAATAACCACGTTGACACCCTACAACCACTCGGCTAGTCTGCTATTGTCAAATACAATACAATACAATACAATACAATACAATACAAATTGCCTTTGGCCATTTACAAACACACAAAAAAAGACAAATTACATATAGATACAAAATTAATGTAATGAATATCAAATATACACATACACCAATACATCAATATATAAATGACTTATTTACAACATACAATTAAGGAACAGCTAACATTTCCAGGGTATTTTTTCTTATATGCAAGCATTCTATAATATATTTAGCTACTTTTACTTGCAAATGTTAATTTTTTGTTGACATAAGAGAGAATTTTTTTGTACTTTTTGTCAAAGTATTTCTTCAACTTGTGAAGAAATTTACAAAGACAGGACATTTACCAATTGTCCATTGTATACATCAATTTGAATGTTAGGAGCTGGATTTATAAAGTTAATATTTAACATTCCTACTGACATTGCGTTTATGCAATGCAAACTTTTGTTCTGTTTTTGCAAGTCCATATTTGGTTATTGTTCTGTCGCA
Source organism: Spisula solida (assembly GCA_947247005.1). Lineage (NCBI taxonomy): Eukaryota > Metazoa > Mollusca > Bivalvia > Venerida > Mactridae > Spisula > Spisula solida. The sequence goes on along the minus strand of OX365957.1, from coordinate 38,402,834 downwards.
TTGGTTTCAAAAAGAGCCGATGTCTCGTTAATAACATACGACTTGCAAACGTTCGACTTTTGTTTCTTAAAAAATGGTAAATAATAAGCTATAATTTGGATCTGACTTGTGATAGAGTATCTAAATTGCACTTAACTTCCTCATTTTTGTAATACGCTTGATAATTGTATAAAAAGCTCATAATGTTATATCAGCACATGGAGTTTCCATATTAAAACACAAATATTCTTAAATAGGACTGTATTTGGGCAGAGAAAAGTGTCATTTTCCCAACCATTTTATATGGTAGCACAAGTAGACAGTTGTCAAACGACCTATTTTTAAACATAGACTCAAAAGATTTAAAAATGTGAGGTATCAATTTAAGCTTAACAAGCATCTATTTTAACGCTCATGGTACAAACAAGATAAATTCCAATTTGAACACCTTCATTATCTCGCAGACATGCTATCAACCTGTCGGCCGAACTGTATGTATATAATATATATTTTTGAGACTGATATGTTTTCAGTAATCTATTGTTTATTCTTTCAAACCAACTTAACATTGGCCTAACGACTGTATCATATACATGTGTATCAGACAATCGAAGAAATGCACGTTTGTTTAACTTTGAAAATACATAGTATATTGGCGAAGGATCTAAATTTGGGCAGATGAAATGGTTTAACAAATAAACGAACCCTTACAAATTGTACTGTACCAGTGTAATCGCTTAATACAGTCGTGATTATGATGAAACACTGCGTAAAGATAATATCAATTGAACATAAATCGTAACCGAATAAATGATAAAGACAATGCATAAGATATTACGCATCAAATTCATTTTGATTGAAAAACTGTCATGTCATTAATTTCGCACAAAAATGATAAAAACAAATTAGCACTCAGCAGAAACAGCATAGCACGAAGGACACAACAGAACACTACTAGATATATATCTATCTTCCATTCATGTCAAACCCCTTACGGGGACGTAGACATTTGTCTAGGCAGACTTAAAATCAAGAGAAAGAGGTGTGATACAAGGAATCCGGGTGCGTTACCCTAGCTCATTTCGAATAGACTCCTTGGTTCCTTAACGTGCTCAGTGTATAGCACCGATTCACGCGAGACTACCTCTGGGTTTCCAACCAGTTTCGTCTCTAGTTATGCACGAATGCGTGAACATGTTCTTTTAAAAGTTAATGAAAGCTGAATGTCATGGTTTCAGCTGAATGTCCTAGTTTTAGCAATAAAAAAGCTAAAACTCCCATCAATTTTTCCGCTTCTTCCTCTGTATAAAAAAATTTAAAGGTATTTTCTACAGTCACAGTACAGTGCAATACATTTTTGTAATATACAGTGATGGTGTACAGTGTTCATTACATATCAAATCATTATTATTGTATGAAATAATTTCTTATACACCAGACCATAAGGACGTTTGATAGGGTAATCATTTTTTTAAATGATACCAACAATAGGAACAATAATAGTTTAATATATACTGAAGCAATATGTGAAATAAAAAAGGTAAGTCGCGCTACTATTTAAGGGGTCAGGGGCCCTTTTGCAACATCACTTTTAAAGAAAATGACCAAAAATTCTGATATTTCGCAATGTATGCATTTTTGCATTAAAATCGATATTTTTTCTTTTTAAAACCATTTCCCTGGGTTTGTATGAACAAACACATATTATTCAAACAGTCCGATACACTTTTGGTATTGATAAGAAATTCACAAATTTTTGACAAAACAGGAATTGTCAAAATTTCCGAAAAATGACTGCTAAAGAAGACAAAAAAATACACAAAATCGGCCGTAGCTCAAAAACGACCTCGATGACCAATATATTTTGTAGTGCTCATTTTGTTGATAAAAGTGTAGTCAATCCAAATATTAAATAAAAAAGATAGGTCACGGGACTACTTCTTGCGCTATGACGTCATTATTGTCCCCCTATATCATAAGAACATTAGTGAAATTGCGTAAAAGTGACGCATAATCTGCGCGGGAAAAAATATTCTAATACCAAAAGAGTACTTAAATTTGCATATTATATACACAAAAGTATAGTAAATATGAAGTGTTACAAGAATTATTTTAGGCGCAGTTACGTCGTAATTGTGTTTCTTTGCATTTAAAATTGTCAGCAAATATTAGTACATTCTTCATATATGTTTTTCCCATACTTTCTAGTCTTGTCATAATTTATTTTTGGCTAAGGATGTTGATTAAAGTGTACTCTATCTAGAAATTAAAATAAAACATAGGTTATCACGCTACACGTTGTGCTATTATGACTGAATTATCTCCCCTTTCCCCCAATTTGGCAGTGACGTCGCATTCCATATAGCAAGGGGGCACAGATGGGCCCTGAATCGCTCACTTGAATAATCTTCGCAATTTTAGTAAAGAGATCATTAATTTATTCCCTATATATCAGTAAAAGGGGATCTCTGTAGTCCTAGGCAATACAAACACTCATTATAAAAAGGTACAGGTAACCCAAGTAATAATTTCTAATTTCACAAACAATGAATGAAAATGTAACCGCTATTTCACGGAGAGTGTTTTCATATTATTTGGTCAGGGAATTTATTTTTTACACCAAAGTACTCTTATTTATACTAACCCTATATAGTATCACGACAAACATTTTGCTCAATGTTCATGACGATCCAGTGCAAAACACAGCCTCTATCTTCGTTCAATGTATATGCGCAGAAATGATGCGCATAAACAACTGTATCAAACGTCCATAAGTTGAACCAACTTCTGTTTGTAGCATCAATACAATTTCACTTGGGTTATTACGAGTACTCGGTTTATCTCGAGCATTTTACCTGTCCCGATAACTCCTCGAGATAACGATGTTTTAATTTATATCATTTTGATATCATTATAATCTACAGTTAGTATAAATGTATATCTAATAATGCAAATCAGTAGCATGTCATCAGCCATGAGCCAGCAGTGAGCGTGCATGAATATCTTAAACTACCTAAGTTGTCTTATTTTTGTTATTAATAGAACATCAAATTTACTTTGCGTTATTATTGATTTTATGCTACTCGTTGAATAAAACGAGGATCGCTTCATATTATTTTATTTAACTCCTTCCATAAATCTAATTATAAACCGACACTTATTCAATATACACTATAGATCTTTATATGACAAATATGGGATTGAAAAAACTAAATCGTCTTTAAACTATATATGCGAATTTACAAGGTCATGATATGAATATTTACTGTTCACGTAGTGGAACTAGATCGTAGTATAATCTAAAAACCCACATTTCAAAACACAACAATTTGGTATTGCCCGGTTATTTTTATTTGGCACCCTTTAAGGTTCGTGTGTTAAGTTATTGAAACCCGTACGAACGGTTTTAACTTGTTAAAATAAAAACAAACTGGTAGTACTACGGATTTACACGGACTATTCATTCATCCCAGATAAATGAATGCGCATACTATCTACATTGATCTCAGATAATTGATATATGTTTAAAATAACATATAGATCAGGCGACTCAAATTATCCAATTATATATGTGAACTGGAAAAAGTAATTGTTCAAAAGTGTTGGCATAATGTTGGGTGGAGAGCGTCTACAGTGGGTTGGAAAGCTGGAATACCTGTTCGCAGAAATTGGATATACAGTCGGTGTTGGAAATTTATGGCGATTTCCTTATATGTGTTATATTAATGGAGGTGGTGCATTCCTACTCCCGTATCTGTTGACTGTATTACTATGCACCACTCCAATGTTATTTTTGGAAACTTTTCTAGGACAGTTTTCTTCGGATGGTCCAATTTCGGTTTGGAGGTTTTGTCCACTTTTGAAAGGAGTTGGCTGGGCCATTATGTTCAATGTTTTTATCACAAATATTTATTACATTGTATTTGTTGCATATGCATTGTATTACATGCTCGTAGCGTTCGTGAACATTGGAGGCGAATTGCCATGGGAACGGTGTAATGAGCCATGGAACACGGATAAATGCAGTACAAGTCCATACACAGATTTTGCAGCAATGTCACCCACAGATAAGACTAATGCACTACTGAACATAATGGACGAAGAGTGTATTCAAGATACAAAACTTGAAAAAAACATATCAAACGTTGGTGGCCTTGACTTTAATTCGCTAAAGAGCGAATTCGGTGAGTGTGAAATACAGTATCAGTCACCGGAAGAGGAATATTGGAATCGGTTTGTTCTTGGGGTACATGAATCGGATGGACTTGATAATTTAGGAACTGTTGTTGGTAGGAACGCTATGCTACTCATTGTAGTTTGGCTTATAATATTTTATTGCTGTACGAGAGGGATACGATCCATTGCAAAGGTATGTGATAGTTTTATTGGTAAAATAACCCTTTAATTATCAATTCGGAGCGCCTATATTCATATTTAGGTGCAACACAAATTTGATTTTCTGGCTTCTTTATACTGTAGATTTAACGACGCATAGACTGTACTAAATTCTTTGTATTATGTCAAAATGGTAAATCAATAGCATTTACAAACTAACCAATACAATGTACAACTGCTGTTAATGAACCGAACTGTTATCAAGAAACTAATGGTACGGCAAGATACATATATTGTATATTGTTTAACGATAAAAACCAACGTAAAAAGAATGTACATGTATAATAAATAGAAATAATTAACGCGATATTGAACAAACACAATAACAAAATGGTACATAATTATATATATGTACTCAGTAAAAAGTCTTGCGACACTGAATATATATTTGGTATCGGAATCCATAAATATCTATATAAACTATGAATAATTTAGAAAGTTTAACTTATGATCTGTCGAATGATAACGTCACTAATCATTTTAAACTTCCATCCACTCCCCGGGTATAATCTTCTTATCGATTTAATTTACATTAAAATACTAGTAGAAGGTTTTTTTAGTCCCCTACCGGTTTTTGTAGTTTAAGTTTGCCCTCCGTCCGTCCGTCCGTCCGTCCGTCAGTCAGTCCGTCCGTCAAAAATTCTGGATCCTGACATAATTCAAACAGTTTCCAAGCTAGGTTTCTGAAACTTGGTATATTTATAGGGAGCAATAAGGGGATTATGCACGTCTAAAAATATTTTGATTTTGACAAAAATGGTTGCTATGGCAACAGAAACATTGAAAATGGCTTCAAATCGGTAGGGGACTTCTGTATTGCATGCAATTCTTAATTACTTGTTCCGTTTAATGCTTATATTCCTGAACGTATTGAAATATCCAATGGTACATAAGTATACGCCCGGTAAAAAGACTTGCGACACTGAATATTGTTTGGTATCTGAATCTTTAAAACTCTAAGTCCTATTTGAACTAAATGTATATATAACTATAACCACACGCATGGTACATCATCCTATTGCATGCAGGTCGAAACGCGTAGGTGTCGGATTTCTCTTTTATGTGGACCGAGCGAGTGTTTATAGATTGTGAATTCGAATTAGAACCATTGTATTCATGACATGTCATTCCTAACATACGGTATAACCCACCATGTTGAATAGTTGTTGACACCCGTTCGTCTGTAGTGAGGCTGTTCACCGAAGACTAATGTAACTGGTAATCGCTACAGACAGTGTGTCACCACATCCTTATTTGTTTTGTCGTGCCCATTTTAAAATGTTTTGCTTTTTTGACGCTCTGTGAGGTTTGGTGCATCGTAAAAGTTTTTACTCTCAGTGGCATTTGTCAATGTACGAGCCAATGCGGAAAAGCTACGACCAACCTTCTTTTATGCACGTTGTCGGTTTTATAGTGGAAAATGAATAAAGAAAATTGAAGTGACGGTTGCAAAACCATACATACATCCACTTTTAGTCACAACGCTTGAACATAAATCCACGTTGAATTTTGGAAACATTGACATGTGTACCATTTCTCGACGAAAACACGTTATATATATTCATCGTTTTGTACCAATCGAGCATAAAGTTATCAATATTGCTCATTGCAGTAACCTGAAAAAGTCATTTCTATCAGTGATAAAAGCAACAACAATTAAAATTGTGTTTGTGCAAAAAGACCTAAAATCCATGAAACAGATTAAATTTCCTTTTTAAATTGATTGTGTATTACATACTCTGAAATAATCAAGCGAGTTAAAAATGAAGTACGATAACCTTTTACGGTAGCTAACTGGTGCGTAAATATAGTTTTTTATGTTTAAAAAGCGGATTTTGGATATGTTAGATGCAATGAACTATAATAAATGTGGAACTAGCGCTTTGTACTAATCGACAAATGTGTCAAACTTTAAAAACTTGTGGATGTATAGGATATATATGGATTCTGAAAAATAACCAAACACATATTCAGTGTCGTACAACTGTTTTACCAGTCCATCGTACATCATAATATGTACACTGGCATGCAACAGAACATCTTTATTGAATTGATCGTGTTTTATTAATAAACATGTATACTACTCCAACAATCTGTGTGCAATATTGTAAAGGCATTATAAAGGCATTTTTAAATTGCCTTTTTCAACCGTTGGTATGATAAATTCTGATTGACTTGAAATTTTAATGTCAAGCAGGTTCTGTTAATTCGCTATTTTATAGCCGTAATTAACTGATGTTTGTTAAATCGAACAATATGCTAGGGGCCACGACATCCAAAGAAACTGATGATGCGTTTTAAGTGTGTGCCGGAAGTGTGAGAAATCTCGACAGTCCGAGAATTGAGAAAACATATTATAATAATAAAACACATTTCAGGTTGCTTACGTGACGGCCACATTTCCAGTAGCGTTGCTGTTGATTCTGTTGGTGTTTGGCATAACATTAGAGGGACACGAGGACGGTATAAGATTTTACACGCAGCCTGTTTGGAGCAAACTTTCGAACTTGGACATCTGGTCTAGTGCTGCAACACAAGCAATGTATTCACTAGGTGTTGTATTTGGCTGTCACCTCACTCTAGCCAGCTATAATAAGTTCCATAACAATCTATCGCGTGACGTCATCATAGTTGTGCTAGCAAATACGTTAACGAGTATATTGTGCGGTTTTATCGTCTTTGCCTTTATTGGCCATGCTTCGCATAGACTAAACAAGCCAATAGAAGACTTGCTAAAAGATCAAGGACCTAGTATACTATTTGTATCGTATATTCAAGGAATCTCGAATCTAGCTGGGTCAGCTGTATGGGGGTCCCTTTTCTTCATGATGGTATTGACCCTAGCAGTTGATAGCGAGTTTGTTATGGTGTGGGCAACCTATCAAGCACTCATAGATGTCTTCCCGAAGCTTGGAAAGAAATGGAAAACATTTTCATTGACTGTACTGTGTTTCGTATCGTTCTTATTGGGTCTGCCTCTGGTCACAAAAGGTGGTATCCATATGATTGTATTGTTGGATAGATATACTGCCGACTTTTCACTGACAATATTTTTGCTGCTAGAATCAGTGGCCGTATGCTGGTTGTACGGTTTGAACAAGTTTCTTAATGATATCGATATGATGCTTGGTAAGAGTTCACGTGTATTCCATTGGTACCTTCGCATCACATGGTCGGTGACGTCTCCTGCATTTTGTGTGGTGAGTTCTTTTGTTAAATGACACATGTTAATACATGTACTGCTTAAAGTAATCTAGCTGATATATATTGTATCTTCCACCGTGCACCTCCAGTGTTTGTTTGATTTGTGACCTTTACTGTGAAGATTGTAATGAACACAGGGTTGGTATTTGCGAAGCATTTTAAAGGAAAACTTTATGGTATTCTTTAAATCTTAAAATTTTCTTAAGTGTATCAGCTTAACAGAAAAAAATCAAGATTATCATTTTATACATAGTTTAGAAGCATAATGTAAAGAGCTTTATTATTTGTTTTCAATGGATTATGGAGTTTTTTCAGTGAAAATAACAGTGAAATTACCACTTTGTTATTTTCACTATTTTAACAGTTGGTTCCAGTATCATTCAGAAAAAGAAACACAACGTCAACGGCGCCGGACTTTAATGATTCTCACGTCGTGACGTTCCAATTTCGACGTGATGTGTTCCAATTAAGCCAATTACGGCACATTTTAAAGAGAAATTGATGCATTTAATTGACAGAAAATTTGTTGATTTTTGGTGTAAGATCATTTTTATTTCACTCGTGATTACCGAAAATTAAATTTTCACTCATGGCTACGCCACTCTTGAAAATATTGATTTTCTGCGATCACTCGGTAAAATAAAATTCGATCTTACACCAAAATCAACAAATATCCTCTATATAATAATTACAAGGTAGCATGGGTTGTTCTCCGCTTCTTGGGAAATTTGTGCAGCTCAAATTATTAAATTAAGACAGAATATTTATGTTTGGTGAATACCAGCCCAGGAATACAATGTTATCCCACGTAATTTGATCAAATATACTATGTCGTCGGCTTAGGATTATTTTGAGCTATCTACAAAAAATCATTTTTTGAGATAATTACACCCCTGGATTCCTAATATGTTGAGCTATCTAATGCACCCATTGTTTTCAAAATAGAAGCATCCGTTACGAAGTTTGCTCGTCACACCTTGCGCTAACTAAACATTTCACACTCAAAAGTAAGGGTTATTTTGAGCTATCTACGTGAGATAGCGCACTATAATCCTAACAAATGTTGAACAACCAATCAAAAAGAAGCATTTCGTCACGTGATTTGACACAAAAATTCTTAAAATGACGCCATTCCTTGTAGATAGCTCAAAATAGACACGAAAATGATCAACAATAAAGGAAACAGTTTCGCTTAAAACGTTCTTATTTCAAGTGCTATCTCCTGATAGCTTAGTATAATACTAAAGAAAATCAAAATATAGTTACACTTTATGAGCTATCTCTAAAATACTTTTTCAATTTGAGAGTGAACTGTTGGTCATGGGGTATTAAAATTCATGGTGAATGTAGCTTATTCTAGTACAAATAATAATATTTTTTATTTCTTGCAAATCGACCAATGGTGAGTGAGATTATGATATCTGAATTTTCGAAGCCCTTTTTCTCGAAAAGTGAAATTGTGTAGTTAGCGCAAGATAATACTAAGGCGACGATGTGTAAATTGTTTATTTTTCAGTTTATATTTCTTGCATCAGCTATTGGATATAGTAGACCGGCATATGGAGGAACAGAGACTCCGCCCTTTGGAGAAGCAATCGGCTGGCTCATTATCGTATGCCCGATTGTTATTATAGTTGCGTTTGGTATATATCAAGTTGTCAAGCATGGGGTACCCAAGAAGGATACATGCTTATCTTCTCTACTTGAAATGGTAAAGTGTTATTATTCATAATGGTTCAACCTGTATCTGGTTCTTTTATTTATACTGTATCGGTCACTACGTTTGTGGTTAAAACCAATTATTAATACGTAAAAATCTTCTTCATTGGCCCTTTGGTTACGTTATTCGCCTTGGGAGCGAGGTCGAATGTTTGTACCCCCGATGGATCTATCATACCCATAAATCCAAGCCAATTTGCTGGCTTATTGGCGAAATTGTCTCCTCTTTTAACAGCTTATGGAGACTCTCGATAAGTCGTTACTGTTCAACTTACGCCTAATGAAATATATGTACAGAGCGGTAATTTTAAATCTTAAACAGTCATCAAAATAATTATATGGCAACATTTATCCAGTTATTGAAGTATTCTGCAATTTCTGCACTTTCAATTTATTTTTTATGAAAATTGATTTTGATCTTCTTACTTTTCTAAGCGTTTGAAATAAGTAACTAATTTTGAGCTCGAGTCCCATTGAGTTGTGTACAAATTAAACCATTATAAGCATTACATGGTCTTTATTAATGATATTTTATCATACTTATTCTGATCTCACAACATATATCTAGTTATTGAAGCAAACCAGAAAGCTAAACCCTTATTTCAATTATTGTATTTTAAGCTATGTGTACACTTAACAAATCTTATAAGTGTGCATATATATATATTTACCCATAACTCGGCCAATGCGTGTTTGATCCTGTTGAACTTTTCAACATATGCAGCTTGGATGTGTGGAATTACAATTCAATTGATTTTATTACAATCTGACAAACAGAATAAACAAATGTTGACATCAGCAAAAGCTAATGTCACACGTGTTCATCGGGTGTTTATCAGGTTGTTAATGCAGCTATGTATCCTCTTTCCTAATCAATTTCGTGTTCAAGTGTATGTACGTATCACGGAGAGAGAAGTAAAGTAACATATGACAAGAATAAAGCCCAATTTAAGTTTATATAAACTCACTTTTTGGAGTTACCTCCCTTTGACCAGAAAATTCAAACTGTATTTTTAAAAGTTAAAAATCAACACGTTTGTGAGTGAAAAATTGCAGAATATTGTGTTTTTTTAATGTAACGCTATATCTAAATTCTATTTGACCATAAATAAAAAAACATTTGCACCTACGCGTAAATATCTCATGCATTTTACGTGTTTTGATGATTTGCTGTAATTAATCTTATAGAAAATATTCATAAATAAAAGAGTTATACGGTAAAAACATGCGCGCAGTTAAAAGATTTGTTAAGAGTATGTCTTTCAGCTCCAATATGCGTTTTTATTTCACTAATTTTAAAGGATTTTTTATTATTTTTTATCGGTAAGTACATGTGTTCTGATACACAGGCCGCGCTGCATTATCGTGTGGTTTGTTCATTGCATAGTATCCGGCATTTGTTAATCAGACGTGTGAAGATCTTTGGTTTCTACTGTCAAAATGTATAACGGGATTTTGACTTTAATGTAGTATGATCATAATTATGATGATGACACTTGATTGTAACAGAACAAACATAAATGGAATTGGTGATGATTTTCATAACTTGTTACCTCTTCAATTGTACAGATTTTGATAACGAAAGAAAACCCCTGTTAACTCGATAATCAGATTGTCTTACTTATTGTTGAATTATGTCAGAAAATGATACAGAAACACTACTGTTTTTAAAACATTTAGTTAACCAAAGATTGGTTTACTTACAGGTTAGAGCGCAGACAGTTCCAGCTGATGATTGGGGTCCACGATTGGAAGGTAACAGGACTGGAACATATTCCGCTGATCTGTACATCACCCCAGTTGATATGGACCGTAATACACCAAATGAATTACCAGTCGAGATGCATTATAACGAACCATATTTCTGAACAAACGATTTTAATTTACTCATTGTGTATAATCCTTAAGGTGGATCGTATTCAGGTACTAGTATCAGATGTGGCCGTTCCAGTTTTGCGAATTTATTCCAAAACATTACGTTCAGTGTCGTGAAAAAGCCTCACCGAAGGAGACGACTGACGATGACGTTATGCTTGTGGTTTATTCGGCGCGTTCGCTCTATTTCCGCCACAAATACAAACGTTGATAGCATACAAGCAGAGGAAACAGTTGGATTGCATAGCGCCATATGTGGATTCTTTGGCATAACCCGATCAAACTATAGGTACACCTCAGGGCAGGAATTGTATCATTTGCTGTGTTACCTTGGTTAAAGTCAGTTGTTTGTTTTTGATGCCCCAGCAAACCTTATAGATTCCCTATTATAGATACATTTAGTTATACGGTGTTACACGAACAATTTGAATCCATCTTTGTGCCATTCCAATCATTCTGGTATAGATTTATCACATCTTAAAGGTGCTGCCTCACAGATCGGTTTAAAATTTTGTATGACGTAATTTTCCTACCTAACCAAGTATTTATGTAATAGAAAGTCACCGGTGATTGCTTTATGAAAGATTTATGGCATATAAGCAATTCAAATCAGTCTTGAAATTCGGCACTCAGTATTTTTCCTTTTGAAATGTTTTGTGAATAATGAAATTCACACATGATCAAACTGTAACTTTAACTAACTAAAGCCTAAACATATGTGAGGTATTCGGTTCCTTTCGCAATTCGTTTTTATCGAATGCAAACAAATTTCAGGCAATTTAAGTGACATTAGTGCTAATTCTATAGGGTATTTTAATAAAATACCCTATAGAATTTTGGGTGTAAAAATGCTAAATTACTACAAAATGCTGATGTTTTCCAAGTTATTTTTCATGTCAATGTGGTTGTTTATGGCATATGCAGGCAACTATACCAAAATTACATGAATATTTGACAATTTAATTTTATTTTTGCAATACACCAATACGTGAGACAGTACCTTTAAGCGCCAAAACTCTTCCTACCTTAACACTGAAGCAAATTATAAAACTGATGAGTTTTCGCTGGTATGCACTTTAGTATCTTGTATATTGACACTTTTATTGACGTATTGAAATATGCATCCAAATTCAAAGAAAACGTGCATCTTGTAATCTTGCTGTTGAGTTTTTAATCCATTTTGTCGGGTAGTTTGGTAAATGCCAATGAGAAATGATGTCTGCGATTGCGAAATATATACGTGTACACCAGTTGCAATGGCAGACGATTCGTTTGAAATATGGATGTTTGCATTCACTATATTGATCGCTTTTAAAGGTGACTACGTAATGCAGGTGCATTTATGCAATACCAATCAAAACAATGAATAGGTTGCACCAAACATAATATTATGATACATTTGCACTTGCATATTGATTTTAGTGTGTTTCATCGCCTTGTGTTAATATCATGATTCGTTAAATTTAGATCATGATGCGTTAACTTTTTATTGAACGTTACAATCATACTGTGAATAGATTTAATGATTGATTGTACGTTTTTATACAGTTTTACGTCTTTATATCATATCAGAAGTGGATTTCGTAATCGATCATGGAATATGGCATATTTTACGACTGCTAAATCGTAAATTTATACGTAATGTGGCGGCTGTAAAAAGTTTCCCGTACTTCACTTCAGTGTAACATGTATAAAGTTAACATTTCCCTTCATAGTAAATTGATAATTTTAATTGATAATTTCAATATCTCTGCAGTGTGTCATTCATTGTGGGAGTAAAGGGGTGCTTGGAGAATCCATTTTTGGGGGATACAGATGATATGAGCGTTGCTCTGGGATTTCCAACCTTAGGTCAAAATTTCAACTCTTGACATTTTAATAGAAATGTGTAGTTAAATGATTAAGGTTTCCAAAAAGTCGTGCCTTTTCAAAATGGTCCAACTAAGTGACATGCTATGACATGATGAAAACTAGACAAGACGATTGAAATGACGTTTTGACGTCACGTAAACATAATAATTATGATGACGTCATTCAATTAGCACATATCCCCTTGTAAATGCCACATTTACAAAAGGGAAATAAAATACACATAAAACAATTTTGTTGGATCATGTCATGTTATGGATGTCTTGTACACTGCCGCAATCAAGTTCCATAGTGTGCGGTATTTATTTTATTGGATAAAACATACAAACTAATCAACAGATTCCCAAAAAAAGACTCTCAATTAGCACACTTTTCTTGCAATTTATTTTTGATGCATTATCATTATCAAATTAACTTATTAATGACTTTGTAGTCAATCGATTCCGAAAATTCACGGTTTTGTTTATATTTTTAAAGGTTTTGCCCAAAAAAAAATCGCATATTGCGCAATAACATGGATAACGATGTTTGCTATCTCAAACTTCAAAAAACAAACTACCTATCATAATATATTATTATCAAATAAACCCATTAATGACAAAGTGATCTACAGATTCCAAAAAATCTGTATTTTGTCAGGTTTACCCCCCCCCAAAAAAAATCGACGTTCACCAGCAAGTATTGAACTAGATTTTTCGTATGTTACAAGACACATATTATGTGACATGATCCTAGAAAAATACTTTTTTCATTTCCCCCCCCCCAAAATCTGCTCTATACTAAATGTGATTTTAGAGAGGTTGGAAATCGCACAGCGGAGCTCAATTATGCTCTGTGTCTGTCTCTTGCGTGGTTGGCGTGGTTGCCACTGTTTCTATGACTTTGACTTGTCTGTGCTTTAAAATACATAATAAATTACATTACGTAATGAATCGAGTTATATTAAGAACTAGATGTTTTTTTTGACAAATAATGTGATAAATTAAGCTGTTATGTTTATTTTCAAGGAGGTGAAAACTTATAATCAACCGCTAGTATTCAGAATACCCTGAATATCACACAACACTCTCAGACTTGTCATGTTTCTACGATCGCACAACAATTTCCAAAGGGCTTATGTTGAAACTTATATGTCGTCAGTGTAGCAGATAAGATACATTGCAGCAACAGCTGTACAGTTACTTTGCAAGCATTCGATACTTTTAGGAGACTAATAGAAGTATTACGAGAGGTGCCCACTTATAAATTAACAGAGTCGAACATCCCATATGTTCATACATACACGATATGTATTAAAAATCTCTTTTGCATCGTGTAGAGTTATGTGCCAAGTAACATACACTCACGGTTTTGTTTGTTTGCAATATACATGTAGTTAGAACCGATTTTTGTAGCGGGTGTGGTGTTTGACTTTTTAAAGGCAAACCACTCAAATAGAAGCACACATAACCTGGTCATAAGGTTTCTGTTGAGCATAGATATACACTTTCTGTGAAGACAATAAGTCTTTTTGTATCACGAACAGTTTTATTTTGCGTTCTGTTGCTAATGTTCACCAGCTCGATACCACAAACAACAACATTAGGGAGACACAAGTCTTTAACTCTGTAAATGGAACGGTAAGTGCAAATACTCTGTCACCTCTGATGAGCTAATGTTTTATCATTGAGAATTTACAAAAATAGAACTTGCTTCCGTATGAGAAATGTTTACGAAGCTGCCCATAAATTGCCATTCGTTTAGCATCATATATTCGCGACCGACTGCATGACATGTGATGTTGTTGTTTTACTGAGAAATGGAACTCATATAAAATTATTCTCAAAGAGTAAAACGTGAGTGCATATTTCTATGTGCATGAGGTTCAAAAACGTATTTTGACAAATTATTCGACACAGTTCTTTCCTAGCGACAAGGTAATGCACATGCACCTTCAAATGCAACCAAAAACATAGCGCTCGGTACCTTAAGCAATCGAATGTGAAGGACAATACGCCAGAATAGTCAATGCCGAAGTCTAACGATCCTGCACCCATAGGCTTTTGAATGTTGAGGGTGTTGTTGCGGTGGTTGATTACAGACGAGAAAACTTTTGATTTTTGTGCTAACTAAATTGCAATTGTTGTAATAAATATTGAGTGTACACGTTGCTTGACACATAATTGTACAAGGCTAAATAGAGACAATTCGATAATATCTTGTCAGCATGACAATATCGTATGTTGAACACCGTTCAAATAAATGTGGGACAAACGTAAATTCTAATAGTGGGAGGTGACATTTACTAAGTATGTGTCTTTATAGAATACATTTTGTTTATAAATAGTATTAATAAAATATTTTACATCACTATTCTTTAATTATTAAAATAATGTCAATACTCATATTTCGTATACTCTGTTGGAGTCTTATCATCTTTTAAGTTAAAGTTAAGTTACCAATTTGTGAGGGCTGCTTTCAGCAGTTAAGCCGTTCAGCCACCCTTTGACATTTTAACGTTTGAAGTCATTTAATCTTTTGAAATGTGATAATCACTTTACCATTCATGTAGAAAAACAACAACAAGAAGCTCTGCTAATCGCTGAATGAGTTTGATGTTTTGATGACTAGCATGTAATATTTGATCAAAGAAAATTGAAACATTTGTTAATTAGAGTCACTCTTTATGTGGTTCAGTTATTGTCCATTTAGGTTTCCAATCGTTATGTTGTTACTCATGATGTTCGTTTAAACAAATCTAGCGTAATGACGTGGTAATTATACACACATGCTTTGATAAAATGCTGAACATTACTTACTGTTTAACTTTTGTTAAATTGCATCCAATGTGTTATGTACAGTAAAGTCGACATATATAGTACGGAGATATTGACACGATCCTAACCTTTATCTATGAATATTAAACAAGGTTCTTGTGTTGAATATATCAATTTCCGCGAGCAAATCAGTGTTTATGTCTGTATTTCATTTCGAGCATCTTCGTGATAGTCACCGCTTATGGAAACATAACCGGGATTCTAAAAACGTGGGTTGATCGGGAAGTTCGTATAATTATGTTGTGAATCGTGTGTTATTGCTCATAAGGAGTAGACAACAAATCAGCAGTCAAATTATGTAAATAGAAGGCCGAGGATCAACTAAAATTCTCCGTACTGCATGTATGGCAAAATAAATTGAATGCGTATTGTATGTCTGTACACAAGGTCCAATGTGACTTGTAACGTGTGTTTTCGAATCTTGAAAACTAAGGACAGGTTAGTATTAAAGATAGCCTCATAACGTAGTCGACATAAATGGTTATTAACGGGCTACGCCGTTGCGTGTTACCATGGTTTTAAAACATGAATGGACGTGATAGTGTTACTCGATCAATCAGATATCGAATTTTCGCAATTGAATTTCGATTCAATACTATGTAATTATATTTGTATAATATTTAAAAGTGTTCATTGAGGGCCCAGTCTTGATTATTTTTGAGCGTCCCTCCGTTAGTAGAGCATCGGAATATTTTGAATGATTTTCAAATACATTTATCTGCAACTTGTCAAAAGACGTTCATGAAGCTGTACATATTTACGATGGATTGCTTCCTCACCAGAATGTATAGATATAAATGTAACAGTATTAACTTACTCGACGGCAAGCAACTTTAACACAGAGTAACCAATGCCAAGGTGGAACAAAACATATGACATCAAATCTGAGTGTATCGGACTGCCAATTGATCAAAATAGATACGTCTTCTTGCTTGTCTTACAATGTACTTGTATATCTTGTTGTAGGTGTTTCTTTCTATAACCGGTCATAACACTGCATACCATTATTTTACAAAATGTCCTTGAAATACTCGAAAATCGAATTTTACTTAATTTGAGTATTAAATCCCATCGAATTTTTTAGGAACACTACTTTGATGATGATAAGAATGGATGTTATTTAAGCTATTATTTGTATAGTTAGTTTATTCATGTCTTTCACTTGTATACAAACATTGCAATACTGTTTTATTTTTATTATATAAAAAACATTTTAGTTCGAGAAAAAGGCAGTGAAATCCAGTATCTTATTCACTAAGCATCATACTAATACACATAATATCTATTTAAATAAAACATTTCTAAGAGGAAATGCAATGTTAATGTACACGATGTTATGTAAACAAGTGACTGACTTGCATATTCGATTTATAACATATGAACCGTGACATTGTCACCTTACAACCGTTTATAACTGTAACATAAAATATAATTATTGAATAGTTTGCACCATGGACAGTATTCGAACCTAAACAGTACGGCACCAAGCACTATACAAACTGTAAAAATTGACTAGTAATATGAGTCACTCAACATGTTACACAATAAACAAGTCGAAAATAAATAACGAAAGAAGACTCAGGTTACCGCCTGGGATCACGTACTAGAATGAGTCTGGCATATTATCAATAATATTAACGTTGCAATGCGTGATTAAACAAATACAAAAATATCTTTACTTTTGATATATTGAACACGTGCGAATGTCTAACGCGTGTTACCTTTTACATTCAACGTAATTTGCCACACGTGCGAAGTCAATGAAATGCTTTAACTAATTTGATAACAATTTAAATCGATAGAACAGAATTCAGCAACATATGTGAGCGTTTTGAAATAAATGTCGATCTATCTGTTTTGATGCTGTTTTTCCAGTTTCCCCTTTTTCTTCGTGTTTTGAGGTAGTATAGCTAAAAACATTTGACATCCAATGTGTAATGTAATTATGTAAATATCTATTTTATGTTGTTTCCCGGTGATATGATAGATGTACAACGACCTTCGAAATATGAAGTTCATTTGCTAAGGTTGAAACGATATTTACCGTTATTTTTTTATAATTTTTATATTATTGATATGTATTATAAATTCACGTTATCTTTCATGTTGACAGGATTAAGATGGTCTATACTCAGAACATTCTTTTATATGGGCTGTGGGTTCGAGTCCGCTGCTAAACTCTTTTTCAATAATTGTATCATCATAATACACATTTTTTTTTATATTTTATTATTTATTGAATAATACAATTATGTTTTAGGTTTAATACAAATATACTTTGTTTCGTTTATTTTATGATTTTAGCCCGTCCAGGATATTGTATTTATTGCTCAGATGACAATCAGGTTAAATTACAAACTGTTTTCATCATTGCTTTCGCTGGAATCACCACTCTAAGAATATTCTGTAGAAACGTCAAAAATTAATAAGCGTTTACTCTGGTTATACAAGGAGCACAGTTTGGGTGACAGTCGACCGATATTTCTGTTCAACAGTCTTCACGTGGGAATGTTTTCAAGGATTAAAATACAAAGTTAATAGATATGTTTTATAAATATATATAAAATAGACATGCATGTGAATGTTTATTTAGCAAAATCTAAAAAACATGGGTGGGATTCGAACCCAAGCAAAAAAATCTATTTAGATCCATAAGCAATAGCCTACTGCGCCATGGAGGACGATGTATGCTACGATTTCAAATAATAATTTCTATTCCGAATACACCCCTTTTATCTGGATTATTTCATTATTAAAAGTACAGTTACGCCCGAACGATTGTGGTTTATCTATAAGATATATATTTTGCTAAAGCCGAATAAACTTTTCTGTATTCTGCTAAAAATATTTGACCTGTCACTAATTAATCCTCGTGTGTTTTCGTTTTTGTACCGTAAGAATGTTTTGATTAGTTTTAAAATAACAAGTTATAGTTAGAATATATTAAGTAAAAGTTTAATGATTAAAAAGGGCGGAGCGAGCGAAGCGAATCCTTTTTAATCATTAACTTAATATGTTCTAACTGGCTTAGAATATAACATCCTGCATTTTGATTGGCCGATAGAAATTAGCGCAAAAACATGACGTCACGTCTGTTAAGAGCAAAATTTTAACAATTAAATTTTCATTTAACCGCCAAAGGTCGGCGTTTTCATAGGCTCATAATGTAGGTTATATTCCAACTCTGGTTGGACAACGGATAAGCACAGATATTCAAGGATCCCATGTTAAATGTCCTTAGCTATAGCAGTATTCGGCCATGGTCGTATAAAGTATGATACGTATACTAGTACATTCAAAATTATGCGTTCTTAATATAAAAATCCTAATGATGCCAGATCATTTCAGAAACCGTGAAAACACTGAAAGTATTGTTTGAAGGCGACTACATATCATACCACAAAAATTACGTTATTATATACAGTGTATTTTTACTTGTATCATAAATCAATTATGATTAAAGACTAAAGCAAATCATTACATTTACTGTATTTTTCCGTGATAAAAGTGCTATATATAAACCACAGGTAAATGTATCATTGATGATGATCTTAATACAGAAATTGGTAATACATTTCAAGTTATTTGAGATACATAAATTTTACAAAGTATTTTTGTTTATTTTTTGCAATTCATTTTCAATGATACATAAAGATAGATAGTTTAATTCAAATTTCAGTAAGCCATAGGCACATGTGAACATAAAAAATAACACTATACACTTTTCATATGACAGTTACCTGTGATATAAACGTGGTACGTCTTAATACAATAATAAAGAAGAAATACTGGAAAGTTAATACATGTGTACATATAAAAAACAAACATCAAGAATATTAGAGCATGTACGAGCACATTCTGTTAATGACTACAGAACAATCGTAATGAAACAAAACATAGTTAACTTCCAATTTTCCAGTGCTGTGATATTATTGCACAGAGGAATGGAATGATTCCTTGCTTGCATCAATGAATGTAACAGGGTCATACAATAGGGACAAAAGTTTCTGTATAGACTACTTGAAGTTGTGATTGAAATAAGAGGGATAAATGTATGTACAATATAGAGCAAATACGCAGGGACTTTGAAATTTGCTCGAATTAGGCCGGTTGCTCGAATAATCGCTTTACGTATTAGGAAATCGGACAGGGAAGGCAGCAACTAACCCAATCAGCCGAGCACAGAACACATAGAAACATCACATTCCACAATTACACGGCACAATGCCCATCACATTACTGAACGAGAAAATGAAAGCCTAAGTCCCAGCTGTCGAAAGACTGAATGACCTAGTTTCAGCTATAACACAACGCTAGAAACTATTTATTGTTGCGAACTCAAATTTGATTATATCCTTCACCATTAACCCTTAGATTCTACAGGAACTATTGTATTGCATATTACAGAAAGATTTCAGACGGACATATAGGTGATGAGGTAAACGAACAAAACATTCGACATCCTGCTCCGAATGAGGACGTTACAGTGGATTCAAAGTTATCTGTCACAACCGCGTAAACTAAGTCCTAACATCATTAGAACATTTAAATGATCAAAACATTAACGGCGCTATAACCTAGTGATTTTAAACATTCTGGCGGTTTTGACAAATATCTTTGCGCGACCAACGGGGACGCAATATTACTACTCGTAACACGTGGTTTAAAATTTATAACGTGATTTCCTCCCCATCAAGTTCATTTATCATAAAAGCTGAAAGTTTCTACAGTTAATCAGAAAATCCGCGGGGAGTTGGTAATTTCAACACCTGTAAAAACTTGAAACAATCACCTGTGAACTTCGTTTCTCAGCAAAAAGATACAACTGTATAAATATATCCATCATTAACTTCCGACGCTTGATCTGATATATATATCTTCAATAAGCAACAAAATGATCGACATAATCTGATTAAGTATATAGTCTTCAATGAGCAAACATATATTAAGTGGAATTTTTCAGACAGGGTATATAATCAGTATAGTTAACATTCCACAAAAAGCAAGACTAGTAAATACTATCGCAAATGTTTGCAATCTGTATCTCAATACGACGAAATTATTTCTAATAATGTTTATATAACATTGTATTGAGTGTTTATATCATTGTATCTGGGCATAGTGTGTATATCCATGTATATCGATCGTTATAGTGTTTATATCCGTGTAGTCATGTCGTTATAACTGTGTTTATATCCGTACACTCTGATCGTAGAAGTGTTTATATCCGTGTACACCCAACGTTATAGTGTTTAAATTCGTGTAGTCTGGTCGTAGTAGTGTTTATATCCGTGTACAC
Organism: Spisula solida; assembly: GCA_947247005.1. Classification (NCBI taxonomy): domain Eukaryota; kingdom Metazoa; phylum Mollusca; class Bivalvia; order Venerida; family Mactridae; genus Spisula; species Spisula solida. The sequence goes on along the minus strand of OX365957.1, from coordinate 38,381,678 downwards.
CCAACGCTATAGTGTTTATATTCGTGAAGTCTGGTCGTAGTAGTGTTATATACGTGTACACCCAACGTTGTAGTGTTTATATCTGTTAAGTCTGGTCGTAGTAGTGTTATATCCGTGGATACCCAACGTTGTAGTGTTTATATCTGTGAAGTCTGGTCGTAGTAGTGTTTATATCCGTGGATAATCAACGTTGTAGTGTTTATATATCCTTGTATTCCAGTATATAATGGTTTATCAGTGCATTTATCAGTGCATTACCTCCGTTGTAGTGTTTATATATATGTACATAGTCAGGTCATTATAGTGTTTATATCCTTGTAGTCCGATGTAGTGTTATATCCTGATTTTTCGATATAGTGTTCTGTCCATGTAGTCCGGTCGTTATAGTGTTTATATCATATAATTCACATCGCTAGACTATCGTGTTTCCATCCTTATATTCTGGTCATTATAGTGTTTGAATGAACGTATTCAGGACGTTATAAATGTCATATCCAGGTATTCTGGTCATTATAGTGTTTGAATGAACGTATTCGGGACGTTATAGTGGTCATATCCAGATATTCTGGTCATTATAGTGTTTGAATTAACGTATTCGGGACGTTATAGTGGTCATATCCAGATATTCTGGTGGTTGTAGTGTTTATATCCTTATATTTCCATCGTTTTCGTGTTTTAATTCTTCAGCTATCCGTATGCATTGATCACAGTCAACAATTTGGTCTAAAACTACATATGCCATCCACAATAAATAAAGTCGTTGTTATTATTATTATTAGTTAATGTTTAAATCCTTGTAAATGTTATCCAACCATTGTATTCCATTTGTTTATATTATTGTGCTACGTGCCGAAAACCAGAATATCCACAACAATTTGTTTGGTTAACAGATGACATTATTGTGTTTGTCTTCATAGGCGATTAAACTATTTCCTTTCATTTTTCCAAACAATATATAAAGAGCGCATTTTATATTCTACTTAGTCCGGCATATGTTTCTACATGTAGTCGCGTTTGCTGTTTTGCCTTCTTCGTGCTTTCCAACAAATTAAAATCCGCCCTGTTGATTTGAACACCGTGACGTCATAACTACATCCAATATTACATCGCTGTATGGTCCATGGATACTGAGAGTGTCCACTGTGTTATCCGATGTTTCAAATGTTGGACCAGTCATCGTAAAATGAACACAACAATGTACATAAGCAACATTATAATCACCAACACAAACATGAAAGGCGTGACGATCGTGTAGAATGTGTATAGAAATCCAACGAAACCCGACGGTATGTTCAGATTTATTGCTGTTTCATTCATGGTGAATTCTACACGTTCTCTCCTCCTTTACGAAATATTCACAAAATTAATTAGCTAAATGAGTATCGAACGCAATGAAATCCTAACAGATAATGGTCATCTGTGAGTGGAATCACTACATCTTCGCCAAGTCTTCGTGATAATACCCCCCACAGTTAACAGTCCAAGCATGAACACACTATATTTGATACAGAACGTATTACTGCACTGTACAGAAAACCTGTAAATCTATGCTGAAAATATTCTATAATATATTCTAAACAAACGCAAAAACGATGCTTACATAACTTATTCGAGTTCTAATCTGTATCAAACATTGCCGCGTATCGCATAACATGGACTATGTACTTTGAGTTCTAATACAGCACGCATGATAATCCTAACGCTAATTGAAGAATAAATTAGTTTATGCTATAATACGCGTTCACTGAAATCTGTTTATTTCTGTGATTATTAGCCCGATTATCTTTATCAGGAACGTGCTGTTCGTCAGTATATCTAGCATGTAAACTAAATAGTCTAAATCTTCTGCTTGAAGGAATGCACGATTTCCATTAACTTATTTATATACATAATTCCATCTATCATTTTCTAGATATAGAATCTGCAATCCACTCACATTTTTGCAGCATTAATATGATTTAAAACTTCCTTCCGTGTCTTCTATTTCATCAGATTATCAACTTCAGAAATTGACCTCGCCGAATTCCAGATGTGTTATAATACAGTTTCACCGTAATTGTCTAGACTATGGGCGTTTTTAACAATATTAACCTTTCACGAATACGGAACTCATGTGAATATATGTTAAATAAACTTATAAAATATCCTACAATATCATGGATGAAAGAAACTAAGCAAATTAAAAGCAACTTTAAAACAATGCTCGTTCAATAATGTTCTTTGTTCTTACAAAGTACCTGATAAACTAAATATATACGGGCAAATGTGCTATAAACGTCTGTTTTAGATAGATCTAAGAAATCTAAAATTCGATCTTAATTCCAAATCGATTGTATTACTCGTACTTGTTAGTTTTCGTATAGCATGTTAAGAATTACAATAAATCCGTTGAATAATTAGAATATATTTCGTACTGATCTGTCGGCATCAGATTGGCTTTATAAGACGAAACACATAATACATCGTTATAATAAACATCAAAGATGATATCAACCATATCATAAAGTTTGCTGAGATTGTATCGATGAATAAATTCCAAGCTGAAAACACTTGTCGGAAGTAATTCTAGAAATTCCAATTGACATAATAATTTTTGTTGCATTTTATTCTTTTCTCTAAAGGCAGTAAACGATAGAACTATATATAAGAATACTAGTATCAATAAATAATCGAATTCAATAAAATCATTCAAACGAACTTCACAACCACACAGCTTATTACAATGAGATTTCTCATCTGCAGAAGTTATTACTCATGGTCTAATATTTATACTTGTTTAACCCATACCATTCACCACAAAGTTTTCAAAACGTTAGAACCATTTTCTCCCGTTTTTGTCCATTATTGATCGCAATGTCACATTATCTGTAGCATGATTATATTAACCATTTTAAGGCAGAGAGACTGAACGCCACTCCGTCGTATCAACTTGTGTTTCATTTAACGAACATATCAAGTTTTGGATTCGATTACTCTCCTTTTCCAATGTATAGTCAAACTGTTCGAATAGTTGTCATGTGTAACTTCCCTAGCACACAGCGGACCATTTCGCAGGATAGTGCAAATTATTCTAACAGAAAACAATCAGGTCTAGCATATAGTCAAACGTTTTAAACTATTCTGAAATAAAGTCGATCTATTCGAGCTAATTTATGGTAGACTGTGATATTTAGGCGAGACCCGGCTTTGGGTTTTATAGGAAATATTGTTTTTGTATTCTGTTAGGGAATTCACACTATTCAAGCAAACGCCAAAACTATGAGCTAGAGTTTTAATGTCTGTTAGTATAGTTCGAATATATGCTACAGTAGGAAGACTATAATGCTGAAACAGTAACTGTTAATTGGAAAAAGTTAGAAGACTTAAAGTCCGTGTCAGATAACTTCACAGTGACGTTTTAGGCGAGTTTAAGCCGGTAGGTAATCGATATCACTGTTTTAAATGCACATCCTTAAATTGAACACTTTTTCGTGATAGAAATTAGTGCCGACAGGTAGAGCGCTAGGCTTACAAACACGACAGTTTTTACTTCTTATTGTATTCTTGTTCGAATCTCACTCTGATAAATATTTAGATAACCGATAATCTTTATTGTTGACAAGTTGTTTAAAACTGAATTCATACATGTAGGTATATTTGAAATATGATACTTGGTACCTTGATTCGAACCGACAACCTGCACAATTAAAGGTTTCAGGACAATGATGCTTACCACTTAGCCACCGGGACTGACGAAATCATTGCAATGAAATAAAACTAATATTTTTGTTATTGTATGCCGCTTTACCTGTTTTGATAGTTGTTTAGGTCGAGAATACATAAACACACATAACATCACTGTAAAATTATCTGAAACCTATTGTAATAGTTATTATAAATATACATTTCTAGCACATGCTCTAATTTAGCGATAACCAAGTCTTTCTTTACTAGCGGACATTCTATTCATTCAAACCACTCAAATCTTTTCTAGCTCATTATCAAACTATTCTAGTACATCGTTTATGTTTCTAGCACACGATTTATCTTGTCACACGCATACAGAGTATACCAATTTTATTACGAAATAATGGAAGCTCTTGATAATGACATATATTGTACTTATTTTATTTTAAACATACACGCCCCTTTCCATCCATATATTTTCAAGATATTAAACATGTGTTAGTTTGTGAATTAAATCAAGTAGTTAATTATGGATATCGCTTGGAATCTGCATACAATGTAGTTCTGCGTACTCTGTGCTATAGACAGTCAGCACGTACCCTATTTGGACCAAACACTCCCCAAATTAAATCAGACTTTACCATTGTTTACCTATTTATTCAAGACGAAGAACGAATATTGCCGACAATTCATGTGCCAGTAACACCAGTTGTCGTATTTTGAAATTATTCATTCAAATTCCATTTTGCAGCTAATATATTTTACTTTCAGTGTACAGTGTGAGGTGATGCTTACGTTGTGTACGCTATTCTTGCGATTGTGAAATACATCACCAGTTTGTTTTGTCAAACCTAAGATCTATTTTACAAGGCAATATAATGGGTCAATGCAATTCTATTTTCGCCAGATGCCAATTGATCAATAACACTATTTATTGGTGTTTGTGATGGACAGGTCGTCTCACTAAATGGTAGCACGCATGATATTATACAGAACAGTATAAAAGAATGATGTATCGTACGACAAGAATATAAAAGTCACCTAACTGATGCATCGATAGATTTGGCAATATGTTGAATGTTGATTTATCTTTTGCGTTGATTGTGGAGTTTCTGGTACATGTCATGGAGGAAATCAATATATTTTGACATGGAAACAGAAATAACACTCGTTGTTCAATAAACGGGTTTTCATACTCTTTACAAATTCAGTTACTAGTATGTATTTAAATAAAAAAAATATTATCCTGTTGAGTTGCATGTTTAAAATATTAACATATTTGGATGCATGGTGGTCTATGTAAATTTATATCATATTTGGATATTTAGATATAATTATACTAATGCATATATCGATGTAATTCTTTAATTCAATATCAATGATAACATTACAGTAATATGTGCGCTAATTCATCAGAAAACATGAACATTATACGTCTTAACGAGTAAACGCGTTTTACGTACATTAAATTTCTCTAAACGCGTGTAAAGCACACTAAATGCCTCTAAACGTGATGAAGGTACATTAAATGCCACTGAACGCGTATTTATAAAGCACACTAAATGCCACTAAACGGGTGTAAAGCACACTAAATGTACTCTTAACTCTAAACACATTTTACGTACAACAGATGTCATTAAACGTGTATAAAACAAACTAAATGTACTCTTAACTTGGTGTTTAGTTCTATAAAAGCGGATCAAAAACAAACTCCTACCTTTTCCCACATCAAAAGTACAAATACAAATATATTCCAATTACCTTTCTGTACCCACGTGTAAAATGATGTATACAATTATTTTAAGTATGCATGTGCCACTCTGACGCACTTAACATTATGTATGTATTATTATAGCTCAGTATTCGATGTATAACAGTACCTGTTTTATTGCTACAATTAACATAAACGCTGTTTCTACGTTAACGAAAGAAAAAGAGTATCATTACATATTTGATAACTGCATTCAAGTATACTTTGTAAGTGGATAGATTGCACTTCAGTAAAGAGTTTACTGTTTTTTGTATACATTTGTCAGGAACAGTAACAGTAGTGGGTCAGAGATGGTACTGTACTTTAGTATTCGACTGACACCATTTTATAAGTTCACAAGAATATAAATGTATTTGTTTTGAAGTTTAAGTTAAACTATGTTACAGGTGCATTCGGTCGGAGATATCATACACTGGATAGTGCTAATTTGCTTTCGAGCCTTGCTGACAAAACAAAATAGCTAGATGAAAAGTCCACGAATATATTGATCACCCCTCGTATTTCGTTTCTTAACAATTTAAAACAGCCGATCAGGGTGACCTAGACATTATCCATTTTTGTCGATCCCGCTTGCGGTGAGCGAGACTTAGTCGCCACTTTTGGTGTGCGTGCGTGCGTGCGTCCGTCCGTCCAATTTGTCCGGACCATAACTTTGTCATGCTTTGACCAATGTTGCCTTTATTTGGCATGATTGTTAACCTCCATGAGGCGGAGTGTCAGGCCCAACCTCCAGGTTCCTATCTCAAAGGTCAAGGTCACAGTTGGAGGTCAAAGGTCAAATTGAAGCTTGTCCGGACAATAACTTTGTCATGCTTTGACCAATGTTGCTTATATTTGGCATGAATGTTCACCTCCATGAGGAGGAGTGTCATGCCCAACCCCCAGGTTCCTATCTCAAAGGTCAAGGTTGAAGGTAAAATATCAAATTGAAGGCTAATTTAAGTTGTAGCCATTTTTCAACGTGCGCCGAGGCTCGACATAATTTGCCCGAGGGCACGAATTTCTAGTTTAATTTAGTTAAAGTTAACTACTAATTTAGCCTCTCCACAGCCACTACCTGACCACAACGTTCAATATAAGCGACTATAATTGTTATTACTGTGGAGAGTTTCTACTGTACTCATCAAAACCCATTTTGTAAACAATGGGCAATAACTTGAGACATAGTTGACGAGTCTGTGCAAAACATAAACTTAATCTGCTTGAGAGCATAAAGACAATTGAGTCAAGTACCTTATTTTTGGGTACACAAACATAACAGTTCGAAAAGTGACCGATTGGGAATTATGTTCAGTGTATATAAATAATATACCTTTAGTTCAGCGATAAGGTATATTGCTAGATTTATCAGTTTTAATGTAGATTTATAAAACAAAATGTTTTTACATAGCTGATTGGAAACGCCTGTTCCAATACATATTGTATTGGCTTGTATTGTACGTGATGCCATGTATTTCTTGTAATCGAATTCCTCGACAGATCAAATACTTAATAAATGTTGGAGTGAATGACATGTCTAGGTGATAAGACATTGGAGGAATGGTTAGCACAGAGATGTCACGTGGAATGATTGGATTGTAATTAGTTCTATAGAAGACATAAGTCTAGAACGTTGATGAGCTTTATAACATTTATCGACCTTTGATGCTTAACCTTTGAAGTTCGTTGGACTTTGAGACATTCTGATATTCTCACAAACACATTAAACCATTGTTTTGTATTCATTGCCGCATTTATTTCATAGACCTGTCAATTTGTAATGTAAGATACCGCAAACAAACTTCCCGACGTATATCACTTTTGGCCAGGAAGATACCGGCAGCATTTATTTAGGTAGCTGGCGACGTACCAAGCGGTTCGTACCATATAAGGATGAGATGGTACGGTGGTCGAGAGAATACGGATATACTGCATTGTTTCATCATAATCTATGCAAAAGTGTACTTTGTCGACTTGTCTGTCGCAGTCGTATACAATCGCAACGTGTATGTTAATCAATGATTGATCCCGTTGTCGAATCCATTTACGAAATAAACGAAAATTGATCCTCTAAAAATGGTAAGAATTGTACAGTATTATTGTATTGAACCGCAACTTCACTTCATTAATGTTCTAATTTTGAACTCAACTGAGGAAACGAGCCGTATAAATTTATAGATTATATATAAATGCAACTAATCAATGCGTCGGATCAGTCTATTAAAACTATTTCTTGTAAATTAAATGCATGATATACATTTCTTAATATGATCATATGTGTTTATATTTAAATGCTGGCAGATATCCAAGAGATACGTACCGACTTCACAGAATCAATCAATGTTCAATGAGTATAACAGAACATTATCACATAACCTGTGGTTCATGGGTGCCGTAAAGCCGTGCCGTAAATTTCGTTCGTCACTCCAAAACTGTGCAATACATATTTAAATGAGCTTGACGTTAGCCAATCCATGCATTGATCCGTCAATGACGTCAGGATAACATCAACGTCGCGATGACGTCGCGCTCATTGTACATTATAACAGTATGTCCATGTTGTTAATTTAATTGAGTATAATAACGGCTTTCAGAAATAACACGGTGAACTAAAAATATTTTTAGTTGGCCATCTTACATTTTGGGAGTTAATCCCCCAGTTGTGTGCATACCGATAGGTAAAACCACAGGTGGTGGTATCGATATTTACTATTAGCAGGATTTAACAGTTGATCTAAAAATGTCCATCATTTTACTCCGGTCTTCGTTTTCCTAAGCAGGTAGTATTAAAGCTTTACGAATATGTAGGTTTTTTACGAACACTCTATCTAAATCTCCACTCCATTCTCAAGGAAATTGATATATTTTGGGCAAGAAGTCTGTGATTATATTCACGAATTAAGGTCGAGGATCAGGTTAATTTGATCGGACTTTACATTAAGTAGATTGCTGGCACTCATAATGAACTTTTATATCTGCCGTACGGCCTAGTCGGAGTGGAATATCGCTTTTAGTTGACTCACTGTATCACTGCTCTTGCATGCTTCATCTGGGGTATTTCAATGTCATAAATGTCTTAGATAATATGATAACTTAAATATCTCAAAATGCAGCCTCATTGTAGACACCAAGCACAAACTGCATGTTCTAATCTCTCGAAAATTCATTCTTAACTTGGTTAATTACATAATTTACTGTAGTATGTTTTATAAATCTTCTACACGAGAGAAAAAGAAATACGATATTTGTATGCTTAAACATTTCTCTGCTTTTTACAGCATCTCGATTTGAAAAGAAAAATACAAAAAAAAATGCTTTAATCTCAAGTAAACATTAACTTGGGATCCATGAAAACTGTTATTGTTGTAATATTAGATTAGTCTTAATTTAGAGGTAGAATAAAGAGTCAAGTATGTGGTTTAATATGTGTAATTATCTTTTAAGTGGTCGTATTACTGAGATAGTCTTTAAGTTGAGATTTACTGTAAGTAAACTTAGTGTCTACCTCTTCTAAACAGTTTATAAATGTGTATTTTATTTAAAGTAGAATAGTTGTATCTCTATTCGTACGTTGATCTAAGCGTATGTTAAAAGCTGCTTTTTCCACATGCATGTTATGGTTATTTTATGTTACGTGGGAGAAAGGCTTAAATATATGTGGATTAGCCTAACTGATTTACAGCAGTACCACGCTGTTTATTTGAAAAACACATTTCTGGAAAACAAAAATAGTATATCTGGAAATATTCGATTAGCAATAATTCAATTAGAGAAATATCTCACGTTCTATAAACAAACCCAACAGGAGTTCAATGATCTCGTACTGGGTATATAGTTGGCATGTTACCGTGGTTTACATATCGCTGGCTTAGAAGTAGAAGGTCGTGAGTACAAAATCAATATTGTGAGAAAACAAGAAAAACCTGTCTAAAAAAACTCTTTACCTATGGAAAAACAAGCTTTTTAAACTTCTGTTTGGTAAGTTAAGATTTTCATGAAAACAGGCTCATAAGATGCCTCTCGTGATGTAGATTTCAAATATAGGGTCGCATTCTCAGTCAGCGTCATGTTTTATAGCACAGAACATTTAACATGGTTTTTATAGCACAGAACATTTAACATGGTATCCTTAATTAATTAATGCTAACTGATGTGATATGGAGTTCTGTCAGTGAAATAAAACCTATATCAGTCACTGGTTATCACCTACAATGTGACTGATATAAGCTCCCCCTCACAGGGACAACTTTAATTTTACCAAAAACTCAAAGCTAAACTGTCTTTAACTTTTTTTATTACTGAACGGAAACATGTCATGTAGGGGTTTATATTCTTATCAAGGCCATATATATCAGTGCTTATCCATTGTAAAACACTCTTACGGTACAATATGAAAATACACGAGATTAACTATAGTAAGGTCAAAGGTTCTGTACTATGCATGTATATATCTTGATCTATAATATTATTTACAAATTAATGATCTTAAGAATTAAATAAAGCACCTTAAGAACGCTACAAATGCTCCATATTACACAATTGTTTTCAAACATTTCCGAGGGAGCATGCCCCAGATCCCCTAGCACAATAGTGAATCCACATAATTATATGGCTAGCTACGCGCCTGGAATGCATCGTATAATTATGTAAATCAAATTAAGTTATATTCGCAACGAAGAGTGAAAAAACATTTTAAACATGTAAGATAACCCTGTAGTACTGGTCAGGAAGCTGACTTGGTTTGCAAGCGTAAACAGTCACTGCGAAAAACCCCGCGGCGCCTCTTCACAATTGGACAGAGTGTTGCAAAGGCAATGTGCACGCATCAATGATGTTCAATCAATAAAAATAAAGACAATGTCATGTGTTTAACCCCCTTGCACACGTTGCACATCATTGTGAGACAGCTGGGCGAAGCTGACATGGTAAGGGAACTCCATGGCCGTTCTCCTGACTTTCTACAACCGCCCAGAAGTCTATTTGCTCTCTCAAGTGTCTCTTCTTTGTTTTGACTATATCAACACGACTTCTAAACGGTCTCCATCCAAGACGTTCTCTCAAGGTAGGCACAAACATCATCCAGTCATCGACCCTCACATCATTTTGAATGGTGGCTAATAATATGACGTTTTTGTTTGTGAACAGGACTATCCTTGACCTCTCAGGATTCTCTCTAGATAAGATAAAACTATTCTGAGCGTCCATTTGACTTTAACCGAACTATTAGAACGCTCTGAGATTTCTGTATATCTTTCAGTGACCGCTTTGTTGCGGTTCCCATAAAATGTCATTGCATGTTATCAATTGATTGACCACGAAAAATGCATTTTTGATCATGCAGCGATGATACACGGGTCTCCGAAACATCATTTACAAGAGGTCACTATGGTCGCATGGGGCATAACGATTATAATGAAACTTTATTGCAGTATTTTGAATCTTAGTAAACATGCAAGTGCTATTGGTGTTGGTGTTTGGCGGGTTGTGAGTAGTGTTTTGTCAGTGTTCAGCCAAATAAGGCAGCCAATAAATGCATGCAATTTTCAGCTGGGGTGTGATATTTTTAATAGAAAAATACCCGTTCCCTGCCAAAAATTACTGATCAATAACAAACAAGTTATCTGCTAGGTAAAATCAACACATTGTTACTTATCTTCCCTAGACTGCTTTGCATTTTCATGACAAAATCATTTCTGAACGAATGCAGATGTGCAAACATGTGTGAATGTATGAGAAATTTTTCAAATTAATGCATGATAAATACACGTTATGTAGTTTATGATTAGACACAGTAAAACTATATCACCATAACCATGGGCTGTTTGTTTCTCTTGTTTTGAAAGAAAGTTATATCGACACACTGCTGTGTCTTATCGATGTGTATAGATTGAATTGCAACTAACAAGTTATTTTTCTTAAAAACATTGATTCCGGTATAAGACAAATTCTGGTTAAATGCCAATACAGAGCGGTAATTAAATAGAAATACGACCTTTGAATCATAGAAAATAAACCAACTTGAGAATTGAGAAACAAGATTGAGGTCTAGATAAAAGATCACTATGGTGTCTCGAGTCCATGGAGAAGTTATATTCATTTATCCTTGTGACCTTATTATGTAGAAATTAATAGAAATCAGTTGTGGTTAATTTTTTCAGTCATACCGACTAGCTCAGTTAATACAGTGCTGGGTAGGTCATCTGGTAGTCTGTCTATGGAGACCCTATGTTTAATTAAAGGAGGCTACTCACCAGTCTACTCTTTTTTCATAAAATAGTTCCATTTGCACCCAAAACATAGGTATCATGCCCAAAATAAAATCTAGCTAAAATTAAAATAAAGTTATAGATTTTTAAAAGAAAAAAATCAAATGATTGAATTGTTATCGATATTTTGAGTATAAACGTACATTTGGTGTAGTGAATGACTCGTTACCCTCAAATATCTGCGCATTTAGTATGACAAAATGTCGGCCCCATTGATTTAGTGGTTAGAGCGTCTGTATAAGTAACGGGGTAAGGTGACTTCTGTTCAGTCCGCGACACATCATTGAACTGATTGGTTGAGCATTTGTTTTCAAATATATACAAGTGTCCCTAAAACCATAACCATTAATGGTTCCATGTTTCCAATTTCCGTTTTTCGCCTGACATTGTTTAGAAGTTATGGCGTATATAAAGGTTGGATAGACCAGACAATCATATACGTATTTGGACATCGTGTTTTATTGGATCTGTCATTCATATATGGATATTTGCAGTATTGTTCTGTCCGAACTCTATACGTCTACAATAAAGCCATTCTGTACTTCCTGGCTGCCAGACCGATCTTGTGTTTTGTAACAGCATCCAGTATTGACAAAGACAAACTGATTATAGTGTCATGTTTATTTCTGTATTTAGACATCGGGGTTCGTTAACGCGCAGCAGACCCCATAAAATGTCGCCCAATTACATTACGGATTACGCACGTAGCTGACTGTGTTATTTTTATGTCTTAATGTATTGGTCGTGATTAACACGGCTTTACTAGTTCGGGAGGTTTTGAAAGATGTTTTAAACAATTTGGGAAGATATGATCGATATAATTTTTGTTATTTTGAAACGTTACTGTCGGGAATTATTCCAGAATCCTTACCAACTTGGATCGAAAACGCACCCCGTCACATAGACTGACATTGAAGCCACTAGACCGCCTGAAGCCAATGAAAAATATCACCATAATTCAGTGTTGCTGGCCATAAGCCAAAGTATTTTACATTTCTGTGATAATCACGTCTACTTGTAATAGATACTAGTACTAGTGTTTAATCTGAAGTGTCTTCTTACAAGGGTTATAGGTCGAACAACACATTGTCCGAGGCGAAGCACTATTTAATTAAACTAACTATGATGTGTGCCAATCTAATAGTTATATAAGAGAAATAAGAGTATGTTTACAATTAAGTCTAAGGGCTGTTATTATACACATATGCAAGTTACTAAAATTACGCACCTCCAAAGTTTAATGTAACATAATTTTTGAGGAATGAGCCCAAATAAAGTAGACTTTTGGTTCTGATTTCAATTATATCGTAATTTTTCAAAATATACATATGGTTGACTATTCGCAACCTTTATTGCATAATATAAGTTAAACAAGTTACATGTTTCAAAATACTAGTACTAATACTTATACTAATAAACGCCAGTCATGATCTCAACACTGACGCTAAAAATAATTGAGCAGACTAATAAAACGTTTCCTGTGTACAGAACTCTTATTTTTAAATCGTACATTTTTAACGGTGACGAAAGTATAAAAGAACGCAAGAATGTCAGACGAAAAAGAAAATACTGCGCAACAATACTGACGTCAAGCAAGCGATGCTACTATTGACCGACCGACGATTGGATATATGAGCGCTATAGAACCGTGCGCCAACTTCTGATTGACATTTGCAAATGTCAAAAGTTGTCTGAAACACTCGTGTTAAAATTTACATTATTATACAAGTATGATTTTTAAATTAACAGGTCAGGAGGATGAAAATTGCGACAGCGATCATCGATAAACTACGAAGACGACGTTATGAAATCGACGCTGGCGGGCACCGGGTGACAGTAAGTGACAATTTTGTATTGCATGTAACGTTTCCCAGGGTTGTAACTTCGTCTTGAAATACTCTAAGAATATGCTTGACATATTCCGATAAATGTTGATATCAGTTTGGTAATCAGCAATTGAAATATGCTTGAATTATAGCAGAACTACGTATTTTATACCATCCCTCGTAGGTATGTAGTAAAGATACAACATCGAAATAGTATCTGTCAGATCTATTCATATAAATAAATAAACATTAATTGGCTTATGTTTTATCAGATCAAATAGCAATAATTATATTTGTAAATCTAAAATTACATGTTTCTTTGAAAATTGATGACAATTTACCAAAAAGTCCAAATTCTTATAGTAAAATCCAATTGTGAATGTAAGTTTTGTTATGTTTTACATGTGTATTTGAATATGATCATATAAAACACTGAAGCTGTTTGTTGCATAGCACACATGTGTTTGATTTCCAGTAGGAATTGTTGTCATCTCCGCAGAAAATGAGTCGAATGTCCAAATCTAGTTGAATGTTGATATATCCCGCACATTCTCGTACACTTATGAATCACTGCCACTTGTTTGAGTTTTAAATTTCTGCACGTGCAGTCCCAACAACATTCACGTACCTTTGGTTGATACATTCTAAGTCTGGATTTTTCGAGTGTCATTTGGTTATGTTCGGTATCCATCTTGTTTTTTAAGGTCATCTGACTTTATGAGAGCCAATCAGTGGAGAATTAACACTACCACATACATCAGTAACATTATGATTACCAGTACGAAAACAACAGGGGCGATAATCGAGTAAAAACTGTACATAAACCCTATAAACCCTGGGGTTGAACTCGGACCAAGTGTTGTCGTAATGTTCATAATAAAGCAGGTGTCATATTAATATGTATGACTTATTTGTTATACAATGTTTAAGGTGACCGTATTTAAGGTCAAACACATACTTGTGACTAAGGTCCAAATACACGAGTAGTAATCACAACTTACACCGTGTCTGCTGGTGTTTGAATGCAGTCATAAATCCAATAAACCATTATAGACAGTATTCCACGTTAAGAAAACATCATTCCGTTCACCAAAACACAAAATTCGAAGCTTCACAAACTATTTATCCGTATAATTCGCTCGTTAACTTTTAGAAATTCAATCTAATTGAACATATTAACGCCATCTTCACAATACGTGTATTTTATACTGCAAGTATATCTATATTTAGTGTTGCAATATAACAAATTCTGTAATCTTCGACGGGATGGAAACAATCTGAGTGATTGAAATATAATGCTAAGATTTGTTATATCGCAACTGAGTCAGTATCAGCGATATCTATCTAACACGTTAAATCACCGAGAACGATTTTGCTGAAAGTTTATTTCAGATAATTCACTTTTATGTTGCAGTTTCACAGAAGATTCCATTAGTTCATTAAACCTTTTATTTTCATCTTTACATGCTGTGAAATTGCTGTTCTGTCGACAGTGCTACTGCTAAATGGGCAAAATGCATTAAACACTCACCACCAATCTTTGTTATAAAACACATTGTAAAGCTAAATAAAAGCTTAATATACTTAAATCTATTTTCATATTTTTGTTCCACAAACTATCGCTTTAGATCTTTGTTTCCCTAAGTTGAAAGTGTTGTTCTGATATACGTTATATACTTCACCAATAAAATATTATCTCAATATAATGCACATCCTTTGCCAAGTAATCTTTTCCCCGTAACTGAAATATATTTTTGCGGAGTAATATAAAGTCCCTATTCTAAGAATTGGTTTTCTACAAAATCTCTTCTCTTGTATCGTACCTATTTACTGTTTTCTCTCTTGTTGCCTATCGATATTTACCCCCAAACATCAGGCGTTGTTTCTTTCTTTAACAATCATTTCATTGCAGTAATTCTCCTAAGAACTCTGGCATGGTGACAATTTACTTGCTATTTCAGTGTAGACAGTGATTGATCCACGTGATAGTTCGATCTGTTTTCCGATTTTTTACTCCTACATTTTTACATTTCACGTATCAACTGAATCTTTACATTTGCTAAACTCTGGCTGCTTAGGCTAATAAACAAATAGAAACATGCTACAGTAAGTGCTCACGCAGTAACAAGTTGTTAAATCACGATGTTCCGATATGAAACCATCAGATCAAAGCGATTAGAAGCCCAACAAATGACTCTAGTCCTGTTGCTGCATATGCCGGTATCACAAATGGTTGAGGGGAAAGAGAAAAACAAGTTAAACTACATGCATATTTTTTCAAATTCAATACCTATGCAGTACATCATCTCTATTTCCAAATATCTTGCACATTCATAGTTTACCTAGTTTCGAGTACTCACTCGGAAGAATGACCGAGTACTCGCGTACCGATTTTAGTACTCCTTGCCATCTCTAGTTAGTATATTAACTTTTATAAAGCTCATATATGAATAATCTTGCGCTATTCTGTGTTCTATTGTGTTCTGCTCTTTTCTACTTATCGTGTTGAGTAGTCATGTACGCAGTACTTTATACCAATGATAGACAAACACATTTTTTTCGAACTTCACATAAAAATCGTATTTATCAACTAGAGTTTTCATCGGTATGTGGTAACGCACCTTACCACTGTGTATTGTACGTACAAACAACTAAATCCCAACGACATACAATTAACGCTTCTGTGCATTGGACGAACGGACATATAATTATGTTCATGTGTAATTTGTAATATTGAAACATAATTATACTGTTCTTGCCCACAGTTTGAGGATCATATAGAAGATTACACAATTGTAATTTGTTAGACTCGTAAAATAAAGACTTTACTTACTTACCTTACTTGCGTTTAACAATACTTCCCGATACCTTGATGACATTTTAAATATCGATAATCCTTACTTTTCGAATAAGATCATAGAAAGTTACCCTGACACTAAACAAAGCTAAATCATCCGATACACACGCATCATTCCTAGACCTCGATCTTGCGATAGAAGCAGGTCAAATCGTTAGTACAATTTACGACAAGAGAGATGATTTTAATTTCGAATCTGTAAATTAGCCACACTTGGATGGAGATGTTCCACGGTCAACTTCATATGGTGTTTACGCTTCTCAATCCGTTTTCCTAGAGCTTGTTCTCGAGTGGAAGACTTTAATACTCGAAATATTTGTATTAGTAATAAGTTACTGCAACAAGGCTATCGCTTCCATAATTTTCGTTAAACTTTTGCAAAATTTTATAGGCGTAATTCAGATCTCATTTCTAAATATGGTATTAATTTAAAGACACATCTGCGACAAGGTCAGTCTCAGCCTGAATTTTATGGTGATTTGGGTCATAGTCACCTTCATGGTGTGTTTATCAAAATTATAAAACGTTTTCTGAGTAGAGAGTATGACCCTTTAGTTTTGCAAAGGACTGCATGCTTAGAAGTGGGTCCATTTACAGCTCGCCATTATGCTTCCTATTTCATTGTGCGATGACCGGACGTTATACAGACTCTATGATATGCCTAACCTCAAGCCTTTTTGGACGGCTGGCATTGATGCCTGTCTGTTACATTGTCTCGTCGTACCCTTAAATGTTTTGCTCTCTTGTTGCTCTGACTTCTGATAGGTTATTGAGTACTCTCTGTGCTACTCGATGGACGTTATTTATATAATGTTTGATGTTTTACATTATTTTATTACCTGTTACTGTTGCCTTTTTGTTAGAGGGCATTACATGGCGGGAAACTTTTATTTACACTGTAATGTGCTATAAGGTTGTCTATTGGGTAAGTGTGAGGTTTGGTGCACTGTGAAATATTTAAGCCCCCAGTGTCATTTGTCGCTGTCCATACCAAGGCGGAAGCCCTTTGGTCAACCTTCCTCTATGTATGTATTGTCCACTTTATAGTAAAAATACAAAAAATATTTCGCAATTGTGCCTTTTTGTTGAACTTTGTTCATTTGTATATGCCATTCTGCAATGTCGTTGTCCAGCACAAGGCTGCTTCATATCTTTCAAAATTACATGTACACTATAAATATGTTGTAGATTGTCCTTGTGGTGTCCGGTTGTTGTTTTCTCGTCACATGGCTCTCGTTCCGTTTTAATTTGACTGACTGATGCGGCAGACTTTCGGGACGGGATGCCGTGTTATCAGTGCTTTCTGTGTTTTTAATGTTTGCTGTGCTCAGCTGGTTAAGTTAAGTGCAGCCTTCCCTGTCTGACTTAATATAATCTTTATGCCCCTCTTGAAGCATGCGTCATTGGTGTATTCCTTCCATTTGACTCTTTGTTGCATTTCGTTTTTCAACATTTCGGGTACAAAACGGACTAGGAAAGAAACAGAGACAGCTCTTATCAGCATAAAAAATGATAAATGCAACATTAAACCGAGTTTGATGCTGACTACCTCATATCACAGAATGATAAATGTATCATTGATATTTTTTTGTTAATGAAATTGATGTACATTTTAGAAGACATACCAATTATACAATATTTTTTATTTATTCTTCATCAATGATACAGTTAGCTGTGCCTCATATTACGGTATTTTCCGAATCGATCTCCAACTCAGGGAAATAACTCCTAAATAACATTGAGCACTGTTTTTCCAAGAACATGTATAGTAACATCCTGCAGCAGCTGGGTTATAAAATATAAGGGCTGAGTGGTAAAATTAATACAAAGCGTCAAAACGACAAACCATTGTATTACAAAAGGTATACTACGGCTTTTGAATATTTTATTTCGATTCTATCATGATTTATGCGGGCAATTATATATTAAACCAGTGTTCATTTAGCTGGAACCTTGACACTGAGCTTTTTCTACTTTTGTCTACTTTTTAGGATTTCGGACAGCTTAGACTACTGTTGGAACTAGGTCATTCAGCTTGGGCATGCAGTTTGTAGATTGCTGAAACTGGTTCATTTAGAATTTCGACAGCTTGGACATGGGAGGAAGATGGGCATTGTCCCTTTTATGTTTTTATGTTTTCTGTGCTCGGCTGGTTAAGCTGAGTGCTGCCTTCCCTGTCTGACTTAATATTGTCTTTTTACATTGCGAGTGTATGTTGTTTACTGTCCTTGTTTGCCTACATGACGTTATCAAAAACGACGTTACGGAATTTCCATCGGTATATCAATCGTTATACAAATCTCTGTTTGTTCTTTGTCTGTGTAGGCAAACTCGTCGGTCATGTTAGACACACTTTTGTAGCAAGCATTAATGTAGTTGTGACATTTTTGCTTGCTAATTGTTTTATTGGTCCATGTGACTTGTATTGTGTGTTCTTCTTGTGTCGTTCGTGCTCTGTTGTTTCGATTAAATGCTGTCTTTCTCACGGCTGTCCGATTTGTTATTACCTTTGTACTTCAAATAATTGAATCACATTACGAGGGCCTCATGATTCCAGAATTCCACAATCTACACTTACTTACTGCTTGTTTTAAAATATTTCAATAATCCAAGGAGTACATGGAACCGGATCCGCTTAACATTTATTGTGCAATGTGTAAACTAATTGCATTCTTTAATATATTGATTTTAAAAAAAAAATGTATACACATTTAAATGTATGGCCAAACATGGCTGTTTCTGTAAAGGCTAGATACTGAAAATTATGACGTCACAAGATAAAGTATAATGTGTGCTATGATAAAAAGGCGCTAAGTACTGTCCAACCTCCGGCGGGACTCGAACCCGCAATCCCCGGCTTAGGAGGCCGATGCCTTATCCATTAGGCCACGGAGGCATACATTCACCAGTACATATTCAAGTCATTTTAATAAACACATAAAAAAGATCAAGGATATTTAATATTTTCTGAAAAAACTTCGCAGGGGAAGATTCGCGGCTGACCATTTGCCGAACGAACACAAAATGATTACATCAACTCTTACATGTAGATTCGATGCTGTATACGATCAGTGGATCATAAGATGGCTTAAGTGTATCGGACAGGAACAAACGTCGATAAGGAGTGACCATTAAGGGATTGGAACGATATAGATACGGTGATGTGGATGATGTCTTAATGTTTAAAAAGTCCGCCTGATAGCATCAGTAAACTTTCACATATACACACTTGTGCAATTTTCTACAGTGCCATAAAACCCACAATGCACAATAATAATATGCAGTGTACATTAAATAAGCAAATGCAATCATTTGACGTTCTTTCTTTATTATGATGACGTCATGGACGTATAAAAGCGGAGTCAAGTATGAATGCATTATTAATAAAATGTCTTATTATTTCGCACACACACACGCACACACACACACACACACACACACACGCACAAACACGCACACACACGCTCACTAATTCCACCACCGGAAGATCACCTAGACAGCAAACAAAAAGATTTGAATTGTACACAATCGTTTGTATTTTTGTCTATGATGGCGTAACCTGTGAGAAACACATGTCCAAAACATTAAAGAGTACAATTAACCCTTGTCCTACAATTCTAGAAACCAAATAAAAAATAAAATACTGTGTTTTAGAAAAATAATGTTTCCGCTGAGGATTGAACTCAGGACCTTCCGCGTGTTAAGCGGATGTGATAACCACTACACCACGGAAACAACTTGTTTTGCAAATCGCCTAAGAGTCACTTGTTCTCGAGATTTGTTCCTTTTCGAAACAATTACTCCACTGATCGTATACACCATCGAATCTACATGTAAGAGTTGATGTAATCATTTTGTGTTCGTTCGGCAATCGCCCACCCGCGAATCTCGATGTGCTTCTACAGTGTAAATGTGCTAAATATACCTTATAGAGAATATGGAATATCCTTTATTGTTTTTGATGCGTAATTCAAGGTGACTTGGATATGTATTGGTGAATGTATGCCTCCGTGGCCCAATGGATAAGGCATCGGCCTCCTAAGCCGGGGATTGCGGGTTCGAGTCCCGCCGGAGGTTGAACTGCATATTTTTATTATAGCACGCATTATAATTGATCTTTTTGACGTCCTAATTTTCCGTAACAAAAACAGCCATGTTTGGCCATACATTAAAGTGTGTATAGATTTTTAAAATCGATATATTTAAGAATGCAATTAGTTTACAGATTACAAAACTGAACCGGTTCCAAGTAGCGATAGACTTATTGAAAATCATCAAAACAAGCAGTACGTAATTAGATTCAATTATTTAAAGTGCAAAGGCAATAACAGGTCGGACAGCAAAGACAGCGTGTAACAGAAGACACACGTATAACACACAGTACAAGTCACACGGACAAACAAAACAGTTAGCAAGCACAAATGTAATAACTACTTTCATGAGTCATATAATTTTATCCAAAAAAGTGTTAGCGATTGCTACCACAGTGCATAGAGCATAAGTTTTATAGAGCAAAGATCATTAAGGTGGTAGGGGATATACTGGGGTGAGGGGGTCCCTGAAAATAACAAATATTTAGTGTAGAGCTTATTTATGGGCACCAAAAATTAAATTGGTATTTTAAAGACTCAATTCTGTATTCATTTTGTAAAAAGATGGTGTTTATTATTTTGAAAAATCATAGAAACTAAATATCAGCTGGCTCTGAAGGATTTGCTACTCTTCAAAATGGAGGTTACCACCACTGGCGGAGAGTTAGCGTCGTTAGAAACCGCGAAAAAGTTTGACAGCAAATAGCAAAAATCAACTGGTTATGGGAGACACTTTTCTTGCTGAAATAACCTTGCTCAGGTATTCTATTTATGTAAAATGGAGCCAAATATATGATTGCATTAGCTTTAAATATACTGTGTATGCTGTGAAATTGGTCACTTTTGTATTTTTTACTAGAAATTGGAGGGGTAGGAGGAAAAACAAAGGGCCATAACTCCACAACCCAAGGTTTCAGCCTTATATTTGGATGCTGTTTTCAAGTCATGTTGTCTAGGCCCTGAGACTGACACAGAAAGACATTATTGCCTCATTGGCTGTTTTCAAGAAATAGGCTTGACTGTTCGCGGCCTGTCGGGAACCCGAAAATCAGCCAATAGTATATCCCCTGCCACCTAAGTAAAGTAAGTTCAACCAAAACAAACAGAACAGCATATACATATGTTTCAAGACTACAAATTGAACACACATGTCCGTTCGTCCAGGGCACAGAAGCGTAAATTGTATGTCATTGGGATTTAGCTGTGTACTTGACACAGCGGTAAGCGCATTTGCGTGCTTCTAAAATTCTGTGTGCAACTCCTCCTATTTATGCTCATTAGTTTGTGAGGATTAAGATAACATTATAAAACTTGCTAGCTTTGCAGGTAGCTTGTGCGAAAAGACACAACTTGGGATTGAACATGCGGGTCAAAGTTACCGTTACTAAAAAATGAAAATACGTCTTAACTCAATAACTTTTGTTAGGAATAAGATCTCATTGTGAAACTTGCAGTGTATATAGCTTATGTCTACATGTCACTGCAATTGACAGGAGGCTGTTGGAGGCCAAGGTCACAAGTAACTTAAAATAGATAAATTGTTTTTGTTCAATAACTTTAGTCAGGAATGCGATATCATGATGAATCTTAGGTAGTAGCTTTTGTGAAGACAATAATTGGGATAGAAGGTGGGACTGGTTGGATCAAGATCAACGTGAACCTGGTTTTCGTGTAATGCCTGCTTCTTGTTGTCTATGTTTATTTTGTATGTTGTATATTTGGATATAGTAAAATATATTTTGTGAATATTTTTGGATATAGTAAAATATATTTTGTGAATATTTCAAACATTTCTCATGGAATTGAAAGGAAACTTTCACATAACTTATGATATAAAAATATTTTTTGTATTCAATAATCTTTAGTACAATTATTTTCCCATCGGCGGGGGATATGGCTGCCTGTGACTGTTTCTTGTTAGTATTTTATTTAAAAAAAACCCATGTGCAATTCGAAAAATGTATTTGTCCATAATTGGTATAAAGAACTGCGTAGACGACTACTCCGTGCGAATTTTAGAGATGTTTGCGTCTTCGAATAGAACATAATAGCACAAGATTGTTCATATGTTAGCCTTAATATACTAGTACTAACGCAATTAGACAGCTGTGTATTGTCAGATATTTTCATACTTCTTGACATATTATATATGGTTCAAATGCCTCTTTTTCATGTTTTCATACTAATACTAGATGCTTTTATTACAAATGTGTTATTATGCCCCAGCGAAGGCGATGAGGATAGGGTAATGGTAGGCGTCATTCCGTCCGTCTGACCGTCAGTCTGTACTCACCCACTTGTAGTTGTGGGGTATGGAACAATAGGCTATATTTAGATTATATTCATTCCGTTGCTTACGGAGTGCAATAAGTTGCTTCTGGGTTCGATAAACAAAAGGATGAACAAAACTAAAACCCACAATGTCAAGACAGCGAGATCGTCCGTCCGCCTTCCGTCACAGAATTACTGTTATGATGTCTCCCAGCGCATATTGTCAGGATAGTTGTATTCGGCCATTTATGACGGAGTAATGGCCCTTTGTTGATTTTTTACATATAAACTCTTCTGTGTGCATCTCCTCCTACTTTTTTTCAGGAAGTTTGATGAAACTTTCACAGTTGTACCCTCATGACGTGCAATAGCGCATATTGTGATGTTTTTTTATTTTGACAGAATTATGTGTTACCTATAGAGAAAACACTTTGTTTTTGGTGGATAACTTAAATTCGGAATGAGATATCACAATGAAACTTGCTGCGTAGGTAGCCTGTGTGCTGACGACACATGCAATTGGAAGTGGGGCCAATGGGGGTCAAGGTCACCGTTACTACAAATAGAAAACATGTTTTACTCAATAACTTTGTTAGGAATGAGAGAAATATCAGATATCATTGTGAAACCTGCAGTGTATATAGCTTATGTAAAGATGTAACTTGCAATTGACTGAGGGCTTATTATAGTCAAGGTCACAGTGACTAAAAAAAGATAAATTGTTTTGCTCAATAACGTTAGTTAGGAACGCGTTATCATAATGAATCTTGCTATGTAGGTAGTATTTTTTGTGATTTAGACAACAATTGGGATCGAGAGTTTGACTGGATGGATCAAGGTCACCGTCAACCTGGATTTTGTTTAATGTCTGCTTCTTGTTGACTTTGTTTTTTTTTTGTTATAAATTTGGATGTAGAGAAAAATCATTTGTGCATCTCAAACATTTCTCATGGAATTGTAACCAAACTTTGACATAACTTATGTTAAAAAACATTGTTTGTATTCAATTATTTTCCCTTCGGCGGGGGATATGGTTGTCTGCTTATTGTGTACTATGTATTTTATTATAAAAATGTATTTGTGTATGAGCCGGTGGCCTAAACATCAAATAGATATTGAACTTGAACTTTTAAAAAATATGCATGTTGTTGAAATATTATATGCTTTAAATGCCATTATATCATATGTTCAAACAAATACTTCATAGATTACTATATGCTTGTTATGTACGTGGGATGTTCAGAAATAACGTTGATTTTTATTTTGGTGTTCGCATTTGTTATAGTACGAAAATAATAGATACACCATCATAATTCGGAATCTTTCTGCGACCAGTACACCAAATTAGGTAATGTATTTCATTATAAAAACTGCATGGTCCTATCCAATAAATATTAAACTTGAACTTGAAAATATTTATGTTGTAAAACTAGTGTTTTTCTTTCTCACAACTATTTGTGATATATGCAGCAACATGACTAGCGTCATTTGATGGGCTTCTAATCGCTGTGATCTGGTAGTTTCATATCGAAACATCGTGATCTAACAACTTGTTAAAGCGTGAGCATGTAGAATGTTTCTGTTTGTTTATTAGCCTAGCCAGAGTTTAGCAAATGTAAAGATTCAGTTGATATGTGGAATGTAAAAATGTAGGAGTAAAAAATCGGAAAAACAGATCGAACTATCACGTGGATCAATCACTGTGTACACTGAAATAGCAAGTAAATTGTCACCATGCCAGAATATTTAGGAGAATTACTGCAATGAAATTATTGTAAAAGAAAGAAACAACGCCTGATGTTTGGGGGTAAATGTCGATAGGCAACAAGAGAGAAAACAGTAAATAGGTACGATAAGAGAGAAGCGATTTTGTAGAAAACCAATTCGTATACTAGGAATTTATATTACTCCGAAAAATAAGTTCAGTTACGGAGAAAAAGATTACTTGGCAAAGGATGTGCATTATATCAGAATATTGAGATAATATTTTATTAGTGAGGCATATAAAGTATACTAGAACAACACTTAGGGAAACAAAGATCTAAAGTGATAGTTTGTGGACTAAAAATATGAAAATAGTTTTATGTACATTAAGCTTTTATTAAGCTTTACAATGTGTTTTATAACAAAGACTGGTGGTGAGTGTTTAATGCATTTTGCCCATTTAGCTGTAGCATAGTCGACAAAACAGCAAGTAAACAGTGTGTAAAGATGAAAACACAGAATTAATGAACTAATGGAATTTTCTGAAAAAACTCTGTATAAATGTGAATTCTCGAAAATAAACTTTCAGCAAATTCGTTCTCGGTGATTAAACGTCTTGGATAGATAACGCTAATATTGACTCAGTTGCGATATAACAAATCTTAGCATTATATTTCAATCTCTCAGATTATTTCCATCCCGTCGAAGATTACAGAGTCTGTGATATATTAACAACATAAATAGATCTACTTGCAGTATGAAATACACGTATTGTGAAGATGACGTTAATATGTTCAATTCGATTGAATTTCGAAAAGTTAACGACCGAATTATACGAATTGTCGGATAAATAGTTTGTGAAGCTTCGCATTTTTGTATTTTGATATTTGCCTAACGTGGAATACTGTTTATGGTTTATGGGATTTCTGAGTGCATTCAAACAACAACAGTCACGTTGTAAGTTGTGATTACTACTAGTGTATTTGGACCTGAGTCACAAGTATGTGTTTGACATTAAATACGTTCACATTAAACATTGTATAACAAATTATTCATACATATTAATATGACACCTGCTTTATTATGAACATTACGACAACACTTGGTCCGAGTTCAACCCCAGGGTTTATAGGGTTTATGTACAGTTTTTACTCGATTATCGCCCCTGTTGTTTTCGTACTGGTAATAATAATGTTACTGATGTATGTGGCAGTGTTTATTCTCCACTGATTGGCTCTCATAAAGTCACATGAACTCGGAAAACAAGATGGATACCGAACATAACCGAATGTCATTCGGAACGTCCCGACTTAGAATGTATCAACCAAAGTTAGCTGAATGTTGTTGGGACTGCACGTGTAGAAAGTTAAAACTCGAACAAGAGACAGTGGTTCATAAGTGTACGAGAATGTGCAGGATATATCAACATTCAACTCGATTTGGACACTCGACTCATTTTCTGCGGAGATGACGACAATTCCTGATGGAAATCGCGAATTCCCTGAGATTCAAACATATGTCTGCTATGCAACAAACAGCTTCAATGTTTTATACGTTCATAATAAAAATAAACATGTAGAACATAACATAAAATTCATTCACAACTGGATTTAACTACAACAATTTGGATTTTATTTGTACATTTTACGATCATCAACTTTCAAAGAAACATGTATTTGAGATTTATAAATAATTATTTCTAAAGGTAAGCCAGTTAATGTATATTTATTGATATGAATAGATCTGACGGATACTATTTCGATGTTGTGTCTTTACTACAAACCTACGAGGGATGATATAAAATAACGTAGTTTTGCTATATTTCAAGTATATTTCAATTGATGATTATCAAACTGATATCAACACTTACCGGATTATGCCCAACATATTCTTACAACATTTCAAGACGAAGTTGTCACCTAGTGCCCGTCAGCGTCGATTTAATAACGTCTTTGACGTAGTTTATCGATGACCGTCGTCGCAATTGTCATCCACCTTCCTTTTTAAAAAAAATATCATACTTGTATAATAATGTTAATTATAACACGAGTGTTCAGACAATCTTTGACATTTACAAAATGTCAATCAGAAGTTTGTACACGGTTCCATAGCGCTCAGATTATTCCCTAATATTCAATCGTCGGTCCGTCAATAGTCGCATTGCTTGCTTGACTTCAATACTGTTGCGCCGTACTTTCTTTTTCCTATGCAATTATTGCGTTCTTTTATACTTTCGTCACCGCCAAAAATGTACGATTTAAAAATAAATGTTCTGCGCAATCATTTTAAGCGTCAGTCTTGACGTGTCTCCGAGATCATGACTGGCGTTTATTAGTATTAGTACTAGTATTTTAAAACTAACTTAAAATTATCTTATCTTATACAATAATAGTTCCGAATAGTAAACCATACGTATGTTTTGAAAAATAAAGATATAATTGAATTCAAAACCAAAAGTCTACTTTATTTGGGCGCATCCCTCGTATAGATGACGTTTCATTAAACTTTGTAGGTGCGTACTTTTAGTAACTAGCATACGCGTATTACAACAGCATCAAGTCTTATTTGTGTACATGTTTCTCTTATATGACTATTAGAACGGTTCACGTCATATGTACATTAATAAAATAGTGCTTCGCCTCGGACAATGTGTTGTTCGTCCTATAGACTGTTCGTTCGGCAATTGCCCTGCCGCGAATCTTCCTCTATGAAGTTTTTTTTTCAGAGAATATGGAAAGATTTATCACATTTGGATGCGTTAATCAAAATGACTTGAATATGTACTCATGAATGTATGCCTCCGTGGCCTAATGGATAATGCATCGACCTCCTAAGCCGGGGATTGCTGGTTCGACTCCCGCCGGAGGTTGAACAGTACTTTGCGCATTTTTATCATAGCACGCATAATGATTTATCTTGTGACGTCCTAATTTTCAGTATCTAGCCTTTACAGAAACAGTCATGTTTGGCCAAACATTTAAATGTGTAAACAATTATTTTAAAAAAATATATATTTAAGAATGCAATTAGATCTAGTTTACACATTGCTCAACAAACGTTAAGCGGAATCAGTTCCGTTTTCTCATGGGACTATTAAAAATCATCAAAACAAGTACTAAATAAGTGTAGATTGTGGGATTCTGATCACATACGAGACCCTCGTAATTTGATTCAATTATTTGAAGTGCAACGGCAATAACAAATCGGATAGCCGCAAGAAAGACAGCATTAAACCGAAACAACAGAGCACGAATGACACAAGAAGAACAGTACAAGACAGATGGACAAAAAACAAGCAACACTGAATAGTTGCTTTCATCATTCATATAATTTTGTCCAACAAAAGTGTAAGCGATCGCTACAAAAGTGTATATAACATGGCCGACGAGGTTGCCTATATAGACAAAGAACCAACATAGCGTTGTATAACGATTGATATAATCCGATGACGTCGTGTAGGTAAACAAGGACAGTAAACAACATTCACTCGCAAAGTAACACTGGCTTAATAAATAATTGCACGCATAAATCATGATAGAATCGAAATATAATATTCAAAAGCCGTAGTATACCTTTTGTAATACAATGGTTTGTCGTGCTGACGCTTTGTATTAACCACTCAGGCCTCCATATTTTATAACTCAGCTGCTGTAAGTTGTTACTATACATGTTCTTACAAAAACAGTGTTCAATGTTATTTAGGAGTTATTTCCCTGAGTTGAAGATTGGTTCGGAACATACAGTAATATGAGACACAGCTAACTGTATCATTGAGGAAAAAAATTGGTACGTCTTCTTAAATGTTTATCAATTTCATTAACAAAATATCAATGATACATTTATCTGTGATATGAGGTAGTCAGCATCAAACTTGGTTTATTGTTGCATGTATTATTTGTTTATTGTTTGTGTTGATAGCATAGTCTCTTTTTATGTCCTAGTTCGTTTTGTACCCGGAATGTTGCAAAAACAAATGCAACAAACTGATTCAAATGGATTGAATACACCAATGACGCATGCTGCACAAGTAAGGTAAGTAAGTAAAGTCTTAATTTTACGAGGCTAACATATTACAATATTTCTATCTTCCATATGGTCCTCAAACAGTGGGGAAATGTCACAAGTAAAGTAAAGTAAGTTAGACGTAAACAAACAGAGCAGTATAATCATGTTTCAAGATTACTAATGCCACATGAACACACATGTCCGTTCGTCCACGGCACAGAAAGGTCAATTGTATGTCATTGGGATCAAGGTGTTGTACTCGCCTCAGCTTTAAGACGTCTTACCAAATATCAATTTAAAAATAAGAGTTTTATGTGAAATTCGAAAAAAATCTGTTTGTTCATCATTGATATAAGTACTGCGTACACGACTACTCCACACGATTATTAGACAATAGCAGAACCAAACAGAACACAAAATAGCTCAAGATTGTTCGTATGTGTGCTTAATAAGAGTTAATATACTAACTACGGATGGAAACGAGTACTATTTTCGGTACTCGAGTACTCGGTCATTCTTCCGAGTGAGTAAGCGAAACTCGGTAAACTATCAATATGCATGGTATTTTGAAATAGAAATGATGTACTGCATAGGTCGTGAACTTGAAAAATATTCATGTAGTTTAACTTGTATGTCTCTTTCTCACAACCATTTGTGATTTGTGCAGCTACAAGACTAGAGTAATTTGTTGAGCTTCTAATCGCTTTGATCTGATAGTTTCATATCGGAACATCATGATCTAACAACTTGTTAAAGCGTGAGCACTTACTGTAGCATGTTTTTGTTTGTTTATTAGCCTAAGCCAGAGTTTAGCAAATGTAAAGATTCAGTTGATACGTGGAATGTAAAAATGTAGGAGTAAAAAATCGGAAAACAGATCGAACTATCACGTGGATCAATCACTGTGTACACTGAAATAGCAAGTAAATTGTCACCATGCCAGAGTTCTTAGGATAATTACTGCAATGAAATGATTGTTAAAGAAAGAAACAACGCCTGATGTTTGGGGGTAAATGTCGATAGGCAACAAGAGAGAAAACAGTAAATAGTTACGATACGAGAGAAGCGATTTTGTAGAAAACCAATTCTAATACTAGGAATTTATATTACTCCGCAAAAATATATTTGAGTAAAGGGGGAAAATATTACATGGCAAAGGATGTGCATTATATCGAGATAATATTTTATTGGTGAAGCATATAATGTATATCAGAACAACAATTTCAACTTAAGTAAACCAAAGATCTAAGCGATAGTTTGTGGAATAAAAATATGAAAATAGATTTAAGTATTTTTAGCTTTCATTAAGCTTTACAACGTGTTTTATAACAAAGACTGGCGGCGAGTGTTTAATGCATTTTGCCCATTTAGCTGTAGCATTGTCGACAGAACAGCAAGTAAACAGTGTGTATAGATGAAAATAAAAGGTTTTATGAACTAATGGAATTTTCTGAATACGGCTACATAAATGTGAATTCTCGGAAATAAACTGTCAGCAAAATCGTTCTCGGTGAATAACGTGTTAGATAGATAACGCTGATATTGACTCAGTTGCGATATAATAAATCTTAGCATTATATTTCAATCGCTCAGATTATTTCCATCCCGTCGAAGATTACAGAATCTGTGATATATCAACAATAAATATAGATCTACTTGCAGTATAAAATACTGTGTTGTGAAGATGATGTTAATATGATCCATTCGATTGAATTTCGCACAGTTAACGAGCGAATTATACGAACTGTCAGATGAATAGTTTGTAAAGCTTCGATCTTTGTGTTTTGTCGAACGAAACGACGTTTGCTTAACGTGGAATACTGTTAATGGTTTATGGGATTTTTGACTGCAATCAAAAACTAACAGACACAGCGTTATTTGTGATTACTACTCGTGTATTTGGACCTTAGTCACAAGTATGTGTTTGACCTTAAATACGTTCACCTTAAACATTGTATAAAAAATAAGTCATATATATTAATATGATACCTGCCTTATTATGAACATTACGACAACACTCGGTCCGAGTTCAACCCCAGGGTTTATAGGGTTTATGTACAGTTTTTACACGATTATCGCCCCTGTTGTTTTCGTACTGGTAATCATAATGTTACTGATGTATGTGGTAGTGTTTATTCTCCACTGATTGGCTCTCATAAAGTCACATGACCTTAAAAACAGGATGGATACTGATCATATCCGAATGACACTCGGAACGTCCCGACTTAGAATGTATCAACCAAAGTTAGCTGAATGTTGTTGGGGCTGCACGTATAGAAATTTAAAACTCGAACAAGAGACCGTTATTCATAAGTGTACGAGAATATGCAGGACATATCAACATTCAATTGGACACTCGACGCATGTTCTGCGGAGATGACAACGATTCCTGATGGAAATCGCGAATTCTCTGAGATTCAAACATCTGTGTGCTATGCAAACAAACAGCTTCAGTGTATAACATGATCATATTAAGAAGAAACATGTATTGCAAACATACATTCAGAATTGGATTTAACTACAACAATATGGATTTTTGTATACTTCACTGTCATCAACTTTCAAAGTAACATGTAACTTGATATTTAAAAATAAGTATTGCTTTTTGATCTGATAAAACGCTCGGCAGTTAATGTATAGTTATTGATATGAGTAGATCTGATGAATACTATTTCGATGTTGTGTCTTTAATACAAAACTACGGGGATGATCAAGAATAACGTAGTTTTCCTATAATTCAAGTAAATTTCAATTTATGATTAACAAACTGATATCAACATTTGTCGGAATATGTCCAGCATATTCTTACAAAATTTCAAGACGAAAATGAAACTCTGGGAAAAGTTACATGCACTACAAAATGGTCACTTACTGCCACCCGGTGCCCGTCAGTGACGTCGTTGATGTAGTTTATCGACAACCGTCAACGTGCTTACCTTTTTATTTAAAAAAAATCATACATGTATAATAATCTATAAGGTGATCTTTTACATTTCAAAATGTTATTCCGAATTTTGGTGCACGGTTCCATAGCGATCAGCTATTTCCCTTATAGTCAATCGTCGATCGGTCAAAAGTCGCATCGCCGGATTGACGTCACTGATTGACGTCACTTTTGTTGTGCCGTATTTTCTATTTCCTCCTCAATTCTTGCGTTATTTTATACTTTCGCCACCGTCCAAAAATGTACGATTTAAAAACAAGAGTTCTGCACACAAAAAAAAGTTCTATTAATCTGCTCAATCATTTTAAGTGTCAGAGTTGACGTATCTCATACCATGTTAATTAACATGCGTGCTCATACCATATATATATTTTGAAAAATAACGATAATTGAAATTAATACCAAAGTGCTACTTCATCCCCTCGTATAGATGACGTTTAAATAACTTTGTAGGTACGGAATTATAGTAACGTGAATTACTATAGCACTTATTATGCGTCCAGTAATGAGAAAGGCGGGCAAATTTGATATATTCCACGTGGATTAATCAGATGAGCACCATTTTTCAGAGATGTTTTTAGAATCAAACCTCTGAGCCGTAACCATTTATATACACTAAGTAAAGTTTAGAGCTAAAATTGCGATCACGGCATCAAATAAATAAAATTACAGTACCAAACCGACCATATTTGTTTACTGCAGTAGTATTAAATATCAAACTTGCAACAGTTGACCAAACCAATTCATGTTTTTAAACATCACATAATCCTGGGCGCACTATACTTGTATACAGGTTTCTCTTTAAATTATTAGAATGATGCACATGATAGGTACCTTTTTAATTAATAAGTGCTTTAAATGACAATGTTCAATAATACAAAATGAAATAATTATCACAGTAAGTATGTTATGCTTTTAATTGTTACCTGCAACACTGAATTATGTATTATGGTCGAACATAATATTTTTTTTTAGCTTTGGTGGTCTAATGGTTACCAATTCCACCTTGGTAAACGTCCGCATTGGTAATAGGGGTGCGTGTTTGATCACAGGTGGTTAGGGTTCTGGCATAATCTCCATCGATTATATACCGGCGTATGACGGTATTTCCAGAAATGGATGACTTAGTGCCAGATTGATATACAGTGCCCACCAGAAATAAGTATACAGACGTTATTTCCCCATTTACTTGACTGTCTGTAATAACACTATTTGTAAAACAATGAAACAACACTTTTTTTGAAGAAAAAGGAATATTTTTGTTTACTTTATGTAAAAAACATACATTAATTGGTACCCTAGGTGCAAAATAAAGTTTCCCGATTGAATGGTAACTTAGTCACAAAAAGATGGAAAATTCAGCATTTTAGATCACATGGGTATTTAAATTCAGAACATATTCATCTTGATTTCTATCTCTGTTTTGACTCATTTAGTAACTGTAGTTTCAGAAACAAATACAATTATGACTGTCTGATAAAAGGATAATTTAACCAAGTTAAATTTAGCAACAATTATTTACTGTATACTTATTTTTGGTGGGCACTGTATATCTGTCAAGTGTCAATTTAACAGAAATTCTATTGACCGAATTTTTCAATTTTTTTAAAAACATCTTTCTAAAACTGCCCAATTCAACCAGTAAAGCCGTGCTGATCACGACCAATACATTTAGACATAAAAATACCAGACAGCTACGTACATAATCCGTAATATAATTTGGCGACATTTTATGGGGTCTGCTGCGCGATAACGAGCCCCGATGTCTAAATACAGAAATAAACATGACACTATAATCAGTTTGTCTTTGTCAATACTGGATGCTGTTACAAAACACAAGATCGGTCTGACAGCCAGGCAGTACAGAATGGATTTATTGTAGACGTAAAGAGTTCGGACAGAACAATACTGCAAATATCCATATATGAATGACAGATCCAATAAAACACGATGTCCAAATACGTATATGCTGTCTGATTTATCCAATATATATATATACGCCATTACTTCTATACAATGTCAGGCTAAATACGGAAATTGGAAACATGGAACCATTAATTATCATGTTTTACGGACACTTGTACATATGTGAAAACAAACGCTCAACCAATCAGTTCAATAATGTGTTGCGGACTGAACAGAAGTCATCTAACCCCGCTACCTATGCAGACGCTCTAACCGCTAAATCGATGCGCCGATATTTTGACACGAAACTAATTTGTCAAACTAAATGCGCGCACATGCGAGGGTATCAAGTCATACACTACACCAAATATACGTTTATACTTCAAATACCGATTATAGTTTAATCATTTGAATACACGGTAGGATTCGAACTTGCACGGCTGACAAAAGTTATAATACAAAAAACAGTCACGACCATTCGGATACGCAAACGAACTCCTCTTATTTGTTATAAGTGTATGAATAGTTAATCCCAAACCAACCTTTATCGAAGAATGGATTAAACCTACCCTTTTACAATAAAACAATGAAGACAATGCCCTTATCATTACATTACAGTATAAACTGATGTTTGTCTTATTATCACACAGGAGTGACACGCGTTCTTTGTATACAATGCTGGTATAGTGTGCACATGGTTTTGAGAATGTCGGGGAAATTAGGCGGATTCATTAGTTATGCACCATTTATCAATGATGTTTCAGTACAAAACTGACTATATACAATGTATGTTTACTTAGTAATTTGTACAATCAATTTTGCAACAATTGACCAACAGTTGTTTCATGTTGTAAACATCATATTATCTTGGGCGCACTATATATATGCATACTGTCGATTCAAAGATATCTGTCAAAACCGCCAGAATGTTCCATTTCTTAATAGGTAGATGTTTGTATTGACCAATCAGCGCTCTTATTTTACTCATACCATCTTTGACCATAGCTTTATTATTGAAATAAGCGTCGTATATTTCATTAGCGTTCTTAGCGTAGTGCGTTAAATGCATGGTTTCGGCATAAATCATTGGTGAAATCCAAGTGAAGGTTCGAATCCAGTCTGATACGCTTTTCTTTGTTATGCTTTTTATGATATTTTTTCTGGTGTTTTATATCGACAAATTAATTTTATCATACTTTTCTTTGCGAAAAAAGTACCTGGCTTGATATAGATACGCTATGTTTTTTATATATATTTACTAGTACATTAAATGCAAAAAGTACAGAAATGTCCAGCTTCATGGGATGAACGCATTCCTGGTGTGCTGGAATACAAATGCGAATATATCTAGTTTATTCATTGTATGTATGTAATCACCGGAATAAGCAAAAGCATTAAAAATATACATAGTTTCAGCAAAATTAAAAAAGATCTAGGCATTGTTGAGATTTGAACTCGCAGTGAATTGTATACATTTTCAAAATAAGACTCACAAAACCATAGCTGTTAACCACTCGGCTATAGGGCAGTTAAAGTTTTGATCATTTAAATGTACTAATGATGTTAGGACATAGTCCTGACACACCTGTAATAATCGATCGTGTTGAATGTTTGTTTACGCGGTTGTGACAGATAACTTTGAATCAACAGTACATCACCATATTATCTGACGTACATGTATTATTGAAATATACGGCATTTATGTTTACTTGATACAATCACATAAAAGGACAAACAAGAAAGGCTATCAAATATCCGGCTACAAAATAAGTCACAATTAATACCCCTCCAAGCTAATACTTCGGTAGAATACTGAGTTCATTGAATTAGAATATTTACAATGATTCAGTCCTGGAAACCTAGAATTGTCATGATTATATGCAAGAACGTAAAGACTGTACGCAAAAGAAATCGTTATTGTTGTTATATCCATCGACAATTCCTTTTTCAACATCTTTTAAGGTTCTATTCTATGCAGCAACTAGTGTTCTATCTTTTATATTCGACAGACAGTGCTCTATCATATACGACAGATAAAGCTCTATTATAGTTGCCCTTAAGCTCTATAATATAAGGCGAACAGTTGACATAATCTAAATATTGATCTAACATGTACGGCAACCAGATGACCTAACCAGCATTGTATCAACTGAGCTAGTCGGCTTGACCACAAAAAGGATTAAGCACAACTGGTTTCTATCAATTTCTACATAATAAGGTCAGAACGATAATATCATTTTCTGAACGAATGCAGATGTGCAAACATATGTGAATGTATGAGAAATTGTTCAAATCAATGCATGATAAAATACACGTTATGAAGTTTATGATCAGACACAATAAAACTATATCACCATAACCATGGGCTGTCTGTTTATCTTGTTTTGAAAGAAAGTTATATCGACACACTGCTGTGACTAATGTCTAGCAAAAACATTCAACGCCATTAGTTACGCAAAACACCCGCGAAGTGTATAGATTGAATGACAACAAACAAGTTCTTTTTCTAATACAACATTGATTTCGGTATAAGACAAATTCTGGTAACATGCCAGTACAGATCGGTAATTAAATAGAAATACGACCATTAAATGATAGAAAATAAACCAACTTGAGAATTGAGAAACCCGATTGAGGTCGAGATAAAAGATCATGGTGGTGGCTTGAGTCTATGGAGAGTTATATTCATTTACATGAAAATGAAAAGCAGTCTAGAGAAGATTAGTAACCATGTTGTTTTACCTAACAGATAAATTGTTTGGTATTGATCAGTAATCTTTACGGGAACGGGTTTTATTGTAATTTTTATTTTTCACCCTAGTTGAAAAAGGGCATGTACGCGGGCGCGCGTCTTTTACTGGCTGATAATGAATTTAAGGTGAACTGCGATGGCTATATCTGTTGGGCGTCGTACTTGGATGAACACTGACGAAAACACGACTCACAACCCGCCCAACACCAACAACATTTGCCTGTTTACTAAAATTCAGTATGATCATTTACGCCCTATGCTACCACAGTGACGTCTTGACAATGATGTTACCGACACCCATGAGTGATTGCTGCACGATCAAAAGTGCTTTTTACGGTAAAAAAATGTCATGTAGTGGCATTTTATGGAAACCACAGAGACTTGCAGAGCGATTGCGGTGCAACAAAGAGGTCACTAAAAGACATACGGAGATAGCTGAGCGATCTAAGAGTTCGGTGAGAGTCAAATGGACTCTCAGAATAGCTCTAACTGATCTAGAGACTTTACTGAGGGATCAAGGGGAGTTCCGTTCACAAACAAAAACGTCTATTGTACTATTTTTACTCCCACCTTTTGAAACCGAAGGCCGACGTTAAATGACAGACAATAAATCAAATGTTAAATTCTGCTAATAGTAGGTACGAGGATCAGAGGTTAACTTGTTCGGCCTATACTCCTATGATTAAGAGAAGCATCACGGCATGATTAAAACATTTTACTGAAACAGGTTTACTTTGATTCGTCTATAGCTAAAATAGTATTGGTAATGTTTCAGAAATGGTATGATATGGATCTTGTGATAAAAACGGATGGCGAAATTAAATCAGTTGTACCCAATACTTAAATCTGACGTACAGGGAAGAATACAACTAGGGAAAAGTTTCACAAACATACTTATCTATGCGCGACGTACTACGTGTATTATACCGTGCTCATTGTGTGTGAATATCCTACCTAGGAAAGTGTTGTGTTTGTTTCGTCGTTGAGTATACTGGTACACTCATGGTGCACTCAAATATACTGATGTTATTGTTCTGTTATACTCATTGAACATTGATTGATTCCGTGAAGTCGGTACGTATCTCTTAGGCATATGTCGGCATTTAACTATAAATACACACATGCTCATACCAAATTTATATCAAGCATTTAATTTACAAGAACTAGTTTTGATAGACTGATCAGATCCAATGATTAGTTGCATTAATATATAATCTATACATTCATGCAGCTCGTCTTCAATAGTAGAGTTGATTTGAGTTCAATATTGAAATATTATTGAAGTAAAATTGCGGTTCGATACAATAATACTGTACTATCCTTAATATTTTTTGGGGATCAATTTTCGTTTTAATCGTAAATGAAATGGCTTCGACAAAGGGATCAATTATTGATTGACATACACGTTGCGATTGTGTACGACTGCGATAGACAAGTCGGCAAGGTACACTTTTGCATAGATTATGAAGACACAATGCATTATTTCCGTATTCCCTCGTATCAATATCCACATGCTTATATGGTACAATACTGATACAGCCGCTTGGTAAGCCGTCAGCTACCTAAATAAATGCTTCTGTGTATCTTCCTGGCCAGAAAATGCTTAACGTCGGGAAGTAAACTATGTTTCCGGTATCATA
This sequence comes from Spisula solida, assembly GCA_947247005.1. NCBI lineage: Eukaryota > Metazoa > Mollusca > Bivalvia > Venerida > Mactridae > Spisula > Spisula solida. The sequence goes on along the minus strand of OX365957.1, from coordinate 38,344,001 downwards.
TATTACGAATTGACAGGTGTATTAAATAGATGTAGCACTAAAATACACAAATGGTTAACTGTGTTTGTGAGAATATCAGAATGTCTCAAAGTTCAACGAACTTCAAAGGTTATGCATCAAATCGTCGATATATGTTATAAAGCTCATCAACGTTCTAGACTTATGTCTTCCATAAAACTAATTACAATCCAATAATTTCACGTGATATCTCTGTGCTAACCATTCCTCCAATGTCTTATCACCTAGACATGTCATTCACTCCAACATTTATTAAGTATTTGAACTGTAGAGGAATTCGATTACAAGAAATACTCGGCATCACGTACAATAAAAGCCAATATAATATGGAATATCAGAACAGGCGGTTCCAATCATCTATGTAAAAACAGTTTGTTTTATAAATCTACATTTAAACTGATAAATCTAGCATTATACCCAATCGCTGAACTAAAATAGAACCAAAGAGGTGACTGTTTATAATTTATATACTGTAGAAACTATCCACAATAATAACATTTGTAGAGTCTCATATTGAACGTTGTGGTCAGGTAGTTGCCGTGACGAGGTTCAATTAGTAGTAAACTTAAACTAAATGAAAAATGGATAATGTCGTTGTGGTGTATAAGTGGTAGGTGAACAAACTGGCATCCTAGAAACATTATGTCTAGGTCAACCTGACCGGCTGTTTTATATTGTTGAATAAAACACGCATCATGAGAACCATAGGTAAATGTATCATTGATGAAGAATAGCTTTGCAGAAATTGATATATTGTCTAGTAGATATATAAATTTTACAAAATATTATTTTTTCTTTTCTTTAATGATTCAGTTACCTGTGCATAAAACGTGAACTAAAATAGCAAAACAAATATAATCTCATGAACTTATAAAATGGTGTCAGTTGAATTGTAAAGTACAATAACATCTCTGACCTACAACTGTTACTGTTCCTGACAAATGTATACACAAATAGTGAACTCGTTACTGAAGTGCAATCTATCCACTTACAAAGTATACTTTACGTGTAATTCAGTAATCAATTTATGTTATGATACTCTTTTTCTTTCGTAAACGTCGAAACAACGTTTATGTTAATTTTAGCAATAAAACAGATACTGTTATACAGCGAATACTGAGCTATAATAATACTTAAATAGTGCTAAGTGCGTCAGACTGGCACATGCATGATAAAACTACATTGCAATTGTATACACCAATTTACACGTGGGTACAGAAAGGTAATGGTAATATATCTGAATTGGTACTTCTGACGTGGAAAACAGGTAGGAGTACATGTTGTAATTGATCAGTTTTTATAGAACTTAACATAAAGTTAAGAGTTCATCGCATGCATTAAGTAACATTTAGTGTGCTTAAATACGCGTTTAGTGGTATTTAATATATGTAAAACGCGTCTATTAGTGGCATTTAGAGTACTCTGCCCGCGTTCAGTGGCATTTACATTCAGTGTGCTTTACACATGTTTAGTGGCATTTAGTGTGATTTACATGCGTTTAGTGAAATAAAATGTACGTACAACGCGTTAATTGGCATTTAGTGTGCATTACACACGTTTAGTGGCATTTACTGTACGCAAAACGGTTATATTGGCATTTAGTGGCATTATCTCACGTTAAGTGGAATAAAGTGTAGTTAACACTCGTTAAGATGTATGAATTTCATGTTTTCTGATAGATTTGTGCACAGATTGCTGTAATGTTATCATTGACACTGAATAAAAGGATAACATACATAGTGAATACTAGGTTAGTGCCTTATATTACTTGAATTTATTGGGTGAGTTGGAGAAATTTTAATCGGCGAGCCAAGGCTCGCCGAATAAGCCTTTTGGACACGAACACAATAAATTCAAGTAATATATTAAGGCACTAATCCTAGTGTTCTATTTATCCTGCAACCCTTTTCTAACACAAAACATGATTCTTTCACCTTTAAAATACGAACACAAAACCCTGTGGAACCCGCGCAACGATATCGAAGCATCGGCATTCTAAGGTCTCCAAATGAAATCTAGTTCCGTATTAAAAGGCAAATCTGAAAACTTAACGATAATTCACCAGTTACGCACTTCATTAATACACTCAATAAACACACCTACAATTTAACATAAGATGCACTACATGTAAACACATTTTGTGTTTCAACGTCGAATCTCTCCAAAACCTATCAATTACATTCTAGAAACTAGAAGTTGTAATTACGTGAAAACATACATGACGTCACTCAGAACATGACGTTTCCCGTTTTTTATAGTAACAATGCAAGTATGTTCCCCTACCAAACAGATTTAATGACAGAATCAATAGAATAAATCAGGCCCGTGACGTGTTTAGGATTCAAATATACCAGGCCCCGCTCCAATAATTGGTTGAACTTGAGGTTGAAAGTAGTCCCATGTCATGTGACCACATATTACTAGTAACCTAATAAACCTCACATGGCTTGATAAAGATAAAATTTACACGACGGGCCGATTTCGAGCTAATAAAGGCCTAATAGTAGGATAAATTGTTGTACTTGTATAAATATAAGCTATACCATGGTATCAGCTGTTTTTATGAGCGATAAGGGATATGTTTGCGTTCCGTCCCGTATAAATTGCGGTACGGACACGCCACTGTCATGTTTGGAAAGGGGGACAACTGTTGATCCGTCCTGGTACGGACACACAGTTCTTTATACATTCCTAACTGGTTCCCACAGAATTACGCAGTTAAATGAGTCATCGAGTTGTTTGTTAAATTTTAGATTGTATTTTGGACATTATAACGTTTTTTGACGTGTTATATTTACAAACATTGGTGTTTGCAGATACTTTAGATATACGAAGAAAGGAAGTTAAGTTTAATTAAGCGCTAAATTACCGTGAATTGGTTTGGCGCGTCGATTAAATCGACAACGACACAAAGTGTACTGTTTTCGGATAGACATTTGTCAACTACTAAGGTAAACAAACATCATGGATAATCCAGTTAGTGTTGCTGTGATTGGTCACAGTTTCATACGCAGACTTTCTAATTGTTTTCAAGATATTTTCCCTGAAAATTACGATCTCATGGAGTGCTCGGTGCACCATTTGGGCCTGGGTGGACTGGTAGTTTGTAGAAAGAATGAGAGTATGAGCCAGTGTATTGTGCGGTTTAAACAGAAATTTCACTCGTTTTTGCGGAGATGCAAACCTAAAGTCGTGGTCGTGCAGTTAGGCGAAAATGACATTGACTCCAATATTGAAGCATTAGTGATAGCCAGCGCCATGGAGGAGATAGGGCTTATGCTACTGAAAGACTATGCTGTGGAGAAAGTGTTTATTTGTGAACTATTTACCAGACAGAGAACAAGGCACATATCAGTGGACAATTACTTGTATAAACGTAGTGAGGCTAACGAGATCCTTCAGACAATGCTGGAACAACATCAAAATATCAGATTCTGGAAACACAAACGAATACTTGAGGCACAAACACCAATTTTTCACGCAGACGGGGTTCACCTTGGTCCATTTGGTCAGAGGCGCTTCTACAGATCTATTAGACATGCCATCATGACTGCATTCAGGCAACTTAATGGATAGGGAAGTATGGTAGTTTATACTTTTATAAGTCCATACCATTTCATAACGTCTAAATGCAGAGATAAATATTGTGTTTTATTTATGACAAATCAGTATATATATAATATATGGCTCAATGCATTCATAATCATATTTATGCCTGTCTACAAAGGCTAAGTACAAGGCTGATTTATTATTGAGGTTTATTTTATGAGAGTCTATCATATCAGAACTGATTTTTCATTTAATGCATCTTATTTTATTTATGTGTGTCTATATGGCTTAAGCGCAGGACTGCTTACGGCAGTTTATATAATGCGAGTCTATATGGCTTGAGTGTATGACTGCTTAATGTGGTTTTTCTTCTGCGAGTCTCTATGGCTTTAGCGCAGGGCTGCTAAGGGCAGTTTAATTTTCTGTGAGTCTATATGGCTTTAGCACAGTGCTGCTTATTGCAGTTTATTTCTGCGAGTCTATATGGCTTTAGTGCAGGACTGCTTATGGCAGTTTAATTTTCTGCGAGTATATATGGCTTTAGCGCAGGGCTGCTTATTGCAGTTTATTTCTGCGAGTCTATATGGCTTTAGCGCAGGGCTGCTTATGGCAGTTGAATTTTATGCGAGTCTATATGGCTTTAGCGCAGGGCTGTTTATTGCAGTTTATTTGTGCGAGTCAATATGGCTTTAGCGCAAGGCTGCTTATGGCAGTTTAATTTTATGCGAGTCTATATATGGCTTTAGCGCAGGGCTGCTTATTGCGGTTTAATTTCTGCGGGTCTTTATGACTTTAGCGCAGTGTTGTTATATTTTGTTTATTGATGTTTATTTTATGAGAGTATATAAATTTGGCTTCACTGCTTATTGAGTTGAATTACTGCTTACTGATGTTTAATTTTTGAGAGTGTATATGGCTTTTAATACTGCAGGGCTGATTCATGCAGTTTGGGTGTATATGGTGTTAGCTCATGGCTGAATTTAGCAGTTAATTTAAATTTTCCAAAGTGTATGTCTGGCTTGTATGGCTTTAGCACATGGCGTCCTTTTGAAGTTTATTAATTCCATATGAGTCTATATGGCCTTAAAGCAAGACTGCCGGGTTATGCAATACATTTAAAAGGAAATAATAAAAAAAAATGATAATAATAAAAAATAAAACAATAATGTATATATATAATATTATATATAATGGACAATTCTGAGATGGTTTTACAACCAGGATGATTATTAAGGTTTATTTCATAGGTATAGGGATATGGTTTTGGACCAATGATGGGTATTAAAGTTTATTTTACTGCACTGCAAGTCTGTATAATTTTAAGGCAGGACTGCTTAAGGTAGATTATTTTATAATGTATCAGCATACATGGCCTTAGCACAAAAATTAAGGGCCAGGTTAATTATGATAAAATGTTTAAATGTTTAGTAATACAGCGTGATTATTTTTCAGAGAACATGCCCCCCAAGAGAAAGGGCCAGGTCAACGACAAGGGTCAGGGATCCAAAAAATCCAGACGTTCTCATACTGCCACGGTTCTAAATCCAACAAATGACTCTGCAGTTGCAGATTTAATGCCAGACCAGGCCAATATTAGTGACACTGTGACAGCCACCATAGTTCAGGAAATTACTAAAAACATAGAGAATATAGTAGAAAGGAAAGTTGCAGAGTTAATGAACAATCAACGGTCTCAGAACGAAGGATTGGTCAGTTCGCCAGTGCCAGACAGTCCATGTGTGACGGCATCCACAGAAGCTTCTACTCATACCACTGGAACAGCCATCATTGATAACTCTCCATTTGTTCAAGGTATTGGCAGCACTGGGAACACTCCCATTGTTTCTATTAATGCTTCAGCAACTATCCCCCTTTTTGCATGCGTTCCGTCTAAAATTAAAGAAAAAATTTGGTCTGATGAATTTGTTGAGCTTTCATCACTTAAGTCTCAATCAAATGACACATTACAACTAACAATATCAGCAACTGGTGTTTCAACAGTAAGCCAGTCTGCTCCAAAAAAATTCATCAACATTGAACAATGGACAGATTTGTTTGCTGTCTTTTGCTCAGTGTACAGGTTAAAGAGGCCAGAAGCAGCAGATTCTCTGGCCCAGTATGCTAACACTGTTCGCTCCATAGCTAGGGCTAAGGGCAACTGGTATCTTTATGATACTAACTTTAGACAGCTTAGACAGTCTATCCCATTACCATGGGCATGCATTCATAATGAATTGTACATTAAGGCTCTAACACAAAAGCAGCCCTTTCGTACCACTGCCCCTCAAAGTCAAAGGGGCCAACAAAACAAGACATGCAACAAATTCAACAAAGGCGAACATTGCACAGGTTGCACATACCAGCACAAATGCAAGAAGTGTGGTGGTACCCACCCACTATTCAAATGCTGGAAAAATCAAGACAAGTCGTACAGAAACGACGCGTCTTCAAACAGTCAGTCCAACAGTAACAGCCAATACAACAATAAGGCAACCAACAACAAATCAAATAAATAAGTTGACCACACCAATTGTATGGCTTAACTTACAACAATTGTTAAAGGGATATGACTCCAGTTCAGCTGATTTCATAATAAAAGGGTTTCAACAAGGTTTTAAACTTCATTTTCATGGTCCACGAGTTGGTTCAGACAGTCCAAATTTAACGTCTGCTTTAGAACACCATGAGGTGGTATCAGTTAAAGTTAAAAAAGAATTGGATGCAGGTAGAATTTGTGGTCCATTCACCAATAAACCTTTTGAAAATTTGAAAGTTTCCCCCATAGGGGTTGTTCCTAAAAAAGAACAAGGTCAGTATAGGATGATACACCATTTGTCTTACCCTAGAAATAAAGGCACATCAGTTAATGGCCAAATTCCACCAGAGTTTACTGAAGTTAGCTACCAAAATGTGGATGACGCAATTCAATTAATCAAAGCGATCGGTAGATATACCTATATGTCTAAGACGGACATTAGTTCTGCATTTAGAATCATTCCCATCAACCCTGAAGACTATGAGCTGTTAGGTTTTAAATGGGATGATAAATATTACTATGACAAATGCCTGCCTATGGGGGCTTCGTCAAGTTGTCAGATTTTCGAAAAATTTAGCTCTTGTCTCCAGTGGATAGCACAAACAAAGTATGGCATAACACATGTGGTAAAAATACTAGATGACTTCCTGTTCCTGGCTAATTCCAGACAAGAAGCTCAGCAATCATTAGATTCTTTCTGTAGCATGTGCGCATTCATTGGGGTACCCCTTAATGCAGATAAAACTTTTGCACCTGCTCAGGTCATGACATTTCTAGGCATCACACTTGATGCTCACAAAATGGAAGCTAGATTGCCATATGAAAAAATTGTTAAATGCACAAATTTGCTAGAAGAACTTCTATCAAAAAACTGTTGTACATTGCGCTGTCTGCTGTCTTTGGTTGGAATGCTTAATTTTGCATGTTCAGTGGTAAGGCCCGGTAGAGCCTTCCTTAGGAGGTTGATCAACTTGACTATTGGGGTTAAAAAGCTTCATTATAAAGTCAAACTTAGACAGGGTGCTAAAAAAGACATGTCCATGTGGTTGGAGTTCTTGAAATCTTATAATGGCAAATCATTCTTCATTAACAATGATCGCATATCCAGTCAAAGCCTTTGTCTATACACAGACGCATCGGGATGTAAAGGTTACGGGGCTGTTTACAAAAAAGAATGGTTCTTTGGGCCTTTTCCATCTTCATGGCATAGATCAAACATTGCGTTCTTAGTGGGGAGATAGGCATCCTGGAAATCTCCCAGGATGCCTATCTGTTGGCCAATTTTTCCTTCGGAAACCCCACATTTTAGCTGTGATTATTTCATATGTACATGTTATAAAGTTTTGATCATGTGTTTTGTCATTTATTGGTATTATGATATATGTTAATTTTAAAAAATTAAACCGGTCATTCATGTTGAGTCATTCAACATGGATGACCATGTTACAACATACATTGCATCTGTTATATATTATCCCTGGCCGCTCATAAATATAAGCTATACCATGGTATCAGCTGTTTTTATGAGCGATAAGGGATATGTTTGCGTTCCGTCCCGTATAAATTGCGGTACGGACACGCCACTGTCATGTTTGGAAAGGGGGACAACTGTTGATCCGTCCTGGTACGGACACACAGTTCTTTATACATTCCTAACTGGTTCCCACAGAATTACGCAGTTAAATGAGTCATCGAGTTGTTTGTTAAATTTTAGATTGTATTTTGGACATTATAACGTTTTTTCCCTCCTCCATCCCCTTTCTCCACAATATTTGTTAAACAATAAAAAAAACCCAATTGCCAATTTTTCCTTCGGAAACCCCACATTTTAGCTGTGATTATTTCATATGTACATGTTATAAAGTTTTGATCATGTGTTTTGTCATTTATTGGTATTATGATATATGTTAATTTTAAAAAATTAAACCGGTCATTCATGTTGAGTCATTCAACATGGATGACCATGTTACAACATACATTGCATCTGTTATATATTATCCCTGGCCGCTCATAAGTATATCTAAATATTTAAACAGTTATAATTTTAAATTGACCATCATGCATCCAAATATGTTAATATTTTAAACGTACAACTCAACAGGATAATACATTTTACATAACTGAGTACTTAAAGGGAAGTAATATCGTTTATTATACGGCGAGTGTGATGTATGTTTCCATGTCAAAATATAATGATTTGCTCTATGACGTGTACCAGACATACAACATATTGCCAAATATATCAATGCATCAGTAAGGTGACTTTTATATTCTTGTCGTACGATACATCATTCTTTTATGCTGTTCTGTACAGTGTCATGCGTGCTACAATTAATTGAGACGACCTGTCCACCACAAACACCAATGAATAGGTTTATTGATCAAGTGGGATCTGGCGAAAATAGAATGGCATTGACCCATTAGATTGCCTTGTAAAATATATCTTATGTTTGTCGAATCAATCTGACGAATTATTTCACTATACAAACCATAGCATACACAACGTAAGCATCACTTCACACAGTACACAGCACATCCCACCTCCACACTTCGCGTAATTGCAACACATCAAACGGCAACGTCATGAGGTCATTTCCGTAAAATATAATGAACACTCGCCTTCAAATTAGCACTGTGTTATCTGACAGTCAATGAAACGGAAGCGACGTCATGACGCCAACGGGTGACATTGAATTGAGACGCGTTATCAATATGTAACCTGACCAGATGAAAAACACCAGCAGAAACCAATAAAATGATGAAAATGTGCGAGTTACTAACATATGGCACACACGATTCAAAGTGCGCAGACAAATAATAGAATAGCGGGTCTCGTTTGTTAGAATAGGTTGACTATACTCATTTTAGAATAGTTGGAATATATATGAGCCGTTCTCCAGGAAAACCGGTCTTAGTGACAAAATTATAAAAATCATGTTAGTAAAGCATTAGAAAGACAATACTCTTTTGAACAGTTTCTGAAAATTTGAGCAAAATATAACATCAAATTACAAAGATACATACCTTTAAAACCAACCACTCCCGCTTACTTTGTGAGAGACGTCGCAAACGTCATTCAAACGTTAATTGACGTTACGGAACAAAACTTCACAGTTCCAGTATTTGATAAGTTGTTGAAGTAAACTTTACAAAATGGTATCACATTTTAGAATTATTATCTAATTTAATAAAACACTGCTTTTATAGAAATGTAGCTACTGTATTTAACCACTAACCCATCGTTTTCTCAACATGGGTACTCTTCAGAAATTGGTCACCAAAGCAACGACAGAAGATATTTTAACATCATTCATGAGAAAAAGTAGATCAAAATATAGTACTATATTATCCAAGAACTTAAAATGAAATTAGAGTGCACGACTTTTTTGTCATTTACGAGGTTTTTCTAAACATTATTACATAATTACTATATAACGTCACTAAGCCCGGTTTTCCTGGAGAACGGTTCATATACATGTATGTTAGACAAATAGATTAGGTTTACTATAAATATGCTCGAATAGATTGACTATATGTCAGAATGGTTTTGAAAGTTTGACTATATGCTAGACCAGATTGGTGTGTGCTGGAATAATTTTAACTATGCTCCGAAGTGATCAGCTGTACGCTAGGGAAGTAACAAATGACAACTATTCAAACAGTTTGACTATACATTAGAAGAGGAGGGGAATCGAATACAAAACTTGATATGTTCGTTAAATGAAACACAAATTGAAACGACGGAGTGGCGTTCAGTTCTCCGACTTGAAATGGTTAATATAATTAGGCTACAGATAATGTGACATTGCGATCAATAATGGACAAAAACGGGAGAAAATGGTTCCAACAGTTTGAAATCTTTGTGATGAATGGTATGGGTTAAACTGGTATAAATATTAGACCATGAGTAATAACTTCTGCAGACGAGAAATTTCAGTGTAATAAGTCGTGCAGTTGTGAAGTTCGTTTAAATGATTTTACTGAATTCGATTATTTATTCATAGTCTTATTTACAGTTGAATCGTTTACTGCCTTTAGGATTAAGAATAAAATGCTACAATTATGGCAATTGGAATTTCTAGAATTACTTCGGACAAATGTATTCAGCTGGAAATGTATACATCGATAAAAAATCTCAGCAAACTAAATGATATGGTTGATGTCATCTTTGATGGTTATTATAACGATAGATTATGTTGTTCGTCTAATAAAGCCATTCTGATGCCGGACAGATCAGTACTAAATATATTTTAATTATTTAACGGATTAATTGTAATCCTTAACATGCTATACGCAAATAAAATAACAGTCACGAATTATACAATCGATTTGGAATTAAGGTCGAAATTTAGATTTCTTAGATCTATCTTTCAACAGACGTTTATAGCACATATGCCCGTGTATTTACAGTTTATCAGGTACTTTGAAAGAACATAGAACAGTATAGAACGAGCATTATTTTAAAGTTGCTTTTAATTTGCTTAGTTTCCATGATGTTGAAGGTTATTTTATAAGTATTAGACTAAGTAAACATATATTTACATGAGCAAAGTACAGTATTTGTGTAAGGTTAATATTGTTAAATAATCCCATAGTCTAGACATTCACAGTGAATATGGACATGTATTATAACGCATCTAGAATTCGCTGAGGTCAAGTTCTGAAGTTGATAATCTGAAGAAATAAAAGACACACAAGGAAGTTTTAAATCATATAATGCTACGAAAATGTGAGTCGATTGCGTATTCTATATCGAGAAAATGATAGATGGAACTATTTATATAAATTAGTAAATGGAAATCGCGCATGCCTTCAAGCAGAAGATGTAGACCATTTAGTTTACATGCTAGATATACTGACGAAAAGCACGTTCCTGATAAAAAATAATCCGGCAATATAATCACAGAAATAAACAGATTGCAATGAACGCGTATTATAGCATAAACTAATTTATTTTTCAATTAGTGCTAACAGTACCATGCGTGCTGTATTAGAACTCACAGTACTAGTACATAATCCATGTTATACGATACGTGGCAATGTTTGATACAGATAAGAACTCGAACAAGTTATGTAAGCATCGTTTTTGCGTTTATTGAGAATTTATAATAGGATATTTCTAACACAGATTTACAGGTTGTCTGTACAGTTCAGTAATACGTTCTGCATCAAATACATGTAAATTATATATTGTGTGCACGCTTGGACTGTTTACTTTGGGGGAATATTATCACGAAGGCATTGCGAAGAAATACAGTGATACCATTATCTATTTTGATTTCATAGCGTTCGATACTCATTTAGCTAATTAATTTTGTGAATATTTCGTAAAGGGGGAAGGAACGTGTAGAATTCACCATGAATGAAACAGCAATAAATCTGAACATACAGTCGGGTTTCGTTGGATTTCTATACACATTCTACACGATCGTCACGCCTTTCATGTTTGTGTTGGTGATCATAATGTTGCTTATGTACATTGTTGTGTTCATTTTACGATGACTGGTCCAAGATTTGAAACATAGGAAACCACAACGGACACTCTCAGTCTCCATGGACCCTACATGGATGTAATAGTGATAGAAGTTATGACGTCACGGTGTCCAAGTCAACATGGCACATTTTAATTTATTGGAAGGTATGAAGAAGGCACAAAAGCAAATACGACTACATGTAAGAAAAATATGCCTGACTAAGTAGGATATAAAATGCGCTCTAAATATAATGTTTGGATATGAAAGGATAGTTTTATCGCTTTTGAAGACTTAAACAAGAATGTCATTTGTTTACCAAATAAATGGTAGTGCATACTCTGATATTTGGCACATAGCACAATGATATAAACAAATGGAATACAATGGTCGGATAACATTTACAAGGATTTACACATCAACTAATAATGATAATAACGACTTTATTTATTGTGGATGGTATATTTAGTTTGAGACCAAACTGTTGACTGTGATCAATGCATATGGATAGCTGAAGAACGAAAAACACGAAAACGATGGAAATATAAGGATATAAACACTACAACCACCAGAATATTTGGATATGACCACTACAACCACCACTATAACGTCCCGAATACGTTAATTCAAACACTATAACCACAAGAATATCTGGATATGACCACTATAACGTCCCGAATACGTTAATTCAAACACTACAACCACCAGAATATCTGGATTTGACCACTTTAACGTCCCGAATACGTTAATTCAAACACTATAACCACAAGAATATCTGGATATGACCACTATAACGTCCCGAATACGTTAATTCAAACACTATAACGACCAGAATATAAGGATGGAAACACGATAGTCTAACGATGTGAATTCTATGATATAAACACTATAACGACCGGACTACACGGACAGAACACTATTCCGAAATACCAGAATAAAGCACTACATCGGAATACATAGATATAAACTCTATAACGGCCTGATTATGTACATTCATGGATATAAACACTACAACGGAGGCAATGCATTGATACAACCATTATATACTGGACTACAATGATATATAAACACTGCAACGTTGGGTATACACGGATACAAACACTCTTACGGTCAGAGTTTACGGATATAATCACTAGGACTATATCGCTCTGACTACATGGATATAAACACTACAACGACCTGACTACACGGATATAAACACTATAACGTTTGATATACTTGGATATAAACACTATGCCCAGATACATTGATATAAACACTCAATGATCTCAATACAATGTTATATAAACATTATTAGAAATAATTTCGTCGTATTGAGGTACAGATTGCAAACATTTGCGATAGTATTTACTAGTCACGTTTTTGTGGAATGTTAAGGTGATTGACAACTCTTAAATTTTTCTGTACAAGGGGTATCAAACACCTGCTTTTTATGAAGAACACGCTCATGATAGTAATTGTGCAAACCCATAACAGTTTTGCTCGGCTAGTTTTTAAGATATGTTTAGATTTTTGGGAAACCCCCTAAAAAATTATATTTGCATTTTACCGAAAAAGTTTGACATTAAGTTACATGAAACCTGGCATGCACGAAATTTCGTATATACGGAATCACACGATGACGTTTGCTTAGAATATGCATGTTTTATGTATTTTTAAATGATATTTTTAAATATGTGATTTTTCATTTTTAAGTTATACGAAAACAATAGTTGTATTTGAGTGGTTTCGGAAATGTTGAAAACCAGGAGAGTTTACAAAATATATCTTCGTTTTGAATACGTTGTATCCAGTTTTCGCGATAATTTGTTTTTGAAAAATGTGTATATTTAGGATGAGCCCAGTTTTAGCTATATGCTCGTTTGCATTAGCTAGACTAAGTCTATATTCTAACGAAATAAATGCAAAAGAACCTTCCTCTAAAGTGGTCAGGATGCTTGCTAAACAAATATTAAAACCTCGATAAAAGTTTGTATGGGCGCATTATAATACGTTTCACATACGTTGTAGTAAGTATTCCTTAGTGTTGGTCTTTCAATTATTTGGAATAAATGACACATACATTTTCAGCTATATATTTTTTCTGCAAGGTTATTATAGTATAAAATATTCTTAAATATACAGTAAATTGACGATTTTAAGAAATGAGAACATGCTGACACATCAATTATAAGTTTTTCGTACTATTTCATCATGGTAGTCAGACGCTTTCAATACGTCTTATATACACCGATTTCTAAACTTCCGATTAACTGAAGAGTTTGCAATCACCTTAAACTAAATTGATTAAATGCCACAAATTGTAATAATAGAGGAGTTCATACTTTCAAACCCTATCTGATAAATTCTTCTTAATATGTTTGCTCATTGAGACTAATAATACTTAATCAGATTATGTCGATCATTTTGTTGCTTTTTGAAGATATATATTTATAATTGTATATCAGATTTAGCGTTGGAAGTAAATGATGGATATATTTATACAGTTGTATCTTTTTGCTAAGAAACGAAGTTCACAGGTGATTGTTTCAAGTTTTTACAGATGTTGAAATTACCACCTCCCCTCGGATTTTCTGATTAACTATAGAATCTTTCAGCTTTTATGATAAATGAACTTGATCGGGAGGAAATCACGTTAAATTTTTTAAACAATGTCTTACGAGCAGTAATATTGCGTTCCCTTGGGCGTGCAGTTATACTGTCGATTCAAAGATGTCAATACGCCAGAATGTTTAAAACCACTAGGCTATAGGGCCGTTAAAGTTTTAATCATTTATATGTACTAATGATGTTAGGACTTAGTCCTGACACACCTGTAATAATCGATCGTGCTGAAAGTTTGTTTACGCTGTTGTGACAGATAACTTCAACTGTAACGGCCGCATTCAGAGCAGGATGTCGAATGTTTGGTTCGGTTACCTCGATCATCACCTATATGTCCGACCTAAATATTTCTGTAATATACAGTACAATAGTTCCTGTAGAATTTAAAGGTTAATTAATGGTGAAGAACATAATCAAATTTGAGTTCGCAACAATAAATAGTTTCTAGCGGTGTGTTATAGCTGAAACTAGGTCATTCAGTCTTTCGAGAGGTGGGACTTGAGCTTTCAGTTTCTCGTTCAGTAATGTGATGGGCATTGTGTCGTGTAATTGTGACATGTGATGTTTCTACATTTTCTGTGCTCGGATGAGTTAGTTGCTGCCTTCCATGTTCGATTTCCTATTACAGTAAAACCTCGGTAATACGAGCAGCGATTTTTCGAGCAACCGGCCTAATTCGAGCAAATTTCATAGTCTCGGCATATTTGCTGTATATTGTATATTATTTTATCCCTCTTATTCAAGTAAAATGTATCTTTTTTCACTCACACCTTGATCTATATTACTAATTTCTGTACAAAATTCCTCATCAATGATACATTTACCAGTGGTTTCTATATAGCACTTTTATCACGGATAAATCGAGTAAAGGTAATCGCATACATTTAGTAACATTTAGTGTGCTTAAATACGCGTTTAGTGGTATTTAATATATGTAAAACGCGTCTATTAGTGGCATTTAGTGTACTTTGCCCGCGTTCAGTGGCATTTACATTCAGTGTGCTTTACACATGTTTAGTGGCATTTAGTGTGCTTTACATGCGTTTAGTGAAATAAAATGTACGTACAACGCGTTAATTGGCATTTTGTGTGCATTACACACGTTTAGTGGCATTTACTGTACGCAAAACGGTTATATTGGCATTTAGTGGCATTATCTCACGTTAAGTGGAATAAAGTGTAGTTAACACTCGTTAAGATGTATGAATTTCATGTTTTCTGATAGATTTGTGCACAGATTGCTGTAATGTTATCATTGACACTGAATAAAAGGATAACATACATAGTGAATACTAGGTTAGTGCCTTATATTACTTGAATTTATTGGGTGAGTTGGAGAAATTTTAATCGGCGAGCCAAGGCTCGCCGAATAAGCCTTTTGGACACGAACACAATAAATTCAAGTAATATATTAAGGCACTAATCCTAGTGTTCTATTTATCCTGCAACCCTTTTCTAACACAAAACATGATTCTTTCACCTTTAAAATACGAACACAAAACCCTGTGGAACCCGCGCAACGATATCGAAGCATCGGCATTCTAAGGTCTCCAAATGAAATCTAGTTCCGTATTAAAAGGCAAATCTGAAAACTTAACGATAATTCACCAGTTACGCACTTCATTAATACACTCAATAAACACACCTACAATTTAACATAAGATGCACTACATGTAAACACATTTTGTGTTTCAACGTCGAATCTCTCCAAAACCTATCAATTACATTCTAGAAACTAGAAGTTGTAATTACGTGAAAACATACATGACGTCACTCAGAACATGACGTTTCCCGTTTTTTATAGTAACAATGCAAGTATGTTCCCCTACCAAACAGATTTAATGACAGAATCAATAGAATAAATCAGGCCCGTGACGTGTTTAGGATTCAAATATACCAGGCCCCGCTCCAATAATTGGTTGAACTTGAGGTTGAAAGTAGTCCCATGTCATGTGACCACATATTACTAGTAACCTAATAAACCTCACATGGCTTGATAAAGATAAAATTTACACGACGGGCCGATTTCGAGCTAATAAAGGCCTAATAGTAGGATAAATTGTTGTACTTGTATAAGTATATCTAAATATTTAAACAGTTATAATTTTAAATTGACCATCATGCATCCAAATATGTTAATATTTTAAACGTACAACTCAACAGGATAATACATTTTACATAACTGAGTACTTAAAGGGAAGTAATATCGTTTATTATACGGCGAGTGTGATGTATGTTTCCATGTCAAAATATAATGATTTGCTCTATGACGTGTACCAGACATACAACATATTGCCAAATATATCAATGCATCAGTAAGGTGACTTTTATATTCTTGTCGTACGATACATCATTCTTTTATGCTGTTCTGTACAGTGTCATGCGTGCTACAATTAATTGAGACGACCTGTCCACCACAAACACCAATGAATAGGTTTATTGATCAAGTGGGATCTGGCGAAAATAGAATGGCATTGACCCATTAGATTGCCTTGTAAAATATATCTTATGTTTGTCGAATCAATCTGACGAATTATTTCACTATACAAACCATAGCATACACAACGTAAGCATCACTTCACACAGTACACAGCACATCCCACCTCCACACTTCGCGTAATTGCAACACATCAAACGGCAACGTCATGAGGTCATTTCCGTAAAATATAATGAACACTCGCCTTCAAATTAGCACTGTGTTATCTGACAGTCAATGAAACGGAAGCGACGTCATGACGCCAACGGGTGACATTGAATTGAGACGCGTTATCAATATGTAACCTGACCAGATGAAAAACACCAGCAGAAACCAATAAAATGATGAAAATGTGCGAGTTACTAACATATGGCACACACGATTCAAAGTGCGCAGACAAATAATAGAATAGCGGGTCTCGTTTGTTAGAATAGGTTGACTATACTCATTTTAGAATAGTTGGAATATATATGAGCCGTTCTCCAGGAAAACCGGTCTTAGTGACAAAATTATAAAAATCATGTTAGTAAAGCATTAGAAAGACAATACTCTTTTGAACAGTTTCTGAAAATTTGAGCAAAATATAACATCAAATTACAAAGATACATACCTTTAAAACCAACCACTCCCGCTTACTTTGTGAGAGACGTCGCAAACGTCATTCAAACGTTAATTGACGTTACGGAACAAAACTTCACAGTTCCAGTATTTGATAAGTTGTTGAAGTAAACTTTACAAAATGGTATCACATTTTAGAATTATTATCTAATTTAATAAAACACTGCTTTTATAGAAATGTAGCTACTGTATTTAACCACTAACCCATCGTTTTCTCAACATGGGTACTCTTCAGAAATTGGTCACCAAAGCAACGACAGAAGATATTTTAACATCATTCATGAGAAAAAGTAGATCAAAATATAGTACTATATTATCCAAGAACTTAAAATGAAATTAGAGTGCACGACTTTTTTGTCATTTACGAGGTTTTTCTAAACATTATTACATAATTACTATATAA
This sequence comes from Spisula solida, assembly GCA_947247005.1. NCBI lineage: Eukaryota > Metazoa > Mollusca > Bivalvia > Venerida > Mactridae > Spisula > Spisula solida. Next base: position 38,326,326 of record OX365957.1, on the reverse strand, counting down.
CGTCACTAAGCCCGGTTTTCCTGGAGAACGGTTCATATACATGTATGTTAGACAAATAGATTAGGTTTACTATAAATATGCTCGAATAGATTGACTATATGTCAGAATGGTTTTGAAAGTTTGACTATATGCTAGACCAGATTGGTGTGTGCTGGAATAATTTTAACTATGCTCCGAAGTGATCAGCTGTACGCTAGGGAAGTAACAAATGACAACTATTCAAACAGTTTGACTATACATTAGAAGAGGAGGGGAATCGAATACAAAACTTGATATGTTCGTTAAATGAAACACAAATTGAAACGACGGAGTGGCGTTCAGTTCTCCGACTTGAAATGGTTAATATAATTAGGCTACAGATAATGTGACATTGCGATCAATAATGGACAAAAACGGGAGAAAATGGTTCCAACAGTTTGAAATCTTTGTGATGAATGGTATAGGTTTAACTGGTATAAATATTAGATCATGAGTAATAACTTCTGCAGATGAGAAATTTCAGTGTAATAAGTCGTGCAGTTGTGAAGTTCGTTTAAATGATTTTACTGAATTCGATTATTTATTCATAGTCTTATTTACAGTTCAATCGTTTACTGCCTTTAGGATTAAGAATAAAATGCTACAATTATGGCAATTGGAATTTCTAGAATTACTTCGGACAAATGTATTCAGCTGGAAATGTATACATCGATAAAAAATCTCAGCAAACTAAATGATATGGTTGATGTCATCTTTGATGGTTATTATTACGATAGATTATGTGGTTCGTCTAATAAAGCCATTCTGATGCCGGACAGATCAGTACTAAATATATTTTAATTATTTAACGGATTAATTGTAATCCTTAACATGCTATACGCAAATAAAATAACAGTCACGAATTATACAATCGATTTGGAATTAAGGTCGAAATTTAGATTTCTTAGATCTATCTTTCAACAGACGTTTATAGCACATATGCCCGTGTATTTATAGTTTATCAGGCACTTTGAAAGAACAAAGAACAATATAGAACGAGCATTATTTTAAAGTTGCTTTTAATTTGCTTAGTTTCCATGATGTTGAAGGTTATTTTATAAGTATTAGACTAAGTAAACATATATTTACATGAGCAAAGTACAGTATTTGTGTAAGGTTAATATTGTTAAATAATCCCATAGTCTAGACATTCACAGTGAATATGGACATGTATTATAACGCATCTAGAATTCGCCGAGGTCAAGTTCTGAAGTTGATAATCTGAAGAAATAAAAGACACACAAGGAAGTTTTAAATCATATAATGCTACGAAAATGTGAGACGATTGCGTATTCTATATCGAGAAAATGATAGATGGAACTATTTATATAAATTAGGAAATGGAAATCGCGCATGCCTTCAAGCAGAAGATGTAGACCATTTAGTTTACATGCTAGATATACTGACGAAAAGCACGTTCCTGATAAAAAATAATCCGGCAATATAATCACAGAAATAAACAGATTGCAATGAACGCGTATAATAGCATAAACTAATTTATTTTTCAATTAGTGCTAACAGTACCATGCGTGATGTATTAGAACTCACAGTACTAGTACATAATCCATGTTATACGATACGTGGCAATGTTTGATACAGATAAGAACTCGAACAAGTTATGTAAGCATCGTTTTTGCGTTTATTGAGAATTTATATAATAGGATATTTCAAACACAGATTTACAGGTTTTCTGTACAGTTCAGTAATACGTTCTGCATCAAATACATGTAAATTATATATTGTGTGCACGCTTGGACTGTTTACTTTGGGGGAGTATTATCACGAAGGCATTGCGAAGAAATACAGTGATACCATTATCTATTTGGATTTCATAGCGTTCGATACTCATTTAGCTAATTAATTTTGTGAATATTTCGTAAAGGAGGAAGGAACGTGTAGAATTCACCATGAATGAAACAGCAATAAATCTGAACATACCGTCGGGTTTCGTTGGATTTCTATACACATTCTACACAATCGTCACGCCTTTCATGTTTGTGTTGGTGATCATAATGTTGCTTATGTACATTGTTGTGTTCATTTTACGATGACTGGTCCAAGATTTGAAACATAGGAAACCACAACGGACACTCTCAGTCTCCATGGACCCTACATGGATGTAATAGTGATAGAAGTTATGACGTCACGGTGTCCAAGTCAACATGGCACATTTTAATTTATTGGAAGGTATGAAGAAGGCTCAAAAGCAAATACGACTACATGTAAGAAAAATATGCCTGACTAAGTAGGATATAAAATGCGCTCTAAATATAATGTTTGGATATGAAAGGATAGTTTAATCGCCTTTGAAGACAAAAACAAGAATGTCATTTGTTTACCAAATAAATGGTAGTGCATACTCTGATTTTTGGCACATAGCACAATAATATAAACAAATGGAATACAATGGTCGGATAACATTTACAAGGATTTACACATCAACTAATAATGATAATAACGACTTTATTTATTGTGGATGGCATATTTAGTTTGAGACCAAACTGTTGACCAAGATCAATGCATACGGATAGCTGAAGAATAAAATCACAACAACGATGGAAATATACGAGGGTTGTTCAAATTGGAATGCATCTAAGCACATAAAAAATTATCCTTGATAGATTCTAATGAAACAAGCCTTTGATCCCATTGCAGTATTCATCTCCGATATGTATGCGAAGTTTCATTCAGTTATTCATTTTTTTAAATGCGATTTTGTTATCATTCCTAGGTACACTATGCATATACTGGACATGAGCCAAACTGAGATCTTAACGTACCTGATATTTTTTCTGACAATGCGATTTAAGAGTCGTTTGAAACAAATAAAGATCACAAGGGACAATGCTTGACAAATAAGGATGGTCGGAAAGCTCAAAAACATTCACGCTTCTCAAAACGCCGCGTTAATGGCTGCTGCAGGTGGAGGCCAATTGCTCTGCAATAGCATGTCATCCTTTAAATATTTGGCTTGATAGCGATTGTCGGAGTATTGCTTCAATTTCTGAAGGAATTTACCTTTGTTAAGCTTGGCATTTACTCATTCTCCGTTTTATACACCAAATGTAATGGTAAAACTTTGTTTAAATGGAAAAAAGTGTACATTTCTACCGGCGTCCATGGTACGTTTTGCAATGCATACTTTTGTTATGTCTTTGCTGGCCCATATTTGTTTATGGATCTGTCGCATTGGTGACAAAATGAACCCATGTCTAGTTTGTAGTCATTACATTTGCAAATGGTCGACTTTTGTTATCTAGAAACTTTTTTTTGCTATTTTTGGACAGTTTGCAAGGGCATATGTGCTGGCGTCTCAAAGCAGATAGGGGTACCCAAACTATACTAATCGTCCTAATTTTTGTAATATACTTGATAATTGTATGAATCGCTCCTAATGATGTCCCAACACATTGAGCTATATGCCTAACTGTAAATACTTCACCAGTTTTCAAAAAATTATTTGATTTTCTCAACCCTTTTCTAGTATGTTGCGGTATTCTGATTGCGTGCATGGGGTTCATTTCCAAATAAAATTACACCACTTTTGAATTTCTTAAACTATCAAAAACTTGATGAATATGACATTACATGACACCATTTTACCATACAAGTTATTTTAAATATTGTATTTGCTCCTGCATTAAGAAAACAACGATTATTAAATGAGACCGAATTTGGTCAGAAAAAATTGACAATTTCCCAATTATTTTAGCATTAGTATACACGAGTAGACAGTGTTAAATGGCGTTTTGTTACAGCTACACTGAACGGATTTTCAAATGTGAGGTATCAATATAAAGCTAATACAATGATCTGTCATATACAGATCATTAATTTTAAAAATTCATTGATACAAAAAAGATATTGCATCACTTGCATTCCAATTTGAACAACCCTCGTAAGGATATAAACACTACAACCACCAGAATATTTGGATATGACCACTACAACCACCACTATAACGTCCCGAATACGTTAATTCAAACACTATAACCACAAGAATATCTGGATATGACCACTATAACGTCCCGAATACGTTAATTCAAACACTACAACCACCAGAATATCTGGATTTGACCACTATAACGTCCCGAATACGTTAATTCAAACACTACAACCACCAGAATACCTGGATATGACCACTATAACGTCCCGAATACGTTAATTCAAACACTATAACGACCAGAATATAAGGATGGAAACACGATAGTCAAACGATGTGAATTCTATGATATAAACACTATAACGATCGGACTACACGGACAGAACACTATTCCGAAATACCAGAATAAAGCACTACATCGGAATACATAGATATAAACTCTATAACGGCCTGATTATGTACATTAATGGATATAAACACTACAACGGAGGCAATGCATTGATACAACCATTATATACTGGACTACAATGATATATAAACACTGAAACGTTGGGTATACACGGATACAAACACTCTTACGGTCAGAGTTTACGGATATAAACACTAGGACTATATCGCTCTGACTACATGGATATAAACACTACAACGACCTGACTACACGGATATAAACACTATAACTTTTGATATACTTGGATATAAACACTATGCCCAGATACATTGATATAAACACTCAATGATCTCAATACAATGTTATATAAACATTATTAGAAATAATTTCGTCGTATTGAGGTACAGATTGCAAACATTTGCGATAGTATTTACTAGTCACGTTTTTGTGGAATGTTAAGGTGATTGACAACTCTTAAATTTTTCTGTACAAGGGGTATCAAACACCTGCTTTTTATGAAGAACACACTCATGATAGTAATTGTGCAAACCCATAACAGTTTTGCTCGGCTAGTTTTTAAGATATGTTTAGATTTTTGGGAAACCCCCTAAAAACTTATATTTGCATTTTACCGAAAAATTTTGACATTAAGTTACATGAAACCTGGCATGCACGAAATTTCGTATATACGGAATCACACGATGACGTTTGTTTAGAATATGCAAGTTTTATGTATTTTTAAATGATATTTTTAAATATGTGATTTTTCATTTTTAAGTTATACGAAAAAAATAGTTGTATTTGAGTGGTTTCGGAAATGTTGAAAACCAGGAGAGTTTACAAAATATATCTTCGTTTTGAATACGTTGTATCCAGTTTTCGCGATAACTTGTTTTTGAAAAATGTGTATATTTAGGATGAGCCCAGTTTTAGCTATATGCTCGTTTGCATTAGCTAGACTAAGTCTATATTCTAACGAAATAAATGCAAAAGAACCTTCCTCTAAAGTGGTCAGGATGCTTGCTAAACAAATATTAAAACCTGGATAAAAGTTTGTATGGGCGCATTATGATACGTTTCACATACGTTGTAGTAAGTATTCCTTAGTGTTGGTCTTTCAATTATTTGGAATAAATGACACATACATTTTCAGCTATATATTTTTTCTGCAAGGTTATTATAGTATAAAACATTCTTAAATATACAGTAAATTGACGATTTTAAGAAATGAGAACATGCTGACACATCAATTATAAGTTTTTCGTACTATTTCATCATGGTAGTCAGACGCTTTCAATACGTCTTATATACACCGATTTCTAAACTTCCGATTAACTGAAGAGTTTGCAATCACCTTAAACTAAATTGATTAAATGCCACAAATTGTAATAATAGAGGAGTTCATACTTTCAAACCCTATCTGATAAATTCTTCTTAATATGTTTGCTCATTGAGACTAATAATACTTAATCAGATTATGTCGATCATTTTGTTGCTTTTTGAAGATATATATTTATAATTGTATATCAGATTTAGCGTTGGAAGTAAATGATGGATATATTTATACAGTTGTATCTTTTTGCTAAGAAACGAAGTTCACAGGTGATTGTTTCAAGTTTTTACAGGTGTTGAAATTACCACCTCCCCTCGGATTTTCTGATTAACTATAGAAACTTTCAGCTTTTATGATAAATGAACTTGATCGGGAGGAAATCGCGTTAAATTTTTTAAACAATGTCTTACGAGCAGTAATATTGCGTTCCCTTGGGCGCGCAGTTATACTGTCGATTCAAAGATGTAAATACGCCAGAATGTTTAAAACCACTAGGCTATAGGGCCGTTAAAGTTTTAATCATTTATATGTACTAATGATGTTAGGACTTAGTCCTGACACACCTGTAATAATCGATCGTGCTGAAAGTTTGTTTACGCGGTTGTGACAGATAACTTCAACTGTAACGGCCGCATTCAGAGCAGGATGTCGAATGTTTGGTTCGGTTACCTCGATCATCACCTATATGTCCGACCTAAATATTTCTGTAATATACAGTACAATAGTTCCTGTAGAATTTAAAGGTTAATTAATGGTGAAGAACATAATCAAATTTGAGTTCGCAACAATAAATAGTTTCTAGCGGTGTGTTATAGCTGAAACTAGGTCATTCAGTCTTTCGAGAGGTGGGACTTGAGCTTTCAGTTTCTCGTTCAGTAATGTGATGGGCATTGTGTCGTGTAATTGTGACATGTGATGTTTCTACATTTTCTGTGCTCGGCTGATTGAGTTAGTTGCTGCCTTCCATGTTCGATTTCCTATTACAGTAAAACCTCGGTAATACGAGCAGCGATTTTTCGAGCAACCGGCCTAATTCGAGCAAATTTCATAGTCTCGGCATATTTGCTGTATATTGTATATTATTTTATCCCTCTTATTCAAGTAAAATGTATCTTTTTTCACTCACACCTTGTTCTATATTACTAATTTCTGTACAAAATTCCTCATCAATGATACATTTACCAGTGGTTTCTATATAGCACTTTTATCACGGATAAATCGAGTAAAGGTAACAATTTGCTTTTAAATTAGTAGAAATACACACTGTATATAATAACATAATTTTATGGTATGATATGAAGTTTTATATCTAGGATTATTTTTCATTTAGTTGAAATCTGCCAAAGTCGCCTTCCAACAATACTTTCAGTATTTTCACGAACTTTCATTTTCTGAAATTATCTGGCATCATTTGGATTTTTAGATGAAAAACGCATAATGTTCAATGTACTTGTATATGTATCATACTTAATTACGTCCGGGGGTCATTATTTGTTGATTACATTACAGATAACTGTGTGTATTCCAATTACAGTTTAGTGCATTCGGCAACCATAAGAATTGCTAACGATGGAATCGTTGGTTCAATATTATAAGTCTAACAAAATGTTCACAGCCATGATTGTGATAGTTATAAACAGTAGACATGACTGTGCTTTCATATATTGTTGTGTTTATTCCATATTCTATTTTTAGAAAATCTTGTATATTTAAGCAGTTAAATAATTAAAATTGAGTCAGTTACTTGCCCTTGCATGATATTCAATATGTCAGGTCGATCATATGACCTGACAAACACTTTTTGGTCGATCACATGTCAAACTACTTGGAAATGTCTTTGCCAGTCATAATGTCTCTCTCTGAGACAATGGGAGTTTAGCATTGTAGACAAAAGTGAGTTATAATAAATATATTAGATATGTATCTCAGATAAAGCATCGGGAGTAAATGATGGATATATTTATACAGTTGTATCTTTTGCTGAGAAACGAAGTTCATGGGTGATCTTTTCAAGTTTTTACAGGTGTCGAAATTACCAGCTCCCCGCGGATTTTCTGATAAACTGTAGCAACTTTCAGCTTACATGATAAATGGAATTGATGGGGAGGAAATCAAGCTATAAGTTTTCACCACGTTTTACGAGTATCTTAATATTGCATCTTAATTGGTCGTGTATTTATACCTGTATACTGTCAATAAGGCTATAGGGACGTTAAAGTTTTTATCATTTAAATGTATGTACTAACGATGTTACGATTTAGTCCTGACACACCTGTAATAATTGATCGTGTTGAATGTTTGTTAACGCGGTTGTGACAGATAACTTTGAGTCAACAGTAACGTTCACATTCGGAGCAGGATGTCGAACCTTTTGTTCGGTTACCTCATCACCTATATGTCCGACTGAAATATTTCTGTAATATGCAGTTGGATATTGTGCCGTGTAACAGTGATATGTGATGTGTTTATATTTTCTGTGCTCGGGTGGTTAAGTTGAGTGTTGCCTTCCCTGTCCTATGTCATATTATGTTTGTTCTGGCACTCACAATTTCAAGTAGTCTAAACAGAAACGTATGACCAATTTTTATGTTGATGCAAACAAGGACTCATTTCATTCCTCTGTTCAATGATAGCAAAGCACTGTAAGCTGGAAGTTATTTATGTTTTGTTTTCAATTAGGATGGAGTGTGCTCGTACATGCTCTAATATTGTTGGGTTTTCTTTTTATATGTATTGCGTATATAAACATTGCAATTTCTCTTATTAGTGTATTAATTTAAAAGACATTATGTGTATTTGTATGTAGCTTGGTGAATAAGGTATTTGTTATCACTGCCTTTTTCTCCAATTGAAATGTTTAAAACAATAAAAATACAATGTTATGATATTGCAATGTGTTTATTCAAGTGACAAACCTGATTAAACAGACTATACATCAAAACACGAAGAAAAGGGGAAAACAGCATTAAAACATATAAATCGACATTTATTTCAAAACGCTCACAAATGTTGCTGAATTATGTTCTATCGATTTAAATTGTGATCAAATTAGTTAAAGCATTTCATAGACTTCGCACATGTGGCACATTACGTTGAATGTGAAAGGTAACACGCGTGAGAAATTCGCACGTGTTCATTATACCAAAAGTAAATATATATTTGTGTTGGTTTAATCACGCATTTCAACGTTAATGTTATTGATAATACGCCAGACTCATTCTAGTATGCTATCACAGGAGGTAACCTAGTCTTCTTCCGTTATTTATTTTCGACTTGTTTTTTGTGTAACATGTTGAGTGACTCATATTACAATTTGGTTTTAGGCAATTTTTACAGTTTTTCTGACATGTATGTTGTGCTTGGTGCCGTTCTGTATATATGTTCAAATACTGTTATTGATGCAAACTATTCAATAATTGAATTTTAAAGTTATAAACGGTTTTAAGGTGACAATGCCAATCCCCCCTTGTTATCATCATCATTTTAAGTAGTCTTCTCCGAAGTCGGTGAACTTTTATATTCAACTTATATAAAATTAAATTTTCGAATAGTTAGACGACATTTTATAAAGTAATGGTATAGAAAAAACACATACAACAACATATACAAGTACATTAAAAGACAAGAAAGATGACTTATCTGGTTTGATCAATCGGCAGTTTACTACACTGCGACCCGGCAGTTTTGATTGGGTGGAAATCACCGAAAAGCGTTTCAGAAATGACCAAGTGCCACGGCCGAAATTCGAACCACGGACCTGTGGATTAGTAGTCAAGAGCGTTATCCACCCGACCACCGTGCCACCCGAACAGCTACCAGGCTGTTGATTCACTTTTACACAGTATTAGTAGAGTTATAACCCTTAAACAATGTCTCCTCTCTGATCTCTGTTGGGAACCTCTTGCTTCAAGAAGGAAAAAACACCAACTTTGCCTCCTCTACAAAATGAAATCAGATCTTGCGCCGGACTATCTCTCAAGTTTGATTCCACCAAATACCCAAAACCGATACAGATTAAGAAACTCGGACCACCTCCCTTTAATTCCTTCTCGTACTCAGCTGTACAACAATTCATTCTTACCGTCTACGATACGCAACTGGAATACTCTATCCAATTCTGTCAGAAATAGCCCCTCACTTCCAAGCGTTAAAGCACGCCTGAATGGGATACAGCGTAAACCACCATCACATTATGCTGTTGGGAGCAGACTAGGTCAGATCCTCCATACACGTCTTCGTCTTGGATGTAGCTCGCTAAACAACGACCTCCACAGAAAGTCTATAGTTGATTCCCCCCTCTGTTTGTGTGGTGCTATTGAAACTGCTAGTCACTATATGCTAGAGTGTAATTTATATAATACAATCAGAGGTAATCTCATCTCAAATATACCTTGTCCTCCAACTATAAATAATCTTCTCTATGGCAACGAAGACTTAACAACAGAACAAAACAACGCATTATTCTTAAACACACAGCAATTCATACTGGCTTCCAAACGTTTTCAGCATGCATAGGACCTGCCCGCCCTCCCTTAACTGCCGCAAATAATGTACTCTTTATTTTCTTTATTTTCTTTTTCTTCTCATTCATAAAAATATCGTGTACAAAACTGTACAAGCTAAGACAACAAAAACAGAAATTGATATATAAGATTTATATACTAACTATACCATCGTATAAACATAAATTTAGTGCATACTTATATCTAAGGTCATTTTGCCTTTGGTTGTCGCAGAATACACAGCCTCGCGATCAGTGCTTTCATTTCGCACACACGATTTATTATGTACTTTTATCTAATGCGAGAGCGCCGACTGTGAGGCTGTGTGGTTTGTGATATCCAAAGGCAAACTGAACTATAGCTTTAAACCCGTCATCACTTGATCTTTCCTCTCGTATTAACAAAAACCTTGGAGAGGAATTAATATAAGTTTTCAAAAACTTCTTTTCCAATCCATTAATTATTCCATGTTTGTAATATTATATATATGTAATTATATTGAAATAAATACAGTTTAAACCAAACAATGGATGCATTTCTAGTGATGCAAGTCAGTGTGTGACATGTAAAAACCCGAACTAGCTCCTAGTCGTTCAAACTTTCTAATAATATGTGCTTCCCTGACATGACCGTTCAAAACCACGAAATAAATTCTTAAAGATACAAACACACGTTGCTCGACATTTATCAATGTAAATAACTGTGCAACTGTCTACTTACGCAATATTAATTACTCGGTCTCCGTAGTTTTCGGCTGTGTTACTAGTATGTGAAGCCAGTATACGTAGTTAGGACAAGATATGTTTCATGAAAATTAAGTGAAAATATGATATATATATTCTTTTTGGAGACTGACAATTATTTCGACATAATTCATGATCATTATTCATTGTTGGGTAATATGTTGAGACATGTAACGGTGTTTTAGAAGAAATGACAAAGTTTGTGATGTAGATTTGTACGCGGATACGTGCGTTCCATATTTCTGATCTTTACGAGGTTAATAACAGTCGCTGATTTGAATTATTCCTCAGCGCGCAACAATTGACAAATAGTGAAGCAATTTGGGATGTTTACATTAATTAAGTGTGTAACAATTTGGTACAATAACAAAGTGTGAAACAATTAAAGATATGTTTACTGTGAAATAAGTTTATTTTAATAATTTCACAGTGCGCAACAATTGACAAAGTGCGAAGCAATTTGGGATGTTTACATTTATTTAGTGAGTAACAAGTTGGTACAATAACAAAGTGTGAAACAATTCAAGATATTTTAACTATGTAATAAGTGACGTGTGTGAAACATGGTGCTGCTTATCAAACGCGAATAGGATGAACTAGGAATCTTTTCACGATTCACCGCCATAGTCAAATAGTGAACATGTAAACGAGAACATCTTGTCAGAGTATAGTTCCTTAGTTCCTTGTTTGTTCAGTTTAAATGGGTAATGGGAGGTAATCCAGACTGATACTATCTCGCCTAAATGTAGATGTGAACATTTTTAATCGAACTTTGTCATGGTATTCAATGAAATATATACATTACTTTTAAACAGCGGGATTATCCGCTGCAGCAAGGTTCCTCATCAGGTGGATCATCTATCATTGGACGTTTTGGCGTTATCGACGACGACCTCCAGAGGTGCGCCAGTCGAGGTTGATCAATTCTGGCCCAGAGCCTAGCTAGCTGCCCTTCGCTGTTCTCTCTTCTAGCATAACAATTGAGAGGGTACACAACAACAAAGAATGGTTAAAGTGGTGCTTGACACTTAGTTTTGTAAGTGACATTTGTATGCTGTAACATACACAGTTTATCAAGCCCGTGTTTATTAACTATCACTGATAACAAGTTTTACAAATGATTTGTCAATAGGCAGTACCTACAAAAAATAACAAATTGACCGTGAACATACAGCCAATGGTAACACGTTTTACAAATGATGAACCAATAGGCAGTGAATATACGAGTACACTGTACGATATTTGCGACTACTTCTGGATAGTCGATAGTTTTGGATTGATATGACGGATAATGGGTGTGTTACATTTAACGACAGTTTCGACTTTAACACAAACAACAGGATTTGATGGATTTATGGTGATCTGTTTACGGGTGTTCTCTCCAGTGGTGTTAGTAGTTGTAATTATTGTTTTTCTGGTTTATTTTATCTTATTTTGTTTAAAATGAATTGGTATGGTAAATTATGCTAATAGAAGGTCGAGAAACGTGTCAAATTGTCTGTACTGTACCGGGGGAGGGCAAACTTAAACTGTGACATATGCATGTAGTTTGGAACTATACGAAACCAAGGTAGTCAAACCTATACCATAAGGCTCCATCACCTAGCAACGTGAAGTAGTTGCATCGTATTGGACTAATCAACTATAACAAAATCTCTTAGACCATAGATCTCAGCAGCTAGCCAATCAACATGGAGAAAGGGTGTTGGATAACTCCCGTATATAAACACTTTGCTGTGGTATATATAACAATAGATTGCTATAAAAATACTTAAAACATCGCGGATAAATCATGCACATTTCACTAGTCCACCTTTGTGGAATATACCAAATTACCCTCGCCTTTCACATTATCCTGGGCGCACTGTAGCCTCTGTTTACAAATACAACTGAAAATCAAATCAAATGCATTTTTGACGTTCATTTTATGTTCAGTCTTGTGCATATTCACTTTTGATGATATACTTTTTAAATCTACACTAATAACAAGCGGTCAGTCGACCGTGCAGTGTTTATAATAAGCTTGTTTTGTTTATTGATACTTGTCACTTTTAACTTGTCATCCATGAATATCCATGTTTATCCGTTGTCCAATCAGAGTTGTTATTATAACTCATCAAAACATTCTTACTGTACAAAAACGAAAACATACGGAGATTAATTAGCGACAGGTCAAAAGTATTCGACAATATATCCGGTGAACTATACAATGCACTATGTTATACCTGTCGATAAACAGTCTATGTGTTTGAGACGTTGTGTTAAAAAATAGTATTAATTTAAATGATAACTGCTGTACTGTTTTGATGACGTTATACTTGTACGCGTACTTGTTAATTATAAATACTATCGTGCAAATATCGCACAATTCTCGTGTTACCACCGGTCGAGACACGATAACTGTGTGATATCATTGTCGTGTCTCGCAGCGAGACACGAGAATTGCGCGATATTCGCACGATAGTATGCTTGTGCCTCGCGTTCAGTTCTCGTGTCTCATTTGAATTCTCGTGTCTCGTGGACCAAATAGAATCGCGAGGCAAGAGAAATGCGCGATATTTGCACGATAGTATTGTCGTGTCTCGCGTTGCATTCTTGCGTCTCGCGTTAAATTCTCGTGTCTCATTTTATTCTCGTGTCTCGCCCTTGGAAGTCTAGACACGTCATGGGGGATTGCGACAATTAGCGTCGTTTGCGACATTTAGCGTCAGCCTTGCGACATTTAACGTCAAGTGCGACATTTAGCGTCGATGCGACATTTAAGGTTGCTACAATGTACCGTGTACTTAGGGAAGATGTACATCTTGTAAAACGTACATCTTCGACTTATACACCAAGACTTACCGTGTAGATGCACCTTTAGATAATAATTTGTGGCGGGTCTAGGGCGAGATTAAAAATTAATTTTAGTGTCTTGTTTCGTGCCTCGCGCAATTCTCGTGTCTCGTTTCAAATATCGCGTCTAATTCTCGTATCTCGTTTCGTGCCTCGAGCAATTTTCGAGTCTCGCCGTTGGAGCGCGATAAACGAAATTCAAAATGGCACTAACAGGGTTCCGTAACCTATTCTAATAACTAATGACGATGCATTTGACAAAGATAAATCTGTGCTAAACTATAGATCATTAGGTTTATGTAGATGTTTTATACTAATTTGTTTAAGAGCGATTGTGAAACAAGTTTTTTCAACTTATATTTTTCACTCTCGACACCTCATTGCTGATGTTATCCATCGCCACGAGGGTATGTGAGAAGAGAAGCCAGTTTCAATTTTATGCACAGCGTCTGGCAAGTGAATTTCTGGTAGACGTACCATTTTTACTTCGTTTTTGGTATGACACGACCTAGGATCTAACCCGGATCATCCCGCACTCGAAACGGACGCTTTACCACTAGGCTATCAAGGAGGCGGTTATGTAGATGACTATATGATAAGGTATCTATATCAGTATGTATTTCCTTTTGCTTTGATGTTGATGTGTATTTCTCAAATATTTATGTAAGAACAACGAAGTAGTTTTGCAACTATGTGGAGTATTGCATTGTATGTTGTTGGCTCTAGCTCCGGTTATGCTTGACTGACATGCAGCAGGCTGTCTGATTGGGATATCACAGGATCTATAAATAACAGTCAACGCGCATGCGTGAGAAAGGTGTCGCTTCCGGTTCATTTTTGATGTTTGTTATGATGACTTGTACTTGCATACTGTATTTGTTCTTTTTTGTGTTTGTGTGTCTTTCGTGCTCAGTTATATCTGTTGAATACTACATTCCCTTTATTGGCCGATCTATAATAACATGTACCCTTTTTAACATATTTAACATACGCTGGCTTAGAAGAAGATCGTAAGCACAAAAACACTAGGGTCTGAAAACAACTCTTCACTTATGGAAAAACAAGTCTTTTCAACTTCAGTTTGGTCAACATGGTCTGTTCCGCTTTCATGAAAATATGATCATAAGAAACGCCTTGTGATGCAGATTTCAAATATTTAGGTGTCTAAGCCAGCGATGCATGTGTTGTTTGATTTTATGGAAATATTTAGCAATCAGTACTAAAACTAATAATTTCATCAGCAAGAAATTGACCATCCAGGGATTTAGTAACCATGTCTTCACGCATTGGAGACATGGGAGTAGCCATTGTCACGTAAGAACATAATCTGTACAACCCGAAGACAGATATGGCAAGTGACGTTTTATTATATCCCAAATACCCCTTTTGGAAGCACTCAGTATTGATTGTCGGATATTTATACAGTTTTAACATAGGCACATGGTTTCAAACCATCTAATTGTACCATATTATCTGCGTGTACCAATTATCTGAGTGGACCCTATGTTCTATATAGGGTACACTCAGATAATAGGGTACACTCCGATGATTTGAAACCATGTGCCTTTACTTTTAATCGATTTCCTACGTCTAGCAACAAGACAATGTAGGCGTTTTACTACTTTTTATCCTCGGAACTGGAAATTATTTGGCTTAACGTTAACTCAAGTGCATCTTAGTTTCCACTACGTAGGTGTATTATTTTGTAAATTGCTGATTGTACTACATGTATAACATAACATAACATGTGAACAGAAAAAATACATCTTTATTTCAGCCCAGGTACAGGGTGCAACTCGGATACAATTATGAATATATAATTAAATATACGAAATATATTGATATTATTGGATTTCTTTGTAACATACTAATACTGATATTGAAGCTAAGTCAAATTGTTTATGTTAGTCACAATGTTAAGGTAAGACATGTTCTTTTACACAATTAAAATAATTTTTTAAAGAATTCATCATGAACATAATATGGGTATTTAGTTTGTAACGTCATGCATACTTGTTATTTTTATTTTTATGTGATGAAACAAATTAATTTTATTTTAAATTGTCGTCATAAAATGTCAAAGAAAGGTAAGCCTAAAAAAATAAGATATTTCAATCTAGTGAAAAGTGAACATTTTTACCGAATTTTACCGGAGTAACGTGATTATACCATAGTTGACTTAGTAATTACGACACAATTGTTGAATTGTTGAATTTTCTAAATTATTGATTACACACATCATGTCGACCTTAACATTTAGGTCAATCGTCGTCTCCACCACATTTGCAATACGATTCTGGACAGTATGGAGGGATGTGGAAACAATTGTCCATACACCACCTGTCAAACCCTGCATTGCCTGCAAATACACCAACAGCCCAGCATTGTGAATGTGGAGTGTCTGTGAATGACTCAGTGGTACCCCAGTCAGATGTTGGGGAAGTAGATGGTACCCAGGTTGTGCCATCGGTTGTCGGTTTATCTGTTGGTTCTTCGGTTGTCGGTTCATCGGTTACGGGTTCATCGGTTACGGGTTCATCGGTTGCTGGTTCATCGGTTTCTGGTTCTTCTGTCGGGGAATCGGTCACAGGTTCTACATAGATATACGAAATATGTGTAAGCTATACTATGTTAATTCGGTTATAAGCCTTTTCTAAACATTTCTTATTTACACACGGCGGCAGATTTACCTGACCTGTTTTTTTTAATTGTTAATATTATCGTTTTGTATACTACCAAGTACTGCCTTAATCTTCTACAACAGGGAACAAGTATCTTCTCCAAATTTTGTCAAGTTTTCGTGTAAGAGTCTGACCTGTCGCCACCGATCTGTGATCGCTGGATTACAAATCTTGCATACTAAGCACAAGATCACGACCGTGGCCCCAATATTGTGCTTGAAGACAGTGCTTGACTAATGCATACTATTAAATGGGTACCGTCATAATTATGAATTTCTGTATCAAGGAAAATGCTCCTTGTGATTTAGCGGTAGTTCAGATTGCATGATGTCGGCGGTTCGGTCATTCGCTGTGCTATAACAAGGAGTTAAATCACAGCTTATTATTTACATGGCGAGAGGAAACTTAGTAGTAGTTGAGTAAAAATTATACCTGATGTTACTGGTGGATTCCTGCAATCTTCCAATATGGCTATATCTGCGCAATTTATGAACTGTTCCTGAGCACCTAGACCTTTACCACATCCAGTATCGTCACATCCGTTGTTGTTGCCTAGAAAGTATTAATTCACAGCTATAGCTTTATATAGCTAACAGTAGAGGCAGAACTCAGAGAACTGGGACTAACCCCTGGAGAGACAGAAGCCAAAGCCAAGAACAGAGTTGGATGGAGAAATCTTGTGGTGACCTTACGATCAGACTCGTTTCCTGAAACTTAAGTACGTGCAGCTTAATATTATTACTGACTAATACAATACAGGGAAACTAATGGCTGGTGAATCGGCAGTAATTTGCTATCCAAAGATATAATTAACTTGCACTGCCTTTCTGACAATAAAAAAACAAAGCATATAGTGAATCGAAAAACGCTGTGGAAGTCTCATGCAATGAAGAGTTTGAAGAATATTAAGACATTTATGAAGAATCCAAACACGGCACATAGTTATATTTGAATAGTTCTAAGCACAGCCATATTAAATCCACAGCGATTTATCAACTGGGTATTTAAAATAAGACGGGATAAGACATAGTCCAATATTTGTATTTTACAAAATTATGAAGCTGTATAAATCAAGCCAGAAAAAGCTTATGCATTTTGTAAGTTTCTTTTAACATTAAGACTTTGGTCCAACTATGTTGAACGTCAATGATATGATTATGCGAGGTTATCTAATTCTGCAACTTAATAACGGGAATTTGGATTTGTGGTAAACTTTAATTTTTAAAAAAAACAAACAAACAAAGTGGCTCGGTTCGTTCTTTTTATCAGGAAACATTACCTTTAAATTAAAAACAAATGCCGGGAATAACCTTTATTTGCCAGTAAGCATGGCGAGCATATGTGTGCCTCAATCCGGATTTAAACCCGGGTAGCCAAATTAAACGGTAAGCGCGATAACGATTGAGCTACGGAGGCACAAACTGAAACGTCTTACTCTATCAAAGAGTTACAAGTTTTCACTTGCTCTTGATATTTGATCAATAATTATTAATATGAGAGAGTATATTTCCAGTGTTATAGGTTAGGCAATACCTATATGTTAAACTAACTTGTTGAAAAAATATTTTTGATGGCATTGGTTATTGTACAAATGCTAGGGGAAGTAACTGATGTTAATGGTAGCTTCTTGCAAGACATCTTCTGAAATTTGCGTTCATGAAAGATGTCTGCGGACGTAAATTATCCTTACTGTTTTTGAAAGGCAGATTTTCATTGGTTGTTTTTTAAACAATCGCGTTGTCAGTTACAATTGTCGGTCTTTATGATTCATTCCTTGCTAGAAGCAGAAAGAGGCAAAAGTTGGAAATCAAGCCGTTCGTGCTTTCGGAAGCGTTCGGACTTTCGTGTAGCTAGACTAACTGTGGTTATCATAGTTCAACTAGAGACTGCGAAAACCTTCAGTGGTTAAACTATGGTCGAACTAGCGCTAATTGGCTTTTATTATTGTTTTATCTGGCTCTGCGTAATATTGAAACTACCCGAATAAAATTATGTTTTGGCTGCTAAAGAAACCTGACAATATACGCAAACAATAGACAATAGTTAGCACCAAACACATGTTGCTGTAAAAGATACCTATAATTGTGTATATCATGTCGATCATAAAGAAAAAACAAAACTTCTTTGAGAATAAAAGTTGTCTTTTTAAGATTCTACCTGCATTATATTTCCATCGAAGAATGCACTGCGTACACGTGACTCCTGTTGGCATATCCAGATCGTAAGTGTATTTTGGTTCCTTGACTTCTTGAATGGAATAACGTGTCTCCCCATTAGTCCCAGCAACGGTCAATAGATGTCCGTTCTCAAAACACTCAATGGTAGGATCTTTAGCCATGTTGTTATTTTCGCAAAGATAAAACTCGAAGTATCCTAAAAAAATTGTAATAAGTAACACACATACCAATAATACAAGTTCAATAATTTATATAATTAAAATTATACTAATACATTATTGTATAAATTATTAACTGGTACCTGGCCCGCCCATGATTATAAAAAAAACTTCTTTCTACTCAATTTCGTACTTCATCTGTTTAAAACAGTAAACTTTCCCATGTTTACTGAAACTTTTATACTGCAGATATATAGTGTAGCAATACAGTTCCAAGACAAACTTGGTAAACATTGGACAACACATATAGAAATAAGTATTTTATTTCTTCATCTCTATAAAATATAAGCCACGCTAAGGTGAAAATTATTTGCTTTCCGTGAAATATAAGATCTTTTTCAGCAGCTCGACCGTTGTTTCCACATCTACGATCTACAATGTATCATTCTGCTGTGATATAGTCAACCTTACAGAAGGGAGGTAATCGGAATTACGCTACCCTTGAATGCCTACACGAATAATACCGCTGGCGCACAAACTATGTTTCAACAATTACATAATATTGAGCTACTGTACCTCTGTGATAAGCTGTGATTCTCAAAGTTACTGTGATAACGTTGTCAGCTGTGTTATAGCACCGACCGAGTGGGCGATCTACGTTAACGTATCTTCCACCCACCACGTGGTCTCCGGGGTTAGCGTTGAACGGATCACCACATATTCCACATTTTCCGTCAAACGTATACCATTGTGTCTGAAACGCGAACATTTTGAAAATTTTAATATTTTAGCTCAGTATATTAAAATAACGCTTTAGTCATGTACGGTTATCTGTTGATCTAACCAGGTTTCCTAGAATTAGTTATCAACTTACTCTTCCGCGAACAACTGACAACTTCTCCACATGTGGAGCACATAATTGTGGTACCTATGTCATGTAAGAATACATAGTTTAAGCCTGGTTTCCATGGAGCGTATTATTTCGGCGCTGATTTTTTCGGTGCGGAAAGACTGTATTTATGTAGCCGAAAACAGACGCGCTTTTTTGATAAACACGCATACCTTTTAGAAGAAAAAAGGCGACTTCGAGGCCGGAATAAAGGATGCAATTGCATATGTTCTGGCCCATTTGGAAGATAAGGGTGTGGAGGAGATGGTGCTTGCGTTTTTTGGTCAGACATAAAAATGACGTTACTCAAAGAGACTTCTATATATATGAGCTTCTAGTCAACATGTAAACCTAAATTCATATAATTCAAGATAAGTTGCATCAACGGAACAAATCTAAAATCGATGAAACATCGTCAATTTATACCTAAAATGCCATTTTACGCGTGTACATTCTACCCGAAGCGTAAAACAACTATGCAACAGAGACTGAAGCGAAATATAATTATTCGGTAACGTGCCGAATAAATACGCGCCGAAAACGCGTAGTGTTCACGCTTCATGGAAACGGGGCTTAATGCGACAATTACTCACTATATACTATAATTATAATATAATGAATAATTATTATAATTGCCGTCTATTTGTTCAAGGACAGCGACAAGTATTGTCCTAAGTTCATTACACTTAGGCCTATATCATTTTGATATTTCAATACAAACAACATAATTTCAAAATGTTGAGGTCTTTTGAAACACTATTTTCTAAGTGATATTTTCATTGTGTTTTCACGAATAATGAAAGTCTCAGAATACTTTATAATTTGAGAATATGTATTAGAATATAACCTACATTATAAGCCAATGAAAACGCCGAATTTTGGCGGTTAAATGAAAATTTAATTATTAAAATTTTCTCTTCACAGACTTGACGTCATGCGTTGGCGCTACTTTCTAACGGCCAATCAGAATGCAGAATGTTATATTCTAAGTTAGAATATAACCTACATTATGAGCCAATGAAAACGCCGCATTTTCGCGGTTAAATGAAAATTTAATCATTAAAATTTTCTCTTAACAGACTTGACATCTTGCGTTTGCGCTAATTTCTATCGGCCAATCAGAATGCAGAATGCTATATTCTAAGTTAGTTAGAACATATTAAGTAAATTTTAATGACTAAAAAGGCCTCGCTTCGCTTCGCTCGCTCCGCCCTTTTTAATCGTTAAAATTCACTTAATATGTTCTAACTATAACTTAACAGTGACATTAAATCAGATAAAATATAAGTTACAAACCGCAAATCCACCGCAGTTTAGGCCCATGTCATTGTAGTTCTTCGGAGTATTAAAGTCTGCACGCCACATGGAGTTTCTAGATGGAGGATACTCCAAATATCCATGACCGGAGACAGCTATCACACATGCAAACAGCGTTACCAGTGACAACAGCATCATGCAGCTTGAATTGATGTCCACTATTGTTGAAAAAGATCCGTTAACTTCACTTGAATGTAATAAGCTGTACGTACAGAAGTGTTTCGTTTTATACCGACAAGTGCTTAGAGTGATGTCTATTAAGTGGACACCTGACGTAATAATTATTAGCTATACATTAATAAGATAACTACTGCTAACACGTCGTTAACGACATATTCAAATTAAATATCATTTTAACAGTTGATAAAATCTCTTGCCCCGGTCAGCTGTAATATAACTTCAGGACATAGCTGACTTTTGTTTTCATCGCACATAATGGAACAATAATATCTCAACTTTTATACAAAGGGACAATACCGGATTTACGCCACTTTGTCCTAAGGTTAAATTGTCATTATGGGGATTAACACGCAGCTGTCAATACCACCGCAACTTCAGTGTTTGAAATACGTATTGATAAATTAGTAATCCAATTCAATATTTTAATTTCCACCAAAAATACGGATATAGTACCATATAAGTAGAATAAATATTATTTCGGTATTATTACATTTTATACAACATAGCAACTTATAATAAATACATGTATATACAAAACTTGTATGACGTTTCAAGGTAGGGGCCTATAGGCATATTATTTGTATTAAATACTGAAATACAAAGACAATTAAGAGCCAGCCAGGCATATATTTTCACTACAGACTCGGCAGCATCCACACACGAGACGGACACAGAACGTATCATTTGTTATGTTACATGCATTATACCTCGGAATCATTTACGAACTTGAAACGAGAGCGCCCCCAATATGGTGAAATTTTAATGCAATATACCAAGTATATATATACTGACAATTTAAGGAAACTCATTTAATACTTCAACAATTTAAAAACAAGTTAGTTCCGTTTAAGTAGAATAACAAGCTAAATGTGGTTATCTAAAACAGCATAAAAATGTCACCTTTATCATATAATATTTTGCCATATGTTAATGCTAAAACAGAACACAATCATGAAACATGATGAATAAAACGACACACTACACGAGGAGCCCGTGCTGCACGGATAGTGGCACGGAGAAATATATTTACTCACTCTGGTTTGTAATATGCGTATGACTCTCTATTGTTGTTGATTTTTACTTGGGGGATTTCCCCCAAGTATTGTTATATACCAACTTTCGAAATCACTACGATTCTACCCATGTAATTTCTCCACAACCAATTCATCCGAGCAAAAAACGAGTTCCAGCCAATCTAACCAAAATCATAATTTTCAAGCATTTTTAAGAACATTTGTCCCTAGCAATTGAATTATTTTTTATTTAAGAAATAATGAATACGTAGCTATGTTTTGTTGCGTAATAAAATATAGGCACGTGTTTGGATGCGTAGTAATTAAATCACGAGTGCGTAGCACGAGTTATTTAATGTACGCATTCAAACGAGTGCCTATATTTTATAACACAACAAAGCACAACTCATATTTATTATTTCGATTCTAACATCGCCAATGCTTTACCATTTATAGCGCAACAAGCCAGGTTGACGTCAAACTACTTTCATCATAGGAACTTACCGTCACCGTTACGTCATTTTTCATACTATATGACGTCAAACGTGACGCCATCAATCAGCTATATTTTATCGCGGTAATACAATATAATGGTAAACTTAATATATGCAAAGAAGGCAAATCTCACGTGCTATGTTAGAATTCTTTGTATTACGAGAAATTTTGGAATGTTTCTTCTGTGAGTTAATGTTTTTGTGCAAAAAATTCCTACGCGCTGTAAAATGACTAATGATTTTTGAGGGTTGATAAAAATGTCGCTGTTACAGTACAAGGTTAAGCAGACGAAATTTACACTGTTTGGTTTTATAACGTTCATATTACAGTTTAGCACCAAACTCCTGTTATAATGTATTTATTTTTAACTATTTACAATATTTTGCATTGATAAATAGTATTGATCGACGTTTCATCTATCAAATTAACCCCAGATCTTCGGCTAAATATTTTGCGTCTATCGTTAGAACGACCCTTTTCCAAGCGGTGTTGTTTACAAATTTCGCGCCGAGATTCGAGACTTTATTGTTTCGTCCCCTTTATGAATCGTTCGCGCTATTCGTACCCGAGTTATGGAATTTTGACTTAGTGTAGTTTTAAGTTTGTTTTTATTGCGACAATTTATCCCCTACTTACTTATATTCTTTTTGTTTACTGTCGTCAAACATTATTTATGCAGATGCATGATATAACCATTTACTGTTATTTTTAGTCTTTTTAATACTTTTTCTGAGCTAAAACTAGGTATTTCAGCCCACCTTTATAGTTGAAACTAGTTCATTGAGTTTTTCATGGATGGATTGCCTAAATAGGTTTGTTAGATGAAATTAAATGAGTCAGCTATCCGCGATATTTCTGATTTTTTTTTCACAATATTCACACTTGTTAATCCAATACCATTTAAGGTAATTTAAATAGATAACTAAGATTTGCCGTTTCCTCCCAAGTTACAGTACTTCAGTACTTTGATTATTTTTGGAGTGACGTGATAATTTATGACGCCGCGTATCTTAACGTCATGAATGTCTTCGTCATCACCGTCCGTTGTTATTTCATTCTTATCAATGCACATGCCTTGTTATATCCAACATGTAATTGTATTGATTGACTTGTTTTCTGCTTTTTTTATGTTTGAATTCATATAAATATTCGTGTATGTATTTGCGTTTTATATGAATATACTTTCTTTGAACTATTTCAAGTGGGTTATGTAACCGTAGGCACTTGTGCCGAATGGTCAATGAAGTAAATAATGCGAATTCTATAGTCTTCATTCATCTCCAAGACGTATCATCTGTGATGACATTTATTTTAAGCACCTGTGGTCAGCAACATTTTATTGTCTGACGTATGCTTTGCCTAGCACATGTTGTGTAGTCCTAAATGCACGACAAATACGACGTCAGCAAATAGAACGTAACACGTAATTAAAGTCATATTTCATTTCAGCGTTATATAGGATCGGTTTGCTAATCAGTTCCACTGTTTATATTTCTACGGTTGTAATTCTATTCTTTAAGGAGGTCCCAGCTGCCTTGTGCGCATGCGCGAAATTTCAAAATCGTATTAGATAAGAGCAAACATGAATTTTAGTTTCAATGATCGCATATGAATGTTGATCAATGATAATAAACATAATATTATTGCACAAATTAGATATTTTTAACTATTTATTTTTTGCATGTATGAAAAGTGGGTGGAGAACGGCAAAATTGTGAATAATATGGGTTCACAATAAGTCCCTACAATTGTTCAAATGCATATGTTTATATATAATATGTAGTGCATGGCTTAGTTATAAGAGGTAGCCACACTTTGAAATATTCTTAATAAAAATTATTTCATTACAATATGCAAATTAGGTTAATTTTATGCAAATTTATTCATAATTAGTACTTTTTTATGCACAGCTCCCAAAAAAGGCTGGTGACCCCTATTTTTATTTGACTAAACTGGTGTTCTATTTGATACTTAACTTAGAGCCAATTCTAAATCATTTTCGATCGTTTGGTATTTTTTGACGTTCATTTGAAATCGTTTGAAAATCACACTTTTTTGCAAGTGGGTGGGGTAACTATTTATCATGTTCAAATACTGAATTTGTTCACCAGGCAGCCGAAATTGTGACTAATGTCTATAGGAATGACCATTGAACACACACAATACCATGCATTGCTTAAAAGTGGTTTCATATAGTAATAATCTTAAAAAGAACATAATGGTGCCATAATTGCAGGAAATAGATAAAATGAACAAAATACAATGGTAGGTCATTAGAAAGCCATGTATGTCGAAAACGAGCCTGGTGACATTTCATTTTTATGATTTCAATGTTGTTCTAGAAGACTGCTCTGTCATTTTAAGATGTTTCAAGGAAAATTCGATCGTTAGATCAAAGGTGCGCGTACCTCCTTAAAGCACCAACATTGCAATGTTTGATATAAATTTCATTGAGTAGATTCTATTCCGGGAAGCGTTCCTTTGGCTAAATTGGAGGGTTTGTTGTGACGCACTACTTATAAGCTCAGGCTTCATTGGAAACATCAAACCTCACTGCAAAGTAACTTTATTTAGAGAATTGTTTTAATAAATGATTACAACACAATAATTATGTACAGGCTGTTTAGCATTGGACGTGACAATGTTTTCATTCAATACATAATATAACACAAAGTGTCCAATCAATATCAATGTTTTTACCTGTTTTAATACAACTATTTCCAAGATACTCCTGAAATGCCTATACATGAATATGGTCGATAACGTGTTTGCAATTTAGACGCTCGCACGATATGTTTCAAGCAACCTCATTACACTTATTCAGATTAAACAAGTCATTGATTCTTTGTTTTATTTTCGTAAGTAATTGGATTGTTGAACACTTTTATAAAGTACTTTGATGCGAACAATCATTTTTATCAGGTTTAGATGACATGTACCATCTTACGTGCAATTTCCTTAACCACTTAGATTGTAAGTCCTATTACACGAGTTACTTCTACCACTTACATTTATATAAACCATCCTATAAGTACACGTAAGTGGAAGAACTTCTCTGTTCAATAGATATACAATTGTTATTCAACCATACTTGTGTTATTTTCACATCATCGCAAAGTATAACTTTTACTACAACAATGTGACTGTAAAATACCCATCGAGTTCATAGGGGTCTTTATCGACTCCACGCTCTCTCATCCACTCACAGGAAAAGAACTCGTATCGAGACTTTACAAACAGCCGTGTAACATTTAAAAAAGAGAAGTTAATCACATATTGTACGGCGCAGTCGTCAGCTCCAAGAACTAATAGGCTACTTCTAAAACACGTATTAAAGATTCTGTCGAACTTCTCCACATTCAAGAAATGATTGCTATAATTGGTAGTGTTGATTTTATTGCCAAAGGAGCCCCGTACAGCTGCAGGAAACAATATATAAACAAAGAAACACGAAAAACAGCCTTACCACATCATACAACCCGTTGTGTGTAAGGCAGTTCTGTTTGTCGAAGGCAGAGACACACGCGTTTTGCGCTACTTGAGTACGGTAAGTATTTGTTATTAAAAGTGTGTTTTGCGTTGCTTTTGAGAGTGATCCCTTACATATATCGTTGACGCGATAAATGAACAATAAGTATATACAATGCATGCGCCCACAAATGCCATATGAATCGAGTAAACAGGTTTTAGGTATGCGATGTTTGCCAAAAGTTCGAAACTTTCGCCTTTGACATTGAATTCTTAACTTAATTTGTGGTTTGGAACAATTCTAAAACACTGAATACAAACTTCAATCCTCCCTCAATATATCTGTCGTTTCCGTTTTGGAACATGTACATTTTATGTGAAGATACAGAGGTTTAAATTGAACGAGGTAAAAAAATGCTAACAAAATAGGCAGTTCTGTTTTCGAATGATATCGACAAAGGCAGAACCTTAAATATAAATGCTTACGCAGAGGCAGATATAAGAGACTTATGCCAAAGACTAAGGCAGAAATGTTAACTACTTGACAGGGCCATAAACCCCTTTGTACGATTTGTGTTATAAATATAACCAAGATTCATGTTATGCTGTATTCCAACGTCCATTTTACCAACAATCACGAGTGTTTAGTGTTTTTTTTCGTCAAGTTGCTTCACGGAATATATTACAAAGCACTTACGAAAATCTTAAAGTTACGCCCAAATTTAAATTCTTTATTATTCTTTTACAACTGCAATGTGGTGCCGGATATGGTCTGTAGGAGTTCATTAACTATATCATTGTTAGTAATGAAGGTCCATTTACCACACTTTATAATTATAAACAAATTATAAATACTTTAAATTTGATCGTAAGTTTACGATTTTCGTAAGTGCTTTGATAAAACAGTACCCTGGAGGTGCTGACGCTGGCAATTATCAGTTGTGAGATGCCCTTTATGCCTGTTAATGACGAACTGGGGTTAACATTCGAGTGCATGGCTGTTTGAGGGGAGGGGGGCATTAAGCGCTCCATTTAATATCATGTCATGTATAGTTTATTCAAGAAAAAGGCAAATATGCCTATCATTCTACAAATATATACAATTCCACATAATTTACAATGGTTAATGGTGACATTATTAGCATATTCAGGTATAATTGTATCAAATATATTGATATAATAATAAGCAATATAATCAATTTGTAAGTTTTAACTTTATCATGCAACATAATCGGTTTAAATGTATGGTACATATATACACTCCTACTGTAATTGTAGTTATTCAATGAACACATATACATATATACAAAGTGAGAGAGAGTTATTAAAGTGAAATATACTACAGTACTAATTAAAATCATACATGATTGTCTTGCGTCTTATTTCGAAACTTTTCTGTAAGAACATAGATAGGTTTTTCTGGATAGTCTTATTATCAGATTTTAAAAGTTCAACAAATTTTGGTACATTTGGATGATTCCAGAAATATCGTTTAATATGACATTTTCTTATTTCGTGATATAGGGGACATTCTAATAAAAAGTGAAATTCGTCTTCTAGGGTATGACATGTATGACATTTTCTTTCATCGTATGGGATTTTATGTGGCTTGTGCCATCTTCCGGCCTCAACCTTTAACCTGTGTGCTGAGACACGGAATCTAGTGAGCGCAAACCTGTTTTTATCAAAATTAATGTTATCTAAGTAAGAATGAAAGTTGAAACTACAGAATAATTTATAAGTTCTTGCCCTTGTCGAATTTTCTACTTCGTTATTCCAAATTTGTAAATAATTATCTTTTACTCTTTGTTTAAAAATAGACAGAAACAATTTACTGTTAGCGACATTCTGATTAATCCATACCTCTGAAAACCCTGAAGTATCTAAAATATGTTTAACGGACTTTGCCCAAGATTTCTTATTTGGATACAATTCCAAGTCTTTAATCATCATATTGTAGGTAGCTTTAATGTATTTTGTATCTGAGCACTGTACAACTTTTAACCAATATCTAATAACATTAACTAAACATGTAATTTTAAGTGGGTATCGCCCTAATTCTCCATATATAAAATTATTCTGTGTTTGGGATCTAACGCTCATAATTTCTTTTAAAAATTGTAATTGGATGCGTTCTATTTGTATTACGTCATTGATACACCATATCTCACTCCCAAAACAAAGTACAGGTATAATTAATTTATCAAATAAGTCTAACTTATGGCTCACACTCATTGATGGAAATTTTAAAAAATAAGATTTTAGCATGTACAAAGATTTTAGCGCTTGACCAGAAAGGGATTCATAAGTTTTTATGAAAGAGCCGCCAGTAGTAAAAACTATTCCAAGATATTTAAAATTATTGACTATTTCAATTTCTTTATCTTCATATAAAAATCTAATGTTTTTTCTAAGAGAACCTGCTTTTCTGAAAACTAGAATTTTTGTCTTATTTATGTTAACTGTCAATTTCCATCTATTACAATATTCTTCTAGTAAATGTAAGCCCTTTTGCAACCCACTTTCTGTTTCTGAAATGATAACAATATCGTCTGCATACAGTAATAAAAATATGTGTAATGTATCTATCTCAACTCCTTTAAACCCGTTCAAAACAAAATACTCTTCAATATCATTTAAATACATAGCAAATAAAAATGGGGATAAACTTTCTCCTTGTCTAACACCTAACATACATGTAAATTCATCACTTAACTTGTTGTTATACTTTACGCGACACGTTGTTTTGTAACCCTCATATATCGACTTTACAATATTAAACATTTTACCACGAATACCTAACTTGACCAACTTATACCATAGAATGTCTCTAACAATATAATCAAAGGCTTTAGTAAAATCAATAAAAGCTGCATACATTTTCTTATTGTCATTTATCAAGTGGTTAATTAAAGAATGTAAGACAAAAACATTATCTGTGGTACTCATATGTTTTCTGAAACCAGATTGAGCCTCTATATATACATTATAGCACTCTGCCCAATCAGTGAGTCTATTATTTAAAACTTTCGTAAACAATTTACTAAGAGTACTTAAAAAAGTTATGCCCCTATAATTACCAGGGTCATTAAAACCACCCTTTTTGTGTAAAGGTACTACAAAACCTTCGGACCATTGGTCTGGAAAATATCCAATTTTAAATATTTTGTTAAATAATGTCCTCAGACACTTGAGAAAATGACTATCCTTAATCCCAGTTATAAAAAATTCATTTAACATCAGATCAGGACCTGCAGATTTACCATTTTTTAATTGTTTACATGCTAGTGCAATCTCATTTTCTTCAATATCAACGTTTAATTCTTGAAACATAACATCTAGTTCCCCGTTTAAGTACCTATCATTGAAATATATAACATCTTCATCCGCTTGAAAGAAAACTGATTCTGGATCATTAATTGATTTAAAATATGCAGCAAAGTTATCAGTGTTTAAAGTACTTTTTGTAATAGA
Organism: Spisula solida; assembly: GCA_947247005.1. Lineage (NCBI taxonomy): Eukaryota > Metazoa > Mollusca > Bivalvia > Venerida > Mactridae > Spisula > Spisula solida. Next base: position 38,296,772 of record OX365957.1, on the reverse strand, counting down.
ATTTTTATTTTGCTGGCATGAACTTTTCAATAATTTCCAATATTCTTTAGCATTTTTATACTTGAGATCTTGTAATTTTCTAGTCTGTTTCAGTTCAAACTGATATCTTTCACTTCTAAGTAGAGATTTATATGTACTTCTCGCTTTAACCATTTCTATTCTATTTTGGTCAGATTTATCTTTCCTATAAAAATTTAAACAAGTATAAAAATCATTTTGACTACATTGGCATTCCTCATCATACCATGGCTGATTATTTGACGTACAACAAACGTTGGGTTCTTTTGAACTAATATTCTTTTTAAAAAGTGGATCACAAACATCCTCTATTTGATGGTAAAAATTGGATAAATTTATGTTGACGTCATCTGGTGATTCTGACATATTTATTTCCTCACAGAGATGGTCAAATTTAGTTCTAACTTCATCTTGATTCAATGAGTTTAAAAATGATCCTCTTTTTTCAGTATCCCATTTATAAATATATGCCATCTTTGGGTTTTCATCAATTGAATTAGTATTATAAACATTGGTAGTATCAGCATGATCATTTTTACAGGACTTAATAGAAAAATTTACTAAACAATGATCAGACACAATGTTTGGTTCATGTACTTTAAAGTTAAAAATATAGTCAAACATATCACTTTTACAAAGTACTAAATCAATAACACTACTGCCTTGAGCAGTCACACATGTAAATTTCCCATCCTTGTCATAATCTTTTCTACCATTCAGTATTCTTAAACCTGTTGATTTACATAATTCAAGTAATAACCTACCATTTTCATTTACTTTGGTATCTAAGCTATTTCTAGGTATTACAACATCCTCAATATAATCATCTGGTAGCAAGTCTAAATTAAATAGTGTTTCATTTTCAACAAAATCTAATTTCTCTGCAATTCTAGCATTGAAATCACCTGTTAATACAAATTTACATTTACTTTCAAACATATTATCAAAATAATAGAGATCATCAACTAAATGTTCAAATATATTTCTATCAACAAACACCTGCCTACTACTACCACTTGGTATATTGTAACATAAACATAATAAGATATCTTCACTACATTCAACAATGTCACTTTTTATTTTCAACCATATTATACAGTCTTCCACATTTTTCAAAAACTCAACAAAATCTTTTATTTCATCTCTTACATAAATAATCAACCCTCCACTATTTCTTTTGGAATTTTTATGTCTATCTGTTCTGTTCAAAACAAAAGAAACAAAACCATCAACTTCATGGTTGTAACTTGATTCTAACCATGTTTCTGTAAATAGTAATATATCATTATTTTTAAAAAGAGTTTTAACATATTCACAGTCAAGTTTACAATAATGTTTTCCAATCAGACCTTGTATATTCAATAAACACACTTTTAAACCCTCTACTCTACTCTCACTACTGTCCTATTTCTTGACATGTGTATTACCAACACTGGGTTGCGATTGGGTTTTGTCACTTGATGACGTAACTCTTCTATTTGCGGAGCATGACCTTGTCCTACGGGGAATCCCACGCTTTGCTTGACTGTTTGTGCGACCCTGTTTTTCGCGTGTATTGGATTGTTTACACGACTTGGAATTTTTGTTTTTTCTTTGTGTGTCACTTCGTGCTTTGGAATTAGACTTATCACTATCACTATCGGAATTATTTGCATCACTAGGTACGTTTATTGCATTATTACATTCACTTTCGCTTGCACTCTCGCGTTGTGTATAACCACTAGTATGGTCACGTGGGTCACGTGACGACACACTGTTTACAAACACAGCTGACTGATCAGCTGTTCGATCACTTGGCTGAAACACGTCTCCGGACGACTCACTAGGCTTGCGATCTACCACTGTATCTGTGGAATATGCACGCTCGTGGTGTATAGCTGACATACGGGGCTCTCTTTCCTCGGATAGAAGATCTGTTCTCACAATCTGAAACCATTCAGGGAATTTGTCTTTTGTCAGTTTTCCATCAATATAAAGTACAGCGGGATATTTTATCTGGACTTTCTTTCTGTCATACCTGGCCCAATACGCTTCCTCACTTTGGTAGAGTTGTTTTCTAGCCATGGCAATTTCTTTAGGATAGTCCCTGTCAACTGAAAACTGTGTAGTTCTCAAAATATAGGCCTTCCTCATTACAGTTTCAGTATCAACATAGTCTCTGTATTTTACAATAAGTGGGCGTTTAGGATCTCGACCTTCTCTGTTATTACCCAGTCTATGTGCTCTATCAATGCACATATCACTAGTGTCTATACCTAACTCTGCCTCCATAAAACTGAGGATCAAACTTCTATCAGATCTATGATTAGACCTCTCTGTTATTCCGTACAATATCAAATTATTCCTTCGACCACGTGCTTCTAAATCTATAGATCTATATGATAACGCTCTTAGTTTATCATCTTGTTCCTGTAATAGTCTTTCAACCTGGTCAACTCTTCTGTTAGTGACCTTGACCTGTTTGTTTACATTTTGGATATCACTTTTGCACTGCAATTGTTGGGATTCAATGTTTGATATTTTATATAACTGATCATAAATGCGTGAAAGTTTATCATCCATGCTTAGACTAGCAAAATCGTCCATATGAACGCTACCACTGCTATACTTTTTTCTTTTCTTTGTTTGTGTTTTCCAACCGTCACTTTCCCGCCTTTCAAATCGATTCTGTGTCGGGACAGAAAAACTTAACAACTCACTCATTTCTGCCTCTGATTCATCGAGCATAGCCTGACCTCCTGCCTCCGACCCTCCTGCATCCATGTTAACCAGATATTCGCTTCCAGACGTTCTGTGATAACTTATAAGCCAGATTTTATTTGTTGACAATTTTCTTGACCACTGTCCACCATTAACCGGAAGTTATCATGAAGTTAAGAAACGAATCGTTTTCCTAGCATTCTATAGAATATGTAAGTTCGAAATGCAGCAATTCAAATTACTTGACAGGGAAGTTAATGTACTGTTTTGTTTGTACAAAAAAGTTATTTGTATGTTACACATTATATTTGACTATCTTTCGTGAATAACATAAAACATAATGGCGTAAACATCACAATGCCCCGATACATTGCTATACATGTGCAGTCATTAGCCGAGCACAGAAAACATAAACAAGAGGGCCCAAAGGGCCCTAGGTCGCTCATCTGTCGTACTTGTGCATGCACACCCCTATGGTGACCCTACACATTTTCTGAATAAAATTTAAGAAAATTCAGCCTCTATTGCAAGTTTTTTATGATTTGACCATGTGACCTAGCTTTTGACCCCAGATGACTTAATTAATATCAAACTTAACCTAGATTGTGCGGAGATGATCATTAGGACCTAATTTCATAAAGATTAAGTCGAAATTGTGACCTCTGGTGATTACAAAGGGGTTTTCTATGATCTGACCTATAATTTAAACAAAATATTTTGGAAAAAATATTTGCCTCCATATAACTGTACAAATACATGCTAGAAAGACAAAACAATACCTAAACACTTAAAAAAATAAAAAAATAAAAATTATGGTTCCAGTGGGGTTTGAACCCACGCCCTCAGGAAAATGTAAACTGACATTGTGAGTTTTTTAATTGACAGTGTGACCTAGATTTTGTTGACATGATCATTGTGACCAAATTTCTTTAAGATTTATAAAAAATTATGACCTCCAGTGACTACACAAGGTTTTTCTATAACTTGACATAGTGACCTAGTTTTTGACCTCAGATAACCCAATATCGAACTTGACCTAGATTTTGTTAAGATGATCATTGTGACCAAGTTTCATAAAGATAAGGCCAAAATTGTGACCTCTAGAGAGGACACAACCCAATTGTTGACGGACGGACGGACGACGGACGAAAAATGATCAAAAAAGCTCACTCTGTCACTTTGTGACAGGTGAGCTAAAAACGCACAAGTCACAATGCCCACCTGCTTGGACTTTAAAAAGCCTTACAGGAAATCGGAAAGTAATTGAAATATCAAATCACCTTGGACATTGCTGTAGTTATCACGCAATCAAAGGATTTGAAACCGACCTAGCCATGTCAGTGTCTGATAAAGGTCTTGCAACACCAGATGGAATACTGAGACTTTCTGGGTTATCAACGGCATTAGCGTGGGACAATTATGATGAATTGGCTCAGACTCTATGGGAAGTGGGAAGCCATCATGATATTGTAGGCATTTGTTAACAGAACAAACACACAAAGGCAGCCTGTCCTCTAATGGACATAACTACACATGAAAACTTACCAAAAAGACAGCGAAGAAGTCGCATGTTTAATTCAACGGACTCATACTAGTATACTAACGGATACAAATGTTCTTACAAGAGGATCATTAAATGGGTTCATCTCAGATAGACATTGTAACTGGTGCAAGCGTCTTCGCCCTTTGTTATGTCAGGCTTTTAAAATACTTCGTACTCGAGCCTTTCTGCGCGAAAACAGGACTTTAACAGATGAGATGAAAGCAGCCTTCCAACAATTAAACAGCATACTATCGACTGCAGCTTTGAATGAAATCGAACACTTCGATGTATTCATGACCCAATATGAAGAATATTCTCAAAGGACTAGAAATGGTGAGCATGGGTTTACAGCACAGTATATGGATGTATATGGATCTTGTTCAGCTGAACTTGATTTTCAGAAGGATTTTCATACAAATGTCCTCGATCTTTACATATACAGTATGGGTAAATGATTAAGGTAGTCTTTGCTACCTGTGGCCTTAAGTATTCCAGTAAGATGTTGAATTATTATTTAGATCTGTGAATATGGATAAAACCCACCCTGGTGTGCGTCAACAACTTGAGAGAGGAGCATTTATAGTTATCTAGATGAGCAGTTGACTTAACATTAGAGAAAACAATAAATGCTGATGCGGCGTCAAGACTTACTGGTATCTCATCATTCAGTACCCTTGTACGTAAGTGCACGAAGAAGCTAGATGTTGACACAATCGTCTCGAAGGACTGTTGTTAGTCATCTCATGTCGAAAGCTGGAATGAACACTTACATAATTCCTGCTCCAGAGCTCAATCAACAAGAATTAAAAGGGACAAGAATGACTTGGAATACATGGAATACAAAGCACTTTGAACCCATTAGATTAAGACTGCCGAAATGACAATCTACATTTCCTATCTACAGGGAAAGTTTCAAGAGATTGTTACAGATTTGTTAGGGTCAGAAAATCGTGGAGAACACTGGAAAAAGGAATTTGAGAATGGATGTTTCATGGAAGCCTCACGGTTTGAAAAACCTATACACAGACGTTAAGTAGGGGATTGCTCATCTGTGAAAGTTTGAAGAAATTCCACCCAACAGTTTATTGGGAGTTCAACACACAAAATATCCGTTACAGACGGACGTCCTGCGGACGTCATGACGGACGGACGTTCTAATAGAACGGTTTTATGTGACTAAACGCAACGGAATGAAGATGATTTTGGAATTTATGTGACTAAAAAGTCACTTAAACTGAAAAAAAACACATAAAACCAGAAATTCTTAAGATTAGGTTTATGGGACTTTTTCAGTCACATACAATGGACTTGTGAGGGCGGATGGACGGACAGCACCAATGATATATGCCCCAACTTATAAATACGTGTGAGGGCACAAAAACAACCAATTAAATTGTGGGGATCGAACCTACAACTCATCTTGAAATTTGTAGGCAATGTGCGTTTATCCACTACACTACAGCTTTTGATGAATGAAATACGCTTTGAACACAATTTAATATCGAACCGATTAAAAGGTCACTTTATAACGGTTCTCGTTGACTTTGAACGCACTATAAATATTCAGATACTATAAATATAACGGATTTTGTGTTGTAGGATGTATAGCAATTTCTCGCGCAAGAGTTTACAAATTGTGCACGATAAACTCGTGTATTGATCCAAGTGAGCAAGTAAGGAATGTAGAATGGTTATAAATATTATCTCCCACGAAAAAAACGTGCAGCGATTAACTTCTATTGTAAAAATTACCGGGCTGTTTGTAAAATTGTAGGTGTTGTGATCTCGACTTGAGTTCTTTCCCTTATTATCATATGTATGAATGAGAGACCGGAGAGTCGATACAGACACCTATGGTTTTTGGTACCGTATTTAGTTTTTTATTTATAAAAAACACTGCACGAAACTTTGCCGTGTATATGTGCTCCATAACAACCCAGCGATTGCAACTCGATGGTCTATTCATATAAAATAAATACGACCGTGCATTGAATCATTCAGCTGGAAATACTGTAAACTGTTAGAGAAATTGATGGGTTTGTGCAAATCATGTTTATGTTTGGATTTTTAGATAAATCGACCAAACAAAAATAGCACATAATAAATCGGACCCAATCAGCAATATGAGGTCGTTAATGTTAAGTGTTTGGCGGCACTTGCCTCACATTATCACTACTAATAGTGGAGGGGAGGTAATCCGTTTGGGATTAGCCGTCGAGTTGATGAAGGTCGGCATTTCAAAACCTAATTTGAGCTTCATTTTTAATATTTTTTCTTTATTTCTGTATCAAAGATAATCACACATGGATACTCGTAAACGAATGTTGTCCTCAAACCAGGTACGAAGCTGCATAACAACCTGTCATACGCCGAATGACACAGGGCACAACAATTGCAACATAAACTTTTGTTTTTGCTAAATATCGTTGGCTTAGAATGAGAAGGTCGTACGTGCGACTTACGACCTTATACGAGGCATACATATTTGAAATCTGCACTGTTTTCTCAAAATATCGATTTTGTACAAACGGCCTTCTCATTCTAATCCAGCGATTTGATTCAGAAGACTCAGAAGATCAAGCACGTTTTGGCCGCGCTATGGGTAAATATATACAAATCTTATAAGTGTGCATATATATATTTACCCATTACTCGGTCAATACGTGTTTGATCTTGTTGAAATTTTCCGCGTACGTAACTAGGATATGTTGAATGACAATTCGATTGGTCTTATGACAGCCACATATCTCTCAAAAAGGCTAAACAGATGAAGTTAACAACAAAAGTTAATTTTGTGCTGCGAGTCCTTCCGGCGTTTGTCAGGTTGTCAATGCAGCTGTGTACCTGATTTGCTGATACAGTTCGTTTTCAAGTGTATGTAGTTATCAGGCTGACAAGAATAAGGAAAACAATGATCAAAATAAAGCCCAATTCAGGTTTAGGAACACCGACTTTTGCCAATTCAATGACATTTTCAAACGGATTGCCTCCCATTGACCATAACATGACAATACTTTAGAAAAAGAGCTACTAACCATTGTTTTAGAAGTTAACAACCACCAACGGTTGCTCAGTAAAAATCCCTTTTCTAATTTTAAGATCTTTCTTTAATGCCAAATGACGAAACATGAAAAGGATTTCCACCAAGTCGAACATTCTACGTTTTTTGTCGTGTCATGGTTCTATAAGCCGTTATTATTAATGTTGATGAAAACGCTAGTTTCAATGTGTGGGTAGTCAATAACAGACCCTCAGTATTTCGTGCAGAAATATCAGCCCCCTAGCGGCCTAGCCTCATATCAAGTTTCATAAACCTAGCTTGGAAACTGTTTAAGTTATGGCAGGATCCAGATTTGGGCATATTTTCACTCTTTCTGTCACCATAGCACCCACAATATATTTAGACGTGCATAATTACCTTATTGTCCGCTATCTACATACCAAGTTTCATAAACCTAGCTTGAAAACTGTTTGAGTTATGTCAGGATCCAGATTTTTTGACCGATGGACTGACGGGCGGAGGGCAAACCTATAGTCCCCTCCGGTCAAAAACCGGTAGGGGACTAATAAACATTTCAAACCAAATATCCACCGCAGTTTAGGCCATTCTCATCGTAGTTTATCGGGGTAACACATCCTACACGCCGCATGGAGTTTCTAGAAGGTGGTTGCTCTAAATGGCCATGACTTAAGACAGCTTTCATGCATACAAACGACAACAGCATTGTGCAAATTATAATTCACGTGTACTACGCCGAGTTAGCCTTTATTTGCCAGTCAGCTTTCTGCTGAAACATGGCGGGCATATATGTGTGCCTCCACCCGGATTTGAACTCAGGTCACCAGATTAGACGGCAAGCGCGTTAACCACTGAGCTATGGAGGCCACTAGTATGTCCACACTTGTCAGTCAAATAAGGTCCATTGATAAGGTACATGTAAGTATAAGTTGTACGAACAATTGTGTCACGTGTTATATCGTCAGCTTTTCGGGGTTTACCTGACCAAGGGGAATGTACGTAGTCGGTACAGTAATTAGCTATACATTAATAATAAGTTTTAATAACATTTTCATTACGACATATTCAACATAGATACATGTATTATTTAATGGGTGATAAAATCACTTATCCCGGATATCTGTTTAAGAAATAAGTGAGCCAATTGATTGTTTTCATCGGATAATGGAAAAATAATATCATAACTTTCATACAATGGAATAGTACAGGATATATACAGGTGATTTGTCCAATGGTTAAATGGTCACTATATATATCAACATACAGCTGTCAGTACCACCTTAATTGATTGTTTTCATCGGATAATGGAAAAAAAATATCATAACTTTCATACAATGGAATAGTACAGGATATATACAGGTGATTTGTCCAATGGTTAAATGGTCACTATATATATCAACATTCAGCTGTCAGTACCACCTTAAGCGCTAGTGTTTGTCATACTCTGTGATATACAGTTCGTTTAATTAAGTCTGTCATCAGTACACATGTACTAACAATAAAGATGAAACAAGAAATACCAATGTAGTGCCATATTGCGACGAATTTCCATGAAATAACTGGCGCGTACCAGAACGCTAGACAGTAGGCGGAGCCTAACCATGCTGTTAATCCTCTTTCACAATATAGCGGTAGAAGTTCTTCGCCGTACGGTACCTGCAATGCTACATCGAAATATACTTACGTGTGTCTGGAAGAGGTAACTTTGTGAAGAGTTCACATTTGTCATTCGTCTATCGTACGATGATGGTTCAAAGGTATTTAATCTAAAATTGAAAAATTGTCGTACAACTCTCGTGTACGACGCACGTGCGACAGCTCTACGATGATCACTTGTCGTATGCCCTTCGTATGCATGTCGCGGGATCGACGTATGTCTGCTGCACGATCGACGAACGATTGTCATAAGATGGTTGTCAGGCCAGTTGCATTGTATATAAAATAGGCTCCAGCTGCAGAACATAATTAAGCCAAACATCCAACCGAACGAAGGTTTTCGATTAAATTATTTGGCAGGGATAATGAATTAGAAATTTATTTTATTTCCGATATATTTGGTGATGATGATGATTGTACTGCTGGTATCGACGACCATCGCGATTCTGGTGATAATGGTGGTGATGGTGATGGGGGTTTCGACGACCATCGCGATTCTGGTGGTTATGATGGTGATGGTGATTGGGGTTTCGACGACCATCGCGATTCTGGTGGTTATGATGGTGATGGTGATGGGGGTTTCGACGACCATCGCGATTCTGGTGATTATGATGATGATGGTGATGGGGGTTTCGACGACCATCGCGATTCTGGTGATTATGATGATGATGGTGGATGTGGTGGTTACGGTTGTTGCAATGATGATAATAGTTTTATATCACAAAGTATGTGATATATACGTTTATATTGTTTACTATCATACTGAGCAGACGAATACGACACATTTGACATACTAGTATGGTACATATTGGATCCGTGACATAAAATTTACGGTTCAATATACCACATCCTCATACATCAGTGGTTAGTCAAGTTCACATACTATGTGATATGACAGGTGTAGAATACTCTGGTGAACGAGAATAACACACCATGAATACTTACCTAGGAATTATAAGAATAATAAACTATGTTATCTATGAGTTAATTTGCTTTATCAACTTATTCATTGAACATGTATACCGGGCTATTACATAGACGTTAGACGACTGTGATCATATTAGTCATCCAAAACGCCATCGTCATCTCCGCCACATGCGCAATAGTCCGCCGGACAGTACGGAGTGCTATGAAAGCAGTTTGTCATACACCAGCTGTCCCCAGACTCACCAGCAAACATTCCAACACCCCAGCATCGAGTGTGTGGGCTCTGGGTATATGAATCAGTAGTACCCCAATCTTCTCCTGTTGGTGTGTTAGTATAATCCAGTGTTGTACCACCTATTGTTGTGTCTGGTGAATCCGTCGGAGCATCGGTTACTTCTGGTCCTGTTTAAAAACATAATATAATAATAATAATAATAGTCATAGAAGGGATATCATCTGACAGAACATTCAGACGAGGAATGTCCAACTGCATTGATGCATGTACGATGCATAGGTCAATGTGCATGCTCCTAACATGGGGACAATATGCATAGTAGCAGTAGGTCCGTCTTGAGTTCGTGAGGTTCTGTGACACTAGAGACACCGGTGACAATGACGCATGTTGACATCTGGATATCAGTATGGGTAAGACATGGATACAAGATTATGGCTATATTCTGCGACAATATACTACTATGTACTGAGATACTTTCAGCAGATATGTTTCTCGTTCAGTTGGGTGCTGGTCATTGTGCCGTGTGATTGTGGTCTGTTATTTTTATGTTTTCTATGCTCGGCTGTTTAAGTTAAGTGCTGCCTTAAGTTGAGTCCGAATTTAATTATCTTTTCAAGTATTCTCCTTTAGAACGTTATGAATACAAGTATGCTATTTTAGCCATTTTACTACAATATTTAAATTACTCAAAGAAAATTTTAAAAGCGTCAGAAAGATATGTAAATACATTGTAATTTACCTGACGTTACTTCCGGATCCGAACAATCTTCAAGAATGGCGATATCTGCACAATTTATGAACTGCTCTTGTTTTCCAAGACCTATACCACATCCTGTTTCGTCACATCCATTGCTGTTGCCTGAAATATTGTTATCCAGCGCTATATGCGTAAACATAACTTTCTAGTATATCAGTTAAGTTTCTGCTCAAAGAGTGAATGTGTATAACTTTTCAGCATTCTTTGAGTTGTTAATAGTAACACGAATCGTGTCGAGGGCATTTACATATACACACTGGAAGGTCTGCTGTGGTTTTATTTACAAAACATCTTAGTAGGAAACATAAGATTTAGAAATCTTAAAATTTGCTTATTATAATCAGTGTATCAGCTTTTGATAATCAATAGTATTTGGGGTTTTACATAGTGTTCAAGCATTATCTTCTCAAAGCTACTGTAGTCATTAAGAAAACACGGGTAAGCCTTCAATGTGGGGGAAATATGCGTAACACAATTAAGTCACAATCGAGTCGCTGCTTGTTACAATTTGCTGGTTTAGAATTAGAAGGTCGTGAGTACAAAATCAATATTTTGAGAAAACAAGAAAAAAACACTCTTTACTTATGGAAAACAAACATTTTAAACTTCACTTAGTCAACATGACCACTTCCGATTTTCATGAAAATAGGCTCGTAAGAAGCGCCTTGAGATGCAGATTTGAAATATACATGATTCTTATAAAGTCGTTAGTTCTAAGCCAGCGAATTGTAGTGTTAATGGTTACACTTATGTGAGCTTTTAATGTCGTTATGCACACACTTGAACACATATCGATATCGGAAATGCATTCAATTGTCGAAATTTTTGTTCGTAAACAAGGTCAGTGGTTTTGTCAGCGGGCATTAGCAAATACATTGTTAATATAAAGTAAAATAGGTTTCCAAGTTATCACCAATTTAAAATAATACTTTTACAGGGTCAATAAATATGTAACATGAAGTCAAACGGATTTTAGAATAGAGAAAAAATTTACGTAAATCAGGATCACCCCTCGTACCTGCATTATATGTCCACCGAAGAATACACTGCGTACATGTGACCCCTTCAGGCAAATTCAGCTGATACATGTAAGTTGGTGCTTCGATATTCTGTATGGAATACTGTGTCTCCCCATTAGTTCCAGCAACAGTCAATAGATGACCATTTTCAAAACAGTCGATAGTCGGATCTTCCTCCATGTTGTTGTTTTCGCAAAGACGAAATTCAAAGTATCCTAAATGGAATTTTGCAATGACCATTGAATGAGATGTATTTTTTATATGGCATAATTACTTAGCCTTAGAATCAAAAATAAAATTGATCATTTTGTAGGTGTGTAAGTTAGATTCTATCAAACGTTCCTCGTGCATAAGTAGCAGGAGCCTACATGAGAAAATCATACTTTCTCATGAAGAAACGTTTCATAAACTTTAACCGACAAGTAATGTCCTTTGCATTAGCGTAGTCTACCTGCGCATTTACACTGGCGTCAAAGTACTTCTTGATGAAAAACCTTTAGAACGTTTTTCATAGGTACCTGTACAAGGACGAAAAGCGAGCATGTCAATTGGCCAAACAGTTGCATCTGACAGAGACGTGACCAATTTCAGTAAAGTACTCCGATTGAGAAAAACGAGGATTTAGTTGTTTAAAACAGAAGTAGCCTTTCTCTGAATGCAAACAATTTCGATTCTGATATATATTTTGAAAAGTGAAACATAATTATAGAATTTGGTACTATTTTGAACAGTTTATGTCAAGAATTGATTAAATTGTGTAATAATGAAATACTTTTTTCAGTTACGTCGAATAACGTTTGAATGACGTTTGCGACGGCACACAAAAAGCTCCGAATAGGGACTCTACAAAAACAGCTGTAACTTCCTTAAAACCCAAGATATTAACATAATTTCTTTTGCAATTTGCTTATTTAACATTATCCTGTAATACTATGGAAAACCTTAAAGTCAATATTTTTGTCGAAATAGCAGGTTTTCCTGGAGACTGGCTCATATATTGATCTACTTTACCTCTGTGATAAGCTGTGATTTTCACATTTACTGTAATAACGTTATCAGCTCTGTTATAGCAACGACTAAGTGGACGATCTTCTGTTACGTATTTTCCACCAACTTCGTGGTCTCCGGGGTTAGCGTCGTATCGGTCACCACATATTCCGCATTTTCCATCAAACGTTTCCCATTGTGTCTGAAAGGGAACATTCTATATTGAACCTTATGCTCTTTTTATTTAATTTGATTCTACGTCGTTATGCGAAACCAGTATATTTAAATGTTCTGTGTCTTCATTATACGAGTACGTTTATGAGCCTTTCTGCAGAAGAAGCGACATTATTCGCTTTATATACGATAGGCATAAGTTGGACACAACCGTTGACCATAAGTTTTACTTGTAGTATAAAAGCAAGAGATACACAGAAGCCACGCGGTTACATATCTGTGTCAGTTATCTACGTTATGTATAGTCTACGGATACGTTAGAAGTCAGCTGCCCAGCAAACGTTATTTATTTGTTAAACATACGTTATCAATTCGTTTAACATACATTATTTATTCGTTTAACATACGTTATCTATTCGTTAAACATACGTTATTTATTCGTTTAACATACGTTATCTATTCGTTAAACATACGTTATTTAAGAAATAACGAATATGTGACCATATTTTATTGCGTAATAAAATATAGGCACGAGTGTTAATGCGTAGTAATTAAATCACGAGTGCGTAGCACGAGTGATTTAATGATCGCATCAAAACGAGTGACTATATTTTATTACGCAATAAAATATGGCCACATAATCGTTATTTCGATTCTAACATCGCATAAATTTCGTATTTTACAGCAACAAAATGCGACCTAATTTTTTACCTCTGCACCGTTAAATCTTACGCGCTGTTCAAATTAACGCCCCATATTTTGACTCTCGATTTATCGATTTTAATACGTTGTTGTTCAATATTTTCCACGCCGTTACATAATCGACATCTAAACAAATACACATCAAGTGAGATGAGAGAAGAAATACTTGTTTAAGTATCATTTACAGTAAATGCAGGCGATTGTGTGTTTTGTTCTTTGGTTGTCAATGACTCTAACTGCTCTACTTCCTGTTCGAACTAAAAGGACATGTATATCGATTTTAAAGCTATAAATAACGGATTGGTGTTGATCTGACATCCACGCATGTGTCTGATAAATAAAACAGGCACAAGGAATACTTCTAAACATATATTATGAGAAACCAAGGCGTGATGTGCGAAATATTTGCATTCAAACAGAATGCGCTATTTTCCATTCGACAAGTAACGTTGAAAAGCGGCGCTCATGTAAAAAGCTTTCCCGTAAAAACTCCACTGTTTAAAAATATCGATTATTGTTTAAACATGTTATTTTTGTTGGATCTATTTGCATCATTTTGTTTCTAGTATTTGGTTACATTGAATTGTAGTATTTATAACCCAACTACAGCCACGAAATTTATGTAAAATTCCCGTTCTGTCAATAGTACTTGTGAACGATGGGTAAATGGGAACAGCCATATTTTATCGCGGTAATAAAATATGGTAAGCTCAACATACGCAAAGAAGGCAAATCTCACGTGCTATGTTAGAATTATTCGTTTAACATACGTTATCTATTCGTTAAACATACGTTATTTATTCGTTTAACATACATTATCTATTCGTTAAACATACGTTATCTATTCGTTAAACATACATTATCTATTCGTTTAACATACATTATCTATTCGTTAAACATACGTTATTTATTTGTTCAACATACGTTATTAATTCGTTAAACTTAGTATCAATTCGTTAAGCATACGTTATCAATTCGTTAAGCAGACGTTATTATTTCGTTAAACATACGTCTGAATAATGCATCAGATTGTCGTTTAGGTCATCTCCAGCGTACGTCCTGCGTTCTATACAAACTTGCATACGTTCGGCGTACGTAGTTGTTATATGTTACAGACTTACAGCGTGACTGCACCATAAGATAGTTTCCGACAGTCCCTGTCCGACTTCATATTATTTTTTGTTAAGTTTTTTTTTTGGAATTCAGTAGCTTAATAATCTGACGCTCCAACATTACGAATTACACAATTCCACAAACAGTCAATGCCATGATCCTGGTGCCATGCGATTTGTAATATCTCGTGGCCGTTTCGAAAAAAATACATTTATAATAATCATACAAATGTATCACTGACGACTTTACTTTGATTTATTTACTTATTTATTAAACAGTTAGATTAAAATAGAAAGATTGTTACCGCGGCTCCCCCACAATTAAGGCCCATGTCATCGTAGTTTTTCGGAGTATCAAATCCTTCACGCCACATGGAGTTTCTAGCAGGTGGTTCCTGTAAAAAACCATGGCCGGCGACGCCTACCAAGCATGCAAACAGTGTGAAGAGACTCAGCGACATGGTTAAGCTTGAACTAATGTTCCGTTCCTTTGAAACGACTAGCTGGCATATCCTGAACGAATACATTGTACGTTTAATGGAATCCCGTTTTATAGTGTCCTATGTACACGTGTTCAGGATATTAGCCAGCTGAATTTTCCATGATAGTCACCGTGTAACTGTACTATGGTTTTAATTAATAATACCATTGCTACAATTTTCTCATTAAGACACGTTCTATGATTTAATAACATCCAAAATTGATAAAATCTGTTACCTAAATGGCCTGTATTATCAGGTTTTGTAACCGCTATCCTGCATAATGCAACAATGATATCTGGACTTTCATACAAAATACTATATTAAACAGGCTCGATGTCTTGGCCTAAGGCTGAATTGTATAGAGTAATTCACCTGTCCATATGATAAAGGTAGATACATGTTATAGTTAGAACATATTAAGTAAATTTTAATGATTAAAAAGGTCGGAGCGAGCGAAGCGAAGCGAGGCCTTTTTAGTCATTAAAATTTACTTAATATGTTCTAACTAACTTAGAATATAACATTCTGCATTCTGATTGGTCGATAGAAATTAGCACCAACGCATGACGTCAAGTCTGTGAAGAGAAAATTTTAATGATTAAATTTTCATTTAACCGCGAAAATGCGGCGTTTTCATTGGCTCATAATGTAGGTTATATTCTAAGTTATAGTTAGAACATATTAAGTAAATTTTAATGATTAAAAAGGGCGGAGCGAGCGAAGCGAAGCGAGGCCTTTTTAGTCATTAAAATTTACTTAATATGTTCTAACTAACTTAGAATATAACATTCTGCATTCTGATTGGCCGATAGAAATTAGCGCCAACGCAAGACGTCAAGTCTGTTAAGAGAAAATTTTAATGATTCAATTTTCATTTAACCGCGAAAATTCGGCGTTTTCATTGGCTCATAATGTAGGTTATATTCTAAACACCTTGTGGTGACAGTGACTGGTTAAGCTAGCATGTTGGAACACAAAACGACACAGATGTTTGAAGTTAAAAGGGCTTTATTTATTAAAGCCAAGAACTTTATACGCAGTATAAGTTCTTAAAGTCATATACTAATCCTAAAGGCAATACAGAATAAATCCTAAATACGGTATATGACGTGATTGATTATAAAACAACATATATGGGCAGAAAAAGCGCACCAGCCTAAAACCAAACATTGATTGGCCGACAATATTTAAGCGGAAGGAGGAAGGGAGGTGGAGGTTATTAATAAAATATAACGATGCAAGGTAATGAAGCAAGTGCCCGTCAGACGAACGAGGCGCATGTGCAGTCACGTAACACGGTCTGCTAGCATGATACAATTCACGGTGTGTATTCGATGAACTGATAGGCTAAACACGTCGGCCAGTCAGTGTGCGTACACGTCGGCAAGTCAGTAGAAATAGTACGGATAAAAAACTACCACTTTCTGTTATAGAACATTTTATACCAGACTGAGTATCTTTCAACAAAATGAATAAACTATACGAACACAACAAGATAACAGAGAACAGCATCCATATGGTTACACAAATATTGTTCAGTGGCGTATTTAAATACTCTTAAATACGTAAACAGACATCTCCTTGATAGTACGCTGATTTTCTGATGCTAATAGTTCAATGAATTTTGATACATTTGGTTTTTTCCAGGAACATTTATCAATGCATATTTCACGTACGTTATTGTAGAGAGGACATTGTAGTATGAAATGATACTCATTCTTATTCAAATTCGAGAGAGGATCGTAGTAATCGAAGGCCAAACAACAATACAATACGACTGGTCGTGGGCGCGGTGGAAGAGGAAGAAACAACGGTGGTCAAAATAGACGCTATTAGCTTAAGGAGGTACGAGCTGCCTTGTGAGCATGCGCGAAATTTCAAAATCGTCTTAGATAAGAACAAACATGAATTTTAGTTTCAATGATCGCATATAAATGTTAATTATTGAAAATAAACATAATATTATCGCACAAATTAGATATTTTTAACTTTTTATTTTTTGCATGTATGAAAAAGTGGGTGGGGAACGGCAAAATTGTGAATAATATTGGTTCACAATAAGTCCCTACAATTGTTCAAATGCTCATGCTTATATATAATATGTAGTGCATGGTTTAGTTATAAGAGGTAGCCACATTTTGAAATATTTTTAATAAAAATTTATTTCATTACAATATGCAAATTAGGTTAATGTTATGCAAATTTATTCATAATTAGTACTTTTTTATGCACAGCTCCCAAAAAAGGCTGGTGACCCCTATTTTTTATTTGACTAAACTGGTGTTCTATGTGATACTAAACTTAGGGCCAATTCTAAATCATTTTCGATCGTAAGGTATTTTTTGACGTTCGTTTGAAATCGTTTGAAAATCACACTTTTTTGCAAGTGGGTGGGGTAACTATTTATCATGTTCAAATACTGAATTTGTTCACCAGGCAGCTGGACTTGTGACGAATGTCAATAGGAATGACCACTGAACACACAAAATATCATGCATTGCTTAAAAGTGGTTTCATATAGTAATAATCTTAAAAAGAACATAATGGTTCCATAAATGCAGGAAATAGATAAAATGACCAAAATACAATGGTAGGTCATTAGAAAGCCATGTATATCGAAAACGAGCCTGGTGACATATCATTTTTATGATTTCAATGTTGTTCTAGAAGACTGTTCTGTCATTTTAAGACGTTTCAAGGAAAATTCGATCGTTAGATTAAAGGCGCGCGTACCTCCTTAATGTCAGGTTCTGGAACGTGACAGGGCGGAACTCGTCTGATTCTTCTTATAACTCTTTTTTAAGATCTAGTTGTCTTTTAGAAAAAATAATTATGACATTTTAGGTGTCGCTGAAACATATCTTGTTCATAATAATGTCTTAGATATTAAGGGTTATAAATGGTATGGTTTTAATAGACAAAATATACATGTCAATGCTAGAAATGGCACAGAGGGGGGGGGGGGGGGGGTCGGGTTTTTGATAAAACAATCTTTATGTGATCGTGTTTAATTCATGTATTGTAGATAACACCTGTGAAGGTATTTTATGGTTAAAATGTCACATAAAGTAGTATTATGATTTCAGGGCTTTTTATTGTCTTCATCTGGATTCATATTGAGATTTATGACATAGTGTAATATATTTTCTAATATTGGGGGTAGATCTACATATTTTAGTCTTAATTGATATCAAATATATTTTCAAATATAATGTTTTAGGGAGCTTTAACGGGTGCATTTAGTCAGACATATGGTTGATTGTATGAACGTCCATCTAAACATGATCAGATACGAAGTTGTGTAAGCATCGGTGGTTCAGTGGTAGAATGCTCGCCTGCCACGCGGGCGGCTCGGGTTCGATTCCCGGTCGATGCACATGTTTTGTTATTTCTTTTTCTCAAATAGTTTAGGTAATGATGACTAGATTTACAGATATTTTTTCCACTTAAACAACATTTTTAAGCGGCCTCGGTGGTGAAAACAGATTCAAAACTGAAGTTGCAATATGCCCATCTTGACCGTTGTGTTAAATATTTAATCAGTTTTTGAGATCACATAGGCTAAAACAGTCGTAATTCAAATTACTGTGCTGAACCTGCCGCTAAAAATATCAATCTATGTCTTATTTATAACTTATTATAGCTCATAGGAGTTAACTCTAGCATTAGCAATAAACAAACACGCACGATATATACACCGCACGGTCGACTGACCGCTTGTTATCAATGTACACTCAAACGATTTAAAAACGCACCACTTGTGAAATGTCAATTTCATTGTTGAAAACATTGTTCTATGGTTCTTTGACTTCAGCTAAATAATCTTCAGTCGATGGGCAATGTGTTGTGTAATCTTCATGTCACTTAACGAGTTTGAAATAAGTTATGCAGATTAACAGGGTGACGAATGTACATGAAAGTTCCAACGGGGGAAAATCCTTGTACTAAACTATCTACCTCTTCATCGGCAATGATGAAAGTAATAATGCAATAGTATATTTATCCGTTGACACCCTGCATTCGATTAATATTGTGTGCAGTAATGCGGAACCGATTAAAGTGATTCAACATGTGTTCATGTTGATCCCTGGCTCAGGGTCATACCGTTGGGCTGGGCTGATCGTAGTCGGTCTTTGAATGTACCGTCCACAAAGAATCGCTGTTCTAAGCACACAATCGTCGTTTGGTGGCAGCTGAACCGCCCTGCTACGATTGTATGGCTCATTTAGGCTTGCAGCGAAACAGAAAGCATCCGAACAAATATTTCGAGCTAATCGCAGCATAACATTATCATGAGAAAATATTGTTTATGTTGTTTTTTCAGTGTGTACACATACAGCGTACCATTTAAAGCGAATATCGATCCGAAATGTTAACGCGATTGCACGTGCAAAACATGCAAAAACAGAAAAGTTGGGCTGGCGGGGTATTCCAAATTATAACTTTCTATTTTCTGTGCCTAAGTTAAATATTATAAGCTGGAGAGATACTCTAGACTATGAATTTCAGGAGAAAATTAATTTTGACAAAATTCGGTTATTTTTATACTGGTGCGTTTTTAAATCGTTTGGGTGTAGATTTAAATAATATTATAACGAATATGCACCGGATTGAACAAAATGGACGATATTAAGTTTCGCTTAAAGTTGTAAACAAATGCTAACTTGTGTTATCATCGATGGACAACATAATACTGTTCTGTTCTGTTACTGTATTAAATTTTGTTAAAAACCATTAAGCTTAGTCAAATAAGTAACCCGTCATACTCACTGTTGTAGGGGCGAGAACAAGGGAGATATCAAATACTGGCCAAGAGACATGTTCAAAACAGTGACACCACAGTTATCCGACCTTCATTGACCACAACGGAAATCGCAAATATGCCTAATTTAAATGCCGCATGCTATGAATCTACGGAGCCCTGCGTCTCTTGTTGATTGCCTCGATGATGATGTGATTAGAATTAGTTTGTCTATATACACTGCGGTATACCGTACACCGGATATTGCTAGTAAGGTGAGTAACATTATCCATTTTCGCGACCTTCAAGTGTACACCAGGGTAAGTTCAGAGACGCTGTTTTATCCTTCTGAGTGTGTTTAATGTAAATTTTATACAAAAGTATCAACTTAGATAATTTCCCTAGCCCCTGAAAGCCGACAAACGACCAGGAATTTCTTAAAAGGGTTATTAAAAGACCAAACTCGTATCGTTACTCACACAAAAAATAAGCGCGGTCTGTCAAATAAAGATTTTTTTGTTTATATTCTATGTTAAACTAAACGACTTGAATTAGTCCGGCAGAACTTGCACTGGACCGTGCAATGTCTTCTATACAAAATGTTTTTACATTTTCTTGTTCTCCTAACAATACCATAACATAATCCGGATGATGCCACCTTGTCATCATTGAGCAATTCTCACAATGAGGCCCCGAAGGGGTACATGTACTTTCATGAATTAGGCAGTATAAGTACATTATCAATTAGTCAAACGTGAAGCAATACACCTTAAATGTTATTTATATTGTATTAAATAATGCGTTGCATCATTATATACAACCTTTGTAATAGTTACATGTGGAAATGAGGCCCTGCTGGCTGTTTACGTCTTATATGAGGCCCGTTTTTAGACAAAGGTATGAATTAAACCAGTCAATGATACATGGTACCATATTTCTCATTATATTGATACTTACTATTGAATTTAGTATTACTGGCAACTATCAACAACCTACATTGCATGACTTAATATTTTATTTCATTAAATTGAGGCCCTATCAAGGGTAAATCCAAATGTAGAAAAATGAGTGAAATTTTATAAAATCGACGTCAAGATATTTTTTATTCTGTTATATTTTAATGAATGCAATTGTAACCGTAACTTATATTGTTATGGCCGTGTGATCTAAATATTCGTGTGCCACATTTTGAAAAAGTAAAAACTAGCAATGAGGCCCTGCATGAGTGTTAAACTAGAAATAAGACAAAAATGGTAAATTTTCAATGTTCAATTATCCATTTCAACATATCAAACAATAGATCTTAATGTTTAATTAAATTATAGTATTGTTAAGAATACATAACTTAATGATATATTGAAATAAAATCATCAACTGAGGCCCGGAATGGATCGATATAATACGGGGTTCTGTCTAATCAATGCACTTACGGATATCTGAAACTTACGCTCAAATTAAAATTCCTTATAATGATTTTACTACAAACTACAAATAGGGGATAGATTTTGTTTGTAGGAGTTCATCAACGAAAAAGCGTTAAAATTGCACCACACTATGTAGTAGTTAAATATTTATAATGAATTTAAATTTGGACGTAAGTTTAAGAATTCTATTAGTGCTTTGATGAAACAGTACAAGATAATTTTCATTTTGCATACTAGTATCATGCAAATGGTAGCAAAGCTTGATTAATCTAAAAAATATTTTAAGAAGGTTCGGGATATTTTCACTTCTGAAGTTATCATCAATTTGGATATTCAATCTGCATTTTCCTTTCACACAAGATGCTGCCATGCCATTACTACTGGCAACAAGGCCCTATAAGGCACTCATCACCATCATCAAGGTCAGTGATTATATGCCCTACCCAGATGTAATCCTTACCAAAGCAGAGTACAACCGTTTTATGCTTAATGCCTCGCCGCTATTAACTACAGACATTCCCAGCAATATTGGGTTCTCACAACAATGGTGTACATCTCTTTGATGTACTCGTCATCATCAAGTACAACCATTTCAACATCAGGATGTACAAGATCCTTTTGGGATGCCAATCACAATTAAGTTAAATAATTTCAAGCTGTTTTGGGTAAAAATCATCACAACCTACTATATTTTTACACTCTCTTAATTATGTGTACATATGACCACGAAGCGAAGTACAGTCACTGAAAGCCATGTCGGACTCATTATCTCAGAGTGCAACCACCCAATGCCCCATTGAGTACTCTCTAGTCACTACCATCGTTTACTGCAAGTGAATATGAATACCAGATTTATGTGGCGCCATTTACATGCGTTCAAAGGCGCAATGCATAGTGTTGCAGCCACCGGGGCACAGGTGCATCCTCTATAAGCGCAGATACAGCATAATCTGACCAGAGGGACAGAGGGAGAGAAAGCC
This sequence comes from Spisula solida, assembly GCA_947247005.1. NCBI lineage: Eukaryota > Metazoa > Mollusca > Bivalvia > Venerida > Mactridae > Spisula > Spisula solida. The sequence continues at coordinate 38,274,296 of OX365957.1, read as the reverse complement.
CCCGGGCATTAGATACAGGCATGTCCGGTGCTGCAGGAGTGCGTCTTACTTTTTCTAATAGACAGTCTGGTTCTATAATGTACCCGGTGTATAGCACCGATACACAGCTTCCGGCACTTTTATATTACATCCCATACCGTCATATATAGCGGAAAATATCACAAATAGAATTTTTGAAATGTCCAGTTCCCATGCCGGGAATTGATCCCGCGACCTCTGGGTTGACAGCCCAGTACATTACCAGGAAACGATCGCCTATATATACCTCGAAGCTCTATTAATGGCGAACTCACCAACTTACCAAGTAAATTCACTCAAATCCCATAGGATAAATCACATGCATATTCCATCCTCAATTGAATCCTAGCACAAGTGAGTGCAATATTGTATTGTAAACTGCCACACAACTAACGTTGATTAATGAGTTATGTCACTGTTGAGTACTGCCTTCTCTGACAAATATGTTGTCTTTTGAGGTCCCAACATAACCTTCGATGGGTGTGTCGGTCAATGTTTAGTACTTCAAGTCCAATGCATCTGTAGCTTGCAGTGGTATGTACAAGTAGAGCCAGGAGTGTTCGTAACCGACAGTGGCAATTCCCTTTAAATATACGGTTTGACTGAACTAATGGTAGGTGCCTTACAGAACTGAATACTAGTATACTGTATAGCTTTACAAGTGTGTTGTGTACCCCACCTATTCATGAATGGCTGCACTAGACATTGGGAGAAGTCATACTTGGTGGTGGCGTTGAGTTTGAAATGGTGATCGGAATGACAGTACGTAGTCACTAGGCCGTCATTTGAACCTGATATAGCTTGGAATTAATTAATTGGAGGGGTGTTTTGTAGCTGTATTGTTAAATATGTCACGCTTTGTTGTTTCTGAGGAGTGCAGTCTACCCTGTCCGACTAGTATTATCCTTTTTTTAAATTCCATAAAGGTATTCACATGACAGTAGTTGGTGATGGTGAGGATCACTTTCAGTACATAGAGATTGTACTGGTAAGAATATACCAGCCACATGCATTGATATCTCACATAACGTTTATTCATCAAGCCGTAATTGAATTTACCGTTATTCAGGCTTCAATGTCATGCCATGCAATTCAAGTTGTTTATACTTATCTTAGCTACTTGCTTATAGGCTTGATACGACACACAGATACTTCATTTTTGATTGTCAATACACGTGTAATGAAATGATAACAATTTATTCTAAAAAAAGTCTCATTTTTATAGTTCAACACACAAGCAGGGCCTCATTTCCCTATATTACTTATTCAGAACGTGGTACTTCTATAACTTAAATATACCAAGTCTTATATAACTTCCAGTAATGATTATTATAAAGTTTCTTTCTTAAAATATAAGAGAAATAAAACATATTTGAAAGATTACATCCTTTTTCATGCATTAACCCTTACCAGGGCCTCGATTTTCATTAAACATGTTAAGCAATGCACTGCAGGTTCCTTATACTTATCAATGCCATCGAATATACTATTTATTAGCAATATAAAGACATATTTACTTTACATTTATTCATTTAATTAATATTTTTGTGTAATACCGGGCCTCATGTTAGGCTTAAACCACTAATGGAGCCTCATTTACACATTTTATTATTACAAAGTTTGTATATATCGATGTAACGCATTATCAAACACAATAAGCTGCATTTAATGTGTTTTGATTCACATTTGATTGAATAGTTATGTATATATAGTGATTAATTCGAGAAAAAACATGTACCCCTTTGGGGCCTCATTGTGAGAATTGCTCAATGATGACAAGGTGGCATCATTCGGATTCTGTTAAAGTATAGTCCAGAGAACAAGAAAATGCAAAAACATTTTGTATAGAAGACATTGCACGGTTACCCCAAAAATTGCCGTTTATCTGCCGGACTAAATCGAGTAAAATGACATTCCAGTGACCAAGTTTATGTTGTAAATGCTTTACCAGGAAAGGAATCATAAATAACGGGGATTTTGAGAATAAATAAACATGTTAGTGTACAGAGTATTGCTTTACTGTTGTTCACTGGTGTACGGAGTATTGCTGTACAGTGTACGGAGTATTGCTCGCGGAAATTGATTAAATGCGAGGTATAAGCAGTGTTATCTGGTTATTATTACTTAATATATTGTCTAGATCAATATCTGACAGCACTTTATTGTATATGATTTGATATATAATTTATCTTAGAGCTTCAAAACATTACATAAATAAAATATTTAACAAGACAAACTCCAGAATTATTCAAACATTACATACGTATTCTTATTAAGTATAATGGGCGGTGGGTAAGTCACGTATTATGATACATGTAAGGTTATCTATGCATTCGGCTAAAATTCAGTTTAGTTCTGTTTAGTTTGTGTTTAGAAAATTATTTTAACTATGATATGGACACGTTTATGTACTGTTCAAAATTACAATCAATACTTACACTCAGCCCTCAAATACTCAAATTCACTCTTTTGAGGTTCATAGCAAGCAACATTTTTGAGAGCAAAAAGTTGTTATAATGTTAAATTGCGACGGAGTATTATTTTTTGTTTATTTCGTAGTTTAATTCCGTGTATTTGTAAGCGTGAGCTAATGTGCAATACTCTGTACAGTATATATCAATACTCCGTACACGAACTTGTATCTATTTTGGTGTGTATCTTTGTTGTACTTTGATCAATTTTTCTGAAATTTGGACTTAAGACATTAAGGTTCGATACAAACAGAATACTCGGTTTAAAAAATGTACATATGGTATGGTATGTATTTGAAAAGACAACCACTATCCAGATTTCTATATAAATGGACAAAAACTAGAATTAGTTAATAATTAGATAAGTTTACATATTTAGGTATTAAATTCACTCATACAGGGTCCATGGTAACAGCTGTAAAATCCCTTAATGACCAGGCTCTGCGGGCATATTATAATCTATTGTCAATGTTGGATAAAGTTTCATTAGACATAAAGACAAAAATATCTCTATGCAGTAGTTTTTGGTGAACTAGGAAGAATACCATTATCGATCAAATGTAGGGAAAGAGCCATCAAATTGTGGCTAAAAATTATGAAAAATGTCAATTCTCCTATGTATAAATGATTTGTATATCGATCTGACAGTAAACGTTAGAAATATGTCATGAGCAAGTCGAATTAACTCTATCATAGATCCCTCTTGGGTACGGAAATTTAAGGCTCCATTATGCTGACCCCATAAACTATTTTCCTATCATTAAAACTAGCCTTCATGACCAATATGTTCAAAACTGGAAATGTACAATTAACTTAATGTCAACATTAGATACTTATTGTAAATACAAAACTGAATATGTATTTGAAAAGTATTTAACTGAAATTGCTAATGATGACTTAAGAAATGGTTGACTCGTTTAAGATTGGAATCCCATACTTTGGAAATTGAAACTGGAAGATATAATGGAACTGACAGAAACAATAGGATATGTAAATTATGCACCCAACATGTTGTTGAAAATGAATACCACTTTCTTTTATGCTGTAGTAGATATTCTAACATTAGAAAAACATATTTAGGTAATATTTCATGACCCACTACTATTACATTTATTTCCCTTATGTCGAATAAAAGAAAATCAAAAACCTTAAATGTTGCTAAATTCACCAAACATGCTATGTCTATGCGTACTGACACCCTTAACGTCATTACTGTCTCTTAAATATTTTATGTTACTAGTTATTATGTCATTGAATTTGTGCTTGTATGTAAAACTATACATTTTTGTAAATATTTCTTTGTAAATATGTTTTGCCATATTTATTTGTTATTTGTGACTGGCCAAAAACAATGTTCTTTGCTGATTATGCAAATACACTCTGAACTTGAACTATTGTCAGTGGGTTATTTCTATTTTAGGTTTTAATGTGGATGTGAGGTTTGTGGTAATTTTACACACAAAATATGATTAGTATTATTATGCTGCATACGGGGCTCTTCCATCTAAGGGAGAGCATTTCGTCTATAATAAGGTTAATGATTCTGAGGGAGTTACTTCCCTTTAATTAATAAAAAATAGCAAAACTGGCTATTTGGTGTTTTATGTCTAAATCTGTTAAGAATGCTATTAGTGCATTGTTGTTGGATTCGTAGTGTTGATTTTATTGTTGTGTCTAATATTTTTAAACTGTGGAGGTTTAGGAGTGGAATGTATTTCGGATCGTCATTTGACATGTCATTATTCCATTATCGTAGTCAGCAATAAGGTCTTTTCAAATTCAACACTCTTGACCCGGCGTTAAAGGCGTAGTCCACCCCGACTATGAGTGTTGAAGGATTTCAGCCCATGCATTTTCACATGAAACTAGATTATCAATGAAACGTTCAACTAGGTGTATGTAATTTAATTCATATTATGAATTTGACTGAATCTGTAGATAAGACTTAGTGTCTACAAGATTAGTTCATCTGTGGATCAGACTGTTGTTTGAAGTACCAGGTCTTCTTGATAGAATAATCATCATAGTCTAATCACTAATCATTGTCATTTTACAGCATGTGTCTCATTTCTTTGTCTCACACACGTACGTACAAGCACACCGTCACTGCAGTATACCGTACACCGGATATTGCAAGTAAATTTGAGTAATGTCATTACTTTTCGCGATATTGGACTTGGAACAAGTGTAAGTTCAGCCACGATACTTTCCAAACGACTTATTCCTGCACACCCCAAATCATTTTAAGCATCTTAAGATGTTTGTTATTGACATAGAAGACATCAAACTACAACATGCATTCGTTTAAGAGCTTTAAAGCGGCTGCACACTCCTAAAGGTTGATAGTGATGCTTCAAGTGTGTTTCGATTAATTCTATTACCAGTGTATAATATTTGTTTGAATGGAGCATTATTTGGATGAGCCTTAATATGTTTAGACAAAATCTCAGTAAAAAAGATACTTACTAAAACAGATACAAGTAATTGTATAGTCCGTTAGCGACTAGGCTGGACCCCCATAAACCTTAAATATCTTTTAAAGTAATTAATTTGCAATTTGATTGAAATTTGGTATGGTACACTGAATTACCTTTACCAACTCTGTGTCTAAATTTTAGATTTTTTTACGAACTCATTAAGTATTTCCCCATCGTATCAAATGTATTAAATTTTGGATTTTAATCAACAAATGGGCAGGGAGTAAAATAAGCCATTACGAGCAGGTATAGACCGATTTCGATAATCTGACCGTTTGTTTATATACGAAGGCTGTAACATAAACATAATGCAGGTGATCCAGCTTTGATAACATGCATACTAACTCTTTATTAGGCTACACAAAGCACACATTTTTCAATTGCAACCATAGCGCAGTTGGCAGAGCAGATAGTTTCAAATACCCAATGGAATAAAGTTTTAGGTTCAACTCCCACACTGTCTCTATTTTTTTTAAAACGCATATAAATCATTCGTTGCTCATATATTAAATTGTTGTTTTGTTTTGTTTTGTTTTGTTATATGGTATCAGGCTGATAAAAGGTATGAACTTAAATTCGTGGTAAGAGGAAAGTTAACTCAGGAAATCGAAAATCCCACAAAGAAAGTAAAATACATGCAGGCAGAATGTTTAAACATCGTACCAGACGAACAAGTTTATATATTGAATATTGATCTATATGATAGTGTATCGAATAAAAAATAAAATAATATGATAAATTAAGCAAGTAAAAAAGACGACTTCTGCTGGGTTTGAACTCAAAACGAACGATTGCAAACGACAAATATAATTGTGTCAACGTACATATCCACTAAGCCACAGGGGCTATTGAATATAACACGTTGCTATACTGATTTTATCCTGTAAATTGATGCAAGTTTGCTCTAATCCGATAACAAAACATGCTCCCCTAAACGCTTTGAATGCGCTGAACCAAGAAATCCATGTTATCGAAATCGGTTTAGACCGATTTCGATAATCTGACCGTTTGTTTATATACGAAGGCTGTAACATAAACATAATGCAGGTGATCCAGCTTTGATAACATGCATACTAACTCTTTATTAGGCTACACAAAGCACACATTTTTCAATTGCAACCATAGCGCAGTTGGCAGTGCAGATAGTTTCAAATACCCAATGGAATAAAGTTTTAGGTTCAACTCCCACACTGTCTCTATTTTTTTTAAAACGCATATAAATCATTCGTTGCTCATATATTAAATTGTTGTTTTGTTTTGTTTTGTTTTGTTATATGGTATCAGGCTGATAAAAGGTATGAACTTAAATTCGTGGTAAGAGGAAAGTTAACTCAGGAAATCGAAAATCCCACAAAGAAAGTAAAATACATGCAGGCAGAATGTTTAAACATCGTACCAGACGAACAAGTTTATATATTGAATATTGATCTATATGATAGTGTATCGAATAAAAAATAAAATAATATGATAAATTAAGCAAGTAAAAAAGACGACTTCTGCTGGGTTTTAACTCAAAACGAACGATTGCAAACGACAAATATAATTGTGTCAACGTACATATCCACTAAGCCACAGGGGCTATTGAATATAACACGTTGCTATACTGATTTTATCCTGTAAATTGATGCAAGTTTGCTCTAATCCGATAACAAAACATGCTCCCCTAAACGCTTTGAATGCGCTGAACCAAGAAATCCATGTTATCGAAATCGGTTTATAGTTGGACTAATGCTATTGTATTTGTAATAACAGTAACGGTACATATATGTATAACTTTGACCTACATTTGACTGGTCATCAATGTGTACATAGTTGAGGCCCACCTTCTGATTGTAATGATCATTGTATAAACAAAATGTTGAGTATTGAGGTGAGCTTAAAATAATCAATAATATGTAATAATTTCTCAGTATGTAATTTGTTCGTTTTTGCTGGTTGTCCTCTTGCTGTTTCGTCCCCGCGGTTCGCATCCTACCTGGTTCGTTCATGAGTTGATGTACAGCTGTGGAGTTATGGATGTAGTGTTTTGTCCCCTGAGGTCATTTAATGTAGTTAAGTTTTGTCCCCTGAGGTCATTTAACGTAGTTGTAAGTCCCCTGCCGGTTTTTGTCCGGAGGGGACTATCGGTTTGCGATCAGTCCGTCAGTTTTGGTTCTGACGGGGATTGTGGTTGCTATGGCAACGGACACGTTGAAAATGACTTTAAACCGGTAGGGGACTTCTGTATTGCTTGCAATTCTTAATGACTTGTTCATTACGTCATATCTCGATTTGTTCAATTACGTCATTTTACAAATTGAAAGTAGGTCATCCGACTACACGGGCCTTCCAACGTTTTAATACTGTTATTAACTTTTGAGACTAAAGGCTGCTAAAACTATGTAGTTCGGCAATTTTACTGTTGTAATTAGGTCATTCAGCGTAGGCATTCCGCCTTTTGTTTTCTGAATCTTTTCTATTCAGCTTTTAAACAGCTTTCTGACAGCTAAAAGTAGGCATTGTAGTCCTTTTGCTGAGGAAACTTGGTCATTCAGCTAGTTATAATTTATCTTACTTTTCGAGAGCTTGGACTTGGCCGGATGTGCGCTTGTTTAGTTGGGCATTGTGTCTTTGTATTTTATGTTTCCTGTGCTCGGTTGGTTCAGTTGGGCATTGTGAATGTGTGTGTTTTTAATGTTTTCTGTGCTCGGCTGGTTAAATGGAGTGCAGCCTTACCTGTCTGACTTAATATTATCTTTTTAAAACATATACACTTTGATGTATGGGCCTCATTTTATATTTGCAATAGGCACTGGTGTGTTACTTAATGTACAGTTATATTGGACCAATTTGCTTACCCTTGCTGTTCTAGGACTTCAATCACCCATACGTATTTAATCTGTTTAAATTTACAGTACTCTTTTCTGTGGACCAAAAATTCTGTTTTAATTTATGAGAGTTGGTAAGGTTGATTTATGAAGATAGTATTGCTAAGTACAAAGTTTGTGTACGGAGTATTGCACAACATTATGACGTCATTGCTCAGTTTCTCGAAATATCTAGGTGTACGGTCTACCACAGTACCTATAAGATGTGATAAGTTGACTACAAGTGAAACAATGATAAACACAACAAAAACGACAGTGATAAACAATCTTTATTTATTGACGGAAACATGTTATGACAAATATATGAGCCATTCTCCAGGAAAACCTGCTATTTTGACATCATGTACTTAGTATATGTAACAAGGTTTTGATAAAGTTCTAAATTAAGAAAAACATACATAATTATCTATTGATTCTACTTAGCTTTAAATTGTCCCATCAATTATGTCAAAATCACATACTTCGTTGCTATGGTGACCAATTTCGGAACATACATATCTTATATACAACAAGGCCTTCAATACAATAAAAAATGACATGTTGTAAAAATGCAACATAGTAAACTAAGATTAACAGCACATAACGAGAAACATCGATTATATTGTGAACAAATGTAAAAAACGTTTATAATTGAATAATAAATATCTCCAGACATACATACATCCATCTTTAATAATTCAATAACACATATATTATCTTATATGCTTGTAAAGTTCTGGTTCGGCGTATTTGCTTTGATTCAGGCTTTAATCTGCGTGCATATTTCATGAACATTTTGGTTATATAATTTCAAATATCGTTAAACGGAAACATATATACGAGGGTCAGTCAAAAACAACCGAGAGTTGCTAAATAATACTAAACAATAAGTTATATCTGAGATTTGTAATATTGTTATTTATTTCGTAATACATTAATCTATCAGATAAAATTCTAGTTGATTTGTTCCACCAGATCGAGAATAGAAAATAATCAGAATATATTTGACGAAAATATAAATTGTCATTTTATTTGATGGTATGAAAACCACAGTTTTACCCCACCTAAAAGAAGTTTAAGAACGAATCATTTTTTCCAAAGCAAAGTTATTCAATTGATTTCTATTGCGGTGAAGGGACATTATCAGATAAATTCTTAATCTTGTTGAAAAGAAATTATGAAATCAGTGGTTAGTTTTAGAACATCATAGCAACGAAAAGAACACTTGCCGAAAAAAGATAAACCATGGGTAAACTTATTGCTAGGCAACAAAATAACACAGCATTATAGTGATCATTCTGAAATAATTGCTTATTATTGTTTGAGATATGCTATTCTACAAGAATCACATGCTTGTTCTAATAAATCACGCTATATAAGGTTGATCTAAACCATTGCGTTTACAACATACTCAATTTCCCAGTCGCTGGCGGGAACGTATACCCCTTAGTCATGTTCTTTGGTTGCTTGTCAACTATATGTACGTATAAGCTTATATCCGATGACGGAATTCATCAGCAGATCCACATGGAATAACATTTGACGATGATCGACAGAAAATTAAACTGCAAATACATTATACGAGGGTTGATCGGGAAGTTCGTGTAATTTTGTTGTGAATCGAGTTGTTTTGCTCATAAGGAATACTAGATAATACCATTACAATCTTCTATGCATTATCAAACTCTCTTATAAAAATTAGAAATATATATCAAACAGTTACATAGTAACGACGATTTTTAAACAGTCACTTTGCATAGACGCCGCACACCAGAAAACTAAACGACGTCACATAACGTTAAACGCAATGTAGGTCCACTGTATGGAGCACTTCCCCACGAAGTCACAACACAAGGCTACGAATGTCTGATTTTCGGCATACCTAGCTCTTTCGTACATAACCCATACATAGTTAAAGGAGATTTCTTGAGCTCGCTGACTATCAGTCTAATGAATTTTCGTCTATCTTTTTGGATGATTCCTTGCACTTTTCACGTACACACGGAAACACTGTCGACGGCAACATTTCTCTATTGTTGACTTCAGTCGATCTTCTGTGCACTTTGAATCGTCTGTGTTGTTTGTTGGTAACTGCCGGACTGTACGTTTTAAATTATCGCACATTTTCATTTGTTTCAGTCAGTGTTTTTTTCATGTTTCTACGCAACATTCTGTAACGCGCCTCAATTTAGTGTCACCCGTTGACGTCATAACGTTGTTTCCGTTTCATTATCTGTTCAGATAAACACAGTGCTAATTTGATAGCGGATGTAGTAAACAAGATTATATTTTATGGAAATGACCCCATGACGTCGATGTATGATGTGTTATATTTTCGTGAACTTTAGTCACACATAAGACTTTAAAAACGGCATTGTTTCAGGAGAACGAAAGATGAAAAATGTAGCAATTTTGGTGTGCGGCAACCACGTGTAGTAACGTTGCCAAGGGTACCGTTAATTGTCGCATAATTTTGCGGATTTTTCTTCCATTCTATATTTCAACTTCAATCATGTTGATCATCCAGATAGTGAAGTTTTATCAATATTTAACTAAAAATAAATGATTTATAAGCAAATTACACGAACTTCGCGATCACCCCTCGTAAAAGCGTAAATTATCAACTTTTGTATCGACTTATCGACTGCATGACCCTCGTATATATTACATGTCTGACCATGATGCTATTTCAGGAAAGTGTCCTGCTTTTATGTTACATTATATCCTCCAACACATACAGCTACAAGTTAACAGCAGGAACAATAACAAGAACTATTACAACAACATATACAACTACAAAAGCAACAGCAGCAGCAGCAGCAGAAACAGCAAGGCAGCAGAAACAGCAGCAGGAACAACAAAAGCAAAACGACAATGTAAGTATCGTACATGCTATTCTGGTTCTGTGTATTTGATTTGAGTCATGATTTTCTGCAAGTCAAATAATATAAAAACCTGATTTCGCTGGCATGTTATAGATGTCTAGCGTGTCACCAAATCTGACAGGGTCGGTACAAGTAGTAATCAACAGAAATAACAGATCGCACAAAATCACATATAATATGCCAACATCCTCACAGCGAACGTCCATACACAACCTTTACCCTGCACCCACACTATACCACGTGATGATAATAATGTCACATGACATTTCATAATAGAGAAAAACACGTTAAAAGAAGTTACTACGCATTGTTCCATTGATAAAATATACGTTATATAAAGAGAAACAGACAAAACAAAGACTGACTTCAATCAGTAGAAATCGGATGTCACCCAATTTGATTGAGAATGTGGTGCGATGAAGGAAATCCCGAATTTAAAAGTTCTTTTGAAAGCCGATTTACTATTTAGAACGATAACTCCGCAAGGAACTAGTTTCCTGATTTATTGATACTTTTGCGACCTTTATTCTAATACCGATATCATTAACGTGAACAATGAAATCAACATCAAAGTATGCCCAGTGCAAAAATAATAAAATAACCAAAATCGGTTAAAATTTCTTGTGGTCGCAGTGGTTAAGCTGGGTGCACACTATGAGCGTTTGTCCCAGCGTTTGTCAGCGTTTCAAAAGTCGAAAATGAGCCCAAACGTCGGTGCAATTACGCTCGCGTGGAGGAACACACTACAAACGTTGTGAATCTAACGCACGCTAACGTTTGGGAACGTTTCTCAGCTTTTAAGCTGGGTTCACACTTTTAACGTTTGTACCAGCGTTGATCAGCGTTTCAAAAGTCAGAAAAATGACCCCAAACGTCGGTGAAATTACGCTCGTGAGGAGGAATAATTTGGTTCACACTGCGAACGTTGTGTATCTATCGCACGCTAACGTTTTCGGAACGTTTCTCAGCGCTCAACTGCGTTTGACAGCGGTTACAAGCGCTTAACAACGTTTGTCTGCGTTGTAGCTTATTTTAATCGGCGTAGATGAACTTTTGCCAACGTAGGTTATCGTATGTGCAGCGGTCTCTAACTTAGTCCGACTTAGACGAACAAGGTGCCAAACGCCAGAATCCGTTTAACAAAGTTTAACTAAGTTACTGAAACGTTATTGAAAGTTCGTCTGCGCTAACCACTTGCATTGCTACCCGTTGGTCTAAGTTGGACAAACGTTCTTTAGCGTTGGGGAAAGTTCGCTTACGCCAGCCCTTGCGTTACTCCCGCGTTCATTGCGCTGGATACCCGTTGGTCTCCGCTAGATAAACGTTCGACTAAATTCATTATCACCATCAGTGTTTCAGCAGACGTTTGCCAGGGGAGTTGAACTAAAGCAAACGTTAATCAACTTAAGATTCCACCCTTTTTGGTAAAATGTAAAATTGTTCAGATTTTGATTATATTTCACATGCATGAAGGTAAATATATCGACTTTCGAGTTTAGTAGTTTAAAAACCAAAAATAGTAAGTGTCCTTAGGTAAAAGCGCTTCCTAGCGGGTAGTAGATTTCCGCCCATTTTAGCGTATTTTATATGAGCCAGTCTCCAGGAAAACCTGCTATAATGACATTATGTAATTACAATATGTAACAAGATTTTGATAAAGCTCTAAAATAAGGAAAAATACATATCCATTGATTCTATTTTAAGTAATTGACCCATATAGTACTATACCTTAGCTTTAAATTTTCCTGTGAATTATGTCGAAAACACATACTTCGTTGCTATGGTGACCAATTTCAGAAAAGTACTCCGATTGAGAAAAACGAGGATTAAGTTGTTTAAAACAGAAGTAGTTTTTCTCTGAATGCAAACACTTTCGATTTTGATATATATTTTATAAAGTAAAACATAATTATAGAATTTTGTACTATTTTGAACAGTTTATGTCAAGAATTGATCAAATGGTGTAATAATGAAATAAATATTTCAGTTAAGTCGAATAACGTTTGAATGACGTTTGCGACGTCACACAAAAAGCTCCGAATAGGGACTCTACAAAAACAGCTGTAACTTCCTTAAAACTCAAGATATTAACATAATTTCTTTTGCAATTTGCTTATTAAACAGTATCCTGTAATACTATAGAATATCTTAAAGTCAATATTTTTGTCAATATAGCATATTTTCCTGGAGACTGGCTCATATATTTTTTGTAACTTAAGCTTACGTCATTATAAAATATAAGATATCAGCTTGTGCAGAATGACAATATCCGTAAGTGTGTGTAATTTTATTATGTCAAACAAAATATTTATGGCGAAATCTCTCAATTACGGCGACGTCATCTCACATATAACGTTGTAAAATTCGCCGTAATTTTTACATTTGGACACAAATAGCGAATAAACTGGACGGTGAAAGTTTTTTTAAAATTTTCCTGTTGTCTCCTAGAGAGCATCTTAATCATTAAAAAACAATAAAAAATGGGGTCTACGACGCAGTATTTTCGTTAAATTTAAATCAAACTCCTTCGTCAGAGCTGATTAATTTAAAAGTATGACTGTTTGAGTCATTTTTCAATTTGATTTCATTAAAATATTGTATCGCTAGAAAGATACATGCAGAAAATAACGTGATTATATTATTAATAACCCTACTGTTTGTGGCCATACACATCTAAATTAATTAATTTAATTATATATGCTTGATACATGTAACAAGAGTAACGAGATAACATTAATGTAGAATAAGTGTAATGCTAAACACAAAAATACTGCGTATTCAAAAGGGGCGCTTTTTTGTTGCGTCACGGTTGCGTTGCGTCACTCTGACGGAAAAGCTTGTTTTAAATTTAACCAAAAAACTGAGTCGTGGATCCCACTTTTTTATTTCCTTTAAATGACGAAGTTGCTTTATATGGTACAATGGGAAAATTAAAAAAAAACTTTGACAGTCCCGTTTTTTCGCAATTTTAACGCAAAAATTACGGCGTTTTTAGACTGTCAATATATTGGGACGTTACTCGAATAATATTTAACTAAGCATAAACTGTAATATACCAAAATACGCAGAATACAAAGCCCAACTTGCAGATATGTTTCATGTTATCGTAACGTAAGGATTTATTATGAAAAAACGGTGCAAACGCGCCAAAAATGCTAAGAAAATCACGTCCCGCCAGGGGGCGCCTTTAACGCTGCTAAACTCACTTTCTTGGATAAATAAACGCAAATTTGTAAAGTTCGCTTCTTATCCTTCAATCACACCAAATATAATCACAATCTGACGTCTTTTTCCATTTCACCGAATACAACGATATTCAACGTTTACCAGCGATCGTCAACTTTTTAAAACGTTTAGTAACTTTTACTAGCAGAGCTGAATGTTTGCTCAAATGTCGGTAAACGTCGGTCCAAACGCTAGAGTGTAGACCTAGCTATAGAAGTAACCGCTTTGCAAAGGGAAGTTATAACCAGTGTGAGGAATTTGATAATAGGCAATAAACCAACAAAAAAAAGAAATATCACTGAATGTGATGAATACCCCCAGAAACTGCCTGACACAGTCAGCAAAGAACAACTAGACCAATGTGTGCCGACGATATGTACAACTATACTTGGTACATGTACTGATCATGCATACAAGATTTGTTTAAAATCTGACCATTGGTAACAGAGAAATATGTTTAAGTGTAAAAAATAAAGGGTCGTAACTACCTTACAATTTGTCCCACTAGCGTGTGCCGACGATATGCACAACTAGACTTGGTACTGATCACTCATGCAAAGTTTCTTTGAAATCCGATTAATGGTTACAGAGAAATAGCGCGGACAACATGTTTATGTGTAAAAAAATAAAGGGCAATAACTACCTTAAAATTTGTCTGACCAGCGTGTGCCGACGATATGCACAACTAAACTCGGTACTGCTCACTCATGCAAAGTTTCGTTGAAATCAGATTAATTGTTACAGAGAAATAGCGCGGACAAAAATTTTAAGTGTAAACAAAATAAAGGGCCATAACTACCTTAAAATTTGTCCCACCAGCGTGTGCCGACGTTATGCACAACTAGACTTGTACTGATCACTCATGCAAAGTTTCGTTGAAATCAGTCTAAAGGTTACAGAGAAATAGCACGGACAGATGTTTAAGTGTAAAAAAGATAAAGGGCCATAACTACCTTAGGACAAATGTTTAAGTGTAAAACAGACAAAGGGTCATAACTACCTTAACATGTGTCCGACCAGTGTGTGCCGACGGTATGCAAAACTAGACTTGGTACTGATTACTCATGCAAAGTTTCGTTTAAATCAGACCAATGGTTACAGAGAGATAGTGCGGACAAAGTTTTTAAGTGTAAAAAAATAAAGGGCCATAACCACGGTGGGGAAACCACGTGACCAAAAGTGGTGCAGTGCACGATTTTCGACCCAAAATAACGTCGACTCAGGTAGGATTTTTCACTCAAACTTCTTTGATACACCATTGTTTTTAGTCAGATAGCGCGCATAAACCCCGCGATTGAAAGCGGTTTCATTGGCTTTATGGATCTTGATGCAATTCTACTCCGTTTTTATGTAATCCTTGCCCAACCGATTATAAATTTGTGAAATGTTTAGATAACGTACACTTCAGTTCGCAAATTATGCATCTAGCACAGCTTCTGTGGCAAATATTCTGTCAAATTATGGATTAAATGGAAGCTAGTTAATATTCTAAGCAGTGTGTGAAATATAAAATATGCCTCTTAAGAAACTTTGGAAATATCATCATACGAAGGGTTTGGTAACGTACACTTTGCCATATTTCTGAAGGTAACGTACACGTAAAATGTTTCATTTCTAACAATCGAACTGAATACTACAATTTAACTCGTCGATTAATAAATAGTTTATAGGTAAGCCCGACTGAATACAAACAAATAATCTATACCCGCATAAACATGTTGTTTATTCACAAATACAAAGTTTTTTTTAAGTCATATATTTGCAATAACAAATAGGCCTACTCGAGGATTTTTTTGCTTTGAAATGTGGACTGTATATATAGAGCGGTTAAAATATTGTGTAATATTATAACATGGTGAGATAAACATCACTAGATCTATAGATAGAATTTGACCTCTTAGCCGTAATCTTCGAATATTTACTATATAAAGTATATAGCTAAAAGTGCAGTCACGACTCAATACTCGTTTTCGATCTATAAACATCAATACTTCTAGAAGATATATCTATAGTCTGCCGACGACAACACTACAGTTACTTTTGTTTATAAATACAAATAAAAATATATTGTGGTTTATAGTCATTTTCGTTAGAAAACAAAGGATTTGTGATCATCGAACTATATAGATGTTGATCGAAAACGAGTAATGCGTCATGACTGAATTTTCATATAGTTTATACCCAAAGGTTCTATAGATCTATATCTCTCTTCGTAATACACGCGAGTAATAAACATTCAAATGAGGCATATACAAGGGCGAGTCACTTTATTTATGTATGTATACATGTGTATTATACACATTGTCAAAAATGTAAAAGAATAAATTTTTAGAATAAAATAAATTTTACATCCAATTACGAGCCCTCTTGGGCATATATAAGCACACAATAACAGATGTACACGAACATTAGAGTTATAACCATAATTAAACATGACGATGGGTGCGTTAACCGCGGGTATGAATAAAATCGGGACGAAATGTACTTACGGAACATCTGACAACTACAGTCGTTTCGGCTAATTCTGCGCATTGGGGAATTCTGCGCAACTTAATTTGCATATTTCAGGGATCGTTTTTCTTTTTTGTGCATGTTTGTTACTTATGAAAAGTCATACCATCACAAAAACGGCATCGGATTACGAATAAGATTGGGACGAAATGTACTAGCGGATTATCTGACTACTACAGTCGTTTCGGCTAATTCTGAGCATCGGGTAATTCTGCCCACCTTAATTTGCATAGTGTAAGATCATTGAAAATGCTTTCCATAGAATCAATGCATGGGTAATAGGTTGATACCCCCTGCCCCTAACTTTGGTATTTAGAGTCTTATGTCATGGGTCAACGTGCTCGCGGTATAATTCTCTACACTTACCGAAATCATCTTGCTTTAGTTTATTTACACCATGTTATAATATATTTTCAGCTCTGCAAGTCAGAACTTCTTCTAGAAACATTTGATACAGTACCTACCTAAGCTCGATCATGATCATCAGTAGTTGATCAAAAACATGTAGGAAGATTTATCAACACCAGAAGTGGACTTGATCAAAATTTCACCAGCACCATTGAATGGCCTCAAACATTATGTATACAGTGCTGGTACAAGCACACATCTTGACAGTTCGATGACAACACACGGTCTGAACATAACCAATAGTCTATATTAACAGTTCCATGGGCTTCAGTGTCAACCCCCAATCTACGATAAATAATGAACATCCCATATTTGGCCACCCAGCGGACAAGCAGACATTCGCAGTATTTTCAAACTTGGTGCACGTGTGATGGTTATGAATAATTTACCTCAAAAATCACACGGCATTGTCAAGAAATATACCAAGCCCATCAAGTCGTGTTCACGTTGAAACAGTTGACCTGGTGATATTCTGTGGCTAGTTTCCGTCACTTGTTAAAAGGGACGTAGTCGATTCGTTTTGAATCAAATAATCTGTGCGAACACATTGTGGTACTTTATTTTTGCCGATACTTCATTATACACCTGTTGAAATCTCTATGTAGATGTTTAGAGGTAGGAACGGCTAATATTCTTCCTGTTCTGTCAAAATTTGACCAGAAAATTGTCAATGTTGATTTTAATCCACATGTGGAGATGTTGGTGGTTCCTTGTGGAAAGGACTTTAAGGTAATGGCAAGTCATACCATTCCATAAAATTTTCCAATCATGTTGATTTTCTTCCACAGGTGGAAAGGTTGGTGTTACCTTGTGGAAAGATATAGAAAACATGCCAGGCAAACTTGTTAGGTGAATCGGCTGCTGTAAATGACATTTAGACAACACTATTTAAACACTCTAAGAAAGTATTATTTATTCAATGTACATTTGTATGTATGTTTTGTTATTACAGTACAGTATATTTGTATATAAAATGCACTTATTAAACCATAATAAAATATTGCGTTTAATACGTATAATTACTGTCTGTTGATATATATCCTACTTTAACACTATCAGAATAATGCACATTTCTACACTCCACCATTTTTATCTAGGTTCTCTAACCAGATCAGGTTGGTTTGTAATCCAACTGACAGCCTGTTATCAAAGAATAGCTGCTGTGGTAGAAAACCATTGGTAGAACTTATGTTATTGAAATTGCAAGACAAACTATAGCCCGAAACAAATTAACCTGGTCCGCGACCTTTAAGCATTAAGGTTTTTGTGCAGAATAAATCAAATTTTGCAAGAAAGTCATGCCTTGTTGAAGGTGTATAGAAGTAGTTTTATAAAACCTCATAAACATTCATTATCTTAATCGCTGATAAAAACAAAGGCAGACATTAAATTATAGCTGAGCAATCAGCTGTTCAATTATGCAATGAAATAGAAAGTTTGAGGACCAAGTTAATTTGTTATATATCTCTCAGTCTGGAATTACTAGAATGTCTGTACCTTCAGCTTGGATGGTAGAAAGTACTCTGGAGTGCTGTCACAGATAGAAAATGGTATCAAACTTCTGACAATTGGAAAAAGATCTTAAAAGTCACTGTGACATTGACCATTAACACAGGGAACGTGAAATCTGTACTACGTAGTCAAGAGACTCAACTGACTCGACAGTGTTTCTACCCTGATTTCATCATGAGCCGATACATAAAATTCATGAAAACATCACATTTTTATCAGACAATGAATATACATTTTTAGTTTTACAATAATAGCACAATTAACACTTTACTCCATATATGACTATATAAGACTAGTTAAACTGTATACACCATATACACTGAATTACATAAATGAATAGACAATCCCCTTTAATAAAACGTTGCACTTCATATCCATTGCCACCAGGTTAAGAGAGAATCCATTTTTTTCTTTTGTATGTCGGAACAGAAGTATGGGTACTAATTTCAGATCTTCTGTCAGAAATAATCAAATGTGTTTGTTCAGACGACTGTACATGTGTTTGTAAATGAGACCATGACCAGTCGTCATTGCGCTGGAATTTCATGTAAACTGTTTATCGGTTTCCTGGCATACTCCGGTCGCTCATGAAGATCTGCCTCTCCTAAAGATTACCTCTTCTTCAGAGTAGTAGATCACTAGGTGGTATAGGTCTGATTGAACCTGAAATGAGAAGTAACATGAATAAGTTAATCCTTGATCACACATATACAGCCTTGACAAGCTTGCTGTCTCGAAGTGGCTGCTTTTTAACATCTGACTTTCCAGCCTGGCTGAGTGCGCATAACGGGAAAGTAATTAAGTAAGTAAGTACAATCAGTGCTGATATAGAGAGTTAACATTATTGACATAGACATCAACGTCAGGGCCAGAAAAGTCAACTGAAATGACACTAAATAGATTTTAACTATACAATATACTTTACTTAACCCTATATATTTCAATTATATAAAATAATGTGTAAGTGCACGTTACCTTATGAAAGATCGCGTGTACGTTACCTTCAGAAATATGGCAAAGTGTACGTTACCAAACCCAGCGTATGATGATATTTCCAAAGTTTCTTAAGAGACATATTTTATATTTCACATACTGCTTAAAATATTAACTAGTTCCATTTAATCCATTATTTGACAGAGTATTTGCCATAGAAGCTGTGCTAGATGCATAATTTGCGAACTGAAGTGTACGTTATCTAAACATTTCACAAATTTGGAATCGGTTGGGCAAGGATTACGGAAAAACGGAGAAGAATTGCATCAAGGTCCATAAAGCAAATGAAACCGCTTTCAATCGCGGGGTTTATGTGCGCTATCTGACTAAAAACAATGCTGTATCAAAGAAGTTAGAGTGAAAAAACCTACCTGAATCGACGCTGTTTTCGGTCGAAAATCGTGCACTGCACCACTTTTGGTCACGTGGTTTCCCCACCGTGATAACTACCTCAAAATTTGTGTCCGACCAGCGTGTGCCGACGATATGCACAACTAGACTTGGTACTGATCACTCATGCAAGTTTCGTTTAAATCAGACCAATGGTTACAGAGAAACAGCGCGGACAAATTTTGCACGGACCAACCGACGGACCGACCGACCAGCCAGCCAGCCAACCAACCAACCAACCAACCACAAGCATGACTCCAATATAGCCCCCATATACTATGTATCTGGGAGTATAATAAATATGGTGCATGTTTTAAATTTGTGACACTCGTTGGATAAACCGAACATATGAAGCCTACCCTGGCCCGCTCCCTATTTCTTTTTTTCAACGACTTCCATTTATCTAATAGTTTCGACGGACGGCCGAAATTCAGCTTTAAGGATATCGGAAGTAATTACAGTTGTCGTTATAATTGTATGCTGTAGCCAACGTGCCTAATGTCTCACACATCTTTGTGACAGGGTAGAAGTTAACAGCTAAACAAGTGGATGTCATCTTGCATTGAAGGCAGCACTCCATCCCAGTCTTGGCTTGAGCTGTTTTTATAAGAGCCCCAGTCCCAATCCTTGAAACACCACGCTCAAAGCGAACTGTATGTAAGAAACAAGTACATTTGGTAAAATGTCAGTAAAAGATAAGAGTTTCCATCAATATAGAAAATGCATTAGACAGTTCGTATGTTTTAAGGAGACTGATGTAAGTCTACTTAAGTTTTGTTTGATATTGTTATTTATATCCATATTATAGCATTAGTTGATTTTATCAATGAATGTTAAAACAGTTGTTTGCGCTTTATCACTTAAAACGATAGCAAAGAAAAACTGATATAAATAATGAATTTCCTTGTTTTGGTTTTGATCGTAGTGTAAAATCATCAATAATTACAAATATTCCTAGGTATAGTTCGATTTCGAGCATTGAGCCGTGACTGCACTTTTAAGGTTTTAACCACTAATCGATATAGGTTGGTATAGGTTTGACCAGTGCGATAAGTAATACAATTAAGGCAAAATATGTCAAGTGTCTGGATGGTCGTGGCGGTAAAGCGCTTGATACATTGTAAAATACATTTTGTCCGACCATGGCGAGTTCGAATCCCACCAGAATAGTTTTTCATTTTTATTATATTTTTTTAAATGCACACAACCCGTAAAATCCGTGTAAAACTAGTATATGTGACAAAACATATTTGTAACATGTATATTTTAGAACGTTATGAAGGCTTATCAACCAAATATAGGATGTCAGTAAGCTCGAAATACACCAACGATCGAAATGAGTGAAAATGATAAATATATTGAATCGATGCATTTAATCTGATTTAAAACAGATATCTGTAAGAATTATATCATTAAAAAATGCGCTCCGAACGTAATAAATGATAGACTACCCGCCAAAATGGACTAGTCGGATAGGTCATGGCTCAGGGTTCAAAATTGAACTATATAGTCCGCCCATGATAAAGTGATATTTACAAGCATGTATGGTATGGACAACAGTTTCAAACTTTATTTTACAAATCACTTAAATAAACATATAAGGTCAGTATTGTTCTCAAAACATCACTGATAATTGGTGCACATAATAGTAATCCACCTTTGTGGACCATACCAAATTTCCCGGCTTTCGCATTATCCTGGGCGCAGTTTTTTATAGTTCACCTTTTGTATTGCTGAAACTATGTCTTGAATAACAGTCCAATTGGGAGGGTAGGCGGGTCTAATTTTCCATATTTGGATATAATCAAATTGTCCAAATAAATGGATTTACTTAATGAACTACTACATGTAAATATATACTGTGTCCATTGCAAAACTACACAAACAAGTGGTCCACAAATTTGAAATCCCTGCCTTTTTATTAGACAAAGAAGTACTATTAACTACGATTACATGCACATACATACATGTTGTCACATGATTTCAACAAGTTTCTAAGTCAATTACGGGGATTTAGGTGTTCTTGGTATCATTTTGTCATCTCGTTGAGCTCTTGCATAATTATAAACAAGTGCCACTGCGGTATACCCTACATCGGTTATTGGTATCAAATTTGAGTAATATCAGAAAGAGTGTCAGTCCAGCAAGGATATTTTACAAACGACTGATTCCTTCAAATATTTTAAATGGTTTAATAGTTTTCAGATATTTACATAGCCGTAGAATATATCAAAGTAAAACCGGTATTTTTTTAAATGTTTACATTTCCTTGAACTATGCGGTTAGACCCACTTGCAAATGTTGATCGCGATACAGCAACTGAGTTTGGAATGGTTGTATTACCGATGCGTTCTTGTTTATGAATTAAGTATTTTCTTCGTTCTGAGCCGAAAAATGTGTAGTCCAAATTTCAGAAAAAAATGACAAAAAGTACAAAAAAGATTCTTACTAAAACAGATACAAGTACACAAACGAGTACTTGATTTTGAGTGTACCGGGTATTGCAAAGTATCTCGTTTGTGTACGGAGTATTGAACGACATTACGTATTGCAACCTGGTCGTAGTTATGTACAATTAGATACAGGTACCCATATACGTTCCTTTTACTTTTGTTATCGAACTCAGATTTAACTACTTTTGCTCTGTTCGTCAATTATTTTTAGAGGTTCAGTTTCTATAGCAACCACATTTTTAAATAGCAATATCATACGAGTGTGTGTATGTCAATTATTATACTTCGCAAAAGGCTATAAGCCTCAACTTGGGAACTTCGTGAGTTATGCAACTATTCAGAAAATATCCGAAATTTTAAGTATTTTGATTGCCATGGCAACCACAAAGTGTGTCTGATTATACATATAAAATAATTGTCGTAATCCGACCAATGTTCTCTATCTACATACCAAATTTAATAGTTCTGCCTTACATAATACTCTAGTTATGCCACGGTCTTGTAAAACCGGCTTTTCCCCACTGTTTTGTGTTTCCATAGCAACGCTTTCTTTTAGCAAAATCAAAATATGTGGTGCATGCACATTCCCCTTATTACATCCTATGCATAAACTAAGTTCAGTAATCCTGACTTGCAAGTTGTTCAAATAGTGGCATGATTCCAGTTTTCTGTTGTTATTTAGTTCGTTTTTTACATGTTTCGTTGCCATAGCGACGTTTTCTTAGGCCTGACTGGTGAATTGATCAACATGCATTTTCCCATAATGTTCTTTAACAATATGCAACATTTTATGAGTGTCTATGTTGAGTACTGTTTCCTTATTAACTCGTTCATGTCGCCAAAAAGATAAATATAATGACGGATAAAAATATTGTTGCCATGGCAACAGTAGATTATTTTTGTTGAATATAAGTATCATTTGCGATCATGATGCACTGTTATTTGTTACTAGTCAAATTATTATCAAATTCTGTTACTGGGCCATTTTTACTAGTTAGTGAACCTTGTCCTTTATTCTATATATACAGTGTTTTTCAGCGTTAGCTGTCTAGCTTGGATGTTGACCTACTTTCAAAGCGGTCTGCACGAGAGGTCTATATATTTTAATATACACCTCCCGAAACCGAGGCTGGGGTGGATATTACTTTTTTATGACGTGACGCCATTTCCTGCAACATAACGTTCCAAACAACGTAACGTTATTTCCCGTATAATTTGACCTACAGCTGGTCTTACATATTTATAGGCTCTAATCTAGCCATTAATGATAAATGCCGTTAATAATTACGTAAAAACATAACATAAGAAGACCATTGTTAACTAGAACGTTTGAAGAGACTGAAGTTATAATTTAAAAAGACTCAAAGGTTTTATGTCCTTGACTTATGGCATGTGTCTTTATGTGTTTTATGTTTCCTGCGCTCGGTTGGTTCAGTTGGGCATTGTGCTTTGTGTGTTTTAATGTTTTCTGTGCTCGGCTGGTTAAGTTGAGTGCCGCCTTCCCTGTCTGATTGTCCTTGTGGTGTATGTTTTGTCCGGTTGTTAATTTCTTACCAACTGGCTCTTGTTCCGTTTTAGTTTGACTGACTTAAGCAGCAGACTTTCGGGATTTGATGCCCAGTTTTGTATTACATGTTCCTGTGCTAGTTTTTTATGTTGGGCATGTTCCGCGCCTTTTCGAGTGAAGTTGTATATTTTCTGTGCCTTTTTGTTCTAGCGTGTCCCGCGGTTTCTGTTGGGGTCGGTGCTACTTCCGGTAGTTTCGTATTTTGTTTAATTATTATAATATGGGTTTGTATCTGGATTTAAACGCCAATTCCGTTTACAATCGAGTTTTTCATTTTTAAATAATCGACAATATGCCATAATTTCTCAGTATTTAATTTTTTGACCGGGGCCAAAAGGAGCCAGGAGTTATTTATTCGTATTTGCCGGTTGTCCTCTTACTATTTCGTTCCCGCTATTCGCATCCTACCGGGTTCGTTCATGAGTCTATGTACAGCTGTGGAGTTATGGATGTAGTGTTCTGTCCCCTGAGGTCATTTAATGTAGTTTTAAGTCCCCTACCGGTTTTTGACCGGAGGGGACTATTGGTTTGCCATCTGTCCGTCAGTTTTGGTTCTGACGGACATTGTGGTTGATATGACAACAGACACATTGAAAATAGCTTTAAGGTGAGTCGCTACCATTGGGCGACGTCATATAAATTTTGTCGACTTCGCACCGATTTATATGAAATGTTGATGGCTAAAAGTACAAAATCTGTAGTTTCCAAAGATATATTTTAAAAAAAAATATATTGAAGAATTTTATAATTATATAACGTCCTGAACGGGTATGGTGACGTTAGCGCGTTTTGAAGGTTTTGTCAAGCGTCGGGTGTATACACTTATCGATCGCTTTATAAAGGTAATCAATGGAAAGCCCAGCTCACGGCCTTTAATGTGAATATAAATTAAACTGTCAATTTTTATTGCGACTGAGTGCCGTTTTTCGTTGTTTTTATAACGTCAGTACGCTAACGTTATATCAATGCCATGCAACATTTTATATATTCTTCAATATATTTTTTTAAAAATATATCTTTGGAAACTACAGATTTTGTACTTTTAGCCATCAACATTTCATATAAATCGGTGCGAAGTCGACAATTTTTATATGACGTCGCGCAATGGTAGCGACTCACCTTAAACCGGTAGGGAACTTCTGTATTGCTTGCAATTCTTAATGACTTGTTCATTACGTCATATCTCGAATTGATTGTTCAATTACGTCATTTTACTTATTGAAACTGGGTCACTCGTTTTAAGGTTTTCAGATTTTTGTTGCTGAAATCGGGCCTTTCAACGTTTTAATACTGTTATTTAACTTTTGAGACTAAAGGCTGCTAAAACTATGTAGTTCAGCAGTTTTACTGTTGTAACTAGGTCATTCAGCGAGGTCTTTCTGCCTCTCGTTTGCTGAATCATTTCTATTCAGTTTTAAACAATGAGACAAGGGGCGTTTAATTTTCATGGTCGGTAGTGTGTTGGGCACTGCTTCGTTTTAAGATTTTATACAGCTAAAGCGGGGCAATATAGTCCTTTTGCTGTGGAAACTGGGTCATTCAGCTAGTTAGTAGGTCATCCGACTATACGGGCCTTTCAACGTTTTAATACTGTTATTTAACTTTTGAGACTAAAGGCTGCTATAACTATGTAGTTCTGCAGTTTTACTGTTGTAACTAGGTCATTCAGCGTAGGCATTCCGCCTTTTGGTTGCTGTATCTTTTCTACTAGGTCATTCAGCTAGTTATAATGTATTATACTTTTCGACAGCTTGGACTTGGGCGGATCTGCCCTTGTTTAGTTGGGCATTGTGCTTTGTGTGTTTTTAATGTTTTCTGTGCTCGGCTGGTTAAGTTGAGTGCTGCCTTCCCTGTCTGACTTAATATAATCTTTTATAATATAATCTTTTTATGGTATACAATATAACAGTTGTCGACGTATGGGTCGATGAATAGGATGTTTAGTTGACCTTCAAAAAGTGATATTGACCTCTGACTTCGTCACCGGTCAATATCACTTTTTCAGGTCAACAAAGCATCATTTTCGCCTCATCATAAGTCAATAACAGTATAATATCAAATCACATACTTATTAACATAATTATAATATACATATAAATATAACATCAATAGCCTCTAGTGTTATGATTCAATTGCACCAAAGCCGCTGGCACCTTAATGGCTAACATTCCTGTGAAGTTAACCAGTCTAAAACTATTACAGTTAATTAATAAGCCATCTTTTTTAAATCAAGGTATATAACTGAGTTCCGGCGATAAACTTGGTAAACAATTGGTAAAATATCCTAAAAGCCTTATTTGTTAGCGTTTTACCTAAAATAATGAGAATAATGTATGTGATAATGCACCTGGCAAACAGACGGACGGGTTTGGTAAGGGCATGATTCCACAGGTAATATGTTCAATAATTGAGTTAACTTAAAAGTCTGATATGGAGACAGCAAAACAGACCCAAATATTTTTTTTAAAAACATGAGTAATTACCATTTTGCACGAACACTTGAACTTCACATAGGACAAGTTCATCATACGGTAAAAAACTTCCTTCCTTTTCTCGCGTAATTTTCACCCAACGTCCAGTAATAGGCGGTGTCATCTGAAATGTAAAGCCTGTGTCGATTGCCCCAGCGTGGAACCCTTTTGATACATAGTCGTAGCGACTATTACCAATGTTTACATGAACATCGTGCAGTCGTCCACCTGGAACAGAAGCCAGAAAACGGTTGTTAGACATATTTAAGGACTCGTATGACACACATTGCAAATTTATGCGCGTTTCAAATACTTCTTTCAAAAGTATTCATAGGATAAGTATACCAAATGTATGCGTGTTTCAAATATTTGTTTCAAAGTATTCATATGATTCATATTGCAAATCTATGCGCCTTTCACATACTTGTTTCAAGAGTTTTCAAATGATGAATATTGCAAAAATATTGAATTATACATGTACGTGTATATGCTTTAAAACAACGGTCCTTGAATACGCATTTAGTAATTACATGATAAATATTGCAAAATGTACGTGTGTTAGTAAAACAGTACATTAGATACAATTACTTAATGACCATTGCATTTAAATACGAGAGGTGCCTAAATTATGTTTGAACAGCGTTGAATAATATCCAATAGTTTTACATCGGGTCGGTCATTTTCGATACATCTGTCAATTCTGATAAAACGATGCTCTATCATAGAGATATGTACGGTAAAATAGCAGACTACTATATGCGAAATATCTATGAGACTACCAAGAAGTTGACATTCATTAAGCAGCATGAGTTTGAGGACGGTTACATGACATGACTGTTGTTTGTTATAATTAATAAAATGAAACTCATATTTATTAATTAAAAGATCAAAGAAGCGCACCACACTATGCTCCTAACGATCAAACCCGTTTTGAACAAATTGTTTGCCACGTCTATTTCCTGGCGACACAGCCTGGAACATGGTGTAATGGTCAAGACTCAGCTTTATACCCCACAACAATCACATCATTCGAAACCTTAAGAAGTATATTACACTAGTAAAAGTAATGCCTATGTCGAACAATACGGCATCCATAGACGTTGGAATCTTCAAAAAGCGAAACAAAATGCCCCTATAAAACTGTAAATTATGGTTCAAACTAAATCGCAAATATAAAACGTGTAATAATAAGTGTATTTGTGTATATACTGAACAGTACCATTTCGATTATAGCGTGTCCGCATGTACATATCGGATGTACAACACTGTTCAAATATAAGTGGGGTACCTCTCGTAAATACTAACTCATTACAAAACTATAATTCTGCAGCTATTACATAAAATAAACGAACCCTTCGAGCCCAGTATGTTAAACAACGTCACATGATCTATGACGTACGTATAGCCCAGATCAACTTGCCACCATGCGCCTATCGACGAACTGGTGTGAGAACACGAGTCGTACGTACTGCCGTCTGTGTTTCCATCCACGGCTCTCCCTGATGAAAATATGTGGTATTGGTTGTTCTGATAAGTCGACCTCCTGAGTGCCACGTTAGTCATCAGAGCTGGTGAGTAGAATACAGTTACCAATAAAATATGCAGTACATAGTCATAGCAACACGTTATGACTGCAATTAACAGTTAGTTAACTATGCTTAGGGGACATAATGAAACTCTATAGAGAAAACCATGTTAAAATGTATATTTCGATCTGATAATTGTAAAAGGTTTGATATTTATCATTTAGCTGCACGAGTAGTCACACAGAGGGAAAATCATCAGCGACGTGTAATCACGCATATTTTCTTTCAATGGCTTCGGGTACTCCCGATGTTTTTTGCAGATCTAATCCCGTCTTCCGAAGCTTCGTATTGTTATCGAGAGGTAAGATCCCCGAGGTAGTGTCACAGACGCATAGCGTCATGTACACACCGAGAGAGCTTTCCCGATGCCTTCCGATACGGAAAACCTTTTCGGAGATAATGACGGCGAATACACAGGGATGAAATCGTCACTGATATATCGCCGAACATCCGCAAAACATTTAAATATTCCCGATTTGTATACACTTTAGCGAAACGGCGATGATGTATCTGAATGCCTCTCGGAAAGCTTTTTTGCGGAAGCATCTCCGATCATTCCAACGAGGCTCTGGTGTGCGTCAGAGAAACGACTCCGCCAGTTAATCGGGAAATCGCATGCATTGAATTTTGCCCGGTGTACTATCGATATCACACGATGACTCAAGACTTCCCGAAGACAACGAAGAGCTTCATTGGGACATGGGGGAACCTGTAACCGACGCATTACGAAACTCATTATTTACAAAGTCACAAGTCATCACACTTCGTCCCGATGTCTCAAATTGTTTCACGACTTCATCCAAGCTTTCCCTAGACCACGAGAAACCTGTTCCCGACGCCACCAGATGCTCATTAATTTCAATCGGGGGTACATCCACGAAGCAAAACATATTTCTATGGGACCTAGGCTTAAGCGAGTACCTATTTCAGACATGAGACCTAGCTCTTACTCAACACTTCCAGCTAACAGGCCAATACTAATATAATGAAAAACTGCCTTCATCATTTGTTTTGTTTTTCAACATTACGAATCTAGAATATCCAACTACGAATATCTACAAAACGTTTCTTCTTTTAGTAAGGATTTTTCTTTCAAGATCATGTAAATAATACTTATTTTATATTTGTTATATTACGACCCTAACGTTAGTCAATACGGAGCTAGCTCTATTTGAATTATTGCCCAGCAAGGAACGAATATCGATCGATACCCACTCCTCCTGGTGATAAGCTTTTGAATAATACACTAACCTTTTAAGTAACAATACAGTACTTAAATGGAACTTAAAAGTGAGCAAAGTAATTAGCGTGATATCGTTCTGATATAAAATATTGAAATCTAATGCGCCCTGGTGATTATCAATTGATTAAATAATAAGTAAGTCACGGTTTCAATGTCATTTTCGGTAGAACACAATCAGTCACATATGGTTTAATATAACCTTAGAAAATTACAACTTTTAAGGTAAAGCTATACTATACATGTATATTAATAAAACGGACAGACAAAGTTGGTTCTGTCGTTATTCTAAACACAAAAGACGGACACTATTTGACAAATTAGCGACACAAAAACATACAAATCATCCAAAACAAACGATCTCAAACAAAACAAAAACCTGCAGGGAAATCAACAACTTCATGAACTATTAAGGTTCACTCTATCAAAAGGTGTTTTTTCTCGTAAACAAAACACCAGCATCTAATTTAAAGCCTGGCATGCCCTTGCGACGATTGAATATAAAGTATTGCCAATGAGTTCGTATTATAAAATGCAATAATGATAACGTTTGACATTTTGAAAAAAATGTTGTATTTTTCATTCAAAAATCGCCTTTATTTTAGTGTTAGCATTTGAATTAGGCAACTATATGGTACATTTACATCACACGCAAGTGCTACAATGGTTTTCTATCAAATATAATAAAAGCAAATGGTATATGCTGTTTGAAATAGCTTTTTTCAAGTGTGTGTTTTTCAAGCATTTTCAAGGGTTATGATCTACCTTAAAACAAACACGCCCTACTGAATAAAAACGATAATATTGAATACCTAACACCAAAGAACTGTAGAACACGTACCTTCTACCAAAATACTTAATGCCAACAACTCTGGACGCCCTATAGTATCAACAAGCTATCCCCAAGGTAAAACCCTCATACATCAAAGACAACAAGATCTGGAAATTCCAGGAATAGCAAGAGTTCATGTTAGTCAAGTCTAACATATGGCCCAACCGGTCCTTCTTTCAATTTCACACAAGCTGCATACATAGCCAATTTCAACACTATTTCTTTTTTTACTATTTTAATAGCAGTGATCTTGACCCCACAAGCCCCATTTTCTACCCCAATCGGCCTTTAAACATAAGCTACCTACACAATAAGTTTTATCATGATCTCTAATTGTCAACTTAAGTTATTGAGCGGTAATGTTTTTTCTATTTTTACTTACGATTACCTTGAACCCATCGACCCCTAGTTCAATCCCAAGCGGCGTTTTCATATGAGCTACATACACAGCAAACTGTATCATGATACACCAAACATCATCCAAGATGAAAATGGAAACCCAATTGCTGAGGCATTCAAAACAGCGGAGGAATTCAACAACTATTTTTCCAGTGTGATTAAGAAAGCCCCATCTATTGATATCAATAATTATGATTTTAATAAAATAATTGATTTTGTAAATGCAAATTTAAAAAGTGAGCAAGAATTTGAAATACCAGAAATCTCACTCGAGTTCCTAAAAAAAGAACTAAAACCACTAGACCCTGGTAACCGGAATTGATGGTATTGGGCCCAGATTTCTTAAGATAGGGCGTGACATAATATCTAAACCATTACAAAACATTATAAATCTTTGCATCTGTAAATCAATATCCAGCATCATTTAAAATGGCAAAAATAGCACCTATTTTCAAAAAGGACCAAAATCAGATGTAAGCAACAACTACAGACCTATTTCTATTCTTCCAGTTCTTTCAAAAATATATGAAAGACATGTCTCAAATCACTTAAACATATTTCTTGGTAACAATGATCTAATAAGTAGTCATCAATCGGGTTTTCGAAAATTCCACTCATGTGAGCCAACACTCAAAAATATAAAATTGGATTGACACTATAAATGATATGAAGTTGTTGGAACTGTGTTCCTAGATCTTACTAAAGCAATTGACCTTATCAAGCATAAACTACTACTCAAGAAATGGGAGTGTTATAAGCTAAGCCATAAAACATTTAAGTGGTTCTCATCATATTTAACAGACCGTTTCCAAAAATTAGCATATCAGGTCAGTTGTCAGATGCCTAGGCTACAGATGCGGGAGTTACACAATGATCAGTTTTAGGACCTTTACTTTTTATTATCTACATAAATGATCTTCCCCTCTATCAACATAATAACACAAAAATCGACATGTTCGCTGATGACACTAGGTACAACATTCAGCGACGTAAACACAAAAAAGTCATCCCTACAAGAGCAAGTTAACATCACTGAAACTTTGTGCACACAGAATTCCCTGGTACCAAATGCCCAAGAAACTAAAGTTATGTACTAGTATGTTGCTGCATCTCACAAAAAGTTAAAATGCATATCTGAATATGGTGATTCAAATATAATACTTAACAATCAAGTGCTTTCAAATTCAAAAGAGGAAAAGCTGTCGGGGACTTCTGTATTGCTTTCAATTCTTAATGACTTGTTCATTACGTCATATCTCGATTTGTTCAATTACGTCATTTTACTAATTGAAAGTAGGTCATCCGACTATACGGGCCTTTCAACGTTTTAATAGCGGACTATACGTTGGGCGAAGCCCAACGGATAAGATCCGGTTTATGGTAACACCTGTGCACGTGGTTTGGTGTTTGGAGTTTGAATTCACTAATGGCTCTAAAAATTTGTGTTAAAATCCCGCACTGAAGCAAAGATACTAGAAAATGGCTGCCAATAGAATAACAAAAAACATTAAAATGCGATATTCGGCAGCTCATAAATTTTCTTTTATTTTTTAATGATGTTTAAAAATATTCCAAAAACTAGCGTAGGCCCCTGTCTAGAAAAGAAAAGATAATAATTATCAGTCTTCCATGGTTGCTGGGCAACCAATCTTTTATATGGGGAGGGCTATTTCCTAAATGTTTGGACACAAAAAAGGCAGCCATTGTTTTGCCCGCTTCGGAAGGAAATTTTAACATTTTCAGTGCATAAACGATGCTACAAACTGTTATGAGACACATAATTACTCTGAGATAACGAAGTAAGTTGAGCGGGAATCGTTCATATGCGCGAAATATCAACCAATCTTAAGAAAATCTAATAAAAAAGACACATGTTTCGGTTATTTCCCATCGCAAAGTTAGCAATACAATTAATTAAAGTCCGTTTTGGGTATTTACGTATCTGGACCGGACGGTGATAATCCACATCGTAGTTGTAGGTTATTGTAAAGAAAGTAAAACAAATGCATTTTCGTAATTCCTCGCCGAGATGTAATAAAAAATCCCTCCAACATCGTCAAAAAATATTCGCGGGATAAAGGTCGCGAAAACTAATTACATGTTGTTGTTGTCGTTATTGGATACAATAAAACCCGTAATTTTCCGTCTAAAACTCTTTAATGTTGTGACGATTTGCAGGGTTTATTTAACAAAAAAAGGTGATTAAGATTAAAGATGTTTGATATTTAATCGTAATATGATTAATTGAAATGAAAATAGCCTTTTCTTTTGAACAAAAGTACTATCTGGTATGCTCATGCAACCCATTAAAAAAAGGTAAAATATCAAATAAGGCCTATTTGAAATCAGTTGTTATCTGTGTTTATATCTAATTATTCATTTTTAAATTAGTTACTCCTGAATTAAGTAGACCTAGAATTAAACAAATTGAAAAACGTGTATTATCCACAGACAGATATATTTTCATTTTGATCGGGCTGACAAATGTTCATTCGGACTGACAAACGATAGCAGGTTTGTATCGTCTTTCGTTACTTTGTACCCAATATTTCTGATCAAACCGCTATCGAGCGCTTTCTTGTGCAACGAACCGCTTCGATAGGTTGCATAGACGTAGGAAAGCGCTCGATAGCGCATTTTGGAAACGGCTTGCTCCAGATTCGTAACTTCGTAACCAAACAATTTTTTGTGAAGTTATGCATCACCAAAAAATCCAGTACTAGATGAGCATGTTACAAATAATGTAGGACAACTGACATAGTCCGCTAAAAATATGCTGTGCATTAGTTCATATTACTGTTATTTAAGTTTTGAGACTAAAGGCTGTTAAAACTATGTACATGTAGTTCAGCAGTTTTACTGTTGTAACTAGGTCATTCAGCGTAGGCATTCCGCCTTTTGTTTGCTGAATCCTTTCTATTCAGCTTTTAAACATCTTTCTGACAGCTAAAACTAGGCATTATAGTCCTTTTGCTGTGGAAACTGGGTCATTCAGCTAGTTATAATTTATTATACTTTTCGACAGCTTGTACTTGGGCGGATCTGCGCTTGTTTAGTTGGGCATTGTGTCTTTATGTGTTTTATGTTTCCTGTGCTCGGTTGGTTCAGTTGGGCATTGTGTGTTTTTAATGTTTTCTGTGCTCGGCTGGTTAAGTTGAGTGCTGTTTTCCCTGTCTGACTTAATATAATATTTTTCTTAAAAATGTAACTCTACTATACCTACTACTACGCATCAAACATTGTCTTAATATAGATTCTCGTGAACTTTTCTTCAATGCTTATATCCTGCCCCATCTCGACTATTGCTGTACATTTTGGGTGTCATGTGCCATAGAACTCTAGAGATAAACTTTACAGCTTTAAAAAAGGGCAGATAGAATAATTCTGGATAAACCGCACGAGCATCCACCAGAAGAACTCTTCATCAAAACTAAATTGGATGACAATTCATGGACATAATTATTCAAAGTAACCTTCTATATATTCAATGACAGACTTTTATCATTTCGACAGACCTTCTATTCGCGTTGCTAGGCAACTGCGCACGTCCACTCTTAACCGCATGGCCGCAACCTACTCATTGCGATGTAAATCAGGATTTTGAATCTCCAGGTAACAGTCGGATAATTTCTGATCGGTATGAACGTATATGACGTTACGCTCGTTGTTGGCGTACATTAGCGTAACCGATTCCGACGTCATTAACGTTTTTATCGTTTATTGACCGTACCATCATTATTTGGGTGTTTCGGATACAAATTTTCTTAAGTTATGCCGCAAACCACATCTTTTTTATTCGTCACATATTTAACGATTGCTTTAAAAAATATTGTTGTAAAATTAAAATGATTTTCACGGACCCACTCGTTTGATAAGTGCATTTTAACACAATAGATGGCGAGTTTTAGATCGGTCGTACGGCGAGGTGTAGGCGGTAATTAAGGCGTTACAGTCGTACATTTCAATTAAACATACAATAAAATATACCGAAAATGCGCAGTTTATCTTTCCATACAAGTAGATGATTTACATTTTGCCTAGACAATAAATTCCATGTCCAGAATGGAGAAAGTAAGTAAAAACTACTACGAAAATCACATCCTGACAAGTGTCGCTTTTAACACCGCCAAATTTACTATTTCAGACTAAAACATCACAATTATGTAAACCCCACAGCTCATACATCGTTCATACACAATTTCATTAAAATCTGCAGTACATCGACTCTTTTACTACAACGGGTACGATTCTACCGAACACATAGACGTTGACGTTACGTTAATTTCATGGGTGTGACATTATGGCTAGATTTGCCAAAATTCATGAATAAACTTAAAGCTATGTTTAATGTAAGATTTATTCATATCAAAGTCAAGATAATTATATGTAACTTTAGGTTGTAGTCGCTGTTGGTTTAATAAATGCATACTTCTTTAAATATTTCGGCGAATAGCAACTTCACAATTTTAATTTGTGCACTTTTTGATGCGTGTGAATCGTGGCTTTCAAAAATTATCTCATATTGTGCTGTTTAGTATGGGCTGTTATATAGATATCCTGCCCTTCACACTGCTATTCTACGATTGCAATTCTGCCTATCTTATTTTCATTTGATAGTCTCACCACTTCGGAATGTGAAAGAGGGCATTTCAACACAAGCCTCTGGTAAGGCAATAATAAATTGGGTAACTATTGTTTCGACGGCACTCGATCGTTATGTTAACTACGTTAGTCTTGTGACGTTACCGCGTCCATGTTGTGTTAAGTGACGTCGAAGGAAGGCGTAAAGGTCCTTAAAATTTGTGAACAAAACAAAAATGACTTAAATATTTATTATCAAAAACATGGTTGATTTAATATGGCTTAATTTGACCATGAATTATATCGAAAAATAGAAATGCATCTTCCTATAAATCTGTCCTATGTTTCTAATAGCCTAACATTGTCTTTCAAAAAATTAAGCATACTTTTTCTAATTTCCCTCATAATATGTCGACAAATCTACTTGAAATAGGTTAGGTTTACCATTTGGCCATTTTCATGGCTTTTTATGGCGAAATTATTGACAACAAGTATTTTATTCATTAACTGTACAATATAACAATAAGGAAACACGCATGTATAGTTCGATTTCGAGCCTTTTTAATTTTAACCATTAATCGATATAGGTTGGTAGAGGTTTAATGGAAAATATAAGTAATATAATTCAGGCCAACTATTCAATGTGTCTGAATGGTCGTGACGGTATAGCGCTTGATACATTGTAAAATTACTTTTGTCTGGCCAGGGCAAGTTCGAATCTCACAAAAAAAAATACTTTTCTTTTTTTAATTGATATAAACACATTTCATATTATATAAATGCACATAACTTGCAATATCCGTGTTATAACAGTATGTGACAAGCCATATTTGTTACATGCTTCAAAATATTTTTAGATCTTGCATGTGTATTGTTGAATGCTATGACAGCTAATCAACGTAATACAGGTTTTCAGTAAACTCGGAATATGGAAACGATCGCTGTATAAATGAAAATGAAAAAATAAATGAATCAACACATTTTTATGGATTCATTAAAAAAAGAAACTTTATTTTATATACTCTTTAAATAACATAAAATAATGAATTAAAAATATGAGCGAATTGGGGATTTGAAATACCGAACTTCGGGTTAGAAATCCTGAATGTTGCCGACTGCACTAAACTGTAATTCGATAACAAACATAATATATAAGTAAGAATCACATCATTAAATAATGACATGCTAACGTAATAAAGTATGGTCTACCCGCCAAAATGGACTAGTCCGATAGGTCATGGCTCAGAGTTCAAAATTGAACTATAGCCATCTGTGCAATGCATAGAACTAATCACGTGGCACACAATAGTACCGCAAATGCGTACTTCGATAAAGAAATGTTTAATAATATTCTACTCTAATTAAAAAACAACCCTGGATGACCATTATAATTTGAATTGCTAATCATGTTGATAAAATTGTACTCGCTACTAAAATCTAATCGATACTACTTTGTGCACTATTACTTCAGAAGTGTCCCTTTTATCATAAAGATTGCAGTGAAAATACACATTACATGTATCTGCATCCAAATAACATACTAACACTTAAAGAACGCTAACATTTTCATAGTATATGCATGAAAGTATAGTGAATATAAAATTAGAAAATTGTTTATACACATGTATACACAATGTTGTGTAAACAAAATGTCTTAATACCTGAATAAACAAGTAAAAAGTATTTTTTTATTTAATGTATATATTTTCCACATTATACATGTCAAGATAAAATATCATTAGGGGGATATAACTTAAGATTTAAGTCTTTTTATCTTCGGTTGACTCCGGCGAAATAGGTTTCCACATAATCGGAGTAAAAGACAATCACGAAGACAACCCACCATGGTAAAAATAAAAATATACAACATAAATTACATACCGTTAACTGAAGAATATTCACATATCGCAATAAATACCACAATCATGATGAGTAAATGGTCCAAACTTCCAAAGCAAATTTTAACCCGACGACAAGCCTTCTGTGGCCTGGCTTTAAAGGTGTTGAAATAGGGTGAAGCCATGTTAAACATGACATTAATCAACAAAATTTCCAACTTTCAGACGATTTCAATATTACCGGATTTATTTCAATATGCGCCGTTGGGCTTAAAAATTGACAGAACTAAGTTCTAACACCCAACACGAATTCGTCGGTTATAAATTATTCATATCATTCGGTCTGGTGGGTTACCACGGAAAATCCGGTAATACTAATGCAGGGTAAGCAAAAGCCAGCTATAAAACCACACTCTCAGTTTTTAATATATTTCTTTGTTTCCATAGTGTTTAAAGCTTTGTTTATTAACAATTTATTTCTGTCTTTGTATAGCGGATTAATCATCAATGAACCGGTTTCCTAAGAAATAATTATCTACCGATCATAATTACCAAGGGTAGGTCTGAGATATCAATACTATGCATTATGCCACAGCTGGCTCTACCAGGTAAAGTTTTACTGTTGGAACTTGGTTATTCAGCTTGGACATCCCGCTTTTTGATTGCTGCAACTAGTTCATTCAGCTCAGACTCGGGCGGATTATTTACTTGTTTAGTTGGGCATTGTGCCTTGTATGTTCTTTTATGTTTTTGGCTTGGCTGGTTAAGTTGACCACTGCTTTCCCTGTCTGACTTAATATTATATTTTTAGACAGTATATACATTACCATTTTAAAGTAAGATAAAGTTTTATAATTTACTTACAATGAAATCAAGTTGTAAGGCAGGTTTCGCTCGAGTATGACACGGAAAACTTTGCACTTCAATAAAGATCAATCCACCACCAACACATTGATATGTAGTAACATAGTGACTGTCTTTAAAAATATATTCAAGCCTACTGTAGGCCTCTCTGAGCATTTATTTGTCACGGATCACCGATTGAAGTTATTGAGCCTCGAGAGGTGTTGGAAACCTGTTCCTTGTGATCTAGGGGAAGCTTCGAGGAGATCATACGACAAGTTGTGACATTGCGAGAACATCCGATGTGCTCCCAATGTTAAGCGTGGGTCACATTGCCTTGGGGTGTACTCTCGATGTAAAGTAAGAGATTCGGGACAATATTATGCACAAACACCCAAGGTTTCGGGATATGTGTATTTGTTCATCGCCGATGATTTGTCGACTCTTATCTGATAATCAAGAGTTTGAAGGCGAATGAAACCAAGTATTATATCATTATAAAGACATGTAGAACTATAACTATGGCCGCCGTAAAAAATAAATATAAAATGTTGCAGTATGTTTAGTGAGTTAAGTACCAAACCATGTCGTTCCTCCTTCTTAATGTTGTTATTCTTCATCGGTATTGAATTGGAGCAATATCATTTTTCTTCTATCGTTTATAGGTATGATTATAATACTTGATTCCGTCGCGTGTCGCAAAGCCCTATGTTGAAACTTGCAAATAATTCAGAAACGCATCAAACGCGATTTCGGCAGTAAATGACGTTATTTGAGAAAAAGATAACAACAAATCGGAAATGGATGAAATGCAGTACTAAACAGGAACAGCAGAGCCCGAAATGGAAAATGATGAACACACAAATGAAGAAATAATCACAGATAACAAGTACTGGACTTAATTACAAACAAAACAAGGCAGTCCA
Organism: Spisula solida; assembly: GCA_947247005.1. Lineage (NCBI taxonomy): Eukaryota > Metazoa > Mollusca > Bivalvia > Venerida > Mactridae > Spisula > Spisula solida. The sequence goes on along the minus strand of OX365957.1, from coordinate 38,235,824 downwards.
AAAGACGGCTATAATCCCCTGCCGCATTAATGAACAGTGAAATTGTCCAATAAGTTACACATTTGCTATGAGTTCATGCAATTTAGCCAAGGCGTTAAAAAAATTAAGGAGCGGATGGGAAGTTAAGATGCAAACCTGTGACTTTTTAACTGTGATATTGCCCTTGAACTGACATGGTCGGAATGTCAGTTCTGAATGTCATCTTTATTAGTTAATCATTTGGTATTAGTTCTATGCGATTCGGCCCTGTCATTAAAAAGTTATGGAGCGGACACTGAATGCGAGATTGAAACATTTGACCTTGAATTGTAACCCTGACCGTGAACCGGCATGGTTGGGATATGGGTTATGCACGTCGTCTTTATTATCAGTTCTATGCGATTCGGCCCTGGCATTAAAAAGCTATGGAACGGGCACGAAATGCAAGATTTAAACCTCTGACCTTGAATTATGACCATGACCTTAACCGGGATGGTTGGGATATGGGTTCAGCACGTTGTCATTATTAGTTACACGTTTGGTATGAGTTTCATGCAATTCAAGGCATCAAAAAGTTATGGAACGGACACGCAATGTAAGATTAAAACCTTTGACCTTGAATTGTAACATTGACCTTGAACCGGCATGGTTGGAATTCGGGTTCTGCACGTCGTCATTATTACTTGCACATTTGATATGAGATTCATGCAATTCGGCCAATGCATTAAAAAGTTAGAGAGCAGACACGATTTTGTTACGGACGGACGCAAGAACGTTCTCAATGACTTGAATCAGATAATATAACAGACTATTAACAGTAACATAATTTGTTCCCGATGATGATGTTAAAGGGGAGGCAACATCTTTAAAACATTATGTGTAACAAAATAAGTATTTGTCTCCCGTGTTTAAAATAAAGCATGCCCTAGATATGCACGTAATCGTACTGCGGTATATATAATGCTCAAAGTCTTTGTGCATATAGATCATACTAAATTATATGAAAAAAACATCGAATTCCAAAAAGATAAAGCGCTCTACTTAACCAGCCGAGCACAGAAAACATATAAGGCCGAATGCCCAACAAACAACCGAAACAGAAAATTATCCGCCCAAATCCCAGCTGTCAAAAAGCTGAATGAACTAGTTCCAGCAATCAAAACGCTGAACGCCCAAGCTGACTGACTTAGTTTCAACAAGGTAATGCTCAGCATAAACAAGCCGAGCGCAATAGCTGAACGACCTCGCTCCAATTAACTACTGAATTTCCCCAGCCGAATGACCAACTTTAAACCAGTCTTGTTTGCGTTTTTGTTCGTATCGCATGTATGTTTCCAGCATATACTAGTCATATACGTATATTGACACTGGATTTAATTAATAACCATTACTATCACAGGTGACCGACAACTTATGTTGATGCCAATACCGTAGCAAGAACCAAACATGGCCAACATACGGAACTTCGGTCGACAAGTTCTAGTCCTAAAACTACCTTCGATTAGTACCAACATTTATACGTCTTTTGAATGTCTCTCTGATTACTAGACAGACGGTGATTATGTTAGTTGTTTTATAGTTGAGGAATAAGTACGTAATGAAACTTAGTCGCTTAATTATTTTCTTTTTGTTGACTACCATCAAAAATCATTTGTGAGACTACACGGCTATACCATTTATACATGATTCTAAACCTTTCTAGGACTGACTACTGAAACTTGGACTTGCAGTGGTTTAGTATCATTTTCCCGTTCATATTTGGTTGGCCATGTGCTTGTGGTCTGTGTTAATTTTGTTGTATGTGCTCGGCTGTTGCTGATAAGTGCTGCCTTCATATTCCAATTATTCATTATCTTATTTCTCAAATTGTAGGACACGACTACATATGGCCTGTCCCAGCCAAACGTTTCAAGTTATGAATAAAAATGTTCATTCAAAATAGTATGTCAAAATTGAATCAACTACATTTGTATCAGAAATAACAAACGCGTAAACACTTCACAAATACTTGTTTTTAATCGCAAGGAGACATTAAACAGAACTTTGTTTATCCAACTATCCCAGAAATGGCCGCCCTGTAATTATAAACAATATACAATTTTAGGGAAATTATTTAATTCTAATACAGTATGACCGATGCTCACCTTAACACACAATAGAAAGTTTTGTAAGCAATTCGTCCATCGTCTGTCAAAATTAACATAATATAAAGTAATGTTTATATCCATTAGAAATTGAATCCATTGACCTATGAGTACAGTCGATCCATCATAACATCGTTCTTCTGTATACATGAACTCCACATCTGTTGTAGGCAGTGTATACAAAATGAAGGACATACGAGTTAAAGGTAGGCCCGGACGTTCGACAAAAGCAATATATCAAATATACATGTATATACAATAGAAGAGCATCTTGATTGAGGTATACGTAATTGACTTCAATATACGTCTTTTTGAAGCATAATTAGGTCTTTTAAAGGATATTTATGACTTAAAAAAAGTATGCCAATCCGGTCATTTACTCTTTACTAATGGAAAAAGAAGCTTTTTGAACTTCAGTTTGGTCAACATGACCAGTTCCGATTTTCATGAAAATATGTTCAAAAGAAGACCTCGTGATTCATATTTCAAATATACATGCGTCTAATAAGACCTTTCATTCTTAGCCAGCGTTATGTACTTACGGTGCTTCACAAATTGGATGCATCAGGTTTTTACATTCGTAATCGTCCCAGTAATGGTAGTGATGATGACCAGCGTACACGGCACAATCTTCTCTATCACCACCACCGGGCTCTCCGGGGTTCCAGTGTGAGTATTCCGGTTCAGATTTGGTATCATACCTTTGGCGAAATTTGTACACAATTATTACATATATTCCGGGTTCAGTTTTGGTATCATGCCTTTGCAAAATTGTAACACAATTATTACATAGAATCCGGGTTCAGTTTTGGTATCATACCTTTTGCAAAATTGTTACACAATTATTACATAGATTCCGGGTTCAGTTTTGGTATCATACCTTTGGCAAAATTGTTACACAATTATTACATAGATTCCGGTTCAGTTTTGGTATCATACCTTTGGCAAAATTGTTACACAATTATCAGTTGAAACATATTTATTTCCAAACAATAATACAGTATGCATACAATTGTCAGTACAATAGCAATAGTCTATGGGAAATTATCAGAATAAAAGACACTTGGTCTTATCAACTTATTCTCCTGAAATCACAATTGTTACATATATGCTGAACTAAAAAAAGTGAAATATCGATTCGATATGCTGCAATTCGACTCGAGTTAAAGGAAACACCAAACGTACAACGATAAATTGATATTTACCACATCCAGTATCCTTCATCAACCATATCGGTAAGGCCTAACCAGTAGTTTCCAGCTACAAAGTAAAATTCATAGTTTATGAGCATATACGTGTACATTACCGTTATTTTCATTGACTTTGATCATTAACCGAGCACAAACAAAAATACAAAAACGACCAAGAGGTTTACACGAGTAAGAGGAAACCGAAAATTAGTCAATTGCACTCCACCTGAACACGGCTTGTGATTACCTTGGGTTGCTGCTACGTCTACCGCAGCCTGTCCATGTTCAGTAACCGACAACTGCGCTCCAACACGGCTATAACATACATGTGGTTCCATAGGATGATGTATTATTGTTGTAAAAAAATAAAAATAAAAAAATCTTCAAAAAAGTAATTATTATTGTGGTTGCCATCTTGAAGAGATTAGCAATACGGGCTAATGATTGCGTTAGTGACATAATATAACAATAGCTAGATAAAAGATTTGAAGACTAAAATAATGCGACCATAAAATGTAGTCAGTCAAATGATCCATACATTTCTTAAGTGATTATGTTTGACAGTGAGATTGTTTCCAATGTCATTAGACAGGCACCAACACCGGTCATCAGAAATACATTTGGGTACGCATATTAATAGTGTTTTGGTAGACATGTTTTCACGTGTTCGCACAATGAAAAATGGTGCATACAGGCCAACTGTAAAATGGATGAACCACACAATTAAGAAAGAACTAAATAATTACTGAGTGGACGGGCTTATCAGAGATGCTTATAAATATGAGATGCTTTTTTTGGGAGATCAGGCCATGACTGTTGGACAGGTAACAGGTAAATTATTACAATGATGTTTCTGTAGTAGACTAACGACGAATTGGTTCTCGGTGTCTGTTTCCAAGTGTACAAGATATCCATTGTATTGTTGACAGTAAGCCTAAAATATAGGACAACACTATATGTACGGAGGTTATCCAATATTACGTGGACATTTACTGTGTACGATCTACTTGAGATATGTAGACGAATTTCCTACCAATTTAAAAAGAAAATATAATAAATCAACAGGACATTTTCACGTTTATATGTATAACAGTTACAAGAAAACGATTAACATCGTATCGACGACAGCGACAAAGTGCGACACATGGCTGGCTTAGAATGAGAAGGAAGTACTTAAACGTTCTTTTGAGAAAACTCTTTACTTATGGAAAAAGAAGTTTTTTAGCTTCAGTTTGGTGAACATGATCTGTTCCCATTCTCCAAAAAGGCACATTAGAAGCCTCTTGTGATACAGATTTCAAATATGTATGAGTCTTACAAGGTCCTTATCAATACGCGGCCTTCAGCTAAGTATCCTGTAGACTTACCTCTGCATCTAGAAATGACAAGCTCTCATTATGTACTAAAATGTAACATGATTCTTCGTAATTTGTCCAATCATCAAGACAAGGGTCGTCCGTTTGGGCCAGTATTTCACCTTGGAATAAAACATCAATGCCTTTGTTATAATAAGGAAAAATAAAAGAATATTCATATCACAATATCATTTATGCAAATCTGTAAGTTCGTTTTATTTATTATTATATAATAATATTTTGATCGCTTGTCACGTTTTGATCATACGCGGCCACAAAACAATCTAATGAGTTTTCATAGAAATATTAATTAACAAGTACAAACAATGTTGTGCTCTTCTAATTGACCTCGGATATTCGTTGGTCACAAATCACCCCATCGCCGGACGATGACCGTGTATCCGTCTAGGCATCGTGAAGATCGACCGATGTGTAGCAATGCTTACAATTACCCCCGGCAGACCCTGCAATCACCGGTTCCAGACTCGATATGACCGAAGAACGTCATCCGATGATCGGACGGCGTTCGATTTTATTTGTGACCCAGGTATTAGCAAGCTTACACATCGAACAGTAAATGATTGCGTCGATTTTTCTGAAAATAGTCAGTGTAATCATACGTTTCGTTTGTTAACACGTTTTATATCATAGTTTCAAAGAAAGAAAAAAAGTTTAAATACTGTTGAAACACAATGCAGTGAATATTAAAACAAATCCGAACATCATAGTTTGAATTCTGCTCGATAACTGTGAGGTTGTATTCTTATCTTAGTGTTATCTCCTATATAGTGCAGGTTAATAAGTACAGTATATAACCTAGTTTATCCGTTACACGAGGTATCCAACAACATTGTCGTACTCAACATTGTTTGTTGGTCCCGGCTATTGACATCCCAGTCTTTGACGGAACCAGGCCCAGTTATTATAAGTTTTAGCTGTTCCAAAAATCGTTTGCAGGGCATATCCAGAAAGCTGTATAGCTGTAAAATGTCGTTGCTATACATTCAATGTAACCGTTCTGCTCAGTTTATTTGATAGGTGTTGCTCAAAATTACACAAATTGTCTATCGTTTGACGGATGACACGGTATTCATAACGGAGTGACGATGAAAACATTTAGATATGTATACGCTCCACACAGTCAAAGATCGAAACTCATTTTATTTCACTATATCTCGTTCTTTTTACGCGCTGATATATACCGCCGCATATTTTGACCCCTTACCTTAATTCTCTATTTTCGATTTACTTATTTTCGTTGGTGATGACTAAAACAGACGGATATTTTCGTTATAACTACGCATATTTCACAGCGTCAGATGTGTGTTGACGGGGTTTAAATAGTAAACATGTCCTTATAATCTATACTGGTTGACTATTTTTGCAGAGGTGTAAATATTTCATGGTTCTATCGGATGATCAGTATTTATTTATTGTTCCTACCAATATGCACTAAACAATGCATTCTTAAACTCGCGAGAGTTATATATACTTTACAACGCAAAAGAATAGATTTACTTCTGAGGACCAAGATAAAATTGAAAGTGACCTTGAGAAACTTTGCAACTGGAGTGATAAGTGGCTGCATAAGTTTGCAATACCAAAGTGCAAATCTATACAATATGGAAATGTCATACATGAATATGTTTACCACATGAGAGATAACCAGAATCAAAACATTGAATTTCCAAACTGTGACGAGGAGAAGGATTTGGGAGTGATTTTTGAAAGCTCTTTGAAATTCAATAAGCATGTTTCAAATGTAGTGAATCGTTGCAACAGACTGTTAGGCATGGTAAAGAGATCATTCCAGTTTATGGATAAGAAACTTTTTCTAATACTCTACAAAAGAATATTCGGTCTATCATTGACTATGGATGCACTGTATGGTTCCCAACGACAAAGAAAAATAAGCAACTCATCGAAAACATACAGAGGCGAGCAACCCGCATTATACAAGAATTAAAAGGACTCTCATACTCTGAAAGATTAGAGAAGCTTAATCTGCCAACGATGCTCTATAGGAGACAACGCTATGACATGATTCAGTTGTTTGAAATGATTAATGGTCTTGAAGACTATAATTGTGAAAAACTATTTTCTTTCAATGACAATTCTACACGTGGGCACTTATACCGGCTCACAAAAGATCGTTGTGTAAAATCTTTGCGTTTAAATACTTTCCCTGCTCGAGCAATCGACGAATGGAACAACCTGGATGGAATAATTGTAAACAGCTCTAGTGTCAACTCGTTTAAAATCAAGCTTGATATAGCGTGGAGAGATCGAAGGTTTAACCTGAACGGTATATACTAGCGACGCAAATTTTTAAATTTTTGTCGACTTTTTCAACCGGAAACCGGAAAATGTACAACTAATTTATGGAGTCTACAAGCGCAATGAGCGCTTACTCAACTCCGAAGAAACAGTTAACAGTAAATATTTGACGGTAATGTTTACAAATTTACTGTATGAAGTTTGTCTCGCTAGCGCTACGCTGAATGGCTGTTTATCGGCTGTAGACACTGGATATAATGCAGAGCCTGGAAGTTCGGGAGCAGGTTATGTAAGATTGCGTAAGGTCTGTAAGTCAGACTGGGACTTTCATGCAAATGGGATACTAGTATTTGGCCAGGCGACACAATTAGCTTAATGCAAATAAGTAATTGCGCCGGCCAGATCATCGAGTTTCATTAGGGAAATTGATAAACGCATCGTATGTGTTAATCAAGTCAAGTTATGTTCGCATCGTAGAAAAGGTTGAAGAAAGTTTAAAACATGTAAGATTCGTGTTTGCACCATTTATATATAAACAGACAGAATGGCTTGAAATTGATATCCGCTCATCATGTGGATCCTTAAGTAACGTCGAGGAAGAAAGATTTCCCAGAGACCTGTTGAACGCATGCGCAGTCATAAGAGGTGGTCCTTTATACGACAATAATCATATCATCGTTAAATCATCAGACACAATGAAACTGCTGTCTTTAAAGTTATCCGTCCAATATTCAATTTTCATTATATCACCAGACGTTGTCGGTAAGAAACATTTGAAGTTTGTGTACGAAATTGAGTTGAGCATAAACATCGAACATCGTTTTATAATCATGGGTCCTGATCTCACCGTTTTTGGCAAAAGCTGCTGTCATGAAAATGGTTACTCACTAAAGCAATCCGATCGCCGGAGACCGGACGGACATCAGTCAGTCATCGGGCGACGGTATATGTAATTTACGACTAAATTGTCATATTCCTTGTCACTTGCCGGACGACGTCCGCACGTAACCTAGAAATCGGGTATACATCGGATAAATGAACATCGTCCGGCGTCCGGGTAAATTAACCAGCACTCTGTTATGTCTGGCATTCCCGTCAGATGCCGGATGCACCAGGTTATACTACAAGTAAGTAAGTAAGTAAGTAAAGACTTTATTTAACGAGGCTACACATTTGGTTTCCCAATCTTCCATGTGGGCCTCAACATATATACATTTACAGATATACAAACATACATACATAAAAACAACTGGTAGCAACATAATAAATAAGAGCATTTAACATTAAAATTGACAAAAACTGCAAAAATATGAACATTACAAGTATATCAACATAACACAATTTAAACATAGCACATATTTAAATGAGTTAGGAATGACATTTATCTGGAACGTAATATTTAAATATTTAAATATGTATAATACAAATAGGTAACACTTTTAAGTCTAATGATAACTCAATATTTGTTCCACTTTAGATAGGATGTTTGGAATTTTGAAAGTGTTTCAGATTTTCTTATGTTTATAGGGATTTTGTTCCATAGATCTGCTCCCGAGTAAGTTAGTGATTTCCTGTAAGATTCGAAATTTGGCTTAGGAACATAGAGCTCTGAGTTTTCAATAGATCTGAGATTTAGTGAATGTTTCTTTGATTTAAATTGAAATTTTTCGGTCTTATATTTTGGAAATGAATGATCATTTATACTTTTAAATACCATAAGTGCTTTTTTGTAATTGACTCAAATTTCATCCAGTTGAGCTCTTTAAAGAGTGTATCTGAAGGTGTGTCATAATCCTTGTCTAGAATTATCCTTGCAGCCCGTTTTTGAATTTTGATTATATCTTTTCTTAAGCCAATGTCACAATTTCCCCATATTGTATTACAGTTATCAATGTGTGGTAATACATATGAATTGAAGAATATTTTCCGCGAATGTAAGTTTAGGTACTTTTTGATTCTGAGAAGAAGATGTAATTGTGAATTGTATTTTTTGATAGTTTGTTCAACTTGTGTTTTCCATTTAAGCCTATTGTCAACATTGACCCCTAATAATTTTCCATTTTCAGAATATAAAATTTCCTGACGAGGAGTTGTTGATGTAATTGGGTTTATGTTGTTAGTGTATATATACATGGCTTTTGTTTTCTGTGCATTGAGCATCGTGGAATTTTTGGAGCACCAAGTGGACTTCTATATCCGTCGGATATACATGTCAACCACGATAGGCTAAATAGTTCATTTGTACTTAATACAGAATAAAGTCATTAGGGCATCCAATATGTGTCGTATGCTAGTAATCAGGTTTATGTAATTCATCGCAAAGTTTACGAGACCAATATAGCCATTGTCTGTAAAAACTAATTGGTTTGTATGCAAGTTTCATTTCAGCTTTTCTTTATTACTTTTCTTTTCTTTCTTTCGGTGCCGCGTATTTTTTCACTTAATAGAGAGGTTGCGATTCGAACGTGTACGACTACGTGTATACGTGTATACGTGTAGCTACCCGTGCATGTAAACGTACACGTTGCAATTAAAATTGGCTTGCGAAACACAACGTGTGCGTGTAACAACACATGGCAGTTGTAACATGATTTCTTCGTGAATCGATAATTAGTGTTTATTTAAGTTTGTATATCGTGATTTTCCAACCTAACCAAGTATTGATGTAATAGAAAGCCACTATATAACGGTTGCTTTATGATAGATTTGGTGCAAATAGGCGTTTTTAACTACTCTCGATATCACCCAATGAGTATTTTTTTCTTGAAAAGAAAGTGCTAAGTTTCCTTCCAACATGCTTTGAGAATTATGTAATTCACATGTGATTGAACTGTAACATCAACAAACAACAGCGTAAACATCAGTGTGGTATTCGGTTCGTTTTTTATTCGTTTTCATCAAATGCTAACAAATTTCAGGCAATTTAAGTAATAGTAGTGTTAATTTCTATAGGGTATTAATACCCTATAGAATTTGTGATGTAAACATACTAAATGACCACAAAATGCCGAAGTTTCTCAAGTTATTTTAGATGTCAGTGTGGTTGTTTATGGGATATACAGGCAACTATACCAAAATTACGCGAATATTTGACAATTTTATTTTATTTTGCAATACACCAATATGTGAGACAGTCCCTCATTTATCTTATCTAATGAACTGCATCTCATTTTCATCAAATAATACACCGAGTCCAATCGTTCACTACGGCTCATTACGCACGATGAGACGGTATTTTACAGGTAGAATTACTGACCAAGGTAAGAAAATCGATTGTCTATTTTTCAATTTAGCCTCTACGAAATGGAGATATGGTCGAGGATGATCTCTGATAATTCCGTTTTCATATTATTATCTCAGCTTGTAAGTGCAAGTTCCTCATATTTTTCTAGAACATTCGCGTCAAATGTGCTAGAAATAGCGAATCTTACGTACGTTCAACATTTTAATGTTCTATCTCACTAAAAAACTTTTGGGCAAATGTTTTGTCATTCAAGCTTTAAATATATGCCAGATAACGTTTTGATAAGTCTAGGAAGACAAAAAATGGGGTTATGCAAACATCTTCAAATGAACGCATGTGCAGACTTTTCCGAGTGAAATATTTTTGAACGCGTGGGTAGTTGGTGTAACAAGTAATCCTAGTTTGTTCATGTTTCGGTGGCTTAAACCTCCGAAAACTCACCTGATCTTAGTAGTATCGCCAATCTGTACATAGTGTCTGACAAATGGGGTGCGTTTATGCATCGCGAGTTAACGCTGAAAACATATTTTGTATGTACATTTGTAATACATTTATTGTCTTGCCATATCTCCATTTTGTAGAGGTTAAGTTGAAAAATAGACAATCGATTTTCTTACCTTGGTCAGTGTTTCAACCGGTAAAATACCATCTCATCGTGCGTTATGAGCCGTCTACCGTAGTTAACGATATCGTATGCGAAAACAAATGTGAATACATGTATGACCGACCGGGTCATTCAGCTAGTTATAATTTAATATACTTTTCAGCTTGGACTTGGGCGGATCTGCGCTTGTTTAGATGGGCATTGTGTCTTTATGTGTTTTATGTTTCCTGTGCTCGGTTGGTTCAGTTGGAAATTGTGCTTTGTGTGTTTTTAATGTTTTCTGTGCTCGGCTGGTCAAGTTGTGTGCTGCCTTCCCTGTCTGACTTAATATAATATTTTTTTATTAAACTGACCGATAATTAATGCTGTGGAGAGTAAAATTAATGCATTAATACTTTTTTACAAAAGTTAAAATTTGTAATAAATGATTCATGCATTTAAAGGGTACAGTAGAGTCTCTTGAATTCATTTTCTGAAGAATATCAACTGACGTTTGTATGGTTTCCGTATCGTAACTGTTTGCATGGTGATGTAATTATTTATTTTATCTTGAATGATTCTGCTGTTGGTACGACAAAACACAGATGTGCCTTCTCTGTGTAACCTTTTCCTGTTGGACCCAATCGTTCATAAACACCCACCACTAATTACGTATGTGTATAGTTCATTTATTTTAGAATATTTAATTGTATTCACTTAATTACACTCCCAAGGCAACACCCATATTTTGCATTATTTCTAAACTACTTAAGATGCGAATTTGTTACAATTTGGCATAGTAATAGATAGCAGTTCGTGCGGGGTTGGTGGGCGTCTCATATGTCGCCTGCACAGCTCGTACCTAGAAACTATAAATAATCCTGAAATCTTTACTTATAGCGGTACCGTTGTATTTTGTGATTATGCGGACATGTTTCTGTTGTATGTGCTATATGAGCCGGAGTTTCGCAATATTTTTACATGGCGTAATTGTGTGACTTTTCGTTTTACAGTGATGCTCATGATTTGGTTTTAATTTTATCTTTCAATGAACTGATTTGTATGTAGATTCTAGGAAGCATGCACACAATATTATTTCTTTTATAATCCAAAATTTAACTATATCCATTGATTAACATTTTTGAAATTGTGACATATATAGGTGTTGCGTTAGGAGTGCGATTAAGTGTATAATTAGTGATACGAACTTCTTATCATATTGGCTAGGTCTGAAGTGTAATTAGCTAACGAAGTAATGGTTACTTCGTTAGCTAATTACACTTCAGACCTAGCCAATATGATTAGAAGTTCGTATTGTCTATATTTGAAACGTACTATTAACCTTTGTTTAACTTTCGTCATTATGGATTATTGAACTTCGTTCTGATGCACTTAGTCTTTGGAGACATAAATGGAAATTCGGACGGACTGTGGAACAGTTCTCAACTGAAACTCATAATTTTAAACAAACCCACATTATCTATGTTTTCCTTGTATTTGCCGATCCCGGAAGTCGACGCTCATAACAAAAACTGTTATGACGTAACGTTATTTTCGCGACGTTACGTTTGTTTACGCCAAAATGTAAATATTTCCAAATACAAACGCATTAATGGTGTTTTGTATGCTATAATAGCGTTTACCGATGCTTTTTCGTGCTATAACATCTGCAGAGTCCCTCGGGAGCGTTGGTGCATTCGCCTTAACGGGCTTGGGCACCAACCGTCCCTCGGGACTCTGCAGATGTTATAGCATGAAAAAGCATGCGTTAACCCTACATTATAGCTTAGAAACGGTGATTCTGCCCATACGTTAACGGGACGAAAACCATGCGTTAACATAAAGATTCACGCGAGAACGCGCTGTTAACGACCAGTTTTACGTATGCACATTCCAGGGCCTCACCGACGAAAATAAACGATTTTACAGCGTCTTATGAACTGCAATTCTCATTTTATTTGTAAGCATTTGTACATTCAAATGCATAAATTGATGTTTTGTATGCTATAATAGCGTTTACGCATGCTTTTTCGTGCTATAACAACTGCAGATTTCCTCGGGAGCGTTGGTGCCTTCACCCTAACGGGCTTGGGCACCAACCGTCCTTCGGGACTCTGCAGATGTTATAGCACGAAAAAGCATGCGTTAATCCTACATTAACATTACAATTTTGTATTTATTTCTGTTTGTGTTTGTACGTTTGAATTGATTTTGATTAATGTATATCAATTGCAGCAAAAATGTCTAGGCACCAACAATACAAAGCCAGTTTCAATTGCAATTGTGATAATAAATGTAATTCATAATATTCTACAATGTAAGTAATTATGAAAATCTGTCAGTGGCAAATTTTAAGCAGGCAGCCGAATTTTCTTCTAACGTTGAATGGATAAATGTATGTGTGAAACCGACACAACATTGAAATATTATTCAAAATATCTGGAAATCAACAGCATGTCCCCTGTTGTTAGGCCTCACTATGATTCAGTCGATGACAGACACGAATTTGTAGGGAGATTTTCTGTGACCAGTTTTGAGTTGTGCTTATTTGTTTCATACATTTTACGGTGATATGCATTATCTGTTGTTTATGAACAAGAATGCTTGAAATAGCCCTATATCACATCAAAAGTCGCAAATGTTTACATATCAAGATCTATATAATTATAGTTTGACAAAAATGATTGGAAATCGAACGTTTTAAGAGGTTTTTCTAATTTGTCTGATTATGAAAAACTGCCTATCTTAAGGTCAATTCGGGGGTAACAGTTTACAATATTCCATGTCGATTCCCATCAAAAATTGTTCATTAGGGACTACGGCTGGCAAATAAGGAGGGTTGGGAAGCTAAAGAACATTTAACATTTACGCTGCACAGAAATTCGCGTTTAATGGCCGCTTCGTATGCAGTCTCAGCGCTATGCAACGGCATGATATCTTACAAACCTATGTCTGGTCATCCATCACCCTTGTTACCCTGATAAAACAACATGATTGGATATTCCCAACATGATTGAAAAAAGGCGGATGTATGTTTACATATTCATCGCATTTTCGGCCAATTCTTCAAAATCTACGGGTTTAACCACCTTCTGATGCTGTATGAAGATAAACTTGTACATTCCTTCCATGAAACTAAAACTATTTATCCGTATGTTTGTGAATGTGATACACAATACGATAAAAAGTTAGAAAAATCTGTGTTGGATTTATTTGACAGTCTATAAAACATATATATTGTTGTTTATTTTGGGTTAAGATCTTTTGTTTATACAGCTCATTCATTTCACTATCAGACTTAGTTTAGAGTAAGTTATTTACATTTGCCGTTTCTACGTGATAACTATTTAAAGTAACCCATGTGTGAAAAATGGATAAAAACCAACATGATTGAGGATAGAGATCAACATGATTTATCTTTTAAAGTGGATACTGACCAATATTGAATTTTCATTGATGCACTGCAGTGCGAATTTAATATGTAGCTTCACTATTGGAAGAATAATGGGATGACCCCAACACGTACATAGGAGTAGATAACTCTATGAAGTATTTATCGGAAAATATGTCCCTTTTTTCAACTTCGTGCAAATTTGTAAGTTTACGTTCAAGGTATTAACCTATTAAATATATCTAAGTGCATGTTCATATTGTTGTGATACTTTGCATACTTGTCAACCGTCTTGACCACAACATCTGCACTCTATCAAGCATGTTGTTGAATGTTATGCCCCATTTGGACTAATGTACTTAGAAATACAAAAGTTTACAGTTTATGTACACAATTTTAACCTCTAAGACATGTATCTTTGATACTTTGCATACTTTATCACTATCATGACGCCATGACCTCCACATGAATAGGCAACTCTATCAAATATATACTGAGTACATCTAGAAACGCAACACTGGGTTCTACTGTCAATATTTGTTCAATCTGATGATGGACAATCAAACTACATTAATTGTACTTGATGCAGTTTTATTCCATTATCAATACATCTGTAACATTTTATCACATAGAGCTACATTTAGGTGCAGAGCAGTGTTTTGGTGTATAGTGCGGCCGAAAAATAACGGAACATAAATATAGTGCGGGCGAAAAATAACGATTTTTTTTTATAAATTAGCTATTTTTTATGTCAATATGTAAAGTATTGACCAAATATTGATTGATTACTTATTCATGATGAGCAACAAGTTGTTGAACACTGTCGGCAGCAGCTGTGAGCCTGATCTGGAGCTGTTTCACGCTGTCTTATTCATCCTGTGGGAGGCTTGTTACGCATGCATGACCTGAACTTAGGCTGTCGCAAATGGTGCCAGTGTGTTGGTAGCGTGTCTCTAGATGAGAAATGTTCGGTGTATGACAATTTAACCGTCGTGCAAACTCCTGTTAAACATCTCTGCCATAAGCATCCGGATGGCCTGATTTTGCTCATATTCGGACAATCATGGCATTTTTATTCCTGAACATATGCCATTTCTTTTGTGATTTTCTTTTTATTAGCAAACTTTACAAAAATTTCGATTCAATTTATACCAAGATTTATCATGAGTTATTCAGGTGCACGTGGAAATCATGCTTTTTGTGATTATATCGGTGCACAGGATTTACGTAACACGATCGATAAAAGTTGGATGATGGCCAAGTTTCTACAAGATTATACAATATTACTACACAAAATTCAAATATACATGTATAATGCAAGTAAGAAAAAAATGGGGAAAAAACCGTTGCGTTTCTAGATGTACTAAGTATATGTTGAAATTATGTCCCCTTTTTTAAATTAGAAATACAATTTGGCACCATTCAAGACATGCTCACAGCGTTAAGCCTGGTCCCCATAATTCACTGTTCCTATTCCCGGTGAATTTTGCACATTTAGATACATGTGTTAAATTTACCTGTCTTGACTTATTATGAATTTTACCAACATATAGCAGAAAAAAGTATTTAACTAAAAATATGCCCACAGGACACGGATGCCCCCGCTAAAAGCTGTCATCAGACATCTAAGTATAAAGCTATGCAAATGGAATAACTTGAAACAAGTTTGTAATAGCTTAAATGTGACATTGAACAGCAGATAAGAGCTGGGTCTGTAAATGTGACCTTTACATTTGAGTCAGGGTGTAAATGCGAATGTTACCAAGTAATTTTAAAATCCAGAACGAAATAACAAAAAAAACAAAGCAGACCAGAAGCGTATACTTGTGCCTTTTAACTTTTAATCTCTTAGTATGACCTTGACCTTTGCGTTAGGGACCTGGGTTTTGCGCATGTCACCTCGTCTTGATGATGTGAACATTTGTGGCAAGTAATATAAATATAAAATAAGAAATGACATAGTTACAGATCTGACATGAATCACATGCCTCTTTGAGAATTTTAACTTTTGATCTCTAAGTGTGACCTTGACCTTTGAGTTAGGGACCTGGGTCTTGCGCATGACACCTCGTCTTGATGATGTGAACATTTGTGGCAAGTAATATTAATATAAAATAAGAAATGACATAGTTACAGAGCTGACATGAATCACATGCCTTTTTGAGCCTTTTTACCTTCGATCTCTAAGTGTGACCTTTACCTTTGAGCAAGGGACCTAGGTCTTGCGCATAACACGCCGTCTCGATGTGGTGAACATTTGTACCAAGTCTTATAAATATCCAATAAGAATTGACATAGTTACAGAGCGGACATGAATCACATGCCTATTTGAGAATTTTAACTTTTGATCTCTAAGTGTGACCTTGCCCTTTAAGTTAGGGACCTTGGTCTTGCACATGGCACACCACCTTGATATGGTGAACATTTGTACCAAATATTATAAAATATCCAATAGGAGATGACAAAATTACAGAGCGGACACGAATCACATGCCTATTTGAGCTTTTTAACCTTTGACCTCTTAGTGTGACCTTGACCTTTAAGCTAGGGACCTGGGTTTTGTGCATGACACATCGTCTTGATGTGGTGAACATTTGTACCCATTTTTAGTAGGCGTAAGCCTCTCTATACTACCATTGCCCATTTCTTAATGCAACCTGGACCGCCTTTAGGCTGCTATGTGAATCCGCATTCAAGTAGTTCCAGAAACTGTCAACATTCCCAATAATTATTGTGAAACTGTTCATTGAATCGATATTTTTGCAGATAATCACTCAGTCGGGGAGATATCGAACTTGTTTCGTAATATGAAAATGAAGTGTTCATCAAATGTCCCAGCCATATAGCTATTTTTTAGAAACTTCAGACCAGGGTCACGTGATGGTTTTATCAATTAATCGTATATCGTTATGTTATGCAATCATATGGTGTGGCTATACTAGCCGCTTTCTAGAGATTTCTAACGCTGTGATGGAAGTGATTACAAGACGGTACTGTAGAATCTGATAAATAGGCGCGCGCAGTATTATTTTAAAGCCACTTTTGATATACGCATTCAATACACGTATTACATATAAATCAATATGCCACTTTTTACAATTATTTAGATACCCTAGATGCCTATATAGTCACATATGCCTATTTTGACATTCAAGACAAGATCGGCAGTAAGAAAACGAACATTAAACGTGTAAAGTCGTTTAAGCTTTAGTAGCAGCAACCAGATCGCCTCCCATCAGCACTCTTAGTGCTTTGATTATTAAATGTCCTAAAAGCACGTGCTATAGACTGGGTGTGAAATGCCTTACATCGGGTATGCTCATAAACCTGCTACCACAATTCATGAGCACATTTCTTTAATGTACAATTATTTGTACCTTGAGAATCCCATTAGCAAGATTTCAATTTGTAATGTTGGTTTTTATCCACAATCATGTTGGCCAGTATCCTAATAAATTTAATAATCACGTCGGTCAGTATCCAAAAAATACTACACACGTTTGAATTATTGTTGGTGAGCGTTAATTTATCTAAGATTTTAAAAAATTGAAACGTCAAAATCATAGTTTATACAACTGCCGATACTTCCCAAATGATATTCATTTCATAGAGTCCAATAAATGAATTTTACAACGTTTTTAAGTACAAAACTCATTCTCAAATGCAAAATCCACACATTATTTAAAGCTTTACATAGTGAAAAATATTACCTATATGCAAATTGTTTAGTGCAAATAGTACATTGTCTTCATATGTTGATTATGTAATATTGAAATAAACAATCTGGATAGTTTATATGGAAAATATTGCAAAAACAATGCACTTATCACATTTTTCATGTCGGCCATTTTTCAATCATGTTGGGAATATCCAATCATGTTGTTTTATCAGGGTAACAAGAGTGATCCATTGTCGGAGTATTTCTTCCATTTCTGATGGGATTTACCTACGTTAAAATATTAACTTACCCATTGTCTATTTTATACATCAAATTAGGTAGGAACTTGGTTTATAAAGAAGGGCGTACATGTCTTCTGGCGCACATAGTGAGTTTTGTTCTTATGTTCTACCTTTGCTAGCCGAAATCTGGTTATTATATATATGGATCAGTCGCATTGGTGACTAAATGAACCCACGACTCGATGATGGCTATTACATTTGCAAACGATCGAATTTTGCATTTAGAAAATGGTTTCAACTATTTTTGGGCTTTTTTCAATGGCATATGTACTCTTGCGTCTCAAATCAGATAGGGTATCAACACTGTAGTCCTACTTTATATTCCAAACTGTGTAGTACGTTTGAAAATTGTATGAATAACTCCTAATGATGTACTATTACAATTGAGCTACTTGCCTAATTGTAAATCTTCCATCAGTATGCGACTATTATTGATTTGTGCAACCCTTTTCTAGTATACTGCGATATTCTGATGACGTGCACGAGGTTCACTTGCTTACTCCTTTTTAAATGTCTTAAATGTCATGTAGTAGATGAATAAGACATTACATTATACTATTTCACCGTAAAAGTTAATTTAGATGTAGTATTTGCTCCCGCATTAAGAATGCAACAATTCATAAATGGGACCGAATTTGAAGGAGAAAACTGACATTTTCCAAGTCCCCGCTGTCATAAAGCTGACAGACATATTCGGTTAAGTTTGAACCAACTAACGACAACCAGTCTTTGAACTATAGGGGGTAAAGTTCGTTCTCAAAGTTTAAGTTTCGATAGTTTATTTTTCTGACGACAGAAGAATGTAAATTTTCAGGTTAAATTCCAGAGGGTTCTACCACTGTTCTAATCTATCTTGTAATAAATGAAGCTTTAAAAGTAAGAAAATAGAATTGGACACTGCGTACAAAGCTCAGATAAAATGTAATAGGAATTTAAATTTTGTGAACAAACATTTTTAACACCCTGTATATGGCTTCATATGTTTAGTGTCAAGAATTGACCATAACCAGTATTCGTATTTAAATTAGTATATAATAATTAACATAACAATAATAATAATTAACATATAAACAAAACAAAAACGTGTGCATTTCAAAATCTCGTTTTTAATTAAACATATTGAAAACATGGAACGGAACATTTATCCAATAATCCCGGTCAAGTCTGGCCTGCAAATACGAAGAATATAAATACATTTGTCGAGATACCAAAGTAACATAATTATGCGATTCATCTAAATATCAAACAGTGAGCCATAGCGTGCGACACATGTCCATCCTTTCGTGGTCGGTCAACATACATCGGACATTTAGTCTAGTCTACCTTGGTACAGCACCATGTCAAAATTTAAAAAGTCATGCATATCAACAGTGCGAAAACAAGACCTTATGTTACCGTTATACAGTTCATACAGAAGTACTGAAGATAATCAGAACTAATATTACGTCAATTGAAATGCATATTCAGAAAAAATATGTTATGAAAACAACATTTAACTTGCAATGTGTGTACTTACTCCACTTCGCATACAGGATGGAATAGACCTGAACACGGATAATCATCCCAGGCATAGTGGTGATGACCAGCGAATACGGCACAATCTTCTCTATCTTTGCCACCCGGTTCGTTTGGTCCCCAGTTCGTGTATTCTGGTTCAGTCTTTGAATCCCACCTTTGGTAAACAAATCGCAGATATTATTATATAATTATATTTCTTGCAGGTTAAGTATCAATTCGATATGTGGCAATTTGTCTGGAATTAAAGTCACAGCTGATTTTAAAAAAGGTACTTTTGTCGTAAATGAGTAGATAAATAGTTACACGTACCTTTGAGTGAGAAACACGCTAAGCTGTCTTGTATACATAAAAATATTTACAAACAAACAGTTCTAACTAACAACAGAAAATGTGAACATAAGATATATGAATATATTATGTACGAAGGCGTTAGCTTTCCATTCATTTAAGTGATTACCGGGGCATGCGTTATGTATTTTTCGGAAAGACCGAATAACATCCGTCATTTAGAACAATTCCTATCCAACACAGAATAATTATATAACATTGTCTTACCACATCCAATAACCCTCGTCACCCATGTCTGT
Source organism: Spisula solida (assembly GCA_947247005.1). Classification (NCBI taxonomy): domain Eukaryota; kingdom Metazoa; phylum Mollusca; class Bivalvia; order Venerida; family Mactridae; genus Spisula; species Spisula solida. The sequence goes on along the minus strand of OX365957.1, from coordinate 38,215,596 downwards.
AAGGCCCAACCAATAATTATTGGCTAAAAGACAAAAATACAAAGTTAATATTAGCATTTTTAGCAATACGCATTTTAGCAATCATATTGTATCGTTTATAAAACTGGTTGTAGACAGATGCAATCAGGGCAATTGAAGGCCCTTGAATAATGCACTCAAATATTTTTTGAATTCATCAAATCCTTGATATTCCTTTTTTGCGTCAGCACGATGTGTCTATACTTCTGTTTGCAAAACTGTATTTTATTCATTACATACGTTGGTGTAGTTTCGAGTAGAGATGCTACGGGCTACTAATTGTGTAAGTGATACTGCTCTGAACTCTGAGAAGAAATTAAATAGTTGACGAGTAATAAAATGAAACTTTTGTCTTAAACAAAAACAATTCCATTCAAGCTATAAAATGAAAAATAAAAGAGAAAATTACCGTGGTGAATATGTAACATGTTCAGGATGAATTGGTTTTCAGCGGCATTGTCCAAGTGTACCAAGTGTCCATTGAATTGATTGCAGTAAGCCTAAAATATATGGGACTATTTTATATGTTCACAATTGACGTAGTGTTACATAAATATGCCGTTTTGATATCTGGCAATGTCATATGAAGACCTGCCAGTTCAACTGCCATGGTATTAAAGCAGTCAATCTTAGAAGTTTACCATTTTCCGATGTACACCAAGCACAGAATTGGCAGATTCAATGATTGCCCTTGTTAGTTGTGGTTTTCCGTAACGATTTGCTGTTGTTCCTACGTGCCAGCAACTGTGAAATTCAGCGTAAGGCTATGGTGTATATATGTATGGTTTATATTTCCTCTTGATTTGTGCACTGCTAAATGCTAATTTCCTTGTCTGATTACTAAATTGTGTTTGTTAGTTCCGGTTTGATTTCAGTCCGTCAGAATAAGTAGGGATAGGATAATACTTTTGTAAAACAGACATACGTGTGTCTAAACATGTGTTGTACATAGTTTTGACATTAACACTTACGTCTGCATCCAGGAAGGTAAAGGTCTCGTTATGTGCTAACATGTAACATGATTCTTCGAATTTAGTCCAATCATCAAGACAATCGTCGTCCGATTGTGCCAGTATTTCATCTGTAAAAAAATGAGTACCTTAGAAAAACATTTAGGCTGGAAATTAACTCTGATACACATCTAAATATGAATTACGACAGGTATACGCGCGTATACGACAACACGTAACCAATGTTTTAATCGTAGTACGTACTAAGAAAACCTGCTTTTACAGAGAAAACCAACAACTTTTTGAACGAATGACAAAGCCTTTTAAAACAGAAATAGAATTGCATATACGGAGTGAAAATTATGTATTCTACTAATCGAGCCAGCTCAGCGGGCTAACATATCGGAAGTGTAGACAGCAATAAACGATATCGCCGAGCAGAAAGTACCTCATATAAAAGGCAACGTATCATGTCACAAGCATACGGAGACTGGTACAAATCATAAAGTGCTCGCACTCGATTTTTTGTCGGAAATATATCGTTTAAATCAAATGCAATGTACCAATATCACTTTGGCATCACTATAGTCCATGTATTCAAACTAAGGGAAAATGTAAGATTTCCCTTTCAGCAGCTGGGCCGTTTTGTCAAGCACCTTTTGAAATCGTAGAAAAGAAGACGGCTTGATAATGTAGTCCGATCGCATATAAGCACTCCGAAAAATTTGTTGCTGGAAAAAACGACCCAGCTGCTTAGAAAGATCCCATATTCCATGGAAAGTATATAATTGTTCCCTGGTATGTTTAATAGAAATCGATGAAGAAATAAAGTACTTTTTGTTTTCGAAGCAAGGCAAATTTCGTCTTCGATTTGTAGCCCTTAGTGATGTCAAAGGAATTGCTGCACAAAAATACATCAGCCTGACTATTAACCACATACACAGTTATTTTAAACAGGATTATATAGGAAATATTAAAGTACAGAATACTTACGATTGCAGCACAACACAGTGAAAACCAGAACAAATCTGAACATCTTGGTTTGAATTCCGTCTGGTAATTGAAATAATGTAAGGTTGTAAATTGTAATCTTATCTTCGTAACCTTTTAATTAGTGCAGGTCATTTAACTTGAATATGTCTAATATAAAAATGTATATCATGAAAAGCCAAATAGTTCACCTATAAAGTTGACGTATTTAGATAAAGTACCGTAGACCTTTGCTGTACAACACTACATCTTGTATAAATAATCTAGAACGTTCAATCTAAATTTGGAATTATCTGACCACCTGACGTTATTTTGTTTATACATTTACATGTGTACGTTTGTTAGACCTCGTGACATTCCCTGTTCCGTTATTGTTATCACTTCCAGTATTACTGCCTGTTTAATAGTTCGGCAATGTATCATGCAACGCCAAAGCAACGTACATATTTGCACTAGTTCTGCTTTTCATAAGTTATCATAAAAATGCAGTTATAACATAAGTTGTAAGCAAGACGCCTACTGAAGCTTACAAGTTGATACAGGTGACGACTCGAAAGTGTACCACGAGGCGTGATTTGATTTTTAATACGCATAAATCGTGCAAATATTAAATTGTGCATGGGTCGTGGAAAAACACAGCAGGCACACAAGAGCTGCTACAGAGAGCAAAAGAAGAACATGCAGTAAGTAGTGGTCTTGTTTTTAAGCAACACAAGCACATTTCTAAAGAGCACCATGGTATTGCTATGAGACAGATTCCAATGTCAGTGAACAGGATGTGGGTACCAGACTGGTGTTAGACGAATGCTTAATTCAACCTGTCATGAATAGTGCAACTAAAAATTCGAACTGTGACTCAAATAACACCCTGGACGAAACTAATTTTCTATGTGAAAAAGTAATTCATTTCTTTCGTTTAAATATACATTATCTATATCCTAAACTTGATGAATTCAAAATTTTACTTCATAACCATACGTATCAAGATATTGTTGCACTTCGTGAAACTTTCTTAAATAGTAACTTCTCGAACAGTGAATTTCAAATAAGTGGATATCAAATGTTTCGTAAAGACCGTAAAACAAATGGTTGTGGGATTATTGTCTATGTAAAACAAAACTATTCATGTCTCCGCACGTTTGATTTAGAAAATGATAATACTGAAATTATCTGGTTTGAGATTCAAAATAACCAATAATAGTTGGTTACATTTATCGGCCACCTTGTTCCAATGCGGACTGGAATTTAAATTTAGAACACGCCTTTGCGAAATTATTCATTGAAAACAAATAAATTTTATTAACCGGAGATTTAAACTACAACTTTGATCCCATTACTCAAGCTCCTAACAACAAATCATGGAATAATATTACTAACAACTTCAATTTAAAACAACTTGTTGACATGCCCACCAGAGTAACTAGCACTACAGAAACAATAATTGACCATCTCTATACAAATATTTCTCAAAATATTACTGAAGTTAATGTTCCAGTATTATCTATTAGTGACCATTTTCCTGTGTGTTTTACATGTAAAATTTCAAATACAGCGCGAAAAGACCCCTTACATCAAATGATACAATATCGTAACATGAAGCAGTTTATTGAAGCAGATTTTCTTAAATCACTCGAGGAAGAGCCATGGTCTATCCTAGATATATATGAAGATCCAAATGATGCTTTAGACTGTTTTCAATCATTATTCAGTGATGCTATAAATAGACACGCTCCATTGAAACAGAAGCGTGTTAAACACATACACTTACCAGACTGGTACATCCAGAAATTTCCAAAAGAAAGAGATAAAGCAAAGAAGCTGAATAATGAGGAACAATATAAACCATTTGCGAAACAAAGTTAAAACTCTAATATCAAATTCTAAGAAAACATACTACTAAGTGTGCGGAAACTTTAAATGACAACAAAAACGATGCCAAAAAACTATGGAAGAATCTTAGGCAGTTATCAGGTAAAGCCACAAATCACCAAACAAATTTCCTTCATGATGATGAGGGAACTCAAATATTAGACCCACTTGAAACAGGTGAAGTATTCAATAACTTTTTCATTGACATTTTCAAATCTGCTCCCCAAAATTGCTTCTCCTTCTCAGAATGCGATAAAATAAAACTATGTTAATTCATTGAAATGCACTGTGAACAGGACACTTCATTTTCAATACCTACTGTAACAAGCATATTCATAGAAAAAGAGCTAGAAAACATTGATATAAGAAAATCAAATGTGACTAGATGGTAAAGGACCCAAATTCCTTAAAATAAGTGCTAAAAAAATATCCAAACACCTAGAGAAAATATTCAACCTTAATTTATCAAATGGAATATTTCCATTAATGTTCAAGAGAGCAAAGGTTACACCTATTCATAAAAAGGGGTCTTAAAGTGAGAAAAGTAATTAAAGACCAATTTCAATATAACCAATTCTATCGAAGGTATTAGAAAAACATGTCAGTAATAACTTAAAAATCTTTCTTGAAAACAATTCTCTCCTTCACCCAAATCAATCTGGGTTTCGAGCTCACCACTCATGTGAATCTGCCCTGACTCAATTATTGTTGACTACTGGATAAAAGCAATAAATGAAGGACATCTTGTTGGAACAATTTTTCTGGATCTAACAAAGGCATTTGACCTCATAACTCACAAGTTACTTCTCGAAAAACTACAGTTATATAAAATTGATGAAAATACAATTGCTTGGTTCCGGTCATATCTAACAAATCGCTCACAGCAGGTATGTGTTTCAGGAAAAACTTCCAGTGTTGAACACATACCAGCTGCTGTGCCACAATGCTCTATGCTGGGACCTCTCCTATTCGTCATTTATATTAACGATATGCCCTTACACCTATCCAATTCTGTGTTCAATATGTTTGCTGATGATACCACTATTTCATCTTTTGGAAATACTTTAGACTCAGTTTGCGCTTACCTTCAAGCAGACATTGATTCTTTACAAAACTGGTTAAAAAGAAACTCCATGATCGCAAATCCCGATAAAACAAAAGCTATGTTCATTTCATCGTCAAATCGCAAATCCGACAATAATTCAAGCATTTCATTCAATGGAAAGACTAATCAATTTTCAAACACAGAAAAACTTCTGGGAGTTCATATTGATCACACACTTAATTGGAAAACACAAGTACAAATGACACTTAAGAAATGAAACTCATTATTATACCTACTCATGAGAATTAAACAATTTTTAAACCTGCATACTAGGAAAATGTTTTTCAATGCATATATTCTGCCTAATTTAGACTACTGTTGTTCTATTTGGGGGAACTATACCACCGATCTTTCGAATGATATGTACACATTTCAAAAACGTGCTGCTCGAATTATACAGAGATTTTGACACACCAACATATGTGTTATTCTTGCAATTGAATTGGATGAAATTTTCAACAGAGTTAATGTTAAAAAGGCAATTCTAGTATACAAATCTGTAAACGGCGTTCTCCCAAAATACATGGAACAACTATTTACAGATCATGAAAACAGATCATTGAGATCATTTGAACAAAAACTACTTGCGGTTCCAAAGCCCAGACTTGAATTTTGCAGAAAATCATTATCATACTCGGGTGCCAAATTATGGAACTTTCTTCCTTACCATGTAAGAACATCTGCAAACGTTTACTCATTTAAAAGCAATTACTTGAAGTGGTGGTTGTCTGGTGGTCAAACAAACTTCTCTCACACTGCATGATGACATACATTAAGTATTACCTATTAAAAATGTTCAATGCAATTTATGCAACCATTTAATGTGTTATATATCAGGTTATATAGCCTGCTTAATAACCTTTCATAACATTTCAGTTTTGATTTTCTTTCAGCTGTGTAAATATGTATATATTAATATTACTTTGCCTTTGTACACATACTATGTCAATGTTATATGTATGAGGCTCACAGGGAAGAGTGGGTTTACCCAACTGTGTTGCCTCTTTAAATAAAGTCTTTATTATTTATCATTATTATTATTATTGCAAAAGAAAGGCAGAAAGGCAAACGTAGGGGCGTTTTACGCAACGTCAGTCGATATGTGCGAGGTGTTTTCATTTTAACATACAACAATTATGACAAGCTTTAGACCTGAAATTCTACTTTTTAAGAAATTGTGTTAGATATATCTTATCACATACACTTTGAAGTGTTATGTTTAATTCCATATTAATGACATTATTGTATTCCGGGCTTACAATTTGAGACACAGCAAAACGACAATAACGTCGCTGACGTCAGAATATAAATAGCGATACGTGGTTGTTGCGGTAAGGTAGCATTTTTATTTTAGCCTTATTTTTTTAATGCGTTGTAATATTTCTGTATTTGTGTCCGAAAGGCTGTAGTTTAATGTCATGTACTTTTTATTTTCTGTGTCATTGGGTATAAAAATGATGAACCCGGTCTTTGAATTTATTGAATAACCCTTGTACCAACATAGGACAACAATTTTTTGTGTATACTGACACAGTGACTATCTTACATTACTTCAAACAATAACGAATGTATGCATTATTTGTGACATTCATCATAAACAGTTTATGAATAATAGTGTTTCTGTATATACGAGGTAACATTCGAACCAACCATTAAAACAACAAAACAATATGTAATTGCAAAGCTCGTATTTTAATCGAACTAAGACATGGAACATGGAAATATTTATCCAATGATTCCGCTATTATCTGACCTGTAAATAAAAACAATACACAAAGTTAGAAACAATCATAATCGAGAATGCACAACCAATAATAAACAAGTAATTAAGAATTGCAAGCAATACAGAAGTCCCCTAACGGTTTTAAGCCATTTTCAATGTTTCTGTTGCCATAGCAACCACATTTTTTGTCAGAATCAAAATATTTGTAGACGTGCATAATCCCCTTATTGCCCTCTATCCACTTATCAAGTTTCATAAACCTAGCTTGAAAACTATTTGAGTTATGGCAGGATCCAGATTTCGGCATATTTTCACTCTTTCTGTCACCATAGCAACCACAATTTTTGTCAAAATCAAACTATTTGTAGACGTGCATAATCCCCTTATTGCCCTCTATCCACTTATCAAGTTTCATAAACCTAGCTTGAAAACTATTTGAGTTATGGCAGGATCCAGATTTCGGCATATTTTCACTCTTTCTGTCACCATAGCAACCACAATTTTTGTCAAAATCAAACTATTTTGAGACGTGCATAATCCCCTTATTGCCCCCTATCCACATACCAAGTTTCATAAACCTAGCTTGGAAACTGTTTGAGTTATGTCAGGATCCAGATTTTTTGACGGACGGACTGACGGACGGACGGACGGAGGGCAAACCTATAGTCACATCCGGTCAAAAACCGGTAGGGGACTAACAACTACAGTAATGAATATAAACTATCATTTCAATCGTGAACGGTGTGGATGTTTGGAATGCAATATCACTGGAGTTAAACCCCAAGCTGTTTTTTGAACTCCATAAAAAGTTATCCGGCTCCTTCGGCTAGCAATGTCATGCTTGTTGCCTTTTTGAATTCACAAGTAATGATACTTGCTCGTCACATACCGCCAGCAACTATAAGGCTAGGGCTTTTATATAGTACCCAAACATGGGTCTATGCCATGGTTCACACCAGGAGTATAAAGGCACTCACATGAAGATGACAATAGTGTGTAGATAAATTGTGAAATATGTTGGATTGTTTGATGGATCGAACAAAAGTCCGGTTCCTCGCACATGTGGACACATAGTAAAGGCATTGGGTGGTTTGTATTTATTTTCGTGAAACAGTCCCCTACGTTGAGTAATCATTTGCCATTTCTTATTCAAGAATATTAAGTCTCGATTCCATGTACAAGGTTTTGATATTGTCTTAACCAGGGACCCTAGTGTAAATTTACTTCAGATGACCCATATTAAAAATGTACCTAAATACCATCTTTACCAACTTTACCAACACTCTGACCAACTTTCATGAAGATCCTGTAAAAAACAGCCTCTCTAACATGGCCTAGTTTTGATCCCAGATGACACAATATCGTATTTGACATAGAATTGATGATATGATCATTGTGAACTAGTTCCATCACGGTTAGGCTAAAATTGTGACCTTTGTCATTTGTGATTTTTTTCTATATTTAACCTTGTGGCCTAGTTTTTAACTCCAGATGACATAATGTCGATGCTCTTGTTGAGATGACTACTGTGACCAAGTTTCATTATGATTGGGCCAAAATTGTGATATCTAGTGTCTACACAAGGTGTTTCTATGAATTGACCTGATGACCAATTGTTTTACTCAAAATGACCCAATATAGACATTGACCTACAGTGTGTTAAGATGATCATTGTCACCAAGTTTCAATATAATAAAAATTAAAAATGTGACCTCGGTTGTCTTAAACGTTTATATATCTCCAACAAACGAGCATTATTCATTAAACCGGAAATACGTGACCATATGTACAATATTCTGAGTGGGTATCAATTATTCATGTGAACTTTAATTACTATTCGACCAGCGGTTTAATATACTTACGACATTTCACAAATAGGGTGGAAATGGTTTGTACATGAGTAATCATTCCATGCATAGCCATAAGCTCTAGGGTACACGGCACAATCTTCACCATTACCATCATTTGGCTGCCCTGGTAACCAGTGCGAATACTCGAGCCCAGTCTGTGTATCATACCTTTGCAAAAATAGATCAAAACTTAAAGTTCATTTATCCTGTTCGAAACGCGACTAACCGATAAACGATTAAACAATCTACAAAGTCTTACAAATTAGGACCGAACGGGTACATTGTACATGGTTTGTATAAAACAATACGACAAAGGTCTACATTATATTAACACGTAGGATGTCCGGAACAGTCTGAACAACGTAAACTTAATACCTTAATAGGGTGAAAAACTCCTGCAATTGTCTGCACTGTTAACGAAATTTCAATACGGACTGATTTGCCCTTCTATCCTAATAACACCATATCATCCGGTTTCCAATTTTTGTTCTCTTTCACTGAATTAAAAACTCAGTAAGTCCGACAATGAAACAAAGAAATTATTTCCACAATTTTACAAATTTAATTGTGATAATGCAGGGACTCAAGACTCGCACCGAAATGAAACACCGATCATCAACTCCAACACAAAGTATGATATCGTAGCTGTTTTTCTGTTCCGTTTTGTACTGATTATTGTGGCGTGTACCTTGTATGTGATGTTTATGTTTTGTATGCTCCTCTTTGTCTCGTTCTGCTCTGCTACTTCAGTCGAATGTCTTTTTCCCTGTCTGATTTTATTCTATTTTGTTCACAAAGAATCGCTATGTATTTGATGTCTATCATCTATGTTTCGTCACAGGTTTGCCTCATTTTGACATGACACTTGATATGCAGTAATTGCAACATACTATACATGTGGCTATTTTGGCAAGATTTGCTGTGGTTTTATCATTATGTGTAACTAAAGAAATCAATATTACGTGTGATTGCTTCAAGTTGTTATCTGCCCATTTCGTTTGTTTCGCGTGATGACACCATCAATACATGTGATCATTTTATGTAACAGAATCTGTGTAATGGCGTTATGTACATTGTACTCACAGTCACATCAACTTTCTTTGTAGAAATAAGTGACGTCACAAGTATACCAATAGTCTAAATTAACGATACCCATATGTCGCCAAACAATGATGGTTCCTGCCCCGCAAAAAGTATATAACACTGGCTTACCACACCCATATTCCTTCGACATCCATGTCTGTTAAGCCCAACCAAAAACTTTCACCTAAAATGATATCTATATATTGCAAAAAGAAATCAACCATTTCCAGTATGTATGTTTTCAGCATGTTTTAATTGTTTGTGTGCTACTTTCATGTAGGCGGAGCTGGGTATACTTACTGTTACAGTATTATATTCATAATTTGTGATCACAACCCATTGCGTCGATATCTTCAGGACATCGTATTGATGCCCTGGACAAATTATACACTCACTTGCAGCAGCAACCTATTCTGCAATATGGAGCAAGCCTTCTGCTGCTCGAAGTTCTACTTGGACTTTCGAGAGAAATATTTTTGAGAAAAGTATGTCAAACAAATACAAAATAATAAATGGTCTGATAATGGTTAGCTTTCTGAATATATTCATGTCGGCATGATATCGGCTCCAGATCGGTGAACAGTCATACAGCCGATATCGGACCGACATTGAGCCGGGTTGCACATCCGATCTAGCAACTGGTATCGGGCCGACATTGAACCGATATGTAATGTTTGCTGGGACATATTACAATTTGTATCAACATAGGTAACTGGTAATTGATATCCTTATTGTTAAAACTAAACATTGTGTCCATGGGACACGGGTTCCCCCATATCATTTTACATGGGGAAGGAGAGGGGATAAAGAATGTTGAGGAAACATCATTATTCAATTTATCTAGCCTCGTGTACTATAATTATGTAGCAAAAATTCCATCCATTACGGTCATCTATACATTGAGATTGTTAATCGATGAAACTATGAAAGTTTGAAAAAGTTCGAGCCAACAGTTTGTGAGGAGTCCAACAAACAATATGTTTCACTATAGGGTATAAAGTAAAGGGCCATAACTCTAGTAAAAACTGACATAACAAACAGTCAATCCTTTACGGTAATCTATACATTGAGGCTGTTATTCTGTAAACGTTTGAAGAAATTCCATGCAACAGTTTATGAGGATTTCAACACACAAGATTTAGGTCACGTACGGTCGTACAGCACCAATGTTATATACCTACGAACTTTAGAATATTATTGTTACCTGAGTCTTGTGCAGCATGTCGACAATGAATAGGTTTTCGGTGTTTGTTTCAACGTGTACCAAATGACTATTATGTTGACGACAGTAATGCTAAAATATAGGAATTACAAAGCCCTATACAATTCAGTATTAAACATTGGCATAATAAAGTTTCTTCACACACGGAGCTATAACAGCAACTATTGTTATACTTTTATAGCAAACGGCTGGAATTCACCGCCGTCCAATCCCTAGGAAGACGTTTTAACGACCAGTACAATAGTTTCACTTTAAGCCTTATATGCATCCCCATGTGACGGTCTTTTCGGCAGATTAATCATTGCCAATCTTCGGTAGATCGGCCTTAAACGACCATACTGGTCTCAAATATACCAGACAAATATCTTCGTCCTGAATTCGCCAAGCGACGATTCACAATCGTAATAATTGGACACACTCGACATGCGCCTAGTTATTCATGTCATCCAGGAAGTGATTAGTTGTTTCTTATTCATGTTTAAGCATGTGTTGCAATATGTGCGAAAAAAGAGAAAAAACTATTGCTATCAAAATGTCATCAACACACAGCCAGATAGTGACATAGACACACAGCCAGATAATGACATAGACACACAGCCAGATAATGACATAGACACACAGCCAGATAATGACATAGACACACAGCCAGATAGTGACATAGACACACAGCCAGATAGTGACATAGACACACAGCCAGATAGTGACATAGACACACAGCCAGATAGTGACATAGACACACAGCCAGATAGTGACATAGACACACAGCCAGATAATGACATAGACACACAGCCAGATAGTGACATAGACACACAGCCAGATAGTGACATAGACACACAGCCAGATAGTGACATAGACACACAGCCAGATAATGACATAGACACACAGCCAGATAATGACATAGACACACAGCCAGATAGTGACATAGACACACAGCCAGATAATGACATAGACACACAGCCAGATAATGACATAGACACACAGCCAGATAATGACATAGACACACAGCCAGATAGTGACATAGACACACAGCCAGATAGTGACATAGACACACAGCCAGATAGTGACATAGACACACAGCCAGATAATGACATAGACACACAGCCAGATAGTGACATAGACACACAGCCAGATAATGACATAGACACACAGCCAGATAGTGACATAGACACACAGCCAGATAGTGACATAGACACACAGCCAGATAGTGACATAGACACACAGCCAGATAATGACATAGACACACAGCCAGATAATGACATAGACACACAGCCAGATAGTGACATAGACACACAGCCAGATAATGACATAGACACACAGCCAGATAATGACATAGACACTCACTTCAGCATCTACAAACGTCATGTTCTGTTCATAGCCTGCAAAGTAACAGGAGGCTTCGAATCTTGTCCAACCATTAGGGCAAACATTAACCGTTTGTCCTGATAATTGATCTGTAAATATATTAAGTTAAAAAAGTTAAGTTCCCAATTTTCAAGGGCTGTTATCAGCAGTCCATGCGTTCAACCACCTTTTGACAATTTAACCTCCTCTGATCGTTGGGCTTCCTAAGGAAACCTGCGTTCGAGTCTTCCTGTCGAAAGATTATTTCTCTCCTGGTGAGTGTGCAGCCCACATCGATCTGCGGCGCCCAGAAATATCTAACATGTACAGACATCGCCCTCACAGGTACCAATTCATACATTGGTCGAGTGGAGCATGTGTGTTATTCTTGCTTAGAGAAATTAAGCAGTGGCGCAGACGGGGATCGTACCCGGGACCTCTCGATCCTGAAGCGCGTACCCTATACCTCTAGGCCACCACTCCCTACAATTAGGGAATACGTTGAACAATGTGAGCTATGAAGAACCTAATAACACTACATTATGTTTGTATGGTTTTCCACCGGCTATGACACTTTTTGGACATGTACAGGGTGTCCAAAAAAACGGGGACCTAGGTTAAACATTCGTAACTTGGTCTCTTTTATTAATAGCACATTGTCATTATGACAAAACATTAAGGTATGAATACAGTTCAAGATACCAACATCATAATTGTGATTATTTAGTCCCAATACACAGAGCTACCTCCCTTGTTTCCTTCCACAGTTTCAGTATATTAGCTTACAGTGAACATGGAATGTCAGCGTGTTCAAAGAAAATGATTTTCATGTTGACCCAACTGTCATCACAGGTGGCCCATAAGCAGGGTAATGGGTCTGAATACACTTGTTCATCATGTATGGCAAATAGATTCACTATAGGGCTCATCTCCGAGCTATATCTAGGTCAGCAGCCCTAAGGTATGATTATACTAATTTGTTGACTTTTAGGTCCAGGTCTAAACCGGGTCAAATTTTGAAACGTATTAATGTCAGGTAAGCGATTAATTAACACCATGAACGAACACAACTGAGACTACTCGTACATTTTGCAATAGACTTTTATAAAACAGGTTTCGATTGTTTACAAACAACTTAAGGTAGGGGACTTCTGTATTGCTTGCAATTCTTAATGACTTGTTTATTACGTCATATCTCGATTTGTTCAATTACGTCATTTTGAAAGTATGTCATCCGACTATACAGGCCTTTCAACGTTTTAATACTGTTATTTAACTTTTGAGACTAAAGGCTGCTAAAACTATGAAGTTCAGCAGTTTAACTGTTGTAACTAGGTCATTCAGCGTAGGCATTCCGCCTTTTGTTTGCTGAATCTTTTCTACTGGGTCATTCAGCTATTTTTAATTTATTATATTTTTTGACATCTTGAACTTGGGCGGATATGCGCTTGTTTAGTTGGGCATTGTGCTTTGTGTGTTTTTAATGTTTTCTGTGCTCGGCTGGTTAAGTTGAGTGCTGCCTTCCCTGTCTGACTTAATATAATCTTTTTTTTAATTGATTATTTGATCGACTTACCTACAGCAGTAACCTAAAATGCATTGTCAAATCATCACACTATTGCAGGGTAATGCGACAAGTTTTCATTAATAGCATTTATACAATCAGATGATAATGGATCATAAGATACCGAAACTATATCGCTGGCTTAAAACGAGAAGGTCTTAGGTGCTACATACTACCTATAAGACTATTTGCAATGTGCGTCGCATTGCGCTCTTTATGAGCCTATTTTCATAAAAATCGGAACAGGTCATGTTGACAAAATTTAAAAAAGTTGAAAAAACTTGTTTTGCCATACGTGAAGAGTAATTTTCAGACATATTTTTATTGTTTTGTCAAAATATCAATTTTTTGTACATATGACCTTCTCATTCTAAGCCAACGATATTATGATTACATATCAGCTATCACATAAAACGTATGATGCATGTACATACGTCACTTCACAAACAGGATGTAACATGTCGTCTGTACACGAGAAATCATCCCAGAAATATGAATGGTGGACAGCGTATCCAGCACAATCTTCACTAGTGCCACCGCCTGGTTCTTCTGGAGACCAATGCGAACATTCGGGTCCGGTTTTTGTATCAAACCTTCGAATAAATTATCTGACATAAACACACACTGTGTACCCGGACAAATACGTTTCAAGTCGGTTGCTATCGGGCTAAGTTGCGTCGAATATGACAACTGACGTCTTATTTGGTCCGTCTTGTACACTTAGTAGTGACTTTGCCCTAACACAAAATAAGGGTCACCGGTTCTCCCGAAATAAAGTATCAACAACACAAAACGTTCGTCTGGCCAGTTGTTGTATTCGCCGCAACTAAATTATGTTTTAAACACTCATCGCTAGGAACCCATAAGCCTGGATGAAGAGTGTGTACAGATCCTAGTATCGACATGTAGAAGTATTTATTTAAACATAAACGGTATGTTTTAAGGTGATTGCAAACTCTTCAGATGAGCGGAATTTAGAAACCGGTGTTAATAACACGTATTGAAAGCGTCTGACTACCATGATGAAATAGTACCAACAACTTAAAATTGATATGTCAGCATGTTCTCATATCTTAAAATCGCGAATTTACTGTATAGTTATTGCTTTATTATACTATAATAAACTTGCAGAAAAAAGCTATAGCTGCAATTTTATGTGTCATTTATTCCAAATACTCCAAACACTAACAACCGCGAATACTAGTTACAACGTACGTGAAACGTATTATAATGCGCCCACACAAAATTTATCCAAGTTTTGAGATTTGTTTAGCAAGCATCCCGACCACTTCTGAGTAAGGCTCTTTGACAATTATTTCGTAAGAATATAGACTAGATAATGCAAAAGAGGTTATAGTTAAAACTGGGCTCATCTTTAAATATACACATTTTTCAAAAACAAGTTATCGCGAAAACTGGATACAACGTATTCAAAATGTATTTTGTAAACTCTCCTGGTTGTCGACTTTTCCGAAATCTCCAAAGTGTCAATTAAAAAAATCAAGCCGAGCACCTGCCATGAAATTTGGGATGAAACTTCTATAATAGTTACTCCACTGGTTGCATGTACGAAAACAATATGTTGTTCAACTATTTGTTTCGTATAACTGAAAAATGAAATATCACATATTTAACATATCATTTAAAAATACATTAAGCATGCATATTCTAAAACAAACGTTATCGTGTGATTCCGTATATACGATAATTCGTGCATGCCAAGTTTCATGTATTTAAATGTCAAAATTGTTCGGTAAAATGTAAATATCAGTTTTAGGGGGTTTCCCTGAAATCTAAAAATATCTTAAAAACTAGCCGAGCAAAACTGTTATGGGTTTGCACAATTACTATCATGAGTGTGTTCTTCATAAAAACCAGGTGTTTGATACCTCTTGTGCAGAAAGGTTTAAGAGTTGTCAATGACCTTAAGTGATTTGCAATGATGGCATCTTAAATGCAATTATGGAAATTTGAAAGAGAAATCAGAGACTTTAAAGGTGCTACCTCGTCGACTCTGAATGTGTAACTAAATATGTGCGTGCGTGCATGCATTTCATGAATAGCATATAACGAAGGTAACTGTGTATTGTATTAAGTGCCTTCAAATTAAATTTACATAATTATCAAATACCAATGCAAGACAAAAAAGGATTTCAATCAAGACAGCTCAATGCACATCATAACAATTTATCTAATCATTGTAGAATCCATGACGAGTTGATTCAAAAGAAATTTAAGAGTACATATATTAAGTTCGTACTGCATTAAATATTCCAAATGGTCTTTTTATCAGTCAACTGTAGTTGAAAACTATTAAACGAAACCTAAGAGAAAAGACACTTGGAAGGTGCAAAGCCATCCTCTCTGAATGTGTAACTAGATTTTACAAACTTTTAAGTCACAAGGGCATCGCAAAAAAACTCAAATGAAATACAATTCAAGCTTACCACTCCCATATTCATTCGACACCCATGTCTGCCAGTCCAAGCCAAGAATACCCAGCTGAAACAATTTCAATATATTCTGTTTAAAGAGGAAATAAAAGTTCCTTTAACAAAAATTGATGTATTGTGAAATATACCTTTTTACACATCATTGTAAAATTGGTATTCATTCCCATAAGGCTTATTGTCCATGTATCATATATAATTGTTTTAGGATACTTTGAAGAGAAGATAATGAGAACGAAAAGAAGGAGGATGTAAGTACAGTTTGTTACAATAAGTACGTATCTCCCAGTACGTGTGGGTGTGATAGAATCCTCTGGTGTGTTACGGAAGAGTGGAATGTAGTCAAGCTAGTTTAGTGAGGACATAGAACTTTTAAATGCCGCAAAACAAGTATGGACATCACTGAGACAACTACCAACGTGGGAGAAGATTATACATTGTACGAGGGTCGTTCATTAAATACCCGGACGGTCGATGTTGCTGGAAAACTAACGCACTGATATTGATTTACAGGAATACATTCACACTATTCCTTAATTCACATACGAAATTTCAACTTAATACGACAAAGGGTTTACATAATAATATGAACTAAGGCACAGCGTATTTTAGCGAATTTTATCTTAAATATTAAATTCTTCATTTTGATAAATTCTCATAGCTACATGTCAGTTAGTTCTGGATACCATAACTAAATGGTCTTTTATTTACCCTGACGTGTCGACCTTTTAATGAAATGGAAAAATCATCGTCAAAGACCTTGGACTTCATGTCAGTATTGAAACACAGCAGTAGACACTTGTCAGAGGTCCTTTATTATTAGTAACATGATCATCCAGTACAGAATGATTGCTGATCATATGATTCATAAATGTACAGTCAGTAGAAAAATTGTGACATTTTTGGGTACGAAGTAACGAAGGACGAAACGAACGATACGAACCTGCTTTCATTTCACTGTATAACTACGTTGATTATGTGTAAAATAATACGACTTTCCTTGTTTAGAACAAGTACTTTCATGGCGTAATCAGTTGATTAATAACTGATTCTATGCAGGCTGTTATATTCTGTGTTTTCTCTCTGTTTTCGAAGCGTTCGACGCGTTCCAAGATGGCGGTCGATCAAAGTGCTATACGAAGCAACATAGTATTTATCTCCCTTATTAAAGTGTGTTATATATGGGCCTACTAGAGTTTATGGAATATTTTTAAACATCATTAAAATATAAAAGAAAATTTATGAGCTATAGAATAACGCATTTTAGGTCATTTTTATTACGCTATTGGCGGCCATTTTTCAGTATCTTTCTGTCACTTCGAAACTGTAACACAAATTTTCAGATCCATTAGTGAATTCAAACTCTGACCAAACCATGTGACACATTGACTTTAAGCGAAATTTATTCGCATAAGTTCATGTAACGCGAGTCAGCCCAAGTCGACGCTAAAATATTGTGACGTTACGCTGCCATGGCGCGCCTCAGATAGTCCTATATTATTCATAATGGACAGTTTTCGTCGTATATCTATTATATAAAACACACTGAATAATAATACTAATCTGAACATGACGGTCTTGTGCTGTTATAATTATGTAATACTATGCGCTTTAGTAAGTAAGGTAACCAGGACAAAGCTGATTAAACTCTTGATAAGCCGATTTAGTTCACTTAAAACCAAGAATGGCATAGCGGTATCAATTATAATATGAACAAATGCACTGCATCTAGCGGGGATTTCCCATCAGGTTTTTTGATAATCTGGCAGAGGATAAAAACGGACTAAGGAATTTGTTTGCTCCACAGACCTCTGGCTGCCAGGCAGCACAACATAGACGATCTAGGAGACGGGTTGAACAGATATGCCCTATATCTAGTCATTATAGTTTTACACGCGTCTTTTATTTGCTATTTAATTTCAATTCAACAAAATTATTCACAAGTTGGTGCGCTATGTCGTGCGACGACGTCGCGTTAACGTGCGATGACGTCCCGTTAAATGATGTGACGTCATTTCCGACGTCGCCATATTGTTTTTACGTTGTATTAAATAAGAAATATATTTTTTCAATAATGTTCATGATTTGAATCAGGCTTATATGCCGAAATGTTAGTAAAAGAGTGGAACTGTATTTAAATTTATTATTGGAGAAAAATAAATTAAACAAGATTGGTTCTCAAATCTTGAGCAAGAACTTGCCCCTACCGGAAGTGGGACTGTTACAGTCAACGTTACGCCATTTGTCATTCTATATGACGTCAAACGTAACGTCATCAATCAGCTATATTTTATCGCGGTAATAAAATATGGTTAGCTCAATATACGCAAAGAAGGCAAATCTCACGTTCTATGTTAGAATTTGAGTTCTTGGTATTGGTAAGCAAGGGGACAACTCTGTTAAAAAATACTGAAATCAGATTTAAACTTATAAAAATGACCAGAAAAAAAACAACAAAAGTTAGAATAGTTTTTTGTTTATTCCGATTATTCCCGGACGATAACACGGTTAATATGATACAATTCGATTGCAAGTTGAAACCAGTTTCAATTTTGCAAAACTGCTAATCGTTCTAAAACAATACACACCCTACAATGCCATTAAATCTTCTTTTGGTTTTGTTACCTCGAATGATAAAATAAACACACATGAATTCTGCTGCTGAAAGTACCTGGATATATTGGTCCTTATAAAAGAAAACACCAGTTTCAATATGGCGGCCAAATAACCAGTTCGATTGGATTTCATAACATAGATTAACCGATTTCAAAATATTATTGAAATTGTCCCAGTCCTAATGCTGATACACATTAGTATTGACGTCATAAATGTCATGACTAAAACTTTGCGTCATTTGTGTTGTGATCTAAAACAAACATATGACATCTGGCCACCTATCTAGAAGTTTGTATAGAAGTTTTTTTTTTGGTCCCGAAAATTTAACTGGCACTTAAAATCTACTGTTCAATTCAAACTTTGGCGCCAATTGTTTTCACGCCTCACCTGTATGCATTCTTCGATTTACCTGTAATTTTTACAACTTCTGTTGTTAATCAATTAAGTGTGAGCATCAATTTGCGCAAACATATCTCATACAGCTTCGAATAAAAACAACTGAAAATACGGGGCAATCCTGGACATGATAAACCCCCTTTTAACCTGTACTGTGACCTCGACAGCAAAAGTGGTTTTCTAACTTATTTTGAATTTCAAATATTTCAATGTGTATGTTGCCTTAAAGCTAGTAACCAAAGTCAGAAAGCCAAACATGCAAATTTATGTTCGCGGAATTTGCTTCAAAATACAATATATCCCGGACACGATAAAACCCGTGTAATCCCGTACCGTGACTTGGAACAGAACAAAATGGCTTTCAAACTTATCAAATATCTCGAATTTTCGTTATGTCAAAATGATTTTCCTGGTCCTGAAAAATTGACTGATGACAACAACAAACAGACTTTTAACAATGTTTTCAGAATATGCGTAGAAATATGCTCACAAACAACTGTGGTATTCATCCTTAAAGCATTATTTCAGGGTTCTCACAAATATTTTGACACAAAATGCCCTGATATTTCCCTGACCAAACACCAGCCTTGCATTCAAGGAAACATTATGTGACGTACGTTTCACACCTTGTACGCACTTGTTATTCGTTAAAAGGTATTAGGTATGTTTAAAAAGACATTTTTGTCACGTATGCCAAGTTTGGTTAACCATACCCAGAGGTGGTGTGCGTGTATTACTATTGGTGTAATTAAACAAAGTTATATTATTATTTTATCAATGTTTTCTTGGTATTTGCCCATCTTGGACGCCGAGACTCATCTAAAATTGGTGTGAAGTAAGTTTGTTTACGCGACTTCCTCACAATGTCTCCAGCCATTATTTTGAAATACAAATGCATGAATTGATAATCAAATGCTATAAATTATAATAGGTGTTTACGCGACTTCCTCACAATGTCTCCAGCCATTATTTTGAAATACAAATGCATGAATTGATAATCAAATGCTATAAATTATAATAGGCTTTATAACGTTTACACATGTTTTTCATGTTATAACAAATGCAGAGTCCCTCACTGGCCTCAGGAGCTTTGGTGCCCTGGTTATTTTTTAGCGTCAACACTCACACAAGATCATCATCACAACTGCGGTCACTTGGCCGCCATACACTGCCTAGTGCTACTGAGCACTTTCTTGCGAACAGACCGCTTTGGTAGCGCTTTGCTGTTCAACCGTCTGCTATCCACGACCGCTCACTGGTAGCATACAATTTTTTCGCCTTGTCACCTTGATAGCGCTTAATTCGTTTGCAGCAAGCAAGCGAGCGCTCGGTAGCCGTTTGGTTAGGAACCGGGGGCCCGTTTCATAAACATATCGTAACTAAGATGCTATATTATCGTAAGTTTGGGAGATACGATAAACTTAACACTACGATAAGAGCGTTTCATAGACGCTGTCGTAACTCAACTATCTTCGCTACGATAAATTTTATCGTAAGTTAGGGAAAAAACAGCGACACCGTCTAAATATTAATCACGTGATACCAAACAGACGACAAAATGGCCGCCACAAACAAGGAAGTAACTTGTCAATTGCTGTAATAAACGTTTTGGGTGACGCAAGAACCGCGTAAAAGATGTTGTGAGCAATAGTTTTTCAAGTGCAATATCAACCACAGATCGGGATGAAAAAGGAAAAAGTAAGTTCGTCAAACAGTGTAAAATAGTCCCGTCCTTGAAAATCGATACTGACCGTTTTCGAAACGGAATTTAGCTATGTTTTGATTGTCCAGAGTTACTCCCCTTTTAAATTTGACACCATTTGCATAGCAAAGCAGAAAATCGTCTAAATTTAGTTGATGTTCCTTGTAGAATCTCGCAACAGTTAGCTAATTGGCAATCAATCAACATTGGTGTTGACTTCAAGAAGTATACAATATTTATATGTATATTGACACGAAGTTTAATTAACGTGCGCGACATTAGGTAGGTTTATGTTAAAACAGTTCTTAAACTTTGCCATAGTCAGATTCACCATTGTCTATAGTCCCAACCGAGACCAAACGTATCATTTCATTAGGTTAGGTCCAACAGTCTATACAAGTTGGGTCCTGTGTTTGGGACTATATTGTCAATGCTTGTGTTCTAATATTTCTATTGTATGAACAGACACTTGGACCGTTTACATGTCTGAGCGCTATGTAGCGCTTTCCACGGGAGGTAATCCTTGCCTTTTATATTTAATTGAACGGGTGGTACATGAATAAAGGCGCTTGGAAGTGCTTTGCTTAGGCAACGGACAACTGGGATCTGGACACTGCCCCCAGCTACGCACCTGTATATATTTTTTATTATCAACATTGTATACACAGACCCATACACTAATCACACAAACGTACATTATTGAAGTATCTGGGAAAAATAAAAAATATTCGTAAATGCCTCTTAAATATTTAAGCTGTGTAGAGGAATTGCGTAGATTTTTTTTATTAATATCAAGTACATCCAACAAATGTTTGTGTGATTAGTGAATGTGTCTGGATACATAATAAATAAAAAAATATTTCCAGGTGCGTAGCAGTAGGCCGCAGGGCGCGAATTTAGCACTTGCTAACTTGCTAAATGCAAGTAGATTTCCCAAAATGCAAGTGGATATAATCATTACTTGCTATTTTTTGCAAGTACAACTACAAATAATTTCCAGGGTCTCGGGCGCATTAAGATGCCAACAAACTTCTGCTAGAAGAGGTCACAAATGACTCCAACATATTTACAACTTGCTGAAATCCTGTAGTCTGATAGATGTATAACAGGTTCACAAACAATATGATTATAGCTCTAACTATGTTACCTAGGTATAATACAGACGGATATTGTAACGTTTTTAATTGAATCGCTAAATTTGCAAGTAGATTTTCTGATTTAGCAAGTAAGAAAAAAAGCTACTTGCTAAAATTTGCAAGTGACCAAAAAAGTTAAATTTGAGCCCTGTAGGGGTTCGTGGTCCAGACCCCAAGTGTCTGTGATTGTATGTGTATATCTGTTCCTCTTGGACCTGCTGGTTGCTAGTTTAATATTCATTATATAGAAAGTCCATGAAGTAAAGTCTCTGAGTCTGACACATATAAACAAATATGTGAAACAGAGTGAAAATTGAGCTGGATGTTGGGCTCACACACCTCTAAACATTATCATCAAGCTAAAGGGACAGCCATCTACACAATTTTTTAACAGAAGAGCCTCTGTCAAGATTTCTGTATTGTGTGATGCTGGCGAGGCTATCGCAGAATGTACGGATATGTACATCAAGAATTATTTTGTTGATCAGTCTCAATTGCTGCTCATTTTTTTATGTGATAGTGAGCTCAGAGGTATCATATGATACTCCTAAGATGCTTTGTGTACCTCAAATAATCATTGTACGATAGAAAGTCCCAGGTTTATGACGATGATCATTCCATTACAATTTTCATATTTTATTCACCAGTCAATTCAAACCACAGCCACCCAACCCCGGGGAAGGGATGGTGGAACAGTCCCGTGTTTTTTCCCTTTCTGGTGTCGCCACACTCACCCGGCTATTGTTTCGCCCCAAAATAGCAGTGTAATATAGCCATGGCTATACCCATGAGGTATAGGTCGAGGCAATTTTGCGGGGTTTTACCATCTGTATGGCTCTGGGGGTGGGAACAGGATTTTACACGGGTTTTGAAAAAGCAAAAGTAAAAATACCTGCTATTCCCTGGGTTTGGTGGCCATGGTTTCAATTGACTGGTGCATTAGGAGGTTGACGTCAATATACTTCAAGACCATAGACTAATTTTACTTCAATTATTGTAATTAATTCTAAAAATTGTTATTTTCCAGAGCCTCAGTAATTGTACCAAGTAATGTTGAACAAGAGTCCACCAGTAATGTTGATGCAATGGGGGACACACTTGGTAATTATATACATATTTTATCCACTATTTGAACATATATAAAAATAAAATAATATTGGTCAGAAGACAAAATTACAGTGTATTCTATGATCATCAGGCTTATTGGTAAATAGTTTGATCATTATCAGTACATTTATAATAACTCTTATGAGTTTTCAGTATTTATAACATGATGATACCTGTTTTACAAACATCACTGATTTCTGTGAATTTACATTAGTAGTTATAAATTAAGTCAAAAAACAATATTTGTTCTATCAAATAACCAATAAGTCAGTATACAGTTTGTGTGCCAGTTGCATTCAGTTCATATCTTATATACATATACTATCTTTGATATAGCATTGGAACTTGCATCACTTGTTCACCATCATAAGTCAAGTGTAATATCAGTAACTTCATTTTGTTTAGAGTTATGCCCATTTTTAGCTCACCTGTCACAAAGTGACAGAGTGAGCTTTTGTGATCACACTTCGTCCGTCGTCCGTCCGTCCGTCTGTCCGTCCGTCAACAATTGGGTTGTGTCCTCTCTAGAGGTCACAATTTTGGCCTAATCTTTATGAAACTTGGTCACAATGATCATCTCAACAAAATCTAGGTCAAGTTCGATATTGGGTCATCTGCGGTCAAAAACTAGCTCACTAGGTCAAATTATAGAAAAAACCTTGTTTTAAACCTTTCAACATGTAGTCTTCATGGTCTCTTAACTCTCTGCTGTAACTCCATACAATAAACTTTCATCAACCAATGAAAATGTGTATCAGGGTTCAAAGCAGTTTTGTAAAGGTCAAATATCAAAATATTCTAGTATTCTATAGCAGGGTGTGAATTGTAATGGTTAAGTGGAAATCAAAGCGCTGTAGGGAGCGTAGACATTTTCCTGAGGGTCGTGGGTTCAAACCCCACTGGAACCATATTTTTTTTTTTTTATTTTTTTAGTGTTTAGGTATTGTTTTGTCTGTAAAGCATTTATTTGTACATTTTCCTGATGGTCGTGGGTTCAACCCCCACTGGAACCATAATTTTTTTTTTTATTTTTTTTTTTTTAGTGTTTAGGTATTGTTTTGTCTGTAAAGCATTTATTTGTACATTTTCCTGATGGTCGTGGGTTCAACCCCCACTGGAACCATAATTTTTTTTTTTAATTTTTTTTTTAAATGTTTAGGTATTGTTTTGTCTTTATAACATGTATTTGTACATTTTCCTGATTGTCGTGGGTTCAACCCCCACTGGAACCATAATTTTTTTTTTTTTTTTTTTCAGTGTTTAGGTATTGTTTTGTCTTTATAGCATGTATTTGTACATTTTCCTGATGGTCGTGGGTTCAACCCCCACTGGAACCATAATTTTTATTTTTTTATTTTTATTTTTTTAAGTGTTTAGGTATTGTTTTGTCTTTATAGCATGTATTTGTACATTTTCCTGATGGTCGTGGGTTCAACCCCCACTGGAACCATAATTTTTAATTTTTATTTTTTTAAGTGTTTAGGTATTGTTTTGTCTTTATAGCATGTATTTGTACAGTTATATGGAGGAAAAATATTCCAAAATATTTTGTTTAAAATAAAGGTCAAATCATAGAAAAACCTTGTGTAGTCAGTCACCAGAGGTTACAATTTCAACTAAATCTTTATGAAACTTTGTCACAATGATCCTGTCAACAAAATCTAGGCCAAATTCGATTTTGGGTCATCTGGAGTCAAAAACAAGGTCACAATGTCAATTGACATTTTCCTGAGGGTCGTGGGTTCAAACCCCACTGGAACCATAATTATTTTTTTAAGTGTTAAGGTATTGTTCTGTCTTTATAGCATGTATTTGTACAGTTATATGGAGGAAATATTTTGTTTAAATTATAGGTCAGATCATAGAAAAACCCTGTGTAGTCACCAGAGGTTACAATTTTGACTTAATCTTTATGAAATTTGGTCCTAATAATCATCTCAACACAATCTAGGTTAAGTTTGATATTAATTAAGTCATCTGGGGTCAAACGCTAGGTCACATGGTCAAATCATACAAAAACTTGCAATAGAGGCTGAATTTCCTTAAATTTTATTCAGAAAATGTGTAGGATCACCATAGGGGTGTGCATGCACTAGTACGACAGGTGAGCGACCTAGGGCCCTTTGGGCCCTCTTGTTAACTTTTCTTAGTTAACGTTTTATCAATATTATGACCTTTTCTCTCATTGTGTACATGTTATAGCATTGAAACTTTCAACACTTGCTTACTTTCATAAGTCAAGGGCAATAACTCTTAATATGAAAATCGTTTGTAACTTCATATTGATCCTGGTAATTTTAGCGTCCTTGAAATTGAATTCCGAAGTACATTTTGGTTCGTGATATTGATGACATCTTCTTACATGTTCTTGTTTTAATTTTACAGATGTGGGTTGACAGATGTGCCTATTCTAAATTGATTAAACACCAAATCTGAGCAGGGAAGGACTGGAGGGGATAAATACCTCATGAAAAGAACTGATTCAAGGGTTGCAAAGGCCTTGAAAAGTCCTTGAATTTAACTGAAAACCTTGAATTAAGGCAAACAGCCTCGAATATGTATACAAGTGTATAGATGTTGCCAAAATGATATATTATTGGCGTAAAAAAGGAAACAGAACCACCTTTTCCTGCCAATTAGATGTACGTATAGGTTTAAATGTGAATAAAATGGCAGCGCCCTGGTAGGCGTCCCAGTGAGTGTTAGTTGAATGGAGAAGATGGGGAAAATGAAAAAAGTGCAATTTAACACAATTGACTGTAAAATGTTGAAGGGTAAAAGCAACTTTTAAGGACTGGCGAAAACGAAGTTATAAAGTTACCCATGTGCCACGATGTGGGATTACAAGCATTTGTATAACTGGAAGGAACTCTCAGTATGAAGAGTAGTGCTTGAAAGCAGTTGTCACAATGACAATAATTTTCATGTTTATCCAACAGACATAATCATACAATTTTACCTCAGTAAATGTTCTGAAAAATGCCTTGAAAATACTTTGAAGTCTGAATTTGGGAGAATTTTGTATGAACTAATTCAGGTCTACTTAGAGGAATCAAACTTTGTGCAAACGGTTTAACCATAAATATAAAGCTTTTATATCAAAACAAATAAGAGGATATTTGTTGATTTTGGTGTAAGATCGTATTTTATTTCATCGAGTGATCACAGAAAATCAATATTTTCACGAGTGGCGTAGCCACGAGTGAAAATATATTTTTATGTGATCACGAGTGAAATAAAATTGATCTTTCACCAAAAATCAACAAATTTTCTGTTTATTATATGCTTTAATTTCTCTTAAAAGTGTACCGTAATTTGCTTAATTGGAAAAATCACGGCGAAATTGGAACGTCACGACGTGACAATTGTGACGTCATGATGACGTAACGTACATTTTAAAGCCCGGCGCCGTTGACGTTACGTTACTTTTTCTGAACGATACTGGAAGCAGCTTCTCAAACAGTGAAAATAACAAAGTGGTAATTTCACTGTTATTTTCACTGTTATTTTCACTGAAAAATCTCCGCAATCCATAGAAAGCAAATAATAAAGGGAGGTAATTCAGAACATACCAAAGTTTGACTCAAGCTGCATAAATAAGTGTTGGACATTAATTTATTTTTCTTTGTCAAAATTGATTTTCCTTGCAAATTTGTATGACTGATGTTTATGACATCCAAACAATTCTCCAGCTTATAATCAGATAGATTGAATATGCATAACAGTAATGTTGTTTGAACAAAATTAGTTATTATACACCAAGATACATAGTATATAGGGGCTATATTGGAGTCATGCTTGAGGATGGTTGGTTGGTCCGTGCAAATTTTGTCCGCAATATTCCTCTGTTACCAATAGTCGGATTTCAATGAAACTTTGCATGAATGATCAGTACCAAGTCTAGCTGAGCATATTCTCGGCACACATTGGTAGGATTAATTTTAAGGGAGTTACGACCCTTGTTTTTTTATACTTATAATTTTGTCTACACTTTTCCTTTGTTACCATTGGTTGGATTTCAATGAACTTTGCATGAATGATCAGTACTAATTCTAGTTTTTTTGTCAGAGCACATTGAAGTGACTGAGTCAAGCATTTCTGGGGGTATTTAGTGATATTTCTTGTTTCCAATTCAGTTCAGCAATGAGGGGTTGTTATCCTTTAAATTCATGTTGCGTATTTGCAGTTTAATACACCGTCACAATATTTGTTCTCGATCAGTTTAAGTAGCATTGCAATTGAAATGCATGCATGCACTATGATGGATACTTTCTTTTTTTGTTTTGAGTATATTATAAACATTTTTAGTCAGTAGTTCATGTTGTTTAAAATTGCATAATGCTTTACAACCATAATACTAAATAGGTAAAAAGAGATGACATGAAATACATTGTTTTGTTATGTGTTCTTTATACTAAATACTGGTATAGTGGAGATCAATATACCTGTACCAGGGTTCTCACGAATTTTCTATCACAAAATTCCCTGACTTTTCCCTGATTTTTGCCTGACAACGGAGCAGTTTTCCCCGACTTTTTAGAGCAATACGGTAACACAGGATCCTTTTGTTAGAGCAAAATATGGAACTAAAATAGAGAAAAGGAGGGTATATTTGCTTTATACGGAACTAGAAGGTTAAAGGCAACAGTTTTTAAGGCTGTTAATTGACATAAAGTTATTATAACTTAAAATAATTCCAAGCGAGAATAGCGAGGGAGGATTTTGTCAGTCTTAGGTAGTTTCTTCATAGGAAACGACTCTTATCAAGAGCTTCAATGAATAATGCCCTGACTTTTTCTTGACTTGCTCAATTTCCAGATTTCCACGATTTATTCCAAAATTCCCTGACCTTGAAAAAATTGTTTTTCCCTGACCGTGGGAACCCTATGTACCTATACCACAGTGCATGACACCTATAAGATGTACTACTTTGTTGTTAATTTGAGTCCGAAAACTAAATACATGTATAGTCAGTTGGTTTATACCAATTTATCTAAGGTTGATTGTGATACCACAAAGGTATGAGAAAAGAGAAGCCATATTCCCTTTTATGCTGAGCATCTAGCAAGAGAAATACTGGTACCATTTTATTTCGCCTTTGGTTTGACGGGACCTAGGATCGAACCCGAAACTTCCCTTGCTTGAAGCGGATGCTCTACCGCTTAGCTATCGAGGAGGCCTGTATAGTCAGTTGGATGAATGGCATCCCTGCCCATAGCTAGAATCGGCATACTAACTGGATGAGTGGCATACAAGTATTCAAGACTAATTACACTTAAAGGCCTAAAAAGAGTTGTTTGTTTCCAGTATTCTCCCCTACCCCAAACATTTGTCTGCACCCTGTATAGTGTATGGTATTCAATTTGAAAGTAATGATTATCTTATATGTTATAGATTAGAACGAATAGAGTAAATTTTTAATGATTAAAAAGAGCGGAGCAATCAAAGCTAATCTTTTTTAGTCATTAAAAATTTACTTTATATGCTCCAACTTACTTAGAATGTAACATCCAGCATTTTGATTGGCTGATGGAATATAGCGCCAAGACATGACGTCACTTCTGTTAATAGTAAAATTTTAATGATTAAATTTTCATTTCACCGCCAAAATGCAACGTTTTCATTGGCTCATAATGTAGGTTATATTCTTAGAAAAAGCAACAGTTAACCTTCCCTATTTTTATGACATGATACCAGAAACAAACACTTTTTATTAAGCCCAAAGTGACATAGAAGAAACACAGTATTTACTATGATATTCTTTTATTAAAGGGGCAGTGATCTTCCATTACATCAGTAAATTATAACTGATTAAAATTGACAACTACCAACAATAATGCATATTGGACCAATGATAAAAACAGAAATAATATCCTCAACCATCCATAAGTTTCATAAGGATAAATCTACACAAGATTTTACTGTTACTTGAATTAACAATGAAATTACAGCTGTACATTAAATGCACTGACAATAAATGAAGATATTAAGTGTACATTTATATTACATGTACCAGTATACAAAATTACAAAGACACAAGGCTAGTTCAACATATGCTTGCAATAAAAATTGAAGTTGGTCAAACAAATGGGAAGATGCAAACAATAAATATACTTCCAAC
Organism: Spisula solida; assembly: GCA_947247005.1. NCBI lineage: Eukaryota > Metazoa > Mollusca > Bivalvia > Venerida > Mactridae > Spisula > Spisula solida. The sequence continues at coordinate 38,186,353 of OX365957.1, read as the reverse complement.
TAGAGCTGTCGCCATTCGGCAGACTAATATACCACCGCCGGCAAAGGGCCATAATTCTGCCAAAATTCATGTGAAAGTTTGAGCAAAATCCTACCCAAACTGTAGGAGTTGCGTCCACAAGAATGTTTCTACGGACAGGCAGACAGACGGACAAGCTGAATACAGTATACCCCCCTAACAACTGGTTGTGCGGGGGTATAATTACAACAACATGTTGCTAAAGTCTATAAGAATCCATCATGAGCTTCTATGTAGGATAAGGATATCTCACCCGAGGGGTCGGATTTTTACAAGGGACGAGGCTTGCCGAGTTCCTGGTTAAAATTCCGACCCCGAGGGTGAGATATCCCTATCCTACATAGACTGTCTCATGATGGATTATTTTTCTCCGACGTAATTTGAGAAAATGGGACTTTATAACACAATTAGCTTTCATGGCGTCAAAATGACGTCATTATAACGTGATTTTTGCCGTACGTTCTCATTAAAAAAAATCATTAATAATAACGTTAATAAAGCGTACGCTGTTGTGGTACGCAAAATATTATGCTTTTAAAATGGCATAGAGCCTATTGGTGTTCGTCTTCATTAGCTTTATATCGCCATGAACTCGTAAATCCCGAAACTAAGGTCGGAATTAAATCACGCGCTGGTCGCTCATGTAAGAAAGATATTGCTAATGTAAGATAGAAGTTTCTTACATGAGCTGAAAACCTATCTTACACCAGTTAAAGTGGGAGAAAAATACATCTGTTAATGTACCCACCTATCGAAACAGTAAATGTTGATTTGGATGGAAGGTGTTCTTTCATAACATGTATGAAAATATAATTTAAAATTGTCTGATGGGAGAATCCGAGATCAATTTGGCGGTCTCTGCAGACAGGTTTCATCGTAGCGGTATTTGTTCACAGGTGGTCTCAAAAGTTTGACTGTATGTAAAGCATAGACACAAATGACGAAAAGGTATGTCCAGATTGAGTAAAATTCCTGAATTTTGATCACTGACAAACACTAAAGTTTTCTTTAAATGTTCATGTAGTTTTATTTCCTCAGGTCAATGTCTTCTTGGTAGTATGTTCTGTTTCCAGTTCATCGGAGGTCATGTATTAACTACCTGAAAAATGCATAAATACACAAATTAACAATTTCTAGACATTCGAAGCAAAACTAAAACTGCTTGATCACGAAAATGAATATAGTTTTATTCGGATACCAGCTTTAGAGTCATTGCCCTAAAAATGATGTTTGCTTGTGTCGCTCTTAACTCTCAATATTTATATTGCTTAAGTGCGTGGCCATTTGGTTTTTACCCTGCCTAATTTGCCAATGACCCCTGATTTGAGAGACCCAAAGTTTGTGTGACACAAGGAATCTGGATGTGCTTCCCTAGCTTTTTCCAAATAGACCCATTGATCACTAGTATTAGCAGAGTAGTGGCCCTTGAAATGATGAAACGGTCAACATGGTCAAATAGCATGTGGTGGCATTCGTGTTATATGGACGCACTTCTAGTTTAAGATTTTTTCTAGGGTTGACCTAACTCATGATTGTAAATGCAAATGTATGTCGGTCCTATTATATTTATTAGAAAAATGTATTGACAAAGAAATATTACCATTTATCATAATCCTTTTTTCTATTGATAATGTCTAGATGTCAGATTATAAAGTTGATTCTCTTCTTCCGTTGTTGGAGATTGTACAAACTACATCTACCAGTATATTCTTTTGTGCATACAGTCCTGCAAAAAAGAGTGACAGTTTACAGATTTACCTGAGAGAGATATGGCTATGAGCCCCGTATGACAACCGGTTACCCACAGAGCTACATCATAGTATTTAATTGGCATCTACCTAATGATGCTAAGATTGGTTGAATTTGGCAGTATCAAAGATCATACAAGCAATTGGAGTCATGCTTGCGGTCGGTCCGTTAGTCTGACAAATTATCTGCTGACCGCGGTATCAAGTGTCGTTTCATCCAGGTTTATCACATTGTCAACTGAAGGAATAATTTTACAATGAGCAATCGAGGATCAAACCAGACCTCCTGGGTGAGAGCTTAAAAAATGCAGACACTCGAACGACATTGCTAAACAGTTAACCGAACAGCAACCGTCAGTTGTAAATGACCTATAATCACTCACAATAAAAAAGCTACAAGATGTCTTTTTTCAATAAGATAGTGGGGCACCCTGTTCGACATATTAAACTGCTGTCAGATGCCATAAACTAAAACAGACCATTCACTCTAAGCGTTGGGTTCATTTGTCAATGGCTTTCTATGCAGAACCAGAAGTAGATGTACCACACTGTGTTTGGTATTATACAACTGAACAAGACTTAGAAAGCCTGTGATAGACCAGAGACTATAGGATAACCTAGACAGTGTGAAGTGGGTGGGTGGGGTATAATGTAAACTTAAAAACAAGAGGTAACAGGTTATGGATAGCTTCCATACGTGTGGGCATATACAATCAACATTATGGTCATTGGATAACTGATCAGAGGCATTTGGTAATTAAACAAAATGTACAAATTTAATGTTTTTTCTCACCAAAAAAAATTGTCCCGAGTGCTCTCCCTTGAAATGTCAAAATGGAAATTTTTGCGTCAAAGACAAAATAAACAACTTGGATTGCGAACTATTGGACTAGTATCGCATTTACATAGATGTTAAAGAATAAAACATACATTTACCTGGGTCATCTTGGCATCAAATCTGACGAAGGCATTTGATTGGATTTCTTATGAGCGTTGTTTTCATTTTCAACATTCAAGCGTTGTCCGCTCTTTCTACTTTGTAACCCATAACTGACGGTTCGTCCCAAAACTATTCGACACTACGTTTTGTAGCCAAAATTCACTAAATTGCATTCTAATCGGGATCTTTTGGTGGCCATTTTGGTTTGAGTTACGACAATAGCACCGACTAAGAGAGGGTCGAGGCTATGTTAGTGCTATTTGCGATAATCTTAGTTACGATAATTTCTATGAAACGCATTTTACGAGAAAATTTCTCTTACGATAATAGTTACGATAAGATTTGCTTAAGATATGTTTATGAAACGGGCCCCGGGCTCCTTTCTGCAGTCTGGTTCATATACCATGGGACTGTGGCTTTGCAAATCAACATTGATTATCGAAATGCAACTTGAAAACATATAACGTACTTAATGCTATGGCAGGTCCATATCCAAAGTGGTCTGTGCTATATTTTTTCCAAAAAAGTGCACATTTGAGTCAATTTTCATATCATCTTCGTAGCTACGGATATGTAATTTATTGAAAACAGTAGTGGACAGTTGTCCTACAATAATAGTAACATGATCATCCAGTACAGGATCATTGTTGATGATTGACAGATTCAGTTACAACTTACAATAAATTGTTGACAAAATTGTTTTGGTCCGAACTCGTTTATGTTGAAAATCGACATCGGAAGTTGCGTTCATAGCATACCTACGTTAACAATATGTATCAAATACAATTTTCCTTGTTTTAAACAAGTACTCCGATCGTAAAATCAGTTATTGAACTAATTTTTGGCTGTTCACTTCATTTTGTCACTTCTCGACCTGTCGATCTGTCTACATTCAAGATGGCGGCCAAACTACTTCCTTAGCAACCGCATTTTTTATCTCCCTTTTCATTAATGTTTTCTATAGGCTGGAGTGTTTGATAATCTTACGGATTCATTTTAAAAATCATAAAAACATAATAAATAATTTATTGGCAATATTTTTTTTTAATTAAAAAATGATTTTCAAATCATTTTGTCAATTCCGTATTCACGTCTTCAAGGTACCCGAACAATTACACTAGTTACGATGGAACTACACACAAAGTTTAAAGCAATAAGGGTGACCAAAATTCGGCTTGGCTAAAAACTCGCCCGACACGCGATGCCGTTATGGTGATGAACAGTCTGAATCACCTATTATATAATATCATTTCACCGTTAAAGTTATTTTCTATATAGTTTCTGACCCCGCATTAAGAATACAACGATTCATAAATGGGACCGAAGTGACATTTTCAAAGTACCAGCTATCAAAAAGCTGGAATACCTACTCGATGAAGCTTGAAATAATTAAAAAAAACCAGTCCTTGAACTATCTGGCTTCATATGTTTAGTGTCAAGCAATGTACCTTAACCAGTTTTTGTAATTTAATCAGTGTATAAAAATTACATAACAAATAAACAAAAACAAAAACGTGTGCATTTCAAAATCTCGTTTTTTATCAATCGAATTGAGGACTTGGAAAGGAACATTTACCCAATAATCCCGCTCAAGTCTGGCCTGCAAATAGAAAGAATATAGATTAGTTTTTGAGATACCAAAGTAACACAATAATGTATAATATGGTTCACCGAATCATTACAAAGTGAGCCATATTGAGCGACACACGTGTATCCTTTTGTGATCGTCAACATATCTCTGGCTAAGAATTAGAAGGTCATAAGTACATACTCGATAGTTTGAGAAAACAATACAAAACCGTCTGCAAACTACTCTTTACTTATGAAAAACCAAGTGTTTTCAACTTCAGTTTGGTCAACATAACCTGTTCCAATTTTAATGAAAATATTCACCAGAAGCGCCTCGTGATGCAGATTTCAAATATGCACGAGCTTCATGCGGTCTTGAGTCGCACTTACAATCCTCTCATTCTAAGCCAGCGATAAGGCGGGCACCATTTTTGTATTCTACAATTTCGTCATTGATATTAAAAAGTTAATGCATAGTAACTGTGCAATTGTTGAACAAAACTTCAAACAAGACCAAGCGTTACCGTTATACAGTTCATACAGAAATAATGAAGATAATCAGAACTAATATTACGTCAATTGAAATGCATATTTAGAACAATATGTTATATAAACAACATTTAACTTGCAATGTGTGTACTTACTCCACTTCGCATACAGGATGGAATAGAGCTGAACACGGATAATCATCCCAGGCATAGTGGTGATGACCAGCGAATACGGCACAATCTTCTCTATCTTTGCCACCTGGTTCGTTCGGTCCCCAGTTCGTGTATTCTGGTTCAGTCTTTGAATCCCACCTTTGGCAAACAAATCGTACATATTATTGTTAAATATTTTTCTTGCAGGATAAGTATCAATTCAATATGCGGCCATTTGACTGGAATTAAAGTACATGTAATAGCAACAGATTCTACTAAAACGTATTTTAATTGTACAGGAGTTGATAAATAGTTACACGAACCTTTTTGTGAGAAACACACTTGTATTTAAATTTTTAAAAATATATTTACAAACAGTTCTAACTCATAGCAGCAAATAAATGTGAACATAAGATATATATATTTCTGTCATAAAGGTAACTAGCAGTACATAATGACGCACTAATGTGTCGACATGTGTTCACTTAGAAATACGTCAGTTTTACACAAGTTGCCAAATCACAAATACAAAAATCTGATTCAGGTTGTTTTATAAAATATCATGCAATTACACCTCAATCGCACCCATATCGAAGTGTACAATATATGAATATATTATGTACGAAGGCGTTAGCTTTCCATTTATTTAAGAGATTACCGGGGCATGCATTATTTCTTTTTCGGAAAGATCGAATAACATCCGTTATTTAGAACACTTCACATCCAAAACGGAATAATTATGTAGCATTTTCTTACCACATCCAATAACCCTCGTCACCCATGTCTGTAAGGCCCAACCAATAATTATTGGCTAAAAGATAAAAATACGAAGTTAATATCAGCATACTAAGCTATACGCATTTTTTGCCATCATATTGTATCGTTTATAAAACTGGTTGTAGACAAACAAAATCAGAGGCAATCGATAGGCCCTTGATTAATGCACTCATATTTTTTAATCGATCACATACTTAATAGTCAGTTCTTTGCGTCAGCACGATGTGCCTATACTTCTGTTTACAAAGCTGTATTTTATACATTACATACGTTGGTGTAGTTTCGAGTAGAGAGGCTACGGACTAGTCCACTAATTGTAAAAGTGATATGGCTCTGAACTCTGATAAGAAATTAAATAGTTGACGAGTAATAAAATGAAACGTTTGTCTTAAAACAAAACAATTTCATTCAAGCTTTAAAATAAAAAAATAAAAGAGAACAAAGTTAAAACTACCGTGGTGAATATGTAACATGTTCAGGATGAATTGGTTTTCAGCGGCATTGTCCAAGTGTACCAAGTGTCCATTGAATTGATTGCAGTAAGCCTAAAATATATGCGAATATTTTGTATGTTCAATAATTGACTTAGTGTTACATAAATATGCCGTTTTGACATCTGGAAATGTCATATGAAGACCAACCAGTTCAACTGTCCTGGTATTGAAGCAGTCACTCTTAGAAGTTTACCAGTTTCCGATGTACACCAAGCACAGGGGTTTGTAGATTCAATGATGATTGCCTTTGTTTGATGTGGTTGTTCTAGCGATTTGCTGTTTTCCTACGTGCCAGCAACTATGAAATTCAGCGTAAGGATGTGTTGTGTTTGTTCTTTGTTTGTTTGTTTGTTGTGATATGTGCATGTTCCTATTTCCTCTCGATTTGTGCACTGCTAAATGCTTATTTCCTTGTCTGATTACTAAATTGTGTTTGTTAGTTCCGGTTTGATTTCAACCTGTCAGTAAAAGTAGGAATAGGATATTACTATGGTAAAACAAACATACGTATGTCTAAACATGTGTTGTATATAGTTTAACATATTGGCGTTCACACTTACGTCTGCATCAAGGAAGGTAAAGGTCTCGTTATGTGCTAACATGTAACATGATTCTTCGTATTTGGTCCAATCATCGAGACAATCGTCGTCCGATTGTGCCAGTATTTCATCTGTAAAAATATGAATACATTTGAAAAACATTTAGGCGGGAAAAATAACACTGATACACATCAAAATATGAATTACGACAGGTATACGCGCTTATACAAGAAAACGTAACCATTGTTTTAATCGCAGTACGTACGTCAGTAACCTGCTTTTACAGACAATACCAACACCTTATGAACGAATGACAAAGCCTTTTAAAACAAACATAGAATTATATATACGGAGTGAAAATTATGTATTCTACTAATTGAGCCAGCTAAGCGGGCTAACATATCGGAAGTGTAGACAGCAATAAACGATATCGCCGAGCAGAAAATACCTCATATAAAAATGTTCGTGCAGTTAGCGGCCTAGGGGCATATAAAAGGCAATGTATCATGTCACAAGCATATGGAAAATGGTACAAACCATATAGTGCTCGAACTCGATTTATTGTCGGAAATGTATCGTTTAAATCAAATGCAATGTACCAATATCACTTTGGCATCACTATAGTCTACGTATTCAGACTAAGGGAAAATGTAAGATTTTCCTTTCAGCAACAGGGCCGTTTTACCAGCACCCTGTGAAACCTTAGAGACTGTAGACCAATTGCGAAGGCTTCACAGGTTGCTGGACAAAACGACCTAACTGCATAGAAAGATCATATATTCCATGGAAAGCTTATACTTATCCCTGGTATGTTTAATAGAAATCGATGAAGAATTTTCTTTATTTTCTTTTATTTTCGTAGCAAAGCACATTTCGTCTTCAATTTGTAGCCTTTAGTGATGTCAAAGTCGTGTGGAATTGCAGCACATAAATGCGTCATTCTTACTTTTTACCACATGCACAGGATTATATAGGGAATATTAAAGTACAGAATACTTACGATTACAGCACAACACAGTGAAGATCAGAACAAATCTGAACATCTTGGTTTAACCTCCGTCTGTTAATTGAAATAACGCAGTAAAGTTGTAATCTTATCTTCGTTCCGTTTTAATTAGTGCAGGTCATTTAACCCGAATATGTCTATTATAAATATATATCATGAAAAGCCGAATTGTTCACCTATAAATTTGACATAATTAGTTAAGTACCTTAGACTTTTGCTGTACAGCGCTACATCTTGTATATAGAACCTAGAGAGGAATATGAACGTTTAATCTTAATTTGGAATTATCTGACCTCCTGACGTTATATTTTGTTTATACATGTACACACAAAAATATTCACAAACTTACCCGTGATAACCGTTTGTTTCACCTCGTGATATTCTCTGTTCCGTAAATATTAACACTTCCAGTTTTACTGCCTTTTTTAATTATTCGGCAATGTACGCATTTGCACTAGCAATCATTCTGCTTTTCATAAGGTACTTATAATAACGAGTAATAACATAAGGTGTAGACAAGACGCCTACTGAAGCTCACGAGTTGATACAGAAGATGACTCGAAGGTGTACCACGAGGCGTGCTTTGATTTTAAATCCGCATAAAAGTATTTCTAACGATGATAAATTGTTTAAAGATAGCATATGTCTTAATATAAATACAGTAGCACATAGTAAACTCAAAGCCACAGAGTGCCTATCCGTCCACGCACAAGTCAGGTATTTAGCGAGTCATCCATATATCCCCCAAAAAAGTATAAATGTCAAGCAGTATACTTAGCCCGCAATGAATGACACACGGTGGCCTTTGAATTTCGTGCATAATTAATCATACAGGGAGGTAATTATGAATGATAACTGCACCGAAAAATATGGTTAACGGATTTAAAAACGCGACACTTTGGTATGTTGGTATATTTTATGAAAACTAATTCCCGAATAAGATATATTTATATATTCGTAAAGGCTAATTCAATGCCGTCATTTTGATACCAAACTTAATCCAACGAATAAGACATTAGTCCAGAAACAAAAGTAACATGGTTATCGGCGCATTGGTTTTATCGTTGAAGATGACCAGCCTGTATAACAGATCGAATGCTTACGTAAGGCTAGTCTGACTTCTATAAACACATTCTTAATTATATTGAATATAATAAATGACATATCCAACTGTTATTTAAAATGTGTCTATATGACACGGAAACATTGTTACAGGAAACATACACCGTTGTTTTATAGACCTGGGGTGGTATTCACAAAGCATCTTAGCAGAAAACTTAGAAATTTCTTAAAATCTTAAAATTTTCTAAAGTGTACCAGCTAAGCAAGAAAATCAAGATGATTAATATTTTACATAGTTTGAAGCATTATGTAAACAGCTACAATAATCACTAAGAAAATGGGGATTATTTTTCAAATTGCGAGACATATGAGCTGCATAAATTATTGACTTAAGTCAAAATATTTAAGTTTTCACTTAAGATGCTTTGTGAATACCAGCCCTGCATAATGTTTTATGGTCAAGGGGAGGTAACCATGTAAGCAATTTTGGTCAGAATGCGACTTTTCTTTTCTTGATCGACGTATTGATTGTACTATATATTTGTTAATACTCATCTCATTTTTATCATCTTAGTACCGAAAGGACGCCAATACATTTACCTTTAATCTGTACTATTCCAATACCGACATAAACTTGAATTGTCTGCTATAGAACAACATATCCCAGTGTTGCGTTTTTAAATCCGTGTAGTATAGTTTTTCCTGCGTACAGTGATCAAATAAAATGGAATCCCTGTGTACAATTATATTGCTGTATTTTTATTCATCTGATTCGGTTTTCTCCTACTGCTTTATAGTGTGGCAAAACTAGAATATGCTTTAATCTAGTCATAAGAAGAGTATTGGCGTTCCCATAGAACGCTACCCCTTACACCTGTCTTCACAAAGCATATTAAGGGAAAACTTAGTTTTCTTATAAACTTAACATTCCTTGAAGTCTATCAACAGGAAAATCAACCATTTTTAATTATGTACATTTTTACAGGCATAATGTAAAGAGCTACAATAATTACAAAAAAATCATGGGGTTATTCCGAGTGTCCTTTGAAAATTTATTGCTTAAGTCAAATTAGACAAGTTTTCCCTTAAAATAGTTTGTAAATACGAGGAGCATTCACTATATTCGTAGACTATCGTTCTCTTTTGGTAATAGACATGTCGTTACATACATTAACTTAAAGCCTACATTTAGTACAAATGTATTTTTAATAATGCACACAAGTACATCGCCATCTCTGCCAGACTGTTACTAGATAGCATTTTGACATTTCACGAAATTATGAAGTTGTTTGGATGCTGGTCTTTGAATTAAAAACTGTTTTACCAAGGCGAATCTTGTTTTCATTAAAGTCAAAATGTCTATGACTTAACGCAAGGAAAGCAGACACAGACACAAGAGCTGCTATATAGAGTGAAAGGAGAACATACAGTGAGTAGTAGTCTTGTTTTTTTTGCAAATTTCTGAAGAGCACCATGGTCTTAAAAAAATTCTGCTAGGACATTTAGTCTTTTGGTTGCTGAATTTCTATCTGGCAATCTGATATGTAGTATCTGTCTGAGGCAGGTATTTATGAACACTTGGAGTTTGTTGTCTAGCCTCTTTGTATGTCTCCAAGTTTCCGATCCATACAACAGTACTGTCTTTACGTTTTATTCGAACAGTCTCAGCTTTGTCTTGAGGTGGATGCTGTTCCAGATTGGTCTCAGAGTGGCAAATGCATGTCGGGCCTTGTTGATTCTGGCCTGTATGTCCTCCTCTTTACCTCCTGTCTTGCTGACTACACTGCCTAGATATGTGAACTGGGATACATCTTCCACAGCTTCTCCTTCCAATGTGATTGGCGTATCCTGGCCTGTAAATAGTCTTAGGCTCTTGGTCTTCTTTGAATTCACTTCCAGCCCAGTGCATCCAGCCACAGTATGAAGACGTTCGGTCTTCTTTTGCATGTCCTGCAAAGTGTGTGACAGTAGGCCAATGTCGTCAGCGAAGTCTAGGTCCTCAAGGCGTGTTGTTAAAATAAAATACAGTGTTCTGAAATTACCAGCTGTGATTTCGGTCTTACAACAATTGTTTCAACTCATGTTTGATACCGGACTTGTCCCCACAATGTGGAGAAAAGCAGTTATATGTCCTATATTGAAAGACTGTACTTCCGACAGAAGGCTACCAATGAATTAGAGAGGTGTGAGTCTTCTTTCGTGTATCAGCATACTTTATAGTGCATTCCTAAATAAACGACTATCCACATACTTGGATGAAAATGACATCTTAGCAGACGAACAAAATGGATTTCGACCTAAGCGGTCATGTGAGGATCACAACTTTACATTAAATAGTATCGTAAGAAATAATCCATCTGTTTATACAAGTTTCATTGACCTTCATAAATATGACAAACTATATGAATCATGCATAATACCTATTTTAGACTATGAAGCATCAGTTTGGAGCTTCAAAAAATCACAATCTATTGACAATATCCAAAATCGTGCACTTCGTTATTTTCTGGGTGTTCATAGATTCGCACCAATCTTAGCGATACATGGGGATACAGGGTGGATACCGAGTAATTCGGACGATGGGTTTGTGCAATTAGATTATGGAATAAACTTATACTTGTGGATGACAATCGTTTGTTGAAAAGAGTGTTTACACTGGATTATGAACGATGTACTATCCGACCAACAATTTCTGACAGTTACGTCATTTTGTCAACAATCTATAAATAACCAGGGTATATCCCCAACGGATTAATGATCTTATTAAATAGAAGTATGTCCTTATCAATTCTAATAGTCCAAACAAAACATGTTCATGTGGATGTGTTGGTTGCTTCTCACACAGGCGGTCCAAGTTCAAAGCTTGTGGTAGACAAACTATATGATTGTATTTTTTGTACAATATACGGGGCACACATTTAATGATTTAATACAATAACGAATTTGAAAATATTCTTTTGTCATATGATTAATAAAAGCTCTTAAAAATGACATAATCTCTAAAACAAGTTTAGAACAGACGTTGCTTTCTCGTTATTCATAAAAAAAGACTTATTACAATTATCTAAAACGCGTTCTTAGCCATTCAAATTAGCCATCTTAAGTTTAGTGAAATGACAAAGATGTAATTCATTTTTCACACATAATTTGTATTCAATTGCAAAATAGTTACGAGCGGAAAAAAGTTACGCTTACGGGGGTCGAGCTCCATACCTTTCAACTACTAATACTGCCCCGTTATCCTCTCGACTACGATATCATATTGAGATTATAGGAAAAGAAATATAATGATAATCCACATTTTTGTAGAACAATTAATAAAGTAAACATTGGATTGTAAACACAATGTGACGTCACTGTCAGGTATTCCTGGTCAAATAGTACAAACAACTGGTGCAGTGATGTGAAGTCAATATTGACTAAACTTAGACTATTGAACTATTATGATACCAACACTGTTATAAGTATTAGTTTAGTGAAGGAACATGTAAGACAATTTTATTCAACGCTGTGGAATGACAGTATCCGAAATGTGTCAAAATTGAGGACATATGTTATTTTTAAAGATTCTTTCCTTACCGAACAATATGTCCAATTGAACCTTTTCAAATATGAGCGGTCCATATTAGCACAATTTAGGTGCGGAATTCTTCCGCTTAGAGTAGAGACCGGGCGTTTGGTAGGTGAATCACCCGCTCAGAGATTGTGCAGATTTTGTACGAGGCAATTGGTCGAAGACGAAACACACTTTTTAATCGTCTGTCCGTTTTACAATCAATTACGAAACGAATCATTCCATGCCATTTTTAATGAAATTTATTATTATATGTCTGATGAAAACAAATTAAAACACTAAATGAATGAATACCCAAGAAAGTTTGCCAACTACTTAGTTAAAGCTTATCTTAAACGAAGAAATTATACCTATCTCTAAATACAGTGTATAGATTTTCTTTTTATTTATTTATATTTATTTATATTTATTTGCCATGATGTTTTGTTCATGTGATAACATGTTAATATTCTAGTTTGATAGTGACTTATAGGTCCATTGGGCCGGGTGTATGTATTATATGTTTTATATGTTTGTTGTACATATTTGCACAGGTCACTTTAATAAACAATATACTTACTTACTTACTTACTTACTTACCTTTAGGAACTGGGCAACATCTATACGTGAACATTTGTATGTAAATGGTTTTGGATATATTTGGGAACAACATCGCGTTGCTAACACTAACAGGTTTTTGTTAGAATATGTTGACCGGCTGAAATCTATGTATGTTCAAAATTGGAATTCTATGTGCAGAGAAAATAAAAAAAAATTCCATACTATATAGACTATAAAAAAACTACAATGTGGCAATATATGTTCATTATATCACAATCAATAAATTTAGAAATTGTCTTGCAAATTTAAGATCCAGAGAATTCCACACTTGTCACTTGAAACGCCAATTGGAGATAACTGCATTTTATATTAATTTGTCCTCTTTATAGTACATGTACTCTGCTTTGCCAATATATTCCTCAACAGTTTATCGACAATAGTACCTTAGACAGTTTTATTCAACTTACGGCAAATAAAGACGAAACTTTTAAGTCCATGTACTGGGCGGTTAGAAATTTGTCGGTTTTTATATTCTATGCTTTTAAAATGAGAACTGCGTTTCTTATTGGAAGAGCATACATTTGAAAAGCCTTGAAATGATTATGTATACATAAGTAAATATCATGCTTACAATGTTTAACTCAACTATTGCATCATCAACAATTATGTGATCATGTAATGAAATAGTCTCTAATGAGTAACCATGTTATATTCATTAATTCGTACATTCAATACCACTTTCCTCCTGTTCACTGCCACATATGTGTACGTATTCTTTATATGTATTGTAATGTGCAGAGGCCGGTGGTCTTATATGTCGCAAATAAACTTTTAAACTTATATCAAATGATGATGGTTGGGTCACACATCAATAACTTCATATCACTTCTATTTTGTTCGCATATTCTTCTCACGATAAGAAGAAAGACAAGGAAATTTTGTATATTCCACGAAAGTGGGTAAATCAGACGTGCACGATTTATCAATGCTGTTTTAAGAGCAAAACTGACCATGTTTGTTACTTAAGTAATTTGTAAAACACATTTTCCAACAGTTGACCAGACTGATTCATGTTGGTAAACTATCCTGGGCACACTATAGGATAGTATGTAACCATTGAACCAAAAATAAGAAATTAGAAACGCGAGTTAATTTTCAAAATATTTTTTATTGGAATCTAGACAGGATCTGTAGACATAGAAAGGTTCATTTATCCAATTATCCCGGTATTTGCTGATCTGTAGATTAAACAATATACAAAGTTAGAAAAAAACGTGAAATTTGAGAATGCCTAGTTATAAATATATACATGAAGAAGGTAACAGTGAATATCAATCATAATCTAGGCATCTAGGACAATTTTAAACCTCTTAACACTTTATTCCTATGATACTCCTGTGAATGAATTATGACCGGAGATCATACAAGCCTTATTCATAAACAAACATGGACATTATCAACATTAAAAACGATCATACACAAGATCGAACATAAATCGACGCCGGACATGTATTTAATTGTCAGCTTATATTTTTAAACATATGTAATAGGTGAGCACATTAGAACTATCAATAATGAATCCTAATTTCAGGGTAATGTCACAAGTTTCCATTAACAGCATATATACAGTCAGATGATTCGTTTATCATAAGATACCGAAACGATCATCTGTTTACTATATTACATTTATATTTACAGACTCAATCACATAAAACGTATGATGCATGTACATACGTCGTTTCGCAAACAGGATGAAACGTGTAGTCTGAACACGGGAAATCATCCCAGGAGTATGAATGAGGGACACTGTATACGGCACAATCCTCTCCTTTGCCACCGCCTGGTTCTCCTGGAGACCAATGGGAATATTCGGGTCTGGTTTTTGTACCATACCTTCGAATAAATTGTTAAACATAAACACACACTGTGTATCCGAAAAAAACACTTTAAAGTCGATCGCTATCGTGCTAATTAATTTGCCGCGAATATGACAACTGACGTCTTATGTGGTACGTCTTGTACATTTAGACGTAACACAAAAGCCGGGTGAAATTAAAAACTTGTACGTAATATAAATGCGTGAATATTCCCCTGTCTAAGAACAAATAAAACATACCTGATTTATAGAATATTTAATTGAACAGAGTTATACAATTTACTTATGTGAGGTATTTGCTTCTTGACCTTTTTCAAAACTGCTTTTCTGTCCTTGGTGGCACAAACTGAATGGTGTACGAGTGAAATGGTGGATGATGCACTTGTCATATATAAACTGAATAGGGCATTGGTATTCGCTCACCTGTCACAGTTTGAGCTTTGGTGATCACTCTTTGTCCGTCGTCCTTGTGTGCGTGCGTGCGTCCGTTGGTGCGTCCGTCCGTCAACAATTATTTCAAATGACTTTTACTCCTAAATCACTCGATTGAAAAAAAACTTTTAAAAAATCAACCATTGTACAGATTTTAAAATGATTAATTGAGATTTGTCGTGATTCGTCAGTTGATTGGGCAAGGTTCTTCTCTTTATAGTGAAATCGTTAAAAATCTTCTGCTCGGAAGGTACTGGTTAGATTTCATTATAAATTGGCAACAATGTTACTTGTGTGGTCTTTCCTAAAAATGCTTACAGAATTATAATCCATGCAGAACTCTAGTTGTCCTTTTAACCGATTTGAAATATCCGTATATGTATTACTCCTAAACCGTATGGCCAATTTCAACCAAACTTCGCAATACTGTTCCGTGGGTGATCCTTTCTAAAATAGCTAAAAGACCTGAACTCTATAAATAAGTATGTGTTATTTTGTACTGTCTGTAAATGTCTGAATATAGAGTTAACTAAAGAGTATGGTTATTTAGAGTACATGTATAGAGCGTAACTGTGTACATGTACGCTTGTCTGGAATGCACGAGAGGGTGAAAGCGAATGAGAGTGTGTGAATGAGAATCTTTTATTATTAGAGTTTATATGCGTAAGAACTAATCACGAAGATTGTATGCATATGCACGACAAAACGTGATTTATTCACGCAAAACTACAATTAATATGCATTCTAACACTCAACTTTAGGCGGCAAATTTGTGCGCAGAATTTGTATCGACATGTACAATCCTGATTGTATTTTAAATGATTTTTTAATTTATGGACATGATTTATTAGCGCCTTATACTTTTTGAAATTGTTTAATAAACTTTTAAGCCTTGGTTACTTGACAAGGCGAATGACCTTGAAGATGAACTGTTCAAAAACGGGTTTGAAGGCATAGATACGGGTTTTATGAAATTATACTTATTAATGTAAGCTGATGACATTGTCATACTTGCAGAATCTACAGACAGTTTGCAGAAAAGTCAAAACATTTTACACGAATATTGTAGTCGTTGGAAATTAAAAGTTAATAAAGAAAAAACTAAAGTAATTGTGTTTAGGAAAGGCGTTCTTTTACCGTAAAATTTAAAGTTTTATTACGACAACACTATTTTGGAAATTGTTAGTAGATTTACTTATCAAGGCATTGTCTTAACATGCAGTGGTTCGTTTAATGAAACTCAGTTAGCTTTATCTGGCAAAGCTAACAAGGACATGTTCTTGTTTAAAAAATATTTGTCAAAATTCACCAATTTTAGTATTCTACATTCGTTAGAACTATTTGATAAGCTTATTACACCAACTCTAAATTATGGTAGTCAGATCTGGGGCTTTCACAAAGCAAATCAAATAGAACGAGTATATTTACAATTTTGCAAAAGCTTATTGGGTGTTAAAACTTCAACTCAAAATGATTTTGTATATGGGGAACTGGGCAGAATGGATCTACTAAGCACACGGCTATTTAATATCATTAAGTTCTGGTTGAAAATAATCATATCCAGCGTTTTATTAGCAGATATTGATAGACACCCGAATAAAAGCAACTGGGCTTCATTAGTAAGAGATATTTTAAATAACTTAGGATTTGGGGTTGTTTGGATATCACAAAGTGTAGGTAATTTCACAACATTTTTGTCAATTCTGAAAACACGTTTAAAAGATACGTTTATTCAAAATTGGAATTACAGGTTACTTGATTCAAGCAGGGCATTATTTTATAGACATTTTGATACTTGTGAGTTTAAAGAATATCGTAACATGGTTAACATTCCGAAATACAAAATTGCATTAACTCGATTGAGAGTGTCATCACACCGACTCGATATTGAGAAAGGCAACAGACAAGCTTACCAATTAACGAACGTTTATGTCGTGTCTGCAACAAACTTGAAGACGAATTTCATTTCCTGTTTGAATGTGAACTTTATAAAGACCTGAAACTTACATACCTTAAACCATATTATCGCAATTGTCCAAGCATGTACAAAACTGCTGAACTATTAAGATATGAAAATCCCAAAATCATTCGAAATCTAGCTGTATATGTTTTCAAAGCTTTTGAAGTTAAAACAACAAAAAAACGAGTGATACTTTACAACCGCTGCTCTGTTCGTTAGATAATTTTGTTTATATAATATGCAGTGTGCGTTAGATAATTTTGTTTGTATAATATGTGTCTACCAGCATGATCTTTGAATAGTGAAAATTATGTAATAACTATACAATGTATATAAATGTATAAACAGTTCTGGTACATCATTTCATATATGACAATTAAGTAAGCTGTATTGACTGATTTCCCATGATCTATCCCTCATTTTATTAACATTGTAACTTCACTGTAAACTATTTAAAATATCGGATATCCATTGAACTGTATGTATTAACATGTTTTTATCGGTTGATACTTTGATGTTTGTCCAGGGGCCATATTGACCCATTTCAAACTATGTAATGTGTTGAACCAGTACTGAATACAAGTCTTCTTCTTCTTCTGTATTTTTACTGTATTTCAAGGTGCTGCCTCACAAATTGGTTGGACATAATTGTCCTGCCTTACCAAGTATTTATGCAATTTAAACCACTCATGATATCATGCACGCTGCATTCGTTTTCATGGAATGCAAACAACTTTCAGAAAATTTAAGTGAAAGTAGTGTTAATTCTATATTAATTTATTTATACTCTATAGAATTTTGATTTTTAAATACTAAATAACTACAAAAAGTCAATGTTCCGCACTTTATTTTAAATGTCAGTGTGGTTGTTTATAGCATATACAGGTTACTATACCACAATTACGCAAATATTTGACAATTTGTTTTTTGCAGAACAATGATAAGTGAGGCCGCACCTTTAAATCTTTATTTCAACATAAACGATATGCTTTAAGTGATTTCCAATGATGGCATCGCATTTTAAATGCAACAAAAGAACTTGAAAGAGAAATCAAAAACACTTTGTAGGTGCTTCCCCGACGGCTCTGAATGTGTAACTAAATATACGCGTGCGTGCATTTCGTGAAAAGCGTATAACGAAGGTAACTATGTACATATAATTTAATGTACATTACAAATACCAATGCGAGGCAAACAAAACATCATAACCATTTATCTTATTATGTAGAATCTATGACTAGTTGATGCAGAAGAATTTGAAGAGTACATATATTAAGTTCAAACTGCATAAAAATTTCCAAAAACAATTTCATCATTGAACAGTAGTTGGGTTACAAAACAGGATAATAACAAATCGGACAGGCAAGCGTGCATGCAGTCGACACAACAGAGCACATGAATCACACAAATGAACAAGCCAATGATTATAATGGTGCAAATCAGAAGGACTTCGCAAACAGAACAAATGAAAATGAAATACAAGCTTACCACTCCCATATTCCTTCGACATCCATGTCTGTCAGTCCAAGCCAAGAGTACCCAGCTGAAACAATGCCAATCTATACAGTTGACAGGGAACGCAAAAGTACTAACTAGATAAGTGTTTAAGGAATGCATTTATGATTTTTGAAATATACAGTGCCTGTTTTACAAACTTTTGTAAAATTGATACTTATACCTGTAACGCTAACTGTCCATGTATCATTGTTTTTAGGATAAATTGACGGCAAATCATGTGAATGCAGAGTAGGAAGATACAACAAGTGCTTATTTCCCAGTACGTGTGGGTGTGATCTGATCCTCTGGTGTGAAGTAGTCAATAAAGTTTAGTGAGGACATAGAACTTAATGACAAAAAAACAAATATAGACATCTTTGAGACAACTAGGAACGTAGGAGAAGATTATACATTGTATGACTTTCGCGATACGTTCTTATCCAAAGTGTGTGCTTTTGTACGTCGAATACACGTTTTTAATAAGTTTGTGTGTTGCTGATCATGGCTACAATGTGTTGAAACCACTTTTAGTGATCCTTACGTTCTGTCAGAGGTTGCCCTACGACTACGCTACGGTTATGCCTTTGTATGGCTGTGATATATTTGCAGCAGAGTGATATTTCCTCATTTTGGACACCGTCTACTACCTTACAAGTCAATTTAAATATGTAAAAACATAGTGAGCAAAATTTTAAAACATTCATTGATATCATAAACTTTAGAATGAAGAAATCATGCATACATGTCTACCTATGTTTGGAACTTCAATCAACATTACCTTGGGTCTTTTGCAGCATATCGACGATGAATAAGTTTTCAACATCTGTTTCGACGTGTACCAAATGACTATCATGTTGACGACAGTAATGCTAAAATAGTATATACATATAGTCACTTCATAATAAGTTATGCGAAGTCATACGTAAAGGTGTTTGTGTGTAAGCATGTGTTGCACAGCATACGGTATAAATGAAACAAATCATTGGCAATACTTACACTATGATACGTATCTCAGTTGATATAGTATTATAGGAGCTTATTTAGAAACATTATTTAGTTTATATACCAAAGTACCAAACTACGTACCTCGGCTTCTATGAATGAGAGGTTCAGTTCATATCCTACCATGTAACAAGATGTCTCAAATGTTGTCCAACCATTAGGACAAACATTACAGGATTGTCCTAAAGCTTTATCTGCAAATATAAGAAACAAATAGGGAACGATATTGATTTATAATGAAGCTTACTTTTCTAATTTAGTAGACCAAAGATCCATGTAATCTATAGTTCGTTCTCAATGTTTGAGTTTCAATACTTTATTTTTCTGACCTCAGAGAAGACTGAAAAAAGTTCAGGTTGAAATCCAGAGGATTCTACCGTTGTTCTAATCTTTCTGGCATTAAATGAAGCTATAAGATTAAAAAATTTAGATTGTCTACTCCGTTCATAGCTCAAATAAAACTGTAGATGAATTAAAATTTTGAGAACGAACTTTTTGAACACCCTGTAAATGTAGCTAAAACAAAAAATAGACAGGTCTGTGAACATGATGTGTCCGATCGGCACGAATGACCCCATTTTCAAGAAAGTAACCACATTAGGTATAACTCAGCCAAATATTGTTCGACCGGAACCAAATTAGGACTTGGCCGTTATATTCTTAACATGTAACTAAATTCCATTTTTAAATCAAAATGTCAAAGCATTAAATCTATTTGTTTCCTGGACAGACTCATTTAACAGTTATTTATAAAAAAATTATACAAATATAATTATACTTACTGTTAAAATAAAATGCACTGAATAATAATACAAATCGGAACATCACTGCTCTGTACTGTTACAATTATGTAAGCGTTTAAGTTATTTAGGAAACCAGGGCATATCTGAAAAAAATCATGATAAGCTGACAAGTTCACGTACACTTATAAATACAAGAATGACATAAGAATACTAATTACATAATTATGTTTGTTCACAGGAACTTGCATAATTGAAAAAATAATAAAAACAATTTCAGTACTGAGAGCCTGTATTAAAATATAGACAGGATGGCAATGCAATTGTATCCCACGATTTATTCTTATACAAATATTTTCTCTATACCAACTTGACTGTTATACGGTTATACATTATACTGTACTATGACCGAAAAATATGCAGACTCTATAGATATGCTTAACTTTATGTCTATCAAGACGACAAGTGTCGAGTCTTGGCTGCTATACGTATTGTCTTTTCGTGCCCTTAAATGTTTTGCTTCTGATATGTTCTAGAGTACTTTCTATGTTACTCGATGCGTGTTGTTAATACAATGTTTTTCATTTTTGTATTACCTGTCGCTGTGGCCTTTTGGTTCGGCGGCGTTACATCGCGAGATACTTGTAATTGCACTGTCCTGTTCAATGAGGTTGCCTTTTGATGAAGTATAAGGTTTTGTACATTGTAAACCGTTTACCCCTTTGTCATCTGTCGCTATCCGTAACAAGGCGGAAGTCATTTAGTTAAACTTATTTTATGAATGTGTTATCTACTTTATATTTATAAAGAAAGTTACAAAACATTTTGACCACTATACATTTTTGGGAAACTGTTCATTGTGTATGTGCCCTACTGCAATTTCGTTGTTCAGAATTACTACTTCGTTTATTTCAACAGTATATGTATACTGTATCTGTTGTTTATAGGTTGTCCTTGTGGCTTGTGGTCGTCCTTTTGGTTTGTTCTTGTCTTCTGGGTATTGCTCCAGATTTGTTTAACTAACTGATGTGGGAGGCTATCGGAGTTTGATGGTATGATTTTGTAGCTGTAGCAGTACTTGTTTATGTTGTGCTCTGTTGTTTCTGGTTAGTGCAGCCTTTCCTTTCCGATTTTTACTATCAATCGTTATGTATTCAAATTGCATTATATTTACATTTTAACATTAACGATACTTTCTATGACGGCATCGCAAATGCGGACGAAGACGTTTAAACGAGAACTAATGGAAAAGCCTTGAAAGGCACATCGCCAAGTCACTAAGACAACCGCAAAAGAGAACAAGATAAAATAGAATTAAATATGACAAACTTACTACTCCCATATTCCTTCGACATCCATATCTGTCAAGCGTAGCCAAGAATATTAAGCTGAAAAATCACAACTAAATAGGAAAATTTAAAACTCTTAGACAAGTGTCTGATAAATCAATTAATTTTGAAATTAACATTTTTCTCATAAAATCTTACTGTCTACGTGCTGTTTTTGCATTGAAAATTATGCAAATGCAAAGGTGGAGAATATAAGTTTAGTTCTTAAATTTTTCCTGGACAATGGTGGATATACATCCGCCGAGAAATACACCTCTGTAACCAATGGGAGACATTAGTCAGTTATCCCCCCTTACTACTATCTAAAACTACATTGGTCAGGACTGGGGCCCTCTCGGATACGGTTTTCAATATCATACAAATGTCATTACATACTACGGAATCGGAATTCAATTGCGAAATTTCGATATCTGATTTATCGAGTTACACTATCACGTCCTCTCACAATAGTTTATTTTGAAACCATGGTAAACGCACCCTGCGCAGCCCACCAATTACCATTAATGGCAACTACGTAATGGGGTGTATCTGTTATACTATCACATCGTTGGTTTTCACACTTCGCCATTACATTACATGTTACATGATAGACGTATTACGTACTAAAATAAACAAAAGTTGAACTTCAAGAGTAGCTTTTTCGTCAGGCAAAAGTCACCAGAACCAGAAAAACGGACACACACCAAGTTCTGTAAACAGCAAGATAAGTATGTCATCTGAGTCGTATGAAATTATCGTAACTACAGTTTGTAGAAACAGTGCTGCGAGTCGTTTATCAGTTTTAGAATGGCACAAATGCTTTAATGATTACTGCTCAGCTTTGTAATAATAGGGAGGTCATAGGAAAGTTTGTGACGTCATTGACCGAGATATTTTCAAAATGCTAACGTTACATGGTACGGATTCACGCCCAGATATTCGATGTAAGATCAGAAAAATACATGCGATTACCACCAACACTATTCTTGTGGCTTAGTGTGTTACTGGAATGTATTCATTTCCCTATATCACTCTAAACGACGTATTTCATAGCCCTATGCGAAGTACTAACGCCTTATAAAATAGCGCGACGTCTCATTTTGTGCTCCGGGTCAGCGTTAGTGATATTGTCACTGATATATAGTCACCTGTAACTCTCGCACCGCGTATTTGTTTTAGTTCATATTGTTACTGTATTCCGATGGTATATAATTTTATGTATTTCGGTTAATTATGCAGGTTTTGTGACGATGGTCCTTCTCATTTTTGAACATCCCACGTACATGTACCGTTAGCTACACGTACAAGTAAGCGTATACGTTTATTTCGCAGCCTTTTTTTACAGGATAACAAAACGTAAACAGAAAAAAACTGTTATCCGTTGATGAAAATCGTCCGCATTATTGCTGTCTGAGGTTCATGTCCAATTACTGGCTATTAGGAGGTCACTAGTTGAAATAGCTGTAATGTGTGTGTATGAAATGAATAGTTTTGATTAATAATCTGTAATCGACATCGAACCAATGAATAAAACAAACAAGAACGTGTACACTTGGAAATTTTAAATGTATTTTTAATCGAATGAGACACGAAACGAAACAGTTATCCAATAATTCCGACGTTATTTTCAGGCCTGTAAATACAAATGATTAAGGTGGAACTACACTATATAAAAAATTCAAGGCTCATTTACAAATTTGGTATCATAGTAAACTTTGATTTAATCCTTATTCAACGTCGAGTCTTGTATCTACGGGCGTATTCCTATGTCGTTACTATGACGTCGTGTACTCACCATGGTAAACGCGTTTTGACGTCGTTACATGTAAGGCAAAGGAACCAAGAAATAGCGCATAAAGGACTTAATATAAATACGACAGGTAGGAAGCTGGTACCATTCGGCACTATTGCGAATTCGGTGAATTTGGATTAAATTAAACTTTACTATTATACCAAATTTGTGTGTGGATCTTGATTTGTTTATACAGTGTGGTTCCACCTTAAGTCGGATCAACATTTAGCTCACCAGATACTACACTGTATACGTTTACAAGTATCTTAACAATACAACAGTTAAGCATAGCTGATAAATCACAAACAGAAAAAAGACACATCTGAGATGCTGTTAAATTGAAAAAAAGAAATGCCAATGCTATTACACATTAATATCTGAAAATATATACTTCATTCAATTTCATATAATGCATGTACATACGTGACTTCACAGATAGGATGGAACTTGTTTGTACATGAGTAATCATCCCAGGAATAATCAGTGTGGTGAGATGCGTACACAGCACAGTCTTCACCATTTCCACCGCCTGGTTCCCCTGGTTGCCAGTGCGAGTACTCCGGTGCAGATTGTGTATCATACCTTTGACAGAACAGAAGGAACCTACCGTTTATTAACTCAAATAGTAAACACGATACATGAGCATGCAGAATACTGTAGTGATTCTGGGATTCCGGTCCGTTTACGATACGGGTGGGTACGGGTTTTATCGTGTCAGGAATGCCCAGATTTTCCCGTGTTTTGGTGATTTGAGTCGGCATGGTTGTTGGCTTGTCATTTGGCTGTCGGACAATGCGGTCGTGTATGAAAGCGTTGGGATTAATGGGCTGCAAGCGCGGAATAAGCAATAGACAGTAATTAGAGACTGATAGACCTATAGGGTGCGGTTTTCTTCAATACTATACATATTTATAAATATAACAAAGCATATGACAAAGTAGTTTTACGTAAGTCTTAACAGAATTATTCACAAAACTACATATACCTATTGCAATTGACAAAAGGTACATTTTAGAAAACTATACAATGTACATTTAAAATACTAGCTTACCACAGCCAGGTTCCTTCAACATCCATGTCTGTAAGGCCTAGCCAACAATATCCAGCTATAATATCATTGAATATATTGCATGAGGAAATCGGAAAACATTTATAAAATGCTCTATTTCTACATATAAAAAATAGTTTTACATATGTTTTTTTATATTTATAAACTTCATCCGTTGATATGTAAACATGAAATGTACAAGAGTTTGCAAAACTGGAATTTTAATTTTCCGAATGCTTAAAATGTCTTGAGCAATACACGAGCATATGCCTATAGTAGTCAACAACAAAATGATTCCGAACCGACAGTACTTCTTGCTAATTTATATTAATATACTTTTGCCATCACAATGTATGACATACCCAATTTGAAATTACACTATCTAGCACATTTAAATTTGTAGGTTTGGTACAAAGAATAAATTTCAATTGAACCTTGAGTTTTGTGCAGCATGTCGACGATAAATCGGTTTTCAGCAGCTGTTTCAACGTGCACTAGATGACCCTGATGTTGACGACAATAATGCTACAATATAGGTAGACATATGTTTATACGCGTACATATATGTGTTTCATATAAATTTGCAATCTATTTTTGACATTGTCATATTGGAACTCCCTATCATATACATGTAGAGAAGTGCAAATACTATTTTACGTACAACACCAAGCTATAGAGGAGATCATGTTTGTATACAAATGGATTAGTACCACCAGCTATTGGTGAATGGCAGGTTTTCATTGTTAATTCTCATTAACCAGAATTGCGTGGGTCTTTCCTCTAATTCGAAAACTGTTAGAATTCAAGTTACAAATCTGTAGACTCTGTCTAAATGGATACGTATTACACAAATATTCTGAATACCATTCGAGCACGATCACAAATATCGTACATACAGCATTTAGAAGAAAGTATGGATATCACTGGCGGAGCAGTTCATGAAATTGACGTACTACGTCACATTCACGTCGGTATCATTTTATAAAGCTCTTACACAGTGTTAAACTGTTAATCCACTTTTCTTCATTTCCAAAACACACTGTGAACTTGTTGATATTGCGAAATTAATTCAATCGTTTTGTCAATATACACTGACCTGTACTGTTACTTGCTCTCGGCGAGGAAATTGGCATTATTCGCGGGTGGTTGGTTTTCAGCAATTTACGAACATAAGCACCTGTCACATACGTCTGGTAAAGGTTGGCATGTTCTTACTGTGATTCAGTTCAATCGTCGATACTTTGAAACGAATTTCACATTTGTTCCGACATACGTTTTCTCTACCCCGGCATGATGCGGGAGGCATATAGTGATTGCCTTGTACGTCCGTTCGTCCGTTCGTCCGTCCGCACACATATAAGTTATCTTAGGTGGTCGGGGTTAATAAGGAAATTATTTAATTCATTCCGTGACCACTTAATTATTTTGTTATAATTTGTCATTCATTTAATTTTGAACAATGGAAATACCTCCTAAGGTAGCGTGCGTGTGGATGCCTAGTTTAAAATAGGCATATTCATGTACCATTTAAAACACCTTACAATGTCAGCGCCATGTAACACTATCTAACATTTCAAAAGTATTATATCCACTGATTGACTTCCCTATTTAATAACGGACATGGCTGTCACCGAGGCATACGCGTTTACTGAACGCTGCCATGTGGTTTCAAAGACAAAAACGTGATCATCCACCAAAAGCGATATAAGTAATTAAAACAGTGTTACACCCTCTTACAGCTCAGCTTAAGGGGAGCGACCCATATATCAACATGACAATTTGTTAATCATTGTTTGTTCCTATAATTGTTATATCGGTTAGTATTGTATAACCTATGTATAATACACATGTCAATGTTTACCTCATTATTATACGACCAATTAGAATTATCTAAATGCATCTATTATAATAATCAGCAATATATAGCTGTCTCAATAAATATGATCCTGTAATTTGCAGTAGCGACGACAACACATTGTTTGTTGTTGTAATTTCCAAGACATATAGAATGATACACTAGAGAAAACTATCCCCCGCCAGTATTACTACATGTATTACATTTTGTACTAGATTTGGTGCAAGTATTACCTTAAATAGTTTAATGTTCCATGTCTCTTTATTAAATTTATTGACTACCAACGTAAATCCAAATTGAGATTTGTTTATACCAAGGTAATATCTCATTCATTATGTAGCACGTGGTATTACTTTAGCTACTATAGATGTACAACGACCTTCGAAATATGACCTTTGGACTAGTCAATTTGCTAAGGTTGAAACGATATTTACCGTTATTTTTCTGATATATTATCGGCAAATATTAGAAAACTTACGGTAACTGTCAAGTTGACACCGTGGCCAAGTGGTTAACATGGTCTATCCATATAAAACTTTGCATATTTTATTGTATGCGTCGTGGGTTCGAATACATTTTTTTTAAAATATAATACAGTAATAAATGTTTATTTCATAGAGGATCTTGCATGAGTGATCATTACATACGAGTTTTATTAAACGAGTGGACAAAATGATATGACACGAGGCTTTGCCGAGTGTCATATTGTTTTTGTCAACGAGTTTAATAAAACTCGTATGTAATAAGCACGAATGCAAGATTCTATTTATCACATAACCTTAGGAAACGCTCACTATTGGTCAAAAGGATGATGTACGCCGCATACGTTTCAGCCCAATTCAGCGGTACAATTAGCGCGACGTCATGGCGACGTTGATATTATCCTGACGTCATTGACGGATCAATGCATGGATTGGCTAACGTCACGTCAGGCTAATTTAAATATTTATTGCACGGTCTGGGAGTGCCGAACGATATTTACGGCACGGCTTTACGGCACTCCTGGACCGCAGGTTATGTGATAAATTACTTTGTAATACATGATAAAATTATGTTATATGTTTATTAAACATTTGGTTTGTTTCAATTATATTAATTTTCGTCCGCCCTGGATACATTTTAACATTGCTCGGATGACAACCGGTTTGAATTACAAAGTATTTTTATCATTAATTTCAATGGAATGTTTTCAGTGTATCAAAATACAAAGGAAATCTATATATGTTAGACATATGCACGCACGATTTTTATTTATCAAAATTAAAAAAATTAGTCTAGGTGGGTGGGATTCGAACCCAAGCAAAAACATTGATTTAGATCTATAAGCAGTAGCTTACTCAACTGCACCAATGAGGAAGATGTAAGTCACACTTTTGAATATGTGGGTCTATTCTGATTGGTGAGAATGCACCTCTTTTACCTGGATTATTTCATTACTAAAAGTACAGTTACGCCCGATTGATTGTGGTTTATCTATATACACAGACAGTCACGAAATTCCCGTGCTGTGCAACCCGTAATGTTTACAAATTGTCGATCCGCCCACGCATTTATAAAATTGTCCATACCTATAACCTATTTCAGAATATAATAGACATAACCGTTAAACAAGTAGGGCATTTACCCCCTCCCCCCTTCACATGTATAAATAAAACTAAAATATGTAACTGTTATTCACACCATGTCATATCATGCTTTGTAATATTATATTATGTATTGTAGTCTCTTGTGTTGCTGTAGCAACGAGAGTCAATAAAGTAATGTTCTGTTCTGTTCAAAGTAATAATAACAGTAATTATTATAAATACTTTATTAAAAGAGGTAACACAGTTGGGTATGCCCAGTCTTCACTGTGAGCCTCAATGGAAAAATCGATAATCGGGGCATGAACTATTGATATATATAATAATATTATGCGCGGTTATAACCTTTGTTTAGCTTTATAACCTTAATACGTACCTCGGCTTCTATGAATGAGACGCTCTGTTCATATCCTACTATGTAACATGATGCTTCATACCTTGTCCAACCATTAGGACAAACGTCGCTTGATTGTCCCAATACTGCATCTGTAAATCAAATACGATTGGTTTTGAAAACAGAGTGTACTAAGTGTATACTAGTATTCCAGAGAATTTGACACGATTCTCGACTTCCTATTAGCATAATTTAACGGCTGATATGTTGTCTATAGTTGTTACCTCGGCTGAAAGTTTTCGTAAGCGGGAAGTAATACATACACAAATCTAAATTACCGATATTGGACGATTTGCTTGCGGAAATGTATATATTCAACGCATGAACCTTGTAGTATATTCATGCATGAAGGTCAGGATCATGTCAAATTATCCGTGTTATATCTGTTTCTCAGAATGTACGAAACCGGAAATCGAATCGGATATACTGGATGACACAAACAGATCGAGTTAGGTAGGCTTGCTCATTAATACAAATGTTATTAGAAGAGTTACAAGTTGAATGATTGTACGGCGGAAAATTCTATCAGGCAGTTGAATACTAGGATGAAGCATCTGATTTGTTGTAATTAGAATGGGCAAAAGTTCATACATATATGTTAATCCAATTTTATTCAGTTCCTATACACACTGTGAACTTATTCATATTGCAACATTAATTCAATCCTTCCGTCAACATGAGTTAACTCAGGTACGAGCTAACTCAGGTACGAACTAACTGGAAAGCTCTGAGAACGAAGTTCAACGAAATCGCATTTTTTTCACGTTAGCTTAATAATAAATAAATAAAATTAGGAACATCTTGAATTAATGTATTGCAAAAAATGGCAGCAAACCTCAACAAAAATGTCCACAAAAAACGATTTCTGTTTAACTACTTATGTCTTATATTAATGCTTTATATGAACACATTCCTTAATCATTTAAATAACATATTTCGATGATTAATCATGTTTAACGAATGTGAAACAGCGTTTAATGTACTTTAACAGACTTATACGTATAGGCTCACAGAGGTCTCCAGTTTAAACGTGATCATTGCTGTGGATATTTCGATCTGCTTCGGTGCAAAAAGTTTTGCAAGGTTTGTGCATTTTCACTTAGAAAAATACATTTGACGCCGTACAATAAGGTAACAATAAAGGATAGTGTAGATCACGGATTTTCTCATATTAAAATGTTTATTTGCATAATTATATACATGTGGATAAAAATACTAAGTTTAGCTAGCACAATCGGCATAATGTCGTCCGAAGTACATTTTGTACATTCGCCTGTCTGACTACTAACATTAATAAACTATGAGTTTCATGAACGAAATATTTTAATGCTAAATTTCGGTATATTGAGCCACTTACAGATCTGGTCATTTGTTTAACATTTATCAATTCTTTTCACTGCATGCAATAATAGTTAGGTAACTTTCTGAAACTGACTACACTTCCGACTATATTTTCGATCTAATCCTACTATTGCAATAACTGTCAAACACATTTACGGACACACTGTTTCATTTACATGTTGCACAATTAAAAGATAAATATCTCGACTCAAATCTAGAATGAAGCCGTGAAAAGACCTTGGACATTGCTGACTACATAAAATAATATGTCCATGCCCCCGCAATGTGTTTGACATAACTTTCAGATAAATAGATAAATAAAACTACGAAAAATGATTAACTGGTTAAGGCCTTTATAGAGAACGATGATTGGATAACCATATGTGATCTGGTCAGAGATTTCACTGACGCAAGTTCAATCTTTTCAACGCAAAACAACTTGTTAATACATTCTGTCATCATTAGCAGGCAAAACAAATTTGATTGATGTAAGATATTGAATACGATTCTTACGATTACAAGTACTAACTGAATGATTAAAAACGTAAATTTCCTCTAACATAGTAACCTGAGAAGTGTTTTATCAAAGAACTTACTGTAATCTTAAACTTATGTCCAGTTTCATTTTTTTAATTATTCTTGAAAATATACTCATTGGGGATATATAGACGGACGGACGGACGGACGTTCCAACATTTGGGGTTTACGGGGCTTTTACTTTGATCTTTATGTGGTTTTTTTCTACATAAACCGACCAGTTTATGTGGATTTCCTTCTTTATGTAACTACATTTATGGACGGAATGAACCTCATAAACCATTGGATGTTGGCCCGGACGGACGTTCCAACATTTGGGGTTTACGGGGCTTTTCCTTTGATCTTTATGTGTTTTTTCCCACATATGTGGATTTCCTTCTTTATTTAACTAAAATTATGGACGGAATAACCTCATGAACCATTGGATGTTGGCCCGGACGGACGGACGGACGGACAGACAGACAGATAGATAGATACGGTTTGTATAAATTCATTTACTTGATCAGTATTAGTTCATTGACCACGCTTTGCAGATGTAAAACTCACGTAGAATACAAGTTTGAATGTAAACTTAAGCTTCCGTGGGTGTCATGGTAACACAGTACCCTGATTAGTACCTTACATCATATATTTATAACATACATGAAAGTTACTTAGTACTTGTGGGAGAAGGTTGTTTTGAAGTTCCTGTTGTTGTACTATGAATTATAGTGGAATAGAGGTTTGATCTTATTTTTCATTATATTATATTCTTATGTCTGATATTCTTGTATATTCAGAGAGACCTGTATCTTAAATGAGCTTTACTTTAATTGTAATTATTAATACTAAGAAATGTGCATTTATGCAACTCCTTCTATATGCTAACAATGTTCTGTAACCATTTGCAATAACCCATCACAGTGAGTGTGTGACGTGGAGTGATATGAAATGAACGACATTATTATTGTGAGTTGTGATCCATAATCGGTATGTAACTTTGTGTTTGTCATAGATGTTATAATTGTTCCTTTGTTGTTTGTCATTGTTTGTCTTGTTTGTATATCATGTATGTTCTTAACTGATTCCTTGATTAATGTATAGTATGATGATAAAGGCCGATGATCACAGGAGTCTTAGCTTAACATATCATATAGCAAAGTAATTATACAGATCGTATAGTTAACTTGTTAGGTAGCATTATAATTTATGCTCTTTATTGTTTGTTTCAGGGCTTATGAAATATACTCAGCCATAGGCCATGTTGTACACATAGAAGTATTCCTGAACATTTTATAGTAGAAACCCAGTATAAGTATTTGTCTTGTCTATCCCCCCGTACCCTTGGCAGTTCCTTGACAACATTTACAAGATTAGTTCATATATTTATGTATCACATTTATTCTATTTTGTTTTCATTTCAAATTTCTTTTGTCGTCTCATAGCCTAATTTTGTTGTATGTTTTGTAAAATCTTGTTATATTATTGTTTATTGTCCATATTTATCAAGTTGGCTATATTGTAAATTGGCTCTGCCAAATATGTTATCCACTATAAATAAAGTCGTTTTAAGCGTATCAAGGACGTTCGCACAAGCCCGTGCGTAGTCATCAGATGCCCTTTCTCTGTAGAAAAAAAAGAAAACTTATACGTACTGTTACAAAATGAAGTAACGAATATTAGGATCAGTCTGAACAGCATTGTTGTTAATTCCGTTTGATGATTCAAAACCTTGTACAGTGACTCTGATTCTCTTATCAGCGTATAAATTAGTTCATACTAGAAAACAAGCGTACATGTTTGATAACGTTCACGACATTAGTAATCTAATTGTATATGGTATCGTAGACTGTGTTTGTACATGTATAAACATTACTGATTGTATAAGGTATCTTAGTCTTTGTTTGCACGAAGTTACTGATTTTATGTGTTAGCGTAGTCTTTGTGGGTATGGACCTTACTGGTGTTATGAGGTAGCGTAGTCTTTGTTGGTATGGACCTTACTGGTGTTATGAGGTAGCGTAGTCTTTGTTGGTATGGACCTTACTGATGTTATGAGGTAGCGTAGTCTTTGTTGGTATGGACCTTACTGGTGTTATGTGGTAGCGTAGTCTTTGTGGGTATGGACCTTACTGGTGTTATGAGTTAGCGTAGTCTTTGTTGGTATGGACCTTACTGGTGTTATGAGGTAGCGTAGTCTTTGTTGGTATGGACCTTACTGATGTTATGAGGTAGCGTAGTCTTTGTTGGTATGGACCTTACTGATCTTATGAGGTAGCGTAGTCTTTGTTGGTATGGACCTTACTGATGTTATGAGGTAGCGTAGTCTTTGTTGGTATGGACCTTACTGGTGTTATGTGGTAGCGTAGTCTTTGTGGGTATGGACCTTACTGGTGTTATGAGGTAGCGTAGTCTTTGTTGGTATGGACCTTACTGGTGTTATGAGGTAGCGTAGTCTTTGTTGGTATGGACCTTACTGATGTTATGAGGTAGCGTAGTCTTTGTTGGTATGGACCTTACTGGTGTTATGTGGTAGCGTAGTCTTCGTGGGTATGGACCTTACTGATGTTATGAGGTAGCGTAGTCTTTGTTGGTATGGACCTTACTGGTGTTATGAGGTAGCGTAGTCTTTGTTGGTATGGACCTTACTGGTGTTATGAGGTAGCGTAGTCTTTGTTGGTATGGACCTTACTGATCTTATGAGGTAGCGTAGTCTTTGTTGGTATGGACCTTACTGATGTTATGAGGTAGCGTAGTCTTTGTTGGTATGGACCTTACTGGTGTTATGTGGTAGCGTAGTCTTTGTGGGTATGGACCTTACTGGTGTTATGAGGTAGCGTAGTCTTTGTTGGTATGGACCTTACTGGTGTTATGAGGTAGCGTAGTCTTTGTTGGTATGGACCTTACTGATGTTATGAGGTAGCGTAGTCTTTGTTGGTATGGACCTCACTGGTGTTATGTGGTAGCGTAGTCTTTGTGGGTATGGACCTTACTGATGTTATGAGGTAGCGTAGTCTTTGTTGGTATGGACCTTACTGATGTTATGAGGTAGCGTAGTCTTTGTGGGTATGGACCTTACTGGTGTTATGAGGTAGCGTAGTCTTTGTTGGTATGGGCCTTACTGATATTATGAGGTAGCGTAGTCTAACAGTGTTCAGGCAGTTAAATAGCAAAAGCTTAAAGCTTAAATCACAATATAGTCCGGTCTATAAATGGGATATTTAGGTAAGACCCGGCATTGGACTGTATAGTAAATATTTTTTGGTATTCTGTTAGGGAATATGTTGTTATTGAAGAATCTGAATGATGCCAAGCTGGTATCATTGAGCATTTTGAGAAATTCAAGATGGTGTTCAAGATGGCCGCTAAAATTAGAAAAAATGACTGTGGTACTAGAAAAAGGTTACAAATTGCTATTTTTGCGGGTTGATTGTATTTAAGATGTTAAAAAACATAATAATTGATAAAAATTTAACATTAGTTATTGATTTAGTGAATCTTAGATGGCACCCATGGCAGCTGGAATCCAAATCACGGCTATAATGGCCTCCATAATTGCCAAATTGTACTAAAACTCAATTGTTTTAATTATATGTGTACCAGTAGTGTAATATATTATAAATACACAAATACAACTTCAATTCAAAACAGTTGACCCATTAGCTGATTCAAAATGGCGTCCAAGGTGGCCGTCATATTAAAAACAATATGTTAGTGGATCATAAAGAAGTTACATATTGATAGTTTGCTGATTGATTGTAGTGTAAGTGTCTCAAACATAATTACTTCTGTAATACACTGCATAAATGTAACATTATTTATTGATTAAGCCAATTTTATATGGCATCCATGACGGCTGAAATCAAAATGGCTGCAAAAATGGCTGCCACATATGTCAAACTGAAAATTAGCATTTAATAGCATGTAACGTAAATGAAATTGTTAATTTTTTAATATAAGTACTGCTATAGGTAATAATTGATCTAATAAAACTACAATTGAAAACACTTAATGTTTAGCTCATTCATATGGCTTCCAAGTTTGATGTCAAACATGAAAGTTTAAACCAAGCTAATTATATATCTTAGACCACTGGTCGGTTGGTATACTAGTATATGTATATGGTATTGTAAATACATGTACTAGTATAAGTATAAACAAAATTTATTTATACATTTGTTTATTTTATAAACAACACTTTATATACATTTGCACTTGATTTTATCCACTTTTCCTGTAGTTTGGCAATAGGCATTATTAACAGCTTTTAATCGTTTACGGACCTCGGTTTTGCCACACAAAACGAAAGCTGCGACAGGAAATGTTCTTCAAGTAATATCTGGTAGGATTATCTGGTCTTTTGGGTTCTATTCCAATTATAGGTGAATGATGTTAGACTGTTCTCACAATGTAGATGCCATATCACTTCCATGTTCGTCGTTTTATGGTTGGGGTTGTGTGTTCATGCCTCGTCCTGTGCTAACACTGACGCCATTTTCGTTCATGTATGGTGTTGGCGGTGGATTTCTGCCTCATCCCCTGTTAAGGCGTCCAGTTGTTAATTATGTCTTGGTCGTATATTTTCCCAATTCTTCATGGACATTTTGGTTGAGGAATACATGCAGAGCCATCATCTGTCTACGTGGAGTCTTCGCTATCTGCTCAGTAAGGTACAAGGTTTTTAAAATACACAGCTATATTGTCTTGGCATTGAGATGAATAGCTTGATGTCTGATTCGATCAAGTTGTTGCTGGTGTTCCATTGTGGTTTAAATGTATTCAAAGCATTGCAAGCTTTACCTATCATAATCTTCAAAATTAATTTAAATCCTCCCCTGTCCGTTCCAACACGTCTCAAGAAGATGAAGGTCTCATTATCAATGTTTTGATGCTCCACAAGGCATCTTGCATGATTATAGCATAGCGCATAATGTTGCATCGCAAATCGTTTCGTCTTCTTGACAATGACCAATGTCTTTGGTTTTGTAATCAAGACAATGTACATTGTTTAGCACGAGACAAAGCTGTGGGAGATGCCAGCAACCTACATACAGAAGATGTTGCTGTTCACTACATCCAATCTGAAGATATACTAGTCAACAGTACACATTAAAAGTCTGTGTGAGACACTAGACCGATACATTCAGCATAGTTCAGATATCTGACTCAATTCATTGATGTTATTATCGGTCACAAACGTATTATCCTTAAAAGTGACAACTAGGTTGTATTCCTCTCCAATCCTGGAGGTTACCAATACCACCTTGACCATGCGGCATTCCTTTCACTATGCAAGACGTCTTATGTCTCCCACACATCACTCAACAACTTATTATAATTATGCTAAGGTTGGTGTATGAGCTTTCAACGCTTGATCTTGGTTAATTACGGAGGCTTTTCTTGCAATCAGCCTAATAATGGGTCGCTAAGTAACATCACTTCTGGTAGGATGAATGTATAGTTCTCCTTCTGACAAGATCTTTTATGACCAGTGTCATCATGTAATCCTTAACCTATACTTTTAGTAATCAATTTGCCACAACCCTCATGTTCATTCAGGCGCTGTCTTTACCTTCTTCCTATAGTTCTCTATATTACACTTGGTATTCTAGATATCTGGTCCTTGTTTGCAACAGTCTGTCTGATATTTATCATTTCGTCAGTAAGCAAAGTTTTGTACTTCCTCTTCTTGTATCCCAATTGATCTTTAGAAAAAAAAAATTATTTCATTCTATATCTGGCGTGTAGATGTTGTGCCAAGCTTAAAGGGAGTCCAAGAATGGTCGTTCCTTACTCTAACAAGTAATTTTATAACTGTCAAATATGTAATCCACAATAGATAAAGTCGATATTATTATTAGTACTACATGTATTATTTTTACCAGGTATGGTCTGGTCATATTTTTACCCGTAAATAAACTATTATGTCATGCAGAGATCTTCCCCATCCTCTGGAGATCGCTACATAATATTTGGTTTAAAGCGACCATATGAGATGACCTCCATTGTGGCCTCGTAGATTCTTGGGTGTTGGAATCTTTTTCATTCAATAACTTAACACATGAGCATCACATGGCAGCATAGAATATACTTCGTTATTAATGATCATTTCTTTACTTGTGTTTGCATTTATATCACCAATGAAAGTGATAAACTCTTTTTTTCGGGGTTTTGAACAAATACGAGTTATTACCTTTTAACTGTCTGGATCGGCTGGGCATTAATTATTACACAACCGAGACTCACTGGAATTTGGACCAAACCCATGTTTTGATGGGGACAGAATACACCTGATTGGTTGATTTTTGAAAGTTACCTAACAAGTGAACGGGGTCCCGTATTATACAGCATGTACATGTACATTGAGTTTTGTAAAATTGATCAATATAAATTAGTTTATTTGGAATGAATACTTGATGATTTACACTAAATTTACCAACCGACCAATGACGTTAGGAAGCCATCTTGGGTGCCATTTTGAACAAGTTATCGGGTTATTTGCTTTTAATTAAAGTTTCAATTACAGTATTTACAACATATTGCAGTACTGATAATATTATAATTAGCAATTTCGATTACACGTCATGGTTTTTAATAAAATATGCCAATTGGTCAATTATAACGGCCATTGTAGCCGTTATTTTGATTTCAGCCTTCATTGATGTTATCGCAAATAGACTCAAACAAACAATAAATAATGATTTAAACAAATACGTCAAATACATCTTAAGCTGTCAATCAGCAAAAATAGCGTACTTCGTGCGTCATCGGAATGTTTTTCCTGGTTTTGGTCGCCATCTTGGGTGCCATTTTGAATCAGCTAATGAGTCAATAGTTTCGAAATGAAAGAAAGTTCAATTTTGAATAATAATTACATATTACAGTACTGATATAAACAAATAGGATTAAAATAGATGATTTTTAATACAATTTACCAATTTGGGCAATTATTGCGGCCAACGTAGCCGCCATTTTGATTTTAGCTGTCCCGGATGCCATCTTATATCTACTGAATCAATGAATAATGATAAATATATATTAAATATTGTGATTTAATCATTTTAAGTACGACTGATGAGCAAAAATAGCAATGTGTAACTTAATTTATGCACCCATGGCATTTTTTTCTAATTTTAGCGGCCATCTTGGACGCCATCTTGAATTTTTCAAAATGCTCAATGGTGCCAGCTGGGCATCATTCAGATTCTTCAATAACAACATATTCCCTAACAGAATACCAAAAAAATATTTACTATACAGTCCAATGCCGGGTCTTTTTCATAATTGACCGGACTAATAATTATGTTAACATAATAATATAAAATGGATGTCCGTCATTACATGTATGCTGCATAATTTTACAATGGTATGTGTTATTTGTTGAAAACCATTGTTTTAATCAGTAGGAACACCATAGCTGTGTCATATAATACATAAAATACATACAACTTTTACAAAACGAGTATGTGGACCAAAATTTCGGAAATATCTACCCAGCTACATGAAAGACATTTACTGCGAAGCCATTTTAAGATAAACAATTGAAAACGGAAGAGGAAGAAATGTGATGATACGCGTACATGTTTGTATTTTATATGAGCTTGCTATTTTTGACAGAGTCATTTGGCAATTCCCCATCATATAGAGACCAGCAAATACTATTTTACGCACAACACAAAGCAAATGAGCTTTAGATTTACATACTAGATTTTTACTCAAATTCTAATACCTCTGGACTTTAAATTACAAGTCTGTGTACTCAATAAAATTGATTTTTAGTTCACAAGTATTCTGAATATATTTCTTTTAATTTTCTTTATTTCCTGTAACCAACTGGTTGTGATATTGCATATTAGTCTTTCTGCCAATATGCACTGTACAGTTACTTGCTTTCAACGAGGACATCTTTCGCTAAATTCACGAGTGGTTGGGTTTCATCAACTTAACTTCGATGCTTTAAATCCGATTTGACAAATATGTACCGACATGCGTTTTTGTAAAGAAATAAAACATGATTAGCCATTGAAAGCGATATAAATGGAAGAAACCATTGCCTGGACATGCCTCTATCAATACGTAATATGCCCAGTTATAACCTTTGTGTAGCTTTATAACCTAAATACGTACATCTGCGTCTATGAATGAGACACTCTGTTCATATCCTACTAAGTAACAAGATGCGTCATACCTTGTCCAACCATTAGGACAAACGTCGCTTGATTGCCCCAATACTACATCTGTGAATATAATATGGAATACGCAAATAATTAGAGAAGCATACAACTGTACGATTTTTCTAACAGTTAAAAGGTAACAGTTAGAAATTACTCGTTTAATCATCCTTTCATAAATTTGCATGTACGAGTACCTAAGTATTAGATGGTCGATTTTATGTTAAAAATCATTTATTACCGTTGTATGCTTATTAATAAGGACATAACTCATAACACAAAAATTGCCCATGCGTCTTAAAGTGGTATGAGCGAATATCAAATTTTGGCAGATCTTAGTGGGTCAATTTGTAAAAATACCGGTATACAAGAACTTACAAGAACAACTAAAATACAGTAAACACTTAAAAATGAATATAAGCCTTTTTAATAAAAATAACTCAGATTTTACAGTGTTATTTTCTACAAGGACAATTGTAGTACCACCATGTCTCCTAGACTACTTTACATACAAGCTTAAACCATTTTAAAGGTTAGAAACTGATTTTATGCTCATTTAGAAATATCAGCAAATACTATCATTGGTGTTTGTGATAAAAATGATGACATTGTCTTTTTACACATTGCGTCGGCTTAGGCTTATTTTGAGCTATCTACAAAAAATCATTTTTTCAGATAATTACACCCCTGGATTCCTAATATGATGAGCTATCTAATGCACCTATTGTTTTCAAAATGGAAGCATCCGTTACGAAGTTTGCGCGTCACAGCTTGCGCTATAACTCAACATTTCTCACTCAAAAGTAAGGGTTATTTTGAATCCTAACAAATGTTAAACAACCAATCAAAACGAAGCATTTCGTCACGTGATTGACACAGACATTCTTAAAATGACGTCATTCCTTGTAGATAGATCAAAATAGACATGAAAATGATCAACAATAAAGGAAACAGTTTCGCTTAAAACGTTCTTATTTCAAGTGCTATCTCCTGATAGCTCAGTATAACACTAAAGAAAATCAAAATATTGTTACACTTTATGAGCTATCTCTAAAATACTTTTTCAATTTTAGAATGAACTGTTGCTCATGGGGTATTTACATTCATGGTGAAGGTAGCTTATTCTAGTACAAATAATAATATTTTTTATTTCTTGCAAATCGACCAATGTTGAGTGAGATTATCATATCTGAATCTTTGAAGCGCGTTTTCTCGAAAAGTGAAATTGTGTAGTTAGCGCAAGATAATACTAAGGCGACGATTCTTCCATTTACATTTGCCCTATATGATACTAGCTGAGATAGCGTTATGTTATTAGTATAGGGTTAATTTCATATATGTAACATGTAGGTCAGACATTCGGGCGCAAGTTCAATTTGTTCAACGCAAAAATTATAAATACATAATGTCATCATTAACAACATAAGTATTATTGATTGATGTAAGACAATTTCTTTCGACTACATGTACTAGCTGATTACCCGATAACTGTTTTATCAAACAACTTACGGTAAACTTAAACTTATGTCTAACTTTTAAACAAAACAATTGTTTAAAACATGCCAATTGTGGACAGATGTGGTTCATACGAGTTCATTGATTAATGATTGCAGTATTAATTTGCAAATCCACAGTCTGCAGATGAAAAAGAATGATAAACAACATTTTGAACGAAACTATATTTTACAATTTCTGCAGGTGCCTTGATAAAACACTACCCTGTTTGGGACCTGATTTACATCATCAATAAATATGATACATAAAAGGTACTCATGAAAGTAGTTCATAAATCAAGCGAATCAAATATGTTCGGACAAAGCCGTGCGTAGTCATCTACCACTTAGATTCTTAAAAATGCAATTAGTGCATATTATCTGTAGAAAAGGATGAAAACTTATATGTACTGGTAAAAAAATGAAGCAATGAATATT
Organism: Spisula solida; assembly: GCA_947247005.1. Taxonomy (NCBI): domain Eukaryota; kingdom Metazoa; phylum Mollusca; class Bivalvia; order Venerida; family Mactridae; genus Spisula; species Spisula solida. The sequence continues at coordinate 38,145,979 of OX365957.1, read as the reverse complement.
AGGACCAGTCTGAACAGCATTGGTGTTAATTCCGTTTGATGATTCAAAACCAAGTACAGTGACTCTGACACTCTTAACGGGGTTTGAATTAGTTCATGTTAGAAACTAGTGTATATCTGATAACGTTTGTGATATTAGTTACCTGAACTTGTTTTCATTTGTCAGCATTAGCTGTCTAGCTTGATATTTGATCAATTTTTGACCACTTTAAAAACCAACAAAATGTTTCAAAATAAATTAGCAGTAAATAGATAAACGAGCATGGTAGGTTTGAATTTGCTATAATCGTCACAAAAGATACCGCGAAACGAAATGTACAGCAGATACACACACAGATCTGTTATTCGCGTTACTCTCGACACTAAGTGTTTCACTTTGTTAATTGTTTGCCCTTAATGTGATCCGGGTCAAGTAAGGGATGAACTAATTAAAGTAAATACCGCTGGTTTTATTTGTAGCGAAATTAGCCGCTTCGCTCCGAGTTCAAATCTCATTTGAGCCTAGTTTTTTCTGATTTTCTTTTTCCCATTTTTTTGTTTTTAATTTCGTCGTTTATTTAAGGTAAGTCCCGTCTACAGTTTTTGTTCAGACATAATGCATGCTCATTTAATATCTGGATTAAGTTTGGAATCACTATCGCTATAATTGCCGGATATAACGGACCGTAGAATCGACCTACATTATTATTCTTTCGTGATCTACTGACAAACACTGTACATGTATACATGTATATAGATTTTAGTTTGATTTCGTGTATTTCAATTTCAACGAGATGAAATAACGTCCGCATCTTCATTGACAAAAAGTACAGTACACTTATCTGCTATCTTAACACTGTTAATCTTTTTTAGAAATATTTCTTGTTATAGTTTACTTGAAGTCTGAACTTACGTTAGGGCTTTTAATGTGTGATTGTTGTGGCTGTTTTGTGTTTTTGTGCCATGTTTTCTTCTTGGGTGTTGAACATATTTAGTCTATTTTTTGGGTGTTGCACCATTTTTTTCTATTTTTGGGTTGTTGTACTCAATGTGGTTTATGTCGTCTTATTAAAGTGTAGGTAGTATTAAAACAATATAGGTCATTTAATGTTTTGAAAATGTGTCTTTCTTACACAAACTTAAATCATTTGGTAATCTCATATTACGAGTAGCGACTTATATTGAAAATATCGAAAGGCAACAAATACGATTATGTAAAGATACATTTGTATGTACATGTATATTACATATAGTTTGCATGGCATTCTCGTTTCAAAACTGCCAGTAGAACCATAGTCCAAGGTGCAATACATTTCGATTCCTTTGTAGTTTACATATTCCTCAATTCAAAATTGATCTGACTAGACACGTTGTTTTCACCAGGCATCTGTCATGTAATCGTATTGCATGAAATGGCACTAAATATTGGACAATCCACAATTTATCTACAGCTTTTACATTGCTTTGTTTACCACCTACTCTGATTTGTCTTCAGGCATATTCAGTCATACAAAAAGATCTAAATTGCGTATGACTGAATGTCCTTTTACTATATTGTAAAACATCTTATGGAGCGCATACGACCAGAACAAGAACAAGGCTAGCTTCCGTTCGATGCCGTGACATCTTTACGTTATAATGGAACTATTTCATTAGTTACTTAGCCGACGTAATCAGTCGTGGTTTTTACTTTATCATGTACATTATGACCACTTTACTCTCATTTTAAACGATTAACCGTTCATTGTATTGTACAATCACATTTATCTTTTTGACACACTTGCATTAATGAGAGGCATTAGAGACATATAAATTATCTCCCTTGTAAGATAAAGCCCGGGGTAGACCAATTAGCACATTATACCTAAGTAGTTTAGATCCGCTTATTTTATCCTTGTTTCTAATAGATGCATCCTTGTCCTTTCAAGTGACTTTTCTTACTTCTGTGTTCCATGAAACGTTAGAGATGCCATACTACCAATCCTCTGCTATGTAAACAACATACACAATAGCCAAACTTATTGATTAATCCGATAATTATGCATGCAAATATTTCAGCCTAATAAATACCAAGCACATCAGACAAAACATTGATGAAAGCAAAGCAATCCGCATGCTAATTATTTCCAAGGTACGTTTAGAGAGTAGAAATGGGAGTTAACCCATGAATGTCTCTCATTGTCTACAGAAATGAATCATAAGAGCACATATTGGTATGAAGTGGTAGCATAAATACATATGAGCCGTTCTCCGGGAAACCGGTCTTAGTGACTAAATTATGAACATCATGATAATATAGCATTAGAAAGACAAATTCTGTAGAACAGTTTTATTAATATTTGAACGAAATATAAACTTCCAATTACATAGTTACAGGCCAATAAAACTAACCACTCCGATGACGTTGTTATTGACGTCGCAAACGTCATTCAGACGTAATTCGACGTAACGTTAACAAGCATTTCACAAAATTGAAATTGAAAAAGAAAAAAACAACTGCTTTAATCACTAACCTAACTTTTCAGAAATTGGTCACCCACCATGGACACAACAGAAAAATTTGTAAAATAACTTATGAGGAAAAGTAAACCTTTTTTCTCATTTAAGAGCCTTTTCTAAACCTTGTTACATAATTACTCTCGTATAATGTCACTAAGCCCGATTTTCCTGGAGAACAGCTCATATGTGTTAGTTCATATATCTTTCATATGTTTTTAAAAAAAACACTAGTCACAGTTAAACGAGGATTTACCGGCCTATTTCTTAGCATCTTCTCATCACCATCAGCAAACTATAATATATTCACCTCAGAATATTTTATATTTAAATTAATAAATACCTTTTTGTGTTCACATATGGATTAAACTTCTGTAGTGAGAATCATTGTAATGTAACATGAGAAAAACATCGACGAAGTAAAAATAAAACTGTCAGGTAATGATGAAAAATAGCCCCAGATACATGCTTACAATTTTCACTCACATATGTGCAAGACTTCTATCTAGTACGAGAAGGTCAAGCGTCCACAACTCGTAGGATGTGCTCTTATTATGAACATCAGAGATATATTACACTGGATCAAGTACATGACCACCTTAACAAACAGATAAGTAGAAAGGCTGTCAATAGCTTGTCTGTCGTGGAACACTGGTAGGTGACACAATTGTTTGGATAGTCGTGCCTAAAAACCAAACATTCTATTATTGTATTACATTTCGATTTAAGGAACTAAACATATTACTTTATTATAAGGATTTAACTAGTCAATAATCCTTTCAATCAACTTTATTCACGATAAATATGCATTTCATATATTTACTTGGGTCATTGTGAACCTTATTTCCCAGAAATAGATTTGTGCTTACACATTTTCTCACTAAATATTTGTTATACACTTTTAATGTGAGTGTCTACAAGGCTGATATGACGACGGATCGTCACGCGATAGACGAAGAGGATACCACCCTTGTCTCACGAGCATTGTGATCCGGACAAATTTCCTTGGGAATCAAATAAAGACTTCATAATTACTTCACTTTATGGTTTATTATGCACGAAATTCAAGTCCTCAGTGTGTCATTTATTGCGGAGTAAGTATGTATGTTTCTTGGAATATCAATTTCATGGAATATGGGATTCGCTCTGTGTCTGACTCTTGTGTAAATGGCTATGCGCTTCTGCGGTTTCTGTGTGACTTTGGGTTGTACGTGCGCTACAGTATTTATTGAATGTCTGTTTAGCCGAACGTTTAACTGAAAGGCATACAATTCTCCGTGAGCCTTTCATAGAAACTGACTAGGAATCCATTTCTCGTTTGACATAGATGGGGCTCTATTTGATCATGGTTTGACTTTCTGGTTCAGTAGGCTTGGTCCGTATTTTGTCCTCGGTCGTATATTTCACATTGACAGTTGCTTGCAGTTGAGCATGGTACAAGTATGAATAGGCGAATTAACTGTCGTGCGTGCTATCGACGAAAACATACAAACGATTTTAAACTAAGAATAAATGACAGAATAAAGTCCAATTTAGTGTTTGGTACACTAAATTACACAAGCAGACAATGTCGTGCAAGAACGTAACTAGCCCAAGTCAGGAGTCTGGCGCTGCTGACAACATACAGACAACATACAAACAACGTGACTTCGAATATTACAAATCAACTGTAAGGATTCAAGTTCATAGTGACAATCAACACTCGCTAAGATAAATAACAAATCATTTGTACTATTATTCATTAAGTGATCCAGTCATTTGCCTGTCAATATGACTTGTTACATTCTGGGAATAACATAATATTCCCTCTTGGGAAGTACAACCACTTTTCATCATTAAGCTGGTCAGTTTCATTAGCATGGCGCTACAACATGTCATGGGTTCCATCAAACAACTATTTCATGCGGGAATTTCTGATTTCGTGGACCGTTAATAGCAACTCCTCTAACGTTTTGTGCTGTCAGTCAGGTGCCAGGTCTGTTTCTCTCGAATTCATAGCATGCGCTCTAATTTTTTAAGTCCGCTAATGTCCATGTAAATTTCTCATTCAGTTGGGGATTGTTCGGTAAAACAAGAAATTACCATGTGTTCGTAAACTTATGGTTTTTGTTTACAATTAATGTCACCACACAGATGACATTTGGTAGACAAGACAACACTATATTTTCTATAAGTGTGAATGTTTTGTCTCATAGAATGTGATCTATTTAATTACGACTAGACACGTTAGGTAATTCACATAAATTGGCGGTATTGTTGTAATAATGGAAATAAAATTCAGCCAGTTTATATGGCAACACGTAAATGTCTGTCAAGATAGTAGTTGATAACCACGTCTGCAAAAAAAAGCATTTTAATCTAAAGTAAGACCTGTGCCCGATCTCCCGAAGCATCGCAAGTAGAATTGAGATTTTGCTTAATTTAGAGTCGGAATAAGAGATAACAGAACAGCAAGCAATAACATTATTGTGTAACATGAAAACCATACTGTATTAAAATGCAAATAATTGATTCGACCTTGGAAGAAGTCTGAAAATACGGTGGAATTTGTCAGGAAGTTTAAAGTATCAGATGATCCTCGAGAGGTAATAGATCCGATATTGCTTTCAAAATTAATGGGAATTCTGAATTCATCGATGTGATCATTGCACATAGTTTGTGACGTTATTGGTCGTTAATGGTATCACGCATATCTCCTATAATTTCCTGTTACAAGATCAATAACAATGATACGACTTTTTTAAATTTCTAATTATGTACAATACACTGGCATTTCAACGTTATGCAGACACGGTGGCAGCGCATGGCCACCTACCCACCCAAGATATAGGCAAAGAGCCTACCATCCGTATCCACGTAAAAGTATATCAAAAGTAAACTATAAATGTATCATGCCTCTCACAATGAACTCGGATACAATGCATTCCTTAGTATTTGCTTCTTAAGACATCCTACATGTATGACATGAATAAATCGTGCGTTGAACCACGCGCGCAACATAACGACAATAAATATAATTAGGGTTATAAATATAGACAAGTTATCAGCTGTTAATTTCTGCTAATAGATGGTCGAGTATTAGGTTAACATCTTCTTGCTATAACATCACGTCAATTCATAGTCAGTCTATTTTTTGTTATTTTTACAACCGCCTGTGCATTAGGCTGTCAATATTATTTGTTGAATTCTGCGAAATAAATATGTGCGCTCGTGTGATTATCAACCACTTTAAATCATTAAGTTGACCAGTTTTATAAACACGATGTTACAACATGTCATGGTTCCCATCCGTTAACTATTTCATGGGTGAATTTCTAATTTTGTGAAACATTAAAAAAAATCCTTTTACTTTTAGTGCTGTCAGTGTGGTGCCTGGTCTGTTTAAATTGACAGAAATAATGCTCTAACGGTGTAACAATAATTGGAACCCAGCCAGTTTATATGGCAACACTATTAATGCCTGTCGAAATCGCAAAAGTAAAGCATTTTAATCTTAAGTTACACCAGACGTATCAACTCCACAAAACCCAGGTTTCAAGACAACAATTTGTTTTATTCTGATATAAATCATTGTAACAGTCTATGTCCATATACTTGTGTGGCACAATATTAACACAACGACCGCCCCACAACCGCTTGCAAAATACCCACCAGTTCTTTGTTCATGCCATTTACAGCAAAATGATATTTTAATATGCACAATTTATTCAGGTAATAAAATATTAAACTACGGAGTAACTCACTCTCTAAGCCAAACATGAGTATAAAAATGTTTCGGCATTTCTGCTAATCTATAATTATATAAAAGGTTCTTAACTTTTGTAAATGTATCCAAGGCTTGGTACACTGTAAGAGTGGTATTCTCCAATATCTGATAACTGAGCGATCACTTTTTATAAGAAGTGAACATTAATATCCGTTTATGTTGGAAAAAACGGGTATAGTCTGGGCTAGATATGGCATTTTTTTGATGAACTTTGCTTTGAGGTATATAGTTTTTTTCTCTTCTGGTTATGATTTAGCACATATTCACTGTATAAAATCAGGTGGGTACATCGGGATTACCCTTGGGCAACTTTTTTTATTGACGTTTATTGATCTAATGGTCAAACGGCCTAATATACCAGAAATGTAACACCTTTCAAAGGTTAAAACTCATCAGTTAAACTCACTGTATCATGAATTCATGTTTATTTCTTGTACAAATTGATAGGAAATGGTATACAGTACTTGTTTGCAACAAATCAATTACTGTAACATATGTTTCTCTTACTAATCGTGGTATTTTACGTTACCAAAGTGCATTTGGTTACAAGGCATACTTGTATATTTTCATTACTAATCTGTTTTACTATTAAAACGTATCTTATTATCTTTTATCTCTTGTCTTATGTCGTATCTCGCGGGATGCGGTAGAACACAAGCAACGAAATGTAATACTACCATACCGATCAACGCAGCTGCAGTAATATTCCTTTTATTATATAACTACACTAAAAGCTCTTTTACGCGCGCAAATGCGTTACATTTAAATGTGTATTCATTAACGTCATGAATGATGGCACATTTTTGACATATAATGCAACGTTCGTTCTTAATAAGGTATATGTTTACGTCTTGACGTCATTGACATATGTTGGCATATAGCACATCGTACATGCATGAGACCGATTCAGAAAACCTGACATGTAGGCCCTATGATACGGAAAAAAATATTTGTCGGGTTGTATTCCACTGTGCGATTTTGTCTGCATGTACAGCTGTACGTGGATAGGTTTAAAATAAATAGTAAACTTCGTTACTTATAAATACAGTATTGCAATGAAAGAATCCAAGCAATTTCTTACATTTTTTTCAAATAGCATGTTTACACACAATTGTGCAAGACAATAACGTTTCCATCTCAGGTACATGTATATATGACATATATATTGACTGTGTTTTGTAAGCCATGTTACTGTTTAACATTTACCTTTTGATACAAACAACAATATACGCAGAAAAAGATGCAAATCGTTATGCAGTGTGTTGTGTTCATTCCTAAAGTTGTATTGTGTGTTTATCTTGCTATTCTAAACCAAAAGCCGGAAAACCAGTAAAGTAGCTTCCATCACGTAGCTTACATTATTTAAATCAAAGGTTCCAGGCACAAATCCTAATAGATTTCTTTCTAATTCAATATATTCAGCAATACTCTTGACAGTTTAGCTCTATTGTAGTATCACGAAATAACTGAATACTAAACGCACAATACATTAAACGTATGTGACGTAGCTTACACTCTTAACCATATGGTTTTGAGCAATTTTCGGCATAACGTTAATGGTGTCTTCAAAATATGTGCTAGTAATGCATGCAATAAATATGCAATATATTTGAGAAAATCAGCAAAAACGATTGGATACGTCACCCAGTAAATGTCAGTAACGTAGCTTACTCCATTTCGTGCGACAGCAGTTTAGATGGAATAAAAATCAGAAGAATGAAAGAAATTGTAAAAAACTTGCTGTTTTACCTCAAATTCATCATTTGTAGTGTAACAAAAAATACGATAAAATGTTTACAAAGGTAAACTTGGCATACCTAATGGTGCTATAATATAAGCACCTTAACTGGCGACACCCGTTTTTTGCAGTATTTGGCCTTTCGAGCCAACAGATATAGCCTTAAGTTTTTACTTTTTGAATCTCAGCAAATTCCAGTTGTACAGTAAGTATGGCTCTATCACCATATTGAAACCAACAAAACGAGGTCGTGCAACTGCAGATATGTATTGTATGTAGTGGCGACACACTTTTAATCAAATTGATTGTGTATTCTGAGAATAGGAGTTACAGAACATTTGCTTCGTATGGTTTAAAAAAATGTTTGGTATCAATTTCAATTTTGCATTGTTGTTATTATCACACAGAGCTTGTATCCATTTAATGTTTAATGACTTTATATACGACTTGATGTTTATCATTTGTAAAGCACCTAGTAACTTATCGCCGATGATCGTTGTTCGTTAAAATTTTGTCTCTTTTGCCGTTACATAAAATGTTATAGAACATAGTTTCAATTTGTTTTATCACATAATCTGGAACAAATAAAGAGTGGAAAAGATATGTAAACTTTGGTAGAAGCAGCAGCAGCAGCGGCGGCGGCGGCGGCGGCGGCGGCGGCGGCGGCGGCGGCGGCGGCAGCAGCAGCAGCAGCAGCAGCAGCAGCAGTGATTTTAAAACTTGTATTTTGCCAAAATCAGTAAAATTTCTTTTGTTCGAATTATTAATTGAGGTATTGCATGATTCTAGTTCAAATTTTATGAACAAGGTTGTGTCGTCAGCTAGCTGAGATATATTTATTTCATCTATTTCCTTTAATGTCTGACGAGTTTCTTATATATGAGGGTAATCTAAACATCCACGCCTCGTCGAGTCTATATTGTTTGTGATGCGTTGTTGTGGAATCATGTTTCCATCTTCATTTATGGACTGACGTAGTTCATCATTGTTTCTCGGTTGTGGTGCACATGTAATCTCCCACGTTCCGACGTCAGAGTACGTCCCAGACATGCATGTTTATAAATTCGCTTGGTGGACAGACGCACTCAGTCAGGGTAGCAATACCACGTGGCTTTTGGCTACAGTTACAAGTAGAAATTCGTAAACATTGGAACACAAATATAACCATAAGTATTTTATTTCTTCATCGATTTCTATCAAATAGACGCCACGCTAAGGGGAACAGTATTTGCTTCCCGTAAAATATAATATCTTTTTCAGCAGTTTTACTGATTTTTCCATTACCCTGTGAAACCTACACATTTCACGGTTTCACAAGGTAATGGACAAAACGGCACATCAGCTGAAAAAGATTTTATATTTCATGGAAAGCTAACAATTGTCCTCTAAGCGTGGCGTATATTTCATAGAAATCGATGAAGAAATAAAATACTTATGGCTATTTTATTTTCCAATGTTTACAAATTTCTTCTTGTAACTGTAGTCAAAAGTCACCTGGTATTGCTACACTGTCAGTTTCACTTACAAAAAGGTATAAGAATGTATTCAGTGTTTGTGATACTGCTGGTAACGAAATGTTTACATGAGGTAAGTCGTACATCGGCTAAACCTTATACGATGTCAAGTGTACCGTTATCGACGTCAATGTACAATTAATAAAAAAATAATCGAAATGAAGGTACGATATTTGAAAGCCGAGTTATATTTTTTTTCAACTAATTTGTCACATTACTCACCCTTTGACTCCTGTCATCACCCTAGTTGTGATTATGGCCCTTCACCATCCCAGCGACATTGCATCGCTCGTGTAGCCTTTAATTGTATAATAGTGCTAATGGAATTGCCTGGCGACAGTAGCATTACTCATTCCAATTCAAAGCATTCCCATTGCTTCCGCCCGAACGTTTTCTGACAAACGTGACAAGTTTTAACTTCATTTCTTTGCATTTGTTTGGTGAGTTGTTAAACGTGTTATCGATAACCTACCATTTGGCAATTCAAGCGTTCCGCTTTTCGATTTTGCGCGAGCGCCACGTGCAAAACATAGGATTTATGCTTATTATACAACAGCTATAATTGTGTTCAAAAGTGCACAGAGGTCAAGGTTCTAGAACGAGTAGCCTTCATACGTTTAAGAAAAAATAATATCACAATTATCTAGTAAAAACTTGTGCGTTTATTTTGTCCCAATGGTACCTTATCAAAGATTGTGCTAGTCAGCTGCAATTTGTCAACAAAAAGTTGGAATTTTATCATCTAATCGGATTTTCAATCTCATTTAAGGCAGCTGCACATGCAACAATTAAACAGAAAGTGGTGAGTGAACTTATGATTTTTACGCTCTTCTTTTTTGCTTGCCAAGCACCCAAAAAATTGAGTCCACTGGGATAACACTTCAAAGAACACCAAATCCGAACTTGAATCCATTTCACTTTAACGACGTTTGATTTCACAATACATTCATTATCCAGCCAATATCTAAATCACTGAATGACATGTGGTATGGTACGGCGATATTGACATGATCCTAACCTTTATGCATGAATATATTACCAGTTTCTTGCGTTGAATATATCAATGTCCGCGAGCAAATCGAGCAATATCGGTCCTTTAGATTTTTGTTTGTATTTCTCATCGAACGTCTTCGTGATACTCCACGCTTACAAAATAACATACAACCGGCGTTATAAATATAGACTATGTATTAGCTGTTAATGTATGCATATAGAAGGTCGAGTAACAGGTTAAAAGCTCCGTGGTATAACGTCACGTCAGTTTATTATCGAGTTCCATTTTTTCTTGTTATTTTTACAACTGCCAGTGCTCTATGCATTAGACTGTCAATATTGCTTGTTGAATTCTGAGAAAAAAATATGTGTCCTTGTGTGATTAACAACCAATTTTCATCATAAAGTTGGCAAGTTATATGAACAAGGTGCTACCACATGTCGTGGTTCCCATCCGTTAACTATTTCATGCGGGAATGTTTGAGTTTGTGAAATGTTAATAACAACTCATCTTACTTTTTGTGCTGTCAGTGTGGTGCCTGGTCTGTTTCTCTCGAATATTAGAGTAGAATTCATAGCTTGTGCACTGGTTTTTTAAAGCTGCAAATGTCATGTTAGCTTCCCATTCAGTCGGGTATTGTTGGGTAAAACAAGAGATATAAGCGGATTTAGCTCAGTGGTAACGCACTGGACTGTCAATCCAGAGGTCGTGGGTTCAATCTCCGGCATCGAAACTTGACATTTCTGAAATATTTATGATATGACATCTAACCGTGTGGTCTGCAAAGTATCTGTGTAAAGGTGCCAGGAAGCTGTCTATCAGTGTAATACATCGGGTACATTAAAGAACCAGACTGTCTATTCGAAATAAGACCTAGGCGCACTTCTGCAGCGCCGGACATGCCTGCATTTCATGCATCTCTCTCCCTTCAGGGGCTTTCTCTCAGTCTGTTCCTCTGGTCAGATCATGCTTTATCTACACTGGTAGAGGATGCACCTACGCCCTTGTGGCTGCAACACTATAATGTAAAGTGCCTCGCATGAAAAAGGAGCTATATAAATCTGGTATATTTATTAATTTATTGCCACGTATTCGTAAACTCTTGGTTTTTTTAAAAAAAACATGTAATTTCACCACACACATGACATTTGGTAGACTAGACAACACTTCATCTTCTATAAGTGTGTATGTTTTGTCTCATGGAATGTGATCGATTTAATTACAGCTAAAAACGTTCGATTATTCACATCAAGTGGCAGTATAATTGTTATAACGGAAATACAATCCAACCAGCTTCTATATGGCAACAACGTATATCGAAATTGCACAAGATGACCTCGTCTGCAAAAGTAAATAAAAGTAAGCATTTTAAGAAAGACAAGGCTTATAAATTGCATAAAACCCAGGTTTATAAACCAGTACTTCTTTTTATTCTGATATTAGTTAATGATGTCTTAATTAACAGTTCATAGCCATATGTAGGAATGTGTGTGGCAAAATATTAACACAAGGACCGCACAACGACCGCCTGTTAAATAGTCATTTATTTTATTTAGTTTATGCCATTTACGGTAGATTAATATGTTAATATGCACAATTTATTCAGGTCATAAAATATCAAACAACGATGCATCTCACTCTATATTTTCTACATTAGTAGAACTATGTGGCAATTCGGACGATCCATATTAAAGGTACTGAATTTCTATAAATGTATCATAGGCTCGGTACGAGCGTATTCTAAACATTCTGATAACTGAGCGATAACTTTTTATAGGACGGTCTGATGTTTTTCAAGTCAGCATTAAATTACAGTTAATGTGTAGAAAACGGGTCAGATTGCGTTAACACTTAATAACACTGTGACAGTTCAATTGCTATTGTCAGACACGTATTGCTAGTGTAATACAATAACGGAGCAGCAAGCAAACAACATATTAAGTGTTAAGATAAAAACCATACTGTATCAAAATTCAAATCATTGATTCGACAGCGGAAGCAGTCTGAAAAATATCGTATCGTGGAATTTATGAGGAAGTATCAGTTCATCCTCTAGAAGAAATGGAGCTGAGATTCCTTTCAAAATTAATGGAAATTCTAAACATATCGAAGGTGTATGCATCGATGTGACGTCATTGGTTGTTAATGGTATCACGCACATAACTCTTTAAATTTATTGTTGCAAGATCAACAACAATGATACGACTTTTTAAAATTATGTACTATTCACTGGCATTTCAACGTCATACGTTAGTGGTGGCAGCGCTTAGCCATCCACGCAAGTGACAGACAAAGAATATAATATCCGTATTTCCCTAAAAGTATATTTCAAGTAAGCCTATAATGCCTCACGCAATGAACCTTGTTACAATGTCTAAGGATTCGCTTCTTACATCGAACGTTGAACCAGGGAATATACTAACAAATTCAGAATGGTATATACGTATTGACCGATATAGAAATGCGATCTGGAAGTCACGTTAGCCGTAATTACATCGTAGTAAAACACATTCAGCGTAATGAAATGATGGAACACTACAGCATGGATTCCTGTAATTCGCGTGTTGATACATCTCCATTTTATGCCCATTAACGGTCAGCGGGCATTCCCCGGATAGAGGTAAGTTTATATCCCGCCACAATTTTTACGTTTTAACTTGAAAGATTGAATGTTAAGTGTAAGCTGCCTGTTGGACATACGACAGTGGTGTGACGAAACTTAAACAGTTTACTGTTACTATAAAACCTAAACTTAAAACAGCTCAAACACATACACACAAACGTACACACACGTTTCATACTCATTTGTTATTTTTGAGGATGATAAGTGTGCTTTAGAATAATGTCCTGCATTTATAATGCATGTATAGATAGTTTTGTAGTAGTCGACACAGTCCGGTTTGTTATGGATACCTCCTCTTATATTGTATAGTTGAACATGTAAGGAATGCTCTTTGGAATTAAGTACGAGGGGCGTTCGATATGTAATGCCTTCTTGGTCGCAAATTAAAAACTTTGTTTATATCTGGAAATACTTTTACTTTTCTAGAACCATTTAACATTCGGTAAAATTGATTACCGGGTTGTTTTTTCTGTTGTCTTTTTAACGGCTTAGTAATAGACACTGAGTTTTTTTACAAATAACTGTCCATTAAAATTTCATTTCGAGAAATAATCTCTTCCACAACTATTATGCAATAAATAATGTGAATCCATTCCATCAAACATGATTTGCTGTACTTGGTTGCCATTATTTGTACAAAATAATATAATTTTCAAGTTGCGAAATTAGGTGTCAAATTAAGTGCAAAAATCATGTTGTTTTTCAATAAATCATCTTTTTGTTTTTTGGCTAGAATTTTGCATATCATATATGGATGTATACCATAGAGCACCAACATTAATTTCTGGAAAGAATTTGCGAACAAAATAGAATTGATATGATGTTACTTGTGTGTGAACAAACAAGCATCATTTGGTATAAATCAGAGTGGTCTGCCTTGTTTTTGATAGTCTTACTCGTAGACAACAAATAATTTCATTTTGATTAAAAGTTCTGATGGAAACATAAGGATTTAGTAATCGTATAGTATATTACAGTATAATGAAGGCCGATATTTACTTTTCTAAACCAATACTGCAAAGATGACACAAATTTGATAACAATGAACATAAGGCCAGTGTACTCGAGTATACCATCTTCTAAGAGCCATAAATTACTTATTTGTTGACGAAAAGCTATGTAATTTTTCAAATATAGAAAAGACACATACACCTTTTGGACAGTAATTGTAGAATTCTTCTGAATATTTTCATTGAAAATGCAAATAACTTTACATATCGAACGACCCTCGTTGACACCTGAATAAATCCAAATAAACCATTTGTTGTCGAGTTGACTTGTTGCATATCATCATCGGCTTTAAATGATTATATTTTAGATCATTTTATTACAAACATTGTATGCTACACGAAGCAGAGTTAAATAAAGAATAATAAGTATGGGTAAATGAATGCACCCAAACACCCTGTTTTGTAAACCGACAGTACTATCGGCCAGTCGCATATGACTTGTGTTAGATCGCACCAGTCAGCTGCAACTTGTCAACGAATTTTATCATTTAATCGGATTTCAATCTCGTTTTAAGGCAGCTACACATGCACTAATTAAACAGAAAGCGGTGGATGAACTTGTGTGGTTTAAACTATATTTTTATTGATTGCAAATTCATGTACAAACAGGCCATTAAAAATAGGTCCACTGGGACAGCACTTGAATGAACACCAATCAAATTAAACTTCTATTTCATTTTAACGACGTTTTGATTTAACAATGCATACATTATCCAGTCAAAATTAAAATCACTGAATGAAATATAGTACAGTAGGGATATATTGAGGTGATCCTAAGCTTTATGCAGGCCTATCTTACAAGGTTCTTGTGTTGAATATTTCAATTTCCGCGAGCAAGTTGTGCAATATCGGCACTTTAAATGTGTTTGTATTTCACATCGAGCGTCTTCGTGATTCTGATTATCCCTGCTTATAAAAACATACCACCCTACGGGTTATAGATATAGATAAGAAATAAGCTGTTAAATAATTCGAATAGAAGACCAGGCGTCAAGCTAAAATCTCCGTTTTATAACATCAGGTCAGTTTATTATTGAGTTCCAATTTTCTTGATCTTTATACGTTGGCCGTTGGGACATGTACTTGTGATATGTGATTTTTCTTGTGTGCGCATTTTGGGCCTTTTATTTTGAGTGTTGCCGTCCATGTCCGACTTGTTATTAGAGAGGTTGCGATTCGAACGTGTACGACTACGTGTACGTGTAGCTACCCGTACATGTATACGTACACGTTGCAATTAAAATTGGCTTGCGAAACACAACGTCTGCGTGTAACATCACATGGCAGTTGTAACATGATTTTTTCGTGAAAATGATAATGAGTTTTTGTATTAACTCACTGAGACTACCGGCGATAATATCTTGGGTTTCCCGTGCATATGCATACCTGTGTGACGTAGTACACAATATATTGTCGTCTGTCACACGTCCGTTACATGTAGAAACTACACATACCTGGATGACGAAATACCCAAAAATAGTATTCACGTACACGTACACGTTACACGTTGCCTTTCGCAACCTCTCTATTATTTAACGGGTTTTACGTGTAAGAAAATAGCATATTGGTTCTAAAACAAAATACTATTTAGCCATATGATATTATTAAAAAGCTGTCTAATATGTCTTTCCTTCCACGTTCACTGGGTATGTCATTCTTTGCGGTTGAAACCGATCCGCCAACATTGAAATTCAACGTGACTTGAGCACCTGCGTCTCGTTTAAAAAAACGTTCTCAATAATATAGCTGGTATTGTGCGTCCACGATAAAATGAAATGTGGTTTGGTATATTCCACACAGGTGGATCAATCGTATGTACATAATTTATCAGTGATGTTTTTAGTAAAAAACTGATCATTTCTGTTTACTTTAGTAATTTGTTACACCAAGTTTGCAATAGTTGACCGAACCGATCTATGTTGGTAAACATTTCCATATCCTGGGAGCACTGTATTAGTTTGGTGTATGTTTTAAAGCTATAAGGCAGTTAAAGGTGATAAATCATATTTGCTTTTAATATTTAAAGCTAAATATGAGAGTATCTAATCATAATGGTGAATACGGTAAAACAGTTTGTTATACATGTCGCTGAAATGATATGAAACTTGTATCATCGGAAAGTTAATTTAAGTGATATTGCTGTGGGGTGATTTTGTGGTTGCGTTTGGGCATTGTCTGTGCATCTTGTTATAAAGTATTCTATATAAATTTGTAGTGCTGGGCATTGTGTCGTGTAAATAGTGGGATGTGATATTTTAGTGTTGTCTGTGCTCGGCTGTTTATGTTGAGTGCTGCCTTCCCTGTTCCATATTTTATTATCTTGCTATATTGGAATAGATTCGACACAATCCGTGCTTATTTCTGTACAATTTTGTATAATTTTATCATTTAGCACGGGAAAATGTAGCTGATAGAATATATCGATTTTCATCATCTATGTGTTATGGTTAAAACTCACTTTCACATAAACGAACACACTTTTTATAATTAGGAAAGGATAACCAATGGTATGATGCCACAATTGGAATGTCGCAGGCATATTCTAAATTTGATTGTTATCATAATCGACCTATACCGAATTATGTGTGTGTCAAAGTAGAATATTGTACCACCGCGAATCGAATAATATTTATGCTCCCACATCTTTGATGAGGGGGTATGTTGCTTTTCGCATGTCAGTTGGTCTGCAACATCAGTCGGTCTGTCGGTAGACCAAAACGTTTCAGATTAATATCAGGAGAACGCTTAACATACTTGGAGGTTGGAGAGCAAATATTAATGGTCCGCATTTTGATGAAGGTAGGTGAAAAGTCAAGATCGTCCTGACTTTTAAATTCAAGGACTAGAACAATTGGTTACCGGTCAATAACTCATGATCAGACGCGTTTAGGTTCTTTAAATTTGTAGGAGGTTAGTCACCATAATTATAAATACCCTTACTGATCTGAAGGTCAATACATATCTTGTTATATTATAGGTACCAGATCAAGAGACGGAGATAATCAAGGGCTAGTCGTGGAAGAAACAAATTAAATGACCAATACATAGCGATATGTACAGTTCAGAATTATGGAATTGAAAAATAGTTATAAATACTTGAATTTGAAGCTGCTAGCATTGCGGAAGGAATTTCAGACACTCGTAATAAAATTCGTCAGACCAAAACGTCTCGTATGAATGAAATACTTAATCGTGATAAGTTTGTGATCGACTGAGACCGTCATAATTGTGTGATCATCCGTTTCTTCTGTCTAATTGACCTCCGTTTGTTAGAGATAATCATGATAATGGCTCAGGTATTGTAGTAAATGTCAAATTGGTGAACGTAGTGTATTCGAACATCGAAGAAAACGTTTCGCTGATTTCTATTTCAAAAGTACATATCCATTAACTCACAAATCAAAATACCACTTATTTTGTAACTATGGGGTTTCTTGTGATATCCTAATCCTATCAATATATATACATGTAATTGAAAGTACTGCCGAATCTTCAGACTTAAAAGGTATCAATCTTATGGTCACTCAGCATTAACATCCGAAAGATCCTTTTTCAAATGTTTCTACAAGTACATAATGCCAAATTAACCTGATTCTCGGTGCAAATTATACCGTAGAGTATCACCGTTTCCATAAACATATTAGTATGCCGAGCATAGTGTGAAGATGTCGGATTATTGCCTTGTACAAGACTTACCTTACTTATTTTAGTGGGCGGTGTAATTATGTTACTTGCCAATTTACATTAATTAGTTCGTGATTAATTATTTTGCTTGATTACCTTTTCTTCAGTCTTCTCGCCCTCTTATTTTCGTTGCGGTGTCGATATTGTGTTTATACTCGTGATTATACTTTGATTGTACGTAGCAACAAACGTGTTTAGTTATATATCGAACAGTGTCCAAATCCTTCAATATAAAAACCATGACAAAATATGTTAGTATGATCGAATAACTGATAGTGCTTATTTGAAAGTTTCGTTAGTCCTAACTATGACATTTTACAGAGTCATATCTAACTTTCTCTAACTTTGATGCCGAATACATAAAACAGTACGTTGTATTTTATTAAATTTCGATTTAAGGAATTTAACACGCATACTTTTTTAATATATACCCAAATGATTTAACTATTAAATAATCCTATATTATTTCTCTAGAATGTACATTTTATTCACAATAAATATCCATTACTTATATTTAATTGGGTCTTTGTCTCCCTTATTTCTTAGAAATATAGACTTGTACACTTTTAATGTGTTTATCTACCGGCAGCCATATTACTATAACGATGTATCGTCATCCGGTAGACAAAGAGGATCTCATCTACGTCTCACGAGAAATGGGATCCTGACAAATCTCTGGGGAATAAAATGAACACTTCATAATATCTCCCTATATGGCTTATAACGAACACAATTCAAGATCACAGTGTGTCATTTATTGCTAATATGACTAGTTTGAAATATCAATTTCTTGGAATATGGGACTCGTTCTGTGTCTGACTCTTGCGTAGAAGGCTATGCGCTTCCGCCGTTTCTGTGTGACTTTGGGTTGTCTGTGTGCTACAATATTTATTGAATGCCTGTTTAGCCGAACGTTTCACTCTAAAGTATCCCATTCTTCGTGAAGCTTTCATAGAAACTCACTAGGAATCCATTTCTCTTGTGCCAGAGATGGGACCCCATAAGATCGCGGTTTGACTTTCCTGTTTTCGGAAGGTTTGGGCCACAGCATCGTCTTCGACCGTGTCTTTTACATGTGTATACATTGCCAGCTGCTTGCAGTTGAGCACAGTACAAGTAATATTGTTAGGCGAATTAACTGTCGTATGTGCTATCCACGAAAACATACAAAGCAAACAATTTTAAGCAAACTAGGAATAAAAGGCTGGAACAGCTTTTAGAATACAAAAAATGTATCTACTTAAATAAAAACAGGATTTCTTTCTAGGATTGCGAATGTGTTTGATACACTATTACAAAACAACTGTTGGGATACTACTTCATAGCTATAATAATTCGCTAAGATAAATACAAAACAAGCCATCTGTATTATTATTCATTCAGTGCTCCATGAATTCGGCTGTTAATATGACTTGTTAAATTCTGAGAATTACATAATAATGCTCCTGGGAAGTGCAACCGCTTTTCATTATTAAGTTTGCCAGTTTGTCAACGTTTTGCAACAACATATCATGGTTTCAACAAATCATCTATTCCATGCGGAAATTACTAATTTTGTAAAACGTTAATGACAACAACTCAGTGTCAGTGTGGTGTCTGGTCTGTTTCTCTCCAAATCGACGGTACAATTGATATCATGTGCTCTGGTTTGTTAAGTCCGCAAATGTCATGTTAGTTTCTCAACCAGTCGGAGATTGTTCGGTAAAACAAGAGTTTGACATGTGTTTTTTACAATTAATGTCACCACACGGATCACATTTGGTAGACAAGACCACGCTAAATCTTCTATAATTGTGTTTGTTTTGTCTCATAGAATGTGATCTATTTAATTACAGCTAGGTACGTTCGGTTATTCACATAAATTGGTGGTATTATTGTAATCATGGAAATAAAATCCAGCAAGTTTCTATGGCAAGTATGTTAATGTCTGTCGAAATCGCATTTGATAACCACGTCTGCAAAGTAAAGCATTTTAATGTTAGGTAAGACCAGACTTATAAATTCCACAAAACACAGGTTTTAAGATCCATATTTTCTTTTATTCTGATATTAATAAATGTTACAGTTCATGGTCATATATACGTGCAACAGTATTAACACAACGACAGCTCAACAACCGCCTGTCAAATAGACATTAGTTCATGCCATTTACGGTTGATTATTTATACAAATATGCACACTTTTTTAAGGTCATAAAATATTAAACACCCCTCTTGTTAAAGCATCTCACTATACAATTAAACATCAGTAAAACTACAGTCCAGTTAGGAAATAGTGAGAGTGATGTTGCCGTTTATGTGTACACAAAAGATTACAACTATTGTCTGAATCGGTAGTGCGAATATAGTATGTTAGTTTAGCATTGAAATTATAACTGTTTGCACAGGCTTTATAATTGGTTTTCACCGTAATAGTTGACTTGACCACAGCGTCTGTTTATTCTTACCCTGACGGGACTATATTTGGCATTTCTGCTAATCCATATTCAAGGTACTTAACTTCTGTAATTGTATCCAAGGCTCGGAACACTGCACGTAGGTGTTCTGAAAGTTTGCAATTATTGAGATGTTGTTAATCCTGACACGAGCAACAACACGACGTTTCTCTCCGTACTGGATGAATAAATGTAATGAATGGGAAACGTCTTCCAGGAAACATACTAGTAAATTCAGAATGGCATTAAGGTGTTAATGGATATAGTAATGAAATGTGGATGTCATGGTAATAGTTATTGTATTGTAGTACAAAAACTCATTGCGGATTTTGATGTTATTGCCGAGTAAATGAAACTACAGTATGGGTTCCTGTATAAAGATAGTTGTGAGTTGTTAGATCTGCATTTTTGTATGCCTATTTGTGGTCAGAGGGCATTCCCCACAATTATGAAAACAGTGATAATACGCCACTTTTTTTATTACAAATTATTTGAAAGATTGAATATACAGTATGAGCCCAGTCGTACCATGCCTGGTGGAAGCACGAATGGGGTGGTAAATGAGTTCCTGAAACATAAACATAAAACACGTTTGCATAGCCTTAGGTATCGTTCAATGTTTCTCTGTCGTCGTTGTTCTATTGATAACGTATGTGCAAAGCATCTAAAAACGACTTAATGCTGCTCTATGTTTAACATTGGAGACAATTAAAATATATGCTGCCCTTCCAAAATTTAATTTAAAAGTTCTATATGTATCTAGTCTTAAGAAATTGTCTTAATCACTAAACCATATTTGCAAATGTATTAATATTGCTGTCATTAATATCTCTCATAGTTTATACATTAACTTATACATCAAAGTTTCATGTTGTTTAATAATGTTGTGCCAATATTTGACTATTCTTATTTGTCTTACATATAACATAGGATACCTGGCAACTTCACCATAAACGGCTGCATCTACTGTTTCAGTAGCCAACAGCTACTAGTAACTCAAGCACTCGCACGCTATATACTCAATTGTTATTTATATATGTATACGTCCGTTGCAGAGTGTTATATTTTAAAATTACCGGTATGTTTCCTGGAGCACTTTCCCAACTCATTATATTTATTCATAAAGTTCAGAGGAATGTCGTGTTGATGCGCGTGTCATGATTTACAACATTTCCACCATAATTTCAACACGGTGGTTCAACGTACGTTTTATTTATGTCCTACATGTATGACGTCTTCAGAAGCGAATACTTAGAAATACATTGTATCCAAGTCCATTGTGAGAGGCATTATATAGGCTTACTTGAAATATCCTTTTGGGGGATAATGAGGGTACGTTCTGTGTATGTCTTTTGTGTGGATGGCTATGCACTGCCACCTCTAAAGTATGACGTTGAAATACCGGTGTTTTATACATAATTAAAAACATTCGTATTATTGTTGTTGATTTTGCAACAGGAAATAAGAAATATATATAGATGTACAACGACCTTCGAAATATGACCTTTGGGCGAGTTCATTTGCTAAGGTTGAAACGATATTTACCTTTTTTTTCCAATATATTATGACTATATCTTATGCATTCACGTTATCTTTCAAGTTGACAGCGTGGCCTAGTGGATAAGATGATCTATACTCTGAACTAGTCTGTACTCAGAACATTTCTTTTCATATAGGCTGTGGGTTCGAGTCCGCTGCTAAACTCTTTTTCAATAATTTTATTATTATAATACATGAGTGTTTTTCATATATTTTATTACTTAATGAATAATAAAATTATAGTTAACGTTAAATACAAAGTTGCTTTGTTTCGTCTATTTTACGATTTTAGCCTGCCCTGGATATTGTATTTATTGCTCAGATGACAAACGGGTTGAATTACAAAATATTTACATCATTGGTTTCGCTGGAATTAGAATTGGAATCACCACTCTAAGAATATTCTTTAGAAACTTCAACATTAATAAGCGTTTACTCAGGTAATACAGGGAGCACAGTTCGGGTGACCGTTGACCGATATCTCTGTTCAACAGTCTTGACGTGGGAGTGTTTTCAAGGATTAAAATACAGAAACAATGTACAAAGGAAATAGATATATTTTAGAAATTTACATGTATATAAAAATAGACATGCACGCGAATGTTTTATTTAGCAAAATTTAAAAAATATTCAAAATGGGTGGGATTCGAACCCAGACAAAAAATCTATTTAGTTTCATAAGCAGTAGCTTAGCCTACTGCGCCATGGAGGACGATGTAAGCTACAATTTCAAATAATATATTTCTTTTACGAATACACCCCTTTTACCTGGATTATTTCATTATTAAAAGTACAGTTACGCCCGAACGATTGTGGTTTATCTATACGTGATACCACTAACGGACAATTACTACACATGCCACGTGCAATGATCACATTCAGAATTCCCATTAAGTTTAAAAGCAATCGCGGATGCTTGACTTCTCGAGGATGAACTGATACTTGAAACTTCCTTAGACATTCCTCTGCTTTAGGCAGGCTGTTTCCACGGTCGAATTAATGATTTTCAGTATATATTTCATCTTACACAATTGTGTTGATGCTTGCTGTTCCATTATTGTATTACACAGGCAGCATACGTATTTGACAATAGCAGATGAACTGTCACTGTGTTTGCATGTTTGTACACAAGTTTTAAATAATTACATAATTATAAAAGACTTGTTTTAAACACATTAACGGTATTTTAATGTTCATTCGAACAAAAATCCGACCTTTCTATGAAAAGATATCGCCTGTAAATGGCATGAACTTATGGCTATTTAAAAAGCGGATATTGGGCTGTCGTTGCGTAAATATTGTGTACACATCGTTGTATATATGGACATGAACTGGTACATTAATTAATCGCAGAATGCAAGAAAAACGGTTCTTGAAAACTGGATTTTATGGAATTTGTACGTGGTTATCTTATGTGATTAGAAATAACAAGAACAAATGGAACTTACTGTTAAAATGACGTGACGTTGTAGCATAGAGATTTTAACTCGACCTTCTTTTATTATAAATTGACAGCTGATAAATTGTCTATATTTAAAACCCCGGTTGTATGATTCCGTAATCGGAATGTATTACGAAGACGTGTCATGTGACAGAAAAACACAAATCTAAAGGACCGTATATATATTTAACGCAATACCCTTGAATAACATGTATACATATAAAGGTTAGGATCAGGTACATATACCCGTACCATACCATCTTTTATTCTGTGATTCAGATATTGTCTAGATTCTGCATGGAATGTGAATTCAAAATTAAATGGATTCAAGTTCGGATTGGTGTTTATTTAGTAAACCCAATCTTTTGGGTTGTTTGCACACGAATTTGCAAAAAGAGAGTGAGTTTACTCACCGCTTTCTGTTTAATTGTTGCATGTGCAGCTGCCTTAAAACTATACTTGTCATCCTATTTGGCATCCATTTATGGATTTAGTTTACTTGTAGTTATTAAACGTTCAGCATCCATTTGGAGCTGGACAATTTCATCCAACATGGTGTTTGTTTTTATGATGACATAATTGAACTGCTGAGACCAGGATATGCAAACATAAATGAGATTGAAAATCAGATTAGATGATAAAATTCATTTTTTTTGTTGACATATTGCAGCTGACTGGCACAATCTGGGATAAAGTACCCCAGGGACAAAATAAACGCACAAGTTTTTCCTAGATAATTGTGATGTTATTTTTGCTTAAAAGTATGGACGATACACGGGTTAACACCAATCTGAGGAAATTACAGCGTTCAATAATACGTCCCGATACCTTGATGACATTTTAAATATTGACAATCCTTACTTTTCTAATAAGATCGTAGAAATTTACCCAGCCGAATTAACACTAAATAAAGCTAATTCATCTGATACACGCGCATCATTCCTAGACCTTGACCTTGCTATAGAAGCAGGTCAAATTGTTAGTAAAATTTACGACAAGAGAGATGATTTTAACTTCGATATTGTAAATTACCCACACTTGGATGGAGATATTCCACGGTCAACTTCATATGGTGTTTACGCTTCTCAATTAATCCGTTTTGCTAGAGCTTGCTCTCGGGTGGAGGACTTTAATACTCGAAATCTTTGTATTACTAATAAGTTACTGCAACAAGGCTATCGCTTCCATAAACTTCGTAAAACGTTTGCAAAATTCTATAGGCGTAATTCAGATCTCATTTCTAAATATGGTACTAATTTAAAGACACTTCT
Organism: Spisula solida; assembly: GCA_947247005.1. Classification (NCBI taxonomy): domain Eukaryota; kingdom Metazoa; phylum Mollusca; class Bivalvia; order Venerida; family Mactridae; genus Spisula; species Spisula solida. The sequence goes on along the minus strand of OX365957.1, from coordinate 38,121,491 downwards.
GCGACAAGGTCTGTCTCAGCCTGAATTTTATGGTGATGTGCTTTACAAATTTCGAAGGATTCTGGGTCATAGCCACTTTCATGATGTGTTTCTCAAGATCATAAAACGTTTTCTGAGTAGAGGATATGACCCTTTAATTTTGCAACGGACTGCATGCTTAGCAGTGGGTCCATCTACAGCTCACCGCTATGCTTCTTATTTCATTGTGCGATGACCGGAAAATATACAGACTCTATGATATGCCTAACCTCAAGCCTTTGTGGACGGCTGGCATTGATGCCTGTCTGTTACATTGTCTTGTCGTACCCTTAAATGTTTTGCTCTCTTGTTGCTCTGACTTCTGATAGGTCATTGAGTACTTTCTGTGCTACTCGATGGTTGTATTTTATATAATGTTTCATGTTTTACATTCTTTTATTACCGGTCACTGTGGCCTTTTTGTTAGGGGGCATTACATGGCGGGAAACATTTATTTACACTGTCCTGTTCTATAAGGTTGTCTATTGGGTAAGTGTGAGGTTTGGTGCACTGTAAAACGTTTAAGCCCCCAGTGACAAGTGTTACTGTCCGTTCCAAGGCGGAAGCCCTTTAGTCAACCTTCCTCTGTGTATGTACTGTCCACTTTATAGTATAATTGGAAAAAATACAAAAATATTTGGCCACTGTGCCTTTTGTTAAACTTTATTAATTTTGTATGTGCCATTCTGCAATTGCGTTGTCCAGCACAAGGCTGCTTCGTATCTTTCAAAATTGCATATACTCAGTGTATGTTGTGGATTGTCCTTGTGGTGTATGTTTTGTCCGGTTGTTAATTTCTTACCAACTGGCTCTTGTTCCGTTTTGGTTTGACTGGCTTAAGCAGCAGACTTTCGGAATTGGATGCCCGGTTTTGTATTACATGTTCCTGTGCTAGTTTTTTATGTATGTTCCGCGCCTTTTCGAGTGAAGTTGTATATTTTCTATGCCTTTTTGTTCTCGCGTGTCCCGCGGTTTCTGTTGGGGTCGGTGCTACTTCCGGTAGTTTCGTATTTTGTTTAATTATTATAATATGGGTTTGTATCTGGATTTAAACGCCAATTCCGTTTATAATCGAGTTTTTCATTTTTAAATAATCGATAATATGCCATAATTTCTCAGTATTTAATTTTTTGACCGGGGCCAAAAGGAGCTAGGAGTTAACTATTTATTCGTATTTGCCGGTTGTCCTCTTACTATTTCGTCCCAGCGGTTCGCATCCTACCGGGTTCGTTCATGAGTCTATGTACAGCTGTGGAGTTATGGATGTAGTGTTCTGTCCCCTGAGGTCATTTATTGTAGTTTTAAGTCCCCTACCGGTTTTTAACCGGAGGGGACTATTGGTTTGTTGATATGGCAACATACATATTGACAATGGCTTTACACCGGTGGGAGACTTTATACGTCATATCTCGATTTGTTCAATTACGTCATTTTACTTAATGAAACTGGGTCACTCGTTTTAAGGTTTTCAGATTTTTTGTTGCTGAAATCGGGCCTTTCAACATTTTAATACTGTTACTTAACTTTTAGACTGTAGGCTGCTAAAACTATGTAGTTCAGCAGTTTTACTGTTGTTACTAGGTCATTCAGCGTGGGCTTTCTGCCTTTTGTTTGCTGAATCTTTTTTATTCAGTTTTTAACAATGAGACTAGGGGCGTTTAATTTTCTTGGTCGGTAGTGTGTTGGGCACTTCTTCGTTTTAAGATTTCTTACAGCTAAAGCGGGGTAATATAGTCCTTTTGCTGTGGAAACTGGGTCATTCAGCTTGTTAGTAGGTCATCCCACTATACGGGCCTTTCAACGTTTTAATACTGTTATTTAACTTTGAGACTAAAGGCTGCTATAACTATGTAGTTCAGCAGTTTTACTGTTGTTACTAGGTCATTCAGCGTAGGCATTCCGCCTTTTGGTTGCTGTATCTTTTCTACTGGGTCATTCAGCTAGTTATAATTTATTATACTTTTCGACAGCTTGGACTTGGGCGGATCTGCGCTTGTTTAGTTGGGCATTGTGCTTTGTGTGTTTTTAATGTTTTCTGTGCTCGGCTGGTTAAGTTGAGTGCTGCCTTCCCTGTCTGACTTAATATACTCTTTTTGACATATGTGCACTTTGTCCGGTTGAGCATAAAACCTATGTTTTTTATAACGTGGCGCTCGTGCAAAATCGAAAAGCGGAACGTTTGTATTGCCAAATGGTAGGTTATCGATAACACTTTTAAACACTTATCAAACAAAAAGCAAGACACGAAGTTGAAACATGTCACGTTTGCCAGGCCCCAATTCCACGAAAAAACTTAAGTTATTGTTGCTCAGCTGAGACTGCTATTTTTAAAACATATTGTGTTGGTTAAATGACTTTTATGTATACTTGTATATATTGTTTCATCACAGTTAGATGCCAATTTAATAGAGCAATACATAATAAATCTGATTTTTACAGAAAAGAGTGCTTTAAAGTTATAAACGTCTAAGGTAAAAACTTAAGTCTGTTATAACAGGCTCAAATACGAAGTATTTTATTGTTCCTTACTGTTGGATTTACAAGAGCATTTCTTACGAAAGTCACCTATTAACACATTATTTAGCAATAAATACACAGTTTCTGGTAGCAATCTACATCTCAAGACTATAATTGTAGATATATAATCAATTCTAAATAGCAGTCTCAGCTGAGCAATAACTTAAGTTTTTTCGTGGAATTGGGGCCAGAAGCAATTGGAACGCTTTGAATGGGAATGAGTCGTGCTGCTGTCGGCAGGCAATTACATTACCACTTTTATACGATTCAGGGCTACAAGAGCGATACAATGTCACTGGCGTGGTGAAAGACCGTCCTCACACAGGGAGACGCCGGCTATTAATCTGTAGACATAGCGGAACTATGCACATACTCCATCGCAGTAATCGCTTCCGGTCAGCCATAACCGCAGCTAGGGTGATGAGAGAAGTCAAAGGGTGAGTATGTGAATCGGGCCTCTAGCGGTTACATTTTTTCTTGTTCAGTTATGTGTTTGGTATTTTGATGTTTTTATGTTTGTGCTGCCTTTCTTGTCCAATTTATTATTATCTTTTTGCCGATTGTATCATTGCATAAAACAGGGTGATTGAGTGTATCCCTTTTCATTGTACCAAATATCATCTTCTAAAATGTTCATTTAAAGCGGGTGGTGGTAAACACTGCTCAAAAAAATTTAAGAAACACTAACTTTTGGAGTTAGCTTGGTCATGAATGAATAAATACAAGCAAAATAAATTATTATATAAAATGAGCATGTGAATGATATCTCACAAACAAACAGCAACAATCTGTACTATTATTCAGTTAGTGATCCGGTCATTCAGATGTCAATAAAATATACAATATACCAGATTTATATAGCGCCCTTTTCATGCGAACGCACGTTCAAAGGCACTTTACATAATTGTGTTGCAGCCACAAGGGCAAAGGTGCATCCTCTACCAGTACAGATACAGCATGATCTGACCAGAGGGACAGATTGAGAGAAAGCCCCTGAAGGGAGAGAGAGACTTTCGATACAGGCATGTCTTGCGCGGCAGGAGTGCGCCGAGCTCTTATTTCAAATAGACAGCCTGGTTCTTTAATGTGCCCGGTGTATAGCACTTCATGGCACTTCCAGATACGTTGCGGACCACACGGCCAGATATAGCGGGAAATATTATAAATATTTCAGAAATGTCAAGTTCCGATGACAGCCCAGTGCATTACCACTTAGCTAAATCCGCTTATAATACCAGTTGTGAAATTATAAGAATAACATAATATTCCTTCATTGGAAGTACAACCTCTTTTCATCATTAAGTTGACCAGTTTTATAAACATGATGCTACAACAGGTCAAGGTGTCCATCCATCAACTCTATCATGCGGGAATTTCTAATTTTGTAAAACGTCAATAACAAGTCCTCTTAGTTTTTGTGCTGTCAGTGTGGTGCCTGGTCTATTTCTCATGAGTAGCAGGGTACAATTTATGGCATGTGCTCTAGTTTATTAAGTCCGCAAATGACCGTGTTAGTTTCTTATCAAATCGGAGAGTGCTCTGTAAAACAAGAGATTACCATGTGTTCGTAAAATCCTGTCTTATTACAATTAATGTCGCCACACATATTGAGTACACAGTCTTATCTTCTATAAGTTTGTATGTTTTGTCTCATGGAGATAGATATCTTTAATTACAACTAGATACGTTCGGTTACTCACATAAATTGGCGGTATTATTGTATAAATGGAAATCAAATTTGGCCAGTTTCTATGGCAACCACGTTAATGTCTGTCGAAATCGCATTTGATGAACGCGTCTGAAAAAGTAAAGAATTCTAATCTTAGTTAAGACCAGACGTCTAAATTCCACAAAACACAGGTTTCAAGACCCATATTTTCTTTTATTCTGATATTAATGAATGCTACTGTTCATGGCCATATACATATTACGAAGTATTAACGCAACGACCGCCCAACAACCGCCTCTCAAAATGTCAATAGTTCATGCCATTTACGGCATATCATTATGTCAATATGCACAATTTATTCAGGTCATAAAATATTTAACAACGGTGCATCTAACTATATATTTTATGCATCAGTTAAGCTACAGTCTAGTTAGGACATTGTTAGAGTGACGTTGTCGTTTATGTGTACACAAAATATTACAACCAAAATCAGTACAGGTATAGCGAATGTAGTATGTTAGTTTAGCAATGAATATATAGCTGACTGCAAGGGCCTTTACAAATCTCTCACTCTATTCTTACCCTGATTGGACTAAATGTGACATTGTGGCTAATTCATATTAAGGGGAACTTAACTTTTGTAATTATATCCTTGGCTCGGTACACTGTACGAGGGGTATTCACAATTTTCTGATAACTGAGCGATTACTATGCATAGGAATGTCTGATTTTTCCAAGTGAGCATAAACTTACCGCGAATTATAGTATATGGGAAACAGATCTTTTTATGATATGTATTATATATAAATTGTGTAAGCACTTAAAAACCCTATGGCAGTAAAATTGCTATTGTCCAACACGTATGTTGCTTGTGTAATACAATAACAGAATGCAAGCACAAACAAAATGCAAATCAAAGATTCGAAGTGAAAGCAGTTTGAATAATATCAGTGAATATATGAGGACGTTTCAAGTAACCATTCATCCTCGATAAGAAACGGAGCCGAATTTCCTTCTAAATTAATGGTTAATCTGAACGTATCGAAGGTGCATGCAATGTGATCATTGCACAAGGTTTGTGACGTCATTGGTCGTTAATTGTATCACGCATATCTCTTATAATTTCTTGTTGCAAGATCAACATGATACGACTTTTTAATTCTGTACAAAGCACTGGTATACGGAAGTGGTGGCCACACATAGCCTTATACACAAGAGACAGACGAAGAACGTACCACCCGTATCCCGCTAAAAGTACATTCAAGTAAGCCTATATAATGCCCCGTACAACGAACTTCGAATACAATGTATTTCGAAGTATTCGATTCTTAAGACATCAAACATGTATGACATAAACAAATCGTACATTGAACCAACGTATTGCAATTATTAAGATGTTGTAAATCCTGACACGTGCATCAACACGACGTTTTTCTCTAAACTGGATGAATAAATATAAAAAGTTGGAACAGTTCTCCAGGAAACATACTAGTAAATTCAGAACGGCATTAACGTATTGACCGATATAGTAATGACATGTGAAAGTCACGTTAATAGTAATTGATGCCGTCCGGGGACGTGAGAATAAATCCAAGGCAATAATACTTTGATCGCATATATATTCTTTCTGTATATTTCTGTATACATATAACTTCAAACAAATCTCTATGCGTCTAAATTTACAATACGACTCCAAGTCAACTAACGTCAACCAATATCAACCAATAGGAATATCGTCCTGTGAAGATACAAAAGAAAGACTATAATACACATATCTTACACACGCCTTTCTACAACTCTCGCAATACTTCTCACGCTCATTCACACTATAAATCTCACTGACAGCATTCTCACACTTGCTCAATCTCTATAGATATCACATCATTACTTATTACATAATATAGCATTACTAAACATTCCTTACATTTAACGAACATTACTCTGTGAACAAGTCACCTGTTATACATTAATTACATACTCAATAAATACAATAAATCTACTTACAATTCAATAACTGACCATCCGAAATATCTCATCAGAAATACAGTACAGATAAACTAAACACAGCGCAAGGTCGGGATTTGTGTTTTCTCTTCTTGTTGCGAAATCAACAACAATAATACGACTGTTTATAATTCTGTATAAAACATCGGTATTTCAACGTCATAGAAAGAAATCGTCTTTTTTATTTAGTAGATACACTTTTTGTATTCTAAAAGCTATTTCAACTATTTATTCTTAGTTTGCTTAAAATTGTTTTATTTGTATGTTTTCGTGGATAGCACATACGACAGTTAATTCGCCTAACAATATTACTTGTACCGTGCTGAACTGTAAGCAACTGGCAATGTTTACACATGTAAAAGACACGATCGAAGACAATGCTATGGCCCAAACCTTCCGGAAAGTCAAACCTCGATCTTATGGGGTCCCATCTCTGGCACAAGAGAAATGGATTCCTAGTGAGTTTCCATGAAGGTTTCACGAAATATTGGATACAGGCATTCAATAAATATTGTAGCGCACATACAACTCAAAGTCAAACAGAAACCGGGGTAGCGCATAGCCATCTACGCAAGAGTCAGCCACAGAACGAGCCCCATGTTCTAAGAAATTGATATTTCAAACAAGTCATATTAGCAATTAATGACACACTGTGGGCTTGAATTTTGATCATTATAAACCATATAGGGAGATAATTATGAAGTGTTCATTTTATTCCCACGGAGATTTGTCAGGATCCCATTTCACGTGAGACGTAGATGAGATCCTCTTTGTCTACCGGATGTCGATAGATAAACACATTAAAAGTGTATTATGATTATTTCGTAAGAAAATGTGCAAGTACAAGTCTATATTTCTGAGAAATAAGGGATATAAAGACCCAATTAAATATAAGTAATGGATATTTATTGTAAATACAGTCTTCATTCCAGACAAATAATATAGGATTATTGAATAGTATATATCCTGTGGGTATATATTAAAAAGTATGCGTGTTCAGTTCCTTAAATCGAAATGTTATAAAATACAACGAACTGTAACATTTATTCGGAATCAAAATTAGATATAGCTAGATATGACTACGTAAATGGCATTGTTAGGACGAACGAAACTTTCAAATTAGCACTATCAGTAATTCGATTATACCTGTTTTCTTCATGGTGTTTACATTAAATGATTTTGACACTCTTTGATATATAACTTAACACGTTTGTTGCTACGTACAATCAAAGCATAATCACGAAAAAAATTAATAAAAACATAACATCGACACCGCGAAGACAATGACGAGGCGAGAAGACTGAAGTACTTATAGCTAATCAAGTAAAAAATTATCACTAACTATATGATGTAAACTGGCCAGTTAGATAATTATTAAGATGATTACACCGCCTACTAAAATGGTAAGTTTTAAATGTACAAGGCAGTCATCCAACATGTTCACAGCATAATATGCTGATACGATATAATTTGTACCGAAAATTAGGTTAATTTGGGCATTATTACTTGTAGAAACATTTAAGAAAGAATCATTGGGATTATAAAGATGAGTGATTGATACCTTTAAATTATGAAGAGTCTACATTAGTTTCCATTATGTATAATGGTAGGATTAAGATTTCACAGGAAACCCTATATTTACTAAATTAGTGGTACTATGATGCGATTTGTAAGTTAATGGATATGTACTATTGCGATGACAGACAGCGTTTTAACGTAGGACAAAAATTAGCATTCTGAGTTATTGACAGGCAGAAAGTATGAATATTTGACACAACGTACGACTTATCAAACTGACATCAGGATAATCCAAAGAAGTGTTCATTAGAGACATACGCTAGTCCTATGTAATTATGGTTGAAGGATCTTATCGTTATACCTGATATCAGTTTAATTGACCTTAACCATTTAACGCCATACATCCCATAATCTTTCCCAACTACTAGAAATTAGAATTCTACGTCCACTGAATTGCCATTTATTACAATACATAAGTCATTATCAAGGTAATCCCTAGAAAACGAAGGTCATTGGCAAATTAGGCAGAGAAAAACAAAAAAAACACGCACTTACTGTTTCAGTTGAACGCAAACGAACTCAATTATAACGATTAACCTTCTTCAGAAATACAAGACGTTCTTGTCTTCTTGTTTTTATTTCGCCTGTCTGGAGTTCGTCCCGCCATGCCGGCAGGTTCAAATTCTAGGATAATTCTGAACTGTACTTATCGTTATTTCTTGCTTGTCCTTTATGTTTTCCACGACTAGCCCAAAGATGTGGGGGCATAAATAGGATTCGATGCGCGGTCGTACAATCTTCTACCCTGGCGCACACATAATTTGGTGTAGGTCGAATTGGATTACAATCAAATTTCGAATATGCCTGCGACATTCCAATTGTGTCACCACGCCCTTGGTTATCCATCCGTTCTGTCTATAATGATAATAATTATCACTATTTTGTTCGTTTAGGTGAAAGTGAATTTTTACAATCAAACAAAGATAATGGAAATCGATATATTCTATCAGCTATATTTTCCCGTGATGAAAGGTAAAATGATAAATAAATAAGCACGGATTGTATCGGATATATTCCGATATATGAAGATGATAAAAATCGAACAGGGAAGGCAGCACTCAACTTAAACAGCATACCCCTGAAAACACAAAAAACATCACATACCACAATTATACGGCACAATGCCTAACACATACATACAGACGACTTTATAACAAAAACAACACAGACAATGCCCAACCAACTATAAAATCACGACACCCAACAGCAATATCATTTCAATTTACTTTCCGATAATACAAGCAATTAATTTTATATTATTTCATTTTTACCGTAATCACCACTATGTATTATGTACATTATGGGCTATTTGCTTATTCTCTATTAAGCTTGGAATATTAAAAACAAATATGATGTATTACCTTTAACTGTCTTATAGATTTAAACTATACACCAATCTACTATAGTGCACCCAGGATAATGTAATGTTTACAAACATGGATCGGTTTGGTCAACTGTTGTAAAATTAGTTTTACAAATTACTAATTAAAAGTAAACAGATATGGACAGTTTGTACTAAAAACATCACTGATAATACATGCACATCCGATTAATCAACATTTGTGAATTATATTAAACTTTCCCGCATTTCCTATCATCTTGGGCGCACTATCCTAGCTATATTATTGATAACTAATTTCTAAACGCGACGCAGGTGCTCATGTCACGTTGAATTTCTATGTTGGCGGAATGATTTCACCGCAAGGAATGCCATACCCTGTGAACTCAGCTGGAAGGAAAGGCATATTCCACATAATTGTAATGAAGTGTGCGCACTTCTGTCTTTCAAGTGTAATTTGGTGCAAACAGAAGCGTACACAAATTAACATGGTCGTGTTGGGATAAATTGCTATATATTATAGTGTTTAGACCAAATGTGTTTTTTAAATACACGCAGAACCCGTGAAATGATAATACTCGGCCATGGAAAGCGGCACTCAACAGACAAATGCACAAAAGTCACAAAAGGCCATAACAAGCCAATCGCAAGTACATGTCAAAATGGCAAACGTAAAAAGAACAAGAAAAATTGGAACTCAATAATAAACTGACCAGATGCTATAGCACGGATATATTAACCCGATTACCGAACTACCAAGAAGTAGACATACACTATGCGGTCATACTGCTTGTTAGTATAGTAAGTATAAAAAGTGACATAGAAGTCGTGTGTGCTTTAATAATAATTGTGTCATCTCGTGAAGAAACTAATTAATCTGGGGTTCGGAAATAATTGTGTACCATAATTACATAGGACTAAAGTATGTCGCTAATGAAAACTTCTTTAGATTATCCTGATGCCGGTTTGATAAGTCGTAAGTCGTATCAACGCAATAGTACATATCCATTAACTTACAAATCGCATTATACCACTTATTTTGTAAATATGGGGTTTCTTGAGAAATTTTAATCCTACCATTATACATAATGGAAAGTAATGTAGACGCCTTATAATTTAAAGGTATCAATTTCTAGGTCACTCATCTTAATAATCCGAAGGATTCTTTCTCAAATATTTCTACAAGTAATAATGCCCAAATTAACCTAATTTTCGGTACAAATTATATCGTATCAGCATATTATTCTGTGAACATGTCGAATGACTGCCTTGTACATATAAGACTTACCATTTTAGTAGGCGGTGTAATTTTCTCAATAATTATCTTACTGGCGAATTTACATCATATAGTTACTGATATTTATTTTACTTGATTAGCTATAAGTACTTCAGTCTTTTCGCCTCCTCATTTTCCTCAGGGTGTCGATGTTATGTTTATATTGTTTTTGTTCGTGATTATACTTTGATTGTATGGAGCAACACACGTGTTTAGTTATATATCAAAGAGTGTCAAAATCATTTAATGAAAACACCATGAAGAAAACAGGTATGTATAATCGAATTACTGATAGCGCTAATTTTAAATTTTCGTTCGTACCAACTATTACATTTTATGAGTCTATGAGTCATATCTTGCTTTATCTAATTTTGATTCCGAATAAATGTAACAGTACGTTGTATTTTATAACATTTCGATTTATTTTAATATATACCCAAAATATTTAACTATTCAATAATTGTCTTTCGCATATGTTCGCTTCAATAAAGTACGCAAGTAGCCAAATCGTGTTTGGTTCAATTATTACGTAACTAGCCCAACTCATGAGTCTGACGCTGCTGACAACATAATGACAACATACGAACAACGTGACTTCGTCATTTACAAAACAATTGTTAAGATACTAGTTCATAGTTTTAATCATCATTAGCTAAGATTAGTAATAAGCCATCTGGTGTTCTATTAATATATTTAGTAATCTCAACATTAGGCTTTCAATATGATTGGTTGGCCAGTTAATCACCTCTGGACTAAAAATGCCATGGTTTCCATCCATCAACTATTTCATGCGGGAATTTCTAATTTTTGTGAAACGTAAATAATATATCTTACTTTTCGTGCTGTCAGTATGGTGCTTAGTCTGTTTCTCTCGAATGTTATGGTAAAATTCATTGCATCTGCTCTGAGTCCGCAAATGTCATGTAAGATTCCCATACAGTCGGGGATTGTTCGGTAAAAAAAGAGTTTGGCATATGTTTGTAAAATCTTGTTCTTTTTACAATAAATGTCACTACACAGATGACATTTGGTAGACAAGACAACACTATATCGTCTATAATTGTGTATGTTTTGTCTCTTGGGATGTGATCCATTTAATAACAGCTAAAAACGTTCGATTATTCACATAAATTGGCAGTATTATTGCTCTAACGATGTATTAATATTGGGAATAAAATCAAGCCAGTTTCTATGGTAGCAACGTTATTGTATGTCGAAATCGCAAAAAGTAAATCATTTTAATCTAAATTTAGACCCGCCGTATCAATTCCTCAAAACCCATGTTTCAAGACCACATTGTCTTTTATGCTAATATTAATCATTGTAACTACCCATGTCCATATACTTGTGTGACACAATGTTAACACAACGACCGCCCAACAACAGCCCGTCATATAGTCATTAGTTCATGCCATTTACGGCGGATCATGATGTCAATGTTTGAGGGCTTTCTGAAAATTTTGATAACCAAGCAATTTAATTACTTTACATAGGAAGGGCAGATTATTTTCCTGGTAAGCATTTTAAAATTACCGTAAATGGGTCGAAAACGGGTCTTTTATAATTATGTATTACTACAAATTGTTTTAACTTAATAATACTGTGACAGTTTAATTGCTATTGAATTTTGTTGCCTGTTTAATGCAATACCGGATGGAAGCAACAAAATAATTGTGTAAGCCGATTAATATACTGTATCAAAATGAAATCATTTAATCGACATTGAAAACAGTCTGCAAATATTGTGTCATTCATGTGGAAGTTTCAAGTATCAGTTCATCCTCGAAGTAATGGAGTCGATATTGCTTTAACAATTAATGGAAAACCTGAATGCATCGATGTGATCATGTCACATGGTATGTGACGTCATTGGAAGCTAATGGCATCATACATAACTCTTATCTTATAATTTCCTGTTGCAAGATCAACAACAATGATACGACTTTTTTCTTTAATTCTGTACAATGCACTGATTCTCCCCGCTTAGGGAAACATAATACTCTGTCAGGGTTATAGATATAGACAAGATACCAGCTGTTAATTAGTTGAATAGTAGGTTAAAATATGATGATCTAATTCGAAATATCAGTTTATCCTCGAGAATAAATGGAACGAGATTGTATTCAAAATTAATGAACACATCGAAAGTGTATGTTGAACATAGTAGTTGACGTCATTCTCCGTTAATGGTATCACGCACATATTTTATAATTTTCTGTTGCAAGATCAACAACATTGATACGACGTTTATAATTCTGAACAATGTATTGGCTTTTCAACGTCATACGTTAGTGGTGGCAGCACATAGTACCCTCGCTACAGATAGACGAAGAACGTACTATACATACCCCCTAAACGTATATTTCAAGTAAGACTATAATTATAATGCCTCGCACAATGAACTTCGAATATAATGTATTTCTTAGTATTCGTTTCTTAATACATCATACATGTATGACATAAATACATCGTACGATGAACCACCGTATTGCAATTATTGAGATGATGTAAATCCTGACACGCGCAACAACACGACGTTTCTTTCCGTACAGGATGAACATATATAATGAATTGGAACAGTTCTCCAGGAAACATACTAGTAAATTGAGAATGACATTAATGAATCGACCGTAAATAGTAATTACATTGTATATAAAACACATTCAGCGGAATGAATTGATGGAACTCTACAGCATAGGTTCCAGTAAAAACATATGAATTCGCGTGTTGATAGATCTGCATTTTATGTGTACCCATTTGTGGTCAGCGGGCATTCCCAGGAATCATGAAAAACTGAATAAAATTTATATTCCGCCACCCTTTTTACGAGTGGTGTTCCAAAAGAAATGCAACTTTATGCATATCTTTGTACTTTCGGGATTTTTGCGCTTCAAACTTGGCATGAATACCCATTAGACTATAGTCTTCTCTTACGTTAAAGTTGGTTGAAACCCATTCGAGAGTTTGGTCATAGTGTATGTTTAATAAACACTTACTCATTTGTACTAAGCAAAAAACGTTCGAAAAAGGTTATCGCCAAACTGACTGAAATTATGCCTTATACATGTATCAAAGAAATGTCTAAACTTATTTTAAGTAATAAATTCATGCTGACCATTTAAACTTATCCATTTTTTTTCTCAGTTGATATTTTCATGCCCAATAGATATACCATAACTGTACAGTAATAAGTATGGGTAAAGGAATGCGCTCATACACACTATTGTGTACACCGAATTTAGTGATGGCAAGTCACATATGCCTTATCTAGGATTGTACCAGTCAGCTGCAACTTGTCAACATCATTTTGATGACATGCGAATTTGGTCATCTAATAGGATGTTCAATCTCGATTTAAGGCAGCTGTACATGCATCAATTAAACAGAAAGCGGTGGATGAACTTGTGGTTTTTTTATCTCTTTTTATTGATTGCAAATTCATGTGCAAACAGCCAAACAAAATATGTCCACTGGGACAGCACTTGAATTAACTCCCATTTAAACTTGATTCTATTTCATTTTAACGATGTTTTGATTTCACATTGAATACATAATCCAGTCATATAAAATCACTGAATGGAAGATAGAACAGTAGGGATGTATTGACGTGATCCTAACCATTATGCATGAATATCTTACAAGGTTTTTGCGTTTGAATATATCAATATCCGCGAGCAAACTGTGCAATATCAGTCGTTTAGGTTTGTGTTTGTACTTGTATGTCACATCGAGCGTCTTCTTAATTCTCTCCGCTTACGAAAACATACAACTCAATCCGGGTTCAAAATATAGACAGGATATCAGCTGTGAATATTTTTAAATAGAAGTTTGGAAATCGCGTTAATATCTCCGTGCTATAACATCTGGTCAGTTTATATTGAGTTCCAATTTTTCTTGTTCTTTTTATGTTTGCCATTTTGACGTGTACTTGTGATTTTCTTGTTTTGCACCTTTCGTGCCTTTTACTGTTGAGTGCTTCCTTCCGATATCGATTGTTATCATTTCACTGGTTCTACGCACAGGTAACTGTATCATCAATAAACAGTACCTTAAATTTAGAATTCTTATACAAGGTGTATTTCCATGAATTGACCAGGTATCAAAAACAAGAATTGGCTTTCGATATCTTCATAAAGTAATTATATTCGTAAAAAACATGACTATAACTACTTTCATGCGAAATCCCATCGAAATTGGTCAAGTACATGTAGTTAAACAGTTATACCATAAATACTTTTCACGGTGACCAACCGGTCACTGGGGTGGACTCAATAAAAACAAAAACACGGAAATATTGAGGAAATCACCAGCATATGTCGAATTTACCGTTGTGTAGAAACATAATAATGCGGTAAAATTAAAGAACGAAAAAGTTGGAACCGATTTACCTGGTTGACACATGTTCACTTGAGTGAATGTATACGTGTAAGCCGAAAAACGAATCGTTTGCATATTTAAATGTCAAAATGACTCCATGTTTCTCCGAGCGTTCCGAATGATGCGCGTGATTTCCTTTTTGTAACAACGATTTTCATTGGTTGATTTCATTGGGATTTCCAAGGACTTGGTAACCAGCGTACAGACGATGTATACTACGCCAATGAAAACGACCGTTATAAAATACGTTCTAAATACCCGTCAGACACACTAAAAACCACTACAGTCGTTCCTACAGCGTTTTACGCCCTCGAAAAATAAAATCAAAGTTTAAACAATGAATTATATCGTACGAAGGTAAATTTAAGCATGTTTTCGAATGCTTTCGATTCACAAAGATGTTTTTGATCACCCACAGCTTTAAATAGATTAATAATGCCGTAAATGCTTTAAATTATGAAATAAAATACACCCAGTGACTGTACGATCACTTCTCCGGGAAATATATCTTGTATAAGAATTCTAAATTTAACAAAAAAATTTTAGGTACTGTTTATTAATGATACAGTTACCTGTGGTTCTACGTGTATATAAATAACACTTTCATTTTGTTCTAAAAACTCTATATGATAAAGCAATATATTCTAACAGGACCATGTTAATTCGTACATGATTTGTTCTGCTTCTGTTTGCAACAGATTATATTTAAAAGACAGATATGCGCACACTTCATTAAAATTCTGTCGAATATGCCTTTTCTTTCCAGCTGAGTTTTATTGAAAGGCGCCATAACCGGCAACGTTCATTGGGTATGTTATTTTTGCGGTTGAAGCCATTCCGCCAATATTGAAATTCAACGTGACCTGAGCATCTGCGTCGCGTTTAGAAAATAGTTCTCCATAATATAGCTGGTATAGTGCTCCCACTGATATAAAGAAGGGGGAAGTTTGGCATATTCTAAAAGGGTGGATCAAGCGGATGTGCATGATTTATCAGCGATGTTTGATGGTGAATATTGGTTGAAAGTTGACTGAAAACTATGCACGTAATGAAAATTTTAGATAAAGAACATATAAAATAAGTAGAAAATAGGAGATTTAGTGAATTCTGACTGCCATATTTTATATAGAAGTGGTTTGTATACAGGCGTCTGTTTGTAAAAAGGAGTCGAATACTACACCAGGCGCAGGGGTACGCCTGTTGATAAACAGTAACTTTTAATCAAACAGAGTATGGTGTTTTTTGTGGGTCAGAATTATGTCTCTGTGTTGGTTCTACGGGATGCAATGTATTCCAACACGGCCATGTTAATCCATGCATGCTTTGGTTTGCTTCTGTTTGTAACCAATTATGCTTGAAAGACTGAAGTGCACACACTTCATTAAAACTTCCAGTTGAGTTTCATTGAATGCGCCATTACCACTAAAGTTCATTAGGTATGGTATTCTTTGCGGTTGAGACTATTCCGCCAATATTGAAATTCAACGTGTCCTGAGCACCTGCGTCGCATTTAGAAAATAGTTCTCCATATTATACCTGGTATAGTGCGCCGACGATAATAAGGAAAGGGGGGGGGGTTGGCATATTCAAGAAAAGTTGATCAAACGGATGTGAATGATTTATCAGCGATGTTTTAGTACAAACCTGAACATATATGTCTACTTTAGTAATTTGTAAAACAATTTTGCAACCGTTGACCAAACATACCCATGTTTCCCAGCAGGCATTATATATCGGGCCGACATTGGACCGATATTGTTTGCAATGTTGGCCCAATATATGATTTAGATACCGGCCAAACAGCAGATTTGCAAAATTGGCGTCATATCGGTACGATAACAGTTCCGATATCGTGCCGATATTGAACTTATATTAAATCGATACCAATTTTCAATATCGATCAAATATCAGATTCAAATATTGGACCATCATCAGATTGTATATTCCAGTTTCATTTAATAACTTTTTATTAAGTTACAATAATTAACTGCCAACGAGTAAACCCAGTAAATTGTACCGGAATGCCAATTAAGACAATACAAATTGTACAAAAGAGCTATTCATATCGCATGTTGTTTGTTTAACACGTGCAATGTACTCATTTCCAATAAGCCAAATTATTTACTAACTTTTATTAACGCTAATCAGGAAAGACAGGGTTTAGCGTTACGATAGTCAAACTCTAAGCAATACCTTATATTAAATAAGTGAAGAACATAATAACATAATAAATATTAACTTATACTTGTAAAACATTGACGATGATGAAACAATTTTAGAAATACTTTAAAGGGAGTAAATCCTGCAGAAAATGATATTTCAGTATGCAAGCATTGGTTTGAATTCGGGTTTAATTAGATAGCACCGTTGGCTTGATCATTGAGACATATGCATAATTATGCACATTTATTCCGTCATTAAATTAAGGCTTAGGGGATACACCTATATGGGCTTGCCGTGATAAAACCCATATGTAACTTATATCTTGGACTGGATATCGGACTGCCAATATTGGTCCAATATTCAACTCATGTCGTGCAATGAATATCAGTTCCCCTATGTCATTCCAAAGTACAACCAATATTGTGAAACTGATATCAGCTGATACAACCAGTGCCATGAAATGGATATCAAATACCCAATTTTGGTCCGATATACAACCAATATCATGAAAATGATATGGGATGAAAATAGCCATAAAATTTAATTTCTTCATCGATTTCTATGAAATATACGCCACACTAAGGGGGGAATTATTTGCTTTCCATGAAATATAAAATCTATTTTAGCGGCTGTGCCATTTTATCCATTTCCCTGTGAAACCTTGGAACATGTAGGCTTCACAGGTAAATAGAAAAATTGGTAAAGCTGCTGAGAAATATCTTATATTTCATTGAAAGCAAATGTTCCCCCCCTTAGCGTTGCGTACATTTCATAGCAATCGATGAGTAAATAAAATAAAAAAATACGTGGTATCGCTACTAGATCTGATAAAATCCGTGCTTATTTACGTATCATTTAAGCAAGGAAATAGTTAGCGGTAAGAAACTATCCATGTCCATTGTCTTTATCTATGTTTTATTGTAACACGTCACTTTAACATAAACGACGGAAAGGATAACCAAGGGCGTGGTGACATAATTGGAAGGTCGCAGGCATATTCGAAATGTGATTGTACAGTCCAGTCAGGGTAAGAGTAGAGTGACGCAGCGGTTGAGCCCACTATTACGGTGTAAAAGCAATTATTAAGGCTTAAACATACAGCTATAATTTCAATGCTAAACTAACATACTATATTCGGACTACCTGTTAGGACAATGGTTTTTATCTTTTGTGTACACATAAGTGACTACGCCACTGTCACAATATGCTAACTGGACTATACATAATCGAATTGTGTTTATTTGCGATCGACTGAGTGCGTGGTATTTGGTTTTTTTCTCTGCCTAATTTGCTAATGACCTACGTTTTCGAGGTATAACCTCGATAATGACTTAGGTATTATATTGTAGTTAATGTCAAATCGGTGGACGTACAACGTCGAAGTGAACGTTTTGCTGATATCTAGTATTTGGGAATTATTATGGGATGTATGACGTTAAGTAGTTAAGGGCAATTAAACTGGGAACAGGTATAATGATTAGATACTTCAACCCCTGGTTTCCTGTATTTGTAGCTAGATGACCGTACATTTAGACTGCACACTGCACGAGCCGGGTAAGCGAGGGTTTGTCGTGGCGTTAACACAACATGCACCCACTGGTTTAACCATAAATCCGATTTACTTGGATTTGGCACAATAATGGAATATAGCCGTAGACATACACTGTATAGCAAGTATAAAAAGTTACATAGAAGTCGTGTGTGCTTTATAAATAATTGTGTTACATCGTGTGGAAACTAATTCATCTCTATGGCCTCGTGTTTGGTAATAATCTATCATCTATCCACAACAATGACATAGGACTAGAGTATGTAACTTATGAACACTCCTTCCGATTATCCTGATGCCCGTTAGATAAGTCGTACATCGTGTCAATTAACATGCCATTAACACATACTTTCCTGCTGTCAATAAACCGGAATGCTAATTTTTGTCCTACTTCACTATCAGTCTTCGCAATAGTACATATCCATTAACTTACAAATCGTATTAAAATACCACTTATTTTGTAACTATGGAGTTTCTTGTGATATGCTAATCCTACCATTATACATAATGTTAAGTACTGCCGACTCTTCAATCTCACTCATCATTAAAGGTTGGTTCACACTATAATCCTTTGTACCAGCGTTCTTCAGCGTTTTAAAAGGCGAACAAATGAACCCAAACGTCGGTGAAATTAAATTCGCAAGGAGGAATATCTTGGTTCAAACTGCGAGCATTGTGACGCACGTAACCTTTTGCGAACGTTTCCGCCCACTTGACTATGTTTGACAGTGGGTACTCGCGCTTGACAATGTTTGCCATGTTCCGTTGTACAAAGTTAACCCAAGTTATAGGAACGTTGTAGAAAGTTTATCTGCGTTAATAAGCTGCGTTTCTTGCGTTCCTGGCGTCTGATGCCTGTTCAGTTATGCTAGGGATAGTTCGCAGACGTTTGTCAACAGCGTGGAACTTAGTACAACTTAATTCAGCGCCCTGCGTACAACTCACACCAACGATTACAGTAGAACTTCGATGCCTCGAACAGTACTTGCCTCGAACACCCTAGATGCCTCGAACTGGTTCTTCGGTCCCGGCAATTTCCCTTCTATATATTCATATGGTAAAACAGTAGATGACTCGAACAGTATCTAGGTCGAACACTCGAACTGATTGGACGGTCCCTTGCTATGATTTACCCGTAGATGAGTCGAACAATACAAGTTTTCGCATCTTTCATTGACAGTTTTAATCCATTGTTCGACTGTGGGTAGTCGGCGACAAAGTGTGATAATTACCTAACAATTGTTTGTGTTCGCCTGCATTGTATAACGAGTTTTAAACACTTATACATCCATTAAATAACATAATCACAACATAAATAGTTATTGAAGACTGCCCCAGGAAAATGTAACTTAATTTTTATTTGCTAATAAAAGTCAGAAACAACAATAAATAGGAATAAAATAATCAATTTTCAAAGTATGTAAGAAGAATATGTTACATTTCCATTTATTTATTTATTTGTAGTCGAACTTGACCTTGGACATGACAATATTTTGCGGGTCGCTGATTTATACTCGTACATATGCTCTTTAACAGGAAACCTTACACATGTGAACACTCGAAGAGCTTGTCGGGGATTGACATCAGTTCGTACTTATACTCATGCATATTCTTGAATACCATAGATGCCTCGAACAGGTAGAAGGCTCGAATTATTTCCCCGGTCCGAAGATAGTTTGAGGCATCGAAGTTCTACAGTATTTCCAAACGTCGACAGATGTGTTGCATGTTAAATATTTTCCACGTTCGTCTGTGTTCATAAGCGAACATCAACTTTTCTAAACTTTCAGTAACTTTTACAAGCGGAGTTTAACGTTTACCCTAACCTCGAAGTGTAAAACCAACTTAAAATTAGCAAGCTGTCTTATCCTATAATGTTTCTACAAGTACATAATGTCTGAACTAATTCTCGATACAAATTACAAATGTATACCCTAAAGTAGCACCATATCACAGTGTATAATTACATTGTACTATTAAGGCGTATCATTTAAGGAGGCGGTGTAATTATCTTACTGACCAATTTACGTCATTTAGTTCCTG
The DNA here is from genome assembly GCA_947247005.1 of Spisula solida. Lineage (NCBI taxonomy): Eukaryota > Metazoa > Mollusca > Bivalvia > Venerida > Mactridae > Spisula > Spisula solida. Next base: position 38,100,958 of record OX365957.1, on the reverse strand, counting down.
ATAAATTATTTTGCTCTATTGGCTTCACTCTTTTCTTCTCGCCTCCTCATATTCCTTGCGGTGTCGATGTTTTATTATACTATGATCGTGTCTAGTAATATATCGAAGAGTGTCAGAAACGCTTTTTGTAAAACAATGAAAAGAACATGTGAGTATAATTGAACTACTTATGGTGCTAATTTGTAATTAACGTTCGTCATTTTACAGATTCATAGCTTTGTCTAACTTCGATTCCGAATAAATGTTACAGTACGTTGTATCAGACCAATACTGAACATACTGCTCCTGTACTCGATGTCGTCTTGAAAAGAAACACAATTAGTATTATTCAACAGTTTTCAAATATAGCTCCCCATAAAGCGACAGGAGTCAAAATATCACAAAATACGCCCGTATAACCAACAAATTGACATATTAACCAATTTCTTGTAAATTGAAGGACTGCATTCCGAGAAGGCCTGTGCCGATTGGGCCTATAATCGAATTTTGTCTAGATATTATGTACATGAACGTTGTCACCAAGTTTGAAAATGATCAGATAACTGTTTTAATTAGAGTACAGACATAATCACAGGATGCGCCGCCGAAAACACACACACACCTGCCACATAATACTTCCAGTTTCAAACGGTCGAATAAAAAAGGTTTTAAACTAAAATTGGAATATGAAAACAGAAATAATCATTAAATATTAATAAATGTATAATGTTGATATAATGTTCGTCCATCGTGTAGTCGAAGATGACAATGACTTCATCTAGTTCGTTGATTGGGCATGTGTGTCCATAGATGACTTGTTAGGCCAATACAGACATGGAAATTCTTTCCACAGGTTGGACACATGTGTTCGGTGCAGTCTGTTGTTAAGGTGTTTGCTGCCCTCATCTTGCGTAACGTACCTTCCTCATGTTTATCCCAATGCGTTCTGCCACCGAGAGTCTAGCTCCTTTAGCGATATTTGTGCGCCAGGTAGTGCCATCTTCAGCAAGTACTTCCCAGATGTTGGATTTAATACCGAATTTCTTCAGTGAGGACTTGAACGGGTCTTTGTATCTTTTCCGCTGACCTCCCGTGGTTCGTGATCCATTCTGTTATTCATTGTACGGAGGTGCCTTGGTATTATTTCGTCTGTCATGCGAGCGATATGGCCTGTCCAGCCAACGTGTGATTGTTGCAGAATGACATACACAGAAGTGAGGTTAGCACGTGACAACACTTCTGTGTCTGGAACCTTGTCTTGCCAACTTATATTGAGTAGTCTGCGGATGCAGATCATGTGGAAACGATTTAGTTTCCTTGTGTGTCTAGCATACACTGTTCATACGCTGTGTCATCGTCAAAGCCGTTTGTTCTTTGAAACCTTACAGGTCCACGACTCAGTTTGAGTCGCGTTCGATTTATGACAAAACGCACGTTTTCAAAAAATAATCTTTGGCACACTACCAATTGGACCATATTCTATCATTATACAAAAAAACTGTTTTCCAAGAAATACCATCATAAACGTCGATTCTTGCAAACCTCTACACTTTCACTGTTTTCGCTTACGATCGCCATTTATTTGATTGGGATAATAACGAAAGGGTTCCGAAACGAACCACGTGATCAATGTTTTCATTTTTTAAGATTGTCGTCTGCGAAAATTGCAATATTTTTTGTGCAAATAGGAGTTTAAAGATTTATAGCAAAAACAATGTGTTTGTTTTTTATGTAAAGGTATATCTAAAGGTTTTAGTTAATTTTAAGACGTTTTCATCAAATAACAGCTCTCGCTTGCACCTGTGATAAATTAATTATTCAAATTAGCCACCGAAGCTGATCAAACGCGGAAGTAAATAAACTTTAAGCAATATATGATTATCAGTATGTGTCACATTGACTGTTTTATGACAAAACCTTTGAAAAATATTACATCTATATTAAATGGTTGTTTTGGGGCGTATTTTGAACAATGAACTTGCATTTAAGGAGTTAAGGTATTTATATAAGGCAAAAAAATGGCCGCCATAAGAAAAGTCACAGTTCCTAAAACGCTCTGTTTGCTTTACAGAATGTAACTAGGTACAAAATAACTTTACAAATAGACATATAATGTCATTTTACTGTTTTTGATGTATGTTTCAAGCATTAAATAAAAAAAAACCTGAAAAGAACTTACAGTTAAAAAAGTCCTTTTTTTGCGCACTTGCTGACAATATCGCAAAACAAAATCCTCATGTAACACAATTTTTCAATACATTAAAGTGTCCTCTAGGTGCTCCGGGTAAGGAATGTTTCACTTCTAATGTAATTTTAATACAGTAGTCATCAACAGTACATCACTATTTTATCAAATATAGAATCGAACAAATGGCTGAGCTGTCAAAATAAAGTAGTCCCAGTGGAAAGTATGGTGTACTAAATGGATATTAAATGTATACATTAATCCTGTGAATGTGTCATATAAACAGAATCTACAGTATCTGAAAAGAATGAAAATACACTTTATCATAGTATATTATATAAATGTGTGTGTTTTAGTATTGTTGGCAGCAAGTTTGTCTTTTAAATGTTCATAGTAAGTGTTGTTTAGAAAAATTATTTGAATGTCTTTTTTGAAAGTCATTGCAATATCATGTTATCATTGCACTAGCGTGAGGTTTACATGAAAGACTGAAGCCATGGTGATACAAGAGTGCAGAGACTCAGATACCTGAAATCTGGTGGTCTTCTGGTGCAACTGCATGCATAGTTGCTTTACACCAGTGACTTACAGCTTACCAACACACTACTTAAATGATAATGTAGATGTTTAACAATATAGAATTTAAAAAAAATCAATTGTGTACTATACGTAACGTAATTATGATACTGTCAAACATATTCAAGACAACCTGGCTACACCAACCAATATCAGCTAAGCGGTCAAAATATAGATTGTCATAGTTCATTAATACGTTTCCATTCAGCTATGACATTGAATGTTTTAACATAGACCACCTGATCACAAACACAACTTTCTGCTATTTGTAAAGATGGGTGGTTTACACAGTTTCACTGTATTAGTCAATGTTGCCATACGTATTATACAACAGTTACAATGAATCAGCACAATGAGCAGCATATAAGGCTTGTACATGTACAGAATAAATGAGAAACAACATATACTTTTTAAAAAAAGCTATTACAATAGTATGCAGTCAATTACATGTGATATTTGTTAATCAGCATCAGATGGGGGTTGATATATTGGTAATGCAGTCCGTAAGACAGCTTTTATTTTCAGGTTTGCGTCATTATCCTTGTGGTAGTGTGTTTGAATCCAGATAATGATTTCTAAAATAATAGATAGCTATTGTTGCTGTTGTTACATTAACAATAGACAGATGATATGCACGATGTTTTAGGCTACTGATAGATGTTTTTAACAGATAATTATATTTTTACTGAATACTTTATTACCTATAAATCAGCAAACTCTAAGTTTCCATCCCTATAATCAGTTTGAAGATCTCCAACGTCTAATACTTCCTCATCATTATCATACTGTATCTGATAAATAGCAGATGCTTCACCATCGACACCAGATACCAAACCCAAAACCATTCCACAGTACCATCGCTCTATACCATCACCGATTTCCCATTTGTGACGTATTCTTCGTCCATTGAATTTAACCTTCCTGGTTCTTCCCGTTCTGCAATTTCCATGTGAAGAATCATTAATTAACAGTTATACCTGGTATAAAGTTATAGTACAGTATAGTAAAACATGTTTAGAAAAATGTTCATCTGGAGAGTTTATTACTGACCATTGTTTACTGGATGTTGCTAATAAAACTTAAAATTATATTAAATATTGGCATTGGTCATCTTTGAAGGTGTTGTTATAAGAGATGTTGTTGTGCTCTACAGAGGGCTACTTTAGAGATATTGAATGGTATATGCTTGTTTGCGTTTGAAGGATATGGTATAAAACCAAACTTGATCCACCATCATGTGATATAGATAATTGTTACGCACATTTAATATGTATTGATCTATGGATACAAGTATGGGTATACAAATACAGTAGCTAACTACAACAATTTCAGTCATAGTTCAAACACTGTTTTGATCATCAGATGAATTTTAAATTTTATCAATACGTGTCTACATTAAAATACTTTTCATACCTCTTAACTGAAAGTGTAGGTAGTTGAGATGTTGACACTGTAGATCGAAGTGCTGTTGCTGGCAGGGAGGTAGCCTGATGTGCTGTTGCTGGCAGGGAGGTAGCCTGAAGTGCTGTTGATGTTGCTGGCAGGGGAGTTGTCCTACATATCTTACGCTGAATCACTGACTTTGGTTTGCCTCTTAAAGTCAAAGAATATGAAGAATTCTTGACACTGTCTTCAGAAGTTGCTGATTGGTTATTGAACTGAAAGATATTCATTGAATATTTATTAATAATACGCACAGATCTAAGTGTTTAATACAGAAAATCCTTATTAAAGAATACATATGCATGTAGTCATATATGAATGTGAATGGAAAAAAATTCTGAAAATTGGCCAATCATGTATACAGTTTCAAAACAATGTCTTCTTAGTTATATCTCTTTGCAAAGGTACATACTGATATATGAATTGACATAAGATGATAAAGATATAATTGAATCATCATTTAATTATTTCAAACATCAGTGTTGTTATCCATATCAACCAAATAATTGTATGCTGTGATTGGTATTAATGATAGCCAAGTGGTCATTTGTACATTTTGTGCAGTTCGCATTGCTAGGCAAAGGCGCAATACAATATAAGATCAAATCTATCTATTATACATTATGCATTTTAAGATAAATTATTACGTATATCAATCTATTGTTGCAGTTTTGCATCGCTATGATACAATGTTTTATCACATATAATATTATTTTCCAAAATTTTGTTGATAACTTAAGATAGACCAAAGCATTTATATGAAAATGCATACTTATAAAAGTTTGGGTTTAATGTACATATCAAGCCTAAAACGTGGCTTGTATCAATTTATATTTACAGTTACGATTAATTAACAGCTACAAACCCAAGGAACTGCTGGCTTCCTAATTCCTGAAACTGAGTCATGTCTGGGTACTGCTAGTTCTGGTAGCAAATGAGACCAGTAGAATGCTTTCAGTTTTGGCATCATTTTATAAGTCCACAAATTCCTGTCTCTGTGTATGCGTTCCACATATATATCATATGGATTAGTTCGCCGAACAATAAAATCGCACCATTCCTTTTCAAGAATATTCATTTGCCCTTGCATTTGAAAGTAGTATTTGTGATTAGTTTTTAAATTGATGACACCAGCTTTATGAGTCAGACAAAATGCTTTATCAATTGATGCAGCTTCTTTTATGTTGTATTGTTTATTCTGAAACATATGATCTCTTGGCTTGTTTAGTTTGATTAATTTTAATTGTTTCCATTTTCCTTTTTGTTCGGTTTTTCTTTATTTCAATCTTTTGTTGTCTTCTGGTGGAGCGAATGTACTGTTTAGATCTGTCTCTATAAGTTTTAATAAAAATATTATCAGGTCTAAGACCAGTTACTTTCCCATACACTAGAGGTGACCATGCAGGGCCTTGACTAGACCTTAAACCACCTCCATAACACCGGGCTTAAACGAACCACGGTAGCACCTGTTAGTCATTTTGCCCCCGTCAAACTTGCAACGAATGTTCATCCATGATTCAGCAAGATTGCTTGTGAAATTACAGATAAGTCTATCAGACTTATATGCCATTCTATTTAAAATAAAAAACACATCCTTCAGAAGACCTTCATCAACATTTTCATTCTTACTGCCACCTTTCCGTATAACATTCGTTTCATAGTCTGTCAAATCTTTCACTGTATCATTCCATATATCACTAGCCTCTCTTACCGCATCACCATCCTCATCATCTATCTTATCCTCACTCAATTCACTTACATCATCTAACTTATCGCCTACTACCTTGTACTTGCAGAAATCTGTAGAGCACTTATTATGCAATCCTAAGACATGTCTACCACAGTTTTTAATGTCAAGTTTTAATTTGCTCTTAGCAGCTGATCTATCTGACTCTGCGCTTCGCATCTTTATTGCACTTCGCACACCTTGGACTATTTTCTTACGATTCAACATTATCAGTTTACCCTTTCCTTTGTAATAAGGTTTATCCACTACCAATTGTTCCAGATGCGACCTCAAACACTTGCATGAATGGTTCGCACATTCCAATTTCTGCTCCGAGGTGCCCAAACCAGCCACATTCTCCACAATACTGGAATACACGGAGCTATCCCCGTCTCCGATCACCTTCATGTAACGAACACCATGAACTTTTTCACAATTTAAAAATCCCTAGAATAATATCACTTTCCATGGCTTGGGATGATGAATTCCAGTTTTTGAAACATTTGTGTGGTTCAGGCTGTGTGTTTTTGTTCTGTGCAACACTACAAATGTAACAGAGTTTGTTTCTAATTCCAATGTGTAACAGTTTCTTTGTATGCAAACCAAAAATAACTCCAACCCAGCCATGGCATTATATGTGTGTGTGTGACCTCTTACACCAGCCACCATCACAAACAACAGTGATGGCCGGAACACCTTCATGAAATGATTTATTTTGTATAGCATGATACTTCTCCTCCCTGCCAGCAGCAACCATGTCTTCCTGGAGAACCTGTCTCCACCATTCGCCAATCTGGTGCTCTATTTTGGAATACGTAGGGTAACTCATACCGGGAATTCCTAAAGTTCCCAACTGTTCATTTAGGCTAGAGCAACCTCCGCCTGTGACCATGCTCCCCCACACTCCCTTTACATTTATTTCAGCCATGCGACCTGAGTCCAAACAAACACTGTCACTGTTTTTCAACACAAATTCCTTCTTACATCCTTTGCAGATTGCTTTTATTACACTAAGTTACCCCTCTTTATTCTCACTGATAATGGCAATCGGTTCATTCCCCCTAAATGCAAGCTTACGTCCTTGTTCACAAATAGCAGAATGCATAGTAATGTGACCAATATGCTCCCTCTAAAGGTTTAAAATTCAAATTCTGTTACCATCCATATTGTCTTTTTGTGCTGCTTTCAACTTCAATTTCAAATGTTCACTGTTTTGTCAATAATGTACCTTTCGGCCTTGTCAACTAACAGTTTAGAGAATGTCACTTTCAAACTAGTACTTTTTTATATACACGGAATATGGCTTTTTCATGGCACCAAGTGTGTGCTGAACTTTCCTTTCATAATATATTTTCCTTCGTTTTGCTGTCTCAGAGTACATTCCTCCGGCAATACCGAATTTGACGTTCCTTGAATGTTGTCTTTTACGCTGGTTTCCCATAATTATCACAAATATATGCTTACTTATAGCAATTTTGAAATCCACAATTAAAATAATCCATAAAACATGAACAGAACACAAATTAATATTCCAGATGCAATGGATATACCAACACACCATACAATGGGCATCCATTACCAAAGTAGCAGGGCTATCGATGAGCACGATTTTTCTTGTTGATAAACAATGATGGTCATTGGTGGGGGGATTATATTTGTTTCCGTTTGATAAATATTGAAAGTATGATATACAATGTAGTTAGGTTCTGTCTCAAGTTATCAACAATCGCAACATGTCAAGTTATCAATTACCGAATACCTTATAGTATTATATAAACATAATTACCGATCTTGTGGTACATACCTGGTAATCAGCAACAATCATATGCCCAAATAGTGTCCCAATTTCCAATCTGCGACCGCCATGATGAATTGACTGGTTACCGGTGTACATCATAGGTTGTGTGCATTGTGACAGAGCGTTAGGAACCAAGACCTAATAACCGCCTCAATGAGTAGCATTGTTATTGAAAAATAATAGTACAAATTTTGTACAGTATAAATATCACATTTTATCTAAAGTATTAAATAAGAATTAGTACAAAATTATAAAACTATAATTGACAAGCTTGAACAGCCGATATTTTCCGAAGTTTCAGCTTTTTCATTTTGAAGCGTATTAATTTGTTCCCAGTCCAATGTGAAATCCGGAAACCATTTACCAGCGAGAATGTAAACAATTTGGCATCGAAAGATGAATCTGATTTAACTATTTTATTTACACATCTGGTTCATGACATTGCTATGTAAATGAAGAACACATAACAAGAAATACATGTAAGTAAAAATAATGTATGATCATTGTTAGATCTTTCCATGATCACCGACGAAAGTTGGCTTGTGAAATATAATTTTCATGAATAAAAACAAAAATGGCGACTTACCTAGGATGACAGGCATACGTGAAAGTTTATGAAAACCTTCATTTAGACATTATATGTCAGGTTGGTGGTCCGGAGCACCTGGTACATACTTCGAAACCTTTAGTTTTCATTCGAGTTTGGGACGTCATGGTATATGTACTTTGTCTTCGATGCACAAAAGTATGCGATATTTCTGGCTGTTTCACTGTCTAATTCTCTTTTGAATAAGTATCATTTTTGTTCATAATGTACCATTTAACATAAATGTATATGTAAATAACTCATGTGTAGTATGGATGTTATTTGCTCAACAGTTATTCATAAATTCGAAAAAAAATTTGGCCCATCAAAAGTCAAGGTTTGTGATTGTTGCTTTGAAGAATACCTTAAGCTTAAACAGTTACTGTTGATAATTGAAGATGATAATTCCATAACTAAAAGGTCGACACGTCAGTGTAAATAAAATACCATTTAGTTATGGTTTCCAGAACTAGTTCATTCGTTGCGTTAGCTATATAACGCTACGTACCATTTAAAAGAGGAACGAATGCCTTAAACAACTATTTATTTTTCTATATGGCCAATCACGTGCACTTTCTAAATAAAGCCAAGAAATGACACTTAAGTTATAAAATACCAATAAATGAAGCTGAAGTTAAACCAATCACAGTTATGCATATATAGTATTAAGAATGATACATAGAATATCAATGGAACGAAAACACACAACAAGGACAACCCACAACAGTTACCGTGCGTATGCAATTTTGAAAGTTACGAAGCAGCCTTATGCTGGACAACGAAATTGCAGAAGGACACATACAAATGAACACAGTTTCACAAAAAGGCACAGTGGCCAAAGGTGTTTTGGAAACATAAAAAACGTTAGGTATGTTTATAGCACTGGTACATACAAGGGACTATGTCTTTCATTGAAAAATAATGGAGAAAATGTACCAACACTTTCCTCATATTACCTCAACGAAGTATCCGCTAGTTATTAGATTTTACAACATTTTCACATAAATATGTACAAACATTTACAAATTATCGAGATGTTTTCTCTACACTAACTTAATACTTATTCCTCGTCATCCCTTCTGGGACATAGGGCTTCTATCACAGCTCGCCAGCGGACTCGGTCTAAAGCCACCTGCTTGGCTTCCCTCCAAGTCATCCTAATCTTATGTAGTTCTGCATTCAGCCTTCTTCGCCATGATATGACTGGTCGACCTCTCTTTCTGTTTCCTTGTTGAAATCAGACAAGAGACTGACGTGCTATGGAAGAATGGTCCCTTACTAGTGTGTGACCAACTCACCTCCACTTCCGTCGCCTTATTTCGTCAACAATGGGGCTTTGTATTGTTCGGCGCCACAGTTCTTGATTGGTGATTCTATCTGGCCACCTGATATGTAGAATCTGTCTAAGGCATGTATTTTTCTCTACAAGTTCTCCTTAATGTTGTAGGACCATGCAGGAAGGTTCTTGGTATACGGTAATTTAGCGAGCTTGTAGCTTGTAGGACCCCACATTGTCATTTTGTAGGACGTATGCTTTATGTCCCTTGTCTTACTTTGTATTATATTGTCTAATTATTACAGACGTGGTTTGTTGTTTTCTTATAAAATATTGGCACTGGCTGGTTTTTATTTCCTTTATTACTTATATTGTCAATTTATGTGGGTTACCAAATGTTCAACCTGTAATTAGATACACCACATTCCATCAGATAAAACATAGACAGTTTGTAAAAATTAAAAATCCTTAAACATGCATGGGCAAGTATTTTGTGAATTTTCTTAACCGACATCGACTTATTATGAATCTGTCGACGATTTAGACGTGAATTCATTTAATTGTGCACCCATGTTATGTAATTAATCAGGGAAAAAATTACTATAATCAGTTTTATGAAATAATTGTGCTATTTCACGAACCGAAGTAAAGATAGTCCTACCAATACCAATAAAGCCTTCATGGTAACACTAATATCCATGCCAGAATATCGGTGATAAATTGGGGTAAGCTTTTATTGTGAGAAAAGGGAAGGGGTGTAAATAATCGGGTAGGAAACTTTTGACAACTTGATTGGACACAAAATGGAGATACATTAACTGACAAAATAAAAGATAAATGGCCTATGACAGTAATTGATTCAAAATAATTATACACATAACACTACATCGCTGGCTTAGAAGTACTACTTTACGACCTTATAAGACTCATGTATATTTGAAATCTGAATCACAAGGCGCTTCTTATGAGCCTATTGTCATGAAAATCGAAGCAGTTCAGGTTGACCAAAATGAACTTGAAAAGTTTGTTTTTTCCATAAGTGAAGAGTAGTTTTAGACATGTGTTTCTTGTTTTCACAAAACATCGATTTTATACTTACGACCTTCTCATTCGAAGCCAGCGATAAGTTGCAGGAAAATGTATAGTCAACGTTAGTGATAATGGGTGATAAAATCGGATAATGATACATTGATATAAGTATACGACCATTCGACAGCCTAATATTATCGTTAAAAGACAAGATACGCATTTATCAATTGATAGTTGATATGTGCCATTAACACTGATTTCTCCGAGATTTGTATCAGACTGATAAGTATCGGTTATACCCCATTCACACGAATCTCGAATCAGCCGGAATGTGCCCGAATGAGTCGGAATGGAGAAAGAATAAAAATTCGAAACATATTCCGAATGATAATTCGAATTGACCAAAATTATCGTAGCCTTGTCAAAAAGCCGTTGGAATACTTCGAATACGATTCAAATACAATTCAAACACAATTCGAATATACTTCGAATATAACTCGAATTCACTTCGAATCCTTCTGGAATGATAGCGGGGGACAAACACGTGTATGTTTTCCCACTGCGGTACACACATTTATCGGACCGTTTTGCACGGGATTTAGCACGTGCAGCAACAGAAGAATTACTTCTTCTACTGTCTCTGGCACGGATGGTGTGTCTAATAACAGTACGTATAGTGGTTATAAGTAATGTTTCGAATGTAGTCAGAATGCCGTAAGAATATTTAAAATGTAATCAGAATGTAGGAAGAATACTTTCGATAGCCGTTCGATTTTCCGCCGACTTCGAATCGATTTCGATAGTTTTGAACATGCGCAAAACATTCGAAGTGGCCGCAAGAATAGGCCGGACTTTATGGAATGTACTACGAATACAAACAGAATATGACGGAATATGTTAAGAATGTACTTCGATAACGCAGGAATACACCTCAAATTATACATTTTGGTGACATTCCGGCTATTCCGATGGCATGCGATCTGGAATATTTGAATTAATATTCCTTTTAGGTTTAGATCATTTGAAAACATTCGAAATGACCAGTATAAATTATTATTAGACAGAATGTACTCGGAATACAGATGGAATAAGCTTCGAACATACAAGAATGTACCCCTAATCGCTATTCCTACGGCATTCCGGCTCATTCCGACACTCGTGTGATTGGGGTATTAATAACTCTACACGATTATTACAGGTTACGACTCTCTTCAAAGAGCTGATATAAGTGGATGTTACGTTTAGTGGTCCGGTTTAAAATCGGACATAATGATAAATGTACTTCCTAACAACCAGATTAATCAGCTCTTTCAGAAATATCCATGTTCTTTTTACAGTAATTAATCATTTTCGAAAGTGTTTTTACGTTTTGATTACGACCTAAGGGTCACAGACATCCGTTCAATATTTATGGGTTATTGTCACAGGCATCCGTACAATATATATAGGTTAAGGTTGATTGTTCAAATACAAAATCTATAAGAAAGGAAGAATAACTCCATCAGAGTATGCAAAATGTGTGGAATATAAAACTATTAAATGGAAAGACATAAGAGTCCGTACATAATTTAGTGTTCCTTCCGATTCAAGGCACGTATATACATCATCGTCGTCCAATTTTATCACAATTGAAACTGAACGGGAAGAATACCAAACGTATTATTGGTAACACCGCTGTGAATAATATGAACTCCTAAATGTAATGAGAACAGCGTAAGTTATGGCTCTAAAGACTTGTTGGATATTTGAAGTAGTAAAATAACACAAGTGCTATTCCAAATTTAGGTGTGAATCATTTTCAAATTTCTAAATACGTACAACTGAATGTCATATTGATATTTTCTTTTTCAATTGAATTTGTTTGTGTTCATAATTTGTCTTTAGAGATTATTTGGTCCAGTGTATGTCCATTTGGTCACGTCGACTAACATCTATACGTGACTGCATTCGTATAGACGTAGGTTAAAACCTTGTCGAAAATGTATAACCGGCTATGTCAGTAGTACCTATGACAGCACAAGCAACTGACAGTTATATTGGTTGTCCTTCAACTACTTCGCTTTCTACACTGCTTATTTAACTCTATCCTCAATAAGCTTTATTTCTAGTTCTTCATTGTCACTATTTCCAACGTTGGGCTTCTCTTGAAGCTTTGCTAGGACTTTAATAACTGCATTCTGGCTCGTCCTTACTCTAGACAGCTGTTCGGAAACTTGCCTGCGTTTGGCTTGACTGAGTTACTTTAGCACATTCCTTAAACTCCTTTACAGCAAATTGCATCCTTGTGTTGAAAGTTGGAATGTTAGATTTGTAAAAGTTTTCCGTTACCCAAAGCATGATTTCCAATCCTTGATAATCGAGATAGAATAACTCGGTTTATAGTAAGAAGAAATATCTAAATGACAATCTTTAAAAGTCTAAACGATCTACGTCTACCAGACTACAACTACAACGCACTAACAAATACTTGCTACGACTAGGATTGTCAACTCGTTGAGATCAACGAAATGTAATTAAGATATCGCTTTCACGCGATTCCAAGACACACTTAGAGAGGACTTCCGTCAGTATATAATTTTAGCACCACATATTTCTTGCAAAACAATATTCATTCTTGTAATAAAGTGTTATATCGAACCATCTGACATGTAATCTTATCGTACAGTACGTAGATATTGCATAAGAGGTCGTTTTCCTATTGGATGATGCTAAGTGTGTTCAGAAAATAAACAAAAACTAGAAGGCGTCTGCTTATTTGATAACGATCGAGTTTTAACAAACTTTGAAGGCTTGCATGGCAGCAACGTCAGGGCTGTCGCGAAGATCGCGAATAGTATCATTATACATGTTGTTAACATGTTATTTTACTTTGCTCCTTATTGTCTTCTTCTTTAGGTTGCTCCTAAATGTGTATATATATGTTCATTGTTCTTCATTGTGACTTTTCTTTGCTCCTGACGCTCCTAACGCTCCTAACGCTCCTAACGTCCTAATTCTGCCACTGATTTCACATGGTTCATGCTTCCTTTGTGGCGGGAACTTTGGCTATAAAAGCGTTTGTCTCTTATTTTCTCGCTCTTCTTCTTATATCAGTTGTTATCATGATCCATGTTGGATTGTTTTATGATTTTATACAATAGGAATAAATAATTCGATGTAAATTCAGTGTTAGTTGTTTAAATCGTTATTAATAAAAATATGGAACATAAAATGGTACAGGGTTTGCAACACTGATTGGCGCCGGAACCCGGGAGGAAGAGCAAAAAGGATTTAAAAGAAAGTTCGTTAAAGTTTAATGGAATTTAAAGGGAAATTCCAATTCTGATTCAAAAAAAAAGTTCGTAAAAGTTTCATGGAATTTAAAGTGAAATTCCAAGTTGGATTTAAATGAAAGTGTGTTAAAATTTCATGGAATTTAAAGTGAAATTCCATAGTTGGATTAAAAAGAAAGTTCTTTAAAATTTCATGGAATTTAAAGTGAAATTCCATAGTTGGATTTAAAAGAAAGTTCGTTAAAGTTTAATGGAATGTAAAGGGAAATTCCAATTTGGATTTAAAAGAAAGTTTGTAAAAGTTTCATGGAATTTAAAGTGAAATTCCAAGTTGGATTTAAAAGAAAGTTTGTAAAAGTTTCATGGAATTTAAAGTGAAATTCCAAGTTGGATTTAAATGAAAGTGCGTTAAAATTTCATGGAATTTAAAGTGAAATTCCATAGTTGGATTTAAAAGAAAGTTCGTTAAAATTTCATGGAATTTAAAGTGAAATTCCATAGTTGGATTTAAAAGAAAGTTCGTTAAAGTTTAATGGAATTTAAAGGGAAATTCCAATTTGGATTTAAAAGAAAGTTTGTAAAAGTTTCATGGAATTTAAAGTGAAATTCCAAGTTGGATTTATATGAAAGTGCGTTAAAATTTCATGGAATTTAAAGTGAAATTCCATAGTTGGCTTTAAAAGAAAGTTCGTTAAAGTTTAATGGAATTTAAAGGGAAATTCCAATTTGGATTTAAAAGAAATTTCGTAAAAGTTTCATGGAATTTAAAGTGAAATTCCAAGTTGGATTTAAATGAAAGTTCGTTAAAATTTCATGGAATTTAAAGTGAAATTCCATAGTTGGATTTAAAAGAAAGTTCGTTAAAATTTCATGGAATTTAAAGTGAAATTCCATAGTTGGATTTAAAAGAAAGTTCGTTAAAATTTCATGGAATTTAAAGTGAAATTCCATGTGGGTTAAAGTTTCGTGGAATTTAAAGTGAAATTCCAAGTTTGTTTTAAAGAAAGTGGGGTAAAGTTTCGTGGTATTCTAAAGTTTGATTTAAAAGGGGAGATATAGTATTAGCGCTTGAAATGGCAAATCTACCTTACTTGAAGGGTGTTCGAACCAGGTATACGAATACCTTGATTAAGGTGATAAGTATGGGTAGAAAATTCTTGGAAAAGGGAATAATTGAGAAGGTACATAGAACAAGTGCTGATGGAATTAAACACTACATTCCACACCACGTTGTCATCAGTCCTCAGAAAACTACGACGAAACTTCGTGTAGTATATGACGCATCAGCCAAAACTAAAGTTGAAAATCAAAGTCTAAATGAGTGTTTGTATAGGAGTCCTGTCTTACTTCATGACCTATGTGGCATGATATTGCGATTCAGACTTCATCCCATTGGTGTAGTTGCTGACATTGAGAAGGCCTTCCTACAAGTAGGTTTACAGCAAAGTGAGAGGGACGTAACACTGTTCCTTTGGTTTAAAAACATTGACCAATCTTGGGTAAATGATCAAAATATTCAGGAATTCCGTTTCTGTCGTATCCCTTTCGGTATCATTTCCAGGCCGTTTCTACTTGGTGCGGTGATTGAAAGTCACTTAGATTCTTACCAAACCGAAATAGCAGAGAAACTCAAAACCGATATATACATGGACAATGTCATAACAGGAACAAAAACTGTTAATGATGCTGTGGATCTTTATCGAGTAGCAAAGTCAATATTCGATGAAGCTAAGATGAATCTTCGCGAGTGGAAAACTAGTAATACAGAAGTGAACAATGTTATTCCAGATACTGATATCGTCAAGGAAGAATGTATGAAGGTCACCAAGAAGAATGTTCTAAAACAGGTCGCCTCAGTGTTTGATCCTCTCGGTCTGTTCTCACCTGTTACTCTACGAGTTGAAAGAGACTATTTCAGACTGTAATTTACCTTTGTGGCGGGAATGTCGCGAAGATCGCGAATAGTATCATTATACATGTTGTTAACTTGTTATTTTACTTTGCTCCTTATTGTATTCTTCTTTAGGTTGCTCCTAAATGTGTATATATATGTTCATTGTTCTTCATTGTGACTTTTCTTTGCTCCTAACGCTCCTAACGCTCCTAACGCTCCTAACGTCCTAATTCTGCCACTGATTTCACATGGTTCATGCTTCCTTTGTGGCGGGAACTTTGGCTATAAAAGCGTTTGTCTCTTATTTTCTCGCTCTTCTTCTTATATCAGTTGTTATCATGATCCATGTTGGATTGTTTTATGATTTTATACAATAGGAATAAATAATTCGATGTAAATTCAGTGTTAGTTGTTTAAATCGTTATTAATAAAAATATGGAACATAAAATGGTACAGAGTTTGCAACAAGGGCCATTGGTTGTTATTGTTGTTGCCGAGATTATGTTCTATTAGATTTTCTATCATCATTATTTGTGAATTTATGTCCCGTCGACAATTTTAAACTCACATTGAGACAATCACTCCCATCTAGCTCCGATCTAGCTCCAATACGCTGACGCCAGTTCCATTAGTACTGGTACGATTTGTGGTCGAAAGGTTTTGGGACAAGTATCATAATATGTTCATAAAGCGCTTATTGAAAACCTTTGCATTTTTTGCACATTTTATATGCAAGATTTTGTGACATAGTGACCTAGTTAACGTAGTATAGATATTATTCACATGATGTATCTCTTTATACCAGCTGTATGAAGCATTGATTTGCTATGGCGTTCTATTGGTTTACGGGTATGTTTGCTTGCAGTGCAGCTGGTAACGTAGATGTCGCTAGAAGCACTGCATCGACAATCACAACTCTAGGTGCAGGTACAATCGCTAGGACGAGACTTTGATCGCATGTTCTTGTGAAACTACAAGAGAATGGTATTACTGTATGATCATTAAGGCTTATAGAAAGTTGCATAACACCGTACGTTCATACTAAGCTGATTTTTATATATTGACTAGTCAAATGTCTTACTACTACGAATTATAACATTGATGGATCTATATTATTCTCCTCCAATACATGAAGAGTTAAACACACAATTACCAAATGCATTTGCACATTACAATACTACAAAATAATGCAATACATAAACATTTCCCTTATGAAATATCCCTTAATTGGATCTGATATTAGCAGTTCGAACTTTGGTCTTGATTCGTACCATTTATCCTCGTGAAATTGCCCCTTTGCGTGACATTGTGTCGGTTTGTGAACTCCTATAGATCACATTTCTTTCGACTGTCACATAACTCGATAAAATGACCGGGATCGTGTTATGAAATATTCTTGAATAAATAGACATACTTTGTTTCCGGGTTGTCTGGTTTATTATCATGTGTTGAGTATGTTTCAAGATACAATCGGTGTGATTTCCAAAAAGATTATATTAAGTCAGACAGGGAAGGCAGCACTCAACTTAACCAACCGAGCACAGAAAACATTAAAAACACGCAAAACACAGTGCCCAACTGAACCAACCGAGCACAGGAAACATAAAAAACATAAAGACACAATGCCCAACTAAACAAGCGCAGATCCGCCCAAGTCCAAGCTGTCGAAAAGTAAAATTAATTATAACTAGCTGAAGTCATTTCCCTATTAGGCCCAAAGACAACAGAGCTGAGCATATAGAACTTATCATTATTTTCTCTGTCATACGCACTTGTCTCCGATAAAATCCTGATAAAGTAGATGAAAAACATGTAACGAATATTTGATGTCATCAAGTAACTGGTATCTTTTGCAAATGTATACGTTATACGTGCGTATGTCTTGTCAGGATGTATTTCAAGATTCATTTCGACCTAGACATTTGTATCTGTCTTATTCAAATTTTCTACGACTTGATGCATGTGAGAACTCGGTATATTGCGTTATGTAGTGCATGTATCAAACTTCCTCGTACCTTCGCAAATTGTGTAAAATTCTTTATAATCATGTAGATTTACTTCATTAAACACTTTCTTATTTCCATGAAATACTGACATTTACCAGTGAAATATAACTCGATAATTCACTGTCACACATTTGTGTGATAATGGTTGTCGGTAATAATTGTATGCATCATGCTGTTCCAAGGGTAAACATGACATATTGCCGGAATCAACATAGTGAACGCAAAATGTGAATAATTGGTGCAAATGCCATTTTCATTTCCAAGGAAGCTGACAATTGCTTGATTTTAGGGAAAGGTCTAACTCTATTACACACGTGATCACCGAAACACATGTAGTCTTCTCTTACGACACACGCTCGATTATTGTTTATTTTGAACTCCTTATCTAAAACTCTGACGCCGAATGCAACACATATTAACTATGCATATAGAGGATCTTACGTCTTTCCATATTGAATTTATTTAACTCGTTGGATAAAATGCGAGTCTCTGCCGAGCATTTTGTCATTTTTATTCAAGGAGTTTAATAAATTCAATATGGATTGACACGAATCTAAGATTCTTTTTATCACATGCACACACTTCGCCTTTAGCAAAAAAAACTCCATAGCAGTATGTTTAGCGGTTCATTGAATGAGCTAAGAAAAAAGTGCAACAATGTATACTCCAATATGTTAATTCTTCAGCTTTTTAAAATAATAATTTTAGGATATTTAAAATTCTGCAGATGTAAAATTACGCATTACAAAAAAATCAACAAATCTAGGACCGCAGCAACAACGTATTATGTTCCATTCCGTGTTCCGTTCCAGGTTTTAGTAATAACCAAGTGGCAGGGGGGGGGGTAACTAGGTTTTCCGCCAGATTTTATTCGTCTGAATAGCCGATACCAGTTAAATAACTGTTTACAAGGAGTCAATTAACCCAGACAAGCGAAATATTCAACTTGGCCATTGTAAATATAAGACAAATGCTGTGTTTCTGAGCCTATTATCATTAGTAAGAATAATCCAATTGAGTTTTGTGTTAAAATCTTGAATAAATACATGTTTGCAATAAATTATTTGCAAGGGTCATGACCTGTGTAGTGATTTGAATGAGAACTGGTGAAAAACTGCAAAACTAGGCTTTCTAGCTCTTGGACCGCCACATACGGATTTTTCTCTGGTTGGTTTATATTCATCAAAAACGGATTGGAAACCTTATTATTTTGGATCCAATTGTGAGTCAGGCATGTATTAAGGAAGCCAAACAAGTACGCTGTTGATGGTTACCATCAAATAAGCCATTTTTATTCTGAGCTGAAGATATGGAATTCTGGCGTCTTTTTCACATGTTTTCGCGACTCAAACAAACGACTATTTGGTGCCTCAATGTGTAAATATGTTGTTTAGTGGCTGTTGTTTTTGTGTTTTTTGCTTGATTTATGATATATAAACTTAAAAAAGTGTGCATTTCTTTTCAAGTGTGTGATTAACTGAACATCTACTAACGTTTTGATAAAAGGTGTTTGTCGGCCAGACAATTCTGTGGATTCTGGGTTTACTGCCCCCACACGATACAAGTACTTGGTTAGTCTAGTTCCCGGCGTACTATGTGTTTTAGTAGCATAGTGATCTAGGGGAGGTAAGCCAGACCAGTACTTGGTAAGCAAGGAAAATCATCATTAATACTCAAAATTACCGTATGTACCCAATGAAATCAACTTCCGATGCCGTGGGTGTGTAGTTGTCAGATGTTTCGTAAGTGCATTTCGTCCCAATCTTATTCGTATCCACGGTTAACGGACCCACCGTCATGTTTACTCACCATATCATATCTCTTATGTTCTTGTACATCTGTTATTGTGTGATTATAAGAGATTATATTAAGTCAGACAGGGAAGGCAGCACTCAACTTAACCAGCCGAGCACAGAAAATATTAAAAACACACAAAGCACTGAAAACACGGCTTCCCGTCCCGAAAGTCTGCCGCCTCAGTTAGTCAAACTAAAAGGGAACACGGGCCATGTGACGAGAAAACAACAACCGGACACCACACACCACAAGGACAATCTACAACATATATATAGTGTACATGCAATTTTGAAAGATACGAAGCAGCCTTGTGCTGGACAACGAAATTGCAGAATGGCACATACAAAATGGACAAAGTTCAACAAAAAGGCACAATGGCGAAATATGTTTTGTATTTTTACTATAAGTGGACAATACATACGATATGTATGTCACTGGGGGCTTAAACGTTTAACAGTGCACCAAACCTCACACTTACCCAATAGACAACCTTATAGCACATTACAGTGTAAATAAAAGTTTCCCGCCATGTAATGCCCTCTAACAAAAATGCCACAGTGACAGGTAATAAAATAATGTAAAACATCAAACATTATATAAATAGCGTCCATCGAGTAGCACAGAAGGTACTCAATAACCTATCAGAAGTCAGAGCATCATTGTGTGATTATAACATGCCCGATATGGCTCATAATTGGATCTAAAATTTATTCTATTCTAAACATTTATTCTTTTACTTTCTTACAACGTGTATGAATACAATAATAAAGTGACTCGCACGTGTATATACCTCTTTGCATGTTTAGTACACGTGTGTATTATGGTTTGTTATGTAATGGGTGTATTAAACTTCCAGAGCGTGTATTATGTGATAAAAAGTATTAATTTAGAAAGCATCGGAAAACAATGAGACGAGCTTTAGTTTAACATATTGAATATTGCTGCGTAGGTTGGGCTGAATTGTGTTCATAAATGTATACCCTGGTAATGAATATATAATTTAATTATAAACATTTTTAAGGAAAATGGCAGTTTCGTCGTATTAAGTAATAGATACAATACTAGTTTGTTTTAAAAAAAGTGTCGTCTTACAAGGGTTCTAGTACAGTTTTGTAAGGACGAACAACAAATTATCCGAGGAACAGTACAGGTATCTCCTTACAAAAATATGAGACAGTTTTTGAGTGAAATCAGTGAGCGTTGTCCGATTATTTCTTGATAACGAACAACAATACATTAATAAATGATAATGTCAAAAGTACAAATACATCATCATCTACATGGAAATACACATAACAGCTTGAAATAATGAAAGATTTGGAAAATCAGAAAATAGAAGAGCATTCCAACTACATAATTAACCCGTGGTGTAATGAATGATACACATTAAAGAAGAGCATACTAATGTCCTACCACACACGTAGCATTGCATGTCAAAATGGTACTGTCATTTATGTGATGGTAAGTCAAATTATACATTGTAAGCCAAAACATCCGTAGAATAACAAAAGATTCACCAGCACGGTAATTAAAATACGCTCTCGGAAAATGGACCAAACGACCTATTGGCAAAGTACTATCCCCTTCAGGGGTTATCTCGATAATTCTATTCAGTTTTGCTCAGAAAAATAATGCATAAGTTTTAGTTATTAAGTTAATGTTTAACATCTACCAACTCTTAACAACTTAACGGTAGCTATCCCAGGAGGTGTTTACAAAAAAGTGTATGTATAGATTATTTCAAAAAATAGTTCGTCTGGAGGCATCTCCAATGGAAAGTACAGAAGCAGCCACCGAAATGTTTTTTTCTTATAGGATTAATTATTTTGTCGTCGGATAAGGATGGAGCAGATTATAAGAATCCATTATAAGCTTCCTATATGTAAGATAAGGATATCTCAACCGAGGGGTCGGATTTTAACCAGGGACGAGGCTAAACGGAACACTTTGAAATGCAAATAAAAATATAATTTTAACAATAATTCGATAGCCAGAGAAGATGTAAATTCATGGTTTGTCAATTTAGATTAATAAATATGAATAATATATATCACATCACGAACGCAAATTTCTTATTTTCAGTGGAATGTCAGAGAAATATTAACCAGCCACTCAACAAGACTACGTAATTTGACGAATCCCTAGTGTCTAAAATGCACACCGTCTTCACACTATTGTGTTTGCAAAATGTATTTAGAAACATAAACTAAATCAGCACGGAGGACGTAAATAAGATAACCATGCCTTGTGATAATGTTATTCTTGTCGATGCTCCGAGCTCTCATAGTCAAACAGTCGCTCACACATCTATTCCGCTGTCGAATGTATTAATACGTATCTCATCAAGACAAATTAGTTCGAGAGGACGTTATACAGTTTGCCTTGTCATTTGTAAGTCCATTGTCGCAATTTAACCCTTTAACGATCGATGTGTTTGTTTACTGCATTGTGAATGTCAGGAAACGCTAAGACAGTTATCCTTCAGTCTGATTATGACCGATCAAGACTGAGTAAACACTTAAGAAACAAGAAACAACAGTAGTCGTTAAAGACGTAATCCCTAAGGAACAATACACTTTTGGGAGATTCTTAAAGTCGCTGTCGTGGTGATATTATTGCTCTACAAGTTGAACATTCCAAGAAAAGGCTTGCTACTCATCACAATATTAGTATACGTGTTTATCTTTTAAACGGCAAAATGTTTAAACAGTCTGCTTGCTTGGGTTTCTCATTCAGCAATATCGCAACACTTCCTACTCTTCACATTATTATCAATATCGAGGAATACCAGAACGTGTGGGGTAAATACTGTAAAAAACGATAACAGAGCAACTGAAACTGCCGAGCATAGAAAATAAGAATAACTGAAACCACAATCGCAAGACACAATGCTAAACGCACAACTGAACGAGAAAATGAAACTAAACCGCTGAAAGTCTCAGTTGTCAAAATGCCGAAAATCCAAGTCCCAATCTCTACCAAAATGCTGGAAGACCTAGTAGCAGCTATAAAAAAGCTCACAGACCTAGTTTCAGATGCCAAAAAGTCTGACGTGCATAGTTTCACCTCTAAAAGACACGACCTTGCGCTCGCACGTGAACAATTAGACGAAATAAAATGAAAATATAAGTACCACAAAGAAAAGTCGGTGGATGACAGCAACATTTGAGAGTCGAATACCTGAAACCAATATTACCACAAGCAAATGATTTACTGATCTCTCATAATCAGTCGTTTAGCGTGTCGATTTGCATAATAATAACCACTTGGTTGGGTTTTAAATTGTACGCAAGTTGAAATACTAGGAATTGAAATTATCACTTAAATAAATTTACTACTTAAGGAGGAATGCCACAGATCTACCCTACGGAGATCACTGTGTCTGTACTTTGATGCGAGACAATTCAAACTATCAGTTTAAAAAGCATAGGTACGCAGGCAAAATATTAATGGGTTACCAGGGGAGACAACTTCTTCTTAAATTAAAGAAATAGACCTGTATCAAAGTTCAAGCTCATAAAAAGATATCAGTAATAAACAAAGAGTTGTTGTTGTTTTTTCGAGCCACGGAAGTACATTTAAAACTATCGAGCAATAACAATGATGCAGGGTTCTCAATGAAAATTATTCCGACGGAGAGATTTTTTAAATATTTGGTACACACCTGATGAATGGTCATATCAACTAGACCATGCTTCTTTAAACGTTGCATCAAAAATGTATTACCTTCCATAATTAGAAAAAATGTCATTTTCTGTTTCCGTAAAATGCAATGTTTTGTTAATCATCACAACCAAACAATCACCATTATATGAAGAAATATTAATTTAGATATAATTAACTTGTTCCAACTAAAACATATTTTACCAAAAAAGGTATAACAATTAATATGGAAACTAACAAGGAAAAATCTGTTTCCGACCAATTGAGACACTTTCTGTTGTGACGAACTTTGAAGCACGTTCTGGTATAGACAACATAAGATCATGACAAATATTCCTTCCTCATTGTTTGCACAATGACCATTATGAGTCAGTCAGGCGCAATCGTCAAGTTATTTGTTTAATGAGGCGAATGGCCCGTAAGATGTAGATATATCCAACCCACGAGGACCAGCTTCCGTAAAACCCCTTTCACAATTGTCGTGCATGCGACGGGTCTACATTGTAAATTTGAGGACTATCGTTCGTCCGTCGCACGACGGACTTAATAAATTTCTGCACCGTGCGACCATCGTGCGACGAAAAACATATTCGTGGACCCTCTTCGTAGAGTTTTGGACATGTTCAAAATTATCTAAGACGGGTGACTGTCGTAGATCCGTCATGCGATACCCTACGACGTCGCACGACGGACGTGCGACGGACTCACGATTTGTTTTTGGTTATAAGGTCAAACTAGGCACTTAGAATCACACCACTATCTTGCGATGGACGTGCGATGGACGTTCGACGGGCGTACGATGGACCTGCGATGGTCGTGCGATTGTCGCACAACAGTCTTTCGGACATCCACTATCATACGACAGCCGTAAGTCAAACGCACGATCGTCGTACGACAATCGCACGACCTTCGTACGACGCTCGGAAGCATATAAGTCCAATAAGTTCGTAGACACTCGTGATAACATGAAGACAAAACAACATATCAACATCAAACTTTACTATTACAAAGAACATTGCATTTACATATAACACAGAAAATATCAGTGAAATGCGTAGATTAATACTGTTTTTACAATAATTCAAGTGAACTAACTCATACCCGAGCGGCGCAGGTGGTGACGTCGGTATCGTCCGCAACATAAATAAACAACGTTAAAATTTCACAATCAATGGTTTCGTCTGCCCCCGTCGAGATCTCTCAACCTTGGCATCCATACCTTGTTTATACCTAACTGCTGCTTAAGTATGTTATTTACTGTCCCATGGCTCAGTTCAGACTCACGAATGCTCTCACGTCTATCCTTATTGACGATCTCTTCTATAGACGCCACAGTAACGTCGTTTATAATTCTCGGTCGTCAGCTACTACCGTCTGTTTTATTAGTCATTTTTTTCCATCATGAATATCGCTTGTTTCACTTGTAAACAAGTGCTCTACACACGGGATCTTTGCTTGTTGCAGGCCGAAGTGTTTTAATGGTTTGAACCGGTGTTTTGTCAAATGATACAAACGATTAAATGAAAGTCCGTTGTTTAACGACGTCAAAAGACGTCATTTTCGTTTCCAATAATTTCTTAGGTCCTTTTATTTTTTCAACGTACAGGTGTTCTATTGTAATGATACTTGGCGGACGTGACGTCAACACAACCTCATGGCACGTTGATAAACGTCAATATAATCGCGCCAGAATTACGTAATTGTCATGACATTATATAAAACTTACTAACTAACGAACTTGACCTGCGCCGATTAGCAAAACCATGATATATAAAATGTCATATATTGTTTTTATTTTTATAGTATATTCAGTCAAATTACTACAGAATATGTATTTTGTAATAAAGTGTAGATGTCTGGTGAAAAAGAATTTGTCATGACGCCGGATATCTTCTAAATTGGGATGTCTACGAACTTTTTAGACACACCTCGTACATGTCCTTTTTCAAAATTCATACCCTAATGCAATTCTAAGATAAAATTATATTCTAAGAGAAAAGTGTGTACTTTGAAAACAATAAAACCTCTCTTTAGCGACACACATTGGGAAACATAACATTATGTTGTTGTACAGAGGTTGGTGCTTTGGAGAAAATAAATCTACTTACATATTCGATCGTTTCTTCTTGAACAATATGTTTATGTTGCTTAAGATAGGTTGTTGCTCAGTGGAGGGCTGCTCTGGAGAGATCGCACTGTACATAAATATGACAACTGCATTCAGCTTCAAACTAAGATCTTAAAGTTGCCCGAATGTTTTCATACATGCATACTTAGTAACAATATAACAGCATATGTAAAGACTCTTAACACGTTTATTAATTCATAAACATTTCCAACAATTTATACACAAGAAACCCACACCAGAAAGCCATAATTTGAAGTAGGAATCAACTGTTCTCTCTTTTATAAAATGGGACATCCAAAATATCTCTAAATAACAAAGTCTAAAATAAGCTGCGTTTGACACAAGCGGATAACAAAATGCATTCTTATAATTATATTGATTATTCATACATGTATTTCAGTTTGATACTAGTATTTAGCAAGTTCCTATTTGCAAATATTTATTATTATTCGAAAATTAAGAGTTTGCTTGGACGTTTTGATTAATTATTTCAAGTTGCTGAAACCTATTTTTAAAACAGCTAATAGTTCGACAATGCAATTATCGTTCGACTGATGTAAGATCGTAAGACGGGCGTGCGACGATTGTTCATCGTAAGGCTGTTTGGCGTCGATTGTTATGTCGTGCGACCATCGCACGACCGTCGTATGTCCAACGCACGATAGTTCCCAAATATGCTAGTTGGATCCCCTCGGTACACACTAATAGCACATAATAGCACAGTCTTATACCCAAATCACACGGATCTCGATTCAGCCGAATAATTTTCGCTTAAAGTCAATGTGTCACGTGGTTTGGTCAGAGTTTGAATTCACTAATGGATCTGAAAATTTGTGTTACAGTTTCGAAGTGACAGAAAGATACTGAAAAATGGCCGCCAATAGAGTAATAAAAATGACCTAAAATGCGTTATTCTATAGCTCATAAATTTTCTTTTATATTTTAATGATGTTTAAAAATATTCCAAAACTCTAGTAGGCCCATATATAATACACTTTAATAAGGGAGATAAATACTACGTTGCTTCGTATAGCACTTTGATCGACCGCCATCTTGGAACGCGTCGAACGCTTCGAAAACAGAGAGAAAACACAGAATATGCCAGCCTGCAAAGAATCAGTTATTAATCAACTGATTACGCCATGAAAGTACTTGTTCTAAACAAGGAAAGTCGTATTATTTTACACATAATCAACGTAGTTATACAGTGAAACGAAAGCAGGTTCGTATCGTTCGTTTCGTCCTTCGTTACTTCGTACCCAACAATGTCCATTTTAATAGTAGTGATCGAACAAATTATCACATAGCGATCGAACAAAATATCGCACAGAAGGTCTATGGGGAAAATACATTGAGAGGTCACGTGAGGTTTAATAATACTAAAATACAACTTAAACCCAAATGAAACCTTATGAATGATGCCTTGAATAACCTCTCCCATTATTCCTGAAAGGAACAAGCCACATTCCCTGCTGAGACATATTTAACTTTTTACGACATGTCCTGTGTATGATATTTGTAAGGTAATAGAAATGGTTCCAATACCGTACAGTGTCATCAACGATTGTTTATAAAGGGTTTATAATGTTTCACCCGTAGGTCATTGTCCTATGAGATTGGATGAGATGGATATATCTGTCTTTGTCGCAGAACATTGTAACATTAGTGTTAACATACAGTTTTAGGCAATTGATACGAAGTAACGGAAGGTGATTTGTAAAACTATTATTGGGAACATCAACAAAACCCTCTGTGAACATAATGTCACATGAGACCACGTGTATTCTTATCTATTTAATGCTGACTGATGAGATATGGTGTTCTGTCAGTGAAATAAAACCTATAGGTGATAACCAGTGACTGATATAAGCCCATCCCCACAAGAACTACTTTAATTTCCTAAACACTCAACACTAAACTGTCCGTAACTTATTTATTACTGAACGCAAACATGTTATGTTTGGTTCATATTCTTAGTTAGACAATTTCCTACAAGTTGGTTTTGATTTGATGCAAAAAAGTAGTTTTCACATATACACCATGATCCAAGATGGGGATTTTGAACTAAAATGCGAATGGAATAACATATCCATAAACAGTTGAACTTCAGTGGTAATTTGGCATAAATACGTAGTACCACTTTTGACACCAGATAACATAAAAACAAAAGTATATATGTTTGTTTTAACTGAATATGGTTAATATCTTGTCTGACGAGATATACACCATATTCAATCAAAACAAACAAACATCCTGTATGGATTGTCTGAAAAGGGAACTACACAATGTAGATCTAGTATCAAAAAGATATACAATATGTCTTTGATTATACATTTAATGTTCAACGCTGCTTAAAACAAGTATACATGCGATACGATAAACAGTGGCTTTTTCATCTGTCTGTTCTGAAGACTTCCTTTTCCTGTTCCTTTTTGTGGCTTTCGTGATATATTGTTTCCTTACAGTACTGCCTCCCTGTCCGATTTGTTATTATACTTTTCTTTCATCAACACAACAACAAGTAGTAGAAGATCTGTCATAAGTATGTCATTAAGTATATAGAACTAGGGAAGAAACATTAACTGACAGCATCGTGAAGGGAGTGTTCAGATATAATAATGTATCTTGCTGACAATATAGTTGATGTAACTATTCATTATGCAGCGTACATCATCATTTTGAATGATAACGAGCGTTCTCTAAGGTTATGTGATAAATAGATTCCTTCATTTGTGCTCATTACATACGAGTTTTATATCATTTTGTCCACTCGTTTAATAAAATTCGTATGTAATGAGCACTCATGCAAGATCCTCTATGTAACGAATGTTTGCTGTCATCATTAACTGGTATCATGTATACATCACACGTACGTCTGTCTTGTCAGGATATATTTCAAGATTCATTTTGACTGAAACATTTGTATCAGCCTTATGTTAGTTTTCTACAACTTGATACATGTAAGAACTCGTATATTGTGTAATGACTAGTGAATATGTTCTACCGGGTACTTCTTTCGCAAACTGGGGCAATTCTTTATAATTTTGTAGGTGAACTTAATTGATTACTTTTTTATTCCCAAGTAATATTGATATTTACCAGTGAAATATGGTTTCAAAACTGTGAAATAATCGTTGTAAATGATAATTACCTCGTGCTGTTACCAGGGTAAATACAGTAAGTAAAACGTGATATAATGCCAGGGTCAACAAAGTAAAAGCATGTCACTTACAATTTGACACAATTTCATTACTATTTCAATGCAAGCTGAAAATTGTTTGGTTTTTGGGGAAGTTGGAACATTATTTACATTTTTCTTTTGTAGCTACGTCATACGTTTCATCATTGCTTTACGTGAACTCGCTGATCAAATTCGCTTACACCAAAATCAACAAATATATACAAAGTATGAATGTAGACAACATTGACAAACAATGTGTCTAGTTTTTGTCAATCAACGGTATACATGGGAATACGCATAACACAATACATGAAAGAATGAATGAATGAAAGAATGAATGAATGAATAAAATATTCGGAAAATTTAATAGCATTCTTCTTCACAAACACGCACGTCCGGCTGCCTTTCAAAATGTGAATGAATAATTCTTCCTAGTAGCCATCGGAGTGTTTTTAATAGGGTTGATGTTTTATCGTCAGACAAGGATGGGACAGATAGTTTGGTCTTGGTTATCATAACTGTGTACTATTCTTTCATGCGGATAAATTATCAAACAACACACCAGAAGGCAGAATATGTTTTGCAGCTGTTTTCCTACAGAGTCGCTATTACGAATATTGATTTAAACAATTCGAGATATTACTCATGGAAGATATATAAATAAATGGTTTGTCACTTTCAATGAATAAAAATGAACAAAATGTGTTGCAGTCACGTACTTCATCTTATTAGCTCAGAGGGACTATAGACAAATATTGTAAACCAGTCGCTCAACAAGACTGCGTTCAGTTGAGCACGGTACAAGTATTATTGATAGGCGAATTAACCGCAGTATGCGATATCGACGAAAGCATACAAAGCTAACAATTTTAAGCAAACTAACAACAAATGGTTGGAATAGCTTTAAGAATTCAACAAATGTATCTACTTAATAACAAACGACGATTTCTTTCTAGAATTGCGAATGTTTTTGGTACACTAAATTACGCAAGCAGCCAATGTCGTAAAAGAACGTAATTAGCCCAACTCAGGAGTCGGACGCTGCTGACAGCATACAGCATAAAGACAACGTGACTGTTAGAATACTAGTTCACGTTGATAATCATTATTCGCTAAGACAAAAAAACAAGCCATCTGTACTATTAATTTTTGTTGTTAATATGACTTGTTAAATTCTGAGAATTACATAATATTCGCTCCTGGGAAGTGCAACCACTTTTCAGCATGAACTTGACCAGTTTATCACATTTCTGCCGCAACATGTCATCGTTCCCATCAATCATACGTTAATTACTATTTTTGTGAAACGTTAATAACAACTCGACCCATGTTTGAGGCTGTCAGTGTGGTGTCTGGTCTGTTCCTCTCGAATGTTAGGGTACAATTGATAGCATGTGCTCTGGCTTATTAAGTAAGCAAATGTGATGTTAGTTTCTTTATCATTCGGGGATTGTTCGGTAAAACAAGAGTTTGGCATGTGTTTTTTTACAATTAGTGTCACCACACGGATCCCATTTGGTTGACAAGACAACACTTTATCGTCTATAATTGTGTATGTTTTGTCTCATGGAATGTGATATATTTAATTACAGATAGAAACAATCGGTTATTCACATTAATTGACGGTATCATTGTAATAATGGAAATAAAATCCAGTCAGTTTCTATGGCAAGTACTTTAATGTCGAAATCGCATTTAATAACCCCGTCTGCAAAAGTAAAGCATTTTGATTAACCAGACGTATAAAAAGCACAAAACTCTAGTTTCAGAACGCGTATTGTCTGTTAATTCTAATATAAAAAACGTAACATTTCATGGATATTTACACGAATATATGTGACACAATATTAATGCAACATCCGCTCAATGACTGCCTGTCATATAGTCATCAGTTCATGCCATTTACGTCAGATAAACTATGTCAATTTATTCAGGTCATAAAATGTTAAACAACGGTGCATCTCACTCTATAACTTAAACATCAGCAAAACTACAGTCCAGTTAAGATATTGTGAGAGTGACAGTGCCGTTTATGTGTATTTTAGCGAATATAATATGTTAGTTTAACATTGAAATTATAGCTGTCTGCATAAGGCTTTCGAATCGGTTTTACACCCTGATAGTGGACTCGACCGCTGCATCACTCTATTTTTACCGATTATGGAAGCAGTCTGAAATATAACGGAATATATTAGGAAGTATCAGTTTATCCTCGAGAAATGGAGCCGAGATTGCTTTCAAAATTAATGATAATTCTGATTACGTCGAAGGTAAATGCATCGATAAGATCATTGCACATGGTTTGTGACGTCATTGGTCGTTAATGGTATCACGCATATCTTTTATAATTTCCTGTTGCAAGATCCACAACAATGAAACGAATTTTTAAATTCTGTATTATTCAACGTCATACGGAAGTGGTGGCAGCGCATAGCCACCTACACAAGAGACAAACAAAGAAGGTACCACCATAATCCCCAAAAGGATATTTCAAGTAAGCCTATATAATACCTCTCACAATTAACTTTGATACATTGTATTCGCTTCCATAGACATCATACATGTATGGCATGATACATCGTACATTAAACAACCGTATTGCAATTATTGAGATGTTGTAAATCCTGACACGAGCAAAAACACGACATTTCTCTCCGTACTAGATGAATAAATATAATGAATGGGAAAAGTCTTCCAGGAAACATACAAGTAAATTCAGAATGGCATTAAGGTCTTAAGGTTTCTTTCAATGTTTCTCTGTCGTCCTTGTTCTATCGATAACTTATGTGCAAAGCATCAAAAACGACTTAATGCAAATGACCGTGTTAGTTTCTCATCAAATCGGAGAGTGCTCTGTAAAACAAGAGATTACCATGAGTTTGTAAAATCCTGTCTTATTACAATTAATGTCACCACACACATGATATTGAGTAGACAAGACAACACTATATCTTCTATAAGTTTGTATGTTTTGTCTCATGGAGATAGATATCTTTAATTACAACTTTTATTACTCACATAAATTGGCGGTATTATTGTATAAATGGAAATAAAATCTGGCAAGTTTCTATGGCAACCAGGTTAATGTCTGTCGAAATCGCATTTGATGAACGCGTTCTAAAAAGTAAAGAATTCTAATCTTAGTTAAGACCAGACGTCTAAATTCCACAAAACACAGGTTTCAAACCCATATTTTCTTTTATTCTGATATTAATGAATGCTGCAGTTCATGGCCATATATACATTACGAAGTGTTAACGCAACGACCGCCAAACAACCGCCTCTCAAAAAGTCAATAGTTCATGCCATTTACGGCATATCATTATGTCAATATGCACAATTTATTCAGGTCATCAAATATTACACAACGGTGCATCTCACTATATATTTTAAACATCAGTTAAACTACAGTCTAGTTAGGACATTGTTAGAGTGACGTTGTCGTTAATGTGTACACAAAATATTACAACCAAAATCAGTACAGGTTTAGAGAATATAGTATGTTAGTTTAGCAATGAATATATAGCTGACTGCAAGGGCCTTTATAATTCTCTGACTCTATTCTTACCCTGATTGGACTATATGTGACATTGTGGCTAATTCATATTAAAGGGAACTTAACTTTTGTAATTATATCCTTCGCTCGGTACACTGTACGAGGGGTATTCACAATTTTCTGATAACTGAGCGGTTACTATGCATAGGAATGTCTGATTTTTCCAAGTGAGCATAAACTAACCGCGAATTATAGTATGTGGAAAACAGATCTTTTTATGATATGTATTATATATAAATTGTGTAAGCACTTAAAAACCCTGTGGTAGTAAAATTGCTATTGTCAAACACGTATGTTGCTTGTGTAATACAATAACAGAATGCAAGCACAAACAAAATGCAAATCAATGATTCGAAGTGAAAGCAGTTTGAAAAATATCAGTGAATTTATGAGGAAGTTTCAAGTATCCATTCATCCTCGATAAGAAACGGAGCCGGATTTGCTTTCTAAATTAATGGAAAATTTGAACGAATCGAAAGTACATGCATCGATTAGATCATTGCACATGGTTTGTGACGTCATTGGTCGTTAATTGTATCACGCACATCTCTTATAATTTCCTGTTGCAAGATCAACAACAATTATACGACTTTTTAATTCGATACAAAGCACTGGTATTTCAACGTCATACGGAAGGGGTGGCCACGCATAGCCTTATACACAAGAGACAGACGAATAACGTACCATCCGTATCCCGCTAAAAGTACATTCAAGTAAGCCTATGTAATGCCTCGTACAATGAACTTCGGATACAATGTATTTCGAAGTATTCGATTCTTAAGACATCAAACATGTATGACATAAATAAACAAATCGTACATTGAACCACCGTATTGCAATTATTAAGATGTTGAAAATCCTGACACGCGCATCAACACGACGTTTTTCTCTAAACTGGATGAATAAATATAATGAGTTGCAACAGTTCTCCAGGAAACATACTAGTAAATTCAGAATGGCATTAACGTATTGACCGATATAGTAATGACATGTGAAAGTCACGTTAATAGTAATTACATTGTAGTAATAACTCATTCAGCGGAATGAATTGATGGAACTATACAGCATAGGTTCCAGTAAAAAACATTAATTCGCGTGTTGATAGATCTGCATTTTATGTATGTCTATTTGTAGTCAGCGTTCATTCGCGAGAATTATTAAATTCATATATCTTTGTATTTTCGGGATTTTTGTGCATTAGATTATTGTCTTCTCTTCTTGTTGCAAAATCAACAACAATAATACGACTGTTTTAAATTCTGTATAAAACACCAGTATTTCAACGACATAGAAAGAAATCGTCTTTTTTATTAAGTAAATACATTTTTTGTATCTAAAAGTTATTTCAAGTATTTATTCTTAGTTTGCTTAAAATTGTTTGCTTTGTATGTTTTCGTGGATAGCACATACGACAGTTAATTCGCCTAACAATATTACTTGTCACGCGCTGAATTGCAAGCAACTGGCAATGTTTACACATGTAAAAGACACGATCGAAAACAATGCTATGGCCCAAACCTTCCGGAAAGTCAAACCTTGATCTTATGGGGTCCCATCTCTGGCACAAGAGAAATGGATTCCTAGTGTGTTTTCACGAAGTCTTCACAAAAAAATGGATACAGGCAATGAATAAATATTGTAGCGCACAGACAACTCAAAGTCACACAGAAACCGTGGTAGCGCATAGCCATCTACGCAAGAGTCAGCCAGAGAACGAGCCCCATATTCCAAGAAATTGATATTTCAAACCAGTCATATTAGCAATTAATGACACACTGTGGGCTTGAATTGTGTTCATTATAAACCAGATAGGGAGATAATTATGAAGTGTTCATTTTATTCCCACGAAGATTTGTCAGGATCCCATTTCTCGTAAGACGTAGATGAGATCCTCTTTGTCTACCGGATGACGATAGATATACACATTAAAAATGTATTGTGATTATTTCGTGAGAAAATGTGCAAGTACAAGTCTATATTTCTGAGAAATAAGGGAGACAAAGACCCAATTAAATATAAGTAATGGATATTTATTGTAAATACAGTCTTCATTCCAGAGAAATAATATAGGATTATTGAATAGTTAAATCCTGTGGGTATATATTTAAAAAGTATGCGTGTTCAGTTCCTTAAATCGAAATGTTATAAAATACAACGTACTGTTACATTTATTCGGAATCAAAATTAAATATAGCTAGATATGACTATGCAAATGTCATTCTTAGGACAAACGAAAATTTCAAATTATACATACCTGTTTTCTTCATGGTGTTTACATTAAAGGATTTTGACATTCTTTGATAAACAACTTAACACGTTTGTTGCTCCGTACAATCAAACTATAATCACGAAAAAAATGAATATAAACATAACATCGACACCGCGAGGACAATGAGGAGGCGAGAAGACTGAAGTACTTATAGCTAATCAAGTAAAAAATTATCACTTACTATATGATGTAAATTGGCCAGTTAGATAATTATTAAGATGATTACACCGCCTACTAAAATGGTAAGTCTTAAATGTACAAGGCAGTCATCCAACATGTTCACAGTATAAAATGCTGATACGATATAATTTGTACCAAAAATTAGGCTAATTTGGGCATTATTACTTGTAGAAACATTTGAGAAAGAATTCTGATTGATGAGTGATTGATACCTTTAAATTATGAAGAGTCTACATTACTTTCCATTATGTATAATGGTAGGATTAAGATTTCTCAAGAAACCCCATATTTACTTAATAAGTGGTACTATGATGCGATTTG
Organism: Spisula solida; assembly: GCA_947247005.1. Classification (NCBI taxonomy): domain Eukaryota; kingdom Metazoa; phylum Mollusca; class Bivalvia; order Venerida; family Mactridae; genus Spisula; species Spisula solida. The sequence goes on along the minus strand of OX365957.1, from coordinate 38,066,093 downwards.
TAAGTTAATGGATATGTACTATTGCGATGACAGACAGCGTTTTAACGTAGGACAAAATTAGCATTCTGAGTTATTGACTGGCAGAAAGTATGAATAATTGACACGACGTACGACTTATCAAACTGGCATCAGGCTATCCGAAAAAGTGTTCTTTAGCGACATACGCTAGTCCTATGTAATTATGGTTGATGGATCTTATCGTTATACCTGATATCAGTTTGATTGCTCCTTAACCATTTAACGCCATACATACCATAATCTTTCCCAACTACTAGAAATTAGAAAAAAACGTTCGCCGTGGCATTGGAATACTCTACGTCCAACGAATTGCCATTTATTACAATACATATGTCGTTATCAAGGTAATCCCTCGAAAACGAAGGTCATTGGCAAATTAGGCAGAGAAAAACAAAAAGCACGCACTTATAACTGTTCAGTTGAATGCAAACGAACACAATTATAACGATTAACCTTCTTCAGAAATACAAGACGTTCTTGTATTGTTGTCTTTATTTCGCTTGTCTGGAATTCGTCCCGCCATGCCGGCAGGTTCAAGTTCTAGCATAGTTCTGAACTGTACTTATCGTTATTCGTTGCTTGTCCTTTATGTCTTCCACGACTAGCCCAAAGATGTGGGGGGCAAAAATAGGATTCGATGCGCGGTCGTACAATCTTCTACCCTGGCGCACACATAATTTAGTGTAGGTCGAATTGGATTACAATCAAATTTCGAATATGCCTGCGACATTCAAATTGTGTCACCACGCCCTTGGTTATCCATCCATTCTGACTATAATGATAATAATTATCAAAATTTTGTTCGTTTAGGTGAAAGTAAATTTTTACAATCAAACAAAGATAATGGAAATCGATATATTCTATCAGCTATATTTTCCCGTGATGAAAGGTAAAATGATACATAAATAAGCACGGATTGTATCGGATATATTCCGATATAGCAAGATAATAAAAATCGAACAGGAAATGCAGCACTCAACTTAAACAGCATAGCACAGGAAACACAAAAAACATCACATACCACAATTATACGGCATAATGCCTAACACATACATACAGACGGCTGTATAACAAAAACAACACAGACAATGCCCAACCAACTATAAAATCACGACACCCAACCACAATATCATTTCAATTTACTTTCCGATAATACAAGCAATTAATTTTATATTATTTCATTTTTACCGTAATCACCACTATGTATTATGTACATTATGGGTTTTTTGCATATTCTCTATTAAGCTTGGAATATTAAAAACAAATATGATGTATTACCTTTAACTGTCTTATAGATTTAAAATATACACCAATCTACTATAATGCACCCAGGATAATGTAATGTTTAAAAACATGAATCGGTTTTGTCAACTGTTGTAAAATTAGTTTTACAAATTACTAATTAAAAGTGAACAGATATGGTCAGTTTTGTACTAAAAACATCACTGATAAAGCATGCACATCCGATTAATCAACATTTGTGAAATATATCAAACTTTCCCGCATTTCCTATCATCTTGGGCGCACTATTCCAGCTATACTATTGATAACTAATTTCTAAACGCGACGCAGGTGCTCATGTCACGTTGCATATACCATACCCTGTGAACTCAGCTGAAAGGAAAGGCATATTCGACATAATTGTAATGAAGTGTGCGCACTTCTGTCTTTCAAGTGTAATTTGTTGCAAACAGAAGCGTACACAAATTAACATGGTCGTGTTGGAATAAATTGCTATATCATAATGACGTCAAAAAGTTTTCTTTTTCATGTGCAGTTATGCGACGAAAATTGGCATAACTTTGTAACTGGTTGATAAAAATTGCCAAAAAAAAAGACTATTAAACCTAGAAAATATTGTATTTTAAGTATTTAACAAAAACTGGAAATGTCAAAATTTTGTCCGAAGGCCTAAAATCGCATGACGCGGCTCATATAGTGTTTAGAACCAAAGTGTTTTTTAAATACACGTAGAACCCGTGAAATGATAACACTCGGCCATGGAAAGCGGCACTCAAAAGTCAAATGCACAAAAGGCACAAAAGGCCATAACAAGAAAATCACAAGTACACGTCAAAATGGCAAACATAAAAAGAACAAGAAAAACTGAAACTCAACAATAAACTGGCCAGATGTTATAGCACGGAGATATTAACCCGATTTCCTAACTTCCAAGAAGTAGACATACACTATGCGGTCATACTGCTTGTTAGTACAGTAAGTATTAATCTTGGGTTCGGTAATAATTATGTACCATAATTACATAGGACTAGAGTATGTCGCTAATGAACACTTCTTTAGATTATCCTGATGCCGGTTTGATAAGTCGTAAGTCGTGTCAGCGCAATAGTACATATCCATTAACTTACAAATCGCATTATACCACTTATTTTGTAAATGTGGGGTTTCTTGAGAAATCTTAATCCTACCATTATACATAATGGAAAGTAATGTAGACGCCTTATAATTTAAAGGTATCATTTTTTTGGTCACTCATCTTTAAAATGGATTCTTTCTCAAATGTTTCTACAAGTAATAATGCCCAAATTAACCTAATTTTCGGTACACATTATATCGTATCAGCATATTATTCTGTTAACATGTCGAATGACTGCCTTGTACATTTTAGTAGGCGGTGTAATTATCTCAATAATTATCTTACTGGCCAATTTACATCATATAGTTACTGATATTTCTTTTACTTGATTAGCTATAAGTACTTCAGTCGTTTCGCCTCCTCATTTTCCTCGCGAAGTCGATGTTATGTTTATAGAATTAAAAAATAGAGTTTGGCATATGTTTGTAAAATCTTGGTTTTTTTACAATTAATGTCACTATACATATGACATTTGGTAGACAAGACAACACTATATCGTCTAGTATTGTGTATTTTTGTCTCATGGTATGTGATCCATTTAATAATAGCTAAAAACGTTCGATTATTCACATCAATTGGCAGTATTATTGCTCTAACGATGTATTAATATTGGGAATAAAATCCAGCCAGTTTCTATGGCAGCAACGTTATTGTATGTCGAAATCGCAAAAAGTAAAGCATTTTAATCTAAATTGAGATCAACCGTATCAATTCCTCAAAACCCATGTTTCAAGACCACATTTTCTTTTATTCTGATATAAATCATTGTAACCACCCATGTCCATATACTTGTGTAACACAATGTTAACACAACGGCCGCCTAACAATCGCCCGTCATATAGTCATTAGTTCATGCCATTTATGGCGGATCATGATGTCAATGCTTGAGGGGTTTCTGAAAATTCTGATAACCAAGCAATTTTATTACTTTGCATATTACATTTTGTTGCTTGTTTAATGCAATAACGGATGGAAGCAACAACATAATTGTGTAAGCTGATTGTTATTAATGTATCAAAATGCAACTCATTTATTCGACATTGGAAGCAAATGTTGGGTGATTTATGTGGAGGTTTCAAGTATCAGTTCATCCTCGAGAAGATATGAAATCGATATTGCTTTAAAAAGTAATGGAAAACCTGAATGCATCGATGTGATCATGGTACATGGTATGTGTCGTCATTGGAAGTTAATGACATCACACATAACTCTTATCTTATAATTGCCTGTTGAAAGATCAACAACAACGATACGACTTTTTTAAATTTTTAATTCTGTACAATGCACTGGTAGTAGCCCGTAGTCACCCATAGCGAACAAATTGTGCAATATCAGTCATATAGATTTGTGATTGTATTTCACATCGAGTGTCTTCGTGATTCTCCCCGTTTATGGAAATATATTACTCTGTCAGGGTTATAGATATAGACAAGATACCAGCTGTTAATTAGTTGAATAGTAGGTTAAAATATGATGATATAATTCGAAATATCAGTTTATCCTCGAGAATAAATTGAACGAGATTGTTTTCAAAATTAATGAAAACATCGAAAGTGTATGTATCCACGTGATCGTTGAACATAATAGTTGACGTTATTCTCCGTTAACGGTATCACGCACATCTTTTATAATTTTTTGTTGCAAGATCAACAACAATGATACGACGTTTATAATTCTGAACAATGCATTGGCTTTTCAACGGCATACGTTAGTGGTGGCAGCGCATAGCACCCTCGCTACAGAAAGACGGAGAACGTACTATCTATACCCCCTAAACGTATATTTCAAGTAAGACTATATAATGCCTCGCACAATGAACTTTGAATGTAATGTATTGCTTAGTATTCGTTTCTTAATACATCATACATGTATGACATAAATACATCGTACATTGAACTACCATATTGCAACTGTTGAGATAATGTAAATCCTGACACGCAAAACAACACGACGTTTCTCTCCGTACTGGATGAATATATATAATGAATTGGAACAGTTCTCCAGGAAACATACTAGTAAATTGAAAATGACATTAACGCATTGACCGATATAGTAATGACATGTGAAAGTCACGTTAATAGTAATTACATTGTATTTAAAACACATTCAGCGGAATGAATTGATGGAACTTTACAGCATGGGTTCCAGTAGAAACATATGAATTCGCGTGTTAATAGATCTGCATTTAATGTATATCCATTTGTGGTCAGAGGGCATCCGAGAAATTATGAAAAACTGAATTAAATTTATATTCCGCCACCCTTTTAACGAGGGCTGTTCAAAAAGAAATACAACTTCATGCATATCTTTGTACTTTCGGGATTTTTGCGCTTCAAACTTGGCATGTATACCCATTAGATTATAGTCTTCTCTTACGTTAAATTTGGTTGAAACCCATTCGAGAGTTTGGTCAAAGTGTATGTTTAATAAACACTTACTCATTTGTACTAAGCAAAAAACGTTCGAAAAAGGATATCGCCAAACTGACTGAAATTATGCCTTATACATGTATCAAAGAAATGTCTAAACTTATTTTAAGTAATAAATTTATGCGGACCATTTAAACTTATCCATTTGTTTTCTTAGTTGATATTTTCATGCCCAAAAGAAATAACTTAACTGTACTGTAATAAGTATAGGTAAAGGAATGCGCTCATACACACTGTTGTGTACACCGAAATTAGTATTGGCAAGTCACACATGCCTTATCTAGGATTTTACAAGTCAGCTGCAACTTGTCATCATCATTTTGATGACATGCGAATTTGATCATCTAATAGGATGTTCAATCTTGTTTTAAGGCAGCTGTACATGCATCAATTAAACAGAAAGCGGTGGATGAACGTGTGGTTTGTTATCTCTTTTTATTGATTGCAAATTCATGTGCAAACAGCCAAACAAAATATGTCCACTGGGACAGCACTTGAATTAACACCCATTTAAACTTGATTCCATTTCATTTTAACGATGTTTTGATTTCACAATGCATACATAATCCAGTCCATACAAAATCACTGAATGAAATATGGTACAATAGGGATGTACCACGTATTGACGTGATCCTAATCTTTATGCATGAATATCTTACAAGGTTTTTGCGTTGAATATATCAATTTCCGCGAGCGAATTGTGCAATATCGGTCGTTTAGTTTGTGTTTGTATTTGTATGTCACATTGAGCTTCCTCGTGATTCTCTCCGCTTATAAAAACATACAACTCAATCCGGATTCTAAATATAGACAGGATATCAGCTGTTAAAGTGAAAGTTCACCATTTTTTTATTTTTTGATATGTTGTAAAGAACCCTAAACTGTCTTCAAAATCAATGTTTATAGCCCACTATTCACACCCTAATTAGCTAGGGTAATTAAACTCTCTCTGACTTGGAGGGCCACCATATTTTACCCAGGTATCTTTGCAGTACTACGTCACACCGCCAGTTAGGGTCTGATAAGATTGCAGTAATTAAATGCTGGATCCAATAAGTGGCACATAATAGTGTTATCATTTTATGTAATTTGGCAATAAAAATACCTCAGTGCAAAGCGAAATATTGCAATGTTGTGCATGGACAGGGAATTAGTACATTTGCCATACCAGATCATGTAAAAAGTAAACAACTATGTGAAAGATGGATCCATAATCTAGGCACTGAAAACCTGAACATAAAAAAATATGTCTACTCTGAAAACAGAATTGTTTTTAAAAAACACTTTGAAAAGAGCTGCTTTATAGAAGATACAATGTAAACAGGTAATGTGGTAAAATTACATTTTTTGTATATGTTTTATAATGATTTAACAAAGTTTTCTGTCTGCAGTATAATACAAAATTATTGTTTTAGTTTAATTTTATTAAATATTTGCGAAGTGAAATTCGACAGGTTATGAAATTTATAGAATATTGCAATTGCAATCATTTAGAATTAATTTTTTAATTATTCAATTGGTTATTAAAATAATTGATCCTTAACTATCATTAGAATTAAGTTAACTGTTAATCACTTCATAAGTAATGTACATACTTTATATTATTATAGAACAATTAATTTTGGTTCTTCCTCATTATACTCTGGCTCCCATTGGTATCCAACTGCTTCCACTGCAGATAAATCCTCATGTTCTTCAGAAGACATTATAAAATTATTTCAATCAACAGTCAAAATGGTAACATTTCCTACATACAGTGATATAAAGTATTCAAGGCTTTCTGTATCAATCGGCGGGGTGACGTCACTAGACACCTGTTTACCTGATGAAATCAGACTATCTCTGGCCGAAATGGCGGCCCCCATAAACACTGCTGGGACGGTAGTTAATTAGGGTTTTATTACCGTTACAAATTGGATGGTGATTACTGAGTAGGAGATTAAGATACAGCACAATGAAAGTAATAAATTATGATAAACTATAAATTATCCCGGAATATCACTTTAATAACTTTGAATAGAAGTTCGGTAATCGGGTTAATATCTCCGTGCTATAACATCTGGTCAGTTTATTATTGAGTTCTAATTTTTCTCGTTCTTGTTATGTTTCCCATTTTGACGTGTACTTGTGATTTTCTTGTTTTGCACCTTTCGTGCCTTTTACTGTTGAGTGCTGCCTCCCGTGGCCGATTGTTATCATATCACTGATTATCCATATATGTAAAGAACACTTTGGTTCTAAAAACTCTATATGATATAGCAATATATTCCAACACGACCATGTTAATTCGTGCATGCTTTGTTCTGCTTCTGTTTGCAACAAATTATATTTGAAAGACAGAAGTGCGCACACTTCATTAACGTTCTGTCTAATATACCTTTCCTTCCAGCTGAGTTTTATTGAATGTGGCATTACCGGAAACGTTCACTGAGTATGTTATTCTTTGCGGTTGAATTCATTCCGACAATATTGAAATTCAACGTGACCTGAGCACCTGCGTCGCGTTTAGAAAATAGTTCTCCATAATATAGCTGGTATAGTGCGACCACGGTAATAAAGATGGGGGAAGTTTGGCATATTCTAAAAGGGTGGATCAAACAGATGTGCATGATTTATCATCGATGTTTTACGGTGAATATTGGTTGAAAGTTGACTGAACACTATGCATGTAATGTAAATTTTAGATAAAGAACATGTAAAATAAGTAGAAAATATGAGATTTAATAAAATCTGACTGCCATATTTTATATAGCAGTGGTTTGTATACAGTATTCTGTCTGTGAAAAGGAGTTAGATACTACACAAGGCCTTCATCGATTTCTATGAAATATACGCCACACAAAGAGGGAATTTGTTTGCTTTCCATGGAATGTAAAATCTTTTTCAGCGGCTGTGCTGTTTTGTCCATTACCCTGTGAAACCATGGTACGTGTAGGCTTCACAGGGTAATAGACAAATCGGTAAAGCTGCTGAAAATATCTTATATTCATTGAAAGCAAACCATTCCCCTCCCTCGGCATGGCGTATATTTCATTGAAATCGACGAAGAATTGAAATTCGTATGTCTCTTTTATTTTCCAAAGTTAACAAATTTCTTCTGTAGCCATAGGTCACTAGGTATTGCTACTCTGTATGTCGGAATAGATCTGATACAACCCGTGCTTATTTACGTATCATTTTGGTACGGAAAAATGCAGCGGTTAGAAACTATCCATGTCCATTATGTATTTTTTATTGTAATAGTTCACTTTTACATAAACGACGGAAAGGATAACAAACGGCTTGGTGACACAATTGAGATGTCGCAGGTATATTCGAAATGTGATTGTATAGTCCAGTCTGGGTAAAAGCAATTATACAGGCTTAAACAGACAGCAATAATTCCAATGCTAAACTAACATACTATATTCGGACTACCTGTTAGGACAATGGTTTTTATCTTTTGTGTACACATAAGCGACTACGTCACTGTCACAATATGCTAACTGGACTATACATACTCCAATTGTGTTTGTTTGCGATCGACTGAGTGCGTGTTATTTGGTTTTTCTCTGCCTAATATGCTAATGACCTACGTTTTCGAGGTATAACCTCGATAATGACTTAGGTATTGTAGTAAATGTAAAATCGGTGGACGCACAACGTCGAAGTGAACGTTTTGCTGATATCTAGTATAAAGGAATTATTATGGGATGTATGACGTTAAGTAGTTAAGGGCAATTAAACTGGGAACAGGTATAACGATTAGATACTTCAACCCCTGGTTTCCTGTATTTGTAGCTAGATGACCTTACATTTAGACTACGCACTGCACGAGCCGGGTAAGCGAGGGTTTTTCGTGGCGTTAACAGAAACATTCACCCACTGGTTCAACCATAAATCCGATTTACTTAGATTTGGCACAAAAATGGAATATAGCCGTAGACATACACTGTATAGCAAGTATGCAAAGTTATATAGAAGTCGTGTGTGCTTTATAAATAATTGTGTTACATCGTGTGGAAACTAATTCATCTCTATGGCCTCGGGTTTGGTAATAATCTATCATTTATCTACAACAATGACATAGGACTAGAGTATGTAACTTATAAACACTCTTTCAGATTATCCTGATGCCCATTAGATAAGTCGTACGTCGTGTCAATTAACATGTCATTAACACATACTTTTCTGCTGTCAATAAACCGGAATGCTAATTTTTGTCCTATTTTAAACACTATCAGTCTTCGCAATAGTACATATCCATTAACTTACAAATCGTATCAAAATACCACTTATTTTGTAACTATGGAGTTTTTTGTGATATGCAAATCCTACCATTATACATAATGTTAAGTACTGCCGACTCTTCAATCTCACTCATCATTAAAGGTTGGTTCACACTATAATCCTTTGTACCAGCGTTCTTCAACGTTTTAAAAGGCGAACAAATGAGCCCAAACGTCGGTGAAATTAAATTTGCAAGGAGGAATATGTTGGTTCAAACTGCGAGCATTGTGACGCACGTAACCTTTTGCGAACGTTTCCGCGCACTTGACTATGTTTGACAGTGGGTACTCGCGCTTGACAATGTTTGTCATGTTCCGTTGTACAAAGTTAACACAAGTTATGGGAACGTTGTGGAAAGTTTATCTGCGTTAATAAGCTGCGTTACTTGCGTTCCTGGCGTCTGATACATGTTCAGTTATGCTAGGGATAGTTCGCTAACGCTACCATCAAGCTCACTGCGTCGGGTACCCGTTGGTCTTCGTTAAATAAACATTTTGATAATTTCACCGACAAAACCAACGTTTCTGCAGATGTGTGTCAACAGCGTGGAACTTGAGCAAACTTAGTACAACTTAATTCAGCGTCCAGCGTACAACTTACACCAACGATTATTTCCAAACGTCGACAGATGTCTTGCAAGGTAAATATTTTCCACGTTCGTCTGTGTTCATCACCGAACATCAACTTTTCTAAACTTTCAGTAACTTTTACAAGCGGAGTGTAACGTTTACCCTTACCTCGAAGTGTAAAACCAACTTAAAATTAGAAAGCTGTCTTCTCCAATAATGTTTCTACCAGTACATAATGTCTAAACTAATTCTCGATACAAATTACAAATGTATACCCTAGAGTATCACCATATCACAGTGTATTACAGTGTACTGTTAAGGCGTATCATTTAAGAAGGCGGTGTAATTATCTTACTGACCAATTTACGTCATTTAGTTCCTGATAAATTATTTTGCTCGATTAACTTCACGCTTTTCTTCTCGCCTCCTCATATTCCTTGCGGTGTCGATGTTTTTTATACACTGATTATACTATGATCGTTTCTAGTAATATATCGAAGAATGTCAGAAACCTTTTATGTAAAACAATGAAAAGAACATGTGAGTAGAATCGAACTACTCATGGTGCTAATTTGTACTTCTCGTTCGTCATTTTACAATTTCATATCTAGCTTTATCTAACTTCAATTCCGAATAAATGTAACAGTACATTGTATCAGACCAATACTGAACGTACTGATCCTATACTCGATGTCGTATTGAAAAGAAACACAATTAGTATTGTTCAACAGTTTTCAAGTTTCCCATTAAGGGATAGCAGCCAAAATATCACAAAATACGCCCGTCTAACCATAATATTGGCATATTTATCAATTTCTTGGAAATTGAAAGGCTACATTTCGAGAAGGCCTGTGCCGATAGGGCCTACCGGTATAATCGAATTTTGTCTAGATAGTATGTACATCAACGTTGTCACCAAGTTTGAAGACGACCAGATATCTGTTTTAATTAGAGTACAGACAAAATCACAGGATGCGCCGTCGAACACACACACGCCTGCCATTGGTGCTCACATAATACTTCCAGTTTCAAACGGTCGTATAAAAAGGGTTTTGAATTAAAATTGCAATATGAAAACAAAAATAATCATTGAATATTTATGAATGTATAATGTTAATATGATGTTCGTCCATCGAGTAGTCGAAGATGACAATGACTTCATCTAGTTCGTTGATTGGGTTATGTGTGTCCGGAGATGACTTGTTAGGCCAATCCGGGCGCGAAAATACCTCCCTCATGTTGGACACATGTGTTCGGTGAAGTCAGTTGTTGAAGTGCTTACTGCCCTCATCTTGCGTAACGTACGCTTCCTCATGTTCATCCAAATGCGTTCTGCCTCCGAGAGTCCAGCTCTTTTAGTGATATTTGTGAGCCCAGATATTGGTTTGGATGCCGAATTTCTTGCGTGAGGCCTTGAACGGGTCTTTGTATCTTTCCCGCTGACCTCCGTGGTTCATGAGCCATTTTGTATTCATTGTACTGAAGCTGCTCGGGTATTATTTCGTCAGTCATGCGAGCGATATGCCCTGTCCAGCCAACGTGTGATTGTTGCAGAATGACATACACAGAAGTAAGGTTAGCACGTGACAACACTTCTGTGTCTGAAACCTTGTCTTGCCAACTTATGTTGAGTAGTCTGCGGATGCAGATCATGTGGAAACGACTTAGTTTAATTGCGTGTCTAGCATGCACTGTCCACGTCTGGCATGCATACAGGACATATGTCAGAACGACAGCCTTGTATACCCCCATCTTGGTCTCTAAATGTATGCCTCTACGTTCCCAAATTGTAGTGTAGAGTCTGCCGAAAGCAGCGATGGCCTTTGCTATTCTGCAGTTGACCTCATCATCGATATGAACCACTCTGGACAGGCTGCTTCCCATGTAGGTGAACTTGTCAACAACGTTAGTTCAATATAAGGCTTTCCTGGAGCTGGCTGATGAAGCACTTCAAATTTCTTTATACTGATGGTCAGTCCAAAATTGTCACAAGCTTTCGATAACTGGTTTAGGCTTTGTTGTATGGCATTCACTGAGTTGGCATTCAGGGCAAAATCATCCGCAAAAAGCTGTTCCCGAATAATAGTATTCTTGAATAATGTCTCGTTCATTCTGAGTACAAGGTCTTTGACGTTGATCATTCCATTTCATTATCAAAGCCGTTTGTTCTTTGAAACCTAACAGGTCCACGACACAGTTTGAGTCGCGTTCGATTTATGACAAAACGCACGTTTTCAACAAAATAATCATCCGCAAAAAGCTGTTCCCGAATAATAGTATTCTTGAATAATGTCTCGTTCATTCGAAGTCCAAGGTCTTTGACGATGATCAGTCCATTTCATCATCAAAGCCGTTTGTTCTTTGAAACCTAACAGGTCCACGACTCAGTTTGAGTCGCGTTCGATTTATGACAAAACGCACGTTTTCAACAAAATAATAATTGGCACACTATCAATTGGACCATATTCTATCAGTATACCAAAAAAAATGTTTTGCAAAAAATACCTTCAATAACGTCGATTGTTCCAAATCTCTACAATTTCACCGGTTGCGTTTACGGTCGCCATTTATTTGAATGGGATAATATAAAAAGGGTTCCGAAACGAACCACGTGAACAATGTTTTCATTTTTCAAGATTGTCGTCTTCGTAAATTGCAATATTTATTTGTGCAAATAGGAGTTTAAAGATTTATAGCAAAAAGAGTATATTAAGTCAGACAGGGAAGGCAGCACTCAACTTAACCAGCCGAGCACAGAAAACATTAAAAACACACAAAGCACAATGCCCAACTAAACAAGCGCAGATCCGCCCAAGTCCAAGCTGTCGAAAAGTATAATACATTATAACTAGCTGAATGACTCAGTAGAAAAGATACAGCAACCAAAAGGCGGAATGCCTACGCTGAATGACCTAGTAACAACAGTAAAACTGCTGAACTACATAGTTATAGCAGCCTTTAGTCTCAAAAGTTAAATAACAGTATTAAAACGTTGAAAGGCCCGTATAGTGGGATGACCTACTAACTAATGTGTTTGTTTCTTTGTAAAGGTATATCTAAAGGTTTTAGTTAATTTTAATACGTTTTCATCAAATATCGGATTTTTCGAAAACAGCTCTCGCTCGCACCTGCGATAAATTAATTATTCAAATTAGCCATCGAAGCTGATCAAACGGGGAAGTTAATAAAATTTAAGCAATATACTGACTGTTTATGACATATTTATATTTTATGATATATTTATATATTATGACATGTTTATATATTGTTTTATGACAAAACATTTGAATAATATTACATCTATACGTAAATGATAGTTTTTGGGCGAATTTTGAACAATGAACTTGTATTTAAGGAGTTAAGCTTAAACTGTTGATAAATGAAGAAGATAATTCAATAACTAAAAGGTCGACACGTCAGTGTAAATAAAAGACCATTTAGTTATGGTATCCAGAACTAGTTCATTCGTTGCGTTAGCTATATAACGCTTCGTACCATTTTAAAGAGGAACGATTGTTTATTTGTCTATATGGTCAATCACATGCACTTTCTAAATGTATGCACACAATGCCAAGACATGACACTACAGTTATAAAATACCATTCAATAAAGCTGAAGTTAAACCAATCACAGTTATGCATATATTGTATTAAGAATGATACATAGAATATCAATGGGTCGAAAACACACAACAAGGACAACCTACAACATATACCGTGCGTACGCAATTTTGAAAGATACGAAGCAGCCTTATGCTGGACAACGAAATTGCAGAAGGGCACATACAAATGAACACAGTTTCACAAAAACGCACAGTGACCAAATATGTTTTTGAAACATAAAAAACGGTAGGTATGTTTACAGCACTAGTACACCAAAGAGACTATGTCTTTCATAGAGAAATAATGGAGAAAATGTACCAACACTCTCCTCATATTACCTCAACGAAATATCCGCTAGTTATTAGATTATCGTCCGAATTTCGATAATACAACATTTTCACATAAATATGTACAAACAGTTACAAATTATCGAGATGTTTTCTCTACACTTACTTACTTATTCCTCTTCATCCCTTCTGGGACATAGGGCCTCTATTACAGCTCGCCAGCGGACTCGGTCTAAAGCCACCTGCATGGCTTCCCTCCAAGTCGTCCTAATCTTATGTAGTTCTGCATTCAGCGTTCTTCGCCATGATATGACTGGTCGACCTCTCTTTCTGTTTCCTTGTTTTTTCCAGACAAGAGACTGACGTGCTACCGAAGACTGGTCCCTTATTATTGTATGATCAACTCACCTCCACTTCCGTCGTCTTATCTCGTCAACAATGGGGCTTTGTATTGTTCGGCGCCACAGTTCTTGATTGGTGATTCTATCTGGCCACCTGATATGTAGAATCTGTCTAAGGCATGTATTTTTCTCTACAAGTTCTCCTTAATGTTGTAGGACCATGCAGGAAGGTTCTTGGTAACCGGTAATTTAGCGAGCTTGTGGCTTCTCATCCATAATTAAACGGACCCCGCATTGTCATTTTGTAGGACGTATGCTTTATGTCCCTTGTATTACTTTGTATTATATTGTCTAATTATGGCAGACGTGGTTTGTTGTTTTCTCATATAATATTGGCACTGGCTGGTTATTATTTCCTTTATTACTTATATTGTCAATTTATGTGGGTTACCAAACGTTCAACCTGTAATTAGATACACCACATTTAATGAGATAAAACATACACAGTTATAGAAGATATAGTGCTGTCTTGTCTATCCACTGTCATATGTGAGGCGACTTCGATTGTATCAAAACTAAATTTTACTGTACATTAGCACAATAACCAACACATATCTGTCAAATTAAAAATCCTTAAGCATGCATGGTCGAGTATTTTGTTATTTTCTTAACTGACATCGACTTATTATGAATCTGTCGACGATTTAAACGTGGATTCATTTAATTGTGCACCCATGTTATGTAATTAACCAGGAAAAAATAACTATAATCAGTTTTATGAAATAATTGTGCTATTTCACGGACCGAAGTAAAGATAGTCCTACCAATACCAATAAAGCCTTCATGGTAACACTAATATTCATGCAAGAATATCGGTGATGAATTGGGGTAAGCTTTTATTGTGAGAAAAGGGAAGGGGTGTAAATAATCGGGTAGGAAACTTTTGACAACTTGATTGGACACAAAATGGAGATACATTAACGGACAAGATAAAAGATAAATGGCCCATGACAGTAATTGATAGAAAATAATTATACACATAACACTACATCGGTGGCTTAGAAGTACTACTTTACGGCCTTATAAGACTCGTGTATATTTGAGATCTGAATCACAAGGCGCTTCTTATGAGCCTATGTTCATGAAAATCGAACCAGTTCAAATTGACCAAACTGAAGTTGAATTTTTCTTTCCATAAGTCAAGAGTAGTTTTAGACATGTGATCTTGTTTTCTCGAAATATCGATTTTGTACTTGCGACCTTCTCATTCTAAGCCAGCGATATGTTGCTGGAAAATGTATAGCCAACGTTAGTGATAATGGGTGATAAAATGGGATAATGGTACATTGATATAAGTATACGACAATTCGACAGCCTAATATTATCGTTAAAAGACAAAATTTATAGGTGCCAATTTTCCACTGCTTTCTCCGAGATTTGTATCAGACTGATAAGTATCGGTTAATAACTCTACACGAATATTACTGGTTACGACTTACTTCAAAAAGCTGATATAAGTGGATGTTACGTATAATGGTCCGGTTTTAAATCGGACATAATGATAAATATACTTCCTAACAACCAGATTAATCAGCTGTTATAGAAATATCCATGTTCTTTTAACAGTAATTATTAATTTTCGAAAGTGTTTTTACGTTTTGATTACGACCTTATGGTCACAGACATCTGTACAATATTTTAAGGTTATGGTCACATTCATCCGTACAATATATATATAGGTTAAGGTTGATTGTTGAAACACATATGTGTGGAATATAAAACTATTAAATGGAAAGACATAAGACGGGAATCCGTACAAAATAACTAGTGTTCCCTTCCGATTCAAGGCACGTATATACATCATCATCGTCCAATTTTATCACTCATTGAAACTGAGCAGGAAGAATACCAAACGTATTATTTGTAACACCGCTGGGAATTATATGAACTGCTAAATGTAATGAGAACAGGGTAATTCATGGCTCCAAAGAAATGTTGGATATTTGAAGTAGTTAAACAACTTAAGTGCTATTCCTAATTTACGTGTTAATCACTTTCAAATTCTAAATACGTACAACTGAATGTTACATTGATATTTTCTATTTCAATTGAATGTGTTTTTGTTTATAATTTCTCTTTAGAGACTCTTTCGTCCAGTATATGTCCATTAGGTAATGTGGACTAACATCTATACGTGCCTGCACTTGTTATAGGTTGTCCTTCAACTACATGTACTTCGCTTGCTGCACTGGTTATTTAACTCTAGACTCACTAAACTTTATGTCTAGTTCTTCATTGTCACTATTTTCAACAGTGGCTTCTCTTGAAGCTTTGCTAGAGCTTTAATACCTGCATTCTGGCTCGTCCTTAGTCTAGACAGCTGTTCGGAAACTTGCCGGCAGTTGGTTGAATGAGAAACTTAAGCACTTTCCTTAAACTTCTGTGCAGCAAATTGCATCCTTGCGTTGAAAGTTGGAATGTAAGATTTGTAAAGGTTTTCCGTTACCCAAAGCATGATTTCCAATCCTTGATTATCGAGATATAATAACTCGGTTTGTAGTAAGAAGACATATCAACATGACATTCTTAAAAGTCTAGACGATCTACGTCTACTAGATAACAATGGTTGTCACAAACGCACAAACAAGTACTTGCTACGACTAGGATTGTCAACTCGATGAGATCAACGAAATGTAATTAAAATATCGCTTTCTCGCGATTCCAAGACACACTTAGAGAGGACTTCCGTCAGTATATAATTAAGCACCACTTATTTCTTGCAAAACAATATTCATTCTTGTAATAAAGTGTTATATCGAACCATCTGACATGTAATCTTATCTAACAGTACATAGATATTGCATAAGATTTTGTTTTCAATTGGATGATACTAAGTGTGTAAATAAAAACAAGAAGGCGTCTGCTTATTTGATAACGATCGAGTTTTAACAAACGTTGAAGGCTTGCATGGCAGCAACGTCAGGGCCATCGGTTGTTATTGTTGACCATCAACAATGCTGCCGAGACTATGTTCTACTAGTACTTCTATCATCATTTTGTGTGAATTTATGTCACGTCGACAATTTTTAACTCATATTTAGACAATCACTCCAATCTAGCTCCAATATGCTGACGCCAGTTCTATTAGTTCTGGTACGATTGGTGTTCGGAAAGTTTGGGGACAAGTGACCTAATATTCACAAAGCGCTCATTTGAGGCCTTTGCATATGTGGCACAATGTACATGCAAGAGTTTGTGACATAGTGACCTAGTTAACGTAGTATAGATATTATTCACATGGTGTATCTCTTTGTATCAGCTGTATGAAGCATTGACTTGCTATGGCGTGCTATTGGTTTACGGGTATGTTTGCTATGTTATAGTGTGCTTGCAGTACAGCTGGTAACGTACGACGTCGCTAGAAGCAATGCATCGATAATTACAACTCTTGGTGCAGGTACAATCGCTAGGACGTGAATTTTTTCGCATGTTCTTGTGAAACTACAAGAGAATGGTATTCCTGTATGATCATTACGCTTATAGAAAGTTGCATAACACCATACGTTCATACTAAGCTGATTTTTATATATTGACTAGTCAAATGTCTTACTACTACGAATTATAACATTGATGGATCTATATTATTCTCCTCCAATACATGAAGAGTTAAACACACAATTTCCAAATGCATTTGATCATTACAATACTACAAAATGATGCAATACATAAACCCTTACCTTATGAAATATCCCTTAATAGGATCTGATAGTAGCAGTTCCAACTGTGGTCTTGATTCGTACCATTCCCGATTCGTACCATTCACCCACGTGAAATTGCCCCTGCGCGTGACATTGTGTCGGTTAGTGAACTCCAACAGATCACCTTTACTTTCGACTGTCACATAACTCGATAAACTGAACGGGGTCGTGTTATGAAATATTCTTGAATAAATAAACATACTTTGTTTCCATGTTGTCTGGTCTATTACCATGTGTTGAGTATGTTTCAAGATACAATCGGTGTGATTGCCAAGTCATTTCCCTATTAGGCCCAAAGAAAACAGAGCTGAACTTATAAAACGTGTCATTTTTCCTCTCTCTCATACGTACTTGTCTCCGATAATATCCTGATGAAGTAGATGAAAAACATGTAACGAATATTTGATGTCATCAAGTAACTGGTATCATTTGCAAATGTATACGTTATACGTGCGTATGTCTTGTCAGGATGTATTTCAAGATTCATTTCGGCCTAGACATTTGTATCTGTCTTATTCAAATTTTCTACGACTTGATGCATGTGAGAACTCGGTATATTGCGTTATGTAGTACATGTATCAAACTTCCTCGTTCCTTCGCAAATTGTGGAAAATTCTTTATAATCAAGAAAATTAACTTCATTAAACACTTTCTTATTTCCATGAAATACTGACATTTACCAGTGAAATATAACTCGATAATTCACTGTCACACATTTGTGTGATAATGGTTGTCGGTAATAATTGTATGCATCATGCTGTTCCAAGGGTAAACATGACATATTGCCGGAATCAACATAGTGAACGCAAAATGTGAATAATTGGAGCAAATGCCATTTTCATTTCAAAGGAAGCTGACAATTGCTTGATTTTAGGGAAAGGTCTAACTCTATTACACACGTGATCACCGAAACACGTGTAGTCTTCTCTTACGACACACGCTCGATTATTATTTATTTTGAACTCCTTATCTAAAACTCTGACGCCGAATGCAACACATATTAACTATGCATATAGAGGATCTTACGTCTTTCCATATTGAATTTATTTAACCCGTTGGATAAAATGCGAGTCTCTGCCGAGCATTTTATCATTTTTATTCAACGAGTTTAATAAATTCAATATGGATTGACACGAATCTAAGATTCTTTTTATCACATAACTAAATGCACAGCAAAAGTGCGTCAAGAATGCACACACTTCGCCTTTAGCAAAAAAAACTCCATAGCAGTATGTTTAGCGGTTCATTGAATGAGCTAAGAAAAAAGTGCAACAATGTATACTCCAATATGTTAATTCTTCAGCTTTTTAAAATAATAATTTTAGGATATTTAAAATTCTGCAGATGTAAAATTACGCATTACAAAAAATCAACAAATCTAGGACCGCAGCAACAACGTATTATGTTCCATTCCGTGTTCCGTTCCAGGTTTTAGTAATAACCAAGGGGCAAGGGGGGTAACTAGGTTTTCCGCCAGATTTTATTCGTCTGAATAGCCGATACCAGTTAAATAACTGTTTACAAGGAGTCAGTTAACCCAGACAAGCGAAATATTCAACTAGGCCATTGTAAATATAAGACAAATGCTGTGTTTCTGAGCCTATTATCATTAGTAAGAATAATCCAATTAAGTTTTGTGTTAAAATCTTGAATAACTACATGTTTGCAATAAATTATTTGCAATAGTCCGGCCCCAAACCCAATATACCTTGCATTGGAGTATAAATTTTTTTTCTTTGCTGATTTCAGTAGACAAGACCTTCCGAATGGAATTTCTGACGGGTGACATTGTGTCACCCTTGAGCATTTTGAGAAAATTGGGGTAAAAGTTCCAAAATATAAACGAAACTGCGAATTTTTGGAATCGGTGAACTACATTGTTATTTATAATCATATTTTATAATAAATCACATTTATATGTAGTTATTATGTTGCAGTTGAAGACTGCAATATTTTAGTGCTGTGCATTTATGCAAAAGGAGGTATTTTTGGGGTAAAACGTTAAAAAGTGCGTTAAAAAGTTTTTCGGAATCGATGGACTGTACCGTCATAAGCCATTATATTTGGTAAATAATCGCCGAGATAGTTTAATAGTGACTTGCGATGACAATATTAAACACCTTACGCTAGGCTTTTGTACAAAATGTGGAATTTTGTGGGTAAACACTATAGAATATAACGGAAAGTGCGAATTTTCGGAACTGATAGACTTCAATGTCATGGATCATTTTGTTTGGTAATTACAATTATTGTAATTACTATAATATGATCTATAGTAATGTGTTATTAATGATAACAATCATCTTAAGTCATAATATATATAATTTTAGGATAGAACATTTGTCACGAAAAGTATGATTTTTGGGAATATGTTTACTTCGCTGTTATAATTAATTTAACTTGATAGAAAATCACGGTGAGAGGTACATATCATAATGCAGTTCAAGTTATCTATCATCTAATGCAATGCTTTAAGCTAAATGCGATGTATTGTGGTAAAACATCACTAAAATTATATGAAAATTTTTGATCTACGGACAAATCAGATTTTACTACATAAAGCCAATGCCGGCCTTATTATTATTATGTCCACCATTATTGAACATACGAGGTACCCATTAGAACCGAATTCATGCATCACAAGTCATGCCCTATCGAGTACTCACCACCACTGAGTACAAGCTTGCTTAGGCCAAGTAGGGTATTAAAACCAACAGTGAGTCCACCATTCAATGTGCTATAAGTACAAAACATCTAAGACCTACTGAGCACTGACCACCATTTAATAAATCCATGCCAGAAAAAATGTAAACCTATACATAGCCATATAAAGTACTCGCCACCACCAGCCATTCGTCATCTAATTGAGTACATGTCACTGCTGCTTATGGTATTGGATACCTTCAATTTCCTGGCACAGCACGCAATTCGTTACTCTTTGTGGTACCTGGCTCAGCAATTTCTGGCCATATACGTACGTAACCCAACCCTGCATGACAGTCACCCCTAGCGCTATCGATATATACTGCTGTGTACAGTCACTTCTCGATAGCCTAGTGGTAGAGCGTTCGCTTCAATTGCGGGATGTCCCAGGCTCAATAACAGGCCTGGTCATACCAAAGACGATATAAAATGCTACCATGGAGTAAATCCCTTGCATATATAGAATATTAGCATACATGGGACGCTGGTTTCTCTCTCATACTACTGTAGCGATGAATAACATCAAGAATTAGTCACCAAGCGTGACTAATTAATATGAGTTGAAAGAACTTGTTTCACAATCTACCTAACATAAACTACATTTGTATATAGTGTCAATTCCTGGAGCCCACATGCCACCTGACAGGCACATGCCTTCTGTGGTACCTAGCACTGCTCTATTAGATACCAAATGCTATCAGACACAGTCATTCATGGCTTTATATGATACCCACCACTACTTGGGTCTGCCATTTATTGGTCTACGGGGTATTAACACATCCTTTCCCAGCTCCAAAGGTTAGCATAGCAATTTATTACCTAAAAGGGTTACCTAATACTGTTGGAAGCATGGTAATGTTTATTCCTGAATTTATAAGGATTATACATTACCTGTCAAGCCATCCCTGGTTGAATATTGCCTGACAGAGTCATTCCTGACTTCATTAGATACACAATACTACTTGACGCAGCCATTTGTAAATCTATATGGTATCAAATAGTACATTTGACATTTACGTTACCGAATATTGGAGGGCCACTTTCAGAAATTCAGCCGTTTAGCCACCCTTTGACATTCATTCGGTTACCTAAAGATACCTGCGTTCCAGTCGCCCTGTGGAGACTAAGTCTCCTCTGGTATGTGCTCCGCCAAAATCGAGATACGGTGGCCAGAAATATCGGACATGCACATCATCACAAGAAGGAATTTCAATTCACACCTTCGTCGAGTGGGCATTGTGAGTTGTTCTTGCTCAGAGAAATTAAGAAATGGTGGGATCGAACCCGGGACCTCTCGATCCCAAAGCGTGCGCCCTACCTCTAGGCTATTCCTTGCTTAATTCGGACAAATACATGACCTAAAACAGTAATTTCCTGGTTTAATTGGTACCCAACACAGTTTGCAACTGATCTTTGTTGCTCTGTGGGGTACTAATTGTATAACATACACTTGATTAACTTCATAGGGTACCACTGACTGTCATTGATATGTATGACCCACTGACCAGAAACGTATAGATTATAGGCCAAGGTCATTTATAGAGTGGTTTGTCTGGTCGAGTGTCAGTAATATGATCGTATGGATTAGTAACCTTGTACTGCTGTGAACAGCCATTCCTTGATCTGTTTGGGATGTTCTGACTCTACCTGGCACAGTTCGCCTTGTTTTGTGATGTCTAAAACTGTCATTCCAGACTTTATATGAAATTAAACACTGCATAGAATAGCCATACCATGCTATATATGATACCTAGCACAGCTGTGAACAGGTATTCTGGTTCTATTATGGTGACAAAACACTGCCTGGTATACCAGTATAGTCATTCCTAGCGGGATAGGATATCAACTACTGCGCTTGACGCTGCTGTTGATTTAATTACTGCATGGGGTACTCAGCACTATGGAGAAGTCATTACTGGCTCTATTAAAATCAGTATTTGTCTTGCACAGCATCATCTCCTAGTTTATGTGGGATAACACATACTAGTTCTGTTGGGCGTTGCTAGTAATATTCTATAATGTAACTTACACACAGCTAGAATAGTCATTTCTATGACCCGGGATACATATCATATAAATATCTAAGGGCAATAAAGTCTACGGATTCCAAAAATCACTTTTTTCGTTTATATTTTAAAACATTTTATCCAAATATATCATATTTATCTCAATAACATTGCACATAGGTTTGATATCTTAAACTCTACATGTTAACAAGTACATGGATTTATGATGAAATAAAACGATAAAAGACTGTGTAGTCTACCACCTCGAAAAATGTGCCCTTTTTCTTTATATTTTGAAGTTACAATGTATACCCTAAATTATCACACTTGCACAATAGCCAAACTTAGGACGTTTGAAATTGTTCCTGGTTCACCTATTCTAAAAAATGCAGTTTTCCTCCATACATGTACTATTTAATGTTTTACGCCAGAAATACCTCATTTCGTACCATAGTTTAGCTTAAGATGCTTGATATCTTAATGGCAAGACACTTTAGAATAACCACAGCGATTATTTACAAAATATAATGTCCAGTGACGTTAAATTTCATCGATTCCGAAAATTCGCCTTTTTAAATGCACTTTTTAACGTTTTACCCCCAAAATACCACATTTTGTACGATAGCCTAGCTTAAGGTTTTTAATATCTTCATCGCAAGTCACTATAAAAGTATCACAGCGATTATTTACCAAATATAATTGCTAATGGCGTTACAGTCCACCGATTCCGAAAATTCGCACTTTTTAACGTTTTACCCCATAAATTACTCCTTTGGCATAAATGCACGGCACTAAAATTTTGCAGTCTTCAACTGCAACTTAATAACTTCATATAAATGTGCTTTATTATAAAATATGATTATAAGCCAAAACATCCGTAGAATAACAAAAGATTCCTCAGCACGGTAATTACAATACGCTGTCGGAAAATGGACCAAACGACCTATTGGCCAAGTACTATCCCCTTCTGGGGTTATCTCGATAATTCTATTCAGTTTTGCTCAGAAAAATAATGACATAAGTTATTAGTTATTAAGTTAATGTTTAACATCTACCAACTCTTAACAACTTAACGGTAGCTATCCCGGGAGGTGATTACGAAGAAAGTGTATGTATAGATTATTTCAAAAAATAGTTCGTCTGGAGGCATCTCAATTGGAAAGTACAGAAGCAGCCACCGAAATGTTTTATTCTTATTGGATTGATTATTTTGTCGTCGGATAAGGATGGAGCAGATTATAAGAATCCATCATGAGCTTCTATGTAAGATAAGGATATCTCAACCGAGGGGTCGGAGTTTAACCAGAGACGGGGCTTAAGGAACACTTTCAAATGCAAATAAAAATATAATTTCAACAATAATACAATAGCCAGAGAAGATGTAAATTAATGGTTTGCCAATTTAGATTAATAAATATGAACAATATATATCACATTACGAACGCAAATTTCTTATTTTCAGTGGAATGTCAGAGAAATATTAACCCGCCACTCAACAAGACTACGTAATATGACAAATCCCTAGTGTCTAAAATGCACATCGTCTTCACACTATTGTGTTTGCAAAATGTATTTAGAAACATAAACTAAATCAGCACGGAAGACGTAAATAAGATAATCATCTCTTGTGATAATGTTATCTAGTCGATGCTCCGAGCTCTCATAGTCAAACAGTCGGTCATACATCTATTATGCTGTCGAAGGTATTAACACGTATCTCATCAAGACAAATTAGTTCGAGAGGACGTTATACAGTTTGCCTTGTCATTTGTAAGTCCATTGTCGCAATTTAACCCTTTAACGATCGATATGTTTGTTTACTGCATTGTGTCCGTCATTGTTGAATGTCAGGAAGTGCTAAGACAGTTATCCTTCAGTCTGATTATGACCAATCAAGACAGAGTTAACACTTAAAAAACAAGAAACAACAGTAGTCATTAAAGGAATAATTGTGTTTAGGAGTCGGTAATCCCTCCGGAACAATACACTACTGGAGATTTTTAAAGTCGCTGTCGTTGTGACATTATTGCTCTACAAGTTAACATTCTAAGAAGACGCTTGCTACTCATCACAATAGTAGTATATGTGTTTATCTTTTATACGGCAAAATGTTGACACAGTCTGCTTTCTTGGGTATCTCAATCAGCAATATCGCAACACTTCCTACTCTTCACATTATTATCAATATCGAGGAATACCAGAACATGCCCAAAGGGGCGTGTGAGGTAAATACTGTAAAAAGATGATAACAGAGCAGCACTCAACTGAAACAGCCGAGCACAGAAAATAAGAATAACTGAAACCACAATCGCAAGACACAATGCTAAACGCACAACTGAACGAGAACATGAAACTAAACCGCTGAAAGATTCAGTTGTCAAAATGTCGAAAGTCAAAGTCCCAATCTCTACCAAAATGCTGGAAGACCTAGTAGCAGCTATAAAAAAGCTCACAGACCTAGTTTCAGATGTCAAAAAGTCGAAAGCCCAAGTCCCATACTCAATCAAAATGCTGAAAACCATAGTTTCAGCTATTAAAATGCTGACGTGCATAGTTTCAGCACGTGAACAATTACACGAAATAAAATGAAAATATAAGTACCACAAATGAAAAGTCGGTAAATGACAGCAACATTTGAGAGTCGAATACCTGATACCAATATTACCACAAGCAAATGATTTACTGATCTCTCATAATCAGTCGTTTAGCGTGTCGATTTGCATAATAATAACCACTTGGTTGGTTTTTAAATTGTACGCAAGTTGAAATACTAGGAATTAAAATTATCACTTAAATAAATTTACTACTTAAAGAGAAATGCCACAGATCTATCCTACGGAGATCACTGTGTGTGTACTTTGATGCGAGACAATTCAAACTATCAGTTTAAAAGCATAGGTACGCAGGCAAAATAATAATGGGTAACCAGGGGAGACAACTTCTTCTTAAATTAAAGAAATTGACCTGTATCAAAGTTCAAGCTCATAAAAAGATATCAGAAATAAACAAAGCGTTGTTGTTTTTTCCGAGCCACGGACGTACATTAAAAACTATCTAGCAATAACAATGATGCAGGGTTCTCAATGAAAATTTTTTTGACGGAGAGATTTTTTTTAATATTTGGTACACACCTGATGAGTGGTCATATCAACTAGATCATGCTACTTTAAACGTTGCATCAAAAATGTATTACCTCCCATAATAAGAAAACATGTCATTTTCTGTTTCCGTAAAATGTAATGTTCTGTTAATCATCACAACCAAACAATCACCATTATAATTATGAAGAAATATTAATTTAGATATAATTAATAGGTTCCAACTAAAACATATTTTACCCAAAAAAGGTATAACGATTAATATGGAAATTAACAAGGAAAATCTGTTATCGACCAATTGAGACACTTTCTGTTGTTACGAACTTTGAAGCACGTTATGGTAAAGACAACATAAGATCATGACAAATATTCCTTCCTCATTTTTTGCACAATGACCATTATTAGTCAGTCAGGCAGAATCGTCAAGTTATTTGTTTAATGAAGTGAATGGCCGATAAGATGTAAATATATCCAACCCACGAGTACGACGCCTCAATTGTAAGCTTCCGTAAACCCCTTTTACATAGTCGTGCGACGGACGTGCGACGGGTCTACGATGTAAATAAGAGGACTATCGTAAGACTTCAAAAATTTCTGCACCGTGCGACCATCGTGCGACAGAAAACTTAATCGTGGACCCTCGTCGTAGAGTTTTGGACATGTTTAAAATTTTCTACGGCGGGTGACTGTCGTATGTCCGTCGTGCGATGCCCTACGGCGTCGCACGACGGTCATGAGATGGATGCACGATGAACGCACGATTTGTTTGTGGTTATAAGGTCGAACTATATATATAGGCACTTAGAATCGCACCACTATCGTGCGATAGACGTGCGACGGACGTACGATGGACGTGCGATGGTCGTGATTTTCGCGTGAAAGTCTTTCGGACATTCTCTATCATACGACAGCCGTGAGTCAAACGCACGACCGTCGTACAACGCTCGGAAACATATTTGTCCTTTTTCAAAATTCATACCCTATAGTGCAATTCTAAGATAAAATCATATTCTTAGAGGAAAATGTTTAGTTTGAAAACAATAAAACCTCTCTATAGCGACACACATGTTGTTTTACAGAGGTTGGTACTCTGGAGAGGGTAAATGTATTTACATATTCAATTGTTTCTTCTTGAAAAACATGTTTATGTTGCTTAAGAGAGGTTGTTGCTCAGTGGAGGGCTGCTCTGGAGAGATCGCATTGTACACAAATATGACAAATGCATTCAGCTACAAACTAAGATCTCAAAGTTACCCGAATGTTCTCATACATGCATATCAACAACTTACTTTAATCACTTAGCAGGTTAAAAAATTTCATTAATGTATGTTTATATTTTTATTAATAGTTACATTAAATGTATACTTACTAGTAGTTACAATATACCAGTATATCATAAGACTCTAAACACGTTCTATTAATTCATAAACATTTCCAACAATTTATACACAAGAAAGCCATAATTTGAAGTATGAATCAACTGTTCTCTCTTTTATAACATGTGTACATCCAAAATATCTCGAAATGAAAAACAAAGTCTAAAATATGCCGCGTTTGACACCAGCGGATATCAAAATGCATTCCTATAAATATATTGATCATGCATACATGTATTTCAGTTTAATACTAGTATTTGTATTTAGCAAATTCCTATGTGCAAATAGTTATTATTATTCGTAAATTAAGAGTTTGGTTGGACGTTTTGATTAATTATTTCCAGCTGCTAAAACCTATGTTTAAACAAGCTACATGTAATAGTTCGACAATGCAAGTATCGTACGACTGACGTACGTCGATCGTACGACGGATATACGTCGATCGAACGAAGGACGTGCGACAACTGTTCATCGTAAAGTTGTCGTGCGTAAATTGTTACGTCGTGCGACCATCGCTCGACCGTCGTACGTCCGACGCACGATTATTCCCAAATATCCATCGTAGAGCCGTCGCACGTCCGTCGTGCGATAATTATGACCGCTCCACACAATTACCTTTTCCAGATGCAAGTCGGTACATTTCGACGTAGATTCGCAAGCGTCGTGCGGCGAAGAAATTCCTACGACAATTGTGAAAGGGGTTTAAGGGTAATAGGAAAATCAGAAAAACGTGATCACAATACTATTATGTGTATGAGCACTTTTTTGAAAGGAATAAGAACCATTGATATACGTATATGCCTATTTACATTGAAGATACGCTACAAGCCAAACTAAGTAAGAATTCTAATAAATCAAAAGAGAAAGCACGATCTACCTATTTACATAAAAAGGCTAGTTACTAATAGCACATACTAGCAAAGTATTAGGTATTCAGGCTTCAGTGAGAGGAACATCAGATGTTAAACACAAATAACTGATTTAACACAGGTTCGTCTGGACCAGAGCTAATTTATGTTGATGTTATTTGAATATTCGCGGTATATGACATTTTGATCACACAATATAGAAGTTGTATGTAACCTTTGTAACTTGTTATTGGGAAGGGGTTTAAATTAGCTAATATTGTATACCTATTATGTAACAAGGATTCTGATTGGCTTAGACGGCCTGCACGAGAGGTGTATATATTTTAATATACACCTCCCGAAAGCGAGGCTGGGATGGATATAACTTTTTTATGGCGTGACGTCATTTCCTGCGACTTAACATTCCGTAACGAAATGTTATTTCCCGTATTATTTGGCCTACAGCTGCTCATACATATTTATAGGCTCTAACCTAGCCATAAATGATAAATGCCGTTAATAAATACATGACATGAATACTCTCTCGTACATATACACGGGAAGGGCATTGTTAGCTAGAACATTTGAAGAGTCGTCTTTTGTTTCTATTACATACACTTTCCTGAAGAGAGACTGAAGTTATCTTAATTTAAAAACAGTCAATAGGTGTTATTTTCTTGACTTATGGGATAGTATACAATATAACAGTTGTCGACTTATGTTTCGATGAATATGATGTTTAGTTGACCTTCAAAAAGTGATATTGACCTCTGACTTCGCCATCGGTCAATATCACTTTTTTCTGGTCAAAAAAACATCATATTCACCTCAACATAAGCCAATAACCGTATAATCTCGCATTATCCTAAAATTGTGAGCAGACAAGTCATTGTGTCATGTAAAAAACCAGAACGTTAGATCATTTGAACAAACTTTTAGGAAACTCGTTTATTAACATTTGTTAGATCAAGAAGACGTCTTCGAATCGGGAATGTTCGATTCCCATGACACTAGCTACGGTGGAGATGTTGTCAGTTGATCGGAGAATTCGCTGTTCGCCGTATAATACTGAATATGACTTAAACCCAAATGACACCTCAGGAATGATGTCTTAATACCATCTCCCTTTATTCCTGAATGGAACATTTGCTCGTATGTCTTACTTCATACTGCATTAAGCCACATTCCCTGCTGAGATATCAAACGTATTTAACTTTTTACGACATGTCCTTTGTATGATATTTTGTGAGGTATTAGCAATAGTACCAATACCGTAAAAGTGTCATCAATAATTGTATATAAAGAGCTTATAACGTTTCACCCGTAGGTCATTGTCCTATGAGATTGGATGAGATGGATATATCTGTTTTTGTCGCAGAACATTGTAACATTAGTGCTTTTAACATACAGTTTTAGGCAATTGATACTAAGTACCGGAAGGTGATTTGAAAACTATAATTGGGAACATCAACAAAACCCTCTGTGTACATAATGTCACATGTGTATTCTTATCTATTTAATGCTGACTGATGCGATATGAAGTTCTATCAGTGAAATAATACCTATAGGTGATAACCAGTGACTGATATAAGCTCATCCCCAGAAGAACTACTTTAATTTTACTAAAAACTGTCCGTAACTTTTAAAGTCGTTTTCACATATTCACCATGATCCGAGATGGCGGATTTTGAACTAAAAATTTGAATGGAATAACATATCCATAAACAGTTGAACTACAGTGGTAATTTGGTATAAATACGTAGTACCTGTTTTGACACCAGATAAACACAAAAACAAAAGTATGTATGTTTGTTTTGACTGAATATGGTTAATATCTTATCTGACGAGATATACACCATATTCAATCAAAACAAACAAACATCCTCTATGGATTGTCTGAAAAGGGAACTCGATCTAGTATCAAAAAGATAAACAATATGTCTTTCATGATACATTTAATGTTCAACGCTGCTTAAAACAAGTATACATGCGTTACGGAAAACAGTGGCTTTTTCATCTGTCTGTTCTGAAGACTTCCTTTTCCTTTTTGTGGCTTTCGTGATATGTTGTTTCCTTACAGTACTGCCTCCCCGTCCGATTTGTTATTATACTTTTCTTTCAGCACAACAAAAACCAGTAGAAGAAGATTTGTCATAAGCATGTCATTAATTCTATAAAACTAGGGAAGAAATGTTAAAATGACAACAACGTGAAGGGACAGTTCAGGTATAATAATGTATCTTGCTGACAATATAGTTGATGTAACTATTTATTATGCAGCGTACATCATCATTTTGAATGATAACGAGCGTTCTCTAAGGTTATGTGATAAATAGATTACTTCATTCGTGCTCATTACATACGAGTTTTATATCATTTTGTCCACTCGTTTAATAAAATTCGTATGTAATGAGCACTCATGCAAGATCCTCAATGTAACAAATGTTTGCTGTCATCATTAACAGGTATCATGTATACATCATACGTACGTCTGTCTTGTCAGGATATATTTCCAGATTCATTTTGACTGAAACATTTGTATCAGTCTTATGTTAGTTTTCGGCAACTTGATACATGTAAGAACTCGTAATGACTAGTGAATATGTTATACCGGGTACTTCTTTCGCAAACTGGGGTAATTCTTTATAATTTTGTAGGTGAACTTAATTGATTACTTTTTTATTCCCAAGTAATATTGATATTTACCAGTGAAATATGGTTTCAAAATTGTGAAATAATCGTTGTAACTGATAATTACCTCGTGCTGTTACCAGGGTAAATACAGCAAGTAAAATGTGATATAATGCCAGGGTCAACAAAGTAAAAGCATGTCACTTACAATTTGACACAAGTTCATTACTATTTCAATGCAAGCTGAAAATTGTTTGGTTTTTGGGGAAGTTGGAACATTATTTACCTTTTTCTTTTGTAGCTAGGTCATCTACGTTTCATCATTGCTTTACGTGAGCTCGCTGATCAAATTCGCTTACACCAAAATCAACAAATATATATAAAGTATGAATGTAGACAACATTGACAAACAATGTGTCTAGTTTTTGTCAATCAACGATATACATGGGAATACGCATAACACAATACATGAAAGAATGAATGAATGAAAGAATGAATGAATGAATAAAATATTCGGAAAATTAAATAGCATTCTTCTTCACAAACACGCACGTCCGGCTGCCTTTCAAAATGTGAATGAATAATTCTTCCTAGTAGCCATCGGAGTGTTTTTAATAGGATTGATGTTTTATCGTCAGACAAGGATGGGACAGATAGTTTTGACTTGGTTATCATAACTGTGTACTATTCTTTCATGCGAATAAATTATCAAACAACACACCAGAAGGCAGAATATGTTTTGCAGCTGTTTTCCTACAGAGTCGCTATTACGAATATTGATTTAAACAATTCGAGATATTACTCATGGAAGATATATAAATAAATGGTTTGTCACTTTCAATGAATAAAAATGAACAAAATGTGTTGCAGTCACGTACTTCATCTTATTAGCTCAGAGGGACTATAGACAAATATTGTAAAACCAGTCGCTCAACAAGACTGCGTTCAGTTGAGCACGGTACAAGTATTATTGATAGGCGAATTAACCGCAGTATGCGATATCGACGAAAACATACAAAGCTAACAATTTTAAGCAAACTAACAAAAAATGGTTGGAATACCTTTAAGAATTCAACAAATGTATCTACTTAATAACAAACGACGATTTCTTTCTAGAATTGCGAATGTTTTTGGTACACTAAATTACGCAAGCAGCCAATGTCGTAAAAGAACGTAATTAGCCCAACTCAGGAGTCGGACGCTGCTGACAGCATACAGCATAAAGACAACGTGACTGTTAGAATACTAGTTCATGTTGATAATCATTATTCGCTAAGACAAAAAAACAAGCCATCTGTACTATTAATTTTTTAGTGCTCCATGCATTCGGTTGTTAATATGACTTGTTAAATTCTGAGAATTACATAATATTCGCTCCTGGGAAGTGCAACCACTTTTCAGCATGAACTTGACCAGTTTATCACATTTCTGCCGCAACATGTCATGGTTCCCATCAATCATACGTTAATTACTATTTTTGTTAAACGTTAATAACAACTCGACCCATGTTTGAGGCTGTCAGTGTGGTATCTGGTCTGTTCCTCTCGAATGTTAGGGTACAATTGATAGCATGTGCTCGGGCTTTTTAAGTAAGCAAATGTGATGTTAGTTTCTTTATCATTCGGGGATTGTTCGGTAAAACAATAGTTGGCATGTGTTTTTTTACAATTAGTGTCACCACACGGATCCCATTTGGTTGACAAGACAACACTTTATCGTCTATAATTGTGTATGTTTTGTCTCATGGAATGTGATATACTTAAATACAGATAGAAACAATCGGTTATTAACATTAATTGACGGTATCACTGTAATAATGGAAATAAAATCCAGTCAGTTTCTATGGCAAGTACTTTAATGTCGAAATCGCATTTAATAACCCCGTCTGCAAAAGTAAAGCATTTTGATTAACCAGACGTATAAAAAGCACAAAACTCTAGTTTCAGAACGCGTATTGTCTGTTAATTCTGATATAAATAAACGTAACATTTCATGGATATTTACACGAATATATGTGACACAATATTAATGCAACATCCGCCCAATGACTGCCTGTCATATAGTCATCAGTTCATGCCATTTACGTCAGATAAACTATGTCAATTTATTCAGGTCATAAAATGTTAAACAACGGTGCATCTCACTCTATAACTTAAACATCAGCAAAACTACAGTCCAGTTAAGATATTGTGAGCGTGACAGTGCCGTTTATGTGTACGCAAAATATTACAACCATTGTCTGAATAGGTATAGCGAATATAATATGTTAGTTTAACATTGAAATTATAGCTGTCTGCATAAGGCTTTCGAATTGGTTTTACACCCTGATAGTGGACTCGACGCTGCATCACTCTATTTTTACCGATTATGGAAGCAGTCTGAAATATAATGGAATATATTAGGAAGTATCAGTTTATCCTCGAGAAATGGAGCCGAGCTTGCTTTCAAAATTAATGATAATTCTGATTACGTCGAAGGTATATGCATCGATCAGATCATTGCACACGGTTTGTGACGTCATTGGTCGTTAATGGTATCACGCATATCTTTTATAATTTCCTGTTGCAAGATCCACAACAATGAAACGACTTTTTAAATTCTGTATTATTCAACGTCATACGGAAGTGGTGGCAGCGCATGGCCACCTACACAAGAGACAAACAAAGAAGGTACCACCATAATCTCCAAAAGGATATTTCAAGTAAGCCTATATAATACCTCTCACAATTAACTTTGATACATTGTATTCGCTTCCTTAGACATCATACATGTATGGCAGGAATACATCGTACATTGAACCACCGTATGGCAATCATTGAGATGTTGTAAATCCTGACACGCGCATCAACACGACATTTCTCTCCGTACTAGATGAATAAATATAATGAATGGGAAAAGTCTTCCAGGAAACATACAAGTAAATTCAGAATGGCATTAAGGTCTTAAGGTTTCTTTCAATGTTTCTCTGTCGTCCTTGTTCTATCGATAACTTATGTGCAAAGCATCAAAAACGACTTAATGCAAATGACCGTGTTAGTTTCTCATCAAATCGGAGAGTGCTCTGTAAAACAAGAGATTACCACGAGTTCGTAAAATCCTGTCTTATTACAATTAATGTCACCACACACATTATATTGAGTAGACAAGACAACGCTATATCTTCTATAAGTTTGTATGTTTTGTCTCATGGAGATAGATATCTTTAATTACAACTAGATACGTTCGGTTACTCACATAAATAGGCGGTATTATTGTATAAATGGAAATAATATCTGGCAAGTTTCTATGGCAACCAGGCTAATGTCTGTCGAAATCGCATTTGATGAACGAGTCTGAAATAGTAAAGAATTCTAATCTTAGTTAAGACCAGACGTCTAAATTCCACAAAACACAGGTTTCAAGACCCATATTTTCTTTTATTCTGATATTAATAAATGCAACCGGTCATGGTCATATATACATTACGAAGTATTAACGCAATGACCGCCCAACAACCGCCTCTCAAAGATTCATTAGTTCATGTCATTTACGGCATATCATTATGTCAATATGCACAATTTATTCAGGTCATAATATATTACACCACGGTGCATCTCATTTATATTTTATACATCAGTTAAGCTACAGTCTAGTTAGGACAGTGTTAGAGTGACGTTGTCGTTTATGTGTACACAAAATATTACAACCATATTCAGTACATGTATAGCGAATATAGTGTGTTAGTTTAGCAATGAATATATAGCTGACTGCAAGGGCCTTTACAAATCTCTCACTCTATTCTTACCCTGATTGGACTATATGTGACATTGTGGCTAATTCATATTAAGGGGAACTTAACTTTTGTAATTATATCCCAGACTCGGTACACTGTACGAGGGGTGTTCACAATTTTCTGATAACTGATAGCGATTACTATGCATAGGAATGTCTGATTTTTCCAAGTGAGCCTAAACTTACCGTGAATTATAGTATGTGGAAAACAGGACTTTTTATGATATGTATTATATATCAATTGTGTAAGCACTTAAAAAACCCTATGACAGTTAAATTGCTATAGTCAAACACGTATGTTGCTTGTGTAATACAATAACAGAATACAAGCACAAACTAAATGCACATCAAAGATTCGAAGTGAAAGCAGTTTGAATAATATCAGTGAATATATGAGGACGTTTCAAGTATCCATTCATCCTCGATAAGAAACGGAGCCAAATTTCCTTCTAAATTAATGGTTAATCTGAACGTATCAAAGTTGCATGCGATGTGATCATTGCACATGGTTTGTGACGTCATTGGTCGTTAATGGTATCACGCATATCTCTTATAATTTCTTGTTGCAAGATCAACAACAATGATACGACTTTTTAATTCTGTACAAAGCACTGGTATTTCAACGTCATACGGAAGTGGTGGCCACGCATAGCCTTATACACAAGAGACAGACGAAGAACGTACCACCCGTATCCCGCTAAAAGTACATTCAAGTAAGCCTATATAATGCCCCGTACAATGAACTTCGAATACAATGTATTACGAAGTATTCGATTCTTAAGACATCAAACATGTATGACATAAATAAACAAATCGTACATTGAACCACCGTATTGCAATTATTGAGATGTTGTAAATCCTGACACGCGCATCAACACGACGTCTTTCAACTAACGTCAACCAATATCAACCAATAGGAATATCGTCCTGTGAAGATACAAAAGAAAGACTATAATACACATATCTTACACACGCCTTTCTACAACTCTCGCAATACTTTTCACGCTCATTCACACTATAAATCTCACTGACAGCATTCTCACACTTGCTCACTCTCTATAGATATCACATCATTACTTATTACATAATATAGCATTACTAAACATTCCTTACATTTAACTAACATTACTCTGTGAACAAGTCAACTGTTACACATTAATTACATACTCAATAAATACAATAAATCTACTTACAATGGATGTGCTCCAACGTGACACTCGCATACAACTACTCAAACTCCTTATCTCGTT
Source organism: Spisula solida (assembly GCA_947247005.1). NCBI lineage: Eukaryota > Metazoa > Mollusca > Bivalvia > Venerida > Mactridae > Spisula > Spisula solida. The sequence continues at coordinate 38,030,760 of OX365957.1, read as the reverse complement.
CCGTGAGGTTAGCTGTTGAAAGAAAGTGAAATATTAAAGTTGCATTTCAAGTTCAGAGTGAATAAAATACGCTAGATTCAATAACTGACCATCCGAAATGTCTCATCCGAAATACAGTACAGATAAACTAAACTCAGCGCAAGGTCGGGATTTTTCTGCATTAGACTACTGTTTTCTCTTCTTGTTGCGAAATCAACAACAATAATACGACTGTTTTTAATTCTGTATAAAACACCAGTATTTCAACGTTATAGAAAGAAATCGTCTTCTTTATTAAGTAGATACATTTTTTGTATTCTAAAAGCTATTTCAACTATTTATTCTTAGTTTGCTTTAAATTGTTTGCTTTGTATGTTTTCGTGGATAGCACATACGACAGTTAATTCGCCTAACAATATTACTTGTACCGTGCTGAACTGTAAGCAACTGGCAATGTTTACACATGTAAAAGACACGATCGAAGACAATGCTATAGCCCAAACCTTCCGGAAAGTCAAACCTCGATCTTATGGGGTCCCATCTCTGGCACAAGAGAAATGGATTCCTAGTGAGTTTTCATGAAGGCTTCACGAAAAATTGGATACAGGCATTGAAAAAATATTGTAGCACACAGACAACTCAAAGTCACACAGAAACCGCGGTAGCGCATAGCCATCTACGCAAGAGTCAGCCACAGAACGAGCCCCATATTCCAAGAAATTGATATTTCAAACAAGTCATATTAGCAATTAATGACACACTGTGGGCTTGAATTTTGTTCATTATAAACCAGATAGGGAGATAATTATGAAGTGTTCATTTTATTCCCACGGAGATTTGTCAGGATCCCATTTCTCGTAAGACGTAGATGAGATCTTCTTTGTCTACCGGATGACGATAGATATACACATTAAAAGTGTATTATGATTATTTCGTGAGAAAATGTGCAAGTACAAGTCGATATTTCTGAGAAATAAGGGAGACAAAGACCCAATTAAATATAAGTAATGGATATTTATTGTAAATACATTAAATTCCAGAGAAATAATATAGGATTATTGAATAGTTAAATCCTGTGGGTATATATTAAAAAAGTATGCGTGTTCAGTTCCTTAAATCGAAATGTTATAAAATACAACGTACTGTTACATTTATTCGGAATCAGAATTAAATATAGCTAGATATGACTATGCAAATGGCATTCTTAGGACAAACGAAAATTTCAAATTATACATACCTGTTTTCTTCATTGTGTTTACATTAAAGGATTTTGACACTCTTTGATAAATAACTTAACACGTTTGTTGCTCCGTACAATCAAAGTATAATCACGAAAAAAATGAATATAAACATAACATCGACAACGCGAGGACAATGAGGAGGCGAGAAGACTGAAGTACTTATAGCTAATCAAGTAAAAAATTATCACTTACTATATGATGTAAATTGGCCAGTTAGATAATTATTAAGATGATTACACCGCCTACTAAAATGGTAAGTCTTAAATGTACAAGGCAGTCATCCAACATGTTCACAGTATAATATGCTGATACGATATAATTTGTACCAAACATTAGGTCAATTTGGGCATTATTACTTGTAGAAACATTTGAGAAAGAATCCTTCGGATATAAAGATGAGTAATTGATACCTTTAAATTATGAAGAGTCTACATTACTTTCCATTACGTATAATAGTAGGATTAAGATTTCTCAAGAAACCCCACGTTTACTTAATAAGTGGTACTATGATGTGATTTGTAAGTTAATGGATATGTACTATTGCGATGACAGACAGCGTTTTAACGTAGGACAAAATTAGCATTCTGAGTTATTGACAGGCAGAAAGTATGAATAATTGACACGACGTACGACTTATCAAACTGGCATCAGGCTATCCGAAGAAGTGTTCTTTAGCGACATACGCTAGTCCTATGTAATTATGGTTGAAGGATCTTATCGTTATACCTGATATCAGTTTGATTGCTCCTTAACCATTTAACGCCATACATACCATAATCTTTCCCAACTACTAGAAATTAGAACAAAACGTTCGCCTCGGCACTGGAATACTCTACGTCCACCGAATTGCCATTTATTACAATACATAAGTCATTATCAAGGTAATCCCTCGAAAACGAAGGTCATTGGCAAATTAGGCAGAGAAAAACAAAAAGCACGCACTTATAACTGTTTCAGTTGAACGCAAACGAACACAATTATAACGATTAACCTTCTTCAGAAATACAAGACGTTCTTGTATTGTTGTTTTTATTTCGCTTGTCTGGAATTCGTCCCGCCATGCCGGCAGGTTTAAATTCTAGCATAATTCTGAACTGTACTTATCGTTATTTCTTGCTTGTCCTTTATGTCTTCCACGACTAGCCCAAAGATGTGGGGGCAAAAATAGGATTCGATGCGCGGTCGTACAATCTTCTACCCTAGCGCACACATAATTTAGTGTAGGTCGAATTGGATTACAATCAAATTTCGAATATGCCTGCGACATTGCAATTGTGTCACCACGCCCTTGGTTATCCATCCATTCTGTCTATAATGATAATAATTATAAAAATTTTGTTCGTTTAGGAGAAAGTTAATTTTTACAATCAAACAAAGATAATGGAAATCGATATATTCTATCAGCTATATTTTCCCGTGATGAAAGGTAAAATGATACATAAATAAGCACGGATTGTATCGGATATATTCCGATATAGCAAGATAATAAAAATCGAACAGGGAAGGCAGCACTCAACTTAAACAGCATAGCACAGAAAACACAAAAAACATCACATACCACAATTATACGGCATAATGCCTAACACATACATACCGTCGACTTTATAACAAAAGCAACACAGACAATGCCCAACCAACTATAAAATCACGACACCCAACAGCAATGTCATTTCAATTTACTTTCCGATAATACGAGCAATTAATTTTATATTATTTCATTTTTACCGTAATCACCACTATGTAATATGTACATTATGGGCTATTTGCTTATTCTCTATTAAGGTTGGAATATTAAAAACAAATATGATGTACTACCTTTAACTGTCTTATAGATTTAAAATATACACCATTCTACTATAGTGCACCCAGGATAATGTAATGTTTACAAACATGGATCGGTTTGGTCAACTGTTGTAAAATTAGTTTTACAAATTACTAATTAAAAGTAAACAGATATGGTCAGTTTTGTACTAAAAACATCACTGATAAAGCATGCACATCCGATTAATCAACATTTGTGAAATATATCAAACTTCCCGCATTTCCTATCATCTTGGGCGCACTATTCCAGCTATATTATTGATAACTAATTTCTAAACGCGACGCAGGTGCTCAGATCACGTTAAATTTCTATGTTGGCGGAATGATTTCAACCACAAGGAATGCCATACCCTGTGAACTCAGCTGGAAGGAAAGGCATATTCGACATAATTGTAATGAAGTGTACGCACTTCTGTCTTTCAAGTGTGATTTGTTGCAAACAGGAGCGTGCACAAATTAACATGGTCGTGTTGGAATACATTGCTATATGATATAGTGTGTAGAACCAAAGTGTTTTTTAAATACACGTAGAACCCGTGAAATGATAACACTCGGCCATGGAAAGCAGCACTCAACTGTAAAAGGCACAAAAGGCCATAACAAGACAATCGCAAGTACATGTCAAAATGGCAAACGTAAAAAGAACAAGAAAATTGGAACTCAATAATAAATTGACCAGATTTTATAGCCCGGAGATATAAAGGCGATCCTCGAACTTCTATTCGAAAAAATTAAAAGCTGATATCCTGTCTATATTTAAAACCCGGATTGTGTTGTATATTTTCGTAAGCGGAAGGCAGCACTCAACAATAAAAGGCACGAAAGGTGCAAAACAAGAAAATCACAAGAACATGTCAAAATGGCAAACATAAAAAGAACAAGAAAAAATTGGAACTCAATAATAAACTGACCAGATGTGTTATAGCACGGATATGTTAATCCGATTACCGAACTTCCAAGAAGTAAACATACACTATGCGGTCATACTACTTGTTAGTATAGTAAGAAAAAAGTGACATAGAAGTCGTGTGTGCTTTAATAATAATTGTGTCACCTCGTGAGGAAACTAATTAATCTGGGGTTCGGAAATAATTATGTACCATAATTACATAGGACTAGAGTATGTCGCTAATGAACACTTCTTCAGATTATCCTGATGCCGGTTTGATAAGTCGTAAGTCGTGTCCATTAACTTACAAATCGCATTATACCACTTATTTTGTAAATATGGGGTTTCTTGAGAAATCTTAATCCTACCATTATACATAATGGAACGTAATGTAGATGCCTTATAATTTAAAGGTATCACTCTCTTGGTCACTCATCTTTAAAATCCGTTCGATTCTTTCTCAAATGTTGCTTCAAGTAATAATGCCCAAATAAACGTAATTATTGGTACAAATTATATCGTATCAGCATATTATACTGTGAACATGTCGGATGATATAGTTACTGATGATTTTTTACTTGATTAGCTATAAGTACTTCAGTCTTCTCGCCTCCTCATTTTCCTCCCGGTTTCGATGTTATGTTTATATTTATTCTTTTCGTGATTATACTTTGATTGTACGGAGCAACAAACGTCTTCAGTAATATATCAAAGAGTATCAAAATCCTTTAATGTAAACACCATGAAGAAAACAGGTATGTATACTCGAATGACTGATAGTGCTAATTTGAAATTTTCGTTCGTCCTAACAATGCCAGTTACAGAGTCATATCTAGCTATATCTCATTTTGATTCCGAATAAATGTAACAGTACATTGTATTTTATAAATTTCGATTTAAGGAACTGAACATACAAATGTAAATATTTTATTTCAATATATACCCAAAATATTTAACTATTCAATAATCGTCTTTTTAATGTGTTTGGTTGAATAAATTACGCAAGTAGCCAAAGTCGTGTTTGGTTAACAAATTACGTAACTAGCCAAACTCAGGGGTCTGACGCTGCTGACAACATAAAGACAACATACAGACAACGTGACTGCGTCAATTACAAAACTGTTAAGATACTAGTTTATAGTTTTAATCATCATTAGCTAAGATAAGTAACAAGCCATCTGGTGTTCTATTTTTCATTTAGTGCTCCCAACATTAGGCTTTCAATATGACTGGTTTAATTCTGAGAATAACATAACTGGGAAGTACAACAACTTTTCATCATTAGGTTGGCCAGTTAATCACCTCTGGACTAAAAAGGTCATGGTTTCCATCCATCAACTATTTCATGCGGGAGTTTCTAATTTTTGTGAAACGTAAATAATATATCTTATTTTTTGCGCTGTCAAAGTGGTGCTTGGTCTGTTTCTCTCGTATATTATGGTACATTTCATTGCATCTGCTTTGGGTCCGCAAATGTCATGCTAGATTCCCATACAGTCGGGGATTGTTCGTAAAAAAAGAGTTTGTCATATGTTTGTAAAATCTGTTTTTTTTACAATTAATGTCACTACACGGAAGACATTTGGTAGACAATACAACACTATATCGTCTATAATTGTGTATATTTTGTCTCATGGAATGTGATCCCTTTGATAAAAGCTAAAAACGTTCGATTATTCACATCAATTGGCAGTATTATTGCTCTAACGATGTATTAATATTGGGAATAAAATCCAGCCTGTTTCTATGGCAGCAACGTTATTGTATGTCGAAATCGCTAAATGTAAAGCATTTTCAATTCATCAAAACCCAGGTTTCAAGACCACATTGTCTTTTATGCTAATATCAATCACTGTAACTACTCATGTCCATATACTTGTGTGACACAATGTTAACACAACGGCCGCCCAACAGCCGCCCGTCATATAGTCATTAGTTCATGCCATTTACGGCGGATCATGATGTCAATGTTTGAGGGGTTTCTGAAAATTCTGATAACCAAGCAATTTAATTACTTCACATAGGAAGGTCTGATTATTTTCCTGGTAAGCATTTTAAAATTACTGTTAATGGGTCGAAAACGGGTCCTTTATAATTATGTATTATTTACACATTGTTTTAACTTAATAATTCTGTGACAGTTTAGTTGCTATTGCCTTTTGGTGCCTGTTTAATGCAATAACGGATTGGAGCAACAACATAATTGTGTCAGCTGATTAATATACTGAAACAAAGTGCAAATCATTTATTCGACATTGGAAGCAGTCTGCAAATATTGGGTCATTCATGTGGAAGTTCCAAGTATCAGTTCATCCTCGAGAAGTAATGGAGTCGATATTGCTTTAACAATTAATGAAAAACCTGAATGCATCGATGTGATCATGGCAAATGGTGTGTGTCGTCATTGGAAGTTAATGACATCACACATAACTCTTATCTTATAATTTCCTGTTGCAAGATCAACAACAACGATACGACTTTTTTAAATTTTTAATTTTGTACAATGTACTGGTAGTAGCCCGTAGTCACCTATAGCGAACAAATTGTGCAATATCGGACATATAGATTTGTGTTTGTATTTCACATCGAGTGTCTTCGTGATTCTCCCCGCTTATCGAATTATAATACTCTTTCAGGGTTATAGATATAGACAAGATACCAGCTGTTAATTAGTTGAATAGTAGGTTAAAATATGATGATATCATTCGAAATATCAGTTTATCCTCGAGAATAAATTGAACGAGATTGTTTTCAAAATTAATGAACACATCGAAAGTGTATGTATCCACGTGATGGTTGAACATAATAGTTGACGTTATTCTCCGTTAACGGTATCACGCACATCTTTTATAATTTTTTGTTGCAAGATCAACAACAATGATACGACGTTTATAATTCTGAACAATGCATTGGCTTTTCAACGGCATACGTTAGTGGTGGCAGCGTATAGCACCCTCACTACAGAAATACGGAGAACGTACTATCCATACCCCCTGAACGTATATTTCAAGTAAGACTATATAACGCCTCGCACAATGAACTTCGAATGTAATGTATTTCTTAGTATTCGTTTCTTAATACATCATACATGTATGACATAAATACATCGTACATTGAACTACCGTATTGCAATTATTGAGATAATGTAAATCCTGACACGCGCAACAACACGACGTTTCTCTCCGTACTGGATGAATATATATAATGAATTGGAACAGTTCTCCAGGAAACATACTAGTAAATTTTTGCGCTTCAAACTTGGCATGTATACCCATTACGTTACATTTGGTTGAAACCCATTCGAGAGTTTGGTCATAGTGTATGTTTAATAAACAGTTACTAATTTGTACTAAGCTAAAAACGCTCGAAAAAGGTTATCGCCAAACTGACTGAAATTATGCCTTATACATGTATCAAAGAAATGTCTAAACTTATTTTAAGTAATAAATTTATGCGGACCATTTAAACTTATCCATTTGTTTTCTTAGTTGATATTTTCATGCCCAATAGAAATACCTTAACTGTACTGTAATAAGTATGGGTAAAGGAATGCGCTCATACACACTGTTGTGTACACCGAAATTAGTATTGGCAAGTCACACATGCCTTATCTAGGATTTTACAAGTCAGCTGCAACTTGGCATCATCATTTTGATGACATGCGAATTTGATCATCTAATAGGATGTTCAATCTTGTTTTAAGGCAGCTGTACATGCATCAATTAAACAGAAAGCGGTGGATGAACTTGTGGTTTGTTATCTCTTTTTATTGATTGCAAATTCATGTGCAAACAGCCAAACAAAACATGTCCACTGGGACAGCACTTGAATTAACACCCATTTAAACTTGATTCCATTTCATTTTAACGATGTTTTGATTTCACAATGCATACATAATCCAGTCCATACAAAATCACTAAATGAAATATAGTACAGTAGGGATGTATTGACGTGATCCTAACCTTTATGCATGAATATCTTACAAGGTTTTTGCTTTGAATATATCAATTTCCGCGAGCGAATTGTGCAATATCGGTCGTTTAGGTTTGTGTTTGTACTTGTATGTCACATCGAGCTTCTTCGTGATTCTCTACGCTTACAAAAACATACAACTCAATCCGGGTTCTAAATATAGACAGGATATCAGCTGTAAATATCTTTAAGGAGGTACGCGCACCTTTTATCTAACGATCGAATTTTCCTTGAAACATCTTAAAATGACAGAACAGTCTTCTAGAACAACATTGAAATCATAAAAATGATATGTCACCAGGCTCGTTTTCGACATACATGGCTTTCTAATGACCTACCATTGTATTTAGGTCATTTTATCTATTTCCTGCATTTATGGCACCATTATGTTCTTTTTAAGATTATTACTGTATGAAACCACTTTTAAGCAATGCATGATATTTTGTGTGTTCAATGGTCATTCCTATTGACATTAGTCACTATTCCAGCTGCCCGGTGAACAAATTCAGTATTTGAACATGATAAATAGTTACCCCACCCACTTGCAAAAAAGTGTGACTTTCAAACGATTACAAACGAACGTCAAAAAATACCTAACGATCGAAAATGATTTAGAATTGGCCCTAAGTTTAGTATCACATAGAACACCAGTTTAGTCAAATAAAAAATAGGGGTCACCAGCCTTTTTTGGGAGCTGTGCATAAAAAAGCACTAATTATGAATAAATTTGCATAAAATTAACCTAATTTGCATATTGTAATGAAATACTTTTTTATTAAAAATATTTCAAAGTGTGGCTACCTCTTATAACTAAACCATGCACTACATATTATATATAAGCATATGCATTTGAACAATTGTAGGGACTTATTGTGAACCCATATTATTCACAATTTTGCCGTTCCCCACCCACTTTTTCATACAGGCAAAAAATAAAAAGTTAAAAATATCTAATTTGTGCGATAATATTTTGTTTATTTTCATTAATCAACATTCATATGCAATCATTGAAACTAAAATTCATGTTTGTTCTTATCTAATACGATTTTGAAATTTCGCGCATGCGCACAAGGCAGCTCGTACCTCCTTAAATAGAAGTTCGGTAATCGGGTTAATATCTCCGTGCTATAACATCTGGTCAGTTTATTATTGAGTTCTAATTTTTCTTGTTCTTTTTATGTTGCCATTTTGACGTGTACTTGTGATTTTCTGGTTTTGCACCTTTCGTGCCTTTTACTGTTGAGTGCTGCCTTCCGTGGCCGATTGTTATCATTTCACTTGTTCTCCATCTATGTAAAGAACACTTTGGTTCTAAAAACTCTATATGATATAGCAATATATTCCAACACAACCATGTTAATTCGTGCATGCTTTGTTCTGCTTCTGTTTGCAACAAATTATATTTGAAAGACATAAGTTCTGTCTAATATACCTTTCCTTCTAGCTGAGTTTTATTGAATGTAGCATTACCGGCAACGTTCAATGAGTATGTTATTCTTTGTGGTTGAAGTCATTCCGCCAATATTGAAATTCAACGTGACCTGAGCACCTGCGTCGCGTTTAGAAAATAGTTCTCCATAATATAGCTGGTATAGTGCGCCCACGGTAATAAAGATGGGGGAAGTTTGGGATATTCTAAAAGGGTGGATCAAACGGATGTGCATGATTTATCATCGATGTTTTACGGTGAATATTGGTTGAAAGTTGACTGAACACTATGCATGTAATGTAAATTTTAGACAAAGAACATGTAAAATAAGTAGAAAATATGAGATTTAATAAAATCTGACTGCCATATTTTATATAACAGTGGTTTGTATACAGTATTCTGTCTGTGAAAAGGAGTTAGATACTATACAAGGCCTTCATCAATTTCTATGAAATATACGCCACACTAAGGGGGAATTTGATTGCTTTCCATGGAATGTAAAACCTTTTTCAGCGGCTGTGCTGTTTTGTCCATTACCCTGTGAAACCGTGGTACGTGTAGGCTTCACAGGGTAATAGAAAAATCGGTAAAGCTGCTGAAAAATATCTGATATTCACTGAAAGCAAACCATTCCCCCCCCCCCCTCGGCATGGCGTATATTTCATTGAAATCGACGAAGAAATGAAATTCGTATGGCTCTTTTATTTTCCAAAGTGAACAAATGTCTTCTGTAGCCATAGGTCACGTGGTATTGCTACTCTGTGTGTCGGAATAGATCTGATACAGTCCGTGCTTATTTACGTATCATTTTGGTACGGAAAAATGTAGCGATTAAAAACTATCCATGTCCATCATTTTTCTTTATTGTAATAATTCACTTTTACATAAACGACGGAAAGGATAACCAAGGGCGTGGTGACACAATTGGGATGTCGCAGGCATATTCGAAATGTGATTGTATAGTCCAGTCAGGGTTAAAGCAATTATACAGGCTTAAACGGACAGCTTTAATTTCAATGCTAAACTAACATACTATATTCGGACTACATGTTAGGACAATGGTTTTTATCTTTTGTGAACACATAAGCGACTACGTCACTGTCACAATATGCTAACTGGACTATACATAATCCAATTGTGTTTGTTTGCGAGTGCGTGTTATTTGGTTTTTCTCTGCCTAATATGCTAATGACCTACGTTTTCGAGGTATAACCTCGATAATGACTTAGGTATTGTAGTAAATGTAAAATCGGTGGACGTACAACGTCGAAGTGAACGTTATGCTGATATCTAGTATTAGGGAATTATTATGGGATGTATGAAGTTAAGTAGTTAAGAGCAATTAAACTGGGAACAGGTATAACGATTAGATACTTCAACCCCTGGTTTCCTGTATTTGTAGCTAGGTGACCTTACATTTAGACTACACACTGCACGAGCCGGGTAAGCGAGGGTTTTTCGTGGCGTTAACAGAAAGATTTACCCACTGGTTTAACCATAAATCCGATTTACTTCGATTTGGCACAAAAATGGAATATAGCCGTAGACATACACTGTATAGCAAGTATACAAAGTCACATAGAAGTCGTGTGTGCTTTGTAAATAATTGTGTTACATCGTGTGGAAACTAATTCATCTCTATGGCCTCGGGTTTGGTAATAATCTATCATTTATCTACAACAATGACATAGGACTAGAGTATGTAACTTATGAACACTCTTTCAGATTATCCTGATGCCCATTAGATAAGTCGTACGTCGTGTCAATTAACATGTCATTAACACATACTTTCCTGCTGTCAATAAACCGGAATGCTAATTTTTGTCCTATTTTAAACACTATCAGTCTTCGCAATAGTACATATCCATTAACTTACAAATCGTATCAAAATACCACTTATTTTGTAACTATGGAGTTTTTTGTGATATGCTAATCCTACCATTATACATGATGTTAAGTACTGCCGACTCTTCAATCTCACTCATCATTAAAGGTTGGTTCACACTATAATCCTTTGTACCAGCGTTCTTCAGCGTTTTAAAAGGCAAACAAATGAGCCCAAACGTCGGTGAAATTAAATTCGCAAGGAGGAATATGTTTGTTCAAACTGCGAGCATTGTGACGCACGTAACCTTTTGCGAACGTTTCCGCGCACTTGACTATGTTTGACAGTGGGTACTCGCGCTTGACAATGTTTGTCATGTTCCGTTGTACAAAGTTAACACAAGTTATGGGAACGTTGTGGAAAGTTTATCTGCGTTAATAAGCTGCGTTACTTGTGTTCCTGGCGACTGATACATGTTCAGTTATGCTAGGGATAGTTCGCTAACGCTACCATCAAGCTCACTGCGTCGGGTACCCGTTGGTCTTCGTTAAATAAACATTTTGATAATTTCACCGACACAACCAACGTTTCTGCATATGTGTGTCAACAGCGTGGAACTTGAGCAAGCTTAGTACAACTTAATTCAGCGTCCAGCGTACAACTTACACCAACGATTATTTCCAAACGTCGACCGATGTGTTGCAAGTTAAATATTTTCCACGTTCGTCTGTGTTCATCACCGAACATCAACTTTTCTAAAATTTCAGTAACTTTTACAAGCGGAGTGCAACGTTTACGCTTACCTCGAAGTGTAAAACCAACTTAAAATTAGCAAGCTGTCTTCTCCAATAATGTTTCTACCAGTACATAATGTCTAAACCAATACTCGATACAAATTACAAATGTATACCCTAGAGTATCACCATATCACAGTGTATTACAGTGTACTGTTAAGGCGTATCATTTAAGGAGGTGGTGTAATTATCTTACTGACCAATTTACGTCATTTAATTCCTGATAAATTATTTTGCTCGATTAGCTTCACGCTTTTCTTCTCGCCTCCTCATATTCCTTGCGGTGTCGATGTTTTTTATACTCTGATTATACTAAGATCGTTCCTAGTAATATATCGAAGAGTGTCAGAAACCTTTTATGTAAAACAATGAAAAGAACATGTGAGTAGAATCGACCTACTCATGGTGCTAATTTGTACTTCTCGTTCGTCATTTTACAGATTCATATCTAGCTTTATCTAACTTCGATTCCGAATAAATGTAACAGTACATTGTATCAGACCAATACTGAACGTACTGATCCTATACTCGATGTCGTATTGAAAAGAAACACAATTAGTATTATTCAACAGTTTTGAAGTTTCCCATAAAGGGATAGCAGCCAAAATATCACAAAATACGCCCGTCTAATCATAATATTGGCATATTTATCAATTTCTGGGAAATTGAAAGGCTACATTTCGAGAAGGCCTGTGCCGATAGGGCCTACCGGTATAATCGAATTTTGTCTAGATAGTATGTACATGAACGTTGTCACCAAGTTCGAAGACGACCAGATATCTGTTTTAATTAGAGTACAGACAAAATCACAGGATGCGCCGTCGAACACACACACGCCTGCCATTGGTGCTCACATAATACTTCCAGTTTCAAACGGTCGTATAAAAAGGGTTTTGAATTAAAATTGCAATATGAAAACAAAAATAATCATTGAATATTTATGAATGTATAATGTTAATATGATGTTCGTCCATCGAGTAGTCGAAGATGACAATGACTTCATCTAGTTCGTTGATTGGGTTATGTGTGTCCGGAGATGACTTGTTAGGCCAATCCGGGCGCGAAAATACCTCCCTCATGTTGGACACATGTGTTCGGTGAAGTCAGTTGTTGAAGTGCTTACTGCCCTCATCTTGCGTAACGTACGCTTCCTCATGTTCATCCAAATGCGTTCTGCCTCCGAGAGTCTAGCTCTTTTAGTGATATTTGTGAGCCCAGATATTGGTTTGGATGCCGAATTTCTTCCGTGAGGCCGTGAACGGGTCTTTGTATCTTTCCCGCTGACCTCCGTGGTTCATGAGCCATTTTGTATTCATTGTACAGAAGCTGCTCGGGTATAATTTCGTCAGTCATGCGAGCGATATGCCCTGTCCAGCCAACGTGTGATTGTTGCAGAATGACATACACAGAAGTAAGGGTAGCACGTGACAACACTTCTGTGTCTGAAACCTTGTCTTGCCAACTTATGTTGAGTAGTCTGCGGATGCAGATCATGTGGAAACGACTTAGTTTAATTGTGTGTCTAGCATGCACTGTCCACGTCTGGCATGCATACAGGACATATGTCAGAACGACAGCCTTGTATACCCCCATCTTGGTCTCTAAATGTATGCCTCTACGTTCCCATATTGTAGTGTAGAGTCTGCCGAAAGCAGCGATGGCCCTTGCTATTCTGCAGTTGACCTCATCATCGATATGAACCACTCTGGACAGGCTGCTTCCCATGTAGCTGAACTTGTCAACAACGTTAGTTCAATATAAGGCTTTCCTGGAGCTGGCTGATGAAGCACTTCAAATTTCTTTATACTGATGGTCAGTCCAAAATTGTCACAAGCTTTCGATAACTGGTTTATGCTTTGTTGCATGGCAGTCACTGAGTTGGCATTCAGGGCACAATCATCCGCAAAAAGCTGTTCCCGAATAATAGTATTCTTGAATAATGTCTCGTTCATACTGAGTCCAAGGTCTTTGACGTTGATCATTTCATTTCATTATCGAAGCCGTTTGTTCTTTGAAACCTAACAGGTCCACGACTCAGTTTGAGTCGCGTTCGATTTATGACAAAACGCACGTTTTCAACAAAATAATCATCCGCAAAAAGCTGTTCCCGAATAATAGTATTCTTGAATAATGTCTCGTTCATTCGAAGTCCAAGGTCTTTGACGATGATCAGTCCATTTCATCATCAAAGCCGTTTGTTCTTTGAAACCTAACAGGTCCACGACTCCGTTTGAGTCGCGTTCGATTTATGACAAAACGCACGTTTTCAACAAAATAATAATTAGCACACTATCAATTGGACCATATTCTATCAGTATAACAAAAAAAATGTTTTGCAAAAAATACCTTCAATTACGTCGATTGTTCCAAACCTCTACAATTTCACCGGTTGCGTTTACGGTCGCCATTTATTTGAATGGGATAATATAAAAAGGGTTCCGAAACGAACCACGTGAACAATGTTTTCATTTTTCAAGATTGTCGTCTGCGTAAATTGCAATATTTATTAGTGCAAATAGGAGTTAAGCTTAAACTGTTGATAAATGAAGAAGATAATTCAATAACTAAAAGGTCGACACGTCAGTGTAAATAAAAGACCATTTAGTTATGGTATCCAGAACTAGTTCATTCGTTGCGTTAGCTATATAACGCTACGTACCATTTTAAAGAGGAACGATTGTTTATTTGTCTATATGGTCAATCACATGCACTTTCTAAATGTATGCACGCAATGCCAAGACATGACACTACAGTTATAAAATACCATTCAATAAAGCTGAAGTTAAACAAATCACAGTTATGCATATATTGTATTAAGAATGATACATAGAATATCAATGGGTCGAAAACACACAACAAGGAAAACCCACAACAGATACCGTGCGTACGCAATTTTGAAAGATACAAAGCAGCCTTATGCTGGACAACGAAATTGCAGAAGGGTACATACAAATGAACACAGTTTCACAAAAACGCACAGTGACCAAATATGTTTTTGAAACATAAAAAACGGTAGGTATGTTTACAGCACTAGTACACCAAAGAGACTATGTCTTTCATAGAGAAGTAATGGAGAAAATGTACCTCTCCTCATATTACCTCAACGAAATATTCGCTAGTTATTAGGTTATCGTCCGAATTTCGATAATACATCATTTTCACATAAATATGTACAAACAGTTACAAATTATCGAGATGTTTTCTCTACACTTACTTACTTATTCCTCTTCCTCCCTTCCGGGACATAGGGCCTCTATTACAGCTCGCCAGTGGACTCGGTCTATAGCCACCTGCATGGCTTCCCTCCAAGTCATCCTAATATTATGTAGTTCTGCATTCAGCGTTCTTCGCCATGATATGACTGGTCGACCTCTCTTTCTGTGTCCTTGTTTTTTCCAGACAAGAGACTGACGTGCTATGGAAGACTGGTCCTTATTATTGTGTGACCAACTCACCTCCACTTCCGTCGTCTTATCTCATCAACAATGGGGCTTTGTATTGTTCGGCGCCACAGTTCTTGATTGGTGATTCTATCTGGCCACCTGATATGTAGAATCTGTCTAAGGCATGTATTTTTCTCTACAATTTCTCCTTAATGTTGTAGGACCATGCAGGAAGGTTCTTCGTAACCGGTAATTTAGCGAGCTTGTGGCTTCTCATCCATAATTAAACGGATTCCGCATGGTCATTTCGTAGGACGTATGCTTTATGTCCCTTGTATTACTTTGTATTATATTGTCTAATTATGGCAGACGTGGTTTGTTGTTTTCTCATATAATATTGTCACTGGCTGGTTATTATTTCCTTTATTACTTATATTGTCAATTTATGTGGGTTACCAAACGTTCAACCTGTAATTAGATACACCACATTCCATGAGATAAAACATACACAGTTATAGAAGATATAGTGCAGTCTCGTCTATCCACTGTCATATGTGAGGCGACTTCGATTGTATCAAAACTAAATTTTACTGTACATTAGCACAATAACCAACTCATATCTGTCAAATTAAAAATCCTTAAGCATGCATGGTCGAGGATTTTGTTATTTTCTTAACCGACATCGACTTAATATGAATCTGTCGACGATTTAGACGTGAATTCATTTAATTGTGCACCCATGTTATGTAATTAACCAGGAAAAATTACAATAATCAGTTTTATGAAATAATTGTGCTATTTCACGAACCGAAGTAAAGATAGTCCTACCAATACCAATAAAGCCTTCATGGTAACACTAATAGTCCGAGAGCCCACGCACTTTTATTGCAACGAAGGAGGCCAAAAGAAGTTTGTACATATTTTGAAAGGTAATTTCATATGCTATATGAAAACCCATTTCTTAAGTGTCAGAGCCGTGACTACCTACATTTTTTTCACATTTTTGTAACTTGGGGTGTATGAAAAAAGCATAATTACCCAAGGGGGGTAGGGGTAGCATTATGTCCTATAAAAAACGAAAACAATTATCAATGTGGATTTTGTTTGCCAAATTTGAAAGAACACATAATGGGCATCATTTTAAACTTACAAAAACATAACCTCGACATGTAAGTATTATGTAAATAGGGGTCAAAGGTCAACAATATAATAAAACCCATAGAATTTATACAAATGCTTCATTATACTTTTTCATCAAATTTCACATTTTCCCCAAAATTCAATGTTTTGCACATATTTTTATTCCTTAATGTATACTTAATTTATAATGCTATACAATTGATACTAAACTGTCCCAATTTTAGAAAAAAAATTGTTTTGTATCATATGGGTGCAAATTGAAGCAATTGAAAAATAGCCGTATTTTGAGGGTATGTTTAGTGATACCTCTACCATTGCTTCTATTGGTCAGTAACAATATAATTGATTGAATATTGTTTTCATACCAGGCAATAAGAATATTCCACCATTCATAAAAATAGGTCAACTTATTAAACTCTTATTCATGTACATAGGTCAAAGGTCAAATATGTAAAACAATAAATAAAAGTTCAGTCAGAAAAAACGCAAACTAGTGATACATGTTTTTGTATATTTTAAATGCATTAAATCATTTTATGATTAATAACAACCGAGAATATGTTTATAAACATAATAAATTACTCTTATAGAGCATAAAGGTAACACAAATATGCATTATATGATTGAATAATGCGATGTGAATAATGCGTTCATCGCTGTACAATGCACTATATATTTATAACGACATTTCATATGAATGGCAATGAATATTACACATGTAGTTTATATTCTTGTTATGTATCTTCGAAATGTATCAAAGGAACACCTAAAGCATTCTTTAAACATTAATTTATAGAAGGTCAAGGTCAAACACGATACGCACGGGCACGTACATGTATTTAAATTTATTTCATTTTTTCATCACATCAGTGTGTATAATTGTACATTACTTGACATACTTCCTATTTGGAGACCATATGTCATACAAATAGCATAATGCAAGTTTATATGTAAGCAATGCATTAAATTTAAAACAGTGCATATATACTACAGCAGCAACAAATAATCCCTTGATCATAATGTCAAAGGATATGTATTGTCTACACAATGACTTGCTTCATTATGATGCCAGACTGCTGTTGTTGATTATATCTGATTGTTATTTTCATCTACATCGTCTTGATTTTCTTCAGAGTCTAAGACATCCATTTCATCAATATCAACCATATCTTCTCCATCAATATCACCCATATCTTCTCCATCAATATCACCCATATCATCTCCAATATTTGCAAATTCTGCATCGATGTCAACAGGTACCTGTGGTCCAGAATACCACTGTATTTTGAAATAGCCCCCATCTTGGTACCATCCATTTTCCCTAGGATCTATTTCTAACGGGACAGCTTGGTCAGCGTGTCGCCACACGTAAGCAACTAAGTTTGTGCGTAAGAGTTTTTGATGCAAAACGGGTTTCGACGGCGGCAGTACAGCGGCATCAGCACCTCTGATCTTGCTAAGTGGTTCGTTATCATTGGTTGGTGCAAACTTTGTCCTGAAAATAGCATATCTGGCTAGGTCTACACTACCTAGGGCTGGTTTACAATACAAGGTACATATGTATGACTCGAGAATTCTCTCTGTGTCCGCTTTGACTTCTAAAATGTTTCCAAGATCTGCAAAAGCGTCCAAATACTGATCACATTTTTCCACTATGTTGAAAGGTCTCACTTTACCTTTACGCACGAACGCAGCAGTGTAATCGCATCCAGTAAGTGCATGTATTGCTGGTAATGCATCGCATGTCTTCTGTCCAAGAACTGTGCTGAGGTTGCTTACATCAACGTAACGTCTGTTGTTTGTACCATTAAGTTCAACATCCATCCAGACTTTCGCATTATATTTCTTGACATGGTTCAGAAGGATAACTAAAACATCCGTGTCATAACAACGAATGATCACATGAGCCTGATCTAATTGTTGGGACAGATATCTTTCAAATGCCATACTATCCGAGTGTCGGCTTCGTCGTGATTACAAGTCAAATGGGTTAACTGAACACGAGTGACTGTGCTATTGTCCGAGGTGAAACTATAGCACTTATCATCAATTCCAAAGTGAAAATGACAGTCCTTGAGTATTGGTGCATATCTATCTTTTGACCATTCCTCAGACAAAAATGTCAACAGTGATGTTTTAAACGACTCAGACTGCAAGGCGTTTTGAAACTCCTTTGGTCGTCTTTGATCGGGTCCAGATATAGTCATTAGACCGAGAAATGATCCTCGAGACGATCTCTCAATATCTTTAATTGACGGGTGATTGTACGTGTCGCATACAAAGTCAACCCGTTTAGACAATGAGGCAAGTCTGCTTAGCATTAACTTTGCAACCTCTCCAAAGGTAGACGGAATATTACACAAAGTCTGAATAAAAAACATCCCATCTACAATAGTTGCATCTCTTCTGTCCGGTGGTTCACTTACGATCTTGTTTTCCAGAAGCTTCATTAATTTGGATTTGTCAGTCTTCATGGGTGTTCCATCAATATGAGATAGAGACAAAGGTACTTCAAATCCAAATCCTTAGTTGTTGCCAAAAACAGCAATCGACCAAAAAGATCCCTCGAACAGCGTAGTTGTCTAATGGTATGGTCTTTACACGTAACTTGCATTTTGACTGCCGAATCAGCAAAATTCTTGACTTTACGTCTAGGTATAGGTTTTTCAAACCGTGAGGCATCCATGAAACACCCATTCTCAAACTCCTTTTGCCATTGTTCTCCACGTTTTTCTAACTGTAACAAATCTGTAGCAATCTCTTGAGACATAACTTTCCCTGTAGATAGGCAATGCAGATTATCATTTCGGCAGTCTAAATCAAATGGATTCATAGTGCTTTGTATTCCATATATAAGCTTCTGTAAGTCATTGTTGTCCTTTTCAATTCTTGATGGTTTTAGCTCTTGAACAGGATCAATGTAAGTGTTCATTCCAGCTTTGGACATGAGATGACTAACAACAGTTCTTCGGGACGACTGTGTCAACATCCACCTTCTTCGTGCACCTATAAGGGTACTGAATGATGATATACCAGTAAGCCTAGACGCCGCATCAGCATTTATTGTTTGCTCTAATGTTAAGTCAACAGGACATCTAGAAAAGGACTTTGATGTTCGACGAACTGTAAATGCTCCTCCCTCAAGTAGTTGACGCACACCAGGGTGAGTTTCATCCATATTCAGCAGATCTAGATAATACCTCAACATCCAACGGGAATAATTAGGGCGACTGGTGGCGAAGAAGACCTTAACCATTTCCCCAATACTGTATATGAAAAGATCGAGGTCATTTGTATGACAAGCCCGACTGAAAAGCAAGTGCAGCTGAACGAGATCCATATACATCATCCAGTACTGTGCTGTTTTTCCATGCTCACCATTTCTAGTCCTTTGAGAATATTCTTCGTATTGGGCCATAAATACATCGTAGTCTCGTAATGTTTCCATTTCATTTAAAGCTTCAGTCGACAGTGTGCTGTTTAAATGTTGAATGGCTGCTTTCATCTCGTCTGTTAAAGTCCTGTTTTCACGCAGAAAGGCTCGAGTATGAAGTATCTTAAAAGCCTGACATAACAAAGGGTGAAGACGCTTGCACCTGTTATAATGTCTACCTGAGATGAATCCATTTAGTGATCCTCTAGCAAGAACATTTGTATCTGTAAGTATATGAGGTCCTCCGGACTCATCAATTATGTAACCAAGTGATCCAAAATACGCTAGCTGTATATGAAACGGTCCAAAGCAGATGAAGACATTGTCAAACTTTGGTGACTCAGTTTGTTGAATTTGCTTGGCAGGCTTGGCTATAGCAAGGTCATAGTGGACAACAGCATATTCCTCTTGACATTCTTCAGCTACCTTCTGTGAAAGTCGCAACGTCTCAACAACAACATCTAGTCTAGTTGGGGGTAGTGTCAAGTTTTCCATATAGCAGATGGCTTGTACTGGAAGTGTGTCATCAACACATGATGAGTTCCAACCTGTCCACATAGGCGTACTTGTGAACTCGCTACACATCAAAGTCCAAAGCTGATCTCGTCTTTTGAAATGTATCACGGAGTTAGGTGGGTCTTTTCCCTTCACTCGGTACTCGAAGATTGAAATTTTAGGTTTCTTTCTGTAGGGTTCAAAACCAGCATTGTCTGGCGAATCAAACATGCGACTTCTTCGCTTTCGTTTTGGCAAGTTTTCACTTGTAGTTATGTCCATTAGAGGACAGCCTGCCTCTGTGCGTGTGTTCTGATAACAAATGCCTACAGTATCATGAAGGCTTCCACTTCCCGAAAGAGTCTCAGTCATTTCATCGTAATTGTCCCATGCTAATGCCGTTGATAACCCAGGAAGTCGCAGTATTCCATCCGGTGTTGCATGACCTTTATCAGACACTGACATGGCTAGGTCGGTTTCAAATCCTTCGATCGTATGATAACTACAGCAATGCCCAAGGTGATTTAGTATTTCTAGTACTTTCCGACTTCCTGTAAGACTTTTTAAACCAAGTCCAAGACAGACATGCTTTGAGGGTTTCAAGAAGCCTTTCGTACAAGCAAATAAGCAATCATCTGAAACAGATTCCACATATCGTTGCACTCTGTCGTCAGGGTTCATATCTGATCCAGTGAATAATACACGCAAAAACCTCATCAGTAAGTCTGGTGGTTGGACCTGACCCTTCATCAGTGTTTCTGCTGTCAATGGATAGGGGAAATCATGCGAGGACGCTTTTAGTTCTAGTGTAAGTTTTCTGATGTACAAAGCTACCTCATCCGCTTTAACATCAATGGTACCTGCACTATGTATTGCAGCGTTAACAGCATCTGATTCTTCAATACCTGATGGAAAAATTACATTTCCCTGGCGATTGCTTAGTTTACCGATTTCCAATTGTCCTTCATAACATTTGATTACCTTTTGGCCTAGAAAATAGGCATTTATATTATCAAAAGAACAGCCAAATTCAGCCAGAAGTGTTCTGTAACGCCCATGAAGAGATGTAAGCAGTTCAGGTTGCTGTTTACCAATGATATGTGTGTCAATGTAATTCTTCAGTTTTACAAATGCTTCATTATGCCATGTACGAGTGTGCATATACTCCGAGGAATTGCGTTCAGAATCGTTCGTTGGCAAAGTGGTTTTTCGTGTTGCTTTGTTGATATATTGTTTCCTGCAGCTGTGATGGTACTGGACTCCTTTGGCTACAAAATCAACACTACCAATTCTAGCAATCATTTCTTGATCGTGGAGAAGTTCGGCGGATTCTTTAATCCGTGTTTCAGATTCTCTATTTTCACAGTAGCCAAGTAGTTCTGGCAGCTGGCATTTACGCCGTACTTTCTGTCGCAGGCAGAATATGCATGTTTGTTGAAATTTTCCTGCTGAGCCAGTAACTGGATGATTCACATTTGATCTAAGTAAAACATGCGATTTGTCATATGTATCCTGTAATGAATTTTCTGTAACAGCTGTGAAATTCTTTTAGCAAATACTATGATAACCATACTCTTTTGAACAATTATCTGGTAATTACAAACATATTGTTGAATATATAGATAAGTTCCATTTAGGTTTAGATTTCCTAATAACATTTGATTCCGTTACTTTTGTCCATGTTTCTATGTCAAATAACTTTATTTCTTCTTTTTCCATTGCAGCACTTGTGTGTAGAATACATTGTGGTTGTATATTTTCACTATGGTATTCATTGTTCTTTGATGCCATTACTGAAAGAAAGTATATTTATCATAACTGATCAAAAATAAGAATTGATTAGTATTATTTAACAGTGATACGACGATGACCTTTTATCATTGTTGACATAATTTGCACTGATGTGTTACCATAACAAAAGTCAGAAAGGGATCCCTGATAAATGGGGAGTTAGTGAGACAAGTCAAAGCTGCTAAATACAAAATACTGTATATGCAGTCGATACAAATGTCTTGCTTGGCAATAACTAGTAAAATAGCGTTCAACGACAAAACAATCTGGTAACCGAACGTATAAAACCAGCTGAAATCACGATACTAGTATTACAGTACACTAACAATATTTGTTAAACGTATTACAAAGGCATGGATATTCATTACGAAACATCTATATAATACATTTGCATAACTTGATTGTGTATTAAACTGAAACAGCATCATCAAATATCCAATGCACCAATCTGACAATTCAAACATACCATATATGTATGATGAAGAAGAAAGTTGGTTTCCTTGCCAATTATTTTAAACTGATTTATTAACGTACCTTTTTCTTGCGAGTCAGATCCAACAATACCATAGATTGACTAAATACTAGTAACGACTTGTACTTGTAATTCTTCCTGTGAAATATAACATATTGAGAGTATAATTAATACGTTCATACTTCATAGCAGTTGCAAATGAAATACACATACAGTTTCGGAGACATTTGAAAATATAATTGAAACCATTATTTAACTTAAATAAACTTCCACACGCCAGGTCGAAATCTTATTTACTAACACTTGTGTTTGTTTTTCAGCATGGCATTAGTAGAAAACAAATACTAATGCAGCAAGTCTTTTGTAAGAAGCATGTCAATAGTTATCAATCAAAATCCTCGATAGCCTAGTGGTTGAGCATTCGCTTCGAGTGCGGGAGGTCTCGGGTTCGATCCCTGGCCGCGTCATACCTAAGACGAAATAAAATGGTACCAGAAATTCCCTTGCTAGACGCTCAGCATAAAAGGGAAACTGGCTTCTCTTCTCTCATACCCTATGGCGATGGATTACATCAGGAATGAGGTGTCGAGAGTGATTAATATAAGTTGGAAAAACTTGTTTTACAATCGACCTTAAATAAATTAGTATAAACTAATCAAATGTACCTGTTGTTGATACCATGAACCAATGAGATAATCTACTACTGGCATAACTTGAACTGATTACTGGCTGGTTAAAATTCCTGCAAAGTAGAACATATATTTAAGTAGTTATATAAAGACATATTATAGCATTACTGTGTAGGAGTTTTACATCTCTTGGGGAGTCATTATATGGACTAGCTAGTCAGCCTTAATAATGTCTTCGGGACCGAAGTCGGGATGCACCGTGTCGACTTACTATAACCAGTCTATACAAAACCATCGGTCCCGAAGTAATATGAGCTATTTCTTATATCTTACCGAACATTCAATTTAGATATTGTAGTATTGTTTCTTACAATATGTATATAAAACATTTTGACATTAAGCTGGACATAAATTCGTTTATATGCTATACAAACCAACCATCTATTTTAGTATTCCTGTACATCTACTGAAGTCGCCAGGAAATGTGAAATACAACTTTTTAGAAGTTTGAATTGAATCGTATATCAACTCTAGGCAAACCACCGAAATAAGAACATAAATATTCACATGACTATTTTTCATTCAATAATAAAGTTGCAAAATAATTTTGCAAATTATATTTAAGTAGAGACCGGTCAATATTTAAAATACTTTTATAATGGACCGATTGTTTTATTTTGAACACACACGTCAGTCAGTCTATCGCTGGATACATTGACTATTTGAAATTAAAAAACAAACAGTTGAAGGTATTTATAGTGAGGGATAATGTTTACGAAATAAACACCAGCTTTTATAAACGAACCAACCTTTGCCTTATTTTACAATCTTCGAAATCAGCTCACACCAGTTAATCATATTGAAACCGATTTCTGATACAAAACAATACATGATTGTGAGACGATATAGCATTAACTTATCATTAAATGCATCCTCAGTTGGTACTTCGTCTAAGCTTGTTATGTAGAATCGTCTTAAATACATATGTGCTTTAATGAACACATTTATACTCGAAATATGACGAAATGCATTAAACATCCGATTATTATGCATGGCCGGTAACTATGACACTTGTGAGAAAAAAATGAACGTAGCTATCCCATATAGTCATATCTCCATTTTAACTGAAACGTTTCAATTATATTTCAAAATACACATAAAATTATACTTACATGAAAGTGAAAACAAAATTGTTACGCTTGATTTGGTCGCTCGACACCCCCACAGCACAACCTCTGCATCAACTGTTTGATTGCCACGTACATGTATATGACTTATATGTGTCTATAATAATCACAACGGATCGATACAACAATGCTTATGTACACAAAGGCTAATTTCCTGTACTACAGGTGAGCCAGAAACATCATTATCGATTTTATACCAGCAGAGACGAAAAAAGGAAGAATTTCATGAAACACGCATTTATCATGATTTATACCATACTTCAAATATATTCCGTTTTCGTAACATTCTACTGATTTTTTCATCAATTGTAGAATATCATGCATTAAGTATACATTAAGGAATAAAATAATGTGCAAAACATTGAATTTGGGGGAAAATGTGAAATTTGATGAAAAAGTATAATGAAGCATTTGTATAAATTCTATGGGTTTTATTATATTGTTGACCTTTGACCCCTATTTACATAATACTTACATGTCGAGGTTATGTTTTTTTAAGTTTAAAATGTTGCCCATTGTGTGTTCTTTCAAATTTGGCAAACACGATCCACATTGATAATTGTTTTCTTTTTTTTATTGGACATAGTGCTACCCCTACTCCCCTTGGGAAATTATGCTTTTTTTTCATACACCCCAAGTTACAAAAATGAGAAAAAAATGTAGGTAGTCTCGGCTCTGACACTTAAGAAATGGGTTTTCATATAGCATATGAAATTACCTTTCAAAATATGTACAAACTTCTATTGGCCTCCTTCGTTGCAATAAAAGTGCGTGGGCTCTCGGACTGTAATATTCATGCAAGAATATCGGTGATGAATTGGGGTTAGCTTTTATTGTGAGAAAAGGGAAGGGGTGTAAATAATCGGGTAGGAAACTTTTGACAACTTGATTGGACACAAAATGGAGATACATTAACGGACAAGATAAGAGATAAATGGCCCATGACAGTAATAATTATACACATAACACTACATCGGTGGCTTAGAAGTACTACTTTACGGCCTTATAAGACTCGTGTATATTTGAGATCTGAATCACAAAGCGCTTCTTATGAGCCTATTTTCATGAAAATCGAAGCAGTTCAAATTGACCAAACTGAAGTTGAAATTTTCTTTCCATAAGTCAAGAGTAGTTTTAGACATGTGATCTTGTTTTCTCAAAATATCGATTTTGTACTTGCGACCTTCTCATTCTAAGCCAGCGATATGTTGCTGGAAAATGTATAGTCAACGTTAGTGGGTGATAAAATGGGATAATGGTACATTGATATAAGTATACGACAATTCGACAGCCTAATATAATCGTTAAAAGACAAAAATTATAGGTGCCAATTTACCACTGCTTTCTCCGAGATTTGTATCAGACTGATAAGTATCGGTTAATAACTCTACAGGAATATTACTGGTTACGACTGACTTCAAAAAGCTGATATAAGTGGATGTTACGTTTAATGGTCCGGTTTAAAATCGGACATAATGATAAATATACTTCCTAACAACCAGATTAATCAGCTGTTATAAAAATACCCATGTTCTTTTAACAGTAATTATTCATTTTCGAAAGTGTTTTTACGTTTTGATTACGACCTTATGGTCACATACGTCTGTACATTATTTTAAGGTTATGGTCACATTCATCCGTACAATATATATAGGTTAAGGTTGATTGTTGAAACACAAATCTATAAGAAAGGAAGAATAACTCTATCAGAGTGTGCAAAATGTGTGGAATGTAAAACTATTAAATGGAAAGACATAAGACGGGAGTCCGTAAAAAATAGTGTTCCCTTCCGATTCAAGGCACGTATATATATCATCATCGTCCAATTTTATCACTCATTGAAACTGAGCAGGAAGAATACCAAACGTATCATTTGTATCACCGCTGAGAATTATATGAACTGCTGAATGTAATGAGAACAGGGTAATTCATGGCTCCAAAGAAATGTTGGATATTTGAAGTAGTTAAACAACTTAAGTGCTATTCCTAATTTACGTGTTAATCACTTTCAAATTCTAAATACGTACAACTGAATGTTACATTGATATTTTCTATTTCAATTGAATGTGTTTTTGTTTATAATTTCTCTTTAGAGACTCTTTCGTCCAGTATATGTCCATTAGGTTATGTGGACTAACATCTATACGTGCCTTCATTCGTATAGACGTAGGTTGAAACCTTGTCGGGTATGTATAACAGGCTATGTCAGTAGTACCTGTGACAGCACAAGTGACGGAAAGTTATATTTACCACTTGTTATAGGTTGTCCTTCAACTACTTCGCTTGCTGCACTGGTTATTTAACTCTATACTCACTAAACGTTATGTCTAGTTCTTCATTGTTACTATTTTCAACAGTGGCTTCTCTTAAAGCTTTGCTAGAGCTTTAATACCAGCATTCTGGCTCGTCCTTAATCTAGACAGCTGTTCGGAAACTTGCCGGCAGTTGGTTGAATGAGAAACTTAAGCACATTCCTTAAACTTCTTTGCAGCAAATTGCATCCTTGCGTTGAAAGTTGGAATGTAAGATTTGTAAAGGTTTTCCGTTACCCAAAACATGATTTCCAATCCTTGATTATCGCGATAGAATAACTCGGTTTGTAGTAAGAAGAAATATCAACATGACATTCTTAAAAGTCTAGACGATCTACGTCTACTAGACTACAATGGTTGGCATAAACGCACAAACAAGTACTTGCTACGACTAGGATTGTCAACTCGTTGAGATCAACGAAATGTAATTAAAATATCGCTTTCTCGCGATTCCAAGACACACTTAGAGAGGACTTCCGTCAGTATATAATTTTAGCACCACTTATTTCTTGCAAAACAATATTCATTCTTGTAATAAAGTGTTATATCGAACCATCTGACCTGTAGTCGTATCTTACAGTACGTAGATATTGCATAAGAGGTCGTTGTCCTATTGGATGATACTAAGTGCGTTCAGAAAATGAACAAAAACTAGAAGGCGTCTGCTTATTTGATAACGATCGAGTTTTAACAAACTTTGAAGGCTTGCATGGCAGCAACATCAGGGCCATTGGTTAATATTGTTGAGCATCAACAATACTGCCGAGATTATAGTCTATTAGTACTTCAATCATCATTATTTGTGAATTTATGGCACGTCGACAATCACTCCAATCTAGCTCCAATCTAGCTCCAATACGCTGATGCCAGTTCTATTAGTTCTGGTACAATTGGTGTTCGGAAAGTTTCGGACTAGTGACCTAATATGTTCACGAAGCGTTCATTTGAGGCCTTTGCATTTGTGGCACAATGTATATGCAATATTTTGTGACATAGTGACCTAGTTAACGTAGTATAGATATTATTCACATGATGTACTGGGTAAGTGTGAGGTTTGGTGCACTGTTAAACGTTTAAGCCCCAAGTGACATTTGTCGCTGTCCGTACCAAGGCGGAAGCCCTTTGGTCAACCTTCCTCTGTGTATGTAATGTCCACTTTATAGTAAAAATACAAAAATACAAAATATTTCGCCATTGTGCCTTTTCGTTAAACTTTGTTCATTTTGTATGTGCCATTCTGCAATTTCGTTGTCCAGCACGTTTTACAGTGTACCAAACCTCACACTTACCCAATAGACAACCTTATAGCACATTACAGTGTAAAGAAAAGTTTCCCGCCATGTAATGCCCTCTAACAAAAAGGCCACAGTGACAGGTAATAAAATAATGTAAAACATCAAACATTATATAAATAACGTCCATCGAGTAGCACAGAAGGTACTCAATAACCTATCAGAAGTCAGAGCAACATTGTGTGATTATAACATGCCCGAGATGGCTCATAATTGGATCTAAAATTTATTCTATTCTAAAAATTTATTCTTTTACTTTTTTGACAACGTGTATGAATACATAATTAAAGTGGATCGCCCGTGTATATACCTCTTTGCATGTTAAGTACACGTGTGTACGTGTATTATGGTTTTTATGTAATGGGTGTATTAAAATTCCAGAGCGTGTATTATGTGATAAAAAGTATTAATGTAGAACGCATCGGAAAACAATGAGACGAGCTTTAGTTTAACATATTGAATATTGCTGCGTAGATTGGGCTGAATTGTTTTCATAACTGTATACCCTGGTAATGAATATATAAATTAATTATAAACATTTTTAAGGAAAATGACAGTTTCGTCGTATTAAGTAATAGATACAATACTAGTTTGTTTTATAAAAAGTGTCGTCTTACAAGGGTTCTAGTACAGTTTTGTAAGGACGAACAACAAATTATCCGAGGCACAGTACAAGTATCTCCTTACAAAAATATGAGACATTGTTTGAGTGGAATCAGTGAGCGTTCTCCGATTTTATATTATGTTTATGATATTCGTGATAACAAACAACAATACATTAATAAATGATAATGTCAAAAGTACAAATACATCATCATCTACATGGAAATACACATAACAGCTTGAAATAATGAAAGATTGGGAAAATCGGAAAATAGAAGAGCATTCCAACTACATAATTAACCCGCGGAGTAATGAATGATACACACTAAACAAATGAAGAAGAGCATACTAACGTCCTACCAACCACGTAGCATTGCATGTCAAAATGGTAATGTCATTTATGTGATGGTAAGTCAAATTATACATTGTAAGCCAGAACATCCGTAGAATAACAAAAGATTCCCCAGCACGGTTATTACAATACGCTCTCTAAAAATGGACCAAACGACCTATCGGCAAAGTACTATCCCTTTCAGGAGTTATACATTCAGTTTTGCTCAGAAAAATAATAACATAAGTTTTAATTATTAAGTAAATGTGTAATATCTAGCAACTCTTAACAACCTAACGGTAGCTATCCCGGAGGTGTTTACGAAGAAAGTGTTCGTCTGGAGGCATCTCCATTGGAAAGTACAGAAGCAGCCATCGAAGTGTTTTTTTCTTATAGGATTGATTATTTTGTCGTCGGATAAGGATGGAGCAGATTATGATAATCGATCATGAGCTTATATGTAAGAAAAGGATATCTCACCCGAGTGGTCGGATTTTAACCAGGGACGAGGCTTAACGGAACACTTTGAAATGCAAATAAAAATATAATTTTAACAATAATACGATAGCCAGAGTAGATGTAAGTTCATGGTTTGCCATTTTAGATTAATAAATTTCTTATTTAACCCGCCACTCAACAAGACTTCGTAATATGACGAATCCCTTGTGTCTAAAATGCACATCGTCTTCACACTACATGTATTGTGTTTACAAAATGTATTTAGAAACATAAACTAAGTCAGCACGGAAGACGTAAATAAGATAATCATGTCTTATGATAATATTATCTAGTCGATGCTCAGAGCTCTCATAGTCAAACAGTCGCTCATACATCTATTCCGCTGTCGAAGGTATTAACATGTATCTCACCAAGACAAATTAGTTCGAGAGGACGTTATACAGTTTGCCTTGTCATTTGTAAGGGCATTGTCGCGATTTAACCCTTTAACGATCGATATGTTTGTGTCCGTCATTGTTGAATGTCAGGAAAGGCTAAGACAGTTATCCTTCAGTCTGATTATGACCGATCAAAACAGAGTTAACACTTAAAAACAAGAAACAACAGTTGTCATTAAAGGAATACTTGTGTTTAGGAGTCGGTAATCCCTCCGGAACAATACACTTTGGGAGATTCTTAAATGTCGTGGTGACATTATTGCTCTACAAGTTGAACATTCTAAGAAAAGGCTTGCTACTCATCACAATAGTAGTATATATGTTTATCTTTTATACGGCGAAATGTTGACACAGTCTGCTTTCTTGGGTATCTCAATCAGCAACATCGCAACACTTCCTACTCTTCACATTATTATCAATATCGAGGAATACCAGAACGTGCCCAAAGGGGCGTGTGAGGTAAATACTGTAAAAAGATGATAACAGAGCAGCACTCAACTGAAACAGCCGAGCACATAAAATAAGAATAACTGAGACCACAATCGCAAGACACAATGCTAAACGCACAACTGAACGAGAAAATGAAACTAAACCGCTGAAAGTCTCAGTTGTCAAAATGCCGAAAACCCAAGTCCCAATCTCTACCAAAATGCTGAAAGACCTAGTAGCAGCTATAAAAAAGCTCACAGAACTAGTTTCAGATGCCAAAAAGTCAAAAGCCCCAGTCCCATACTCTACCAAAATGCTGAAAACCATAGTTTCAGCTATAAAAAATGCTGACGTGCATAGTTTCAGCTCTAACAGACACGATCATGCGCTCGCACGTGAACAATTACATGAAATAAAATGAAAATATAAGTACCACAAATGAAAAGTCTGTGGATGACAGCAACATTTGAGAGTCGAATACCTGATACCAATATTACCACAATCTCTCATAATCAGTCGTTTAGCGTGTCGATTTGCATAATAATAACCACTTGGTTGTGTTTTAAATTGTACGCAAGTTGAAATACTTGGAGATCACTGTGTGTGTACTTTGATGCGAGACAATTCAAACTATCAGTTTAAAAAGCATAGGTACGCAGGCAAAATAATAATGGGTAACCAGGGGAGACAACTTCTTCTTAAATTAAAGACATTGACCTGTATCAAAGTTCAAGCTCATAAAAAGTTATCAGAAATAAACAAATAGTTGTTGTTGTTTTTTCGAGCCACGGAAGTACATTTCAAACTATCGAGCAATAACAATGATGCAGGGTTCTCAATGGAAATTATTCCGACTGAGGGATTTTTTTAATATTTGGTACACACCTGATGAATGGTCATATCAACCAGACCATGCTACTTTAAACGTTGCATCAAAAATGTATTACCTCCCATAATAAGAAAAAATGTCATTTCTGTTTCCGTAAAATGCAATGTTTTGTTAATCATCACAACCAAACAATCACCATTATACTTTTATGTATGAAGAAATATTAATTTAGATATAATTAATTTGTTCCAACTAAAACATGTTTTATTCAATAAGGTATAACAATTAATATGGAAATTATCAAGGAAAAATCTGTTATCGACCAATTGAAACACTTTGTGTTGTTACAAACTTTGAAGCACGTTCTGGTATAGACAACATAAGATCATGACAAATATTCCTTCCTCATTGTTTGCACAATAACCATTATTAGTCAGACAAGAAGACTCGTCAAGTTATTTGTTTAATGAGGTGAATGGCCCATAAGATGTAAATATATCCAACCCACGAGGACCAGCTTCCGTAAAACCCCTTTCACAATTGTCGTGCGACGGACATGCGGCGGGTCTACATTGTAAATTTGAGGACTATTGTGCGTCCGTCGCACGACGGACTTAATAAATTTCTGCACCGTGCGACCGTCGTCCGAAGCAAAACATACTCGTGGACCCTCTTCGTAGAATTTTGGACATGTTCAAAATTATCTAAGACGGGTGACTGTCGTAGATCCGTCATGCGATGCCCTACGTCGTACGACGGACTCACGATTTGTTTGTGATTATAAGGTCGAACTAGGCACTTAAAATCACACCACTATCTTGCGATGGACGTGCGATGGACCTGCGATGGACGTGCCACAAACGTACGATGGACCTGCGATGGTCATGCGATTTACATATAACACATCAAATTTCAGTGTAATAATGTTTTTACAATAATTCAAGTGAACTCACTCGTACCCGAGCGGCGCAGGTGGTGACGTCGGTAACTTTGTTCAAAGTAGCAGCAACCGTTATCAATGGTTTCGTCTGCCTCCGTCGAGATCTGTCAACCTTGGCATCCATGCCTTGTTTATACCTAACTGCTGCTTAAGTATATTATTTAATGTCCCATGGCTCAATTCAGACTCACGAATGCTCACACGTCTATCCTTATTGACGATCTCTTCTATAGGCGCCACAGTAACGTCGTTTATAATTCTCGGTCGTCAGCTACTACCGTCTGTTTTATTAGTCATTTTTTTCATCTGAATATCGCTTGTGCCACTTGTAAACAAATGCTCTACACACGGAATCTTTGCTTGTTGCAGACCGAAGTGTTTTAATGGTTTGAAGCGGTGTTTTGTCCAATAATACAAATGATTAAATGATAGTCCGTTGTTCAACGACATCAAAAGACGTCATTTTCGTTTCCAATAATTTCTTAGGTCCTTATGATAAAAGTTTATTTTTTCAACGTACAGGGGTTCTATTGTAATGATACTTGGCGTACGTGACGTCAACACAACCTCATGGCACGTTGATAAACGTCAATATAATCGCGCCAGAATTACGCAATTTTCATGACATTATATAAAACATACTAATTAACGAACTTGACCTGCGCCGCTTAGCAAAACCATGATATATAAAATGTCATATATTGTTTTTATTTTTATAGTATATTCAGTCAAATTACTACAGAATATGTATTTCGTAATAAAGGCATATAGATGTCTGGTGAAACAGAATTTGTCATGACGCCGGATATCTTCTAAATTGGGATGTCTACGAACTTTTTGACACACATCCTATTTGCAAATATTTATTATTTTTCGAAAATTAAGAGTTTGCATGGACGTTTTGATTAATTATTTCCAGTTGCTGAAACCAGCTAATAGTCCGACAATGCAATTATCGTACGACTGATGTACGTCGATCGTAAGACGGGCGTGCGACGACTGTTCATCGTAAGGCTGTTTGGCGTCAATTGTTATGTCGTACGACCATCGCACGACGGTCGTATGTCCAACGCACGATAGTTCCCGAATATGCTAGTTGGATCCCCTCGGTACACACTAATAGCACATAATAGCACAGTCTTAGGTATTCAGGCTTCAGAGAGAGGAACATCAGATGTTAAACACAAATAACTGATTTAACACAAGTTCGTTTGGACCAGAACCAATTTAGACTTATATGATGTTATTTGAATAGTCGTGGTATAGGATATTTTAATCAAACAATATAGTAGTATGTAACCTTTGTAACTTGTTACGGGGAAGAGGTTTAAATTAGCCAATTTAGCATTATCCCAGAATTGTCAGCAACCAAGTCATTGTGTCATGTAAAGAACCAGAATCTTAGATCATTTTAACAAACTTTTAGGAAACTCGTTTATTAATATTTTTAAGATCAAGTCGTCGTCTTAGAATCGGGAATGTCCGATTCCCATGACACCAGCTGCGGTGGAGAGGTTGTCAGTTGATCAGAGATTTCGCTGTTCGCCGTATAATAAATAAATAACACATGGCTGCGAGGGTGATAGTAAATAATACCAATATGACTATTGAACGGTTGGTATTATTTACTGTCAACCGAGCAGACATGTGTTGTTTATTTTATTATACCGAAAGAAAATCACAACCATTTTACAAAATAAAATATCAACAAAAGTAATCAGTACTTAGGTTGCCGTTGTGATCATTTTACGTATATATACAATCTCGGTCCATGTAAGGTGGTGGAAATTGACAAGATTTACAAAAATAGCATGGGAAATTTACCCAATTATATAAATATATAGCATACGGATACTGTCTAGGAGGGTGTTTTCCGGACTCAAATAGTACAAATGTCTATAAATAGCCCAGCCTCGATTTTACTAGTAGTGATCGAACAAAATATCACATAGTGATCGAACAAAATATCACACAGAAGGTCTATGGGGAAAATACATTGAGAGGTCACGTGAGGTATAATAATACTGAATACAACTTAAACCCAAATGAAACCTCATGAATGATGCCTTGAATAACATCTCCCATTATACCTGAAAGAAACCTGCCACATTCCCTGCTGAGACATATTTAACTTTTTACGACATGTCCTGTGTATGATATTTGTAAGGTAATAGAAATGGTTCCAATACCGTAAAGTGTCATCAATGATTGTATATAAAGGGTTTATAATGTTTCACCTGTAGGTCATTGTCCTATGAGATTGGATGATATGGATATATCTGTCTTTGTCGCAGAACATTGTAACATTAGTGTTAACATACAGTTTTAGGCAATTGATACGAAATAACGGAAGGTGATTTGTAATACTATTATTGGGAACATCAACAAAGCCCTCTGTGTACATAATGTCACATGAGACCCCGTGTATTCTTATCTATTTAATGCTGACTGATGAGATATGGAGTTCTGTCAGTGAAATAAAACCTATAGGTGATAACCAGTGACTGATATAAGCCCATCCCCATAAGAGCTACTTTAATTTTCCTAAACACTCAACATTAAACTGTCCGTAACTTTTTTATTACTGAACGCAAACATGTTATGTGGGGTTCATATTCTTAGTTAGACAATTTCCTACAAGTTATGATTTGATGCAAAAAAGTCGTTTTCACATATTCACCATGATCCAAGATGGGGATTTTGAACTAAAATGCGAATGGAATAACATATCCATAAACAGTTGAACTACAGTGGTAGTTTGTAGTACCACTTTTGACATCAGATAACATAAAAACAAAAGTATATATGTTTGTTTTAACTGAATATGGTAATATCTTATCTGACGAGATATACACTATATTCAATCAAAACAAACAAACATCCTGTATGGATTGTCGGAAAAGGGAACTACACAATGTAGATCTAGTATCAAAAAGATATACAATATGTCTTTCATGATACATTTAATGTTCAATGCTGCTAAAAACAAGTATACCTGCATTACGGAACACAGTGGCTTTTTCATCTACCTGTTCTGGAGACTTCCTTTTCCTGTTCCTTTTTGTGGCTTTCGTAATATGTTGTTTCCTTACAGTACTGCCTCCCCGTCCGATTTGTTATTATACTTTTCTTTCATCAACACAACAACAAGTAGTAGTAGATTTGTCATAAGTATGTCATTAAGTATATAGAACTAGGGAAAAACATTAAATGACAGCATCGTAAAGGGAGTGTTCAGATATAATAAGGTATCCCGCTGACAATATAGTCGATGTAACTATTCGTTATGCCTCGAGTTATATCGAACCATCTGACCTGGAATCATCTCTTACAAGACGTAGATTTTGCGTAAGTTATCGTTTTCTTAAAATGGTAACATATTTAAAAGAAATTGTAATACAAATACAACTTACTGCTCCGGTGATGTAGTACTACCAGCTTCTGACTTTGAAGGGTTTTATATGGGTTCGACTCCATGCCATAACATATCGAACTGTATATATACCTTCGCTCCCTATTACTTGTTTGCCCAAGTGTCAGTACATGTATACCGTATAACGGGTTAATTCTGTGGGGTTTTCTTACTTCGTTTTCTGCGGATCGTGACTCTCGCAGAAATAAATTCCGTAAAATTAAACTATCGTAGATTTTCTGTTCGCAAAATTTAGCTTCGATATCATACTTCAACACACAACGCAATATGAGGTCATAGCAACGTTTCGTGTATAAATGCCGTACATAACAGAGCGATGACCTATTTTCTGGGTGTTGGTAAATATACCCCCAACGCAGCTGTCATTGGTGAAATGACATGGAGACCCTCATCTGTCCGACATTGGAGTTGTATTTTCAACTTCTGGTGTAGATTGGGTAATATGGACGTCTCTAGGCTTAACAAGCGCATATGACTCTGGGCAAAAATGGTTTTATTCGATTAAACACAAATTATCGTCACTTGGTTTAACTAATCATATTTACAATTAGTGAAAGGAAATGTCCGTTTTGTTATTCCCTAGAGGATAAATGTCAGGTAGTTTTAAATTGTAATTTGTATCATGATATCCGGGTGAAGATGGTAGCAAAGGCAATAAAAATCTGTGATACATTTGAAATTCTGCCAAACACTGATAAACTTGTCATTTTATTTACCTATCCAGGTTTGATATGCCAAAGCTGCTTTGATATTTTAAAACGTAGATCATTTCACCGTTGTAAATAATGTTACTTATTTATTTATTCATATTTCTTGTTTTACAGATCCTATGTAGCAGTTATTTTCGATCTGATCGAAGGTGATAAAATATTTTTAAAAGGTTTTGTAACTATTCACATTAGTGCGATTTTAATGTTCAGTGTTTTATTTAATATATATATATTAGGACAGTTTTTATATTAGAATAAACATGGTTACATATACATGTATTTATATTGTAAATAAAGTGAGTTTTTAACGCAATTGTGATATGATAGTCTCCCAAATTTCTTTAAGAATGACTTTGTTCGGTGATATATGTTTTGTAAATTGTATAGTGTATTTGTATAGAGATGAAACTTAAATAAAGATATATATTTATAAACATGAACTAGTAATATACCTTTTCTATCGCTAAATCTCTCGACTTTGTCGTCCACTGTCGTGTTATTATTTTTTTAATGCCGAGCATAGCCTTTATTTGCCA
Source organism: Spisula solida (assembly GCA_947247005.1). Classification (NCBI taxonomy): domain Eukaryota; kingdom Metazoa; phylum Mollusca; class Bivalvia; order Venerida; family Mactridae; genus Spisula; species Spisula solida. The sequence goes on along the minus strand of OX365957.1, from coordinate 37,993,969 downwards.
GTCAGCTTTCTGCTAAAATATGACAGGCATACATGTATATAGGTGTGCCTCCATCCGGTTTTGAACCCGGGTCGCCAGATTAGACGGCAAGCGCGCTAACCATTGAGCTACGGAGGCTACATTTACACATTGTGTAAGACTGTTTTTTATTGTTGTACAACGAATTAATATAATTACAAAGTTTGTAAAGTTTGACTAGTTAATAACGTACATCATTAAGGGCCAAACACTTGGCAAACTGAGTATTTTGAGATACTTTTGAAAAAATGACCGATGGGTATAGAGCATTATCTTGGCCAATGTTTATAGCTAATCAAACAATGTGAAATTGCTACAAATAATGTCACAAATACACAACTGCTCACAACGATATGTATTTCAGTCCTAAATAATGCTGTAGTAGAAGTGGTAGTTATTTTCCATTTGTAGAATTTACTTCCAGGTCATGCAAACTGCAGAAATTAGTTCACAATTTTCTCTAAGGTCGCATCAATAAAAAAACGTAGAAATAAAACCTACCCATTGTAGGCTCACTTCGCAGATACGTTTTGCCCGCAGAAATAACCCACTATACGTGTGATTGGGTAGAGTTTATATTATATGGCTGACATATGTTTAGTGAGAGATTAAAGAAGTTTCCATTTACTTGACGAAGTACATGATAGTACTTTTTAAATTCCAAATACACCTTCAAAATATCTTATATTTATTTATTGTAAGATTTCACACACCTAATTACTAACTTAACCTACCGGATACTTAACATATTCGGCCTCAGGCTAATATGACTGTCTGAAGCCCAATAACAAGGCCATTATGAAAACACTTGATTATTGACAATTTTATTAATTAACTATACAATTTGGGCAAAAGTACAGTAGAAAAATAAGTAATAATAAATAACGTGTTATCACAATCAATTTAATGAAACAATTCTTTTGACATGTTTAATAGATCTTAATCTTCTGACATTATGTTCACATGGTCTTGTCGACATCGTAGCCCAAAACACACACCATTGTTTAACCTGTATACACTGACTGCTCAAGATTATCTGAAAAATGTAAAATCATAATTATTAGAATCTAAACCTCTAAATGTTAACAGTTTCTTACAAGTCTGCAAAACAAATGGCAATTTTTGTTCAAACTGCTACATGATAAACGCAATAAAGATCTAATTAATAAAGTCGCCAAGTAGCCTATGATAAAGTCTATTCGCTTAAAAAGTAATTTCACATTTTACTGCTAAATTCATTCATCTCCGGGTTGGGTGTACAACGGACCGGTGAAAAATATCTTGATATACCATTTTACCATAGTCATTCAATATTTATTTGCGTCAATGTTATGAAATAATAATCATAGCCTACACAGACCTACCTTGATAAAATCTAGCAAGAATTGTGACAAGCTCACTGCCACAGGCTGGGGTGACTTCAATAGGCCTTGTCTCATTCACACTAGAATCACACTAGCTGTCCATTCTTCAACAACCTGAGATCACTTCTTTTCTTGTACACTGTGACCGTCACTTTATTTCGTTCAATATATGTTCTATTTTCACTAATGTCTACATTTCTAAAACGTTTAAACTGTCATTCACACAGAATTGGAAGATTCGTTATCCGAAATACCGTTATCCGAAACTTGCACAGAACTATATTCGACCCGCCATCTAGATTCTCATTGAAATTGTCACAAAAGTCTTCATTTATATCAAACACAGTTACTTCAATGTAATTCATTATGCCTGGTTTTGCTGTCGATGATGCTAGCTGTCCAGAGTCAACAAATGATTTACCAGCTGGCTAAGAATACGCTCCCCTTTGTTCAATTTTGTGCCGCCGCTGCTGATGACGCGCTTAGTTTGATGTCGAATACGATGACGTAATCCAAGGAATGTATATAAGCCGTCCAACCCGTTTGATTTTTAGCGATATTTCGTTGTTAAATCATCACAGAAAGGGCCCTCGTCTTTAAAAACATTCAGAATATAAATTTAGTGAAATTCAAAATGGCGGCTATTTCTTTTCCAAGAGAACCACGGGTTTCATAATGGCCGAGCTAGACAGCCTTCAGAATGCCCGAATCTCATAATGGCCGAGTTTTTCATAAAGGCCGCGTTTTTCCCATAATGGCCGCGTTTTTCCCATAATGGCCAAGTTTTTTGTCCATAATGTCGAGGTGAGCGTCGTATTGGCCCTGTATTTGGAGTGAAAACGCGCCCAATATTGTATAGTCAATTAATAATACGTCATACAAACGTGTGTCTTGTCAGGATATTTCAATATTCATTTTGACAGGAACATTTGTATCAGTCTTATGTAAGTTTTCTACAACTTGATGCAAGTCATGTAAGAACTTTGACAATGCGTTATGACTAGTGAATATGTGATACCGGGTACAAACTGGTGCAATTCTTTATAATTTTGTAGGTGAACTTAATTGATTCCTTTTTTTTATTTCCAAGTAATATTAATATTTACCAGTGAAATATGGTCTCAAAATTGTGAAAGAATCGTTGTAAATGATAATTACCTCGTGCTGTTACCAGGGTAAATACAGCAAATAAAACGTGATATAATGCCAGGGTCAACAAAGTATAAACATGTCACTTACAATTTGACACAATTTCATTACAATTTCAATGCAAAAGATTATATTAAGTCAGACTGGGAAGGCAGCACTCAACTTAACCAGCCGAGCACAAAAAACATTAAAACACACAAAGCACAATGCCCAACTGAACCAACCGAGCACAGGAAACATAAAACATATAAAGACAAAATGCCCAACTAAACAAGCGCAGATCCGCCCAAGTCCAAGCTATCGAAAAGTACAATAAATTGTAACTAGCTGAATGACCCAGTTTCCACAGCAAAAGGACTATAATGCCCCGCTTTAACTGTCAGAAATCTTAAAACGAAGAAACGAAGAAGTGCCCAACACACTAAAAAAAGCTGAAAATAGTTTGGTTTTTGGGGAAGTTGGATCTTTATTTATCTTATTCTTTTGTAGCTCCGTCATACGTTTAGTCATTGCTTTACGTGAACTTGCTGGTCAAATTCGCTTACATCAAAATCAACAAGTATATATAAAGTATGAATGTAGACAACATTGACAAAAAATGTGTCTAGTTTTTGTTTTTGTCACCGGTATACATGGGAATACGCATAACACACTGAATGAATGAATGAATGAAGGAAGGAAGGAAGGAAGGAAGGAAGGAAGGAAGGAAGGAAGGAAGGAAGGAAGGAAGGAAGGAAGGAAGGAAGGAAGGAAGGAAGGAAGGAAGGAAGGAAGGAAGGAAGGAAGGAAGGAAGGAAGGAAGGAAGGAAGGAAGGAAGGAAGGAAGGAAGGAAGGAAGGAGGAAGGAAGGAAGGAAGAAGGAAGGAAGGAAGGAAGGAAATATTCGGAAATAGAATAGCATTCCTACTTCACAAACACGCACTTCGAACAGCCTTTCAAACAGTGAATGAATAATTCTTCTCAGCAACCACCGGACTGTTTCCATTTAATAGGATGGATGTTTTATCGTGAGATAAGGATGGGACAGATAATTTGGTACTGGCAAAAGGCAGATTATGTTTTGCAGTAGTTTTCCTACAGCGTCGCTATCACGAATATTGATTTAAACAATTTGAGATATAACTCATGGAAGATATATAAATAAATGGTTTGTCACTTTCAATTAATAATAAAAGCTCCGCGAGTCGCATGTGTCGCCTGACGAAATGCACATTTGTCATGGAAAACTATCCAGTATAGGGCTACATATCAGACTCACAAGAGTTCTCTAGTCATCTGAACTAAAAACGACAAAGCGATGCTCTGGACAAAAAAATGTCCTGATAAAATCAATCTGAAGGGAATCATTCAAACACTACACAAGCTAGAGTTATGATTCTTGCGCACTGCACTTCATGTCACAGCAAAGAAACATGCATTCCTATTTTTGAGTCATTAATAGTTATGGTGACAAAGTTATGCCACAGACAAGAAATGCTTATACAATCAATCAAAGGGAAAAAATTGAATAATGGCACCAGGTAGAGTTACGGTTCTTGTGTACTGCACTTGGACTTTTGGTAAGAAACATGCATACCAAGTTTCAAGTCATTCAACCTCATGGTGACAAAGTTATCCTCCGGACAAGAAATGCTCAAATTAAATCAATCTAAGGGAAATAATTAAAAACGATGCAAGGCAGAGTTATGGTTCTTGCGCACTGCATTTCGGCTTATTGCAAGAAACATACATACAAAATCTTGAGTCATTTGAACTTAAGGTGACAAAGTTATGCTCCGGACAAGAAATGCTGTAATAAAATCAATCAAAGGGAAATAATTCAAAAACTATGACAGGTAGAGTTATGGTTCTTGCGCACTGCACTCCGGCTTATTGCAAGAAACATGCCTATCAATTCTTGAGTCATTTGAACGTAAAGTGACAAAGTTATGCTCCGGACAAGAAATGCTCTAATGAAATCAATCAAAGGGAAATAATTCAAAAACTATGACAGGTAGAGTTATGGTTCTTGCGCACTGCACTTTGGCTTATTGCAAGAAACATGCATACCAAATCTAGAGTCATTTGAACTTAAGGTGACAAAGTTATGCTCCGGACAAGAAATGCTGTAATAAAATCAAACAAAGGGAAATAATTCAAAAACTATGACAGGTAGAGTTATGGTTCTTGCGCACTGCACTCCGGCTTATTGCAAGAAACATGCATACCAATTCTTGAGTCATTTGAACTTAAGGTGACAAAGTTATGCTCCGGACAAGCAATTTGTGACGCCGCCGCCGCCGCCAAAGTAACACCTATATGTCGCCTTTTCAGGCGACACAAAAATGAACAAAATGTGTTGCTGTCACGACCTCAAATACGGTCACGTACTTCATCTTATTAGCTCAGAGGGATTTCAGACAAATATTGTAAAACCAGTCGCTCAACAAGACTGCGTGACATGAAGCAATCCCTTGTATTTTACCTGCACAGAGTCTATACGACATTGCGTTTTCAATATGCATTTTGAAATACATACTTACTTGGCACGTACAAAAGACGTAAACAAGATAATCATGTCCCGTGAGAAATTCATTCTTGACAATGGCCACATGCACTGCTAAAGGTTTATGTAGTAGTCTGTACGAATTACTGATAGAAGAGAAACTTCTGTAGGCTGTCGGCTAGCTCAATCATTAAAACATTCACCCTGTTAGCGAAGAGTCCCGGGTTTGAGCCCCGGTCTGGTTGCACATATTTTTCATCCTGTTAAATTTGGTCACCGACATAACATCCTTAAAACGTTTCAAAGACGTTCTGGTAACTCCAGGAATTCAAAGATGAATTCTTCGAGGGAGGGGATTATTGTAGTCGTGTATATAGGATTTAATTACTAATAGGGGAGAAACGTGAGTAGGCAGCCGGCTAGCTCAGTCGGTAGAGCATTCGTACTGTAAGCGAAGGTATACGGGTTTGAGTCCCGGTCTGTTTGCATTTTTTCTCACCCTGTTACATTTATATCAGTAAGTATGGGATTTCATTTATATCAGTAAGTATGGGACTCGGATAAAATATAATAAAACATGAATCTCCTAAATCAGTTCGAAAGGACGTTATGTTATACAATTTGTTTTGTCACTTGTAAGTCCATTGTCGCAAGTTTATCCCTGTAACGACTGGTCTAATTGATAACTGCGTCATTGTTGAATGTCAGGAGACGCTAAACAGTTATCAAGCAGTCCGACTATGACCAATACCGACAGAGAAGACAATTAGTTGACAAGAAAAAAACATTTATTACATGAATACTTGTGTTATGTTAAGGACACAGTAACTCCTCCATAACAACACACTTCAGAAGACGCACAAAGTCGTTGTCGTGGTGACAGTATTGCTCATGAAATAGGACATTCTAAGAAGAAAACATGTGATATGACATCATTGTGCTTATGTTTTTGTTAAATGTTTGTGACGTAGTGGTATAAACGCAAGTTAAAATACTAGGGATTTACTTTCGCATATTACCACTTCACTCAATTTATCACTGAAATGGTAGTTCTTTTATGATTATTGTCGAACATTCTCAACCAGAAGGTCTTCTCAATTCCGTCCATTAAGCAAGACATGTAGACATAATTGCTACGTACTTTTGAATCGGAGTTTGGTGACAAAATTGTACTATGCACTAGGAACAAATACGCTGAAACATAATTTCCATATTATACATTTACGACATTTGGTCGAAGCTGAACAATTTGTTGTCAATTAGATGCGACAAAAGTGTAGATCAAAATGATTGATTTAAATGTATAAAATGTATATGTGCGTGTCTATTGACTAGTCTCGTGTTCCTGTGGCTTTGTTCTTGGAAAATGTCAAGGAATAATATTTCCGATAAATTGAGACATTTGCTGTGGTTACGAACTGTTCTGACCGACCTTTTAAGCACGATCTGGTAAAGCCAACATAAGAGCTTGACAAGTAGTCTTTCTTCATGAAGTTTCTACCTAATTGCACAATGACCATTATCAGTCAATCAGGCAGAATCGTCAAAAGGGGTGAATGAAGATGTAAACATATCCAACCCACGAGTACGATTCACAATTTCGTCAGATTCTGAGAGCGAAATTATGAACATTCATACAACTAGCTGCGAAGTACTTAAAAGTAGTATATGCGAAGGCCAACACAAACTACAAACTATGTATTGGATTCCAAATCTGCACAAGACCCCTTAAGAAGCTCGTTTTATTTCTAATTCTAGTGCTTGCACAACAACAAATAACAAGATGTTATTTCTCCTTCATAACATTTTGTTAGGCTGGACACTGCTATTTATAGACAAATTATTGGTATTCCAATGGGAACTAATTGTGCGCCTCTTGCCCCAGAACTGTTTTTATACTGTTACGAACGCAATTTCCTGCTAAAATTGTCTCCCGAACACCAATCGTTTAATAATACTACCCTATACCTTGATGACATTTTAAATATTGATACTCCTTACTTATCGGACAAGATCATAGAAATTTACCCTGACGAATTAACACTAAATAAAGCTCATTCATCCGATACACGCGCATCATTCCTAGATCTCGATCTTGTAATTGAAGCAGGTCAAATTGTAAGTAAAATTTACGACAAGAGAGGTGATTTTAACTTCGATACTGTAAAGTATCCACACTTGAATGGAGATGTTCCACGGTCAACTTTTTATGGTATGTACGCTTCTCAATTAATCCGTTTTGCTAGAGCTTGTTCTCGAGTGGAAGACTTTAATACTCGAAATCTTAGTATTACTAATAAGTTACTGCAACAAGGCTATCGCTTCCATTAACTTCGTAAAACCTTTGCAAAAATTTTATAGGCGTAATTTAGATCTCATTTCTAAATATGGTATTAATTTAAAGACACTTCTGCGACAATGTCTGTCTCAGCCTGAATATTATGGTGATGTGCTTTATAAATTTCGTACGATTTGGGGTCATAGCCTCTTTCATGATGTGTTTATCAAGATTATAAAACGTTTCCTGAGTAGAGGATATGAGCCTTTAATTTTGCAAAGGACTGCATGCTTAGTGGTGGATCCATTTACAGCTCGCCATTATGCTTCCTATTTCATTGTGCGATGACCGGACAATATACAGACTCTATGATATGCCTAACCGCAAGCCTTTTTGGACGGCTGACATTGATGCCTGTCTGTTACATTGTCTTGTCGTACCCTTAAATGTTTTGCTCTCTTGTTGCTCTGACTTCTGATAGGTCATTGAGTACTTTCTGTGCTACTAGATGGACGCTATTCATATAATGTTTCTTGTTTTAAATTCTTGTATTACCTTTCACTGTGGCCTTTGTGTAAGGGGGCATTACATGGCGGGAAACTTTTATTTACACTGTTATGTTCTATAAGGTTGTCTATTGGGTAAGTGTGAGGTTTGGTGCACTGTAAAATGTTTAAGCCCCCAGTGACATTTGTCGCTGTCCGTACCAAGACGGAAGCCCTTTAGTCAACCTTCCTCTTTGTATGTATTGTCCACTTTATAGTAAAAATACAAAATTACAAAAATATTTCACTTTATTAATTTTCTATGTGCCATCCTGCAATTTCGTTGTCCAGCACAAGGCTACTTCGTATCTTTCAAAATTGCATGTACACTATATATATGTTTTAGATTGTCCTTGTGATATGTAATGTCCAGTTGTTATTTTCCTCTTCACCTGGCTCTCGTTCCGTTTTAGTTTGACTGACTAAGGCGGCAGACTTTCAGGACGGGATGCCGTGTTTTCAGTTGGGTATTGTGCTTTGTGTGTTTTAATGTTTTCTGTGTTCGACTGGTTAAGTTGAGTGCTGCCTTCCCTGTCTGACTTAATACAATCTTTTTTATATCAATTGTAAGCTTCCATAAGGGTAAAATGAAAACCAGGACAACGTTAAATCAACCGCGATACTACGTGTATAAACACGTATCTTGATGGAATAAGAACTATTGATGTATTTGCGTGTTTTCATTGAAGATACGGTACAAGCCAAACTAAGTATGAATTAGAGAAATCTAATAAATCATAATAGAAAGCACCATCTATCTATTAACATAAAAAGGCCTCGGACATGAGAAACTTAGTACCTCTTTAAAGCACACAACAGCAAAGTCTTAGGTAGTGAGGCTTCAGAGTGAGGAACATCAGAAGTTTAACACAAGTGACTGTTTATAACACAAGTTCGGTCTGGCCAGGGCCAGTTTTGACTCATGTGGTGATATTTGAATATTTGTGGGATATGACCTAAATAAGTTGTAGGTAACCTTCTGGCCAGGGTAAGTTTTGAGTCATGTCGTGATATTTGAATATTCGTGGAATATGACCTCAATAAGTTAATATGACCTCGTAATCAGGAAGGTGTTTAAATAAGCCAATATCACATTATAATAGTGTTTTGCGCAGTATAGTTTTATCAAATTATTTACGCTAGCGTAAGTCTTCCGTACTTGGATAACATTTGCGCAAATGCGTTTAACTACAATATTTTTTTCTCATGTTCTGTCGTAAGTTTTGGCGTAATTCTACGAAAGGACAAAGTAACCGTAAATAGCAAACATGAACGTAGTGAGGAGTTATTGCCACGCACTGTTGATTTTCGACCGTCCTTTGTTGTTATAGACTGTGATTAGTAATAACACATGTTTAATCATCAAAACCTTATCGAACGTTTATGTATATTTATTCATTTTTGTTCCAGACAGGGTGGGCAGCACTCAACTTAACCAGCCGCGCACAGAAAACATTAAAAACACACAAAGCACAATGCCCAGCTGAACCAACCGAGCACAGGAAACATAAAACACATAAAGACACAATGCCCAACTAAACAAGCGCAGATCCGCCCAAGTCCAAGCTGTCAAAAAGTATAATAAATTATAACTTGCTGAATGACCCAGTTTCCACTGCAAAAGGACTATAATGCCTAGTTTTAGCTGTCAGAAATTTAAAACGAAGAAGTGCCCAACACAATACCGACCAAGAAAATTAAACATCCCCTGTCCCACTGTTTAAAAGCTGAATAGAAAAGATTCAGCAAACAAAAGGCGGAATGCCTACGCTGAATGACCTAGTTACAACAGTGAAACTGCTGAACTACATAGTTTTAGCAGCCTTTAGTATCAAAAGTTAAATAACAGTATTAAAACGTTGAAATGCCCGTATAGTCGGATGATCTAGTTTCAATAAGTAAAATGACGTAATTGAACAAATCGAGATATGACGTAATGAACAAGTCATTAAGAATTGCAAGCAATACCGAAGTCCCCTACCGGTTTAAAGCCATTTTCAATGTGTCAAAACGCACTTAGGAATGGGCGTAAGAGATTTACGTGACATTTACGCAATGTTAGTAAACAGTACCCATAACCTTAGACCATTTGAACAAACTTAAAGTACCATCATTTATTCATGTTCGTAGGTTCAAGTAGACGGCTTTATACCAGAAATGCTAGTTTCCTATGACACTGACTATGGTGGAGATATTGTCAGTTGATCGGAAATTTGGCTGTCCGCCTTATTGCACTGAATACGACTTCAACCAAAATGAAACCTTAGGAATGATTACTTAAATAACATCTCCCTTTAATCCTAAAAGGAACACTTGCTCGTATGTTTTATCCATAAAGCATTAAGCCACGGTCCCTGCTGAGATATCAAGCATATTTATCTTTTTATGACATGTCCTGATATGTTGTGAGGTATAAGAAATGGTACATGTCCCAAATACCGTAAACATGTCAATACTTTTTGTAGGATATATAATGTTTCAATCACAAGTCACTGTCCAATGAGTTTGGATCAGATAATTATATATTGATGTTGTCTTTGTCGCGAAAAATAATAACAGACGTGTTGTTAATAGACAGCTATTGGCAATTAATACTAAGTACCTGAAGGTGCTTTGTAACACGATTATTGCAACGTCTTTCATGATACTTGTAATGTTCAACACTGCTTTAACAGAGTCAAATGTAATACATTTATGTATGTCATTTTTAAGAACTGCTCAATTGTCTGTTCTTTATCCTGTTTTGTGCTTTTCGTATTATGTTGTGTTTCCCTGTCAGATTTGTTATTATCTTATGTTATTATATTGTTCATTCATCAAAACCAAGTAGTTAAGTTTCGCTCAATACATTATTACGTATGTGTATTTATCGATGACATTTGCTTATTTTGCGGAGAAATGATAATGCCATAAGCATGTCATTAAGTGTATAGAACTAGGGAACAAAATTAATGTTCAAATGACAAGATTGTGAAGGGAGTGTTCAGATATAACAAGGTATCCTGCTCATTATATAGTCGATGTAATTATTTGTTATGCCTTGATTTATGAGGGTTATATCGAACCATGTGACCTGTTATCATATCTTACAATACGTGGATATTGCGTAAGCTGTCGCATTCTTATTGGATTTAATTAAATGTGTTCTGAAGGCATCTGAAGGCATCTGCATCTTTGAAAACGTGTTTTATGTTTGCATGCCTGTCGAGGGACATCGGTTGTTATAGTGGATTATCACAAATACAGCCGATATTATGTATTCTGACATCATTATTATTTTTGATTTTGTGTCCCGTCGACAATTCCTATCTCATACTGAGACAATCTTACTCCAATTTAGCTCCAATATGCTGACGCTAGTTCCATTTGCTCTGGTAATACAATTATACGCTGGGCAACAAAGTGATTACAACAGTACCATTTTATAATCAGGATTAATTTCAATCAAAATTCAATCCATTTTATTTCGGCTCGATCATGCACGGGTTTTATTGTATTACTTTATTATTATTACTCATGAGTGTAGTTTTTATCGTCACTACACATCAGGCCTATCGACCGTTACAATTTATACTGCTCATCCAATGTAGACTATTGTGACGTATACAGGCACCCTTTATAAGCGCTTGTAACCGGGTTTTCGGTCTCATTCTGCTAACAAACGCTTCAGCTAAACCTACGAGTTAGATGTTTCACAACTGTGCACACCTTGGACGGCGAGATTTCGAGGTCAAATGAATGTGGGACGGCGAATTTGAACACAAATATTGCTGTGAGACATTGAAGATGGTAGAAAAGATAAGTAATGCGTTTATTGTTTTTGTAGTCATTGCATGACACGTGGAACAGGTCATATATTCAAAGGTATCAAAGAAATGTGACAAGTAATTAATCTGAATTCATGCAGCACGCTTTTTTACTTGACGCACAGTTTTGTGCTTTACGTAATGAGTTCAATTTATATTGCTTTGGTAAATATCGAACATTCATGATAGTTTTGTCATGAGTCTGTAATGAATATGTCATGTAATGATAGCTGTGGCACGAGCCTGTTCATAGCACAAGTTTTGGCATATCTATATAAACACATGAGTTGTGTTTTAGTCTGAACCTGTCGTGTCGCACGATGGTTGTGTATGTTCTGTTTGTTATTTCAACACTTCTGCATTGACGAGTGATGTATATTGATTTTCATAAATTATTGGAGTTAATCGTGAAGCGGACCATGCACTTACATTAGTACTCTTGGTTTGTCGCCTAAACGCCACGTGGTAAAAAGTTACTGGTACCATTTTTATTTTGTCTTCAGTACAACAGTACAGCTTAGTGCGTTTGTCTCGGAAAGGAAATGTTTTATTGTTTTGGGCAATATGGCTGATTTATAGCTAAGAACGTTTAACTTTGAACATCCGTACATTGTCTTCATTTTAACTTATCGAAACCTGCTTATGCTAGGGTAGCGAAAACACACGACGTTTAATTAGCGACAGGTCAAATGCTGTCGGCTATACTTCTTCTAGCACAGGGTAAAGCCACGTGGTGAAATTTTATTTTGTTTTACTACTTGGTGGCTTATAGTTAGCGACCCGGGCTAATATCTGGTGTACTGGTATGATTTTGTATTACCCGGCAGGTGAATGAATTAGCAGACTTGATTAACAATTGTAAACTTTGACTGATCATTTACTTTTGTAGTTTGCCACTGTGACGTTTGACTGATTCGACACTTGGTTTGTAAAGATAAAAATTGTTTTGGTTACATTGTATTATGTTTATACTGATACGCTCTAGGGTAGTAGAGTCCGCTTGTTGTACCACGGAATTCACGTGCATTTCTGGCGTACTTTAGAATGGATTTAAGATCGGCGAATGTGTCATTATGTTTAGTGTTTAACAGCGGCCGGTGTTTTTATAAATCACCTACAGTTGAGCACGAGATTGTAACTAATACCTTGTTATGCCAATCAACGGCACGACTTTCTTCTAACTTTTTAGTAGTGGATGACTGACCACTGTTTTTTCAAATCTAGGCTATAAGGTTAACAATTAGGATTGTCCGGCGAGTTTGATATGCCCCTCGAACTTTCATTAGCATAATTTAACAGTTGATTATGCTGTTTATATCTATAGTGTCGTTGGTATGTTTTCATGGGCTGGAAGTGTCAGAGAACGCTTAGGTGCGATGCAAACACAAATCTAGGTGACCGATACTGCTAGTTTGCTGGCGGAAATTTATATATGCAACGCAATAACCTTACGGTTTGTGTGTGCATAGGGGCCGGGATCATGTCAATTAACCCAGCTGTAGCAAGATTCAAAACTTACTCGTGGTACAGTAAGCATTTTAAGAAGGTTTATCCACGGTGTTCAATTAACACATACTTGCATTATACTACCAGTGGTCTATATTGAAATAGAATCTAGGATCCATGTGGTCCTGGGCAGACTACACTATTAAGAGAAGGAATTATGTATATTTTGTATAATTATCACGATTAGTTAAAATTATCAAGTGAAGAAACTGGTTATTACACTTCTATATGTTTTATTGTAGTTGTAATATGATTAAAGAGAAACTGGAATGTTGCAGGAGCTAGCAAAAGGATTGACGTCAACGGAAGGTATTGGTTCTGATTCCACTTCTTTAAAAGGGCATCCGATCAAAACTGCAGTTTAGGTTAAGTATAATTAATACATACATAGTTTAATTTGTGTTTGTCATATTTGTTTTGCATCAGTCTGTTACTGCGAAGATGTCAAAGTTAAGAGTGCACATGTGAAGTTTAGTAATTTTACGGTAATGCTGTTGGTTCGGTATGCAATTTTACATCAGAAGAACGTATGGTGCGGGGAGTTCGGCGAGATCCTCGCCCTCTATGAACATAGTTAAACAGCGGTTATCTGGCTACAGTGTATATCTATGACCCGATTGTATGCTTTCATAGGAGAATATCACATTGGCGCTCGATGTGTGGTACAAAAACAGAGCGCAAGGGCCGATTTTGCGCGATTTGCTTGAAAAATTGATCTAGTCGGCACAGGGCCTTGTATCGGATTCTTGCTGGGGTTTGGGTCGGGTCATTATCTCCGCACTATATGTAATATGATAGATTCATTGTGTTTTGAGGTCATAAAGTGCACTAATTTTTTTTTTTTTATGTGGACTAACGTATCCTGTCGGCGGTCACATTAGTTTACTATACATTCAAGTTTATGTTTTAATGGCAACTGCATATATGCATATGGCGACATAAAGTAATTCCAACCAGACGCTGTTGATATGAAAACAAACGCCATATCCCGAGTAAGATAATCACAAGACCATGGTAATGGTTCATTGAACGTATTTCGAAATGGCATCATTCTTTTGGACGCTAGCAAATTCCGGATTGTACATTCAGGGTATAAAATGTAATTACAGGTATTGGCAGTTCCAAAAATGAAATACGACAGTATTTATATCGCTAGGCATTATTATAACTAATGTATACAATTTAGTTTCAGGTACTTTGGTTGTGGTTATTTATACATGCGATATGTATATTAGTTTATTGTTAACATCTGAGACGATTGAAACCGGAAACTAAATACTACGTGTTAGGGAAAAAGAAAACGATCTTTTAAAATACAATGATGAGTTAATTCAGAGCATAAATATTCCCCTGTTAGGTAATTGACCGGTAATGATACATTATATATTTTCGGTATTGCTTTGTTGACGTACAATCGAGGGGGAAAGGCTTAGTATGAATAAAATTGTTATTTCGGAATTTTTGACAGCTGGAATTTAGTCTTTCAATTTTTTACTTGGATTCAATCCCTTACTTGGTTGGACAGAGGGTAATATTCAGAAACATACGAGATTTAAAGCTGTGCCCAACTTCCGGTCTTATTAAGGGTCCCACATACTACACTCAGGGAAAACGAGGTGATCTTTATCGAATATTTCTTAAACCATGTTTGAAATGATGTGAATGTTTTATCAAACGTATACATTTTAAAAATGATGCATGAAGCATCGAATATTTGTCTAGGGCCTTTTCCGGAATCATGTTTCATTTGAATTGAGATACTTGAGATAATTTCATGGTGGTAGAGGAACGTTGTAACAAAGCTATTGAAAAGAAGATAATTAATCAATTTGGGCCTAAACATATTCAAAATTAAAACAATTACATTTTAACAGTAGATATAGATATTACAACGACTGGATTCCACAGGGCCGACGGGTGCTACATTTCAAGACCGACTTAGATAGCTCTAGAGAATTATTGTCGAAAATAGTATAGGAATTTTGGGGAAATAAAATCATTATTTTATTTTGTGGCGGAAAATTCTTCAATTTAGGAGCGATCGGGGGTGTACATGGGTCTAATCAATATGGATATAATAACTTTTATACATGACTACATTGCATGCTTATAATCGCTTTATTCCACAGTGAAAAATGTGGGGTGAACAGCGAGTAATAAGCTTCTAAAACTAATCTACGGGCTTGGGTTAAATAAGCATTAAAGAACTGGCCAGATAGCTTTGACTAGGCGCTCTTTAATAGCTTTCTTTTGAGTAGGATCTTTGCTCGCCAAGCGGCGATGGTTTATTTGTTGCACTGGTTTATTTATGTACAAGCGTACTTATTGCTCGGCATGCGCCGATTATTGCTCGCCATGCGGCGAATACTAGTATTGGAATATTGCTCGGCATGCGCCGATTCTTGCTCGCCATGCGGCGAATACTAGTATTGGAATATTGCTCGGCATGCGCCGATTATTGCTCGCCATGCGGCGATTATTCACTTGGGTACAGGCGGGTACCTTGCGGACTGACTGGTTTTATTGCACGCCAGGCGGCGTTTATAATAGTTAAAATGGTAGGCCATGCGGCCATGGTTCGTTTGAATGCCATGCGGCATTCATGTATATTCTTCATACGCCAGGCGGCGTCAACATAATGAGAGTTACCGTGCAACATGGGAAGGGTTTTCGGATTTCAAAAATGTCGCCCCTGATCGCTCCAAGTAAATTCATTAATAGCATATCTTTCTCCGCAGTGTATAAATACGGAGGAATTCGTCATATGTGTAACTCCGTAGTGTTTAAATACGGAGTGATTACTTGTTTTAATTCTACGCTGCCATGACCATATCTGCCAAAATACACATTAATCCGTCTGTTATACGTATATATTTGAAATATATTATCATAACAATTGGTTATATAGAAGTACCGAATGCTAGAATTATACAGTATGAATCATACAAAGTGGTTGTCGTTATTGATCATAATAGTTTGGCAACACCGAACGGGCACTCATTGGTCCTCTCGTATTTATAATTGTGTAATAACAACTACACACCGTAAGCGCGTATTGAATGGTGACAATACCAAACCCAATAGGATAATGGAGGGACGCGGAAGAATGAGTGCCGGTTGGGGTTTTTGTCGGGCTAAGAGTCCTGAAATAATCAGGATTAATTTCAATCAAAATTCAATCCATTTTATTTCGGCTCGATCATGCACGGGTTTTATTGTATTACTTTATTATTATTACTCATGAGTGTAGTTTTTATCGTCACTACACATCAGGCCTATCGACCGTTACAATTTATACTGCTCATCCAATGTAGACTATTGTGACGTATACAGGCACCCTTTATAAGCGCTTGTAACCGGGTTTTCGGTCTCATTCTGCTAACAAACGCTTCAGCTAAACCCCCGCCCACCACACCCTTATCACGTCATTTTAATGGAAATAAGGATAGAATGTTGGTATGAATGATATTGCCTCTAATGTTTATATGTTACAGTATTGTGGACTGGTTTATAGTGTGGACTTGGTATAGCGGCATCTCCGAGTAGAATATAATCTAAGACAGCACTGTGTCATCCAGGTAGAAGTCCTGGCGTAGTTCCGACATATAGTAATGGTAAGCGAGGACACATACCATTCAGGACGTCTGACGTTCATCAGAACAAAGTCATCATAGTTCAGCAAGAATCTGTGCGGAAGGACATGGAACAATATCAAGTATCCGAGGATTATTCCGTGACCATCTACTACAGTGTTTAAATCTAGTGTTAGTTCTTCATTAATAAAATTATAATTTTTTACGTGTGCAAGTGCTGGTGCTGAAATTCAGAGATGCGGGAAGACATTATGTGTAATATATACCAAGTGCGTTATACGTTGTCGGGGTTAATATATTTGTATTATGCAATTGAAGTTTCTCTTATGTAAGATGTCGCATACAGTAAGGTTTCACAAACGAACCTAATCAAATATATTAATATCTGGGTCAATAAAAGCAAAAATTTAACAAGTAAAGTTCAATATTGGAAAGTCGGTTTAAGAAAGTGAAACCTTGCTGTACGCAATTTTTTAGTATTTTTAAATCAAACCGTCTGGCAGCGGAAAATTCTTCAATTTAGGAGCGATCGGGGGTGTACATGGGTCTAATCAATATGGATATAATAACTTTTATACATGACTACATTGCATGCTTATAATCGCTTTATTCCACAGTGAAAAATGTGGGGTGAACAGCGAGTAATAAGCTTCTAAAACTAATCTACGGGCTTGGGTTAAATAAGCATTAAAGAACTGGCCAGATAGCTTTGACTAGGCGCTCTTTAATAGCTTTCTTTTGAGTAGGATCTTTGCTCGCCAAGCGGCGATGGTTTATTTGTTGCACTGGTTTATTTATGTACAAGCGTACTTATTGCTCGGCATGCGCCGATTATTGCTCGCCATGCGGCGAATACTAGTATTGGAATATTGCTCGGCATGCGCCGATTCTTGCTCGCCATGCGGCGAATACTAGTATTGGAATATTGCTCGGCATGCGCCGATTATTGCTCGCCATGCGGCGATTATTCACTTGGGTACAGGCGGGTACCTTGCGGACTGACTGGTTTTTTTGCACGCCAGGCGGCGTTTATAATAGTTAAAATGGTAGGCCATGCGGCCATGGTTCGTTTGAATGCCATGCGGCATTCATGTATATTCTTCATACGCCAGGCGGCGTCAACATAATGAGAGTTACCGTGCAACATGGGAAGGGTTTTCGGATTTCAAAAATGTCGCCCCTGATCGCTCCAAGTAAATTCATTAATAGCATATCTTTCTCCGCAGTGTATAAATACGGAGGAATTCGTCATATGTGTAACTCCGTAGTGTTTAAATACGGAGTGATTACTTGTTTTAATTCTACGCTGCCATGACCATATCTGCCAAAATACACATTAATCCGTCTGTTATACGTATATATTTGAAATATATTATCATAACAATTGGTTATATAGAAGTACCGAATGCTAGAATTATACAGTATGAATCATACAAAGTGGTTGTCGTTATTGATCATAATAGTTTGGCAACACCGAACGGGCACTCATTGGTCCTCTCGTATTTATAATTGTGTAATAACAACTACACACCGTAAGCGCGTATTGAATGGTGACAATACCAAACCCAATAGGATAATGGAGGGACGCGGAAGAATGAGTGCCGGTTGGGGTTTTTGTCGGGCTAAGAGTCCTGAAATAATTACGTTAGTGTAACGGCGCTTGGGATCGAGACCATAGTCTCGCGTTCTCGGTGCTAATGTTCCAATCATATTACAAATAAAAACAAATACAAGATTAGAACTTTCAGTATCCGTGTAAGAATATCACCAAGTTAAGCGTTAACCTAAGGCCTTTACCATTAGAGGGTTGCGAGTAAACGTGTACTCGAATATCCATGGGTTCGGCCAGTAAATCGAGTCGTACTACAAATATTTGTCATTTCCGAGAACGATGGATCTATCACAGAATTATGTTGACGTAAATAATTAAATCTAATTTATTTTACTGATAGAAAATATAAATGAACGGGGTGTTACCTGAAATTAATAGATATTAACAAAATGTGTCGCAGTCATGAATGGAGTTACATCACGTTCTTTATTTTCTTATTTTAGAGGAATATCTGACAATACAAACTCATCACTCAACAAGACTACGTGAGAAAAGAAAATCCCTTGTATTAAACTGCACATAGTCTATATAATGTTATATTTGCAAAATGCATTTTCAAACACATTCTAACCTACAAATGTAGCACGAAAGATAAGATAAGCGTGTCCTGTGAGAATTTAGTTCTTGAAAATGTCCTCATGCTCTGACAACCGCTTATTCTCCTTCGCTACAGGGTTACATCAGTAAATATGGGATTCGGATAAAATACAATAAAATATTATT
The DNA here is from genome assembly GCA_947247005.1 of Spisula solida. Lineage (NCBI taxonomy): Eukaryota > Metazoa > Mollusca > Bivalvia > Venerida > Mactridae > Spisula > Spisula solida. Next base: position 37,974,890 of record OX365957.1, on the reverse strand, counting down.
ATTCTAGTCGATGCTCTGAGCTCTCATAGTCAAGCAGTCGCTTATACATACATTACGCTGTCGAATGTATGAATCAGGAAACGTTGTAATCGGATAGAATACAATACAATAAAACACGTATCTCCTCAAGGCAAATCAGATCTAGAGGACATTACTAGTATACAGTTTGCTTTATAACTTGTAAGTCCAGTGTGTTTAGGACTTGGGAACGCTACTGGCGAACAACAAACTCGTTTTCGTGGTGACATCATTGCCTATGAAATAAGAAATTCTAAGAAAAGGCATCTACTTGACATCAGCGTAGTTTATGTGTTTGTTAAATGTATGGTGGTTTGGTTGGTATTGACGCAAGTTAAAATACTAGGAATTTGTTCTGAAAAGTTCCGCAAATTACCACTTCACTAAATGTACCATTGTTGTCGAACATTTTCACACAGAAAGTCTTCTCTCTTCCTTCCGTTCAGCAAAACTTGAGAAGAGATGATTGATAAGTACTGTATCGGGTTATGGTGACAAAATTGTTCTAAGTACATCGAAAATTACGCTGAAACATAATTTCCATTTTATGAATTTATGACATTAGTCGAAGCCAAACAATTCGTTGTTGAGTGCATGCGAATAAAAGTGTCGATAAAATGATTGACAAAAATGTTTAAAAATGTGTATGTGCGTGATTATTTTCGTGTTCTTGTGGCTATTTTCTTGAACAATACCTAGGAATAAAGATATTTGTTACAATTGATACATTTTCTGCTGATAGGAATTGATCTGACCGACGTTTTAAGCACGATCTGGTAAAGACAACATAAGAGCATGATACGTATTCCTTTCTCTTGAAGTTGTTACTTAAATGTACAATGACCATTACCAGTCAGTCAGGCAGAACCGTCCAGAGATTTGTTAAATGAGGTGAATGCCACTGCAGATGTAAACATAGCCAACCTACAAGTACGACGCATTAATTGTAAGCTTCCGTAATGGTAAAAGGAAAACCAGAAAAACGTGAAATCAACCGCAATACTATTACGTGTATAAACACTTATCTTGATAGAATAAGAACCATTGATGAATTCGCCTGTTACATTGAAGATAGTTCAAGCCAAACCAAGTAAGAATGAAGATAATTCTAATAATTCATAATAGAAAGCACCATTAATTTATTTATATAAAACGGCCAGTTGTGACCCGTCGGACTCTGAGATACTTGGTACATACTTATAGCAAAGTCTTAGGTATTGAGGCTTCAGAGAGTGGGACATTCAGAACTTTAACACCAATACATTTTTACAACACAAGCTCGTCTGGACCAGGGCCTGATTTGATTCATCTGGTGAATAATCGTGGTATAAGACCTCAATATGTTATAGGTAACTTTTGTAACCTGTACTATGGAAGGTGTTTTGTAAATTATGGTGGGGAAGGTGTTTAAATTAGTCACTTGTATATTATAGTAGTATTTGGAGTAGTTTTGTTACCGTGTCATGTAAAGAACCAGAACCTTAGACCATTTAAACAAACTTTAAGGAACATCGTAAGTTCAAGTGGCCGTCTTCATATCTGAAATGCTCGATTCCCATGACACTTGCTACGATGGATATGTTGTCATTGATCAGAAATATAGCTGTTCGCCGTATAGGACTGAATACAGCTTCAACACTTAGTCTAATGGAAAATGGTGACTTAAATGACACCCCCCTTATTTTCTGCTGAGATATCAAACATATTTAACTTTTTACGATATGTCCTTTGTATTATATTTTGTGAGGTAAAAGAAATGGTACCAATACCGTAAAAGTGTCATCAATGATTGTTTATATTAAAGGGTTTATAATGTTTTACCCTTAGGACATTGTCCTTTGATATTGGATGAGATTGATACGTGTATATATTCTCGTTGTCGCAGAACAATGTAGCATTAGTGTTGTTAATAGACAGTTATAGGCAATTGATTCCAAGTACCAGAAGGTGACTAGTAAAAATATTATTTGGATGATCATTAAAACTCTCTGTGAACACAATGTCACTGTTTGATTAAACAAATGAGACACCGTGTATTCCTATGTATTGTCTGAAAAGAAAACTAGTATCAAAAAGATATAAAATAAGTTTCTCATGATACATTTAATGTTCAACACTGCTTAAACAAGTATACATGCATTACGAAGAACAGTGGCATCTTCATCTGTCTATTCTGAAGACTTCCTTTTCTGGTTCATTTTTGTGGTATTGGTGTAATGTTGTTTCCTTACAATGCCGCCTCTTTATTCTTTTCTTTCATCAAAGCAAAATACAAGTAGTAGAATATTTGTCATAAGCATGTCATTAATTCTATAAAACTAGGGAAGAAATGTTAAAATGACAACAACGTGAAGGGAGTGTTCAGATATATTAAGGTATCCTGCTGACAATGTAGTCGATGTAACTATTCGTTATTCCTCGAGTTATATCGAACCATCTGACCTGTAATCATCTCTTACAATCCGTAGATGTTGCGTACGTAGTCGTTTTCTTATTGGGCTAGCACTTCCAAAATTGTAAAATATTTTTAAAACATATCGAGGTCTGTATATCTACCTTAGCTCCCTATGACTCGTTTGCCCATTGTCAGTATACCGTATAGCGGGTTAATTCTCTGGGGTTTTATTAATGCGTTTTCTGCGTTCATGACTCTCGCAGAAATGATTTCCGCGCAATTAAACTATCGGGGATTGTTTTCCGTAAAATTTAGCTTTAATATGATACTTCACCTTACATGTAATAGTACATGTACTACACTTTTATTCTATCGGTAAACCTCCCGACTTAGTCGTTTACTGTCGTGTTATTCACACATTGTGTTCGACTGTTTTTGTTTGTTTCACAACAAATTAATGTAATGTACAGGCTGGAAATTTTGACTAGTTTATAACGTACATCTTTATCGGGTCAAACACTGAGTATTTTGAGATACTTTTTGAAAAATGGCCCATATTCTAACATTTACCAGTAAGTTATACCTCGCTTACTCAATTTGACACAATTGCATTACTATATCAATGCAAGCTGACAATTATTTGGTTTAGAGGAAAGTTCGAACTTTATTGCACTCGTTTCATGTTTTCTCTTCTAGCGATGATACAGTACAATCGAAGTTTTATGTGAACTTCCTATCAAAATCGCTTACACCATTTATGTATAAAGTATGAATGTAGACAACATTGGTAAACACTGAGTCGAGCTTTAGTTAATCACCGGTAAGCATGGAAATATGCATAACCACATAAAATAATGACAAATTTGGAAAATATAAAAATACTAAACAATTAACTCGTGAGCTGATAGACAACAAACACTAAACAAATGAAGAAGGTCATATTAATGTCATATCACCCACGTCGGACTGCACTTGAAAACGAAATGTTATTTATGTACCAGCAAAACCTGATACACTGCAAGCCAAACTTCCGTAGAATTCCAAACATTTCAGGAGCATGGTGATTACAATACGCTCTCGGAAAATAGACCAAACTAACACTCAACAAAACGTTGTGTCCTTTAGGGAATGCCTAGATAATTTCATACAGTTTTGCGCAGAAAAGAATATAACATAAGTAGAAGTTATAAATTACATGTGTAACATGTGTAACATCTACCAACCCTAACAACTTACCGGTAGCCATCCCGGAAGTATTTTACCAAGAGAGTGTATACATATCTTCCTTAATAAAAAGTTCGTGTAGTGGAATCTCCAAGGGACAGTACAGAAGCAACCATCGCAAATACAGCAGGCATTCTTAAAAAATGGACCAAAACGAACACTCAACAAGATACGATGACCTTAAGGGACTGTCTCGATAATTCAACATAGTTTTTTTTTCTCAGGAACGATCTTTATAAGTACATTTCTAACAACGGCTCAAGTGAATTAATTATTCTTCCGTAATCTTTAGATTGTAATTTTGCCTTGAACATTTCCGACTACTTTCTGATAATTGCTAGTATTATTCTATCACTTGCCAAATAACGGACTGTATCTAGTGAATGTTTATTTACTAAATACATTCTTCTCGTAGCTAACAAAGAACGTCTATATTATCTTCTATAATAAATCCGTATGTCTGGAGACATTTGTCATGGACGTACTGAAGCAGCCATCGGAATGTTTCATTTAACAGGATTGGTGTTTTATCGTGAGACAAGGATAGGGCAAATATTTTGGTATTGGTATCATAAAGGTCTTTCTGCTATCTTTTCATGCAGATACATCATCAAACAACACACCAGAAGGCGGAATATGTGTTGCAGTTGTTTCCCTACAGCGTGGTGTCAAGAATATTGATTAAAACAATTTGATATATTACTCCTGGAAGATATATAAATAAATGGTTTGTCACTTTTTATTTAATAAACATGCATTAAATGCGTCAAAGTCACGACGAGGGATTTCAGACAAACTTTACCCAGTCACTCAAAAAGACACCCCGAAAAAAGGAAATCCCTTGTGTCTTAGCTGCACATAGTTTATACAATATTGCGTTTGCAATATGCATTTTGAAGCATATACTAACTTGGCAGGAAAGACGTAAATAAGATAAGCGTGTTCCGTGAGAATTTAATTCCAATACTCCACTGCTAAAGGTTTACGTGGTAGTATGTATAGGATTTAATTACAAATAGGGGAGAAAGTTGTGTAGGCAGCCGGCTAACTCAGTGGGTAGAGCATTCACCCTGTTAGCGAAGGGTCCCGGGTTAGAGCCCCGTGCTGGTTGCATCTTTTTCTCACCCTATTACATTTGGCGCCCAACGCAAATAAGCCACATAACACCCTTAGAACGTCACAAAGAGGTTCTGATCACTCCTGAAATGCGAGGATGAATTCTTCGAAGGAGGGGAAGTATGTAGTAGTGTTTATAGGATTTTATAACTAATAGGGGAGAAACTTGTGTAGGCAGCCGGCTAGCTCAGTCGGTAGAGCATACGTCCTGTTAGCGAAGGATCGAGCCCCGATCGGTTTGAACATTTTTCTCACCCTGTTACATTAACATTCGTAAATATGGGATTCAGATAAATATAATAAAACACGCTTTGCTTTGACACTTGTAAGTTATCCTTCAGTCTGACTATGACTGACAGAGTAAACAATCAAATAACAATAAACACCATTTATTAAAGGAAGACTTTTCCTGTGTTATTGACTTAGTAACTCCTCCAGAACAATGCACTTCAGACGACCGACAAAGTCGTTGTCGTCGTGACAGCATTGCTCATGAAATAGGACATTCTAAGAAGATGCATGCTACTTGACATCATTGTAGTTTATGTGTATGTTAAATGTATGATGGCTTAGTTGGTATTAAAATACAAAATGTATTAGAGATTTTTTTCTTTTCACTTCCAAAAATTACCACTTCACTAAATTTACCACTGCAATGGTAGTTCATGTATGATTATTGTCGAACATTCTCAAACAGAAGGTCTTCACTAATCGTTCCAATTAGCATAACATGTAGAGGTATTTGCTAAGTACTTTTGTATCGGCTTTGCCAACGAAATTGTTCTACGCTGAAACATAATTTCCGTAATATGAATTTATGACATATTGTCGACGCCATACACTTAGTTGGCAATTGGATGCGAATAAAAAGTGTCGTTAAAACGATTGACCTTTGTGACTGAAAATATGTATGTGCGTGATTACTCTCGTGTTCCTGTGGCTGTTTTCTTGGAAATTATCAAGGAATAATCTGTTCCGATCAATTGAGATGTTTTGTTGTTACGAACTGTTCTCACATAGTTTGTTAGCACGATTTTGTAAAGGCAACATAAGAGCATAACAAGTGTTCCTTCCTCGTGAAGGAGGTACCTAATTGCACGATTACCATTATCAGTCAGTCAGGCAGACTAGTCAATGATTTGTTTAATGATGTGAATGCCCTTGACGACGTAAATATAAACTAACTGAATTCAAATTATAAGACATTAATTTAAATGTTCAGTAAGGGTACATCGTAAACGAGGAAGCAGAAGAACGTTACGTCAACAACAATATAAGTACTTATCTTTAAAGATTAAGAACACATTCAATTTAAACATTTGCTTATGAACTTTGAAGGTACGGTACAAAGACAAATTAAGTGATAATTAAGATAATTTTGATTAATCATAATAGAAAGCACCATCTTATGTTTTCTAAATAAAACGGCAAACTATTATAGCAGATTGATCCAATAATTTAAAACAAGGTGGCGGCTATGATGGTCGTATATCACCCACTGTAGGGCGAGCTAGTTTTGACACTATTTGGCAATAATGTGAACAATATTGGTAGATGTCTTTAGATGCTGCTGTCCAGAGAGTACAAATATTTGCTAGGTGTTCACTATATTACTTTTAAGACAGAATGTGACCCGGAGCGAGTGAGACGTCGTTCGTCTTTCGGCTTCAGAGAGAGAATAAAATCAGAAATGCAACACAAATAACTCTTACGGGAAGAATTGATCCCGTTTTTGACTCCTGCAGTATTATTGGAATGTTTGGGGTAAAGGACCTATACAATGTGTACCATCGCAGTGGTAGCTATCTAATGTAATTTATAAGAAAGGGGTGTTTGAATCGGACACTTTGTCATTAGTATTTTGAGCTTTATACTTACCTAGTCGTGTAAGACTATTTGAACAAAAGAAAGCTTGTGAAAGGAGTTAATCGAATTCTTATTTCAAAAGACGACAGCGAACAGTTCATAATGAGCACAGTGGAGGGTAAACATGACTTTGATTTAAAGGGGTAGTTAAGGTATTGAAAGTCATAATTCGCAAGAGTATTAACTATGTAACTGTACCATAGCGATGGAATGACATGCATCGAATATCAAAGAAGACAGACGCAGCTTATCATCACGTTTGTAAGTTCAAGAAGGCGCCTTAATTTTTTCAGCGTTAGCTGTCTAGCTTGGATATTGGCCTACTTTAACAACCAATGAAATATTTTTAAATTTCTCAGCGGTGAATGAAATTCCACAATTTGATAGAATATAATATTGTATTCTTTTTACAAAGGTTATGCTCGATTTTAAATTATTGCACTGTTCTCTTGTGCTAAACATACAGTACTATACTCGCCTTTAAATTATTCCATAGCTTTAGTTGTGCAATATACTCTAAGCAAGAACAATGTTGAACTTTAAGCGACATGTTACTATATCAGCTGCAGGTTATGTGAAGGTCGGTCAAGTAATGTAAACAAGGGCGGTGCAGTGTTAAAAATACTATTGTTTAAAATTGGTTTTAAACTTCTAAACACAAAATAAAATGCAAATAATTAGTTTGTTGGAAAAAATGTTTGATTACATGAATCTTGTAAAAACAACATGCATAATTAACAATATCTGTGACCATGTTTTATCCTAAGCTTTCATTAACTTTCTTGACATCAATGGATCATGTACTTCAAAATCAAAACAAAAATAATATTTTATTATACATATACACTTAGGGTGTGCACTTAGTTTTTTAATGAGAAGAAAAAATAACGTGAAATGCAGGTTTGTAGGGTAAACTGCACAAATGTCATGGACCATACTTTATTTGGTATATTAAGTGTGCAGTCAACTTAATTGTCTGTAAGTTATGATAGCATATTTTATAATTTTATAACAGTATTTTGTAATGTAAATATGTTCATCCCAGTTATTTAGGGTAGTTTTTTTATAATTATACAGGTGGATAAAAATTATCAAAGGTTGACAAAACCCCTCCGCTCGGCCACAGGTGTGGTAGACAAACTTTTAGCTCCTCCTTTTCAAAGTTATTTTTTTAATATGCTTATGTTTTCCAGTCAGTATCGCCCATAAAATGTTACTTGATATAATATAATAACGGGAACTCTCTGTCTAAATACAAAAATGTACAGCGTTTCGTTTGGTATATAAACTAATTAAAACTAATTACATTCGCAAATGTATTGAACAAATACATGTAACAATCACAGACTGTTATTAAACTCAACGCTGTATATCTTTTTAAAGATATTTCTTGTTATTCCTGTGCTACTGGCTACGTTGGGAAAGTTGACCGAGAAATTATTCGCTGGTCGCCGTATAAAACTGGATAAAGCTTTAGGTGACTCGCCGCTTTTCAGTTGAGCGGAAGATTGCAAATCGGTGTAAATAAGATGTATTGAAAGCGTCTGACGACCGTGATGAAATAGTACAAATAAGCTTAAAATTGATGCATCAGCGTGTTCTCGTGTCTTAAAATCGCGGATTTTACTCAAAAGTTATTAATATATTATACTCATATAAACTTGCAAAAAAAAGCTATAGCTGATATATTATGCATCATTAACTCCAAATGTTTTAATCACGAACACTACGTACAACGTAATGTGAAACGTAGTATTATGCGCCCACACCAAAAAAAAAACATTGAAAAATAGTTCAAGAATGATGAAAAACATCTCCCCTTATTCCTGAATAGACGAATTGTTCGTATTTCTTACTTAATAAAAGTCACATTTCCTGCTGAGATATCAACTATGTCTCACGTTTTTACAATTTGTCCTAAATATGGATTTATGATGTTTCAGCTTGAAGTCTCTGTCTTCTGGGATTACAGGCGATAAATGTATTGTCTAGTTGCAGAACATTGTGATAGTTTAGTGTTATTAAGAGACAGTTAGAGGCAATAAAACCGGTAAGTGATTTATGAAGTGGTTATTGGCAACACAAGCTACATAGAATCTCACTAATACAATGTAACATAATTTCACCGTCTGCTGAAACAAATGAGGCTGTTTGTATTCCTATGTATATTTGGCTGGCTTAGATGTAGAAGGTCGTAACTATTACTTACGACCTTATAAGACTCATGCTTATTTGAAATCTTCATCTCAAGGCGCTTCCTATGTTGACCAAATTGGAGTTTAAAAAGCTTGTTTTTCCATAAGTAAAGAGTAGTTTTCAGACATTTTTTCATGTTCTCTCAAAATATCGATTTTGTACTTACGACCCTCTGATTGTAAGGCAGCAATTTGTACGATGTATTCAGAATAATAGTCTAATTGGAATAAACTCAATTTGCAAGGAATGCTCCCCACTTCAACATTTAACAAAGTAAATCCTATGAATCATTGTATAACCTGTACGATAATATAAAACACTTACATTAGGTGTTAGCTTTCATTGCCCAACAGTAGATTAGTTGTTTAAATATACATGCTTATCAAAGTGAATTTCTTATTTATATTTAATTTATATTATCATAATAGTAATATTTTAGGGTGCATTTCATGAATATAAAAACAAATAAACAAATCACTAGTTCATGAAGCAAATCTGAAATGCATGATCTAATAACACATTTAATTGCAAGGAATTGCATTTTGTAAAGTTAGAAAGGCTTCTACATACAAACCCAGAATACACAATAAAGTTATATTTAAAAAAACATGGGAAAATTACACAATGTTACATATAGTAATATAATTTATTGATTAACCAAAACAAACTGAGAATGACGATGATTAAAAAGCATATAGTAGTTTTCAACAACTACAAGTTTATATAAATATAACAGTCAATAACACTAATTTAAAGGTGTGTGTAAATATTGCAGCGCAAACGCCCCTCAGAAACAATGTTAGACTATGATACCTTCTTTTATTATATAGCAATGTATTGTCGCGCATACAGGCTAAATCGCGCAGTGGAATACAACGCGACAGTTTGCAGTTTCCGTATTATACATGTCTGGTTTTCCGAATCCGTATCATGCATGTCTGACATGTTATATGCCGAACACATGTCAACGGCAATGACGTCACGACGTAAACAATTGCCTTTTTATGAATGGGAGTCGCGTTATTTGCCGAAAATATGCCAACGTTCATGACGTCATTGTATACACATCAAACGCATTTTCGCGCGTAAAAGCGCTTTTTTCACTTTTGAAGGTATATAATAAAAGGAATATTACTGCAGTGGTGTTGGTCCGTTAAGCCGTTTTACCTCTCGTTGCTTGCGCCATACCGCATCTCACTAGCGGTCTCGTGAGATACGGCATTACACAAGCAACACGAGGTAATACGGCCAAACGGATCAACACACTGCAGTGATATTCCGTATTTATTAAACAGTATCAGAATATAAAGGCCTGTGAAGTCGTAGCGCAAAGCCCGCAGGCGTCCGAATGGATTACAGTGTAGTTAGTTAATGGACACTAAAATCTGGTCATTTATTATCTTGTAACACACACGATATCTGTCTCATTCTTTCTTGATTTAATAACCTATGTTAAGTCGGATAGGGAAGGCAGCACTCCACTCAACTTAACAAGCCAAGCACAGAAAACACTAAAGTGTATGCGTTAATATACAAATATAATTCAAATACAAAAAAACTATATTCCGTGCACCCATACAAAGAACTTTGAAGACACGTATCAGCTCCGTCGTCTTGTGGGATTATGCGAAAAAAACACACAAAAACCTACAAACCTTCGACGTTATTCCTGACTCATTTTGCAGTAAAGAATAAAGTTTATACCATTGTTGATAAGAGCGACAATGTCCATTACGTCACCAAGGGGAATGTATATGTTGTCAAAGAATTTGTTAAGGTATAAGCCACAAAGTATTAAGACACCCTTAGGCAACTCCGTGACGAAAAGAGAACTATTACAATGAGTAACATAATTGTTGTTCTGGATGGATCTTGCTGTCCACTTGTTGTCCCGGTAAGACGTCGTCTTTTCTTTATCGTATTTTTCAATGTCCGCACTAATAATCCACCGTATACCATTATTAGCACACAAGGAATTATTTTCGCAAGTATACTGTATGAAAGAAGCGATATCATTTTTATAGCTCAGATCCTATCTCCCAGTCTTGAAACACAAATCCTGTAGTATTGTCACGAAATTTGACTTATATTAGTCCATGACTTACGTTGTTTGGTACCATTAAAACAACTGACACTAAAATGATAAAAAAGACGATGAACCTGGCTCTAACTAGTCGTTTAATCCGTGTGATACTTCCTCAGCTAACCATAAGAGTAAACAGTTGTTAGGGGTTTGCATTTGTCGTCTGGTTAATACAACAATGTTGATTATATTCAACGGTATTCCTACTATGCAGATAAGTAAACTAGTTTTACCGTGCCACTTTCTGTACCAGTAGCTAAAACTATCTAGCCTTTCTACCCGTAAAGGCCGCATCTGTTAAATAGTTTTTTGTTTTATTAATATGTTCCTTTTATCCAATTAAGTAGTCCATAACACTTGAAAGGCCGTTTTACATATAAATGGTGAGAGATATAAGTGTATTCCTCGTTCGTTTTTTTGGTTTCTTCAAACAATTCTGATATACGTAATACACATTCAGAGATCTTTCTTTAATGATTTACATCGTTTCGTATTGGGATTTAACATCGGAGAGTCTGAAGCTGTTTAATAATTGACATAAGACACCAGCCTTATACAAGACATGTGAAATGTATTAAAACTTTATTTGGTACATTAGTCTGCCATTGTGAAGTGTATGTTGGAGACGTTGACGCCTGCTTAATACCATTTGTTTCCACAACATCTGACATGTAAAACATCGATCCAATTAGAAAGGTGAATATCCAGACATTTAAGTACGAACAGTGCCTGAGACAGTATTATCCAAACAAGTTATTTTGTACAATTAAAGTAGGGACAGGGAAGGTAGTATTCAATTTAAATAGCCGAACACAGAAAACATAAAAACAACACAGACAACAATTACAATCACGCAACTGAACAAACAATGAACCCAACCGCCGAGAGTCTAGGTTGCAGCTGGCTAAAAGTCGAGAGTCCATGTCTCAGCCGTCAAAATAAAAACCTTGTTTCAGCATAAATACCACAATATGTTTTAGCGACTGATCCCTACAATTAGCAAGCAACTTAAGCAGCCATTGTTATTCAATTACAATCAGCCATTAGTCTATGGTTTAGAATGAGAAGGTCGTAAGTGCTACTTGCGACCTTTTAAGACTCATACATATTTGAAATCACAAGGCGCTTCTTATGCGTCTATTTTCAAAACAATCTTAACAGGTCGTGTTGACAAAACGACAGTTTAAAAAAGCTTGTGTATCCATAAGACTTAATAAAGAGTACTTTTCAGGCTGTTTTTTGTCTTGTTGTCTCAAAATATCGATTTTGTACTTATGACCTTCTCATTCTAAGTTAGCGATACACGATCTAAGGCAATTGAACTTCACAGTCATCTGAAGACAAATTTTGTGTATCTATTGATTGACAGGTAAGGAGATGTAAGTTTCTGTGCAAAATTATAACAACAGGGAAGGCAGTACTAAACTTAATCAGCCGATCACAAAAAAACATAAAAACAACACAGACCACAATTACACTACACAATGCCAAACACACAAGTGAAAGAGAAAATGAACTTGACAGCTTATAATGTGTATTCAAAAATTCAAGACAAATTTAGAAATCAATGTATGTATATAACATGAAATAACCAACACAATGTCATACCATATGCCTTATTTTATACACATATATACATACATTTTACTGTGAATGTATGCGAGCATAAACTTATACGATTCTACATGTATGACTACATGAACATCTTGTCTAATTCGATGCAAAATGACAGAAGACATGTTGTTTTCAAACGATTCAAATATGGTATTTCGATAGATATACCAATGTGACATTTCAGGAGATTTTATCTACTTTTTGTTAAGGTTATTCGATGGTCTTTGATCTACATGTACAATTTACATCAAACCTGTCACATTTATGAAGAAAACATTTATTGTAATTATTCTAGAAGTTCCTAACTGTTTTGATCGGCAAGTTTTTAAGATGTTCGTAGATTTTGGGGAAATTCCTAACAACTGAAATTTGCAATTTATCAAAATTGTTTGATTAAAACCTAAAACGTGGCATACACGAAATATCGCACTTAAGGAATCATTTTGTAAAGTTTGTTTTAGACTGTACATGTATCAAGTAGAGTAACCCTTACAAAAGTTGTATGGCACATTTCATGGCAATAACAATAAATTCAGTAAGTTCTTAAATAAACAGGCCTAGAAACAAAATTTATCAACGTTTTGCATACGTTGTATCCAGTTTACGCGATAATTTGTTTTAAAACAGGATGTATAATTAACGAAACAAAGACAAAACGACCATTCTCTTAAGTGTTGTGAATGCTTTTTAAAAAAATTATATTCAAGTTGATACTTTGTTTAATTTTGGTGTTGGCGCATAATAAGACGATGTGCATACGCTGTCACCATAACTCGCGAACTTTGGTGTTCGAAATTAATTAAAATAAATGATTCGTATGATTTCAGCTTTAGTTTTATCGGCATTTTTAATAATAGTATAGGATAGTAAAACTATTTACTATTCATTACAATCATAATTTTAAGACTTTGGAAGATGCTGACACGTCCATTGTAAGCCTGTTCGTACTATTTGATCAAGGCGCTAGGACGCTTTCAAAACGTCTTACGTGTCGTGATTTTTTTTTAACTTCCGCTCAGATGAAAATCCAGGAATCACCTTAAGGGTTTGACTATAAATAACTATGTCAGTACACTTGTGTAATAAAGCTTTTATAGATCATAACTATTAAATAAATATGTCTGTACACTTGTGTAATAAAGCTTTCCTAGGCTAGAACTATTAAATGAATATGTCAGTACACTAGTGTTATAAAGCTTTTAACGTGCAGTATAGCTAAAAGTTTCTGTCGGAAAAACTATTTTGTAATTAAATGAATATTACATTTATGACTTTCCGCAATGAATTGATCAAACTCGTTGACTTAATAGGGAAATACACTCATGTACTTCCTTCTCTTTACTAAAGTTCTAGCAAACTAAATCCAATAACTAACACTATATACTTTATGAATTTTATTCATTTTGAATGTATTTTGTGATAAAGTTACAATCCATAAACGACAAGAACAGTTTATACTTTCAGTTCAAATTTCCACTTTGAAGTAAAAAATTCTTACATCGGCGATGTTCGTTCAAAAACCCTACAATCAATTGGCAGTGAAAGCCAATACATTTTCCGCTAAGATGTGTATCCATTTATACACTTACTGTTAAACTAAGACATTGATAAGGAGAACTTATGATGTTTTTGTACTAAAGGATATTTTAACAGACGACAGACGTCAATAAATTAGTTATAGGATCTGACCTCTGCATTCTAACCTTTCTGTATACACTTTATAAAGTTAATAGCTAAAAGTGCAATTACGACTCAATACTTGTTTTCGATCTATAGTCAAAAACAATAATACATCCACCACGTAAAAGGAATATGTAACTCTATACGAGAACTGAATGTTTTATGATCCAGTGAAATTTCTCATTTAAGTTACATCATTTTTTTCAGAGCCAGACATAGAGTTCCCTGGCCGATTTCTTAATATCCTTGTGCAATATTGTTAAGACACTCCCAATGGTAAAACATGAATAAAGAAAACAATCACACAAGAAAAAAGGACACATGCTGATGTGATAGTTGTGCTGAGATTAAGATAAACTTGTCAAGAATGTTATATTGAATGTACCAATGTTGCTGAGCACCTAGCGTACACTGTTACGTTTGACGGCACGTTTATTTCCATGCACCAACAAATATAATGCTAGATATGGCAAGCCAGAACAAATTAATTCTTTAAATAGACATACTAGTATAGGTATTGATAGTGCAGCGTGTAACTTAATTATAAAAAGATGACTACAGTCTAAAGAAGAGTCCAACACTGTTTCTAGTGTTTCTGAAATTATAAATATGTATCTGTGTTTTATCGTAAAATAAAGCACAGTCACGAGTTCGGATGCGCATTAATTTCACGAGTGCGTAGCAACAATATGAAAATATATTAAGTTAGGCTTTTTTTTTAATAACGATATTAAGCTTGTCTGAAATTAACTTCCTGCATTTCAACGAATCCTACAATGATAAATGAGATATGTTTCTTAATTCGCTTTAAATATTCTATACTGTAGTAGTAAATTAATGTTCTGTTTTCTAATGAGATGACGTTTGTCTGGAATTCATTTCTTGCATTACAATGAACACTTAATTGAATTTAAACATGCGAATCGTGTTTCTCTACCTTTTCTAATCTCCTAGTCAACACAAATTACTAGAAAATGCTGTTAGATTTGATTCTAAGCGCTCAAAAACCGCCAATGATAGTAAGGTCTAACTAAAATAATCAGGTCATTAATTTCATTATTCGACATTTATATGACCGGAGCCACTATCATGCAGGGTTAGCATTTTATAACACTCTGTTCTATCTTGCCAATTTCGTGCTTTGTTGTTTTTTCTTGTATGCTGTGTTCTCTGTCCATTGTGTTAGTATAGTTTACTAAGAAAAGAGATAATATTAAGTCAGACAGGGAAGGCAACACTCAACTTAACCAGAAGAGCACAGAAAACATAAAACATGTATAAATGCCCAACTGAACAAGTACATGATCCACCCAAGTCCAAGCTGTCGAAAAGCTAATGAACTATTTTCAGCAATCAAAAAGACGAATGTCCAAGCTGAATGACCAATGTCCAATGGTAAATGGCTGAAAATCATTATATTCGTATGTAAAATGTAAGGTTTATTGGTGTGTTTGCGTCATATGTTAAAAATAAAACCATGTCTTGTGGAGCAGAAGTGTATGTATACAATTATTGTCGACATGATGGTTAATCACATATCAAATTATTTAATTAACAACGCCAACGTTCAAATAAAAAGCTTATATATTAATATGGGACATAAAACCTATCGCTTGTTGACCCACTTCGCTGATTTTTTGTCCGAAATATTCTGCTATACGATAGTGTGATTGGGTAGAGTATATATATGATCATTTAAAGCTGACATATTGTTGGTGAGCGATTAAAGAAGTTGCCAGTTACTTGAGGAAGTATATGGTAGTACTTTTTAAATTCGTAACGCACTTTCAACATATCTTATATTTATTTATTGTAAGATTTCACACACCTTCTTACAAACTTGACATACCAGAGATGAAAGTTCTAGTTAGGAAGTATTCTTGAGAAGTTCAAAATGGAACCCATCGTTCAAGCTTTGTTTATCGTAAATGCGATTAATTGAAGAGCATTTGGAGCTCTTTCAATCATGTTTTCTGGTTTTATTACCAGCGCTGTGTCGGTTTCACGATAAAATTGGCGTGATATCCAACTCATTTCCCTATATGGTGCAACAAAAACCGAGCTAAACTAATAGAAATTGTCATTATTCTCTCTCTCATACGCACTTGTCTCCGATATAGTATGGATAAAGTAGGTGAGACACATTTAACGAATACTTGCTGTCGTCATTAACTGGTATCATATATACGTCATACGTACGTCTGTCTTGTCTGGATATATTTCAAGATTCATTTTACTGAAACATTTGTATTAGTCTTTTTTAAGTTTTATAGGACTTGACACATGTAAGAACTCGTATATTGCGTAATGTATTAGTATGTGATACCTCGTACTACCTTCTCAAAATGGGCCAATTCTTTATATGTGGGGGAACGGCATTGGTTGCTTTTATATCCGCATGTATCTTCAGTAGTGTTTACCGACAACCTGGTGTTTAGCCGACGATACTTTCCTGTTTCTGACGTAAGATTGGCCGGGCATCGGATCATCGCGGGATTATTCTTGTCATCACGGAACCGTTTAAAAGCAGAAATCAACGATACAAATATTCCCATAAGGCTTCTCTAGGATATATTCTTGAGTTTTATAGGTGTATGGCCAATACTTTTACGAAATTGTATCATAATCCTTTTTTTCCTAATAAATTCGAATCCATTGCATTATTAACGGAAACACACCCGTTGCCACTAAACACGTTTCAAACACAGTAACAGTACAGACATTATAACAAACGTTATAAAAACGTTACGTAGACATAACGTTATCAAATATTTTCAGTTGAAAATAGGCAACTATACCACGAACCCTGCCACATAAACACTCTACAGTTCACAGTTGAGTGCTGCCTTCCCTGTCTGACTTAATATAATATTTTTGGGATGGGCCGGGTAGCCAAGTTTTGTCAAATAATCAAGTTGGTATGTAAGTCTTATTTAACAAAAATTCATTACAATTGCATGTTTCAATCAAGCGATATGGAGATAGTCCGGGTATTAAATGAACGACCCTCGTAATACGGACATTTATCAGTAAAATATATCTCGATAACTCAATGTCTCAAAATTTTGAAATCGTTTTTGATAATAATCGTCTAATGTTGTACCCTTGATAAATACAGCAAGTAAAACGCAATATAATGCCAGCATCGAACCAACTCCATTACTATTTCAATGCAAGCTGAAAATTGCATGGTTTTTGGAAAAGGTCGAATTTTCTGTCGAATTTTCTGTCGCTCGATATATACAACTTACGTTCAATCATTTCTTTAGTCGAACTCACTATTAGAAATCGCTTACACCAAAATCAGCAAATATGTACGATATATAAAGTATGAATGTAGACAACATTGGTTAATAATTATTCGAGTTTTAATAATCACAGGTATACATGGGAATACGCATAATAGCATGAAAGAATGACATATTCAGAATAAATGATAGCATTCCTACTAAACAATCAACCCGTGAGATATGAAACAACAAACACTACACAAGTGAAGAAGAGCGTAGAAGACCCTATTAATGTAATATCACCTATGTCGAACTGCATTTCAAAACACTCTGCTATTTATGTGACAGCAAATTAAATGATACACATCCGTATACCACGGTGATTACAACACGCTCTCTGATATAGACCAAACGAACACTCAACAAAATATAGTGACCTTTAGGGATTGCCTCGATTATTTCATACAGTTTTGCGCAGGAAAAATTATAACATAAGTAGTATAATGTAATAATTAAGTATTAGTGTAACAACCTACAACTCTAACACCTTAACAGTAGCTATCCCGGAAGTTGTTTACCAAGAAAGTGGATAATATCTTCTATGGAGACATTTTTCAAGGAAGTACTGATGCAGCCATCAGAATGTATCCAACTAATAGGATTGGTGATTTATCGCCGGACAAGGATGGGACAGATAACATTGTCTATGCATCATAAAGGTTTGTATACAACCTTTCGTGCAGATAAACTATCAAACAACACACCAGAAGGCCGAATAGTTTTGCAGTTGTTTCCCTACAGCGTCGCTGTCATTAATATTGATTTAAACATTTTGATATATTACTCATGGAAGATATATCAGTTAATGGTTTATCACTTTCAATTAATAAAAATAAACAAAACGTGCCGCACTCAAGACCGCAAATACGGTCACGTACATCATCGTATTAGCTCAGAAGGACTTCAGACACATATTGTAAAACCAGTCACTCAACAAGACTGCGTGACAAAAGCAAATCTCTTGTGTTTTAACTGCACAGAGTCTATTAAATGTTGCGTTTGCAATATGCATTTTGAAACAAATCTGACGTAAATAAGATAAACATGTCACGTGAGAATATTATTCTTGACAATGCCCTCATACAGACAGACGCTCGTCATCCCCTGCTAAAGGTTAACATCAGTAAACATAAATACAACAAACACGAATCTCCTCAATCAGTTCGAGAGGACGTTATACAATTTGCTTTGTCACTTGTAATACATTGTCGCAAACGTATCTTTTTAACGAACGATCTCATTGTTTTCTATGTCATTGTTGAATGTCAGGAAACTCTTAGAAAGTTACTATGACCTGACTATGACCATACCACACAGAGTAAACAATTAGGTAACATAAAAACAAAATGTATTAAAGGAAGATTTTTTTGTGTTGAGGACTCGGTTACCCCACCAGAAACATAAATTCAGGAGACTCACAAAATATATATTTGAGGTGAAAGTAATGCTCAAGACATAGAACAATATCTAAGGAAGGGCTTGCTGTATGTGTTTGTCCTATATACGGTGATGAGTTAACGCAATCAGCTTTATTGTGCGTATAGAACATTATATCACACTTCCTTCTATCAACGTAAAGAGTATGTGAACATATGATCACTATTAAGGAAGATCAGAACCTGCCAAACGGTCCGTATGAGGCAAATACTATAACAAGCTAATAAAAGATCAGTGTCGCAGCACTCATCTCAAACGGCCGAGCACAGAAATAACACAGACCAAAGTCACATGGCACAATGCCCAACACACAACTGAAAATGAAACTAAACCGCTTAGAATCGAAGTTTCAGCTGCCGACACGCTGAAAAGGCTATGAAAAAGTTGACAGGTCAAGTTTCAACTATTAAAAGACACGACCATGCGCTCGTACGTGAACAATTAAAAACATTAGGAACACAATAAAAATAACATGAAAATAGGCGTACCACAAACTAAAACGTCATAAGGTATATTACTACAAGCCAAGGAGTGTCTGATCTCTGAAAACCATGTTGTAAAATGTATGTTGGCTTGATTGGTATTTACGCAAGTTAAAAAAAATGTTTTCAATTACCACTTCACTAAATTTACCAATGAAAAGATAGTTCATGAATGATTGTCAAACATGTATACATAATTGCCGAGTACTTTTAAATCGGGCTGAGCTGACGAAATGTTTCTATGCACTAGGAACAAATACGCTTAAATTTAATTTCCATAAACATTTATGACATATTGTCGACGCTAAACAATGTGCTGTCAATTGGATGCGAATAAAGTGTCGATACAAAATTATTTGCCTAATTGTTTGAAAATGTATATGTGCGAGACTATGCCCGAGTTGCTGTGGCTGTTTGTTGGAAAATATCGAGGAATAATATTTCCGATCAATTGAGACATATTCTGATGTACAAACTGTTCTGACCGACGTTTTAAGCACGATCTGGTAAAGACAACATAAGAGAATGACACTTCCAGAATCGTCCAGACATTTGCTTAATGAGGTGAATGTCCCTGAAGATGTTAATATATCCAACTCATGACTACGGACATACATGTATTAATTGTAAGCTTATGTAAGAGAAAAAGGAAAAAAACAGGAAATCGTTAAATCAACCACAATACAGTTTTATGTATAAGCACTTCTCTTCAGTGTGGCCATACCACGTGGTATGTGACGTCATTTTTAGCTAAGACTGGCAGCCACATAGCGTCGACTCGGAGCTAAAAAGACCTGTATCTAATTTTCCACTAGATTGTGATGAAACATAGCCGAATCTAAGGGGAAAAGTGTTTACTATCCCCGGTTGTTGATAAAGTTCTCACCAAGGGTTTACTATTGTCTAACATTCGAATCAAATGCCAGATCACGTCAAAAATGAAAAGGTTAGACGGCAAGCCAATTGAAAATTCCTCAAATAGTTGTTATATCAGTTAGTGAGTATTGCCTGGATTGATTTGGACGTCAAGTCACTCATTTATGATACATGTCGGGTGAATAGATTAAACACAAATGACCAAATAACAGTATTTTTTTAAAAAACACAAACACGAAGGGTTGTTTAACTTTTGGCGTGCCGTCTTAGCTGAACAAACACGACGTGCCGTCTTAGCATATTTGTATTTTTAAAGATACTGTGACAGTAGATTAAATGATATTGTAAGTAGAATACCAAACTTTTCCGGAGCACATCGATTACAATACGCTATCGGAAAATAGACTAAACGAACGCTCTACAAAATGTTGTGACCTTTAGGGATTGCATCTATAATTTCATACAGTTTTGCACAGGATTTACATAAGTAGTGCAATGTAGTAATTGTAATAAGTGTAACTACTAGCAACTCTTAACAACTGACAGGTAACTATCTAACAAGTTGTTTACCAAGAAAGCGTATAACAATATTATATAATAAAATAGTTTGTCTGGAGGCATATCCTATGAAACGTACAGAAAATACAGCAATAATTTCTTGGAAAATGGCCCAAACGAACACTCAGCAAGTTACGGTGACCTTTAGGGGCTGTCTCGACAGTTTTTCGCAGAAGCAATGTTAATAAGTACATGACTTTTTGTGTAACAACGCCTCAAGTGAATTAATTATTCTTCCGTAATCTTAAGTTTGTAATTTTGCCTTCACCATTTCAGAGTACTTTCTGACAATTGCTAATATTAATATATTTTCTTTAACCAGCCAAGAATAATAGTGAATAATTATTACATTCTAGCTATCACGGAAGTTGTTAACCAAGAAGGTGTATATTATCTTCTATAATAAATTCGTTTGTCTGCAGACGATAAATCATCTCAGGGAAGTACTGAAGCAGCAATCGGAATGCTTCCATTTAAAGGATTGATGTTTTATCGTCGGCCAAGGATGGGACAGATAACTTGGTATTGGTATCATAAAGGTCTTTGTACTATCTTTTCATGCAGATAAACCATCAAACAACACACGAGAAGGCATACTATGTTTTGAAGTTGTTTTCCTACAGCGTTGCTGTCACGAATATTGATTAAAACAATTGACCTTTCTGCAGACACTTCGTAGCCACGCCCCCTATAGTTACGGGTATTCGTTGTTGCTACGCAAGACAAGCTTTCATTAAAATGGCGTCTGATACGGAGATGTCGTGTGGTGCTCTTGATACAATTCCGTTAAATATTTCGCTTTTAGCCAATGTTTTGAAAATTTTGTGAAACATAATAATGTGCCTACTTAAAACTCGATCAAATCGATGGTTTTTAATCGAAGAATTTTACGTAAACAGTTACTAAATCGAAGCCAAGCAGACACTCACAAGCGTAATTTTGCCGCTCAATCAAAATGTTTCTTTTTATCTAAATAGCTATTTATGTATAGATTTTAGCAAATCGGGAATGACCTGGCTCGAAAGATACACCCTTTATTGTAACAAAGAAATCATTCAGGGTTAATGCATATATTTACATATACACAGTAGATCTATAATGGAATCTTCCATACACTATAGCATTTCATCTTCCATATACGTTCGTATGATCGTGTGTTTAATAAATAATCGAATTCAAATGTGCGTAAAATATTATTTAAGTAAAGTTACAAGACCTCCTGATTTTCTGCGTCGTGTTTTTATTGATTTCTTCCGTGTGATCTACCGCTTATAGCGGGGACATACATTATGTTGATTACTTACGACTGACTCTGTATTTGATTGCAACTTCCGCAAAAAAATAGTGCTACGTTAAAATAGATGAATGTGAATCTTTCAAATCCCACATCGCTACGTAATACATGGTTTGTCATTGACAGTCAGCATATCAACACATTTCTAATGTACAATCACGCAAAGACCTAAAAATAACTTAGGTCTTTGAATCACGCGTTTTCAAGTAAATAAATATCGTTTTCTAACATAACGTTAAAACTGTCGAGTCAAGTGCAATAATGTGGGCTCCACATATTTTATATGCACCATTATACAAGAAATAAATAAGCCCTAGATTATAAGTTAGTTAAAATTCCAATGTGTTATATACTTTGATGATCTCATTTAGATTTGTATCTCGGACATCAGTCGGGGACCAGTGATATACCGCGGTGTCTTGTTAATTGTCAATAATCAATGTGACACATAGCGGTTTCCGTCAGGACAGGGTAACAGTATGGGGTCAGTTAGTTTTATACATAATTGCTATAAATGTTTTGTAGTAATGTGTATATATCCGACAGGTCTCTGACCTATAGATACTTTGAAATAAATTGGTACATGTATCGATCTATCATGATTTACAATAGCTGTCCGGACCCTACAGTACATATATTAAAAAAATTTATAAGCTTTGGAGATTGAATGCAATTAGCACCACAAGGATATCAACTGAAAAGCGCTATTAACTATTACATAGACCAAAACAACATAATGTTCAATATTATTAAAACACTTCACAATCATTTTTGATGGGAAATACACACATTCTCGTTATTTGGGGGTTATGTGTCCTTATTCTATATCAAATAATAAAATAATTTCACGAATCTATGGTTTAAAGTATATAATTTTTAAAACATTCATATCAAATTAAAGAAGAAGCTTTCTAGTTTCACAACATGATGTAATTATTTCGAATTATATTGATATAAATATCAATGATATATTAAACTTTTAAATCAGACTATATTTGAGAAAAATATACATATATAGCTACTATTTCTGAGGCCTTATGGATTTAATAAATTAATTCACTTTCATGACATTGCTACCAAATTAAAGTTTAAGTTCTCTAGTTTTTAAACATACCAGAACTTTAAAAATGTGGTAAATATTAACGAAATGAGGCTTAATTGAATATTGCACAATTTACATTGATTTTAGCTTGTCTAATGTACAGGTTGTCTAACAAGATGGAAGCGATAAATCGTTGCCCAAATGCTGCAATCTGATTGGCTAACGCCACCTGTCAATCAAAATTGGCAGAAAGGTCAATTCAATATATTACTGATGGAAGATTATGAATAAATGGTTTGTTACTTTCAATTAATAAAATTGAACTTAATGTGTCGTTATCACGACAAGGGATTTCAAACAATTATTTAACAGTCTTTCAACAAGACTACGTGAAAAAGGAAATCCCATGTGCTCAACTGCAAATAGTATTTAATAACACATACCTAATTGGCACGAAATATGTAAATAAGATAAGCGTGTCCCGTGAGAATTCTATTCTTGACAATTTCCTCATACTCAGAAAGCCACTGCTAAAGGTTTACAGGGGTGATACTTGTGTTAGCAGCCGGCTAGCTCAGTCGATAGGGCATTCAATCTGTTTGCGAAGGGTCCAGGGTAGCTCCCCGGTCTGGTAGCACCTTTCTCACCCTAATACATTTGGCATCCAACGCGAATAAGCCACATAACATCCTTACCACGCCCCAAATAGGTTCCAATAACTCCAGGAATTCTAGGATAAGTTCTTCGAAGGAGGGAATGTATTAAGTAGTGTATATAGGATTTATACTAGCGTAGGTCGAAAAAACACTTTGTAGAGAAAATACTACATTTCTGGCGTGTAGCTATCCAATGCATTATCTAACAATATATTTGCTATTTTTTTATGTTGGGCATGGTCTGTGCCTATTCGAGTTACGTTGTTTATTGTCTGTGCATTTTTGTTCTCGTGTTTCCTTTCGTGTCCAGCTGTTTCTGCTGGACGTTGCTACTACCAGTAGTTTCTTATTTTGTTTAATTATTTAAATATGGACTTGTATCTGGAAATGAACTCCAGTTCCGTTGATAGTGAGGTTTTCAATCTTAAATATTATACGATATGTCATAATTTCTCAGTATTCATTTTTTGACCGGGGCCAAAGCTAGGAGTTATTTATTCGCATTTATTTGCTGATTGTTCCCTAACTATTTCGTTCGCGCGATTCGGATCCTACCCGGTTCGTTCATGTGTTGAAGTACAGCTGTGCAGTTATGAATGTAGTTTTCTGTTGATGGTTTTTTAAGTTCATTGTGCCCTATCGTCCACTGTGGTCATGTAGCGTGGTTGTTTACTTAGGAATACCCCGACTTGTTCCACTACGACATGTAACTTATTCAACTAAAACATTTTACCTATTCAATTAAAACATTTTACTTATTTAAACTAAGTCTACTTGTTGGGACGTGCACTGTGATCATGTTGCGTGGTTGTTTACTTGGGCATATCTCGACTTGTTGAGGCTGAGTCATTCAACTACAACATTTCACTTGGTCAACTGAGACATTTTGCTTATTGAAACTAGGTCTTCCGGCTGGTGCGTCCACTGTGGTCATGTAGCGAGGTTGTTCACTAAGGCATATCTGGACTTGTTGTGGCTGGGTCATTCTGCTTGGACAGTTTACGTATTGAAACTAGGTCATCCGGGTCGGGTTTTTGGCTTTTTTATTGCTGAAACTAGATCATTCAGCTTAAACCATGCCTTTCAGCGTTTTAATAATGTTATTTATCTTTTAGGGCTTAAGGCAGCTCAAACTATGTATTTCAGCACTTTTACTGTTGTAACTAGCGTGGGCATTCCGCCTTTCTTGCTAAAAATATTTCATTCAGCTTTTTAACAGCTGGGTCTAAAGCGGATCATTATTCTGTGTGGGGCATTTTTACTTTTTAGGATTTCTGACAGGTAAAACTAGGCATTATAGTCGTTTTACTATGGAAACTGGGTCATTCAGCTAGGGCATTTAGATTTTTGTTTAATGAAACCAATTCATTATACTTTTCGCCAGCTTTGACTAGGACGGATCTTTACTTGTTAAGTTGGGCATTGTGCCTTGTAGGTGTTTTATGTTTTCTGAGCTCGGTTGGTTCAGTTGGGCATTGTGTCTTGTGTGTATTTAATGTCTTCTGTGCTCGGCTGATTAAGTTGAGTGCTTCCTTCCCTGTCTGACTTAAAACAATCTGTTTTAATAACTAATAGCGGAGAAACTTGTGTAGGCATCCGACTAGCTCAATTGCTTGAAATGATGTTATTTGAACGGGAAATTACTGGTTATCGCCTTATAAAACTGGTGTTCTAGTCATTTGACAAAAAATATATAATTCTACAGCTTCCATTATCAGTTACATGTATATACAGACATTGTGACCTGGTTTCATATGTATTGGATAAAAGTGTGACCACTAACGTATCAACAAGGTTTTCCTTATGAATCACCTAGTTAGGATAGTAGTAACTGTGGTCTAGACTTGTACCATTCACTCTCGTCGTGAAATAGCCCATGCATGTGTCACTTGTGTGGGAATATGAACAACTACGGATCACACAGTTCTTTTGAATTTTATGCAATTCGACCAACAGAACGGGATCGTGTTATAAAATATTCTAGAATAATTAAACATACTTGGGTTCCAGTAACCAGAAAGAATTAAATTACATATACAATACTGCGTCTCATACCTTATACACTTTCAATAAATCTTATACATGTATTTATTTATTGTAAGCGACATTGTTGGGAGGACTACTTCGAGCAAATTATGACTATGGTGTGTTACAAGAGCGATTTGGACAGCTGCATCACTTGTGATGAACTGGAAAATGGCTCAAATTGAAGTAAAATCAACAGAGGAAGAGGGTAAACAAGCGGAAACTAAATCGATGAAAAAAGGGCAGCTGGATTCTGCGTTCTGTGTAGGACATACTGCATATACCCACAAATATGCAGACCTGGACAAAAGACCCAAGTGCAAGTTATGTTGCAGGCCATCAAACCTTGAACATATCCTATATTCTTGTAGAGCGGTATTGACAGATGGAATGTATCGATAGCGACACGACAATATCTTGAGCGAGATTCCGGCCAGTCTAAATGTGGCCAGAAAGAAGAGGCCGCCAGCGCAGACAAGGTCAACTTTCATTAATTTCGTGAAATAGCTCCAAGCAATAACAGACTACCAAGCACTGGACTCATGTGAGGTGCTTGTGGAACTGACAAAGCAGAATGAATGAATGAAATGTTCGGAAAATATAATAGCATCCTTACTCCACAATTACACCGTGAGCTAATTAACAACTAAAAATAAACAAATGCTGAATATCATATTAATGTCAAAACACGCATGTCGGGCTGCCTTTCAAAAAGTAAATTAATTATGAGCAGCCATCGGAATTTTCCACCTTATAGGATTGGTGCTTTATCGTCGGTAAAGGATGGGACATATAACATCGTATTGGTGTTATAAAGGTCTCTGTGTTATCTTAAACCATTGAACAACACATCAGAATGCCGAATATCAGACACATATCAACCAGTCACTCAACAAGACTACGTGATGAAGGAAATCATGTTTGCAATATGCATTTTGAAACACATACTAACTTGGCAGGAAATGCGTAAATAAGATTAACGTGTCCCCAGTCTGGTTGCACGTTTGCCTTTCTATGGTATTTATATATCAGTAAATATGGGATTCGGATAAAGTATAATAATGCACGAATCTCTTACATCAGTTCGAGTGTAGGTTATGTTATACAATTTGCTGTGTCACTTGTAAGTCCATTGTCGCAAATGTATCCCTGTTTACGAACTATCTAATTGTTTACTGCGACATTACTAAATGTCAGAAAACACTAAGACAGTTATCCTTCAGTCTTGCCAACCCAGACAGAGTAAACAATTAGGTTACAAGATAAAGGAAGACTTTTCTTAAGTTAAGGACTCGGTAACCCCTCCAGAACAATACACTTCAGAAGACCCACAAAGTCGTTGTCGAGGTGACAGCATTGCTCATGAAACAGGACATTCTAAGAAAAGGCATGCTACTTCACATCATTGTAGTTAATGTATGGCGGCTTGGTTGGTATTAACACAAGTTAACACACAAAATGTTCTAGGTATGTTTTATTTTCATTCCAAAAATTACTACACTAAATTTAGCACTGAAATGGTAGTTCATGTAAGATTGTTGTCGAAAATTGTCAAAAGAAGGTCGTCTCTAATCTTTCAATTTAGCAAAACATGTAGAGGTAATTGCTAAGGACTTTTGTATCGCGCTTTTCCGACGAAATTGTTCTATGTACTATGGAACAAATACGCTGAAAAACATAATTTCCATCATTTGAAATAATGACATATTGTCAACGTCAAACAATTTATTGTCAATTGGATGCGAATAAAATTGTCGTTAAAATGATTGACCTTTGTGACTGAAAGTGTCTATGTGCGTGATTACTCTCGTGCTCCTGGGGCTGTTATCTTGGAAAATATCAAGGAATAATCTTTTCCAATCGATTGAGACATGTTCTGCTGTTACGAACTGTTCTGACCGTCGTTTTAAGCACGATCTGGTAAAGACAACATAATACCATGACAAATATTCCTTCCTCGTGAAGTTACTACCTAATTACACAATGACCATTATCAGTCAGTCAGGCAGAATCGTCCAGAGATTTGTTGCATAAGGTGACTGCCCTTGACGGCGTAGATATAAATGAACTGAATTCACATTATGACACATTAATTGAAAGGTTCAGTAAGGGTACATTGTAAAAGGGAACCAGAAAAACGTTAAGTCAACAACAATATAATAATTATCTTAAAACGTTAAGAACGCGATCAATTTATACTTTTGCTTATGAACTTTCTAAAAAGACAAATTAAGTGACAATTAAGATAATTCTGAAAAATCATAATATTATATGTATGTTTTCTAAATAAAACGGTAAACTATTGTAGCAGATTCGTCCAATAATATGAAACAATGGGGGCGGCTATGATGGTCGTATATCACCCAGGAGCGCGGCTAATTTAGACAACTGAGACCCAACACATAATAGCCAAGTCGTACTTATTTCGGCTTCAGAGAGTGAATAACATCATAAGTGCAACACAAATAACAAGTGGGTCCCGCTTTTGACTCCTGTAGTATTATTGTAATGTTTGTATTACAGGACATCCACAGTGTGTACCATCAAAGTGGTAACTATCCTATGTGATTTATAAGAAAAGGATGTTTGAATCGGACACTGTTTCATTTACATTGTAGTACTTTCATCTCTATAATTACATCGTCATGTAATGAACCGGAGTGATTAGACCATTAGAACAAATGAAAGCTTGTGATATGATTTAATTTTATTTCAAAAGACGGCAGCGAACTGTTCATAACGAACACAGTGGAGGGTAAAATGATTTTGATTTGAAGGGGTCAAGGTATTAAGGTCATATTATGCAAGAGTATTAATTATGTAACTGTACCAGAGCGATGGGATATTATTATTTGATTCCTGGGTCACTGGCTACGTTGTGGAAGTTGGCCGGTAAATTTCTCGTTGTTCGCCGTATAGAACTGGATGTAGCTTAAAGCCATTGAAAAATAGTTCAAGCATGATGGTTTGAATAACATCTCCCTTTATCCCTAGATGGAGAGTTGCTCGTATGTCTTACTTAAGAAAACATTAAGTCACATCTCTTGCTGAATATCAACTACATGTTTCACTTTTGTACAATATGCGGAGTTTTTGCTCTGCTTGATCGGTCTACCCTACCTCGTTCCCCTGTTTTCCTGTGTCAAACAAAACGTTCGTGTCACTTAAAACAGCACCCGAATGACGCCAATGTATTGTGCAGTTGATTCCATCTCATTTTTATTGTCTGTCAAGGTATTATACTTCCATTCTCACGGTAAAACACAATGCTTAGAAAACGACGGTCGCACCATGACGTCGTCTGACGGCGTAAAATTTGATAGTCTGAAAGTGACAACGCTATTATATTAGGCCATAAACACAACACCCACGACGTCATTACTATAAAATGTCACACAGCAATCAGCCCAACCATACCAATTACACTTACATACGTTTTGTTTGGATGAGGCTAATAGTACTTACAGTATAACTGCCATTAAATATTTGAATTCATTGCTGTAATATGTATTATTTCTGCTGGACCGCATACCGTTTTCATGGGTAACACATTCTTCCATTTATCACATGCAACGTATACTGATATAATTAAATATCTCCACTATAATTATTAGGAATAGTTGTAGTACTGCACATGCAACATTGATTAGTTGTATCGTTATGTTGGACTAACTTAATCAAGAATTATATGCTATTCTGAGACAAACCTCGTACATTCTAGCTACTCCGGATGTTGTTTACCAAGAAAGTGTATATTATCTTCTGTTATAAAATGGTTTGTCTAGAGACATTTCCCAGGAAAGTATAGTAGCAATCATCGCAATGTTACCATCTAATAGGATTGATGTTTGATCGTCAGACAAGGATGGGGCAGATAATTTGGTCTTGGTATCATAAAAGTCTGTGTATTATCCTTTCATGCAGATAAACTATCAAACAACATAAGAAAGACCGGACATGTTTTGCCGTTATTTTCCTACAGCGTCGCTATCACGAATGTACATTTAAACAATTAAATATTTTACTGATAGAAGATATAAATGAACGGTTTGTCACTTTAAATTAACAAAATGTTTCACAGTCATGAATGGAGTTAGATGTCATACTTTATGTTGTTATTCCAGATAAATTCAAACAATAATAACCATCACTCAACACTACTACGTGATGAAAGAAAATCCCGTGTGTTTAAACTGCACATAGTCTTTACAATATTGCGTTTGTGAAATACATGTATCCTTTTTGGAACAAATACTAACTTGGCTTGAAAGACGTAAGTAAGATAAGCGTGTCCCGTGAGAATTTAGTTCTTGACAATGTCCTCATACTCAGAAAATCGCTCATACTTCACTGCTAAAAGTTTGTGTAGTCGTGTGAATAGGATTTAATTACTTATAGGGAAGAAACTTGTGTAGGTAGCCGGTTAGCTCAGTCGGTAGAACATTCACCCTGTTAGCGAAATAGCGATTGACCTTTGTGTTTGAAAACTGGTATTGCATGATTACTCTCGTGCTCCTGGTGCTGTTTTCTTGGAACATATCAAGAAATAATCTTATCCGATCAATTGAAACATTTTCTGTTGTTACAAACTGGTCTGACCGACGTTTGAAGCACGATCTGGTTACGACAACATAAGAGCATGAAGAGTATTCTTACCTCGTGAAGTTGCTACCTAATTGCACATTGACCATTTATTTAATGAGGCGAATGCCCTCGAATTCATATTATGACACCATTTGGCAACAATTTGAACACTTTTGGTGGACGTCTTTAGATGCTGCTGTCGAATATTTGCTAGGTGTTCACTATATAGCTTTAAAGAAAGAATGTGACCCCGGAGCGCGGCTAATTTAGACAACTGAGACCCAACACATAATAACAAAGTCGTACGTATTTCGGCTTCAGAGAGAGAATAACATCAGAAGTGCAACACAAATAACTCTAACGGAAACAAGTGGGTCCCGTTTTTGACTCCTGCAGTATTATTGTAATGTTTGGGGTAGAGGACCTCTACAGTGTGCGCAATCGAAGTAATTTATAAGGAATGGGTGTTTGAATCGGACACTTTTTCATAAGTATTTTGAGCTCTATAGTAACCTAGTCGTGTATTGAACCAGAATCATTAGACCATTAGAACAAACGAAAACTTTCGAAAGGATATAATCGAATTCTTAATTCCAAAGACGGCAGCGAACAGGTCATAATCAAAACAGTGAAGATTAAAATGATTTTAAT
Organism: Spisula solida; assembly: GCA_947247005.1. Classification (NCBI taxonomy): domain Eukaryota; kingdom Metazoa; phylum Mollusca; class Bivalvia; order Venerida; family Mactridae; genus Spisula; species Spisula solida. The sequence continues at coordinate 37,943,803 of OX365957.1, read as the reverse complement.
TTAAAGGATTAGTTGATGTATTAAATGTCATATTACGCAAGAGTATTACTTATGTAACTGTATCAGAGCGATGGGATGAAATGCGTGAATGAATCGAATGATCGAATATCAAAGATGACAGACGCAGTTTTTCATCATGTTTGTAAGTTTATGTAGGCGCCTTACCAAGTATGTTTGATTTCTGTGACACTGGCTACGTTGGGGAAGTTAACCGGGAAATTACTCGATGTTCGCCGTATAGACCTGGATACAGTTTAAAACCCATTGAAAAAAAGTTTAAAAATGATGGCTTGAATAACATCTCCCTTTATTACCAGATAAAACAGTTGCTCGTATGTCTTACTTCATAAAACATTAAGTCAAATTTCCTGCTGATATATCAACTATGTTTCACTTTTATACAATATGTCCTAAATGTGATATTTTGTGAGGGATGTTAGAAATGGTACCAAGACCTAAAACATATCAACCATGTTTGTATATAAAGTATTTATAGTGTTTCAGATTTAAGTCACTATCCTCTGAGGTTAGATGGGATAAATGTAATGTCTAGTCGCAGAACATTGTGATATTTTAGTGTTGTTAAGTGACAGTTATAGGCAATAAAACCGGTAAGAGATTTATGAAGTGGTTATTGTCAACACAAGCTACATCGAATCTCTCTTATACAATGTAACACAATTTCATCGTCTGCTGAAACAAATGAGGCTTCTTATAGTCCTATGTATAATTGTACGGAATATTCAGAATAAGAGTATAATTGGAATAAACCCAATTTGCAAGGAGCGCACCTCCGCTTAAACATTCAACGAAGCAAATTCCATTAACCATTGTATTACCGGTAGGATAATATCAAAAATACGTGATTTAGTTCTAGAAGAATCATATTAAGTCGGACAGGGATGGCAGCACTCAACCTGACCAGCCGAGCACAGAAAACATACAAGGCACAATGCCCAACACACAACCGAAAGAGAAAATGATCCACCCAAGTCCCAGCTGTCTGAATGAACTAGTTTCAGCAAGCAAAAAGTTGAATGATCAAGCTGAATGACCAAACTTCAACAGTAAAATGGTTGAAGTACCTAGTCAACTGTAGATTAGTTAAACATATTTTTATATCAAAGTGAATAACTATTCATATTTAATAGTAATATTTATGGCGAATTTCATGAATATGAATTTAAATAAACAAATCATAAGTTCATGAAGCAAATCTGAAATGCATGATATTATAACACATTTAATTGCAAAAAATTGCATTTCGTAAAGTTAAATAGGCTATTATACACACACTAAGAATACACAAGGAAATTACATTCAAAAAACATAGAAATAATACACAATGTAACATATAATTATACAATTTATTGATTACCCAAAACTAACTCACATTAAATACATTTAATAGTTTTCAACAACTACAAATTTGTATAAACTAATGTTAACGATTTAAAGGTGTGTGTGTAAAAATATTGTAGCACAAGACAACCAAAAGCCCAACAGAATCGATGTAAGACTATGATACCTTCTTTAATTAAACAGTACCAGGATATAAAACTCTGTCAAGCAGAGCTGAGCAAAGTCCTCGTGTGTCTGTATAGATTACTGTGAAGTTAGCTGAAGGCCACTAACATCTGGTTATTTATCATCGGATAATACACAACTTGTACATTCTCATTCTCTTTCGATATGATGACATATTTCTAACCAAGATATTATTAAGTCGGACAAGGAAGGCAGCACTCTACTTAACCAGCACATAAAACACTGAACTTAATATACAAATGTACTTCAAATACAAAATAACATGATGAAGATCTATCATGATGATGATGAATAACATAAGAACTTGAACAATAAAACATCATTTCAAATAGAAAAATTAAATGACATTTATCACACACAGCTTTTAGTCTGGGCGTTGGTAATTGTTGCGTGTAAGCGATTACTAAAGAAATTTGAAGATACGTATGAGCCCCGTCTTCTTCTAGGCGCATGCAAAAAAGAACAAAACAAACCTACAAACGTTCGGCGAAATTCCTGACTCATTGTACAGTACAGAATAAAGTTAATACCGTTGTTGATGAGAGCGACAATGTCCATAACGTCACCAAGGGGAATGTATATGTTGTCAAAGAATTTGTTCAAATATAAGCTACAAAGTATCAAAACACCCTGTGGCAACTCCGTGACAAGAAAGAGAACTATTACAATGAGTAACATAATTGTTGTTCTAGAGGGATCTTGTTGTCCACTTGTTGTCCCAGTAAGACGTCGTCTTTTCTTTATCGTATTTTTCAATGTCCGCACTAATAAGCCACCGTATACCATTATGAGCACACAAGGAATAATTTTCGCCAGTATACTGTATGAAAGAAGTGATATCATTTTTATAGGTTTCGTATCCTCAGAACCTATCTCCCAGTCTTGGAACACAAATCCTGTAGTATTGTCACGAAATTGGACTTCAATTAGTTTATGACTTAAGTAGTTTGGTACCATTAAAATGACTGACACTAAAATGATTAAAAAGACGATGAACCTGGCTCTTACTAGTCGTTTAATCCGTGTAATACTTCCTTTGGCGGGTGAGCGAATGTAATAATGCCTAAACATGGCCACCGCAACCGCCAGCCATATAGAAATAGTATGCGTTGTAGATGAAAAGTTCAAATATACCAAAAGGAAGTTCATCCATGCCCAACTGTTTTTCTCGTACGAAATCGTGTATGCAGAAAACTCGCAATAGAAATGATAGGCAAATGGCACATATGACGTCATCGTTGCTATATCTGCTACAGCTAACCATAGGAGTAAACAGTTTATAGGGGTTTGCATTTGTCGTCTGGTTAATACAACAATGTTGATTATATTCAACGGTATTCCTACTATGCAGATAATTAAACTAGTTATACCGTGCCAATTGCTGTACCAGTAGCTAAAACTATGAAGCCCTTCTAGCTGAAAAGGCTCCGCATCTGTTGAATAGTTCATTGTTTCAGCAATTAGTATTTTCCTTTTATCCAATTAAGTAGTCCATAACACTTCACTGACCGTTTACCAAATCGATGGTTAGAGAGTTAAGTGTATTCCCCAAACGTTTATTTGGTTTCTTCAAACAATTCTGATACAAGTTATACACATTCAGAGGACCTTCTTTAATGATTTACATCGTTTCGTATTGGGATTTAACTAACTCTCCATCGGTGTGTCTGAAGTTGTAATTGACATAAGACACCAGCCTTATACAAGACTTGTGAAATTGATTAAAACTTGATTTGGTACATTAGTCTGTCATTGTGAAGAGAATGTTGGGGACGTTGACGCCTGCTTAATGTCAATTGTTACCACAACATCTGAAATTTAAAACATCGATCAAATTAGAAAGGTGAATATCCTATTAAACTAGGCACAATGTCTGAGAGAGTACTATCAAAACAATTTATTTTGTACAATCTTTTTAAACATTCGGATAGGGAAGGTAGCACTCAACTTAAACATCCGAGCACAGAAAACATGAAAACATCACAAACAACAATTACACAATGCCAATCACCTAATTGAACCAGAAAATTATAAAAAAAAATTACACTGTGCATGCAACAAGTAGAGTAACCCTTACAAAAGTTGTATGGCAAATTTCATTGCAATAGCATGACTAGACCTCTTAAAATAAAACTTGAATAATTTCTGAAATAAGCAGACCAGCAAACAAAATTAATCATGTTTTTGCATACATTGTATCCAGTTTTCGCGATTATTTGTTTTTAAAAAAGTATATATAATTAAAGATGCGAACAGTTTTAGCAAAAGATTCTTCTGCATTCGCTATAGTTTCATCTGCATTTTTAATGATAGTATAAGATAGTATTAACTATTCATTACAATCGTGATTTTACAACATGAGAAGATTCTGACACATCCATTGTAAGCCTGTTCGTACTATTTGATCACGACGGTTAGACGCTTTCAAAACTTCTTACGTATTGGGATTTTTAAACTTCCGCTCAGCTGAAAACCAGGAATCATCTTAAGGGTTTGACGTCGCGGAAGTGTAATATACGTAGAGTATAATAATTAAAAAAATATGTCAGTACACTAGTGTAATAAAGCTTGTATTGAGTATAACCATTAAATAAATAATTATGTCAGTACACTAGTGTAAAAACGCGTTTATAGATTATAACCATTAAATAAATATGTCAGTACACTAGTGTAATAAAGCTTTTATAGAATATAACCATTATATAAATATGTCAACACTAGTGTAATAAAGCTTTTATATATTATTACCATTATATAAATATGTCAACACACTAGTGTAATAAAGCTTTTAAAGATTATAACCATTAAATAAATATGTCAGTACACTAGTGTAATAAAGCTTTTATATATTATAACCAATAAATAAATATGTCAGTACACTAGTGTAATAAAGCTTTTAACGTGACGTATAGCTAATAGTTCAAAGAAGTAACCTTTTTGATGTTTCTGTCGGAAAAACTATCTTGTAAAAATAAATGTTACATTGAATTGATCAAACTCGTTGACTAAATATGGAAATACACGAATGTACTGCCCTCTATTTACTAAATGTCTAGTAAACTAAACCCAATAACCAACAGTAAACTTTATGAATTTTATTCATAGCGAGTGTAAATTGTGATAAAGTTACAATCCATAAATGTCAAGAACAGTTCATACTTTCCGTTCAAATTTCCACTTCGAAGTAAATACTTACATCGGCGATTTTCGTTCAAAACCCTTCACTCAATTGGCAGTGAAAACCAATACATTTTCCGCTGAGCCGTATACTCATTCATACACTTAATGTTAATCTAAGACATTGGTAAGGAGAACTGATGGTGTTTATGTACGAAAAGTTATATGTAAACAGATGACTGACGTCAATAAATGAGTTATATAGAATCTGACATCTAAACCGTAACCTTAGGGAATACACTATATAATGTTTATAGCTAAAAGTGCAGTCACGGCTCAATACTTGTTTTCCATTTATAGTCAATAACAATAATACATCCACCACATAAAAGGAATATGACACTTTATACCAGGACAGAATGTTTTATGATCCAGTGAAATTTCTCATTTAAGTTATATCATTTTTTCAGAGCCAGAAATAGACACATGCAAATCATACAAGTAGTTATGGACGATTTGTTATTAACTGTGTGCAATATTGTTAAGGCACTCCCTGGGGTGAAACATGAATAAATAAAACAATCACACGAGAAAAAAGAACATATTCGATGTGACAGTTGTGCTGAGATTAAGACAAACATGTCAAGAATGTAATATTGAATGTTGCTGAGCACCTAGCAAACACTGTTACGATTGATGGCACGTCAAGCAGGAAATTATTTCCATGCGCCAGCAAATATAATGCTTTATATGGTAAGTCAGAACAATTTATTTCTTTAAATACACATACTAATATACGTATTGATAGTATAGCGTGAAGCTTTATGATAAAGTTACCAATCAAGTCATTACTTATTATCCTGAACATAATCGTATTGGTTTATGACAAAATGACCAATTGAAAAGGCACAATGCCATAGCACACGGTATGAGACCTCGCTTAAGCTACCAAGAGTAGCTAAAATATTAATAGATTAAGACCAAAAAAGAGCGTGACGACTTCTAATTCTTCGATTGAAACTTTTCTTCGCCCATTCTGACCAAATGAACTGGTTGTGATTTCAAACATACATGACTTTTGCAACTGTCTAGACAATGCACATGTTTTTCTCAGCAAATATGATTACAAATACATGGTAATCAACGCCTGTGATGCTTTGTTCGGCTTCAGTTTTATTAATGATACTAGTATTAAGCTTGTCTGAAAGTAATTTCTTGCAATTCAAAGTAGTAATTCGTAGTAGTAAATTAGTGTTCTGTTTTGTTAATGAGCTTACGTTTGTCTGGAATAATTTCCTGCATTACAAACGACACTAAGTTGAATTTAAAAAAAAGAATCTTGTTTCTCTACCTTTTCTAATCAACACAAAATACTGGAAAATGGTGCTAGATTTGATTTTAAGCGCTCCAAAACCGTCAACAATAGTAATTAGCTAACTTAAATAATAAAGTCATTAAATTTAATTATTCGCCGTTTATATTTTCAGAGTCACTATCATGCAGAGTTAGCTTTATATAACCCACTGTTCTATATTGTACCTTTCATGCTTTGTTGTTTCGTCTGTGTGCTGCATTCCCTGTCCGCTTTGTTAGTGTATTTTACTAAGAAAGAGATAATATTAAGTCACACAGGTAAGGCAGCACTCAACTTAACCAGCCCATCACAGAAAACATACAAAATATAAAAGGCACAATGCCCAACTACACAAGTCAATGATCCACCCATGTCCAAGCTGTCCAAAAGCTGAATAAACTAGTTTCAGCGAGCTAAAAGCTGAATGCCAAAGCTGAATGACCCAGTTCCAATAGTAAAAAGGCTAAAAATCATTATATTCGTATGTAAAATATAAGGTGTGTTGGTATGTATGCGTCATAATATTCATGTTTAAAATAAAACAATGTCCTTTGGAGCAGATGTGTTTACTTACACTTATTGTCGGCTTGTATTGATGGTAAACCACACATCTAATTATTTAGTTAACAACTCCAACGTAAAAAAGAAAAGCTTATACAATGTATATTAAAATAGGACGTTACATTTATGCGCCAATGAATGAATTATTCTTTGATTCTATATGTATATAGTACAATATGCTTATTATAGATGGACACGGATACTATACAAGAAAAGGGTGTTTTAATATTACATCCACCTTCATTACATATTGCCCACAAAGAATTTATTCGTCGATATTGTCCGGTTGTATAAGTTTCCGTCTTTTACGTTTAACTTAGTACATGTGTAGTTAACACTATATTCTGTCATATCAGTAAGTAGTTGACATACGTCATTAGGTTCTCTTGTATAATCAGGGCATCTTATGATCGACTGTGAGATTTTCTACGACAATTCCCTCTAAATGAGGAGAGATTATATCTTTTGCGTGTGCAAAGTTGAATTAGTGTTAATAAATATAGGTACGGTCAACTGTATATGTTTCCGTCGAGTATTTACGTCAGTAGTTAACAATAGTTTCTGTCATTTTGGTATGTAGTTGACATTTTCTACGACAAGCCCCAAAAATGAGGGCAGATTGTCTATTGCTTGCGCAAAGTTGAACTAGACTTAGTGTTAACTAGTACAATATAGGTACGGTCAACTGTGTATGTTTCCGTCGGGTCTTTACGTCAGTAGTTAACATTATTTTCTGTCATTTTGGTATGTAGGTGACCTTTTCTACCACAATGCCCTCTAAATGAGGAGCTATAACATATTGCTTGCGGAAAGTTGATTAGTGTTAGTAAAATATTGGTTCGGTTAATTGTTCGCCATTTATGGTTGCACTACAGTTAGGAAGCGGTGTGTAATCTATAAAATCACCTGAAGTCAATGTATGGGGTTTTTCTTCCTTGTCCGACTTTTTTATTATCTGCTGACTGGCAAATCTGGAATGATATCAGACAAATCATATGATTATGATGCAAATATTTTCTTTCAAGAACATAATCTTATGCCATTTTTGTTAAGATGTAAATATCATGTTGCTGTGCTGGTACATAAAACGTTAAATTACTTGTCCCCAATATATATGTCTAATATTCTACAATTGTCAACAAATAATGTGTATTCTTTGTGATCTGTAACGAATATTACATTGTACATCCTGTTTGTAAATCATACTTTACTAAATTAACTTTCCAGTATAAAGCTGTGACAATATGGAAAGCTTTGCCCAGTCAAGTTAAAAACACAACGTCAGAGAAAATGTTTAAATCTATATTAAAATCTTACTTATCCGCAAATCTAACAAAGATAAATTAAAAACACTCGGATTGTTGCTGTTTACCTATTATATCAGGATCTTTTAAATGTCAGTATTTACTGTTTTGTATTGTCTGCCATTTTATTGATGCTTTTGAATGTTTGTATATATTTATGCTTGTTTTGTTAGATGACCCCATGGGAGATAAGCCCTAGGCTTAATGGGTATATCATCGGCAAATAAAGTTATTATTATTATCATTATTATTAAATAAAAGCTATGCTCTGCATAATTTATGTAATACCTTCCTCTCAATTTTAACAAACTAACTGAATGATGTTTTAAATCTATTTCATCAAGAGCTGTTTTAAAATGAAAATCAATGATTCATCATCAGAAGACGAATAGATCTATTCATCATCAGAAGATGAATAGATCTACACGTACATGTTCTAAAGCTTCGTTTTAGACGGTAACTAGAATCATCACAGTATTGATCAGGGGTGCCTTTAGGAAGAAAAGTTTAGAGGTATTACAGGGTTACATTGTCGTTGCAAGGTTCTGTGTATAAGATAAAATACATGTATGTTAAGTCAGATCTGATAATTTCCTATATTATATACAATGCCCTAAATTTCTTCCTAATATAACTAAGGGCGTCCTAATGAAAGCTAATACCTTAAACGGAGTGCAATTTATTAGGAAAAAGATGAAAATAAGAAAAACATGAATTTTACAAAGGGCAATACCTCTTTACATGTTTCAAGGCGGAGTTCGCCTTTGAGTAGTGGTGGACTTTTGACGTGATCTTGTGTTTAAACTTTAAAGTTTTAGTTTATATCTCAACCAGTTTGCAAGTTATGAAGGAAAGATGTGGACGGACGGACAGTGTGATAACTATAGAACACCTATACCTACTTATTTAGTAAGAAGCGATATGAGAACTTGTTTATTCTGTGATTTAATGGTTCGTCTCTAGACATTTCCTAAGGCAAGTACAGATAACTAATTAATTAAAGCCATCGAAATATTTCCAACTTATCGGATTGATGTTTTATATCCGGATAACGATTAAACAGACAGTGATGTCCTAATTCAAGTTATGACTAACCTAAGACTGTTATTTCGTATTTAAGACTGTTATTTTGAATTTATTATATGACTGTAATTATTATCTGTAGGTGTAGATTGATAACAGAAACTGTATGTTTATTGCTACATAATAATACAGTAGGATGTTCTGTAAAAACCGGCGTTCTTATGTTTCGCTCTATCACTTTGGCATCTCACCGAGATGAAACAATATTAAGTGTTTGTACGACTTTTACGACCAATCAACAAGCTTGATTTCCGTCGTCTAATCCCTGAAGAACGTTCTATTTTTCAAAATAATGCGTCTTCACCAAGAAGTAATTTGTAGTCAATGTACATGCGCACATAGACCGCGCCTCTTCGTGAACATCGTGCAAGCGATAGCATGTGGTTTTAACAATGAACTATTAATAGGTGGTATCAGTAAAGAAAACAAAACATCCTACACACATCCTATAGTCGGAAACCCTCATAAAATGTGGCCGTCCATTTGACCATTAACCGAGATTATTTTTTAATTTTTAATGCGTTGACCAATTTAGAGGCACGCAAGCAAAACTCGTGTGGCTTTTGGTTTTAACAAGTGTGGGTGGGACAAACACTAAGTCGGTTAGAGTTTAAAACGTTTTCTTCAAGATTATAAACCACGCTTCGCTATCGCTTGCTAAGGTTTAAATCTTTGAAGAAAACATTTAATAAACTCTAACCTATACATGCTAGTATACAATATTACCAAATGTGCTATAATTAACAGATACTGTAGCGCACAGACAACCTAAAGCCACACAGAAACGACGGCAGCGCCTAGCCATCCACGCAATAGAGATGTATACGCGTCAACCGATGTGAACATGGAGAGCGGATGAGCGGATTAAAAACGAGGGGTGGTCTCAAAGGAACTTTAAAATAACATAAAGGGGTAGAGCCACGAAATGTCAATTTGGCTCCAGGTCTAATTTCTGTGAAATGACCATGTGCTTACAAAAACTTATGTATTTGCGTAATTTTAGTATATTGTTATTGTAATCATGTCAACGGATAAAAATAAAAATAAAATATTAAAAGGTAAATTGAAATTTAATATTCGAACTTTATTCAGAAGTTTATTCAGAAGTTAATTCGAAATTATGGTCACTAGAGGTAAAATACCATTTTCCCAATTTGCACCTGCGAGGGTGTCAGAAACAGTCGTAGACCAATGCTATGGACTATAATCAAATCTAATCAACTAAATCTTATCAACCAAATCGAATCGACCAAATCAACTTAACTCTGACTCAACTCAACTCAAAAACTCAACTAACTCAACTCAACTTACTCAAAAGCTCAACTCAACTCTACTCAAAAACTCAACTCAACTCTTCTCAAAACTCAACTCAATTCGACCCAAAACTCAACTCAACCTGACTCAAAAACTCCACTCAACTCAAAAACTCAACTCAACTCAATAACTCCACTCCAGTCAACTCAACTCAAAAACTCAACTCAATTCAAAAACTCAACTCCACTCAATTACTCAACTCAAAAACTCAACTCAACTTAAAAACTCCACTCAAGTCAACTCCACTCAAGTCAACTCAACTCAAGTCAACTCAACTAAAAAAACTCAACTCAATTCAAAAACTCAACTCAATTCAAAAACTCAACTAAAAAACTTAACTCAATTAAAAAACTCAACCCAATTCAAAAACTTAACTCTATTCGACTCAAAAACTCAACTCAACTCAATAACTCAACTCAAAATCTCAACTCAACTCAAAAACTCAACTCAATTCAAAAACTCAACTCAACTTGACTCAAAAACTCAACTCAAAAACTCAACTCAAGTAAAAAATAAACTCAACTCAACTAAAAAACTCAACTCAACCCAACCAAATTAAATCAGGTCAGTCAATCAATCAATCAATCAATCAATCAATCAATCAATCATAACCATGGTTACAGTTTTGATAAAAATATATTCAATTTGTCTTTTTGGTAAAATACATGAACACTTTCACGGAAATTAGACATGGTAGCAAAAATGTCATTTAGTAGCTATGTAAATAGAAATGTAAGTAATAAGTAAAGCGTTCAAAGAAAGAAGAATAAGAAATGTAATACAAGTACATGTCATGAAGTAATACAATGTCATATTTGAATTGAAACGAACGCGTGTACAAAATAATGTCCGCGTCACATCGTGAGGTGATCTGAATTATTAAGTCTGAATATTCACATAAGTTATATTTCCTAAACGCAATTCGATGCGAAACAACGATATATCACCATTAATTTATAAAAATGCTTGTCAAATATTGCCTTATAGTATTATGTATTATAGTATTTTGAGGCGTCAGGGGTATCAGTTAGGGACAGCAACCGTCAGGGGTATCATAGTGGTTCTTTCGTCTGTTCTGCCTCATAACCTGACTGCATCGAACTAGTTTTGCAAAATGCATACCTAGAATAAGGTAAACAACGAAGTTGGCCCCATAAAACAGCAACATGCCATGCAAATCGGCAGAAATTGGAAAAAATGTAGACGGGTCGTCAGGGGTGCAGTAACCAAAACCGCACTAGAATCGAATGTTCTCCTTAATCACAGGTATTTGAAGGGAAAATGGGCTTGGGTCTGCAAGTATCGATAGGGCCGGATACAGTGGGCTAGGTGATTTCATTGAAAGCGTCTTACAAAACAAAGAAAAATCAAGATTTACTAACCGAAGCGACGAAATTTACACTCGAAAAACCGTCAGGGGTATCACTTCCGTTATATACGTTATCCCTATTGACATAGGTTGAGGTGTATACATCTCTATTAGTCAGACATAGGACGAACCATCCACATCCCCAAAACTTGATATTTCAAGCAAGCCTATATACTCACTCCGCAACGAATGACACACTGTGGACTTCGAATTCTGTGCATAATTAGCCATACAGGGAGGTAAATATGAATGATAACAACACTGAAGTGAAGTACGGGGAGACTTTTTACAGCCGCCACACAGCACTTAACACCTACTGTAGTGATAAGTAAATACTGTAGCTCACAGGCAAGTATTACCTTAGCGCGTTTAATGTTCCATGTCTCTTTATTAAATTTATTGAATCGATCCATTTTACTACCAACGTAAATCCCAATTGAGATTTGTAAATACTCAGGTAATATTTCATTCATTATGTAGCACGTGGTCTTACTCAAGCTACTAAGCACAAACAGTCACGAAATGCCCGTGCTGTACAACCCGTAATGTTTACAAATTGTCGATCTGCCCACGCATTTATAAATTGTCCATACATATACTGTCGGTTCAATAAGTAATACTAATGAGGGAACTGTTCCATTCAAAAGAATAGGGGAGGCAAATGTTTTATATAATAAAATAGATACCTTCAATCAATAGTATAAGACTTGAAAATCAGTTTTCACATCGTCTCGTTAGTTGAGTGGGTAAGCATGCCGCTATTATGCAAGTAATTTTGTTCAATCTCGTCACTGGTTCGACACCCATCCAAGTTACTTCAATTTTTAAGTTTTTTATATCTTTTTACAAGTACCTTACTTTTTATTTGTAACTAATATAATAACATACACGAAGTAAGGTATGCAATTTACGTAGATTAATTTTTGTGTTATTTCTTCATTCTTTATCAAGTCGTATTTCAATTATTTTATTTTTATATACAGTACAACACTCATACAATCGTTTTTAATATATTCACTACAACATGAAACTTTGATCACTTTGAAGTATCGATTCATTAAAACAGCAGAATAATATAAGACTTTATAACATGGATACATGCAATAAAGAAGTTGACCGAAGTGAGGATCGAACCTACAACTCAGAATAAAATAGAAACTTGAAGGTAGTGAGGGTTTATCCACTACACTACCGCGCCTTTGATATATGGAATGAGAATTGCACACTATTTGATATCGACCCCATATAAAGTTTACCTGACGGGCGAGTTTATATTTATAACTGTTCTCATTTGACTTTGAACGTACTATAGCCTATTTCAGAATATAATAGACATATCCGTTAAACCAGTAGGGCATTTACCCCCTCCCTTCCCCCTTCACATGTATAAATTAAACTAAAATACCGGTATGTAATTGTTATTCACACCATGTCATGCTTTGTAATATTATATTATGTGTTGTAGTATCTTGTGTTGCTGTAGCAACGAGAGCCAATAAAGTAATGTTCTGTTCTGTACATTTGAGTCATTTAGCCCACAAAACATTTTTTTAAAGCAGTCTTAGCTGCACAATAACTTTTTTTAAATGTTGTCCGTGGAATTTGTGTCATTGTCTTGGTATCAGAATAGTCGTTGCACTTACATGCAGATAAACTGCAAACATTATCTTTCTGTTAGTTGATAATTAACTCTAAATTACTCAAAAGTTCGACCTTAAAGAATTTGAGTGTTCTTGATCTCCTGACGAAGACCTTTTAGATTGTAATACAATTTACAATGAATTATCAACAGTTCTAACACGATCCGCGGATTAATCCACATACACATAGAGAAAACCGAAGCATGTATTATTACCGCAATAAAACATGGTATTAAATTGGCTGTTACTATTTACGCCCCGTATCACGTGACATATTTATGAATGAATGAACGTAAACTTTATAGTAAAAACTTCTACGAGTCGCGATGGCAAGGCAAGTTGCACGTGAATCCAGTGTTACAGCTATGACGCATCTATTTTTAGAAATTCCAATTAACTCTCGAAATAAAGATTCATAAAAACTTCTGATAATCAATTCATTTATATTTTTCATTTTATAAAATAGATACACTATACTCGTGTTATTAAAATTGTTTTAATGTTTAAAATGTGTTATTTCCTTCAGAAAATTACGAAGGTCGTTTTCGTTAACGAGGGAGGTAATTGTACCAGCTATTAAAGCCACTCAATTTCACCGTTGAATTATGTTCAACGTCCAATGGGTAAAATGGAATGCGCGCAGTTAAATAGTGCGGTTTATTATACCTCACTTTTTTCAGCAATTCAAAAGTCCCATTGCCCCAGAGAGAGATACATTATGACTGTCAACCCTCGAAACAGAATGTCACCCTCGGCTTCGCCTCGGGGTGACGTTCTGCCCACGGGTTGACACTATCAATGTCACGCAGGCAGGCATCTGATATTTATATAATATTATCGTATTTAGAATCGAAATAAAAACTCTGTTCTTGTATTTTGTCTGTGAATAAAACACGGGCACTCGTTCGGAACTCCTGCCCATGTTTTATTCACCGACAAAATACGCGAACAGAATTTTATTTCTTAAACAATATTGTGATCCGATTACTTATCTATCAATACAATGCCTTTTATACAACTGAGCGAGCGGTAATTAACATTTGCTATTTGGTCTATTACTGGTATTACAATATACGTATTTAAGCTAAATAAACTGTACTAGTAAACCTCGGACACTAGGACGCTAATTTCAAAGTGGAAATAATCAATGTATTTTTAACATCATTTATATTTTCGCAAGCTAAAAAGGAAAATACATGTATAATATTCGACTAAAGTGTCTTCTTGATCAACAAATACTTGTTTAAGTATATCCGTTGAAATTGTTATAATTTTGGTGAAATGCTATGTTTAAGTCAGATTTCCTAGCGTACCACTCCACCGAAAATTTAATAAAAAAAATATGATAATACATCGGACAGGGGAGGCAACACTCAAGGCACAAAAGCACCCATGAGAAAGATAAATCACAGACTACAAGTACAAGACACAAGAACAACTACAAAATGAACAGTCTGAGAGTTGATGGCCATTTAATTACAATTATTGTCAAACTCTATAATTGGTATGAATTGAAATAGAAATGTGACTAATATACGAAAATTCTTTTTTTTTTTTTTTTTGGAACTGACCTACGCCAACCCGTTTATTTTTCAGTTAACGTGAACAATAGCAGCATATATATATATTACAGATATAAAGAATTACGATGCATGTATATAGATACCACAAACAATACACAGTAGTTAGTTGTTGGTGTTTGCATGCATACATGAGTTAAGTTGCTTAAGGAATTGTTTTAAAAATGCGTATGGTATTTTGCGTTTTGCATATACCCCAGTTAAAAAATTTAGTTCCTCTTGTAATATCTTAATTATTTCACATTGTTTAGTTCTCTTGTCACTGCAAAAATGGGCTTTATATATAGAGAAGCCAATATATGAGAGAAGTATTTTTACAAAATGATATTCAGCGAAATTTATTTTGTATCCTATAATTATATATTTTAACTTATTGGGCGGTTTGGCGATGCCACACGTGTTAAGTGTGTTTAATATGGTAGCCCAGAAGTTGTTTAGGTAGTTACATTCAATGAAGAAATGTTCTAATGTATCTGGTATTCCACAATATTGACAATTAGGTGAATTTAGGATCTTCCATATGTGGAGTTTTTGGTTGGTTGCTATAATGTTATGTATTAATTTGTATTTACATTGTATATTGTTTTACTCTATTATCTATCAGGGCTTTGTTAATAATAAAGTAAAAATCTTTCCAACTGGTTTCTAATCTAAACTTATCTTTCCAGTATTTGTGTAGGTATGGTTTAATGAATTTGCGTTGGGCAATGTGCTGATAAGGGATCTGTTGTTAAGGTTTATTAGAAGAAGGCTGTTGATTGTGATGTGTTTTGGGGTTTTCACTTTTGTTTTTATGGAGATGTCAGATTTAAGAATAGTTTTCCAGCTTGTGGGTAGTGCGGATTTTAGTTTATGTATTTCAGAAATCCAGTTATGTTTGTCTATTAGTTTTTCTAGAATATGTCTAGGGTCTATTTTGCCATTTTCGTCCAGTAAATCGTTTACAAATATTATGCCTGAGTTTATCCATGAATGGAAGATTAGACTTCTTGATTTATGCTTTATGTGATAATTACCCCATAAAACCTGTTTTCGGATTTCTGTAAAGGTACATGTATTTTCAGGAGTTTTTCCGTTCTTAAAATAAATCCATGTTTCTAAAAGAGATTTGTAAAAATCAGAGACAGGCAGTTTTATTTTAGGTAGCGACTTAATGTTACCGATGTTCATTCTGAAAATTAAAAGGTCTTTGCCGTATTGATTAAGAAGGTGTGAGGGTATTAATTTCCAATTAGCAAATTGGTCGTCAGTAAGAGCTTTGACCCATTTTACTTTCATGGTTTTTGCATAAGATTCCACATCAATCATATCTATACCCCCGTCTAATTTATTTCCTATTAATGTACGTCGTTTGATTTTTTCAGATTTATTATTCCAGAGAAATTTAAAGAATAGTGTGTCTAACTCATTGATGATATTTTTTGGTGTTTCTAAAGTTTGCATGAGATATGTTAGCTTTGGAAGTAGGACAGATTTTATCACCGTAATTTTTCTATAAAATGTTAACTTTCTACGATTCCAAAATTCTATTTGAGCTTTGATGTTGTCGATTTTCTCCTTCCAGTTTTTATTTTTACAAAATGCTGTATTGTGTCCAAAATAGACGCCAAGTGCTTTAACACCATCTTTATTGAAGTGTATATTAGAGAATTCTTCTATGTGATTACCTTTTCCTAGCCATAGCCCTTCAGTTTTTTTCTTATTTAGTTGTAATCCTGAATTCTTGCCAAATTCTTCAATCAAAGATATGGCAATGGGTATTTCAAATTTGTTGTTTAAAAAGATTGTTGTGTCATCAGCTAACTGTGATATTTTTATATTATGTATTCTGAGAGTTGATGGCCATTTAATTACAATTATTGTCAAACTCTATAATTGGTATGAATTGAAATAGAAATGTGACTAATATACGATAATTCAAATCATACAAACTTATGCTTTCACGGCCCTAAGTTAAATTCGGGATGAAAATGTTACATTTTGTATACTTACTAGCAGATTTGGTACCTTTTTTGAATTTGGTTTTCATCTTAGAGATATAACTTTATTTCCTTATTTGTACGTCTTGACAAATAACTATCATTATGAAACAATTCCAAAAAAGCAAAAACCTACCTACACATTCCTAATTCACTTGGGTCGGGAAGGGGAAACAATGAATATTCGGCCGGAGAATTTTATTCCGGTCGGTGACAGTCGTATTATGTGCTCTGTCAAAGGCATGAACCAGTATCTCTTGAAATGTCACTCTTGGATATAATTACAATACAGCACGAACCTCCTAAAAGCAAATCAGTTCTATACAACGATAAGTGATTTGCTTTTGTCACAAGTACAGAATCACAAATGTCTACGTTTCATGTAAGGTAAACAGTCTAAAAATCCTATTGTTTACAGCGCTACCTACGTCATTGTTAAATGTCAGGAAACGCGACGACAGTTATCCAACAGACTGCGACCAATGCTCTCACAAAGTAAACAATTAAGTAACAAGAAATAAAATTCTGTAGACTTATCTTGTAAAAACATTTTCATTAGACATGAAAGCCCCTGTTGTTCAACCAAGTTTAGGAGACACACGATGTCGGTGTTGTGTTGAAATTATTGCTCTAGATAAATATGGCATTCTGTAATAATGTCGTACTGGATGACAAAAGTACCGTTTATGTTTGTTCACCTTAACACATATACATTTGACATAGACTTATCAATATTTCGTTCTTCAGCATTCAACAGAGGAAGACAAGAAGAGGATATCGAGACCATACATAACCTGCTAAATGGAGCTAACTTTGGGGGTAGATGTGAGGAACAAAAATATACGTGAACAACTAGAATAACACACGGGACGTAAAGATAATAGGGGAAAGATGAATAATTATGGGCGCTTAGCACACCACTAGTGGACGATCTCAACATGCATGAGGGGCAAACATCAATCTATATGCGAACCAAGATGTTTGGAATCCTGGTCTGCGAATACACATGTTTATGACTAAACATTTGCTTAGTTGTTTTAATAATTATGTAGAGTCTTTTTGTAATAATTATGGTTTACATATATATAAATGTACAGTATATTCATAGACCTCAAAAAAAATAAAATCGCTGAATTTTCCAAGACAGAAAGAGGAGTTTCACTTATTTTATTGACGTTTTTGGTTGAACCCCTTTCAAATACAGTTATATATATTAATTTGCCACAAACATACATTCACCACTATTAACTCATTCATTACTAAATGGTTTAATATGAATTTAATTATGTTATATATAGTGTAGGGAACGTGAATTTATTTTGGGGAATATTTAAAACTCGAATTAGAGACGTGTTTATTCAAAATTGGAACAGTGAACTTCACAATTCATCAAGAGCAAAAACATATAGCCTACTAGCCGACTTTCGTTTTCAACCATACTTAGATATTATTACTACATGTACTTATAAATTTAGAACATGTCTCACACGATTAAGGGTCTCGGCCCATAAATTAGAAGTTGAATCTGGACGATGGCAAAAGCAAGCTAAAGTACCATTTCATGAACGCAAATGTAAATATTGCAGCACCTTTGAAGATGAATTCCATTATGTTTTAGAATGTCCGTTATATCAGGATTTAAGAAAAGTATACATCAAAAAATATTATTGGAAAAATCCGATCGTTTTGAAATGTGCACAACTTTTGAACAGCGAAAATCAATGTACGATAAAAAACTTATCATTGTTTGAGCACAAAAGTTTTGAATTAAGATCACTACTATATTTCTTATAGTCCCAATTCTCCCCTAACCAGCTATCATCTTTTTCTGTTATACACACATGTTCGTATGTATTTCTAGTTAAACTTTAAATTTAATATGTGCAAATTTATTGAATTACATATATAACTCATTAACAAATTTGCAAATGCTTATACATATACGTATATGTATGTACACTGTTTATAATTATGTTCTTGTTACCACCATTGACATGCTATGTTTATATATACTCGTATGTTTATGGAATGACAGGCTAATAGCTTTTTCTGAATAAAAACTATCTATCTATATATATATATAACTTGTATTACTCATTTGTTTAAATATTAAATGGGACGTATCTTCTGTAACGGTTTACTTTATCATTTAAAATATTCTATCATGATAATCAGAATTCTACTGATCCTCAACATATTTTCTGGTACCATACATTTGTACATTTGTAAACAACAAACGTGTCTTTGCTTGTTATTGTTTGAAGACATGTACTTATAATGATAGTTTTATGGTGGATTTTACATGTTTTCTTGTTTTTCTTGTTTTCCCCCTTTTCCGTTACAGGAGCTTACAATTAAAAGCGTCATGGGTTTAGTTCGTTTGTATATTAGCCTTAGACAGAGGACATTCACTTCATTAAACAAATATCTTGATGCTTCTACCATGATCATTGTGCAATTAGAACGCCTCGTCATAATGAGAGAATACTCGTTATGGTGTAATGTTGTCATTACCAGGCGGGTCGGGATAAGTCACGACAACAGAAAATGACTAGATTGATCGAAAAACGGTGCCTGCCATTTTCAAATAAAACATAACGTTTTGTTCCCTACACACATAGACACTTTCAAAAAAACATTCTTTTCAAATTGCTTGTCTTCCAACAATAAGGCACCGCTGCATCAATATGAAGGTACTTTGTTCCAACTTATTTGAAAAGCAAACACAGACTGGAAGGAACTAGAATCTCACGTTTAACTGTGTTGCCATTGGTAGAACTTATATAACATTCTATGTTCTAACACAATAGCTATATTACAACATTTTCTTGGTGACCACAATGTCCTTCTTTGTGTTTTATGACATATCGATGTCGATCTTGCATGGTATGTATGAGATTGTTTAAGGTTTCAAAAGACACACGTAATCAAGCAAAATGTAGACGATGTCGAAATGACGTCATGGTTTTAGGTACTGGATATGTGTAGATGTGAGAACCCATTATACTCCAGAGGTTTTCAATAGGATTTAGGTCTGATGAGTTCCCTGGCCATTCTTATTTGGGTATAAGATGGGAAACATTCTCACGAAGCTATGTCTGGGTCCTAGCAGAGGTATGAGATGGGGCACCATCCTGCACAAAAACAGACAACCTGGATCAAGGGTGAGGCGCGTGCTCGTAATATTGCCAAGATAACATTTTCTGATCATGGCTGGTTTTAGCTCTTTTGTAAGTATTTTGTCCACATAATAGTCAGATGTAACAGTTTTACCAACAGGAATGATATGAAGCTTAGTGAGATGAAATGCACCTATGGCTTCCCATTGTTTTGACGCTGCTTACAGATGGAACGATACCCATACAACATCATTTTGTTTGTTTGGCTTATGTAAAAAATATTTTATACATTCATCTGAGAAGACAAAGTTCTCCCAATTATCAGTAGATAGGCTGAAGGCTGACAATGTCTCTTTCTAGGTAACCAGCTTCAAACAATGTCACATCTGTGAGCCTAAGCTGAGACTTGGATAGTTTTTCAAGACCACCGCCTTTAGATAAAACTGCTGGCATAGTTGTAGTTTACAAAATCGACAAGGATGACGTCGTGTGCTTGTATTCTTGCAAAGGATAGCATTTACACGATTTAAAGGGAAAGGAAAGGATAGTTCTACAATCATGTCAAATTTCAATACTGTATATTGATTGGTATGGAATTTATAGAACTTTTTTAACACCCTGTATGTTTGCAAGGTGATTGCTATGGAGAGCCAAGTGCGAAACTAGTTAAAACCCCTGTAACTTAATTTTAGAATCATTGTCTGAATATCTGTGGTACATTTTATTCTCAACTGATTGCTGATGTGGTTTTATGAAGTCACATTGATACTGTTTATTGGCTTGTTTGGGTTGTTGCGATAATCGCCTGGTCTAAAGCGTTCGTACTTCACAATGCTAGGCGATGGCCTTGTGTAGTAGTGGTTCCAATCCACCTATAGTATCAAATTATTTACATACTATGTTAATGTCTTTATACAGCATTGAATCAGACGTATTCAGCAACATCGTTTCCTCAATTTGGACAATACTTATGTTTGAACAATTAACTTCAAGAATGCGTCTTCATGAATGTTCGATTCTCTTGACACTGACTACGGTAGAGAAGTTGTTACTCGCTGCCCACCGTTCAAATCGGTTGAAATATGGCTGAAAGTGCACGGATAAAAAGGTTCAGAAATGGCGACTTAACAACTTATATATAACCATTTTGTCCTTAAAGGAGCCATTGCTCGTATGCCTTACTTAATAAAACATTAAGCCACATTTCTCCAGTATGGTATTAATAATATATTACATTTAACTTTTTTCCAAATTATGAGATTTTCTGTGACATATTCAGTAATGGAAACAATGCCGTATATACGTCAACAATGTTTGCACGAATTAAAAGGTGATTCAGATATTGTTGTCTTTATTTTTAAAGTCCTGCAAGATCGGATGTGTTAAATAGGTTGTGTTTAGCGCAGAACTTAGCAGCCCCGGTGGCAGACAGTTACAGCATTTGCTAATACGTGACTGTGTGTGGTATATGTATTAGTAATGGTTACAACACCATAGATATGTCAACAATGTTTGCATTTAAAATGGGGTGTAAATGTTTCTGTCGTATGATATTGGATACGATAAAAGCGTAGTCTTTGTCACAGAACATAGTAAAAACAGTTATAGCTAATAATCACGGGAAAGTGATTTGTGAAGTGGTTATTTGAGGAATCGCTTCAAATCATTTGGAAACACGATTTTACTTTCTGACGAAGGTATGTGTCGGGTAAATTGGAAACCAGTTTAAGTCAACTGAGCTTTTACATTTATGATTTGAAGAGGGTTTCTTATTTCTTCATGTAGTGTTTATCCGAAACGACATTCATGAAAACATTAAATGGTACACAGTTTCGGTAATTGTACAAATAACAAACACAGAAATATGGAATGCATTATATATGTATATGTATCCAAACATTGCAATAAAAGACGAAGTATTTCGTAAAAAGATAATTATAATAGAGCTGGCAAGGCAGCACTCATCAGAAACAGCAAATCACGCAATACTGAGCAGCCTTCAATCCGGACAAAGTGACAGAAGACGAGAACATATGAAAAGGCCGACCCACATCACAAGGACAATCCACAATTCATTAGATACAGTGTACATGCACTTTTGAATGAAACGAAGTAGCCTTATGCTGGACAACGAAATTGCAGAAACAATAAATGCACGTACAAAATAAACTCAGTTGCAAAAAAAGGTACATTGGCCAATGTTTGTTGTTATTTTTTTAACTATGAAGTGGTCAATACGTGGGTTGATCGGGAAGTTCGTGTAATTTTGCTGTAATTTGTGTTCAATTGTGAATAAAGAATAAAACAATATACATACGAATATTGTATACAGGCTGTTGCGTATCTACTCCGTATATGGCATATATTACTTCGTTAGAAAGGCCATTATTGCCGAACTTTAAATGACAGGATTAAAAATAATTCATTATTTGAGTTTGATTACCAACTTAATACCACAGTATTATGATGAACTATATTTAGATTCGAGTCAATAGGGAAATAAATATCTATAAAGCGAATGCATCCATTCATGATATCAAAAACAAGAAAAGAAGAAGAATAAAATGGCTGGAAAATGTCGTTTTTGATAAACATGATATCGTGTATTGACTTTGTCTACAGATAACAATGGAATTTGGTATATGCATTCTTGATTATTTAAAAGACAGGGTATAGTTGTAAGAAATATACTTAGAACATATAGGACATATGTATAGGACCATGCATTTTTAAAGACATGATGAAATTAAGCTATTTTTGAAATGTGTCCTTTTCTGAACTTTTGTGCGACAATTTAACAGCGAATAAGGTGAGATTATGCATGATGATATGATGATATGATGATATGAATACAATTGTGTAGCTATTTAAGTTTACTGAGGCAGTAAAATCTAACAACACAAAAAGTCATGTTTACATAGGCGGCATGATCATCTGTCAAACTTCTAGCAGAAACATCGTGTATTCAGACGTCAGTTATGTTTCATTTGATAAATTGGATGAGACATATGAACATTAGATGTGACATACGGATAAATTGGAAATTGTTATCAGCTCGTATCTTGTCATTAAGAAAACAAAAACATTAATCAAGCTTTATCTGTGTAATCTAAAGTCGAGTTTGTCGACATTAGTTTTGTGTCAGACCACGATGTAAAACATCAAGCAGCACGAGGCTTACACCAAGACATCCTACGTAATTAAAGGGTATTGAGGTGAAATAGACCCTTAATTAAAGGACATTGATGTGGAATAGAACCATCTGTGATAAAAATCTACTGTGGCTCGGATATTGTTGACATTTTGTCTAAATATACAGTATTGTATAGATCAAAAACGAGTATTAAGCGCTGCAAGCACTTTTAGCTTTAGCAAAACATCGCCACCTAGCGGGACTAGTTTTTGCGGTAATAATGACGTTTACGTTCATTTTAGGTCAATACTTACGTCATTAAAAAGTGAAAAATAAACGTTCACAAGAAAATCCACGATTAACAACCACATCCACCTTGATAACGTAATGACATATTTGTTAGAATTCGCGTAAAATTCGTGTAGTCGGTTATACGAATTCGTCGTACCAAAGGAAAAATAAAATTGTATCAGTAATTCCCTTACTTTGCGTTAAGCAATAAATGGCTTCTCTTCTCCCCTAATATCGTACCGATTAATTACATCACGAATAAGGTATCTAGAGTGATTTATATAATTGTAGAACTTGTCTTAAAACGAATTAAAATAAAGCAGTTATATTCGCCCGGGATAATTGTGACGCTTACAAACGTACACTGGATTAGTCAAATGATGTAAAAAGGGGTTGACAAATGACCCACGTGAATACCAATTAATTAGAAAGAATAAACCTGTAAAGTAGTCATAATGTTATGGTAAGAGTGTTGTCTGGTTCCTGGTGTTTTCAATCTTCACAGTCTAATGTAAGGTAAGATTTGTGAATGGGAACCAGACTAGTTTAGAGTGTTGTTCTCGCAACTGATTAATATTTTTTAATATTTTTGTCTCAGGTTCGAGACCTATCTTTGGCGGGATATTGAATTGTTTTTTTTTTAGTTAAATAAATAAAGTTGTATTTTATTTAATAAAGAATGTACGCATCGTCATAATGTCAGACCTTATTCTCTTCTCTTTATTTACGAGCTTTACACTGAGAGAACAATTATAATAAAAAAACACATGAAAATAATATTAATAATAAGCATACGACAGGATGGAAAACACAGGTTAAAAGTGCCAGAAATAGAATATATGGAAGAAAAAGAAATTAGGAAGATATAGATGAACATAATAAAAATAATGAAAAAAGACATCTCTCTTGATTCTAAAAAAGATTACATTAAAAATTCATATTGTTTAGACTTAACACATCTACGCCAACCTTCCTTACTTGACATTATTCGAGCACTAATTTTAAGATTTAAATATTCTATTTATTCTGGAGATGATTTTATATAAGTTTTTTTGAAACTTGTTTTCCTATCCATTGTGACTTATTCCAAGTTTGTTTGTTATATGTTGTATGACTATTAAAAATAAATACAGTATTAACTAAGTATGTATTCTAATTACCATATATCTTTTCTTGAAAGTTCATTTCACCTTATTAAAATCCAATTATGTTTTTAACAGTTTATTAGTCCGTTTTATATACACATTTCCAACAACTTGTTTGGTATACGTCCGTTCTTACACTACTCCTGTATATGTCCTCCAATAGATGCTTCAACCATGGATATTGGAATTAGAGTCCTCTTCAGTAGCTCTCTAAGCCCACCATTCAATATCCGATAATAAATCTACTAACCAACCAGAACCATTTTAATAAGCAACTTCAGCTATATAATAAGCATTTATCAAATGCTTAGTAATAGAAAAAACACATAATGAAGTTAACGCGCCTAATGAACAGTTGTCAATACCATGCTCTTATATTCTCTGAAATATGTCGATATCTTCTCCGTTCTGGTCATTATTGGTGCCACTTATTATTAAGAAATAAAGTATGAAAACCCGTTGTTTACCGGCTGTTATACAATGGTTTGGAGTTCTGATGCGTACGGCCTTCGTGGTTAATAACAAGCGTCAGAACGACAAACCATTGTATAACAGCCGGTATACAACGGTTTTCATAGTTTATTTCGATTCTAACATGATTTAAACCCGGAATTATATAAACAGTCAGTGTTATTTTGCGAGATCTATGTTGCTTAGGTTACTTGTTGGCGGCTGTTACGATTATCTGTATCATCCCCAGTATACTATACTTCAAACAATAATCAAAATATGAAATAAGAAAAAAAAATTCAACATCAATGGATATTTATTTAATTAAATATCATTTAAGTATTCCTTACTATCAAATAGTCTAAAATACGCAAAAAAATTTACAACGATAATAATACAATATCACGTGATTTCATTCATAAATGTCCCGACGTGTAAAAAAGAACAGTCGAGTCGAAAGTAGTTCAAATTTCCATTGTATATCGGCCGATATACAACGCTATGATTTGTTCTTTGTCTATATAGGCAAAATCGCCGGTTATGTTAGAATTATCTCAATATGGACAAGCTACGGTGATCTACACTTAACCAATGTTCTAACTACACCGACTATAAAATTGAATATCTCTGGAACCGTTGTATTAATTCACACTATTTTTTGAAAACAAGTCTAAATTGTTAGTAAGGTGTTTTTGCAACCCAATCTGTGTAATATTGAGCACCGAGGCATGACGATATACAATATCGATTTTTGTGCACGTGCTATTGAATGTTGGCGGGAAACCCATTCCACGTTGTAGATCGCTTTTTAGTCGTAAGTCCTTTCAGACAAACAAATTAGGGTTCTTATGCCATTTGAAGAAAGGACCAGACATGTTGATAGTTAAAGTAGTGGTTCGTGTTGACGGGGAATATATCGGCATATGATAATCTTGTTATCTTTGGTTTTAGAATATGGGTATACAATTCAACCACAAACATTACCAGTTCATCATTTGTTATTTATCTTATGATATCAACATGAAAACACCAATAAATTGTCGTTTTTAGTGTAGGGACTGAAACCAAAAGTAAAAACAAGTGTCAAGAGTGTTTTATCCTCTGTAAGATCAAACCACTACACCAACGACCCGTAACCTTGACCCTTTGTTCAAATGGCATACTAGTCATGTGATGTTTTTCTGATAGGACGATCAACTAAGAAGCGATTTACAACGTGGAATCGAATTCCCGCCAAACATTTCATAGCACGCGTACAAAAGGGGATATTGTACCGTCATGCCTCGGTGCACACCATTCCACCGAATAACTTGTAAAAACATCATAATAACGTAGACGATATCGATTTAAACCCTTTTACAAAAAATCACGTGGTTCAATACAAGGGTTCTAGAGATATTCAAATTTAAATTCGGTGTAGTTAGAACATTGGTCAAGTGTAAATGCCGAGCATAGCCTTTATTTGCCAGTCAGCTTTTCTGCTTAAATATTGCAGGCGTATAAGTGCCCCCCCCCCCCCCCGTATTTGAACCCGGCTCGCTAGATTAGCCGGCCCGGCAAGCGCGCTAACCATTGAGGTACCATTGAGCTAGTGATTGATGTCCACCTCGGCAACATGAGTGTATATGTGCGCGTTCGATCCCAGGAGTCATTAAAACAGTTCTGATTCCGATCTCCCGAAGATCTCATCTAAAATATTGGCATGTGTCTTAAGTTAATTTCCATGATAGGCTGGTCTAGAAATTAGCATCAGAAAACAGAAACATTATTCTGATTGTATTACAATAAAACTTTAAGTTCTCGAACTTCAGATTTTACTCACTGAATATAGACTCTAAATTGAGCAAAATCGCAATTTGAGTTGAAATTTCTACTTGAGATGCTTCGGGAGATCGGGGCGTGGTGTATGTGTAATTATTTAGGCCTTTCGGTCAAGGATAACCCATGAAAGTGCAAGCACTTATTTCCAATGGGGTCCGGTGTTTTTGCTGAAGGGACAGCAAGTAGGAGGGAAAGAGTTGTGATACAAGGAATCCGGGTGCCTTACCCTAGTTCGTTCCGAATAGAATGTATAGCACCGATACACGCGAGACTACCAGTTTGGTCTCTAGTTGGGTGGGAAACACTGGAAAGCGTTCCAGAAATGACCAAGTGTCCCGGCCGAGATTCGAACCAGGGACCTCTCGATCAGTAGTCAAGTGCGTAATCCAATCGACCAACCTGCCACCCATTGGTAGAGCTCCATTGGTTGGGACTCAACATACAAGTGTATTTCATGGAATGGTTTACTAGTATTCAATTTCTATCCCTTTTATGACTAAGATGTGGTCAGCAAGATTGACACCATATTATCTAATGGACAATCCTATTAACCACATTGCATTGTCGTGTAGTGAGTGTATCTGTATGACAAATAACCAAAAACTTCCTCTCATGAAATTCAAACTGAATTCGAAACAAACTGCGGAGGGTACGGACAGAACATATGAGTAAAATTAAAACACGAAAATACATGTTCAGCGAAAAAGGAATAAAGAATATGGAACAAATGTAGTGTTTCGTGTGGGTTTGATGATAAAAGCCTGAAACTTTACATGGTGGTAGTTGAATGTATCATATATTGAACTAACACCATGCAAAATTTCATGCTTTTATGGACCTAATTTAAAAAGTCCTATATGGCCGCCATTTTCAAAATAGCCGACATGGTACAAATCTCAAATTAGTTCACGCTTTGAATATGTCTTTCAATGAGAAATATTTGCCTCAAGACTGAGTGACGTAAATACGTTGGCAGCTCTTTCTAAAAACAAACAATCACCAGTAACAATGAAGATAACACATCAACTGTTACAAGTCATATCTTGAAGCAACACAATCTTCTAGAAATAACATTGCTTTAATTTACTTGTCAAATGAGTGTGTGATGCGTAACTGTGAGTGTGTTGTTCGTTTGTGCTTGTCACTCTCGCTTTCAGCCTCACCACTGGATAGCAGCTTGCTGCGAAAAGGAAGCCGAGTGCGTAAGCCTTCCCTGCCAGTTATAGCCTATCTCACAATAAGACATATGTGGCCCAGAAATGGGATCCTCCAAGAGGTGACAGACGGAAATTGGGTACCCTGTGGCCCCAGGCTAAACCACAAGGACTAAGAGGAGGTTTGGCCCCTAGATGCACGGCATGCTAGGCCCACTATCAAGTGGATATGGCCTGGTGTCTGCAAACCAAACCCCCAGCTATGGGTTAAATAGCCGGACAGAACGGATTCGTTAACTACAGCGAAAGTAACCGATCTAGGGGAGAAAACTCTAACCAAACATGGGTAGATCATGACTTATTAGCCCAGTAAGGCAACTGATCTAGAGAATGGGAACCACAAACAAATTTCCCATGGTCCTCCAAGTTGGTGGTTGAGCGTAAGGCTAATAACCTCACCTCGTAAAAAAGATCATATTACAGAAATCAACACAAGAAATCAACAAACAGCTGGGATCCACGAGATATCGGGCTGCACAGGCAGCAGTATGAATGGTCATGGTGAAAGCCTATATCGGGAAGCCAGGAGCCGAAATCTCATGGATCCAAAAAAGAAAATCAAAATCGGAGCATGAAATGTTAGGACAATGTACCAGACTTCGAAAACTTGGCTCAAGCTGAAATTAAAAAAGGCTGATTCTACAAACAAACCTGGAAGAAAAATCTTCGTTGTGAAACGCCTCAGAGAACCAGAAATAAAACTAACATTTACTATAGAACTCAGAAATATATTTAAAGCTTTAAAAGATGTGGGCAATGAAAATAACCCTATAGAACAGAAATGGGAGAACATCAAAAAGGTTTACCAGGAAGCTAGTGAAAAGACTATTGGATATCGCAAAAGAAATAACAAAGATTGGTTAACAGCAGATATAATGAAAGCAATAGAAGAAAGGGGAAAGCTAAAAGAAAAAGTCCTCAGCACCAGATCTACAAGACTGAGAGAACAAACACAGAAACTCTATAATTAGAAGAATAAAAAAGTAAAGAAAAGCACAAGAAATAACAAAAGGAACTACCTCGAGGAGCAAGCTGAGGAGGCAGAAAAGGCAGAAACAAGGTGAGATCTAAGCACAGTCTACAAGATCACAAATACACTGTGTGGCAAGTCAAAACAACCATCACCAGTGAAGGACCAGGATCGGAAAGTACTAGCAACTGAAAGGGAACAGGCAACACGATGGGTTGAGCACTTCAAAGCTGTGCTTAACAGACCGGACCCTACAGTCTTATTTGAAGGTACAACACAAATGGAAAACCTAGATATAAACACCAATCCACCATCAAAGGCAGAAATATCCAAAGCCATACAGTCACTTAAAACAGGCAAAGCTGCAGGCATTGATGGAATTCCGGCTGAACTACCTAAAGCAGATGTTGAAACAGCAACTGAAGAATTACACAGTCTCCTCAACAACATCTGGGAAGAAGAAAATATACCAAACGACTGGACAAAAGGTCTTATTGTAAAA
The DNA here is from genome assembly GCA_947247005.1 of Spisula solida. Lineage (NCBI taxonomy): Eukaryota > Metazoa > Mollusca > Bivalvia > Venerida > Mactridae > Spisula > Spisula solida. The sequence goes on along the minus strand of OX365957.1, from coordinate 37,914,309 downwards.
CTGGATAAAAAAGGTGATCTTGGTAACTGTGACAATTGGAGAGGGATAACACTATTATCTGTCCCCAGTAAAGTTTTCTGTAGAATACTCTTAAACAGAATTAGTGAAGAATTAGACAAAACCTTGAGGCAAGAGCAAGCTGGATTCAGGAAAGGTAGAGGTTGTTTAGACCAAATGTTTACCCTAAAGAACATCATAGAACAATGTATTGAATGGAAGACACCCTTATACCTAAACTTTATTGATTTCAAGAAAGCATTCGACAGCATAAATAGAGACATATTTTGGACAATTCTTTCATCATATGGAGTGCCTGAAAAGATAGCAACCCTCATTAAGTGCTTCTATACCAACTTTGAATGTGCAGTTCTACTTTACAACAATACTACAGATTTGTTTGCTGTCACTTCTGGAGTAAGACAGGGTTGTATCATCTCACCCATCCTATTCCTAGTAGCCATCGATTGGATCATGAAGAAAACACATAACCAAAGAAGAGGTATAACATGGTCCATGTTTACAACTCTAGAAGACCTTGACTTCGCTGATGATATAGCACTCCTGTCATCCAAACTGAATCAAATGCAAGAAAAGACAAATCGCCTTAGCCATTATGCAAGAAAGTTGGACTACAAATCAACGCCAAAAAGACTCAAGAAATGCGCTTCAATACCACACTCAATACAAGACTATATGCTGAAAACACAGAAATTGATCAGGTTGAAAACTTCACCTACTTATGCTCACTTGTCAGAACCACTGATCCAACATGCAAAGATATAAAGAACAGATTATCAAAAGCACGATATGCATTCTACAGATTACATCAAATTTGGAAATCCAAGCTGTACAGCAGAAAAACAAAAATAAGAATATACAACAGCAACGTCAAGTCCATTTTGCTGTATGGAAGCGAGTGTTGGAGAGTAACCAAAGCAGACATGCATTCACTGTCAACTTTCCACCACAGCTGCCTGCGACAAATCTGCAGAATATTTTGGCCAAACAAAATATCCAACAAACAACTTCTCGATCTGACAAAGTCCACCTGCATCACCCAACAAATACGACAGAGACGCTTTCGATGGTTAGGACATGTCTTCAGAATGCCAGGGTCAAACAATACTAAAGTAGCTCTTCGATGGACACCTCAGTGAAAGAGACCAAGAGGAAGACCGAAGACTACCTGGCGAAGAACAATATAATCCGAGCTGAGAGAGATAGGACCATCCTGGGGTGAGGCAGAAAACAAAGCGAAGAATAGGAATAATGGAGAAATCTTGTGGCGACCTTACGATCCGAACCGGATTGAAGAGGATAAGTAAGTAAGTTCGTTTACTTGTACTTATATTATTGGTCTGGCACATATGTAATATCTGCCTCCATATGATATCTCGATACTTTCTTGTAAATTGCATGCCATCGAATGGTTCTGAAATCATGATTTATTGTTTGCTAAAGTATACGGAAAAAATTTCTAACTAGACATTTTTCAAATGAAATAAGTTTCTTATTAATGTTCCCACTATTCAGTAGCTAATGCACACTTTTCAGAAAAATGTATTTGATTTATTTGCAAAATCAGTCATGCATGAAATGCACTCATTCTATGATGATGTTGTGCGTTATATCTAAAATTTCCCTATTTTCAAAATTTTGACAGAGCACTTATAGATCTAATTTGTTTTGACTGAAACAATACAAAAACACAAACTATGCGTTTTAATTTAGTAAATAAGGTTGTAAATGCATTATTGAATATTACCTATTGCTAATGTAGTGGGTAGGGTAACAAATTTTGTTAAGATAGTGGGTGTTTTTAAGGAACTTGTTGCTGTTTTACCAATTTCATATTTAAAAATATATTTTTGATGCATTTGAAGTTACTTTGTATAAATGTCTAGTTAGAACATTCGTTCAGTGAATGGTATCCCCACTATACGTAATATTACAAATGCTATTTAAGAGTCACAGCATGTGTGGCAAATTTTGCTATAAGACTACTTCCCAGCCAAGTTATGTCGCAAAACAGATATCAACTTAGGTAAATGGCAATATGTTTGGTTATTTTCATCAAATCACTATAGGAGAGATCATGTTTGTATACAAAGGGATTTTTCCACCAGCTAGCTATTGGTGAATGGCATGTTTTTATTGTTCATTCATCCAATGGATTGCTGGTGGGCATTTTGCCTATGGCATCTTACTGGTCATCGGCATTGTACTGAATTGTAGTCATTTAATAATCCGCGGTCAGCTGTCAACTCACAACCATTACGAATGTGTTCTTTTATGCACAATCAACTACATGTAGTAACTTCTTCATAAGACCGCAACCTACAGTTCGATTTGTTTATTTGAAGTTCCTGTTTAAATGACTCCAATTTGCAAATTCACCACTACGAACTTAGTAAGTAGTGGTAAAGTATACCAGTTATGGATGGAGTTTGATGTTTAGAAACTAATGTTTATATAGTAGCTTTTTCACTGGAGTAACAGAAGTTCTTAAACCATAAATCAATCTATTGACTAAGGGCATATAGTTTACAAGTCAAATAGTTTCACAGACCACTACTGACCAGTATTAACGACTTTACTATCGGATAATCTTACCTAATCGACGTGGAAGGGAGGGCGAAACAAACAATATTTTATTGATGGCCTAACAGTTTTAAGACACTCTACATTAATAGTAATGAAACAGATCCCTATCTTGATTCCGATCAAGCGAGACCACTTGACGTAACAGTACGAGCCGAAGTTCGTTGAATTCGTAAAGATGCGTCTAGACGGTACATTTTTTACAATAGTGTCGAGGATGTACATTTCACAAGATGTACATCAAGTCTAACGACTTTTACCATTATTCATTTTATATCTATTTGGCTTATATTAATGTATAATTTGATCTGAGAAACCTTTTTTGCGGAGACCGTACTAGCGACGTATATTTGGACTTTATAGTCTTCAACAACAAGGACTTATGAAGCACACGATATTTCCCCCAGACGCTTACAACTACAAATACATCTTCAGGAAATATGTGGTAGAAGAGTACTACATGAACAATACAGTACATTTTGTACACCAAAATGTACTGTCTAGTCTGTGTGTTTTGGGTCGGCGAATTGTACATGAAAAATCAGATCCTGTCCGACCTGGCTGTATGTCGACCTTCAGTCTTTACTGTGTGGTATGAGCAATCGTTTGCGCATTTGTTTGGTAGTTGTAAGTAGCGCTATCCATACTGCTTCGATCCAGCGCAAATATGTTAGGATCGGAATTGTGTTATAGTTGTGACTGTCAGAATGAACGTACTCTGTATTTCCCATGTGAACTCCGCATGAGCTTCCAATAATGATACACATATTGTTTTAAAAAAACATAGTGCTGTTTATTTATTGGTGTAGTGCATGAAAAAAGGAAACACCTCATCTACACACTCCTATGAAATACACCGGTACTCGAAGTGGGCGACTATCCGTGTTTGAATATACGGTAAATTCAATTTCCTCGCCACAGTTATTTCCCTTTGCTTGGAAACTCCTGATATTCCGTGGTCATAAAATTGTTTAATTTAGCAAAAAGTACTACTGACGGTCGGACAAGAAAATAAACGAAGATCTCTTACAAAGAACCAACTAGATATCGATATATAGAGGAGTTGGTCTAAAGATGTTTATGGAGATGGATTGGTCATATTCTGCGTAAACTGAGACATTCCATCACTCGATAGAGGCTACAGAGGAACTAACAGTAAAACATCATAGTTCGACGGCCAAGAAACACGTGGAGATGAACTTGACGTCAATGCAGGAATGGGGAATACGGGATATAAATGGACCAACTTGGAGAGGCTGGCAGAGAACAATTAAAGTTGGACAAGTAACATATTATATACATGTACCATGGCATATATTCCATCCCAACTATACTGATCATGGGAGATAAACCAGTACCCTTTCGGTATGTCACGACCTAGGATCGAACCAGACATCTCTTGCACTCGAATCACTAGGTTATAGAGGCTGATTATGGATTATTGTAGATTATAAGTAGATGGTGATATGAGAGACGTTGGTCGTCCCGTGGTTCATTGTGATCATTACATACCATTCGCAGTACACTTCCAGACCTTACTGACACTTGTCTTCGTCATGTGCTTGTCGTGGTAAGGGGTGTGTTTACAGTGTGAGGGCTTAGGTGTTTGCTATCATATCACATGGTACATTTCATAAGGCATATAACATTGTCTCCCATATCTTTATAGCAATTATATCATCAGTAATGAGGTGTCGAGAGTGCTAAGTAAGTATAAGGCATTTACTGTACAATATCTTTACAATTATCCATATAATATCACCACGTTACAACCATGTCAAACAAATGCAAATTACGTTGTATGAAAGTAAAACCGCTTGGTATGAGTTGGCCTATCCGTTCAATAATCATCAACAGGTATATAGGATCGAAAGACAATTATGCTCGTAAATATAGTACAGATAATTTGACACGACTCTCGACCTTCTTTTAGCATAATTTAACAGCTGATATATTGTCAATATTTATGATTTCGGTTGTATGTTGCCATAAGCCGGAAGTATCACGAAGACGCCCGAGGTGTAATACAACACAAATATAAAGGACCGATATTGCACGATTTGCTCGCGGAAATTTATTTATTCAAGGCATTAACCTTGTAATATATTCATCCATAAAGGTCAGGATCATGTCAAATTATCCGTGCTTTACATGTATGTTATAGCTTCATATCCATGTGATTAATGTACCAATGTATTACAGAAAAATAGATAATGTGGTGTTTTGATGACACGTTGATAACCCATGTAGTGAATGTAAGTAGCTCCCTAGGGAACTGTGAATGTAGTTCAGCATCAGGACAACAGCCATATCATACTGTGTTACGTTTACAATGTCGATATAAAACAATAAGTCGTGTATCAATAAGTCAGTAGAGACACACTCTATTTTACCGATTCATGAAAAAACTCATAAATATGGCTCGAAAACATTTAAATATTGAACTATTTAGATTGTTACTAATTTATTTCAGGTCGACTGGGAAACAATGTTTTACCACAGTTATTAATCATTATTAATCTTGGCATCTCGTTCCTGGTCATCATCTTTTATAGTCACAAGTTCAGTGCGTTGATGAACGTAATATTTATTACTGTTCTCATCCGTATTGTACCTGGAATGTTGAAAAGTGCTCATTATGGTGTTATTTTTTACAGTATAATTTGGCTTATCCGGAACCTGTTTTTACCGGCAAACTGTCTTAACCGACATGTGTTGTTGGTCCCAGCAGAATATGTATATGCTTTTATTTATCCTCGCCATCGGAAACGCATATGGGCAAGGCCAAAGAAGAATTGTCACTTTAGTTTTGGGGGGGATAGTGCATGGTACAGGAGATGCCCCAGTTCCAGAAGCATCCCTGTTTTACGTGCCTGGTGTAAAGCATCATACACGGACCTCGGTTCTAAAGTCTCCATCGAAAGACTGTTAGTATTTTTTTAAGTTATGTTAGGTGGGAAACACTGAAAAGCATTTCTGTTTTAATTAGGCTAGAGGCGTGATCGAACCAACAACATTCGGGTCAGCATTCAGTAGCTCTTACCACTGGACCACTTGACATCCGTATAGTACCAGCAATGTTAAAAAGTACCAATTATGGCAATATATCCAAACGACAAAGATATCAGAAGTATAAAATGCAATTATCGGGTAATATTCCACATATTTTGATACAGTTTTCATCTATGAACCACACAATAATTACTCTAAGAATGTTTATAGTTGTAAGATAGCTATGTAATCAGGAAGGGTAACTTATTATACTATAAGACAGACAGCGGCATTGATCTAATGATGCTTATCAAACTTTACGTAGTCTCGTACAAGGATTTTACGCAGAATAATGAGAATAATTATGTCACTTTTCGTGAGCATATCGTGCATTGACCGTTAAGATATGTGTTGGTTATATATATAGTCTTGTTTTGGCAGCTTGCATGAACATAGTACATGGTTCATGTGCAGAATTAATTCGCGAGCAAATCATACATGATATACCTCGTGCGTATTCGAACTCTTTCTCGCGTTTACACGTTTACCCAGAAAGCTGTTCTTCAAAGTTAAATATAGAAGTTATTAGCCAACAGTTCAATTATGCGAAAACAGAAGTAAATAAAAGAGGTTACAAGGATCAGAATATTTTGTAAACACTTTTAAACATTCATATGACATATGCATTTAAATAATATTCGGTAAGAAGATATTTTAATCAATAGCATTGGTTCAGAAGGCAAAATGAACGCCCAATGAAATTTACATACACTGAAAAATGTATAATTTTAAACTGTCAAATCATTTATTTGCGCGGTATTAAATTTCGGCGGATGAAATATAGTAATATTAGAACATGATTTACAAATCCATACCGGATATATTCTAACTGAAACCTAAGAATGTTTTACTTCTGAACTATTTAATTACATTTTACTTTTAAAAACACGTGGCCGTCCAAATTGAATGTTTCGAGGTAACCCAGTATCGATTGTGCTCGTATTATACTATATCGTAGTTGTATTTAAATAAATAAACTAGTTAATTGATTAATAATTCTAACACGATCTGCGGATTAATCCATTAAACAAAGAGAAGACCTGTCCATGTTTTATTACCCCCATAAAACATGGTAACAAATTGGCTGTTACAATTTACGCCCCGTATCACATGACCTATTTATGAATGAATGAACGTAAACTTTATAGTAAATATTTAACGGACCGCGAGTTTCACGAGAATCCAGTGTTTCAGCTATGACGCATCTATTTTTAGAAACTCCAATATACTCTCGAAATTAAGATTCATAAAAATTTCTGATAATCAATTCATTTATATTTTTCATTTCATGACATAGATACACTATGCTCGTGTTATTAAAATTGTTTCAATGTTTAAAATGTGTTTTTTCCTTCAGAAAATTACGAAGGTCGTTTACATTAACGAGGGAGGTAATTGTACCAGCTAATAAGCCACTCAATTTCAGCGTGGAATTAGGTTCAATGTCAAATGGGTGAAAATGAAATGCGCGCAGTTAAATAGTGCGGAATATTATCGTATTTAGAATCGAAATAAAAACTTTGTTCTTATATTTTGTCGGTGAATAATACACGGGCACTCGTTCGGATGCGGAAAATTAAATCACTCGTGCTACGCACTCGTGATTTAATTTTTCCGCATCCGAACTTCTGCCCATGTTTTATTCACCGACAAAATACGCGAACAGATTTTTATTTCTTAAGTAAATACTGGTTTGCATATGATTGTTGAAGACACCTAGAAGGTCTAAAGCCTGGGACCAGAACTGTGAATGCTTAGCCTGCCAACTTCACACACATCCATTAACTTACGCGGTGTGCATATAGGGTGCCAAGTTTAACTACCGATAAGCTACCCTTAACATGTGCATTAAAACACTTCGGAAGGAAATACCTCTAAAAGGAAATGTCCACGTGACGAAATTAAGGGGTAGACCAATAGAGTTCGAAATCAAGGATTTTTTTAATCATTTGACAGTATTGGAGTACGCAGCTTAGCATCGATCGAGTATAGAATCGGCTTTCCATAGATTATATTATCATCGCTCTGTATCTCCACCATGTGTTCATAGGGAAGTACATTCTGTATTTTTAAATCATTAATACCAGTGCAGGGGGTGTAAAGTAAGGGATCATGACCGGTTGCTATGTTCTGATTATGATGCCAGATTATGGACAATAGCGTCGAACTTTTTCGGATATCGCTCTTGAAGTGATAGTGTCGTGAAGTTGTTAATAATTCATGATGTACGCGTGTGATGTAAAAGGGAACAATGTGCAAATGATACTCCAGGTAAATGATTTATTTTGCTTGTTTTAATAGTTCTAACTATCTTGTCAAGTGTAAATCAGTCCAGGAAATTGTTTCTGTATTAAGGGCAGTGCAGGTTGGGGTTATATGCACCTATTTTTGCAGAACATTTACAGTGTTACTGCAGTTCTTTCACAACAAGTGCATGCATGTAACTCACTTACTTAACTTGATGGTGGCCCTCTCGTATTTTTTATTTATCTTGTAGTTATTAGTTCTTCGTCGTGTAGTCGGTTTGTTTATCAAGTGATTAATTATAAATACATCGTCTATATTTCCACAATGTCTTTATTTCTCTGATAACCACCATAAGATATATAAAACTATGTTTGCAATATTAATTCATACAATATTTATTTTTAATTAAGCACATGGCATGAATTGTGGTGTATTGTTTCATTATAACTTGTTTACTGTGTTACTCAGCGTATCATATTGTACGAATGTGCTATATTGACCTTATTTGTATTAATATTTATATTCCTATAAAGCCATATTATATGAAAAATTAGGATATCAAAGCCGCCATTTATCCGAAAATAACCGATGTCATTTATTCATAAATATCATTTACATGTATTGCTTTGTTGATAGTATATCATGCGCTGTTCCCTATTGTGGACCAGTTCTCCGGTGACTACTCTTTAAATTTTGGCAAAACTGAATTGGTCAGACCTGTTCAGTCCCTAAATGGCAATAGCTGGGTCCGACCATGTATAGTCTGCTCTTTTATATTTTTTTCAATACTTGACCCGACTCAGTCCTGTTCAGTGTTAGTGTTTTGGATGAAATCAATAATACATGAGATTGTTACAATCAGTCAATGTACAAAAGTACACTAAATATACTGTCGCTTCTAATGACCAAATGTAAAAATAATAGTGTCGACTCTTCAATGAGTAAGGTGATAACTTCACTTCCGGTAAGTAATTTAGTACTGCCACCCTCTTCGATTGCACTTACATCAAACAATGACTGTTGTTTTACGATAATACTTAGCTCTTAACAATTATTAGATACCAGTTTATAACCAGTAGTCTATTGGTTAAAGGCAACAATAAAAACTAGCCATCGACCAATAGCTCTCCGGTTGCTTAATGTGCATAATATTAAACAACACACTGGTCTATAGTGCACCGGAGATAACACTAGCCTTTGTTTGTACAAAAAAAAAGACAATTAAATGCATTTCTTGTGTCATTGTTTTTGTTTAATATTGTGCATATTCACTTTAAATGATATACTCTTTAAATCTACACTGATAACAAGCGGTCAGTGTACATAATGCATGTTTGTTTATTGATAAGTCTAGAGTTATTCCCGGTGAACAATAAATATAATTTAGAAGATGATTACAAAATTCAAGACACAATGGCCCTAGTTCGTATTTTAAATCCAATTACAATATACATTGTGTACCTACATAGAAGCACGAATATAAATATAAACATACAATTAAACTATAAATAAAGTTGAAAGAAGGAAACAATATACCATACACTATGGGTAAACAATAATGTTTTATAAAACATTTACATATATAACACTATAAAAGCCGTTAAAAACCAAATTAGATCAATTGAGTATCTACCCTTGTTTGATGATCCGCATTGTCTCGTATAATATGAACTAAGGCACAGCCTATTTTAGCGAATTTTATCTTAAATTGTTCATTTTTATAATTTTGTTCAATTCTCATAGCTCGCTGCTACATGTCAGTATTGAAACACAGCAGTAGACACTTGTCAGATGTCCTTAATTATTAGTAACATGATCATCCAGTACAAAATGATTGCTGATCATATGATTCATATATGTACAGTCAGTAGAAAATTTGTGACATTTTTGGGTACGAAGTAACGAAGCTGCTTTCGTTTTTAAGTTCATTGTATAACTACCTTGATTATGTGTATAATAATACGACTTTCCTTGTTTAGAACAAGTACTTTCATGGCGTAATCAGTTGATCAATTACTGATTCTATGCAGGCTGTCACATTCTGTGTTTTCTCTCTGTTTTCGGAATTTTCCCAGCGTTCCAAGATGGCGGTCGATCAAAGTGCTATACGAAGCAACAGAGTATATATCTCCCTTATTAAAATGTGTTCTAGATGGGCCTACTGAATTTTTAGAATATTTTTAAACATCATTAAAATATAAAAGAAAATTTATGAGCTACAGAATAACGCATTTTAGGTATTTTTTGTTATTCTATTGGCGGCCATTTTTCCGTATCTTTCCGTCACTTCGAAACCGTAACACAAATGTTCAGATCCAATAGTGAATTCAAACTCTGACCAAACCACGTGACACGTTGACTTATTGCGAAATTTATTCGGGCGCGGAGCGCCCGAGAATTCGCTATTACCGTATAGCGGGTTAATTCTTCCAGTTTATGCAATTCGCAGAAATTAATTCCCGATTTTCTCGCATGTCGCAGAAATGAAAAAAAAACGCAGAAATGAAACCTACCCATTTTAGGCCTAAATCGCGGCTTTTTGCCCGCAAAAAAAAACCCGCTATTCGGTATGCAGGAATGGATTTTGCTGATCAATTCTTTTCTTCTTGAACTTTCCCACTGTTAGATCGTGGCACTCTCGTCTGAAGACTCGTCAGCCGAGATAATATCTTTCATAAATCCATACAATGAATAAAAAACCGTCGTGTAAAAGAACTCATGCACATGCCTTTTTACAGTTATATACATCCCATATTCAGTTTGTGTCAGTGTTTAAAAATAAATAAATCACTCACTATGCCTATATCGCTCAAACTGTCATAAAGTCTATAGATTTTATATCAATACTTATAAGTCATATCCTTATATTTTGAATATAATAATTAAAAATACTATTTTTATTTATTTCTACGCGAGTGGTCTGTATTTATTTTTTGAGCTATAATTGATGAAAAAATTAAAGTTAAAGTACTTTTTTCAGTCTTGTTTTACTTTTTAATCAAAATTCGTTTGGCCTTTAGTATATTTGGAAACCAATTCGAACGTGAAATTTGGTAGCAATATCCCCTGACTCTGACTCTATTAAAAGCATCAAAGTCAAGACGAAATGTGTCTACTTTTGCTTCCCTTCAAAAACAAAAATAGTATTTAATTTCTTCATTCATTTCTATGAAACAAATGCAAATCTGAAAGAAAAAATGTATATGCTTTCCACGAAAATATATACACTTTCAGCAAGTGAGCCGTTTTTCCAGCACCCTGTGAAACCTTCGTAGTGGTTAGTATGCGGCTACAGTTCCAAGCTATCTTGTTTTCCGGGGTGCTGGAAAAAGCGGCCAAGTTGCTGATAGGGATCCTACAGTGCACAGAAAGGTTATAACTTTACCCTTCGACTGGCTTATAGTGGAAATACAATTCTTACGATTTCACTGCATATAGATGACTCAATATAATTATACTGATCATGATAAAATTTAAAATGTTTCCGTCAATGAAGAGGTCATCCCATGCGAATTATGTATGAAACTATAAATTACATTAATATCACTTGTCTACTGTTCAGTGATTTATAAATGATTTCTGTTAAAATATTTATAATGGATGTCATTATGCAAAGTAGATATATTTTGTTTTATTATGGTATGATAGAATCGATCCAAACTATTAGTTCATATGCGATTTATAAGATAATTAAAAGACACATAAAATAAGACGAGTTGGCAGTGATAGTGAATATAAAGCTTGAATTGATCACGAATCTTTTCACGTCCGTCTTAAAATTGCCATTCTTCACTGAGCGATTTCTGTTTTATGATCAATCGATATTACATCGAACATTTAAAGATATAATGGTGTTCCGACACTGAAGGACATTGCTAACAGTAGTTACCATGTGAAAAGTGGTTGACTTTATGTGAATGTTATTTTATATCAATTTCGTTTTGTAATCCACATTATTCTATGTGTGTTGGATTATAAACTTCTGAAGATCATAAGGTAACATCAAGTATAAGACATGTTGCTTGCTATGATTGTTTTACAGGCTATTACATTTAAGTATAAATCGATTATTCAGGTCAGTCACTTGTTTACATAAACTTGTGTACATAAACAATGGAATATGTCTTATTAATGTTTTACTAGTGTTTTAATGATATCATGTGTATACTAGTAAGTAAGTAGCTAAGTGAATAAGAATGGGTTTTTCACTGCCCTTTTCACCATTTAAAATGTTAAAAACAATAAAATATAAGTAAAATGTTTATGATATTGCAATGTTTGTATACAAGTGACAGACCTGAACAAACGGACTATACACATTTATATAACAATTCTTCATGTAAATGACGTGTTTTGTGTGGACATATTTTGGGCCATCATAAACATTATATCTTGGTGCATGTTAATGTTACACTCGGAAGTTCAAGAAGATGTTTATTCACTTCCGACAAAATAATCAAGAATTCCATGACTCGAAATGCCTTGCCTTCGGACCGGGAAAATAGTTCAAGTCAGCTACCTGTTTGAGACTTGTACTGTACATATATTAGAGGCGAACCTGATCGAGGTATCGAAGTTCCGCTTGTAATCAAATACAATTTGAAATACGAAACCATTATAAAGTTATGCTGTCCTCGGGAATACGAACATTAAATAATATGGGAGTTATGGTTAGCTGTTAGTTCAATTTAATTTCTACGATGACAGCGTTGACCACCACGCATTCACCTAAAATACACGTACAGTTGCCCATGTACATATTTCACGGTAGTAATCCCGACGCACCGCTTCTGATTTCCATCGTCAGAGAACTGTTCCGTTTGCACATGGCTCTGACGGAAATGAAAACCCGATGTAACGCTCAAACGGAACTAAGATGTAATGTATCCCGAGTTCCGCCAGAGCGTTACATCTGTTTTCAGTTCCGTCAGAAACACTTAAAAAACAAGTATCCGCAACATATTAAGAACATGTATATTTTTGTTGTTAAAGACACGCCCTGTAGTTGCATGTATGGGGGATGGAACAAACATTTGTAAATAAGAATTTGTTCAAATTTTGTACGTGTAGATCGAACAGAGAAAATAGAACAGACAACAGAGCATATAGTTTATTGATGTAATCTATGTAAACCACATTAAACTGAGACTCACCGGACTTGGACTAAAACTGTTTGGGGTCTCTAATAAAGACCTTCATTAGAGTATACATAATAATATAAATGTGGCCGCGACTGCGACTTTTGGGCTTACGCGCAAGATGACGTCGTTGAGTAAACGTCGAAAATAAACGAGGCATACAAAAACTCACACAATTTCTTGAATATTGACATTAAACGTCGCCACAAGACAAGAAAACGTGGATTTTTTAATTAATTGTTCACATGAGAGAAGAATGTTGATTTGTACCGATAGTTTAGTGAGAAGAAACGGACAGTTTCGTGACGGAAGTGGTTTTCTGGCGATCGATCAGCAGTCATCTCCCCTGATAATATTTCACGTCTGACACATTTCGGAAATAAAAACTGTTTATTTTGCCGTCTTAAGTGCACTTCAAACAGTTAAATGTATACAACAATATCAACAAACAAGGCTAGGTAAGTCCTGATCCATTTAACACTCGCTAGTTTGCCTGATTGATGAACAATTTGTGTTTTTGTCCCGTTTTTATTGATGTAAAACCCGGAAGTGGTTCGTTCATGTTTTTTACAAACAAAATGAGCGCTGTAAATTCAAATTTATATTGAATCATCAACGTGTACCAACATTCTAAACTATTGTATGTCATGTGTACGATAGAACTAGATATCTAATATTTATGCCTGACTGAATGATTGACCGTACTGACTTGCTTATATTAGATTTGATGATTTATGTTCATCGTCTATTTATTATTTATTTATTGTCAAGTTCAAGCACCGTCGCACTGAAAATCTGATATTGATAAACATGATATTGAGCTTCCTCTGAATAAAAGTGGGAGGAGTGTGGTGATTATAAATTCTCATAATGACACTCCCAATGTACATTATTGCTTTTGGGTTAACCCTTCAAAGTTCAATAACATGATTATGAGTATCTGTTTGTCATGGTGGTCTATGTTTAGTACATGTACTGTAGGCCTCTACTTGGAAACAACTGTGCATTTTCTTACTCAATAAGGTTTGTGTGTATGCTTCTTTATAGCCAATAGATATCTACAACATGTACTTATATAGAGCAAATTCAGTGAGTGTCACATGTGGTTGAATTTTACATGGATTATTGATTTCAAAAGTGAACATGAATGATGTATTAAAGCTTTATCAAGATCCTGTGAAACCAACTAGGTATCACTAAGAAGACACTTACCTGGATGCATGTTATTATGTCTCATGATACCACATTCTTGTATGCTTGTAGCTTCATATATTATTTTTTCCCTTTGGTATGACATGCCTAAGGGTCAGTCACAATATATTGCCAACACTCATAGTAGAACCTCTTCAAGTGAGCCTAATATAAGTAACTCTCTTGATTCAACTAGTCTGCAATAGGCTGTGGTTTCCCAAAAATCATTTCTTCTACTCTCAAAGGGGATAATCATTGTCCTTATTCAATCAGTTTCTTTTAGTGTAAATAATGTTTGCATTCTTTTTCAGAAACAATTCAGTGATATATCTGATGATAGCAGTATTGATGCAAGTGATTGAATATGAACAGGTATTATTATTATCTGTACATTATTGCAGGTTTTTGAATTTCATTATGAAGAATATTTTATGTATGTTTAATAATAAATGGAATTACTTTATTCTGCTACCTATGTATTTTTATTAATACTGTTAAACCTTTAAAATGTAAATGATTTCTACTTTCACTTTCTTTATTTTCTTTCAGTTACCTGTTATTATACCATTTTGACAGTTTATGTGACCATGCAGGACAATAACAGCTCCATTCAATGATGAATCCTTACAGGTATACATTTTGTACATTCAGTTTTGTAATGATTTATTATAATATTTACAATTAGTAGCAAACATTGTGTCTTACCTACTACCATATTTTAAATGCATTATGTTGTATTTTTGTTTTTTTCATGATTCATGTTGTATATATAAATTTTATTAACATGAATATTGGTTTCAATAACATGATTTTTGTACACCAATTATGGATTTCAATACAATATAAATCATGAATAAAAGTTTTATATCATTTACATGCATCGGATAAATTGTATTATGTAATATCAGACTCATTTTCACATTTAAGGGCACCACACAACTTCTGAGATATCAATGGACACAACCATGGCTGAAGAAGATACAGAATGATATTCAATATGAATGTGTAACACATGATTAATCAACTGTTCTCCTAGTGATGTAACAGGATTCATATTTAAGACCTAGTCAAACAGTGATACATGCACAACAAGATGTTGATCTGAAGATGGGTGTTAATCATAATGTCATTGTGTGTCTGAGCCAAATCATCCCATCACTGGCCTAACTTCTAGTTATGAATGAACATTGCTTCTCAGAACCATGACTATCTAGTATAGACATAGTCAACACATGATTAGAATTATCATACCAGTACATGGTGTGTTGTTTTTCAATTGTTTGCACTTACATTGTATTCATGATTTGGTTTAAGTTAAAAGCATAATTATGCTTTTAAACATTTATGTACATGTATTTATAAACTGGTTTCTAAGACACAATCTTTATCAAGACAGCTAGCATATCAAAGACCAGATTATAGACCAACATTTATTATCATTTCTGAAGTCATAAAGGACATCACATGCAACTTCTGGTGGTTCTCAGAACAAAGGCATTTGACTAAGAATGTCCCAACCCACAGGTTACAATATAATGTAAAATATGTACCATAATTAACATTTTCCTGACACCCTAGAACATTCATTATTTTCCATAATCGATCCAAAAAGTGTTCCATACTGTCCTTGACATTGGATTTGCTAATGGTGCACAAAATACCTTCACATTTTATTGTTATGGCCTTAACCTTTGTAAAAGGTGTCTTATCCTGTAATAAATACACTAATATTACATAAAACAATGTTATAACAAAACTATTTAGACAATAATTTATTAAAAACTATCTGAAAAATACCTGAAATTTCTTTAAATATTGCTGTTGCTATGCAGAATATTCTATGTTGCCAAGGAAACTATTAAAGGAAAATGTTAAAATGTACACTTTAATTAATTGTATGATAAGGGACCAGTAAATTGTAGTAATGATTTAGATGTTGTTGTGTCACGTTTTAGAATTATGCTATGTGTTTACTACCATAAGCGGTGTTTAATTGGAAGAAGATTGATAACCTATCATTTATTGGAAATCATGTATTTAATGATTATTGTATACACATAAAATGCACACTTTAGCATGTATGTTCTCATAAATTACATGTTTTAATATGGCTCTAATTTGTACATGATGAGTTTTGCAAAATCCATACTGCTCTAGTTAATTACCACAGTATTTTGTTAAATTTTGTCAATATTTTGATTTATCTCACTGTTGCTAGGCAACCACAAAAATGTCAAATCAACATTATATGTTTAAATGATAAAACACATTGGTGATGAAAATAAAAATATCTAAAGTATAGTATATGTTGTATGTTTATTGTTGGGGCATGCTTGTTCTGTCTGAATCATTCTAGACCTAGATAGTGATTTTGGAGAAAAAACGGTGTTCCTTAGTAACAGCAAAATTGCGATAACTTGGTAATTATTCAAGATATCAACATGGAATTTTCATGATTTGAAATTAAAGGTTCACTTCTTACAATGATACTAAAAATAAAAAGGTGGTTATTTGACCTACTATCACATTGGCATTCACATGTGCTAAATGTTGTATTTTGTAAATATTAAGCGGTTGCTAGGCAACCAAAATAATTTTGGTCATGGTTTTGCAACTAAGAATACCAACAAATCAAGAGTGACATATGGCTTGGTTAGGCTTTAAATGTGGTTAATGTATTGAATAGTTGTTACAAGATTTGCATCAGAAATTTGAAGATTTTGAAGGAATACAGGCATCTACAAAATCGTCATGAAACACTGAATTTTCAAACTATCGACTTGATATTTTCAAAATTTGAAAAGTTATCTTCAGAGGTTATTGTGGTATTAAAAAGGAAAACTTGCACCTTGACACACTATAACAGTGGCTTTCATATGTGCTAAATATTGTATTTTGTAAATATTTAGCGGTTGCTAGGCAACCAAAAAAAAATTAATATAATTTTTCACTGATGTGCAACTAAAGACCTTTGTGACAAGAAATGAACAAATCAAAATATGATATGATGTCTTGGTTAGTCGTTCAAATGTGTTCAATGTTCAGCATATTTGTTTAAGTTTTTGCATCAGAAATGGTGCCATTTTGAACGAAATGCGAATTACTAGGCGTAATCAAAATAGTCATAAATCACTGAATTTTCAAGATATCGACTTAAAATTTTCAGAATATGGAAATTTAAACTTCAGAGATCACTGTTACATTAAAAACTGAAAATGTGATTTTTTACCCACTAGCCCAAAAATCCCAGTCGCGGCCACAAATATACATTAAACACAATTAGAACATATCTAAGTACACGTTTATGAACGCAGTGTCTTGTTAGAAACAGAAAAATAGGTCATAGGTCACCATGATTTATTTGGGTTATCTGCCCTTTTAACGTGCACTTTTCTTTGACGTGATTGTGTGTGTACTAATACAAAGTTTTAATAAAAGGTTTGTTCGGTTAAGGCGTTGAAAATGTGAAAACTAAGTTCCCATTAGTTGGACATATTTATTAAGAATCATTTCAATATAATATACATGTATTTACATAAAGTCATATGTTTTGGTGAGTTTCCCTACATCGAGACTCTGTATAGTATACCTAATCGAGTGACAA
This sequence comes from Spisula solida, assembly GCA_947247005.1. Classification (NCBI taxonomy): domain Eukaryota; kingdom Metazoa; phylum Mollusca; class Bivalvia; order Venerida; family Mactridae; genus Spisula; species Spisula solida. The sequence goes on along the minus strand of OX365957.1, from coordinate 37,896,477 downwards.
GTATGGCGGAAGTTTGCACAAACCCGGAAGTCGAGTTTTTGTTTGTTTTCCGGACAGACCTTCTGACGCTTCAAATATTTTTTAAACTATTAAACATATTAAGAGATAACATTTGTCATTATTTTATGAAATCGAGTGATATAAAATTTTATTAAAAATATTATTGAATAACCTAATGTGACTGCAATGATATTCGATAATCGTGAAATTTGATTTCTATACCGTCTAGTGGACGGGGAAACCAGGACTGTTCATCAGATAGTCTTGCTGAGACCGCCTATATCGAGATTTTAGAGAAGTTCGCCACATTAAAATTTTCGGTTAATCAACTATCGGATAAATTCATAGTCAAAATTGAATATGGAAACTAAAGGAAGAGTATTGTTTGTTTTTTCATCGGTTACTAGATCTATGGCATTGTCAACAATTTACTACCCAAATAGTGAATGCGAAGGGCAGTTGTCAAGCCCAGTTTCCTGGAATTTGTTATAAACCGTTAACAAGTGTTCCTGTGATAATTACACCACGTAAACAGAGTATGAATGTATTAATGTAGCCAACGTCACGGAAATAACAATCTAACCAACCCAATAATCAACTAAATCCGGAACTTCCGGGTGACAGTCATTTTCTCTTGTCCCATTCCAGTCTGCTCCTTTCCGCTCCGTTCCGCTCTCCTGACAGTGTACAAATATGAGCAGGTCATTTTAACCGTTTGAATTGATAAGGAGTGTGGGGGCAACTATCAATTTCCTGATTCGAACTATTACGTTAACTTAGTTTCCGTTGGTACACGTAATTGTCGTTTGTCCGTAACCAGATAAATAAATAAATGCAAAAGGGTACACTAATTAGTGTGTAATTGTGTTAGTGTATCTTTTCCCCGTTAATGCTTATATTAGTGTAGCAATACCGCGTGACTTTTCGCTACAGGTCCAAGACAAAATTTGTTAACATTGGAAAACAAAAAATAGTCATAACAATTTTATTTCTTCGTCGATTTCTATGAAATATACTCCACGCTTTTGTCATTGATTGCTGTTGATCAAGATGGTCTGTAAGTTAGGAATTCACATTGTTATTGAACACACTTCGGGGTTGACCACCACATCACATGGAATATGTACACGCATTCGTGATCCGCTTTTGTTTTCCGCTTCCGCATACGAACAATAAGGCCCAGCTAACTTACCTTTTTGAAAACTTTGTCCTACTACTAGTTTACCAAGTATGAGCTTATATACATTAAAACGTCTTATGATGAATATTAGTTTTGAAACACAAAAGTTGGTGTTGAACAAAGGTTGTTGTTATGAGTGGACAAGTACAATTAATAGTAAAGAGTTACTTCTGGAACAAAATGATAAAGCTGCTTAAGTGAGGTTGTTGCTCAGGGCAGGGTTGATCTGAAGGATACAATTAACATTACCATGCTGAAATATTCTTTACATGAAGTCCTTAACATGGAAAAGGCCAACAGCTTCCAACCAGTTCGTTTTTTGGCGGACGTCGACACGCGGATGCGGAACCAAGACGCGGAGACATAAAACATCGGCCTTATTCGTGCATTGCATGTGATAATTGTCAATATCCATTATTATACAGAACAATGTTAACTATAATGTCATCAAGAAATATAATTGCATTTTGATTTTTTCCCGGCACTTAATTGGTTATAATTGTGGGCACGCGGCTTAAATTATTGGATATGCATCTAGGAAATTAACGGCGGTGATTATCTGTGTACTGTTATATCAAAGCTCTTATGGAAATCTGAAAGTTATAGCGGACAATTTTACCTTATAATTCAGCACAATCTACAAACTGGCTGCATACATGGTTTATAGGAATTTATCAATTGAAGCCTTGGTAATTAATAGTGCATATTCATTTAACAGAATTTTCAGTTGTTAAATAATTATTAAGAATATATATTTGTACGTAACCTTTAGATGATTGGAAGTATTTTGATGAAACAGAACCCACTTGATGTTTTAATGAAAATCTAAGTTGGCACTAAATATTTAACCATGTTTGTACATGGGGGAAAAGTTGTTGCGGGTATCTGCGATTGGTTTACAATTATCTCTGGTCAGATTTTTAACAAAACCTTTGAAGAATAATTAATTTTTAACGATTGCGCCAAGTTTCAGAGGATGATAAGAATCTTATTCTTTAAAAGCTTTACATGTTTGTAAGTGCTTATACAAAGTAAATACTTAATGATGCAGAGTGAAATTGTCAGTAGATGGTGCTAAATTCCTCCGTAGAAAGTGTATAAAATCTATAAAAAGTATAGTGTAGATGTATTTATGGTGAAGTTCAATGTCCGCCCTGATGGCTCTTTGCTCAAACCTATTGACTTGATCCTGACCTTTATGCATGAATATATCCCTAGGTCCTTGCGTTGAATAACCTGACTAACAATATTATGTCAATTTCCGCAAGCAAATCGTGCAATATCGGTCTTTTAGATTGGTGTTTGTTTAACACTTCGAACGGCTTATGAAAATATATGACATAGGTTGTAGATTTTGCCAAGAGATCAGCTTTTGAAGTAAGCTAATAGAAGGTCGGGTATCAGATTAAAATATTCGTATTATACTTACTTAAATGGATAAATATAATAGGTAAAACATATGACCTAACATAACATGTTTGTTGGTCGGTCATCGTGAGTCATCAACTTTAAAGAAGTGGACTGGTACCATTTGTCTCATTTTCTACAATAGTTTGATAGCAAGGTTAGTGGTACCAGGCTAATTTAAAGTGCTGTTTCAGTATCAAATTTAATTAGACTTATCAGATACCTCCTTTCTATGTACATTAACTTCCTGAGTCCTACCATTCAATGTCAGCTATCGGGCAGATGATTTAGCTAGATGGTGATTCACCAACCTGATATATGAGAATGTAAGATAACAAAGATTCGAACCTTTGCACTCCTGCCTCGATTCATTAACCACATCTGGGTGCTGGTTTATCAAAGCACTTGCGAAAATCTTAACCTTACGCTCAAATTTCAAATCCGTATAATGTTTTAACAGCTATACATAGGGGACAGATATTGTTTGTAGGATATCATTAAATGAATCATTGTTAATATTGCATCCCTTTACCAGTTAAAATAGCAGTTAAAGAATAAAAATAATTCAAATTTAAGCGTAAGTTTACCGAGGTACCTCGTTATTAACATACGTGTACGAGCGTATAACATTATAAAGGATCAATGGATGGGAAACTGTTGCAACATATTGTTAGAAAGAACTGATTCATAGCATTTTCAAAGAGCTCACAAATTGTACAATGTGCTAAATTAAAACTTGTTGCAACTTATTCCATCAATTTATTCCACGTAAACGTATTTTCCGTTCGCATGTTTACATAAAAAACATTTTAATGAGGATAATTGTATACCCATTAACCCATACATAAAAAGTCTATTTTATATCGCAACTTCAGTATTACAAACACCCAATCATCGACTGCCTACTCTTACAGGGTGACGCTGGCAGAGAAAACTGTTATTAAAGAAATATGTATGTTACAATTGTTACAGGTGTAAAATATAAAAGATAAAACAGACAGTTCATTTAGAGTTTGACAGCCGCCAGTCGGTCTCTGAAAACATGAACGCTGGGCTGTATTTGACCAAGATGAGGGAGTTCCAAAGTCGGATAGTCCTAGGGAAGTAAGAGTTAGCAAAATATTGGGTGTGAGATTGTGGAATTAAATAGTAACGATATGTGCATGATGAGTCGACTGTAATTGGTTGAGCCCTTATTTTGTAAAACATTAGTAAATATTGTAATAAAGAGTGTTCCTTTCGGGTATGTTTAACATATGTGTAACACTGCTGGTGTAGTTGTAATCATTCATGACATACCTGACAGCTGACATTTGGACTTTTTAAATTATACATCTTCTTGTGCAGTTAATTCAAAACATAAATACAGTAGTATTAACTATTTTAGTTAGCTATTTTAAACCATCCAGTGCTAATAGACATTGAACTCTACGTATATAATAAGCAGGGTGTTTAGTCAAACGAATTTATCGCCGACACCTCTAGTTACTTCATTCATGATCGGTGAATTAATATTGATCCACTTATACTTGTATTAGAGGAATTTTCTAAACAAATATTATTATGCCGTCTTCTTTGCTCACGAAAGTTAATACATTTAAATGATCATTCCGAATTTGACAGGATTTAATGATGGACGTGTTTTTTTCAAGGATGTTAATGATTTTTAGGTAAATACATATGAATACTATTTTACAGAAATTGTTTAGATATTATACTTGTTTACATTGTAATTTATTCATGTAGTTATCATTAACTGAACCAATGTAATTGTTTGGTTTATTCAAGTTAACTGTGAAAATTGCATTTCAGTTCTTTGCAAACATTTCTTTATATAATTATATATTTGTACATGCACGTTCCGTGTGACGTTGTACATGTATTTAGGTAATGTTCAATTAAGCGAAATTTATGTATAAAGTAGTCCGGAGAATTTGACATGACTCTCGACCTTCTGTAAGAATAATTTAACAGCTGATATTTTGTCTATACATTTATTTATAATACCGGCTGTATGTTTTCATAAGCGGGTAGTATTTAACGCTTCATTGGATGTTATAATCCTTGTTTTTGCATTTTTACTTGGCTAAACACCACAGATGCATAGCTGTAAATTACTTGTCCTCATCGTACCCAAAAGATATTTTACATATTTTAGCAAACTAACTTCTCGTGGAGTTGTGTACTTGAATGGTGTCTGAAGTTGCTAGCATACCACCAGTACAAATTGGATGTTATTTATGCAGTTTAGTTGAAATTGAAAACTAATTTGATATATTTCTGTATTCGTTGTTTCTTATGAGAACCGGTTCTATGATGTTTCTAGTCGAAATTGAATGTGTAAACAAGATTATAATTTTGTTAAATTATAAGCATATTGAACAGAAGCGTTCTCGGTGACCTTTTCAGTGGAATATTTTATTCATTACTAAACTCGTATACGTGACATCAAATATTGATTTAAAATCTACATTACTGATAATATCAAGATCAAACATGTGTATAGTAAGATTTTGACTCTTTACTCTGCGACCTTTCAATTGAACCCTATACAAGACAGTGATCAAACATTAAAGTGAATGTTGTCGTGTTTTTGCAAATACAATGTACACATATATTAAAAAAATCATTACATGTATAGTAAAGGTATAGTAATTACCAGTTGAAGAATCCTATCATATTTACATATGTAGCATAATGATAAAGGTATAATTAACAATTGTATACTACATATATCCATCCAAACATCCATGCATGCGTACGTACATCCATACACACATACATACATGTATACAAGCATATATTCATACTTATATAAAATCAAAGCGCTGAATGCTCTGTGGTCGTTCGAATGAATACCATTCTGATCACCTCGGCCTATATGCATGGAAATATTTACCGAAGACAAACATAAATGGCTGAGCTTTCACGATTGGAATGAATACATGCAGGAAGTACAAGTCAAATAGTTTTCTGCGGTCAGATAATTTCTTGTGTTTTTCTGCAGTTTGGATGCTGACAGAATTTATCCAGGTGTATGTTTAAATGTATTAGTCTAAATAATCCAGATACGTGTAACATCGGATACAGCCTTCTGTTTAATCTAACTTACCAACTACGTGTATATGTAACAGTTATATAGAGTGATACTCGCAATTATGGATATTCCGAGTACCGCTTAGGCTTGTTGAGAGTAGCTAGATTGATTACGCAATAGAACCATGGCCTCGATATACAGAAATACTGGGTCAGTACCACAGTATATGATTACGTAACAGTAAAAAGGTACGGAAGGCAGTTAACAGAAGTGGTAATTGTTTTGAAAATACAAAGAAATACTGGAAATAGGTTTAAATTATTTATTGGGATATCCAACTATCCTATAGACGTGTTCAACTTTGCGTCCATGAAGAGCGACCGATAAGACGCTCAGATCTATTATAGAGTTATAGAGGGGAGATTTAGAAAAACGCTTATAAATTAATAACCGTTATAACTATCGACCATGTACGAACGGGGCGATTTAGTTTAATTATTCATCTTTCAAACAGTCTAAATTTGAAAAATAAAATATAAACTTTTTGGTCCTTTTTAATGTTTTTATAGTCATTATCATTCATATAGATATAGAAGGAATTGGATATAGTCGTTACACTGTCAGGTCGTTTACTATTTTAATAACAATCATATCACCCGCATGCGAACGGCTTCGTTTATGGTGTAATTTGTAAGAATTTATTTTAAAAAGATTTTGGTCCTTTTTGATGCTTTTGGAAACAAATACCATTTTTTCTTTCCATTTGTTACCAATACTGATTACGTAATAACCCGGTTAATTGTTTTATGGCCCTTCCCGCTGCGATCGTCTCAGCATGCGGTGTAATTATACATTCGCCTGAGGGGTTATAAAACTGCAATATATTTCATGTTTGCTACATTATGATTTTTAGATCGAAGATTTTGTATTACATGGGTTGGTTTAAAAATGGTAACAGCCGCGGACAATATTCATGTACATGTATATATTATTAATGATATGTTTAAGTACAATTGAATTGCCGTTTATATTGACTAATAAGTAATTCTTTAAATCTACACTGATAACAAGCGGTCAGTCGACCGTGCAATGTGTACATTATGCATGTTTGTTTATGGACAAGTCTAGAGTTATTCCCGGTGAACTATATAAAAAAAGTATATATATAATTTAGAAGGTGATTACAAAATGCTAGACACAATGACCTTAGTTCGTATTTTAAATACAATTACAATGTACATTGTGTACCTACATAGAAGCACGAATATTAATCTAAACATACAATTAAAATATAAATTAAGTTGAAAGAAGGAAACAATATACCATACACTATGGATAAACAATAATGTTTTATAAAATATTTACATATATAACACTATAAAAGTCGTTAAATAAAACAAATTAGATCAATTGAGTATCTACCCTTGCTTGATGATCCACATTGTCTCGTATATTACCGTATAGCCGGTTAATTCTTACAGTTGATGCCATTCGCAGAAATTCAATTCCCGATTTTTTCGCATGCCGGAAAAATACAAAATAAATTTTAGGCCCAAATCGCGGTTTTTTGTTCGCTATTCGGTATCCAGGAATCGATTTTGCTGATAAATTGTGCTATAATTGATGAAGAAATTCAAGTAAAAGTCTTGTTTTACTTTTAATCAAAATTCGTTTGGCCTTTAGTATATTTGGAAACCATTTCGAATGTGAAATGTGGTTCTCAGTGTAGCAATACCACCCGTGACTCTGACATTATTAAAAGCATCAAATTCAAGACGAAATTTGTCTACATTTGCTTCCCTTCAAAAACAAAAATAGTATTTAATTTCTTCATTATTTCTATGAAACATAATTATGCAAATTTAATCTAAAAGAAACTGTATATGCTTTCCACGAAATATACACTTTCAGCAAGTGAGCCTTTTTTCCATCACCCTGTGAAACCTTCGTTGTGGTTATTATGCAGCTACAGTTCCAAGTTATCTTGTTTTGAGGGGTGCTGGAAAAAGCGGCCAGTTGTTGATAGGGATCCTACATTACACAGAAAGGTTATAACTTTACCCTTCGACTAGCTTATAGTGGAAATACAATTCTTACGATTTCACTGCATATAATAGATGACTCAATATAATTATACTGATCATGACAAAATTTAAAATGTTTCCGTCAATGAAGAGGTCACCCCATGCGAATTATGTATGAAACTATGTAACATTAATACCACTTGTCTACTGTACAGTGATTTATAAATGATTTCTGTTAAAATATTTATAATGGATGTCAATTATGCAAAGTAGATATATTTTGTTTTATTTTGGTATGATAGAATCGATCCAAACTATTAGTTCATATGCGATTTATAAGATAATTAAAAGACACATAAAATAAGACGAGTTGGCAGTGACGGTGAATATAAATCTTGAATTGATCACGAATCTTTACACGTCCGTCTTAAAATTGACATACTTCACTGAGCGATTTCTCTTTTATGATCAATCGATATTACATCGAACATTTAAAGATATAATGGTGTTCCGACACTGAAGGACATCGCTAACAATAGTTACCATGTGAGCAGTGGTTGACTTTATGTGAATGTTATTTTATATCAATTTCGTTTTGTAATCCACATTATTCTATGTGTGTTGGATTATAAGCTTTCGGAGATCATAAGGTAACATCAAGTATAAGACCTGTTGCTTTGGTTGGTTACTTTTTGCAGACAATTACATTAATGTATCAAGTGTTTCAGGTCAGTCACTTGTTTACATAACTGTGTGTACATTAACATTGGAATATACTTATTAATGTCTTATTTTAATAGATAGTATGTGTATTAGTATGTAGCTTAGTTAATAAGGTATTGGTTGTCACTGCCTTTTTCTCCAAATAAAATTATTTAAAAAAACAACAAGGTTGTGATATTGCAATATTTGTGCATTGTATACAAGTGTCAGACCTGAATAAACGAACTATACACATTATATAGTAATTCTTCATGTAAATGACATTTTTTGTGATGATATATTTTGGTAAATCATCTGATTATATCTTGGTACATATTAATGTTTTATACAACACTCGGAAGTTCAAGAACATGTTTTTTCACTTCCGACAAAATAATCAAGAATTTCGATGGCTCGAGCTGCCTTGCCTTCGGACCAGGAAAATTGTTCGAATTATCTACCTGTTTGAGACATGTACTGTACACTAGTACATCCTCACTTTGCAACGACCCAAAAACATGTTCGATGTTTCTGGGATGTTCGAGGCAAAACTGTTCGAGGCATCAAGATCACTTGTATTGTAACCAAATGTTTGAAATACGAAACCAATACGAAACCATGCTACTGTCGGTAATACCAAATTGGAATCATATGGGAGTTATGGTCATCTGCTAGTTCAATTTAATTTCTATGATGGCAGCGTTGACCACTCCGCGTGTACCTGATATATACACGTACAGTTACCCTCGAATAATCTCTGTAAACCACATTAAACTGAGACTCGCCAGACTTGAACTAAAACTGTTTGGGGTCTCTAATATAGACCATCATTATACATAATAATATAGATATACAATAAACACAGTAGATTAGAGAACATATCTAAGTACACGTTTATTAACGCAGTGCCTTGTTAGAAACAGAACAAATTCAATAACAGTTATATGTCATTGTGATTTATAGGGGTTATCTGCCCTTTTAACGTGTACTTTTCATTGATGTGATTTTGTTAGTACTAATACAAAGTTTGAACAAATACTTTTTTTGAAATGCAGCATGTATGTTTTCTTGAGTACACGCATTCAAATGTTCTTAATAAAAGGTTTGTTCGGTTAAGGCGTTGAAAGTGTGAAGACTAAGGTCCCATTAGTTTGACATATTTATTAAGAATCATTTCAATATAATATACATGTATTTACATAAAGTCATATGTTTTGGTGAGTTTCCCTACATCTAGACTACCTAATCGCGTGACAAGTATGGCGGAAGTTTGCGCAAACCCGGAAGTCGAGTGTTTGTTTGTTTTCCGGACAGACCTTCTGACGCTTCAAATATTTTTAAACTATTGTAAACATATTAAGAGATAACATTTGTCATTATTTTATGAAATCGAGTGATATAAAGTTTGATTAAAATATTATTGAATAACTGAATGTAACTGCATTGATATTCGATAATCGTGAAATTGATTTCTATACCGTCTTGTTGACGGGGAAACCAGGACTGTTCATCTTGCTGAGACCGCCTATATCGAGATTTTAGAGAAGTTTGCCACATTCAAATTTTCGGTTAATAGTCAAAATTGAATACTAGATATATGGCATTGTCAACAATTTACCAGCCAAATAGTCAATGCGTAGGGCAGTTGTCAAGCCCAGATTACTGGAACTTATTACTAACCAAGCGGTCCTCTAATAATTACACCATGTAACAGAGCAAGAATGCGTCAATGTAGCCAACGTCACGGAAATAACAATCTACCCAACCCATTAATCAACTGAATCCGGAACTTCCGGATGACAGTCATTTTTTCTTGTCCCATTCCATTCCGCTCCTTTCCGCTCCGTTCCGCTCTCCTGGCAGTGTACAAATATGAGTAGGTCATTTTGACCGTTTGAATTGATAAGGATTGTGGGGAAAATATCAATTTCCTGATTCGAACTATTACGTTAATTTAGTTTCCGTTGGTACACGTAATTGTCGTTTGTCCGTAAACAGTTCAATAAATAAATGAAAAAGGGTACACCAATCAGTGTGTAGTTGTGTAAGTGTATCTTTTCCCCGTTAATACTTATAGTATCAGTGTAGCAATACCGCGTGACTTTTGGCTACAGGTCCAAGACGAAATTTGTCAACATTGGAAAACAAAAATAGCTATAACTATTTTATTTCTTCGTCGATTTCTATAAAATATACTCCACGCTAAGGGGACAATTATTTGCTTTCAATGAAATGTAAGATATGTTTCAGCAGCTGTGCTGGTTTGTCCAAAACGCTGTTTAACCGTGGAAAATACAGGTTTCACAGGCTGCCGGAAAAAACGATCAAGCTGCTGAAAACTATCCTGTCTTTCATGGAACGCAAGCAATTACATTTCTACATGTAGTTAAAAACTGTTTGATCTATTCCATGTCTCCGCGTTCCAAGCACGCATAATTCTATGTCGTCTGCATAAGATATCCGCGAAGAATCGATCGGTGAGCAATTTCTTACGCAAGCAGACGCAGTATTCGGTCATCACTTAATATTATCTTTTTTCAATAAGAATTGCTTTTGTCATTGATTGCTGTTGTTCAAGAGAGTCTGTAAGGAAGTTAGGAATGCACATTGGTATTGAACAAACTTCGAGGTTGACCACCACATCACATGGAATATGTACACGCGTTCATGATCCGCTTTTGTCTTCCGCTTCCGCATACGAACATGGGTATCAGCTAACTTACCTTTTTGAAAACTTTGTCCTACTTCTAGTTTACCAAGTATGAGTTGATATACATTAAAACGTCTTATGACGATATTGATATTGAAACACAAAAGTTGGTGTTGAACAAAGGTTGTTGTTATGAGTGGACAAGTACAATTAATAGTAAAAAGAGTTCCGTCTGGAACAAAATGATAAAGCTGCTTAAGTGAGGTTGTGGCTCAGGGCAGGGTTGATCTGAAGGATAAACTTAACATTACCATGCTGAAATATTCTTTACATGAAGTCCTTAACATGGAAAATGCCAACAGCTTCCAACCAGTTCGTTTTTTGCCGGACGTCGACACGCGGATGCGGAACCAAGACGCGGAGACAGAATATCGGCCTTAAACTCAGTCCTAGCTTCGTGCATTGCATGTGATAATTGTCAATATCCATTATTATACAGAACAATGTTAACTATAATATCATCAAGAAATATAATTGCATTTTGATTTTTTCCCGGCACTTAATTGGTTATAATTGTGGGCACGCGGCTTAAATTATTGGATATGCATCTAGGAAATTAACGGCGGTGATTATCTGTGTACTGCTATACCAAAGCTCTTATGGAAATCTGAAAGTTATAGCGGACAATTTTACCTTATAATTCAGCATAATCTACAAACTGGCTGCATACATGGTTTATAGGAATGTATCAAATTAAGAGTACATATTCATTTAACAGAATTTTCAGTTGTTAAAATATATATTTGTACGTAATCTTTAAATTTCCTGAAGTATTTTGATGAAACAGAACCCCCTTGATGTTTAATGAAAATCTAAGTTGGCACTAAATATCTAACCATGTTTGTACATGGGGAAAAGTTGTTGCGGGTATCTGTGATTGGGTTACAATTATCTCTGGTCAAATTTTTAACAGAACCTTTGAAGAATAATTAAATTTTAACGATTGCGCCAAGTTTCAGAGGATGATAAGAATCATTTCTTTAAAAGCGTTACATGTTTGTAAGTGCTAATACAAATTAAATTCTTAATGATGTTGTGTGAAATTGTCAGTAGATGGTGCTAAATTCCACGGTAGAAAGTGTATAAAATCTATAAAAAGTATAGTGTAGATGTATTCATGGTGAAGTTCAATGTCCGCCCTGATGGCTCTTTGCTCAAACCTATTGACTTGATCCTGACCTTTATGCATGAATATATCACTAGGTTCTTGTGTTGAATAACATGATTGATACTATATTATGTCATTATGTCAATTTTCGCAAGCTAATCGTGCAATATTGGTCTTTTAGATTGGTGTTTGTTTAACAATTTGAATGGCTTATGAAAACATACGACCTAGGTTATAGTTTTTGCCAAGAGATCAGCTTTTGAAGTAAGCTAATAGAAGGTCGAGTATCATATTAAAATATCCGTATTTTACTTACTTAAATGGATAAATATAATAGGTAAAATATATGACCTAACATAACACGTTTGTTGGTCATCGTGAGTTCATCAACTTTAAAGAAGTGGACTGGTACCATTTGTCTCATTTTCCAACATGGTCAACAATAGTTTGATAGCAAGGTCCGTGGTACCAGGCTAATTTAAAGTGCTGTTTCAGTATCAAATTTAATTAGACTTATCAGATACCTCCTTTCTATGTACATTAACTTCCTGAGTCCTACCTTTCAATGTCAGGAACCAGACAGATAATTTAGCTAGATGGTGAAATGTACCAATCTGATATATCAGAATGTAAGAATACAAGGATTCGAACCTTTGGACTCCTGTCCTCAAAGCCGATTCCTTAACCACACCTGGGTGCTGTTTTATCAAAGCACTTACGAAACCTTTAACCTTACGCTCATATTTAAATTATTTATAATGCTTTAACAGCTATAAATAGGGGACAGATATTGTGGGTAGGATATCATTAAATGAATCATTGTTAATAGTGTATCCCTTTACCAGTTAAAATAGCAGTAAAAGAATTAAAAATAATTCAAATTCGAGCCTAAGTTTACCCAGATACCTCGTTATTAACACTATACGTGTACGAGCGTATAAAGGGTAAATGGGTGGGAAACTGTTGCAACATATTGTTTGCAACAACTGATTCATAGCATTTTGCCAAGAGCTCACAAATTGTACAATGGGCTAATTTAAAACGTGTTGCAACTTATTCCATCAATATATTCCACGTAAACGTATTTTCCGTTCGCATGTTAACATAAACAACATTTTATACCCTTGTATACAATTGTATACCCATTAACCCATACTTAAAATATAACCTACATTATGAGCCAATGAAAACGCAGAATTTTGGCGGTTAAATGAAAATTTAATCATTAAAATTTTCTCTTAACAGGCTTGACGTCATGCGTTGGCCATAATTTCTATCGGCCAATCAGAATGCAGAATGTTATATTCTAAGTTAGTTAGAACATATTAAGTAAATTTTAATGACTAAAAAGGACTCGCTTCGCTCGCTCCGCCCTTTTTAATCATTAAAATTTACTTAATATGTTCTAACTATAACATAAAAAAGTATTTTTTATATCGCAACTTCAGTATTACATCTACATCAAACACCCAATCGTCGACTGCCTACTGTTACAGGGTGGCGCTGTCAGAGAAAACAGTTATTAAAGAACTATGTATGTTACAATTGTTACAAGTGTAAAATATTAAAGATGAAATAGACAGTTCATTTAGAGTTTGACAGCCGCCAGTCGGTCTCTGAAAACATGAAGGCTGGGCTGTATTTGACCAAGATGAGGGAGTTCCAAAGTCGGATAGTCCTATGGAAGTAAGAGTTAACAAAGTATTGGGTGTGAGATTGTGGAATTAAATAGTTACGATATGTGCATAATGAGTCGACTGTAACTGGTTGGGCCCATATTTTGTAAAACATTAGTAAATATTGAATTGAAGAGTGTTCCATTCGGGTATGTTTAACATCTGTGTAACACTGCTGGTGTAGTTGTAATCATTCATGACATACCTGACAGCTGACATTTTGACTTTTTAAATTATACATCTTCTTGTGCAGTTAATTCAAATAAAGAATTGAATTGAATTGAATTGAACATAAATACAGTAGTATTAACCGAAGAGTTAGAAAGTTTAAACCATTTAGTGCAAATAGATATTGTACGCTACATATATAAAGCAGGGGTTTTAGTAAAACGGATTTATCGCCGACACCTCAAGTTACTTAATTCATGATCGGTGGATTAATATTGATCTACTTATACACTTGTATTAGAGGAGTTTTCTAAACAAATATTATTATGCCGTCTTCTTTGCTCACGAAAGTTAATACATTTAAATGATCATTCCGAATTTGACAGGATTTAATGATGGACGTGTTTTTTTCAAGGATGTTAAAGTATTGTAGGTAAATACATATGAATACTATTTTACAGAAATTGTTTAGATATTATACTTGTTTACATTATAATTTATACATGTAGTTATCATTAACTGAACCAATGGAATTGTTTGGGTTATTCAAAGACCTAAATATACATTTAGGTCTTTGGTTTATTCAAGTTAACTGTGAAAATTGCATTTCAGTTATTTGCAAATATTTCTTTATATAATTATATTCTTGTACATGCACGTTCCGTATGACGTTGTACATGTATTTAGGTAATGTTCAATTAAGCGAAATTTATGTATAAAGTAGTATAAGTAGTCCGGAGAATTTGACATGACTCTCGACCTTCTGTAAGAATAATTTAACAGCTGATATTTTGTCTATACATTTATTTATAATACCGGCTGTATGTTTTCATAAGCGGGTAGTATTTAACGCTTCATTGGATGTTATAATCCTTGTTTTTGCATTTTTACTTGGCTAAACTCCACAGATGCATAGCTGTAGTTTACTTGTCCTCGTCGTACCCAAAAGATATTTTACATATTTTAGCAAACTAACTCGTGGAGTTATGTACTTGAATGGTTTCTGAAGTTGCTAGCATACAGCCAGTACAAATTGGATGTTATTTATGCAGTTTAGTTGAAATTGAAAACTAATTTGATATATTTCTGTATTCGTTGTTTCTTATGAGAACCGGTTCTATATTGTTTCTAGTCGAAATTGAATGTGTAAACAAGATTATAATTTTGTTAAATTATAAGCATATTGAAGCGTTCTCGGTGACCTTTTCAATGGAATATTTTATTCATTACTTAACTCGTATACGTGGCATCAAATATTGATTTAAAATCTAAATTACTGATAATATCAAGATCAAACATTAGTATAGTAAGATTTTGACTCTTTACTCTGCGACCTTTCAATTGAACCCATATACAAGACAGTGATCATACTTTAAAGGGGAAGTTGTCGTGTTTTTTGCAAATACACTTGTATTAAAAAATCATTATAGTAAAGGTATAGTAATTACCAGTTGATATTTTTTATAAAATTATGTAGAAGAATCATACCACAAATACAATGTATGAACGGATCCTTTTGGTTTTTAATGATTGAATCACTTTATTAGAATTTTAAGCATTAATACTTTAATACTTATCATAAATGTTTGGTGATATTACGTTTTACATACGTTGTAATCAGTATACTAGAGTGTGTTTAGTTTAAATGCAATGCGTACAAATTTAACTATAGATTCTTCCGTATTCTACACTATTATTGATCATTACTAATGGTTTTATGGTTAAATCGCAGTTTTGAGATATGATAGTTTGATAGTTTATTTTCAAAATCCAGGAAGACGTAGACCCTTGAGGACAACATATTTACATATATAGCATAATGATAAAGGTAAAATTAACAATTGTATACTACATATATCCATCCATACATCCATGCATGCGTACATCCATATACACATACATACATGTATACAAGCATACATTCATCAAAGCGAGAAAAGCTCTGGAGTCGTTCGAATGAATACCATTCTGATCACCTAGGCCTGTATGCATGGAAATATTTACCGAAGACAAACGGAAATGGCTGAGCTTTCACGATTGGAATGAATGCATGCAGGAAGTACAAGTCAAATTGTTTTCTGTGGTCAGATAATTTCTAGTGTTTTTCTGCAGTTTGGATGCTGATGATTTATTCCGGTGTATGTTTAAATGTATTAGTCTAAATAATCCAGATAGGTGTAACATCGGATACAAACTACGTGTATAGGTAACAGTTTATAAAGAGTGATACTCGGAATTATGGATATTCCGCGTACCGCTTGTTGAGAGTAGCTAGATTGATTACGCAATGGAACCATGGCCTCGATATACAGAAATACTGAGTCAGTACCACATTATATGATTACGTAACAGTAAAAATGTACCGAAGGCAGTTAACAGAAGTGGTAATTGCTTTGTAAATACAAAGAAATACTGGAAATAGGTTTAAATTATTTATTGGGATATCTATAACTATATATAGACGTGTCCAACTTTGGGTCCCATGAAGAGCGACCGATAAGACGCTCAGATCTATTATAGAGTTTTAGAGGGGGGATTTAGAAAAACACTTATAAATGAATAACCGTTATAACGATGATCGTGTGCGAACAGGGTGATTTAGTTTAATTATTCATCTTTCAAACAGTCTAAATTTGAAAACTAAAATAAAATTTTTTTGGTCCTTTTTAATGTTTTATAGTCATTATCATTCATATAGATAAAGAAGGAATTGGAAATAGTCGTTACACTGTCAGGTCGTTTACTATTTTAATAAAAATCACATCATCCGCATGCGAACGGCTTCGTTTAGGAAAATAAATTATCTTTCCAATGATGTGATTTGTAAGAATTTATTTTAAAATGATTTTGGTCCTTTTTAATGTTTTTGGAAACAAATGCCATTTTTCTTTCCTTTTTTTACCAATACTGATTTAAAATACGTAATAACCCGGTTAATTGTTTTATGGGCATTCCCGCTGCGATCGTCTCAGCATGCGGTGTAATTATACATTCGCCTGAGGGGTTAATATGCACGATAATTTGACATACGAAATTTATCAACAAATTGTTAAATAATTTCATGTATTACAAACCAATTTTTCAGACACTTAATTGCATATTATGACTCCCTCGTTCCATATAATATTTATATGCTTATAAATAAAACCTCGTATCAGTTCATTAAAAGGTGTTATCATAAGACATGTTTTCAGTGTTCAACAATATCAAAGATCATAAACCAATTCCGATATTTCCATGACAATTGACTGGGAAGCGCTGTGCTTATGCAGCTGCAGTCACCTGCTGTTTAGGTCCATGGTCTCAATGTTACTCAAGGCTCGCAGGTAATAAAACTGCAATATATTTCATTGCTAGATTATGATTTTTAGATCGAAGATTTTGTATTATATGGGTTGGTTTAATTCGCGTTAATGAAAAATGGTAACAGCCGCGGACAGTATTCATGTACATGTATATATTATTAATGATATGTTTAAGTACAATTGAATTGCCGTTTATATTGACCAATAAGTAATTGTATGTGCAGATGTATCATTTGTTAAATATCTGCATTTAATAGGTCTTGAGTCATTTAACCCATTGTATAATTGTAAAATTAACAAGAACCCAACTAAATCAATATGACCTATAAATTTCGATGTAAATGAAATTGATCATTGTTGTATACCTTGTCTGCCAATATCTATGTAATTGTGTATTCTTTGACTGGTCGAGGGCTTTTCAGTTTAAAGCAGACTGTTGTAGTTATATAAATTCTGTGGGATTGAATAATAAAATATACATACACTATATTGGGAATGTCACGACTAGTAGTTAATTAATTATAATTCTCGCAGGTGAGAAATAACAATGAAGAAGTCCAACATTTGTCAGAGTATATAAGATTTACACTTTTCTTGAAAATTGCCAATATCTGCCATATACGATTACAAGTAAATGACATAATATTATATAAAACACAAATTAAATTCACATACTATTCTATTAATTTATTGTAGAACAAATGGCAAGCATTGAAACATAAGGTTTTATCGTGAAAAAAAAAATATTTAGCTATTTGCTTAGAAGTACACTTGTGTTAAATTGATCCATGTATTTTTGTAAAAGTTTAAACTATATTCTTAATTGTTGCAATGTAAATCAGTAAATCAAGTTAGACATTGAGTGTAGCACGAGAACAGTTTTATGATCACGGAACAAGCTGGCTGTATTCAATCACTTAACAACATTGGACGCATAATACAGATGGTTGCTTGATACGGATACACGGGTCTATCTGGCTGTATTCAATCACTTAACAACATTGGACGCTTAAAACAGATGGTTGCTTGATACGGATACACGGGTCGATCTGGCTGTATTCAATCACTTAACAACATGGGACGCTTAAAACAGATGGTTGCTTGATACGGATACACGGGTCTATCTGGCTGTATTCAATCACTTAACAACATTGGACGCTTAAAACAGACGGTTGCTTGATACGGATACACGGGTCTATCTGGCTGTATTCAATCACTTAACAACATTGGGCGCTTAAAACAGATGGTTGCTTGATACGGATACACGGGTCGATCAGGCTGTATTCAATCAATTTATCCTGGAACGGAAACACAGGTGTTTGCTAGCCTGCACTTTTTATTATTCGAGTATGTGCAGTGATTTTATGGTTGCTGTTAGATTTAATGTACAGTAGAATCTACCATAGAACATAGACGGTCGTATCATTGAGTAGGTTCACCCGACACCGATGTCTTCGCCGCATTCTGAAGACTAGACTAGACTAACTATTGGTGTATTAAGATGTAATATTGGCGTTATATAAAAAGTAAGACTGGTTCAGTGTGAACATTCTTTTCTTATTTTATTGAGTGGTTTTATTCTTGGCGTGGTAAGAGGTTTTACTTTACAGTTTATATTCAATCGTAGATGTTAGATGTATATTGTAAGTAAGTACTTTTAAAAATAGTAACGTACTTTTTTGTTCGATTAAAAAAACATTTGTTTTTTTACGAGTACCTATCTTTTCTATTCGTCGGATTTGACATTATTATAACAAGATTGTAAACTCGATCGGTCCGATATATATCTAGCCTTTCATTTAAATTTAAAATGGAATTGAAAATACAAAGTTAATTTCTATACCATTAAATGTAGTTCGGTGTTTATATCTAGTTATCATTAATTATCTAAATTCTAATGTATAATTCGACATTGACCAAGTACCGAGTATGTTTATACCATCCACTGTAGTTTGAAGATTTAAAAAATATCTTATCAATAGTACGTAAATGTAGTATAATTATTTCAAAGAATACTTTTATATGATCTTTAATTATTTCAAGTTCTTGATATACACAAGTTTCGCTTTTACTCTTCTTCAACACTAGATATAAACCGTATTCATCAAGTTGTGCTCCTTTTTGAAATGTGAGTGCCGTTATAAAAATGGTTAACTTGGAGAAAAAACTATGTGTTATACTTCTAGCTATATTTATTTAATCACAGTGTATAAACGAGTCAACTTCCTGTTATCGCAAATAGTCACGTTGAATTGCATAGTCTCCCAATAAGTCATACAGTGACCGTAAGTTACAGGCGCTTTCGCCCACAATAAGTCATACAGTGACCGGAAGTTACATATGCTTTCGCCCTCAATAAGTCATACAAAAAGAGTATATTAAGTCAGACAGGGAAGGCAGCACTCAACTTAACCAGCCGAGCACAGAAAACATTAAAAACACACAAAGCACAATGCCCAACTAAACAAGCGCAGATCCGCCCAAGTCCAAGCTGTCGAAAAGTATAATAAATTATAACTAGCTGAATGACCCAGTAGAAAAGATACAGCAACCAAAAGGCGGAATGCCTACGCTGAATGACCTAGTAACAACAGTAAAACTGCTGAACTACATAGTTATAGCAGCCTTTAGTCTCAAAGTTAAATAACAGTATTAAAACGTTGAAAGGCCCGTATAGTGGGATGACCTACTAACAAGCTGAATGACCCAGTTTCCACAGCAAAAGGACTATATTGCCCCGCTTTAGCTGTAAGAAATCTTAAAATGAAGAAGTGCCCAACACACTACCGACCAAGAAAATTAAACGCCCCTAGTCTCATTGTTAAAAACTGAATAAAAAAGATTCAGCAAACAAAAGGCAGAAAGCCCACGCTGAATGACCTAGTAACAACAGTAAAACTGCTGAACTACATAGTTTTAGCAGCCTACAGTCTAAAAGTTAAGTAACAGTATTAAAACGTTGAAAGGCCCGATTTCAGCAACAAAAAATCTGAAAACCTTAAAACGAGTGACCCAGTTTCATTAAGTAAAATGACGTAATTGAACAAATCGAGATATGACGTACTGAATTGCAAGCAATACAGAAGTCCCCCACCGGTGTAAAGCCATTGTCAATATGTATGTTGCCATATCAACAAACCAATAGTCCCCTCCGGTCAAAAACCGGTAGGGGACTTAAAACTACAATAAATGACCTCAAGGGACAGAACACTACATCCATAACTCCACAGCTGTACATAGACTCATGAACGAACCCGGTAGGATGCGAACCGCTGGGACGAAATAGTAAGAGGACAACCGGCAAATACGAATAAATAGTTAACTCCTAGCTGAATTGTATAATCTCCCTAATAACTTATGCAGTGATGAGGTATAAACGTTGTGTTAATTAGTGCAGTTTTTTTAGAATAGTGCGTTACACTATTTTACCAAAACCCCAGTCACCCTAATCCCAAATAATCGATGTCACGTGACTTTGCAGTCTTGTTAACTTTTGTTATAAGAGTATGTTTAAAAATAAAATGAGCTTTTTTTCAAATCAAATTGAGTTGCCAATAAATATTGTTTCTTATAAATATTTGCATGGTTTAAATAAATGGTGATCAACAATTAACCATTTCATATTGTTCCATTTAAAAAAATGTAGATATTTTGGACCCTGGTATATAATGAAGATATATAATAATTGAGCCGTTCTCCAGGAAAACCGGGCTTAGTGACATTGTATTAGTATTTATGTAATAAGGTTAAGAAAACCCTCATAAATGACAAAAAGTTCATGCTCTTTGATTTAAGGTTAAGTTCTTGGATAATATAGAACTTTGTCTTAGATTTATTTTTTCTCATGAATCATGTTAAAATATCTTCTGTCGTTGCTATGGTGACTAATTATTGAAGAGTATCCATATTGAGAAAACTTAGGGTTAGTGGTTGAAAACAGTAGCTACGTTTCTCTAAAAGCTAAAATTCACGATTTAGATATGTTTTATTAAAAAAGGAATATAATTCTAAAATGTGATACGATTTTAAAAAGTTTACGTCAAGAAATCTTCAAATACTGGATTTATGAACTTTTTGTTAACGTAACGTCAAATAACGTTTGAATGGCGTTTGCGACGTCCCTTACAAAGTAGGATGGTTAGTTTTAAAAGTATGTAACTTAGTAATTTGATGTTATATTTTGCTCAAATGTTCAGAAATTGTTCAAAAGAGTTTTGTCTTTCTAATGCTAAATTATCATGATTTTCATATTTTTGTCACAAAGCCCGGTTTTCCTGGAGAACGGCTATATAATTATACATGTATACCCCGGACTACTATAACTATAACCCTTAAAAGTAATTTACATAATTTGCATAATTTACCGGAATAAATTATTCTGTTCTGTTCATAAAAGTGTAAACCTATTGTAAGTCGTCTCATCGATTTGTAATCACACGTCCATATTATAATGGTTTAATGGTGTGTGCATTTAATAGAGTTGTCTTTTCAACGTAAGACACGTTGTAATATTATAGTTAAAAACTGGTACATTGTATATAAAAACTGCGCTGATCAATCACAATACTACCCGAAATATCCCGCAAAATGATATGTATGGCTAATACCAAACAGAAACTCTGTTCGCGAGTATAGCTATACCCCAAAAGATCATGTTTAAACTGCGGACCGCTGCGGACCTATTTGCGGGTCAATAAATATTGGTCTTTTAAATTACATTCAATGCTGTTTTAACTTTCGTTAATCATTTATTTGATAATCGAAATAGGTTATTTGAATTATAAAGGAATTTGTTCATGTCAATAATCAATATACAGGGCCCTACAATAGTACGGCGACCGGGACAACCTTAAATCAATTTCCGACAACTGATTATGCGCAATTATTTAGTCCCGTCAACTCTTAATTCGAATAACCATCTACATCCGAAATTTATGACCCCAAGCGTATATTTGCATTCCGGACACAGGAGGTCCAATACGTGTAAAAACAATATGATTTAGGCAGCGGACTTTTCAGGCGTCGCAGATAAAATTTGGTTAAGCTATTTTAAACAAATCATATGCTTCATCATAGTATTCAACAGCCTGATACAATATTCCGCCGTACAAGCATTCAACTTGTAGTATGTATTAGATGTCTTCAGCATGCAAAATGTGGGCTACAGTTCAGATGAAATTAACAAGATATACCTATAACAAGATATTCGTTGTGTGTAATTCGTGGAAGCCACACGACTCGTATACCCGTTACGTCGACGTTTTTCGAACGTCTATTTCTTTCTCAAAGGTTTTGCCAAGTTCGAACTAACGATGTCCCGCGTCACAAGTTCGCACCTTTAAATACAAAGTGTCGTTTTAAGTCGAATGTTTATTAAGTCAGACTATGTCTTTCGGTCCCAAAATATGCAAGATAATTATGTCAAATAAATAAATATTATTCAATTTGATGCTATCTTACATGGCTTGATGGGTTCATTCGTCAGTAGACATTTAAATCCTAACAATACATAATCAATCAAGGTCAGTACTTTAATCCAGGATTATCTAATATAATTATATTTTGTATGTCTATGAGGTGTCGTTGTATATAAAGCGTACGTAAGTACAATTGAGGCGGACACTCCATGATTTCCTCATGTTTGGTAAACACTGTAACAGCTGACAGATGGACTTCCGGCTTTTTTGCAGCTGAAACTTGGACTTTCAGTGGTAAAGTTTAATTTTTCTTGTTCAGTTGTGAGTTGGACATAGTTTCGTGTGATTGTAATGAATGACTTTTGATATACAATGACAATATCGCATGAATGATAACTTTTGTCAATTTTATGATGACAACTTAATACATACCATCATAATAACGTCCTCGTAGTGCATCGAAAGAATATCCGCAGTAAACTTGACAGTTATGCATGTACCTCATACTATATAGACATATAATATCATTCAATACCATCGGAGGCGGTACATTGACAGGATCGTTGATTTCGTGAATGACTTTCACCACATGTATCTATATCATTGATTAACAGTAAAATAAACAGGTGTAAAATTTATGAATTCATAGAAAACATTAATTTTACTCTATCAATGATACAGTCACTTGTGACTTTGATCACCAACTTAACTCACTACGACTATCGACCCTCGAAATATGTAGCAATGGTTTTAAAAATGAGTTGTCAATTTTTAACTTGAATTCATGAAATTTAATACTAGTACTTGCAAAAAATAATTATTTTGTATTATGTCGAGTGCATTATATGCACTTATATGTGCACGATTAAACCGCCATAAAAGGTATTATTTATTCATGGGAAATATTACTACGGTAAAGTTTAATGAAGTGGTAAACAAGTATATTTGTTGTGTCTTAGTTATATAAATATGTATACTACTTTTATATACATCACTGTACCCATGTTGCATAACTTATACAAACTAACTAGTGCATAAAATCACATTCTAACACTATCCGCGGATTAATCCAATACACAAAGAGCAAACCGAACAATGTTTTATTACCCCCATAATAAATAGCTGTCACATTGGTTGTTACTAATTACACCCCGTATACAGCAAATTGGTCATATCTGTTTGTGCGCTCTAAAATGGCAAAACAACTCCATAAAATACATAATGAGCATTTATTCAATACACTGTTACTGCTGTTTCTGCACATAAACGAATTAAACTGCAAAAATGTGTTTCGCTTCTTCACAATACATCGAACATCAACATGTGCGTTTCAAAAATAGTTCTAACTACCGTCGTGTGAAATAAATATCACGTGACATATTTATGAATGAAAAATGTAAACATTGTAGTAAATTATTCTTCCGGTTCGTAGTAAAATGCACTTCCGGTATGTATCGGTGTCGGGGGAGGTAATTGTACCAGCTATTGCCACTCAATTTCAGCAATCGTGAAAGGTAAACAGGTAAAGTGGAATGCGCGCAGTTAAATAGTACGAGATACTATCGTGTTTAGAATCGAAATAAAAACTCTGTTCTTGTATATTGTCGGTGAATAAAACACAGGCACTCGTTCGGATGCGCACTCGTGATTTAACTTTTCCGCATCCGAACTCCTGCCTGTGTTTTATTCACCGACAATAAACGCGAACAGATTTTTATTTCTTAAATAATGTATGGCTCTACCACAACGTATATGGCTCCCTTCGAACACAGTTTTTGTACGTTTCTATCTCCTTGCTGAGGGAGCTGTGTACGTACGAATACTATATCCGTTCAAATATAGCCCCCTAGTATATGAAACATACCCAATATCATAGTAATCGCTTCTTTCTAATTCCAAACGGTTTAAGACTTCTTGCACGTACGCTAGTCCGGATTTAAAATTAATTATTTTTTTAATATACGTTTGTCTACTAAGAGCTGTATTCTATCAAAGCATGGTATGCTTAATATGTACTTCCCTATTCCACTGGGAGCGTAATAAGGTTTACTTAATGAACGATTTATTCAAATAAGGTTTCCGATGCAGCTTTATTCCAAAGGAGCAATCTACGGCGTGACATGACTATGCTCTGTATCTTGCTGCAATGAAATGTGCAATAAAATGTTAGTTGAAGTGTGTCTAATATCTCAAGGTAATTTTTCCTTGAAGTAGCATTGATTTTCTTTCTATTCTGAACAACCGAACTGCATGATAAGACGGTAATCCTTTGATGTAATATTTCTCTTTATTATATTGTTTTACAACGTTGTAAAATCATCGTGTTTTATTACTGTTTCTTAGTTGTATTTGTGTTTAATTATTTTGATAACTGCATATAATTGTTATAATTCTATGTTATATTGTTTTACAATGCTTTAAAAATGATTGTTTTATATTAATGTTTCTTAGTTTTATTTGTGGCAATGTCATTGGTAACTATATAGAGGATCTTGCATGAGTGCTCATTACATACGAGTTTTATTAAACGAGTGGACAAAATGATGTGACACGAGGCCTTGCCGAGTGTCATATTGTTTTTGTCGACGAGTTTAATAAAACTCGTATGTAATGAACACGAATGTAAGATTCTATTTATCACATAGCCTTAAAAATGCACGTTATTGTTCAAAAGGATGATGTACGCTGCATATATTTCAGCCAAAGTGCAGCGGTACAATGAGCGTGACGTCATGGCGACGCTGATATTATCCTGACGTCATTGACGGATCAATGCATGGATTGGCTAACGTCACGTCAAGCTAATTTAAATATTTATTGCACAGTCTGAGAGTGCCGAACGATATTTACGGCACGGCTTTACGGCACTCCTGGACCGCAGGTTATGTGATAAACAATAATAATAATAGATAATAAAGACTTTATTTAATGAGGCAACTCAGTTGACAAAGCCAGTCTTACCTGTGAGCCTCAATATCTATGTACATACACTTTACAACAAATGTGAACAAATATAACATTTACAAAATGATACGTTACATTAAATTTAACAGCAGTGCGTTAATTAAGCTATTAAAACATACCAAATAAAAACTAGACCAACAATTTATAGAACAGTTGAGTGAAGTTGATCTATAAAACAAAGAACAAAATTACATTTATATATTATGTGACACACGTATTTTACATGTTTATCAAGTATTTTCCACCAGAGAACCACCATTTGAGGTATGGTGTCTTAAAGACAGCCAAACTTTCTGATTGTTTTATGTGTAACTGCATGTAATTGTTCTTATTCTATGTTATATTGTTTTACAATGTTTTACAATGTTTTAAAATCGTTATTTTATATAACTGTTTCTTCGTTTAATTTGTGTTAATTTTATTAGTAACTGCATGTAAGTGTAATCCGTTCTGATACGACAGATGTGAACAGTCAGCTAATAAAACTATTCATTCGGTGGTTCGTTTTAATATAAACCTAAATTAGACGACATGAAATAGTATTCATATTTCTATAAACGTGTCAGAGTCGTTCAGGCATTCGTCTTTGAAGAGATAGATGAATGTTTCAATTCCGGACAAGGCTCCGTTCTGAAAGTGCCGCTTGGTTAATTCAACAACTGTAACCGGATGCCTGTCATTTAAGGATATTGTCATTAAATAAATGTGCTCCGGAAATCGGTTAATGCATCTCATATATCAAATTATCTCGTATTTTACTTTCTTTGCTTAATTTCTTACTTTAGTACATACATTTGCATTGAATGTACTACCTTCTATTAAAACAAAACAAGCAGGTCGGCTGGAGATGCTTTGTTCTTAAATTCCATTCCGAAAACTTGCCAACAGTGTTTCTAGTGACAATATTTTTCAAAAGTGCTAATGTTTTAAATAAATGACCATTGTGGTAGAGTTGTGTTTTACAACTTTCTGATCAAATTTTACAGGACTTTCATTGAAGTCAGACTTCACGGATGAAGAACAAGAGGATGTCGAGGATCATTCTACAAGCGACATTTTGTTTATGTTGCCTTGTCACGACCAGAGCAACGACCAACACGACCAATATAACAATGTAGGTGTTTTATTCATTTAAACTAATTTATGCTACATGTACGTGTAAGTATGAATCGTGATTCTGGTTAGACTGGTGCCATGGCGCGATTGATTCCTACGTCCAAAATATTTTTAGTATTCGAACGGGAACCAGTCTAGATTCCGTTGGTTGGAAACACCTTGCACGATTAAGCCATCTTGATTCTCTTCTCTCATACCCGGACGACCGATGATACTATCAGAATTTGGGCGTCGATCGTCAAGTTGTACACTTGTTATCACAATCAACCTAAAAAAAGTAGGATAAAAATAGTGTAATCGATATAAGCTTGGCACATTTGACCTGTTACTAGTTAATCCTCGTGTGATTTCGTTATTGTTCCGTAAGAATGTTTTGATTAGTTAAAATAACAACTCTGATTGGACACCGAATAAGCACGGATATTCAAGGATGTCATATTAATGTGCTAAGCTATATAAATGATCGTTGTACATGGCACATTCTAACACGATCTGCGGATTAATCGTTTAAATATAGAGCGGACCTAACAATGTATTATTACCCCCATAAAACATACCTATTAAATTGGCTGTTTCTATTTACGCCCAGTATCACGTGACATATTTATGAATGAATGAACGTTAACTTTATAGTAAAATTTCACGATGACAAGGCGAGTTGCACGAGAATCAAGTGTTACAGCTATGACGCATCTATTTTTAGAAACTCCAATATACTCTAGAAACCAAGTTTTATTAAAGCTTCTGATAATCAATTCATTTATATTTTTCATTTTATAAAATAGATACCATATACTCGTGTTATTAAAATTGCTTCAATGTTTAAAATGTGGTATTTCCTTCAGAAAATTACGAAGGTCGTTTTCATTAACGAGGGAGGTAATTGTACCAGCTAATAAGCAACTCAATTTCAGCATGGAATTATGTTCAATGTCAAATGGGTGAAAATGGAATGCGCGCAGTTAAATAGTGCGGGATATTATCGTATTTAGAATCGAAATAAAAACTCTGTTCTTGTATATTGTCGGTGAATAAACAGATTTTTATTTCTTAAACATTGCCAGTGCGTAATGTGATTGGATTGAAATCATGTCCATGTTACACGTGTATTGGGTAGCATTGGATGTAGGACTTTGAAACTGTTAAGTTTCTTTTTTGTCTTGTTCAGTTATGTGTTTGTCATTGTGACACGTGCTTGTGGTCATTTATTGTTGTGTGTTCCTTAATGTGCCTTTCGTGCTCTGCTGTTTAGGTCGATTGCTACATTCCAATGTCCTATGTGTTATTATGTTTTAACAGAAAGGGGAAAAACTTATATTATATCTCACGTGATCTCTCGATGTGTTTCCCCATAGACCTGCCGGGTAATATTTTGTTCGATCACTATGTGAAATTTTGTACGATCACATAGCAAAAACGAGACTGAGCTATTTACTATAGTATAGAAAGTTGTACTATTTGAGTCCGGAAAGCACTCTGCTAGAGTGTATCCGTATGCTATTTATATATTTGTGTATATTTCACATGCTATTATTAGAAAATATTGTAAATTTCAACCATCAAATCATTAGAAGCTTATACGAACTGAGATTGTACATGTAAATTATCATAACGGCAATCTAAGTGCTTATATATATAATTATATAATATATATGAGCCAGTCTCCAGGAAAACCTGCTATTTTGACAAAACATTTGATTTTGGGATTTATTTATTATTTAAGAGAGTAATCTTAATAAAGCAAAATGCAAAATAATTTTTTTAGTATCTTGATTTTTAAGGAAGTTACAGTTGTTTTGTTGAGGCCCTATTCAGACCCTTTTTGCATGACGTCGCAAATGTCATTCAAGCGTTATTCCACGTCGTTGTAACAAGTACTTTATAAATACTGCATTTGATCAACTCTTTACATAAACTGGTCAAAATGGTATCAAGTTTTAGAATGATGTTTTAAGTTTTAAAATATACATCCAAATTGTAAATGTTCACATTAAGAGAAAGGCTACTACTGTTTCAATCAACTAACTCCTCGTTTTTCTCAATCAGAGTACTTTACTGAAATTGGTCACCATAGCAACGAAGTAAACGATTTCGACATAATGCATATAATAAGACATTTTAAAGCTAAGATATAGCATTATATGGATAAATGACTTAAAATTGAATCTATAGATATGTCTTTTTTCTTATTTAA
This sequence comes from Spisula solida, assembly GCA_947247005.1. Taxonomy (NCBI): domain Eukaryota; kingdom Metazoa; phylum Mollusca; class Bivalvia; order Venerida; family Mactridae; genus Spisula; species Spisula solida. The sequence goes on along the minus strand of OX365957.1, from coordinate 37,867,469 downwards.
AAGCTTTTTCAAAACCTTTTTACATGCAGTAATTACATAATGTCAATATAGCAGTTTTTTCTGGAGACTGACTCATATACTTTCGTACATATGTTAATATTTTATTTTGTAAAATGCTTGTAGTTTTGTACTGTATAATAAAATAAATAACACATGGCTGCTTCGGTGACATTTGATATTTATATAGTATTGTCGAATACGTTTGACCTGTCGCTAATTAATCTCCGTATGTTTTCGTTTTTGTACAGTAAGAATGTTTTGATGAGTTATAATAACAACTCTGATTGGACAACGGATAAACATGGATATTCATGGATGACAAGTTAAAAGTGACAAGTAATATAAATATCCGTGTTGAAGCGTGTTTATATCAACGACCTCCACGGAGAAAATAAAAGCAATATATTTGAATTTTATTCTGGCATCTCTTTTGAAATGTAAGATTTATGGATCAATGAAAATAACTTTCCGGCTTTAATTTAATCGCATTCTGGTTTTATGCATGTATACGACAATTATACACCTTATTCAATATTCATTGCATGTCTGATGTTCTATTAATGCCATATTTAACACATTGACTATACTTAATTAGTAAAAATTTACCTTAGTCATATGAACGTGATTTAAACTAAGAACTTTGACAGTGCGTTTCATGAAGATTCGTCATAACGTTTGAGAATTGAAACATGTGTTTATTCAGCCGAGGGTGTAGCCCGAGATTAAGTTAGATCCCAGAGTGTCTGTTTTGTTTCTGTTTTGTATCATTTGACAGTTCAACTGAGAACGTGCTGGGTGGGGTGGTATAAAAGTCACACCCAGTACAGTATTGCAGTGAGGGTGGACAAGTGGCCCAGTGTTTAGATCTACTGACTGCTGATCCGATCCCTCCTCCAGCCGGATTAAAACAGAAATGCTTTTCAGTGTTTCCCACCTAACATAACTATAATTACTAACAGTCTTTCGGACGAGACTTTATATCCGAGGTCCAGTGTATGATGCTTTACATCAGGCACGTAAAAGAACCAGGGATGCGTCTGGAACTGGAGCATCTTCTGTACCATGCGCTACCCCCCCCCCCCCCCCAAACTAAATTAACTAACCTCTTCTGGGGGCCTCGCCCATATGGATTTCCGGTGGCGAGGATAAATAAAATCATATAATAAGCATTGCAGTAATCGCAGTGTTCTTGTTCATTGGTGCAGTAGTGTTTGTTATTGTACTACTTTGAACCGTTATGTTCTATGATACAAAGTCTAATATCGGTCATCATTACACATTCTATGTCATATCCTGTGAGAAAAATGTAGGGTATATGAGGTAAAGTGTGAATTATAATGCGATGTCATGTGTTGCCATGTTATATTTGTATAGTACGTTTATTCAGGTCTGTCACTTAGCATACAAATGATTGCATTATCAAAACATTGTATTTTTATTGTTTTAAACATTTTGTTTTGAGAAAAGGGGAGAAAACCAATACCTTATTAACCGTAAGCCACATACTGATACAAATAATCGTTAAAAAAAATACATTAAAAAGAGAAACTGCATTTTTTTATGTACACAATGTTATGTAAACAAGTCACTGACCTCCATAATCAATTTATATAGGTGAGCATATTTGAACTGTTACTGATTAATCCTCGTGTATTTTCGTAATTGTACCGTAAGAACGTTTTGATTAGTTAAAATAACAACTCTGATTGGACAACGGATAAGCATGGATATTTGAGAATGATATGTTAATTGTGCTAACCTATACGTTCTTATATTGCAGGTCATCAATACTGGATGAGATATTTACAGGTTATGACAAGAAATTACCACCTCGGTATGATCAAAGTAAGTGTTTGGTGGTTTGTTTTCTTCATTCATTAAACTCACACGTTAATTAAGGGCGTACATTATTCGTATTCATCCCTGTTATTAACGTACAATCGTAACTACTCGGGAATTTCCATCCGTCAGTAATGTCCGAGGGGTCCAGGTTGATTGGTCCGAAATTGAAGTCCTAAGAAAACCGCATGGTTATCAATCAATCGTGAAAGCTCGGCCATTTCGGTTTATCTCCGGTAAATAGTGTATATATTTGCATTGCATAAAGGCCGAGGTGATCAGAATGGATTATCAAGACGGCTTGTCAGTCCCCATATATTTTACTTCAGAAAACTAGACGACTATTCAGTATAGTTAGATTCTAAGCCAATCTGCTTGAGTATTGAATAAAGTGCCTGCATTAAAATTTACCGTTGAAATACTACAAAGCTTGATATTGAGGAGATCTGTTAAGGCAATTGATATAAACTTTTATTAAACGAGTTCTGGAAGTATTTATTGAGGGCGCCTTTGGTGAGCTTGATTATATTTCCTGAACGAGTTTTATAAACTTTTGACGGAATTTGAAACATGTGTTAGATTCTTATTATCGCATATGACTCTGATAATATTATAGTGATAATTGACGGTACATGTAATCATGTAATTTCTTGTCTTGAGGTTCTGTTCACATGAGTTGGTGCAATTGTCCATGGATTCATACTGGATACATAAATTACCTTAACACACATCAAATATTGTTATAGAATACTGTTCTAATATCACATCATTTTGAAATAATGATAACCATTATATAAGTCATATGACGAATTGCCTTCATTGACAAGCCCCTCGTGAGGATGTAGACACAGAACGCATTTAGCTGCCATAATAATAATCATATAAGTAGAATAAAAGTAGAACATATATTTAAGAACAAAAACAGATTTTCAGTAGAATACGTAATTAAAGGCGACAGAGGTGCAATGCGGTTGACAGATGCGTCGTTGCTATGTGATGAGAAGAATGACTAAATAATTTGTGATTGCATTTAAGCATTTTTAAGTGTCGTTTTATGCTATAACTGGTCGATAAAGTTTGACAAAAAAGCCACGGAATATTAAAATCATGTTTACTAAGACATAGAGTCTATCATGTCTATTTGCCGCATTTAAAAACACCAGTTCACGCACTATGGTTATAATGTTGGTGTGCATTGTGCACTTACCATGAATAATGTTGATATATTAAAATATTCTGACAACAACACCAATACTAAATCACCAGATGCAACATTGTTATAGTATAAGTTTGTGTTTGATCTAAACGTACAAAACTATACATTTAATACGCATCAGAACTGGCAAAATGGATGGATATAATGATCGCTTACGTGCGTATTTTACGAACATAAAATGCATTCATGCACACATGATTCATGTATCTTTATTTAAGTAATAATGAATATTACCTGTGTTTCATCGTAGAATAAAGCACGTTCACGAGTTTGAATGCGTAATAATTAGATTAAATCACGAGTGCGTACCACGTAATTCTCATGTCTAACTTTCCGTGCCACAAGAGAGGACCGATGAGACGGTCAGGATTATCACTGGTACTTGACCAAAGAAACAATTCTATAAATTGCTGTCGCCTGTAATATACATTTATACCGGACTGCATAAATACAGATTATAGGCCATGGTAATTTATAGAATTGTTTCTCTGGTCGTATGCCAATGAGGACTATATAGAGTTATAAAGGGAAGATTTAGAAAAACGCACATACACCAATAACCATGTGCAAACGGGGTAGTTTAAAACATTTATTCATCTTTCAAACAGTCTTCATTTGGAACAAATAAAATAAAAACAATTTGGACCGTTTTAAAGTTTTTCATAACCACTCCCATTCGTATAGAATAAAGAAGGAATGAAAAATGGTCGTTACACTGTCAGTTCATTTACTCTTTTCTTAAAATTCACATCATCCGTGTGCAAACGGCTTCGTATAGAAAAAGAAATTATCACATAACCTGCGGTCCAGGAGTGCCGTAAAGCCGTGCCGTAAATATCGTTCGGCACTCCCAGACCGTGCAATAAATATTTAAATTAGCTTGACGTGACGTTAGCCAATCCATGCATTGATCCGTCAATGACGTCAGGATAATATCACCGTCACCATGACGTCGCGCTAATTGTACCGCTGAATTTTGGCTGAAACTTATGCAGCGTACATCATCCTTTTGAACAATAATGAGCGTTTTCTAAGGTTATGTGATAAAAAGAATCTTACATTCGTGCTCATTACATACCAGTTTTATTAAACTCGTCGACAAAAAAAATATGACACTCGGCAAAGCCTCGTGTCATACCATTTTGTCCACTCGTTTAATAAAACTCGTATGTAATGAGCACTCATGCAAGATCCTGTATTTACCTTTCAGATGGCATAATTTGTTACGTTTTATTTGAAAAAGAATTTGGGGATACGTTTTCCTTAAAACCGGACTTTTATCAGCCCGGTATTCAGGGAGTTTATTGTAATACAAATGCACATTTGTGTTATCATTTGAGATTTGGATGACGATTAAAAATTAATGTTAAGTACTTCCAGTTAGGAAAGTGTGAGAGTGATCTTGTCGTTTATGTGTACACAAAATATTACAACCATTGTCTGAACAGGTAGAACGAATATATTTAGTTTAGCATTAGAATTATAGATGTCTGTTTTACCCCGTAATATGTCACTATATTCTTACCCTGACTGGACTACAAAAATGTATATAGATACATTTTAAACAAGTGTTTATAATCTCAAACAAAGTCTTATGTTTATGTTTATTTCAGTGAATAAACAAGTTCTGGTCACAGTTAACATGTTTGTGAACTCGATATATTCTATCAGCGAGGCTAATATGGTAAGTCAATATACAAACATATTCTGCAAAATGTATGCCCTTACTCGACCGTTTGTAAAAACTGTAAACCCGTCAATGTTCGTAGTATGCTAATTTTCGTTGCTATTGTGGATCACAAAATGAAATCCTCTCGATTAATCGACCGCCAAAACTATGATTGTTTTCATTCCAATGTTTATATCCACGACTTACTCCTAGTCTGCATATGTTTGAACGACTGAAGTACTGGGCTGTCGGAGTGGGTATCGGGGTTTAGTCAGTGTGATGTTCTGTTTTTCTTGTTCACTATTGTGAACCATTAAGACGCGTGCTTGTGGTCTGTGATTGCTTATACGCCCGTTTAAATGATGGGAACACCCTTGGCGGGCGGGCTCTTGTTTTTGTTTGTTCCTTCTTGTGCATTTCTTGATTTGTTGTTTCTATTGAGTGCTACATGCCATCCCTGTCTGACTTGTTATTATGGTTTGTACCTGTACTTGTTATCTTCTATGATTGCTTGTGTTCTTCTGTGTGTCTTTCGTGCTGATTTGTTAATATCTTTGTGCTGATTAATCATTGTCAATAGTTAAAAGATCCATCAAATGTAATACTAACGAAAATGAATGTTTGTGCAGTATTTGGTATCTTATTTGTAAACAGCTTTTATATTTCTCAACTTTATGGCTTTCTATATACACTTGCATAATTAGACTATTGACGTGCAAATCAAGATAAGGTGACAAGTCATTATTATGCATAATAACCGTTGAAAATGTTAAATAACATGCCAACCATTGAATAAGCAGATTGCTTCAAAACATACTTCATAAATGCAATAATTATATAAATTCATAAAAAATCAACATTCAACAAATACGTAAGCTTTATTAAACGATAAAATTATATCTTCTTTTAAAGGTACCAAACGGAATTTGGTCCAAATATCATCCATTCATGTACGCCATTATATAATCACTTATGCATGAGGTGTTCTTTTATGTAATGCTTCCTTTAGATATACAAATGTATAATGTATGTAAATGTTTATAATTTTTGTCAAAAGGGGGGTATTGGCAATAACCATAAATTACGACACATTTGTAATATAATATACATTTCTGGTAGAAAGTACTCGTTTTTCGTCATAACGCCGAATATCCTTTAACTTCTTGGACACTCGTCGTATGTTTTTCAGATATACTATCTCCAATGATGTTTATGGGGGTTAAATTTCACGGATAACCTGGACCACGAAACCAAATCCTGGCCCTGATCTTCCGAAGCATCGCAAGTAGAAATCTCATCTCAAATTGAGATTTTGCTCAAATCAGAGTCAGAATTTGAGATCAATTTGAAGTTTGAGCTCTTAAAATTTTACGGTAATAATCTAAGAATAAAGTTTCTGATTTGTGATGCGAATTTTGAGACCAGCCTCCCATGGAAATTATCTAAAATACACATGGCAAAATTGGAGATGAGATTTAATTTAGATTGAGATGTTTCGGGAGATCGGGGCCAGGTAATCAATCGACCTCCTAGATACCGTATTCTTACCGATAGAATATAATCACGAAATGTATATACCAACGCAAGTTAATGATGCTTTAGTATATAATTGGGTTAAAGGCTTAAAACACCATATCGTTGGCTCTTTCAACTTCATTTAGATCGTAAAAGCGAACCATTACACTTCTATGAGATTGTGTATGATCCGAATATAAAAATGGATATGCAATGTAAAGTGTAGAGGCAGGTATGCAAATGCTTCGTTAATGTTATACAAAGTGCATTTATACATTCAACGAAAGATTCCTATGAATGAAAGAGATTATCCGTTTTCAGTAATAAAAAGTCCATAAACCATTGATCTTTCATAGGGGTCATTTTTATTAATAGTCAACAAATCTTCTGAAAATGACAAAACGAGACTTATCTGTATTTAAGGTTCTCACTAAAATTTTTGAAAAAGCTTAATTTCTTAAAACAAAGTCTGAATATATTTTTAAGTTTCTGTAACGTTAACGTGAATGTTTATTACTGAATAAGTCAGAGTTATATTACCAACCACCAAATGAGGGGAGATAGAAATATGTTATTCTAGATTATTTATAGAATGTGTGCAAGTTATAATACATACTACCCATTTACATGTATACATAACTCTGACTATTTTTAACCATGTTTTTCAAATGGATATCATGTCTCAAGATACTCCTAAGTTGCTATGTTGTATTTCGTTTCGACAAGATAGTGACTTATGGGAGATTTCCTAACTCATTATACTTATTGTTACTTTCATATACAGGTTGGGTCTTACTTCTTCAAGAAAGTATGGAATTATTTCTTTGAAGTCTGGTATCTTCTTAAAGGAAGTATCACTATTCCCCTGGAGTCAGTTTCTCGTGACAGTGGTATGTGACGCTGCTCAAGAAACACCCATTTTTAGGGGGTAATTGTGGGAGGGTTTTCTTTGTGTTCTTTGTATTATATTTACGAATATGTATGCTTTCTTTGTATATTGTTGCACATTTATATGAACTCTCCAACATTGGAGGTAATAAAAGTATTATTACATTTGGAGAGTTCAAACAAAAATCTTTGGTTCAAACACGTACAAAATGATAGTCCTGTGTGATCTTGAAGAAATCCACAATCACCAAATTAGGGGAAATGGAATGAATCAGACATTTTATCAAGGGAGGCCATTTTTGTCGAGAACAATAAATAATTACTGCTTTATTGTTTTTCAGGACTATTCGATCAGTATGTTTCTACGAGAACGTTGGGTAGACACACGGCTAACGTACGATGATATACTCAATCTGACTCGTCTGGAACTGGATTACTCGTTATTTGATAGTGTATGGATGCCTGATATGTATATATTAAACGAGAAATCCTCGGATTACCATGAAGTTACTGTACCAAATAAACTAATACACGTTTATCCTGATGGTACTATACAGTACAGCGCAAGGTAATGTACCAGTCAATCAACTCAATTGTCAACAAAGCCTGACATTTTACAGTGTACCACGTGACTTTCGGCTATAGGTTCAAGACAAAATTTGCTGCTTAACTCCAAAAACAAAAATAGCCATAAGTATTTTATTTCTTTATTGATTTCTATGTTTTATACGCCACGCTAAGGGGAAAGTTATTTGCTTTCCGTGAAATAAAAGACCATTTTCAGCAGCTTGGTCGTTAAATAACTTTAATTCCATTGACGAATAATACTCACATCACTTCAGCAATCACGTGACTTGTACTGTAAACGTTTTAGTATACACCAAACAATTCTTGGAACACTAGTCAAAACACTCAACTTAATTAAACTGCGTATCTTAATTAAACATGTTTGTTTATTTCCCATGTTTCCGGCAATCTATATTTATGTTATGACGCACACCAATTTTATCAAGACATCTTAAAGACTATTGTGGTCAATTAGGCTGCATAAATAATTCAAGCTTGAAAGCATTTACTAGATGAAAGAGAGTAGTTCGATAGTGAATGCACTTAAGGAAAATGTATCTATGTGACCAATCATCAATTAAAGTAGACTTATTTTTGTGCATCTGTAGCTCAATGGATAGCGCGCTTGTCGTCTTATTTGGCGACCCGGGTTCAATTTCGGGTGCAGGCACTCATATGCCTACCATATTTTTTTGTGGGTGAACCAACCCAACGCAACAACTCGTCCATAAATATTAGGATAGCATTTTATGAAACACTAGCACATTTACAAAGGCACACACTTTAGAATCCAAACAAAACAACACAACAAGACTTTACAGTACAGATATGCTATGTTCAAACAATTGATATGCAAAATTCCATCAAGATTGTTCTACTAGTTCTTTCATAATTATCATTTGAAGTAAATGGTTCCTGAATAAAAACATCACACAATTACCTCGGATGACTGACATGAGCAGCCACCGTTGACAATACAATACAATGCATTTACAATGCAACGCAACGCAACGCAACGCAACGCAACGCAACGCAACGCGACACGACACAATACAATAAATAGCACTTCGGTGGATTTACTTGCGAAGATACCGCTACAAAAGTGTTGTACTTTGGGTTAAAATTTAAGCTACAAAGTTGCCCTGCAATAGGGGTGGTCAAAACAAGATGAGTATGTGATTGTTTTATTAAGGACATATTTTACTTCAAATTGTAATTGTGAAATAACTACGCAAACAATGTTGATGGTATATTGATGATATCACATTCATCCCCTCAAGTATTGGTGTTATAACTTGCTTGAATAATGGTACAATGTACAAAATAAATTATGTGCATTTTTAAATTTACTTAGAGGCATTTATATGCACCCACTTTTAATTGCAATTGGTACCAAAGGGAACAGCGGTTAAACATTGACTATGTCATTCAGCTTTTTTATAGCTGCGACTTAAGTTCATTTTCTCCTTTAGTTGTGTGATGGACACATAAGCACATGGTTTCAAATAAGCTGAGTGTACTCTATGTATATCAAATTATCAGAGTGTACCCTTTGTATAGAGAAGGCAGGGTAGCGGCCATATTTACCCGCAACGGATATGACGTCACAGGAACAGTTATCCGGTGTTTGTTGAACAACTGGGTACAACATGAAAATTTGAAACCATGTGCCTATGGTTGGGCATTGTGTCGTGTAATTGTGGTATATGATGTTTGTGTGTTGTGCATTGTGTCGTGTAATTGTAGTATGTGATGTTTTTTTTGTTTTCTACTGCAGAGTGACTGGGATATTTTCTTGTCTGATGCATCTACAAAAATATCCTTTCGATAAACAGATTTGCCATTTTGAAGTTGAAAGTTGTAAGTATATGTATGTTTGGTACGGATAATTTTATCTGTTCTTTGATCTTATAGAAGCATAATTCAACAGCTGATATATTGTGTATATCAATCAAAGGTAAACACATGACTATAGATTGTTGAATAGGAACAAATACAGTCCAAGTTCACCATAACGAATGTCGATATTACGAGCACCCGCTCTATCTCGAGCACATTTTGAAATCCCGACCAATTTGCACTATGTTGTATTTCAAGTAAATTCCTAGTATACTACACCAACGTGTTTTGATCAGAATGTTCAGTTAAGACAAACATTAGTGTTCAAAGCAGTTTGAAAAGTTCGAACATGCGTTACCTGGTTTATTTCTATCTCTCAGATGGACACAGCACGGAAAATATGAAGTTTGTATGGAGCGATGATGCTGTGACGGTAGCTAAAAATATACAGTTTCCACAGTTCCAACTGGTAGAGATCAAACATTATAGCTGTGAGAAGGATTATTATGGCAGTAAGTATGCTGATACACGGTTTGCATTTGACCCCGAAATTGACCATGTGACTCCGAAAATAACCATGTGACCCTGAAAATTACAGAGCTCGACATTTTGGCTGTCAAGATTGCTGACTTTGTGCTCGAAGTCAGAGTTTCAGTAAATCTCTCTGACACGCATTGATATACATGTACCCTCAACGAAAGCAACAATGATTGAGAAGAGTATTAGCGCAGATTGAGATTTTTCAAGCGAATGGAGCCTGGTTTTAACTGTATGTAATAAATATTTTGATGATTTCTTGTATTTCAGTCATATACCCTTGTATTGGAGCAGAGTTTGTATTAGAAAGAAATTATGCGTACTACATCATACAAATATACGTACCCAGTATCCTGATCGTCTTCCTGTCATGGGTCAACTTCTGGCTAGACTGTACTTCCGTTCCTGCTCGAATCTCATTGGGTCTTCTTACAGTTCTCACTATGACGACACAGAGTTCCGGTGCACGAGCCAATCTTCCACATGTTTCATATGTAAAGGTATGCTGCCTTCTAATACGCTGTAGTTTGGAACCTGAATTTTATTCAAATATTACCGAAATGAGATTCATATGGCAGAATTTGTTTCTTTCATTTTGTTTTTCGAATGTTAAGTTCAACTCTACGAGTACCATATGTAGCTCTATGGTTAGTCGAATTTGTAATACAAAAGATAATAACAAATCGGACTGGGAAGTCAGCACTCAGTTGAAACAGACGAGCACAGAAAACAGAAAACACACAGATCACAATCACAGGGCACAATGCCCAACACACAACTGAACGAGAAAATGAAACTACATCGCTGAAAGTCCAAGTTTTAGCTGCCAAAAATGCCGGAAGTCAAAGTTTCAGCTGTAGAAAAACAACAGAAAACTGCAAGAATTCCAATTGATACCATCGTTATGTGATATGTGTTGAATTGTACGTTCTTTTTGTGAAAAGATATACAGTATAAGGTATAACGTGGTTACCCACTGACATCCTGGCGCTTTTCATTAAACCAGTGCTGAAACTATACTTACACATTGAGTGTCAATCAGGTAGGGGACCAACGATGGCGTTATATACCATTGTAGCGCAGTTTGGTATTTTTTGTCCAAAGAGCCCTTTTCCTGCGTTCGACGCCAAATCATGGCACGTGATTGAACCCACAATCTGCTTGCCCGGAGCAGATATTCGGTCCTCCAGACCAACAAGGCCGAGTTTGTCAACATTGTATCGGTATTTAGTAGGGGTGACTATTGAGTCCAATTTTGACTATTGCACTACTATTGCTATTGCTGAAAGTACTATTGCGATACTATTGTATTGCTGTAAACTATTGCGATACTATTGCAGTAGTTATTGCCAAGCTTGAAAACCAGAGATTAACTTATAAATGCAATTTTGCACTGTGTAAGATATCATTTTGTTGTACAACATACAAATCTTTTATTTGTGGAACTGATTTAAAATGAATTTGACAGAAATAGATCAATAAAATTAAGGCGATATTGGTCCATTGTGGCTGTTTTGATAAGGAAACTGAAGTTGTTTTAAATTAATGATAGATCTAAACTTTATTTAAAAAAAGGAAACTATCGTAACTATCGATAGTTGAGCTAACTTTCGGCAATAGTTATTGGATCGAGACTTTTACTATCGATCCATACTATCGGGACATTCGGAATCGCAATGCATCGATATTTCGATGCATCGGCCCACCCCTAGTATTTAAAAAAATGTCGTTGGTATTTCTTTCCAGGCAATTGACGTTTACATGGCAACGTGTTTGGCATTTGTGTTTCTCGGTCTGGTAGAGTTTGCTTATGTTAACGTTTTAACTCGACAAGAAAACCGAAAACCAAAAGAAGAATCTACAAATAAAAATAATGAAAATGACACCAACGTTGACAACGCCGACGTAAGTGCGAAACATTGACAACAAATTCCCTGTGTTAATAATTATAGTACATTGTTCAATAACAAAAATAATCAATATTAGTAATCTTTGTCATGTTTCCTTAAATGTTCGTGAAAGCTACCATTGGGACGCGTGTAATTTAGTTAGTTACATGTTATATGATATTAATTGATAATAGTTTAATACTTGAACAACCTTTTTTGGGGTTGTTGCAATAGCCGAGTGGTGTGTTGATTTCGTAGTTCGCATTGCTAGCCCATTACATGGCGCGTTCTGACCACCTCGGTATTTAGGCCTAGGCGGAGACAAACGGAAATCACGATTGGGCGATGTCGCCGTACAGTACGGTTCTTATCCCACGATAGGTGCGCAGACAATATAATTATTTATAGTTTTATTTATAATTAATGATTTGATTATTTTTTTCTTTTCAGGTGTCTCTTTCCATCGATTCAAACGGTCGGTTCAAATGTCCTTGCTTCAGGAAAATGTCGGGTATTGGTCGCGCAAGACTCGTGGACAAAGTTTCAAGAGTTATTTTTCCATCTACGTTCTTAGTTTTCAATCTAGTATATTGGGTATATTACTTCACATGGGAACAGGATATAAAAAGTCACGTGCCATCATGACGTACATAATTTATACCCAACTGTGCCGTGACATCAAACTCCTACGCTTTTATCTCCCTTGCAACGTTGAATGTAGTGTACTTGCAAGGGGAGGTAACCGCTGTGAGGAGTTTATCTTGTTAAAATACAGTTGAACTGAATAGATACCCGGTGTTCTGTGCAATTGTTTTACTGATGATATGCACATACATAACATAGCTCCCATACTACAACCAACCACAGGTAACTGATGTATCATTGATAAAGAGTAAACAAAAATATGGTTGGTCAGTTAGAGAAATACGTTTTGAAACAGTTGGTTCTTAAGAAATGTTATAAACCTTTCTAAGATATTATAAATTTCATGACAAAAATATTTTTTTTTATTTCATTTCTTTATTAATGATACAGTTACCTGTGACTACAACATGTACCTCCCTAAAATTGAATTGTCGGCCGTTGTGTAAGGCAAATCTGATACATTTAATAGAAGATAAGTTGGTCGTCAAATTTCCCTCCCATGTGCTTATAGACCTGTCTAATTATTTGGGTGTGTGATTGTTTTCGACCATAAAATACTGACCAAGTATAAATGATTCCCGCTACAAGTGACGACAGGGTTTATCAAATTCCCGTACATCTTGAAAGTCTTTATGTCTAATTCTCCGTGAATCCCCGACGTCCCCCCATGGGGGAAAACATTGATAAGGGCATTGTAATTAGGTAGATATTTCTTTGTATGAATTCAGTTGTTTAATAACCACGTATTTGATTTATGTATTAGCGTAGAAGAAATTTCCTCAAAATAATTGAGGTGTGAGAATAAAGTAAATATACTATCACATAAAATTAAAATACCATGATCTTGAAAATCAACATTTCTTAAACGAGTACATTATAGAAAACACAAGTTATTTAGCAAGCCTTTGGTGTGTCACGGATCCTATATTTCACGAAATCTATGACTGCACTACTTTTACGTTTTTTTCCTCTCTGTGACCAACTACCTGGGGATACTGTTCAACAAGATCTTCCTGCGAGTTTCATAATGCCAAAATACTATTTTTTAAAAGAATAAACTATCGGATTCGTTTAAAATGAATCATTTAGATCACAGGGTATTGATACGTATTATTTCATGTTATGATAACAGTTTTAACAGTTTTTTATGATATCCGTAAATACCTTGTGCACTGCAGGATTTATATTTCATTTTTAAAGATGTCTGCTGGGTTTTTTATAATCAATTGTACAATGTAATTACTATTATTTTTAGTACATGTAGCACACACTTTTTATCACTTTGTGTAAAAGATACTTAATTGTCATCTATAACAGTCATTGCGCAAATGCTCATATTTGAGTTGGGTACAAGCAATGTAGTAATACGCTAATGCAATCCTTATGACTCTTCAAACCCGTATCAATTCCGCATATTGAGAATCTACGTGCGCGTATATATTGTTATGAGTTTTCGTGGATAAAAGAAATTCGCAAAATTTAAAACAACAAAACAAGTCTTATCGATCTTTATAATTAATTACACTGTTTATTCGGTAATTTCTGAACTACACTTATTCATTATGTTTCAATTAATGTTCCTTTTATATGCTATTGGCAGCTGTCTGTAAATGTTTTTTCTATAACGTTACCATATTGTTTTCCCCACATACATTTACACATTGTGTAAGTCACTCATATTATTATATTGTATACTTTTGTTAGTGCACATTTGGTATGCTAGGCCCGTAGCCACGCTGAGGCACGTTGAGAAATTATCAAAATAATCATGTTTTTGAAGACATAATGCCTAAAATAGAGCCTAGAAAATATTTACCTCGGTGATGTTTTGTCTCTCCATACGGCCCTGTATGCCTACACAATATTATATACATTGTAAATATATGTAATACAATGAATGCTGCTAATCAAAGGTGTATGTGTGATCTGGGTCGAAGACTTTGTAGGTGTTGTTGATGTCAAATGCTAACAGAACAGGGCAAATTAGTATGGTTCCAATTAGTATACTTCCTTAGTTCCAAGACGACCATCAGAAGTTGTCTCCTTTTGTCCACCTTACGTAATAAGGGGAGAACACTTGTGGTGCACTCCTTTGAATCTGATCACAGTTACTTCCCATCGGACCTATATTTTGAAAGTTTTTACAGAGGCTGTAGATAACATTGTCTCTGGTTTTGTAATATATTTATTTACAAACCATGAATTGCCTACGAAACAGGTCAGCCATATGTCAGGAAAAATTGGATATTAATGCTACTGCTGAAACTTTATTTATTTGTTGTGCATTGTTAATTTTATTGATAAATGGTTTGAACAGAAATTAGCTCAACAGATTAAATTAAATATTTCCGTAATGGTCGGCTGGCTCTAACAATCTCCGATGTCCAATGTGGAAATATTACGTCATAATTGCAAGTGCATTGTGCTTTTTGGTAATAATTATTTGCACAAAGTCCAGTACTAGTATTTAAACCACTTCGTAGCGTGCATGTTGCCGAGTGTCCCGGAGATTGGTGATTTTGTCACGTGATTAACTGGAGTTGATCATTGTCCTCTACCAGTCGTTCTCATATGAGCCAATGTCCAGATCAACATGACAAAGTCAAATGTTTTAAACCCTCTTTTTCTCCAAAACATGATTTTGGCACTTTGATCACTATTAGAGCCAGCCGACGAAATGTAATTGCTGTATACTTTAAAAGTGAATCAGTTATGTCTCCAGCCTGTATCGTGAAAAGCAAGATCTTTTTCAGCACCTTGGCAGTTTTTCACAGGGTGTTGGACAAAACAGCATAGCTGCTGAAAAAGATCTTATATTGCATGGAAAGCAAATAGTTTTCCCCCTAGCGTGGCGTATATTTCATAGAAATCGATGAAGAAATAAAATACATATGGCTATTTTTGTTTTCCAATGTTGACAACTTTCGACTTGGACCTGTAGCCAAAAGTCACGTGGTATTGCTACACTGAAACCTATATAGTTAAAAGTTTGTACATTTGTAAAGATGAGGACAATGTTTCTTCTTGCCGCAATATCATGCCAACCAGTCTGGAAATCTCACAATATCATGCCAACCAGTCTGGAAATCTCACAATATCATGCCAACCAGTCTGGAAATCTCACGAATCTCGCGTTCATTTAGAAGTTAATGGAAATGGGTTGGTAGAAGAGAATGACTGTGATATATATTTAAATACAATGTTTACATTATGATGTGTATATTATAACTGTTTGCCATAATATTGTATAATACACATGTACATTTATATGTATATTAAATATCAACTATACGAACTATATGTGTGTGTTTCTGTGTATTGGGGAGTTCAACTAAATATATTGTATTCATGTGCAAAGTGCCCATAGGCAATCTGTTGGATGCATGAACAATAAAAACCTGCCATTCACCAATAGCTAGCTGGTGGGAATACCTCTGAATATAAATATGACCCGTGTCCGCTACTGAGTCGGACAGATAACTGTGTTCTTTAGTGGCATTGACTACATGCATGTCCTCAACATTATTAATTCCAGGAAAAATTGTTACATCTACTGACGGTCATGATATGTAACTGAACAATTGTTAAACAGCGGCCTAAATGCATATATAGGTTAACGGCGCGTAAACGGCAGTCAATTTCTTGTAACTGTAACAATTGGGGAAAGTTTTCCCGGTAATAGAATTTGTCCATTTTGCATAATGGACATTGGACCATAAGAAACAGAAAAATATCATAGGTTGCCGTGCTTATTTAGGACTTATCTGTCCTTGAATATACGCAAAATTGGAGAAAACACGAGTTTCAATGCAGGGGTGTGCCGATGCATCGAAATATCGATGCATTGCGATCCCGAGTGTCCCGATAGTATGGATCGATAGTAAAAGTCTCGATCCAATAACTATCGCCGATAGTTAGCTCAACTATCGATAGTTACGATAGTTTCCTTTTTATAAATAAAGTTTATTATTGATTTAAAACAATTTCTGTTCTCTTTAAAAACACTAATTGTTATTAATCCCACGCATCAAAACTGCCACAAAAGACCAATGTCGCACTATTTAGTTGAATTTTATTAATCTATTTCTGTCCAAATCATTTTAAATAATTTCCACAATTAGTAGATTTATATGTTGTATAACAAAGTGATATATTACACCGTGCAAATTTGCATTTACAAGTTAATATCTGGGTTTCAAATCTTGGCAATAACTATTGCAATAGTATCGCAATAGTTTCCAGCAATGCAATAGTATCGCAATAGTACTTTTAGCAATATCAATAGTATTGCAATAGTCAAAAATGGACTCAATAGTCACCCCTATTCAATGGCAGATAAATCATTATCAATGTTTCTGTTGCAATAGCAACCACAATGTTTGTCTGAATCAAACATATTTAGATGGGCATAATCTTCTTATTGGCACCTACCCACATACCAGATTTCATAAACATAGCTTGGAAACTGTTTGAGTTATGCAAGATCCAGATTTTTTTACATAGTTTCACTCTTTCTGTCTCCATAGCAACCTTAATTTATTTCAGAATCAAAATATTTTTAGACGTGCATAATTAAGTCATAGCCCCCTATACCATATACCAAGTTTCATAATCTAGCTTAGAAACTATTTGTGTTATGTCAGGATCCAGATTGTTTGACGGATAGACAGGCGGGCGGAGGGCAAACCTATACCGGTAATCCCCTCCGGTTGAAAACCGTTACTGGGCTAAAAACACATACAAGTAGTAGTGTGTGCTGGTTCGAATGTTACATTTCGTAGGTTGATGTACCATAACAGAGATACAGGGATGTTTGTAAACAGAAACAACAACTTCATAACACAAGATCAGATGTAAGAATGTGTTTACATTTGATAACATACTGGGTATAGATTAGATACGACAGTGAAGATATTGTTCTACCATCTTGAACTCAGCTTACCTAAATTTCGAGTATTAAGATTCAGAACAGTCAACTTTCTATATATTTGTATCTGTTAAATCTATGTGCGTGATAAAATAATCATAACTACAAATTACGGTTGACCACAATATATCTGGCATATAATCAAAACGACAAAATATATGTCCACGCCACAAACAGCTGAAAATCTCGGCTCAAAATTTAGATGTCTGCATGAGTTTGGGACAACCTTCCCAATAATACTGTAAAATTACATAATTATTTACGTTGGTATTAAATTTCGTGGATTTAGATAAAAATGCATTTTTGTGAGGTCGTATCTTCGTGGATTACAAAACATGGAAGGCTAATCCTATGTTCCATATTTGGAAGGTCGATTAGTCGTGGGGATTATATATCGTGGCCGAATTCAACAAGACATGTAGGCACTGTCGGCGCAATAACTTATATAAAGAAAAAATCGCAAATGTGCATTACTGCTTATTCAAATTATCTGAGTGTACCCTATATAAAGAGAAGGTGGTGCAGCGGCCATGTTTAGCCGCAACGGATATGACGTCACAGGAACTCGGGTATCCGTGTTTGCTGTGACAACTGTAGAAAACGTGGAAAACTGGGCACCAGCTTTCGTAACGCCAATCCGTTGTGGCTAAGCATGGCCGCTGCACTACCTTCTCTTTGTATTTGATACTCCAATGTGTAACAATTAGAACTTGGCAAATACTGAAATCACGTGACTCTTGATACAAGGTGCGTTAAGCTTATATTTAAACAGAAAAAAACAACCGATTGTGCTGTACTAGCAATCGATATATCTCACGAAGGAAAGTGCTTTTAATTGTTACAACTAAAATCAGATACTATACATTATGTAGATCTATAGTCTCTGCTAAAATCACCATTTTGAAGAAGATGATGTTTTGGCTTTTTGTGCCTATAGAAGCACCAGGAATGCGTTATGATTTGACTATTTCTGTGGAGACAATAATTAGAAGTTAACTTTGTCTGAAGATTGTTCAGCTGCTTGTATTGGGGAAATGGCGCCAAAAACTAAAATCCGCGCAAAATTTTCGACAACTGCAATCGTCATGTCCAGTGGTTCTGAGATATCTAGAACAAATCTATCAAACCAAGGTGGGATGTGAGCAGTTTGCTATATCTTTATGGGACAGTCAAACAAATACTATCGAAAATTAATGTTTCGGGGAAAATGCGGATTTCATCGGAAATACCGAGTAAACAAAATAGTGTCGCAAGATGTCTAAAAACAATAAGTTCGTTCTGGGTGAAAGAAAGTGCTTTACAGTCTGAAAAAACACGAAGGATGACAAGCGATGGTCACGTCTATCCATGTCGACGTTAACCTGATCAATAAGTGACTGGTTACAAAATACAAACAAATATAAAAAAATGTGTACACGACTGTGATGACAAATAAATGAATGGAATGTCTGTGTTAAGAATGTAATAAAGAGGAGTAACATTTTACTTGTAAATATACGAGAAAATGAGATCAAACGAGAACAAACGATAACAAATGATGACAAATTGTATGAATGTTTGTGTAGTTTTATAGTTGACTAACAGGAGCATGAACATCGGCTCGTCACGGCTCGTAAGTGTTACATTTAGAAGCCATCCATTATAGTATACACGTACTACAACTTCAACTTCAATCATACATTTTATTGTGTCTTTATTACAAAATGTATTAAAGTTTAGTTTTTTATTGTTCTATAAACGGAGGTACAATGTAATATCGAATACCCATGTAAGTAAATATACGTTGGTGTCAATGTAAACATTGAACTGTTTTTGCACAGCCATGCTAAAAATTGCAGTTACATCATGCCTGGGACGAGGATTCTTCCCAGATCATGCGTTGCATGACCATATTTAAATTGCATTTGCATCCACGATCACAGAAAAACCTGTATAAAAACCAAACTTCGTGTCTTCATATAGGTTGTACAGTATGGTTTTCGAAATGGTTCATCTCAGTGAAGCGAAGAATTGTTGTATACATTCCGTACGGTACATTTTGTTTATGGGAACAACAAAGATGGTATTTTGAAATATAATTTCATGTAATATACTGGCTCCAATCTCCCAAAGCACCTCAAGTAGAAATCTGAACTCAAATTGAGATTTTTCTCAATCAGCCTCAGAATTTTAGATAGATCTAATTTTCTAACAGTTGAAATTTTACTGTATTTAAACTCAGAATGATGTTTCTGTGTTGCGATGCCAATTTTGAGCCAATCCTCCCGTGGAAATTACCTCAAAGACTGTATGACAATATTTGAGATGAGATTTTAGCTCAGTTGAGATGCTTCGGGAGATCGAGGCATGGTGTCATCTAAAATGGTCTGATTGGAAAGAAAGTGCACATACATTTACATCTACATACATACATTACCGGTATATGTACTACTTCACGGCATTCATGCATATTGCACTGATTGCCCAGGGGGCTCGGGTTAGAAAAAAAAGAATGCTGGTAATTATTGTTAGTGCGTATTAAAAGACAGAATACAGTAAAAGTTCAATCAATATAAAAAGTATACAGAGAGATTGGTTAAGTTAAAAAATATGCAAAACAGCATATGCCTAGAAGGTGAGCGTGTCCAAGGAATTGGATTCACTGAAAGGAAAAAATTGAAATCGTGGCGTGCCCAACCCCTGCTAGTAAGCCAGTAAGACCTGCTTCGAGAGTACGGAGTGTCAGATTTATGGTTGGAATAAGATGAGTGTGATCCTCAAAGACAAGTTGAAGATAATTTTGTTGAGCATTACAAGGAAATTGTGGATTCTGTATTTGACAGAAGGACCCGTATTCCTTTGTAAAGTACAATGTACTAAGCATTTGTGTTACACTAATCACTGTATGGAGAGTAGCCATTAAGGACGTAGCTGGCGACTTATCTTTAGACACTTTCTAGTTTGTGGGCAGATGATTTTGCCATAGATGACATACAACTAAGTTGTGGGCGGATGTATTCTTGTGCCACCTTCCCTGTCCCTTGCTTCTGATGGATTGATCGACTTAAACAAGGATCTTATATACTAACAGGCCCTGACTTAATTAATGGCCATATATTGGGATTTTCACTTTTGGTCTGCAGTGTGGTCCCTTATTGTTTGTTGTTCTGCAGGTTTTGTAATAGTGGACTTTGTTTTCAGGTGGTTTTTCATGCAAATTTGACTTATAAACAACATGCCCGGGCTAGGACCATGATGGTATTGGATGCAAGATAGACTGGATTCGAAGTCTTCAAAAAGTGTTAATTGCATTGTTTCCCTTAGACCATTTGGTAAAGCCTAAATGGAATAAAAATAAAAATATACACCAAAGCAAATCAAACATAATATCATACTGACTCGGATCCTTTAAATAATGTCAAAAACACAAACTCCTGGAACATTAAATTATTAATTTTTTATTCTGTTCGACCCGTTTTATTCGGACCGGGTTCGATCAGTACGGCCAAAGACAGACTTTAGTTACAACTGTGAGGAGGCTGAAATAATCAACATAAATTTACTTAATTTATCATTTACGAATACATGCGATGTCTGATCGTCTAAACAACCGATAATTTCTGAAGACATTAAATTCAGGTAATCAATGAGCATTATATACTGATTGTATCTTTCAGAAGAACCGAACTTTTTACTTTGACAGCTACGAGATGCACCTTTTCGGATAATGCTGTGATTTTGGATATGCTTACATTTAACTACGTTGGAAAGATCTGTGTATGTAGAAAGACGTTGACATTATAAGAAATGTGTGTTGACTTTGTATGTGAATCAAATTATTGTTATTGTAATCCCGTTCACTTATAAAATTGCCATTTATGTCAATTTATTGAATTCAAGTGAAAAAATTCTGCCTAACTTGATGATACTAGAATATTATAATCATGTGCAGTGTTATTTTCTTTTTTTTTAATATCAGGTGCCAGTATAGGTTACCTTTTGAAAAGACTTACAAAATAATTCAAAAGTTAATTGCAAAGTGATTGATGACCTTACCTGGGTTCCACTAGCTTCTGAATTGGTCGAAGCAAAAAGCTCATTTTGATACTTTTGACTAAATTTTACAGCCAAACTACCCTTGATTTTAATAGAAAATAAGCCTTCAAACCAAAATCTTGAGGGTCAAAATGTGGCTTTTTGGAAATTTCAAGTGTCAAAACCCCTACTCCCGAATCAAATGGAACCCTTGACCTTTAATACCACCTATGCTGCCAGGTACCTGAACTACTTAATTCCACTGTCATGGTCACCCATGTATCTGATTTCTAATTCTATAATAAACTTACTTTTCCCCATGATTTGTTCAACCCTGGAACAGTCTCCCCTACGGTCTGCAGTCTAGCCTCAGCCTCAACATATTTGCTGTGTGACTGTGCTGTACCCCGGTCACTTTGGTTTTAACTTACAAGTTACATGTAGCACTGTAATTACCCTCTCAAACGTTACAGCACCTCTCATTGACAGTCGGAGTTAAAAGACTTGGAGAAATATGTAGATAAGATCTGATCATCGATACATGTGGTTGATTTGGTGAGACATCCATGGTACAGTTCTTGTAGTAGTTGTACAATTCATATATATTTGTGATTATCGCTGTTAAAATTTACAAGCAGATACGGGTAGATATTATTTCATCTAGCTTTTGAAAATGAGAGCTCTGACCATTATTAGAGGAATACCTAACCATGTAGTGTTTATTCGTATTTTATATAAGTAATCGTTTGTCATTTGTATGTTTCAGACTGCGTTCATTGGTAATAAACATGAACAGCCAAATAGAACTAGTTCTAACACAGTCTGAAAGATACAAATGACAAACAATTACTTATACAAATAAACACTACATGGTTGGGTATTCCTCTATCTCCCTCAAGTCTTTGCTATATACAGGGTGTTTAAAAACGTTGTTCTCAAAATTTGAATCCATACTATATTTTACTAGAACTATGTACACAGTTTACGCCTTAATTTCTTGCTGTAGTAGCTTCATTCAAAGCAAGAAAGATAAGGACAATGGTAGAACCCTATGAAATTCAACATGAACACAATACATTCTTTTGACGTCATAACAATAAACTATTGAAACTTAAACTTTGAGAACAAACTTTTTTAACACCCTGTATACATGTACTAGCACATTGTCTATGTGAATGTCAATGGTAAAGATTTAGGTATAAAATCACTTCGAAAACATTATGGTTATGTTAACATAACTGTTAATTATGACTTAAAATGTCTCTTATTCATAGTCTTATCTCTTCATGTGGAAGTGTCATAATCCTTGTGCCATTCAGGCTTCCGAATGTTGCCGGTAGACCAGCGTATCTCTACAGGCACATCAACCTACATGGGTGGTGCTGGTGTGTTCAAAACCAAATCTGTGTTGGGGCTCTGGTGGTTTTCTAATACTAGATGGCGACAACTAGATGCGTTAGGTAGTGAAGCTGTAGGAGTACCTGGTTGACTTGTTGGGCCAGGCGGACTTCCCGTGTTTGAACCAACCGTAGGTGTTCCAGGTGTAGGGTTGGATACTCTAGCTGGCAACTCTGGTTTAGCCTGTGTGACAGTTGTGTCACTGGATGGTTGAGCATACTTTCGTAACATTATGTCATTGTCAATTGTCAAACGTGCTGGTAGCTTGTTAACAGGAACATATTGACTTAGGAACTTTCTGTTGCGCAAAGTGACAAGTCCTGATCCATTGACCTTAATCACCTATTGGTCAAATTGCCTGACTTTTATGACAATGCCTGTCTTGTCCCACTTGAGTGGATGGGGACGAACTTGGTTTTGTATACGTACATGGTCCCCGATGACAAGTGGTAGGAGACGTTTTGTATGTTCTGACCAACGTTCAGCATCTCTCATGTGACGATTCCGCAGCGCATCTTCTTGAGTTGCCAATGTTTTTTGCCAAGTGTTATGCAGCAAATAACGACTAGGTGGAAGGGGTATGAAATCGCTTATAGGCCTTCCAAAGATGCACATGGCAGGTGAGATTCTTGTGTCTCTGTCGGGAGTGTTCCGAACTGTTCCTGTACTGGAGCATCGCACATTGGAATGCATCCGTGTTCAGATCACCGTTAGGACTGGTGTTGTCAGTGAGCAGACAATTGACTGTTTTGACACCCACTTCTGCTCTGCAATTACTATGCGGAAATGCGACAGATGACAGACTATGGTGTACGCCCCACTCTTGCAGGAATCTACATGTAGCTACAGCTGTAAACTCAGGGCCACCGTCAGATGCTAGTTCATCCGGTTCCGGTATTCCAAAAGTGACAAACATTCAGCGTAGGCAGGCGATCAGGCCAGAGGCTCTGTCAGAAGACTTCTCAACAATCGGCCAGTTCGAATAATGGTCAACCACCACTAGATAGTTACAGCCGCGATAGTGGAAAAAGTCTGCACATACGCATTGGAATGGGTAGTCTGGACTTGTCATAGGAGTGGGTGGAGCACATGGGTTGGATGGCGCATTACGATTACACTGGTTACAATTACTCAATAAAGCAGTGATGGTGGGGTAATACCCGGCCAAAAGATGGACACCTAAGCCCTCTCTGCTTCATTATCACCGGATATCGTCTTTTAACTTATTTATTTTGATACAACTGTTTATATTGGGCCGGATTTCTTACCCAGCAACTGTCACTATGTAGAACTTAAAACTATAACTGAATTTGAAAAATGCTAGAGAAATTTGTCAAGCCCAAATAAACATTGACAGTACATGCCCGATTCTAGGATAGGGGGAGAAAAGTAGCTGGTCATAACTCATATTAGTCATATCATAAACCGTTTTATGTTAAGGTCAGCTGTATATGTAGATCATACGAGCCAAAAGAATATTTTCTTCAATTTTAATGTACTTAAGTGAGCAATATACTTTATAGGGCCTACTTTGCCCTCTTTTATTGTATTTTTACAAATAGGTTACAAATGTATAAATATAATCATATATAAATGTAATAACGAATGTTATGAAAGTTGAATTTCTAAAAAACATTTATGTGCAAGACACACAATATAAATTAGTCATTAGATTAATAATAGGTTTTCACAGTCATATTTATCTAAAATAGTATTTATTTTTTTATTTTCAAACTGTGTCACTAATAGTTAAGCACTTTTGAAGATGCAATTGCATTTACTCAATTTGTATATTTATACTATCATTATTACAAAATATCTATAAATAAAAGCCTACACTCGTTAAACACAGTTTATAATGGATGATCATGAAGTACTCATATATCTACTTCCTGTATGCATGGTTAAATACACCACAATTGATTGGTCTTGCTTTAATAATCATTTCAAACAGATAATGAGATTGAGTCATTGTCAAATTATATGGTATATAGAGGATCTTACATGAGTGTCTTTCTATATTGAATTTATTAAACGAGTTGGATAAAATGATAAAATGCGAGGCTCTGCCGAGCATTTTATCACTTTTATTCAACGAGTTTAATAAATTTAATATGGAATGACACGAATGTAAGATTCTTTTTATCACATAAACTAAATACACAGTAAAAGTTTGTCAAGAATGCACACTTCCCTTTTAGCAAATAAACTCCATAGGAGTAAAGCGGTTCATTGAAAGAGCTAAGAAAATAGTGCAACAATGTATACACCAATATGTTAATTTTTCTGCCTTTGAAAATAATATTTTTAAGGTATCTAAAATGTATGAACGTGTATGAATACATGAATAAAGTGACTCGCCCTTGTATATACTTCATTTGCATGTTTATTACACGTGTGTATTATGACTTTTATGTAATGGGTTTATTAAACTCCCAGAGCCTATTTTATGTGATAAAAATTAATACTAATTTATTGTAATTGTTACAGATAATCATTATGATTGTAGTTGATAACCAGCATTATTTATGAAGAATGTTATATAAGAAATCAAAGCACTGAAGCACAGTTTCTATTTGGATACATGTATTTAAAAAAAAAAATTCAATTTAGCTGTTCAGCCACCCTTTGACATTTAACTTTCCATGGTCATTGCATTTAAATAATGAGAGGCAAAATTGGACCTCTTTTGAAATGCAGCAGGGTTCATTAAATGGCCAGTTGGAATAAAGCTCATGAAATATTGTCCAAAGGCTAAATTATACACAAATATACCATCTCAATCTGATAAGGTACCTGAATCAAAGGGAGGGAGGAAGAAGAAGTAAATGCTTTGACAATACTTGGCATCGCGTTCTGTAAAATCACATATTTTCGTGGATTTTGATAAAAATGTATTTTCGTGGGGTCATAAATTTGTTGATTACAAAACATGGAAGGGCACACTCATGTTCGTATTTGGTAGATAATTAATCATGGGGATTATAGTTTCATGGTAGAGTTTTAGAACGTATCAACGAAATTAAACTCCCTAAAAAAATAATTATTTTACAATACAATATTAATAATTTAGTCACAATTTGGCTAGCATAGGATTCACTCTTGTAAATATTACTTACACGTTACCTTTGACTGAGGACAATATTAAAGCTGACTGTTATGTATTGCTGATGATATCAGTTCATGGACCAGTCTCTTGTGGACAAAATCAATGTCTGTCTGGCTGCTGGAATTCCACCAACAATGGACAGTCTTACCCCGAGGCAGTAATAGGACAGTCTTACCCTGAGGCAGTAATAGGACAGTCTTACCCTGAGGCAGTAATAGGACAGTCTTACCCTGAGGCAGTAATAGGACAGTCTTACCCTGAGGCAGTAATAGGACAGCAGTAATAGGACAGTCTTACCCTGAGGCAGTAATAGGACAGTCTTACCCTGAGGCAGTAATAGGACAGTCTTACCCCGAGGCAGTAATAGGACAGTCTTACCCTGAGGCAGTAATAGGACAGTCTTACCCCGAGGCAGTAATAGGACAGTCTTACCCTGAGGCAGTAATAGGACAGTCTTACCCTGAGGCAGTAATAGGACAGCAGTAATAGGACAGTCTTACCCTGAGGCAGTAATAGGACAGTCTTACCCTGAGGCAGTAATAGGACAGTCTTACCCCGAAGCAGTAATAGGACAGTCTTACCTGGAGGCAGTAATAGGACAGTCTTACCCTGAGGCAGTAATAGGACAGCAGTAATAGGACAGTCTTACCCTGAGGCAGTAATAGGACAGTCTTACCCTGAGGCAGTAATAGGACAGTCTTACCCTGAGGCAGTAATAGGACAGTCTTACCCCGAGGCGGTAATAGGACAGTCTTACCCTGAGGCAGTAATAGGACAGTCTTACCCTGAGGCAGTAATAGGACAGTCTTACCCTGAGGCAGTAATAGGACAGTCTTACCCCGAGGCAGTAATAGGACAGTCTTACCCCGAGGCAGTAATAGGACAGTCTTACCCTGAGGCAGTAATAGGACAGTCTTACCCTGAGGCAGTAATAGGACAGTCTTACCCCGAGGCAGTAATAGGACAGTCTTACCCCGAGGCAGTAATAGGACAGTCTTACCCGAAGCAGTAATAGGACAGTCTTACCCTGAGGCAGTAATAGGACAGTCTTACCCTGAGGCAGTAATAGGACAGTCTTACCCTGAGGCAGTAATAGGACAGTCTTACCCTGAGGCAGTATTAGGACAGTCTTACCCTGAGGCAGTAATAGGACAGTCTTACCCTGAGGCAGTAATAGGACAGTCTTACCCTGAGGCAGTAATAGGACAGTCTTACCCCGAGGCAGTAATAGGACAGTCTTACCCCGAGGCAGTAATAGGACAGTCTTACCCCGAGGCAGTAATAGGACAGTCTCAGTGTTTATTTAATTCATTCATTCTGGTCCATACATAGTATACAACAAATTCAAAGTTGTCTGCCCTTGTTCTTATATAAATTAAGCAGTTGTTTGATTTCTATGGAACTTCACATCAATACTTGATACCAAGCATAGTTGTGCATATTGTCAGGAATGTTAGATCTGATGATATTTTTCAGGAGTTATGGCCACTTGTTGGAGGCCTACATTTTGGTGTCAAACCCCTTGACAGCCTTAGGCTAGTTGACAGTATTCAGGGGTTCCACTAGCTTCTGTATCTGAAGGGTCATTTTGATACTAAATTTTACCATTTTATACACAAAATACCCATGATTTTTAAGTAAAATGACCTTCAAGCCAAAATCTTGGGGTCAAAATGGGGCATTTTGGAAATTTCAAGGGTTAAAACCCCTACTTTGAGTCAAATGGAACCCCTAGTTGACTGTTTGTCTATGGTTTCGAGGTACTCTGTTCTGAATGTCTGGCGTCTCCTATGTTTGATCATCTATGTATCAGATCAGGTCCTCATCTCCTAAAGCAACTCTAACAGAAATCTCATCTCAAATTGAGATTCTGCTCAAATCAGAGTCAAAATTTGAGATAAATTTGAAGTTCAAGCCTTTTATATTCAACTGTAAGAAAGTGAGAATAAGGTTTTCTGTTTCGTGATGCGAAGATTTTGAGTCCAGTCTTCCATGGAAATTAACTTAATGACAAATGGCAATATTTGAGATGAGATTTACCTTAGACTGAGATTTTTTGTGAGGTCGGAGCCAGAATGAGTTAAGTCCTAGATTACCGTTCCTGCATGCCAGCTCGGAACAGCTCCCTGTCTATCCTGCAGACCAACCCCTTCTAAGGTCTATAAAATATTCAATAGCCAGATATAACATGTCAAAAAGATAATATTATGTTTGACAGGGAAGGTGGCACTCAACAAGCCAAGCACAGATAACATAACATACAAGGCCCAATGCCCAACACACAACCGAACAAGACGTAACGTGATCATCCAGATATTGTATTAATATAAGATAGATGTCATATGAAAAAAAAATTCTAACGAAATTTGGCAACAGGCTAATCCTATATTAGCTTTCTCCTTTAATTATATGATGTCTTACACAAGTAATATTATGGTAAAATAATTGTGGTTTAAAAAAGATTAAATGATTTTATTGGGTCATTTTAGCTGCTGAATCAATAAATGAGGGGATTACTGATTCAAGTTTGTCTGCATTCATGTAAATCAAGCATCTTTTGTTATCAGGTCTGGATGTGCAACCTTATCGATCGTTATACAGTAAGATAAATGATACTGTGCATATTTTTACCTCATAAAGTCTGAACATGTTATATGCACCTCTAACTTTCTATCTACTATAATGGCGGCACTTTTCGTTTCAACTTGTATTATAAAATCTGGTCTGGATGACAGTGCTACCTTATCAATTGTTATACTGTAAGGTAACCTCATAATTCTGTGCATATTTTACTTCATAAATCTGAAGTTAAGAAAATTAAGTTACAATTTTCATAGGCTGCTTTCAGCAGTTCAGCCATTCAGCCACTCTTTGATATTTTAACGTGTAACAATGTTATGTAATTTTCTACCTACAATGGCAACATGTTTCATTTCTCCTGAAAATTGATCAATGTACATAATCTTCTACAATTCCCTTACGAAATGGATGCCGATATTTATGCCAATTCCTTCACAAGATTTCACAATACTGCATTCGTTATAACTGTAGCAGAAAGAAGCAGAAAGAAGCGGAGAGTAGCGGAAAGTAGCGGAAAGCAGAAAGACGTCACTCCTTGTTGTTATTGCATAAATTTCTGCCTACAACTAAATCAATGAAGCCGTCTTGTTCAACTGTTATTGGGAGAGTTGAGGGGAAGTGGTGGTTATATTGATGTTTTCCTTGTCTCAGACAATTTGTGTACATCTTCTGATTCTAAAACTCTAAATCTCTAGTCTCGTATCTCATCATACATGCATACTGGTCGAAATTGCATGCACAAATATTGCGTCATTTGTATCTTTTGTCATATGTAACTTTTGTAACTGTACATATATATACCGCTGGCTTAGAATGAGAAGGTCGTAAGAACAAAATCGATATTTTGAGAAAACAAAAAACTGTCTAAAAACTACTCTTTACTGATGGAAAAACAAGCTTTTCAGCTTCAGTTTGGTCAACATGACCAGTTCCGATTTTCATGAAAATATGCTTATAAGAAGCGCCTTGTGATGCAGATTTCAAATATACTGGAGTCTCATTCTAAGCAAGCGATATTATGCCAATGATTTATGAGGCTCACAGGGAAGAATAGGTATACCATACTGTGTTGCCTCTTTAAAAAGTCTTGAGATATAGGTGGTTGCATCTTTGAAATTTTAGGTGTCCAAGGGCAACATTAAGGGCCAACGGCACCTAGAGCTGCTACATTATATGTAAGGCAATGTAAATATTAAACCACAAAGATAATAGAAATCAGACAGGGAAGGCATGCTGAGCACTCAACTTAAACAGCCAAGCACAGAAAACATAAATACATCACATACCACAATTACAATTACCCAACACACTGCTAAACGAGAAAATGAATAAATTTGCCCTTTGGTATACAAGCTCTGGTCCATATTCTTTTTCATGACCCAAACATAAATGGAGTACCAGCTACCAGCCAATATATTTTGAATAAAAAAGGTTTTATTAGGGCTCTCCATTCAGTGTCTGCAACAAAACAGCTAAAAATAAAATAAAAAATTACATTTTATGTCAGATAGACAACAATTATATTAGTTTGTCCACTAGCTGTGTGTCTCTGTAGCTCAGTGGTAAGCGCGCTTCCTATCTAATCTGGCGATCTTGGTTCAAATATGGGTGGACTCAGGCACTCCTAAGCCTGCCATATTTCAGCAGAAAGCTGACTGACTAATAAAGGCTATAATGCTCCACATTTAAAAAAAGAATAATAAAGTTCTCTTTAAAGTTCAATATTTAATTGCTTTTGTTTGTCCAGAAAATAGCCATGACCAGAGATAATAATCTCGGGAGTTGATATGTTTGGAACTTATAAAATCTTGAGTCAATGGATCATCTATATGCGTGTCTGCACTCTGCAATATCAAATCATTATATTGATTATAATCAACCATTAAAGAGAAACCATTCTATCGTAGATCAGGTGTATTTATAGAATAAATGCTTAAATTTACATGATTACCATAATAATCATTATACGGCTATTGATTCCACCCAGCACAAAGGATGCTACTTCAAATATTATCATTTTTGTACGTAAATTATCAAGTGTAGTACAATGTATCTGATATTCAGTTATTGTGTTGATGTTTCGTTGATGTTCTATTGATGTTTGGTGCATTCGTCCAACTGTTAGATGGTTTATATTACGTCATGCCTTTGATTGATATAGTTTCGTTATATTTAATATTGTTAGTCTTTTGAACTTATCATGTTTGTTATATGCAAAATTTGGATTCTTCAATATACGTCAATTTGTGAATGGTAAGCCATGACTACTTTACATTTTCTTGTCTTTGATATGATTTATATATGTATATAATGGAGCAGACGTCTGAGCGTTGTAGTGTGCACTATCTTACTTATATATATGTTCCGTCTCTGACTCAACCTGGAGGGATTTATATCATGAAGTATTACATTGTATAAATAAACGAGGATTCTACGAGCTGCAAAATACGCCATGAGCAATCATATCCCTGGGCAGTGAGTCATGATTAATATAAAACTAGAAATAATATATGATCTTTCTCCAGAATCAACCAACTTTCTCAAATTCTGTTTATCAGGGGTGTCAGTTTACCTGATTTCTGGATTATCAATTCTGAAAGAGCACCCAGGCTTCTGACCAAAATGAAAGTTATTTGATTAAAATATCACAAGAAATGGCAAAGTTATGGTAATTTTAATCAGCTCTGAAGGATTTTCTTTAATACAAACCCTTGTGTTAGTTATAGAAATAATGTCATTGAAGGACTCTTGTTTGGCAAAAATGGTGGGCCGTATATGATTTTCTTGATATTTAATTTGTCCCTGTTGACAACCCCTGGTTTATTCTATGCTTTAATTTGTAATTGAATTCAGACTTTGACAAAATTCTGTGAAAATTAGAATAGTGTTACAATTCAGAACAGTAACTGTTGCTTTGACTTGGTTTTTGCAAGTGAATTTCGTGTATCATCAATAGGCTTGGTGAAATATCAGAAAACTGACAATATTGATTTATGATATCAATTTACCTCATTATAGTTGTCTGTTATTTACAAGTACCAGTGAAAGCTTATATATTCTCGAACATAACATTTCAAGGTAGTACTAAAGCTCTAGGGCCAAAATAAATATGTTCCAACTGATTTTTATGCTTTAACTAAAAGATAATAATAAATCAGACCAGGACAGCAGCGCTCAGCGGAAACAGGGGAGCACGATGAAGCAGAAAAACTACAGCCAAATGAAAGGATCAGCGACAAAAACACGACTGGACACTCCAACAACCTGTAACATTAAGTTAGTCAAACCAAGCCGTAACAAAAGCCAACAAATGATTGCAAATTACAAAAACAACCACTCACCACAAGGACAACCCTTAAAAGAAAAGGCAGAGCGACAAATTTTATATTTTGGATAACATCCCATTGATTTGGTGGTGTTTTTTATGTAAAGTTTAAAAACATTTATCCATTGATTGGGTGGTGTTTTTTTTTGTTAAGTTTAAAAACATTTATCCATTGATTGGGTGGAAAATAGTGAAAAATAATCAAATGTTTCAATTTTTTTAAAGGGCGAAAAACAGTCAAAATTGAAACAGATATAAAAAAATTTAAAAATCAGTAAAATATCTCTTCGAATTTCCAGCATTTTTAAATAAAATTGATTATCATTCCGATATATTCAAATTGTGTTCATGCTGCTATTTTCGTACTAGTCCCACACCCATGGCTTAATTTTGAATTGGGTTTCGGGATATAAGTAGGAATAATAAATTTCATATGCTGGTGGTCTGACTTAGTCCAAAATCGATTTAATTTTACTGAATTCATATCAAATGATAATAATAATAGGAATTCTGGCTAGTGCCTAGTAGTGGCCTTAAAACTTCAATTCTAAGACTGCATTTGGGCAATACAAGTTTAAATAAATAGCGGCAATGACCATGCAGCAGCATTCCAGCAGTATTGATTATATAGAAAGTGACCATATGTCCTGGTACATATCTATTGTAACCTATCAATGCTAATTATTCCCATTGATATTTGATCAGCTTCCCTTGGGTATGCATTATTTGTCTAATTATTTTATTAGCCTTGATTAGCTCTCTCATTGGTATGAATATTAATGAGCAATCTGTAGTCATATATATGAAGAATAGTTGATGAATATTCATAAGTACAATGCATCAGGTACAGATTATCAGGTATAGGAGAGAACATTTGACCTGTCATTAATTAATCCTCGTGTGTTTTCGTTATTGTACTGTAAGAATGTTTTGATTTGTTAAAATAGCAACTCTGATTGGACAACCGATAAAGGCGGATATTCAAGGACGACAAGTTAAATGTTCTAGGCTATACAGATATTCACATGGACACAGTAAAACAAACTGTATATTAACAGTCAGAGAATTTAGTATCTTAAACTACATGTACATTTTTGTACTTGCCTAAATCGGCAAAACTGAATTGTTTCCCTATATATAGGAGCCTACTCTATGCATAGGTTACTTGCCCGAATCGGCAAAACTTAATTGTTTTCCTATTTATAGGAGCCACCTATATCCTTTCCGCTACCACGATTTTTTGGGGGGTTATGAGAAATTCATATGGTCCCTATACCCCGTCCCTGAGACACTATTGACTTGCAGCACTGATAAAAACTCGATACATCCGGATGCTACACACCTACCCTAAACGGAAAGTAGAAAAAAATGTCAATATTTCGACTAAAGGTCACCGGAAATGACGATGTGACGGTGACCCTTGCGCGAAAAACTTCTTTTTTTTTTTTTTAGCTTGACAGGCCTACTTTTTGGCCCCTTTAGGGCATTGTTCCTGACCCCTTTGTCTAGCCTTATATTCCTGCTATAGAAAAATAAAAACGTTTTGGCGCTAAATGTTAATGCAATTCCACAGGGAATCTTACCGCAATGGCGGGTAGGACCAGTAATTTCAGTTTTGTAAAATCTACGTTCAAAGCCCTCTTTAAAGGGGTCTAGCGGGCCCAAAAACCTGTGCACGACCCTGGGCCCGTAATATCCTGTGCCTGTGTACCCATGACAGCAAAATTCCCGCATTTGGGCATTTAGGTTGAAAACTACGGAAGGCCGAAATGGCCATCTCGGCGAGTCTGCATAAGTACGCTATGGTAGCGGAAAGGATATGCATAAGTTACTTGCCCGAATCAACAATAATAATACTTGTCCCGGACAACCAGACATTGTCAAGTGCTAATTTCGCAGACTGTGTTTATAAACATATATAGATTTAGTTTTTCTTAACAATAAGGATTTGTAATATGGCAATCCGAGTTCATTCAAAGTCACGGCAGGTCACACCCTTTCATGAATATTTGAATCTTCACTAGTAGGATATTATAGACAGGCACCAACATACTCTGTTCATTATGTTCATATGATGTAATAACAACAGACACAATGTATGTGAAAATGTCATTTTATTTTAAATGACGAAATTATTAAAACATTTCTAAATTACTAGAATAAGTAATCATGCACTAATGCATAACAATACATAACTGTTGGTGGGGATAGTGGTGGATAAAATTCAGCGTCTTTACTTCTGCTGTAATCAGTGGCAACTGATATCTGATCTACGTGTTATGTTAATTGGCGTAGATTAATTAGCCAGCGGGGGCATCTCCAAGGTCCCTTACTGTAAGGGATCGATACACATATGTATTATCATATACAGTGAACAACTCAAATGGATTTATTTTCAATAAATAAGTATTTGACATCAGTGTTGATTTTTCCTCCACATGTGGAGAAGTTGCTGATTTCTGGTGGAAGGATTGGTTAGTATTGATTAGGATATAGACCAGGAAAATTGGTTAGGTAAATAGCCTCTGCACCGGTATATATAACTGAAAAATTGTTGAGAAATGGCATTAAAACCCGAATAAACAAATAATGATAATTGGTGGAATTTAAGCTTGTGTTTTAACTGTAACCTTGACGTCCAGGTCATTTATGAAGTTATGTTTTTCAATGACATTGGCAAGTCATTCTGTCAATATGTTGCGAATGTGTTATATTGCTCCTCCACAATCATGTGGAAAGTTGCTAGAAAAGCAAGTCAGTACCAAGGTTGATAAATAATTCCAGGAATACTGGTTAGTTCAACTGTTTTCCAATCTCATTAAAATCAGATCATAACATTTGCTCCATTCCTTTAAGCTGTTAGAGATCTGACTACAATCCGTATGAGGACATGTTCAATTGACCTCTCCGGCGCACAATGACGTCACGTAGCCTCAGCAGTGTTTCACTGCACTTTCAGATTTGTAAAAGAAGCGATTTGATAGGATAAAGTAAAGTTCACATCAACATGAGCCTTAATACGGAGTGTCGTCAGATCCTATATCAGCATAAAGTAGTGACATGTAATAAGGGTCTGATTTTAATGAGATTGACTGTTTTCAGTCCACTATTTGTTTGGAAAAAAACTGCTTAGGATGTTCACCGAATGCGCTTAATTTGTATATAAGTGTTTCGCCTTTGCACTGTATAAGTATAGTTTTACCCCGCAATGATCTACCTTGTATATTTATGGATATAATGTATTTGTTTACACTCTGTATTGTTGCATAATCAATCCGCCCACTGTTGTTTTTCTGAGAAAAAAGATTGGAAATTTAATCTTTGATTTTACCTTGGATACATGATTAAATTAACATTGTGTGGGTGTTCTTAATGTTTATTAAATTATATTGATTAGCTATTACACGTAGAAAGGCAATCCTAAAAGATAGCTACATGTAAATGATGAAAGTTGCCTGAGTCTGAGTTATATAAAGGTGATGTATCAATATATCTAGTTCACTGTAAGACTGTGCAGATATGTCATAGACATGGGAAACATTTGTGGTTGAATCAAAACAATCATTCTTGTACTGGCTTTTACCAGTTTTTATAGCCAAGCCACGATAATGTGATCTTTACAAACATGAATCGGTTTGGTCAACTGTTGCAAAATTGGTTTGACAAATTACTTAAGTAAACAGATACGGTCAGTTTTGTTCTAAAACATAACTGATGAATTGTGCACACCTGATTAAACCACTTATGTGGATTATACCAAATTTCCCCGCATTTCTCATAACCGTAGGCGCACTGTACCTGTTATGAATTTAAAGAAATAGAAAAATAGACCGTTTAGTTAGAATCCTGAGGGTTAATAACCTGCTTTCCTATGGTTTAGGGAACATAAGGCTTATGTTTTAGGGCATGCATGATGCCCAAGAAAATATTTTTACGATGGAAAAATGTACCTGAGCCCATCTTTACATTAGTAAGAGTAATCGTCGTAAATTACATGGTGCAGCCATTTTTTACTAAGTGGGCTTCACCTCTATGATCAGGTGACAATGTTTCCTATTGAATCGGGAATTCTGATTGGCTCGTCTGTAAAAAGCATTCAGGGAATCTCTGTTTCTATTGGGTTACAGTGGAATTCCATTGGGGGTTTCACTATCATGTGTGTATAAAATGGTGGAAGTTTGTATCATTCTGAAGCATGTAAATGACAAATTATAGACATGGTTTCATCTACTATTTGTCAATTTGGATAATAGAGGTATTTAATCAATTTTACTTTAAAATGTGTTATGAAGAGACATGTGCTAAAAAAGTTGACAGTAATTTTTTTTACTTTTTATTCATTCAGTTGTCATTATACCCCCACTACTAAAGTAGGGGGGGCTATACAGGAGTCACTTTGTCGGTCCGTCCGTCCGTCTGTGCGTCCGTCTGTCCCAAAGTTTGTCCGGGCTGTATCTTCTGTATGCAGTGATGGATTTTTGAATAACTTGGTACATTTGTTCGCCTTCATGAGACAGTGTGTCATGTGAAATAATTACGTCAATATCTAAAAGGTCAAGGTCACACTTGCAGTTCAAAGGTCAAACATGGTCAAAATTGAGCTTGTCCGGCGCAGAACTAAGTCATTTATTGTGGAATTTGAAAATTATTACATGTAGGCACAAATGTTCACAACTTTCAGATGGTGTGTCATGCGAAACAATTACGTCAATATCTCAAAGGTCAAGGTCACACTTGAAGTTTAAAGGTAAAAAATGACCAAAATTGAGCTTGTCCGGCGCATGACTAAGTCATTTATTGTGGGAATTGAAAATAATTAGGCACAAATGTTCACTACTACCAGACAGTGTGTAGCGCGAAACATTATGTCAATATCTCAAAGGTCATGGTCACACTTAGAGTTCAAAGGTCAAAAATAGCCATCATTGGGCTTGTCTAACCTATAACTAGGTCATTTATTATGGAATTTGAAAATAATTTGGCACAAATGCTCATTTCTAGCGGACGATGTGTTATGAGGAACAATTACGTCAATATATCTAAGGTCAAGGTCACACTTGGAGTCCAAAGGTAAAAAATGGCCTTAATTTAGCTTGTCCTGGCCCTAACTTAGTCATTTATTGTGGGATTTTAAAATAACCTGGTACAATTGTTCACCCCTATCAAACGATGTGTCATACAAAACCATTATTTCAATATCACAAAGGTCAAGGTCACACTTAACAGTTCAAAAGTCAGAAACAACGATAATTTATGTTGTCTGGACCATAACTTCATCATACATATATTGTTGAATTTAAAAATAACTGTACAATTTTTGCCCACCATGCGACAGTTTTAATGGATGTGGTTTGTAATACGTCTATGACAAAGCGGTATGTGGGGGTATCATTAGTCACTCTGTTGCAGTTCTAGTTAATTTTGGACCCGCACATTTGTGAAACTATGCCATAGGGCTGTTCCTGAAACCAGGAATTCTCAAAATCATAGGAAAGAAGAATAATGTGTTTGTCTGGATTTACTGGGTCAAAAGGAAAAAAACTTAACATAAACACGTAAACAGGAAGAATGCGGCCCCAATTGTCTAGTATACCCATACATGTAGTTTCAGCATGCACCTTGAGCATGGGAGGCCTAGATTTTGATCCCATAAAGACCTTTTCTTACCTCGCATATTTTCCTTTGTTTGATGCACAATGTGCGAGGGCTGTCCCAGTGATGTATAGGATAGAACATGAGTAGGTGTCGTGTATTTATTATTACCAAAATGTATTTAAAATTTGATCAGAAAAATGACAGAAAACTACAAAAATCCTTGAAATTTCCACAATGATGTTCACCTCACTGTGGCGTTCTCTCCTGACATCTAATAACAAATCTCAAGCTATATAGATTATAGAAGCAAATTATTAACCTATATTATTAATCTGAAATTATAAAGACATGACATATAGCTATATAATACAATGTCATTAATATTCATTACTTTCATTTTCCCCCACCTTATTTAAATGTCCCTTACATCATGCAATGTAATAGGCTTTGGAATTAATTATGCAGTCACAAATTGAAGTTGTTGTTGTTTTGGTTAATATTTAGATTCTTTTAGGTCAATATAACCTTTAGGTGTTCTTGATAAAATATCAATAATGCACTGCTGAAAAGAAAATTTTAAACAAGTTGGTTTCTCATTTTCATACATGCCAGATTTCCACATCATGAGTGAGTCTCGCGCCATTTAGACTCTATTCATGCATGCGTGCTCGCAAATTGATAAAATCTCACGCATTTCAAAAATATACATTTAAGGTTGTTTTCTAATTATAAATATTAGACTACCGTAAGTTTACATTGCTTCATGAAGCATGCATGGTATTGTTATATAATACAAGTAAAATAAGTGAAAACTGCATATATTAAAAATTCATTAATTTATTCAAAAGTTCGAGCAAGGAAAATCTACTGCATTTTATTGAAATCTCCTGCATTTCCATCACCAATCTCACACAAAGGGTTCAGCAAAACCTTTTCTTATATAATGTCCTTCATATATCTCTTAGAGGTAGTTAATGTGTTATTTGTGATAATGCAACAGTATCACACCCACTCATTATGGTCCATAGAAAATGTCAAACTATCCTTCTAGAGCTTCAAGAAAGAACATTGACGTTAACATACGAGGGTATGGATGTCCTTTAAATTGGTATCATATTTATTTTGCCCAAGGGAGAAATATGGCTAGCCTTGCAATCTTATCAACAATAATTGCATAGTAAGAGTATTGTCCAAATTATCCTGTATTATGTTGCCATGCAAAAAAGTTCCACCTAACGACTGGTCCAATACTGGTCAAGACTGTCCCTTCTTTAAAGTATAACATTTTCTTAATTGGTCATGTATTTAGGTAATAATAATGACTTTAAGTATTGTGGATTATATACAGTAATATCAATTTTCAATATCGTCCACTGGAAAAGAAAAAACAAACAGACTAACAAACAACATAATAAATAACAACAATGAAAACATGCATGCATGTATAGTTTGCCCCTTCTGTGATTCAAACCCTTGACTTCTCAGGCTCCCAAGATAGATGCCAATTGCAAAACCACTGAACTATCATACTTCAGGCAATCAGTAAAGGAAGTGCATCAGATGTCAGTGTTTAAACCCTTCAGTCTATAGATACATCAATTCATGCCCCAATCCCACGTCCATCACTCATTATAATGTGTTCCCAAAGTTAGCATGGAGGGGAGACAACCTAATTAAGGAACTGGCCTAAACAAAGACATGTGATTAAGGGAAATCATTCTTGATATTTGTCACAGTGAATTGAATATGTGAGATGTGTTCTCATTTAAGCTCATTTCTTATCAGAAAAGTGTTGGGGTTTATGGACTAAAGGGTCAGCTTATCCATCCTTTAAATAGTATTCACGGCTCAACAAGTGCATGATCAACATTTAATTTATTGGGTCAATTAATTCTAATGAGTGAATAATCAATCAACGTGCTTGTACATTTGAAGAAGTCACTCATGAAAAATGTATGTATACCATTGATGGAGTAGCATAGATTACATTCATTGATAGACATGCCTTAAGTCTTTCACACACCTTGCTTCATGTACAAGCATGTACCTATGTGCAATCAAGTTAAAACCATTGTCTCTTGTACAATGTACTTACATAGTTCAATCAAGTATTAATACTTGATTGAACTATGTAAGTACATTGTCGGGCCAAAAAGTTAGGGTCGATCGGGTTACTAGAACCACATACTTAATTTGTTTTGGCCTTAGCTAACATTAGGAGACTAAGTAGAGGTTTCCAAGGGAGGTAATCCTTCTCTTCTATATTCATCTGAATGGAAGGTAACTGAATAAAGGCACTCGGTAGAGCTTTTCTTAGGCAACAGACCCTAGGTGTCTCTTAACTGCCTGGATGTTTATGCTTGTACAATGTGAGTTACAGAAAGTTGACAGTTCAATCCCTGAATGTGTCACTTTTCTTTGGTATGGTGATTTCATTGTGAGGTGCCAACTAGCTAAATAATGCTTGCTATGCACTTACTTTAGAAACCTTTTGAATGATTATACTGCATGGGGAAGTGAATGTACTGAGTCTTGTATGTCAAATAATGACTGGCCCTTAAAATAAAATAGGGGAGACCCTTTAATAAATAATTAGGGTGTCATAACAGGACAGAAAACACAATTAATAATCGGAATGAATCGAACAGGTAATTTCTATCAATCAATAATTATAAAATTAACCTGGCTTAACCTGGACACTTTAATACACTATGTTTGTCTTACAGACAAGGCATATATTATCCAGTGTGTATACATGTATAGTTCAATTTTGAACCCTGAGCCATGACCTTTTCGACTAGTCCATTTTGGCGGGTAGACCATGGTTTATTACGTTCAGAGGGAATTTTTTAATGATATGATTCTTACAGATATGTCTTTGTTATCGAATTACACTTTAGTACAGTCGGCAACGTTCAGAATTGCTAACCCAATAATCGCTGGTTTGAATCATCAATTGGCTCATTTTTTTAATATCATTATTTTATGTTATTTAAAGAGACTATAAGTTAAAGTGATTTTTTTGTGTTTTTTAAATGATGCATTTAAAGGTGACGATTCAATATTTTTTTCATTTTTACTTATTTCGATCGTTTGTGTATTCCGAGCTTACTGACAACCTATATTACGTCGATCAGGGACGTATCGTCGATAAGCCGTCAGAACGTTCTACAACATACACGTAACAAATATGGTTTGTCACATAAACTAGTATTACACAACTTTTGCAAGTTATAAGCATTTTAAAACTATAAAATAAAAAATGTAAAAAATATTTTGGTGGGAATTGAACCCTGGTCTGACAAAAGTTATTTTAGAATGTATCTAGCGCTTTATCCTCACGACCAATCCTAGACACGATATAACCTACCCTCATTGTAATACTTAGCTCATTGACTAAACCTACACCAACCTATATCGATGAATGGTTGAAACCTTAAAAGTGCAGTCACGGCTCAATGCTCGAAATCAAACTATAGTCCAGAGAATTTGACACGACTCTCGAAATTCAATTACAAATGTAGCATAATTTAACAGCTGATGTCTTGTCTACATTTATAATCCTGGTTGTATGTTTTTATAAGCGGAAAGTATCACGAAGAAGCTCTAGGTGTAATACCAACACAAATCTAAAGGACCGATATTGCAAGGTTTGCTCGCAGAAATTCATATATTCAACGCAAGAACCTTGTAATATATTCATGCATAAAGGTCAGGATCATGTCAAATTCTCTGTGCTATGACGGCCTATATGGACAAATGAAATCAATGATCAATATTTTACTCCAGATTATAAATTTTTCATGTTTGTTGTTATGTTAAAGTACATGGTAGTGCTCTAAATAGACTGCAACATTAGATAAAGTAATACATGTTTATCTAATTTTA
The DNA here is from genome assembly GCA_947247005.1 of Spisula solida. NCBI lineage: Eukaryota > Metazoa > Mollusca > Bivalvia > Venerida > Mactridae > Spisula > Spisula solida. The sequence goes on along the minus strand of OX365957.1, from coordinate 37,826,029 downwards.
TTCACCTCAAAGTATATTAAAATGTTACTAAGCAGGGGTTCCAGTAGCTTCTGAATCTGAAGGGTCATTTTGATACTTCTGACTATATAAGCTTTACCATTGTATAGTCAAAATACTCTGTGCATGATTTAAAGAGAAAATGACCCTTCAAACCAAAACCTTGAGGGTTTAAATGAGGCTTTGTGGAAATTTCAAGGATCAAACCCTGTACTACCGAGTCAAATGGAACCCCTGCTAATTGTATTCCCCTCGAAGTGTATAAAAATATTACTTAGTACAAATTATACGAGAGAATTAGTCAATCAAGTTGGCAGTATTGATCGGGTGTGTTTTGGTTTGTTAATTTTAAGCGAATACCGGCACTATTCTCATGACTCATCACTTGACGATAGAGAAAAAATTGAATCGACCTCAGCCAGTCGTATTGAACATCTATTATCCTGCAAGAATTATGTTCAGTATGTTGTAAGGAAATATTGATTTCCAACAACCAATACTCATTGGTTGCTTGCTGGGGTTCCAATATATTATCATTGACTCAGGCTGTGTCATTTAAGGTGAATAACAGAATATACTGAATTCATAGAGAAACTTAGAGTAGAACTGATATTGGAAACCAGTTTGGATTATTAGTTAAAAACACTTAAAGTTATACTATTGAGTGTTTTTGAAGGTATGTTTTGTACGGAATTGAGATAATTTTCGAGAGAATTATACCCACCATTCTGATGTTACTAAATTAGTGAACAATTTGTCTAAAGCGCATTTTGGACTACCATGGCTATAAACATAATTTGTGAACAGTGCTAATGGTTGATGGGAATTTTTGTTGTACTTTTCTGTAATACATATAAAAATTTGTTTTCATATTACATAATAATGTTTTTTTATATTGTTTAAAGATAATATTTGTTTTTCGATCTGGACTATTTTACTTGTTTTCGAACATCTATTGGGCTGTCTTATGACGTAGGGCTGATTAACATATAGTCAATATTCATAAGTTATTCAACGATTGTGAAAAAACAAGAAGGACTATTGTCTCGTATTATTGTTGTTTTCTAACAGGATTTTGTCATTTTAAACGTATTTATAGGTAACAGTTGAACAGAATTTTAGAATTTCTTTTCTTTTTCTGTTTTCAGAAAATGTGATACACAAATTTTATGGGTAATCAGATATTTTTTTAATGAATGAAAGATGGATGAACCAGCTGTGAGTTAGGATCGGAACAATAGAACAACTTGTGATATTCAAATTTGAAACCATTCTTAGTGGAATCATTTACACAGACTGCTACACAAAGTAAGTGGTTTATTGTTTATAGTTACTGTACAGGTTTGTTTCTGGTCTAGTATTAAATTAGCTGATGATTTGTCTTCAAACTCTAAACTAGTATGTTAACTATTACGACCAACATGAGGAGATTAAAAACATTCAAACCATGAAGGATGGGTTACAAAGCAGCATTGTTTGAACCTAAGGGCTAGACCTTTCTGACAACACAGCAGCACTGTTTGAACCAGGAATTGACCTTTCTGACAACACAGCAGCACTGTTTGAACCTAAGGGCTAGACCTTTCTGACAACACAGCAGCATTGTTTGAACTAGGAATTGACCTTTCTGACAACACACCAACATTGTTTGAACTAGGGCAAGACCTTTCTGACGACACAACAGCATTGTTTGAACTAGGGCTAGACCTTTCTGACAACACAGCAGCACTGTTTGAACTAGGGCTAGACCTTTCTGACAACACAGCAGCACTGTTTAACCTAGGGCTAGACCTTTCTGACATCAAAGCAGCATTGTTTGAACTAGGGCTAAACATTTCTGACAAGAAAGCATTGTTTGAACTTAGGGCTAGACCTTTCTGACAACAAAGCAGCATGGTTTGAACTAGGGCTAGCCTTTTCTGACAACAAAGCAGCATTGCTTGAACAAGGGCTAGACCTTTCTGACACTGGCTTCTTTATAACACCAATATCCTTCAATTCCCATGGTAGTAATCCTGATACACCGCTTCTTAGTTCTGTTAAAGAGTATTGTACAGTTTTCATATTGCTATGACTGCACTGAAAACCAGCTTAACATCCCGACGGAACGGGGAACTTAGGTGTTGAAAGGAACTCGGATGTCTTGAAAAGCGGTGTATTGGGGTAACAACCGTGAATGCCTTATCATATTATAATGTTATGATGATGGTGAGTATTCATGGTACAGAGGATATCTTGTGACCTTTTCATTTGTGTTTCATAAAAAAAGTATTACTTTAAAGGAGTTATATGCTGACAGTGAATTGACTACTTATTTCCATGTAGAGGTCATGACTGTAACCTAATGTCACAAAACATACCTCATAACCATGATGCCAAATGCCGAGCATAGCCTTTATTTGCCAGTCAGCTTCCTAGCTGCTGAAATATGGCAGGCATATATGAGTGCCTCCACCTGTATTTGAACCAGGGTTGCCAGATAAGATGACAAGCGCTAGATCACTCTGGTAGTCTAAGCCCTCTTCCAGCTGTGCTAACATTGGTGCAGGGCCTAGTTCCAGTCTGTATAGCCACTATTCATTGAAAAATAATCAGAGTCAGCACTTTTTGACTGGCTGCTTAATACAATCCATGGGTGAAAGTTTTCAGGCGCATTCCTGAGATTAGGTTTTGGAGAGCACCAAAAAGCCTATTTTTCTTTATTTTCCTTAAATGCATTGTAGATTTTTGGGATAATCATGCTTTTCAGAATTTCAAACATTCACCTATGTATATCAGCTTAATGTTATTATATTAAAATGACTGACTCTATATGGAAGAATAATATTTTGGATGTTGTTGGCTTGCTGATTTAGCAAGGCCTCTTCTAGCAGCCTTGCTGTAATGGGCTAGCTCTTTAATGATATGGTGCCTCAGCTTACCATGTGAGAGGTTCCTGGTTTGAATTCAGAATACAGAGAAAAATATTTTTTCTCTACAGAATTAATATTGTTGACATTCAGCAAAATATGTAAACAAATGAAGGTTTTGATCACATAGGCAAAATTGAGCAGTGGGGATTGCGTCTCACGCAGGTGGGGATTTTGTCCTACCCCATAAATCCAAAATCAGATCTCTGAATTTGATCTATTATTGTATATATATGAGAATAATGTCACTGATGCTATTAAATTGTCCACAATGTAAGTAAAACAACCCAATTTTACACGAAGTTACATGAATCTATTTTGAATATGACAGCTAAATATTATAAAAAACAGACATATTAGCAGATGCATGATGCATACTAACCGACATCATCGCAAGCCAGACGTCAACGACGTCATAATGACGTTACTTCTGTGGCACTAACTTCACCTGAAAAATTCATCCGCAGTATTCTTCTTAGATTCCTGAATTCATGCAGTCATTTACTTGTCCTTTAAAAATGTACAACCCAACTGACACTCACTATCTGCATGTTAAAATTATTTCCAAGTGTCACCTGGATAGTTCCAGAAGTAAAATCTAACTCTACACAAAACAGTCACATTATTTAAACTTCAAATTGCATTGACAGTGTCAGAAACACACTTGTTGTTCAAGTCGGATCTACCATATACCTGTCTTCCGGCCCTCTGTTGACATTGATTCGATTACACCCATCCCTTAAAGCTTATTCTACATATACACGAGCCTATGTCGTCGCCGTGTGTATAATCAAGTTTCTAAGTTGACTTTCATAACTTCAATGTAGGAAAAATGCCTTTCATCGCGCAGCATCTTTTTGTCACAAATGTGCATTATTTACGCTTAGTAATCAGTGGGTTAATTGTTTATTGCAAGTTTCATAATAATTGAGTGACACCACTGAAATTTCAACAACAGACAACAGAGTGTAAGGTAACGTCAGATAATAATGTCATCTGATTTGGCGATTTATGTTTTAACATTATGTATTCATTGAAAGAAAGTTGTTATGATTATGAAAAATGTACCGTTATTTTCATGTGCGGCGACATGACGCCTACGCCCATAAACAAACAAACCATCGGAGCAGTGACATTACTTTTGGATATACCCGCATACATGTATAAGAATGTTATTGTTGTTGTTTTACAGGATATAAACTATGTCGTCAGTTAAGGTGGCAGTAAGGGTCCGTCCCTTCAACACAAGGGAGAAGAACTTTGACTCATCATGTGTGATCGGCATGAAAGGAAAAACAACAAGTAAGTGTATAGTGTTAAACCAGAGCTACAGATAAGGTTTTGGTTAATTGGGTATTTTACCCCCTAGTTTCAATTTTGATTGGGTTTTGACAAATTTTAATTGGGTATTTAATAAAACTCAAAGGGTAAATAAGCTTTTATGTTCTATTTTTCACTATAACACCCTTTTCTATTTGGGTATTTCAGATTGTCATTGCTTTTTCTTACTCCCTCCTCTCAAAATCAATTGGGTTTTTAAGAAAATTAATTGGGTAATTACCCCAATACGCAGCTTATCTGTAGCTCTGTTAAACTGTGGTTTATTTTGTATACAAACTTTGAGAACCGCTTGTAAAGAAGATTTTCACAGCTGAGCTCCCGCCTACTCTAAAAATGTTCCAAACAGATTTAAGCTTAAGCCATATCTGATTTATATATTTTGCTGCATATGCATTAGCTGTTACAATATGTATAGCGGTTATTACCAGCGGTATGCAGTGACATGCAGTTGTCTAGTGAATAATCTGATTATGTTTCTCCATTTTATCTGCGAGAAATATTGTCACAGTGTCTCCTAACATGCTGTGTCTATACCTTGTGGTCATGGTATAATGCAAGTAGGTTCTCGGACTAAAACTGATTATATCTGGAGGGAAATAATTGCATTTTCTTCTTTTTGTGAGATAAACATGGCTTTTAGAAATTGCTTAATAAGCTTTGATATGTTTGGCATTGTAGCAAAGTTGACAAAAATTTAAGCAATTATAGGAGAAATTTATTTTCTGCACATTTGCTAATGGTGTTATATGTATAGTCTGGGGTGTTAAACTGATCTTGACCTTTATGCAAGAACATTATAATGACTCAGATCTTAAGCAAAATATTTCATTTTTCTCATCCGCCTCAATACCGTAGTCTAGTGGTAGAGCATCGGCATGTTTAATCCCAGGCAATAAAAATGGTAACCAGTAATTCCCTTGCTGGATGCTCAGCGTAAAAGGGAACTTTGGCTTCTCTCATACACTTGTGGCCATGGATACCATCAGGAATGAGGTGTCGAGGTTGATTAATATAAGTTGTAAGAATTTGCCTTCGTGTATGATGATTGTGTATTTTGTCATTTATTTACAATGAAAAATGAGACTTCAAACCACGTCAATCGGAATTTATTCTTTAAACAGTTTTAAAACAATTTGCGGAGTTTTTAAAATACTTTCGTATTGTGCTGGTCGTATGGGTACTGTTTTATTAACCCCCCCCCAAAAAAAACCCCGCAAAAAACAACTAAAACACCTGTTATATCAGCCGGTGCTCCTTTAATGAAAACAATTTAAGTATCTGTCTCGCCCTTTTAATACAAATTCAGTGTCTGTCCCTGGCCCTTAAGTACAAATTAAGTGTCTGTCTCTTAGACTTGTTCCTCTGTTATTATCTCAGCCTCCCCATAAAACACTGGATCTCTTGTAGAGTTATCTATTGATTGCTCGCATTAAGCTGTTCTCGTGAGATTACCACAGCCATATACAGTACTGTCTAAATTGATCTGGGGGAAGCAATTACTACGAGACATTGAGAAAAGAATTGATTTTGATTATGTGGATGATTTTTCGACGGCTATGGGAAATGTTTACATAATGACTTATGGGTATTATGTGCTGACCAATAGTTATGGAATTGATTAAATAACATCTAGCCACCTCTAAATTATTTACATCAATACCGATCGTTCAATGACACACTGTTATTTCAAAATTTCCTTCATGGTTCTGGATGTTTGTATTTATACAAAGTCTGAAACCATCCACACTGTGATAGGCTTGTTCTTCATTTATTTAAGTTTGTTACTTTATTTTTAGATCTAAATTTTTTTGACACATATTTCACTGGCTCAGATTGTGAAGGTCGCAAGAACAAAATTGATATTTTGAGAAAACTGTCTGAAAACTACTCTTTACTTATGGAACAACATGCCTTTTCAAGCCAGCGATTTATTGAGACATTTTAAGACATCAATAGAACGAAGCTGCGGCTGTAGTCCTGTAGCTATTGCACCAGATGTTTTTTATTCTTGGACACGCAGGTCATACGTACCCTCCCATGAAAATTTGTCAAGAATGTTTATTTTCCTCCACAATCCTAGGGCAAACTGGTTAGGTGAATCTGCCACTGTATATATTTAAAAGATTGTTGAGAAACGGCATTGCAACATAAACAATCATCAAAAGAGGGGAGGGAGTGAACCTGATGCATGTATCTCCTCCAGCTAATCAAGATATTTGTATTGATGTTATAAACAGGACAATTTTAGAGCCACATTTTTCATGGGCCAAAACATGTGTCTGACATTTCAAGTTATCCAGATTGGAAACAGTAAAAACTTAGTTTAAAACTCATCTAAAACACACAAAATCTGAAATTCACAGAAACACTTATTTAAAAATCAGTAGCAAAAATCTGTTCTGAATGTTTTAAATTTTAAACCCAGGTGAGATATTATGATTGTTCACTACATCTTCTCCAACTTTTCCAATGTAAATAATGTCATGGGGGAAAGTGAACTTTGTCATAGAAATGTCATGTACTTTTGTTGGATGAAATGAGTATGAACTCTATAACTTATTCAGGGATTCCGTTTGACTCGGGAGTAGGGGTTTTGACCCTTGAAATTACCAAAAAGCCACATTTTGACCCTCAAGATTTTGGTTTAAAGGGTCCTATGAAATTGTAATTTTTTTGTCAAAAGTATCAAAATGATCGCTCAGATTCAGATGCTAGTGGAACCCCTGTAATATTCTGGTGTTTCTCCTTTGCGTAGATCTGAGTTTCAGACTAATTGTATTGACTGATGTAGAACTGGACATTCTGCACACAATGCTAGGAAGTTGTATAATTGTTACATCAATAAAAGCAAACCTACACTAAAGTACAAGCTAAGTGATTCAGATAAAAGAGCCTTACAAATTGGTTAACGGGTATTCTCAGACAAATGGAGAACCAATCAACATTTATATTATATATTTATGACAAATACCATCGTCTTAATATGTAAGAAGAAAATCTCTAAAGACGTGACCTCGTGTCAATGCCATTAGCAAATTGGAAAATAATTGTTTATCCAGACTTGAGAAGGATTTGTATGTGGCTAAATTCTTGTTACCATATACATGTACCTTATCATATGTTCCCGTGGTTATGATATCTGCCTTGGTGGGAGCATTGTTATGGCCAAAAGTATAAATCCTGGAAAGGATTTATCTACTAAAAGGGTCCAGCCGTTCTGATATGGCCAGGTGGGGCCGCTAGCTAGTTAAATAATAATTGCCATGTGATGACCTGCCTGGTGCCTTGGTTTGAAGTTGGCAAGTTAATACATGTGCTCAGAAAGAAGATATCTTGTGAGTCAAAATGGCTGACTATTTGAAAAGGGTTGATAATTTGGATTGAGTTATTTTACATTGTTTCAATGTTTATCTATTACAGCCATTGAAAACACCAAAGCATGTGGACCCAAAGAATCGAAGGATCAATATAAAAGCTTTACGTTCGACTATTCCTACTGGTCACATACAGACGTAAGTATTATATACTTTATAAAAGCTTTACATTTGACTATTCCTACTGGTCACATACAGACGTAAGTACTACATACTTATGATACCTTTGTCAAATGTCTCAATATTGCTTTACACAGCCTTATTCCAACTTTGTGGATGGGGCCCTAGCTAATAGAAATGTACTTTGGCAACATGGGGAATATTTATTTTGTAGAGGTTTAAGTAAGAGCAGCCTTCTGTTTTTGGGGAAGGCTACATGATTTTAGGGATTTTTGTCTGGGGAAGGAATGCGACTTGCTATTGGATATGAAGGTACTAAAAAAAAACAAAATAATCATTACGCGTGAAAAACTCATTTGTCAAAACATCTGACTTCTGTTTCTACCAATAAGCCAAGGGAACCTTGTTGATGGAGATCTGCAGTAACTGTTGATTTTAAAGGTTTCAATTTATTGAAAGTGGATGATTTGTAAATGGGGCTATTGACCATGATTGACCTTTAAGTTATTATTAGTGTACAAGTTAATTACTATAATTGTATAGTAGTGCCATCAATTATTCACTCACTGACCCGGTGGACGTCTACATTGTGAACTGTATAAGCATTGTCCTGTGGACGTCTACATTGTGAACTATAAGCATTGTCCTGTGGACGTCTACATTGTGAACTATAAGCATTGTCCTGTGGACGTCTACATGGTGAACTATAAGCATTGTCCTGTGGACGTCTACATTGTGAACTATAAGCATTGTCCTGTGGACGTCTACATTGTGAACTATAAGCGTTGTCCTGATGAGGTGGAATATGAATACATACATCGGTGGTGTGCTTTTCTTTGCCTAGAATTAATCAAGTTAGACAGAGTCTGGCACTGGTCTGTTCTGGACGACTGCATATTACATAAGACAGATAGCAAGAATATTGTGCAAAACTTAGCAACAATTACTTATACGGCGCCATTATGTCTAAGCCTTTAATATTGAAAACTATGGATCGATACTGTTATCATCTGGTAAGCATCAGACTAGGGATGGGCGAATGGATTTTATTCTCCAATAAACACTGATCAAAGCGCTTAATTAATTTTGTGTAATGTCTTTATTTGTGAGTTAATCGGCTAACTGATTGATGAATTTTTTTTTTATCAAATTGGTTTAGTTTATAAATATTGGCATATGGTACTGTGAACTCGCTTTGTCATTCAAACAAATGGGGTTTGAATCCTTGGTCTGCAGTGGGTACAGTTGCACTTGCTTTGTCACTCAAGCAATACAAGTTTGAATACTCGGTTGGGCAGGTTATTTTCTTCTATGACATTGCTTGCCGTCATGTCCTCCACATGTGGAGAAGTTATCAGTTGCATGTGGAAGAGCAATTTAGTTAGTACTGGTTGTTAATTTATTCCAGGAAAACAGTTATGTAAACTGACTGCCTTATATGACAAAAACATTGGCATATGATATAATAAATAGTCCATAACATGATTAATGCTCAATTTATTCTTCAACTGACGGCTTTTTGACAGCTGAAACTTGGACTTTTGGCAGTTCAATTTCATTGTCTCGTTCAGTTGTGTGTTGGGCATTGTACCGTGTGATTGAAGTCAGTGTTGTTTCTATTTTCTGTGCTAATGGCTGTTTAAGTTGAGTGCTACCTTCCCTGTCTGATCTTTCATATCTTTTTGACATTGATAGAATGGTTACTGTTAAAAATACACTAAAATAATGTAATATTATGACCATGTTTGTTGGTAGATCGTTGACATTGCTCTACACCTACGGCTTGGTGTTTAATGCTTGTAATAATTGGATGAAATGTTTATTGTAATTGAATGAAATCTAGTACATCCATGCCAATTAATCTTTCTCTAGTGTCACACGTTTTATGGCTATATATGATACATTTAGCCAATAATGGAAGAGTTGCTGTATATAGCCTAGCTGGCAGTATTTTCCCTGACAATATGAGTCACCCAGTCTTGTAGGAACAGTTACAAATAATAGATGAATCTACCAACGTAAATCAATACATAAACTTTCTTCTTATTTTCATTCTAACTTCTATTGTTGCTTAGCAACGATTTTAGGCACAATTATGATTGATCCTTTTGAAATATAATATATAACATTCACATGTAGCATGTGTAATTTAATAACATTTCTAGCTTTATCATTGACTCACATTTTATTTAATTGTGAATATTTATGATTCATTCATTTAGTGGATAAACATAACCATAAAATCAAATTGAGTGATATAAAACGGCCAATATATAGCCTACTTTTACAAGTCTAGCACTCAATGGCTGAAGGCCTGTATTCAATGGCAGACCTGAAGGCCTGTATTCAATGGCAGGCCTAACCGTGTTTTTCTAGACTTAATTCAGCAGTTTATGCCAGGCCTTGCTTTTAATGTCAGGCCTTAACTCAGGGTTTTTCTAGACTAAATTCAGCAGTCTATGTCAGGCCTTGCTTTTAATGTCAGGCCTTAACTCAGGGTTTTTCAAGACTTAATTCAGCAGTCTATGTCAGGCCTTGCTTTTAATGTCAGGCCTTAACTCAGGGTTTTTCTAGACTTAATTCAGCAGTCTATGTCAGGCCTTGCTTTTAAATTGTCAGGCCTTAACTCAGGGTTTTTCAAGACTTAATTCAACAGTCTATGCCAGACCTTGCTTTTTGTCACGTACTTATCATTTATTGATTGCCATATTAGTCACCTATCTGAGGATGTCATGCATGCATTCCTTTGTGCATATCGCTGCTATGGAAGCACTAATAGCATGATTAATGCAGGTTATCATTAAACTCTGTAAACAAAGTGATGAATCACACCTTAATGTGTCGTGCAGAAATTCCATTAAGAACTATCACATCATACAGTGCATATAGGTAAATGTAGGTATATCATGCTGCTGTATGCTCTGTGTAGCAAAAGGATAATATTAAGTCGGACAGGGAACGGCATCACTCAACTTCACCAGCCAAGCACAGAAAACATAAAAATAAACAAGGCTGTGACAATACCCAACAGACAACTGAACTGATCTGCCCAAGTTCCAGCTGCCCCAGCCAAATGACCTAGTTTCATTGTACCATTGAGGTACAGTTGTCTCTCTGAAGTGTATCAATTGCATTGTTGATATAGCATTGGGACTTTGACCTGATCCTGACCTTTATGCATGAATATATTACAAGGTTTTTACGTTGAATATATAAATTTCCGCGTGCAATTCGTGCAATATCTATCCTGTAGACTTATGTTAGTATAACAACTTGAGCGTCTTCGTGATATTTCCTGCTTATGAAAACATACAACTGAATTATAAATATAGAAACAATATATTAGGTGTTAAATTATGCTAGTAGAAGGTTGAGGATCGTGTCAATTTCTCTAGACTATACACATTAACTTAAAGGTATCAATCTCATAGTGAGCAAAAACATGCTCAACTCCACATGTCGTTTAACATCCCTTTCGTTAAAAATAGTGGCTAATATTTCTACGAGGAAGAATACTGTAGATTGCAGTAAAGTTCCGCTAATAAGACCACTTTGATTATTTTGAAATCATGCAGATTTTGCCAGTTTAAGGTCCCAAAGTATTAAATTTAGAACAAAAAAGGTCCGCTAATAAGACCGATTCGCAATTAAGACCACCTTTTTTACTGGTCTTATTAGCGGAACTTCACTGTACTTTGTTCTGCAATCATGTCAACAAGGATATCTTGTAGAAATTATTCAACAGCATTTCTGAGAATTGAAAATTAAAAAAAAAAGAGAATTAAAAATTAAGGACTTGGTCCATATGGAATCAAATGTCGTAAACCATTCAAACATTTGGAATGAAACTTGATACAAATGTTTATTGCAGTAAGGAAATGTGATCTAGCAAATTTTGTCCCAACAACTCAGATTATTTTCTGCTGAGTTATGGCCCCTTGATGTATCGTAATTTAACAATTTTTTCTATCAATCCATACATTAAGTGAAACTTAACTTGGTTGATTTTCATAATATCATTTGAAACGTCTGTGGCTTTGGTTATGTCTTGTTGTAAACCTATAGTTCTGATGAGAGTCATATTGATTTTTTATTTTTATTGCTTTCTCCCAGAGCAAACAGTCACATCGAGTACTTGTTTGACACACAACTGGTTTTAATTGATTTCAAATAAATAGTAAATTTAGACACCTTGTCATTTGTTTGCTTACACTATGTTGACTCAGCCTTTCTATCAGTGCCTCCTGCAAACAATTGCGCTTAAATTCAGCAAATATTGCTCACTGTGGCTGCTATTGATTTCGCGGAATACTTGGTGAAAATTTCTGTCAAGACTTTTAGAACATGTTCTAGCATTTTACACCATGTCCAACTCGATTAACTAATTTTACTGTTCCATTCAAATATTTGAAATAAAATCAAATAACTTAATAATGTGCCAGCATCTAATACTGGTATTTTTTACAGCCACATGACAAATATTTTATTCTGATATAGCTCAGGTCTGCAATATTTTTATTGAATTGAATATCATGTCGGGGAATCTTGATTTGATTGTATTTTGTATTGATTTAACCGTCTGCTACATGTGTGAATCATATAGAGCCTCTGTGTGCGTGCAAACACCATAACGTTACCAGAAGTCAACTCAATACTGAAGTTTGATATGCACATTGTTAATGATATGAGCAGTTCATATTTAGTGTATTGAAAATTTTGTAATTCCAAACTAATAAAAAAGACTTAATAATATTTTATATTGATGTCCAATTTTATAAAGTGGCTTTTGATGTTTTATTCTCTCTAATTTGTAAGTTTAACTGTTCATATTGCCACATTTTAACATAGTTAATACTTAATACTAGTGCTTTTTACTGATAGTGGTTGAAGAAGTCAGTTATTTGTATATAAGCCATTGACTGCCCTTACCCTCTTTTCCCTCTAGTCTTAATTTTGGGTGTTCTTTCATCTACTGTATGTGACCCTTCTAGGACATCAGTTTGTGAGATTTACAGTTTCTCATGGTTGACATTTGGTCAGAATCTGTCCCTTCCCAAATGACATTAATTAGTGTATTTGATACTTTATTTCAACACTGAATCTTATATCTGAAGATAAAACTTGGTCCTGACCTTTATGCAAGAATATATTTCTAGGTTCTTACGCCTAATTGATCAATTTGCTGAATATATCAATCTCTGCGAGAAGGTCCTATTGGTCAGTTAGAGTTGTTTTTATTGTACACCTCCTACATGCTTGTAATACAAGTAGACAAGTAGTCAGCTGTTAAGTTATGGTCGTATAGTGTCAAGAGGCTGAGGCCAAATGTGTTCCAGAATATATTGTCTGCCATATATAGTGAGGAAGACATATCGATTTTTTGCTGGACGTCTGTCTGGATGGATGGCACAAAGTTTTTCCTGGCTTGTTCACGACCATTGGTCAGATTTCAATGAAACTCCAGATGACTACTTTGTACCAGCTGTCTAGTTGTGCATATTGTCAGGCATTTTATGTTGGATGATTGTTGCGGGAGGTCTGGCCCTTTGTGGGGGACGGAGGTCTGGCCCTTTGTTGGGGACGGAGGTCTGGCCCTTTGTGGGGGACGGAGGTCTGGCCCTTTGTGGGGGACGGAGGTCTGGCTCTTTGTGGGGGACGGAGGTCTGGCCCTTTGTGGGCGACATATATTTTTGTGGCATTATAATACTATTATTTACATAATATTATTTCAGCCAAGTGACCCTGCATTTGCCACCCAGAAGATGGTATATAATGATATAGGCTTGGAGATGTTACAGCATGCGTTTGAAGGATACAATGTGTGTATATTTGCATACGGACAGACGGGTGCTGGTAAAAGTTATACAATGATGGGTAAGAACGAGCCAGGACAACAGGGTATCATTCCACAAGTAAGTCTACAAGATGTTTGCTTCAACATCAAGTCGCTGGCCTAGAATGAGAAGGTTGTAATTTTCGATATTTTGAGAAAACAAGAAAAAACCGTCTAAAAACTACTCTATAGTATAGGAAAAACAAGCTTTTTCAACTTCAGTTTGGTCAACATGACCAGTTCCGATTTTCATGAAAATAGGCTCATAAGAAGCGCCTTGTGATGCAGATTTCAAATATGTAATGCATCGTATAAGGTCGAAAGTCGCACTTACAACCTTCTCATTCTAAGCCAGCAAAGTGGCTGATATCTATACACTCCTCAGAGTGTGAACATTTGTATTCAAATATTGGTATGTGAAATTTTGAGTGAATACATGCATTATTAATAAAATAGCAATACCATCTTAACTGACTTACTATGATGTTGAGTAATGTACACAGTTTGATACCCAATATAAATTAAGTAATAATTAATAATGTACAATTAAGCAGGCAATGCCATCTGCTAAAACTCAATATAGAACTCTCTACCATATAATGCATGTTGTTTGCCTGCCTATAATGGAAGTGTTACAATAATTTTCACATACATTTCGCTGGCTGAGAACTAAAAGGTCTAATTAAGTACAAAATAAATATTTTGAGAAAACAAGAAAAAACTGTCTGAAAACTACTCTTTACTAAATTATCAGATTTCAAATATGCATGAGTCTTATAAGGTCGTAAGTAGTACTTGTACTTGCCACCTTCTAGTTCTAAGCCAGCGATTTATAGCTAAACTTTTAGAAAATGTTTTCAACGTTACATGTTTTTATTTTGATTGGGACGTCAGTTGGCACTGATGATATGTTGATATATTACAGCTTTGTGAAGATTTGTTTGAGAGAGTTAAAAAAGCTGACACTAGCCAAGTCACCTACTCAGTCGAAGTAAGTAATTTCATCAATCATTATAATGAGGGTTGATCATGCTTACCAACTTTCACAGATCATCCATGAAATGCCCGGAATCGAGTGTCAAACTTGCGAGCCCCGGACATTTCATGAAAAACCTAGACTGGCATAATTCTGTATTTGTAAATTGTTTAATAAATTTATCATGTTTAATCATCCAGGAAACAGCCAATTACCAGCTGTTTCCAATAAGTCAAGGCATATGTTAATGATCCGTATCAGTTATTGATACCAGACAAGCGCAACCACACGCAATGACCTAGGAATTTATTAAGTTTGGCTATTTACAGCAAGGTAATAAGGTCATCAATGTTACGTTACGAGTGCAACATTAATAGAAGCAATATTGCATGTGTAATCATTAATTTCAGGTTAAACAAATTTCGCTCAAATCAGCAGCCATTATTTTAAGACATTGTTAAAGTCTGTATATCTGGTCCGAAAATATATTCATAAGTCTAATAGGATTTACCTCCCTTTGCAAATCTAAAAAACTCATGGATGAAAGTTAAAATATCACGAACATAAGTCATTAATCTCCCTGATAGCTAATGAAACAAGCTGGAAAGCATGGTTGATTCAAAATTGTGTTGGTAAAGTTAAGCAGTTACTGCCGTTTTGGTTCAACAGCCTCTATAACGTTTTGATGTAATAGCTTGAACACTCAAACAGAGTTTATTACAGCAAACTTTCAGTAGAATCAGCTTGAGATTAGACTAGATCATAAACTCTGATTTTAGCAAAATCTCAAACTTTGAGCTGAGCTTTCTATTTAGTATTTCTGTGTATTAGACATACCATTTCTGTCTCAGCTATCTTTCCTTACCTATATCCCCTGGTCCTTTAATAGTTCACCCCGTAAAGGCACATTGGATGCATCTACCACCATCTTCATGAAAACAGATTGTCAAATACAACTCATTATTTTTCACCATATTTCTATGAAAATGCATAAAAAATTGCATGCCACTGGTGCCAAACACCAATTATATTTGAATAATCAGAAAAAAGACTTGATATCACATCTATGCAGTGAAGAGATAAAAATCCCTGTTTCTCTTGAGCTTTCCCCGAAGAAAAACTGACTTTACTATATTATATGTGACAGCCATTATTCATCACTTTGACTGGGGCACTTTCATGCAGATCAAGTAATTTGTACACTGGTAATTTTTTGTGTGCGTCTTTCCCTGTCTGATTTGTTATTTACTTTTTGGTGACGTACGTCATACGAGCTGTATGACAACACGTGATTTGTTCTCATCTTGTATTTACCAGTTTTCCAGACTTGCTAATGGGGTTATATAACCATATTGGTGATCCATCCTCTAAATCTACTTATCTTCACCAACTTTGTCACTGTCTGTTACCTTTCACCTATCTATGTAGACAATATTACACCCCAGGGTATTACAGTGAATCGGACAGTCACAGGTTATTGGTGATTACGTGTCCGTCGGGTCTTGTTAACTTGATCAACTTGAAAAATGACATAAAAATGACATACTTTCAGTTTTCAGAGATCTTGGATCCATTTTACTAATGCACTTTTAAGCAACTCTTGAATTTCTCCTTAAAGTTCTGATTTGAATTTTAAGACTGAAATTATTATTTTCGTTCCAAATGAAGTAATACTTATATTATGCAATAAAGAAAAACATGACATTTTAAGATTACACTTAATACCATGGCAACATATTCTGGTGAATATTCTGTGGACGAGTTCACATGGAGAAGCGAGTTCGGTCTAGGTAGACTCTGGTTCCATCTGAACGCATTTGGCTTCTACACTTTTCGTGCCTTCACCATTGAAGAGTCGAACTCCACTTACACCACCTCCTGGCAGGGTTTACTGGGTCCCTGTTTCTGTACAGTACGCAAAATGAGCGGGACAAAAGTAGCTTTAGATATTACCAGGGCCAAGCTTTTGATTGGTTGATAAATTTAGAGACCTGTATTGGTGGGAGTAAACATCATTCCTGTAATAGCATACCCTACCCTAGAGCTTCCATGTGAACTTGCCCTGTATTTCATGCAGTTGCTGTGAGTCAGTGAATTTAATGCAACATGCTGAAATTCTATGCAGATACATTATTAATTTATTTATTTTTTTCAAAAAACTAGTATGAACATGGTATAACAAATGTAACTAGTCCCTTATCAGAATTATAAATACTGTAGATAAATAGATTAGGGGTCTACGGAGAAAAAGGTTAATTAATTGTTTTGAAACAATCCCATTTACACCGTACACATTAAATCAAGTGTTTTCAGGAAATGAACACTAATAGAAAATGCTTGTTGACCTCTTCTGTCTTAACAATTTGTTTAATCAATATTAAAGGTGCTGCCTCACGTATTGGTATATTGCAAAAATAAAATAGTATTGTCCAATATTCGCATAAACTGCCTATTTGCAATAAATCTTTCATAAAGCAACCATCAGTGGCTTTCTATTTCTTAAATACTTGATAAGGTAGGAAAATTATGTCATACAAAAATTTTAGCCCGATATGTGAGGCAGCACTTTTAAAGTGAGGAACTCTATCTGGTAGATTGATAACAAAGGGCAAACATAGATTGCCTGCGTTACAAAGTATAACCATATTCAGTCTTGATCCGTAGTCTCCTCCCTCGATCAATCGTCTCCGATTTCATCTTTACTTCCATTACCCGATAAATCAATACTTGGAAATGTTTCGGAATGCTATTGTAAGCCCGCTCTGTGAGATCATACAATCTGGTGAGTGTCCCCGCTATAAATCTGAAACACTCCGCTAGATACACCATAACACGCTATTTGGGGGCGCTTGATTTATATTATAGTGTTGTAATTATCTTCATATACTGCAGCGTGAAACGTGATGTAATTGATTTATTGAAACAATCAGGTTAAACCTAGTTAGTTTACTCTTGAGATTAACCTAGTTCTTTTCACTTGAGATATCTCGAGAACTATATCTCTGATTTATCATGTTAATATTTATATTTTCTTTGGTTCAGTTAGTAATTGTGTGGGTGTACGGTGGTGTTTTAGTGGGCATACAGTGATATTGATGAATATATTGCCAGGGGTCTTGCATAATATCACAATCAGTTGTCTTGAATTGGTTCAACTGTTTGCTTGTGATTTTGATATCAAGTGGAACCGGAATTAAGCCGACCTCTTACTATTGCACATACACAAAAGATCCTTTTCATATTCTTCTTCGTCTTCTTCTTCCTGTTTAGTACAGATCCCACTCTGGGGCAATGTCGTTCTATACAAAATACGCCTGTATTAAACAATATCCTGTGACATTTTGTCAAGGGAGATCAATCTTGATTTTTATCGAAAGAGCTGCACATGAGATGTTTAACATTTTTGAAGTCCATCAAGGCATTGATTTCAAACTTGGCATACTTGTTTACCATCATAAATACCTTACATTGTCAAAGCCATGTAACACTATCCAACATTTCAACAAAATTATGGCTCCTGATTGACTTAGCTAGTTTTTATGGACAAGGCTTCCAACAGGGGGCATAAGCGTTTATCGAACGCAGTCTGTTTTAGACCATCATGTCATAATAACCTTTTCCTCATGTTGTGCCTGGAATAATTATTATAGTTATTAAGTAGGAGGACTGGTGGAAATCAGAGAAATATATTGAAAGCAGAATTGGTAATGTGAAACTTTATATTGTGTGCGGTAAATAAGTAATAATAACATCATATACAACTTCACTCACTCAGATGAGCCAAGCCATTCCAAATTCTGAAGATGAATTGAAGGATGAAATGTGATGACATTTATCTTGTATTTCTGTCTCCATTATAATGTCGATCAACCTCTCTCCTGTTCTCTATTTAGTATACTAGCGTGGACATTACTTTTTACCGCTATATGTGATTTCAATATAATCATTTTATTATGTAATTTTGTTTGTCATTTTTTCTAAATAAAGAAGTGAATTTGCCAGAATCCTTGTAAATTAAATGTATTTTAGATGTAATTGGAAGGCTGAAATAATACACTTTTTACAGGGGTGTCAATATATCTGATTAATCCAGAATTCTATATAAAGAGCTATGAT
This sequence comes from Spisula solida, assembly GCA_947247005.1. Classification (NCBI taxonomy): domain Eukaryota; kingdom Metazoa; phylum Mollusca; class Bivalvia; order Venerida; family Mactridae; genus Spisula; species Spisula solida. The sequence continues at coordinate 37,807,363 of OX365957.1, read as the reverse complement.
TTCTGACCAAAATAAAAAAGTTATATATTTGATGAAAATATCTCAAGAAATGGCAAGTTACAGTCAATTTAATCTTCTCTGAAGGATATTATCCAATAAGAACGGAGTAAAATACAGAAACAAGAGCCTCTTGTTTGGACAAAATGGTCAGCCACATATGATTTTCAGGATTATATTGGCTCTGATGACACCCCTGTGTTTTATTAAGACAACAACTATTTCGAAGTCGAACATCAGAAACTTTAAAAAAACAAAATCCTTTCCTCATCTTCCTCGTGACTAATAGTAGCATGTGAAATTTGCTACTACACTGTACCATTTACAGAGCTACAGATAAGCTGCGTATTGGGGTAATTACCCAATTAATTTTCTTAAAAACCCAATAGATTTTGAGAGAAGCGAGTAAGAAAAAGCAAAAGCAATTTGAAATACCCAAATAAAAAAGGATGTTATAGTGAAAAATAGTACATAAAAGCTTATTTACCCTTTGAGTTTTATTAAATACCTTATTTGTAGCTCTGCATTTAATACCAGCAGACAGATTAATCCTGCAGTCACTCTCAGGTTTGTATGATGGAAATGTAAGCTATGAACAAAATGCCAGTCAGAGCAACTAATGAGCTTTGTTCTTGTCTATCGTTATTTCTTGATTAGATATTAAAGGTCATGATTGTTTTAATAATTATTTAGCTGTATTGGAGTCATATTTTCTCACCAATTTTATGTTTTATTGAAGAGATTTTCTTTCCTCTAAAAATACATTGACATTTACAACATTGTCAAGGAAAAGTTATTGTGACACTGCCTTTACCGTGAAATTCAATTAGGAGCTGTGTCCAAATATAGCGTTTCAGTTTGTCGTGTGATATTTGTAATAATTGGCTTGTAAAGGATCTCTAGGTCTGTGCCACAACCTCGTTAAGTGAGATAATTATGTGACTAGCTGTTATATTGGTACCAAAATTATATCATTCTGAAAGGAAATTCATACCAGTCACAGTTTCTTTATATCTTTTTTATCCAGAGAAAGGAGTTTCGTGCGTTTTCTCGTGTGAAAGTGATATCTTTCTAAATTCCTGACTCTGTGTTTGATGTCAGATTAAACATGTATTTATTGTTGTTGTAGGAGAATTTGCAACAAGGTTGTATTTAATGTATAATATTTGCATCATAAATAAGTTTTGCTACATGTTATATGGACGTTATACTGTAGATCTAAATCACTTAATTTTTGCAAAACTTTTATTTTGCGATTTTTTCGAAAATTTTAAGATTTTTTGTTCTTGAGAATTTTAACTTTGTATTACGAAATCTTCATGAGAATAATGATTTTGTGTGTCATCATCCTCGCAAATACTAGCGAATATATAACTCGCGAAAAAAAGTGATTTACAGTTTGTGATGGTTCTAGATGTCCATCAGTCCCAGCAAAAATAAATTGACTATTGGAATCAACAGATTTCCTTCAAACTCACATTAGATATTTAAATTGGCATGACCTTGACCTCCCGGTGACCTTGAAGAATGTCCTTAATTGTCTTGGCCTTTATTGCCCTCTTGAATAGCTTTTGTTGGTGGCATTTATCATGTTATGGCACAATTAAGCATTAAATTATCTATTTTTCTCATTTATGTGACGAAATTGTATTGTGAAAATTGCTTGCCAATCTACGTTAAGCCAAAGTATGGAATTATGTACCGGTATGTTAATTGTACCTGCTGTGTTTTAACTGAGTTTTCTTGGTACTATCTGCTTAATAACGTAATTACGCAGTACTGTGAGCTTGCTGGGAGAAATTGTTCTTGTAGAGCATTGAGCTCTTTTGTTCTTGGAAATTTTAAAATTCTATGAAACACTGTAGTGATAATGCCAATGATAGTTGACACTTTAACCCTTCATACTACAAAACCCTATACCATGTCCCCTGTTTCATCAAGTATATTAAATGGTACCAGAGTTCTCTTGCTAGATGCTCAGAATGAAAGGTAAACTGGGTTCTCTCCTCTCATACTCACATGGGGATGGATAACATCTTGAATGAGGGTCTGAGAGTGATTAAATTATAAGTTGGCAAAAACCTGTTTCACAATCGACCAAAAAGTGAATAAGTATATATATTTCACAAACCTGTTTCCCCGAGAATCGACCAAAAAATAAATAAGTATATATATTTCATGCTGCTCCAGCCTTTTTTAATGGCTTTGAAATAATTAATAATTATCAATCAATAAAGCATGTAATACTCATTAAGTGAATGCTTTTTTCCAGTTTCAAAATGTTACTCAGTCTATTGATTTGGTGGAAAATTGGCATGAGAAATCTGAGGGAATCCAGCATATACTGGTACTTAATAATACAAATGTACTTTAATTGTTTATACTTTCCCCTAAATAAGTGATTTCTCATTCTATTTCAGGTGAGCTATTTTGAAATTTATTGTGAAAGGGTGCGAGACCTGCTGAACCCAAGCAATAAGAACAGTTTAAGGGTCAGGGAACATCCCTTACTTGGCCCCTATGTGGAAGACTTGTCCAAGTTAGCTGTACAGTCATTTGATGACATTAACAACTTGATTGATGAAGGCAACAAAGCCAGGTAAGTCAGATGTCCTTCATTAAGATATAATGACAATTCGGACAGGCGATTCAGCACTTAGCAGAAAGAGCTCAAAAAAGAATACCATACTCGAAAAAGAAAAAACGCAGATTCTATGTACAAGGGCAACCACAAAAATATGCTGGAAAACATGGAACGGACCAGCTACTTTACAAATTTTATATTGTTATCTCTCTGAGAATCTGCAGCCATTTTGTATTTGGTCTATTTATGTTTGTTTTTGTCTGAAAGACTTATTTTCAGTTTGATCAGTTTCAGTATTTGTCTGACAATATTTCACTATACTGCGGAAGTCTGTTGAACCATTTATATTCGGTCAATTTATGTACAGTTATATTAATAACTGTTTAAATGTTCATTTTCATTAGTTTTAAATGGTGAGGATATCCAAAAAGGAAAAATTCTGGTTGAAAATGGAAACCTTAATTACGTATTTTGAACTCCTTAGGATTTTATTTAATGTTCTAGTTCTTATAAGGGATAAACAAGCATTACCGGTACTCCATAAAAGTCAGAGTTGATTGGCAAATCTGGCATGGAAAAAACCAAATGACCATGCACTTACAACTATCAGTGGAATACCAACAGATGACAAACCCTAACAACACCCTCCATGATGACAATGATTGTAGAGAATATCAATGTTTTGTATTACAGGACTGTGGCTGCCACCAACATGAATGAAACTAGTTCCCGATCTCACGCTGTCTTTACCATTGTGTTCACACAACGTAGATATGATGCCGCTACCAAAATGACCGGAGAAAAGGTAATAGTGTGTTCGGATGTGAATCATCGTTCAGTTCAACAATCGTATGTTGATAATATATTGAAATAATTATTCACCAGCTATGCTTTCTATTAACACTGCTTTGTGAGGTAGGAGCATGTTGCCTGTCACACCCTTTTTCTTATAATCTGGGGTCCTACTTTTCCGTAATAATCCGGAAATCTGGATTTGCTGCACTAGAAAGAATTAACCTTTCGGCAGAAAATAAAAGTTATTTGAAGAATAAATATCAATTATTGACTAAGTTATGGTGATTTGAAATTTTAACAACAGAACAATTATTTTGAAACAGACTTTTTATGTTGGGATGTGTGCTAATGGCACCCAATTAATTTTAACACACTGACTTGTGACTCGTTTTCAGGATTAGGCATTCTGCCTCAGTATAAGGACCCCTGTATAATACATGATTAAAAGTTTTAAAGAATATTTCCTGAACTTCAGGATTTTGAGTGTCAAAAAATGGTCTGTTTTCCTATTTATGTTTCCTATGTAAATTGACAAATTGTTAGGATATCAGGATTTGCAACTTTTCTATCATTTATATTTACAATATCGAGGAAAATAGAATCATCTCTCACTCAAAAAAGATTAAAAAAATATCATGTTGTCTGCTGGTTTTTTTATTGCCGTCAGTTAAAAAGTAGGACACCACCTGCGACACCTGTCAGGTGAATGATCTGTAGCAAGATTCGGTGTTCTATATCTGGGAGGATATTATATGACCATTGATTTACTATTGAATGAAGATTCTGTATACTATATCTGGAAAGAAAAAAATGATGATTTGAGCATTGATTTACTATTGAATTTATAGAAACAGTTGAACGTAATGATATTCGTTGTATTCAAGTAGTTCCATAAAAATACTACACAACATTCTTACATCACTCATTAAATATTCTATTTTTTACATACTGAAAATACATCAGACCAAGAAGCCACATAAATACTCGAGTTACTTCATATATCACTATAATAGATCTATCACTAGTTGTCATATGATATAAACTTTTATTAAACGAGTTCTCGAAGTACTTATTAAGCAGGCCTCTGGCAAACTTAATGATATTTCCTAAACAAGTCTTAATAAATAGTTTGTATCAATTGACAATGCGTGATAGGTTCTTTATATCATATGAAACTAATGACACGATACTGCGAATCTTTCTGTTGAAAACAGACATGGAGAACGACACCAAAATTAATGTCATTTACGGGATAAAATGACGTTATTTATGAGATAAAGTGATATCATTTGTGAGTTATATCAAAGTAGTGTAGTATAAAAAAATATGTACTCGTTTTACTAACTCAGATACAAGCAAAGTCATGTGATAAATATACTTTCATGACGTCTTTGTATTAACAGGGAATGGCAAACGACATCATTTCATATTATATGGACACTAGGCATCACTGTCCTTCATGATTTCCTATTGCACAGTAAAAAAGTGTGATCAAAAGAAGTATGTCAGTCAATATCTTCTGTTAAATCATTTAATGAATCAAATGTAGATATTAAATTGCATGAAGTTTGGTAAATTTGCTATTTTTATTGGGTCATAATTTTATGGATTTAAAAAAAGAAACCCTTTTGCTAATATAATAATTGATTTATATCTGATTGGTTCCCATATTTATATGTTTTAGGTCAGCAAAATTAGTTTAGTCGATCTTGCTGGATCTGAACGAGCTGATGCTACCGGGGCAAAAGGGGCCAGGCTGAAAGAAGGGGCTAACATCAACAAATCTCTTACCACCCTTGGAAAAGTCATCTCTGCACTGGCTGAATGTGTAAGCATTGTTTTCACTACATTTCTTAGACGTCGTGTAACAAAATATGTGTGACTGCCTAGCAAACATTTAATAAAATATGTTATCTGATGGTTACCTAGTAACCATGTAATGAAATGTGTCATGTGATGGTTACCTAGCAACCATGTAATGAAATATGTCATGTGATGGTTACCTAGCAACCATGTTATAAGATAATTATGTCATGTGATGGTTACGTAGCAAGCATGTGATAACATATGTCATGTGATGGTTACCTAGCAACTATGTTATGAAATGTGTCATGTGATAGTTACCTAGCAACCATGTAATGAAATAGGTTATGTGTGGTTACCTAGCAACCATTAATAGACTATGTTATGTGATGGTAACCTAGCAACCATGTAATGAAATCTGTCATGTGAAGGTTACCTAGCAACCATGTAATGAAATAGGTTATGTGGGGGTTACCTAGCAACCATTAATAGACTATGTTATGTGATGGTTACCTAACAACTATGTAATAAACTATGTTATGTGGAAAACTGGTTAGGTCAAGTGACTGCAGTGATAATTGAAACTTTGTTGAAATACTTACTGCTTAACATGATGAAATAATGGATGTGATAACAAATACCATTGTAACGGCATTTATCTACTAGGAATTTTATACAAGGTGTTTTCATGCACAAAATCTTGGAACACAAATCGTCCTATCAAATGATTTGTCTGAATTATTCATGAGAATAATCTTGGTTCTTTGCCAAATATGGTCATGTGTGAATCTGCAGCTGATTTCCCTATTTTTGTAGATAATCAGGTGTTATAGAAATATTAAATCCAATTTCTGTTGCTATGGTCAAACCACTCTTCTGTGACACTGTCTATTTTCAAAGAATGTTGATTTTATAATTATGTCTGGTACAATAAGCAGTGTATTTTCAAGTTTTATGCTTTATTCTTGGAATTATATAATTGGGTATGAATATTATTCATATCATACAGATGCAATATTGTAATTTAAACTTTAAATTAACGATGAAATTTAAAAATCCACACATACAAGAAATACAGCCTAGCTGCCCTTTAATGACAGATCAACTGAGTAATCTGTGTCTAATTCCTCTGCACTAAAGGAAACTGGAAAACAGTGTTAAATGTGATAAAAAGAACATGACTTTTGTAAACTACATTTTAGCTACTAGGCATAACAAAGTGCTAATTTAAAAGCATTTCATAATAGCTTATCAAGTTCTGAAATTAATACCATTTATCCAGTCACTTCCGGCAAAATCTGCCAGTTAACGGGGTGCCGATTAAACTTAGCTATAATCAGTCACCTGGTCATGTGACTGGTGATAATCCGTCACCTTACCACATGATCTGACGGACTTCTTCTTATATGAGAGTCGCCGGTTGCAATTCCATGCCCGATGGTGAGGTTTTCCTATCCTAAATGAGCTGGTGGCTGATCGGTTGTTTATTCGACTTACTTGCGCCTACACGACGTCTATCAAGATGTCCGACATTGTTGTTTATCATGGAACGAACGTGACGTTGCGTGCTAGTTAATGAAAGAGTAACGATATAGTCCTGAGTTTGATCCCCTTGCTGAGAAGATTAAGCGACTGGATAAATAGAATAATAGGTTAGTGCCGTGAATGAAGCAAAAGTTTATCCGGCTCGGCTGCGGAAATTATCGTATTTGCTTACGGCTCACCCGATAAATTCCTCCGCCTTGCCAGATAAACTTTTTCATCCACAGCACTAACCTATTATTCTCTATTAAAATACCGTTTGCTATTTATGTAAATATCCCTAGTTGAAATCAACAATTTTTGTACACTTATCATGTGAGACACCTGGGGGTGGTATTCAATATTGATCTGACTTGACTTAAGGATAAGGACAAGCAATCAGATCACACCATATTAAACTCTTGGTCAGTAACAGGCGATATGATTGGCTATCCTTATTCTCCAATTAAATAAGATCAATATTTGAATACCACCCCGGTGCTTTCTGTTGAGATTGCTTTATGTTTTGTCTTTTTTATCTAACATGCAATGGTTGCTTAGCGACATGAAGTTTGCCTTCTTGTTAAATTGACTGACATTTTTAAACTATAAAATGTCTACCAACGGTTTAATTTCCCGTCTAGATGCGTCATACGTCTTTGAATGTGAAATGCTAATTTTCATGCAATATGTAATGTTGAATATTATTAGCAATGCATGGCAGTATCAGACATATTTAAAATTAGAAAAATTTGATGAGAAGCTCTTGGTCCGATACCATACATAAAGCTTTGGTTGCTATGGTAGCCAGTACTAGGCCAGATTAGCTATTGATTTATTAGTTACTTGTTGATTTTGTAAGAACTATAATAGCAGGGTTGACATTCTCGTAACATCGGTTGTTAATGGACTGCTGTTATCTCTGGAGAGACCTTTATTATATTAAGGAATGTAGTATTTTAGTAAGAAGCCTTGCTCGACACTATGTAATTGGTATTTGATTGATTGCAAGATTGTGTCGTAAATCTTACCATAAGGCTTCGTGTTTCATCTCATTCTAGACAGACAAACAACATTTATCTTCATGTAGACCATCCTTGTAAAATAGTCGGGGAAGCGCAGATAGATTAATTTAGTAGACATCGCTGTAGAAAGCTGTCGTTGCAGTAGATAATATAGATAATTTTATATGTCCCTACTTTTCTAAGTATGAAGCAAGCAGCCATGATAAAACTTGGAGAATTTGACATGATCCTAACCTTTATGCATACATTTATTACAATGTTCTTGCGTTGAATATATAAATATCCGCGAGCAAATCGAGCGGTATCTGTTCTTTAGATTTGTGTTGGTATAACACATCAAGCTTCTTCGTGATGCTCCCACTTTTGAAAACATACAATCAGGGTTATAAGTATAGGCAATATATCAGCTGATAAATTATGCTAATAGAAGGTCGAGAGTTGTGTCAAATTCTCTTTGGTATACTACATTACAATGTTTGTGTATCAAGGTAAAAATTGTGAGATTCAGTTTACACAGTGCTTACGTCCATTGATATGCATTATTTATTGAAGGCGGACAAAGAGTGACCAATGTGTACAGCTACAAAGCTCCAAATATACTAACAAACTAGATGACTGATTAAGATAAATTTAATGTTAAGTTTGGCAATGTTTGGCCACGGCTTACAAATTCGGGCTGCCGACAATACAAAGGGCTAGCCCTAACAACAACAACATCAATAAATCAAGATGTTCACAATGAACAGATAGAATTAGTATTTGAGCCAACTCTGGGTAACAGGTGTTGGGCTCACCTTATTTTATTATTATATATATAATAAATGGATTAAGCTGTCTGCAACCAAGTGTAACAAACAACTAATACAAAATGTGCATTTAAAACATGTTATCACAATTAATGTCAAAATGGGTTTGAGACCCCACAAAAACATTCCGTGACGAAAGTTAGATAGTCAATAACAATCTGGGTTTTAGACCCACACAATATTTATAATTAATTAGCTGTGACGAAGGATTCTACGACGAAGATCTACAACGGTCATACAAGTACCTGAAATATATCAATAAACCAGCAAAGTATATTTTTTCAATGACAACAAAGAAAAAGATATATCAATAAAACATGCATGTGTGAAATTCGCCAGAATGAACACATGTACTCTATCAGTTAATAAGGGTGCGGAGGGTGGGTATTAAAGAAATGAAGGCCAGTCTCTCATTTTTATTTTAAGAAAGGAAAGCGGTGCGCATGCAACTTACACAATGTGAAAATCACTAAAGGTTAAAACCCTTAAATGTTTAGGTTCAAGACAATAAATGTTTGGCCGCCTCAAAATAAAATCACCTATCCTGAAGTGATAGCTGCCATTATTTATTGAAGGCGGACAAAGAGTGACCAATGTGTACAGCTACAAAGCTCCAAATATACTAACAAACTAGATGACTGATTAAGATAAATTTAATGTTAAGTTTGGCAATGTTTGGCCACGGCTTACAAATTCGGGCTGCCGACAATACAAAGGGCTAGCCCTAACAACAACAACATCAATAAATCAAGATGTTCACAATGAACAGATAGAATTAGTATTTGAGCCAACTCTGGGTAACAGGTGTTGGGCTCACCTTATTTTATTATTATATATATAATAAATGGATTAAGCTGTCTGCCATATGGACCCTACACAACGGTCCAGGTACGCCATGGACCGGTGTGCAGGGACCACCGCCACGAATGGTGGGGCCAGCGAAATCCGCCGTGCAACAAAACCAAACATTGCCGAGTGCAGTGAGCAAAATATCAACGGCTTATTGCTATACAATAGTTCAATTCAATCCAATCCAATCCAGTTCAACTTAACTCAATTCCATTCAATTTAACACAGTTCAATACACTCAAATCCAATCAATTCAACTCAACTCAATTCAGTTCAACTTAACTCAATTCCATTTAATTAAACTCATTTCAATACACTCAAATCCAATCAATTCAATCAAATTCATTAGCATATAATCAGTCATCTTTGTACTTAAACATGGGTAGCCGAGAGCAAAACAACAACGGCTTGATTATTAAATTATTAATGCATTCTATATAGCAACAGTCCAGTTTGTAATTCGTTTGACTTTCTATGACTTAGTAGCTGTACACTATACCACCCTCAAGGTTGCACCAAAAATTCATTGCTGCTTAATGCAAAACAGCAGCCGCTTAAATGCTGTAAAATATAGTCATATTCATAGTTTTACTTAATATTTGCTTGGCAAAGTAAATTAACAAACAAGTGGTTTTACAATACCACAAGACAGGACCGGGTACAAAACTTAACCACTTGCGTCTTGTATTTGTTCTGATAAATCGTTAAATGTATGCTATTACTGCGAAACAACCTTTTGTCAAGAGAGCGCAGATCAACATATATAATATTCAACAAATTTTCGTACCAGCACATGATTATAAGTTAAACGAAACTTTGAAAAAAAAAAAAAAAAAAAAAAAAAACTATTATACTTTCCCTCGCAACGAATCACACACTGGATAGCCAATTACCTTAAAGGGAGATAATATCAGCACAATGATATCCAAACAATATCCAAGCATTTTGCCAGTATGGAAGATCTTTTTGGTAGCCACTTATTATAATAATTAACAGGACACAGCAACCTTGATCTTTGCAAGCCTACAGCAAATGCAACTGACAAAGGATGGATATGAAAGCATAGTAGATGATACATTACTTGTAGATATACCACAAAAATGTGTACGAAACTAATCCAGTTGATCTACTTTATCAAACTGTAAAGGCAAGCGCAAGCCCAAAATGAATCTACCAGCAAACCATAACTAACCAGAAATAGATGCCAACTTGTCACTTCCTATTAATTAGTCAATGGAGTCCTAAATGATGGAACTTGCAAGCAATATGATAGTAGCAGCAATGGTAACAGAACATGGTTCATACAAAATTCTCACAACAAAATTCAAGGACTATTCAAGGACTTTTCAAGGTAGAATATGCATTTTCAAGGTGTTTTCCCGAACATTCACCATGGTTAAAAAGTACGGAAATGCAATAATTCACTGCCACTTTATACTCTATTTCTAGTCTTACCGGAACAAGCTCAATTCATCAAATAACAGTGACATTCACAGTCATACATTTTAATATATACTTCAAGCGCTTTTCAATTTCCTTTTTTACGCAGATACTAAATGTGCCATCTTGACAACATCAATAAGCTTTTTTGGATATTCAAGGCTGTTTGCCTGAATTCAAGAATGTTCAGTTAAATTCAAGTACAATTTTGGCATTTTTTCAAGGTGGCACTAAATTCAAGTACTTTTCAAGGTTGAAACCAAATTCAAGGACTTTTCAAGGCCTGTATGAACCTTGCAGAAAAGCACTCTTAACAGTTTATAATATTAATATAACGTATAATTATGTACATATGCACAGGTGGTTTAACTAACAAGATGAATTTAAAGAAGATATTTTATTGAGACAACAATAAACGAAGAACAACAAAATGTCTCATGACATGTGGTAACAAGCCATTACTTGGCAACTGCTATGAACTAACAAATTGTTCTAGATGCATAATTTGGTAAAATGTAAGGGACATTGATAATGAAGTAAATACATATAACTCCGCCATGACTACTGGATTGCACGAGACAATCCCCAATTTGGTCTATACAATTCTTCTATTGATCATGGCAATTATCATATAACCCTAAACTAACAAATGTCTCCTACCTGGATCATTTACTACCTCAAGTCTGGCAAATGTCCCTACCAGATTAATATCACCTTACTCACCACTTTTGCTTAGCATGTGCATAATAATAGCTTAATGGACATCACATGGGCTTTAGACCAGATACATTCCCTATTCTAATAACCTAACTATTTACAAGTTGAAGATATTGCGTAATCACACCAATGCCGAAATAAAAATGGTATCAGTAACTTAGTGACTAACTCTTTTTCACTCAGCAATAGGAAAACTGGTTTGTCTCTCATACCCTTGTGGTGATAGCTATGTCAGGAAAAAAGATGCTGAGTTGCAAGAACTTGTTTTACACTCAACCTAAAATTATTAGCATTACACACCCATACCACAAACAGTTTTAAGTACACACTACCCAGATACACGGGGGACTAAAGAATGTATTTATAACTAGAAATTACACTAAATAATCTAAAGCTTTAACAAACCCTCTTTTTATAAAAATTACCACTACAATATCCATAGCTATGCAACTTCAAATATGCTGAAAGATTGCAACTTGACCCATTACCACAGTCAGACAAAGCACACTAATTAATTTCAAATTCCAGTATGTGAACTTTGCTTGAACTAACTATATTTGTGATGGAGTTGCTGTATGTTATAATCACTGCCTAATATTAAGCACTGAAAATACACCTGTCCCATACCAACACGAGTATGGGTGATTTCACCACAAAAACATCTTCAATTGATTTAATAAAAACAATCTTTAATTTCATTCGATCCCAGTGCTGGTAATTATACTGACTACAAAAAAGCATGTCCACAAAATTTTCTCTATACAAACTCTGATTGTACATTCTGAGTAAAACTTACATTTAATGTACTTATGTGACACTCATATCACAATTCCTTATTAAAAATTAAATATACCACCTTGTTAACGATACTGTTAATTCTACCCGATTGTCTCCTGACTGACTCAAGACACCCACACTTCTTGACATAAAAGCCATCAAACAGTCCACACAATTCCTGCTGACTTACACATGATACATCACACAAACCATTTCCTTTGCATTGTGATTAGTACACATTCATGACATTCCTAGAAAAAAGATTAGTAGTTGATATTCACAGTACTCGACTTATAAAGACTGAATTACAGTTTCTACCATTAAATCATTCGGTAACACTGCCGAAATTGTTGATATATCCAATCAGACAAGTCCCCTGGTAACTACATGTGCAAGCTTAACAGTAACTAAATGGTTAGAAACTGATTCACTTAATGCAATGAAATTTATAACAAAATTGATGGCATTAACTTTTTGAATACCATCATAAACATCACAATATAAATATAACTAACTTGAATGCAGGAAAATTTGCGGTTAAAATCCGTGCTGTCTATGCACGATTCATAAAATGTTGCAACAGCCCTTCAATGCGATACGTGCATATATTTATCAAATTTATCAATCTTAAATTAAGGTGACAAGGTATCAATATGAAATTGAATAGTTATTTTCTTAATCCAAAACCATGTTACAAGGATGCATTCCACTAACTCAAAATCACACATATATTTTTTGTTCCGCAAGTGGAACCATTCTGTAATTGGCAAACTGGCTCTTTGTATGTTATTTAACTAGCCATATGATACCATATATTGATATAACTTAAGCATCACTTATACACATGCAAATGTGTAGATACAGCCCGAGTTAACGTGCACACGCCCAGGGCTCAATTTCAGTCAACAATTCAGGATAGACAATATAATTATATACAAACTGTCTCCAATGGGAAAAAGAAATAAAAATTATACGCCATATCCTTCAATTTAATAGATTCTATCCTCCATGATCATTGATGCCATATCTCTGCAATCCGTGTTTCCATCACAATCCACAATAAAGCCTCCGTTCAGTATGCACCATAATCTAAAGTCTTGGCCAAATTGTGAAAGAAGAAAAATATAAAGATAGCTATAAAAGTAAAATTATCTGAACAATAATGAATACATAGATCTATTTAATAAGTTAGTTTCTCTTCATGCATAATAAAACTTTACACACATTAGCCTGATTAGGTGGGCTGCACGAAGGTAATGATATTATTATAGATAATAATATATCTAACACAGCCTCGTTGATATATCGCCAACTTTTCCAAAAGTTCACTAGTGGCAATATTGAGTAAAAACACTCTGACTGAATAACTCGAACCTACACCTGGCTGCAGGCACTACATCCACCAGGCACACTTCGATTGTTCATTGCAGAATTTATTAAATATATATAAATCCCCAAGTAGGCTACACCTTAGTTCATATTATCCAAATATCATTCACTTGATTTGAATCAGTATAGCATTCGAAGACCTAGAGACATTTACCTTAAAGTTCAAGCCTGGACGGTCTGTTAATACCAAGTCGGAATCAAATAGCACTAGGGCCTACTCTGGTCAGCAATCTGCAGTGATGTATAATCTGCCACCAGGTTAACCAATAACCCTACATAGAACAACTCTGTACTAAATAGTTTATGACGGAATAATTCACCAAACATCAAGCTACGTAGTGACGTCATAAATCAGAAAATGACGTCATCCAATATCAATGTAATTTCAGGGGCGTAGTTAGTGGTTGTGTTTCGGGTCCTCAACATTGTAAAATTGTGCGACTTTAATGTCATTTTGGCCAAATTTATCATTTCGCTTTTTCAAATAAATTAATGTACGCACGCGTGTACGTCCGCATCGCTGGCTACTCCACTGAACTATGTAATAAAATGACAAGTCAGCGTGTCATATTCTTTAGAATGTTCAGATCTACCGTAGATCTACTAAACAATAGCTATCTGCGTATAAACATGCCCACAACTACATGTCAACCATAATCTAAACAAACAGACAAATACCTTACAAATACCTTGACCATGAATGATGCAATCGAATTCGTCTGTTCCATCTCAATGTTGAAATCATCTAAAATCAGATATAAAATAATACCATCCAGACCTCAACCTGACACATCAGTTGTCACCAAACCTTCATCTAGCAGCATCCACAATTAATACCACAATTTACAGTAACAAGCAGGATTCAGATCATATTAAAGAAATGAAAGACCAGTCTCTCATTTTTATTTTAAGAAAGGAAAAGCGGTGCGCATGCAAATTACACAATGTGAAAATCACTAAAGGTTAAAACCCTTAAATGTTTAGGTTCAAGACAATAAATGTTTGGCCGCCTCAAAATAAAATCACCTATCCTGAAGTGATAGCTGCCATTATTTGTCAGATTGAAGTAATATAATTTTAATATTTTCTGTATTTAAAGTAAATTGCATATTTTTACTTGGCCAAACACAAAATAACTACAAGGTAAAGTTATGTTTGTCAGATGTTTGATTTTTCTGTGTCTTTTATCTTACTTGCCACCTCAGAGCGTTGCTGAAGTGAAACATGTAAGTTTTCTATTGTGACGTATTGGTAGTAGATTTTTTAGAAGTTATAATAATTCGTCCTTTCCCAACAACTGGTGTATGTTTTGTTGATATGAATTTTGTTGAAACCACAGGTAACTGTATCATTGATAAAGAGCACAGGCCTCAACAAATATTTTTAAAAGCACTCGTCCTGCAATATAGACAAAGAAGAAAACCCCAAAATCTTACTTGTCCTGTTATATAAATAAAGGAGGAAGATATTGTGCAGGACGAGCGGACGAGTGGATTCATTGAGGCCTGGAGCAAAAAAAATATTTTGGATATCATTAATTCTATAAAAAAATAAAAACTTTTTTTACACTTTATCTATGATGCAGTTACCTGTGGTTGGAACTTATAGCATTTTGATAACCTTTTACTCCATGTACTAGATATATTTCCGCATATTTACCAGATCTCTATGCAATTAAATGAGTTTCCATCAAATGTTGTTTTCAAATAACTGATACAAAAAAAATGTATGTTGATGGTGTATTGTCTGAGACTGCTGTAGATAGATAGATCAGAATCCATGGAGTAAAGGGTTAAAAACATAATTACTATATCTGATATCAATGGTTTAGTGTAGTAAACCTGATATACCATTCTCAGTTCTGTGGAAGATTTAATATACAGTTTTCGTCTTGACTGAGCTTAACACTTGCGTAAACCTCGTACTCTGGATATCTCAGTTCTGTGTAAGGGTTATGCTAACTTTGAGGAGTGTATGGGGATTACTATCGTGTAATTTTTATGCTCCCCGAAGGGTGAGCATATAGTCGCCGCTTTGTCCATCTGTCTGTCCGTCCGTCACACTTTTGTCTGGGCAATAACTTGAACAATATTAGAGATATCAATTTGAAACTTCATAGGTGAATTGACCTCATTGAGGGGAAGTGCAGTGCACAAGAACCATGACTCTTGATTGCATATGTTTTGAGTATTCCCCCTTTGTAACTTTTCATACTTAATTCTTGTCCAGGCCATAACTTAAACAGTATTAGAGATATCAATTTGAAACTTCATAGGTGAATATAACTCATTAAGGGGAAGTGCAGTGCACAAGAACCATAACTCTTGATTGTATATTTTTGGAGTTATGGCCCTTTGTAAATTTTTATACTTAATTCTTGTCCGGGCCATAACTTGAACAGTATTAGAGATATCAATTTGAAACCTTATAGCTGAATAGATCTCATTGAGAGGATGTGCAGTGCCCAAAAACCATAACTCTTTATTCCTTTTTTTGGCGTTGTTCCCCTTTGTAATTGGCCAGGCCATAACTCAAAACAGTTTTGGATATATCAATTTGAAATTTCATAGATAAATAAATCTTATTACTATAGTGCAGTGGCAAAGAATGATAACTCTCTTTTGCATATTTTTTGAGCATTTTTTCTGTGACAAACGCCCTATGGGGAGCATCACCCGTCTGTGACGGCTCTTGTTTTATTCATTTATATGTTTTCGTTTAGTTTCTAGTTTTGTAGATTGTAGAATCTTTTGAAAGTGAATGTAACTTTATTCCCCTTTGCCCCGACAATAAATCCTACAAGGTTATGCACCAGTCAATATTTTGCCCGCCCGTGGGGGGGGGGGGACATTTTCAATGTTTGATGTCTAAATTCTAGGGGTGGGCCGATGCATCGAAATATCGATGCATTGCGATCCCGAGTGTCCCGATAGTATGGATCGATAGTAAAAGTCTCGATCCAATAACTATCGCCGATAGTTAGCTCAACTATCGATAGTTACGATAGTTTCCTTTTTATAAATAAAGTTTATTATTGATTTAAAACAATTTCTGTTCTCTTTAAAAACACTAATTGTTATTAATCCCACGCATCAAAACTGCCACAAAAGACCAATGTCGCACTATTTAGTTGAATTTTATTAATCTATTTCTGTCCAAATCATTTTAAATAATTTCCACAATTAGTAGATTTAAATGTTGTATAACAAAGTGATATATTACACCGTGCAAATTTGCATTTACAAGTTAATATCTGGGTTTCAAATCTTGGCAATAACTATTGCAATAGTATCGCAATAGTTTCCAGCAATACAATAGTATCGCAATAGTACTTTCAGCAATATCAATAGTATTGCAATAGTCAAAAATGGACTCAATAGTCACCCCTACTAAATTCCCACCGTGGGGCATAGCTTTTCATTAGGGTACTTTAATAAAAACATAAATAAAAGTATCACTGTCGTCTTTCGCAGTGTCAAATTCCCGGACCAAAGTCTATTCTCCGGGAAAATTTGTCTGTCTAAATCCCCCTGTATCTCTGCCGCCCCCCGGATGGGAATAATATTGACAGGTGCATTAAACCTAAGCTGGCTGTTTCTTAACCAAAGGACTTGTGTGTACCTTGAATTAGTTAGTGTCACAAGGACTTGTTTGAGTGCCCAGGACTAGTTGGTATAGCCTTGACTGGTTGGTGTGCCCTGGACTGGTTGGTATGCCCTGGACTGGTTGGTGTGCCCTGGACTGGTTGGTATACCCCGGACTGGTTGGTGTGCCCTGGACTGGTTGGTGTGCCCTGGACTAGTTGGTATACCCTGGACTGGTTGGTGTGCCCAGGACTGGTTGGTGTGCCCTGGACTGGTTGGTGTGCCCTGGACTGGTTGGTATGCCCTGGACTGGTTGGTGTGCCCTGGACTGGTTGGTATGCCCTGGACTGGTTGGTGTGCCCTGGACTGGTTGGTGTGCCCTGGACTGGTTGGTATGCCCTGGACTGGTTGGTGTGCCCTGGACTGGTTGGTATACCCCGGACTGGTTGGTGTGCCCTGGACTGGTTGGTGTGCCCTGGACTGGTTGGTGTGCCCTGGACTGGTTGGTATGCCCTGGACTGGTTGGTATACCCTGGACTGGTTGGTGTTCCCTGGGCTGGTTGGTGTGCCCTGGACTGGTTGGTGTGCCCTGGACTGGTTGGTGTGCCCTGGACTGGTTGGTATGCCCTGGACTGGTTGGTATACCCTGGACTGGTTGGTGTTCCCTGGACTGGTTGGTGTTCCCTGGGCTGGTTGGTGTGCCCTGGACTGGTTGGTGTGCCCCGGACTGGTTGGTGTTCCCTAGACTCGTTTGTGTCTATGATTATAGACTATAGATTGACATTATATGAATGTCTATTATGTGGTTGATTATTTCCATAATATTATAGTGAACAGAATAGTCTCAGACAGATGACAATGGTTGTTAACTGTTAGATGGGAAAATAGCATTGATTAAACCTAATTACACATTATTGTTGGTGTTTTATGTCAGAGCACCGACTGTATAATGACATCATTATGTCTGCTACTGTAGCAGCTAAATGACATGTTAAATGACAGATATTGACAGATACTGTATGTCTGAGAAGTTGACTGATGAAGGCCTGAGTAAACAAATTTCTCGATTATCATATCTTCAGCCCCCTGTCACTTGGTATCTTGGTAAAAATGTGGTAATCTATATGTAGACAGTTATTTTGGGCCCCATGTTATAGACAGTTATTTTGGGCCCATATATGGACAGTAATTTTGGGCCCCATTTTAATGACAGTAATTTTGGGCCCCTTATATAAACAGTAATTTTGATTCCCTTATTTAGACAGTTATTAATGGCCCCCTTATACAGATTGTAATTTTGGGCCCACTTATATAGACAGTAATTTTGGGTCCTCTTATTATTATAGATAGTAATTTTGGTTGGGTTCCCTTATATAGACAGTAATTTTGGTTGGGTTCCCTTATATAGACAGTAATTTTGGGTCCGCTGATATAGACAGTAATTTTGGTTGGGTCCCCTGATATAGACTATCAGAGCAGTGTCACCACTATGCTAAACGATCTTGGCTGGGTGACACTGCAACAATGAAGACTGCAATCATCCTTAATCTTTCTATATAAAGTCCAACATAACCTAGTCTTCGTTGATTATAATCATCTCATCCCAACCCGCAATCAGAACTTTCTAATACCGCAGTCAAATACCCAATATCACATCAACTCCTTTTTCCCGAGAACAATTATTATATATAAAGACTTTGGAACAGTCTCGCATCCCAGGTCAAATTGAGTCCCAGCCTAGACATCTATTCTAACAGGCTGGCGACGGTCACATTCTAGCCTGTACTATTCTGTTTTTATCCTGCACCCTTTCACCTATGATCTTTGATCTTTTAACCTTTAATTTGAGCACATAACACAATTTTTAAACTATGTATAACACTGTTTTTCAGACAACGCGCCTCCCAATTATAATCGAGTTCGATTGCTCGGGAGTATAATGTAGATGTAGATATAGACAGTAATTGGCTAAGCACATTATTTCAATGATTCTGATTTAATTGTTAATTGTTCTAGAATTAAACATTTTATATGTAGTATATTCTGGTTTTTGTTCTGTAGGCGTCCAAGAAAAAGAAGAAGGCAGACTTTATACCTTACAGAGACTCCGTATTAACTTGGCTATTGAGAGAAAATTTGGGTAAATATCATAGCGATACAGAATTTTGTTGTCTTTTTGTTATATTTTTATGCTCCCCGAGGGGTGAGCATTGTTATTATTGTTTTAATCACCTAACATTGCTTATCTATTTTTAGACAATAACTTCTTTAGAGTTACCCTCTCAATCAATAACCTCCGCTTAAACACCGATTATAAATTGTTGTTTTATGAATTCACTTAGTATTTCACCTCTAAAGCAACAACCTCAAAATAACAACATATCGATGTCTCCAAAAGGGTGTTGCTATAGAGATGTCAATAGTGTTTTGTTATTTAATATGCCATTTTTTATTTTCCGGAGATTGTAATATTTAAATGTGGGCTACATGACCATTAAATGTCAATGCACCATAAAAACAACATTAAACCAAACTAAACCAAACCAGAAATTGTAATGCGTTGTTTTGAATGTTCTTAATTACAAATTGGGCATAGACAATTTCCTGTTTGTTACAGTAATGACTATATTCCCTGAAGCCTACAAGCCAACACCAATAAATATTCCTAACGAGCAGCTCTCCATGTATTGAATACAGTTTCCTATTTTGAGAGAATAGCAGAATATTAAGTAATTTACAAGAATTGGTTGCCATGGCGACCGACCACCATGATGACATCAGTCAGTTCCTCGTTGACAAGAGAACAAATTGGTATTAGAGATTCCGTGTTATGCTAAGAATGGAATGTCTCCAAATATAGACTGGATATTGACACAAATTTAAGCATGACGTCTCCAGGCTTTCATTATATTACCAGTAATTCGTACAACGAGGCTCCTCCTAACATAAAATAAGGAAGGTTGTATGTAAGCTTTAATGATCTCATCAGATATGTTTCTAGTTTTCCTTATATTTTTGTATTCATGTAATAAATATAGTACTATTTGAACTACTCAAAGTGTCTTCTTACAAGGGTTATTGTACAGTTTGTTGAGGACAAACAACATAATTTTCTGATTATAAGTAAAAACTTTAGTGTCATACTGACCAGATTTTCGTGTTGAATTTTAGGAGGAAACTCAAAGACTGCCATGGTGGCTGCACTTAGTCCAGCAGATATCAATTATGATGAGACATTAAGTACACTGAGGTAGGTTTGGTATTATTTACACTTACCCAAATTGGGACCCAGTTTGAACCCTCCACAACCGCTTTACATTCCCTTTAATTTGCCTGTGTCACTTCGGATTTGTTACAACCAATCAGTTCACTCAGATTTGTATTTCTTTATCCATTCTCTTGAATCTGACCTTGATCTTGTCTTATACTTCACCTTCACCTTGATTTGACCTTGACTTTGGTTTGGACTTAACCGGACCTAGACATGACCTTCACCTTGATTTGACCTTGAATTGACTTCTACTATGTTGACTTGACTCTGCCTTCCTTTGTTTTCTCTATGTCCGACTCCCTCAATGTGACTCTCTATCCCTCTATCTCCCTTAAATCAACATCAGCAAAACCCATTGGTTCTCACTCTTATAACCAATTACAAATATTCATTTAGACTATTGAAATCAATAAACTAAATTGCCTATTAAATAGCACACATGGCAGTTTAAAAGTGATTAAAATCTAAACTTATACTGGGTAAACTAATCTGTAAATAATGATTCTGACCTTCAATTATTTGTTTGTGTCACTTAGTATTGATTAATTCTTCATTGTTTGTTAACCATTTCATAAATCTGCATGATTTGTTATCAAAAGGGTGATATTAATGGAACTTTACTGTAAAAGAATTTATGACATTTTATATATCTTGTGTGTATTGGTGTTACACACAAGGCACGTTAAAAACCTAGAAGAATGTTCTGAAAGATCTACCCTAGCACACACAGAGTCCTTGTATCACACAACGTTAATGCCTCTTCCCTCAAAGCCAGCGGTCATTGAAACACTGGATGATCATGTCCCTCTGACTGTCATAGTGACTGTTAACGCAAAATAATAGCTATTTACTATATTTGTCTAGTATATGTTCAGATATGCAGACAGAGCGAAGTAGATTATGTGTATGGCTATTTACTATATTTGTGTTGTATATGTACAGATATGCAGACAGAGCAAAGCAGATTATGTGTAAAGCTGTGGTTAATGAAGATCCTAATGCTAGACTTATACGTGAACTCAAAGAAGAAGTTGTACGTCTTAGAGAAATCTTATCACATGAAGGAATCACAGTTGGAGAAGGTATGCATACAGATACACAGCGGGCATGAAATTTTAAATACGTACTTAATATTACCTGAGCTATGTATTCAGTCTACAATTTTAATTTCTTACACAAATACTTCATTTAATGCTTGAAAGATTAGAACAATGGTAGAACCTTCTGGAATTTAACCTAAAATTTTACATTCTTTTGATGTCAGAAAAAAATAGACTATTGACTTAAAAATTGAAAACAAACTTTTTTAACACTCTGTACTTATTGTTTTATGTACATTTAGGTGTTTAATATTATTGCATAAATTACTGGCCAGTACAGACTGATTGTTCTCACTGGTGCCAAGCTTAAAGATAAAATAAACCTACCCCAAAATATGTTATCATACGGTCGATGGGTTAAGAGGTTCATCGAGCAGTCCCTTACTGTTAGGTCTGTTGGAAAAAACATGTAAAAGCAAACTCCACTTTCACAGTTTTAAAGGGATTCCATGAATGCAAACAAATAAACAAACAAAAGGATTCCGAAGAAATTTCATGTATGCTCGATCATGGTTACTACAAGTTAAAATAAGCGTGCCACAATTTTAGCATCATCAAAAAGGCATCACAGTACTTGCCCTTGAACTCTGACAAAGTGCAATGGGTAGGAAATGATAATCACTGCCAGTGATAGCTCTAGTTATTATTGGTTGCTATGGTTATTGCAGGTTTACAGGGTATCCCACAGACTCAGATGATTAGCCGATCTAGAAAAGGTTCAGTAACTATAGACGGTGGTGAAGATGCTGCCGAAAGATTAGAAATGTCGGAAAAACTGATTGCGGAGTTAAATCAATCTTGGGAAGAAAAGCTGAGAAAAACGGAAGAAATTAGAATAGAAAGGTAATAAAAAAATGTATTTACAAGTATGAGATCTCGTGAATGAAGGCCACAAAACGTGGCTGAACCACTATGTTACTTTTGCTTTACTTGTAGGCTAGAAGCCAAATTGTGACTTAGAAGCTGAATAAATGTTGTTGTTGTATTGTGTTTATGGGTTCTGTTTAGTGACTTGTAATGTTGCAGATTGTGTAAAGTACAGACTTAATGATCAATGAAACAAAAAGACATGTAGAAGTGTAGGGAGATTTGTAACTACTGTATGATATCTGTAACCAAGTGTTGTGTTTAGTCGGAATATATTCTCATGAGATTTGCCTGTTATCATCACTACTAAGTTTGATCATTCTTGCTACTTGTACTAAAACCAATGTTGTGTTACACAGGGAGGCGGTGCTTGCTGAAATGGGCGTGGCTATTAAACAGGATGGAGGAACAATAGGCGTGTTCTCACCAAAGAAAACTCCTCACTTGGTGAATTTGAATGAAGATCCACTCATGTCTGAATGTTTAATCTACTACATCAAAGAAGGAGTGACAAGGTCAGTCAGTTCTCAGGGGTGTCAATATTCTTGATATATCTGGAATTCAGGATTTATCTTAAAAGATCTATGATTTCTGACCAAAATTTAAGTTATCTAATGATAATATCTCAAGAAATGACAAATTTATGGTCAATTGAATCGGCTCTAAAGGATTCTCTTTCATACTAACTTGACTTATACTAGTTATAGGCACTGACGCTGTGTGGCTTTGGATTGACTGTGTGCTACAGTATTTATATATGGAAACAATGAGGTTGAAGGCCTCTCTTGTTTGGCAAAAATGGCCGGTCGCATATAATTTCAGGATTTTTAATTTGGCTCTTTTGACATCCCTGAGTTCTATTACTAGTTTGTCTCATTTAAAGGTACACATTCATATTCAAAAGGGCATCATTAAATTGATTAGATGGTTTATCAACCAAAGAAAAGAATAAAAAAAGCTTCAACTTTCACATTGTCGAAAGCATACTGGAATGTTATTCTGCGTTTGTTGTTTTTTTAATGCAATTTATGTGTGGTTTATCAATAACAGCACCAACCTATTTTTAGACATCAAATTAATAATTCAGAATTGCTGAGACATCACATATTGACATTGTAATATTAATTTACCTTGGAAATGCCAAATTGGTCTTTAAAGTTTATTAAAGTTACTGGGAGTTGACATGTTACCTCAGGAGTGCAGTGAATTGGTACTTTAAGACTTTATTTCTTTTATAAATGTTGACTATTACAGGTGTGGTCGGGAGCATGCGTGTGTGCAACAAGAGGTGATACTGATTGGTACTTATATCAAAGATGAACATTGTATATTTGAAAATGATGACGGTAAGTGATCTCATTATACTGTAAAATCTTTGGACATTAGATTCAGTAGAATTTGGTGTAAGGCAGTTTTGTTATTTTGTGAAGTTATTAATATTACCTATTTGGCTGTAGTAGGTTCACACCAAACTCTAATCAATACATTTTTGTATTATGACATTTTTGTCTTGGTTATGAATCATTGAAATGAGATAAAGTAATCATTGGAAGTAGATCAATGGTAAATTAATCTTTGGAAGGAAAATGTACAAAAAATCTCAGACAATTAGTATTTGTAGTAGGCCTACATTAAGTTGTCTATATGTGTTTTGTTCTTGTATTTACAGGTAAGGTGACGATAACACCATGTGGTGATGCTATTGTGTATGTAAATGGTAGCCAGATCAAAGCTGCAACAGAACTGAAGATAGGAGCTCGAGTTATTCTCGGCAAGAACCATGTGTTCCGCTTCAACCATCCAGTACAAGCGAGGCAGAGCAGAGCGATGCTGTCTGACACGTCAGATCTACCCACAGGTATGTAAGCCATAAAATTAATTCCTAGATTATCATCCCTGTTACCCAAGGTCCCAAGCCTGGGTCACCAGGGTGTGTAAAAATGAGAGTTAAGTGGAGGACAAGCAACAGAGCCATGTAAAAAATAACTAGCCGCGGAAACCTTAATGGCCCTGAGCATACTTGCCCTAAAAGGATTACATGATAGAAGTATATTGTCAGCGTCACCTGCTTCAAGTCTTTTTTGCATATTCAATATCTTTCAATTGCTTCGAAGTCATAAACAATCTGTGAATTAAGCAAAGGGTTTAGTTACTGTTGCTATGTTTCATTCAAGACAATGTTTAAGATTTACTGAATGAACTTATACATACCAAGCCCTTTCCTTTAGTTGTCTAGCTTTTGAAGCAGTATACCTAGTTTAAAAATATGTGTAATACAAAGGTTTCGCTGTCTTAGAATACGAGGTACAAAATTAATATTTTGAGAAAACAAGAAAAAGCTGTCTGAAAAATACTCTTTACTTCAGATTGGTAAACATGACCTGTTCCGATTTTCATGAAAATAGGCTCATTAGAAGTGCCTTGTGATTCAGATTTCAAATATGCATTGGCCTTAAAAGGTCGTAATTAGCACTTACAACCTTCTCATTCTAAGCCAGAGGTTTGTGTAAGTACAGGATCTTGTTTCTTCTTCTTTTAGAACCTGTTGATTGGACATATGCTCAGTTGGAACTTCTCGAGAAGCAAGGAGTGGATTTAAGAAAAGAGATGGAAACAAAGTGAGTTCGTGTTTGTAAGATTATGTTTCCTACTCTTAATAAGGGTTCTTTAAGATCTTCAAGTTCATTTAATCTTTATTCTAAGATCTGGCCCTGATCTCCCAAAGGATCTCAATCTGAGCTAAATATCAGCTCCAATATTGTCATATATAGTTGAGTTAACTTACAAGCAACAGCAGACTCAAAATTTGTATTACAAAACAGAAACATTGATCTGAGTTTATTACAATAAAACTTTATGAGCTTCAACCTGAGATGTTTCTAAAATTCAAACTCTCATGTGAAAAATGTTAAAATTTAAGATGAGATTTAACTCATATTTAGATTTTTAAGAAAATTGGGGACTTGTTACTTGTGATCTGGTGCCTCCGGTATTATCAATGATAGACAGTTTCTGGATGATTTTCTATCATGTTCACAGTCTAGTCACTGATTTTACTTGCTATATTTTTTTAGATTGATGGCTCTAGAAGAACAGTATAGAAAAGAAAAAGAAGAGGCAGATTTATTGTTTGAACAGCAGAGAAAGGTATGACGTCTATGATTGGTCAACCATTTGTATAATCAGTTTTCATTGGCTAATATGATTTCTTTATTTGAACAGCAGAGAAAGGAATAACATCTTATGATTGGTCAATCATTCATTTTGTACAAGATAATCAGTTTTCATTGGCTGATATGATTTCTTTGTTTAAGCAGCAGAGTAAACTGAGTTTTGGTGTAGGGATGTGTGTTTATGTCAGCCGAAACAGACTTGTAATTTATTTTCAGAATTGGGCGTTCTGTCTTAGTTAGGACCCCTGTAATATGATTTTGACTTGTAATAATCAGCTGATGTTTATGTCGTCTTGGATTTCAGAAGCATTGTGGAAGAGAAAATTTGTAAGAAATGGATTTTCTTAATTTTCTGTCATATGACTAACTTGGGTGCAAGTTCCAGATTTGGACAACATTTTTTAATATATTGCCCTTAGCTCTTAGACGACTAATGTAATTATTTTTTCAATTTGAATATTTTTATAGGACTACGAAATACGCATCAAGAATTTGCAAGAAGAAGTTGAACGACATTCGATGATGTCGAGTATTATAACCGTATCAGATCTTCAGTCAGAGGAGGAAGCAATGTTACTACAACAACAAGAAGGTACCGTAATATACGCCCGACTTCCGACCGTAATATATGCCCGACTTCCGACTGTTACATACACCCGACTACCAACTGTGACACTGTTGCTAAAAATAGAAAAATATGTGCTAGATTATGTTTTTTCCGCATTCTTATATATTTACGCATAGAGCAGTGTAGCTTTTACCCTCTATTGATAGGGCTTCGTATTATTGCAACTTTGATTTACATGCTTTTTGGTCAAATCATATCTGTCTGCAATGTGTAGATTTTAAAAATAATTAAGACTGATTTGAATTTAGGTTTAAGATTTCCGTAAGTGCTTTGATAAAACAGTACCCTGGTCCTGTTAACAAAACCCATTGATGTGAGATGTGAGATTATGAATTTGTCATCCATCTCGATCATGTGTCATTGTCATTCATCATTTGTCAGCATGTTTTTTCATTGAAATCAATTAAATTAGCTTTTCTTGTTTGAAATGTGTTGTTGCTGCAACATTTGTCATTCTAAACATCATGCAGAATTCACTAGCATAATGATGTTGTGCACTGCAGTTTTTGTACCAAATTATTTGAAAGTCTGGGGCCTTTTTCATAGATATATCTTAAAGGGGTCTTACTATTCCAGAATAATCTAGAAATCTCGATATGCTGCAACAGAAAGAATGAACTTTTTTGCAGAAAATAAAAGTAATGTGATGAAAAAACACCAAGTATTGGCCATTTGAAATTTTATATGCTGAATTTTGACAATGAAACAATGTTTGAAACCTAGTTAAGGTGTAGGGACATGTGCCAATGGCACCCGAAACATACTTGCAACTTGTTTTCAGGATTGGGCATTATGCCTCACTAGAACCCCTGAACTTAGCTAAGATTTGGCTTTTTCCATATGCTGTTTTGAGTTACCTCAGACAGCTAGTACATTGAAGTTATGTGACATAGAATTATCATAAATAACTTAATATTTGACTTGTCCAAAATGTATGGGTTCACTTAGTATAATTTATGGAAAAGTCCGATCTTAGCTAAGATATGAAACTGGCCCCCGGTTTTCATAGAATCTTGCATTGCTTTTATATCTCATTATATTTGTCTCATATTTTGTTTACATCTAATTTCTGATTTGTTTTATTATACATGCCTTTCAGGAACATATCTAATAATGGCTTAACAAATATTTTTCCCTACGAATGCTGAAATTTGCTGTGAATGCCAAAATATGTTGTAAATAAGGACATAATTACATGTTGAAACCTTGCCAAATTCTCCCTTTTTCAGATCAGGAACTCTTGGAGGGGTTAGCTCAGGGAGAAGGTATTAGTATCTGTTTATCTGTTAAGAGATTCTAGGGGTCACAGAGGTCAATAGGTTTTAGGGGTCGCTGAGGTCAAGAGGAGATTTTAGGGGTAGCTGAGGTCAAGCTTTAATTTGGAAAAGTAGGAATCAAGCATTGGTATGGGTAAAATAAAAGTAAAATAACGAATTGGGTAGAAAAAGTCAAACAATGAAATTGGAGAAAAAGAAAGGGTTAAATAATCATGATGAATGGCAGAAAGTAAGGGTAAAATGTAATGGGGGTAAAGAAAGGGTCAAACAATGAATATGGGGGAAATTACCAAGGGCCAAACATGTAATAGGGGTGAAGAAAGGGTCAAACAATGAAATGGAGGAAAGTTAGGGCAAACAATGAAATGGGGGAAAGGGCCAACAATGATGTGGGGAAAAGGGTCAAATAGGGAAAAGAAGAAGAAATGAAAGGATACATGTTCTTATTTAAAATTCAAATGAAGATTGAAGGGGTTAATGATGGTAGAAATTATTTTCTACATATTAACTATAATACTAATAGCACCCTTGTATACTTATACCAAAACACTGTACATAGTTACTAACAAACGTAACAACTAGTATTATAACGCATGAACGATGAAAATCATGAATGAATTTGACATGATATTTTACATTATCATAGGGCTGTGTTACACTGGCTGGGGTGTTGATTAAGTGGTACTCACTCCAAGGCTCTAGTTATGATAGTGTTATAGTTTTTGTATTGTTTTTGAAAACCCTCCCAAACAAATGGTACCTGACTGACATGCATTTTGTATAAAATTGTCTCATTGTCTGTTCACCCGTTCATTTGTTTATTCATTCTTCATTCCTTCTTTCTTTCATTTTCTTTCACTTCATTTTCTACCATGCTTGTACATTTATTGTTCAATTTTGTCATAGCGTTGTCTTTTCTAACATGTGATATTTATGCCCCTGTGACACTGACGCCCCCATCTTCGCTCATGTCAGTTGGTTAGTCATTGTGTTCATCAGTCTGTCTGTAAAACAAACTGTTTCTGATCAGGAACTCAACAATGCTTGGCTTTAGTATTTTACATGCAAATTGGTCAGCCTCTATAAATTGTCTGAAAAGCAGTTGAAAAATGGCATACTTCAAAATGAAAAAAAAATCAATTTAAATGAGCTTTGAGTGATAAAATTATGCTTTTCTCCATTTATTCTCTCCTGTGTTTCTTCATAATTCTTTGGGCTAGATTATTAATAGCTCTCCCTATGTCTGCGATGTAGTCTGGTGATTTAATGATGGAGGGAATAATATAATCCTGCCTGGTGAGAAAATAATTGGAAAAATCTTCAGACCTCGAGTTATTTATCAGCAAATAACTTTGACATCTCTATAACTGATGCTTAGTTGTTGATTGGAGCCTGAAAGTATCCACTGTTTGGTTCAATAGACTCCAATTTATTGAGGCTTAACTTTGATACATTCAAGATGGAAACATCTCTTAGTTCATTGATTCTGTTTGACATTTACAGCAACTCTTGATGAACTGTGTCATAATACACCTTGATTGCCTTCTTAAAGGTGCTGACTCACAGATCGGGCTAAGATTGAATGCAAACAAATTCCAGGCAATTTAAGTGTTAGTAGTCTTAATTCTATGGGGTATTAATACCTTATAGAATTTTGGATGTAAAAATACTAAACAACTACAAAATGCTGAAGTTTTGCAAGTTATTTTAAATGTTTGCGTGGTTGTTTATGGGATATACAGGCCACTATACCAAAATTACGTGAATATTTGACAATTTTATTCTATTTTTACAATACACCAATATGTGAGGCAGCACCTTTAACCATTTGCTAAAGGTGATGAACTGGGGATGATAAAAATCTCAATTTATAGCTCACCTGAGCACGAAGTGCTCACTGGTGAGCTTTTAGGATAGGTGGCTGTCCGGCGTCCGTCGTCGTCCGTCGTCGTCCGTCAACAATTCCTTTAAATGACTTCTTCTCCTAAACCAATTGATGGAATTTAACCAAATTTCACAGGAATGATCCTTGGGTGGTCCTCTTTCAAAGTTGTTCAAATGGTTGTGGTTAATTTATTAATTAGGTCACAGGAGCTAAAAATAGATTTTAAAAGTGAAAACTTAAAAAATCTTCTTCTCTGAAACCACAGGGCCTACAGCTTTGATATTTTGCATGAAGCTTCATCATGAGATCCTCTACAAAGATTGTTAAAATTTTGCCCCTGGGGTCAAAACTGCATCCGTCCCGGGGGTCACTTGTTTTGCAATAGAGTTATAGAGAGAAATCTTTGAAAATCTTTTCCTCTGAAACCACAAGACCTACAACTTTGATATTTTGCATGTAACATCATAATTATTGGGGTCCTCTAACAAGATTGTACAAATTTTACCCCCATGGGGTTAAAATAGCCCACTACCCCAGTGACTATGTTATTGTAGAAAACTTTGAAAATCTTCTCTTATACCACAATGCAGACTCCCACTGACCTCACCTTTAGATAAGAAATAATGTTGGATATTTCTTTCTTGCTGACATTAATGACTTTTCAATGAGATATACTAAACCCTGACTCTGGTATCTGAATTCAAACATGTGTAGACCATCTGGTCATTTGTTCAGTCAGTAGGAGAAGTTTATTGTGTGTTCAGCTAGTTAATGGTCAGTTATGTCACCTTACAGTTATGCTAGCATATCAGGTTACATGAGCCTGCCAGGTATTACAAGACTAGATAATCAGGCCCAAAATAAAATGTAGCTATACATGGAAGAAGTTGATTTATTTGATAAAATATTAAGCAAATTGCTTTATATTTAGATCATCTAACAAATCATTAATGAAAATTATACAATTGTAGTCAATTAAGAAAATTGTATGTTTTACAGTATCAAGCTTGTACCATGTTTGTTAAGCAACCGTTGTCTTATAATTATAATCAATTTGATTATTTCAATCCATTATTTCACAAAATATCATGCCCATAAAGTGTATATATTTGCATACAAGTTAGTTGTGTTTTATATTCTTCCACCAAATATATCCCTCAATCTAAGGCTAACCTTAATAAATTCTTTGGTTGGAGTTACTCTATCTACTCACGAAAATCCCAGCAACATATTTGGCCTTCAGGAGACATTTTTTACTTTAATGAGATTATTAAGTGTTCGTAAAAAATAATTAAAAACATTCCCTACTTACCTACCCGCCTAAACATTTCTGTGTAACTCCAAACAAAGAATTTTTTAAGGTCAGCCTGAGATATTTGGGGTAAATTGCTTTCTACATGTCAGCTGTCTGGTACACTAAATGGTTTCAGATCAATAACTCGAGAACAGTTTGGCCTAAGATCATCAAACTTTGCTTTGAGGTTGGTTATCATCAATAGATGACCCCTATAATGTTTTTTGAGGTCATTAAATAAACAGATAAGGTCATTAACCTTAAACATAATTATCATAGAGGCATATCCTACTATTCCGGAATAATCCGAGAATCAGGATTAGCTGCACTAAAAAAAATGAACTTCTATGTAGAAAAAGTTCATTTCTCGACTTAACATCACTCGAATATTACTCAGGTGAGCGATCCAGGGCCTTCTGGGCCCTCTTGTTTAAAAAAAACTTTCAATTGTTACTACGAGTCAAGGTCATGTAGGAACACGGCCCTATGATTGTATAGCTTTTCTCGTGCTCAGCTAAATTTGGTGCTCAAACTTTAAATATTTCAAATAGTAAAATGTCTCATTATTTACTGAAACTTTTATATATTATATGGATAGCCTTAAAGAAAACAGAGAGATATTTTCTGGTAAAGATTATTTGAATGTTGGACTTTCTGGGAGCTATTGAAGTTTAAAACTCCAGTTGAGTTGAGCATGAAAAAAGCTGTATAATCAAAGGGCCTGATTTTCATACTTGGAGTCTGGATCCGAATCTTCGGAAACATCTCAGTATGAGCTGCCGATACATCTCAGCTAATCTTTTGTCTTTAATCATTACCGTCTGATACTGTACACAATAGGCAATTGTCATATAATATTCACAATTATCTCCCTTTAATAGGATTGTACAGTATTTATTCACATTGTGTATTATAGTATAGTTAAAATATGCGTAGTGTTATTAAAAGGAGATAATTTGCTGGCTTAGAACGAGAAGCTTGTAAGTCGAAAATGCTATTTTGAGAAAACAAGAAAAACTGTCTGAAAACTACTCTTTACTCATGGAAAAACAAGCTTTTTCAACTTCAGTTTGGTCAACATGACCTCTTCCGATTTTCATGAAAATAGTCTCATAAGAAGCACTGTGTGATGCTGATTTCAAATATATATAAGTCTTATAAGGTCCCACTTACGACCTTCTCATTCTAAGCCAGCGAATTGTGCATAATATACAACGATTGTCTGTGCATGCTGTACCAGTTTCTCAAAACAGAAACAATGGTCCTAGTTTATTATAGTCAAATTCAAGATCTATAGCTTCAGATTTAGTTCCTGCACAGGCTCTGATTTGAGCAAATTTCAATTTGAGCTGAGATGATTTACTAATTAGAGAGCAGGTTTGGGAGATCAAAGGACAAGTTGAACATTGATTGTAAAATCAGTTTTATTTCATTGGGGGGGAAATGTCTTCAATTTTATGGATAATCTTGACCATAATAATAACTATCACTTCCCGTCTATTTTAATTTATAAATTCTAAATCCATGGATATTTATGCCCAAATAAAATTCTCTTTCTTTACCAAACTTCCCCAAATATTTTGGCTCATAAATAAATCTGATTTTGCTTTAGAATAAGACAGCATAGAACTACATATATTATAACTTCTAACTTCAAGTGTTTGCTGCTCAGAGATCTGCCATTGTTTTTTTCACGAAGTTTGACAATTTTGACAATTATATTCTATATCTATTTACCCAGAATGCACTTGGACAGATCGAGACTACCAGCTAGCGTCATGGGGATTCAGAAAGTGGAAGTTCCATCAATTCACGTCACTGAGAGTGAGTATCTTTTCACGAGTTTGTCAGTTTACTCCCATGGTAAATCACTGTGTTTGTCTTTCATATCTGACTGATGATTCTCCTCATGTTACAGTTTTGATTTCCCCATGTTTACAGTGGTGCTGGAAAACTTGATGTTAGTTTGTTGTTCTACATCATCATTTTCTGTCAAATCATTTTATTTTTGTGGGTATTAAATTTTGTGGATTTTTGCAAAATGCAGTTTTGTGGATTACAGAAATTGTTGAGGAAACTTCAACATAAAATGATGATTTCACAGTATGTGGCTTTATAGGCTCCCAGTATCCAAAATCCCTGGGGTCCATTGCCTAAGCAAAGCGCTACCGAGGGCTTTTATTCAGTTACCTCTCGTTCAATTAAATATGGTAGTAGAAGGCATGGATTATCTCTCATGGAAAAGCTGTGTAGCACATCCTATGTTAACAGTTTTCAGGTATACATTGAATTTTGTTTTCAGTTTATTTAAGGTCAACAAGTTTTGAAATACTTGCAAGTGATAATTATATGGGTAACTTCAATTTTAACTTATATTACTGTAAAATACTGTGGGTATTCAATTTCGTGGATTTTGATGAAAATGCATTTTCGTGGGGTCGTAAGTTTGTGGATTACAAAACATGGAAGGGTAAACATATGTTCTGTGTTGGGGAGGTCGATTAATGGTGGGGATTAGATTTTGTGGTGCAGTTCAACAACGAAATCATCGAAAATTCAACTCTGTCGAAAAAATAATGATTTTAAAGTATCTGACTTATTGTATTGTAGGATGATCTATGGGGAAATGCTATATTCCTGAAAGAAGCTAATGCTATCAGTGTGGAACTTAGTAAAAAGGTAATTGGTTTATATATTTATTTGATAATAATAATGATGTTAATTTAGCTGCTCATGGTGTTAGTTTGTTTATTATGTTGATCATAACAGGGGTCCTACAATTCCGCAATAATCTGGAAATCTAGATACAAAAAATACATGTTATTTGATAAAAAAAATCAAAGTTTTGACTAAGTTATGGCCATTTGAAATTTGAAAACTGCTCTTTAGGTATGGAAAAACAAGCTTTTTGAAATTCAGTTTGGTCAACATGACCTTCTCATTCTAAGCCAGCAATTTCTATGGAGTAAAGTTTAACCGATGTTTTCAACACTAATTTTGACCTTTTATGTATATTTTCTAGGTACAGTTCCAGTTTGTGTTACTGACAGACAGCCTGTATTCACCATTACCTCCCGACCTATTGTCCTCCGAGGAACGTGACGTGTCCGTGTCAAGGCCGTTCCCAAAAACTGTCGTTGCCGTTGAAGTGCAGGACACTAAAAATGGTGCGACACATTTTTGGAGTCTTGAAAAGCTTAGGTAAGCAAATGTTGTAATGCTTGATGAATCCAAACTCATATATTCTACCCGTTGCTGTTGTTAATGTTAACTAACTTGTTCGTAACTACGGTAACTAATTGAATTACTGATTATGTTCATTGTATGAAAAATTTCATTCATTTTCCAGTGTGTTCAAGTTCCATGCTTTTTACTTTCTGTTTATATTGGCTGTATAACCCTTTCATTGAGCAGCATCAGCTAGAATCACATTAGTGTCAGAATGTTTGTTATTTGCATTAAAAATATCATTCAATATATAAAATTGACTGTTACTGAAAATCCAAATGACTAGTCAGCCATAGGTCGCTCTAAACTATCCCGAAAAAACTAAAAAGTCACCTCACAACTTATGAAAGAGAGAAGCAAAATTTATAACCCAATTTTGACTCGATGAAGACATTCACATGTAAGCAAACATTATAATTCAAGTACAAGAAGTTTTAAATGTTTATACCGTATAACCCCATATTATCACACCCAGGGGGCGATGTATTTTACATAAAAGGTGTAGAAAGTCTGCATTGATTGAAGTTTTATTGCTCTCTTGCCTTTATAAATAGTGGTCTTCAAATACTTCACGTCATTTGAATTGAAATGTGTTTAACTAGCAAAAGTGTATGACAAGAACTAAGTCAGTAAGGTGTTTACTGATAATTGTTGCAAGTTATTCCTGATTTATTATGTCTCCCGCATATAGTGGGGGAGACATATTGATTTTTTGCTGGATTGATGTCACAAAGTTTGTCTGCGCTAGTTTGCCTTAACCAATGGACAGATTGCAATGAAACTTCACACGAATACTTGGTATACTTGATGCCAAGCCAAGTTCTGCACATTGTCATGTCTAATAATTTTTGCCAGAGTTATGGCCCTTTGTGGGAGAAATAGGCCTACTGCCAGGTCTGAATTTATTTGGAAATGACTATGTTGAATTTCGGAATAATTAATAAAGGGAAAGGGTGTTGGTTGATTGGGGTTATACAGTATACAGTCGGTGGTGTTTAGTGTATTTGTGATGATAGTTTAACTTAATAATATGTAAAATCTGTTTTGGAATTAGGTAACTAATGAGTTTGATTGGCAAAGTTGGGATTCCTTCTTTTTCTCATTTTAAAATAAAAAACATCAAAGAACAATTTTCATTGGCTAATCTCATTTTGTAAGCCTAACGTTTATTGGATATGTATTTGAATGTTAAACAAGATTTGATTGGACAGATTTAAATGTAAACAAGATGTGATTGGATGTTATTTATATACAGGATATCATTGTGAGCATTCAGCATGAGTTCCAACTTTGTCTTCAAATTCATTTTATAGCTTTCTTTTTTCTCGTAGAAAAAAATATTATTGCGGAGACTGTTCATTATGACATTTTGCTTTTATGTTGTGCAAGATTTTCTTCGTACATTCTGTGAATGGGTGAAAACTAATTGAACGACTCCAATAAAATTGAAACTGACCCAATATTATAATTCATGGAATACTGAAAATGTGATTTGCGTAATTTTCTTCGTTTTTACTTGACAATGTATTTTATGACTAAGCTTCTTCTGTTTTAAAAGTTGCATTTTCTCTTACTGGTTTTTCCTTTTAAAATTGTTGTGTGGGTTGGCGTTATAAAAATGACAAATTTTGCTACGTTTTTAGACGTCGGTTGGAACTCATGCGTGATATCTACAATGATGACCTGTCACCCGACACGCCGGAGGCTAAACAAGACTTCTTCCATTGCCTCTCCGGCTGTGGAAACCAGAACTATTTTAATTTTATCAACCTTATACCATCTAGGTTGGTCTGTAGATGTTGTCTGCCCAGTTTCATATTGTAGATATCTTCCTTTATGCTTGGTTTATGTAAAGTTGTATGATTTCGTTCAATGTTCATTTTCAATGCCACATTGGCTGCGGAAACCAGAACTTTTTTAATTTTATCAACCTTATACCATCTAGGTTGGTCTGTAGATGTTGTCTAAAGTTGTATGATTACGTTCAATGTTCATTTTGATATTTTTGTATCATTTTGTATCAGTTGAAATGATTTCAGAATATCGTGCAGTGTGCTTTTATCTCTACAATTGTTTTATTTGAAAATTGATACATGTTCCATTATCATTATTATATCGTCAGCGTTGTTCGATAAACACGTAACTGCAAAATTTCCAAGTTGTTACTACTCAATGATATGTGCAGTGTAATATGGGAAAGAAGTGAACTTCTAGTCAAATTGGAAATGACCATGGAATTATTATTAACATTACAAACTAACTATCAAGAAACCAGAAGCACTTGAAATTACATGTACATTCTTTATTAGGTCTTAAATTTTCTTGAAATTTATTTTTGTGAATTTAGTATTTTATGTCTCCCCCACTATATGCGGGAGACATAAAATACTAAATTCACAAAAATAAATTTATTTTTTTATTTAAAATATTGATTTTGTGCTGGATGTTTGTTAGGATGTATGTCACAAAGTTTGTCTGTGCTTCTTCTCAATAACCATTGGTAGAATTTCAGTGAAACTTCACTTGAATACTTAGTACCAAGCCTAGTTGTGCATATTTACAGTGATTTAAGGTCAGATGATTTTTTTTCTGGAGTTATGGCCCTTTGTGGGAGACATACGTTTTTGTGTCAAAACCATTCTAGTTTGTATTAGTTTGCTATCTTATGTTTCATGGTGTTTTAATTTTTGCTTTTAATGTTGTCAAGTATAATGTATTTTGTGTGTACATATATTTCCATATTACTTATAATGGCCGGTTCACTGTGTTTTGACAACAACATGCCGTGTACATCATTTGTATGTCATAAGACAAAAGTCTAATAGATTTACCTCTTTGCTGTGTGACTTGCATAAAACAAACATGACCTAGTTATAGCAGGCTCTATGTACAGTAAAATTCC
This sequence comes from Spisula solida, assembly GCA_947247005.1. Classification (NCBI taxonomy): domain Eukaryota; kingdom Metazoa; phylum Mollusca; class Bivalvia; order Venerida; family Mactridae; genus Spisula; species Spisula solida. The sequence goes on along the minus strand of OX365957.1, from coordinate 37,770,451 downwards.
CTTGAAAGGTCACAGAAATTAATTGGAAATCACATACACTTATTTGCAATTTTAAAGAAACATGTCGTAAATTGTTTTAGAACAAAAAAGGTCGGATATTAAGACAGACCACTGCTTTTACTATATGCATATTTTAAACAATTTCTAGTCTTAAAGGTCATGCTTCTTTAGAAATGAAACTCTGCCTAGTACTGCAGATCATCCTCTCAAGTTAGGTGGTTGGTTAAGAGAGGAGTACTCTGGGTTGTTGCACTATGCACCCAAACTTAATGGATAGAGTACATTGATGGAATAAAAGAGAGGTAGTAAACTTGACTCTGTGACTATTGCTATGGTCATTTCAACCTGAGAAGTTGTCAGTTGCTTGTGGAAAGCAATTTAGTTCTTATTGATGATTAACAGCTATATAATAGAAAACATACAAAATTAAATGAATATTTGTCAAAATCTTTGACGTGAAACTATTATAAAGTAATAATGGCTATGCATATTTGTTAAGGTGTTGTTGTAGAGAGGTTGTTGCTCTACAGAGTGTCACTCTAGAGAGGTTGTACTGTAATTGCTATGTGTATTTGTTTTCAGACAAAGGTTGGAACTAATGAGAGAAATGTATAATAATGAAGCTGAATTATCTCCGACATCACCCGAGCACCCAAACATAGATACCATGACTGGAACTGATCCTTTCTATGATAGATTCCCCTGGTTTAGGCTGGTCGGAAGGTAAGCAGCGTATAATCAGTCCCTGATCTCCCGAGGTTCACAAGTAGAAATTTTGTTAAAATCAGAGTCGGAATTAGAGATAAATCTGAAGCTCCAGCTCTTGAAGTTTTACTGTAATAAACTGAGAATATTAACATTTCTGTTAAGTTGTGCTAACTTTGAGTCCAACCTTGCATGGAAATTAACATAAAGATCATGCCAATATTTGAGATGAGATTCTTACTCAATTTGAGATGCCAAGGGAGATTGTTACGACATTTTGCGTAGGAGCAAACAGTGATGTTATAAAGTCTTAAGAGACCTGACTGTATACAAATATTGAGGATCCATTACCTGAGAATAGTGGTTTGTAGCAGTTATCAAGGGAAGTTGCCCATGTCTTCTATGTTTAATTGAATTGGAAATAACTCCCTACAAAGCGCTACATAGCACTTTTAGTTAGGCAATGGGCTCTAGGCACCAATCACTCCAACAAAGCGCTAAATAGCACTTTCAGTTAGGCAATGGATGGGCTCTAGGCACCAATCTCCTGAAGCATCTCTTATAGAAATCGCAGCTCAAATTATAGAAATCTCAGCTCAAATTGAAAGTTTGCTCAAATCATAATCTGAGCTTGAGAAACATCCTAATTTGGAACTGTGGCAATTTTGCTGTAACCTTAAATGAATTAATATAACAAATGATTATATGTCATGAATTAATTACGAGTAATAAATGTAAGATTATTTTTTCAGATCGTTTGTTTATCTTAGTAACCTGTTTTATCCGGTGCCACTAACACATCGTGTGGCTATAGTCAGTGAGAAAGGGGATGTGAAGGGTTTCCTACGTGTGGCTGTACAAGCTGTACTGTCTGGTATGTATAATGTTGATTGTTTGGCCTTCTAAATCAACCCACAGGGAGTCAGTATGGTGTTTGGCCATCTACATCAACCCACAGGGAGTCAGTATGGTGTTTGGCCATCTAAATCAACCCACAGGGTGTCAGTATGGTGTTTGGCCATCTACATCAACCCACAGGGAGTCAGTATGGTGTTTGGCCATCTAAATCAACCCACAGGGAGTCAGTATGGTGTTTGGCCATCTAAATCAACCCACAGGGAGTCAGTATGGTGTTTGGCCATCTACATCAACCCACAGGGAGTCAGTATGGTGTTTGGCCATCTAAATCAACCCACAGGGTGTCAGTATGGTGTTTGGCCATCTAAATCAACCCACAGGGAGTCAGTATGGTGTTTGGCCATCTACATCAACCCACAGGGAGTCAGTATGGTGTTTGGCCATCTAAATCAACCCACAGGGTGTCAGTATGGTGTTTGGCCATCTACATCAACCCACAGGGGGCAAGTATGGTGTTTGGCCATCTACATCAACCCACAGGGTGTCAGTATGGTGTTTGGCCATCTAAATCAACCCACAGGGAGTCAGTATGGTGTTTGGCCATCTACATCAACCCACAGGGAGTCAGTATGGTGTTTGGCCATCTAAATCAACCCACAGGGAGTCAGTATGGTGTTTGGCCATCTACATCAACCCACAGGGAGTCAGTATGGTGTTTGGCCATCTAAATCAACCCACAGGGTGTCAGTATGGTGTTTGGCCATCTACATCAACCCACAGGGAGTCAGTATGGTGTTTGGCCATCTAAATCAACCCACAGGGAGTCAGTATGGTGTTTGGCCATCTAAATCAACCCACAGGGAGTCAGTATGGTGTTTGGCCATCTACATCAACCCACAGGGAGTCAGTATGGTGTTTGGCCATCTAAATCAACCCACAGGGTGTCAGTATGGTGTTTGGCCATCTAAATCAACCCACAGGGAGTCAGTATGGTGTTTGGCCATCTACATCAACCCACAGGGAGTCAGTATGGTGTTTGGCCATCTAAATCAACCCACAGGGTGTCAGTATGGTGTTTGGCCATCTACATCAACCCACAGGGGGCAAGTATGGTGTTTGGCCATCTACATCAATCCACAGGGTGTCAGTATGGTGTTTGGCCATCTAAATCAACCCACAGGGAGTCAGTATGGTGTTTGGCCATCTACATCAACCCACAGGGGGCAAGTATGGTGTTTGGCCATCTAAATCAACCCACAGGGTGTCAGTATGGTGTTTGGCCATCTAAATCAACCCACAGGGTGTCAGTATGGTGTTTGGCCATCTAAATCAACCCACAGGGAGTCAGTATGGTGTTTGGCCATCTACATCAACCCACAGGGAGTTAGAATGATGTTTGGATGGTATATACAGGGTGTTGAAAAGTGTGTTCTCAAAATTAAATTCATATCAAGTTATTTTAGCTATGAAAGTAGTGGACAATTTTAATTTCTTTCTCTAATAGCTTCATTTTATATCAGACAGATTAGAACAATGGTAGACCCAACTGGATTTTAACATGAGCATTTTCTTCTGGGGTCAGAAAAATAAACGTCTCTTGTTGTGTTGTACAGTCAACTCTTGTTATCACGAACTCGCTTTCATCAAATTTTTTGTTATGTCGAAGTTTTTTTCAAGTCCCGATTTTTCTCCTTCGTTGTCTATATGAAATCTCGAGACCTATCTCGAAGGTAAGGCTCGAATTCGGCTCGAATTTTTCGTTATCTCGAATTATTTATTTGGTCCCCGATGAACTAATTCGAACGTTAATTGTATTGTTCAACTCGAAGTCGGGTCGAATTCTGATTGTATCCGACTAGCTACAATTGTTTTTCACGCCTCGCCAGTATCTAATCTTCGATTTACCTGTAATTTTCGTGCCTACCATTGTTGAACAATTATTTGGTTGCGAGAATGTGCCCTAACATGATCTTTTGTCCTGAAGATTTGAGTTGCGTCCAAACATCAATTAACATGTCATCTCAAACAATTGTTTGTAAGAAATGATTAAAGAGTAATACATGTACGTAAATATCAAATTAAGCATTTCTCACGAATATGTCGTTTTTACGACGTAGCAATATGGCGGCGACCCGTAAAATGACAGAAATTAGTAAACTTGCAACTTTGATGCAGAAAATTCTATCTCCAATTTTCGTTATGTCGAAGTTATTTGTGTTTCAGACAAAGAGGACACTCCGGAGTACGGTTCTGGTATCCGACAATCTAGTAATGCCAAAATAACCTTCAAAGATGAAGAGTACTTCCAAAAGGTATGAAAAAACATTACCTCATATTGTTTGATTTTATGCTCTATTCCTAAAAAGCAAAAGTTATCACTATTATAATCACTATAATTTTTTGAAATTTATCCAAGATTGGGATCACATATAAATGTGTGTTGATGAATAACTCAATATTTCACTCAAAATGGTCTTTGTCAATGGTAGATAAGTTGTAACATTATGAGCGGTAGATTTGTTATTTAATAAACGGTAGATATGTTGTTATGTTATGCATGGAAGATATGTTATGTTATGAACAGTTGATGATAAAATTATGAAGTTATGTTAATGTGTGGCAATATGTATATGACAGAGGATGTTAAGTTTGGGACATACTGCTATGAAGAAGACGCCGGTGTCCTCCACAGAGGAACTGAGAATTGTTGAGGGTGAAGGATCCTTGCCTGATAATACGGACATAAATGGTATGCTTGTTTTTGTTTAGCTAGTATTTAGCGTTAAGCGAGATCAGTTTGCTTGCCTGTGGCCTGTCTGGTACTTGTCACTACCGGTATATTATGTTAATTTAACCGGTAATACTAGCATGGTATCTGGCACCATCTTACGTATGATAGACTTGTGGCTGATGAGTGGTCAAAAGCACACGCTCTGTGGCATCTTTATACTAACAATGAAACAAACATCAGAGTACCAATATTGATACACTTGGCAATCAGCATTAACTGATGAGTGGAACTGGCTTCTCTTCTCTCGCTGTTGCAATGAATTCTACCAGGAACTTAGATGTTGTGAGTGATAAATTAACCTAAGGTGTGGAACTTGCTTCACAATCAACAGTATTTATTAAATCTCAGCTCAGAATTGAGATTTTAGTCATATCAATATTTCTTTAATAGATTTGTGGCTCACATTGAAATGTTTGATAGATTTTTGTGGCTTACATCGAGATGTTTGATAGATTTGTGGCTCATGTTGAAATGTTTGATAGATTTGTGGATCATATTGATATTTTTCTCAAGATTAAGGGGTTCCACTAGCTTCTGAATTTGAAGGGTCAATTTGATTCTTTTGACTTAAATTTACCAATTTATAAGCAAAATACCCATGATTTTAAGAGAAATTGACCCTTCAAGCCAAATCATGACGGTCAAAATGTGGCTTTTTAGGAATTCCAAGGTTCAAAACCCCTAATTTTGAGTCAAATGGAACCCCTGACATTTGGGCTTGGTTTAATGGAATAAAAGATGTTGATGGTTGAATTGTATGATCAGTTACAGATAATGATAATACTATAGAGAAAAAGACTGAGATAGACATGGAAACATTCCCTGAAGTGGACGTCAATGATTTACCCAATCATCTCAAGATTGGTTCCCAGCTCCAGTTCCGAGTGACATTGTTACAGGCTTCTGGGATATCTCCCGAATACGCTGACATCTTCTGTCAGTTTAAGTAAGTATCACTATCAGTTTGAGTTACAGTCTTGAAGTATTAGAACTGTTCTTGTTTATGCTGCTAGGAATATACGAGGGATGATCAAAAATGCAAACTCTTTAATATGAACATTAATGGGGAAACCTATAGTATGCCTTATTCTCGTCAATTCAGGGATTCTCGTCTATTCACACAAGTAGTGACTAAGATCCTCGAATCTACGAGAACACAGCATATATTAAGTGGATATTTTTGAAGGTCAAAAAGTTAGCTAACTCTGAATTTCAAACATATGGTGTGAGGAAAACTAGCTTTTTTCTTATTTCTTAGTAGAATTCTTAAGTTTGTTGGTCAAAATTCATGCTAGAGGAAATAATACTTTTTGATCATCCCATGTATATGAGTAGTCATTTATAATTCAAAACAAGTTTTCAATCTTGTGTAAAATATTTTTTATAAACATATTAAATTTTCATTTTTGTTTTTAAATTTGTGTATTAATCATTTGTTGACCAAACCTTCAAGTTGATGCTTCCTAAAGCCTAGATCCCACTGAGCATTTTTTGCCTTGGCGATGTACTCCCGACGGAAATAAATGAGCTATCAGGACTTCAGGAACAGGTTCCTCATGGTCTAGGGGAAGCTTCAGGGAAGTCATAAATACAGTTTGTGATATCGAAAGGAATTGTGATGAATCGGGTGGTATCGGAAGAAATCAGGAGAACATCCCCGATGTGGAATTCCTCAGTGGGACCTAGGCTTTAGTCAATTTGAATGATACACCTCCATTTTCTGAAAATTTTAACGCTCCTTTTTAGAACCTGTTGATGATGACCTTGCAATAAACTTGCAATAGTTTCTGTTCATTTATCCAACTGTTTCTATTTTAGCTTCCTTCATCGTCATGATGAAGCATTTTCTACCGAACCTCTCAAAAATACGGGTAAAGGCCCTCCGCTTGGTTTCTACCATGTACAAAATGTGAGTATTCATTTTTCAATGTGATCGACTTCCATTACTCTTATTACATTCATCCATTGTTCTACCTTCAATTACCATAAATTAATTAATTTTTTAGCGTAACTTATTTTTGCGTTTTTTCCCCGAAAAATTCAAGATTTTTTGTTCGTGAGAATTTTCAATTCGCATCATTGACAATGTCCAATTCCCGACTTTGTATTGCGAAATTTTCAGGAGAATAATGATTCCACGTGTCAACATCCTCGCGAATACTAGCGAAAATAAAACTCTTGTGAACAAAAAGTGATTTACATTACATTTGTACCATAGTTCTAATACACATACTTTCATCTATCCACCAGTCTTCATCAAAGCTCCATTCTTATTAATTACCATATCAACTTTCATAGGAAGAAAAAATATTAACAAAGGTGGTCTTAATGTCTAATTGGTGTTTATGTACGACCTTACTGTAAATGTACTTACTGATTGGTGACAACAATATTCTAGTCGGAAATCAAAATGAGATGTGGCCCACGCATGTGCATTCCGTGGCTTATTTAATGGCAGATCGTCATGCCTTCTTTTTTTTTAAACGCTTACTTTGTGCCAATTTATTTTACACTTTTTTATTGTCTGTTTGCTGATTTAGACAGACAATTTGTGTAACCCTTCTTAGTGTACGATGTAGTACCTTGGGGTGTTATCTCCCCACCTTATATCATTGTCTCATAGAATTACAATCAAACTTCATCTTCCAGGTAAGACTCGTTTAATTTTTGAATTTTTTATTTTCTGTTATTTCAGTTCACAGTTACAGTGACAAAATCATTTATAGATTATGTAAAGAACCAGCCAGTTGTGTTTGAAATATTCGGACACTATCAACAACATCCACTTCATGAGCAAGCCAAGGATTCCAAGCAACCACTGTAAGTACATTAAGGCCAAAATCATTTGACTGTAAAATCATTAATGTTCGTGGGTGATTTAATTTCGTTGATGACCTCAACCATGAAATTAAATCCCCTGTGAATAATTATGCCAACAAAAATAAGTCAAGTTTACGATGGCTGCTATACTTGCTTTCAAGTTCAGTCAAGTATAAGACTTGTTATTTGGGAAGTTAACATATATCAAGATGTAATAAAACAATTGTTATATCTATTTGATTTTTGAATGCTTTCTTATAACTTGTGTGAATTTAGACCTTGCCATTTTCATGAAATCTGAAATGCTTGAAATTATGTCCCCACGCAATGGTCTTTTTCACCAAAACTACGAAATTTTGTACTATAAAAATTAAATGATTTTACAGTATTAATGTTGACTAAATAAATGTGTAATAGATGAAATATGTGTTATGAATGATGTATAAAAACCTGCTTTGGACATACAGTACAACCTCTTGAGAACAGGCCTTTGTAGAGCAACAACCTCTCTATATGAACACCTTCAAAAGTACGCAAAGCTGATATTTATGCCCACAATCTTTGATGAGGGGAGGGGCTGTATTGCTCTGCACATGTCGGTCGGTAGACCAAATGGTTTCTGTTCAATAACTTAAGAACGCCTTTTACATTAATGACTATTTGGCTGCAATGGGGGCATACTTGTTTTACAAACAATATGTTGCTATAGAGTTAACCTCTGTAGAGCAACAACCTCTATACACTAGTCAATATTTGCAGCTTCCAAATGGTGTTGCTCTACAGAGGTTGCAATGTGTAGTTAAAACTTTGTCACTTGAGTTTAGCAACCACCTGTTTTCTGCAGCCACTCACTACGAGACCTGGAAAATTAAGTTTTTGTACTAAAGATGTCTGTCTAAATTGCTTAGTTGATAAAGCGCTGAACTGTCACCTCAACACCATATAACTAAAATACCATAAGTATGTGTTACGTAAAAATAAAAGCATACAAAAGTATTACAATTATTCGTGATTTGCCTATTTCAGAGTTAGACGTCAGTCTTCAAAGAAACATTTTCCTTTATTACTGCCTATATCCAAACCAGTACCATCCCCTAAATTTGGTGTGATAACTCCCCCAAGGTAAGTGACCTCAATATTATATGTACCGCTAATTGGTGGAACAATGAATCAGTGATGTTGTGGTACTTTCCTATCATGCAATTACCACAGGTGACCGTAATGAGGGTTCCCTGCAATACTGAAGTATAGCACGGAGAATTTGACTTGATCCGGACATTTATGCATGAATATATTACACGGTTCTTGCATTGAATATAAGAAATGTGTTGGCATTACACCCGAGCATCTTCGCGATACTTCCTGCGTATGAAAACCTGAAAAAAGCTGTTAAATTATGCTAATAGAATGTCGAGAGTCTTGTCAAATTCTCCGTACTATAATAGCTCCAAAATAATGAGCATTTATGACAGTCCTGTAGGCAACCTTCAGTATTGTGACGTAGGTCCCCTTATATGCTTAAGAAGACCGACACCACAACACGATATGGTCACCTACTGTGGTAATTGCAGAACAATGGCCTAAAATGTAATATACTGTAAATGCCATTATTTGCACAATTACTTTATTTTGCAACTTCTCTGTTAATGATTTGTTCGCCACTTCATAAATTCTTAACCTTCATTCAGGAACTTCAATTTTGTATTTGCGTTCGACTGAAACAGTCATTGTGCGTGGCCATTCAGATTATCCCTGCCTAATTGGCCAATGACCTCCAACTTCGAGGGAGGGAGTTTCAATGATTCTGGCATTGAAATCTTTTTTAGCAAATTGTACGAAACTTATCACATTCTCAAAAAAAATATGTAAAAAGTATCTCAAATTGAATGGCTTTTACAGTATCATTTTGATGCCTCTGTCTGATCTATTGTAGGTTGTTGTCTTTCATTGTACAGTATATTTCCTTTTGATAACTTTTGTCACAATTTGTTTTGTTCATTATGTATCTGTAATTTTTTGTTTTCTTTGCAACACGTTTGTATCAACTTCATTTCCATTTATTTGACCCTTTATCCCCTTTTAGTAAATGTGGGAAGTTGCTTTAGCCTAGGTCCAAGTGAGGAATTCCTCATTGGCGATGTTCTCCCGATATAGCCCGATTCATCACGATTCCTTCCTTTATCACAAATTGTCTCATGACTTCCCCAAAGCTTTCCCTAGAACACGATAGACCTGTTCCCAATGTCCTGATAACTCAATAATTTAAATCGGGAGTACATCGCCGAGGCAAAAAATGCTCATTGGGACATAGGCTTTACTTAATAGTTGCCTGCGTAAGGTACTCTATGAAGAACTAGTCAGTAGTACATGTAATGTATGATATGCAGTTTACTGAGTGATGAATGCCATGAAAACTGGTTAGGTCATCTGACCGCTGTATATGACTGTAACTATTGGCACTAAACACGATTACAAATTCATGTTTTTACCATCTTTTACATCAATTACACAGGCATACTTTTGCTTGTAGTAAGGTAAATGTTGCTTGTGGGGGAAATGGGATCTGGCTTTAAATATTGTTCAGTTTCTGACTGTATTTGTTTTAATTTAACAACCAAGTGCACCCGTTAAATTTTAATTACAAAATTTCAAATCACAAATTCCAAAAAGTTTAGAATTTGTTCTTACATTTCCATACAGTGATAAGGTTGAATATGGCATATATAATTTGTCATGCCAATTAAAACAAATACAGTTCTGTCTCACTATTGTATGTATACACATTATTTTGTTTAGTGTCTGCTTTCTTTTATTTGTATTTTTCTTTCACCCACCAATATTTATACAGAGAGAAGTGGAAAGAGAAATTTAAGAGTCCAAGTAGACTTATAATGGATATCAGCAAGGCTAAAGGAGAAGAGTAAGAATATCATTTGTTTCTCAGAATGTTCAATATATCATTACTAATAAGTACTAACGTCATAGTCAGATATTCTCAGAATGTTCAATATATCATTACTAATAAGTACTAACGTCATAGTAAGATATTCTCAGAATGTTCAATATATCATTACTAATAAGTGCTAACGTCATAGTCAGATATTCTCAGAATGTTCAATATATCATAACTACTAAGTACTAATGTCATAGTCAGATATTCTCAGAATGTTCAAAATATCATAACTACTAAGTACTAATGTCATAGTCAGATATTCTCAGAATGTTCAATTTATCTAAACTACTAAGTACTAATGTCATAATCAGATTTTTTCGAACTAGATTTGGTGTCTTGATTCAATGACAATTATGCACCTTGAGTAAATGACAAATTTTTTTTTAACTTGGGTAACTGAGCGAATTATTTGACCTTGAGTAGTTGATGGACTAAGTTGACCTTGAGTAGTTGATGGACTAAGTTGACCTTGAGTAGTTGATGGACTGAGTTGACCTTGGGTAGTTGATGGACTAAGTTGACCTTGAGCAGTTGATGGACTAAGTTGACCTTGAGTAGTTGATGGACTAAGTTGACCTTGAGTAGTTGATGGACTAAGTTGACCTTGAGTAGTTGATGGACTAAGTTGACCTTGAGTAGTTGATGGACTGAGTTGACCTTGGGTAGTTGATGGACTAAGTTGACCTTGAGCAGTTGATGGACTAAGTTGACCTTGAGTAGTTGATGGACTAAGTTGACCTTGAGTAGTTGATGGACTAAGTTGACCTTGGGTGGATGACAGAATAAGGTGACCTCGGGTAGATGGCAGAATAAGGGGACCTTGGGTAGATGACTGAAAAAGGTGACCTTGGGTAGATGTCAGAATAAGGGGACCTTGGGTAGATGTCAGAATAAGGTGACCTTGGGTAGATGACTGAAAAAGGTGACCTTGGGTAGATGTCAGAATAAGGGGACCTTGGGTAGATGTCAGAATAAGGTGACCTTGGGTAGATGACTGAATAAGGGGACCTTGGGTAGATGTCAGAATAAGGGGACCTTGGGTAGATGACTGAAAGAAGTGACCTTGGGTGGATGACAGAATAAGGTGACCTTGGGTAGATGGCAGAATAAGGTGACCTTGGGTAGATGACAGAATAAGGTGACCTTGGGTAGATGGCAGAATAAGGTGACCTTGGGTAGCAGAATAAGGGGACATTGGGTAGATGGCAGAATAAGGTGACCTTGGGTAGATGACAGAATAAGGTGACTTGGGTAAATGGCAGAATAAGGGGACCTTGGGTAGATGACTGAAAAAGGTGACCTTGGGTAGATGACTGAAAGAGGTGACCTTGGGTGGATGACAGAATAAGGTGACCTTGGGTAGATGGCAGAATAAGGTGACCTTGGGTAGATGGCAGAATAAGGTGACCTTGGGTAGATGGCAGAATAAGGTGACCTTGGGTAGCAGAATAAGGGGACATTGGGTAGATGGCAGAATAAGGTGACCTTGGGTAGATGACAGAATAAGGTGACCTTGGGTAGATGGCAGAATAAGGGGACCTTGGGTAGATGACTGAAAAAGGTGACCTTGGGTAGATGACTGCAAAAGGTGACCTTGGGTAGATGACAGAATAAGGTGACCTTGGGTAGATGACAGAATAAGGTGACCTATGGTAGATGACTGAAAAAGGTGACCTTGGGTAGATGACAGAATAAGGTGACCTTGGGTAGATGACTGAAAAAGGTGACCTTGGGTAGATGACAGAATAAGGTGACCTTGGGTAGATGACTGAAAAAGGTGACCTTGGGTAGATGACTGAAAAAGGTGACCTTGGGTAGATGACAGAATAAGGTGACCTTGGGTAGTTGACTGAAAAAGGTGACCTTGGGTAGCTGAATGATTTATTTGATATTGGGTAGCTGACTGAATAAGGTGACCTTAGGTGACGGAATAAAATGACCTTTGTAGCTGATGGAGTGATTAGGCTTTGGTTAGCTGATTTGCCTAACACAACATTATGCTTTTTACTTGTTTTGTTGATGTTTATGTTTGATTCTTAAATTTCTTCTGTCATTCTAATATAAATATTTCATAATTGACCAGACGCCAGTGTAAAGAATGCCCCGCCTATTTGTTTGTTGAAAAGTTTTTTGTCATGGTTATCAAGCGAAACCATTGGATAAGGCAAACATGTGCAATCTTACCAAAAGGTATATGCTTTCATTGATCAACTGAATTCTGGATTTACATCTGGTGTCTAGTCAATGTCCAGCTGTCATTGCTGAAATTAGATTTTGTACAAAAAAGTCATATACTCATTACAAACATTTATCTTTCATGAAATAAAGTAGACAATATATCTTATATAATATTACATTGTATAGGAGTGCTGCTGAGGAAGAGGAGGAAATGTACTTAATACTATTCATATCATTATTGCACCATGTAGTAGTGTATACCTTGCAAGCATTAAGCATACCTGTCCAGTTGTTCTGAATGCTAGCCTTAGGATTATACTAATGATTACAATGCTTCATTTGCCCTACCCTTGTATCTGTCATGTGTCTGTAACTATCCATTAGATATTCAAATAAGTCAAATATGGACCCTCATTTGGTCCTCATTAATGTACAAATGTATAACCAATTCAAAGTTTATCCTTTCAGAACCACGGGTAACAGTATCATTGTTAAAAGAGTAAATTTTTGATATCTAAGATAACATAAATTTTATAAAGAAATATTTATCAATGATGCAGTTACCTGTGATCAGAACCCACCAAAATCTAAACCCACCCAACATCACTCACAATCAGAATACATATTTCTAGAAGACCCCCCCCCCTCCATCCTTCCATTATTATTGGTATGAAGCATGATCCTAGTATGTTTTACACATATTTCATCCAGTTTATTTAAATTAATAAAACAACTTACAAATTTTGAATCATGGCTTCATTTGTTGTAAATGATATTACACTTATATAATTATACACTATATTATTTGAGTTTTATCTGTATTTCATGTTTCATTCAATGACATTATGAATTATTGTTCATTGTAATATTGTCTTAAAATAGTTAAAAAAGTAAGTAAAAATATTTCTTTCACCAAATTCGATTGGTTCATAATTTATGTGATATACATGTATTTCTTATGTTTGTGTGGATGATGAATCGTTTGTTTTGATTATAAGGGTGACCTTGACCATTCAATCAATTCACAATTAATCCACCTCTGAAATACAATGTTCACAATATTTGGCAGTTAACCAAAATGGTTATTTTATTCTACATTTTTGTGAACAATCTTTTAATCTGTTGTAACCATGGTTTCTGTTTCAGTTGCAGCCATGTTCATTCACGTTACGATTTACTCGTGTGGTTTGAGATATGTGAGCTGGCCCCTAATGGAGAGTAAGTTCCCTATTTCATATTTACATATACAGCATCTAACAGTGAATAGTATTTGAACTTTTGGCACTTACAGAAAAGATTGACAAAATTTACTCTTTATTCTGGATGTTACATTATATCATAAATTATGTGTTAACTTGAGCGACACGTAGGGCTGCATACCGGTTTCTAATATAAATCCAATTCTGCGCTCGATCTATACTTCATATCAAACGTGTCCGTATCAGTAAAAACATTGATCAACAAAAATACACATGACCCATTTTCAGTGAAGTTTTTTCGTCTTCTATTTGTTTGTCTAGAAAAGGTCAGGTCGTCAAAGTAGCTTATCAACCACTAACTTGCTCTCTTGGGCTACGTATCGACTTTAAATAGAGTCGATATGTAGCCCAAGAGAGTAAGTTAGTACTGGTTGATGGTATTAGAGAAGTTAAACACGTACTGGGTGGTAAATCAATTCCAGGAAAGGTATTAGGCCATCTGTCAGATGTATTGAACAGAAAAGAGAGCGTAAAATGGCGTAAACATCCAATGAAATATAAGCTCATTTAGAAGGAAACATTTAGACTTGCTTTACTTTTGCTAAGTGACTTATGTCACTGTTAGTGTCACATTGATGATTTAACCAGGGGTGTTATATGTGATAGAGACATTGTTTGGACATAAGGTGTATTTAAAGTGATTTATATACAATCTAGGTTACTGTATGAACTCTGTCGCTTAAACACCCAGAATATACAGCAGTTGGTATTTTAGATTGACATCATTTATTTGTCAGAGCGTAAAGGGAAAGTTTAAAAACATAGGGCAGTGCATGTGCATTTCCATGTTCTTCAAGATTTACAGGCTTCTATCCATCCATTGGTCAATGAATATCACAACTACAATCATTCTAACTGAATAGCATTAAAATCCAATGAAAAATGCAGCCTCTGTTGTTTACAAAAGGTTTTACATGTATATGATTTGACCTAGTGACTTATATGAGTGTAGAATATTTTGTGATGCTATAGCCTATAGATAAGTGCCAAATACGGCCTCCTCTTTGCACCAGGTTTGACCGAGTGACCTACCTGATTGTGGAATATTTTACGATATTTTAGATACGTACCAGCTGTTGTTGATCACAGTGATGACATGCCATGTTCCGGTACATACATGCTCCATCAAGGAATACAGAGAAGACTTGCAATAACCATCACACATGAACAAGGACCAGACTTCTTCTGGAAAGATGTCAAGGAACTTGTTGTTGGTAAGTGGATGTCTTATGTTGATATATGCTAGCACAGTTTACTGTGGGGATAATGTATCTGTCTTGTTTGTTATGTAAATAAGACATGCTCGCTTTTGCATAACAAAAACAAATAACAAATATTATCAATAATTATACCCCCAGATATGCAGTTTATGAGGGCTGTATTGGAGTCACTCTTTCTGTCCATCTGTCTGTCAGTCTATACGAAATTTGTCTTCTTAATTTCTGTTTTACTATTGGTCAGATTGGAACCAAACTTCACCAGACTCATTAGTAACATAAACCTAGATGTGCATATTGGCAGAAAAATTTCACTTAAGTTTTGCCCATTCAAATTATTCAATATTGTTTATATGCGTTATTTTTGTAGCAATGGATTGGATTTTAATAGAAATGTTTAACCCTGAGATTCAAATAATCAAAACGCTACTGACTGTGTTTTTGTCTTTAAGTAGTATTGTTTATTACAGGTCGTATAAGGACGACCCCTGACTTCCGAGATTATGATACAGAACACACAGTTCTCTCCCTTGGCCTATTTCCTGCGTGCTATATCCAACAACCCACTGACGATCGTGTGTTCTTCCGTTTCGAGGCAGCGTGGGATAGTTCACTTCACAACTCACCGTTACTGAATCGTGTGACTCCATCAGGGGAGAGAATCTATCTTACCTTGTCCGCTTATTTGGAGGTAAATTACGTAACATTTGAAAAATTTCTGAATTGAAAAAGAACATCTGAATATAGATGTTACAGTCAGAACCTGTTCACAATATGGGTGAGAGAGTTTGCACATTTTTCTCACCCTTTGATATAGAATCTGGTGTAAATCTTTGAAAAGGGATGTCTAGTTTTATCTGTCTGATGTCTATTCAGTCATTCAATACCTATATTATCTAATAAACATTTTTAAAACTGTTAACTGCATGATCTCACCATTCCGAACTGTTAACAATCAAACTAGTGTCTTATCAAGATAATGATTGGATTAGGGGTCTATAGAATATTGGGTTGATATCAAGGATAATGAAGGTACAGTAGAATTAGATGCCTTAAACTGCCTTAGGACGAGGGAAAATAGTTCAACTTGTCACCTTATTTCCAGAAGCATAAAACTTCATTTTTAGAAAAATGGAGTTCTTGGTATCATTGGATTCGTCTTGAAACACTCTACAAGATGCACTAACTTATATATATGTAGTTCTAACATGAAGTGGAAATATCTCTGTACCACACTTAATTAACTCACTGAGGTATAGTGTCAGCAAAATCTTTAAAATAATTAAAATTAGTTTTTCTCAAAACAGAAAAAAAGAAGTTATAGGTTGGAAATAGTGTGACAATCTACCTGTTCGAGGTTTCTACATGTAGTGTATTTGAGCCATAACTGTTTGAGGTATTGAATTTCTAATGTAAATAGTTTAGGACTCTATTGAGTAAAGGGCTAAGCCAAAACTGTCAGATGTATTGAATTGTTTTATGTACATATATTGTAGGTTGACAACAGTCCACAACCAGCGTGTGTTACCAAGGATCTGTGTATGGTGATACATTCCAGAGATACCAAAATATCAGCTTCAAAGTAAGTAAACTACATGCATACACTCTGGGACATAAAGATATGTCGCCAATTTTACTAAACTGCGAATAATTCATCTAGCGTAAATTTTGCCGACATCATACTCTACCAAGAAATTTTAAAAATTGCTAAGATTTCCTTACACACATTCAGAATTAGTTAACCTTTGCCTGTGGACATGTTCACTTATACAGTATTTAAAATTATATTGTTACTTAAATAAATGTCAAATCATTAAATTGGATTAGATCTGTAAAATAGAAAGTAAGATTTGTATGCATTGTCAATGTCATCTAAAATGTCTGTCTGTCCAAATCACCTCTTTGTCTGTCTGTTAAAATGTCTCCCTGTATTATGTGTTTAGGTTAATTTGCCTTTTTCGAGAGATGAGATTTAGTTTGGATGATACCACACATGTGTGGAATTTGCGCTTTCCCTGTCCGATTTTCTATTATCTTTTACCATGGTCTGACTGTATTCCTTACTTAAAGTGTATGAATAAAATTAAACATGACAAACTCCAAGATATACTTGTATCTATGTTTCAACTTAATTACAAGTTTTCATTAGGAATGATTACTTAAAGTGTATGAATTCTAGTATTTATATTTAACGTCAGAACTTGTTCTATTTTGTGTGTTCTGTGACTTGTATACTGTGCTGTACTGTGTATTGTATCTTGCATGTACTAAGCTGTCTCTTCTGATTCTAGAAGTCCTTACAGGTCACTGCGCAATTTCTTCGGAAGCGGGTCAAAGTCGTCGGACTGTAACCGTGTTAGCGGTATTTATGAGATGTACCTACGACAGACGTCGGAGTCAGGTAGCCCAGGTTTGTGGACATATTTACGCTTCTATTTTAGTACGCAGCAACAGCAAAATGTAGCAACTAGCTATCACGTTCACCTTCACATATGTAGTCTTGGTTTCTTTTCGCTTATGTAACATTGTACAGTTGTGAGTGTTGGAAGATAGAATGTTCCCGAAATAAAGTTGTAGCGTAAACTTACTGAAGTGTTTCTGGATAAACTAATTTTAAGGTAGTTGTGACCCCTTTTATTGCTTTGCACATGGCGGTTTGTAGCTTGATCGGTCAGTAAGGTCCGATCAATATCTGTAGAATGGTTTGGCCAAGGATCATTGAGCTTTGTATGTAGTTTCGTCAGGACCCGTAGATAACACTGTTTTGTAGGACTAAGGTCACTGTGACCTTGAAGAAATATGACTATTTGCTGTCATTGGGGGCAGAAATGTTTCATAAACCTCTCTTGTTATACTAGTATGTGATTATTAGTAAAGGTATGCTGCTTAGCAAAATCATTTAATAATCTTTATTGAAAAAACACAGATTTAAATGAGAATTACATTCATTTATAATTTCTGATTACAATAGCCTCAACATGCAAAGTGATAACATAGTTTTTCCTTTTCTGCTCTTACAATTGTTTTTGTTATGATTTACTTTAAAATTTCATTGAACACTAAGCAACATTTAAAGACTTAGGTCTCTGTGCAAAAGCAGTCAGTAGGTCAACAATTTGAGTAATTTGTTGAGAAAAATGCAGACTTTGCTTGGTAATGAGTGCAAGGATAAAACAAAATGCATGTAGAATTATGATAATTGTAGATCCCAAACTTTTAGTAATTTAGCCAAATCCCAGTAAAATCCTGGTATTATTTGTGTGTGGATTTCTAGAAACACAGAATATATATGAAATATGACATAAATGTATATGAACTCGATTAGTTTGAATGAATCTTACAAAGGACTGGTAGTGGGTTTTCAGCTTCATTGATGTTATTCATTTTCACAATTTCACTATTTCAACTTCACAATTCATGATTTCGACTTCATGATGGTGAATTTGTGACGTTGAAATCGTGTATTTGTGAAGTTGAAATTGTGAACTCATGAAGTTTGTAGAGTATATAGTATATGCTTAGCTTATTGCCTCCCTTGAAGTTATGTAGAATAAGACCTTACCCCCGCATGCTTTGTTATTTGCATAATGTCACGTTTATTGCTTGGTTAAGTTTATAGTCGAAACCTTTCTTGCATAAAATTGTTATCAAATTTATTATGTTAATTATGCATAAGGGAACTAAAACTAGCATACAGTAACACTTAAAAAAAATATTCATTTTTATGACCCCCATCTTTGATGAGGGGGTATGTTGCTTTGCACAAGTCAGCCGTCCGTTGGTTGGTCGGTAGACCATATGGTTTCTGTTCAATAACTCAAGAACGCTTGGCCCTAGGATCCTCAAACTTTACATGGAGGTTGGTCATCAACAGTAGATAACTCCTATTGATTTTGAGGTCCGTAGGTCAAAGGTCAACGTCTTTGTTACCTTTACCATTTCTGACTATTGGGCCTCCTTGGGGGCATAACTGTTACAAACATCTCTAGTTAATATGCATAACTCCACCATTTTGTGAAGAAAGATATGTCCAAACTGGGTCTCGGAATGTATCTAAAGCTATCCTAATTTTAATGTTTTCTGTAGGGGAACTGTAAGTTTCATTTGTCAGTAGGAAGAAATATGCAACTTTAACTCTTTCTTTAATAAATAAAAAGTCGTTAAGATGAATGCCACATTTTTTACCTATCAGAGTGAATTAAAAAGTTCTTGCTTATAAATGAGCACATTTTTCCGTAGCATGACACGGTATGCTAACTATGTGCTTTGTGTTTTGGGTCCACCTGCAAAATGTAACAAGTATTTTGTACTATGCATGTATAAACACCCATGTAAATGTTGTTGGTATCGGAATGATTATTGCTTATACCTTTGTAATAATAACTGCTTTGATGGTCAGAATAATTTCTTTCATGTAACCAGGGGTGCAGAGACGACAACGTCGTGTACTAGACACATCATCTACGTATGTCCGAGGGGAGGAGAATCTGAATGGTTGGAGACCTCGTGGAGATTCCTTACTCATTGATCATCAGTGGGAACTGGAGAAACTTACAAGATTAGAAATGGTGAGTGTTGCCTAGCAATGGTATACATATATGCCATATCATCCTAATGGAGATTTTTTAGCCTTAATTTCCATACAGGGTTAAAATAGTGTTGCCTAGCAACGATATACATATATACCATATCATCCTAATGGAGATTGTTTTAGCCTTAATTTCCATACAGGGTTAATATACAACAAAAAGAAGACTAAAAATTTCATGACCATTTAGATGAATTTGAATTTTTAATGTTAGATTTGAAATAGTTCATCATGATTTTTGTATGTTTTCCAGGTGGAAAAATGTCGACATGTTCTTTTGTTGCGTGAGAAACTTGCCGAACAGAACAAAACTCAAGAACTTAGCAAAATGGACAAAGAGGTCACGAACATGACAAAGAAAGCAGCTCAGATCAAACTTGAGAAATCTGAGGAGATTAAAGAAAAACTGGATGAAATTGTCACAGAAAAAGAAGATGACACGACCGAAAAGAACAAATTTGCTGTACGAAGAGATAACAGTTACTTTAGTTTTACAACCAACGGTGACCCTGAGAAAGAGTTAGCAGCTAAATGCCTACGTCTGATACTTCAAGGTCGTCTGCCACCAAACCCACCATCTGTAAAGGTAAAGACCATGTCATGCTTGATTTGTAAGCCTATACATTGGAAATTTGTAAAGCTCAGTCCATATGACAATACGAGGGTCATTCAATAAATTCATAGACTGGTTCATCATTTTAATTCCCAGTGACACAGAGAAGTACAAACCACATCACATTATCTTTGGTCATGTTCAAATTTAATTTATTTATATGTTTGATATTTCAGACACCAATGACAGAATCTGTGATTAGTTCGGTATCATCATCAGATAGTGATGCTACTGCTAGTAGTGAATCCATGATGTCTAGTATGATGTCATCTACGTCAGAAATGTTCAAGTAAGTCATACACCTCTAGACAGTTGCCCGGGTAACCTGGATTTCTCTGACAGTTGCCCGGGTTACCTGGATTTTTCTGACAGTTGCCCGGGTAATCTGGATTGCAATGATACGCATCAAGACAGCTGCCCTGGTCACCTGGATTTCAATGGCAGGTTGAGAAGTTTTAAGTTCTTCAGGTGACATTGTCTAGGATATATGAAAGTATTTAACCATATTTATACAAATGATTGTTATTTCAAAGGTACCGTAACTAAAATAATTATGTTAGTGGTAAACATTCTGTATAAATTTGCACAATTGCAGAGGAATTGCATTGAGTATGATATATCCTAGATAGATATTTAATGTAGTCAATATTTGATAATAATCAATGAACTCAACATTGATTGTGTTGTTGTGAATAACATCATATTCTATTTATAGATCAATGAACTCTGATGCAGTTATTAATTCCTCAAAGTCATCAGAGAACCTGAACAATACAACAGGTTCTGAGGGCGGTCCAGATCGTAAACTTACGTTACCCATAAAACCACTCCGACCTGATCAGGACAAATTTGTATTTGCCCCAGATGTGGAAGAGGTTCGTGTCAGTCCAGTTGTTGCAAGAAAAGGCTACTTGAATTTCTTGGATGAAAAGTCAAATGGTTGGATCAGAAAATGGGTGGTATGTGGACTTAATGCATTTCATAGTAAAGGGGATATATAGTAAAAACGTTAATCATAATTATAAAGAAAACCGTTTACCACTGCCACATTTGAAGTAAATATGGAGGAAAAAGTGCACTTGATGTGGGACTCCTACCCACGACCCCTAGACTATTACTAGTCTGTAGCTCTGCCAACTGAGCTAGCCGGGTACCTGTCGTGAGTCAGTCTCCACAGTGACTACACATATAAATATGGACTAATCAGCTGGAACTGGTTTAAAATGGCCTTTTAAAAATTATGTTAGATTGATAATCATGCCTACCCCCAAGTTCATACGTAAAACTATCAGAATCAGTGATTTCTTGCAGGTTGTGAGACGCCCCTTTGTATTTATCTATAACTCAGAGAAGGATCCCATGGAGCGTGGTGTGATCAACCTTACAACAGCACAAATCGAGTATAGTGAAGATCAACAATCATTGTTGAAAGTAAGTTAGTTGCCCCTTATTTTATAGAAGAGTTAGCTGCCCTTAACTCTGTTAACTCTCTTTTATCTTTTGTATACATGACTTATCTGCTCTTTATCTTTAAGACTAACTTTCCCTTATGCTTATTTGAGAGTGAACTCTCTAGTACTAGAGTTAGATAACCGAAGATTAAACTTCGCTTTTAAAATTGCTTAAAGCCTTCATCATGAATTCAACAAAACTTTGACTCCCAAAATAATTTTGCAGTAGTAGAAATTGCTGTGCACTTGCTTAATTGGAACAATGCCCTCATTATGGTTAGATTTAATACATTGAATGGCTTCATCCTGAAGAATTAAAATAAGAACGTCAAGCAATTTTCCATGTTTTGTTAGCCAGTTTGGTGAAACAGCTTAGAACTAAATATGCTCACATATTTTCAGGCAAGGAACACGTTCTCTGTGTTGACCAGGTATCGAGGTTTCCTATTACAGACGCCGGATGACAAAGAATTCCATGACTGGTTGTATGCCATCAATCCACTCCTTGCTGGACAAATACGGTATGCACTACTTTGATAATTTATGTCTTCTTTTGGGATATATTGCTTCTTTTGAAAACCATTAAAATTCAATTATGTTAACAATTCTCAAATTCAATTTAGGTACATTTTTTTAAACCAAAAATAAAGCCATTAGGGAAAATGAAAATTTATGGTGTTGTGTCAGCTTTTGGTCCAATGTTTCATTTCAGAATCTGCATTATACTGGTTTTGTTCTGATTTGTTTATGTTATATTTGCTTTTCAGATCAAAGCTAGCCCGAAGAAAGCAAGTTCCGATATAAGTAAAATGTTGCTTTCAACAGTTTGTATCTAAAACAGATGTGATTGTTCTTTCATCTTGTTGCGACTTCAATCCTGAAACAGCCAAACTCCAAGAACCAATTCTAATAGGCTTATATAATTATCATATTTGCAATAAAGATATGTAGTCTTGTCACAGACATATTGCCATATAACATATGTACTCTTCGAGGTCCAACTATTGCCCATCGGTTATAGCCGGCAATGTGTTCCGAGTTATTGACTTTCAATCGGTTTCAATAATTGTAATGGTGAATAACAGCTTCTTATAAGAAGGACAAAAAACTTATTTAAAATTTAATTTTAAGTTAAATCTGATCTCACATCAGTTAAAACCAAGGGAGAGAATTCAGTATGGAAAATGACTAAAATACTGCTATACAGAAGAGTTACTTCCCTTTCCAATATCCTACACTGGACACAAGGAGCCCGTTGCCTAACCAAACTGCTTCTGAGTGCTCAATAGCGCTTGCTGCTAGCAGACCGTTGTGCAAAGTGCTGAGAAACGGTATGCTATCAAGGAGCATTGCTTTCTGGTAGCCTGTCATTGCATAGACATAGTAAAGCGCTTCCGAAAAAGCGCTCGGTAGCGCCTTAGTTAGGCAACAAGCTCAAGTTATGATCAGAAATGTCTGTTTAATCTCCAGAATCAAGGGAGATAATTGAGAATAAAAGTGGAAAACAAGGGACACAACTCCCTGATATTACTAGGAGTAAGAATTATCAAGAAAGGGATTGAACTGAGTTCATGATATTTTGTTAACTACTTATTTTGCATTCATGCTTAAGTATGGTATAATTATTATAGATATTGTTAAGTATTTTAATCATTATTCATTCCCGCATACTTTCATGCATATTCATTACATGTGTGATGTGAATTTTAATCAATATTTATAATAATATATGAATTATTTATTATTTGGTTGTGTCTATGAACATTTATGAGAGATATGTATGTTTATGATGATATATATTTGGTGCACCTTTGACATGACTCTGACTGTATAAATTACGTTTACAGTTTTTGAGAGCATCATATTCTGATAATATAAATGTGTTTTAAGCTCGTCATATAATTGTGCATTCTTCTGGCATCTGTTTCATAAACAGTCATACAGCATGGAAACATTCATAACACATTATTTATACTCGTATCCAAAATAAATAACATAAAATCATTGTTTTTCAAGGGAGTTTAATTTTCAATGATTTTGTTTAATTAAACTCGACCACGAAATCTAATGCCCATGATTTATCAAACTCCCAAATACAAAACATGGTTTTAACCTTCCATGTTTTGTAATCCAAGAATTTGCGACCCCACAAAAATGGATTTTACCCACAACATTATGTGATTTTACAGTAATGTAATTCGTTGGAAATGCCATTCTAATTGTGAAAACATTTTTCACTACCGTAACATTGGAATGGGTATATATTGAGAGTAATGCTTTGTTTTAAGTCGGATGCTTGAGTACAGGTCCACTGCGTAGAAGTCATAGATTGGCTGATTTCATTTTAAAACGACCAAATTAACCTTTCGAATTCAATGCATCCTTAGCATTCTCTGATCTATGTATGATTGTTTATGAATCAGATTGTTGTATATTTTAGATGCAGTACTTTTATGTGAAACGTGCAGTATTTGTATGTGTATGTGAAAAGATTATAAAAATTTGTCTTGAAAATTTAAATTCAATTGATCCATGCTTCAGAATGTTGCAGATTTAGGCTGTTTAAAAAAGTTGCCGTGTTAAATGTTAGTATTATGTAATAATGTAGATTAGTTGATATTTCTTATACAGAATGTGATTTAAAATATATTACATGTTATTCTGTTTACAAATTGGGACACAATTAAACATAGTGCTTTTGTCTGGATGTTTATGACCTGAATGCCAAGGTCAATTGAATATATGTCAAGGTCAAATTTATGTGCAATACATATAAATGTATATAAGTACTATTATTTATGCATCTGAACATACCGGTAATATTAATACTATTATATGTCACAATTATAGTACAGAGAATTTGACGTGATTCTCAACCTTCTATATGCATAATTTAACAGCAGATATAGTGTCTATAATTATAATCTCCGTCGTATGTTTTCATAAGCGGGAAATTTCAGGAAGACACTCGAGGTGTAACACAAATCTAATTGCTCGATTTGCTCACGGAAATTTTTTTATTCAACAAAATAGCCATGTAACATATTCATGCATCAAGGTCAGGATCAGGTCAAATTCTCTGTGCTATACCATACTAACATAAGTATTGTATTTTAATAGTTATAGAGTTATCAGATATACATGTAATGTGATAAATGCATGAATGTAAATGAATTGAATAATTTTTATCAATAATGTTTGTTTTTGAGCAAGAAAATGATATTTGTTCTGAAATGAATTAAGCTTTGATTTTATTTGTTGTATCCCAAAAAAGCTTCGATTGTGGAATTTGTCTGAAATGTTTTGTAAGAATGTATTTTTTTTCATTAATTTTTAGCTAGTTTTCTAGTAGTAAAATTGGTGAATTCGGTGGATGTTTGGTTGGACAGGGGTATCTTAAACCTTTTTGTGATCCCCCTTTAAAACTCAGTGGATGTATAAAAGAATATTTATCAGCATGGAAGTTTAAGTGGGTCATTTTGTTGGTACCAAGTTTACAGAGTCACAGCCTTTGTTTGAAAATCTGTTTTCCATGGAAACTCCACGTTTCTGGTTCCTCTATTGTATGATATGATTATTACAAACCATGTGATCATTGCTTTCATGTCCATTCTACCATAAATCATTTATATGTACACGAGATTTATTACTCTACAGTCATGTGACTATTGTATCGTTAAACAATGCTTTAAATGTTCTTCCTGCGATAAATGTGCAAATATTGTGTGTATGTCTTCAATGAATGAATGAAGGATATCAGTTCCTTTAAATATGTATTATCATAATTTTGTGTTTTCAAAATTATTTGTTTATTTAAAATAATAGTAATAAATAATAATGACTTTATTTATAGAGGCAACACAGTTAGGCAATTGCCCAACCAAGGGAGATAACTAGTAAAAAGTTCAGTTATACCTCTATGACGTTTTTGTACCATTCGTTAATATTCAATTAACTTAAATTTTGGATTTGTGATTAAAATCTGTGACCATGACAATGTTGCTTGGACACATTACTTATAATGTAATGCGCAATATATAACTTTTGATGCTTCTTAGATAAAACAATGCCACATAATGTAAGAAAACAGAGATTTTTATAAAAAGAGTCTACGCTCTGCGAAATAAAAGTTCAAAATTTATTTTAATTTTAGTAAAAAATAATTTCATTTTTATTGTCAAATTTAGAAATGAGAAGAAAAGAAAAATTGTAGGGAGAAAGATTGCATGTAAAGAAATTCTACAATCCCAGATTTACACCATCATGGTGAGCATTTCGATAAATGATTAATGGCATTTAAGTGTGTGTTCTCAAAATAACGATTATTTTGTTACTTTTAGGTAGATATTATTAGTTTTTCAATTATTATTCATTTTATTTTTTGTAGATTTTGTCAGCCATTTTGTTGCCATATTTTGTGCAATATTTTACCTACAGGACAAAACTGGTAAATGATGTTTTTACATTAATGGGAAGTAACAAAAGTATCATGCAAAATGCTTCATGATAACAGCATTTTGTATATACTTTTTTAACAACCCCAGTTACTATGGTATATGTATGTACTGTATACGATCTTTCAGGGATATGTTTCTGCATAATAAGAGCCACAGCAACAGTAAAATAAGACTTGCCCTGCATTCAACTAAGGATTACTTGATGCACGTTTCATACCTGTTGCCTACCTGTTAGGTACCAGGTACGAAACAGGTACAAAACGTGTGTTATGTAATCCTTCGTTGAATGCAGGGTTGATTTCAATGTTTACGGGGAAAATAACATTCTTTGTGAAAAGCCTGTCCATTTGTATACCAATCACTGTTGCCACTTCTGTATGGCTTTGGGTTATCTGTGTTTAATTAATTATATACTGGTATAGTTTGAAATAAAGCCTCAGGATCACGTCTTAAGTTCTATACTGGTCTCAATAATTGAACTTATTTCGATTTTACTTCGAAAGTTGTAGTAAGAGTGATTTCAAACAAAATTTCTTTGTGATCCCGGAGCCAGTTCTCTATGACGTGCTACAATGTTAGTTGAGATATGATATACTACATATTGAGTTGAGATCCTCCTATATTTTAAGATTACTGTAAGATCATTCATTTTTGAGGGAGTTGAATTTTCATTGATTTCATTGTTGAACTCTACCGCGAAATCTAATGTCCATGATTAATCGACATTCCAAATGCAGAACAACTTCACTGGGTTTACCCTCCCGTATTTGATGATTCAATAATTTATGTCCTCTCTAAAATGTATTTTAATCAAAATCAACGAAATTTAATACCCACGAAAATATGTGATTTTACAGTATCCATTATTCTCAAATCTCCAAATATATAATTAGAATTATTTGTCTCATACAAATGTCGAGGTCAAATTCACAGGTGACCATATCAAATGTAGGGCCTTTAAGTATACTAAAATATACTCAAAGGGCCTACATCATGATATGGTCACCTGTGGTCAAATCCGTTTTTTTAAATAATCAAAATGTTGACTATGTTTAACAAGTGATCATAGAGCGATACAGGATTGATGTATGTGACTGTTTGCAAGCCTAAAGTTCTGGATTCTTGCTATGATTTGATGACAGAAGTCTGTGTTCAGATTGTACATGATATTATGATATATATCTGTGTTCTCAGAGCTTTGCTAAGGCTAATGTTGTGGTAGACAATGAGGCTAAGTTCTGAGCAACCAGGCCCCGATCTCCTGAAGTATTTGAAATAGATTTCTCAGGTCCGAGTTTGAGATAAATCTTTAGTTTGAGCTCTTCGAGTTTTACTGTTACAGTAATAACCTCAGAATAATGTTTCTGATTCGCTATGTCCAGACTCCCCTGAATATTTACTCAAAGACACATTAAATGTTTGAGATTTAGCTAACATTGGTCGGATGTGTCAGATTTCTATAAGATCTAACCTCAGAGGTCCTACTGAGGCACAATGTCCAATCCTGAAAATGAGTCGCAAGTCTATTTTGCGTACCAAAAGCACACATCCCTACAGAAAAACTCTTATTCAGCTTTTGAAACTTCAAATGATCATAACTTTGTCAATTCTTTGAATTTGTTCATCAAATAATTTTCATTGTCTGCAGTAAAGTTAATTATTTCTAGTGCAGCGAATCCAGATTTCTGGATTATTCCGGAATTTTAAGACCAGTGTAACCTATGTTAGCTCCCAGACAAGGGATAAATCAAATGTGGCTGCTTAAAACAGGGTACTGTCCCATACAGGGTATTTAATATACAAACTGTCTGGATTTAATTGTAGTGACTGCTTATGGCAGGTGTCTGCTTAGTTCTGCTGACTAACACATGGTTGAATGTTACTTTAATTTTAATTTGCTGTAGTTCTCCTTACTATGGATAGATGTTTGAGTGGAAATATAGCAAGCTTAAAGATCTGGGTTCTTGCTACATTTTGATAGTGATGTTGGGCCTTAAGGGAAAATATTCCTGAGAACTTCATTTATTTCGAGCAGTTGTTATATTTCTTAAATAAATACAATGTGTTTAATTGACTTGCTGATTTCGATTAATGAAGTTATTTTGGCATAGTAATGATGGCTGAATTTGTTTGAAGTGTGTAGTCAAGGCTGAACTTCTGGTTAAAACGTAAGACAAACTTTCGTTTGGTTATTGTTGTTTCGGGATAAAAACACCATTGGATAGGTTAAGTTACTTTGGCAAGCCTAAACATCTGGATTCTTGCTGTTAATTCATCAAAATATTCAAATGAAATCGTTTTGATCAAATTGTGTGTAAAGTATAAAATTAAGAGAATAGGCATTTTGCCTTGTGACTTTTATTGGGTGTTACGCCATGACAGGCAGTTGAATCAAACTAAATTATATCTGGTAAAGATAGGGAACAACTGAAATCCAGGTTACAGGATAGAGTTATGCCTTTATCTTTATATGCTGAGAAATTGACCAGTTTTCCCAGTTAATTGCTGGCAATGTAAATATTCTTGGCAGAGACTCACAAACCTATTGCCAAATAGCTTGTGAATGTCTTCAGTCAGGGTGTTTGGACACTGGTGTAATAAAACATGTTTAACTGCAGCAGAAAGAAATGTATTCAGACTTAAAAGGGGGCTTTATAAAAAAATATCTGTTTCGCCTACATATATTTTATACTGGAGTGATTATGGGTTTGGCTGGAAGTAAAACACTATTTTGGGATGCTACAGGGAGTTCTTTGAAAAAATGATGCTGGGAAATAAATGTCTTTATCATGAAATAGCATTGTGGCATCCAGTTAAAGGCAAAATGGGCATTCCCGTTACATCAATGATTTCTGAAATCATAGCCTTCTAACGGTCCTTGATTGGCTAAGATCATTCAGATATGCTGAAAAGAAAAAGTTTGGCTTTTCTAAAATTGTTAAATATCCAAGAATGATTGTGACTAGTCAATGGTATTTTTATTGGCATCGCTAAAAGAATTTAATGAAATGTTTTTGCAAAGATCCTGGAAAATTGCTAATGAATTAGCTTTAGCATCAGACACAAGGAAAACAGTTATTTATCTTTGCAAGAGCCACTTTTTAAATTCCGTGAAACGTTATTTAAAGAAAAAAGAGGTTTGTTAATATTGTTGTAACTTACTATTCCATGGTAACAATTAAGGACATTTATGTGAAACTTTAAAAAAACTTGTTTGTCCTACCAATCAAAATCTATTGTTAATGCTTTGTTTGCTTAGCTTTGTTTAGTACCAAATATGTGTAGCTTTCTTTTGCATGTTTAGAGGACATAAGTTTGTAATTGTTTTGTTAAAAACAAAATGCTAGAGAAATGATATTTTTTATTGAACATTGCATATTCATTTATGTTTGGTTATGTTTCTTCATGTAGTTTATTACTGTTAGATATGGATGGTTTATTAACCCTTTACCCAATAGATACCTAAACTTTACTATCCTCATAAGGGATCAGTTATAATGTGTAAGCTATCTCCATACTGCTTATTTGAAAATAACAGTTGATTGACATCAATAAAACTGGTCACTAGTGATTGTCATGCATGCATTAAAATGTAAAAGTGTGCCTCTGAAGCTCAATGGTTAGCGTTCTTGTCGTCTAATCTGGCGACCTGGGTTCAACTACAGGTGGAGGCACTCATATGCCTGCCATATTTATGCAGAAAGCTGACTGGCAAATAAAGACTATGCTCAGCATTTTAAAAAAAATCAATTAAATGATTTTTCTGCTTGGAAATATAGTAGATGCATCAAAAACGGAGTAAAGACCAAAGGTGGCCAGAGGTGTTACAAAAAATAGGATTAACGATTGAGTTGGGTATTCTGAAAATGACTTATTAAGTTCATAGTTGTCATACCAAAATGTACAAGTGTGATGACTGCCTATAAAATGTGTGCTTTATAGTTTGTTGATGTATGTTTGCTTGTATAATTATGTGTAAGTAAATGATCCTATATGATATTAAATCCAACTAAAATATACCACAAAAACGGTTCCTATATACCCAACACCACAGCCCCAGCGTTATTGCTCTAGTCAGAGTACCCAGGGTGTAGTGATTCAGTATTTCCTACTTTGAGAGTAACAGTTAAAACCACGGCCCCAATCCAGCGTTATTGCTCTAGTCTGTGATATATTTTGTATTTCTTTTGCACACATTTTGTTATCTTGTTCATTATTATTGTTTATAGGTTTGTTATGTTTATTTTTCATTTTTAACAGAATTCCTTATTTGTATTGTTTGTTGCATAAATTTGCAGAACTTTGACACAATTGACAGAAATTTGTAATTTCTTAGAAAATTTATCTATTTTGTTCATATCTATGCCAAGAACAAATTTATTACACTCTTTACTAGATATGGAAATAACGTATTCTTAAGTTAATTTGAACCCTTCAAAATCTGAAACTATTCAGTTTAAAAGATGCATTTAATGTGTGAGATCATTTCATATTACACATGAGTTGGTTGTAAAATATTTGTTGTTATATGTTAAGTATTAATCCAATTTCTTATTACAAATTGGTAAAGTAGCAATTATTCAAAATATAAATAATAAATTCAGCGGTAGATTTTGTCATCCAATTTTTGCGCCATTTTTCAACTGTACTCGCATCAAAGACTGAAATGTACATGATTTGTATCGTACAAAATATATTAATGTAAAATTTATATTATTTAGAGCTTATTATTTCAAATCTTTTCGTTCATAATTAATCACTTGATATTAATATCATATTATTATTGCCAAGTTAAAGATAGTACATTATTTATACACATACCGTATATATTAAAGTAGAATTCCAGCAGAATAAATTGCAATACGAAAACAAACCCCACTATATTTTCCATTTCTGATTACCTAGGGACATGCAAACTGCATAATAATTATGTTATGCTGCATGTTTGAATGTATCATGGGTCGATGTTAGCAGTTGTCGATATTTCAATCAAAACCAAAATATGAAATAAACAATTTGTGTTTATTTATGTGTTGCAAGTTATCTTGCAGGATTTTGCATTCAACCTTGTTGTGTCTGTTTCAATGTTTCTGTGTGTGTAAATGTGGCTATGGTGACTGTTGCTAAGTAACACTTTCCTGCTGCCTAGTTACTGTTGCTATGTTGTAACAATCTTCCTTGTTTTCCATTGTTAGTGAACATAATGTTACTGCAAATACATGCAAACAAATAAAAAAAATCTGTTATAAATCAAGAAGTGTTGTTATGTTTAACTTAAACCCATTATTACATATATGTCTGCCCAGTAAGTTCCAATTAATTCCAACAAAACCAAAAAGTCAACTGTCAAACTTAATGACTAACAATTTGTTAAAAACAGTGTGTATGCCTTTTGTCTAAAGCGAGATTTGAACCCCTGATATTCACCTCAGAAGCTCTACCTTTCACCTCTCTGCTTCATGTGCTATGGTAATAGGATCCGAAACTACAATCATTTCGATAGTTGGTATTTCAATTTTATTGCACAAATTACATACCACTGAAAACAATATAAATCATTATGGTATAATCCTCTGCCTATGTTGACCACATGTTGATGCTTGGACGTTAGAAGCAAGATAAAAGCTTTTCATTCAGTTGTAACAAATACATGTATGTCACTATCATACATAAATACATAACTGCTTACAATGGCCCCAATGGTGATATTATTATTCAGCTTTCACTACATTATAATGCAAGTTTATTAACTTTATCACATGTTTCATTTAATCCTATTGTAGAATCTGTCTGTACATTATCACCATGGTTACCACCACAAGCTCCGCCTATATGTGTGTCAATTATACGAGCTCCGCCTCCTTCTGGGTCACTTATATTGTCTACATTATTCTGATTCCGAGAATTATCCTTCTTTTCACTGATTTCTGTTCCTGCCACCAATACCTCAGACTCGGTCTGATTATGTTTATTAGGTTTTGCTAACTTGTCTGTTTTCCTTAGCTGACACGCCTCCTTATATGGTGGATCTATAGGTGACTGTGTAGGAGCATGGTATTCATATTCACGACCGGGAAGCTAAAATACAATACTAACAGATTTCACATTTCAACATTCTAGAAAAACATGGACTAGTTGTCACTGATGTTAGAATTGCTGACTTTGTAATATGTGAGTAATGGAATGGAAGTTTGTACATTATCACATTTCAGTTTTTCAAGCTTATTTCTAGATATCATGATCACCCATTTTATAAAATCTCAATTCAGCTGTTTAGATTGTCCAAGAGCATACTGTAGTATAAGCATAAAGTTTGGTCAACAAAGAACTCTAGACTTCTACATAATGAAATATAGTGGTACTTTTTGCACACACCATATGTCTGAAATTTAAAATTGGTTAATTTTTCACCAGTGGAAATTCCCACTAATTACAGTATCACATGATAGTGATTATATAAACATACACAAAAATGTAATTTGTTGGCAACAGATTCTAAGACTGCATTAGTTGTACTGAAGACATGTCAAACAATCAATATGCAATATCATACCTTCAATGGGTAGGTTTTATCTGAATCAAATCCACTCAGATCTCCGCAAGCAAGAAATGGTACAATCACACGATTTGGTCCAGTCAGGTTATTGTAATCTAAATCTGAAAAGACAATGGGGAACAGTTTCCGTATTCTATTTGAAACAAGGTCCCTTCTCTCCAGACACTGACAAAGGTACACAAATTCACATGCCAAGGGCCATAACTCCACATAAACTGCAAATGTACACATCTTCACATGCTGAAAATCATTTCTGCAAAGTTTCATGACCACAGTTGAAATACTCATTTTGGAGATACATTTTTGTACATTTAGTCCATGTGACAGACCGAATTTCATTACCAAAAAGGTGAACAGATCCAACAATGATTTTCGGTTAGCTTGATATCTCAGCAGTCTGAAAACGGTTGATGGACTTGTGGGTCACTTTGCCAAATGACCTTTTGGCGGCCATCTTTAAAGATGGCCGCCATTATTTTAAGCAATCATAAGCTTTGGGAAAACTTGAATTATTCCTCACTCAATAGGGCTATCGGCTTGCAATATGTCTTAAAATGTTCGTATTTCAACCCAATATATGTTCACATATACATAATGATATTATGATAAAGGAATTAGTTCGAATTTATTGATATTCTAAGAAAACTTTGATATTTTTCATTATTTTTTCTCTTGCAATTCTGATTTGGATTTGTATTTAGCCAGTTTTTGTTTGCTACATTCAGAGAATAATTCTAGGCATCCATAATATACATTACGTTGATAGATTTTAACTTCGAAGTCAAAAATTGGTCAGGAATATATGACAACTAATGCCTAAATTAAATAGATATTTTAGGGCATATGAATAGACCGTTTCCAACAATCTCAGGAAAAAAGATTTTTTTTATTCCATGGCTACTTTGTTGATACGATGCGTATATATATGCCTAGGTGTCCAGTACCGTGTCACAAGGGTGTTAAAGTGGTACCTGACCCCTAGCTGGATCCGGTCAGTTGTATGAGTTCATATGACATTATTTTCAAAAAAATGGTTATTGACAGGAAAACTTGAATAACTATTCAGCGAAACGGAAAATAAACATAAACATGACTCCAAATGATTGGAAAATAATTTGATATGAGTTTATACATTTATATTTTTGTTTATAAAGTTCCGAATATTACATTAAAAGTACATTATTTTAACGTTGTTTTCATATTCTTCTTTAATAATAGTAAAGCATGTAAGAATTCATACCTCCCACTGTTAAATTCTATTCGTTTCGCGCATTCACTAAGAAATGAAAATGTGAAAGCAGGAACGTATTCGAAGGGAAACAATAAGGGATAGAGGGGATACAAAATAAACACAATTATATATTAAATCAGTTGATTTTTGTCTAGTGTCTAGCTTACTACTTTTCTGACTCAGGTGGACCTTAGTAACCTTTAAATAACCGTTCTTAATAGAATTTGTAAAACTATACACACACTTTTAAAGCCTCCACAACCCTACCACAACCAAGGTTGTAATTGGTGACACGATGGTGCTGAGGAGTTAGTGCTCTTGACTACCAATCCGGAGGTCCCTGGTTCGAAATTTCATTGACCAGTGTTCAGTATTCCCACCAAACTACAGATGAACTGGTTGTTAACCGTGTGATATTCTCACGAGTATCGGTGCTATACGCTGGGCCCGTTGAAGAACCAAAAATAAATCTGTTCGGAAAGAGCTAGGGTATCCCATCCAGATTCCTTGTATCACACCACAGTCACTTCTACTTGCTGTCTCTTCAGCAAAGCACATGACCCCATATGGAATATTAAGAAGTTATCATTGACTGAAAGGTTTAAATAATTACAACTACAAATACAGCTACAAGGTGTCAACCACGGGGATATTTATCCTGCGAGTTATAAATGTTTTCAGCATCACCGACTACTAGCACCGACTACTAGCACCGACTAGTATCTCTGCCATGCCTGCAGGCACTACCTTTAGATGTGTGCATCCACAATTACATATGGGTATACTTTTCTTGTTGGGTTGGGTCATACGATATTGCTCCGTGATGTACATCCCAAAGATGAGCACACTTAGTCCTGAACTCATGGATAACTAGTATGTGTCGGCTACAGTCAATCCAGTTTTGTACATATTACGGATGGACAGCGCCATTCCTGACCATATAAATTATTAATGCATACCGGTACGACAGATGGGTACAGTAATTTGTAACCATACGAGATACATATTACAGATAGGTTCATTCGTTCCTGACCGTATTGGGTACATACTACACATGAATACAGATTTTCTTGACCACATATGATACTTAGTACACGTACTAACCATATGAGTACTAAAACATGCTATATGAAGGAACAACCATTCCTGACCATATGAAGTACATTCTACTGATAGGTACAATTGTTCCTGACCATATGGAGTTCATAGTAGATCGGTACAGCCATTCCTACCCATGTGTGGTACATTAATTCCCGGCCATATGGAGTCCATAGTACAGATGGGGACAGTCATTCCCAACCATATGTGGTACAGCCTACACATGGGTACATAGATTCCTGGTCATGTGGGGCACATATTATTTATAGGTATATCAATTCCTTATATGGAATCCGTAGTACAGACGGGTATTGGGTATACAACTATTCCTGACCATAACTATGTCATACATATTACATATGGGTACACCCATTACTGTCAATACTTGATACATACAGATACATACATACAGCCTTTCGTAACTATGCAGTTGGGCACGGGCATTCCTGACCATATGGTGTACATCATACAGAGGGATAGAATGAGTACAGCCATTCCTGACCATATGTGGTACATTCCTGGTCATATGGGTAACATAACATGTTACTAATAAAGGTAGGAACTTCCATTTATAATGTCTATATGAGGTACATTCTACTGATGGACACATTCATTCCTGATCTTATTGGGGGTACTATGGTCACAGTCATTTCTGATTTAATACTAGTAGGTGAATGTGCATGGTCATTCCTTACCATATTGGGCTTGTTATTTTATCGGTATAGTCATTCCTGGTCCTTAAAGTACACCATATTTCTAAGTAAACCATCCTTAACCCCATGGGGAATATTCCACCGATTAAATCCATCCATTTTCTTAATACAAATGTATATAGAAGAACCTTCCTTCGGAAATGCTTCTGTCCATTCCAGTCCCAATAAGGTATATGCTACTGCCTGTACATCATTTTCTCTCTCTATGGGAGTAAAGTCCACCACATAGAACATCCACTTTTGTTCCTATGGGGTACATTCTGCAGTCAAGTTCAGCTATCACATGTAGTGATAAGGGATAACGACCAATGACAGGAACAACACTTCCTCTCCTATTGGGTATCCCCACATCACTTTGTCTGTGCTTGTGTCATAGGCTATCCATATTCAACAGGCGAAGCTATACCTACAAGATCCTATGATGCGTCTTACTTCACGGTTTGCTGCTATTCCTGTCTCAATGAGGTACATGTAGATAAGTAATTCCCCGCCAGATTGGTTCCCTACAACCATTGGGTGCAACTACCACTGGTAACAGTTACCGAATAACATTAGGCATAGCAACTGCTAGTCTTACTGCTTTCCTACAACTAACGCCGGTCATCATTGTCATGAATACCTACAAAACAGTGTACATCTACTCCTAGCCCTGCAATCAAGGGGTATGACTCTTAATATAAACACTGGCCATGAATGTAGGAACAAATGACTTGCATCTCCGATACTAAAATTATATTGTATGTAAAAAGCACCCAGTTAAAGTCAATTTTCAGACATTCGACCATTCGACTGTACATTTACTCATTGAGTCTCACGTCAGTTATTACACTCGCTCGGCGGTGTTGGCTGCTGGCAGGCTTTTGACCCCCTCAGGTATCCATTTATACATTTGGGTAAGTGGGGAAGGTTGATTATTCTTGCTCAGAGAAATTAAGCAGTGGTCCAGGTGAGGATTGAACCGGGGACCTCTCGATCCCGAAGCATGCACCCTACATCTAGGCTCCCCACAGAAATCGTTATAATTCACGGAGCAGCTTTTAATCTTTTAAGTTAAACATGACTGTCAGTGATGGTAATCATATAGACCAAGAAGGTAAGTCTGATGATGCCAGATACAGAACCCTTCGCTTGAGATAATAATATAGTTCATTATGACTTCTCTAAAACGTACTTTTCAGAAGACAACATATAACTTAGGAACCTAAAATTTGGCATACATTTGTGTTGAATAAGAATGCAATTCGCTAATGATTCACTATTTAGGAAAGAAAGAATCAAAGATTAAGTTATACTGAAACACTCGGCCCATGGCGTGTATGATCCTGTACTAATAGCCGGACCCTCGCCTGCAAGACTTCTAGCTGGGGTCCGGTTTCATACCCATATCCTATTAGGCAAAGGATTCGATTTTCAGATACCTACACATGTAGAGATATGTGCATATGAACAAGCAAAGCAACTTTGAAATAATAAACCAAAATTAATGGTTGTTCCTGAGATTATTGGAAAAGATATATGCATGCGTCTTAAAAATATCCATTTAATTAGATATCAGTTGTCATATATTCCTGACCAATTTTTTACTTCAAAGTGAAAATCTATCAATGTAATGTATATTATGGATGCCTAGAATTACCCTCTAAATATAACAAACAAAAAATGGCTAAATACAAATCCCTATCGGAGTTGCAAGAGAAAAAATAATGAAAAAAGTGAAAAATATCGAAGTTTTCTTAGAATACCATAAATTTCGAAGTAATCACTTCATCATAATATTATACTGTATATGTCAGCAGATGTGGGGTTAAAATACGAACATTTTAAGACATATTGCAAGCCGATAGCGCTATTGAGTGAGGAATAATTCAAGTTTTCCCAAAGCTTATGATTGCTTAAAATAATGGCGGCCATCTTTAAAGATATCAAGCTGACCGAAAATCATTGTTGGATCTGTTCACCTCTTTGGTAATGAACCTTCAATTTTCAAGGCCTGGGACATGGACTAATTGTACACATGCTCAACTGTCTTTCCTTTAGCCTAACTACTGCCAGCCTAACTACCTTCCTGCAGGCTAAATGCCTTCACATCAGCCCAATTGCCTCCCCACCCATCTGCGTGTGACAACATCGAGAAAGGATGAAAAACAGTGTATGACATACCATAGTTATGGTCCAGGAGTGGATTGGCCATGTTTGGTGTATAACCTTCGGGAGGAGTATATCCTACACACACCACAAACGCTTCTACAAGTCAGAAATATAAAACTTTTATCAACTTTTAAAACACATAATTAAAATGTATGTTGTATATGTTATATAATAGATCAAGGGGTGTCATTAGATAAAGAATCTTAATGGTTGGTTTGATAATATTGTTCGGGATTTTTAGTACCATTTTATCATTTAGTGGCATTGAATGGCAAAATACATACAATTAATAAAGCAATTTGACACTTAAGACTGATTTCTCAAGGTCAAATTGTGACTTATTTGAAATTCAGACAAGTTACGGATCAAAGGAAATCTTTCGATATTCATGTACATGAAACTTATAAGATATTTAGGAGATGACGTTTTCCTGAACTGTACCAACTTACCCTTCCACAAGCAACTTCTCCACAAGTGGAGTGTCACATTTCAAGGAAGGGTATGACCGGAAAGCGAGGTTACAAGTCCAGTGCACTAACCACAGCTCTTAAAAAGTAGACCTTATTTTAAAATATATGTACATAACTTACCTATGCTTGAGTTTCTACTACTTCTAGGTTTGAATACGGATACATTTGGGAAGAATATTTTAAGCTGTGAGTACAGAAGAGATACATCCTTCCCTCGGAATATCTGCCAAAATACAAGCATGTTTTTACAACCAATTATAGTGTGCCAAGGATAGTGCCATGTTTACAAATATGAATAGGTTTGGTTAAATGATACAAAATTGGTTTTAAAATACTCAAGGTTATAGATATCGTCAGTTTTGTACTTAATTAAAGCATAACTGATAAATCGTGTACATCATTCTGATTAATCCACCTAAGTGGAGTATACCATATTTTCCCGCCTTTTTCATTATTGTGGACGCACTATAAATCCTTTTATCGGTCAACTCAATTCTCGATAATCATCCGTAAACATCCGTCATCTGATCAAATGATGTGAATAATGATAGCAATGTTGTAGTTACCTTAGCAACAAAAGTTCCTCCAGATTTTAAAACATGTGTAGTGATGTTTAAAGCCTGCAATAGAAAACAGAACATTAGTACACCGGTTCTGTAAAATAGCACCGGTGTAACAGACAAGTTTTTCCCCCAGTCAAATTTTTCCCCGGGGAAAAAATTGACTAGTCAGTTTTTTCCCCCGGGGAAGAAACTGACTGGTCAGTTTCCCCCCCCCCCCCCCTAGTCAGGTTTTTCCCCCCTACAGTTATATTTTTGTGATTGGGGAAAAAACTAACTAGTCACTTTTTTCCCTGGGGAAGAAACTGACTAGTCAATTTTTTCCCCCCTATAATGAAATATTTTGGGGAAGTTTTTTTAAAACTTTTTTTGTTGATTTATACCTCCTAGATTCTACTCTTTAACATTTTGTGATGGGGTTAATAACTAACTGGTAGTCTGAAATTGACAAGTCTGTTCTTTTTTCATGATTTGTCAGGAGGAGAAAATTACCTAGTTATATATCCCCCCCAACACGTTTATGACTCAACAAATGGGGGGGGCAATACTTTGACTAGTCTGCTCTTTCCCAAATGACGTGTAAATGAATGTCATGGGGGAAAGAATGGACTAGTCAGTTCTTTCCCCCAACCCAACTTGTTTATGACCCCCATCATACTTGTAAATGTCTGAACTGAGGGGGGAAGAAACTGACTAGTCCATTCTTTCCCCCATCATACTTGTAAATGTCTGAACAGAGGGGGGGTGAAGAAACGGACTAGTCGATTCTTTCCCCCCCTCATACTTGTAAATGTCTGAACAGAGGGGGAAGAAACTGACTAGTCAGTTCTTTCCCCCCATCATACTTGTAAATGTCTGAACAGAGGGGAGAAGAAATTGACTAGTCAGTTCTTTCCCCACCCTTCTTGTGAATGTCTGAACAGAGGGGGGAATAAATTGACTAGTCCTTTCTTTCCCCCCATCATACTTGTAAATGTCTGAACAGAGGGGAGAAGAAATTGACTAGTCAGTTCTTTCCCCCCACCCAACTTGTTTATGACCCCTATTATACTTGTAAATGTCTGAACTGAAGGGGGAAGAATTTGACTGGTCCTTCCTTTCCCCACCCTTCTTGTAAACGTCTGAACAGAGGGGGGAAGAAACTGACTAGTCCTTTCTTTCCCCCATCATACTTGTAAATGGCTGAACAGAGGGGGGGGGGGAAGGAACTGACTAGTCCTTTCTTTTCCCCATTCAACTTGTTTATTACTCATCTGAGGGGGGAGAAAATTGCGAAGAAAGTCGGGGGGAAAGAACTGACTAGTCAATATCTTCACCCCTCCCATAATTCATTAACTAGGGGTGAAAGAATGGACAAGCACCAATTATTTAACCTCATATTAGCCTTAAACGAAACAGAGATAGAATGGACAAGTCAATTTTTCTTCCTTCCAATCAGTCAAAAACAAGTCTGGGGGAAAGAACTGACTAGTCAATTTCTTCCCCCCTCTAATAAATCAATTATTCTTCACCAGAAAGAACAATTTCATAGGGGGAAAAAAAGGACTAAGGGGGAAAAAAAATAACTACCGGTAGTCAATTTTTTTCCCCCGGGGAAAAAGCTGACTAGTCAATTTTTTCCCCGGGGAAGAAACTGACTAGTCAATTTTTTCCCCGGAAAAAATAGAGGGGGGAAAAAACTGACTGCTACACCGGGGCGATTTCAATATTTTGAAACCGGTTAATTGTTGGTATGAAATCGAAACTGACCGGTTAATTGGCCGCCATATTGAAAATGGTGTTTTCTTTCATGATGACCATGTCAAGGTACTTTCAGCAGCAGAATTCATGTGTGTTTATTTTTTCAATCAAGGTATACCATACCAAAATAAGATTTATATATTAAATATGATCAAATACGGATTAATATATCACATGTTACCCAAACACACCCAGCTAGTTTGCTTATTTATGTGTTGATCAACACATTCAGGCATATAGTTGTGACAGATACATAGTATACACACAGTAACATACAATTGGCAGTGTAGGATGTGTATTGTTTTAGAACGATAAGCGGTTTTGCAAAATTGAAACCAGTTTTACCTTGCAATCAAATTGTATCCGATTAACTGAGTAATGGTTCCGTTCCAACTGTAAAACCACTAAATATTCATCAAATTTGAATTCCACAGACCATTAAATCCAATTCATTTCACACTCCAGTTCGGAGTTGGTTTCCTATGTATATTGGTAACTGGATTTGTTTTATAAAAGTTCCATAACAAAATGATACACATTTATGTGCTGGAAATAATATTCGGAACAATTTCTTTGGCATTCATTGTATTTATGAGGTATAGATTGATTTAATTATTGAACCTGAGTGCCAAAATCCCCACTCATATTGATAAATTACATAGAGGATTTATCACAAGTTGTCAATTGAAATAAACTTATATGAGTTTTGGAAGTTTTATTAAGCTAGCCTTAAAAAGACTCTGCAATATAAACGACCGCATAAAATGATGTCATTTTGGAGATTAAGTGACGTCATATGAACGTTATTCTACTGTAATATAGAGAATATATGTATTTGTTATACTAACCCGGATACAACCAAAGTCATGTGATATATGTGTATCTTACTGTTACAATATGATACTAATATACACAAAAAATAAGATCACCACATCAGAGCTACAGATAAGGTTTTAGTCAATTGGGTATTTTACCCCTGAGTTTCAATTCTGATTGGGTTTTGACAAATTTTAATTCGGTATTTAATAAAACTCAAAGGGTAAATAAGCTTTGATGTACTAGTTTTCACTATAACATCCTTTTCTATTTGGGTATTTCAAATTGTCTTTGCTTTTTCTTACTCCCTCCTCTCAAAATCTATTGGGTTTTTAAGAAAATTAATTGGGTAATTACCCCAATACGCAGCTTATCTGTAGCTCTGCCACATTGATACTGGATCTTGTTTTAGATTGTTGTGATTGTAAGGAAGTCTAATGTGTTGGTATGGAATAGGCTCCAATTCCACTATAGGTGCAATCTATTTGTTGTAATTGACCTTTCTGCCGATTTTGATTGACAGGTGGCGTTAGCCAATCAGATTGCAGCATTTGGGCAACGATTTATCGCCGCCATCTTGTTAGACAACCTGGACATTAGACAAGCTAAAATCAATGTAAATTGCGCAATATTCAATTAAGCCTTATTTCATTAATATTGAACACATGTTTAAAATTCTGGTATGTTTAAAAACTAGAGAACTTCAACTTTAATTTGGTAGCAATGTCATGAAAGTGAATTAATTTATTAAATCCATAAGGCCTCGGAAGTAGAAGCTATATATGTATATTTTGTCTCAAATATAGTCTGATTTAAAAGTTATATCATTGATATTTACATTAATCTAATTTGAAATAATTACATGTTGTGAAACTAGAAAGCTTCGTCTTTAATTTGATATGAATGT
The DNA here is from genome assembly GCA_947247005.1 of Spisula solida. Classification (NCBI taxonomy): domain Eukaryota; kingdom Metazoa; phylum Mollusca; class Bivalvia; order Venerida; family Mactridae; genus Spisula; species Spisula solida. The sequence continues at coordinate 37,728,322 of OX365957.1, read as the reverse complement.
TGTTAAAAAATATATACCATAGACTCGTGAAATTATTTTATTATTTGATATCATGCATGTTAATAGAATAAGGACACATAACCCCCAAATAACGAGAATGTGTGTATTTCCCATCAAAGATGATTGTGAAGTGTTTTAATAATATTGAACATTATGTTGTTTTGGTCTATGTAATAGTTAAAGCATTTTTCAGTTGATACCCTTGTGGTGCTAAATGCATTAAATCTCCAAAGCTTATAAAAAAATTGTTTTAAACATATGTAGGCTACTGTATGGTCCGGACAGCTATTGTAAATCATGATAGATATATACATGTACAAGTTTATTTCAAAGTATCTATATATCTGTCGGATATATACACATTACTACAAAACATTTATAGTAATTAACTGACCCCATACTGTTCCCCTCTCCTGGCGGAAACCGCTATGTGTCACATTGATTATTGACAATTAACAAGACACCGCGGTATATCACTGAACCCCGACTGATGTCCGATGTCCGATTTATTTCTTGTATAATGGTGCATATGAAATCTGTGTAGCACTTATTGCACTTGACCCGACAGTTTTAACGTTATGTTAGAAAACGATATTTTTTTACTTAATAACGCGTGATTGTACATTTTTTGTTGATATGCTGACTGTTAATGACATATCATGTATTACGTAGCGATGTGGGATTTGAAAGATTCACATTCATCTCTGTTAACGTAGCGCTAATTTTTTACGGAAGTTGCAATCAAATACAGCCTCAGTCGTAAGTAATCAACAAAATGTATGTCCCCGCCATAAGCGGTAGATCACACGGAAGACATCAATAAAAACCCGACGCAGAAAATCTTGCAGAGGTCTTGTAACTTTACTTAAATAATTTTTTACGCACATTTGATTTCAATTATTTATTAAACACACTATCATACGAACGTATACGGAAGATGAAATGCTATAGTGTATGGAAGATTCCATTATACCGTGTATATATAAATATATGTATTAACCCTTAATGATTTCTTTGTTACAATAAAGGGTGTATCTTTCAAGCCAGGTCATTCCCGATTGGCGCAAAAACTATACATAAATAGCTATTTAGATAAAAAGAAACATTCTGATTGAGCGGCAAAATTCCGCTTGTGACTGATTTAGTAACTGTTTACGTAAAATTCTTCGATTTGCAAGTTTTAAGTAGGCACATAATTATGTTTCACAAAATTTTCAAAACATTGACTAAAAGCGAAATATTTAACGGAATTGTATCAAGAGCATCACACGACATCTCCGTATTAGTCGCCATTTTAATGCAAGCTTGTCTTGCGTAGCAACAACGAATACCCGTAACTATAGGGGGCGTGGCTACGAAGCGTCTGCAGAAAGGTCAATTCCATTTCCCGTACATTGTAGTGATAAAAATACTTACAGCTAACAGAAGTTGTGCTTGAATATACTCATCAATATCATGTAATCCAGTCACTGAAATGTAAGTATAGCATTCCAATAAACGTAAAGCGTGACCAGTCTTAAAGAGCCAGTCAAAGAATACATCAAACTTGACTGATTAAACCAGAATAAGATGGCTAATTGTAATAGAGATTTACCATTTACATGGCAGACTGGGGTCTATTAAGACTGTTTTGGTTACTTTAGACAGGTGCTTGTTTAATTGATGAAAAAACTTATACTTAGGTTACAAATCACCCGAGTACTGTTATATCAAAGCACTTACGAAAACCTTAAACTTACCTCTAAATTTAAATTCTTAATTATTTTTTAAAACCTACATATTGGTGACAGATATTGTTTCAGAGTTCCTTGACTGAATATTAATTAGTATTGAACAACCCTTTATCACAACTTGTAGCTATTAAAAAGCTATAAAGAATTTAAATTTGAATGTAAGTTTACGATTGTCGTAAGTGCTTTGATAAAATAGTACCCCGGACACGTGTGTATCCGATGTGTACCTGACGTCTAGGCATCATGAGTAGCAATGCATTCCGGGAAATACTATGTCAAAAGAAACTTAAATTACTCTGTCTAATGTCTGTCCTGTCTCCAGCACCGATTAGCCCCAATCGGACGGCTATCAGATTGCATTTGTGACCCAGGTATTACTGTAAACCAATTTACTTTCACGAATACTATCTTTCGCCTTTTGCTGATCGTCGGCATATTCGCGAATACAAACTCGCATTTTTAAGTATCCGCAATGTCCATATTAATGTTTTTACCACTCGCAAATTCCACGAAATTAAATAGCGTGAACAAGTTTCTTGGTTTACAGTACATGTTCCTGGCACTTGTTTAATTGATGAGAATACTAAGACAGGTTGTAGACATACCATCAGGTGCTCCATCACACACAACTAAATCTGCTTGTTCACCTTCAAAATGACCGATAATCTCATGGGCAGTACTCGTCTGAAAATAGAGGTATGTAATCTATATAATATATATCACCATTATCTATATATAACAGGTATGTAATCTATATAATATATATCACCATTATCTATATATAACAGAGGTATGTTATCTATATAATATATATCACCATTATCTATATATAACAGAGGTATGTAATCTATATAATATATATCACCATTATCTATATATAATCTATATAATATACATCACCATTATCTATATATAACAGAGGTATGTTATCTATATATAACACTATCATACAAGCGAACGCCAGTAAGTAAGTAAGTACTATCATACAAAGTTATGCAATACTAGATTTTCATCCAAATCTTTCTCAACACTTATTATATAGCAGTATCATTTTTAATGACTTTGGTAAGTCACAGCCTAGGATCGAACCAGAGACCTCTCACACTTGTAGAGGATGTTCTACCACAAGGCTACATGTAGCTGATTGATATCTAGATTGTGGATTTTATTTTAGCACCCAGTACAAGGTTGTAGAGTGTTGTGTAGTATACAGTACATACCTTAGTTATATCTCCCTGTATCTGAATCACACCTGGTATTGGAGCCATTGCTTGTAAATCAACCGCTACAATCTTCACATCATCATTGTCTGTATTATCTCCCCTGTATATAACAATACACGTAATTATCAAGTAACAAGAGGGGGGGGGGGGTCATTATAGGTGACATACAGAAACATCAAATGGAAAAACATGTGATTATGCATGAGGCCAAAAATAAAATAGTGTTTGTGTCCCCTTCCCGACCCTGGCCAGATAGGGTTAGGTAGGTAGGTAAAATAAAAAAAATTGAAAACTATTCTTTTTTTAATTTTTGTTGTCAATATTTTTAGTTTTCGTACTCGCGTACCTGACTATTTTATAAAATAAAACTATTTCTATTTTGGGTAGGCAACTTTTTGCTTGGGTAGGTAGGGAAAGGGAAACAATGTTTTAATTTTAACCCAATTTGAGATATGAATATATATGCCAATGCGGTCCTCAGTAAAGACCATACATTATGCAATGCAAAAGCTAATGAATTTTCTGACTTTTGATGCCCCAGTGTGTCGATTATAACAGTATTCATCACAACAATAATAGAAAGAGGTGTAACTAGTACTTAAGTAGTACAAATCAGCAGCTCTTGCTCATCTGAGCATGTAAAACCAAGGATCACTCACCGCAGTTTTCTAGACAACACCTGACTCCAGCTACCTGGTGCAGCACATAAATCCACAACTTTCCTCACACCTAGAAGTGAAACAAAGATGTAAACTACTATTACATAGACCTGTAGGAATTCACCTGGGGTTAACTAGGTGATCTGACAGATCTCAAGGGTCATTTCAATATTAACAGAAAATCGGCTGCAGTCAGAAGGTTTAAAATAATAATGACTTTTCAAGGGTCAAAAGTTCAATTCAAATCTTATCAACTTGAAGATAAAATACATGTATGCAACCCTTGAAAATAAGTTGAAAATTGAAGTATTGTTACAACTCCTACCATTGAATATGTTATAATCTTCATTGATCTGTAATAGTTTAAACGCACTTCTTGCTCGCCAACCTTCCTCCTTGGCAAGTCTATAGTAGACATCACGTTTGTCCTTTGAGGATTTCCCCATGATTTCTCAACTACAAATACAAAAATATATCCATCTTATGTCATCACAAAAAGATAAACAAAGTATTTTTTTTACTTCCAACATAGATTTGAAATAATATTTATTCCATAAACACTAACTTCTCTTGAAAAATGTGCATGCAAGCATTACCTTGCAATATGGCGGAATTAGAGTGTTCGCTTGTCATGCAAGAAGTCACTTTTCAATCATCGGGTAGATTCTTGAAAATTTTATCCCACTTCTGACACCCATAAAAGTCACATTATCTCTCCCAAAACTTTTTTCCCGACCATCCAGTAAATAGTCTAAATAAAAAGAATTAGGATGTTTTTCACAAATGACCTATAATTGGTGACAGAATGTCAGCTACTGTTGAAATAGTTTGCCGAAAATCAAATTTAGTAAAATGTAAGGATGACAATTTCAATACTTACTTTGCAAGAGTTTCTCCCCTTAGACTCTAAATTATGCATAAATTTATTGTTAACATTTCGTTATTTTGTTTACAAACCAACTGGAGGCTTTATTTAATTTTCTTCCATCTTATGGTGTTTTCCACATTTGGGACTCAACTTAAATGCTCAAAATGCATCATTTTACAGATAAGTTTCCAAGTTATTGCTTTTTGAAAACAGCCATTTAAGGCATAATAGAAAATTATTTAGTAAAATCACTCACATGCTTTTATATACTTTTTACTCTTTTATTAACTCACACTGTACTGACGCGCACCTGCACACTTCTGCACATAATACCTGCAAGGGGGTGATGCAGTATCAATAGATAGATATTTTGGGAAAAAATAATCGCGAATATTGTACCCATTTGCTGCAGCTCTACTGGCATGCGTTATAATATATACCCTTAAAACCCCCTGAGGTCAATTTTGAGTTGAGCGGAACACCTCGCACAATGTTGCAAAATCAATTCAAGGAACACAAGTTTTATAGTAGAATGCTTATACATGTATGGTGAATAGAAATAGAAACAGGTTCAGAAATGGCCAAGTGCCCCAGCTTCCAAGGGGAGAATCGAACCAGGAGCTTGTTGGCTAACTAAATGACTACTCAGCCCTCAATAGCCCTATGCTAGGAAATGTCTCGCTTAAAAAAAATGCTAGGAAGCAGACGAACAGCGTGTTGCATAGACGTAGGAATGCGCTCAATAGCGCAATTTGGAAGCTGCTTGGTTAGGCAACAGGCTCCAGGACCTCTCCATTTGTGGTCAAAAGTGTTATCCACTAGACCTCCATACCGCTACATTGACAAAAATCATAGGATATTAAAGCAAAAACAGCAATATTTATAAAAATAGTAAAATGCTCTAAAAATAGCATCGCGAAATCATGTGACAATAAACTGAGAGTGCATTTAAAACATCTGGCTATCATTTTTTAAGCACAAAAAATACAAACATGTGAAAAAAATCACCTGGCATACGAAATAGTTTAATGTTAGTATGATATTGATTAATATAATCACGAAAACGTGTTCCTTACCTGTGGCCCAAATTGTCAGAGGAAATTTCTATATCCACACCGGTTATTGTAAACTTCCGGTGGGAGTGCTAACGAGGAAATTGTCAAAAGATGACAAATAAACGCAATTTTCTCAACGTTCCTGGTTGAAAACGTGTTTATTTGATATCTTCAGTATATAACAGGTATGTATGTCTATTTTGGCTGAAATATGCTTTTTACTACTTATCACAATTGGTCTCAAAAATGTATGAAAGATTGGGATGTTTTTTAATTTTTGAACATATGTGTACAATGACTGTCTTTCACTCTTTGTATAAACTTGTGTATGATAAAATTCTATTTTACTTTCTTACGCAATGATGTAACATGTTTGTATCACTAGCCGAAGGGAAGATTTTTCTGATCATTGTCTTTCGAAGCCGTACAGTAGTGGTTAAGCACTACATGGGCAGTGTCCTTGGTCTGATCCTGTTTTCGCGTACTATCAGTCATCCCGAAAATCGCATGTCAAATGGACAGGTCCGGAAGATTTTGATACAGTGCGCCGTTTTTCAATCGGGAATCGGTCTGACTGACCGACCTTTGTCCCCAACTGTCAAAATTAAAAATGGCGTTGTTAAACAACTTCGATGATGCGCAAGCACAACGTAAAAAGATTAATTTAACTGCGGTTGAATGCACAGAGTATAAAGAAATTGGAAAACACATACTTTCTTTGAAAATAGATGAAATAAAGCTGTTAGTTATATTAATAGACAAAATTTGCTTGTAAAAACACATTTATTGTTTTTTTCTTGTCTTTCTCTGACAGTTTTATATTAGAGTTTACTTCTCCTAGATCAGCTACCTCATAGGGTTAATGTCTCTGATCTAGCCAGCATTGTGTATTGAGGTTGCTTACTCCCGACCAGATTTAGTCCAAGGTCTTTGACGATGATCATTCCATTTCATCGTCAAAGCCGTTTGTTCTTTGAAACTTAACAGCTAGACGACTCAGTTTGAGTTGTGTTCGTTTTATGACCAAACGCACGTTTTCAACGAAATAAAATAATGTACTCAAATCATCATTGATTAATGGTGCACATAATTTTAATCCACCTTTGTGGAATATACCAAGTTTTCCCACCTTTCACATTATCCTGGGCACACCATAATGCTTTGGTAGCTGAGTGCTGAACTCACCCAGGCAGTAGACCCATTACTATGTCAGCTGGCCCGTAAACTGTTGATAATGCCAGGCAGTTCTGACTCAATTGAGTATATTTTCTCCAACTTTGGATTAATCCAAACAAACCTTAGGAACAAACTTGGGATACAAAAATGTTTTAAGTTATTTTTTTTTTACCGAATGCTCAAGAGGCAAAATTGAGCTGGAATGATAAAAACAAATGATTTAACTGTGCTAACTACACTTTTATATTCTACTGACTGTGTTTATTAAATTATACTTCAGAACTTACACCATGTAATGTTTGTTCTTACTTTTAACAAAATGTAAATGTGGTTTATCTTTGATTTAATAAATTGTAAGAAAATGTATTTCGTATTGCCTGATTACCCACTTAGCCAATTTTTGGGAGTATTGCCCAGCCCGGGAAATCACGGTCAATACTTTGCCAACCCTGAGGGCCATTTAAAACCAGGAATAAAGCCTTTCAGGTTATTGTCTTAAAATCATTTGATTTAAACACAATTCTTTGTTCATATTAATATTATATTTCACACATTTACATACATTATCAAAAGACAATTGTAAATATTTGACATTCAAGTATGGCACAATATTATTTCTAACATGATCAGTGTTCATATTATTGGTAAAAAGTTTGACTTCCTTTGTTTTTGGTTCAGCTGTTTTTGTAAGACATTACCTGACCAAATGTCCGTCCATTTTTGCCAAATTCAGGATGTCTGGACACTTGACTTTTACGTAATGGTTTTTTTTCTAGAATGAACTGCCCAAGTTCTTGACTTCATTTTTGAATTAAACATTTTCAGAGATGGAGACTGGAGAAAACAGTGAATGGTTGTATGAGTTACTGAATGAAGTACAGTTGGAACAATTTTTCTCCAAACTCCGAGATGATCTCCAAGTTACCAGGTAAATAGCTGATAACTAGTAAAATCACTTACTGTAAACCAACAAATCATTTCTTGCAATTTTATTTTTAAGCTTATGGAGTTCGCAGGTGGTATGAATCTGATTACGCAAAATCAAATACCCGCGTAGATGTGCTTAAGGAGGTACGCGCACCTTTTATCTAACGATCGAATTTTCCTTGAAACATCTTAAAATGACAGAACAGTCTTCTAGAACAACATTGAAATCATAAAAATGATATGTCACCAGGCTCGTTTTCGACATACATGGCTTTCTAATGACCTACCATTGTATTTTGGTCATTTTATCTATTTCCTGCATTTATGGCACCATTATGTTCTTTTTAAGATTATTACTGTATGAAACCACTTTTAAGCAATGCATGATATTTTGTGTGTTCAATGGTCATTCCTATTGACATTAGTCACAATTCCAGCTGCCTGGTGAACAAATTCAGTATTTGAACATGATAAATAGTTACCCCACCCACTTGCAAAAAAGTGTGATTTTTAAAAGATTTCAAATGAAGGTCAAAAAATACCCAACGATCGAAAATGATTTAAAATTGGCCCTAAGTTTAGTATCAAATAGAACACCAGTTTAGTCAAATAAAAAATAGGGGTCACCAGCCTTTTTTGGGAGCTGTGCATAAAAAAGCACTAATTATGAATAAATTTGCATAAAATTAACCTAATTTGCATATTGTAATGAAATAATTTTTTCTTAAAAATATTTCAAAGTGTGGCTACATCTTATAACTAAACCATGCACTACATATTATATATAAGCATATGCATTTGAACAATTGTAGGGACTTATTGTGAACCCATATTATTCACAATTTTGCCGTTCCCCACCCACTTTTTCATACAGGCAAAAAATAAAAAGTTAAAAATATCTAATTTTTGCGATAATATTTTGTTTATTTTCATTAATCAACATTCATATGCAATCATTGAAACTAAAATTCATGTTTGTTCTTATCTAATACGATTTTGAAATTTCGCGCATGCGCACAAGGCAGCTCGTACCTCCTTAACTAGCAAAACTTAAACAATTTCTCTTTTCGCAAATATGCCGGCCATCGGTAAAACACAATAATTTGTATTCACGAAATTAAATTGGTTTACATTAATTTTGGTATTTTTCAATGATTCCAAATTTTGTTTTTCTGCTTCTTCCATTATTCCAGACAATGTCACAGGTTCTATTTGACTCAGGAGTAGGGGTTTGACCCTTGAAATTTCTAAAAAGCCACATTTAGACCCTCAAGATTTTGGTTCGAAGAGTAATTTTCTGTAGAAATTATAGGTATTTTGCCTATAACATGTCAAAATTAAGTCATAAGTATCAGAATGACCCTTCAGATTCATTAGCTAGTGATCTGACTTTGCTATATTATTATACTATGTTTTCAGGATTGCCCATTTTGACTATGTCAAGGTGGAAGATTTGGAGAAGATCGGTATGGGTAAGCCAGCTGTACGCAGACTGTTAGATGCTATCAAACGAAAGAAAACTAATCTCAGAAAAAAAGGCATTTTTGAAAAGGTATGATTCATATCTTCTGACTTCGTCATGATTACACCCTTGATCCACTTTTACATCTCCATCAGTTATGCTTGTGTCGATGATTAAAGTGATTTTTGAAGACTCAATTTCAATATCAATCTCAAATTAATTTTCAAACTCTACTTAGGAGACATCTTTTACTTTAGCTGAGTTTAATAATTATATAATAATATAATAGTAATGGGAAATAAAACGAATTAATCCAATTACAGACCAAAAATGTGTTGGTTTTAAACACAACCCGGTACGCCGATGGATACAGACAGCTAATTGGAGATCTTTATCAATTTATCACACCTTCTAAGTGCCTTATCAGACCCCTAATGATGGGATTAACAGTCTGTTTGCATTGTAGCCAGAGGCAATTATCAATTGTTTATTGGTGTTGTCTGGACAGTACTTTAGATTGACTTTATACACACACAAAAAAATGTTAGCTTTGAGAAAAAAATTTCGGCACTTTAATTATTTTTTCGCAAAAACGGAAATGGCGAATACCAGCGGAAACCCTGGCGAGTATATGATTTTATTTTTGATGTTTAATGAAGTTGGGAAGTAAGATAAAGTGCAATACTGTGAAGGTCATTCTGTCAATGGACTTAAAAGGTTTTTCTTAAGTGTGGTTTACTGTTTTAATGAAACAATACATATGTGACACTGATGCCCACATGGGAAACCTAAAGTGTAGCCTTGTTAAATAAAGTCTTTACTTACTCACTTACTTACTTACTATCTCTTCATTTAGATTCTTCCGAAGGCTCCAGAAAAGACGATAACAAAGAAATCTGGCAGTAGTTCACCACGTTCCTCTGGTGGATACATGGACCAAGCTTTAACATGTTTGATTGCTGAAAACTCTCTCTTCCTCTATGGTAAACTTGGTAATGGCAGTTTTGGTGTGGTCAAGAAAGGCGACTGGACAACACCTTCTGGTCAAAAGGTGAGGTTCTTCATTATAAAGTTACTGGTTTTCAAAACACTATTTAATTTTCCAAAACTGCTTTTAGCTAGAGCTGTGTGTCTAGTGATAATCAGTGATTGACTGTCACCATGATTATCTGGGTTGGTAAAAAATAAAATATTGTTTGTTTCCCCTTCCCCAATCAAAAAGTCTCTTACCCAAAATATTTTTTGACCCTCTGAATTTTTTTTTTATATAAAGAACTCAGGTACGAGAGAAAGCAAAAATTACGGACAATAAAAAAATATTTTCCACAAAAAAACACATTTTACCTACCTACATACCCACTCCTAATTGGCCAGGGTGGGAGGGGGAAGCAAACAACATTTTATTTTTGGCCTTGGGCATGTGATGTTCCCCTGTGACATTCCCATGTCTCCCTTAAAAGGGGCCTGTTGCTTGCTGATGAACTAGTAAACTAGTGTCAGTTGATAACTTATTCCAGAAAAACTGATTTGAGAGGTCAAGTGAAAACTGTCAAAAGGCTGTCATTGAAATATCCTAAAAAGTGCTAAATGTTTTCATCAAACAGCATTCTAGATTGTACTTTGTTGAACTAATCTTTTTGGATTCTTGAAAAGCTATAATAACTCATAATAAAGATTTCCCAGTCCCGAAAGATTTGATGTTAAAAGAGTCGATTATATACTGATCTAGGGGGTGTTATGTTTTTCTGGTATATATATGTAAATACTGTAGCGCACAATCTATCCAAAGCCATACAAAAAACGGCAGGGTCTAGCCATCCACACAAGAGTCAGACATAGAACAAACCATTCACATTCCTAAATAATGGATATTTTAAGCATGCCGATATACTCACCCCGCAAGAAATGACACTCTGTGGACTTTGAATTCCTTGCATAATTAATCATAAAGGGAAGTAATTATAAATGATAACTACACTGAAGTGAAGTACGAGGAAACTTATGCTCTATCTGTACAATCAATCTCTATTTTAGAAACTGGTAGCAATAAAGATATTACGTAATGATGCATTAGCATTACCGGGAGCATTTGAAGATTTTGTGAAGGAGGTGAATGTAATGCATCATCTAGATCATCCACATCTGATACATTTGCACGGCATTGTCCTCTCTACACCTCTAATGATGGTACGTTTATCAATTCTATGATAAACTTTATTCTTCTTATCTATTTTGGATGTCAACTGCAGGAAATCCAAGCAAGTTCTGCTGCATACAATTCAAAGTCATGTGTTCAAAAAATCATTTCTGCATATGAATAATGATTATTGTTATGATAGCACCATTTTACTGGTGGGCTAAATGTTGATGTTGGAGTATACTGGTTAAAACATGAAGTATACAATGTATCATTATTCATGTTTAAAGTCTGTGGGTTCACGGTTCAGACCATAAATCACTTACCCTGAATTGAGACCCGATTGATCCAAGGCCAGCAATCCTCACCCATGTATTGGTATGCTGTAAAGAGTTTTGTACAGAATTGTTTAGTTAGTATGGATCTAACCATATAATATTTTGTAATTGCAGGTAACAGAGTTAGCTCCCTTGGGGGCACTGATTGATTATTTACGTAAAGAACAAGATCGTATACTCGTATCTCGGCTGTGTGATTATGCTGTACAGGTCTCACTTGGTATGAGTTATCTCGAATCTAAGAGATTTATACATCGTGACTTGGCTTGCAGGAATGTACTCCTCATGTCTAGTGAAAAGGTAATTTCTTGGATCTGACTTTCAAGAATTTCTCAGAATATTGAATGGTTTACAAATAGCATCCAAAATAAAATGTTCTACTTGGTACACAGCTTAAGCCTAGGTCCCACTGAGCATATATTGCCTTGGCGATGTACTCCCGTGTTCATTGGACATTGGGAACAGGTCCTATGTGGTCTAGGGGAAACTTCGGGGGAGTCATAGATAGTTTGTGATATAGGAAGGAATTGTAATGAATCAAGTGTTATCGGAAGAAATAGGGAGAACATCTTTGTAGAAGACATACACTCATTAAAAGTTATAAGTACACCAACATTGTACATAGCGATATATGCAAATAGTGTATACCATTTTACTTCTAGCTTGTAATATTACACAATATAGAACTACAAAATGTAGGATATCATGTTTCTTTGAAAAGTTATTATGTTTAAATATCTTAGGCATTGTAAGTAGTTAAGGTTTGAATGTCTCCGTTTCGTAGATGTGAGGTTTATTACTAAGCACATGCGTGTCGATCGGTCGGTTGGTAGAGTAAATGTTTTCCGATCAATGACTCCAGAACGGTTGGACCTAGAACCCCAAACTTTCAGTGGCGATTGTTTATCATCAATAGATGACCCCCATTAATTTTGAGGTTGCTATGGTTCAAAGGTCAAAATTACCGTGACCTTCGAATACACAACAGTTTCTGATCCACAACGTAAGAACGATGGGTCCTAAGATCGTACAACTTCACCGACAGGTAGTTGATCATCAGCAGAAGACTTCTACAAATTTGTAGGTCAATAGGTCAAAGGTCAAGGTTGGGATGGCTTTAAGTATACATCACTATTCGGGTGTCATGAGACAGGCATGTTTTACAAACACCTCTTGTTCTTTCTGTAATCGGAATTCTTTAGATTTTATGTTTTTAGGGGTTATGTATTGCTGGACAATGTGTAGTCAACATTTCAAGACATTGTACAATACACAGTGTTGTGCGCGTGCATTATTCTGAATTTAGAGAGTTCACGGTTCACTGCTTACACTAGAGTTGTCAACCGGAGTCCGGACATCCGAACGTTCGGATCCCGTTCCGAAGTTCGGATCCAAATTTTGTATTCGGACGTTCGTATAAAAACATGATTTTTTTGCTGAAATAAATAATCATAAAATATTATCTAAGTGTCGAACATACGGGGCACACTATAGACTACGTGGTCAAGGTGATGAAAGGTTTACCCATTATATAGTTACTACGCTTACAATATACTAGTACAAAGTGTCACTGCATACGACTTACATAGTGTATGTATAATGGGATTAAATCATTAAAAGTCAATGCTGAATAGATCACTTGATCATTAAAAATAATTTTCGCACCTTCGTGGATTATTATAATTATCGCTCATCGATGTTACTAAATCCGATGCCGCGGGCGCTAGTAAATTAGCGACTGTCTATGGGATCAGTTCGACACAGTATCCCAGTACATACCGTGCACTTGATGAGATGCATAAAATTCGATTTTTTTAATTCAAAGTCGTTATTAGGTAAAGAACCACCAAATGCCTACGCGGACCAAATGGTGATACACTCAAGTAGTCCTTAAAAAAACTTTGGCTTGCCTGTAAATGGGGATATTTCTTGACAAGAGTGAACTAGAGTGATGAAATTGAGTTTAAATGCATTGTAAATATGTATGTTATGTAGTGAAACAGGAAAATCTGGAATATCTTGGTATTCTTACATTGATACCAAAGTGAAAGTAGGATAGGGTAAAACCCGGATTGAATCAGTCCGGACATGTGTAAAAATAGGTAGACAATGTTTGATGGCCAAAATTTTTCTTAGAAGATACATGACCCCCCTTTTTTATAGTATTATTTTGAAGCTTAAAGGTACTTCTTTAAAATGATATATGTCTTCCTGCTGGCCATAGACTAAAAGATGCAAACATTTTGGGCCTACTATTGTAACTTTACATTGAACTAAAGAGCAAATTTATTTGGTGGTTTCTAACCTAAATATTAATAGTTTTAAATGACATAAACACGCTTATCAATCAGTACACGTAAAGTAATCGCGTCATCTAAAACTGTCAATTTCAGCATAATTTATGCACTGACCAAGTTACACGCGAGAGGTAAACCAATTACCGATCACGTGTACAAATTGTGTAGTGAGCGATATGACGTAATAGAGATTTTAAAACTTTGAAGGTAAACAATTCAATTTAATACGGCATGTGCGTAAAATAATGTGGATTCGGTTTGAGAGTTGTATTTAATAGCATTAAATACTAGACTCGTGGATTGTACGCATTTTTGTATCTAATCAACGATTTTAATTAAATAATCGTAAGTATTATATCGAAGAAAATGCGCGGCTACGAGTAAATCTAATTTCATGCGAAAAACGACATCAATTTAAGATTTCCGTGATTATTTACACTCAAAAGTCAATGAACGACATTCTAAAACTATTGACCTCCACAGAGCGGCAGTTTTTTCTGTCTCCGCCGGATGCATATCGCTCTACGGAGGATATACTAAAGTCGCGAAAACTGGTTACGATGGAAAAGTATTTATCAAAAAGCAATGTTACGATTGATCCGAACGTTCGGATCTATCCGGATGTCTGATTCGGACATCCGGATGCTTGATTCGGTCGATTATGACAACCCTAGCTTACACCAAGCCAAATACAAATATTCAATTATCGGATATTGTTGTTATACTACTAGCATTAACACATGCAAAAAATGAACAAGCTAACATGTATAATAAAAAAGATACAGGCGTAACAAGTTCGTGTACTTATAACATTTAATGAGTGTATGTTGTTGTGTCTAAAACCGTTATATATTTATTATATTTTGTATTTTCATATTAAAGTACCGGTGACTTGCCAGATATCAGAATTCTGCTTGTGACTTCTCATACCGACCAATATTGTAATTAAGAAATTATTACATGTACCGGTACATATGAATCTCCATATTTTTGCACTATAGGTTAAGATTGGTGACTTTGGTTTGATGCGGGCATTACCGAGTCAAGAAGACCACTATGTGATGCAAGAACATAAGAAAGTGCCTTTTGCTTGGTATGTTACTATATTCTATTTATTATATAAACGTAGTTAGGCTGGTACGTCATTAAATCCTGCTATGCACATCATTGATTTTTCTTGAACAAAATGAAACAGCCTGTGTCCATAAAAGTGGGAAATTTCAGCGTGGCAATTCGCAAAATTGGGAATTATTAAAAAAGATTGTATTGATTTTTAATTGTTCATATTTTGCTTTTTTTCTACTGTCTAAATTTAAGTCATATGTAGGAACGACTTTTGCCAGTTTGAAAATCTATTGTTTTGACTTAAAAACAGCAACTCCCTTTGGGAGCCGCAAATATTGGCCGTTGTACAGAGGTTGTTGCTCTACAGACGTTAAATTTAAAGTCAACATTGGCTTAGGAAAATATTGAATGTGTTGTTATAGAGAGGTTTTTGCTCTACAGAGGGCTACTCTGTAGAGGTTGTACTGTATTTAGTTGAAAAGGATAATCCCATACATACATCTTTGTGTCATGGATAATACACCAACTTGTTTGTTTCTAGGTGTGCTCCAGAAAGTCTGAAGTCTCGACAGTTCTCACATGCTAGCGATGCTTGGATGTATGGTGTTACATTATGGGAAATGTTTACATTTGGCCAGGAACCTTGGCTTGGATATAACGGATCACAAGTAAATAAATAACCTCAGTTGTATATGTCGTCATTGGTGACAAGCAATTTCTCATCAACACATTTATACTCGGCCATACTTATCCAGGGCTTTCACTAGACTCCATAAGTGAAGAGATTATTGACTCGTCATTTTTGAGAGTCAGCAAAATATTGCTAGAAATGAGTATTATAAATATTGCAAATTTTACTATTAGCCTAAAGTCAGTCAAAACTGGCCATTCTGTCAAATATGAGAGTCACTATGCAGTTTTGAGAGCAAAATAAAGCAAAAATGTCACTTGTAATCCTTTTTCTGTCTCCATTTGGAGATTGAGATGCAGGTTAAGTAAAACAGATACCGGTATGTCCATTTTGCTGTGCTCACATTATATCTTAGGGCCCAAAACCTTAAGGTCCGCCTAACAAGTTTTGTTGATGAATCGTTTCCAATTAATGTGCAGTTATATTAACTGACCACCAGTCTCAGTTTATCATAATTTACTAATACTATGTTCTAGATTTTACACAAGATTGATGTAGAAGATGAAAGGTTAACTAAACCTGATCTTTGTCCTACCGAGATATATCAACTGATGTCACAATGTTGGTCACATAAACCTGCTGACCGGCCATCATTCGCTGCACTCAAAGACTTTCTCTGTGAGGTAAGTGTCATCAAAATGTACTATGTTTTTTACTCGTTTTATTGTGTATGTAAAGCCTAGGTCCCACTGAGCATTTTTTGCCTCGGCAATGTACTAATTAATGAGCTCTAAGGACATTGGAAACAGGTTTCTCGTGGTCTAGAGGAAGCTTCAGGGAAGTCATGAGACAGTTTGATATCGGAAGCAATTTGATGATCGGGTGGTATCGGTATTTCTATTGATTGGTAGATTTTGAGAGATTCCCTTGGACAAAAAGTTGAATTTTTTGGGTCGGCAATTTGTCACTTTACATTGAGGTAAAGGGCAAATTTATTAGGTTGTTTTGAACCTAAAGGGCTCATACAAATTTGAAATCTGCATCACAATGTACATCTTTTGAGCACATATTTATTAAAATTAGAAAAGGTCAAAAAGTTGGAAAACCTTAATCTTCTAAGCCATCAAAATTAGCCCTTACCTGTTACAGTCTTAACAAGTTCAGAAATTCATGAAATGTGGCTGCTTAAAGCAGTGACTATTTCATACATATGTTTAAAATATGGATTTTTAAACAAAATATAATGGCTGCTTAATATGGGTGACTGTTAAATTCAGGTTTTCACTAACATTGGAGTGCCTGTACTGTGAATTAATGGTTAACTCAGGTCTTCACTAACACAGGGTGACTGTACTGTGAATTGTCTTAATATTCCTTTACATATTGTACATGTTACGATGTATGTTGTTTTATTAAAACTAACACAATAAGGTTATAATTAGCCACTATTTATTACTTTTAGTATAATACTAACTTAATCACTAGTTTCTTTAACCCTTTACAACATAAGCATGGGTGAAAGTTTTCAGGATTAATTTGAGTGTCCAAGGATTATCTGTTGCCTTTCTTCTTCCTAAGTGAATCAAAACAATTTCTGGATTTCAAGATTTGCAAACTTTCCATCTTTCACCCATGCATACTTATACTTATAACTAATCCATTGTTAGCCAAATTAATTTATCCTGCCAATAATACCATGAGCCGTGGTTAGATCACTAGCCGTGGTCAATGCGCTAGTTGTTTATATTCTACTAGTTATATCAGGATAAGGAATCATTATGGTAAAGGCATTAGGGAACTATGCAGTAGAAGAACTCTGTTGTTATACCTCCCCCCCCCAACATATTGACACACACATATCTGATTAATGGTAGTCACTCCACATTGATAGTATAGCAATAGAGCCCACAAGTCCAAGGTATATAAAAATGGTACCTGTATTTCCCTTGCCCTGTACTCTGCATTAGAGAGAGGAAACTGGCTTCTTTTGTACTGTTGTGTTGACAAATTTCATCAGGAATTCAGTTTCTAGATATAAGTTATTTCATAATTGACATAAATTGTTATAAACTGATTGATCTTGTACTGTTGTCAAGATATGAGACCGTTGAGTCTAAAATGTATGTACTATGTATTTTTGTGTTATTCTTGGCTTTAACTGTTTTGCCTTCTTTTTCTTATCTGTCCGCCTCATAGACAGATGACAAACTTAAGGTACACTTCATTATAAGTACTTTATTCATATAATAATTATTCACACCTTTTTCGTTTTAGCCACATGTCTGTTTCCCTTTCAGTCTTATCTATCAGGGGTCCTACAATTCCAAAATAATCCGGAAATCCGGATATCCTGCTTTATGAAGAATTGTCTTTTCTGCACAAAATAAAAGTTATTTGATGAAAAAAATCAAAGAATTGACAAAGTTATGGTCATTTGAAGTTCCATAATCTTAATTTTAACAATAAAAAAAACCATGTTTTAAACGTAGTTTAGGTGTAGGGATGTGTGCGAATGGCACCCAAAAACAGACTTGCCCCTTGTTTTCAGGATTGGGCATTATGCTTCAGTAGAACCCCTGATCAATGTGTTAGGAATAAACTAGTAAATTATATATTATCATATGATTATCAGATCACCCAAATACAGACTTGTCAATAGATTTGAATCAGACATATTTCAGTTGCCTTATCCTATTTGTTTGCAGCCAAAGCATGTTAATATTATAAGTGCATGTCTCACTGTTGAAATGGTCGGTTAGTTATATTCTGGCTTGATGCTATGTTTCAGTTCATTTAGGCACCCTGGTACTGTTTTATCTTACCAAAATCGTAAATGTACGATCAAATTTGAATTCTTTATAACTTGTTTACAAACGGATAAATGGAGCAGCAATACTAGTAAGGATTCAGTTAAAGAACTCCTTAGACATCAAACTGCAGTTGTTGAAGAATCATAAAGAATTTAAGTTTGACTTGTAACTTTTAAGAATTTCATGAGTGGTTTGATAAATAAGTAGCCCAGTCTGTACATATATTATGTTATGTCTCATAGCCTATCTTCTTCCTGCTATATTATATTGATCTGGTTATGACCCAAAGTACTAATGCGTTCAGTTACTGCTAAGGATGAACAGTGGTCAAGGAAGATATGGTCCAATTATTCCAATTTTCTTAAATCTATTCCTTCATATGTTCTTCTTTCTATCTTGTTTCTTTCATTCTATGTTTGTGTACTATCTTCCTGTCTTCCATCTGGATGCTCATATACAATGTCATAATACAAATATAGCATCTTGTTTGATAATGATAGTAATAACAATAACAACTTTATTTATTTTGCATTTATTTACATATTTGACAGTAAATTTCAATCTTCAATATGGTCCACTAGAAACATTATAAAATATATTTTCCAGATCAGCCATTGTACAAGGTGTTAAAAGGTTTGTTCTCAATGCTTAAGTTTCAGTAGTTTATTTTTATGGCTTCAGAAGAATGTAACATTTTCAGTTTTAATTCAGAGGGTTCTATCAATGCTCTAAAATTTGGAGCATTAAATGAAGCTATTATAGTAAGAAATTAAAATTGTACATTGCGTACAAAGCCCAGATAAACTTTAGCATGAATTTAAATTTTGAGAACAAACTTTTTTAACACCCTGTATATTTTTATCAGGCCACAATCTCCCAAAGTGTCACAACTTGAGAAAACTCTCAGCTCAAATATTATCATATACAGTTGAGTTAATCTCCATGGGAGACTGGACCCAAAATTGTTATCACTAAACAGAAACTTTGTTTCTGGTTTATTACAGTATAACTTCAAGAGCTCTAACTTCAGATTTGTCTTAAACTCAGACTCTGATTTGAGCAAAATCTCAAGTTGAGATGAGATTTCTATCTGAGATGCTTTGGGAGATCGGGGCCTAACTTTGTTCATATTTACTTGTAGATTCGACCAATGGATGTTAAAGTATTACAAGATTTCAGTGAGGACGGACGATTGTTTATAGAAGAAGGTGATCATATAACTGTGATAGAGGGAAGGTAAGGTGTAGGTTATCTTCTCTTGGACATCAGATAATAATAATTACGACTTTAGTTAAAGAGGTAACACAGTTGGGCAAGCCCAGTCTTAAATGTGTTGCCAAGAAATTCTCACTGAAAATTAAATATTTCATTATAATCCGTATATTTCGACATGTTAACATTTTCAGGACCATAGCCAATATTTTTTGTCCTTGCTGATGATACTTTCATGCAGACAAAAAGGTGAACAAATTTGTACTTGGTAAAAATTCAACTTAATTGAGTTTGCCTTACTGATAGACTTTTGTGGATAACACGATAAATTTGAATGTTTGGTTCCAGACCTGATTGCTACTGGTGGAAAGGTCAGAACAAACGAACGCATGCTGTCGGTTTATTTCCACGGCATCTGGTCAACACACAGCGACGACTTGGTGGTACAGACATAAGTAAACCTTTAAAGAACAGTTTTATTCACACTGGTCATGGTGACCCAGGCGGCAAGTCTTGGGGAAACCCAGATACCATAGATGAGTATGTATAGATTATTTACAGTAACTATGTTTATTATTAAAGTTATCTATCTTGTACTTCAATCTGTTGATACTGTAAAATCACAAAACTTGTTGCGATTTTCAAAATTTTGCGGATTTCTTATTCTTTAGTAGGTTACGAGGTTAAATGTACGCAAGTTTTAAACTTCAGAAAGAGTTACGAAGATAAATTTTCTCGAATTCACCAATTTCGCAAATATAGCGAAAATCAATCCATTGCGAACATCTGTGATTATACGGTTGTGAAACAAATTCTGGCTCCCAGAAAGTTTTAGCAGATTTGTCAGTCGTTCAGCCTGACCCATACCGCCACTAAATGTTTATTAAATGAATAGTGTTATAAAGCTAAATACTGTAAAAGCTCAAATCTTTGCAAGAGTAGGTCAAAGGTCACAGTGACCTTAAATATATGACTTTTTGGCTGTCATTAGGGGCATACATTTTTTTCCGTATTACCATATGGCTAAAACTATATCATTGTCGTTGTTTTTCAGAGTATATTTACGTAATCCAATGGAACCTCCAGATTTACACGGGCCAGCCCCACTTCCAGATTCACCTGAAATCATGCTGCATGAAAAATTGAAAAGTGAGTTAACATACTCAGGCTTTCCTTGGTCAGTAAAAGTCTGGGAAAATGTCAGTGAAAACTTTCCAGGAATTGTCTAGGAATTTTACATTTGATCAGTGTATTTTTCACCAATGCAAATGATGGTCTTTGCTAACAGTTGTGAACCATATCAGTAGAAATTGCTTCTTGCCATCTTTCAAATTGGCTGAAATTATAAACTGTTGAAAAAACATTTTTTGTCACTAAATATTTCGCCTGCAGAAATTACTTAATTTACTGGCTATACAGTGGCATTTTGGGATTGGTATTTGATTGACAATTATATCAAAACTTTTTGTTTCTTTTTTTGCATTTTGAATGATTGCAAATTGACTGTACTTACTAATTTGAATTGTTAATTTTCAGAGCCATTTGGTTATGCAACCAGCCGACAATTCAACTACTCTAAATTTCAAAATGAATCTACTAATGATGAACCACAATATACAAGGGCACACAAAGTGTCAAATGCCAGTCAAGACTCTCGTGACCTTGAAAGGTCATGGCCAACGCAGTCAGGTCATTCTAAAGTGTATCGCAAGGAAAGTAATGAGAAACCACTGATAGACCTAAGTGATGAGATTGACACTACGTTAGCAGTGTCGACGTCAACCAGAAAAACAACACCAAGTGATATATCCTCTTTGTTTGATAGTTTAATTTCACCCAGTTCATCTCAATATGGCAATTTAGAGCTCCCTCAGCCCCTAGTGAAAGACTCGGATAGCCCCCGTGACCCTTTTGAAATAAATACAGCTTTAGTGTACAGTAAACCTGTGAAACCTGTCGAAGCAGACGTAAAAGTAAAACGGACACCTCCGCCTAGACCGAAACCTATTGTGTATCGGAGAACAACGTCACAAGATAGCCATCATAGTGTAGACAGTTGGCAGAGCTTTTCCCCTCCTAAATGTACTGGTATAAAACTCCCACCTGAGTATAAAAAACGTGAAACTAGTGGTTCTTCAGATAGTGTTAGTGTTCATTCGGCGTACGCCGTGCCACCTGCTAAAGTAGAAAACAGGGATAGAAAAGCATATCATTCGGCTAACAACAGTCCACAAATGCCATCAACTCCGACAAAAAGTCAGTCAACAAAAGCAGCTCTTGAGGAATTATTTTCTAAGGGAAAGACTGTTGTGGTGGCAAAAAATGTGTTGAAAAATCAAAATGGTCCACCACCTCAAAATGTGTCCGACATCAGTGCAGGTAGTCAAACTAAAAATGTGGATAAGGCATTTGATTGGTTGAATGATGCTTTAAATAACTTCTCTCTAACCAAAGCTGGAAAAGCCGGATCTGATCCATCGTTATCAGCTACAGGAACTCCGTTTTACGATCAAGTTCCGAATGAATCGTATAGTCCGCCTGTACGACCTAAAACATATCAACCTGTGTCTACTGCTGCTGGCCAGTACCCGGTACAATACTGTGAAGTTCCTCACGAGGACGATACTAACATGAATCATTCTAGTACATCATTTATTCCAAGATATGATGATGTACCTAAATTTGATGATCCTAATGATGTAAAATTACCCATACAGAAAGATATTTATTCACCTCAGAGTACAGCATCGACATACTCAGACTGGGACGATTTTGACTCAGATTTTGACGATGACAATGACGATGAACAAACTATTACTGGTGCATCTGCTAAAAATGGAACTAGATCTTCACCCCCACCTCTCCCACCTAGAGATTATAGTAGTATAGGACATGGTTCATCATCTGATCGAGGCAGTATGGAGAGAGAAAAGAAAGTCACCAAGCCGCATATATTTCCTATAGTTCAAGATGGACAACAGTTAAGTCATACACATTATTTTCTTATTCCTGCAAAAGGTGAAGAGGATGAAGACTTACAGGGTAGAACTGCCACTCGATCGACAGCTGAAGTGCGACCGTTTTCTATAGATGGCGCTCAAGTACAGTCTGATTCAACTCACAGAACTTATGGTCATGATTATCATAATTTACACAACTTGCAAGTATTACCGCGAGAAATGTGCCAAGATCCGAAATCCAAGAATTCTCGATCAGCAGAAGACTTATATCGTAGTAAGTCATCGTCTAGGCAACGAGTCGGCCAAAGTCAGGAATGGAACTGTAGCGAGGCGGATGTGTCGCAATCTTATCCGAATGCTAGTCGAAGGAGTCAGTATAACAGATCACATTCACATAATCCAGTAACGGCGCCGGCAGACGTCAATTGGCAGCCGGAGAAAATAACGGCACTTCATCAATCAGTAATCGGTTTAACTGACGAGGAATGTCATGCTGCATTGTGTCATTGTAATGGTCGTGTTGATAAAGCAATAAAACATCTAAAGATTGAGCAGCTATTTCGTATCGGACTGGCAACACGTGAACATTGTTACCGTCGTCTAATGGACTCTGGCTGGGACCTGGAGTCAGCGTATCGGTCCATGTATGAGGAGTATAGATCTGGTAAAAAAGTCTCGATGGAAAGTGCTGTATGATGCTACATGCGTATTTGTTATGAACCCCAAGTGCTGTAATACCTTATCAGTTTATTATAAAAGTGGTGCATATTCTCTATTTTTGATTTCTGTTTCAAACTTGTCTTTAAAATATTTGTCTTTTGATGGCTCTTTTCAATATATCAGTCACCTTTTACTACCCTATTGAATAACAAAATATTATTTTTTCTGAATTTATTCTTTAAGCAATATATTTATCTGGGAATGTTTTTAGCTACATTTAGAACAGCTTAATATGCTCACTTCATTTGATGCCAAATGTTAGTTTTCCTGTAAAATCATTAATTTTCAGTAGGTATTAAATTTCAAGGTTTTAGGACAAAATGATAATATTGTGGTGTTCTATATTCATGGATTTCAATAGTCAATTGAAACTGTCCAAAGCGTATTTCTGAGGTCAAATAATCGTTAGGATTCGATTTTTCATCCTCAAAATCCATGAATTTTAAGAAAATTAATGCTGCAAAAATGATTAATGACTTAACAGTATTTTTTAAAGAAAAATGGGCCGCATTTGTTTTGGATTTGTTGATATTATTTGTTATAGTATTATGTTTGTATTACTGAATTTAGAGACAATTGGTTTGTCCTTTGTTGGCCACAGGGATTAAATGTGTGCAGCAAATAACTATTAGAGATTTTGTTGTTGTTAGAAGTTTGCCATAAACAGCGCTCAGATGTTATTTCCAATCAAATATGGCTCAGGCTTTTAACTAAATCTTTAAATAAATCCAAATTTATTATCTATTGTTTGGTAATATTTTGCATAATATTTATGCAAAAAGTGCTAGAATTGTTTATCTGCCCATGAATGCAACATTTTCTCTCATTTTTTAAAACTTTCCATTTTCATACTGCATTGTCTCCCCTGTGATTTTTTATAAAGAAACTTGAGCTGTGCTCAACTCCACCTGACTAGATACGTAGCAAAAGAAAAGTGTTTCTTTTAAGTACATTGTATAAACTTATGTTGGAAAGGCCAGTATGAATGAATATGGATTATCATTAAAATATTTCTGGAGGTAAAAGGAGACAAGGTGGACAGAATATATTTTCGTTTCTGTCTTAGATTTGGATAGATATGTCTTGTTTTAGTAAGTTTTAAACATTTCAACAACCAAATTGTCTGAAAACTGGAGGCATGATTTCACGTTAAGTATCTATTACAACATGTTTGTTCAGTATACCTAATAGTCAGATTATTCTATAGTTAAGTACAAGAACATGCATAACCTAGATATTTACTTTTACGTGTACCGGCTTTGTTATAGAAACACCCTAAGTACTGTTTTATCAAAGCACATACAGAAAATCGTAAACTTACGAATAAGTTTAAATTCTTTATAATTTGTTTACAGTAATATATTGTGGTAAATGGAGCTGCAATACAAATATGGATTCAGATGCTCAACTCCTACAAATTTGCAGGTGTTTAAATAAAAATAATTTGAATTTGAGCGTTGCAAAGATTTTTGTAAGTGCTTTGATAAAACATTTCACCAGCGTATAATTAAGGAGTTTGATACTAGTCCCTGTGGTTTTTAATTGTACATGTATGGTTGTATATTTGTTGCTTTTATACACATTTTGTATATGTTTGTTACACAATAATTCTACACTGTTTGGATTTGTTAGGTCGGGTTGTATAATAAATATTAATGATTAACTCCCATTTGGAATGTGGGAGTACATGGCTTTAGTACATGATAGTCGGTCAGTTTGTTGGTTGTTGGACGGAATTGTTTCCAATTAATAATGAGAGAAGAGTTTAGCATATGATCCTCACACTAAGTACACAAGTTGGTCATGGTCTGTAGATACCCTCGATTGACCTTGAGGTCAGTAGGTCAAAGGACAAGGTTCCTGTGACATAAACAGTACAACGCTTTCCAATTACCAATAACTGTAACTTAATCTGGGGTGGTATTCAATATTGATCTTATTTAATTTGAGAATAAAAATAGCCAATCATATCGCCTTGTACTGACCAAGAGTTTTATATGGTGTGATCTGATTGGTTGTCCTTTTCCTTAAGTCAAATAAGATCAATATTGAATACCACCTCAGGATGCTGAAACTTGGTATGCAGGTTAGCCATTACCAGGTTGTTAGTTGAAAGGTCAAGGTCATTGTGGTCAAGGTCACTGTGGTCAAGGTCACTGTGACCTTGAACGTAAGATTATTTAGCTGCCATATGGGGCGTACATGTTTCTCTTGTAATCCTATTATTGGATTGTAATAATTTGGACATTGGCTGCTGTTAAAATACTATAAATACTGATAGATAATGTTTTCTATATGTTTTGCAAATTAGATAAGTGTTGTGTTTTGTGACAAAATTATTGAAATTAACTGTGATAGTATGCATTAAATATTGTACAATGATGTAGGTATGACTTCAGTATCTGCAGTATGCAGTTGTACAGTGCGATATTTCTACATGTAACTCTTTAGATCTGTAACTGTGCATTTTCACCATTTTCCAAGTTCTTCTAGGTCTAATGTTTTGTAAAATTATCGTCATGAATTTCTGATTTTGGAAAATAAGCATTGTGAATTTTAAATTGGGAAAATTAGCTTTGTGCATTTCTAGATCGTTGGAACTTAAAATTTGTTGTAATATGACTTAGTACAAAATCTTGACATTTAAAATCTCTTTAGGACTTAATACAGAAAGCTATAATATATATGTTGCCATACATTGTTTGCCAAGTTGTGATTTTTCTGTGTTTGTAGCTCAGGAGGAGATTGTCTCCCTTTTTAAATGTTTACAAATTCACTCCCTTTGCTAATTGTGTTCCTATAGTAACCATGTAAGAAGGCTTAAACATGGGGAGATAATTTTTTTTAAAAAGGGAGACACAATCAATGTGAGTTTACTTTAGAATTCAAATTGATATATACAGAATATCACTGCAGTGTGTTGATACGTTGGGCTGTATTACCTAGAGTTGCTTGGGTAATGTCGTATCTCGCGAGATTTTTGTATTCAGCCTGAAGCCATGTATTTTATAAGCAGTGCTATATGGATGTAAATCTATGGATGTACATATTTGGATGAAGATATATTCCGAGAGAGATAACAGAAGTCATGCCACTAGTATGTGATACCCATGAACAATGTAGCCAGTAATTAGTAGATCTGTTTAGTGACATTATTTATAAAGAAGATGTTAAAGTGTATTTTCTATGCATACAATAATTTATATGTTAGTAAACAGGTTGTATTGTGTTTATGTGAATCAGCTAAAGAAATTGAATTATTTAACTTGTTGTGAAATCATATTTTCATATGCTTCTACACCTGGATACTGTTTTATCGAAGCACTTACGGAAATATAAAAGTTATGCTCAAATTTAAATTCTTTATAATTCTTTACCAGGTGTAAATTGTAGGAAACGGATTCTGTAATATTGATAATGTTTCCTTCAAAGAATTTCTTGAAACCATCTATGTCCATATTGTGTAGTTGTTAGAAAATTATAAAGAATTTAAATCAGAAAGTAAGTTTAATATTTGCGTAAGTTCTTTGATAAAACGGTACCCTGGTGTGAATTTCTTGTATGAAATATTTGAGCATGTATATTGAGAATTTTCTAGAGATTGTTGCCCTGGTCATAGTATGCAAGTCATATCTTTCAGTGATAGTACTAATTAGGTTGTCGTCATCTATTTAACATTCACAAATAGTTAGAACATGACATAATGATGGTCAGTTTTTATGCTCAAATACAAGTGCTAATGCTCATAAAGGATTTTGAAATGCAAATTTATTATAAAGTGAAAAATCACCCTAAGCAATAACTTATGATATTCATTCCATAAATTGAATTTGTCAAATATGACAGTAAAGATCACCCAGTAGAACAACAAGAAGCCAATCGGTCTCTCTGAACAGGTTATGGAAAATAATTTAAAATTACCTCATTTGGAGATCAAAATGGTCCCTGCACATGTTTTTTAACAGGTGGTCTTTAACTCCAGTTTGACTGTAGTTAACCATACATACATGTACCCGCAGCCTTCGAGTACTTCAGGCTGCTCTAGTGTTCCATCATTTTCATTCTGTCAGATCATTTTTACATGAATAATATGTTAGTCATTAAATTTTGGATTTTTTATGGATTTTGGTAACAATACAATTTCTTTTGCATACTGAATTTCGGATTTAAGAAATTGGAATAAAAACCTGTTGCTACCTACCCTATTTTGGACAATGATTTTTCATTAGAATTTACCCAGCATTGTTTCAGCATTATTTATGCATCAACAACATTATTGCCTTCAGTGACTTTGTATTGCACCACATGCTTAATGTACTAGAAATTCATGTGGACTGATCTATGGAGATCAGACCAATTATTGTTTTGTATTTTTACAGTGAAATTTATTTTACTCAAGGTCGAACTAAATTAATTACTCGATCATCATCCGCCTTTGTCTCCTATTTGTAGACCTGTCTTGGCCTTTATTTTCATTAAAACAAACAGGGGCGTACCTCTAGATATTTTGATGTTTAGGTCTCCAAATACGAGGGGGTCTGGGACCATGGCCCGCTGGAAATGTTTTATACAGTACATAGCCTGTGGTGCATTTTGGCATCATAAATTAATAGAGATGGCAACAAGTACTAAAATCGGTACTCGGGTACTCGGTCATTCTTCCGGACTATAAATGTGCACAATATTTGGGAATCAGAATGTTGTACTGCAAACGTGCGTGTTCAACTTCAAATAGAACATCGTGTATGCCTGTCCATTCTGTTCAGTTGATGATCAGATCAAGATCGGTAGAAGAAGGTTGAAACAATAAAAACTAACAAAAAGAACAACAAATACAGTGTAAATGCAATATAACATTCAATCAATAACGCTAGAAAATCAAATGATAACAATTAACAACTAAGGGGGGAATACTCTTATCAACCGGTGACATAGTAATATTTACACAGCGTGACCATTTCACAGTCGAGTTATCGTTCATTCATATTACGCTTGAGACGATCAAAATTTAAAGTAATATTTTCTTAATTTCTTAATCGATTTTCACACCCAATACACAATAACTGCCAATTATAAATCTATGACAATTACTCGGATTGGTGTCAACAAAAGAACCCAAAGCTATACGTGTCATAAACAAATTAAAAGACGATGATTGACAGGTGTGTGTGTTTTATTACACTTGCAATTAGCGACCCCGTGTCGGCGATTAAGGATTGATGACACATTGTTAATTGTAATTTTAGTGGACCAGATAAGACTTGGATACGTTATGTACAAAACAGGATTAACAATTTTGTTTTTCCGAGTACTCGAATACTGATTTTGCTATTTGATAATCAGACCTTTGAACGAGTACCCGAGTACTTGGGTACTCGTTGCCATCCCTATAAATTAACTATACTTGGTGAAATGTTTTAGTTACACCTCTGACAACTGATAGAAAAAATAACTTAATTCAGAAACTCTTTACCTATTAGATAAACCCCTCCCTCTTTATATAACCTCCTCCCTCTTTCTATAACCCCTCCCTCTTAAGATAACCCCCTCCCTCTTTAGATTAACCCTCTCCCTTTTTAGCTCACCTGTCACATAGTGACAAGGTGATCACTCTTCGTCCGTCGTGCGTCTGTGCGTCAACAATTCATTCAAACAACTTCTACTCCTAAACCACTTGACCAATGTCAACCAAACTTCACAGGAATGTTCCTCTGGTGGTCCTTTTTAAAAATAGCTAAAATAATTGTAATCTATAGATAACTCTGGTTGCCATGGCAACCAATAGGAAAATCTTTTAAAAAATCATAAAAAATCAACCGCTGGTCAGATTTCAAAATAATTTTACAGAAATAGTTGTTGGGTGACCCTCTTACAAAATTGACATTTTTGTATTGATTCGTCAAAAAACATGGCCGCCAGTGGGTGGGCGCTGTTTTTCCCTATATATCTATAGTAAAATCTTCAAAAATCTTCTCCTCTCAAAGTACTTATTGGATTTTATTATAAATTGGGTGGTCCTTTCTTAAAATAGCTAAAAGAATTATAATCCATGCAGAACTCGGTGCCATGGCAACCAATAGGAAAATCTTTAAAAAATCATAAAAAATCAACCACTGGCCAGATTTCAAAATAAGTTTGCACAAAAAGTTGTTGGTTGACCCTCTTACAAAATTGACATTTTTGTTGTGATTCGTCAAAAAACATGGCTGCCAGTGGGTGGGGCTCTGTTTTTCTCTATATATCTATAGTGAAATCTTTAAAAATCTTCTGCTCTAAAAGTCGTGGTTGGATTTCACTATAAATTGGTAAAATTGTTTCTTGGGTGGTTTTTTCTTAAAAAAGCTAAAAGAATTATAACCTATGCAGAACTCTGGTTGCCATGGCAACCAATACAAAAATCTTTTAAAAAATCGTAAAAAATCAACCGCTGGCCAGATTTCAAAAAAAAATTGTAGAAAAGTTGTTGGGTGACGCTCTTACAAAATTGACATTTTTATCGTGCTTCGTCAAAAAACATAGCTGCCAGTGGGTGGGGCCCTGTTTTTTCTATATACTATAGTAAAATCTTTTAAAATTTTCTTCTCTAAAGGTTCTGGTATTTCATGTTATATGGGTAACAATGTTCCTTGGGTTATCCTTTCTAAAAAGAGCTAAAATAATTACAATCCATGCAGAACTCTGGTTGCCATGGCAACCGATTAGAAAACTTTTTTAAAAAAAACATGGAAATATCTGGATCAATGTGCACAGGTGAGCGACCTAGGGCCCTCTTGTTAGATAAACCCCTCCCTCTTTAGATAACCCCTCCCTCTTTAGATAACCCCCTCCCTCTTTAGATAACCCATCCCTCTTTATATAAGCTCCCTCTTTAGATAACCCCCTCCCTCTTTAGATTAAGCCTCTCCCTCTTTAGATAACCCCCTTCCTCTTTAGATAACCTCCTCCCTCTTTCTATAACCCCTCTTTCTTTCTATAACCCCTCCCTCTTTAGATAACCCCCTCCCTCTTTAGATAAACCCCTCCCTCTTTAGATAAATCCCTCCCTCTTTAGATAAACCCCTCCCTCTTTAGATAACCCCTCTCTCTTTAGATAACCCCTTCCCTCTTAAGATAAATCCCTCCCTCTTTAGGAACAAATTGATGATAATCTAGCCATTAATTTATATTGACCTTACAGACATTTCTATGAGTGGCATTGATTTAATTATTTTACATGGCCATAATGTTGTGTTATAATATTTTGTTATTGATAAATTCTCCTGTTTCGTTAGTGCTCATGTCTTTTGAACTGTTGTGCCATTTTAGTATATCTCAACCCCCTAATGTAAGAAGGGGCTTTAAACATTTTCTTTGTACAGTAAAACCTCAATAGCATGGACTGGAGGAAATAAATAAGTGAAATGTCTAAGCTGATAACTCTGACAGCCAAAAGTGATCTGAGGATAGCGTGCTGCTGACATTTACAACCTGGCTTGGTATTTCTTGGGTCCTGCGAGTTTCATATAGATCTTACCAATGGTTACAGAGAAATAGAGCAGACACCTTTTGGACAGGCAGTTTAACTTAAAAAATGACTTCAATGTAGTATTTGAAGCTTGGTTAAGATTAAAATAGTGAATTAGACTTCAATACTTTAAAGTGGTCTTATTATTGATGTAGTCTTTCAAGTAGAGTTTTTACTGTACAATTATGAAACAACTTGTTACACTTTGGGATTGAGTTCATTATTATCAGTTTAGTGCACACACACTATACAGGATCTAACAGTGCACTCACTCTATATAGAGATCCTACAGTTTAGTGCACACACACTCTGTATAGGGATCTAACATTTTAGTGCACACACTCTATATAGAGATCTTACAGTTCGGTGCACTCATGCTCTGTATAGAGATCTAACAGTTTAGTGCACACACTATGTATAGGGATATAACAATTTAGTGCACACACACTCTGTATAGGGATCTTACAGTTTAGTGCACACACACTCTGTATGGGGATCTAACAATTTAGTGCACACATACACTGTATAGGGATCTAACAATTTAGTGCACTCACACTATATATAGAGATCTAACAGTTGAGTGCACTCACACTCTGTATAGGGATCTTACAGTTTAGTGCAAACACACTCTGTATTGGGATCTAACAGTTTAGTGCACACACACTGTATAGGGATCTAACTGTTTAGTGCACACACTCTATATAGAGATCTGACAGTTTAGTGCACACATACTCAGTAAAGGGATCTAACTGTTTAGTGCACACACACTCTGTAAAGGGATCTAACTGTTTAATGCACATGCTCTATATAGAGATCTTACAGTTTAGTGTACACACACTCTGTACAGGGATCTGACAGTTAAGTGCACACACTCTATATGGGGTTTAACCATTTAGTGTATGCACTCTCTATGATAATTTTACAGTTTAGTGCACTCACACTGTATAGATCTAACATTTCAAGCCTTTTCATGTTTTCTTTATAGGAACCTGAATTAATAAGCCACCAGTCCTGTCTTAAACAGAAAATGTGTAAAATCCAAAGCACATATTTCAATAATAATGAACCTGTATTAGACACCACCAGTCCTGTTTTCAGCAGCCATATGTTTGGTATATGCAGCCATGTTTGTGGTATATGCAGACTGACTGCTGAGGACAGGTTAGACTGTTTATTTGATACTGTTAAAGCTTAATGAAGTAGTTACTAGAAGTGGTAGTTTGCTTTTGTGTGTACGATACTTGCTCTCTTATTTGTCTCGCTTTGGAATGAAAAATGTTTTAATCCAGAAGTTTTCATTACCAGAAATTAGATACGTTTCATCACATCTTAATTGCCTTTATGGATTTTATCAATTGTATGCCAAGACCAAATTATGTTTAGCTTTCGTTTCACCAAAGAATATGTTTATTTTCGAATATGTTCCAATCTTTGAAAAAATATCATAAAGATCAATAATACAGACCAGGTCATATATGGCTGAATATTTTGCCGTTATCAAACTACTATTGGTGTTATTAAATCAATGTTGAATTGGCTTGAAATGTTACTAGATGTGTCATTTTAAATGTAACTTGTCTGTTCAGAGTAACACGTTGTTGAGATATTTTCATTTGTTGATATATTATTATAACAGATTTTATGTTGTTTAATTTTAAAGCCTTTTTGTATATCAGTGAATAATATATACTAAACAACTATACTGTGGTTTGTTCTTAACTTGTGTTGTTTTCATTATGGTATTAATACAGAGTCGTTCCAACAGTTACCATGCGACCATCAAGTGCACTAGCTTCTTAACTTGGATACAGAAGGACACCAAATGTAGTGGAAGAAATATATTGATTTTGTACTTTACATCTGTCTGTATGTCTGCCAGTTGTCACATACCTGAACTCATGACATGTATGTATGCCAGTTGTCACATACCTGAACTCATGACATGTATGTCTGTCAGTTGTCACATACCTGAACTCATGACATGTATGTCTGCCAGTTGTCACATACCTGAACTCATGACATGTATGTCTGTCCAGTTGTCACATACCTTAACTCATGACATGTATGTCTGTCCAGTTGTCACATACTTGAACTCATGACATGTATGTCTGTCCAGTTGTCACATACCTGAACTCATGATATGTATGTCTGCCCGTTGTCACATACCTGAACTCATGACATGTATGTCTGCCAGTTGTCACATACCTGAACTCATGACATGTATGTCTGTCCAGTTGTCACATACCTGAACTCATGATATGTATGTCTGCCCGTTGTCACATACCTGAACTCATGACATGTATGGCTGCCAGTTGTCACATACCTGAACTCATGACATGTATGTCTGCCAGTTGTCACATACCTTAACTCATGACATGTACGAGGGTTGATCGCGAAGTTCGTGTAATTTGCTTATAAATTATTCATTTTTAGTTAAATATTGATGAAACTTCACTATCAGGATGATCAACATGATTAAAGTTGAAATATAGAACGGAATAAAAATCCACCAACCTATGCGACAATTAACGGTACCTTTGGCAACGCTACTACACGTGGTTGCAGCACACCAAAATTAAGACATTTTTCATCTTTCGTTCTCCTGAAACAATGTCGTTTTTAAAGTCTTATGTGTGACTAAAATTCACGCAAATATAACACATCATACGTCAACGTCATGGGGTCATTTCCATAGAATATGATGTTGTTTACTACATTCGCTATCAAATTAGCACTGTGTTTATCTATACTGATAATGAAACGGAAACAACGTCATGACTTCAAAAAGGTGACATTGAATTGAGGCGCTTTACTGAATGTTTCATGGGAATTTGAAAAAACACTGACTGAAAACAATGAAGAGATGAAAATGTTCGACAATTTAAAAGCGTATAGCCCGGCAGTTAGCAACATACAACACAGACGATTCAAAATGCACAGAAGATCAATTGAAGTCAACAATAGAGAAAGGTTGCCATTGACAGTGATTCCGTGTGGACGTGAAAAGTGCGCGGAATCAATCGAAAAGACAGACGTAAAACCATTAGACTGATAGTCAGCGAGCTCGAGAAATCTCCTTTAACTATGTATGGGATCTGTCCGAAAGAGCTAGGTATGCGGAAAATCAGATATTCGTAGGCTTGTGTCGTCACTTCGTGGGACAAGTGCACCATACATTGGACCTACATTTCGTTTGACGTTATGTGACGTCGTTTAGTTTTCTAGTGTGCGGCGTCTATGCAAAGTGGATGTTTAGAAATCGTCGTAACTATGTAACTGTTTGGTGTATTTTTCTCATTTTTATAAGAGAGTTTGATAATGCATACAAGATTGTTATGATATTATTTATTATTCCTTATGTGCAAAACAACACGATTCACAACAAAATTACACAAACTTCCCGATCAACCCTCGTATGTCTGTCCAGTTGTCACATACCTGAACTCATGACATGTATGTCTGCCCGTTGTCACATACCTGAACTCATGACATGTATGTCTGCCAGTTGTCACATACCTGAACTCATGACATGTATGTCTGTCCAGTTGTCACATACCTTAACTCATGACATGTATGTCTGTCCAGTTGTCACATACCTGAACTCATGATATGTATGTCTGTCAGTTGTCACATACCTGAACTCATGACATGTATGTCTGTCCAGTTGTCACATACCTGAACTCATGACATGTATGTCTGCCCGTTGTCACATACCTGAACTCATGACATGTACGTCTGTCCAGTTGTCACATACCTGAACTCGTGACATGTATGTCTGTCAGTTGTCACATACCTTAACTCATGACATGTATGTCTGCCAGTTGTCACATACCTGAACTCATGACATGTATGTCTGCCAGTTGTCACATACCTGAACTCATGACATGTATGTCTGTCCAGTTGTCACATACCTGAGTTCATGACATGTATGTCTGTCCAGTCGTCACATACCTTAACTCATGACATGTATGTCTATCCAGTTGTCACATACCTGAACACCTGACATGTATGACAATGTGAAATGTTATGAACTATATGAGGAAGGCTTACTTTATACAGAAATATGGATGCTTCTATACACTATCAAAGACTCGGTTGTACAATAATAGGACTAGGTTTGTGTGGTTACATAATCTAGTCCTATTTTCCTTGAAAACTTTTAAAAAATATTGAAATCAAACTCTACTATGGCGACAAGCCCCTTGTAAAAGCAATGGGGTTTAAATAAAATACAAACATTCAATTATTTAATGCTTTATTATCGTTACAATGTAACAATATTACTTGTCCCCTTCATACTTGTGACGAGGATTATCATATAATACAGATAGTATGTCTAGTGAAAAAGTTGTCACTTACATGTATACACAATGGGAAAAAAAGTAACATACACAAAATTTATCTCGACAGTACTGAACAGATGGTACTATACAATGATTATGACATGAAATGTAACAAAATGAAGATTACAAAACGAGAGATTCCGTGAAATCCCGGGTTTCAAACAAGGGACATAACTCTGCTGAAACATATTGAGAACTTTACATGTTGATAAACGTTACAGGAAAGTTTTCATGACCATAGTTAAACCCCTTTGACATGGGGTCCTACTGAGGCTTAATGCCCAATCTCGGACATAAGATGCCAAATGATAATAAGTCTGTTTATAGAGTGCTATTAGCATACAACCCTACACCAAAACTTTGTTGCAAATATTGTTCTATTGTTAAAATTCAGCATATACAATCTCAAATGACCGTAACTCAGTCAATATTCAGTATTTTTTCTTCAAATAACTTTAATTATATGCAGAAAAGTTCATTCCGGAAATGTAGAACTCCTGCTTTGAAGAGATATGTGTCACAAGGAGGGGTGGTGCTGGTTCTAAAGTTCACGTGGTAAATTCAACAATTTGTTACCTATCCCATGATTTCTAAATTGAAAATTCAAATTATGAAGTAATACATTATACATGTGTACAGGTATGTTGCAAAGTCCAGGAACAACTATATGAGGCATAACTGAGCAACAGATTGTTATCCATACAGTTAGCTCTAGTAATGCCAAATGTTTAGGGAGTGTGGTAAATAGTTTGTTGTAACCTAAATTTGAGATAATTACAGACATAAATGACAATGATTCAGTGAATACATGATGCTATCTTTGGTTGGAAACGTCAAATAATTGACCAGATTGAGAATGATACATTTTGAACATTGAATGACATACAACTAGATCCAGTGAGGGTATCTGTGTAAGTTCAGTATAACCTATATATATATATAACAACACTGACTGGTATATTACTGAGATGTTAACCTGATCCTGACCTTAATACATGAATATCAACAATAACAAGATGCTTGCATTAAATATATCAATTTCCCAAAACAAATCATGCTTTACCAGTCCTTTAGATTTGTGCTTGTATTACACCCAGCGTATTCATATTACTACCCTGACACTTACAAAAGTATACTACTTTGAAGCCAGAGGTCACTGGCCAAGTAGGCAGCAATAAAACTGAATGGCCATGTCTCAGTCAAAAACAAAATTTGAATTTAGACAATAAAAATCAGCTGTTCAATTATTTTATAGCAGGTAGATTAGAAGGAGCAGGTAAATATCTCTGCACTATACCAACATTAAATGTCCGACAATACAGGTTGTTGGATATTGGGGTTGGTGTGGATACCCCTGGCCTTGTTGCCATGTTACCCTGGGCCATGTTGTCAAAATCAAATGTTGTTGTTATGGACAGTTTGTACTTGTAACTATATACAAATGAGGAAATAATTCTGGAAAGTATGAAGTTGCTGATGTGTTAAAACACACTATATAATACAATTATAAAAAAATTATTCTACATCAATAAGAATTCAGTTCACAACTGACGATTCCTTTTTAGAGCATAAATAAACAATTGCCACTTAGCTTATTACAATATATTCATGCATAAACGAGGATTGGATCAGGATTTGTATCATTGCATCAAGCCAACCTCAATTAATAACAATTTGAACACTGTACAAAACCAGAAACAATCGTTTTTTTATCCTGTCACAAACATATAGCATCTCGTGAAACATTGAAAATCTATAAAAACCAGACTGTTTTCAAGCATGGCTCATAACTCAGCTGATATTTATAAATCAGTCATCATAGCAGATTTGAAAACATACACATAAATTGTATGCAAATATAAAGCAACATACTTTGCTGTTTCATGACACTTCAGAGCTATATTTTGTACAAGAACAAGACTAGAAATGTGGGACAATTTAGTTGCAGTCAAAACTGGAATGCAACCCATTACTACATGTTTGCCATGGGGATTTGAAAAACAAACCATCAATATATCATATATAATAATATCATCCCCGTTGGTCGATCATTTCTAGATAAGCGTACCGGTACATACAAATGTAGCAAGCATCTGAGCAAGACATACAATATCTGTTATATAAAATATATACAAAACAAGAAAGAACACATTTATAGTCGCTGCTGGTGAATTCGTTCAGGCACATTAAATGTGTTGGTATCCACATTGCTCTATGAACATACATATAATAATACAATATTACATACATAATACCATTCAAAACATGTGATCTGTCAATGTGCTGGTCTCTATGTATGGCCATTCCACTCAATGTGCTTTACACAATATATTCACAATTCCATACATGGCAATGTATCATTCTATTCATGGTAATGCATCGTCCAATGAACTATCTCATCACTGAATGCTGTGTTTGAATACAATAGCTCCATCCCAGAACTCACACCAGTGTAAAACGATTCAGCACTTTGAAATGTCTCGCCACTTTGAAATGTCTCGCGTTAACGATGTATTTCACACATTCAGTTACCACCTCTATTGCCTCGTCCTCTACTCCGACCTCCTCGACCACCGCCACCTCTATTACCTCCCCTTTGTCCTCTCCCACCTCTTCCCCCACCACCTCTGTAATTATCTGAGCCCCTAAATTTACCCCTTCCGCCCCTTGGATTATTTCCCTTATAACCACCACCACTTCCTTTGGAATCTTCATAACTGTCATCCCCATCATTACCATTGTCCCCTTTTTGTGATGACTCATCATTCCAGTTTCCCCTACCACGATCCCGATCCTCGAATCTGCTGTTCCCTCCTCTACCACGACCCCTGTAACCATCCTGGCCACCTCTATTACCTCTACCGCGACCTCTAGGTGATGGACTATGATCCCGCATATTAAAGTCACCATTATCAGAGTTTTCCTTGTGTCCCCCCTGACCACCAGTAGGCATGTCACCTAACAAACTTCCTCGTACTTTAGGTCTGCCGTCATGATCCTCATTGTCATCACCACCATGTCTATCCCTTTTGTGACCCCTTCTTGAGCCCCTTCCTCGGAATTTTCCACCTCTATTGCCACCATCACTGCCAAACTGTCCACTATTAAACTGACCCTGAGACATATTGTCCATTCCCTGTTGTGGTGGCCCCATGCCGCCCCCTGACCTGAAATCTATATCACCCCTGAAGTCCTGATCTCCACGCATATCTTGATCCTGTCTAAAATCCTGGTCACCCCTAAAGTCCTCATCCACAGCAGGGAACCCATCGTCCTCTTCGAGATATGGATTATGGTCGTCGGGTATCATTACTGGATTAAAATTACCTACAATATAAACAAACAGCATAAAGAACATACACACCTTAAACACGACCTCACTGATTCGTACATCTCATCAATTACAATCAATTTGAAAATGAATGGCTTAAAATAGAGTAAGTGTTAAGTAACTTATTGTGATGGATTATATCAACTATGTGGCTCTATGTTTACTGAACTTTTCATATGTAAACAGTAAGCTTCTGCTAATAAGACATCATGAGGATATTAGCAATTATAAAGAATCCAAGAAATAAATTTGGAACATAAATGGTCTGCAATTAAGACTGTCACACAACTGAGAATCGGTCATGACCATTGCTTCATATTGTCACTGGGAGTAATAATACTCCCCAGAGCTGTTTTTCCTTTTAATGTATGGTAGCTAATCTGACACAAAAATTTGTAAGGCCTAATGTACATATTTACAGTCACCAAGCATACATACAAATGAGCTTTAACTTGTAGGTGTTTCAGGCGCATTGACAGCTAGGGTCACGAAGCCCACATTAACAAGTGGTAAGACCGTAGCTTTATTACATCATTTACAGGGTTCCCACAAATATTCTAAGACAAAATCCCCTGACTTTTCCTGACCTCAGAGCAGTTTTTTAGAATGATCGGGCACAACATCAACTTTTGTTGAAAATGAGGCTATGATAGCATTGTACGGAAGCAAAAAATTTACGGTAGCAGTTTCATGACTGTTGATTGAAATAAAGTTATTATAATTTGAAATTCTCCTCAGCCAGCATAGCAAGCAAAAAAAGTTTTCAGACTTTGGTAATTTCTTAATAGGAAATGACATTTAGCAATTCCCTGACTTTTCCTCAATTTCCATATTTCCTGACTAATTCTAAAATTCCCTGACTTTTCTCTGACCTTGAAAATTTTGTGTTTTTCCCCTGACTTTTCCCTCATCGTGGGAACCCTGATTTAACCAATTCAATGAATACTTATGTTAGAGATACAACAAATCCAATGAGATGTTGAATGAAGACTACTTACCTGAATCTGTGCCATCATCTAAAAATAAATAAGATGAACTATGTAAAATATGTCACCTTTTAGCAGCCTATAAGCCATTTACAACACCTTTGATGTACTGGGACCTGAATCACCAACGTTTTAAGTCTAAAACTTTAAATCCCTTTAAATTAGATTTTGTTGTCTTTTTTTTTTTAAATCAGGGCTCGACACTAACACTGGTCCGAGACCAGTGAAAATCCAGAAGGACCAGTGAAAATTCTGGAGGACCAGTAACTGTCCTATTTACAAATTGGGCACTTTTGCCCTGTCGGACCAGTGGCCAAAACAGTTAAGTGTCTAGGCCTGTAAATGCCGAGCATAACCTTTATTTGCCAGTCAGCTTTCTGCTGAAATATGGCAGGCATACATATGTGTGCCTCCACCTGGTTTTGAACCCCGGTCGCCAGATAACACCGCAAGCGCGCTAACCATTGAGCTACGGAGGCCACTTTTTGTTCTATATCATTAAAGAAGCTGATGTTGTTTTACTAATTTATTACAGTAATAACATTATTCCTGATATCATTATTATAGTAAAACTTCTAATAAAAACAAGTATAAGCCAAAACATGACTTTAACATTTCTAAGTTTCAGACACTAAACACTGATGTACAAAGGCTCTGACTTCAAGAGGCCTTTCCCGAAACTAGGTTACCTCCCTTGGAAATTGTCTTCCCTTGACGCTTATGCGCATGCGCCAGATAAACACCTCAACTTCTGGGGTGTCCTTATATCAATACAATTGTTATTCAGCCATTACTCCTAGCACTAGCAAGTCATTATGCTTGAGATAAAACTACTTTGTTGACAATGGTCTTGCTTTTCTTTTGTTGTCAGTTGAACGAACATGTAGGGATTTCTGACCAAAGTAAACGTTATTTGATGAAAATATCTCAAGAAATGGTTAAGTTATGATTAATTTAATCTGCTCTACTTATTCAATATAAACTGAGTTAATATAGAAACAATGTGGTTGAAGGCCTTTTGTTTGGCCTAAATGGTCAGTTTTAACAGTATTTAAATCAAACATTACGCTTGTCAGCAATCATGAAACAACAAATAAAGCCACAAATCTTACCTCCCCTTGCCTTTTTCATTGATATATCCAACGATAACAATGACTTTATCTTTCCTTTCTTCTCTTTATTTGATGCTTAAAATATATAATATGAAAACACTATATACTGTACAATGCTGATCGCCTCAATTAAGTAAGCACCTGTCAGCTCATCAGGACATTTTTATATCAAATAGCGTTCTGTTGTACATTAAAGCACTCGGTATTGCTCGCCTAGCAAAGTGTTAAGAAACGGTATGCTATCGGAGAGCACTGGTCACTAAGCATGTCAGAAAAGCGCTCGATAGCGCAATTTGGAAGCGGTTTGGTTAGGCAACGGGCTCCTGATTTCATGTCACAAACTACGTTGTCATGGAGACAAGTGTTAAATAAAATCAAACTTACTATCTCTAATCAAGTTGCCAGGTTGTTGATTTGTAATCCAAGCTTGTTCAAAGCTTTTAGGTATAGGACGAGCATATGGTGCCTTCTTTCTCGGTCGTTCCATTTCAACTTTGGTCTGTTCCTTGAAGTATTGAGCATCTGACGACCAATCCAGGCCCGGTATAGATGGTAACTCCTCTACTTCTTCTGAATAAAGTCAACATATAGTTTATATTCTGTTTCAGAATAATAACTTAAAAGGATGTGCTATATGAATGCTTATAGTATTGTACAAGTGGATATTTCCTCCAGTCAAAAAGTTAGCAAATTCTGAATTTCAAACATTTGACGCACAGAAAAATATTTCAGACATTTGATGCACAGAAAAATATTGACGTACAGAAAAATATTTTAGACATTTGGCGCACAGAAAAATATTTCAGACATTTGGTGCACAGAAAATATTTCAGACATTCGGCGCACAGAAAAATTAGCAATTTAGATAATCATACTCAGTCCAATAGTTTCTCAAGTTTGATGAACATTAAAATTTTCTCATTACAATAAATGCACTGACCTGGTTTAACCACTTCTGGCTCTGGAGGAAGTCCATGTTCAAGTCCCATACCGGGCAGCATACTCTTCACCTCTCCCAATGGCATATCAGGGTCTGAAAAATAAGTTTGTAGATATGAGCTTGAACCGTACTACATATCTGTAATGAATTTGTTTGTACTTAACCTTTTGTTGTGATTTTATCAGGTTTTGCATATTTTTTCAAAAGATTTTCAATAATATATATGGCGAACAATTGATCAATCTTGCCCCCTTCTCCCAAAGGATCTCAATTTGAGCTATATCTCATCTTACATATTGTCATTCATCTTTTCCATGGGAAAAATTGACATCAAAAACAGACACATTATTTTGAGTTTATTACAGTAAAAATTTCTGATGTATTTAAAATTCAGACTCTGATTTGACAAAAATCTCAATTTGAGCTGAGATTTCTACTTGAGATGCTTCGGGAGATTGGGGCCAGTTCCAAGGGTCATTTAGATAATTTTATAACATAATTTGACTGTTTTATAAGCACAAAAGCCCATGATATTTAAAGAAATATTTATGCTTCTGCTAGAAATGAGGATGAAGGGTCCAATGAGACCTGTGGATAGACAATAAACTCACCAACATCCAGCATTTCTCCGTCAGGACCGATCGTCATAATATTGAGATTATATTTATCTCTCATGGCGTCACCTGGTCGATTACGTGTCCAAAATTTTCTGAAAAAAATATCATTCACATAAAATATCAAGTTTTATTAGACCAGCAGACTTACTTCAATTTTATTATTTTTAAAAAAAACTATGCGCATAATAGGTGAATAAAACTGTAAAAGATTATCATATCATCCAAATATTTCAGGAAATTTCATAGAAAGGAGTTGTTTTTTGGTCAAAAACTTGTTTTTGGATTTATATTGATTAAGTTGCTTTGTTTTAAAGTTTTGTAGCATTGAAATAGCTTCTCGTTTGTTTTAAAGAAAAGTCGGGCTTCATCATAAATAGGGGACAGGTTGGAATGAATATGGTGACAGAAAATTAAGGCTTCATGATAAATAGGGGACAGGC
This sequence comes from Spisula solida, assembly GCA_947247005.1. Taxonomy (NCBI): domain Eukaryota; kingdom Metazoa; phylum Mollusca; class Bivalvia; order Venerida; family Mactridae; genus Spisula; species Spisula solida. The sequence continues at coordinate 37,685,776 of OX365957.1, read as the reverse complement.
AGGGATGAATTAGGTGCTAGATAAGGTGTACGAACGTAGAATGATCATTGGATGCGGAGGATAACACGTGACCTAGAGGATGCCAAGCTAGATCCCAGATAATTGCCTCATGTGCTTCTTCTATAGCACCGACTTCTTTCTCCGTCCTGAAACATTATAATGTCACGGTCAAAATAAACAATCATACAATTAAAGTAAATAGTAAAATACAGGTTTACAAAATTCGGTGGATTTTGGTGTAAAAATGTCGTACCGTCCCTCTCTATGTTTGGTACTGCAGTGTAATGCCATAACACCAATGTGTTATATTCTTATGTTATTTGCAAATACTGAGGCCCACATGGAAGATCAGGAAACCGAATGTGTCAGCCTGGTTAAATAAAGGCGTTACTTACTTACAATAATTAATTAAAATCATAAAATTGGGAACCCATTTGATAAAGTAAAATCATTAATTTTTGCAGGTATTTAATTTTGCGGATTTCAGTAAATGGTAATTTCTTAAATTCATGGATTTAAAATATTGAATGAAAAATCTCATGATACATATTTTTCGGTCAATTATTCAAGGGGATTTAATTTTACGATCTAGTTCATCTGCGAAATCAACGAAAATTAATCTATCGTGAATATTAATAATTTTACGGTATACAGTCCAACAGTAAACTGGACAGACATGTGTAAATCATTTCATATACAGTCTAACAGACAGCTACTGACTTACAAAGCAACAGCTGCATGTATTGAGTACCTACCCGGCATTCCAGAACATTATAGCACCATCAGATCCTCCACTAGCAAACATCTGTTCATTGATAGGATGCCACGCCACAGCTGCAATCATAAACACATACATCTTAGTCTTAGAGACTATGGAATACAAAATTATTATTGCTTTGTTGTGACATCACACACACACAAGTTGTTATAGTCATGGTAAGAATAGAGTGACACAGCGGTCGAGTCCACTACTGCGGTGTAAAACCACTTATAACGGTTTTTACAGACAGCTATAATTTCAATGCTAAACTTACATACTACATGTATATTTGCTCTACCTGTTCAGACAATTATTGTAATCTTTTGTATACACATCAATGGCAACGTCACTCTCACAATATCCTAACTCTCCTATTAACTTTATTACATGTTATAAATCAGGTTCCAATGAAAAACAGCTCGTACATGTTATATCACAAAACATCATTCAAAATTTGAAATCCAAGGGAGATAACATTTACCTGTGGCTTCCTTTTTATGTCCCTTGAACACTTGTAGTTCTTCTTTTAGATTTCTGATATCAAACAACTTCATGAGATGATCCCTAGCTGCAGTAAGAAGCCAGTTACCATTTTGATTCCATTTAATATCCATCACAGTAAACTTGTGAGCATGTCTGAAAATTACACACAAACGTTAGATAAACAAATCGGTGGCTTAGAATTAGAAGGTCGAGAGTACAAAGTCGATATTTTGAGAAAACAAGAAAAAACTATGTGAATGCTTGTCTTTACAAATGGAAAATCAAACATTTTCAACTTCATTTTGGTCAACATGACCAGTTCAGATTTTCATGAAAATAGGCTCAGAAGAAGCGCTTTGAGATGCAGATTTCAAATATGTATGAGTCTTATAAGGCAGCACTTACAACCTTCTCATTCTAAGGCAGCGAAATGTTAAACAATCGTCAAAATAAATTAATTCCTAAATCGTCACGGTCTATTCCAAGCATCCTAAACCTTTTTTTTATTGACTTTATAAATTCAAATAGCTAGTTTCAGCCTATCAAGTGAGTGTTTTTGTCCAGTTTCAAAGCATGAATATATAAATTTGGTGGGAAACTTATTAAATGAAAAGAACACATTCCAAAATCGAAATCAGCTATCCTTTTTTGAAAAACAATCCCCCCATTTTGGAAATATGAAAATAAGAGGTGGCTGAAAATAAGTTGTACAGCCAAGAATCAAACACAATTACTCTGGACTGATATGCCAGTGTATGTTCTAACCACTACCAAACCACATCATGATATTAATGAATCATAGGTAGTGCAGCAGCTATTTCTTGTTTGTATTTCTGTCTGTACCCGAGGGTGAGGTTTTCATATCCTAAATGAAGTGGCAGTTGATCCATTATTTTTTACTACTTACCCAAGTCTACACGACGTCTATCAAGATGTCCGGCGTCGTTGTTTATCATGAGGTCACCGAATGAACGTGACGTAACACGCTATTTAATGAAAGAGTAACAATAGAGTCCCGAGTTAGATCCTCTTACTGTGCAGATTAAGTGACTTAAAAAATAGAATTATAGGTTAGTGATGTGGATGGAGTAAAAGTTTATCCAGCAAGGCAGCGGAAACTTCCTCGCCTTGCCAGATAAATTAACTCATCCATGCCACTACCTATTATTCTCTATACAGGCTGTATATATATATAAGGTACTTACAATGTAGCCAAACTTTGACCTGATTTCGGATCCCATAATTTGATGGGTACCTGATTATCTTTGCTGCCTGATGCAATCAAGGCTTTCTGTGGATGCCAGTCCACACATTTAACGTCTGCTCCATGACCTGTAAAATCAACATGCTAGTACACATACATTTCATGTGAAATAAGCACCTTGATGGTTCAACAAATAGACCATGTGTTTTTGTGCAAAAACTTATATATCTGTGCAACAGAAGAAACTGCTTCGCAGGATACCATCATTTTATTTCAATATTCAGTGAAGTTGAGAGCAGTCAGCCCAACAAAATATTTTTTCCATTCTTCATCTGTATCTTTGGGCTGTTTATGGTAGTATTGTATGTGAGAATAAATTCATTCCCAGAGTATCATACCAACTATGCACTAATTTTCATCTTACCAGGTTACCCAACTCTGTTTGTCATTCTGCCCTAACTTTGTTACTGGTTTTTGCTTTAAAAAGATTGGTTCTACTTAACCACACAGTGTGAACAAGGGCCAATAGGTTTATACTTTGATGCTCGTAGATTCTACCCAACTTGTATATCAATTATTTTCAGATGCATACTACTTACATGTACCTGTTTGTTTCATGCTACATCAGTGGTTAGTATTTCAAAAGTGGGCGTTTCTATTGCCTGATCGGGCAATTTTCGCAGCAAAATTGCCCGATCTTGCAAGTATTTAGGGGAATCTCAGAATTGCACGATCGGCCAATTTACTCCACTCTACATTGATTTGAAAATATTAACCTCATCTTTGTAACCTAGCATAACTGTTCACTACTTGTTTATATTTCTCTTAAACACTGAAGCGCAGACAATCCAAAGTAAATAATTATTTATAATATGAAATGTTTTTCAGTGGCTGTGCCGTTTTGTCCATTACCTTGTGGAACGTGTAGGTTTCACAGGGTAATGGAAAAATTGGTAAAACTGCTGAAAAAGATCTTATATTTCACGGAAAGCAAATACTTTTCCCCTTAGCGTGGCCTATATTTTACAGAAATTAATGAAATAATAAACTACTTATGACTATATTTGTGTTCCAATGTTTACAAATTTCTACTTGTAACTGTAGCCAAAAGCCACATGGTATTGCTACCCGGTGAAATTGAGTTGAGCATGATAAAATCTTAATAATCATGGGGCCTGCCTCAATAGGCTCCACAAGAATGTACTATGTTTTGCTCCACAAGAATGTACTATGTTTTACTCCACAAGAATGTACTATGTTTTGCTCCACAAGAATGTACTATGTTTTGCTCCACAAGAATGTACTATGTTTTGCTCCACAAGAATGTACTGTTTTGCTCCAAAAGAATGTACTATGTTTCGAATCTTCAACTTCCAGCACGCAAGATTGATGCCTTGGCCCTGCACTTCATACACAGGAGGTAAGTTAAATACTAGTATAATGTGTGCATATTTAAAGTGCAGCTTTTTGGCAAAAAATATCAAGGATTTTCTCCCTTGAAAAGGAGTTTTTTCATATTTAGATTGTCTTTCCTCGAAACTCATTGGAAAATCAGTGCTGATGGCAAGCGGCGTGTATTGATGCATCTTTGAAGCACAAAGTATTCAGGACAAATATGTAACCTCTACAGTGTTAACTTGGTCCGCACTTGGTCCCAGAAGACCCAATTTCAACCTGGACTTGAATTTTGCAGAGACAAACATCGTGACCACAGTTTCATTACAATTTATTAGTTGCACCTACACTGGGATTCTAACTCGTACAGTAGTGTCACCGTTTCCTCTTGTTTATCAGTTGCATTGTTGACAACGCACATTGTATGACGACAGACATAGCGTGATCACAATAACTCACCTGGAGCCTAGGTGAGCTATAAAGGCCAAGAGCTATCCAGTATAAGTTTTGAACAACTTTGTTAGTATGGCTTCGACTAGGAATGTACCTACATCTGCAGCAGATGCTCGAACCATTCAGCCAGCAAAGACGATGTATGAACTGAATTGTATCTTAACTATTAATTTCCTACCTCGTAATATTTTCTCTTCATAACAGCGTAAAAAGTCCCAAACTCTTACGGTTCCATCATCAGAGCAGGTAGCAAACTTTGAATCAGTTGGGCAAAAACTGTGAGGACGAAAAGACAAAAACAAAAGTAATGCAAGATAAATTTTATTTCTGAAAGAAAATAGACGTTTTTAACAACAAGCAATTGCAGTGTGAGGTTATATGAATTAAATCAGTAAATGTTTCAACATTGCAAATTTATTACATAGCATTACATATATCAAGAAGATTGTAATCATCCCCACAATAAATACTTAACTCGACGATATGAGGACAACCTCTAGCAGTTCATATTCATTTACCACTACAGGGGTTTGAATACGAGAGATCATGTTTGTATACTGAGGTATTCATATGTGCCCACCAGTTACCTATCGGTATGCCAGATTTTTATTGTTCATTCATCCATAAATTGCCGGTGGTCATTTTGCATATGAATATGGTGATTTCTCCTATATGTCTGACCTGACTTTTAGGAAGACAATGAACTTCAGTCAGAGTCTGCCATATATGGATGTGAAATGAACAGGGGTGTCAACAGTCAAATTAATAATCCTGAAAATCATTTGCGGCACACCATTTTGTCCAACCATTGTTTCCATTTGTAACTCAGATTTGTATTAAATACAATCCTGTCCAGCAGACGAAATTGACCATTCTAGAGATATTTTTATCAAATAACTTTTATTTTGGTCAGAAACCATATCTTTTTCAGTTCAGTTTCATCCAGAATTCTGGATAAATCAGGAATACCGGCACCCCTGATGAAACATAACAACTAGTGATGCAATATTTATCCAATTAACTGACGCTAGTTTGGTTTTCAGCCACACACAGTCACCCAAACAGGATCACAAAATTTAATAGCCTTTAAATTGATAGTAATGTTGATTAAACGTTCAACATTATTGTTAGTTAATAGGAAATTGTTGTGATAAGATGCAAAAGATTATTTTACCTAAAGTCAATGAATGAAACACTTTTGTTCACGGTTTTACAACTAGACAGTTACTTGTCTGAGCACATGAGCAGTGAACAACTTAAATGTATAGTTGAGTTCACATGAGCGGTGAACAACCTAAATGTATAGTCGAGTTCACATGAGCAGTGAACAACCTAAATGTATAGTTGAGTTCACATGAGCAGTGAAAAACCTAACTGTATAGTTGAGTTCACATGAGCAGTGAACAACTTAAATGTAAAGTTCAGTTCACATGAAAGATTTGGCAGATGTTGCATTAAGAATAACCAATATATTAAATTTCATGAATTCTGCCACCAGCCACCTATATCAAATTTCATGTTCAACTGGTCAATTATTCCCACCTAGTTGCAATGACCACTATATGAATTTAGAAGATTAATTACTTGACTAGTATCTGCCCACAAGCAGGTTGACTCTGGTGAGCTAAATGATTGCAATTAAATAAAACATTTTCAACTTTGGTTGCTGGTATGTCTTGCTTTGTTTGAATATAGTGCTTAGTACATCAAGATGAGTACTTGCTAGTCTAGTCAGCATTGAATACCACTAACAGTAACCATGAAATATAATGGAAATTAGAAATGTTCAACTGAATCGTAAGGACTACATTATTAATAGGCAACCTAGAATACAAATTCTTTGTAATTAAATGGTTGGTGTCAAATTCAATGAGTAAAATCCATTTGAAGAAATAAAGTTCACAGACAATATTATGACAATAAATGTCAATAGTTTGCTTAATGATTAAAATCAATGACCATAAAATGTGATCCTTCCTAGATACAGGGACAGTACAATACAAACATATATACATAGGTGCAAGTTAGAAATTATGAAAAACCTGAAATACTGAAAAAATGTCAATTTATAGTGAAAACAAGGAAAAACAGACTTTTTGATACACTCAAAAACCTGAAATCAGGTATATTCTGGAAAACTTGCACCCATGTATACAGAAAATGAAGTTTTAGAAAAACTGTTTATCAACCATGTATTGCTTGCCCCAGACTGAAGTCTGTTATCAAGGCAGTCTTTGATTTGAAAAATATAAGTCATGCTATTCCATCAAATCTGTGTAGACATGACAAGCTTGCAAACTATAAGTGTCGACCAAGGTAGAAAATGATGCATGTTCTTATGAAACTTAAGATATATATAGCTCTCGTGCTTGTGCTGTGTATATATTCAATGTTTAACTGGTGTATGTTTTAGTACTGGTATACACAATATAATTCCTGCTTATTTAAGTTATGAAATCCAGATTAAGGCCAGAATAAACTAGAATTGCCACAAAGTGACAAATAATACCCCCACAGCACCATCTTGTTACAAAAACCACTGATTTTCTATTTTTACAGCGACCTTGATCCCACCAGTCCCACTTTCGTACTCGAGTGACTATTCACATAAGCTACCTATACAGAAATGTTCATTACGATGTCTCATTCCTAACTTAAGTCATTGCCTGGAAACTGATTTAATTCTATTCTCAGTAAGAGTGACACCATCCGTCCCACTTTCGATTTTGAGTGGCTTATCCACATGCTACAGATACAGCTAGTTTCATCACAATATCTCATTCTTAACTAAATAGACATGACTTGCATGACTATATAACCTTTGACCTCTAAATGTGACCTTGACCTTCTGAGCTAGGGACCTAGATCTTGCGCAAGACACACCAACTCGATGTGGAAAACATTTGTACCTAGTAATATAAATATCCAATATGAAATGCCAGTTACAGAGCAGATTCACATGCCTATTTGAGCCTTTTAACCTATGTTCTCTAAGTGTGACCATGACCTTTAGTAAGGGACCTGGATCTTGCGCATGACACACCGCCTTGATGTGGTGAAAAATTTTACTGAACAATTTTAAAATCCAGTAAGAAACAACAAAGTTACAAAACGGACACGATTTGCACGACTATATAACCTTTGACCTCCAAGTGTGACCTTGACCTTTGAGCCAGGTCTTGCACATGAAACACCGTTTTGATGTGTTGAACATTTGTACCAAGGGATTTAAAAATTCAGTAAGAAACGACAAAATGTTACAGAGCGGACCTGATTTTGGTAACAGACCAACCAATATGGTGACTTCAGTATACCCCCCTCAAGCTTTGTTTGCGGGGCTATAATGATCAGGGTGAGATTTTGAGCAAAATAATCAGTAATACATCAGGGTACTGTTTTATCAAAGAACCTTAAAATGCAAAGATGAAATTTACAAATTTCAATTCTATATAGATATTACTGCAACAAATAGAGGAAGAAAAATGCTTTGTAAGAGTTCATTCAGGGTAAAATCATTTCAGCAGCAGATAACTGAAACCTTAGGAATGAACAGTTTGTTGTACATGTAATAGAATCCAAACTTTTATCATAAATATACAGCTTGTGCAAGTATGTTAGTGAATCAGTACTCAGATGCCTCCTACTCCTAGGTGTAAGAATGACTACCTTGGTGGGGGTTGGTGGTAGGAAATTTCAGTCATTTTTACTACCGGTATGTTGGGGGTCCCCCTAGTTTTGAATGTCATTCTTACTCATAAGGATAATTTCCTGCAACAGTCATTAGCTAAAATCATTTAAGTAAATGTATTACAAAGATTTGAGAGCGACACTTAATACTGTATATGTGAATAATTCAGTATGTCATAGTTTTTTTAATTTCCGACATTTGGCATGCAGAAAAAATGAGTTCTTAGTGAGCCAAAGGTTACGCTAGATGAAATATCAGCAATCTAGTTGGGTCTTTTGACATAAAACTTATGCCTCTCACAAAGGGCCGTAACTCCGGCAAAAATCATCCTATCTAAAATTCCTGACAATATGCATAATAAGTGCTGGTACCAACTATTCATGTGAAGTTTCATTGAAATCTGACAATAATTTAGTAATGTTCTCCAATATTTCCAAGTTGCTAACTTGTAACCAATTATACAGTAACTGCTGTCATGGTGTGATCATTGAATGATAATCACCAAGGTGTGATCATTGAATGATAATCACCAGAGTTGGTATTCACAAAGCATCTGAAGGTGATTATTGTAGCTCTTTAGATAATGCTTCTAAATTATGTAAAAAAGTCTTATCTTGATATTTCAAATTAGCTGATACACTTCAGGATTCTTTTAAAGATTTTAAGAAAATTCAAAGTTTTCCCTTGAGATGCTTTGTGAATACCATCTCAGATGCAAACAGTGCAACTCACTCGTTTACATAACTGTTAAATGGTGCTGATGGCGGTAACTTTTCAATTTCTAATATAACTTAAATTAAAGAATATTTTAGATGATCAAGTACTAAGGAAAAGCACTTTAACACTTTGTGTACTAATGTGGTAGTAGTATCTGAGCTGAATGGTAGAAAATGCTGAAATATTCTTTGTAATGGAGAAACAGATTTCTTCGGTCAAAAAATAACAAAGCAATGGTATTGCTTTAATTATTTTTATTTGGATAAAAATTGCATTTTATGCTTTTATTTTATTTCTTTATTATATTTATTATTTCATCCACAAAAATAAAACATTTCTTTATTCCAAATTTGACACATACAGCAAACATACGAGAATCAACATAATGAATCTTAAGTTTCTGCCTTTATGGCACAAAATAAATATTTTCAACCTTTATGGATGAAAATTATATTATTTCTTGTGCCTTTATGGCATATATATGTCAGATTAATATGTGATTAGCTATGTATGATTACGAAGCCTTTATGGCTAATTTTAACAGTAACTTTAGTAAATTACTATGTGTGCCTTTATGGCTGATATAAAACCGATTCAGCATGTATTTGGTCATACAACTAGTTAATACCAACATAAAGCATCCATATATGTTTTTCTGAAACCATTATCAATGCTCTACTTGTGTATCCACCCTTCAACGTCCGCTCCAACACCGCTCGATACATTTTACGACTCTTTTGATATAAGAATCATGCAATGTTTTTGTCAAATAGAAGAATTTTTCACTGCAATTCAAAGCAGTATTTTAACTTATCAATCATAAACTAAAATGAATACTTGGACTATTGCCAGAACAACATGAAGGGTATCTGGATTTAATACCGACACTTTGCCGAGACAAGCGAGCATTGAGCATGATTTCACACAGATCACTGAAATAGTTAGGTAAACCTTACTGCATGTCTGTAACAAACCACAATAAGTCACATTATCCCACCTGATGGAACGTATAGGCTCTTTATGTCCTTGGTACATTTTTACATTATTCATATTTGTCTGCCAATACTTGATGAAGCCAGCGTGGTCCGCCGTCACCATCCATTGGTCATTGTGACTCCATACCATGGCACGAACAGATGTCTCGTGGGCCTACAAAGAGGAAACAATATGATGCAATATTTTTAAAGTCAGATATATTAGTGAGTGTACCAGCACTTGTCTACTCCTGGCAAAAAAATGTACTTGAGTATGGAACACTCAATCAGGGAAATATTGCCCAATCCATTTGTCACAGAATAGCTGTGATCCATTTATCAAAATAAAAAAGCGCAAGGAAAATTGCACTTGAATATGGAGTTGGAAAAACTCAACATTGTACTTATTAAACTTATAAGCGACAGTTTTGTCCCGGTCCCGAAGGTGGTCACTCAAAGCACGTTCTACTGTACATACTTATCACATAATAATTATGAACAAGCACAGTATGACAAATAAACCTGAAAGATTCATGAAAATATTCCATTCCTTTTTTCATACTTCAGGGGTTCTACAGAGGCATAATGCCCAATCCTGAAAATTTGATGCAAGTCTGTTTCTAGTGCCACTAGTACACATCCTTTCACCAAACCTATGTTTCAAACATTTTTCTACTGTTACAATTCAGTATATGAAATTTCAAATGACCATAACATAGTAAAACATTTGAATTTTTCTGTCAAACAAGTTTTAATTTCTGCAGAAAAGTTCCTTTTTTCGGATTATTCTGGAAAAGTAGGACCCATGTTACTTACAATCCATTTTAAGTGAATGTGTAAAGCATAAACAAACAAAATTCACCATTTCAACTGTTGTCATAATGCTCGTAGCAAGGAATTGTTTTTAATATCATATGGCATGCTTTACTTGAATAAATTTTATTAATCTTGGCTGTATTACACTGAACAGATAAACCTACAATGAAACATTGCCTAGCAACTCTGGTTGTAGCATAAACAGTAGATCTTTGGTCTGGTAAATCTAAAATAAAGTAGATTATTTTTCAAGCGAATACATTTAGTATTAGACTGACATGATGTAGAAAAACAGACGTCGAGTCGTTTGATGGAAAAAACGGCAATTACAGTACGTACAATAGGACCAACTAAGATCTGCGTTGTACAAATAAATGCACCAAGGTATATGACTATGTACATACATGAATATAAGTTATAGAGAAATCTTACAGCAGTCAGATGGCAAGATAACTATTTATTATTTGCTTTCAATGGATTATGGAGTTTTTCAGTGAAAATAACAGTGAAATTACCACTTTGTTATTTTCACTGTTTTAGAAGCTGGTTCAAGTATTGTGCAGAAAAAGAAATGTAACGTCAACGGCACCGGGCTTTAAAATATGCTTGACGTCATAATTCTCACGTCTTGACGTTCTAATTTCGACGTCCAATTAAGCCAATTATTTAAGATTTAAGAGGAATTTAGTCATATAATAAACAGAAAATTTGTTGAATTTTGGTGTAAGATCAATTTTATTTCACTCATGATCACAGAAAATTAAATTCTCACTTGTGGCTATGCCACTCATGAAAATATTGATTTTCTGTCATCACTAAGTGAAATAAAATTCGATCTTACACCAAAATCAACAAATATCCTCTATTTAATATGCAAAGATCGAGTTGAAACTTTGTACAGTCTTTCATATTCATATCTGAAGCCAATCTTCCCTAACTTACCTGTAATATTGTTTCGAAGCTAAATGTAAGACCATTCCACAGAGTGAATTCACCACTTGATGCTCCAGTCACCAATCGTCTGCCTTCTGGGGTCCACTATATACAATATCAAATAAATACATACATTTTCTATATACTACAGGGGTTTTACTGAGGCATAAATTCCGAATCCTGAAAATTTGACGCAAGTCTATTTCATGTGCCAATAGCACATACCCATACACCAAAACCCTTTTTCAAAAATTGTTCTAGTCAAAATTCATGAAATTTCAAATAACCATAACTCTGTCAATATTAACACTGTACTGAGGGAAGAAGCGTTTCTTGTTGGGCTGTAGAATGGTGACTCTTTGCTACATTAGAATCACAGTAATAAACATGTAACCACATGTTATCATGTTTTGAAATTTATCTATACTTATATACAGTCACTGGTTCGGATGCTCACATTAAATAACACATGCTATACACTTGACTAGTGAATTAATAACCATGCACCCAAGCTCGTAACCCATGACAACTGGACAATTACTAGTTTGCAGACTGCATCCTAAAACCTAACATGCATCTTTTATAACTTTAAATTGTATGATAGTCAACATACCAAACATTTAAAATCGTAGACAAACAAGCAATACAGAAGTCCACTACCAGTTTGAAGCCATTTTCAATGTTTCTGTTGCCATAGCAACCACAAATTTTGTCAGAATCTAAATATTTTTAGACATGCATAATCCCCTTATTGCCCCCTATCTACATATGAAGTTTCATAAACCTAGCTTGGAAACTGTTTGATTTTTGGCAGGATCCAGGTTTGGGCATATTTTCACTCTTTCTGTCGCCATAGCAACCACAATGTTTCTCAGAATCAAAATATTTTTAGACAAGCATTATCCCCTTATTGCCCCTATCCACATACCAAGTTTCATAAACCTAGCTTGGAAACTGAGTTATGTCAGGATCCAGATTTTTTGACGGACAGACAGACTGACTGACTGACGGACAGAGGGCAAACCTATAGTCCCCTCCGGTCAAAAAAACGGTAGGGGTCTATTAAAATTATAGTTGATGAAACAATGAAATGGCATACACAGTGCAACATCTCCAGAGTTGCCATCCATAAAGCAACAACTTCTCCTAAGCAACATTATCATTTTGTTCCAGAAGTAATCATTCACTATACATTTAGCTTAATGGGTGTTGCTCTGGAGGTTGTATTGTATATATAAATATAAATAAGGATAGTTACAGAAATACAGAATATTGGACATCTAAATTTGTTGGTAGACTGACGCATAAACTTGGATGTGAGACAGTTCATAGGTTTCTGTTGCATGTCGGTGGGTGGCGTCATCTGAAGAACACAAACATTACAAGTTATACAACTACACTCTAAGCACAAGGCTTGGAAATTGATTTCTACTACTAGCTACCAGAAGCCTTATATGGTTTGTATCAATTTATATTTATAATTAGGTTCATTGTGAAACAAGTTCTTACAACTTATATTAAAGGGACTGCCTCACGTATTGGTGTATTGCAAAAATAAAATTAAATTGTCAAATATTCATCTTAATTTGGTATAGTTTCCTGTATATGCCATAAACAACCACATTGACATAAAAAATAACTTTTGTAGTATTTTCAATTTTTGTAGTAATTTAGCATTTTTACACCTAAAATTCTATAGGGTATTAATACCCAATAGAATTAGCACTACTATCACTTAAATTGCCTGAAATTTCTTTCCATTCGATGCAAACGAATTGCGAAACGAACGGAATACCTCACAGATGTTTCGGCTTTAGTTTGTTGAAGTTACTTATATGCCATAAATCTTTCATAAAGCAACCACCAGTGGCTTTCTATTATATAAATGCTTGGTTAGGTCGGAAAATTACGTCATACAAAAATTTTAGCCCGATCTGTGAGGCAGCACCTTTAATCACTCTTGACACCTCATTCCTGCTTGTACCATTTTTATTTCATCTTTTGGAACAACACAACCTGGGATCCAACACAGAACCTCCCACACTCAAAGTGGGTGTTCTACAGTAGCTCTAGGCTATCATGGCAGTCTAAACTTAAATGGGTAAGTGTTTTATTTAGTCTCAGAGGTTCTTTTGACTCTGAAGTAGGGGTTTCCAAAAAGCCACATTTTGACCCTAAAGATTTTGGTTTCAAGGGTCATTTCCTTATATAATCATGGGTGGTATTTTGCCTATGAAATGGTAAAATCTAGTCAAAAGAATCAAAATGACCCTTCAGATTCAGAAGCCAGTGGAACCCCCTAGTCTGGTGACTTGTCAGAGCAACATGCTCTCAAAAAATACTACAAAGCCTGCTTCAGTGATACTGCCGTTGAAGGTTCAACTTCTATATAAAGTAATACATCTAAAAAACTGCATCAATGCAATTTATAAAAGAAATATTCTTGATTGAAGTTGTCGAAGCAAATATTCCCAACAATAACATACCTCTAATTGATATAAAGCGTCTGGTTGTACAGCCCTAGCATCTCTCCCATCACGTTGCCACACACGATTCTGTAAACACAAACAATAACATATCAGGCGCCGCGAAAACTATCAGTCCTCCACTCCTGACTGACAAATTTTGATTCGGACCGACAGAAAATCCTGTTATCCAAAGAGAATCATTCATTAATTTTACAAATTCGGAATGACAAGTTTAAAAACTTTTCGCAGAGCCAGACATGCATTACATTAGAAATTCAATGTACATTTGGGTTAAATTCCCTTTCTCAACAGATTTTTAGTTATTAACCTAACTAGATGTGCTGGACTGAGTCCTAATCAGTTTCACTAACCACAGTTTTAGCTAATCAATTTACTCTTTGTTTGCCAAAATCAACAAAGTTTATTGGATTGACTCAATGTTAAGTTTAATTTGAATTATGTAAACAAGTAACGTCAACATCTATATTTTATTAAGAGATGTTTGTAAAACATGTATGCCCCCAATGGCAGCCCAATAGTCAGAAATGGTAAAGGTCACAGTGACCTTGACCTTTGACCTACTGACCTCAAAATCAATAGGGGTCATCTAATGTTGATAACCAACCTTCATGTAAAGTTTGAAGATCTGAGTGCAAAGCATTCAATTTCTTGAGTTATTGAACGGAAACCATTTGAATAGTCAGAAATGGCAAAGGTCACAGTGACCTTGACCTTTGGCCTGAAAATCAATATGGGTCATTTACTGTTGATGACCAAACTCCATGTGAAATTGAAGATCCTAGGGCAAAGCGTTCTTGAGAAACTGAACAGAAACCAATTGGTCTACCGACTGACAGACGGACCTACATGTGCAAAGCAATATACCCCCTCATCAAAGATGGGGGGTATAAAAAGAACACACTGACTAAGGTGGCTTCCTAAGTACAGTACGCTTTTTCAGATAATGCGCAAACTAAATTCATTTAACGAGAATAAGTACAATAACCTTAGAGCTGAAACATGAATTACACCTACATCTAATAACCTTAGAGCTGAAACATGAATTACAAAGGATATTAGATACATAACAGCAAGCTTAAAACTCAGTGATGTCTAAAGAGCATTGTCTTTTGACATTGTCAGTTCTTACATCTTCAATTTAGTTGGTTTAAGTATTGTAAAAACTTCTTAATACATAATATCAATTAGCATGACCAAACAAACCTACCTCTAAATATTTCACCACAGCACTGTTGTAATCTACTGTTCTTCTAACCATCGTTTTTCTTATTCTCTTCCCATCAAACATAGTATCCAAAGCACTGCCTGATGATAGTTGAGTAGCATTAGGCATTGTGGGTGGTTGGCGTGTTCCATCAGACAGAGGAGGCTGATTCAGGTTCATATTCATAGGAACAAAAACTCTCGACTTTTGATAACTTGGAACCTACAAGATAAAGCAACCAAAACCATTAAATCATTTCTAGTACATTTTAAGTACTTACAGTGCAACTTGTATCAGCGACCATGCACATTAAGCGACCTTTGTCTTAAACGAATGGTTTCAATTCCGCTCAATCGTATTTGTTCTATTTTTCTATTGTATTAAGCGATGTTTGCCCAACGCTACCAGCGACCACAGTTTAAGCACTATAATTAATTGGTCAAATTTCATTAAGCGCCCTGTAGTGACAAGTTGTTACTTTATACCTCGTCATTTATCCAATTAGACACTTTTATAACAGACTAATTGTTGAATCTTTTTGCTGCAATTAGCTTGGAATTAGCTAAAACCCGGTATATTTGGGGTTTCGTTTTTTCTTCAAGTGCAAGCAAAACTGACCTACATCAATTGCATTGTGTGAGTAAGTTTATTAAAATGATAAATTAAAATGTTTGTGAAGACAATGACGATATATACGAGTCATCATAAAACTTTTTTACACACAAATGTCTATTAATTGAAGTTGAATAGTATTCGGATAGCCTAAGATCCGGAAATTTATCAATTACACTTAAATTTTCAAACAATTGTGTTCAACGACCATTCCATTAAGCAACCCTATTCAGACCTTCCTATGGGGGTCGCATTGCACTGGTGTGTATCTAATTACAAGCAGTAAATATACCTGTAATCTAGGCATGTGGAAAAAGCCTTGATCAGGAGCCTGACTTCGTACAGCAACAGATCCGTCCATTCTGAACTTTATCACACAAGGAGTAACTTGTCAGCTAAACTGAAAAGAGACGATTTCTTTATTAAAATGAATGGCACACAGAATTTTTATTTGTCAATCTTATCTATTTTGACTTCACTCAGTAACCGGTGATGTTCATTTTCAAATTACGTTTTACGATCTAGGCCTACCTCGCAGTGACAACACACACTGCAGCTGTCAATACGTAACGCCTTCAGATTCTTGGAAGAAATGCTTTGATTGGATGATTGAAAGTTCACATCGAGAACTATGGGGTCATATCTAAATGCTGCGCACTTGTGAAATGTGACAGAGGTTTAAGATTTTATTTTTATAAGTATCTATTTATTAAAATAATCATAATTGAATGCATCACATACAAGTAGTATTCAAAGTCTTCTTCTAATATTTCACTAACTTAGATTGATATCATACAGACATCTTAATGAAAACAATACCGCCTCCTCGATAGCCTTAGTAGTGGTTGAGCAGTGTTTTTTTTCATTCTTTGTTTGCTACCGGTAAACGGTACCTTCCCAATTTGAAAAAGGCTATGATTTTCCCAAATTTGAAGGGAGAGATTCCCAATGAACATTTAGAAAAAAATAGTTTCAAAATCGGACATAAAATGACAAAGTTATGAACATTTTTGACAAGAGGTCAAGCATAAAAGTTTGCAGAAACCAGTCACATGCACTCTCTTTTTCTGTTTTTATTTGGCCTTTCTGCTTTATAAAAATTCCCAATTTCAAGTTGTCACTACGCGAAAATTCCCAATATGTATGGACCCGGACCCTTTCCAAAAGAAGCGAAAAAATCACTGTGGTTGAGCGTTCGCTTCGAGTGCGGGATGTCAAAAATGGTACCAGAAATTCCCTTGCTCGACGCTGAAAAAATAAAAGGGAAACTGGCTTCTCTTCTCTCATACCATCGTGGCGATTGATAACATCAGGAATGAGGTGTCGAGAGTGATTAATATAAGTTTGAAAAACTTGTTTCACAATCGACCTAAAATAAATAAGTATAAATTAAAAAAAAAAATTAAAAAAACAAGGTTGGAACGGGTACGAATTGAATTGGGGGGAATCAAGACACCTAGAAGCGTCCATACATCGCAACGGATTTCAGAGAGCACTAGATTGATATGTGCTCGGACTGGACACGTTCTGTTAGTTATCGCCGACAAAATCTAATTACATGTGGCACGCAAGATTTTGAACGTGAACTAATTTTCACGGACGCATGGAAATGTTCTTATGTAGGACGTCCGCCATATTTGGACGGGAAAATGTCACTTTTATTCACAACGAACACACACCTTTGATTCCCTATCAATCTAAGAAGTAAAGAATGAAATATTACATGCACAAATAATCTTGTCACGTTGGTAATTTATCAATAAATCGCATTTTCTTTCTTTCCATCGCGGCGCTTCATGTCTACCGGTTGACGCTATTCAAAAAACAACCAATATCTAATTGGACGAAATAATATTCAATAAAAATAATAAATTTATCATTTTTGATTGTGATTCAATTTTTCCATCCACAAAATTCAATAAAAATATCTGGATTACTCGTCTAATCGAGTTATTGAGCTATTTTGGTGAGGGTTTGGTCGATTTTCTTGTGGAATTTAAAACTATTTTCGTCTAGTTTTTTATTAGGCTTCACAACTTTATTTAACCCTAATAAATTTTGACCTAGTAGATTATTCGTGAAATACTTTGTCAGAAAATCTCATCCCATCGTTGCATAGACACATTACATACACTCATATCATTGTTGTTATAAACGTACTATTATATATATTCACCAATAACAATATATTTCCTTTAGATCTCGTCGCCAACACAGGTATTACGATGGCAGATTATCGGTTGGCCGTCGTTTGTTCTAGCAATCAAAATCGAAGTATGGAAGCACACAGTTGCCTTAGGTAAAACATTTGTGAAGGGTTGCCATTGTAGTTTTACATGATATTGTGAATAAAATTACAAATTTATTGTTGGGAGTTGTTACTTTCGATTAATTGATTATTTTATTAATATGCCAGTTTCGTCCCCAGTATGTTCGCCCTAGTTGAGGCGGAACTACACTTATTTCCCTGAAATCTGATTCACCGTTCGACCACGCGTTTATGTGAACATTTGTTTATTTTTATTACCCTTTTCAAGTTACGATTAATTTAATTGTTTATCGATCTTAATCTACATTCTTGCCAGTTAAAAATTCAGAAAAAAGAACAAAAATGTGTGCAGGCAGTCGGTGTAGCTAAAATCTACATTTGTTGGAAGTACAGTATATATGAAAGGCCTAATTCAGGTCAATTAAATTAAAAAAAGATTTCTTGAAATTTTCAATCTTTCATATTTTCTAATTTCAGCAAAAAGGGGTTCAATGTGAGATCTTTTGGAACAGGGAATCAAGTGAAATTGCCAGGACCTGCACCGAATATGCCAAACATATACGATTTCAGCACCACATATGATGAAATGTACAAGGATCTAATGAGAAAAGATTCTAATCTGTATCCGTTCCTTAGTTACTGCATACCTTTACTAATGATTTAGTCTTTATTTATTATTTTTAAGCTTACCTGAGCACAAAATGCTAATTTGAGCTTTTAGGATTGTTCATTGTCTGTCCACTATCATTTTGACACAATAAGAGAGGTTACAACTGTAGATTAAATAGATTTATGGAACATAGTTTCAACAAAATCCAGGTAAAGTTTGTTACTGGGTCATTTAGGGTAAAAAGCCAGGTAAAATTGAAGTAAAACTTGGTTAACTCTTAAGGGGACACCAATTTTTTCGGCATATCTAATTAACGCTTTATTCACAGCTAAACAAAATTGCTAAAATTAAAAAGCAAACATTTGATGATAAAATTTCGCCATTTTCGGAAGACATACTTTCGTTTCTGTCCGTCTTAAATTTACATCTTTTATCCAATAAATCATATATTTACAGTGGCTTAGCCCGAATTGAATTGATGTTACGCACACAAGCCTTGAAGTTGTTAGTTATGGTTGGCGTCCTTACGTTTGTGGAAGTTATGGACATCCATGTTTTAGTTATTTTTCAGTTTCCAGCTTTAGCTGTTGTATCCTGGCTGGTGTTGAGAAGATGTAAAACCAGGAAATGTGTATTTGTGTGTGTACATACATGTATATCATCAGATGCTTGCGGAAACATGGTGGAGAATGTATTTATATGTACTTTATAGCTCGACTTTTCGAAGAAAAAAGTCGAGCTATTGTTGTGACGAGATCGTCTGCATGTGCGTTGGTTAAGTTTATTGTCAGAGTCACTTTCTTAAAGACTTTCACAAGGGGAGTCAATACTGACGAGGCTGATAACCTTATGACCTGTATTTATGAGTATCATCCCTTGTTACTCTTAGAACTTCACTTACAGAATTATATCAAGTATGAGAAAGTTGAGCATCCAGCACTCCTAGGCGGTGCTCTTGTTAAAGTTACAGATTCATTCAACATTTTGGTGCTTTTTAGCTCATCTGATTTTTGAAAAACAGAGTTATTGTCATCACTTGATTGGCGTCAGCGTTGCAATGGTTAAGTTTTGTGTTTAGGTAAACTTTTTTTCATAAACTATCAAAGCTATTGCTTTGAAACTTGCAACACTTGTTCACCATCAATACCTGAGCCCGTAAAGCAAGACCCATAACTCTGATCTGCATTTTGTAAGAGTTATTGCCCCTTTTTGGACTTAATACATTCCTTGGTTAAGTTTTGTGTTTAGGTCCACTTTTCTCATACACTATGTGGGTTATTGCTTTGAAACTATCAACACTTATTCACCATCAATACTTGACCATGTCAACTCTGACAAGAGTTATTGCCCCTTTTTGGACTTAGAACATTCTTTGGTTAAGTTTTGTGTTTAGATCCACTTTTCTCATACACTATGTGGGTTATTGCTTTGTAACTTTCAATACTTGTTCACCATTAACACCTGACCATGCCAAGCAATGACCATAACTCTGATCTGTATTTTGCGAAAATTATTGCCCCTTTTTGGACTTAAAACATTCCTTGGTAAAGTTTGTGTTTAGGTAAACTTTTTTTCATAAACTATCAAAGCTATTGCTTTGAAACTTGCAACACTTGTTCACCATCAATACCTGAGCCCGTAAAGCAAGACCCATAACTCTGATCTGCATTTTGTAAGAGTTATTGCCCCTTTTTGGACTTAATACATTCCTTGGTTAAGTTTTGTATTTAGGTCCACTTTCCTTATACACTTTGTGGGCTATTGCTTTGAAACTTTCAACACTTATTCGCCATCAATACCTGACCATGTCAAGCATGACCCATAACTCTGATCAGCATTTTCAAGAGTTATTGCCCCTTTTTTCACCATGAATACCTCACTTTTTTAAGCACGACTCATATCACTGCTCTACTTTATGCAAGGGTAATGGGCCTTTTTTACAGTGACAATGATCAGATGAGCGTCTGCACCCACAAGGCGGTGCTCTTGTTTTGAAGATGTCTGAATCAGAAAAGTGGTTTCTGTATTTCTTCCAATATATATAGTCTGGTCTGACAAAAATATTTAGCTCTTTCTATTTTAAAGTATTTTCATTATGGGATGCATAATGAAGTGACAAGCTGAAAATATGTGGTATAAAGAGTACAAGAACCATAACTCAAGTTTTACGTCTTATTTAGTGTTCGGTGGAATTGATGTCATGAAATGATACAAATCTGATAAAATTGCTTTCTCAGAAACAGAGTTATTTCCCTTTCTGCTATGACTGGAATTATTTTATGAGTTGTTTGACTTGTACAGTACTGAATGATTTTTTAGAAGCTGGGAACAAACAATTTGACTTCTATGTTAAAAACATCTTAATGTCTTGGAAAACATTAGTCAAATATTATATTATGCTCCCTATTGCAGGGGTCCTACTATTCCGGAATAATCCGGAAATCCAAATTGCTGAACTAAACAGAAGGAACTTTTCTGCAGAAAATAAAAGTTATTTTTGAAGATATAATTCCAAATATTGAGTTATGGTCTCATTTGATATTTCATATGCTGAATTTTGGCAATAGAATAATGTTTGCAACAGAGTTCTGGTGAAATGGTGTGTAATAATGGCACTCAAAACAGATTTGTGTCAAATTTTCAGGATTGGGCATTATGCCTCAGTAGAACCCCTGCCATTGGAAGTAGAACCCCTGCTTATATAACTGTCTCTACATGTGTTTGAGTAGCTTCACTTCCCGCAAAAGTGCAATTTGTCAGCCTGTTCTTCGGGGGTTCCATAGGACTCGGGAGTAGAGTTTTGACCCTCAAGATTTTGGTTTGAATGGTCATTTTCTCTTAAAATCATTGGTATTTTGTCTATAAGACTTGGAAGGTAGTGGAACGCCTGGTTCTTGCTATTCTGTGTCTACCAATTACCATATCATGAATTATCAATTGTATACTTTTATGAAAGTAGTTTCTCCACATGTTATTTGTGTTACAGGTATGGGTGGCACATGATGAATGATCATATAGAAGAAGAGTGATGATGGTTGTCCTGATAAGGATGCGGAAGGTGTTGTTGGTTGCTACGTGGTTGTTGCTCACGAATGGAATGCAGAGGTGGTTGGTTGCTACGTGTTAATGTTGCTCACTGAAGGAATTATGTTGGTTGCTGCGTGGTTGTTACTCACAGATGGAATGCAGAGGTGGTTGGTTGCTACCTGTTAATGTTGCACACTGAAGGAATTATGTTGGTTGCTGCGTGGTTGTTACTCACAGATGGAATGCAGAGGTGGTTGGTTGCTACGTGTTAATGAGTATTACATGCTGATGTGATGTCAGGTTGTTGGCTGGTTTGTTTGTTTGAGATGGGTCAAACATAGTCTTACTGAATAAACTGTTAAACTGAAATTCATAATCAAATGACTTAAGTACTGTTATCAAATGATTACACAAATATTTCTGGTTTTAACCCAGTAAAGTGGTTGAAGTATCCAGTTTTCTATGTATTAAACAAATTCAACAAAGTTGACATAAAATTGTACATAGAATTCAAAACCTCGTATGGCTTTGTGTTGTATAGTGTTTAAAATATAAAGGACGACCATATTCATTTTAAGATTACCGTACAATTGTGTTAAGTATAAGTAAATGGGTGACAAATTTGTACAGCTGGACCAGGACTCGAACCTAGGACTGTTAGCTGATTAGGCAAATGCTCTTTAATGACTGAGCTAGCTATCTGCCTATGCAAGTTTCGTAATCCAATCATAAAATCCTATTCTAATTCTAGAGGCTCACAGTGAAGACAGGGCTTGCCCAACTCTGTCGCCACTTAAGATAAAAGTCAGTATTATTTTATATACACACTACTACATACCTTAATAAGTGATCTCTTTATTCTTAGAATTTTAAAATATCTTAAAAATTATTTCTGTTAGAGGCCCTTTGTGGGGTCATGTTTTGATTTGTGTGTTGTAGGTCAATCATCAAGCTGTTTGAATCCCAATGAATACTTATATACAGAGGATGTAGAAGTGAATCAAGGTGGATCAGACGAGAAAGCTGACCGGTTTGTTATTGGAAATGACGTCTCTGCCGATTTTAATTTTATTTTTGCATAATTCAAAATCACTTATGAGCTTATCTGAGCAATTAGTTGTTCATCTAAGCATTTTTGATCACTCATTGTCCGTTACCATGGATATATCTTTCCTGTATGTTCATGCACACTTAGGCTCAAGAAAGCGATAAATTAAGTGACTGTTTGTCTGATGTTTTTAAAGGATATTAACTCTGGTAAAACATACATATATTGTCTTGCTGTGATTCATACTTGGTTGTCGGACGTGGTAAGTCGTGGTTCTAGTTACTGACATGGTAAGTTGTGGTTCTAATTTACTGACGTGGTAAGTCCAGGTTCTAGTTACTGGTGTTTCTGACGTGGTAAGTCATGTTTCTAGTTAATAGTGGTTCTAGGTTTTTGGTGTTTTAGATCCATTTTGGATGGTCATAAATAGTGAATGGGCATTGCTGCTATTTGCTTATGTCTGGAACTAGAGGTGACCTTTGCATGGAGTTGTTCTTGTTGGATTCTTAGTGTATTTTTGCTCAGTATTTAGTGTTGGGTTAAAAAGTTCAGGAATGAATTGAAAGGTGAAGTTCTGTCGTATTATTGCAAAGAAAAAGGCTACCAATAGTAAGAGTTCAATGACTTCTAACAACAACACACACTACCCCACACTTCACATGCGCATACATTAAAAATAAATTACACACAAGTTGCGCTCAAGTTGTCTACTAGAATTCTGTACCTGCTAACTTCATCGAATTTAAAGTAAATAAGAGTGATGTGACAACATCGGATGTATGGATGGTTAATCGGATGGAATAACTACCTTGAAGAATATTGGTCATACCAGTTAAAGGGCTGCTCAATTGTTCCAGACGCAAGAGAAGAATGCCTTGAACTATATGAAAACTCGACTGTTACATTGGCTTAGTGATGTAATTTGAAGCAATTGCTCCAAAACCACTAACGTAAAAGATTAAACATGCTGTGTATACCTCGGGTATCCTACAATTTTTGAAATCCGGATTTGCTGCGCTAGAATGAACTTTTCTGCAGGAAATGAGTTATTCAGGGAGGGAAAAAGTTCCAAGAATTGACAAAGTTTTGGTCATTTGAACATTCATCAGCTGAATTTTAACAACAAAACACTGTTTGAAATGAGTGTTGGGGTGTTTGCTAATGACACTCGATACGGACTGACAACTCTTGTTCAGAATATCTGTATTACATTATTTCTTGTATACTGATCCTGGTGTCCTTTATATGATGGTATCGGTATTATGTACATCGGAGATCGGGGTTGACAATTTGGCATGATGCTATGATGTTTATTTGATGACAGGAATATCTACAGAATGGTGAACCAGTAGAAGAGGATTCGAGTAGCTGCAAAGGCCTTGAATTGCCTACATTGGTTTTATAAACCAGTACTGTTGTACACAAAATTACATAGATGGAACTATGGCAAAAAACTGTCCTCAATGGATTCTGTGACCTGAATTTCGAGTATTGTAAATGATAGTGATGGCTTAAGCTGTAGCAGTTCTATATAATATATCAAAAATTCATGCGTGTATTTGAGGAAAGAGTTGTATGAATGAAAGACTTGTTGAACATTTTCCAGTAGTGTACATCTTTGAGGGAGTGGACTTTCTAAAACAGAAAAACCTTGATCACTGAACATTTATGTCTACGTAGCTAATGCAATAAAGTCAGTGTCTGGGGCTGTCATTGACAAGGGTGAATCATTAATTTACGGCGAGTTTAAACCATGTGCCTATGACAAAATGCTCTGGCATGTAGTATGCACTAAAATATAGAAGCATCATGTCGATAAATATGTCAAGTTCAAATTTGATTCCTTTCTGACCTGTGGTTTCCAATGATTATCTCAATAGTGCATTTACATTTGAATTGAAATTGGTAATTAAGGAACATCTTATTTAAGAAAAAAACCGGTCAAGTTCGACTCGGGTAATTTTTATTAGCAGAGTTGTGCCCCTTGCTCATAGAAAATTTCTACTAATTCATGGTTCTGTCTAATATCTAGGTCATGTATTGGTATTTGGGTTATAAATATGCCCGGCAGAAAAACGGGCATCTACAATAAACTATAGATTGTTTATGTTGCACCTGCTGGGACTCTGTAACTATGTCATATTTTCAACTTTTTTTGCTGACAAATTCCGCCCTGTATTACTAAGCTAACTTCAGTAATGATATCAAGAATAAATGATGCTTGCAATTGCTATCAAACAGACCTGTAACCCCTGTTTTGTTCTGGTATTAAAATGCTTGAAAATATCCGATATTAATTGCCGTTAAGTTATTCTGTGTAACAAAGGGTGTTTCTGTTCATCTGCATAAAAAAGATCGAAAAATGATACGTAGTTGCCGACTTCTAGTAGCTGCAAAATTATCGCTATATAGGTGTATCGCATATGAGCCAGTTACTAGGAAACCCTGCTGTTTTGACATTATCTAATTATTATTGTAGCCAATAAGGTTTTAAATAATTTACCCATATAGTACTATATTTTAGCTTTGTTTTCTCATGAATTTTGTGGAAATTGAGAAAAATGAGGAGTCAAGTGTTCAAAACAGTAGTAGTCTCTCTACATCTGAACATTTACCATTTTGATATATATATGAAAATTAAAACAATTCTAAAACGAGATAATATTTTGAACAGTCAAGAATTGATTAGAATACTTGTTACAGTTATGTCGAAAAACGTCTGAATGACATTTACGACGTCACGCAAAAGCCACTACACAACACAGCTGTAACTTCCTTAAAAATAGATATTAATATTTTGCAATTTGCTCCGTTATGATTTTTCTTTATATTAAGGAAAATCTCTAAATAATTTTTTTTTGTCAAAATAGCAGGTTTTCCTGGAGACTGGCCCAGGAGTTTTTGTAGACGGTCTACATGACAATTATGTGCCGGTTATTTAGTCCTGGTAGAATAATTCTTTGCAAAATTCAGCCCCCTGCTGTTACATCCTCACTGACTGGGGATAATCAATGCTTATTTCAAGGATTTTAGCCAATCAGCATGTTTGATAGGACATCGACTCAAAATAATGTACACATTCTTTGAAATATGCAACTTGCAGCAAATTGCTGTAATTCAGTTATTGAAATGGTTCAGTTGCGAGTTGTCTACCTTAGTTACAATAATGACTATACCTGATAATGAATGAGAAGGGAACGTCTGGAAGCTAAAAAGTGAACGCCCAGTTACATTAATTTACATCCAGACTTTATTAGCTAAATAGGATACCATCAAAGCAAATCTAGAATAACATTTATGTAGCAAACAACGGAACAACTGGGCAAAATGGCAGACACGTGTGAGGAGGGAATTCAAAACTGATGATTGTGATGTGTAAAATATATGAATGTGAAATGTTGCTGTCGTGAGTTGAAATGTGTACTGCTAAAATTAAGTGATGTTAATTCAAGTAATAGCTTGGGTACAGTTGTGTTCAGGAAATAAGTTGAAACATAGTTTTCTGATAATCATGAGTCAGATGTTGGTAGCATGTTTGTGTAGGATGGCATTTGTGGGTTAAATAGACACGTTTTTTCGTTCTAAATTCCTGTTCAATCTTGTTATGCTACAATATCACCCCAAGTGTAACAGCGTTGGATGTGCTCATGAACAAGACATGTGATAGGCAACCCTTGATTTGTGGGTCATGGTCTATTTCTGATCTTTTATTTAGGAAATGATTGGTGATATATTGGACTACTATATTTGATAGGCAACTATCTTGGCCTATGATGTCTGATGATATATGCACAGGCTGGGTTTTGGCACTAATAATAGTCTGGTTCAATTATCTAGGCATGTCTGGTTGCTCCAGATGCCAAAACTGATATTTACTTTTGAGTAGTTTCAAGATGGCGCCGACTAAACAATAATAAAAGCCAGCATGCGTTGATTTGAGCATAGTTTAACCACTGAAGGGTTTTTCTGTCTCGAGTTGAACTATGGTAACCATAGCAATCGCCAAAAACTAGCTACAATTTGATTGCGGGGTGTTTGCCAATATTTCTTAATTTGTGGGCCAAGGTCACAGTCTATGGTTTCTGATCATATTACACAGATATATTGAATTGTGGGTCAAGGTCATCTTCAATTATTTCTGATGGTGTGTGCATATATCTGACTACAGATCAATATCGGTCTTGATTATCTTCTGCTGATGAAATGGAGTGGAGGGAACTCAATTGGCATTGTCTGTGGTGTGTATGCAGCCATTTCTTTGTAATTAGTCTATACAATTTCACGAAACTTGAAGTGAACATAAACCAACCATACATAAGTTTTTTGGATTGGTCAATTTCCTTTTGAAACAGTTGTTGTACTTGATTTAACGACAGGTGCAGCTATTTCTCAGTAACTAACTCGTAGAATTTAATGAAGCTTGAAATAAATATGAACCCGCATACTGCATAGATGCCTGCCATTTTTCGATTGGTCAAGTTTCCTTGAGAGTTGTTGCCCTTGTTTTATGACGACAACATGTTTCTGTCTGCAGTCTCAATTTCTGTTCATATCCCTTCTTCTTGTGTGTATAAGATGATAAATTTGCTGGCCAATTGCACATCTTCACAAACTAGACTAGGGGAAATAAGCATGCATAAATCGGATTTCACAGGATGAGGTCCTATTTCTTGATTCATAGGTCAAGGTGACAGTTATTTCGAAATTGGCTTATACATTATTGGAATACATGATGATTGCACATATCTGTTGGTGACCTTGATTGGTGGGTCTAGGTCATTATCAATTATGTATGTTTTGGGGAATAAGCATGCATATATATTTCAACTCTACAAGATTATTGATCAATAGTCCCCCGCCCCTGAATATGAGTCACTGATTTCTCATTGGGAAATACAAGCATGCATTTATCATATTTCACTGGATGATCATAGGCGGATCCAAGGGGGGGCGGACCCGGCGTACGCCCCCCCTAAAATCGCCAAAGTAGTGTCAATTCATTTGTTGTATCACACTAAATCACATATTTAAAGTCAATTTTGTTGTGCTTTCTGCGCGCTGTGCGCACGCAATTAACATTTTCCACTAACCACAGACACTTCGATAGTCTCTCTGCCGCCCCGTTATTCAGGTCAAACTTTGCGATTCTGATGTATCGCTCTTTTTGCACATTGATTCTCTTTTCGCTGCATTTTATGACAACAAAGATGGATGAGTATTAAATGGAGCTACCGGGGTGATTCGCCCCCCTGGACCCCCTAGCAGGGCTTTGCCCTGCACCCATCAGGGGCCCTTGCGACCCCCTGGACCCCCAGCTCATTTTTCATTTCATGCCCCCCCTAACACTAAATCCTGGATCCGCCCCTGATGATGATCAATGGTTGGTATGTGGTGCCTCTTGATGAGTGGGTCAAGGTCATGTATTGGTTGATAGTTTGTGGTTAGAAGGTTACCTCCCTTGAATTCGGATCAAGGTCACTATCGATGATTTCTGAATTTACTGTGAAAAATAAGCAATGCATATGTCTTGAGTTTTTATACGCCCGTTGAAAACGGGACGTATTATGTGAACACCCTTGGCGGGCGGGGGTGCGTGCGGGCGTGCGGCGGTGTCCAGTAATTTGTCTGTACTCTTACGCAAACAGTTTTCATCCGATCATCTTCAAACTTTGTGACAATGCTTATGGGCATAATATCTAGGCCAAGTTCGATTATAGGCCAAATCGGCCCAGGCCTTCTTAGGTTTTGGTCCTTCATTTACCAAAAAAATGTGAAATTGGCCTTGTCTGTACTCTAACGCAAACAGTTTTCATCCGATCATCTTAAAACTTTGTGACAATGCTTATGGGCATAATATCTAGGCCAAGTTCGATTATAGGCCAAATCGGCTTAGGCCTTCTTGGGTATTGGTCCTTCATTTACCAAAAAAATGTGAAATTGGCCTTGTCTGTACTCTAATGCAAACAGTTTTCATCCTGTCATCTTCAAACTTTGTGACAATGCTTATGGGCATAATATCTAGGCCAAGTTCGATTATAGGCCAAATCGGCCCAGGCCTTCTTGGGTTATGGTCCTTCATTTACCAAAAAAAGGTGAAATTGGCCTTGTCTGTACTCTAATGCAAACAGTTTTCATCCGATCATCTTCAAACTTTGTGACAATGCTTATGGGCATAATATCCAGGCCAAGTTTGATTATCGGCCTAGGCCTTATTTGGTTATGGTCCTACAATTACCAAAATAAATGTGAAATTGACCTTGTCTGTTCTCTAGTGCAGAGTTTTCGTCTGAGTATCTTCAAACTTTGTGACAATGCTTATGGGCATAATATCTAGGCCAAGTTCGATTATAGGCCAAATCGGCCTAGGCCTTATTTGGTTATGGTTCTACAATTACCAAAATAAATGTGAAATTGACCTTGTCTGTTCTTTAGTGCAAACAATTTTCATCCGATTATCTTCAAACTTTAATACCATGCTTATGGGCATAATATCTAGGCTAAGTTCGATTATAGGCCAAATCGGCCCAGGCCTTCTTGGGTTATGGTCCTTCATTTACCAAAAAAATGTGAAATTGGCCTTGTCTGTTCTCTAACACAAACAGTTTTCACCCGATCATCTTCAAACTTTGTGACAATGCTTATGGGCATAATATCTAGGCCAAGTTCGATTATAGGCCAAATTGGCCTAGGCCTTATTTGGTTATGGTCCTACAATTACCAAAATGAATGTGAAATTGACCTTGTCTGTTCTTTAGTGCAAAGTTTTCATCTGATCATCTTCAAACTTTGTGACAATGCTTATGGGCATAATATTTAGGCCAAGTTTGATTATCGGCCTAGGCCTTATTTGGTTATGGTCCTACAATTACCAAAACAAATGTGAAATTGACCTTGTCTGTTCTCAGTGCAACGAGTTTTCGTCTGAGTATCTTCAAACTTTGTGACAATGCTTATGGGCATAATATCTAGGCTAAGTTCGATTATAGGCCAAATCGGCCTAGGCCTTATTTGGTTTTGGTCCTACAATTACCAAAATAAATGTGAAATTGACCTTGTCTGTTCTTTAGTGCAATTAGTTTTCATCCGATCATCTTCAAACTTTGTGACAATGCTTATGGACATAATATCTAGGCCAAGTTTGATTATCGGCCTTAGCCTTATTTGGTTATGGTCCTATAATTACCAAAATAAATGTGTAATTGGCCTTGTCTGTTCTCTAGTGCAAAGAGTTTTCGTCTGAGTATCTTCAAACTTGGTGACAATGTTCATGGGTATAATATCTAAGACAAGTTCAAATGTAGGCCAAATCAGCCTAGGCCTTCTTGGGTTATGGTCCTTTAATTAAAAAAAATGTTGGATTGTTTTTTTTTTTCATTCACCATGCCCTGAGACTCACCATGCCCAAAGACGGGCGTATTTTGTGACATTTTGGCACTCTTGTTAGGATAATGTAGATATCATGTCTTGGTATCAATATGATTTCTGATAAATTAATTTCATTTATATGGAAACCAGCGCCTGCATGTATTGTAGTACAGGGTGCCGGTAGTTACTAGACAAGCATAATACAAGTTGTATATAGAGGCTCTCAGGGTAGACTGGAGCAAGTCCCCTAACCAAACTGCTACTAGCAAATAGCACTATCAAGTGCTTTCCTACATCTATGCAACAACGCGCTACCAGTGAGCAGTGCTCGTTGATGGCAGGCCTCAATAAATCTACTCGTCCGTTCGTCCTGCCAATTTTTTTCCTTATTTATTTATTTAGCAGGACGAGTAAGATTTGGGGATTTCTTCTTTGTCTATATTGCAGGACAAGTGCTTTTTAAAATATTTGTTGAGGCCTGGATGGCATACCATTTCTCAGCACTTTGCTAGGCGAGCGCTACCAAGTCCTTCCTTGTGCAACAGACCGCCCCGATAACGGGCCACAGCAGCTTTTTTGCTTTGCAACGGTCTGCTATCTGCAAGTGCTCACCGGTAGCATACATTTTAGCAATTGTTTCTTAGCATAGCAATGTTCAGCACTTGGTAGCGCTTAAGTCGCCTCTTAAAATAAAAGATGAAAGCAATATTCTTGAAAATGAAGAATTAACCACAATATGATGTCTTGCTATTCAATATAAGCAATACAAAGTTTGACCTGTTCAAACTGTGTGTCAATAGACATGTCAAATGTGACTTAAGATTGGTAGTTGTTTAATTCAGGTGAATAGTAGCAGGTTTGACTATTTTAGGGAATGTTTACATATACACAAACATTTTCTTTACTTGCTCTGCATTTAATAAAGACATGTTGAACAGGTCTACATAGCAGTGATTTGATATCGTCAGTGTGTCATGATGCATGCATGGTTCAGATTTCATTCAACAAATTTGTCAAACAAAATTCCTTTGTTCAAAAGCATACCTCCATACAGGGCTATGGTACCCAATGGTGAGCGACTTAGGGCTATCTTTGTCCTTGTGCTTAAACATTTCAAAAGCATACATTTACAACCAGTTAAGTTGATACGAAAACCAGTAATGTTTTAGTGACCTGTCTGTTACAGTGTAAGTTATGCTACCTTGAACAAACTGATGTTTCTTATTAGTCCCCTACTGGTTTTCAACCGGAGGGGACTATAGGTTTGCCCTCTGTCCGTCTGTCAATAAATCTGGATCTGTCTTATAAAGCTAGGTTTATGAGACAAATGAGGAAATTATACACATCTAAATCTTATTGATTTGGACAAAAATTGTGGTTGCCATGGCAACAGAAAGAAACATTGAAAATATTTTAGAGGACTTCTGTATTGCTTGCAATTCTTAATAGACTTGTCTCCCTTGCAAGTGCATATATTCCTTTTAAAAATGTCAGATGCTGATAGATATACGATTTGTACGATCTTTGCTCATGGAATACCAGCTCTTTAATTTGTTCTGGCATTCAACCATAAAAATATAGTGCACAATTCAACAATTAATGACGAAGCTACACACAAAAGTTGTGATGATAAACATCTCTGACAAGGGAGATCACTATGTTTGGACTCATTACTGAATGCAATGTTTGCAATCTAATGCTGTCAGTAAAATGTATATTTTAACAGTCCCCATCTTACAAATACACCCCTAGTTCAAACAATGGTACGTCACCAATTATCCTTGTACTGTAAAATAACATAATTTTATTTTTGTGGATATCGAATTTCGTGGATTTTATAAGAAACATTTTCACGGGATTGTAAATTCGTAATTATATTGAAAATTTTAATGCAGTGATATAGGTGGTATAGGACAATGTACACACTGTTAGGTGTTAAGATGTGACATGAATATTGGTGGGAAGCAGTGGCTTAAAAGTAGGATGCACACTTTGGGATCGTGAGGTCCGGAGTTTGATCCTTGTCTGCGCCACTGCTGAATTTCTCTGAGCAAGAATAACCCACGTGCTCCCCTCAACCAAGGTGTGAATTGGGTTCCTGTGAGGGCAGTGTCGGTACATGTTCGATGTTCCTGGTAGCCGTATCTCGATGTTGGCTGCACACAAACAAGGAGAGAAATAGTCTCCCCATAGAGACTCGAAGGCAGGTTTCCTTAGGTAGCCCAATGACCAGTGGGAGTTAAATGTCGAAGGGTGGCTGAATTGCTGAAAGCAGCCCTCGAAAACTGTTTACTTGGACTTTTTTTAATCTGAGACACCGAGTATATACCTAGCTATAAAAATGTGAACAAGTCAATTCAAAAGTAGTATCAACCATTTTAATATCTACAATATAACCTGTGTAAAGCAGCCTGTCAATGTATATATTGGATGTGGCTGCTTAAAACAGATGACTGTTTACTACAGGTGTATTAAAAACAAATGGCCAATTCAAGTTCAATAATTTCTGCTGCCTAAGATGGATGTCTGCATAATTAAGGTTACCAGTGACACAGACGTTTGTGTATAATAATCTACAGGCTCTCAATGCGATTTAATAATACGGAAAAAAACATTACTCTAAAACAATATTTTTTTCCCGGATTATAAAATCGCAATGATGGCCTGTGTACTTATCATTCATTTATTGCTTTATTCTGTGTTTTTCATTTCAGGTGCATGCTGTAGTAAGAATATATGGAATATTTGTGTACTGGAACATTGCACACATTGGTTGCCAATTTTTATGTACACATTCATGGGTGTTAGTTTTCAGGTATATACCTGGTTTCAAGTTTTTTTTGGTTACACCAAAAAGTCGTTTTTCTTTATTTTCTCTATGTGAATGGACAATTTTTGAGGATTTCTGTTTTTTTTTTCAATTTTTTTTACCTGCACCCATGCACATTGGTTGCAAATGATGTACTCTGTAAGTATTGTATTGTATGAATATTACTTGTTTCCTATAAAAAAGTCGGATATCATTCATTTGAAAGCCAGTTTTATTGTCTTATTTGCTTTCATTTTAACCATTATTTGCACTAATTTACACATTCACAAAGATCCTTGACTACATGAATCAGATATAAACAAAATGGTATCCTACATATGTTGGACAGAAATAGAAGAATAAAACCCAAACCAGAGAGATTTCAGTCATGTAAAGATGTATTTGATATCGTCGTATCTTGTGAAGAGAGAGTCTACGATCAAATTGTTGAAGGTAAATGTTAACTTAGCTCTTTTTTTTTACTTGTGATCTTGGTTTCAAGATTTTTAGTACTGATTTTTTACCTGTGATCTTGGTTCAAGATTTGTACATTCGGCAGGTGTGTGATTTGGTGTCAGCACTGTATTTAGTCATGAAACGTTGCCGGATTTTTATTGACATGTGAAGTTGGTCATCTTCTGTTTTGTTTGTGCTGAATTTAAAATGTAACTCATAAAACCTGGTTTCATAGATTTTCCCACAGGTAACTGTGTCATTGATAAAGAGTAAAAAAACAGTTTTAATCTGTAAAATGATACAGTTACCTGTGGATTTTCCATGTTGATTATCAAACATTTCCAGTATTTTGTTTGTGGACTTTATTTATGGAATTGAGTGCATTCGACAGAGATTGGCTGCAAATTGGGACTTCAACTGCTGTGTTCTAATTGAAACAAAACAAAAATGGTTTAATTAACCCTTACCTCCATGGCTCCACCTTTACACACCCCATATCTATATACAACTACATTTGTAAAGATAATAAGATAAGATGAATTTATAAACGTCTCACTTTTGTATGTTCGTACATCCATCTTCAAATATTTTTAGACATTGGTCGGATGAGAAATAAAATGAGTACGAAGCCTCGTGCATCTTAGCGGCTCAATATGCTTAAATAAATTTTCAGATCGTTATTGCCTTTTTTGTACCTGATGGTTTACATCACGTGTTCTTTATTTCAGATTTAGAAACTAGAGAAAAGACAGAGTCTCACCCAATGCATATAATCAACATAGATATACAGGATAATCATGAGGAGGCCACAATTGGTGCACTCTTGATAAGAGATTTAATAACAAAAGTAAGGATATAGAGGAAACATCACCAGTCATCATTAAATATGTTTATTAAATTTTATATAAAATGACAATGAGTGTTAAGATTCTTTTTATCATGTCGCTGGCTTAGAATTAGAAGGTTGTAAGTACAAAATCAATATTTTGAGAAAATAAGAAAAAACTGTCTGAAAACTACTCTTTACTTGATATGAAAAAAACAAGCCTTTTCAACTTCAATTTGGTCAACATGAACACTTCCAATTTTCATGAAAATAGGGTTCCTAAGATGAGCCTTGAGATGCAGATTTCAAATATGCACGAGTCTAATTAGGTCATAAGTAGCACTTGCGACCTTTTTATTCTAAGCCAGCGATATGACCTTAATAAAACAAAAATACAGATATATCTGTTGCGAAAATTCATAACGTCATTTAGAAGATAAAACAATGTCATAGTAACCAGTGTAGTACTAGTATAAACTATATGTGCATGTTATATTTACCTGGATACAAACAAAGTCATGTAATCAATCATATTATCATAATTTAGGCAAGCAACCTAACGGACATGGATTTCATTAAAAAATATTTTCATATAGGTTCATCCAATTCAGTGTCTGCAGAGTTGCATCCCTTGTATAAAAACCTGGTTTACCTAGAAGTCCTACAGTTTCTGTCTTTATGTTAACATAAGTCTTTCATTTCAAAAATATCTGTAGCTCATATTGATGTGGAGTTTCTGGAGTGGATAGGGGACAATAAGGGGATTATGCACATCTAAAATATTTTGATTCTGATATAAATTGTGGTTGCTATGTCAACAGAAACATTGAAAATAATTTAAAGCTGATGGCTTCAAACCAGTATGGGACTTCTATATTGCTTGCAATTCTTAGTGATTTGTTTACGGTTGTTTTGTGAACGATTTTACTACTTTATGTTGATATTTGTGTAACTTTTGTACATTTCAGCTGGCAGGATGTGATGATATTGACAATGAAATAGATGAGATAATACAAGAATTTGAACATTATTCAGGCAGAACCATTCTTCATACTGTAATGTTTGTGTGATACAATATCAAGCAGCTGTGTGATCCTGATTGTATTCATGACAGATTGTCAAGCTGTTGTGTGATCCTGATTGTATTCATGACAGTTTGTCAAGCTGTTGTGTGATCCTGATTGTATTCATGACAGATTGTCAAGCTGTTGTGTGATCCTGATTGTATTCATGACAGCTTGTCAAGCTGTTGTGTGATCCTGATGGTATTCGTGACAGCTTGTCAAGCTGTTGTGTGATCCTGATGGTATTCGTGATAGCTTGTCAAGCTGTTGTGTGACCCTGATGGTATTCGTGACAGCTTGTCAAGCTGTTGTGTGACCCTGATGGTATTCGTGACAGATTGTCAAGCTGTTGTGTGACCCTGATGGTATTCGTGACAGATTGTCAAGCTGTTGGGTGACCCTGATGGTATTCTTGACAGATTGTCAAGCTGTTGTGTGACCCTGATGGTATTCTTGACAGATTGTCAAGCTGTTGTGTGACCCTGATGGTATTCGTGACAGATTGTCAAGCTGTTGGGTGACCCTGATTCTTCTCTCATCATGACTCCTTGCTTTGACTCATGTTTGTCTCCGCTATCATAAACATTGTGACATCACTATGAAAGCTACAGACATGATGATGTCCTGGAATGCAGAAAGTCAGTGCTGCTCAATAGTATGAGTGACTTCCTGGCATTTTGATGGGAATGTGTTACTCAAATGTTTCCTAGAACATCTCAATTACAGCCATCCAGCTGCCTTTAGCTGTAATGAGCTTTTATATGATCAGCCATATTTTTCTTAGACTTAAGTTGTAATGCACTTATTTGATCACCCATCTATTCCTTAGAATCCAGCTGCATTCAGCTGTAATGAATTTCAAAATGATCATCAATATTCTTTAGTAGAATCCAGCTGCATACTAGTAAACCTACTGGTATATGGGATCATCTTAGAATTCAGCTGCATACTAGTAAACCTACTGGTATATCGGATCATCTTAGAATTCAGCTGCATACTAGTAAACCTACTGATATATCGGATCATCTTAGAATTCAGCTGCATACTAGTAAACCTACTTGTATATTGGTTCATCTTAGAATCCAGCCGCATACTAGTAAACCTACTGGTATATTGGTTCATCTTAGAATCCAGCTGCATACTAGTAAACCTACTGGTATATTGGATCATCTTAGAATCCAGCTGCATACTAGTAAACCTTCTGGTATATCGGATCATCTTATAATCCAGCTTCATACTAGTAAACCTACTGGTATATCTGATCATCTAAGAATCCAGCTGCATACTAGTAAACCTACTGGTATATCGGATCATCTTAGAATCCAGCTGCATATTAGTAAACCTACTGGTATATCGGATCATCTTAAAATCCAGCTGCATACTAGTAAACCTACTGGTATATCGGATCATCTTAGAATCTAGCTGCATACTAGTAAACCTACTGGTATATCGGATCATCTTAAAATCCAGCTGCATACTAGTAAACCTACTGGTATATCTGATCATCTTATAATTCAGCTGCATACTAGTAAACCTACTGGTATATCGGATCATCTTAGAATCCAGCTGCATACTAGTAAATCTAGTGGTATATCTGATCATCTTATAATTCAGCTGTAATGTACCTTTATCATAGTACTCACATTTTCTATTAGAATCTAGCTGCATTCAGCTGTTAGGAAATCTTCTTCATAGAATTTTAGTGATATGATTA
Source organism: Spisula solida (assembly GCA_947247005.1). Classification (NCBI taxonomy): domain Eukaryota; kingdom Metazoa; phylum Mollusca; class Bivalvia; order Venerida; family Mactridae; genus Spisula; species Spisula solida. The sequence continues at coordinate 37,648,860 of OX365957.1, read as the reverse complement.
AATTATTCACTGAATCAGTTACAGTGTCTAAAATGATGAGCTGATAGGACCTTGTAATTTAGAGATTATTGATTTAGTGATTTGTTACAGCTTATGAAGACGGGCTAAATATTTTATTGTTGTTAATGCATTCCGATTGGCTGAAACTAATGTTAGGCTTATTTTTCTGAAATAGATTTTGTCTTTGACATTCTAATCAGACAATGATATGTTGGTAGGTAGGTGAATCCATTTGCCAAATTTTCATACATTTGATATATTCTTGCATGTTGTTATTATATATATTGATTTAGTATTATGATATTAAGGTAGCACAGTACATATTTTAGTGGCTGGGGTATTTGTTGGTTTGCATTCCAAATTATTCCAGACAGCATATACAATGTACATGTATAATAAACAAACCTTTATCCCAATAAAGAACGATGCACCCTGATTGTTTTTTGTTATATGCATATGTGTACTCAATGTATAAAAACAAATTAAAATAAAATATAAAAAGAGAGAGATAAAAGAACGGTGCACCCAAGTTTAGCCAATAAAGATTGTACTAGATCTATAAGTATTATTGTTACTTGAAGTCTTACAAATGAAAATTGATTTAAAATGTAAACTCTTACATACCCCACCCACTAAGGAATGTATCATGCTACCTTAATATAATTGTAATATAGCTATGAAAGTGCTTAGAGATCTGAATGCTGAATGGTATAATGTGTACTGATATGTGGAATTGGTAGAACACTGTTCAATGTTTTTAATCATTAGCAACCATTTTGTGGATTTACATGACCACAATTCAAATACTCCACTGAAGTAGATTAAGATTTATTTTTGAAATTGGTGCGTATTTTTCCATTTTGCACAAATCAATGAAATTATATGCCAAAAATAGACTTTATAATACCCGTATATTATTGGTGGTCTCTTAAAGCTGGAAAGCTTTATTGTACAATATGTCTTATTTCTCCAATTTTTCTATTTTCTATAATATTTATATTTAGAATATTTTATTGACTTGTTCATATCAAATATGCTGGACCTGATTAACAGATTACAGTATACAAAACATGTATACGCATACCTTTATAGTCCATTTATTTAGGTCTGTCACTTGTTTACAAAATTAGCAATATCATAACATTATATATTTTTTTATTGTTTTTAACATTGTAGAAAAAGGCAGTGAAAACCAATACCTTATTCACTAAGGTGCATACTAATACACATACTATCTGATAAAATAAGACATTAAGAAGAGAAATTACAATGTTTATGTATGGAACGCCATAGCTGTCTTTTGTAGATGCTTGTCATGTTAAATTGTTATCATATCATTTGAACATGCCTATACGACATGTTAAATTGTTACAACAACGTCTTAAATTGTCGATAGGGCATGTGAACTTCTCAAGTCACACTGTTAAACTGTCCAAGTATCTTGTGAACATGTCTATATGCCATGTTAAATTGTTAAAATAGCTTCTTATCATGTTCATTGGGCATGTGAACTTCTCAACAGAACGTGTAATACTCTTAAACGACAGTGATTAATTGTTAAAAATCATTTGAAGATGTCTATAAGCTATGTTAAATTGTCAAAATAGCTTCTTATCATGTCCAATAACCATGTGAACTTCTCAACAGAACGTGTTATATTGTTAAACAACAGTAGTAAATTGTTAAAATATCATTTGAAGATGTCTACATGACATGTTAAATTGTTAAAATAGCTTCTTATTATGTCCAATAACCATGTGAACTTCTTTATAGAACGTATTATATTGTTTAACAACAGTGGTAAATTGTTAAAATATCATTTGAAAATGTCTACATGCCATGCTATAGTGTTAAAACGATATGTTAACATGTCAACGAGGCATGTGAACTTCTTAATAGACAGTGTTGTTGTTGTTCAAATTTGTATGACGTCATCAATAACGTAAGTTCCTCCTGCGTGCATATTGAACAAAGATGGCGGAAACTGTTCAATATACACGCGGGAGGAACTTACGTTATCGATGACGTCATACACATTTGAACAACAACAACACTGTCTATTAAGAAGTTAACATGCCTCGTCGACAAGTTAAAATATCGTTTTAACACTATAACATGTCGTATAGACATCTTCAAATGATAGTTTAACAATTTACCACTGTTGTTTAACAACATAACACGTTCTATTAAGAAGTTCACATGCTGAGTGGACATGATAAGAAGCTATTTTAACAATTTAACATGTCATATAGACATCTTCAAATAGTATTTTAACAATTTACCACTGTTGTCTAACAATATAACACGCTTTATTAAGAAGTTCACATGGTTATTGGACATGATAAGAAGCTACTTTAACAATTTTACATGTCATACAGACATCTTCAAATTATATTTTAACAATTTATCACTGTTGTCTAACAATATAACACGTTCGATTAAGAAATTCACATGGTTATTGGACATAATAAGAAGCTATTTTAACAATTTAACATGTCATATAGACATCTTCAAATGATATTTTAACAATTTACCACTGTTGTATGACAGTATAACTCGTTCTGTTGAGAAGTTCAAATGGTGTTTGGACATGGTAAGAAGCCATTTTAACAATTTAACATGGCATATAGACATGTTCACATGACATTTGGACAGTTTAACAGTGTGACTTGACATACAATAATGTTGCACTGAGAAGTTCACATGTCCTACCGATAATTTAAGACGTTGTTGTAACAATTTAACATGTCGTATAGACATGTTCAAATGATATTTAAACCATTTACCACTGCCGTTTAACAGTATAACGAGATGTGTTGAGAGGTTCGCATGCTCATTCGACATTGTAAGACGTTGTTTTAACAATTCAACAACGCATATGAACATATTCAAATGATAGTTTAACAATTCATCATTGTAGTTAACGTCTAACATGATAAGACGAAGCTTTGAGAAGTTAACACGTTCTTCTAACATTATCAAGCGTTTTTCAACAATTTAACATGTAACGTAGACATATACAAATGGTGATTTGACAATTTATCGATGTGGTTTAACAGTATAACACGATGGCTTGAGATATTATTGTATTCTTTTAACAATTTAAGACGTTGTTTTAACAATATAACAGGGCAAGTTGACATATTCAGATGATAGTTTGACAAGTCAACAATGTGGTTTGACATATTAACACATTGTACTAAGAGGTTCACATGTCCTACCAACAAGTCAACATGACAAGCGTCAACAAAAGACAGCTATGGCGTTCCATATTTATGTACACACTGTTATGTGAACAAGTGACTGATCATACTCGAATTATACCTCTCCTCAGTTTATATGTGAACTATAATAAGTCAGATATTAGAAAACAACTGCATACACACTGAATAGCTAGGATGTTTAAGAAGATTGAAATAATTAACAGACCTGTCTCTACTCCTGCTGGGAAAGGTAAGCAATTAGTGCTTGTACAGTCTTACGGATTTTAAAAATGCACCACTTTTGAGAGGTGTGGATTTTCTTGTTTGAACCATTTAGTTGATTTTGTACCAATGCAATGATGTTCATAGGTAATAACATTGTCAGTAAAGAACATCTTAAACCTGTTTTTTACCTGGAAAATTAACAGGATAAACCATGTGACAAAATAACATTTTTCGCTCGTGGATCACATGTGAATGAAAATATCAGAATTTTTTAAATGGTGATGTGTATACGATACAATGAAAGTATAAATGAGCTTATTAACGAAATTTTGTGGTAACTGTTAATAAATAATGTTTACTATGTAATTGTGTGGTTTCAGTAAGTGGTTTTCATAGTCCGTAAGTGCAGTGAAGTAATAATACAAATGTAATAACAATGACTTAATTTTAATACACAGTTGAACAAGCCCAGTATTACCTGTGGGCCTCATTCATTTCATGGACTTGACAGTTGTTGGTGAGGACATGTTTGTTGTGTAGGCCTATCATGTACTGTATTTTGTTAATGATGTAACTAAGTTCAATTTAGTTGTTAGTATTCTTATAAACACTGCATGAAATGTGTAAGTGCTTTGATGCAAATCAATTCCCTCAACCGATATGGTCATTCTTGTGTGAATGGAACATAGAACTATTTTTTATGTAAATAAACGTTTCACTGGTATCTATTACTGTCTCTTATTTATTGATATATTCTACTCAAACTTTGGCGAGAGTAAATGTTTCCTTGCAAATTTGATGAGATGGATCGATGTATGTTTCAGATAAAATATGAACATGGTGTCCCCAAAAACCGGGACCTACATAAAACCCTTGTTACTCGTTTAATTTTCAATGAATGTGACTTCTGTTGTGTGTGAGTGTATAAAGTAGTCTCCACTGCTAATATGGGTATAGTCCAGTTAGGATACAAATCCAGTGACACAGCAGTCGAGTCCACTATATAACGGTGTAAAACCAATTATAAAGGCTTATACTGTATAATACAAACAACTATAATTTCAATGCTAAACTAACATACTAAACTTTGCTCTACCTGTTTAGACAATGGTTGTGATTTTTTGCGTACACATAAACTGCAACGTCACTGTCACAATATCCTAACTGGACTATACCTGTTTAAGTTTACTAAACGAAAGGGAAGCTGACAGTCGTCAAAATGATCATTAACAATCACCAAAGAAGGGCAAGTATGACCATTCTTGAGAACAATCAACCAAAAACTAAGTTACTGAAGTTCTTGAAGGAAAAGGTAAAAATGTTTTATTTTATCCCAATCAACAGTTTATAGATAGAATATATATGAGCCAGTCTCCAGGAAAACCTGCTATTTTGACAAAAATGTTGATATTGAGATTTTCCATAGTTTAAAGAACAATTTTAATGAAGCCATTTGCAAAAATAATTATTTTATTATCTTGAGTTTCAAGGAAGTTACAGCTGTTTTCGTAAAGTCGCTATTCGAAGCGTTTTTGTGACGTCACAAACGTCATTAGAACGTTATTCGGCGTTAACAGTAACAAGTATTTCATAATTAGATCTACACAATTACATTAATTCTTAAATAAACTGTTCAAAATAGTATCACGTTTTAGAATTATGCTTTAGTTTTTTAAATATATATCAAAATTGTTTGTATTCAGGGAAAGGCTACTAGTGTTTTAAACAACCAACTCCTCGTTTTTCTCGATCGGAGTATTTTCCGAAAAAATGGTCACCATAGCATGATTTCGACATAATGCATGTAATGCGGCAAGTTAAAGCTAAGGTATAATACTATATGAGTATATTACTTAAAATAGAATCAATAGATGTGTATTTTTATACGCCCGTTTGAAAAACTGGACGTATTATGGGAACACCCTTGGGAGGCGGGCGGCGGCGTCCAGCAGTTTGTCTGTATTCTAGCGCTCAGAGGTTTCATCCGATCGTCTTCAAACTTTGTGACAATGCTTATGGCCATGGTATCTAGGCCAAGTTCGATTATAGGCCAAATCGGCTTAGGCCTTATTTGGTTATTGGCCTTTAATTACCAAAAAAGTATGAAATTGGCCTTGTCTGTGCTCTAACGCAAACAGTTTTCATCCGATCGTCTTCAAACTTTGTGACAATGCTTATGGGCATAATATCCGAATTCGATCATATGCTTTGTTTGGGTAATAAAATAACTAGTATGAGAGACTCATAACAGAATATTCCTGTTCAATAATATGTCGTTTCCACAGAAGAAAACAACACTTATGCCAGATTTTGCACACTGTCAATGGAGGCGGGTCCTCATCCACTTGTTATAACTCCACCTCATTAACCCATTTTAACAGTATTGTCTAAGGAGGAGGGATTCCTCGTTCACTCACTGTAAATACTCCTACGGAGGAGGGACGGACAACATCATTAACCCGTTTTAGCATATTGTCTAGTGATGAGAGATTCCTCATTCAAATATTACCTTCATAGTATCTTACATGCAAAACTTTTACCGAGCAAAGTCTAAGTAAAAAGGCGCAAAAATCCAATTAAAATCATAATATAGTCATTGCACCAGTTTCATTGAATAATGATGGTATTTAAACTGGGTTGTGGACAAAGACAATCATGTGTGTTAGAAAAGACAAGATGATTAGTAAAGCCGATTCGAACTCTTCATGTAGCGATATACATTGGAAAGATATACTAGTATATGTTTTCCTTGGGGGATAGTGATTCAGTTCCGCATAATAGTAAATCAATTGATATTTCTTACATTGACAAATGTCTCATAATAAAGAACCTTTGTCCATCATACAAATAACATTTAAAAAAATGGCTTGTGTCTTCACAAGGATTGCCTCACCTACATGTCGGATCGTCCTTAACATTAACTCTACATAAATCGCACTGCGCAGTGATGTCTTAAGCGGATATGTTACATTTCAAGGCATAACTCCAAGTAAAATCAATCAAGAGTTATCTAACATGGTTGATTACATAGCCGGGCAGGCTAAATGTAAAGTAACAATCAAATAATATGCATTTGGTTATTGAAATATAGCCATGATTGAAGTTTCTGCAATGCCACCGAAAAAAATAGTTCTCATATTTTTTCGAATAGTAGCGCTAAAATGCAGATGTGTTGAAGCAAGAGTGTCAAGTGTTTTAAATATTTTGTCAACATTTGGCTATCAATGACAAACATCAAATAAACCAAGTAATCCCTTTAACTGACCACAATGTTTATACAGATATTTAATCGTCTCTGTCACACTTGCGATAAATATGATTTGGAACAAGATTCAACAATTTTACTCTCAAGTACTTGCTACCGGTACTAGCTAGTCTTGTTCCACGGAAAAATACCGTCTTCACCAAAAGATCCAGTTCAGACCCGTTCCTACCTATTTCTGGTATGGAAAAATACCGAGGTGGTTGTGGGGCTTTAGCTCGAGACCCCTGGACAGGAAGTGCCCTCTTATCTCATTGCTGCTCTATCCCCCCCCCCTTTCATCAGATCACATTTTACCAACTCGGGCCTCACACAATATGAGAATGAAATAGACAATACATGCACGTTCTTGTGACTTGAATCACAGCTGATTGGCTTACTAGTTACATTTGTACCTGTTCGGCATTGGCTTTTGAACTTCAGAGTTTGATTATTTTGCTCGAATACCAATAATTGGTCAATATCTATGAGACAAATGTTTTTTAATGTTTGATTTAAGTCAAATTTCTTAATATCTATTAGATCGAGGCAATGACTTGAAACGCAGCTATGTGAGACCACTGATGATCCAATTCCCATTGGCAAGAGCAGGTAACTCTTATTCAAAGATTTTGGTGGCGAAATTGCCATTTTCATTGGAATATTCGCTTGATATCCAATTTCTAATTTAGCTAGAGCTCTGTGAGCTATCCGCGAAAGGTGTCTGCATACGTTAAAAAAATGACACGTTATGCGGACGACGCATGCAGACGCGAAACGCGGAGACATGGAATAGACCCAACAGCTCTCAACCAGTTAGTTTTTTTTGGCGGATGCGGAACACGAACGCGGAGACATGGAATACCGGCCTAATAACTACTGGTATATGAATAGTTTTACGTATATGTGTTATAAACTGCAAAAATGTGAACGTTATGTAGCGCGTATGACCTTTTGTGATCGAAGTTTAGGGAAAGTTAATGCTGTATACGCCCTTCGTAACACACGCGTCTGTAATAGACGTCATTAAAATCACAACTGTAATAAACATTAACATTTGCTACACGTAGACGGTATTTATATCGGGAAATTGTGAGGCAGTATATGTAAAGGGAACGTCATAATTTAAGTTGCCATGCAACATGAACACTCGATGATGCCCACATCAGCTGAAAATAAAAAGCTGTTAACATTTAACAGTTGTTACATGATGAGGTGGGTATATATATATCAGGAAATTGTCTCTTACAGGCAGTATCTTTTATAGAGGCAACTGATCGGATATAAGATAGACCTAGGAGCTATAAAGATGGACATGCGTGTATTATTCTCACCAATACTTGGATACAAGAGCAGCAGAACATTTACTGACGCGTTCGCTTCTAAATCTGGAGTCATATGTTTGCATTCAGTTAAGAATGGAGTGTCGATGAAACGCAAACTGTATATGAAAGTTTTCAAAGGCTGGAACGATCATCATTGCCAGATTTTTACAGATGATAAATGTACTATGATGTATGGAAGCATTAGTCTAAGAAAATGTATCGTGACGCACAGTGGAAATAAATGCGTTACAATTGCTAGCGGAAGAATCGTGACAAGCGACATTGGGACTGGTTTGTCTTTTAAAGCTGCCAATAAAACGGACGCTTTGGAGTGGGTAGATGCTTTAACCCCTACCACATGTATGGAACTAGGGTTGTCACCAATAATGCCGAGGAATTGATGATGTATAAACTACTTGTACATTAAAGAGCTATTCATTCGCCATGTTGATCTTCATTGATTTTGGTATCAGTGGAAACATTGTACAAAATCAAGCAATAAGTAACCATCAAAGTGCTAATTACACATCGTTCTCCCGCTGCGTATACACGTACATGTATACCGAAAGGTCAAGCAGCGTCCAGATCAACACACAGAAGACGTGTGAATCTACGTTCTTAAATGAAATGTCAACACCGGGCTGTAATGGGGCAATGTACTTTTCATTTTTTCTTTTATAAGTGCAAAATGATTTGGATTGACTTGTGAAAAAACACCCATATTTGGATGCATAATTATGTGTTATACTGTACACTGTTACACTTATATTTATTAATTTTATGTACATGTATATATTAAACTCGTTTTCATTATTTCTATGTTTTCCTTTTTTATTAGAGTTGTTAAGACTTTAATCTATACACGTAGGCCGATTCTTGTAACCAGTTTTACTAGACAGTTTCAGCAACTAATGCCACTCGTGGGACCACTGTACGAGAATCTGCGATCTGTCTGGTTGTCTGCGATTGTGTCTGCGGCCTGACTGTTATTTTTTTATTTTCGGGGGTAATAAATCCTGCGATCAATTAGTCGTGCGGCTTATGTGACTATGGATTATCCTTATTCAAAATAAAATGCCATCAATTATATCCGATTGAATGCGTACAAAAAAAGTTAAAAACCAGATCTGCGAATTTTTTGTTTTCATAGGAATACCGATAATCAGTGGCAACCTGACAGAATAAAATACATACTAAGATAAGTGCATCACAACCTTCGCTGTAGTTTTCAGTCCCTAACAAATGGTTTCTCTACCAGCGCAATTCACTTTTCCTTGATATGACGAGAGTAAGTTGTGTACAGAGAGCCCTAAAAGGAAAGTTGACAGTTTCAGTGTATATGTATATTTATTAAACCTTTTCTTTCTGCTATCGCAAAGAAAATGTGTACATGTGTAGACAAAAAATGTAAGTTTTTTCTAGTACCAGTTTTGAGCTAATAACTTGGATACTTTAAGATAATTGTCAATTTACTGCAATTACCTTATTTTGCCCGAGACGTCTATTCGGTAATGTATGACGTTCTCACAATGTCTTCCCTACTGACGTTTCCCTTCTTGCATTCATAATTTGTAACTATTGATTACATTTGCACATGTGCCTAAACCGATCTTCTTACCTTCTCTTTTGATGTTCCTCATTAGTATAGACGTGTATGTTGGCTTTTGGCGATTTCGAATAGCCCCCCAAAAAGAAGTCACAATGATTTAGATCCGGGCTGTGGGCGGGCCATGTCACACCACAGTGATATTCCATAGAAACTACTTTGATACCAACTGCTTCATGTAATTATTCTATATAAGGTTTTTTTTATAACAATACGTATTATTGTGTTAGCTTATGACATTTTACTAGGCCGATATTGACTATCAACCGTACGTGTTCGGTTACGTGACAATACCAGTTAGATGAAACAATATGGTCAGTTCGTAAAACAAGGCCAGTTTTGGAAACAACTTAAAGAAGGTCTGTGCGGTACGAATGCCGCTTCGCATTATCGTCCATCATGTCGCGTTGTCACAATGTCGTATCGCATTATCCGTCCATCATGTCGCGTTGTCACAATGTCGTTTCGCATTATCGTCCATCATGTCGCGTTGTCACAATGTCGTATCGCATTATCGTCCATCATGTCGCGTAGTCGCAATGTCGTATCGCATTATCGTCCATCGTGTCGCGTTGTCGCAATGTCGTATCGCATTATCGTCCATCATGTCGCGTTGTCGCAATGTCGTATCGCATTATCGCCAATCATGTCGCGTTGTCACAATGTCGTATCGCATTATCCGTCCATCATGTCGCGTTGTCACAATGTCGTATCGCATAATCGTCTATCATGTCGCGTTGTCGTATCGCATTATCGTTCATCAAGTCGCGTTGTCGCAATGTCGTATCGCATTATCGTCCATCATGTCGCGTTGTCACAATGTCGTATCGCATAATCGTCCATCATGTCGCGTTGTCGCATCGCATTATCGTTCATCATGTCGCGTAGTCGCAATGTCGTATCGCATTATCGTCCATCATGTCGCGTTGTCGCAATGTCGTATCGCATTATCCGTCCATCATGTCGCGTTGACGCAATGTCGTATCGCATTATCGACCATCATGTCGCGTTATCGCAATGTCGTATCGCATTATCGTCCATCTTGTCGAGTGTCGCAATGTCGTATCGCATTATCGTTCATCATGTCGCGTTGTCGCAAAGTCGTATCGCATTGTCGTCTGTCGTGTCGCGTTGTCGCAATGTCGAATCGAATTGTCGTCCGTCGTGTCGAGTGTCGCAATGTCGTATCGCATTATCGTTCACCATGTCGCGTTGTCGCAAAGTCGTATCGCATTGTCGTCTGTCGTGTCGCGTTATCGCAATGTCGTATCGCATTATCGTCCATCATGTCGAGTGTCGCAATGTCGTATCGCATTATCGTTCATCATGTCGCGTTGTCGCAAAGTCGTATCGCATTGTCGTCTGTCGTGTCGCGTTGTCGCAATGTCGAATCGAATTGTCGTCCGTCGTGTCGCGTTGTCGCAAGGTCGAATCGCATTGTCGTCTGTCGTGTCGCGTTGTCGCAAGATCGTATCGTATTATCGTCCATCGTGTTGCGTTGTCGCAATGTCGAATCGTATTATCGTCCATCGTGTCGCCAGGCGCGTAGCTAGCCTATAATCATGTGGATTCACTATTGTGCTAGGGGGGTCGGGGGCACCCCCACTCCCGGATTTTTTTTAAAACAATGGTGTTATCTGGTAAATATGTAGCGTTCTCAATGTGCTTTATTTAGTTCTTAACATAATTAATTTGTAAATAAACGATAGTTTGTAAATAGAGTATTTCTCTGTTCAAAATAAAGCTAAAATATAAATCAACAAATGCAGATCTACGAGTCCCATTTTATTATGTTCACAAACTCTTCAGATAGGCTTATATAAGTCTATAGTTGTCCGTCCCTTTTCAGGGCGGCAAAGTTCTTTCTGTATGATAACATTGTCAACCAATGTCCATACATTTGTAGCTACTAGTAAGCGAAATTGCCAGTCCAGACAGACGTTCAGTGATTATATCTTTTACCTTTCTTATAATACCTAAAACTACCTCTCAGCTCAAGCCTTAGAGACCCGCATAGTAATTAGCATAACAAAAGAACGACCTTTTCTAGTTTTCCGAGATGCGATCGGTGCATGGGAACTTTGCCACAGTGTCGTGGGTGGCGAGCTGATTTTGGATTTGAAGACTCCATATACTGGAATCATCAGCCATAGCTTTGCCGTACAACTCACCCCTCACGGCAGCATCTGCTACCCTAACACGCGGGAAACCTAGCGCTCCGTAGCTACTTCAACTAAGTCGATGAGTTGTTTCTGTGAAAGTTTATTCGGTGGTTTAGCACCCTGAACCATGAACCCAACAGCAACTATGCAAAATGACGATAAAGTAAAACCTCATGATGGAGGTGGAATCGCCTTCTTGGTCTTGATACTAGTAGCACTTCAAGTGGTATATGACACTTTAAAAGTGTGGAGTATGTCCACATGACTGGTCCAGCATATAGAGTATGCAGACGGTGTCGGTTCATCTTTTTTTTCAGCAACAGCGTAGTTTCCCGTCTCTTCTTGAAAGACATTTTGCAGATTACCGATTTGCTGCACTGGGTTGAGTAAGTTTCTAATGTGTGCTTCTCTGTAGGCGTACACGTAATGATTAAAGTTATGGACTTTGCAGTGAACATCGCTTATGAAATTAGTTGTTTTATCCAAGCTTGTACACGACGATGACAACCTGACAAATTACTGGCTCCATCATAGCCCTGGGCACATGTCTTAGTAATAAACAACCCAACATTTAATGGCTCTCAATGAACTTAACAACCAGAGATTCCCTAGTTGTTGACTCTACTTGATTAAACCAAACGCGATCCTATACGCGGTTGTACTGGGACGAGTTGGTTAACGTCAAAGACTAGTCTACTGCAACACATACAGTATGGTAGGTTGTTAGTGTCAGTGTTATAAAAGTAACAAAAGTAACACAAACATTCTTGCGTAAATAACCGGCTCGATATCTGACGATATCACAATGCGAATTCTACAGAAATTTGGAATACAGACACGACAAAGAATGAAAGAGTTTAAAGTGAATTGAGTTCAAACTTTTTTTGTCAGAATCATGTGGATTCAGCCGCGTACTCGCGTATAGGTAGCTACGCGCCTGGTCGCGTTGTCACAAGGTCGAATCGCATTGTCGTCTGTCGTGTCGCGTTGTCACAAGATCGTATCCCATTGTCGTCCATCGTGTCGCGTTGTCGCAAGGTCGAATTGCATTGTCATCTGTCGTGTCGCGTTGTCGTAACATGCGTAAGGTCGAATCGCATTGTCGTCTGTCGTGTCGCGTTGTCGTTTGGTCGAATCGCATTGTCGTCTGTCGTGTCGCGTTGTCGTAAGGTCGAATCGCACTGTCGTGTCGCGTTGTCACAAGATGGAATCGTATTATCATAATTCCTAGACTATTCCAAGTTTTAGAAGTTTTTGTTTTCGAAATTTCAATGCTTGGAATTCGAAAAATCAAATTCCAGGACATTCCTTGTTTTCGAGTTCCCATTAACGAGTACAAAATGTGCACCAGTCCACGACGTCATCAGCGTTTTTGGCATGACAAAGTAACGTCGCTGACCCGATAGCATTGGCAATGTGATTAAAAAAATCCACCACTCGTTGTCTTTTAATTAACATTTTTTATGCGAGTCTAGAAAAGACAACTCATACCGATAAAATACATTGATAGCATATAATAAATAATACGTACTGATATTTTTCATGCTTTATATGTGTGTACATGTATATATATCTATAATCTGCATTCGTACACATGTTTAATATATCATTGACTTTTAATAATAAAATATATTTAAAACTGATATATATTTACATTGTACTATTTATATATATACATTGAGAGGAAGTTCTAACCGACCACTCTTTTATTTTCTACAAAGCTACGAATTTAATGTAGAATAGAAGAATATGTTTATTCAGAAAACCACATGAAATGGTGTCTTCCATACATAGCTGGGTAATTATGCTGCACGAACACAGAAGGTACATATCTAGGTTTTGCGCACGACGATCAAGTCTTTAGACCGATGATTGCGAATTAAAATGTCATTTGCAAATGGTCAAGAGATGACCAGACAAGCTGCAATTGAGCTATTTTAACTCTGGCCCACATAGTTTGAGCTCCGTACGCAACACTAATATTGATTTCGTGTAAATATTTACAATTATATCGGCGAAAATAACAGTGTACATAACAGAGAAAATTGTTATTTTCGTTATCTTCATTGTTTTAGAAGTTTGTTGTATCGAAAAAGAAACGTAACGTAAACGGCACCGGGCTTCAAATTATTTGCTACGTATATACGGCACCGTACTGAATGTCACGTCGTGACGTTCTAATTTCAATATAAACTTTTCAATTAGTTAATTATCTATCTATCTTCCTGATAGCCAAACCCCTGCTGGGGACTTAGGCTTTGACACGCGTCAAACTGACCAAGAATGTTAATAAGGATAAGAAATAAAAGTATAAAAGATGTGAGAAAGAAGAAAGGTTAAAAAATAGGTTAAAAACAGGGCAGGTATTATTTAGGGAGAGGCATGTTCAATACGGCTAACAGCCGTGCTGAACTCGGGTGTGGGAAGGTCAATGATGTCAGGGGGTAGGGAGTTCCAGTATATTATTGTTCTAGGGAGGAAGGAGAATTTATAGTAGTCTGTTTTTGCATGTATCTGTTGGAATGTCTGAGAGTGTGATGTGCGTGAGGACCGGGTGCTAGGGATGAGACAGTTTGGACGTGGGATAGCAACCCGGTCATGTAAGATGTTGTGTAGCATAGTCAGTCGTTGGTCGATACGTCGTTGGTCAAGGCGTCTCCAGTTTAGGGTAGTCATCATGTCTGTGACACTGGACGTACGACTATAGTCTCGCTTGGTCCAACGAGCAGCTCTACGCTGTATGGCCTCAAGTTGCTCAATGAGGGTAGCTGTATGTGGGGACCAGACAGTGGAGCTGTACTCAAGTTGTGGCCTAACTAGTGTTTTGTATGCTGTTGCTTTTAGTTTTTCTGAATGTACTTTTATGTTTCTTCTGAGAAATCCTAGTGTTTGATTTGCTTTCTTTGTGATGTTGTTTATGTGTGTGTTCCAAGTGAGGTCATTTGATATTGTAATTCCTAGGTATTTTGCTGAAGTTACTGATTCTAAGATTGTGTTATGTAGTGTATATTGTGTTGGGATGACTGTTTTTCTTTCGGTGATGTGGATGACTTGGCATTTTGATGGATTAAATTTCATGTCCCACTTTGTTTCCCATTGTTGGAGCCGGTTTAAGTCTTGTTGGAGTACGCTGGAGTGAGAGGCAACAGAAAGAGCAAGATAGATAGCTGTGTCGTCAGCAAAGAGACGCACTTTGGAAGATTGAACTGACTCAGGGAGGTCATTTATGTAAATGAGAAATAGAAGCGGTCCTAGGACCGAACCCTGAGGAACACCTGAGGAGACTGGTATGGTGCTGGATGTGGAGCCATTGACAACTACTGACTGTGATCTCTTATCTAGAAAACCTTTGATCCATCTCAGAGTATTTCCTCTGATTCCATAATAGTGAAGTTTGTAGAGTAATTTTTCATGGTTGACCATATCAAAGGCTTTTGAGAAGTCAAGGAGTATAAGGTCGACTTGACTTCTCAGGTTTACTGACTGAAGGATATCATCTATGAGCATGAGGAGTTGTGTTTGGCATGACCTTTTTTCTCTAAAACCATGTTGAAGTTCGTAGAAGAGGTTTGATTTAGTGAAGTGTTTTGTTATGCTAGATGCGATAATGTGTTCCAGGGTTTTGCACAAGCTACAGGTCAGAGAGATAGGTCTATAGTTAGATGGGTCTGATCTGGAGCCTTTTTTGTATATTGGGGCAACATTCGCCATTTTCCAGATCTCGGGGAGGGTGTTTGTCTGTAGAGATTTCTTGAATATTTCTGTTATGATAGGGGCAATTTCTCTACATGTATTTTTCAGTATGATTGGCTTTACTTGGTCAGGCCCTGCAGCCTTGTGCCATTGTACGAGAAAATGAAGCATATGCATGTATATAGTAAACAGAAAAAAGTGTTCATTGTTGATGAAAGATCAAGTTTTGTTTCACCCGATATTCGTGAAAATATTTATTTCTGTGATCAGGCGGTGAAATAAATTCGATTTTACACCAAAAATCAACAAATATCCTCTATTGAACATCACTGTACGTATACACAAAGTTCACTTAACTCACTTATGTATAAAAATCTTAGGATTACCAGCAACAAAACGTGACAATCATGTAAGACATGCACCAATGAAAATGTTACGTATAAACGTATGCTAAAAACAAAGTAAATGAGTTAAGTATATATATATTTATATATAAATATAACGATAAAAATACATGATAACGCAATCGAATGTTATATATCGTGACATGTACAAACATGCAATCCATTTATATCGCACTAAAAAATATATATACATGTACAAGCACATTGTGCCATTATGTATACAGTCCGATGTTGACATTACAAAAACCTAATAAAAGTATCGGACAGGGAAGGCAGCACTCAACTTAAACAGTCGAGTACAGACAACATAAAAACAAGATGCCTCAGTTACACTGCGTAATGCTCAACACACAACTGAACGAGAAAATGAACACGACGTCAAGTCCAAGTTTCAGCTGTCAAAAAGTTACAAGTTCAAGTCCAGTCGAGAGTGAATATTCAAACGATTTCAATAATGAAATAAATAATTATCAACATGGCGAGTCCAGAAGTTTATTCATCGCTGCTTTCTCGACATTTGCGACTAGTCAATCCGATACATATCCCGCAAGTTTTTTAAGAAATACATGCACCCGTTATACGCTAGTGTTGACATCGGATTCGTGAACATACATTTTCACATCTTTCATCAAATCAATGATGATCACCATGGAGACTGATACATTTTGTAGTTTATTCATCACTGTCTGAGTCTATACAGATGTTAGGGATTAAAGCATCTACCCATTCCAAAGCGTCCGTTTTATTGGCAGCTTTAAAAGACAAACCGGTACCAATGTCGCCTGTCGCTATTCTTCCGCTGGCAATTGTAACGCATTTATTTCCACTGAGCGTCACGATACATTTTCTTAGACTAATGCTTCCATACATCATAGTACATTTATCATCTGTAAAAATCTGGCAATGATGATCGTTCAAGCCTTTGAAAACTTTCATGTACCGTTTGTGTTTCATCGACACTCCATTCTTAACTGAATGCAAAAATATGACTCCAGATTTAGCAGCGAACGCGTCACTTAATGTTCTGCTACTCTTGCATCCAATTATTGGTGAAAATATTTCCCGCATGTCTATCATTATAACTCCTAGGTCTACTTTACTTCCGATGATCAGTTGCCTCTGTAACAGATGTTGCCTGTAAGAGACAATTTCCCGATATATATACCCACCTCAAGTAACAACTTTTAATGTTATTATGACAACTTTTTATTTACGTCAACTGATGTGTGCATCATCGAATGTTAATGTTGTCTGGTAACTTAAATGATGACGTCAATTGATGACGTGAGTTGTAAAGGGCTCTTGACTTCAAAAGGTCAAACGTGCTGTACATGTAAAGTTAAAATTGTCGAAAGTTATCGAAGTTTCTTTCACAGATATAAGCATGATATATACATTTGTACATGTATATTGAATTCAATGAATGTCAATGAATTCCGAAGAACAGCTAGCGTATCTGAGCTCCTTTAACTTGAGGCGCCTTGACCTAAGAAGAATAGACAGTTGGTTATCCCTTATGAACAAAACTACCAACAAACGCGTAGCTATCCCCATTGAAGATTATTTAGTATCCCGTTCTCGCCCCTTAAGATCACCTCACCCGTAGCATATAGCTTAAAAAGCACTACTATACTGACTGCTAAAGTTTGCTTTCTTCTCCTGGACCGTTTACCACTGAAATAGCCTACCACATGAAGTAGTTAGTCTCCCCACTATATAATGTGGCTGCCAGTTGCATTGATCATGTTTCACCGTAAGCAGTCTTCTGAAAATATGAATAATATTTTAAACCTATCTTTCTACTTTTATCCCTGTATTATATTGTTCTATACTTATGTACTGTTCTTTTATTTTTTCACCCCTCTTAGCAGTTTGACGCGTGACATGTCTACGTTCCCGCATTACTGGCAGATAGATATTATGGCGTACCATTTGGAACAAAAGTCTATACATTCATACGGTAAGCTATTATTACCTGCGAAGGCAGGCATGTAACTTTCTCTAGATGACGTTAACTTATACCAATACCGACGTTAAATGACGTCAATTTCGTTTTGGAACGTCGAACTTAAAATGTTTTACATATTAAAACAATTTTCAAAGAAACATAAAGATCAGACTAAATATGCTACAGTGTTGCAGTAATATATTTACAAAAAACGGAAGATTAATGTTCAGGTTTAAATTAGAAATAACTTCAATTTTACAATGATACCAAAATTGTATATATACTCCAACACTTTTTAATCCACTGGTTCCACCTTAACAACACTAAATACAGCATAGAATACACTTTCATGGTATGGATCCCACCCTAACATGCCTATTACAACACTGTGTACAACACATAATACACCTACATTCTATGGATGCCACCCTAACATGTCTATAACAACACTGTGTACAACACATAATACACCTACATTCTATGGATCCCACCCTAACATGCCTATAACAACACTGTGTACACCACATAATACACCTACATTCTATGGATGCCACCCTAACATGTCTATAACAACACTGTGTACACCACATAATACACCTACATTCTATGGATGCCACCCTAACATGTCTATAACAACACTGTGTACAACACATAATACACCTACATTCTATGGATCCCACCCTAACATGCCTATAACAACACTGTGTACACCACATAATACACCTACATTCTATGGATGCCACCCTAACATGTCTATAACAACACTGTGTACACCACATAATACACCTACATTCTATGGATCCCACCCTAACATGTCTATAACAACACTGTATACACCACATAATACACCTACATTCTATGGATCCCACCCTAACATGCATATTACAACACTGTATACAACACATAATACACCTACATTCTATGGATGCCGCATCATTTATAACACATACATTATGTCGATGCCACCCTATCATGTCTAAGGCAACACTATAATCAACAAATATTACACCAACATTCTGTGGATGGCGTCCTTGTATATCTGAAACAATAATATATACATGTACAACATATAATACACCTAAATTCTATGGATGGTGGCCTTATATACATTTATAACATCTACAGCCTATGGATGCCGCCCTAACATCTCAATAACAACACTATATAGAACGTATATACCTACATTCTATGGATGCCGTCCCAACACGACACAACTACTAGTATTTGAAACCCTTCTACGGACAATCCCGTATCACAAGCCACGCCAATAAAGCATGGAAGGTGGGATTACGAAGTTCACCGGAAACCTACGTTATGTGGATGTCTCGGCTATAAGGATGCCGCTTAGCGATGACCAATCGAGGCATTGACTTGAAACTCAACTATGTTCGATCACTTCAATGATCCAATTCCCATTGACAAGATATTTTGGTGGCGTATTTGCCATTTTCAACTTGGACTATTCAATCCAATTTCTAAAATCTACAGCTCTGTGACAATGATTAATCCATTGATACCAAATCTCAAATGTTTAAAAATTGGACATAATCGTTTGACCAAATATGTGACCAACTTCCGTGCATGTATGGGCCCATGTATTGACACCTAACAAAAGATGCAAGATCTTGAGACAAACTCCCGTAGTTAATATTTCTATGAATACTTAAAACCATTCATATAACATTCATTCAGAAACAATTAATTAAACCCTACTAAAATTTACATCATCATTCAATTAAATATGATTACGATTTCTGTCATTAAACATTCATGAAACTCATACAATGTCATGTTTATCCCGGTCAAATGAGGTCGCGGTAGTCATATATGTATATAGGCACATGCTTTCAATTGTTCTGAGTGTATCCTACACTCAGATAATGTGATATACATAGGGTACACTCAGATAATTTGAAATCATGTGCCTATAGCATTAGTTACGTCGTAGTAAACAAGGTTACATTTAGTATAGTGCTGTCTATTAGATCAAAGCACTGAAAGACTATTTCGGATATTTCTGAAGTTGCAAGATGATTGAAAATGAAGATGCAGGCACGACAAGCTTTGACAGGCTACGCGCCTGAAGTTTGTACAGAAGTCAAATCAGTATACAGTGACCAATATCAAACATGCATTACAGTTTTGTTCTATTGTAGATACAAAAATGTATACTGAAATGTATTTCAATAAAACATAATTAAAAATATAATCACGAACATCTTAACGGATACGAGAAATGTGATATATTTCAGCGCGATTTCAAATACACGGGTTCATATTTTAGAATGAAATTGATCAATCAGACTTATTTTGTGTACTAGTAAACGATAACGTTTGCAAAATATATTGCCACAGAGACAAACGGTAACAAACGCACTTAGTATGTTAATTAAATACAGAAGTGTCACAAAAAATGTTGAATAAATGATCGGAAGCTAATTTAATAATATATACATATATAACTTAGTGATACGAAAATGAATGGAATCCATATTTATAACTGACCCAGTAATCGAGTCAGTACACTTCTCACGCAATGTTCAACTATATTTGACGATGTGATCTTAAAGCCTTATTTATCTTATATCATATAAACCGTGTGTTGAACATATGTATACAATAGTCTATAAGTGTATGTGTTAGTAAACGGCTGGATAGTAAAGTGGATTTACAGTCATTTATTCTTTACATAGACAATGATTTTTCAGTTTTTGAACGACGTTTTAAGCCTGATAGGAGTGAATTTTACATCAGTAGTAATTGTTACCATTGTGTGTGTAGTGCTCCACCGCTTTATAACCGGAAGACGCTTCAACCCACCACTTCCACCGTCGCCAACGGCTGCACTTCCGGTGATAGGACATTTACATCTTCTCGATCATGACTTGAGGAAAGTACTCCGAAAGTATCGGCGACAACTTGGAGATGTGTACAGTCTACGGTTTGGTGGGCGACTTGCAATTGTTATAGCTGGGTACGAGACTTTGAAGGAAGCATTCGTCAGGCAAGGAGAAAGTTTTGCCGCCCGACCGAGTATGTACCTTACAGACAATGTGACGAGAAAGGCAGGTAAGGCGAGGCCTTGTTGTAAAATGAATGGATTTTGTTGAGTTGCTGTCGCTTTTAAATGATACCATTTGCATGTTTAGGTAATTACCATGCAATGTAAGGATTCCTTTACTGTGATGTGGATTAGTGTCACCATGCAATGTTTCCCAGCTGGTGTGCGGAATATGTTGGCGGCTCTACTTGCCTATCCATGAACTACGTTATTACGAAGGTCATAATAGAGTTCATCCTATTGTGTTTTCTTTAAAAATACATGACACCGAAAACGGTCGCCACCCTCGCTTTGTCAAAACCAGATTTTCTATTTTAGTAACAATGGCCTTGTTCCCCACCGTCACTACTTTCATACATTAGTAGTAGTTTTACCCCGTGGCTGGGGTACTAATTCTCTAGGGCGGGAACAGACTAGCAACCGCCGTCCGACTATTGCTTGTTAATGAGTTTACGCTTGAAGCGAGTGCAACTCTTTAAAATGTGTTATTAATCAACACATATGACAGTTTTTCCCTTACAAGTACATTTAAGCAATATTGTTAAAATCGCGTATTTCCAATAATCCATCAAGTGTCCAAGTTACTTTCTATAGATGTACATTATATTGTAATAATTTGAAAATAAAAAAGGTTGCAGGGTCGGTATAACAATAGGAAGATGGTAATCAGGGTATGTAACAATTAAGATACAAAATCTGAACATTTCAGCAAATTTTTTAATTATCCCTCGTATTTGTGTTCTCTTCTAAAGGTATAGTGTTTTCATCTGGCACCGTGTGGAAAGAGCATCGTAGGTTTTGTCTCAGCAAATTGAAAGATTTTGGTATGGGGAAGAGTGTACTAGAGACTAAAATCCACGAGGAGGTTAAATCGTTACTGACGTCATTGAGGGAAAATTGTGGAAAGAATTTCGACCCGAAGACTCTGATCACTACCCATGTTGCCAACATTATTTCGTCTATTCTATTTAAAGGACATTTCAAGCATGGAGATGATCGTATTCTGAAGATGATCTCTATATTTGATGAGAATATGGAGTAAGTTTGAACATTTTGTGGTAATTTGTAGGTAGATATATATTAATTTTATATAGGCCTACTTATACTAAGGTCACAAATCACCCGGTCGCCGGACGATGTCCGTGTATCCAATGTTAGCCCGATCGTTACCTCAAGTCCAGAACGTTCTAAGTCTATAAACGTTTATTTAGAGAAAATCGACTTCAACGATTTTGACCTCTCTATATTATTGCCTATATGAGTAACTAGAGGTATAGTCCAGAGAATTTGACACGACTCTCGACCTTTAATTAGCATAATTTAACAGCTGATATATGATCTATACATGTATTTATAATCCCGGATGTATGTTTTTATAAGCGGAGAGTACCACGAAGAGGCTCGATGTGTAATACCAACACAAATATTAAAAACCGATATTGTACGATTTGCTCCCGAAAATTTATATATTCAACGCAAGTACCTTGTAATATATTCATGCATAAAGGTCAGGATCATGTCAAATTATCTGTGCTATAGAACAACATTGCCCAGTGAATTTATTGTTTATCTTTAATGTCATAATACCACAATGTTCTAAGTCTGTTCACTATATAGATCTTGAAAAGCGCTTTCTAACGATACCCAAAACTCATTTTTTTCAAAAAGGAGTTAGAACATTCTGGGACTGAGGTGACGCGATGTCTAGGTATCGTGTTGACGCCGGCAAATGAGTAAAACACATAATTATGTCAAGAGAAACATTTTTATTACTCCGCTGGTCGCGGCAGGTCATACTCTTCCATGAAGTTTTGACGACAATGTTGATTTACTCCCAACAAAAGTTGCTGGTCTTTGTGGAAGGGTAAGTACTGGTTAGGATTAAGTCCAGGAAAACTGGTTAGGTGAAATGGTGGCCACCATTGACCACTGACCTGTGAACAAAACATATAAACCAGATAATATGAAGTATCGAAAGTCTATCAGCAATATCTGTATTATATAAAACCTATAATTAACATGTCATGTTTTTTCTATTGTATCTACACTGAACCACTTTTCTAATTGGTCACTTTTCAAACCCCAAAAAGGTTTTACTGTGATCATAATGTTTGATGATATTTTGCACACAAACGTTTTATGCAAAATTCCTAACACTTAATCATAAAAAATCAAACTGACCTGCCAAAGTATGTGTGGTAAGTCATGCGATAAATTATTTTACATTTTCGCCATCAAATAATACGATCACAGTCAAGGTATTTCGGGTTTGAAAAGTGACCAATTAGAAAAGTGGTTGAGTGTATATAGGTGTATATAACAAGGTGTAGATAATTTGTGTAGTATTTTTGCCCCGGTGGCACGCGAATTCTGATGACAGGTAGAATTTATTCACTAATATCTCTTTTAATATTCAGTTATTTTACACAAAACATTAAATAGCATTATATATAATACATATTTTAGCTCTCTAAGAAATCTCATCGAATTTAATGCTTTGTAAGATTTATTGAACAAGCAAATACATGTGCAATGAACAGGCATATGCATAGAGACATAAGCAGAAAGTCGTCTGTTGGTATTGAAGCAGTTGTATATAAAATATTGTGTTCACGGGCACTTATGTAGTGAAATCAATGGGAAGTCACTCTCCCCTTGGGATAATTTATCCCAATTTTTCGCTCCCTTGTTTATCAGAAGTCACTCTAGCCGACTTATAATAAGTCAGACAGAGTTTCCTCCCCTGATTTCAAGGGACGTAACTCTTGTACTTGCAGAGTTGTTTCCCCTGAATTTAAAGGGGAATCACTCTTACCGACTTAAAATAAGTCAAGACAGAGTTGCCTTCCCTAATTTCAAGGGAAGTAACTCTTGTGCTTGCAGAGTTGCCTCCCCTGGTTTTCAGGGGGAATCACTCTTACCGACTTAAAATAAGTCAGCCAGAGTTGCCTCCCCTGATTTCAAGGGAAGTAACTCCTGTACTTGCAGAGTTGCCTCCCCTGATTTTCAGGGTATGTCACTCTTACCGACTTGAAATAAATCAGACAGAGTTGCCTTCCCTAATTTCAAGGGAAGTAACTCTTGAACTTGCAGAGTTGCCTCCCCTGATTTTCAGGGTAAGTCACTCTTACCGACTTAAATTAAGTCAGACATAGTTACCTTCCCTGATTTCAAGGAAAGTAACTCTTGTACTTGCAGAGTTGCATCTCATGATTTTAAGGGGAAGTCACTCTTCTCGACTTTAAATTAGTAAAACAGATTTCCCTCCCCTGAGGCAACTCTGCAGAGTACAAGAGTAACTTCCCTTGATTTCATGGGAATTTACTGTTGTACACTTTCAGAGTTGCCTCCTCCGAATTTCAAGGAAGACGCTCAAGTCAGACAGAGTCCCCTCTCCTGATTTCAAGGGAAGTAACTGTTGTATTCTGCATAATTGCATCCCCTGATACTTCGACTGACCGACCAAATTGCCATTATCAAAAGTACTTTAGTACCAGTATATGTTTGTATAAGTATAAGTTGTCTCCTTGTTTTCAGAGCCACTGCGGGGGTTGCAAACTTCTTTCCTTGGTTATCATATCTTCCCGGAGACCCATTCAAGATTCATAAAACAATTCGGAACTCGGACCAAATATTTGAATATGCGTTTGAAATCATAGCAGACCACGAAAAGGAATTCAATGTGGATGACATCGATGATTTTACTAGTGCCTATATTCATGAATTAAAAAAATTGAACACAGCTGGTGAACAGACAACTATGAATTGTAAGTTCTAAATAGAGAAGATCTTATCGTAATCTAGGCCCTTTTAATATGATTATATATGAAGGGCTTATGCACCAGTCAATTGAAACCAAAGCCCTCAACCCCCGGGAAGGGCGGAGGAAAGCGGGAACATATAGCGGTGACTATACCTCTGAGGAATAGCCGGGGCAATTGCAGAGAATTTACCACCTGTATGGCCCTGTGCGAGCAGGGATTTTACCAGGGGTTGAAAGGCATGGGGCGTGGTTTCAATTGGCTGGTGCATAAGGTATTCATATTTATTACTAAATTGTAAAACAACGATACGGTCACCTATGAGTTATCAACGGATTATATACTCACTAGTACGTATATTCAATTTGAAAATATTTCATGATTTCACTGAAATATAAATAATGATATTTCACAAATTAAGAATTTCACTTACAATTAGTTCACGATTTCATGTATTCACATTTCGTGAAAGTTTGAAATTGAAATTTCACCAACAGATGCATGTGTCATATAATTATGTACATGTTACGTAATTTTCGTTGACCAAAAAACTTAATTTGTCAGTTGTATGAAGCGATCCCACGAGACGAGACAATTTTATTTTTGTTGAAATCTGTATATTTTGAGAGTAGTGTTGTGTTTTAATCAGATGTTGCAGCCGTCAATAAGATATTAAGTCCCAAGTCTCGCCCGTCCTGTGACGAAATCCAATTCATCATGATTCGAAGAAAACATTGTATATTTTGTACCCTACATTGGGGGTTACAATCCCATCGGTCAATAGTTTCCAAGTGTTCTGTAAAAACTGCATGGTCACAATACATAGTATTATACACCCATGTCGTACCGAATATCTATCACAAATTTCCCCTCATATGAAATCGTGCTCAAAGTTGATCTCACGAATAAAAACTAGGAAAATGCATGCGACTATTTGTGTAGTATTGATTCTCTAAACACCGGAGCATTTTATTTTCCAGATACGCAATTTGCGGCTATCATTGGTGATTTGTTTATTGCGGGTTCGCACACAACATCCACAGCACTACGATGGGCCATACCTTGTCTTGTTGGCTTTCCTCACATACAGGAGAAACTCTACAAAGAGGTTTCTACCGTGATCGGAACAGAACGCCTTCCCTCAACCCACGATAAAACAAGACTGGTTTACCTAGAGGCATTTTATCTCGAAGTTCTCAGGTATTTGTACTAAAACAAAAATCACAGCTGTGTACTGTAAATCACTCAAAACGAAGCAGCCTCATGGTATTGACGCATGCTATGTTTATGCCATGGGTATGCAAATCTATTAAATTTACTTTTTCTGGCTGTGACCTATCGCTCAAAGATTTTCGTTTATAGATGTAAAAACTAAAAACTGCAGTTTTATTATAAAATTATTATAATCTTTCAATTTGAACATGATATATATTTGCCTCGAATTTTAATTCAATACATATATGTACATCGTTAAGGTTCTGTATTATAATAACCTTCGCCATTAGAATAGGTATTGCAACACAACCTTAACTGTAACTATTATTTTTCGAGCGCTGTTTTCAGCAATTCAGCCGTTCACCACAATTTGGCATTTAACTTCCCCTGGTCATTGGGCTATCTAAGCCAACATAGAGATACGGCGCCAAGGAATTTCGAACATTTTCAGACATCGCCCTCACATGCGCCAATTCACACCTTGGTCGAGTGGAGCATTGTGGGTTATTCTTGTTCAGAGAAAAATTAAGCAGTGACACAGACGGAGATCGAACCCGGTGCCTCTCCATCCCGAAGCGCACACCGGGCCTACATCTAGGCGCACACCGGGCCTACCTCTAGGCGCACACCGGGCCTACCTCTAGGCGCACACCGGGCCTACCTCTAGGCGCACTACGGGCCTACCTCTAGGCGCACACCGGGCCTACCTCTAGGCGCACACCGGGCCTACCTCTAGGCGCACACCGGGCCTACCTCTAGGTGCACACCGGGCCTACCTCTAGGCCACCGCTCACAAAACTTCAACAATTTTATTTGAATACATGACTTTGTACATTTAGGTACTGCAACATGACTTTCACAAGTGGAGTCCATGCTACAACACATGACCTAACATTCAATGGCTACACCATACCAAAGGATGCCCTCATTCTACCAGATCTAGATTCTGTCTTCATTGATGAGAGTATCTGGGGAGATCCGCATGTAATCAGACCAGAACGATTTATAGATGATGATGGGAACCTCAACAAGAAAGACGAACTCATTGTTTTCTTCTTCGGTATAGTTGTACAACCTATTTGAACCACAGGAAACTGTTATCATTGATGGAGTATTTATTTATTATTTATATTTTTAATAAAAATCTTAGATACATACATTTATTCAAAAAAATATTTACTATTTATCAATGATACAGTTACCATACCTGTGATTTGAACATGTATGGTCAGGCTAACAAATTGGATAGCATATGATTAGTTGGTAGAGCGCTAGACACACATGCCACACAGGTGATCTGCGTTTGATAGTCAGATTGTGCAGATTATGCTTTACCATACACTGGCTACTGTCATGTCCCCCACATGTTGAGATATTGTCAGTTGCTTTGCCACTACCAAGTGTTTAGTACTGGTGCGGTATTCAACATTGATCTTACTTGACTTAAGGATAAGGACAACCAATCAGATCACACCATATTAAACTCTAGGTAAAAACAGGCGATATGATTGGCTATCCTTATTCTCCAACCGAATAAGATCAATATGGAATACCACCCCGGGTTGATAATGGTTAGGTCAACTGTTACCTACACATACGTCTGAAAAACGAAAAGCAAAAATGAATTGATACTTTTCCCCCCATCAGAATCTGCTTCTCACGATTTTTATTTGATTTCTTGTAAATAACTTACTACAGCAAGTGAAGGCAACCATTCTGGATTCCAACATTTACTGAGACCAAGAGCAATTCCTAAATATGCAGATCATTCAAATTATCTATTGAAAAGGTAATTTTGCAGAATTATATTTACAGGCAAGCGAAGTTGTATCGGAGAATCTTTGGCAAGAATGGAGCTGTTGATTTTTCTAGGAGCACTTATACAGAATTTCAAGTTCAGTTCCTGTCCCAATGAATCCCTAACAGTGGACAGCGTAGACGGCGTATTTGGTTTTGTACATGGACCAAAGCCGTATGAAGTGTTTGTGACAGCACGTTGAGTCAGTACCTGGAGCTCATATGAGTGAACATGGTGTAGGCAAGGGTAGAAATGGTTGTGTTTGTATGTGTGTATATATTTTATAACTTTTATGGAGTTATTGCACGAGTTTGATGCATTAAAAGCATTACATATATTGAGTACAGTGAATTACCATCGGTAATTGTATCATTGATGAATATTTTTTATAGAAATTGATTTAATAGATGTATAAACTT
The DNA here is from genome assembly GCA_947247005.1 of Spisula solida. Classification (NCBI taxonomy): domain Eukaryota; kingdom Metazoa; phylum Mollusca; class Bivalvia; order Venerida; family Mactridae; genus Spisula; species Spisula solida. The sequence goes on along the minus strand of OX365957.1, from coordinate 37,620,799 downwards.
TATTCTATTTTTTCAATGATGGTTACTTGTGTCTAATACTTTCCACAATTCCAATTTTAAGTGCTGTATGTCACTGCTAAATATGCTAATTTTATTTAGCACCTCTCATGAGTGGCATAGGTAGGGGATCTACCGGTATACTATAGTGTAATGACATGTTTTACCTTTTATATTAGTACATTTACCTTTTATAATAGTACATTTACCTTTTATAATAGTACATTTGTATTGTATTTGTGATATAACAGAGATAACACAATTTTTATACAATATATCTACTAGTACTTTAGTGTTAACTAGAACACAGCAGTCATGTTTTATCAGGCAAGGGAGATCATCTGCATTACATGAGTTAAGTCCCTTGAACACATGCTGCATCTTTACTGGATATGTACTAAAATTAAAAATCTAATAAAGAAACAAGAGATGTTTGTAAAAGACGTATGCCCCTCATGGCAGCCCAATAGTGAGAAATGTGAAAGTTTGAAGATACTGGGCCGAAACATTCTTGAGTTACTGATCGGAAACCATTTGGTCTACGGACCTACCAACGGACATAACCCCTCTTCTCCGAAGGTGGCATAGGAATCAAATTATTTCTACCACACACTGTCTCACCTACAACTATACTTACTTGAGTGCTGACTTACTGAATACTGTGAAATCACATATTTTCGTGGGTATGAAATTTCGTAGATTTTGATAAAAATGCATTTTCACGTGCTCTTAAGTTTGTGGATTACAAAACATAGAAGGATATTCCCATGTTCTGTATTTTGGAGGTCGATTAATCGTGGGGATAACATTTGTGGTCGAGTTCAACAACGAAAATTGAACACCCTCGAAAAATAATGATTTTACAGTACTCATTCACTTCCCTTACAACCTTCTCATTTGGAGGAAAAGGCTCTAGATTGATGTTTGTTATAGCATGATGTAGGCCAAGTCATTCATGGAAAGCTAACTAGCGAAGACATTCAGGGGCCATGCTTCTGTAGAAATGTTGGATAGTGTTACATGACGTTGACCATGTAAGGTATTTGTGATGGTTAACAAGTATGCAAAGATTAAAAACAATGCCTTGATGGACTTTGAAAATATATGAGTTTCAAGGACTTGAAAGTTTTGGTTAACATTTTCAATGGAACGAATGAGCGAACAGATGTTTGTGACAATCATGATGTAGATCAAGTCATTCATGGATAGTTCTCCGGTACTGTCCAGTAAGGATAATGTGACAGTTACGTTTTATTTTATGTACATGTACACAAAATATTACAACCATTGTCTGAACAGGTAAAGTATTCAATTTTAGCAGTGACATTTAAATTTCTGGATAAGCCTTTTTATTTGGTTTGACGCCCCTAATAGCGGACTCGACCACTGCATCAATTTATTACTATCCTGACTGGACAGTACCTCACATTAGATTTTTCTCTATGCATACTTGTAATACCAACTGACATAACGCTACCAACTTCAGATCATGCATAGCTTATAACCTATACAAGTTAAAGCCTGAATACTGTAGATCCAGTAATCCTTCAAACAAGGTACCAGCCCACTTCATACAACAAGACAACTACACTACAATTTTTTATATCTTTATTGATTTTTCTTCAGAATGATGTTGTATATAATACAGAATAGTGTGTTATTTAAACTTGCAGTGTTTGTCATATCGTTGGCTTAGAATGAGAAGTGTGATTAACAACCTTATACGATGCAGATGTATTTGAAATCTGCATCACAAATTTATGGCTTATGATTTTATGACAAGAGGGCCCAAAGGGCCCTAGGTCGCTCACCTGTCGTACTTGTGCATGCACACCCCTATGGTGATCCTACACATTTTCTGAATAAAATTTAAGGAATTCAGCCTCTATTGCAAGTTTTTGTATGATTTGACCATGTGACCTAGCGTTTGACCCCAGATGACTTAATTAATATCAAACTTAACCTAGATTGTGTTGAGATGATTATTAGGACCAAATTTCATAAAGATTAAGTGGAAATTGTAACCTCTGGTGACTACACAGGGTTTTTCTTTGATCTGACCCATAATTTAAACAAAATATTTCCTCCATATAACTGTACAAATACATGCTATAAAGACAGAACAATACCTGAACACTTAAAAAAATAATTATGGTTCCAGTGGGGTTTGAACCCACGACCCTCAGGTAAATGTCAATTGACATTGTGACCTTGTTTTTGACGCCAGATGACCCAAAATCGAACTTGGCCTAGATTTTGTTGACAGGATCATTGTGACAAAGTTTCATAAAGATTAGGTTGAAATTGTAACCTCTGGTGACTGACTACACAAGGTTTTTCTATGATTTGACCTATATTTTAAACAAAATATTTTGGAATATATTTCCTCCATATAAATGTACAAATACATGCTATAAAGACAAAACAATACCTAAACAATTAAAAAAAAAAAAAAAAAAAAAAAAAAAATTATGGTTCCAGTGGGGGTTGAACCCACGACCATCAGGAAAATGTACAAATAAATGCTTTACAGACAAAACAATACCTAAACACTCAAAAAAAAAAAAAAAAAAAAAATTATGGTTCCAGTGGGGGTTGAACCCACGACCATCAGGAAAATGTACAAATACATGCTATAAAGACAAAACAATACCTAAACACTCAAAAAAAAAAAAAAAAAAAAAAAATTATGGTTCCAGTGGGGTTTGAACCCACGACCATCAGGAAAATGTACAAATAAATGCTTTACAGACAAAACAATACCTAAACACTCAAAAAAAAAAAAAAAAAAAATTATGGTTCCAGTGGGGGTTGAACCCACGACCATCAGGAAAATGTACAAATACATGCTATAAAGACAAAACAATACCTAAACACTCAAAAAAAAAAAAAAAAAAAAAAAAATTATGGTTCCAGTGGGGGTTGAACCCACGACCATCAGGAAAATGTACAAATAAATGCTTTACAGACAAAACAATACCTAAACACTCAAAAAAAAAAAAAAAAAAAAAATTATGGTTCCAGTGGGGGTTGAACCCACGACCATCAGGAAAATGTACAAATACATGCTATAAAGACAAAACAATACCTAAACACTCAAAAAAAAAAAAAAAAAAATTATGGTTCCAGTGGGGGTTGAACCCACGACCATCAGGAAAATGTACAAATAAATGCTTTACAGACAAAACAATACCTAAACACTCAAAAAAAATAAAAATAAAAAAATAAAAATTATGGTTCCAGTGGGGTTTGAACCCATGACCCTCAGGATAATGTCTACGCTCCCTACAGCGCTTTGATTTCCACTTAACCGTTACAATTCACACCCTGCTTTAAATACTAGAATATTTTGATATTTGACCTTTACAAAACTGCTGTGAACCCTGATACACATTTTCATTGGTTGATGAAAGTTTACTTGTATGTATAGAGCATAGAGAGTTACAGCAGAGTTTACTGACCATGAAGACTACATGTTGAAAGGTTTAAAACAAGGTTTTTCTATAATTTGACCTAGTGAGCTAGTTTTTGACCTCAGATGACCCAATATCGAACTTGACCTAGATTTTGTTGAGATGATCATTGTGACCAAGTTTCATAAAGATTAGGCCAAAATTGTGACCTCTAGAGAGGACACAACCCAATTGTTGACGGACGGACGGACAGACGGACGGACGGACGGACGGACGGACGACGGACGAAGTGTGATCACAAAAGCTCACTCTGTCACTTTGTGACAGGTGAGCTAAAAAGTGGAACTGGTCATGTTGACCAAACTGAATTTGAAAAAGCTTGTTTTCCCCTAAGTAAAGAGTAGTTTTCAGACAGTTTTTTCTGGTTTTCTCAAAATCTCGATTTTGTACTTACGACCTTCTCATTCTAACTTCTAAGCCAGCAATATGTTTTCCTAGGATTAAACTTTTTTCACGTTAGAGAACTAGCGTCTCGACTATAAAGTCGTTATTTGGGAGCAGGCTTGTTTCCATTTTAGCATTATACATCTTGCAATAAAAGAGTTTGTTCAGATGAATGGAATTCTAAGTTGCCAGAGACAACCATATTGAATTTTACAAATATTTCAAGACTTAATACCAGACTTACAATTTGCAAAAGTGACATTGATATAATAGTGTTTTGTTTTGTTTTAATGAACAATGAAACTGGGTATGTATAAATAATTGATATTGGCATACTTAGTCAAATTCAAAGTAAAACCATAACATTTTTAACAACATGGAGGTGAAAGATTTAACATTTTTGAGTCTGATTTTTAGTAAGTGAATAATACAATATATAATAATAAAAATTGATTGACCAAATCGGCGAACACAATCAAAATATATATATTCCAAATTCAAACACCTAGCATGATCAGGTGAGCTAAAAACTAGTAAAAAGTACTATGATCTTCATCAATAAATTACATATCAAGCTATGGCACATAATGTCAAATCATGAACATTTTTTCAAAATTATTTACTGGTAGCAATACTATTTCATTCAATTGAAGAAACATTAACTAGCACTGACAGTTCTTGATATGCTACTATCCCTGAGAAACAGCATTGTTAGAACAAACAAGTCATTAAGAATTGCAAGCAATACAGAAGTCCCCTACCGGTTTGAAGCCATTTTCAATGTTTCTGTTGCCATAGCAACCACATTTTGGTCACCTATCCACATACCAAGTTTCATAAACCTAGCTTGGAAACTGTTTCAGTAATGTCAGGATCCAGATTTTTTGACAGACAGACTGACTGACGGGACAGCAAACCTATAGTCCCCTCCGGTCAATAACCGGTAGGGGAATAAAAACATTTATATATTATATAGTTGGGTCAATTATAGGTGATTTCTGAGAGAGTGGTGGCCATAAGATTAGAACACACATTTAAGTTCCACTAATATTTAAGACTACTTCATAGTCCTAAGTTAAGAACAACAAAAGTATAACCTTTTAAGACCATCTTTATGTCTGGTCTTATTTGTTGAACATACTGAAGTGTTATGTCAGAACCAACAATATAATATTCCATTTCTACTACAGTTAACTAGCTAATATTTCAAGCTCCTTATAAGGTTAAACATGATGAAACTTTCACAACTAACTTAGAACATCAAAAACTATCAACAACAATAATTAAAACTGTTCTAACTGTACATGATATAATTAACATCACACAAGATTCATACTAACAATAACAGTACTGCAATACAGTCAGGTCTCAGTACAACAACGCAGATATCGCTGACTATTTACAACCTTTTAAGACCCGTGCATATTTGAAATCTGCATCTCAAGGCGCTTCTTATGAGCCTATTTTCATGAAAATCGAAAGTGGTCATCTTAAACAAACTGAAGTTTAAAAAGCTTGTTTTTCCATAAGCAAAGAGTAGTTGTCAGACTGTTTTGGCTTGTTTTCTCAAATTATTGATTTTGTACTTACAACATTCTAATTTTAAGCCAGCGATATACAGACATATTCATATACCAACATCATGGGGACAAAGGTTTAGCGATACCCGGTACTCTTTGTATCACTATAGGATACTGACATGTTTGTTACAACAGTATTTTATTAGGGGACAAACAGCAGTGTTGTAACAAGACCTGACACTTATATGTTTCTACTGTAATGTACTGTCACCCAGGTGTTCAAAGTCGAGCTAATAATGGAATTGAACAGAATTATGGAATTCATATGAAATCTAATATACGATACAAGACTACGGTATATACAGATAATGTGATTTATTTCAGGAAAGTAGAAAAACAAGATGTAAATATTACCATACACATATTAACCTTTTACTCCATAGATAGGCTTTATCTCTTGCTCATCATTAAAATAATTTCGAGCATGGCGAGGAGACAATCCACTTAGCCAGTTTTTAGTGTTTCACATTTTATGTGTTGTCCCTTCTGTAATACACAGGATTGTTGCTGTCGTTGTTGTACTAACGACAGCCCCCATTTTTTCGTTTCTACCTGATTTAATCATGTAGTGTAAGGGGCAGGTAATCCAGTTTACAGGTTGAAGTTACTCAGTTCAACTTTTAAATTATAACTTAATAAGGTATTAAAATTTATTGAATACCATATAGCATTTTTTTTGTAAATGCTGAATTTCATGACTCAGAACCAAATAAAAATTTAGCAATTTCATTATTCACAAATATATACCCTAATTTGATTTTAAATTTTTGACAATGAAAAAGTTTTGAACAAAAAGAACATACATACATACATAGAGGTTTTAATTCATGATTTTTAGTCTTATTTCAGTGGCTTTATCCATTACATGCGAATATAATGTGACAACAAAATAACCAGAAATACAGTGTTACATTCATTTATTTGGTTAATACATTTAATACAGACATTACAAACAGAACACGACACATATCATTTATGTACCTTAATATAAAAATATTCAAAACATTCTATAGCACAAAAAAGACTTGAGACAAAAATGAAAAAATCTCTAGTCAGCACTTTTTCTGTCTACTGGGCTAAACTAAAAGAAGAAAAGACAAAATTCCACAACTCTAGACGTCTATACGTTCACACGTAAAATGACACCTGTACATGTATTTTGCGTCAAACAGCCACATTTTACGTAGTTATTGATTAACTGCTTTAGACAAGTTTAACTGCATATGCACTCCAAGAAACTAGTTCGGTGCCATTTTATCATTAACAGTCCAAAAACAAGACAATAAGCTATGAGCAACAGTAAGACTCCAACAGAAAAAGAAACATGCCATTTGAGTTTTATTTATTATAAGAATAGAAAAACACACATTGTGTGTTGTTATTTGTGTTGAGCATCTAACTCTACTAAGGCCATTGTGATTTCATTCATAGATTCTCAAACAATCTTGTTGTGAAACTTAAAATATGAGGAGAGGTCTTACTCATTTTTTATTGGAAAAAGGCTGTAATCTAGTTTCTATAGTAACTGACTTTTCCCATTTTATCTGGTTTAATAAGTTCAAGAAGTTGGCCAATATTTCAACAAAAAACCAAATTGTTGGATTTGTGTTTTGAAACTCACAAAAACCTTCATTCGATAACAGGATATTAATTTTAAGGGTTTTTGACACAAAAACATACTCCTCCTGTAAAGGGTCCTAACTGAAGCAAAAATCATGCTAAGGTAGGTCCGATAAATTTAGCTCATACTTTGTGCCATAGTGGCATCAATTTGCTTCACATTTGGTAATGTTAGTTTGATCTTTCTTCTGTAACTTGGATCCATCTTCATTGGTGAACCATGGTCGTAGTAGATAGGATTTCTCTCTAAATAAACTGTGTCTAAATTCTTCAATGGCATTAGAGACTCAATTTCTTTCCAGCATTCGACTTTATTGTCATTGAACTGTAAATATCAAACAGATAAGAGTAAAACTTCACTCTACCACATCAATAGTTAGGGTGGCACAGTGGTAGGGGTGAACAACATTTTTGACTACTAAATGAGAGGTCCCTGGTTCATCTCGGCCGGGGAACTTGTACATATCTGAAACACTTTTCAGCGTTTCCCATCCAACTAGAGATGAACTGGTTGGAAACCCAGAGGTAGTCTTTTTGTGTGTATCGTGCTTTACACCCGGCACATCAAAGAACCAAGGAGTCCATTTGGAACGAGCTAGGGTAACACACCCAGATTCCTAAATAGATAGATAGACATGTAACTCTTCACCTATACTAATAGAATAAATTGAGCAAATATATTATGTTCTTTAATCGATTTACATGTCGTACTTTGTTGTGCCATCCTATACATGTAATGTTAATTGTCATGACAATATTTTTATTACTATTGCATGCATGCTTGTTTATTGTTTTAGTGTATGTTTTGATATATTTTTATCACTCACCCAGAATTCCTCAAGGTCACACAGATGTTCTAGGTTTTCTATCTTTGATATTCTGTTATTTGCTAAATCAAGTGTGGTCAATTTAGTCTGTAATAAAGGATAAAATATAATACACTCACTGGAAAATTAGAGCTTTCAATGAATATGATGAATACACCTCCTTCCGCAATACTACTTTCCAAATTATTAAATTTACATGGCATCCATTTTTATTTATTGAAGTTTCATATTGGAATCCCTTTAATGCTATGGAGGTAGTTCACACGTTTCTGCAACAGACCAACCAACAGATGATTCCTTATAAAGCCAACCATTAAACTTTGTTTGTTTGGATGTATAATGACACCAAACTACCATGCTGAAGGTCAATGGGTAAGCAAGACTAGGTTTTCAGCATGAAACAGATAGAATAGAATTACTTCCCTTTCGTCCTTTTTGGTATAATTATATTATACGAACTTCATTAAAAAAAACAGTATACCAAATTTTAAGAAATTGAATATAATAAATAATAAATATGTGGAACTATCAACAAATTTTAGATAATAATAATACAATTGCATTGACATGGATAATTACCGGTATAGGATAGATGCATCAATATGCATCTACATGGAAAAAAGGGTTAACTAATGCCCTAATCTCCTGAAACATCTCAAGCACAAATCTCAGCACAAATTAACATTTTACTCATAACAGTGTCTGAATTTGAGATAAATCTGAAATTTAAGATTTACTGTACATAATAAGCTTGAATCTAAGTATAATGTTTCTGTTTTATAATACACATTTTGAGTATGGTCTTGCTTGGATATCAAGATTGGAGCTGAGTTTTATCTCAGATTGAGATGTTTCAGGAGGTTGGAGCCAGTATATCTTAGTGGAAACACATGGCTTACATTGTTTTCCAGTCCCTCTATTTTCTCGATGCCATTATCACTAACATACATATCATCCAGATTGACCAACGTATCTAAACCTTCCAGCTTAGTAAATCTGTTAGTCTGCAATAAAGTACAAGCCATTGATGAATAAAATCATCTCTTTGGGTTCAATCCAAACATATTTGGGTTCAACAAGAGCCACGTTCACATGGCCATCCCCTGTCGTAAATGTTTGTTACTAACGAGTGTTTAATCAAAGGGAGATTATTTCAAAACTGGGCTATATACAGTTATGGTTTTTGGTCACTGCACTTATCCTAGTTGCCATCTATTCATTTATCAAGTTTCTAATCAATACGTGATTATCATTTCAAGCTCTGCTATATTATATTATATCTACCTTTTTTTACTAATACACATTTATATATATATACTAATTCAGAATTTGTAAGGTGTGTACTGGGATGCCCTCGACCCAGGCACACCTATTGACGAGGATAATAAACAATCACTCCACCTCAAAAAAAAAAGAAAAAAAAAAAAAAAAAAAGTTTCTAATCAATATCGTAAATATTTTTCAAGTTATGCTCTGGACAAAATATCGGACAGAAAGACGGATGGACGCATACTATAAAAATAATTTGGTTAAAAGATGCCAAACTAAAATTTATGATGACATTAAAATTATTGTGATATCATGACACAACAAACATATTTATTTTTTATTCAGACAAAAGTAAAGAGTGATGACAAATTGACAATCGTAAATGAAAATATTTACAGTGTTCAAATACTGTAAAACCACATTTTCGTATTACTGGAATACAAAGAAGAGGGAAAAGATTTGGTTTGTATTAAAGATGTTGATAAATCACGCAGGTCAGATTTCATGGTCGCATTCAACCACGAAATGAATGAAAATTAATCCCCCACGAAAATTGATGATTTTGCCATAAATCTGCAAGTTGCTTGTTGAGCGTGTGTAGGTTACCTGCATGCTGAGAGTGCGTAGGTTGACCAACGTCTCCAATCCCTGAAGCTTTGATATCTTGTTCTTGCCTATAAACAAACTCGTCAGTTTTGTAAGGGCTGATATGTTCTCTATTACCTGTTTGAAAAAATCTTAGTTTAAATTTCAAAGAAATTTTTCAAACAACCTTTCACCTCTACAGAATTTTATACCGTGTTATTGCAGAAAGCTTGCAAATGCATTTGGGCATTGGTAGAACAGTATTCAGGTTATTTATTGCATGGAATATATTATCAGAATAGACTACTGTAGAGGTATTCAAGATAAAAGCAAAGAATGTAAAATAAAAGCAATGACTCCCAAGTCTTCAAATTCACCAATTCAGTGAAGTAAAAGTGGAGTAAAAACCAATGAAAACAAGATTGTCTTCAGTAAACGCTTACTGCCCCAAGAGTAGCCGTGTCCATAATAACTAAGTAAATCAGGGGCCATAATTTTGTAGTTATGTTGAATAGTGATACATGACCTTGACTGACAATGTAAGGTTTTTATGATAATAAACAAGTATGCCAAGTTTGAAAGCAAAAAAAGCCTTGATGGACTATATTTGAGTTTCAAGGAAAGTTTTGGCTAACATTTTCAATGGAACGAACAGATGTTCACACTGACTCGACATTGTGGGATTTCCTTTTGTTCATTCTTTTGTTTGTCACAACCCATAAGCAAAATTCTGCACCCAGTAATTAACAGAATGAATAGAATCTAAATATAGCCTATTGTTCCACACCCCACAACTACAAGTGGGTGCGTACGGACGGACAAACAGACGGACAATCACTATATGCCTCCAGCATCTTGAGATACCAGGGCATAAAAATAATCATCAATGTCAACAACTTACCCTAATTCTGTTGGACCCTAATTCTAACATTTCCAGGTTGACAAGGTGGTCGACATTCTCAATCTTACTGATCTTGTTATGGATCAGAAATAACTTCTTCAGATTAACCAACGTATCTAAATTCTCTATCTTTGTTAGACGATTGAACGACAAATCTAAACTTCTGTAAGGCAAGATTTATCGTTGTTACTAGTGAGATATACAGTATTATCCTCTTAACCTTTCCTAGATATAATTTAAACAGTCTTACCTGACTTAAACAGCAAGACAAGAGATATATCAAATGTGGTTGTTTAAAGCAGGTGACTATTCATTGCAGTCATATGCATTTTGTAAATGGCTAATTGGTAGTCAATAATAGTGGCTCTTAGCGAATATAGCAAAATTATTGATACTTTTTAAACAATAAAAACATTAAGAGCTGCAGGTTTAAGGGAAATGATTATTCATAAATTGTTTATTCATAATCAGTAAAGACCTTTACTGGAACTTTTGGCCTCTAATTCATGAATCTGCAAAATAAGTCGGAAACAAGAACCTCCAAAAGTAAAGAATCTAAAGCCAAATACAGTATCACTAAATTACCCATCAAATAATCAATAATTGGTCATCTTACTTACTCTAAGTTAACAAGAGATTCCAGATTTTCAATTTTTGTCAGTTGGTTATCATATAGATCTAATTCCACTAATGTTGTCAATGTAGATAAACCTTCTATCCGGACAATAAGGTTCTGTCTTAGACACAAATTCTGAAAAATAATGTACTGGGTATTTATCATACACTTAATGAAATAATTCAACAAATTGCCTCAATATTCATAGTTATGGTACTGTGCCTATTTAGAATAAAGGTGCTGAGAGTGATTAAAAAACTTGTTTTACAATCAACCCAAACTATACACCATTTAAAGCCATTACAAGAAATCACTTACCTGAACCTGAGTTAAATTCTCCAAATTTTCAATTCGAGCAATTCTTCCATGGTTGAAATCCACATCCTATAAAGTACACAATAAATGTTCAAAATAAATGAAATAAAAAACATCAACTATTTTCGACCATTTTCATATACAATACTCAGTAGAGTGACTAGACCTGTCCAGTGTTCCTGGAATTCATAATCAACCAGTACTTACCAGCTCTTCTACAAGCAACTGACAACTACTCCACATGTGGAAGACATGACTGTAGAACATAGGCTATGTAACAATGTACAGCTCGTTTATTAAAATGGTCTGTCACTTGCATACAAACAATTTAAAATCATACATGTAACATATTTATGACTCAATTACAATGTTATCAGGTCAGTCATTTGTTTACATAGTATTGTGTACATAAAATTAAACATTGAAATTTCTCTTATTAATGTCTTATTTTAATATATATGCTTATTACTTTTAGTAATTACTTTTAGGCAAGTGAATAAGGTATTGTTTTTCACTGTATTTTTCTCCAAATAAAATGTTTAAAACAGTAATGATACAATGGTATGATATTGCAATATTTTGTATATATACAAGCGACAGACCTGAATAAATGGACAGTACTAATAGTATTTTTTATTGTTTCGAACACTTCAATCTGACAAAAAGACAGTGAAAACCAATTCTTAATCCAGTATCTACAATATACTAAGTCATATACTGACGCATTGGTTACCTCTTAGTTTAGAATTTAAAGAAATTACTAAGAGAAATTGCAATGTTTTAATTCTATGTAAACAGATGAATGACCTAAATTTATATATTACCAAGGCATCAGGGTTGACAACAACCTAAATAAACAAGTGTTTGCCAATAGTATAAATTTATATATTACCAAGGCATCAGGGTCGACAACAACCTAAATAAACAAGTTTTTGCCAGTAGTATAAATATATTATCAAGGCATCAGGGTTGACAACAACCTAAATAAACAAGTTTTTGCCAGTAGTATAAATATATTACCAAGGCATCAGGGTCGACAACAACCTAAATAAACAAGTTTTTGCCAGTAGTATAAATATATTATCAAGGCATCAGGGTTGACAACAACCTAAATAAACAAGTTTTTGCCAGTAGTATAAATATATTACCAAGGCATCAGGGTCGACAACAACCTAAATAAACAAGTTTTTGCCAGTAGTATAAATATATTACCAAGGCATCAGGGTTGACAACAACCAGCTCCACAGCATCTTCAGCATTCTCTGGCTGCTCTGGTTCTAGCTCATCACCACTGGATAGGAAGCCATCAGGTCCATATCGTTGTCTTGGTGGACTACCTCCTGCCTCAGCTTGATCTTTATCGGTCTCCATCCTAGATGTTTCAAATGTATGATTAATTTCACTTGCTAAATGTCTATAATATAATACTAGCTATTAACTTAAACATCAGCACATGTGTTATCATGCAACAACTTTGGTGAACAAAAATGCAAGAATTTAATATGATTAAATGATTCCGAACGTGATAATTGACGCATGTGTCATAACGAACAGCACAGAACATGCTATAAATTAATTGCTGAATGGCAGAACGATCAATATGCGTGTTAATCAAGCAAAGCGCACATTGTTATTAATTTTTTCAAGTGGGAATTTATATTTAAAATTAGGGGAAATGGTTCTTATTATGGATCGCCATGGGTTCATTCAGCTGGAAGCCCATTACGGTCACGCACGTTAATTAAATGTATATGACACTCTATATTAACGTATGTTAAAGGTGTAAATATGCTGCCGCTTACACATATCGATCAGCCGATTAACAATGTTACTGCGGTAAGCGTAAAACGCACTAGTCAAATTCTACCCTACTTTATATAAGACCTCATAATTTTACTATCTATTATCCGATTTTAAATATTTAAAGCTTGTAATGAAGCAAAGATATATATCTGTCTAATTATACAACATTCATAACGATACCCTAATTATTAAATCCACGGCGAGTAAGAATCCGTCCCGCGTAAAAGTAAGTTTAAAATGTCCCGTTTTTTACCAAATAAAAATGCAATCAACGGTCGAAAATCATCAAATATTAATTTTATATTCGATCGATTTTTTTCATTAAAGCTTGTTTTAAAAGCTTATACTGTAAGGTTTTATAAAATGTAAAACCTATTTTTAAAGCATTTGCCAGTTGTTGACCGCCAACGAAATAAAACAGAATGGACGTATTCATAATAATGTGTGATGTAAACTACGCCGACCATTGATCATCTTTTGTGGCGATTTTTTCAAAAGCTAGCATCATGGTTCGTTATTTAATGCAACCAATACCTCACAATATGCATTTAATAGCAGGTTATATTGTAAATTCGCCATTTTTAATGATTTTATAATTAACATTCGGCAATAAGTCCGCAAGTTCAATACAGCTACCGAAAAAAATAGTCCCGCATCATGACAAAAATCACTATTTTTGACTTCATTTTGTAAAGACAAAACCAATTGAAACCAGAAAAAATTGCAACCAATACCTCAAAAAGTATTTAATCTCACAATTTAAACAAGTTTCAATCAAAAATATGTTTTCAATTAGCGCATGGAAGGTGTGCAGGTGCCCGTTTCACAGGCTTTTCGACGTGATTCCGCCATTTTGAAAATTTATTTGCAATAATTAGTACACAAATGCACGAAGTTTAACAAATCGTTGGCGGTCGACAACTCGCAAATGCTTTAGAAATAAGTTTTACATTTTATAAAAGCTTAAAGTATTAGCTTTTAAAACAAGCTTTAATGAAAAAAATCGATCAAAAATTAAATTAATATTTGATGATTTTCGACCGTTGATTGAATTTTTATTTGGTAAAAAACGGGACATTTTAAACTTACTTTTACGCGAGACAAATTCTTACTGGTCGCCGTGGATTTAATAATTAGGGTATCATGATGAATGTTGTATTTAAAGACAGACATTTATCTCTGCTTCATTACAAGCTTTAAATATTTAAAATCGGATGATAGATAGTAAAATTATGAGGTCTTAAATAAAGTAGGGTAGAATTGGACTAGTGCGTTTTACGCTTACCGCCGTATTATTGTTAATCGGCTGACCAATATGTGTAAGCGACACCATATTTACGTTAATATAGAGTGTCATATACATTTAATTAACTTGCGTGTTACGGTCGACTATCAATTGTACTTATCGGCGATTTCAACATTACAATTTACTGTGACGATTCTTCTATTGACGGCAACTGTCATTGGATCACCACCGGTGTATAGAAACGGTACATGCAAGCCTACATCTGGGTTACCAACCAGTTCATCTCCAGTTGGATGGTCTACTTTGGCTACGATGTACCACGATAATACAAGAAACCATTCAAGTGTGACACCAAAACTATCCTCAGGATAACTGAGTTTATTCCAATGCCCTTTACTTCTACAATATGTTAAATACTTACTTCCTAATGAAATTATCAAGAATTTCTAATCTGTAAGCACCTACGTGACTGTAACAAAGATTTATTTCGTAAACAACTGAAACGGTCTATATCTTCTAAGCGCTTTATAAACGCTTGGTAGGGCTAAACCTCCGCCAGCCGTCACTCCGGATTATTGAAACCCCGGGCGGATTTGGTTATTAAGACGAAATACACTCACAATAAGGCTCTTTTCTTATTCGCTCGGATGAAAATTGCTTATATTCACAAAAACAATAAAATTGTTCTTGATACGAACTTATTTGTGCGTGGAAGTAGTTACATATGAAATGAAGGGAAGTAACTGCTGCGAGGATTTAGAACATTCCGGACCGGCCGGTACTGGAGTTTAGTAGTTTCCATTGCCGGTGACTTGTGTTTTGTAGAAAATAATTTATTTGTTTATCACTCACATTTATTGCTGATACCATGCCGGACCATTTAGGGTCTGACCAGAGGAAGGTCAAGGATACTGACAACAAAGAAGACAAACCCATTCAAGGTGTGAGCCGTCAAATCTCTTGAAATTCTATGCCTCTTTTGTGCTTACTCACTTCACTTTGCTAATGTATTGCAGTGGGTGGGGTATGGTAGAAATTTCCGTAATTTTATACTAGAATGTTGACATTGGGTCGACTGGTCTACTCCGGTTAGAACCCCGGAAACAGCTTTCCGCTTTATTACTAAATGGTTCGGGATCTTGGGTATGCCCGTTTTCACGAGGCTAGCAGCTTGATAGACGGGAAGGCTGAAGCCTTCTTCTTCCATTAAAGTAGAGGCACCATCAGGTGTAAACTCGTAGCCTGTAGCCTGACCGCTATCGAGCACTCGGTAGTGCTACGCTAGGAAACGGCTTGCTTTCGAAAACGCTACGAAGCACAAAAACTAATATGCTAATTTCTATCGGTAGCACTCGCCTAGAAAAATGTTAAGAAACGGTATGCATTCTGCGAGCACTGTTTGCTTCGTAGCGTGTAGTTGCATAGACATAGGAAAGCGCTCGATAGCGCAATTTAGAAGTGGCTTGGTTAGGCTATGTGCTCCTGGTTTACACGAGACTAGCCGGGAATTTGAATTGAAAAAGTCCACTCATGTCGTTAAAACGCATTGAATTTATTGCATACACCGGGAAAAGTATCATAATGTCTGGGTACACGGCTATGCAAGTGTTTTAGATAATCATTGTTGGCATTGACATTTAGTGTTTACCATCAATCTGGACACCTTCGACATTATGGACAAGGTTTAATTAAATGGACAATTAACACCTTCTGAGTAGCAGGGGACCTATGAGTATGACTGTTCTGTATACAGTTTTGTACACATTCCCTGCGGTCTTTCAACAAATTGATTGTTTGGTAATTTGTTTGTTCGATATTTAAGTCGAGATTAGTGTGTAAATTGTAATTATACTAGTTGTGTCAAATTAGCCTTCAGTACTCAGATTTCGCAAGTTCCGGTTTCGTCAACAGGTTTTACATTGAATTTAAGAAGAGAAATTTCGGGACCAAAATATTTGGTGTGTTTGGACAACATTCCGGTTTTTGTACATGTCGGTTTTTTCATATCACACTGTATTTGAATTGGATACTGACAAAAGTGTTCCTAAACAAACCACATGTCATTAATTTTAGGTTTTCCCGAACTGTCGGTTTCGTAAACAGCAATATTTATTAAGTCACATGTAAATGATTTGTATAAAATAGCAAAAATAACATGTTTATTTCTTATGTAATCTGTAAAGGTCTACATTAAAGGTTTTATTTAATTTTGTTTTATTTTCCACCATGTTTCGTTAAATCACCCTTTTTGGCAAAAAACATGGTTGAAAATGTATCAAATCAAATTTTTTCCTAAAACAGCGCACAAGCGCACCAACATTACAAGCGATAAAGTATATATTCAAAATGGTGGCCATAGCTGAGCTGACGTGGAAGTACTTGAACCTTTAAGCATTACAGCGTTATGGGTAGGTGTCATATTGATTTTGTTATAAATCATGACAGAACAAATTGAACAATTGAATAATATTACAATTATACGTTTAGCTTATTTTATAGGTGAATTTCGAACAGTGAACTTGCATTTTATGCCTTGATCTTAAATGTTAACTTATAAGGAGGACAATTCCATAACTAAAAGGTCGTCGGCTCGACGTCAGTATAAATTATGATAAAATACCATTTAGTTATGGTATCCAGACTAGGGGAGTATGCGCACGCATATTTTTCACCAATTGGGGTTCCAGATAACTTTTGTATTAAGACCAGTGTAATTTGTCGAGGATTGACCAATAGTGAAACAAACATGTGGTCAAGACTTAGGCGTAAGAAATGTACTTGATGCAAAAAACTCGAAATGGTGATGATAGATCACAGTACCATGTGTTCAGGGTTTCATTTGACTCCCAGTCTGGAGCATTGATTTAAATTAACATTCTTTATAAATTCTCATTTCAGCTCTTGATGAGGGTGACATAGCCTTGCTGAAAACTTATGTAAGTATCTAACTGTAGACTAGTCTAGGAATTTTTTTTTATGTTTTATATACAATTATATTAAATTATGACCATGTAACAATTAACATAATGTGAATATACTTCAGTATAAGAAGGATAAAGTTCTTTTAAATTACTTTAAGCAGACTGAATACAAAGTAGTATGAAACTGTAAATTGGCCCTTTACACTTTTACCAGGGTCTGTTAGCAAAACCATGATATAATTTGAACACACAATGTGACATTCAAAAAAGAATCATTACAAACATACAAAATGTACTTGTAAATTATAAAATAGAAATGGCCATTTTATTTGATTCTCATTCTTGAATTTAATTATTTAATTGAATAGGTTATCTACTAAAGACACCGAAGTGTAAATTTATGTAGCAACGCAGGTTAAGTTTATCATAATTTTATTAGTTACCGACGTTTCGGCTTTCAGCCTTCATCACGGTACATATATGTTATGAAAAATTTGGTAGCTTAACTATTTAAAACTATTGGTTATTATTTCAGGGTGTAGGTCAGTACAGTAAATCTATCAAACAGGTGGAGGAGGACATTCAGAATGGTTTGAAGAAAGTCAATGAATTAGCTGGTATAAAGGAATCAGATACTGGTTTAGGTCCACCAGCCTTATGGGACTTGGCAGCTGATAAACAAACACTTCAAAGTGAGTGAATTTTCTCATTTAATGCTCTTATTTATAGAGTGAATGTTACAGGATGTTCTGGATTATTAAATTGAACTATATCTATTACTGTAGTTTTGTTATGGACAGGGTTTTACTGAGCTACTGATTCCTGCAGGACAGAAGTTGAGAACTGTAACAGTAACTTTGACCGCTAATTTAGTAATTAAGGCTTATTCTGGTCTCCAGCAGTAAGTGAATAGAAGTATTGGTTTCTTTAAATGCTTCTGATCGTGCTGTGAGTGCTGATCAATCTCAGATCTCATTTACAATAACAAACAAAATTTTGAAATTTGTTTGAGCACTTTCATCTAGATGGTTACATCATCATGATAAAACCTCAATAATATGACCCCCTTATGATAATTTAGAACAGGTTTTAGACTTATCAAGTTAGTCTTGATGTTGAATAAGACACAAAGCAGTGTAAAGGTACTGTAATATTATGTACTGTGTTCTTATGTAATTTTGCAGTATTTTAATTGTGATACATGGTCTGTAGGGTTAGCTGTATTATATCATTATCTGAATGGTTTGTTTTACAGGTGAACAACCCCTACAAGTTGCAAGATGTACAAAAATAATAAATGCTGACACAGATGATCCTAAATATATTATCAATGTCAAACAGTTTGCTAAGTTTGTGGTGGATTTAGGGGATCAGGTGGCCCCTACAGATATAGAGGAAGGGATGAGAGTAGGGTACGAATTGAATCATTTTGATACTAATTCTTCAAATGTCAGGAGTCCTACAATTCCGGAATAACCCAGATGCTGCACTAGAAAGAATGAACATTGCTGCAGAAAATAAAAGTTATTTGATGAAAACCTTCAAAGAATTGACAAAGTTATGGTCATTTGAAATTTCATAACCTGAATTTTAACAAAATCATGTTTGAACTGAGTTTTGGTGTAGGGATGTGTGCTTATGGCAACTGAAACCAGACTTGCCACTCATTTTCAGAATTGGAGATTCTGCCTCAGTAGGACCCCTGAAATATTCAGCATAATTTAAGTTCATCTTGATGCAAACTGTTAATACAGCAATGTCATAGCTAATGTATCTGATTGTGATAAAGATGTTACTTATTTATGTTTAACAGGGTGGATAGAAACAAATACCAGATACATATTCCATTACCACCAAAGATAGATCCCTCTGTAACAATGATGCAGGTTGAAGAGAAGCCCGATGTTACATACAGTGATGTGGGTGGTTGTAAGGAACAAATTGAGAAACTCAGAGAAGTTGTGGAAACACCATTATTACATGTAAGTAGAGCTGTCATTGATTCGACTCGAGGCATATCGACGAATGCGATATATCGGAAGACAAGTAAGGACAATACAGCAATGTATCCATTTACACATATAAACCAACAAGAAACAGGCTCATCAGTCATGATTCACTTTTTTAGCCATTCTACACTGTATAATTATGTTGGGTATACATTCAGCTTTTGAAAATAGCAAGTTTGGTTTGAGTTTAGACTTGACCCATGTTGACAATTTGTGAACTTCCATTTTAACAAAGAAAATGTTCTGTGCTGGATAATGAGGATTTTGGCAAGTTCCATTCATTTATCCACATATATATATCGATATTTCAAAATGTGAATTGATAATCGATCAGCTAAAAGTTATCGTCGATACATCAAGATTGCTTCTATCAATTATTGCTCTACATGTAAGCTGTTCTGATTATAGTTCATGTTATATTTTCTCTTGATCCCTTATTGACTTGGTCATCTTAACCTCAATCAGCACTACTGTTGGCTATACCATGCCAATATTTATGTAAGGCCCAATCCCCAAGGTTTGAAAAAAGCCCTGTTTATTGAAAGATAGTTATTATGGTCCTATGGACTAAATAATATGCATTTCTTGTTTCATCAACTTCATTATTACAATTTTTTCTTACAGCCTGAAAAGTTTGTAAATCTTGGTATTGAGCCACCAAAGGGTGTGTTGTTATTTGGACCACCAGGTACTGGTAAGACACTGTGTGCTCGAGCAGTAGCTAACAGAACTGATGCTTGCTTCATTCGTGTCATTGGATCAGAACTTGTACAGAAATATGTCGGAGAGGTATAAAATTTGAGATTTTTTTAACTTTTACTTGTATTAATATCACCTCAATAGCCTAGTCGGGGAGTATCCTCTGTACAGTTCATAATGCTTGAGTCAGAATTTCATTACTTCTCTGGTAGTGGTGTAGTGCGAACAAATGAACCTAGTTCTAGAACCGTCTTTTATCAGCATTAAGGTCGAGGAATTTGTTCTTACTAGTGCGTCTGTTGAAGAGTGAATGAACTTCGGAAAGGGAGAATTAATTCCATGAAAACTAGTTTGGTCAACTGTACACAGTATAGCGACAAGTCTAAACCATCTTGGCTAAAAAAAACCAAAGAAAAGCAATAACATGTTTGATATATATCCCTAAGTTGGACCCTAACATTGAGGCTTTGATGTGTGTTACTTCTGTTTCAGGGTGCAAGAATGGTGAGAGAGTTGTTTGAAATGGCGAGAAACAAGAAGGCTTGTATCATCTTCTTTGATGAAATTGATGCCGTTGGAGGTTTGTGTTATATCATACATGAATTTACCTTAAGCATCCTGATTCTTGATAATTGATAACCAGCAGTAAGATTTTCAGTTAAGGTTATAAAGTGTCAGTTGGTCTAGTTTTAAGTTGATCAAGCAATGTTTGATAAACTTAAACAATGCATGAGTCTACTATCCACAAACTTGGTAGGGATATTGGCCATGACCTGCACTTTGATAGCCTCACGGTGGATTGTCACCTTTGGGTGCAGGAATGAGGTGTCTAGGGTGATTAATATATGTTGTAGAACTTGTTTCACTATGGAATCTTGAATACATTTTGTATCAATCAGATACACCCTGTTACTTTTGAGGTGAAGAATCACCACAATGACCTTAATGCAAAATGACGACGGTACTTGGCTGATTGTGTGAGACTTCGGTTATTCAACGACCATTGACCTAACGACAATTGCTATCTGCACATGTTTGCATAATCAAATCATTGGATACAAACTTGTAATCATCCTGCAAACACGGACAAATAAAAAGCCATAGTTATGTCTGCTTTATCATAAGGTCAATTAGACTGTCAGAAGATATATAGGATCCATCATGAGTTGTCTTTGGAGATCAACATTTCTTAAACGAGTCTAGAAAACACAGGTTATTAAGCAAGCCTTTGGCGAACTAATAATTTGTTTTCGTGACGAGTTTAAGAAATGTTTATCTCAAAGACAACGTGTGGTGGATTCGTTTTATCACATTACCATAGTTATGGAGTCAAAACAACGTCCAAAATAACGAATTTAAACCAACAATGTTACGTTTTCGCGCCGAAAAGCGTGTGACAACACGCATTTGTTATCACATGTGTTGGAGAACATTGTTCTGTCATTTGTTCTCACATGGAAGATCACGGTATTTATGTGATAAAACTTACTTAATACATTTTCATTAGAAACTTTTTCTATATATTGTATATTCAATATGCATAAATGTCTAGATCAGGTTTGTTCAATTATAACAATGTGATATGTTACAGGTGCAAGATTTGATGATGGTGCTGGAGGGGATAATGAAGTACAGAGAACTATGTTAGAGTTGATCAATCAGCTGGATGGGTTCGATCCTCGTGGTAACATCAAAGTACTGATGGCCACAAACAGACCTGATACTCTAGATCCCGCCCTGATGAGACCCGGTCGTCTTGACAGGAAAATTGAATTTGGTTTGCCTGACTTGGAGGTTTGTACACATATTACAACAACTCTCTCACCTCAGGAATTATACTCACTGTATTAGTGCTTAATTAAGGGAAGAGAAAAATGTTTGAAATTGAAAATTCACAAATTGGATTATTTCAACATGCAGACATACTCACTTACACAATAACTGTAACTGACATTTATTGATGTAGTACTAAATGCTGATTTGTTGTATGGTCATGTCATTAAAAAAATTGATACAGAGTTAGACCAATTTGAATAAGATCGAAACGCTTGATCCAAGATATTCTAATGGCATAATTCTGACACATGGCTTTGTCACCCTTAAGAGTTGTTGTGTATGTATGTATTAACTATTATGTTGGAAGAAATGGTTAATTATAAGTTAGATTGGTTAATTTTATGAAAAGATACTTACTTTGCTCTCGTTTCTCATCCGCCGTCTTGAAATCTCAGCGCATTTTGGGCATACAGTGTGTAATTTTTGTGTCGCAATATATCTCTAAAATAGTCTCTGGTATGGTCCGAAAAATATCGCAAGAATGATCATCAGTATATGAAGTTGTGCAACTTGGATTTGTTGTAAGATTCTGTAGAGTTACATCTTTTGTTTGAAAAAACCTACTTTAGTAGAATATGTACTTATTATGCCCCGATAAAAAAGGTTGAGTAATGGGTTCTTTTGAAACATAGCAGAGAAGTAAAGGTACTGGCTACACTATGTCTCGGCGCAGCGCATAGTCGTTAAACTAGTTTCGTGCTATATTGCACTCGTCAGTAACAAAGACTGACCTTGCTTGGTCTGTCCGGTATTTCTACCCGAGACAGGCAAACATTTTTGTTTGCCTGTATCATTCCGAATGGGACTTATATTGCATTGTGGGATCGATTTGCTGTCAAGTGTTTTAGTTTGGCTTCTTTTGAAACATGTTGTTGCAGCAATATGGTATGTAAACAAGCAATAAACTTTAAATATTTTTATTGTGTTCAATATAACTATTTGTATATTTTAATCTTTCAGGGTCGAGCTCATATATTTAAGATTCATGCTAGATCGATGAGTGTTGAAAAAGATATAAGATATGAATTATTGGCAAGACTCTGTCCCAACAGCACTGGTATGTGGTCACATCTTTTATATTTGTTTGTGAATTTGTTTATCAACAGGAAGTTTCGATAGATAGCAGGCCTTTTTCGTTATATAAATAGTGGCCATTGTAAGGCCCCTTCCCCTGGTAAAAATCTTTAAAACCATGCAGTTTTCCCCAAAAATTAAGTTTACCTCACCAAAAGCCTTCCCAATTTTACCAAAATACCAATATTCCCCCCCCCCCCCTAATTAAAGGTAAGGCTCCATCCCCAAGGATTCAAATAAGCCCCGGATAGCTTCTTTTTGAAGTTAGAATATAATTGTGTGGTGTATGTGACTGGTACAAACTTAAACAGCAAAACGTTCAAGTGTTATGGGGTGGTATTTTGAAATCATGGTTATTTTGCCTATAAGATGGTAAAATTTAGCCAAAAGTTTCAAAATGACCCTTCAGATCCAGAAGCTAGTGGAACCACCAATCCAACAACCTACAAGCAACAGCCCCAAAATATGTTGGGTAAATAATGTTGATTATGATAATCATTATGTTTCTTCTTTCTTCAGGTGCTGAAATCCGCAGTGTTTGTACTGAAGCTGGAATGTTCGCTATTCGTGCCAGAAGAAAAATGGCCACCGAAAAAGACTTTTTAGAAGCTGTTAGCAAAGTCATTAAAGCATACGCCAAGTTCAGTTCAACGCCCCGCTACATGACCTACAACTGAGCATATTGTGTTACCGTCAAATGACTTAAAACATTGTTCCATCATCGTAGTTCTTGATGAACACTTCATTATTTTGTGCTATTGTCATTTCATGGTATATTGTTCCAATATTATAGATACTTTATTTTCAAGAGAATCTCTCCTGAACTGCAATTTTTTGTTGAATCTTTATTAGCGAATATTGAATACTACATGCTGGCAGTTGTTATAGTGTAGCTCCACTGACCTGTCAAATATGATATAATTCCACAGTATGTGAACACTATTGATAATTCATCTTCAGAAGGGCGAGGATTGTGTGCAGCTATAATGTAATTAAATGTTTGTTTTGACAGGTAGGAAAATGCACTAGACCTTTTTCATGGCCATAACAATTCAAGTAAAATGTATCGATATTATAAGCTATCACATACACATACAAAGACATAAGATAGTTTGTCTATCACCACTACAGACACACTTATTGAAAGATGTGCTACAATTCTATGAGGTCTTGTTTTGTTATAAACACTAAAACGAAATGACATATGACATAATTATCCTTGTCTTTCTTATTTAGCATGAATGATGTCATAAATGATGTCACATAATGAGTTAAGACTGGAGATTTTACAGTTGTTATGTTCCTGCTCTTGGTTTGTTAGATTATAGCCATACTTGTCAGAATATAAACCACAGGACACTACCATACATACCATTGAAATATAATGTCTATTCCATTCATTTATGAACTTATTTGACTGTGAAATAAATAAATTAACAATGCATTTACAGAGGAATTATTTTCTTTTTTTAACTACACTTTTTAGCTCACCTGCCACAAAGTGGCAATGTGAGCTTTTGTGATTGTTTTTTTGTCCGTCTGTCCGTTAAACTTTTTACCGTTAACACTCTAGCACTTTCATTTTTGCTTTGATCTTCATCAAACTTGGTCAGTAGTTGAACCTCAATGAAATATAGGTCAAGTTCGAAGTTGGGTCATGTGGGGTCAAAAACTAGGTCAGTAGGTCAAATAATAGGAAAATACTCTGGAGGTCACATTTTTGCTTTGATCTTCATCAAACTTGGTCAGTAGTTGTACCGCAATGAAATATAGGTCAAGTTCGAAGTTAATTCATGTGGGGTCAAAAACTAGGTCAATAGGTCAAATAATAGGAAAACCTTGTTAACACTCTGGAGGTCACATTTTTGCTTTGATCTTCATCAAACTTGGTCAGTAGTTGTACCTCAATAAAATATAGGTCAAGTTTGAAGTTGGGTCATGTGGGGTCAAAAACTAGGTCAATAGGTCAAATAATAGGAAAACCTTGTTAACACTCTGTAGGTCACATTTTTGCTTTGATCTTCATCAAACGTGGTTAGTAGTTGTATCTCAATGAAATATAGGTCAAGTTCGAAGTTGGGTCATGTGGGGTCAAAAACTAGGTCAATAGGTCAAATAATAGGAAAACCTTGTTAACACTCTGTAGGTCACATTTTTGCTTTGATCTTCATCAAACTTTGTCAGTAATTGTACCTCAATGAAATATAGGTCAAGTTCGAAGTTGGGTCATGTGGGGTCAAAAACTAGGTCAATAGGTCAAATAATAAGAAAACCTTGTAAACACTCTTGATGTCACATTTTTGCTTTAATCTTCATGAAGTTTGGTCAAAATGTTTATCTTGATGACCTTATGGTAAAGTTCGAAGTTGGGTCATGTGGGGTCAAAAACTTGGTCAAAAGGTCAAATAATAGGAAAACTTTGTTAACACTCTGGCGGCCACATTTTTGCTTTAATCTTCATGAAGTTTGGTAAAAATGTTTATCTTGGTGACCCCAAGGTCAAGTTCGAAGTTGGGTCATGTGGGGTCAAAAACTAGGTCAAAAGGTCAAATAATAGAAAAACCTTGTGTAGTCACTAGAGGTCACAATTAATTAACACTTTGGAGGCAATATCTTTGCTTTAATCTTCATCATCTTTGGTCAAATGTTTATTTTGATGACCTTAAGGTCACGTTTGAAGTTGGGTCATGTGGCTAAAAAACTTGGTCAATATGTCAAATAATAGCAAAACCTTTTTAACACTCTGGAGGCCTCCGTGTTGCTTTAACCTTCATCAAGTTTAGTCAAAATGTTCATCTTGATGACCTTAAGGTCAAGTTCAAAGTTTGGCCATGTTTAGCAGGTGAGCGCCCCAGGATCTATGATCCTCTTGTTACATGTGGGGTCAAAAACTAGGTCAAAAGGTCAAATAATAGCAAACCTTGTTAACACTCGGGAGGTCACATTTTTGCTTCAATCTTCAAGAAGTTTGGTCAAAATGTGTATCTTGATGACCTTAAGGTTAAGTTTGAAGTAGGTTCATGTGGGGTCAAAAACTAGGTCAATTGGTCAAATAATGGAAAGACCTTATTAAGACTCTTGAGGCCATATTTTTGCTTTAACCTTCATCAAGTTTAGTCAAAATGTTTATCTTGATGACCTTATGGTCAAGTTCAAAGTTTGGCCATGTTTAGCAGGTGAGCGCCCCAGGATCTATAGAAAAAAAATTGGTTACTGGTATTTACATGGGTTGAGGGATTTTCCAGCTACAAATACAATCTAATTCATCATGAACTTTATATAACTATGACTGAATTGTATTGTATTGTGTGTCATCTGATTTTAACATTACTGATAAGATCAGGTTATTGGTTAAGATAATAATGATAGAATGTTTGTTCAATTGTACAGTACAGAACTGTATTGTATGAAATTGACACTTGCATATATTTATGCTAATACATTCAGATTATTCTCGCCAATACATACAAAAGGATCGGACCATAAGTTGAAACAACATTAAACAAGACTGCTCTAGATTGGTGAGACTGTATTGTATTCTAACTGGAGATTATTTCATTCACTGTTTTCATACTGAAAACTAATTTGATGCAAATTCGAAGGCGGTTGGCATATAATTTCATTTTTGACCAATTGGGCATTTTTGGTGCCGTTAGATTCGTCTTGAATGCTATACAAATAAATACTGTTGCGCACAGATAATCCAAAGTACACAGAAACGACAGCAGCGCCTAGCCATCCACGCAAGAGTCAGACATAGAACGAACCATCCATATCCCCAAAAACTGATATTTCAAGTAAGCCCATGTACTCGCCCCACAATGAATGACACACATTATGTGCATAATCAGCCATAAAGGGAGGTAATTATGAATGATAAGTACACTGCAGTGAAGTACGGGGAAACTTTACAACTGCCAAACAGTAATATATAATACCTGCTGTGGTGATAAGTAAATACAACATGATATTATACTAACTTACACGTGTGTAGCTCTAACATGAACATGGTACATTGTATCTATGTACCACAAACATCTACATGATCTAGCTCACTAGTTTTATTGTATCGCCTGAAAAGGCGACATATAGATGTTACTTTGGTGGCGGCGTCACAAATTGCTTGTTAGCTCACCTGTCACAAAGGGAGAGAGTGAGCTTTTGTGATCACTCTTTGTCCGTCTGTCAACAATTGGCTTGTGTAGACACTAGAGGTCACAATTTTAGCCTAATCTTTATGAAACTTGGTTACAATGATCATCTCAACAAAATCTAGACAAGGTTCGATATTGAGTCATCTGGGGTCAAAAACTAGAACACTAGGTCAAATCATAGAAAAGCCTTATGTAGTCACTAGAGGTCACAATTTTGACTTAATCTTTATGAAACTGGGTCACAATAATCATTTCAACAAAATCTAGGTCAAGTTCGTTATTGGGTCATCAGGGGTCAAAAACTAGGTCACAGAAAAACCTTGTGTAGTCACAAGAGGTCACAATTTCTACCTTATCTTTATGAAACTTGGTCACAATGATCATCTCAACACAATCTAGGTCAAGTTCGATGTTGGGTCATCCAGGGTCAAAAACTAGGTCACATGGTCAAGTCATAAGAAAACTTGCAATAGAGGCTGAATTTTCTTGAATCTTACTCAGTAAATGTAAATGATTACTTAGGTCACCATAGGGGAGTGCATGCACTAGTACGACAGGTGAGCGACCTAGGGCACTTTTGGCCCTCTTGTTTTAATACCTCTTGATCTTTAAACATGTTTTTCTCACAGGTAACTGTATCATTGATAGAGTAAAAAAAAAATATTTTTTAAAAATATAAACAGCTCTCTAGTTTCTGATTATGAATATATATTTACAATTGCACCAGTATTAAAGAAATGTTAATTAAAACAAAATGCAACACTGACTGTCTGGTCAATTTCTCATGTAATGAACCTTTCTAAGATAGCATAAATTTTATAAAAAAATAAATAAAATATCAATGATACAGTTACCTGTGGTTTTTTAGCTCACCTGTCACAAAGTGACAGAGTGAGCTTTTGTGATCACACTTCGTCCGTCGTCCGTCCTTCAACAATTGGGTTGTGTCCTCTCTAGAGGTCACAATTTTGGCCTAATCTTTATGAAACTTGGTCACAATGATCATCTCAACAAAATCTAGGTCAAGTTCGATATTGGGTCATCTGAGGTCAAAAACTAGCTCACTAGGTCAAATTATAGAAAAACCTTGTTTTAAACCTTTCAACATGTAGTCTTCATGGTCACTAAACTCTCTGCTATAACTCTCTACTGTCTATACATACAAGTAAACTTTCATCAACCAATGAAAATGTGATCAGGGTTCACAGCAGTTTTGTAAAGGTCAAATATCAAAATATCCTAGTATTTTAAGCAGGGTGTGAATTGTAACGGTTAAGTGGAAATCAAAGCGCTGTAGGGAGCGTAGACATTTTCCTGAGTGTCGTGGGTTCAAACCCCACTGGAACCATAATTTTTATTTTTTTATTTTTATTTTTTTAAGTGTTTAGGTATTGTTTTGTCTGTAAAGCATTTATTTGTACATTTTCCTGATGGTCGTGGGTTCAACCCCCACTGGAACCATAATTTTTTTTTTTTTAGTGTTTAGGTATTGTTTTGTCTTTATAGCATGTATTTGTACATTTTCCTGATGGTCGTGGGTTCAACCCCCACTGGAACCATAATTTTTATTTTTTATTTTTTTAAGTGTTTAGGTATTGTTTTGTCTTTATAGCATGTATTTGTACAGTTATATGGAGGAAAAATATTCCAAAATATTTTGTTTAAAATATAGGTCAAATCATAGAAAAACCTTGGGTAGTCAGTCACCAGAGGTTACAATTTCAACTTAATCTTTATGAAACTTTGTCACAATGATCCTGTCAACAAAATCTAGGCCAAGTTCGATTTTGGGTCATCTGGCGTCAAAAACAAGGTCACAATGTCAATTGACATTTTCCTGAGGGTCGTGGGTTCAAACCCCACTGGAACCATAATTATTTTTTTAAGTGTTTAGGTATTGTTCTGTCTTTATAGCATGTATTTGTACAGTTATATGGAGGAAATATTTTGTTTAAATTATAGGTCAGATCATAGAAAAACCCTGTGTAGTCACCAGAGGTTACAATTTCGACTTAATCTTTATGAAATTTGGTCCTAATAATCATCTCAACACAATCTAGGTTAAGTTTGATATTAATTAAGTCATCTGGGGTCAAACGCTAGGTCACATGGTCAAATCATACAAAAACTTGCAATAGAGGCTGAATTTCCTTAAATTTTATTCAGAAAATGTGTAGGATCACCATAGGGGTGTGCATGCACTAGTACGACAGGTGAGCGACCTAGGGCCCAAAGGGCCCTCTTGTCTTGGTAAGCTACCAACATATTGATGCAATATCTTATTTAGGTAACATGGGTAAGGCAATTATAATTATATAACTAAACCTTGCTACATCATCAACTCTGTGGATCGGTTTCCCTTTAAGTCTATTTTTAGAATTTGATTACAGTGATCATTACAAAAAATATAGTCCTCCAGTAGCATACATCATGTGAATGATGTTTATTGGTTGAATTGAGCGGAGGTGGCCTTGGATTCCCAGGTTTGCTCCCTGTCCGTCCATTGATATCATGCTGCAGAATTTAACACACCACTGACTTCAAGTATGAGCATATGGCTTTCCATGAATTCATGATGCCTTAATTAATGTCTTCAAGAATTACATCCTTCTCCTTGTAGGTAAATCAAACTAAATAAAGTTTTTCCAGTCTTTGGGTTAAACCTGTATGTTCCTAAAAATAGACTTGAAATCAGGAATAAAAATGTACGAGGGTTGTCCGCGAAAGTTGCGAACATTGATTTTTACTGTATGTCCAGTGTATTAACAATTATCATACACGTTTAAAACATTAAAAATCCAACCTGTCAGTACATACCACACCTGGGAACAACAAAAAGGTCTTTCTTGACAGGTAATTTCTCTTATCGGGTTTAATATAACTGAAATGTTCTGATGGGAGATGAAATTGGTAGACTCTACATACGTAGTACTTGTCAAGACACACACATGTGTTACACACAATGAAGCCATAGATCACGTATACTTAAGTACATGTAATACTAAAAATAATGTCTTTATTTTCTGTGGATGACATAATTGGCAGACCAATTTGCATTATGGTCCATGCATTTAAAAAAAAGTAAAAACAATGTACCAAAGCATTGATAGATTGCAATTTTGAAGGAGTTATTCGGCTTGTCCGGTCAAGGTATATGCTTATGAATCAGTATTTATTCTGGGTAGGTACATGTAGGTATATTTTTGGTTATACAACTCAAATTTATCTCTGGTGGTGTATCCAGCTTCTGTGATCATCTGTACACTTATTCCCACGATCCCTGATCACACCCTTGTCCTTTACAGACCCTTAGTAGACAGCCATGGCTCTGTAGGCAGGGACTGGGTTAGTCAATATTTCTTAGTTTGAAGATGGTCTTTAACACAGGGTTGACTGTCTGTAGCAAGTTGACTTGGATCTTTTCGCTAAATGAAACAGTCGCTGTCTTGAAATTGCATGGAGATATTTACAATAGGCCTACAGCTTGGTGTCGTCGATTTTAAAATAAAAAAAGTACGAATCAACAAATTCTTATTGCACTAGTTCAGTTTTGCAGTGAAAAAATATGCCCGATTGTACATGATGTATATATAACTATACATGTAGTACTGTAGTATTATATCTCCGGGAAAATCCTGCAAGTTACTAAAAATAGAGAGTGGTTCAGTGATCACCAATGAGTTTATAGTAAAACCTCGGCAGAAGACCAGGGAATCCAGGTAAATCCAGGTATATATCTTCAACCTCTATGTAAGACCAATTTTAAGACTGGTTTTATTATTTAGGCAGTCCTTATCATTCACGGTAATTATCAAACTAATTTTGATCAAATAAAATACCTTTTAAGGTACAACATCTTGATTTTGTTGTTCAGGAACAGAAAGGGCGATATAAATGTCACCTGGCTATGGCTACAGTATGCTACCAGTAGCATGCTTCTTTACATTAAGTATTTATACGTAAAAACATCGCAAAACATCTAGCTGGTCTCTTTTTATCCAGTGATAAAATACCTATTAGGTAATATAATAGCCATTAAAGTGTTATTTTTGTCATTCAAAATTACATAGATTTATAAAACGCACCTAACTTATGAGTATGTTCAGTTGACGTAAAAATAGCTCATTTTCCTATTAGTCTATTTTTAGATTATAGTGGATAAACCCAATACATGTACTAGTATCTAAAAATAGAAAACTTGGAAAATATGAAATTAAATACATGTACCACCGTGTGTTGTGCACTGATTTCGTTACAATGGTCGGAAGTAGATTATACATGTAGCTATAAAAGCAAACTTTGTCTACTGAAGCAAACACTTTCGGTTAAATTGAACATGTCTTCGGTTTAGTATTTTGATAATGATGAATTTGCTAACATATACACAAAAATAAGCTAAATACATGTGTAGCCATGGATTCGGAGTTTAAAGTTATTACTCTGGAAATGAACGAAATATGCTTTCCTCGAATACGTTTCTTGAAGTCGAGAATTAGGAATATAATTCCGCGGATGAAAAGAATTTTGGGTGAGTATGTGTTACTTCTCTAGTTCTAAATAAATAAGGTATCGACGTATAATTAAAAATTATAAATTCTTCAAAAGTATCAAAATACAGAGCCAATAGTTAGGCTCGTATAAATTACTAAAACGTATCTGTTTGATAATACAAATGTACAGAAAAAAGCACCTATTGGTTGTACAAAAAAGACGAAAAATGTTTAAGTTTTTAAATTCTTAATGAAGTAGTACCTTTGGGAAATTATTTTATTTTGCGAGACAGAAATTGTGGGAAATTGTGCATGCATTGTCTTTGAACGTTAGTCCGTTAGTGATGTAATTTTGACAGTTGAACCAACTTGGATGGATGAGTTTTCCACGGCTATTGATTTGTGTAAATTCCCCTTAAAATAGCACAAAATTAAGACATGTTGAACTTTAAAATGATGAGAAAAACGATGATTATCAAATTTAATGATTGTGGATTAGTTTAGTTGGCTGATAACATATTTTAGGCTATAATTATATCAATTTCCGTGAAAACAAACTACATGTACAGTAAAACCTCGTTATCTCGAGGACCCATCGGGACAAGCCAAATGCTCGAGTTAAGCCAGGTGCTCGAAATATCCGAAGACTATGATGAATTGTTGTTATGACTAACTGTAACTGTGTTTATAATGAAAAT
This sequence comes from Spisula solida, assembly GCA_947247005.1. Taxonomy (NCBI): domain Eukaryota; kingdom Metazoa; phylum Mollusca; class Bivalvia; order Venerida; family Mactridae; genus Spisula; species Spisula solida. Next base: position 37,588,302 of record OX365957.1, on the reverse strand, counting down.
ATGTTTGATTCATGTATTTGGTTGTAACTACGAATATTGTCATTGTTTATCAAGTCTATACGCAATTTGAATCGTGTTGACGTTTGCCGATTTCAGCAAATTGCATATGAAAGTCGTAATGAATACTTTAACATTAAATATCAAACTCCATTTAACGGTCATCAATACATTTACCTGTGATTATTGTTGCTCTAAACTATGAGTAAAAAATTATAATTTTCAAGTTTTCACCCCTACCTTCATACCCACTGTCAGTCATGCTACAACCCAATGCCACTGCTAACAACACTGAACTGAATAATACTGCCAGCTGGTCCGTTGTAAATACTCAATGATATGACAGAAATTAATAGAAATTTCCATATCAACAGTATAAAGGTCGTTAGCTCCAGAAATACATTAATTTACATTACTAGTCAGGTAGGTACTGTCATGAAATGATGATTTATTTTTGTTTCAGCCTTTGAATTTGATCAGCCTAATCAAGGCATTAAAAAACTGAGGTCCGACACAGACGAATTGCAAGATATAGAGAATTTAGTGAAAACTGAATCTCTTGTTATTAATGTGATGTCTAATGACGATACGCTGTGCAAATATATATCTCCAGGCAGACTTGCTATTAATCAACAGCAAAATACTACAAGTAGTAACCTGCGAAAGGTGACAAAGAAGAAACAAACTGCGATCAATCCAGAATCATTAAAATCAGAGGTACTCGTGATACCAGTGGACAAGAGCCAATTACAGGTGAGTACAATCACCGTTCTTATATACATGTCCATTTGTATTATTATGTACGAGTACAGCTCGTCGTAATGTTCAGTCTTAAACAGCGAGTCGATTGGGGTAACGAAAAGAGACAGTTTAGATGCATCTACAATATAACGACAAACTGAGCCAATACTGTCTATATTTTAACCTCTACAGAGCAACAACCTCTAAACAACGGCTAATATTTGCAACTCCAAAGGGTGTTGATCTACAGAAGTTTACTGTACGCAAAACACGTCTACGACTTCCATACCATTGATTTACTAGTTCCATATATTTGTCTTTTGTTTAAATTTCAGGATCGTAATCACTTCGATGCTCCATTTCTAAACCATGCGATCATAACTGTATTCGTGAACAGCCGGACTTCCTTCCAAAAACATACATGGATGACTGAGCGTGAGAGTAATAACCAGTTTGTGGTAATGTGTCATGGTGATGTCGACACTACAACAACATCGTCAGTAGCGTCTGGTATGCAACAAATGTTACCTCGTCATCAGCCATCATCACCTGGTAGCGGACCATCGTCACCTGTTAGCGGACCATCTTCGTCAAGGAGGACATCACCAAAGAGGGCACCACCGTCACCAAGGCGGGCTCCACCGTCACCAAGGAGAACACCGTCGTCGACTAGGAAACATTCACGATCGCGATCGTTGCATTGGAAATCACATACAGCACCATTTATCAATCCACCGATTTCACCTGAAGGACTGTCTTTGGCTTCACCCACTGGGCTTAGTGACGGTGGATCCCCTAAATCATTGTCACCTAAAGGCCGCTCGCCTTCTCCTATGGAGGTGTCGAATGTAAAACGCACTAAACAGGATACACAAGAGTTAATGGACCAAACCGGATCTCCAGCGTCTCCTATGGAAACGGATGAGACTGTTGAGATATCACAGAGAAGTGTATCAGATCAGATCTCAGTACTGAGTACGGACCATGGGCTAAAGAAGCTACGGGAGTCTGTTCAGTTTCAGCTTGAACTTAAAACGGTTCGAATCATAGAGAGAATGGTAAAGTTACTGACAGATGTCAGAAACCGACGTGAGGAAAGTGCTAGAGTAAACAATGTGACGATATTAGATAAGCTGATATACGAAGTGGAAGGTTTGCTGAGTACGAGTAATACAGACAACGGCAAACTATTGCGGGATAAATTTGAGAACCAGGCAATCAATCCAAATCTACGGGACGAGTTACTAGGGTATGTTTTAAATACAATAACTGTACATGTATTATAATCATAAATCGCTGTTGCCATCGTCTGTTACGGATCGGTAAGAGCGTTTGTCTCTCAAAATTTGAGATTGTTGGTTTTTATCTTGCACCACCATTTACAAAATTATTAACATGGTACTAAGCTGCCTTGCTTAGCAATCAAAAATGGAGGTAGTTGCAGGACTACTGTATGTCCCGGGGTTAGGATAACGTTTCTTATCATCCCCACATCTTTGATGTTCAAAGAGGTATTTTGCTTCTAATATTGGCACATGCCGGTCGCTCGGTCAGTGGATAAAACGGTTTCATCGACATGAGACCCTGAGATCCTCAAACATTACATTATGGGGGGTAGTCAGCAACAGTAGATGCATCCTAATGATTTTGAGGTTACTAGGTAACAAAGTATATGACATTGGATACACGATGTAACATCTCTACAGCAACACCCTTTGGGAAACACAGAGTTGGTTGTTTTACAGAGGTCGTTGCTGCAGGGAAGTAAATTTTATAGTGGAAACGTTGTAAGGTATTAAATATTCGTGTTTGCCTTTAATACTTTGGTAGAAGAATTTATAGTAAATGTTTACTTCTTGAATACAATGTTTACGTTGCTTAAGATATGTTGTTGCTATATGGAGGTCTACTCTGGACAGATTGCGCTATATCTACATTGTCTTCTGTGTTATATATTACAGAATAGATGGTTTGTATGGCTGTGGTTCATTCTATCATCGTATGAATATACATCTCAAACAGGGGGAGACAATAGTTCGAGATGAAGTGTTGAAGAAGATAAAACATGTGATGTCTAAATATCAGTACACGGAAAAAGACTATGACACACTTTTTGTGCGATCTGAATTGTCACGCGTGGGTGAAATTGTGTTATGTTCTATGTAGCGTCAGATGGCATCACATAAGGTGGCCGTATCGTGACGAAGGCCCTTTTAGCACTAATATGAATTTCTGTGTTATTATTTTATTACATACAGACATGTGTGTACATGTACTTACATATTACTCAAATTGCAAAAAATGGACACGGCAACTTATATGGGTATAACAATAATCACCATTTGTTCATTCAAAAATAAAAAAAATAACTTTCTTATAAATATCGCACTCATGCACGGCGCCAACTGGGGGAGGGGGAATAAAGTCAATAAACTCAGTGACGTTAACTGTGAATTTTACAACAGTTACTTCCCTTTATTTAAAGTTTAAAGCCGCGGATCATGAAAGTTGGTTGCGTTTGTGCCACCGAATAGTGAATCAAAACGAATACTATAGTTAAGAAATAATGAATATGGACCTGTTTTATCGATAGTTTTAGCACAGCTTGTTCCCTCTGTGTGTATATAGCTGAAACTACTGGTTGTGTTAGAATACATCTTACTTTATATACGGATCAAATACCTTGTGCTTTACACACATACAATATCAGTAACATTCGTTTATTTTATATATATACAACTTTATGTGGTATTAAACCACAGGTAATTGTATTTTTGAAAACGAATTAAAATATAAATATGTATCTAACACAGGTCCATGAAAAGTGACCTAGCCCACCTATATATACATATTTAAATATGTATATATAGACGGTATTGGACACTTTTCATGGACCTGTGTTATCTAATGTCTTTAAACTATATATCAATTTCTGTAAAACCAATCTTCACCAATGATACATTTACCTGTGGTATTATCTATTTTGATTATGATGTGCGTTTGTACTTTGTCCAAGCGATTATTAGTGAGAGGGGTGTTCATTAGATTGGTATAGATCTCGCACGACTATTTGCTCAAGATGGGTACAAGACAAAATATTTACGTAAAACTATATGTATGCATTATTTATGTGTATTGGGTACCCCGTGTAATAATTGTATAATGCTATGCGATACTGATGACAATTTGTTATCAAGAATCATGGGTTGTTATATTACATAGTCGGTAGCCAATTGCTATTTGGAATATTTACCCAGTAATATTCAGCAGTCTGCTACACTCAATCCAATCAAAGCCCTTTACATAACATGGTTCTTTTCTATGAGGTAACACAATGTGGAAAACATTTTTGATACCTATAAATTCATGTACATATTCAATTGTGTTGGTATGCATTGACATTGTAGTTGTTATAATTATGTTATATCACTTAATCAACCAACTGTCATGTCTACCACCTTAAACAAATTATATGACAATTTATAATTTCATTATAATTATATCCATACGCTTGCTGTTTTGTGCATGATCTTAGATGTATTGATGTCATGTATCTGTTGTTTCAACGTTTTGCTGTGGAGGGCCTTACGGCAGATTGACAATTATGTCAAGTATGTTCCCTCTATAAATAAAGTCTTTATTATTATTATTATAATTGGTTTCCGAACAATAACTCAGGACCGGTTAGGCCTAGGTCTTCAAACTTACAATAGAGATCGGTCATCATTTTGAGGTCAGTTGGTCTACAATCAAACTCGCCGTGACCACCCTAGACCAAATTGTTTCCATTCAATAACCTAAGAACGGTTCGGCCTCTTGTTCTTCTTAGATGGCCTCAATTGTTGTTCAGGTCAGGTGGTCAAATGTTATACATAAATGACCATGTGGCTACCACTGGGGCATACATGTTCTGCAAACACCTCATGATATCATGGTATGTGCTGAAAGTTAACCTCATATGGTATAGATTCTTTATTCATATAGTACAACATGCACAGTCGTTTTCTAATGCACCAGTCAATAGAAAGCACGGCTCTAACCCGGGAGGGGGGATACTCAGCGGGAAATTTTACTTTTGCTTTTTCAAACTCCAGGTAACCCACCAGAGCCATGCAGATGGAAACCCCAGCAAATTATCCCACCCTATACCTCATGGATATAGTCACGGCTATTCTTCTCCGCTATTTTGGCTCGAAACAAAAGCCTCGCTCTCACCTGGCAGTGCGGGGACACTGGAAAGGTAAAAACAATGGACTGTTTCTCTGCTATTACCCGCCTTTCCCCGCGGTGGGGGGGGGGGGGCGTGGTTTTAATTGACTGCATGGTGCATAAGGAGAGTGCTGATCGATATACAAAACTGTACTAGTATATCTAGAGCATATAGCCCAATCCTATTTTATATTAAATAAATATATATAGACGTAACGTCAAAAGCTGCGACCCATGCTAAAATTCGTTGGTGTGATAATTAAAAATGTGAAGTATTTAATTACTATTCATCCTATTTTCTTCACAAAAGTATCAAAATACACAAAAATATTAAGGCTTTAATAAATTATTAAAAGTGTAATAGTTTATTAACATTAATATGTTAAAACACACCAAATGCCTGTAAAACATGCCGAAAAAGCGTGCGTCATATGTAACATTTATTTCAAAGACGCAGTACCTTATATTAAATTATTCTATTGAGCGGAACTGAAAATTCGGCAAATTTTGCACGCGTTATCTTGGAACGTGAATACGTTAGTGGTGTAATTTTGACGGTTGTGCATACGTTAATAAACGAGAAGGACGTGTTTTCAGGAGCTAATGTGTTGCGTCATTTGCCCTTAAAATAGCTAAAAAATAAGACATGGTGAGCTTTAAAATGATGACAAAAATTTATTAACTCATAAAATTTAACGATTGTTAGATAAGTTTCGTTCGCTTTCTTCACAGAGTCTGTATAAGTAATAATAAACGAAATATAAGCATTTGCTTTGTTGTAGTGACCGGAATACGAGTACATAAAATTGTCCCACTTTAAAAAAAATAACTAAAAAATACTCCAAGTATTTTAATATACAAAAATAAACTATTTTCCATATTTGCTTTTTGTATTTTAATTTGTTTAATAAATTTCGCTTATTTTCTTGTGTTAAATAAGGGTCTTGCCTTTGAAATACCTGCAATAATGACATTTCTATATACAGATGAGTGATACCTAAAATTGTCCCACCTTAAAAATATTAACGCCATTTGAAAGAAAAACACACACTATATTTAGGTGTTATTGAAAGCGAATAATATGCACTTTTATAGTGTTTGTATTACATTTGAAATATGATTTAATGTTAATATGTTATGTATTAAAAATAAAAAATGAAATTAAAATATGCCTGATGTTAAATTATAGCACTTAGGTGACCCCTTTTACCGTGTACAAACTATAGAATTTCGCAAAATTTTGACGTTACGCGTATTGTGTTACGCTTATGGGTCGCAACTTTTGACGTTACGTCATAGCTATTGTTTATATTCTAAACTGTATAATTATTATGTCTTGTGTTTATTTGTCATTGTCATTGTTTACTTCAAGATCTGGGGCGTACTGTCTAAAGCTGGGTCGAAATCGAATGGACAGATGGACAACAGAATTACATTTTTTCCAAATATTATACACTGTACTCTACCATAAAACATATTTTAAGTACTGGGAACAAAGGCGACATCGTAGGTCAGTGAAGACACCACTCAGCGATTATATACACAACAAAGAGATACAGTGAAAACGTTTCACGAACTCTAACAGACTTAGTGTTTGCTCCGCCTCTGTATTGCTTTCCCCGTGGACAGTTTGCGCGAGAGAAAAACGTTAGTGGTATAGAATTGAGGGGTAAATTCAATCTGAGGAGCAAAATTTCCATCTGAGGGACAAAATTCCATCTGAGGTGTAAATCTAAGAAAGACAACCCGTTTCCAATGTTCAACACTATCACAAACACAATAGTTGTCCCCCGTATATAACCATGTACTAAAGAAGTAAATAACTCGCGTCAAACGTAAATGTATGCATTGTTTTATGTTAATTCTATATTAAACACTAATTAAATTAATTTATTCTTTGTTAAATAGGTGATTATATTTATAGTGTTGCTATAAAATTCTAAATGTATGATTACTACTGTCCATGTACACATATAACCCTCGAGGCTTTAACCAATATTACTCCATACATTTGTACTATCATATCTCAACCAGAAATCGGAATTTAATGTTGCTTCAAACGATGTTGTGTGTTAAGATATGCAGCTTACAAGATCAAAAGTTAGCCATTTTGTTTATCTCCTATTTAACTTGATTAAACAGACTTTTTAATTATTAAAATATTTCAGGCCATATCATTTCGATTTCTATAGTTGCAAATTTAGCCTCTGACAATGATATCAATTGGTTTTATTTGTTTAATCTACACGTTACAAATTCCGCTTCTGACAAATTAGTGGTAATGTTATCATTTTGCTATAGTTGTTTAAACAAGTAATTGAGAATTGCAAGCAATACAGAAGTCCCCTACCGGTTTTAAGCCATTTTCAATGTTTCTGTTGCCATAGCAACCACAATTTTTGTCAAAATATTTTTAGACGTGCATAATCCCCTTATTGCCCTCTATCCACATACCAAGTTTCATAAACCTAGCTTGGAAACTGTTTGAGTTATGTCCTGACGGACGGACGGACGGACGGACGGACGGACGGACGGCAAACCTATAGTCCCCTCCGGTCAAAAACCGGTAGGGGACTAACAAGCGTATACTGACACATGAATATGCCTATTATTTTTATTACTATATTTCAACAGTTTCATGGTATAATTCTCGTTATCAGAATAAATCAAATCTATCCTACCAGTCACCACTAAATAAATATTGTGTTTTTATGTTCCTATATATTACTTTACATACTGTCCAACATCGTTATATATCAACTTATGCTACAAGAAGTATTGTCTTATCTAGTTTTTACACAAATAAATACAATTAAAATGGAATCTGTAGATGCACTAATAACTGCTTTATTTCAACAACTACAATCGAACTTCAGCAGAAGGTAAGTGCATAATTTTACTGTATGTTTTGTAGAATTAATATAGATCTACTTGTAAACAAAATAATTTCATCTCTTTGATATTTTATTACATGTATAATTTATTATTTCTCAATAATTATTTAAAATTTTTTTTTCCTTTTTTAGTCACAAACATTCCAACTGGAGAAGCTCATCCTAACAGAGACGTTACCTAATCACCAACAGCAACGTAATAGTATTACGGAGATGCAAGCGTTACACCAGAACGCAACTTCTTCACAGCATGCAGAGAAACAGTTCGATGAAATGAGCAAACAATTGAATCAATTGCTTCAATTACTACAAAAAGAACAACAACTTCAGGTATTTTCTATATGTCACCAATCAAAGTTATTATTTAAGTGATTAAGAAAACATATATATTTTTTATATCGAAACAGAATAGCTCTCTTGATAATGTATTTTATTAATTTAATATTGATTATTAAAAAAGTAAGAAATAAAAATCTGTTCTTGTATGTTGACGGTGAATAAAACATGGGCAGGATTTCGGATGCGGAAAAATTAAATCACGATTGCGTAGCAGTTGTCATTATTTTCCGCATCCTAACGAGTGCCTGTTTTTATTCACCGACAAAATACAAGAACAGAGTTTTTATTTCGATTCTAAACACGATAATACCCCGTACTATTTAACAGCGCGCATTTCATTTTCACCCATTTTACATTGAACATTATATTAATTCCATGCTGAAATTGAGTGGCTATTACATTGAACATTATATTAATTCCATGCTGAAATTGAGTGGCTATTAGCTGGTAGAATTACCCCCTCGTTAATGAAAACGAGCATCGTAATTTTCTGAAGGAAAGAACACATTTTAAAAATTGAATTAATTTTAATAACACAAGTGTAGGGTATCTATTGCATGAAATGAAACATATAAATAAATGAATTGATTATCAGAAGTTTTAATGAAACGTAGCGTCGAGAGTATATTGGAGTTTCTAAAAATAGATGCGGCATTGCTGTAACACTTGATACTCGTGCAACTTGCCTTTTTCGCAACTCGTTAAAGTTTTTACTATATAGTTTACGTTCATTCATTCATAAAAATGTATATTTTGTTGCGGTAATAATACATACCTGGTCATCTCAATGCGTATATGGATTAATCCACAGATTGTGTTAGAATCAATATTAGCTCATCGTCTATCTGAATATTATTTGTGTGTATGGTGTAAATTGTATATAATTATATAATGTATTGTAGTTAATCCTGTGCCATATCAGCTTCTCATTATTAAGATCAAGTCATTTTGTAAATTCTTCATACCGAAGTAATAATAACAATACTTTTTCAATACAGTAAATGTTGTAAGTATTGTGTTAATTATCACTTTATACTCCAACTTATAACTTTAAATATTTCCAGCTGTTGGAGCAAGAAATACAACAACTACCAGAAGAACAACAGCGAGTACACGAAAAACAAAAGCAAGTACATGAAGAACAACAGCGAGTACAAGAAAAACGAAAGCAAGTACAGGAAGAACAACAGCGAGTACAAGAAAAACGAAAGCAAGTACAGGAAGAACAACAGCGAGTACACGAAAAACAAAAGCAAGTACATGAAGAACAACAGCGAGTACAAGAAAAACGAAAGCAAGTACAGGAAGAACAACAGCGAGTACACGAAAAACAAAAGCAAGTACAGGAAGAACAACAGCGAGTACAAGAAAAACGAAAGCAAGTACAGGAAGAACAACAGCGAGTACAAGAAAAACGAAAGCAAGTACAGGAAGAAGAACAGCGAGTATACGAAAAACAAAAGCAAGTACAGGAAGAAGAACAGCGAGTATACGAAAAACGAAAGCAAGTACAGGAAGAAGAACAGCGAGTATACGAAAAACGAAAGCAAGTACAGGAAGAAGTACAGCGAGTATACGAAAAAAAGCAAGTACAGGAAGAACAACAGCGAGTCCAAGAAAAACGAAAGCAAGTACAGGAAGAACAACAGCGAGTCCAAGAAAAACAAAAGCAAGTACAGGAAGAAGAACAGCGAGTATACGAAAAAAAAGCAAGTACAAGAAGAACAACAGCGAGTCCAAGAAAAACGAAAGCAAGTACAGGAAGAACAGCATCAACTACAACGACAGCTATCACTACTACAACTGCTACAACAACTTCTACAACTACAACTACAACAACAACAACAACATTCCGGAATGACTTGTCTGTGAATGAAATAAACATTTGGTTAAATCTCGAGACGCAATCGTGTAAAATAACGTATAAGAATCGTCACACAGCATGGATATATTATACTACAATTCAACTTTTATCACATAACCTGCGGTCCAGGAGTGCCGTAAAGCCGTGCCGTAAATATCGTTCGGCACTCCCAGACTGTGCAATAAATATTTAGATTAGCTTGACGTGACGTTAGCCAATCTATGCATTGATCCGTCAATGACGTCATGATAATATCAACGTCGCCATGACGCCGCGCTAATTGTACCGCTGAATTTTGGCTGAAACCTATGCAGCGTACATCATTCTTTTGAACAATAATGAGCGTTTCTAAGGTTATGTGATAAATAGAATCTAACATTCGTGTTCATTACATACGAGTTTTATTAAACTCGTCGACAAAAACAATATGACACTCGGCAAAGTCTCGTGTCATATCATTTTGTCCACTCGTTTAATAAAACTCGTATGTAATGAGCACTCATGCAAGATCCTCTATTTAATACATATTGTCAATGTGGTTGGTAAATATCAATAAAGTAAACATCGAAGCTATTTTCTTGGTTGAGTTTTTATTGCAGAAAGTGTTGGTTTGTTGTAGAATATTTTATTATGTATTTTATTAAGTTAATTGATATGTACTTTTAGTAAATTAGAATTCTAACATAGCACTTGAGATTCACCTTTTTCGTCTATATTGAACTTACTGTTTTACGTTTCTTAAATAAAAATTAAGCAGTTATGTTACCTGTTTGTTTGTTATTCGTTTCAAGCCGAGATAAATTATGAGTTTGTTTCTGAAATTAGATGAAGGAAAACTTATTAAAGAGTGACTCGGTAATATTTGTCCCTTATGAAAACATACAACAGGATTTATATATATTGACAATATATCAGCAGTTATTTTACAAGAACTTAATAACTAAAGAGTTGAAAACAGACACTTAAGACGCACATGGTAATATTGCCCCTTATAAAAACATACAACAGGAAGAGGCGGAATCGAACACACAACCTTCGGATCAGCAGTCAGTAGCTCTTACCACTGGACCATTTGTCCACCCATGTAGGTACTCTTATACAACACTAGAATATAGAAGGGGTTACCTCGTTAAGTTTACCCTTTTTGGACTTGGAAAATATCTTGGTGAAGTTGTATGTTTTAAGGTTGAATTTTCCATAAACTATGAAAGCTATAACACTTGTTCACCATCCATATATACTTGACACTGTAAAGCAAGACAGTTAAAGACACATAACTTTTTTTTCTTCTACTGTATGCAAGGGTTGTGGGCCGTTTTACTGTGACAAATATCAGTTGAGCGTCTGCACCGGTCATAACGTTTGATACATGAATCTTATTATAAGGAAATTTACACCTTAGACATTATGTGGAGACAATTAAAGGAACTACGTGTACGTATACGGCTTTGGTTTTCACATAAATGGGCATTGTGCAACTACACATAGAGAAAAGTCACAAAATGAGTATCATGAATCAAAATTACGCAATCAAAGTCACGCGGTCTTACTTTCTAAACTGGAAGTCTTAAATTATCGGTGACCATGTAAAACTTGAGCCCGATAACCTTATAATGGTGCGCTTGCTTAATTTAAGCAAAACGTGACTGATTGACGAACGTTGTGCTTTATCTATGACCATGAATGGCTTTCAACAAGTATAAAAGCGTCGCAGAGTTTCGTCAGCTATATAGTAGGTTTCCCCAAGCATACAGTCGAGATGGTGAGATCTTCCTTGGTCGTTTTGTGTTTCATTATAGTTGGAAGTGTGCATGGAATAACTGTTGATGAACGCTTGAGCGAGTTAGAGCGCATTATAATCCTACAGACAGAACAATTGTCACAACACGAGAGTTTGATTCGTGAACAGCGCGAAAAGTTGGAAACTCTTCAAAATGAAAACAGCATTCTCAAAAGACGTGTTGGAGTTTTAGAAATCGCGATAGAGACATTGCATGAAATCCGCGATGACGAAGTAATGGCTGAGACTGAAGATGACCAGCAAGTTGTGAGTGGAGATCTCCATACCGGTATAAGACCAAAGTCTTCCATTGAAAGAGGTGGCTATATCAAAGACAGAGCACATCGTAGACAGGCCTTAAACTGTAAGTCATATCATGCGGAGTACACCGATGCCGAGCATAAACTTTTTTTGCCAGTCAGCTTTCTGCTGAAATGTGGCAGTCATATGAGTGACTCGACTTGTATTTGAACCCAGGTCGCAATATTAGACGACTCACGCGTTAACCATTAGTAAACTGATAATATTTTAAGTGTTAACTTTTTATTCCAGATATAGTTACAATATAATTATGTACTCTTAATCACACTCCTAACGCAAGACCCATAGTTTTCATTATTTCTGGACTATTAATCTATGGATATACATGTAGTTAAAAGGACAAGGTTCATTTATTGCTTAATTTGGCCCTGAGTTTGATCGAAAAATAGAAATGAATCTTCCTATAATTTTGTCTTACGTTTCTAATAACCTAACACTGTCTTTCAAAAAAAATAAGCATACTTTTCCAAATTTCCGTCGTAGTTTGTCGACAAATCTACTTGAAATATGTTATGTTTACCAAAAAATGTCATTTTCGCCATTTTCATGGCTTTTCATGGCGTAGAACGCTCCCAAAAACCACGTTGGCATTCTTGCGACACTTTGTTATTTAGATAAAGACTTACAGAACACTGGTTATGTAAAATATACAAGTGTCGCAAGAATGCCATCATGGTTTTTCGGAGAGTTTACGTTATTAATAGTCGTGAAAATAGCAAAAATGACGTTTTGGGCTAAATATGACATATACCTCATATTCTTGGAAGTTTGGCAGCAAATTACAAGGGAAATTGGGATATGTACGCTCAATTTTTACACAGGAAATGTTTTACCGCCTAATGTCATTATTTTTCTGAATTACAGTGGTGTACTTACAATAAAGCAATATTAAGCAAAAAAAAAGTTACATCTTATATATAGATAGATAGAGAGAGCACAAGCTAAGTTACAAAATGTCATCAATCTAAAACATGTGTAATTATATAATTTATATGTAACCTAGTCAACCGAAGTTGATACATTACTGATAGACGTCGTCACTGTGATTACGCAAAAGTCGACATTGACGGCGTTTTTTGACACAACGTTTTAGACACCAATTTTGTGCGTAACGTCTAAGGTTTTTGAATTATAGTACAGATTTAAAGGAACATGCATTCGTCAGATTTCGTTATAATGTTCAATTTCGGATACGCTGCGAAAAATGTGAATACTTGTTGCCAAGCGTTAGCGTACGTTGACAAACGCCGTCGAACCATACATGTTCTTAAAAATGATGCTCGAAAATCCTCCTTTTGGGCTCATTAATTAGATTTTTCACTTTAAACAAGAGATAGGGGACGCAATCACAATGTATGTACATATAACGGCCGGTGACTTTACATCACGGGTAACGATAGTCCTACGAATATGCCTTTTTTTTAACATTTGGACTGTCGATTTCAAACCAAATACTGCCAATCATCTAAGTAACTCAGTATTCATCACGTCTAGATTTCTGGACTTGGCTAGTGAGTGAAGAATGAACTACATGTATGGGACACGGGTAGCCTAAACAACGTACATTCGATAACAAAAACCATTAACCAACAGATATACACGTACATGTAATATAAATTGTAATCTTCTTCACAACTATACACAAAATGACAACAGCAGGCACATAGCAGTGATCAATTGGAATACATGTATGACAATACGGCTTATAGATACATACAGTTATATTATCTAGCAATACAGTAAAAACTAAATTAATAGATTAAAAATTTAAAACCAATCTCAATGATAATAAACAGCATCTATGAGTTTTCAAAGAGTTGTTTCTGTAATACCTCAATATATTCTCGAACAAAGTTTTAATAATACTGTTTGCGTAATAAAGAAATTTGACGATTTTCCCGCGTATTTCTTAGTCACCACTTGCAGACATGTATTAAATTGTAAATGCAATTGTTATTACAATCCGTACAAAGGACCATCTTTTATGAAACAAACAAGTATTGATCCATACACAAATGAATGCGACAGGAGTGTCATACTCATGCCGAAGGTACGCTTTAGAGGATGTTGTTTGTATCCATAGTAAAATATTCCCCTGCTTATAATAAAGTACACAACAAGCACTGGAATCACTCTCTGCACGGTGGTCTCCAAGTATGTGGACAGAATAATCCTACCCACAAAGCCAATAATAAACTGCTCAAACGTATTCTGAAGGAATCGAATCTTAATGTCCAACAGTTTCTCGTTACCAGATAGCGGGTTGATCGCGGTACTGTGGAACCTTCCGTTAGCAACGAGCATGATTGCTGCAAAGAACGTCGTTGCTGACAACGCTTCCCATCTTAACGTAAACACTATCCTATCGAATGCTGTTGTTAGCTTGACATTTGTCTCCGGCGTGAAATAGATCGCCAGTGGTAACGTAATAAGCGTCACAACTTGTCCCCCACGAAAGAAATTCGTCGCACAGGCCTGATCTGATGGTTTTGCCTTCGTCTCCATAATTATTTAATTTGATAGTGATTAAAATAACACAGTACGACAGTTACTGTCCACTGTTCATGTAATTCAACAAATATACTGAAATATGAAGTGCAGTTTAAATTTAAGTTAATATGTAGGACTTTTATATCAAATGTCTGTATAGTACGAACAATTTGACGTGGTCCCCGATTTTCTATTAACAGTTGATATACATGTATAAGGCGTGCCGATAAACCCGGTTGTATGTTTTGATATAATAATAATAATAAAGACTTTATTTATGGAGGGCACAGACTTGACATAATTGTCACTCTGCCTCAACAGTAAAACATTGAAATAACAAAAACATGACATCAATAAATCTAATAACAAATGCACCAAATATCAAGCGTACGGGTATATAATGAAATTATAATTATGTCATATAGTTTGTTTAAGATGGTTGACATGACAGTTGTTAAAGTGAATTAATATACATAACAACTACAATCCCAATACACACCAACACAATTGTACTTGTACATGAACTTAAAGGTATGAAAATATTTTCCACATTGTGCTACCTCATAGAATAGAACCATTTTATACAAAGCGTTTTGAATTGATTGAGTGTAGCAGACTGTTGAATATGACTGGGTAAGGCTTTCAAATAGGTGCTCCTGAATATTTAAATGACTTACAGAAATATTATATTGTTTACAATATTTGGGCGAGATATGCGGTAAGTACAAAGACGCTCGAGATGCAATTGTTGTTTGTCTAGAAACTGTATTGTTTACGACAATAAACTGTTCTGTTCTGTAATACAAACACAAATCTAACATACCAATATTGTACGAATTGCTCGCGGAAATTCACATATTCAACGCAAGATTCATGCTTAAGGTCACACACCACAAAATAAAATTGTTCTTTAGCTCAATGTAACGTGACAATTATCAGCCCCAGATTATATCATGTTAAAGTCTATGGCCAGTTCACAGACCTATATCATTGAAAAACAGTATGTTTTAGCTACAAAATAACACACAAAAAACAGGGGGTCATGTTTAATATAAGAAGGATTTTGTTCGTCAAAGGCGGTAGACAATTTTTTACAGACGCGCGGACCGATCCAATGTGGGTTTTCACTACTCTACTTTCGCTTAAAATGTCAAATACATGTATGCCAAAATCTCAAAATATTCAAGATGAAACACATTCACTCTTTCAACTACATGTATACAATACCTTTAAACTCAATAAAATTATTCTAGTTTCATTTTGTCAAGGAATATCACCATTTCCAGGCAAGCAGAAGTTTCTGTAAGGACTATTTGAGTGTATCCGATTTTGGTCCAAGTATGCATTTAGTGGTTTATAACCTTAAATGATACACTGTCAGAATCAGGTAAACATATCCGTGTGTTATACAATCTGCTGATCGCCGTTTCATGTTATCTTAGTTATCGGGTTATAAAGTGGAACATATACAGAAAGAACACAATTGTCACTTAGTTTAAAATCCAGGGCTGGTATTCACAAAGCATCTTAAGTGAAAACTTAAATATTTTGACTTGAGTCAATATTTTGTGCAGTTCATATGTCCCGCAATTTAAAAAAATAATCTATGTTTTCTTAGTGATTATAGAAGCTGTTTACCTAATACTTCAAAACTATGTAAAATATTAAGCATCTTGATTTTCTTGCTTAGCTAATACACTTAAGAACAAATCAAGATTTTAAGAAATTCCTAAGTTTTCTGCTAAGATGCTTTGTGAATACCAGCCCAGGCCTGAAAGTATATGCTGTAGCTAATTGATAATCCCTAAACACTATTTCTACCTTAAATAAAACCACCATTCATCACCTGGTACTGTGACTTAAAACACGTTTTGAAATACAAAATTTCGCAAGCCAAATGGGGGAACTTTCACTTTAATAATAGCATTAACCTTAAATATGTAGTTTAATTGTTTATTGTTAGTTTTTTAAAGTCTCTCCCAAGACCTTTTTCCGATCATCCAGTAAATAGACTAATTACAAAGATTGGGATATACTAGTATTTCACAAATGACCATTAATTGACGACAGAATGGTAAATGTATCTGTCGAAACAGTATGCCAAAATTCACATTTAATAAAATGTATGGATGACAAAATACTCATTTTGCAAGACTTATAAATTGTGCATTTTTTTGTTTACAATTCGTTATTTTGTAAACGAACCGACTGGAGGTTGTATGTCGTTTTCTTCAACATCCATGGCTCTTCAAATACGTCTAGGTTACCAAGTTATTGCTTTCCTGTGGCCATTTTCGGCCTAGCGGAACCTACCATAGCGCATATTGAAGGCATATTTCCTGCGGTCATACGCGACCTATCGGAACCTACCATAGAGCATTTCGAAGGCCTGTTTTCTGCGGCCATACGCGGCCTATCGGATCCTACCATTGCGCATTTTGAAGGCCTATTTCCTGTGGCTATACGCTGCCTATCGGAACCTACCATAGCTCATTTTGGAAGGCCTATTTCCTGCGGCCACACGCGACCCATATCGGAATCTACCGTAGCGCATTGTGAAGGCCTATTTCTTGGGACCATACGCGACCTATCGGAACCTACCATAGCTCATTTTGAAGGCCTATTTCCTGTGGCCATGCGCGATCTATCGGAACCTTCCATATCTCAGTTTGAAGGCCTATTTCCTGGGACCATACGCGACCTATCGGAACCTCATACAGCTCATTTTGAAGGCCTTTTACCTGCAGCCATACGCGACCTGTCGGTACCTATCATATCCGTAGCTCATTTTGAAGGCCTATTTCCAGCGGCCATACGCGACCTATCGGAACATACCATTGCTTATTTTAAAGGCCTATTTCCTGCGGTCATATTAACAAATATAAAGTACAATCAATACGTCGATCCAGAAAACAAAAGTCGCATTCTGACCAAATTTCTTACAGTGTTACCTCCCCTTGACCATAAAAACATTATGCAGGTCTGTGAGACAACGGTGAATGTTTCATGCAACAATGTTTCCGTATCATACAGACACATTTTAAATAAAAGTTGTATATGTCATTTATTATGTTCAATTTGATTTAGAATTTGTATACAGTAGTTAGACTATCCTTACGTAAATGTTCGATCTGTTATGCAGGCTGTTCATTTTCAACGATAAAACCAATGCGCCGATAAACATGTTACTTTTGTTTTCTGGACCAATGTCTTATTCGTGCGATAATTAAGTTAATAATTTATCAAGTTTGGTATCAACATGACGACATTAATTTAACCTTTACGAATATACAAATACATTTTATATGGGAATTTGTTTTCCTAAAATATACCAACATACCCGTTAAATCCGTTAACTATATTTACTATTAGGTAAATAATATAAGCCAGATTATTAATCCCGTTATGAAGTAAACGAGTAGAAAACGATTTTTTTTCAAATCTTCAAATTTCTTTTAGTGTATTAGCTGAACAATAATATTATCATGGACTTATTCATTTTGTAATTCATGGTGTAATTATTCCTTTGTCATTGCATTTCATAAAAGTTTCGATTATAATTTACTACGTCTGATTACGTTGTTATCATATCTACCGTTCTTTCTGATTACGAGGTTATCTTTTTTCATCAGCAGCTTATTAAGAGGTTATCCAAAATATTGCACCATGTCATGTTTATACTCGAATATCTCAGCGAAAAGGGGAATACAAAGGTGGGATTTGCATATATACGGGGAATGGATAACTTTTTGTTATATACTGAGTAAAGGGGTTTGATTTTGTTTAAAATACCTTTCTGGGGGTCGAAGTTTTAAACAACGCGTTTTTCTTGAAAATCGCACACATTTTCCGTTATTTCTCCCTCAATAAAACACGGTTTTGCTCAGAAATTTGTATACTGATACCTCGTTCAAAAGCAATTAGATGTGCACACTTAGTTTTGTTCGAAACCTGCAAAATGAATATAAATACAAGCAATACTTACTTCCGCATGAAAGTCGCGCGACGTTCGATGACAGCTGATTACGTGGTACCAACCGATTACGCGGTATCGGGTTAAACGGTGTGTAGGTGTTGCGTTAGGAAAGTGATAATGTGTTCATACATCCGGCTCGGCTGCGAAAATTTATTCGGATTCGCCTTTGGCTCATCCCGTAAATTCCTCCGCCTTGTCAGATAAACTTTCATCCAAGGCACTAACCATTATTCTCTATATCTATAAACGAAAGGTTATACGCTGATGATAATGTTGCAGATATGCCATGTGATTTGTTCAGTTTCCCAAAAGGAACCAATCAATTAGTCCTGGACATTTGATCAGCAATATTCGCATGTCCGCATGTCTCGTGTAGTTTCTATAGAACTCCGCACATGCTTGATTTTATTTCCAGCACGGTACACGGGGAATGTTGCATTCTACGCTCACTCGCTAGCAACTAACACATGCTTGCTTCTATTTCCAGCACGGTCCACGGGAAATGTTGCGTTCTACGCTCACTCGCTAGGAACTAACACATGCTTGCTTCTATTTTCAGCACGGTCCACGGGGAATGTTGCGTTCTACGCCCACTCGCTAGGAACTAAAACAAACGCTTACTTCTATTTCCAGCACAGTCCACGGGGAATGTTGCGTTCTACGC
This sequence comes from Spisula solida, assembly GCA_947247005.1. NCBI lineage: Eukaryota > Metazoa > Mollusca > Bivalvia > Venerida > Mactridae > Spisula > Spisula solida. The sequence goes on along the minus strand of OX365957.1, from coordinate 37,569,027 downwards.
TCACTCGCTAGGAACTAACAAATGCTTACTTCTATTTCCAGCACGATCCACAGGGAATGTTGCGTTCTACGCTCACTCGCTAGGAACTAACAAATGCTTACATGACCACGAAACGCTGGTGTTTGTTGATGAAGGTATTGATGTTGGTAATGGTTACAACAACCACGATGGAATTTATGTGGTCCCGGTGACAGGTACATACGTGTTAACTTGGTCTACCACGGCTAGGCGCAATTGGTTCACGTCAGAAATCATGGTAAATGGTTCTCCAAGAGGAATTACTTACGCTGATGCTGCTTTATCCGAACATAATAATTTGAATCATGCCACTGGCTTGATTGTCATTAACGTAGTTGCTGGAGATCATGTATATATCAGACGCGCAAGAGGCGATGGTTGCAATATTGATATCTATGATGATAGAAAATATGCGACATTTGCAGGCTGGCTGCTGTTCTAAACATATTCACATGACATTCATGGTTTACATGCATTATGAAAAAAATGTCATTTAGAATTTCTTTCTTGTTTTATTATTGTTTGGTGAACTTACACTACTTGTACTGCACGAGATCGAATGTACTGTATATATCAGTTTGTGACCGTTAATATCCTATGGGCGGACGTGCAAACCAAGTGCGTGTACATGTATGTTAATTTATTTTTATTGTCATATTACCAAAGCTGCGCGGTCACTACTCCACTTACACGCCAGTTTGTCTTACTATCATTACAGCCTGAGCAGATGCGCTGCTTCTGTTATCAAACCCCAAAGGAACATTGGTCATATTGAATTATTTAATTGTTACAGTAGACAGGACGTTCATTTTCCAACAGTAGTGAAGCTTGGACTTTCAGTGGTTAAGCAGTTGTGTGTTGGGCATTGTGCCACGTAATCATTGTGGTCTGTGCTGTTTTTATGTTTTGTGTGCTGGGCTGTTTTAGTGGAGTGCTACCTTCCCTGTCCGATTTTCTACTTTATTTTGTAACGACAGTTTTTACTGTGTTAAAAAACGCTGACTTCATCAATATTTATTAAAACACAGAGCACTAAACACCGTCCGGGTATTACTTAAGTTACTAGCGTACATCATTTCATTAACTTACGATTTATTTGATACACATTTTAGTGGAATAAGCAAATACAAAGAATTTACCATATCAACATTAATTAGTATTTGGTTGGTGGTTTTAAATTTCAGAATGCATATATGATTTGTGTGTAAGGCTCTTTTCCCTCAAGTTATCACCAACTGACCTAACTAGCATTGCACTTAGATCAATATTTTGCCCTTGGGGCAAACTCAGGGGAATAAGACATTCTTTTTTTGTGACTCATTCCCCACCCTAGAGCGAAATATTTTGTCCAAATTCCCACATTGGGATATGCTATGTGTACTAGTATTGTACTATATCTACTGTGATACATAGGGGTCTGTATCGACTCACTGGTCTGTCAATCACTAGATATAGATTAACAGGGACGTAGCTGGTATCAAAATTGCGAAACCACCAACTTTACAAACAGTCTTGTAACTTTTCCAAAAAGGCAATTAATCACATACTGTTTTCTCCAGTAGCAAGCTTATACATTTATCTTCGAGGTACAACCAATCTTATGTCAAAATATATCGCACTCGAGCCGTTACAAATGCATACATGTTGAAAATATACTGAAAAATAAAAACAGGACAAAAATGTGGACAGGCCCTTACCATACTATAGGGCTCTTCACACAGGAGTGTCGACAAAAACAATGCCATGGTTGGATGAGCGTATAATAACTAAAACTATAACCAAAATATCACCTCTGAAAGGTAACACAAGCGCTAGTGCGGTCATTCTATCATTTTGAAATCTAAAAATGTTCATCGGACTTCCATTTTGAGTCACGTGACGTAATGTCGAATACCCGATGATACGAGCCATTTTATTGGACACGCTTTGGTGGAACATGTGACGTCACAAACCATACCTTGGGACATTAGGAAATTCGATCGAGGGTTGATCAACAAATATGCGGAAAAGTTACTAATTTAGTACTGTAGGCCTATCTACTTTATTCGTCATTGGAAGTCTATGAAACGTTCTAAATATATAGGTACCCTTTCTTTAACCATATATTCTTATTATTAACCAAAGTCCGAATAGACATGACCTCCTGTGGTAACTTCGTTCGACACCTTACAGCTTAATGTTTCCAACGTTGCGTGTCGCAAACTGTTTTACAAGTACCAATCGTGCGTTTGTAACGTCATGTTTTGATAACGGGTTGGTTTTGATCGTGCATTGATATATACATTTGTAGTTGTATATATATATGGTATCAATATACATGTAGTAAAGTACAGAGAATTTAACTTGATCCTATTCTATTAGCATAAATTAACAGATGATATATTGTCTATATGTAATATGAACAAATGCACTGCATCCAGCGGGGAGGTTTTTTTGATAATCTGATCGAAGAAAAAAATGACTTTGGAATTTGTTTGCTCTGCTACAGAGACTATACATCTAGCCTCTGGCTGCCAGGCAGCACCACATAGAACACCAGGCGAACAAATACTTCGAAAAGAGTGTTTTCCAATCTAAGAGACTGGTTGCACAGATATTCCCTATAAATAGTTATTATAGTTTTACACTCGTCTTTTATTTGCTATTGATCATATGTTTGACGTCGCGGCAGCGTAATAAAGCCATTATTTATTTTTGATAATACACTTGTGTAATAAAGTTTTGACGTGACGTCACTCAAAGTATAGGCGATGTCGTCAAAGTTGCGCGTTTATTATAGTGAAAATAAGTAGCTATGCATATGATAAAAAGAACATTATATTTGTGACTTTCCACATTGAATTTATTAAACTCGTTGAATAAAATCGATAAAATGCTCGACAGAGCCTCACATTTTATTACTTTATTAAACTCGTTTAATAATTCAATATGAAAAGACACTCGTGTAATATCCTCTATTTATATTTCAATTCAACATACATTCACTTCTTTCGACTCCGCAATTTTCTAAACCGGAAATAACTTTTTCTAAAACGATTAGTACCGATTCAAAACTCTGAAGAACATAGGCACGTGCGTGTTACTGGTATGGGTATTTACAATTTGTTCGCAGAAATTCATAAATTTATCGCAAGAACTTGTTATATATTCAAGTATACAGTAAAGGTAAGGATCAGACCCAATTCTCAGTGCTGTACTCCTTATTACACGTACATGACGTGAATTTTTAAATAAAATAATCCAAATACATAAACGTTAAGTTGTTTGTTTGTTTGTGTTAAAATGAACGTTTTTTATAGTTCATTATTTATAATAAGCCAATATATTATATGTTTAAACAACATTGGTCACTTAACAATAATTTATGAGCATTTTCCTTTTTATGTGTTGATCATCCCTCATGTACATTTAACGTGTGCTTCTTAAAATGTTCTATAGAGATTTGGATTTTTTTATTTATTTTTTTATGTTGGGTTGTAGAGGGGACCATGGGGGTCATATCCACATGCCAAACACCTGTGGTGGTCACATGTTCGAAATTTTATCCAGTAAAATGGCTTGTATCATCGGGTGTTCGGCTTTACAAACATGGAAGTCCGATGAACATTTTTAGATTTCAAAATGATAGAATGACCGCACTAGCGCTTGTGTTACTTTTCAGAGGTGATATTTTGGTTATAGTTTTAGTTGTTATACGCTCATCCAACCATGACATTGATTTTGTCGACACTCCTGTGTGAAGAGCCCTGTAGTATGGTAAGGGCCTGTCCACATTTTTGTCCTGTTTTTATTTTTCAGTATATTTTCAACATGTATGCATTTGTAACGGCTCGAGTGCGATATATTTTGACATAAGATTGGTTGTATCTCGAAGATAAATGTATAAGCTTGCTACTGGAGAAAACAGTATGTGATTAATTGCCTTTTTGGAAAAGTTACAAGACTGTTTGTAAAGTTGGTGGTGTCGCAATTTTGATACCAGTTACGTCCCTGTTAATCTATATCTAGTGATTGACAGACCAGTGAGTCGATACAGACCCCTATGCTGTGATACGCAACAACATGTAATGTAACGTATATACAAGATAACCATTGATGCAAAGCATCAAAGGGCACCGTAAAAGAAATTATGTAAAACTGTAAAGACATATATCTAATTGATCTTCATAAGAAACAGCAGGTGTGGCATTTTTCAAAATATAAAGGCTATAGTGAATAATAACTGTTAACAAATATATTTTCATTTTGAATATTAAGGAACTTAAATCTGAATGACTCAGATAACGAATCTGTCTAAGATTTTGACTGACTTGCCCATAAAGTCGATTTCCTTCGTGCAATATTCCATCAACATCTTTAGGTAAAAAACATGGTTAATATCGCGCGAACATTTAAAGAAAGCTAACAATGCTATAAGGGCCATAGCACTGCAGTGATTACCACTAAATGGAGAAAAAATCGGGCTTCCTTGATGCATATTTCCTAAAAAAAAACTCTTACCATTCTGAAATAGACAGATAAGCTGTCTGCAAGTGGCTGCTTTTAAATTCTGACGGTCCAGCCACTACAGACAGTCACCAAGTAGACCAAAACACGGCCGGAGTTTGCGCACAGATTTTTTGCGCACTTTCAGCTCTTAAAAAATATATGAGAACGTCAAACCCCTATGAAATATATAGCATGTGCACGAAGAATGAACCTTAATCTCGCGATTGACACCAATAATAGTCATAAAATACAAAGATGTACCTAAAACAGACAATAACTACACGATCATATCCATAATTTGACCTCGACCTGAAAGTCTTTGCAATCACTGACAAAATTTGCAATTACAATTATCCCCTAGTTTTAACGTACATGTTAATGATAAATTGAAATTAAAACACATATACAACGTATATTTCATGTATCATAATTTATTCCAACATTTACAAAAAGCATGATGTTTAAAGACCGTATAGATCTACATGTATATCAAAAATAACAAAAACGAAATAAGTAACTAACTATAACATTACTAAATTAAAACCCAATATATTTCTTCAGTGTACATAATCTACAATAATTATGTTGGTCAATATACCGTGGGAAAGTTTGTTTTCAAACCCGTGTTCCGGACAGTACGGATAACGGTCTTTAGGCAATTCACGCGTAACCCGTACATCCTACTAACAGTGATTGTTTACATTAGGTTATAGAGACGGCGCGTGCCGATTTATTCAATCATTTACCGATTTAAAAGGCCAATATTACCAGGTATTCGATGGGGTTCGTGTGATTTTGGGCACTTATGGTTTCGACGCTAATAAGGCATCCCTGTATAGATTGCGTCGAAATGGTTCTGAAACTGCGTTGTAATCAATATCAGCGAACGCCGTTCATGGTCACATGGTAAAACCAGCCAATGAAATAAATCGTTTCATTAGATGACGACATCGCGTATGATGTAAACAACATAAAAGAAAAATTAATACGCTAGTAAACACTAATGCGTAGAAGTTCATTAGCATTAATAACATAATTGTTTTTTAACAGAAATGTTTATAAAATGATTTTTTGTCAAAACATGTATTTATCATGAGTTTGTTTTACCTAAATAATCTGCATAAAGAAAATAAACGACGAACTATTTTCTGATTTAAAGGTAAACAAATGGCCAAAACATTTCGCTGTCATACAAATTGAGGATCCACATGGGAAATTGTTTATGAACTTCATACAAATTGAGGCTCAACACGGGGAATTGTCCATAAATTTCATACCAGTTGAGGCTCAACACGGGGAATTGTCAATAAACTTCATACCAGTTGAGGCTCACCACGGGGGAATTGTCTTCCAGCTCATTATAACAAAGTCCTACAATACAGACACCGCGCGGTGTCAATAAACTTATATGGCCAAGTACATTTAAAGGTATCATTTAGATAGTACATGTAATATTAGCCTGCGGGCTCCGATACATATATTGAGAATTGGTTAAAATCTTGATAACAAATGCTTGGTGGTATTGAAGTCCGTCTTGTAAGCTAATATTACCTTGCAATAAAAGGGGCTAGATTGTTTATACATTGTTCCATATAGCTATTGAATCACAATCAGGCCATTTATATAATTAAGGGCGGTTGTTGAATCCTCTCATGACATTTATATAATTAAGGGCTGGTGTTGAATCCTTTCTTAGGGAGAATTTCTTGTCTGTCTGTAACAACCACTTAACCATAGTAGGTGTGTACACAAGATCCATGTGTTTGAGAATTACGTTTGGTTACGTGTTTTTATTAATTTAATTGGATTGCATCACATTTACAACCCCAGCTATTTCTGAGATTCGCGACCTTGTCAAATCCTATTGGTCAGTAGAATCACCAGCGACACATGGAGACTTCTCATTGGTCATTTTTGTGATTGGTTCCCCATGCTGGGACAAGGGAATAAAACTCTAAACACGGGTCTAGACGCCAGTTTGTGTTCCATCATTTCTGAGTGTCAGATCTAAATATCTAAATTTATAAAGAATAAATACTTAATTGTCACATTTTAAACTAGAGTTGTATTCCCTATTCCCAGGTAAGTGAAATACTTTCTTATTCATACTTTTATGTTGGTTAATTAGTACTGATAGATTGTTTTATTCAGTGCGTTAATTTGTATAACTATGTTTTGTTCATCTATTAGAGCAAGTACTGTAATGGTTCAGCAAGAGTTACTCCTCGTTGGTAAAACTCTCTAAAAAGGAGGTTTTCAGCGGTTTTTACTGGGGGAACCCCAGTATTTCTATTACATACAATCCTGAAATCACTACGATTTTAACGATGTAATTTCTCCACGACCAATTCATCCGAGAAAGAAAGAAGTGCCTGCAAATCTCAACCGATATCGTAATTTTCGACCATTTATGAGAACATTTGTTTTCAACAATTTAATATTTTTTCATTTGTTCGTATTGTGTGAACTTTTTGAAAGCTTACTTGGATGAGAAAATGTATTTGTGCGAATAAATTCCTACGCGCTGTAAAATGACTAATGATTTTGGAGGGGCGATAAAAATGTCACTGATAAAAGTAACCCGTTGAGCAGACGAACTTTTCACAATTTGTGGTTTTAACATTCATAATATTACAGTTTAGCTAGAAACTCCTAATCTAATGTGTGCTTGTTCTTTACTATTTACAATATTTTGCATTTGTTGATAGTATTAATCCACGTTTCATCCTTTAACTTACCAGAGATCTTCAGCTAAATAGTTTGGATCTACCGTTAGAACAACCTTTTTCCCAGCGCTGTTACATAAATTTTCCCGCCGAAAGTCGAGACCATTATGAGTTATTTATGTTTCGTCCCCTTCTTATTCGTTCGCGCTATTCGTACCATATCCAGTTCGTACACAGGTATAATTATGGAATAAGTTTTTAGTTTCTAGTTTTTTTTCTATTTTCTTGCGCCAGTGTTAATAGTATTGGTCGACGTTTGGTCCATTGAATTGTCATAGATCATCAGCTAACTTGAATAGTTTGCGTCTGTCGTTAGGCCAACCCTTGTCCGTGCGCTGCTGTGTATACAATTTCCCTTTGAAAATCCAGACCATATCGTCTTTTGTGTTTCGACCCCTATCTTATTCGTTCTCGCGAATCGTATCCTATCCGGATGGTTTATAATTTACATACGAAATGTAATTATGCAGCTGAAGAGTTGTGGAATTATGACTTTGTGTAGTTTTTAGACGCTAGCTTATATTTTCTTTCGCCCATTGATGCTCTATCCCATTTCTTGCATTCTTTTGGTTTACTTATACCATCAAAATAATTAGCACGGAAACGTTTAATCAAATGTTTTTTATTCTATTTATTACGCGAGTGTGACCTGCAAAAATATATATCAGGACTGGTATGTCTTGATGTCCACAGGTACATTCGATGTTTGATAATTCATTTAACGAGCATCTTATGAAGCTATGTCAGTGAAAAACGACAAACACGATGAAACACGTTAGAAACAAGCACACGTTGTGACATATTACTTAGAACTACAGCAGGTGTATTGCCTTGATGAGTTCTAGTATTGTGATGGGTCCGTTGAGGTGTGATTTGATTGATTCAGCTGCTTTCGCGTCTCAGAAACCTTGTCACAATATTAACATTTGTTATGAAATTCAGTAGGCCATTAAATGTAAAACCCTATAATACCCAGAATTGCGGTTTCCCCCAGTAAGAGTACTTCAGTACTTTGATTAAGAAACGTTGATGTATTGTTTTATTTTACGCTAAATTGTCGTTTAAGTTTGGAAAATAACTATGTGTCTGGTTTTCATCATTTCATATAACAATGTAAGTAACAAATATTTGGTTAGAACAATTTGACAATTATTAATTGTTCGGAAATCCTTATTCTAACCAAATATTTGTTACTTACATTGTTATATGAAATGATGAAAACCAGACATATAGTTATTTTCCAAACTTAAACGACAATTTAGCGTAAAATAAAACAATACATCAACGTTTCTTAAAAACCGCTGAAAACCTCCTTTTTAGAGAGTTTTACCAACGAGGAGTAACTCTTGCTGAACCATTACAGTACTTGCTCTAATAGATGAACAAAACATAGTTATACAAATAAACGCACTGAATAAAACAATCTATCAGTACTAATTAACCAACATAAAAGTATGAATAAGAAAGTATTTCACTTACCTGGGAATAGGGAATACAACTCTAGTTTAAAATGTGACAATTAAGTATTTATTCTTTATAAATTTAGATATTTAGATCTGACACTCAGAAATGATGGAACACAAACTGGCGTCTAGACCCGTGTTTAGAGTTTTATTCCCTTGTCCCAGCATGGGGAACCAATCACAAAAATGACCAATGAGAAGTCTCCATGTGTCGCTGGTGATTCTACTGACCAATAGGATTTGACAAGGTCGCGAATCTCAGAAATAGCTGGGGTTGTAAATGTGATGCAATCCAATTAAATTAATAAAAACACGTAACCAAACGTAATTCTCAAACACATGGATCTTGTGTACACACCTACTATGGTTAAGTGGTTGTAACAGACAGACAAGAAATTCTCCCTAAGAAAGGATTCAACACCAGCCCTTAATTATATAAATGTCATGAAAGGATTCAACAATCGCCCTTAATTATATAAATGGCCTGATTGTGATTCAATAGCTATATATATATGCATCCACGACTGTGTCGCGGGATTAGGTGAAACAGATGATCGAGAAATAAACGCTTTCTTCTTCGATAAAATGCTGCTAGAAGTAGACTTCTTGCTTGTTCTAAGTTTACGCGTTCTGCCAAATGTTATTGAGTTGTGCAAATTATTTATGTCAAGCAAAGACTTTCAGGCAACGATGAAGTCAAATCAGTGGGAACGCAATTTGAAGAAAAAAACTTTGTTGACTGTTCTCCGACTGCGGCAGAAAATGGAGAATCAGGTAAGCATTTTAAATAACAGAATAATGATTTATGCTTTATACAGACAGAATTAGTGAAGTATGTAAGTAAACTTTTTCTAGTCCTCCTCGTATTATTTCATTTGGGATAATATCACATTGAATGTGCGACGTTCATGTTGAACAATAATTGTGGCGGCGATCTTCTTCGTAGACACATGGTTTCAAATTATCTGGGTCAAAATCATCTGAGTGTACCCTATAGAGAGAGAAGATTGTGCAGCAACGGATATGACGTTTCGAAAGCTGGTACTCGGTTTTTTCTACATTTGCCACAATAAACACGGATATCAGTTCTGGTGACGTCATATCCGTTGCGGCTAAACATGGCCGCTGCTGCACAACCTTCTCTATACAGTGTATATAGGGTAGGGGAGACCGGGGCTAAGCGTTACACGGGGCAAAATGTTACACTGCATTTTCAAACCTATGATGTCCTTATATTACATCATCAGTCATGCTGATGTTATCATTTTTCGAGCCGCCATTTTATCCGCTATGTCGCGACCAGTTCAAATCCTCACAAATTGTGTTACAGGTTGAAAACACATTTCCATGCTTTTTTGTAACATTTTTACAAATTTTCAAATGTCAATTTATTCTATATTCAAGATTTTGTACATATTTGGGCTTATGGGCCAACGTTTGAGTACACATCAAGCATGCCGTAGCAATAAGAAATGGGATTTGGCCACCTTTGGTATTTACTATAGAGCGATTTATTCACGCAAGTGTTCTTGGGGGCAATTTGTTACATAATACAAAGGGGCCACCGGGGCTAAGTGTTACATTTTTATAACTTTAACATTTTAGAAAGCGTGAACTCATATACGGCCCTAATAAAGGTGTATACGTAAAACTACACTTAATTTCGACAAAGCAAGTTACTTGATTATTCAATATAACTATGCATCAATAATTTCAACCGCTTAAAAATAGTTCGTAAAGTGTCACAAATTGCCCCGACCTTTTGGGGCTAAGGGCGGACAAGAATGAAAATTTTTACTATGTTCCAAACAATCAAAATTCAACCGCCCCAACCTTTCCTACCTCGCCTCTTCACCTCCGTCCGTGATTCATGGAGGTAAGCTTCAGGGTAGTAGAAATTTACTACATGTAACATTTTGCCCCGGGGACTGTAACACTTGTCCCCAACACACGGGGTTATTTGTTACATGTACTTACCATTTTCCACAAGCTGTAAATTGTTATTGCATAGTTAAATTGATTAATTAAAGAACGTGTTTGGTCAAAATTAAGTGCAGTTTTATGTATACCCCATTACAAGGGCTGCATGTGTGTTCATGTTTTATAAAAGAGTAAAAAACCGAAACGTGTATCACATAGCCCCGGTCTCCCCTACACTAATTAGATAATTTGAAACCATGTGCGTATGATCTTCTTCTACACATGTACACACTCATTCAATTTCAACGTATGCATAGACAGTGCCATCAAAGGGTAAACGCTAAGATACATGTAACACCAAACACCATTTTAGATGCTAAATTATAATGAGATTATTTGGCACGCGTCAAAGTGAATTTTAAATATGAATACATGAGCATTATTAATGTATTAGTACATTGCTAACAGTTCATACTATCAAATGTAACAAGTCGAGCCTCGTTTCACTGTTTTATATAACCGGATATAATTAATGGATTTAACATAAGGGAACTTAGGGGCACTTACTTGGATCAGTGCAATACAATATACGAACTAGAAACATATCGTATGTGAAACTAGTTTTTTTATTACCTGGCTAACTGACTCGTGTTTGCTGATCACATTTGCATCTCGTTCGCTAGAACTTTCACTTGACGTTCTAGTCGCCAGCGAATGCTCGAGTCCGACGACCAGGAGTTCACTGTGTTGTGATTGAAATTTATGTGATATATTTGTTATTATTACGCACTGTCATACGTCATAATGAGTCAAGTTGGCCAAGCGGAAGAGATTTTGGAAAAGATCGGTAGTTGTGGACGTTTTCAAATATCTTTGACCGTTTTAACACATTTAATGAAATTACCAACCGTGTTTAGTATTCTTCTTATGACATTTTCAGTAGCAACACCACAATGGAAATGTTCCGATGATAAACACGTGTTGCTTGACAACAACACGTTACAAATTACGGAACGTTTGAACGCGCACTATACCGTATATAACAAAACACATTACATAGAAAATGCTCTGCCCGGTACTAATGAAAGTATAAACGTGACGACAACATTGGGTGATAGTTTACAAGTTTACAATGTGAGTATTAACCCCGGGGACTACGACAGTCACGAGAACTGTGAGAACAGGAATGGCACGATGTGTTCAACTATAGACTATGGTGTGGAAATGAATACGATTGTATCTGAGGTAAAGCTATTTACATGCGGGTTGTCCCACAATTACGTAGACCGTTAGTATTATTATTATACCATATTTGACATAGTAAAACTATACACATGAGGGTTGTCCCACAATTACGCAGACCGTAAGTAATTCTAAAGAAAGAACGTTATAGTTTTTGCATGCTTTGCGTGTATATAAAATTAAACCAAATTTGCCATAGAAAACGTGTAACACATTTTGTAAAAAAAAATTATGAAACAAATTTCCTGAGACAATGCTAGAAATATAAAGTATTATGCACCCCATCTTTGATGACGTTGTAATGCTTTGCACATGTCGGAAGGTCGGTCTGTCGGTCTGTCGGTCGGTCGGTAGACCAAGTGGTTTCCGTTCAATAACTTAAGAACGCGTTGCCCTAGGATCTTCAAACTTTACATGGAGGTTGGTCATCAACAGTAGATGACCGCTATTGATTTTTGGGTCAGTAAGTTAACCATATCTGATCAATGGGCTGCCATGGGGGCATACATGTTTTACAAACATCTCTTGTTTTGTCTGTAATAATTAACTAGACGAATGCCTTGGTGATACGTGTGCAACTTTCGTCTCTCCTGCGAATGATCGCTGGTTTGATAATAAAAATATATACATTATTTTCTATCTCGTCTAGTGGTCCATGACATGCGACCTCTCCTGGATTCCAGCCACCATTGCCTCGGTACAGATGATCGGTATTCTGCTTGGTAATCTGGTCAGTGGTCAACTTGCGGACAGTTTTGGACGTAAACCACCGTGGCTTGGTGCTCAGCTTATTCTGATAGTCTCGAATCTGATTGGATACTTCTCGACCACGTGGTTAATGTTTGCATGTGCACGTGCTCTTTGTGGTACATGTATATACTTATTGTATTCGTAACTTCTTGTATGCCAAAGAGGCATATTTTAAATTCTCAGAATGTACATGTATCTTTCATTGAACCTTCTTTTTAATCAAAACATCACAGTCTATTAGAAGTTAAAAAGTAAAGTTACCAGTTTAGAGGGTCTCTACAATTTCTCTACTTTGTGCAGCCTAGATTGAGATACGGTGCCCAGGAATATCGAATATGTACAGACACGGCCCTCATAGGAAACAATTCACACCTTGTTCGAGTGGAGCATTGTTTGTTAATCTTGATCAGAGAAATTAAGCAGTGGCGCACACGGGAATCGAACACGGGACCTCTCGACCCAAAAGCGCACACTTTTCCTCTAGACCACCGCTGCCTTATTACTTTATGACATTTTTGGGCACATTTAGATACAGATGAGGACCATTCATACAACTGATATTGTTAGTTTGTTGTCTTGACTGAATACTGCAACACAATTGTCAAGCCAGTGGCGTTGTTATGAGTCTTAGGACAACTAAACAATGTTGATAAATAAGACATTTATCTCATCAACTTTTATACATGTATTTGCATTTAGGATTTGGTATGGGTGTGTTTCTGACAGTACAATATGGCTTAGTTACAGAGGTCAGCTTGTCAAAATTACGTCCATGGATTATTGCGGCCCCTTCATGGCCCTTCTTGTCATGTATATACAGTCTGGTTAACTACTTACTTCCTGAATGGAGACAAATGCATCTGTTAACCGCTTTGATAACAATTCCATTTGTTATAGTCGGCTGGTGAGTGTATATATTCGCATGCATGGTACCATACTTAATTTCTGTAAGCGCATTAAATTAGTGGCCATCATTATTGCTAGCCATATTGAGTTTCGGCTTACATGTTGAAAGATAAGATAAAATTAAAACAATTACATGTATCATGCAAAGTGATTTGGTTGTAAAATTCATGTCATAATACCCTAACTATACGAGTTCGTGGTGCATATATTAGGTATATCATTGTGCACATACCACTTGGCTAAGAACACAAAAAACTAGAAAACAATCGTAAGTATGATTATTCTAATACCGATTTTAACAAGATATTCTCGATGCTCACGCCTAGTATGAGTTTACTATCGACGCGTCTCAATATTTTTCAACAAAATGTCACAGTTCTTGAAACCGGCTCAGCGGCCTGGGCCCCATCTCCCGAAACACCTCAATATGAGCTAAATCTCATCTTATATATTGCCATGTGTCTTTAAGATAATTTCCACTTGATACTAGACTCAAAATTCGCATCACAAAACAGAAAACATTTTCCTAGTTTATTACAGTAAAATTTCAAGATCTCAAACATTAAATTGATCTCCAGTTCAGACTCTGATTTGAGCAAGATCAGTGCCTGGATAGCAGTTGAGTCGGTTTCGGGCAAAAACTGTAAAGTTATGCACGAATATATGAAGTGGTTTGCACAGTACTCATGTTCGGTTTGAGCGTCGAGGTCGTCTTGTTAAAATATGTCGAAGTATAAAATACTTACGGTTGTTATAATTTTTGTTGATAGATTTCTACATGTGTTCTGATCGCATGGTTTTCTGTATACGTATATATATACATGTATAGCGTTGACGTCAATTCGTCTATGGCAATCCTGGACACTTCTTTCTATTATCCATATTATTAATTAATTCATATATACATTATACATGTACTTTAATTAGGTTCATGCCGGAAAGTTTTAGATGGTATTTATCACACGATCGTCAAAACGAGGCCAAGAAGGTAATTCGGCTGGTTGCCAAGAGAAACAAACACCCGATAGCTGACTGTACATTAGATGAACTTCTACATTCACACACTGAGACAAAATATGGGGACCACAAGAAATACACAATTGCAAAATTGTTTTCCGGTAAATTAGCTCGGGTGACGTTATTGTCAATGGCAAATTGGTAAGATTCGAATTGCTATCAACCTGTATATGTATCTAGTGTTTTTTCCTTATCTTCTGTTGTCCGTTGACACTAAAACCACAATCGACGACACTAAAGTATTTCAATAATATAGCATCTTTTTGTAGGGCAAATGAATTGCCCAAAATACCTATTGAATAACAAGCACGTTGCATTATGTAGAAGTCATAGCGGCGTTACTGAAATTCTCTTTTGATTCGATGTCTGAAGATATGACTATTGTATATGTGGATGAGGCAACATAGTGGCCGAGTGTATAAATATTTTTAAGCAAGTAGAATTCAGATAAAACAGCGTATTTAAAACCTTATTCCATAGGAACATTTATAATGTTTCTATTAAACATTGATATATGTATAAATAGGTCATGTATAATTTACAGGCTTTCCCTCGGCTTATTGACATATGGTATCCAGTTATGTAGCCAGGCATTGTCGGGGAATCTCTTCATGAACTATGTCGTGTATATATTTACAGGCTTGCCCTCGGCTTATTGACATACGGTATACAGTATGGTATCCAGGCATTGTCAGGCAATCTCTTCATGAACTATGTCGTGTATATATTTACAGGCTTGCCCTCGGCTTATTGACATACGGTATACAGTATGGTATCCAGGCATTGTCAGGGAACCTCTTCATGAATTTCTTCCTATTCAGCGTCATTACAGTCCCAGCAACGTTCATCTCTATCTTTCTCTGTACCTTGTAAGTTGATTTAAAATCATATAATGTAAAGTTTTTAATGTTCGCGGTGAAGTAGTTTTCGTTGATTTCGCAGATGAACTTGATCGCGAATTTAAATCCTTTCAAATAAATGACCTCAACAATACGTAACAAGACATTTTCTTTCAATATTTAAATCCGTGAATTTAAGAAACCAACAAATTACCATTTACCATAATCCGCGATTTTTAATACCCACTAAATGATTGGTTCTGTGATGAGAGCTACTGTTTGCTGAGTCGTAGGTTGGTACCGCTTCCTGTCGGATAACACAGAAATGCTTTTCCAAACCTAACACTAACTTCATTAGCTGTCTTTCGGATGAGACTTTAAAAACCAAGGTTCCGTGTATGGTGCTTTAGAAGGAACAAGGAACGTAAAAGAACAAGGAGTTCATCTGGAACTGGAACATATTCTGTATCATGCACCCCCCCCTAAAATAGTAAAACAATATAGGTCGACCGGTGGCGATGATAAGCAAAAACATAAAAAGGTTGACAACAGTAACTGGCATAATATCAGTTCACTGCGTTACATATAATGCCAATAACCTCAACCACCTTCGTACGTATAACACAAGGGAGATTGTCTCCCTTTACCTGATAAACGATGGCTTTACATTGTTGGGTAGAGCACACGTGACCGTTGCGTTGACAATCACGCTACATCCCCTCCATCACTACTAACTACACTGTATAACCCATACATTAAGATATCATCAAAAACATTGAAACAAAGGCCCCTAAGTACTATAAATTGCCTTAACACACACTTATAATGTTCCATTCAATTTTCAACGTGACACTACATGTACGTATAAAGAAAGACATACAGGGTGCTCAAAAAGTGAGATCTCAAAATTTTAATTTGTACTTAATTTTATCTGAGCCATGTACGTAATGTTCAGCTTCAATTTTTTACACAACTAGCTTCATTTTATGCTTGAAAGATTAGAGCAATGGTAGAATCCTCTGAAATTTAACATGAAAATTGCACATTCTTCCGACATCAGGAAAATTTACTTTTGTAACTTGAACATTTAGAACGAACGTTTAAAACACCCTGTACATGGACTCTTCTTGATATAAGCTCTGTAACTTCGCAAATATTGACCGATATATGTTCAATTAATTGCTTGTTCTCGTGACTCTCAACAAGCATCAACAACCACGTATACACAGCTTCACAAACACTCTCTGTACCATTAGGGCGGTCACATAAATTTGTTATAGATGAACCTGGGTCAATTAGCTTTGGTATAGCTTAAACTATATTATTTAGATTTTTACAACTGAAACTAAGCCTTTCAGCCTTTAGACAGCTGGGACTTGGGCTTTGTTGGGCATTGTGCCGTGTAATTGTGGCATGGGGTGTTTTTATGTTTTCTGTACTCGGCTGTTAACGTTGAGTGCTGCTTTCCCTGTCCGATTAGCTTTTATCTTCATACATGCTGAAAGACGTTTTTAATGACTTTTTAAGATAATTGTATGTCTTGTAATACAATATTTTATGACTTCAGTATTGGCCGACGGAAGACAGTGGTTTTGACGTATCTGATATCTTTCCTAGGCTGTATATCGGTCGCCATTGTGCAATATATAGGTAATATATACATCAACAGATAAAGCACTGGATGCTTAGTCATTGTCTTACAATTTATTAATTTTTCCAAGCGTATTATTTCTTACAGTTTCTCAAACTTTATGAAATATCAGTCAATCATCTTCGAACATTATTTGAGATGCCCGACTATTATCATCGGTCATGTAATTGGTGGAGATGCCAGTCCATCATCTTTGATCACTTATACTCACATCGTATAAACCAAGTCACTGTATGACTTATTGGGATACTATACAATTCAACTTGTATGACTAATTGAGAGCAAAAGCTTCTGTGATTTCCGATCACTGTATGCTTACTATATACAATTCAACGTGTATGCCTTATTGCGATAACCGGTAGTTGTCTCGTTTATACACTGTGATATTTATCATTTGACCATTTTATTATTACAGACACTGACCTTAAGGACTCGCTGACCAATGGTCTTGCAATGTTTGCTAGTGTTGGTGTCGGTGTAGCCTGGGGACCTGTTCAACTTGTTACATTGGAATTATACCCAACAGTTGTAAGGTAATAACACCAAAGAACTTGTAAACACGATTATTGAAAGGAATAAATAAATTATCCTTCTCGACAGTCCTATCATAATCGTATTTCTGACATCAAAGCATTCGTCATTCGGGTACACTGATATGACCTGTAAATCCATCAGACTGAAAAAACCCAAAACAAATCCGATGTCAGATAGAAACGTAAGTATGAAACAACAACGGTTTCTAACAACAACAGCAACGCCCCACAACAACAACTGTCCACATGTTTCTAAACCATACATGTACGAGGGGTGATCCAGAATTACGTGGATTGTTCGTATTAACAGCACACTTTACAGATTAATCTCGTAACAACTTCATTGACTACTTCATTGAACACTTCATGTTGTATAACTCTAAATGTGCATCTACACGGTAAGCCATGGTGTATAAGTCGAAGATGTGCACTTCACAAGATGTACTTCTTCCCTAACTAAACGGTACACCATGACTTATAAATCACACGTTATTTCTTTCCAACCACTTGTTAACAATGGAGTCGGTTGAGGAAGATCTATTGATAGGTCTGTGTGTGGTGTTGGTATATGTATCATACTGGACGACTTCTATGAGCAGGTCCGTTTCGGTGTTACAACAAGCTATTTCTGTACTGTGGCGACTATCCAATGAATCTGTCGTACATCTCCCGAAAATGTGTGGTAGAAGTGTACTACTCGTTACTATAGAGTACATTTTGACTTATAGGTCAAGATGTATTCACCAAAACTTACCGTGTAGATGCACCTTAACGCGATAAATTGCTGTACAAAAACAAACACAAAATTGCCTATATTTTTGTTATGTATTAAAATCAAGGACCGTAACATTTGTTTATGAAAGCATCTAAACATTTGGCACAACAGATAAAGTTTGCATGCTCCTAAATATTCAGAAACAATCAATATAGCGGTTTTTGTGTTTGTATTGCAATTATCGCGTTGAAGTTATACTGCCTTAAATACTCGTATACATACTAGAAATTTTTTTTTATCTTGATCATGTTGTTGGCTTCTGACTTGTACTTCGTCGACCTCACGGACAAAAACTTTTTGGAAATGCATATTTTGCCACGAGAAAAAAACATTGAAATCACTAGAATAAGATTTAGAAGCACTTTAATACATTGTATAACATTACAATAGAATCATACTGGGTGCATTTGCGATATGTTACATTATCTATTTAATAAGGTACGATTTCATAAACATGTATTATTTTATTATATCCCACAGAAATATCGGATATGGTTTCCTGAATACAGTGGCAAGGATTGGGGCAGTGATTGCACCTCAGCTTGCATACTTGGTGAGTATTCCTTTCATTATCTTCAGTGTACAAAAAATGTATGTATTTGAGGTACACGATCCTCACGCCAGTTATCAGTTGTGACCCTACACCGACCTTACTCCTGTGCATAGACATTGTACATTCAATGCCACGGTAAAATAATGTGACTGCATTGTGCATGTACAATATAACTATACTGACTATTGTCAAGGATATTATTTAAGACTGGATTGTTCCCCTTAAATTCCAAAAGATACCAAAAAAATACAGGTATTGTGGCTTTAAATTGGTAAAATAAAGTACAGCGTACACATCATCAAAATAACCGTTGTGATCTAGTCATTGGTTAAATCCCTAGTTTGTACTCACTGTTTTTAAGAAAATTCATTTCAAAAGATAAAATGTTGGATAAACACAGTTGTTAATTGTTCGAACACACTTAATATAACGTAAGGTTATTCAAAATTTTATTTTTGTTTAGCGTCAAATCAAGTCCTTTTCGCAAACAAATGTTAAATAGTGCCTATCGACACTATTAAGCTATTTACAGATAATATTCCATGGCATGGGCTGATGTTTGTATTCCAGGACACACGGGTACCCGGTGTTATGTACTTCGTCTGTGCTGGTGTCAGCCTGTGCTGTATTGTTGGTACTCTGCTTCTACCGGAAACCAAGGGGGCAATGTTGGAAGATAAAATACAGGTGAAGAAAACACATGAAACTACTGACACTGGACAGGATACAGCCTTGTAGTTGCATTTTAAAAACAAAGTGCACGAACTCGAATATTGTATTTACTGTAGTATTCTTTATAAGCATGCGTGCGCGTCATCACTCGCGCATGCGTTCTTGACTATTTTAACACCTATGCAAATGCTTTCAGAACGTTGATTATTATACACGCACATACTATATTTTGTCTTAATTGTTATACATAATATAGATCAGAATATGTAATTGTAAAGTTAATGCAGTTTTTCACCATTCAGAGGGTTGGTTATGATTCAAGTTCATGCCAAGAGTAAAGGCGCGTTCCTTTATCTAGACTGAATTTGAATACACCGTCGGCAGGGGCTCAAACTATGCCATTTTCTTTATACAGTAAAACCTCGTTATCTCGAGGACCCATCGGGACAAGCCAAATGCTCGAGTTAAGCCAGGTGCTCGAAATATCCGAAGTCAATGATGAATTGTTGTTATGACTAATTGTAGCTGTGTTTATATGAAATTTGCTCGAATTAGGCCGGTTGCTCGAATAATCGCTGCTCGTATTACCGAGGTTTTACTGTATTTGCATCTCTGTTACTGCTATGTTCTACCAAATAAACGTTACATTCATTCGAAATATTATACTATAATGGGCACCGTTGCCATGGATTTATAGAACGTGGAAGTAAGTTTACGTTAATTTTACGTCGACTGTGGCGTTTTAAACATGAGTGGACAAACAGAAATAACTGCAAAAATGAAACATATCCAAAATGATGCACTTTAGACATTCATGTTGTTAAACAATTTGTTATGCTTGATGTTATCGACGGCTGAAAGACAGGTTATCATATAATTGGAGCACAATTATGAATTTGCAAGTACATTGTATGGATTTCGACGAGCATGACGTGATATAAACGTCAAGTGAAAATTCCGAGTAGGGTAAAGAACATAAACGACTCTGTAAAAAATAACTGTAGAAAGTTACTAAAACAACTTCTACAAACACCAAAAGGCATCGGCGAATACATGTCTCAATTATCAAACTAAATAACTTGAAAAGTACAGACAAACTTGAGATTAATTAATTAGACAAAAGCGCATCATTTAGAAAAAAACGTACATAGGAAAAGACAACAAAGGAATTTATTCGCTCTTACAGCCTCATAATGTGGATAATGCTTTATTCTTAGATAAGTTTAAACATTAGTTTAGTTCATTACAAGTTTAAAAACATAAAAAAGATACAGGGAGGTGATAACAAAGGGAGTATTTCGAACTTGACCCGGTCACAACGTCGTTTACGTCATCTTCGAAACAAGATCAACTCATTTATTCATGGCGTTTGAAAAGATATGGACAATCAAATAAGCTAACACTGTTCAACATAATGATGTCATTATACAAGGAGACTGGATGAAAAATGTGGTCCGAATCTATCAATTCGTTTTGTGTACAAAAGTTTTTCAGAAAACCGGAACGAACTTTCCTTACACCGTTTACGTCTTATACCGCGTATGTCCACTCCCAGTAATGTTCATCCCTTAACAAATTAAAATATAGATCTAGTACCAATTTGATTATTGTACATTTCATCGCTGGAATGGGGATTACTATGAAACTTATGAATATTGCATTATTTTATAAAAAAAACAACGCATGATTATAATGTAAATGAGCTCAAAATTAATGCTCATGCAGACATGTTTCTGAAATTTAAATTATTGAAAACACAACACGAGAAACATTCCGACATCCATTTTTTATATTTTGCACAAATTAGCATTGCTATCAATGGTCGATGATCAGTATGACTACCATCTAGATAATATTTGTATCAGATACATAAAACATTGCTTGTGTCGGTTTTCAATAGCAAAGGGTCATGTACAGGCGCCGATCTTACGAAGTTTCAAATAGAAACCTAACCATAAAGTTAATATATTGCTCATAATTATTTTATACCTACATAGGGCTTAATATAATACAAAGAAATAGCCAAATCCAATATCAATTCACGGAACGACATAGGATAATATATAAAACTTTAACACGTCAATACCATAGTTGCAATGAAAAGACCATACAGTTACCTCCTGGGACAACTTCTGTATCATGCACTATCCTCCAGAAACTAAAGAGACTAACCTCTTCTAGCTGGGCGCCTCGCCCATATGTATTTCCCCTGGCGAGGATAATTAAAAGCATATAAATAATCCTAATAGTGATTGTGGGAGTTATCTGCCTTAATGAAAACTATTTGTTGTTGTCAAAGAAATGTTTTGTAGAATTATACGAGGTGTTCTGAATATTTCCACCGCCTCCTCGATAGCCTAATGGTTGAGCGTTCGCTTCGAGTGCGGGAGGTCTCGGGTTCGATCCCTGGCCGCGTTATACCAAAGACGAAATAAAAATGGTACCAGCAATTCGATACCAGAAACCACTCATGATGTGTGAACAATTAGGGAAACCACTCATGATGTGTGAACAATTAGGGAAACGACCTAAACCACTAAAGAAGTTCATGTAACAGTATTTGAGGTACAGGTTTCTCTTAGCGTTCGTGAATATTTATTATAAAATACGGACATATGGTAAACGAACAGACTCCCTATTATAATCCTTTTGGTGGTGACTGGTGAAGCTAGCATGTTGCAATACAAAACGACACAGATTGAAGTTTAAAAAGGGCTTGATTTATTAAAGCCAAGAACTTTATACGCAGTATAAGTTCTAAAAGTCATATACTTATCAAAATGAGGCAATACAGAATAAAGCCTAAATACAGTATATGACGTGATCGTTTAAATTACAACGTATATGGGCAGAAAAAAGCGCCTCAGTTAAGCCTGCTTGACGCACACCCATACACTACAATAGTCGCACGTTTTCGTGTTTTATTAAATATTTTGCAATGGGTACAGATATGGTTATTCAGAAATGATTATTTCATTTAAGGCTTATACGCGATTTACTATAAACGCTGTAAAAATAAACCTGACAATTGGTATGGGACTTGGAGACGCCACTATGTGCTGTTGTCAACTATTATAGGAATAAGCCAAACTGATTTGTAGTAATAGAATTAACTATAAAGAGAAACTAAATCAAACAATCAGTTGATAGGAATTGTATTCATGAAAAACAAGCTGTGTATGGTTTGTATGTTTTGTAATCCGTTTTGGAACGAAATCTTATCACATCAAAGGAAATTATCAAAAGCTCTTCTGTTTCACAAACACAGTTACTATAAAAGTTCCTTTTACTTAAGTAAAACGAAAACTATTCTTAATGATATAAATTTTCGTAGGTCTGCAACTATAAGTGTTACTTACGACATTAGACATCTGCACCACAAGGCGCTCTTTAATAGCCTATTTTCAAGAAAGTCGGAATAGGTCGTGTTGACCAAACTGAAGTAAAGAGTAGTTTTCAGACAGTTTTTTCTTGTTTTTACAAAATATCGATTTTGTACTTACGACCTTCTCATTCTAAGCCAGGGATGTACTGATTGTGATTACCACACAGCAATGAGGACCATGCACTTGACAGGACATTACTCACTTCATTAACTTCATTATCTCAACGTCTACGTGAATGCCATTTGATTAATACAGAGTATGGAATGATGAAACCAATTATCTTTTAGTCATCGGTCGATTGTCGATCAATAATATAAGAATTCCGTCAACAATCGTTTGCAACATGTGAAGTGCAATGCGTCAGTTGTGCTCTGCGTCGTCTGTGATAGCAATGCACTGAGTTCACGTCAGAGAGGAACTTGGTAAACATACATCGTTTGTGATTTTGATTCATTGTTTTCACTTAATCGTAATATACAGCGTATAATTATCCAAACACGTTCCATAGTTATCTGAAAACAACAACAACAAAAGTTCCAAAATTATCAGTCGTTCTTACCCTCCCTTTCCGCATACACAAGAGGAGTACACACAAGAACCACAAGGACGACAATACACCACAAGGACGACCACACACCACAAGGATGCACCAAAAAGGCAAAGCGATGAAATTTCATTTTTCTTTACAACTATTAAATGGTCAATACATACGTAAAAGAAGGTTGACTATAGTGCCCACCCAAAGGTGCCAGATGCGGTATTTTCTTTTCCATACACAACAGCAATGAATAAATGAAACTATGATTTTTTTAAAAAGTATGTGTATCATTATTGAAAGGTTTTTAAGTTCATGCAGAATTCACATGGGAAATACAGAGTAAATTCATTCTGACAATCACAACTATAACACAATTCTGATCCTAACATATTTGCGCTGGATCGAAGCAGTATGGATAGCGCTACTAAAAACTACCAAACAAATGTGCCTTGTATCGAAATATACGAGTTAGCTTCGTTCAAAAAGAAGCATGGAAGAGACCGACAAGCCTCAAATTGTAATGATAGTTGAAAGATGTTCGGGTATAAAACTAACTCCACAATGAGACTAATAAAGTCTAAACCTAATCAGGGATTACCAATATGATCATTATGCAGTATGAAAATAATGACAAGTAGGAGTACCGTCCTGTGTATGCCAGCCCCTCATCTGTCACTGTGCTAGCACCGTCCTGTGGATGCCAACCCCTCATCTGTCACTGTGTTAGCACCGTCCTGTGAAGCCAACCCCTCATCTGTCACTGTGCTAGCACTGTCCTGTGGATGCCAACCCCTCATCTGTCACTGTGCTAGCACCGTCCTGCGGATGCCAACCCCTCATCTGTCACTTTGCTAGCACCGTCCTGTGGATGCCAACCCCTCATCTGTCACTGTGCTAGCACCGTCCTGTGGATGCTAACCCCTCATCTGTCACTGTGCTAGCACCGTCCTGTGTATGCCAACCCCTCATATGTCACTGTGCTAGCACCGTCCTGTGGATGCCAACCCCTCATCTGTCACTGTGCTAGCACCGTCCTGTGAAGCCAACCCCTCATCTGTCACTGTGCTAGCACCGTCCTGTGAAGCCAACCCCTCATCTGTCACTGTGCTAGCACCGTCCTGTGGATGCCAACCCCTCATCTGTCACTGTGCTAGCACCGTCCTGTGTATGCCAACCCCTCATATGTCACTGTGCTAGCACCGTCCTGTGGATGCCAACCCCTCATCTGTCACTGTGCTAGCACCGTCCTGTGGATGCCAACCCCTCATCTGTCACTGTGCTAGCACCGTCCTGTGTATGCCAACCCCGCATATGTCACTGTGCTAGCACCGTCCTGTAGATGCCAACCCCTCATCTGTCACTGTGCTAGCACCGTCCTGTGGATGCCAACCCCTCATCTGTCACTGTGCTAAGTCCATTAAAGTTTTATCCACAACTGCAGAAATAGCCCAATCCTGTCTGTACACATTTTTCGATTGTATGATATATAAGGTTTCGTCACGACAAAATTTGAGTTATGTTGAATGTACTTATAGTCGGCGTGAGTGGAAACGGAAATGAGGTATTCTCGTGATCGTATAGTGATTTACCGTACTACGTTATACTTCTGCTTGTTGTGTGTGAACAAAGAGCGGTTGATAAAATATCGAAAACAAATCAAGTAATTTACGATCGGCGCTTTACAGAGTATCGTGCAATAGTTGTAAAGTTACGTCTGCATATTCGATCGTAAATTAACATCGTTTTATAAGAAAGAAATATGAAATGTAAAGCACCGCTTTTCATTAACATTGTATTTTGCTACTTATAATATAGTTTGTTGGTTATTTATTTACTTACCACAAGGATTTCTGTGTAGGAATATATACATACTGTACGACCCTTAGACTCGGTGCATAATTAGAAAACGAACGCTCTGTGCTGGCACAGGTCACTCTCTGTGCAAAACGACGGTTTGGACGGCCGGGGCTCGGCTGATTATCTTTTTTCGTCTCTTCCCTTGAACATTTTATGAGCATTTTGCTGAAATTGACCGCAAATTTAGTATTGCTTAAATTTACTAAAATATTTATAAAAACACAAATTAATATGTTTTTCCTACCTACCGATCCTACTTAACGGCATTTTACCAGATCCACAGTATTATTGTTTTGACACAAATTCATTCTACGGATATAATCACTACTAGATCTCATGACTCATTAAATAATGATTACAGACTAACATATAAATCTGTTTAAGTAGTATGACGCTTTTGTTATTAAAAAGTTCTTCAAACAAACCTCAGAGAAAACAGGCCATAAACTCCAGCACACCACGGATATTAACTATGGACACGCAGTGTTTGTTATTTACAGTCTCACAATGATGTTTAAAAGCCCAGAGGGTTTGCTGTGAAAATCAAATTAAATCGTGAAAATAATCACTCACGCAGTTTAAATTCAATATTCAAACAATTGCCTTTACTTGACACATATCGTGGTGAAACATGCTGGTAGTGTGAGGCCATAATTATGTTTACGTACTGTCCAGTAAGGATAAAAATAGAGTGACGCAGTAGTCGAGTTCCCTTTTACGGTGTAAAAACAATTATAAAGGCTTGTCTTATCCAGACATCTATAATTTCAATGCTAAACTACAATGCCAAACTGGACAGTAGACCTTTCTGACCCGATTCCCAATTCCTTACCTGCTTAGACAGTGGTTGTGACCTTTTTCTGTACATATAACATAAAACGCAACTCTCACATTATCCTCACTGGAAAAAAATGTAAATCATGACTTGAGTTGACCAATGAAATAATTTAATTTTGGTTGTAAAACGTTGGAAATATTGCATGTGGTATCATAAATAAAATTGAACATTGGACAGGGAAGGCAGCACTCAACTTAACCAACCGAGCACAGAAAACATAAAATGCATCACATACCACAATTACGCGGCACATTGGCCAACACCAAACTGAACTAGAAAATGCCAACGTATTCGCTTAATAACCTTTGACAACACTTTCGACAAATAAATGGGCTCTACACTCACAGTATGTTGACTCACTGTACCCCCAAACCGGAAGTCGCTGATAACGAGGCGTTCAGGCTTGTAAATAACCTACAAATTCTTTGCAAAATAGTATATTTAGCGTTCAAAAAGTCTTGAGACCTTTTCTAGATTGTAAATGAATGTATAACACATCGATACACACAATCATTGCTCTATCATAACGGATACTTTTTGAAGAAAATGTGTTTTTCTGGGACATGTATGCCGATTACACTGTACGACTAGTCGGAACATGACTGGTCCACTAGTCGCATTTTGTAAAATCTGGACTGTACGCTTAGTCGCAAAAAAAAACTGTACGCCTATGCAAACGTATTTTCAACCTTGCATTTAATACTCTGACCTTGTTATGTGTTAACCAACGGTAGAAACTAGTCATGGAACAGTATCAATGCTACGGCGGCAATTTTTATTCAAAGAAAATGTGTTCTGGGGTAAAAGACCCGAAGAATCAGGGACATATGCATTGCGTAATTACCTTAGATAAATTTAACATTAAAGTTTGGTTTAAAAAAGTATAGACACGGTCCCTGTAAACACTGTGTATTTACTGCATGAAATTATGTGACGTTCCAGTAAAATATAAAGACTTAATAGAACCAAGAGATGTTTATAAAATTGTAATACACGTAAGCCCCTATGACATCCCGATAGTCAGGGATGTTTAAGGTTGAATGATGACTTTGACCAAATGACCTTGTTACAAATGGTGCCGAAATACTTTAAGCCTAGGTCCCACTGAGCATTTTTTGCCTCGGCGATTTACTCCCGATGAAAATTTATGAGCCTCAGGAGGCATCGGGAACATGGTCCTCGTGGTATATGGGAAGCTTCGGGAAAGTCATGAGCAGAAGGAATCGGGAGGCATCGAGATAACTCCCGATGAATTACCGACTTCATGCGTCGGTTCAACTGCCTCGGGGGTGTATTGCCGATGGACATCAGGAGGTTCGTCATTGACTGAGACTGAGAAAAGCTCCGATGTATCGAGGAAGCTTCGTGAAGTTCTGAGACATTTACATCCGGATATTTCAATGCATGTATTGATTTTTACCCGATGCACTCCAGAACCTCGGGGAATAATCGGGGATGCTTTCGCGCTAAAAAGAATTCTGCGAGGCACTCCAGAGGTTTCACAGATGTGAAATGTGTTGATTTTGGTGTAAGATCAAATTTTATTTCACTACGCCACTCGTGAAAATATTGATTTTCTGTGATCACTCGGTGAAATAAAATTCAAACTTATACCAAAATAAACAAATATCCTCTAGATCGATACTTGTTACGCAACGGTACACATATCGTCGTTCAAGTCGTAACGATAATTACTAAACGACTGGACAAAGGAATCAATGAGCATACTCGATCTATACACGTATCACAAACACGAACGACTACATCACAATCACAGACATCGTGGCGCGTGTAACAAAGTTCTTAATTAATTCTGAAAGAGATTGGAAAGAGTGTGTTATTCATGTATCTGTAAATCGTTTAAGATTGCATGTTACCCATCATGCAACATTATAATTAAAGGTACGTAGATATTTCCTGGAAACATAGTTACTAACCAACTTTTATCAAGACGATTGCAAAACTGTGCGAGTTCGATACGTGTTACATCGATTTTAAACATAACCAGGACATGTAACACAGTTTATGACATGTTTCCACTTCCGGTGTGTTAGACTGGTCTTTTGTTGCTTATAAATTTAAAGCCCACTTACATTAAGGTTTGAGACAGGTACCAGCAGGGTACTGTTTTATCAAGCACAGACAGAAATTTTACACTTGCGCCCAAATTTAAATTCTTGACAATTCTGTAATAACCTACATATTATGATTAATGGATCTGTATTATTAGTAATGATACAACTAATGAACGTCTACAAACCATATCATTCCACAACTTGTAGTGGTAAAAAGAATTACAAAGAATTTAAACTTGGTCGTAGAAATTTCAGATTTCCGCAAGTGCTTTGATAAAACAGTACCCTGGCAGTCCACTTAACGAATCGAACTCACGAAACGCAAACTATGGCATTCTGGGGCTAAGAATGTATGTAAAACACATGCGATCCTCGCTGAGGTACAGTGTGTGCATCATTTTCTCGTATTTTACAGTCTGCTATGTAGAACTATCTTAAGCATTGCTGTCAATATTTCTCATATTGACTTACGAGATTAATTCTGTAAAATAATGATCTTATTTCCGTAAGTAAATACTAGATTCCTCTCTCTTATTAATGTGTGCAAATACTAGTTTCCTCTCAAATGTGTTTGTTTTACATTATTCTTGAGATAATTAGGACCTGCCTCACATACTGGTGTATTGCAAAAATAAAATAAAATAATATCGTAAATAAGTGAAAGTAATACTTTGACATCAATGTTAGTTAAAGTTCACTTACACCGCTACTATGTGTACATGTACTAATATAACACAACCAACATGTACCCATCATGTGTGAAACGTTGCCTGGCAAAATCATCGGTATGTGAAACTTATTGGACCAGTTCAAAATGTTAAGACCTCGTTCACACTGGGCGACGCTCTTACTACGATCATGCCAATCCGCCCCGATCTGACTAAAAGTATAAATCGGGACGAGATCGGCGTCAAAACCTAGAAAATTAATAAATATCTTCACCGGAACGTCTGATCGACGTGTGTGCTACGATTTCGCTACGATCACAGCGTTTCCGATACGATGCTTGTACGCTTACACCACGTTTCCACCGCGATCAATGCCGACCATGAACCGTTTCTACTACGATGTCTCAACGATCTGCAAGACCTTACTACGTTGGTAGACAGACCTAAAAGGCTGTAGCACGATGTTGCGCCGCTCATGGCGACAATACTACGATCTTGACATAATCATAGTACTCTTTGGTATGATGCGTACACTAATCATTGTGTTTGTGGCATTTTCTTCACATCATTCATTGCCTGAAAGAGGCATTGAATCCATTGGATGATGTTTTATGTTAACAATGAACAACTTCTTCTTCAAAACTGTTATATGCGTACACAGTGAGAGAAATGTTCATGTACTTTCCTAATATATCGACCAGTTTTGGTTAAAAACTTATGTTTTCCACATAATAATTTGCTTTGATCTATGTCCAACTGATGTCAAGTAAAATGACTATCCTATTTATACAGGTATTATAATGCGATTTTTACGTGTTTCGACAGAAAACACAGGTAAATTTGATGCCGATTGTACTACGATGTCATTACGATCATGCATATCCCGCCAAGATGCTTCCCCGATGTTTCTACGATTATGCCGATCTTAATACGATCTTACTAGGTTCTTACACCGATTCGTTTTAGCCACGATCCCGCTACGCTTGTTTTGAACATGTTCAAAATAAGCGTAGTAAGGTCGGGGAGCTTCCCGACCTGCGCGATTCCACCACGACTCTACCACGTTCACGAAGACCCTCTCCCGATTGACCACGACTGTCCCACGATTGATCCCGATTTGGACCAATAGAAGCGGGGCCCCAGTGTGAACGCCCTATAACCAATGTGTTTTATGCTTGAGTCCAATCGATTGGAGATTGCTTTTCCAAAACGCGAGTAAATTGGTTAAGGTCTCAAGGTATGTAAATACGACTGTAAGTATACATGAGTTGAACTAAGTTTTGATTTTACTTCGATTTATTATGTTTTTTAACATATTGGGGAACCAATAGATTCGCGTGATAACCTTCGACAAAAAGCTTTGACAAACAAATTGGCGGCGCGTTCTCTACCCTGGCATCTGGTCACAGCGTATAAACCAAATCACTGTATGCCTTATTGGGATACTGTACAATTCAACTTGTATGACTTATAGTGAGCAAAAGAAACTGTGATTTCCTATCACTGTATGACTTATTGGAAGACAATACAATTCAACTTGTGTTAGAATACTACATTTTTCACTGGTTACATATTGCGATAACCAGAAGTTGACTCGTTTATACACTGTGCTGGTTAATTGGTAATCTAGGACCGTATTACACACGAAATTCACATTATTTCTCTCTCTCGACTGCAATCTAATATCATCCTTTATAAAAAAGGATAGAAGACACGACTGCCTATAATAGGAAATAAATTCAAATAATGAATATGCACTAGTGTTCTCTACATGTGTATATAGCTGAAACTACTGGTTGTGTTAGAATACTACATTTTTCACTGGTTACATATGCATCATCATCATTCTTTAAGCCTACAATGGTTTATTGTTTCATACGAGGGGTGTTCCATATGTATTGTCACTTGGGTCACAAATAAAAAAAATTCGTTGATTTCTTTAAATCTTTATACATTTCTAGAACCATCAAGATTTCCGCGATATTTCGTGAAAAAATCAATAAAATTTAATTACCGGAATGTTGTTTCTGTTGTCTTTTCAAAGGACTAGTAATAGACACTGCGACTTTGTTCGAATAACTGTCGATTTAAACTTCCTTTCGGGAAATATTCTTATTCCACAACTATCATACCGTAAATAATGTAAATTCCTTCGATAAAAACATGATTTGCTGTACTTGATTGCCTTTTTTAACAAAATAAGAGCATTTCAAAGTCGCGAAGATAAGTGTCAAAATTAGTCAAAAAAGCATGCTACTTTTCAATGAAAATTTTCGATTAGTTTAATTGGTTGGAATTTGACATATCATACAGGTATGTAAGCCATTGGCCATCAACATTGATTTTTGGGAAGAATTTGCGATCAAAGTACAATTGGTATGAAGTTATCGGTGCGTGAAACAACATGCATCATTTGGTATAAATTAGAGTGATCTCCCTTGTTTTGACCGTCTTACTCGTAGACAGCAAATAATTTCATTTTGATTTAAAGTTCTAATGGAAGTATAAGGGTCCAGTCATCGTATCTTATGTTGCAGTTTAAAGAATACTGACATTTACTTTTCTAAACAACTACTGCAAAGATGACACAAATTTAGCTTAAAATTAACATAAGGCCAGTGTACTCGAGCATACCCTCTTCTCAGTTCAATAAATTACTTAATTGTTGACGAAAGGCTATGTAATTTTCCAGATATAGAATAGAAACATGCACCTTTTAGACAGTCATCGTAGAATCCTTCTAAATATTGCCATAGAAAAATGCAAAGGACAGTGACAATACATATGGAACACCCCTCGTACATTTCCTTCATCAAATACTAAGCTAGATGTAGGGAATGACTCTTTAAACACAATTTGTCATAATTAGGTCGCAGTCCGTTTATTCATGATTATCTCTTGTATACATACATCATGTCATTATATTGCTATTGTTTTAAATATCTTGATTGGAGCAAAAGGCAGTGCAAACCTATACATTATTCACTGAGCCACATACTAATAGTCTAATACACATACTATCTATAAAATAACACATTAATAAGAGATATTGCAATGTTTATTGTACACAAAGTTATGTATACAAGAGACTGACCTGAATAGTCGAGTTATACAAATGTTTAGATCGCCGGGGATTACACTAGACGTATCAATAAACAAACAAAGCATAATATAAACACTGCACGGTCGACTGACCGCTTGTTGTCAGAGTAGATCACAGAGTACAATTTGTATGCATTAAAAGTGAATATTCACAAGATTGATAAAAATGAACATCGAAATGCATCTATTTTTCATTTTTATTTGTAAACAAATTAAGGCTAGTGATATCTCCGGCGAACTATATTTCATTTTACCAGTCATATTGTTTTCCAATCAAGCGAAAATGATTTTCGTTATGTGGTCTAAAGTAATTACGCATAACTTCCATATTTTCATCGTCAATTTCGATCGACTTCTTACGTCCTCGATTGCTTTCGTAACAAACCATGCTTTTGGGCACATATTGTGTCTTGCGAATACAATAGAACTTGTTATGAGGGTTTAGTGCGAAATATTCATTCGATACCAAGCTTTTCATTTCTAAGAAGTATTCAACTCTTTTTAATACACTTGTAGGATCTGTTTTAAACTCGTTGGATTCAATCACGATGTTGTCTCGTTTGAAAAGTTCCAGCTACCTCTGTATTCCTTCATCGCAGATTGACCAAGTAACTGCAAAAGGTGGATTAAAACTCAACTTGTTAAGGTGCTGGGAAAACCATCTGTTCATATCTTTTGAATTATCTATAAATTTTCTTTTCCCTTCAATATTCTGGTCATATGACAAATGTGATATAAGTCTAGATACAGGGTATCTTCATTTTTTTATTCAATCTGAAAATTTCACCTGGTTTAGATTTGAGTGTAAGAAATCCGTCCAATTTCAGAACACTTATTTGATCTTGGTATTTACATGGTATTACGGTCTCCATCTCAGATCGTGCAACTAGCTCTTTGAAATGTGCGGGCTTGATCTGGTATGGGTTTGATTTGGAGACTATATTTGGATGGACCGACATAAAGTCTATTAACTCTCTGGTGCCACATTTACCTACACCAACAATTATGCAATCAGGAATAGCTTTAATACATCTTTCACCATCTTTGACATTGTAATTAGCTGCATGTATACTCTCTACTTCAGTGCGAAGCTTAACTTCATCGTAAATGATTTCCCATCCATCGTCATTAACAATCTGATAATCATTAAAGGGACTGCCTCACGTATTGGTGTATTGCAAAAATAAAATTAAATTGTCAAATATTCATGTAATTTTGGTATATTTTCTGTATATGCCATAAACAACCACATTGACATAAAAATAACTTGGGAAGCATCGGCATTTTGTAGTAATTTAGCATTTTTACACCCAAAATTCTATAGGGTATTAATACCCTATAGAATTAGCACTACTATCACTTAAATTGCCTGAAATGAGTTTGCATTCGACGAAAATGAATTGCAAAACGTACCGAATACCTCACAGATGTTTAGGCTTAAGTTTGTTGAAGTTACAGTTTGATCATGTCTGAATTACATAATTCATAGAACATTTTGGAAGGAAACTCTGCGATATTTTCAAACAGAGTGCCAAATATCAAGAGTGATTTAAATTGCTTATATGCCATAAATCTTTCATAAAACAACCACCAGTGACTTTCTATTATACAAATACTTGGTAAGGTAGGAAAATTACGTCATAATTTTTTTTTCGCCCGATCTGTGAGGCAGCACCTTTAACTACGTCAGAGTTTTTATCTCCTTCGATATTCATGGTTTCATTTTCGTTTTCAGCGACTATAATTGGTACCTTTGGTGAGTTCAAGGTGAAAGTCCATTTACTCGTTTGCATCAAATAAATAAAAGCGATTCCAAGAAACGTGGTAAATGTCATTATACAACACCGAACACTGATTGATGTAAACTCGTCCCATTTCCGCGTATATTACTATTTTACTCTCGAAAGAAGAAAATTAAGATTGTTTTTGTACGCCATCGTAGTCTCTTGATATCCGTTCGCCATTCCGTACGTAACACACAGCCGGAGTGATAATCCAAATATGAAACGTGTAAGATGAAAATCACCTGTTTAGTGTTTACTAGATACTAAAACAAACGTACTCCTTAATAATATGTTATTCACTGTGTCGATCCAATACT
Organism: Spisula solida; assembly: GCA_947247005.1. Taxonomy (NCBI): domain Eukaryota; kingdom Metazoa; phylum Mollusca; class Bivalvia; order Venerida; family Mactridae; genus Spisula; species Spisula solida. Next base: position 37,534,909 of record OX365957.1, on the reverse strand, counting down.
TCAAGTCTCATAGCAAAACCACATCCATCCATGCGTATAAATTACAATGTACGTAAAAGGCTTTCAGATACAGTCAGTTGATTTTAGTTTGTATGTTACTTTTACATGTATACCAACAATGTAATATCGAAACATATTAACTATAATAATATATCTTCAGGGGCTTGGCCAGCGATACGTAGGCACACACGCACATGCGTAACATGAATTTGAAACGTAAAGATTATAAATATGACTAAAATGTCCCAAATTTGCACAATCATGAGGACCCCAACTATAACCACCAACTTCAAGACATGAGTGCGTAGCATCAATTTATGTCTGGCTACGCGCCTGATCTTAATTGCTTTGAACATTTCCTTTGGATAAAACATAGGAACCATCATGAGTTGTCTTTGGAGATCAACATTTCTTAAACGAGTCTAGAAAACACAAAAATAAACATAGTAAACGTAGCAAACGTAGTAAACATACTTTGGCTCATCGCAAAAAGAAGGCTCAATTCATAAACAATTATACCTTGGTAATACAATCATTCTAAATACATTTGAAGCATGACGATCAACATTTGAGAGTGAGCAGCCGGCCATTTTAAGGAAGTGTAAGCACTTAAACGAATTACTGCTATAGTTTGATATCTTCTTAGGCTAAATAAATATCTGAAGGTGATTAAAACCATTTGAGATAAGGTAATCAGTCATTTGGAAAATATCGTGGCTGAACTTACACTCTTTTTTAGTCCAATGTCGCGAAAAGTAGTTAACGTGCAATATCCGAGATACGGTATGCCGCGGTGAAAATGTCTATGCGCAGTTCAATCGGCTTTGTGCAAAAACTTTTGAGCGTCGGTGATGTCTCGTTAAAAACGGTCAAAGAATAAAGACTTTATTTAAAGAGGCAATACAGTTGGGTATACCATCCAGTCTTCCCTGTGAGAATAAAATACCTACGGTTGGTTTTAACTTTAAGCTGAAATATTTCGTCTGGCGGTGTTAGCCAAAAGTCACGTCATATACCACGCGGTATGTCCACACTGGCTTGGTATAAATATCAATCGATATTCAAACTATATTCAGTCATTTCCTGACTCGATACATCGTTATCAGAGACGGTGGGTGCAAACCACCACTGTACTTCACATGTTGCGTAATTTGTTGGCGTAATTTGTTTAAAGAATTATTATATTATTGATCGACAATCGACCGATAACTAAACGATAATTGGTTTCATCATTCCATACTCAGTATTAATCAAAAGGACATTCACGTAGACTTTGAGATAATGAAGTAATGAGTAATGTCCTGTCAAGTGCGTGGTCCTCATTGCTGTGTGATAATCACAATGCGTTGATAAGGTCATCTGGTAGACATCGTGTTGATTTGGTTGCTATGTGGTAATCACAATGCGTTGATAAGGTCCTCTGGTAGACGTCGTATTGATTTGGTTGCTTTGTGGAAATCACAATACGTTGATAAGGTCCTCTGTCATACGTCGTGTTGATTTGGTTGATGTGTGTTAATCACAATACGTTGATAAGGTCCTCTGGTAGACGTCGTGTTGATTTGGTTGATGTGTGTTAATCACAATACGTTGATAAGGTCCTCTGTCAGACGTCGTGTTGATTTGGTTGATGTGTGTTAATCACAATACGTTGATAAGGTCCTCTGGTGGACGTCGTGTTGATTTGGTTGATGTGTGGTAATCACAATACGTTAATAAGGTCCTCTGATGGACGTTGTGTTGATTTGGTTGATGTGTGGTAATCACAATACGTTGATAAGGTCCTCTGTCAGACGTCGTGTTGATTTGGTTGATGTGTGTTAATCACAATACGTTGATAAGGTCCTCTGGTGGACGTCGTGTTGATTTGGTTGATGTGTGGTAATCACAATACGTTAATAAGGTCCTCTGATGGACGTTGTGTTGATTTGGTTGATGTGTGGTAATCACAATACGTTGATAAGGTCCTCTGGTAGACGTCGTGTTGATTTGGTTGCTATGTGGTAATCATACTACGTTGATAAGGTCCTCTGGTAGACGTCGTGTTGAATTGGTTGCTATGTGGTAATCATACTACGTTATTAATGTCCTCTGGTAGACGTCATGTTGAATTGGTTGCTATGTGGTAATCATACTACGTTGATAAGGTCCTCTGGTAGACGTCGTGTTGATTTGGTTGCTGTGTGGTAATCACAATACGTTGATAAGGTCCTCTGTCAGACGTCGTGTTGATTTGGTTGATGTGTGGTAATCACAATATATTGATAAGGTCCTCTGGTAGACGTCGTGTTGATTTGGTTGCTGTGTGGTAATCACAATACGTTGATAAGGTCCTCTGTCAGACGTCGTGTTGGTTTAGTTGCTGTGTGGTAATCACAATACATTGATAAGGTCCTCTGGTAGACGTCGTGTTGATTTAGTTGCTGTGTGGTAATCCCAATACGTTGATAAGGTCCTCTGTCAGACGTCGTGTTGATTTAGTTGCTATGTGGTAATCACAATACATTGATAAGGTCCTCTGGTAGACGTCGTGTTGATTTAGTGGCTGTGTGGTAATCACAATACGTTGATAAGGTCCTCTGTCAGACGTCGTGTTGATTTAGTTGCTATGTGGTAATCACAATACATTGATAAGGTCCTCTGGTAGACGTCGTGTTGATTTAGTTGCTGTGTGGTAATCACAATACGTTGATAAGGTCCTCTGTCAGACGTTGTGTTGATTTAGTTGCTATGTGGTAACCACAATACATTGATAAGGTCCTCTGGTAGACGTCGTGTTGATTTGGTTGATGTGTGGTAATCACAATACATTGATAAGGTCCTCTGGACGTCGTGTTGATTTGGTTGATGTGTGGTAATCACAATACATTGATAAGGTCCTCTGGTAGACGTCGTGTTGATTTGGTTGCTGTGTGGTAATCACAATACGTTGGGAGACTCGAACGCAGGTTTCCTTAGGTAGCCCAATGGTTAGGGGAAGTTAAAATATCAAAGAGTGGCTGAACAGCGGAACTGCTGAAATCAGCCATCGAAAATTGGTAACTACCTAACTAACAAAATTAATGTAGTAAACCAGCTATGTCACTTATAATAAACAAATGTACAGTGTACAATAAATGCACACATAAGCCTGTGTTTACTATAAATACATAATGAGGCAGTTTACTTTTTATACATTTTGTATTTCAGATTAACTACCAGGTAGTATTCTTCATTTATTCTGACTTGTGAACAAAACGTCTATAAACCTTGGTATCATATATTCTAATAACCACGTAATGAATGCCTTAACAGGCTTAATATGGACGTGAAGATTTGGTATATATAACAGCCGTCTTCAGCCATTAAGCCTCATATCACTCAAGAGGCAATTATTTAACCATAAAATGGTCTGAGAAAGTGACATTGGGAGACAGCGGTTCTTTCAGTCTGGTCACAAATAGACAATATAATATTCTGAAGATATTATCGCCTGTTTATGCCCACGCATAAATTCGAAGTGCCTAGTCTGGTAGAAATGTCTTGAGTAGTTTAGGAATCATATTTTTTTGATTGATTCTGGTGTATGGATGATGCCAAAAAATAACTCTTAATATGATGAAACGTTCAACATATTCACAAAGGTAGTTAGGATCATGATGAAATGTTTCTAGTTAAGGAGGTCAGAGCTACCTTGTGCGCATGCGCGAAATTTCAAAATCGTATTAGACAAGAACAAACATGAATTTTAGTTTCAATAATCGCAAATAAATGTTGATTAATGACAATAAACATAATAATATTGCAAAAAATATTATTTTTTAACTTTTTATTTTTTGCATGTATAAAAAGTGGGTAGGGAACGGCAAAATTGTTAATTATATGGGTGTACAATATGTCCCTAAAATTGTTCAAATGCATATGCTTATATAACATATATGAAGTAGCCACACTTTAAAACATTTTTAATAAAATTTTACTTTATTACAATATGCAAATTAGGTTAATTTGATGCAAATTTATTAACAATTAGTACTTTTTGATGAATAGCTCACACAGGCTGGTGACCCCTATTTTTTATTTTACTAAACTGGTGTTCTATTTGATACTCAACTTATGTCCAATTTTAAATAATTTTCGATCGTTAGATATTTTTTGACGTTCGTTTGAAAATCACACTTTTTTTGCAAGTGGGTGGGGTAACTATTTATCATGTACACATACTGCATTTGTTCACCAGGCAGCCGAAATTGTAACTAATGTCAATAGGAATGACCATTAAACACAATCAATATCATGCATTGTTTAAAGTGGTTTCATATAATAAAAATCTTAAAATGAACATAATGGTGCCATAAATGCAGGAAAAAGATAAAATGAACAAAATACAATGGTAGTTCATTAGAAAGTCATGCTTCTCGAAAACGAGCCTTGTGACATATCCTTTTAATGATTTCAATGTTGTTCTAGAAGATTTTTCTGTCATTTTAAGATGTTTCAAGGAAAATTCGATCGTTAGATCAAAGGTGCGCGTACCTCCTTAAGGGATCGCGATGTACGATAACGCCCACTTCTGATGTAGAGTTCCTAGGTTATGGATCACTTCTTTATTTCATGTCAATACTCTCTTCTATATAAAGTGGAATTAGTTCCAGACGATGTACTCGATTTCTAAAGCCTTATTCTCATGAATCGGTATATATATGTATTTAGTTGTGAACGTTTTTAAGTAATGTTATGGCGCACCAAATTTTTATGTCGCGTACTTTGTTTCAATGTGTTCTTTCGATGAAGAGAAAGACAGGCCACGTTTTAAAGTTCACTGTTCACTAATTATATAAGATTGCTGTCGTTGAAGTATTGGCTAATGATCTGAAATGTTTAATTGAAGGGATATGTTGTATAGTCTTCTAACGAGACATAACACAACATTAGTGACTGTGTTAGTAAGTATTATATGTATATACAGTGCAATCTCCCTCGTTATATTCTCAGATTGTAGATACTTTTATTATATTTTCATCGGGCTGTACGCCGTATATTCAGTTATATTTAACAGCCACTGTATACCTTACCAGTTTCTATGTATATAGCCGACGAACAACTAAAATCTACCTGGTTAGGTAACTGATTGACCAGACTCTTCCACGCGTTTATACTACGAATTAACGGATTTCCGTGGAACAGACTAATGATTGACACGCGTAATAAACGTTAAAGGTGCTGCCTCACAGATTGGGCTAAAAAATTATATCGTGATTTTCCAACCTTACCAAGTATTGATGTAATAAAAAGCCACTGACGGTTGCTTTATGAAAGATTTGGTGCAAATTAGCAATTTTAACCACTCTCCATATCGCCCATTCAGTATTTTTTTCTTGAAAAAAACCCGCTAAGTTTCCTTCCAACATGCTTTGTGAATTATGTTATTCGCGATCGAACTATAACATCAACACACTACTGTGTAAACATCAGTGAGGTATTTGGTTTGTTTTCCGATTCATTTTCATCAAATGCGAACAAGTATTAATACCCTATAGAATTTTTTATGTAAAAATACTAAATAACTACAAAATGCCGAAGTTCCTCAAGTTATTTTAAATGTCAGTGTGGTTGTTTATTTGATATACAGGCAACAATACCAAAATTACGCGAATATTTGACAATTTTATTTTATTTTTGCAATACACCAATATGTGAGGCAGTCCCTTTAAAATCTAAAAATCAACGAGGATAAAATGTGTCTCTCAAAGAAAACACGTAATATTCTTTACGTGTCTCGACAAACGATTTAGTTGTCTTACATTATAGTATATCGATGGCTGTATTAAAAGCTATCCTAATACCGTCTTACCGAGTAATTGACGTGACATATAACACGAACTGAATGCTTTAAGTGTTTATACTGACATCTATAGGATCCCTAACTATAATTCTATTGGCCTATATTATGTAAATGTCAACTACCACCATACTTACTTACTTACTTATCCTCTTCGATCCGGATCGGATCGTTAGGTCGCCACAAGATTTCTCCATTCAGCCATGTTCTTTGCCTTTGTTTCCGTCTCTCCCCTGGATAGTCCTATCTCTCTACGAAGAAGAGGGAAATGAAGCTGAACAGCTGCAGAGCACGACAACTTACAATGACAAACTTTTGATTATGTCAGTCAAACATAACCGCATCATGAGGCAAGAACGAATGACAAGGGTGACCACTCACTACGCCTCACAATATACCCAGCAGAAACAGTATTTGCCATGCATTATTGAACAAAATGAAGTAGCCTTAAGCTGTTTTTCAAAGAAACAAAGGCGCAAATATAAAAAAGACAGTGTAACAAACAGGATTTATGACAACAATATTGTATTCTCCTATTTTAACTATAAAGTTTACAAAACATACATAAAAGAAGAGCAACTATAGGACTTCTGTCTTGGTACGGTAGAAATGTCGAAAGGGGCTTAAGCGTAACCTAATACTTACCACACAGATAACCATATGTTACAGGAAAGTGGAAATAAAAGTTTCCCGCCATGTAATAAGGCGGCGCACTGAGCTGGACAATATTCAACAAAGAGCTAAGTGAATGGAGTAAGAGCCTTCAGAACATAACATTCAACATCACAGCCTGATAAAAGACTAATCCGTTTGACTATAGATTTGTAAGTTTTCCGAAATTGCATAATTTCGTTACGCGACGCGGTGTTTAGTTTAGTAAGAACAGTTTACGCATTTACGCAAATATATAAGATGTTCGATTAGTAACATGTCCGAGTAGTATGTCAATATCTTCTATAAAGAGGTGTGAGATAGGTGACGTATTATTTTCAGCACAACTGGTAGTAAATGAGAGATGTTTCAGCATTTAACTAATGCTAGAAAGAACATTGCTCGTAATGATGTGGTTTAAATTGCTTCAATTTGCTATCGGCACGTAGGATCTCACCATGGATGCTTTAAGGATCTCAATTTTTGACAAATTAACATAATTATCGATTATCAAATAACCGATTGAGGTGGGTAAAGAATTAGGAAATTAAGCTACGTGATGCCTTGTTTGCAGTGACGTTGCTACGAGGTTGTCAGTAAAAGTGACCTGTCGCTAATTGATCTTCGTTTGTTTTCGCTTTTGTACCGTAAACATGTTTAGATTAGTTTAAATAACAACTGTGATTGGACACCGGATTAAGCACGGATATTCAAGGATTCCATGTTTAATGTGCTAAGCTATAATGTTATGTCGTCCAATGTATTATCAATTTGCATACATGGTCTTAAGATATATTTATAAGGACATTGTAATGTCAACTCGTACTATGAGACGGTTTTGCAAACCAATAAAAACTATATACATGTATATGACAAAAATAAATAAACATGTTGCAGCCAAATTAATGAATGTATATTTGTTGATTTTGGTTTAAGATCGAGATTTATTTTACAGAGTGATGACAGAAATCTATCTTTTCTCGAGCGGCGAAGCCACGATTGAAAGTATAATTTTCTGATCAGCGATAAGCATATTATAAAAGCACTTTTTCAACAATGTCTTGAACTATCATTATTGCTTCATTGCTCCTGTCGTCTGCTTATGTCATTCGGATGTTACCTTACATGCCAGGAGTACATTCCTGTATGTCATTTGGATGTTACCTTACATGTCAGGAGTACATTCCTGTATGTTATTCGGATGTTACCTTACATGTCAGGAGTACATTCCCGTATGTTATTCGGATGTTACCTTACATGTCAGGAGTACATTCCCGTATGTCATACGGATGTTACCTTACATGTCAGGAGTACATTCCCGCATTCCCGTATGTCATTCGGGTGTTACCTTACATGTCAGGAGTACATTCCCGCATTCCCATATGTCATTCGGATGTTACCTTACATGTCAGGAGTACATACCTGTATGTCATTCGGATTATACCTTACATGTCAGGAGTACATTCCTGTATGTTATTCGGATGTTACCTTACATGCCAGGAGTACATTCCTGTATGTTATTCGGATGTTACCTTACATGTCAGGATTACATTCCTGTATGTTATTCGGATGTTACTAACACTAAAATATTTTTGCCTAAAATAATTTCAAATGAAAACCTGCTTAATTAATGCCATCAAGGAGACATGGCCACCATAATACTGTACAGAAGGAGGTGGAAATGGCTGGGGCACGTCATAAGAAAAGAGAACAACTCAATCCTAAAGTAGTCTTACATTGGACACCTGAAGGCATAAGGAAACATGGAAGACCAAAAATGACACGAAGGCGCACCGTGGAACTTGAAGTGAAAAGTATGGGACAGTCGTGGGGAACAGTGGAGAAGCTAGTGAAAGACAGACTCCGGTGGAGGTCCTTTATTGCCGCCCTACATACCAGAAGGTATAACGGACAGTAAGTTTATACTAATTTATTTAAGGTTGATTGTGAAACAAGTTATTCTAACTTCTATTTATATACACCTCATTCCTGATGTTATCCGCCGCTACGAGTGTATGAGGACAGTAAGTAAGTAACGATAATTTGATCTCACCTATAATTGGATTACAAAGTTCACGTATTACACTGTGATACAAATGCTATGTTATGGGAGGAAGGACACATAACGCCATCAAAGACATAACATACAGAAACATCACACTTGTTGTATAATGTAAAATCACATATTTTCGTGGGTATTAAATTTCGTGGATTTTTAATTTAAATGTATTTTCGAGGGGTCGAATATTCGTGGATTACAAAACATAGAAGGGTAAACCCATGTTCTGTTTTTGGTAGGTCGATTAATCGTGTGCATTAAATTTCGTGGTCAAGTTTTACAACGAAATCAACGAAAATACCCCCGTCGAAAAATTATGAGTTTACAGTAGTCATTATGGAATTTGAGAGAATTGTTATAACCGAATCACTTACCACACATGACAACAGATTGCTTTCTGACAGTTTGACGGCTTTGTACAAGTGTAACAATCAATCATATAGCGGCAATATTGACCAATATTACCATATTGAACCCTATACTTTGACAATTTGTTATCATACTGAAATAACATTATCAGGCCTTTGTTCAGCATTTCTATGTGAGCGAAGAATATTGCACTTTTAACACTCAGCATTTTCAGAAAGCATTTGACAACGTATTTCCACTTTGTTTTACGTAGTAAACTGCGACAAGTTTACCTAGCCATTGTTTCAAGAATTCATTATCAAACAGTGCTAGTTGTTCTTCAGGAAGCTAGTGACAACTTCCCCCTGCGTTAAAAGCTATTGTCACGAAATAACATGAGAATATAACCGTGTTATTAGATCTAGTTGTCTACCAGTAATAAGGCTCATCCTCCACACAGCTGACAACTTCTCCACATGTGTGTGACGTCAAGACTGTGGTCATTATCACGGTAGAACATAGCCTGGCCAGTGGCCAACCAGGTACTCGAGCCCAGTGCGATGGGATGGCACAGCGTACACTGTTGAGGCAATGGAAACAAAAAGTACCGATCTCCCAGTCTGAGCAGAGAATGTTACATAATTATTACTAACATTATGCTAGAAAAAGATTACAAATCCGCATGTACACATATATAACAGAATTAAACTATTGTGTGTAACGTTTAGAGCGCACTTCCAAGAGACCCAATTTAAAATTCTGGTTAAAGAATGATTACACGTTTGAACGGGGCTGAGATCTGGAGTATTGGTCATATGCGAAACAAATGATTATAATTATATAATTACAATCGTGAATAGTTTACAATAGAATGAGTGTTTGCTCAGGGCATTTACCTGCACAACAGGTGCTCCTAGATTGTCGTTGTTCAAACAGCAATGTGCGTATCAATACAGTATCTTTATTTAGATAATAACTGCATTAACGTCATAAATAAAAAATCTCCCGATCGACTTTGTGGATTGTATTGTATTTAAGTATTGATCCCGGGAATCTTGCTCAGAGGTGATTTGTAGAAGTTTCTGTTTGCTGCCTCGGTAAAGTGGCATTGGATTTTATTTCGGGATAGACCAGTGAACGAGATGTAATATTATTGTAGGTTTTAATGGTGAACGTTCATTTTGTTTCAAATCCAGGTGTTATGTACCTGAGATATATAGATCTATATGACATGCATGGAGTTATAGGAAAGCTAACGGTCATTCAAATGTAATGGACTTAATAAAAGTGCTGGTACAAAAACTTTAACTGACAAGGTGAATAAAATGCGTTGAACTTAGATTTATATAATAAAAAGATCTATACTTTACCGCTTTTCGATCATTCTGTTCATATTCATATTAACAAAAAAATATATTGGGCATAGCCATAACATTCATATATACATGTATATGCAATTTCAAAGAATGAGCTACTTAATATATAAACCTACGCGTAGGTCGAAAAACGATACTTGTATTATGATTAAAAGACTGATTTTTTAAACAAATACAGTGTTTGTTATTTTTTGTCTAGTAGTAATGCGACATTTTCATTACAGTTTATACTAATTTATTTAAGGTCGATTCTAAAACAAGTTTTTCCAACTTACATTAATCACTCTCGACACCTAATTTCTGATGTTATTCATCGACAATGGGGTATGAGAGAAAAAAGCCAATTATTTTCCTTTTAAGCTGAGCGTCTAGCAAGGGAATTCTTGGTACCGTTTTTATTTCGCCTTTGGTATGACCTCCCGCAATTGAAACGGACGCTCTACCACTTGGCTACCGGGGAGGCGGTTAATATAATTATAAACCTTCGAATGTGCCGGAAAACGATATTTGTATCATCCATGATATAAAAACCGGATTTTTTCAAACAAATACAGTGTTTGTTAGTTTTTGTCTAGTAATAATGCGACATAGAAAGATACATGCATGTTACCTTGTCACTACAACAGTTATAATTACGCATGGTATACATGTAGTCAAAGTGATCACAAAAATGGATTACTTTAATTTGTCTTTTTATTTTATTCCATGAAAAAAATTATGAATAATTCCAATATATGAAAATGATAAAACAAGTGAGCCATACATATTGTTAACATTTGTTAGGATTTCCGTTATACGTTTACCACGATTGGGTTATATTTGTTAATGTGTATACATAGTATTATGTATACTCATGTGTCGTATTTACGATTTGAGTTCTGTTCTGTTCTGTTCTGTTCGATTTGGTTCTGTTCGGTTCTGTTCGGTTCTGTACTATTGGGCAGGTTGAAACTTTAAACTGAGATTTATTTATTTAGAAAATATTTCAACTTCAACAATAGTACATGTACAAACATTATATGGGTTACAGGCATAGTTTGGAAAACAAGTTCAACAAATAATAATCATAAAAACACGATAGTGACAGTTGAATTGATTATATATTTCTCCTAGACGAAAACAAGTTGTTACGTGTTGGAGTGTCTTAATACAAGTGTGCATGTTATGCGACATCAAAAGGGCGCTGAAAACAAGAAAAAAATCATGAAATGAATTCCACAAATTTCGTAGTCAATATTTAATTACTTTGGGCACGAAGCGCAAACTGTTCCCATTACATGTGTAGCCTATGCATTCTGTCAGGAAATCGGTCATTTCTACAAAAAAAATAGGAAAAGGCCACGAATTAATGGCAGCATTTTGTTGACAGTTGAGCTGTTTATCAATACGCACGGGATGTGGAATGGCAGACAGATGGAATCAAAATCAAAGACAGCTCGTCTATCTAACTTCCACAATGCACTGACGTACAACGTTATTATGGTTTCAAATATTTCAATTATACTTAATACTGATATATTGATCCGAATCTAGACGATATTGGGAATATGAGGAATGAGTTGAGATATCTGAGGCATGTTATGTTCATTATGTTCTTGTAACCTGGGACTTCTTTAGATTTGTTTCATTTGTAACTTTTGACGTGTTGAACTAGGAGTGTAGGTGTACGCATTGTCTGAACAGGTATACAGCGAATATAGTATTTGAGTTTAGCATTGAAATTATAGCTGTCTGTATTAGCCGTTATAATTTGTTTTACACCGTTATAGTGGACTGTGTCACTGTATTCTAACCCCGACTGGACTATAGTTGTTGCATGATTTAAAATTAACAGAAAATGTAGTTCAAACTTTGAAAATCGATCATGGCTATCTGGAGAAGTTGTTAAAATAGCTGTTACAATTTAAGTTCTTCAAATAATCTGAACGGAATATTACAATTTGAGATCGATTAAGGTGGATCGATTCATAAACAGAACAACCGCAATAAGTACATTTTGTATTTATAACGTTTAAACTATTTTCAGAATTGCTACCGAGAATGGAAACAACGTCTTGTTCGATATTTGCGGAGGTTTTGTGAGCTCACGTGGACGTAGACGACTGCAAGTCTCCAAGCAGACATAGATCAGCTGCTTCTAATTACAGGATTTATTTGTACAGAATTATGAAGAATACAATTCACATTTATCCGGAGTATTTCACATTGATTGTCAGTGGAATTACGTAATAAGAATTAAACAGGATACCGTCATAATTTGTGGCACAAAGTTCGTCACGTGATTGATTTAAGATAGAATTATTGGTATAGGGGCTCATTTAATGAATTTCTTAACGATATCACACTCTTTTACTGTACGTTGTCGATAAAGCAGAATAATACAGATGGAATAAGTGTAATAAAGAACTAGGTACTCTTTGGGCACTAACGTGCACTGAACATGTTCTAAATATTGTGGAAATAATGAACATTTTCGACACACAAATAAATACATGCTATATAAATAAAAGTAATCACCGGTGATCATGTGTTATTGCTAGCTAGTGGTATTTGTACAATTCTGATAACAGTGTGTTGAAGTTCGTATACTTTTTCGATGGGGCGCAAACACATCACAGAAATGCGGACATCATACATATAATTGTATGTACACAATACTACGTGTTACTAAGGACGCTGCACAAAGTGATTTTGAATACCAACGCATTTTAGTGCGTATATTTTCGGTATGTCGCAAACAATTTACGGTATATATTTTATTCAAGAAAATGCATTCAACTCATGTGTATCAATGTGTCCATAAATGTATGTTTGTACTATGAATGGTACCACTGAGGCGGTAACAACGTCGTCGGTTACTTATAACATTGCGTTGTCGGTGTTTAGTGTCGTTGCTCCCGTGATATTTATCCTGGTTATTTTTATGTTGTTGATGTTTTTTGTTGCTAGAATTTTGAAATAACAATGATATGTATATAACGTGATGTGGTATATAGCCTTACTGACACACATGCGTAGTTACATATAATTGTTTGCCCGATGTTATTGTGTAACTTACAGTGTGTTAGAAGTCACCTGTTTTAAAGGTGGTCAACCGGTCTCACGACGTAAAAACAATAATACTGAATGACTTATTGGGAGACTATACAATTCGACTTGTATGACTTATTGCAAGCAAAAGCACACGTAACATCCGATCAATGAATGACTTTTTGGGAAACTATACAATTCGACATGTATAACTTATTGCAAGCAAAAACACCTGTAACTTCCGGTCACTGTATGACTCATTGTGAGCCTATACAATTCAACGTGCATGACTAAATTGCGATTAGATCTACCAGAAGTTGACTCGTTTATACGCTGTGGGTCGTACTGCCCAACAACTGTGTTAGTGGTTACCTGTATTACTGTCCAAAAAACTGTGTTAGTGGTCTCTCGAATACTGTCAACTCTGTGTTAGTGGTAAAATAGGGAGTAAATCAGCCACCTGTTTTATATCTCAAACGGTTATTTTTATATTGAAATATACCCGCAAACAAATAGCCACCGATGTATACATGTATAGTAATATATTGTACGAATTTGTTGATTAATACTGTTCTGGTCACTTCTTCGTGAAGCAGCTGTCTAATATGTATTATTGTTATTCCCAATCAATATAATATGATGATACTTGATATCTATAAAACAGAGAAATGTTCAAATATAGTCCGTCGATGATAACATTAACCTTTGTTTACAAATAAAAATCAAATGCATTTTCTATGTCCATTTTTGTTCAAACTTGTGCATAATCACTTTTAATGCATATAATATTCTAATTTAGATCGCTAACAAGCAGCCAGTCGACCGCCCAGAGTTTATATTATCAATGTTTGTTTACTGATAAGGCTAGAGTTATCTCCGGCGAGCTATGTAAATCGATTACTCAGGTCAGTCACTTGTTTACTCTGACATCAAATAGCTTAAATTTTGTAAATACGTAATGAAAGATGAACTGCTTGAACTCCTTTTGAATCACCGTAACAGTAAATACTATGACTTCAAAAGGAAACTACATGTACATGTATAATGAAGCGATACTCATAGAAATCCTCACAATATTGTAAATAGTGACAATTAAAAAGATTGGAATAAAATGTCGACCCACTATGTGTACAGTGTTTCTACAGCATGTCTCTCAAATATCATGGATAAGTTGTTGTTGTAGCATTTTATATGCTTTCTATTGTTAAACCATATTGTTGTTATATGTTGTTGCATCAAATAAAGATATGAAGAGAGTTGTAATGTTTGCTGTATACTGCTAGTCACATATCGCATTAAAATCAGACCCTAACATTTGCTCCATTCCTTTACGTTGTTCACTACACTCAGTAAGAGGTCCTTTGATGGCCTCTCTGGTGCACAATGACGTCACGTAGCCTCAACAGTCTTTCATCGCATTTTCAGATTTGTGAAAGCAGCTATTTGATCGGATGACGTAAAGTTCACATCGAAATGACCCCATATGGAGTGCCGTGAGATCCTAAATCAGCGTAAAGTAGTGGAGTGTAGTAAAGGGCTGATTAATAAGGGTCACATTCGAAGGTTATTTAGAAAGTTCTAATACACAAACGCTGTGAAACATTATCATCACTTGAACAAGAATGAATACATTTACAAATATTTTAATAATGTAATTCTCCAGGAAAACCGAGCTTAGTGACACTTTTATGAAAATCATGATAATTTGGCGATAGGCAAGACAAGCCCGGTTTTCCCGGAGAAAGACTCATATGTATTATTAAAGATTAAACTACTTATGTAAACCTTCGCATCTGTTGAAAAGTTATACTTACAGTGTTAAACAAAAAATTGTTCTAACGAACACAGTCTTTTATTAGGGCTCCGCAAAATATTTTGCGGTACCCTATATAGTAATTACCCTGTCTGTCCGTCCGTACACATGTTTCATGTTTGTTTCTTGATTACTTGAAAACAATAACATGTATCAACTTCAAACTTTAAACATAAGCTCACAACAACATTATGCTATTTCAAAGCAAGTAACATTACTGTAGCGCAAATATTAAAAGAGTTATGGCCCTTTGTTAAATTCTGATTTCCTCATTTTTTTGCTTATTAACTTGCAAACCATTGAAGGTATCTACTTTAACTATTTAAAACAACAACAACATTACACTATTTTATGACAAATCACAATACAAATGTACTCTTACATTAATATTGGAAGAATTGTGATTTATGGCCCTTCCCCATTCAAATTTTCATAATTTTTAATGTTTCTTTCTTCCGAAAGTCACTACCATAATACATAATTAGGTAAATTTTGCTATATTCATTAACAATGGTAATACTCATATATCTGTTATAAAGGGCAACAACTCTAGCTTTCATAAAAATATGATGAATGCCCCTTTTTCGGCTTCAAAACTTCAACATAGGCCATCGTTCAAAAACGGTAACAAGATATTCAAATGAAACTTGCTATACTTATTGACAATGAAAATAAGCACATGAGGAGCAAAAACAACAACAATATGCACATTAGTAGCAAAGGGCAACAACTCTAGCTTTAATAAATTCCAACTTATTCTCCTAAACCAAAGACCTCTTTGCCTAAACACATCAACAATATGCACATTAGTAGCAAAGGGCAACAACTCTAGCTTTAATAAATTCCAACTTATTCTCCTAAACCAAAGACCTCTTTGCCTAAACACATCAACAATATGCACATTAGTAGCAAAGGGCAACAACTCTAGCTTTAATAAATTCCAACTTATTCTCCTAAACCAAAGACCTCTTTGCCTAAACACATCAACAATATGCACATTAGTAGCAAAGGGCAACAACTCTAGCTTTAATAAATTCCAACTTATTCTCCTAAACCAAAGACCTCTTTGCCTAAACACATCAACAATATGCACATTTGTAGCAAAGGGCAACAACTCTAGCTTTAATAAATTCCAACTTATTCTCCTAAACACAAACACATCAACAATATGCACATTTGTAGCAAAGGGCAACACCTCTAGCTTTAATAAATTCAAACTTATTCTCCTAAACACAAACACATCAACAATATGCACATTTGTAGCAAAGGGCAACACCTCTAGCTTAAATAAATTCCAACTTATTCTCCTAAACACAAACACATCAACAATATGCACATTTGTAGCAAAGGGCAACAACTCTAGCTTTAATAAATTCCAACTTATTCTCCTAAACACAAACACATCAACAATAGGCACATTTGTAGCAAAGGGCAACAACTCTAGTTTTAATAAATTCCAACTTATTCTCCTAAACACAAACACATCAACAATATGCACATTAGTAGCAAAGGGCAACAACTCTAGCTTTAATAAATTCCAATTTATTCTCCTAAATACAAACACATCAACAATATGCACATTTGTAGCAAAGGGCAACAACTCTAACTTTAATGAATTCCAACTTATTCTCCTAAATACAAACACATCAACAATAAGCATATTTGTAGCAAAGGGCAACAACTCTAGCTTGAATAAATTCCAATTTATTCTCCTAAACACAAACACATCAACAATAAGCACATGTGTAGCAAAGGGCAACAACTCTAGCTTAATAAATTTCAACTTATTCTCCTAAACACAAACACATCAACAATATGCACATTTGTAGCAAAGGGCAACAACTCTCGCTTTAATAAAGTCCAACTTATTCTCCTAAACACAAACACATCAACAATAGGCACATTTGTAGCAAAGGGCAACAACGCTACACATCAACAATAAGCATATTTGTAGCAAAGGGCAACAACTCTAGCTTTAATAAATTCCAATTTATTCTCCTAAACACAAACACATCAACAATAAGCACATTTGTAGCAAAGGACAACAACTCTAGCTTTTATAAATTCCAACTTATTCTCCTAAACACAAACACATCAACAATATGCACATTTGTAGCAAAAGGCAAAAACTCTAGCTTTAATAAATTTCAAAATTTCGACTTATTCTCCTAAACACAAGGCATATTTGTAGCAAGGGGCAACAACTCTAGCTTTAATAAATTTCAACTAATTCTTCTTAACACTTGAACAACATATTAATGTTGTTCTGTTGCGTAAATTGTATCTTGGGCAATCAATATTGACTCAATCAGGGTGATGTAAAACAGGGCATTGTGAATGAAACTTACATCAATTATTAAACTGAATCAAACGAGCAAAGTTAGTCCTAACATTATAAAAGTCAAAGTTCATCTTGGTTTCTATAATGGAAATTAAACTTGTGCTTGTCAAACAACTTCGATTTTATTTTAGAAGGAACTGAATAACTTTATTTTAGGCATCAAATAGTAGTAACCAAATCACGAGTGTGTAGCACGAGTGATTTAATGTACGCATCCGAACAAGTGACAGTGCTTTATTACAGATAAAACACAGGAACATATTCATTATTTCGATTCTAACATACTAGTAGTCAATATTCCGCCTTTGCCAACATCTCAAAACATACTAACCAGCACTATTTTCGTCCTCGGAAGGTCATTTTACTCAGATGAGACATTATATACATACATACCGGTATATATTTTTAACAAAACACAGAATGACATGGTATTTGTTTGGGGTAGGCATTGCAAATAACTTGCTCTAAATAATTTAAGGACTTGCGATAAAATGCTCGCCGTGTTTTAGGATGGTTTGCAATTTTCAGTTGATCTACTAGTAGTCAATATTCCGCCTTTGCCAACAAATCAAAACATACTTACCAGCACTATTTTCGTCCTCGGAAGGTTTGTTTGCAGTTTGAAGTTATTCAGCTGTAGCTGTGCTTTATCGGGAGTTCGTACACACCGTGGTTTCCTTTGTGTTTATTTAGTTGAAACCGCTGGTTGTGGTAGAATAGGTAATATTGCACCACGGCGGGTTAGATCTTGTTGTATTATCATTGAAAGAGTTCTTATAAAAGACGGATAGTTTAGCCAATGGGGTAAAGAAATAAGTAATCATTTTACTCAGATGAGACATTATATACATACATACCGGTATATATTTTTAACAAAATACAGAATGACATGGTATTAAAAATTTTGTTTGGGGTAGGCATTGCAAATAACTTGCCCTAAATAATTTAAGGACTTGCGATAAAATGCTCGCCGTATTTTAGGATGGTTTGCAATTTTCAGTTGATCTACGAGCCGTAAGCCGGAGTGCTGATAGTGTGTTAAATGTTTTAAATATGCATTTTGAGTGAAATTATTCTGGGCAGTTATTATTAATTTGAATATAAATACTGCCTTTTTATAACAAATCATGTCCGAAAATTCCTTAATTTAATTCTTGCGATATAATCTAAGACCAGTTTCTAACAGTACCTGCAGTGTCCACATATTACAAAGCAGTAGTCACAATGGTGGTAATATACCGGTACTAGGGAAGTTCAAAAATAATGTAGACTTTGGAATTTCCCGATGTCACAAGATGTCTCAATACTCCACGAAGCTTCACCGATACAGCAGCACCCAATTGTATAAACGCTGGTTAAATTTTAACCGCGGTTAAAGTTACCAAAATGGTTAAAAGTCTGGTTAAATCGTAGAAACCGATTGTATAAAAATCTGGTTAGTTCTAACCATGGTTAAAAATGTGGTTAAAAGTTACCCACCTCCCTTAGCTGGGTTACGGTTAACCAACACTTTAACCAGATTCGAGGAAAACAAAATGGCTGCCATAATCGCCCGCTTCGAATGCAATTTACGCATTTTCAACTAATAAACGATGGTTCGAATGGTTTTGGGACGACTTATTAGCCTACAGTAGGGTTACAAAGTATAACGGGCGGCCATCGCTTAAATTGTGTGAAGGTTAATCAACATCAAGAAAATCCAATAAAATGTCTTCGTGGACCCAGGCCATGTTGACCCAGGTAAATGCTTGTTTGACTCATTTTCTAAGAATATATGTTATACGTTTATTGTTCCATTTGGTAACTGTATCTTTAATTAATGTGTTGAAAACTATTTTCTGACATTTCAAGGGAGAATACTCCAAAAATAAACAATAACAATACGTCGAATTTTGGCGATTTATTTCATTGTGCCATACCAAACTCCAGTAATTAAATACTTAAATATGCATTGTTTTTATTTAAATAACTGATATAAACGTCATATAGGCCTATCTCTACGTTTCACTTGATTTCTTCTTATGTAAAAACGCTGCATCATGAATGTATGCCAGTAGGCCTACCCCACCCACTTATTTTGTGTTGGTCCTTCATATGTGAGTTATCTACGGTCTACCATTTAATACTAGGCCTATATCTACATAGCCTGGCACAATCAGTCATGTCTCTTTTAGAGGGTACCTTACTCTGAAAGATACAGCTGTAGGTCTACATGGATGTGCATGGTACTGAGCTAAGCCTACGGAAACCTGTTCGTGCCATGTCACATGAAATGTCAGTCGTCCACAAACGTACACTACTGCAGGCATCTTGATAAACATTGCGACTGTGAAACAAGACGCAACAGTGAGTGACGACAATGTTCCCGAACTGTACAGTGTCAGAAAAATGCGTAGCTGGACCGGGTCTCAAACCCAGGACCCTTAACTTACAGGGCAAATGTTCTACCGAACGAGCTACAATTAACTGACCGCATACACACGCTTCTCCTCTGTACAAGTTATTAAATGATTAAATCCTATAAACACTACAACATGATATTCGTCGAAATGTCTTGTTGTCACTTTGCATTGAGTTGCCAATTTTGGCATGTCAAATATGTGTACATTGTATCGTCTTGATCACTTTTCATCATATGATGTGTCGTGTCATGTCGTTAAAATGCTGGTATAATGATGGTGTCCACCATTGCGACAAAACGATACATGTACACAGTCCTAATATTGTTAAGCATAACTCTGACACTCTTTTTATTACATCTAGAACTTTGAGCAGAAAGAACTAACTACATGTATACCAAGTGGTATAATATTGGAAGAAAGAAGAGAACATAGACCTACTGTCTTTTACTGGTAGAATGATGTGTGTGGTGTTATGTATAACCATGGAAAAGAATTGATCAACTTACATCTTTACACTCAAAACAAGATTATGGATAAAATGGTAATAAATATTTCTAGTACCCAGTACATGTCCTTTTCCACATTAACATAAATGTATATAATTATATATTATATAAAATGCAAATGTACAACCTCTCAGAGCAGCCCACCGTAAAGCAACATTTGAACAACCTCTATAATAACACCTTTAAAATTTCCTCAAGCTGATACTTACTCTACATTTAACCTCTGCAGAGCAACAACCTTTGTACAAGGGTCAATATTTGCAGTTCTCAAAGTGTGTTGGTCTATAGAGGTGTACTATAGTTGTAAATGCAAACATGTTTAAAATATAGAAAAACATAGAAATCTAGTTAAATTGTATGACATGTAATATTTTGCCATTTCTAGCTGTCTGCTGAGCATTGAATGATTCATTATTAATTTGATACAATACATGTAGGCCTACAATTATTTTTCAAAACCGTAGCATGTTTATTCAAATAAAGTGCATTCTGCAATAATTGTAGGCTACATGTCAAATTCAACATTTTTGGTTTTATTTATCAATGTGTAGAAATTGTGAATTGTTTTATGCATATTTCAGGTAGTATATGACCTGCTGGTGCACTGGAAACAGTAGACCTTGAATCCAATAGAACACACCGCATATAAACTAAATCATTGTGCGACTTATTGGGATACTATACACTTCAACTTGTATGACTTATTGTGATTGAAACATCCGGTGATTTCGTATCAATCTACGACTTATTGCAAGACTATACAATTCAATGTGTATTCCTTATTGCGATAACCGGAAGATGACTCATTTATACACTGTGGAACATACAATTATAGTGTCCTGAAGAAGCAAGTTGACCATTCAGAGAACACTGGATACAGGATAGAAAGTCAGAGATTCCTGAAGACATTCTCTATAAATAATGCTGTCCAAAAGCCTAAAACATTCACATTCCCCCTTACACAAATATACATTGAATCATTTGTTAGGAATGACCACCTGCCAAGAAAGACCACCATTATAAAACATGTCTTTAATAATAAAGACCAAACATTTCTCTCACATAAGAAAATTTAAATAGATACTTTACCTGTCACAAAAGACCCATGGATGGTCTTCATAAATGTACATGTATTTGATTGTTAAAAGCAGCTTTTGATTGTAATTTCAAACGCCATCTGTTTAAAGTGGATTTATTGTTTGTTTCTACAAGTTATTTTATAAAAGTCTAACATCCTCTTTGTGTATATATTACAGTACAATTTGCATAATACATTGCACATGTATTGAATTTATCCTCATAATTATCATGTACACATTAAATACACAGTCATAATACCATTTATTCATTTCAAAGTTATCTAGCTACTGTGATTAACATATTTTTTCAATGATACTCTTTGTTGAGGATAATTTTCAAATTGTATCCTAACAGTGAACTCTCATCTTTAATCCAATCTCATAATTAATAGTTTGTTCTAACCCCTATATCAAGATCAACTCAATAATGAGACCATATTTCAAGGCTGGTATGACTATTGTATAACACAAACTTAATTTCATATGAAGACATTCATGACTAAAGTAGAATTATGTTAAACGTCTTTATATATATTATTGTTAAGATTTTATTAAATAATTGCTTAAATATGTTTTTTCCTTGAAAAGGGGGTATTGGAATATAATTTTAGGTTTTGATGTGGATTAATTTCCTTTATTTCATAGAAAATAATGGTCAAGAAGTATATATTATATATAAATACTGTGTTTCTTGCATACATGTATTTTCAAACATAAAATGTATTACTTGGGTGAAATTAAACTGACATCACTAGAATACTGATTCCAGCAAATGACTGGTTTTAGCATGTCCACCCAATGAACTCACTGGTTTAAGCAATCAATATGCCTACGCAACTGTCAGGTTTTGTATCATGAACCGACATGTTAAACCGTTCAATAGGTTGACTTAAGCAACTGACTGGTTATGTATCATGAACCGACATGTTTAACTGTTCAATATGTTGACTTAAGCAACTGACTGGTTATGTATCATGAACCGACTGGTTAAACTGTTCAATATGCGTACTCAAGCATGTGACTGGTTATGATTCATGAACCGACTGGTTCAATATGTTGAATAAAGCAACTGACTGGTTATGTATCATGAACTGACTGGTTAAACCGTTCAATATGTTGAATAAAGCAACTGACTGGTTATGTATCATGAACCGACTGGTTAAACTGTTCAATATGTGTACTCACACAAGTGACTGGTTATGATTCATGAACCGACTGGTTCAATATGTTGAATAAAGCAACTGACTTGTTATGAATTAACTGGTTTAATATCATGAACCGATCGGTTTAATATGCCAACTCAAGCAACTGACTGGCTTTAATAGTTTGCAACTCGAGCAACTGATTGGCTTTTTTATGTGGGCTCAATTGTCGGACGGGTCTAGTATGATGAAACAACTGGTTTAATGTGTTATTTTCAGCAACTGACTGGTTAAGATTGCAGGCTCAAGCTCCCAAATGGTTTAAAATGTCGATTGGATAAATTGACTGCAATATACAGACTGGTTGTATTTGGCAAATCAATCAACTGACGGGGTTTGTATGTCGACTCAATCAAATGACTGGTTTCGTATGTCAACTCAACTGACTGGTTTCTTATGTCAACTACATGAATTGACTGGCTTAGTATGATGATGTTATGTTTCATATGTGCAATTTCAAACATCACTCATTGTTAAATGCCATATGTATGTGTTATATATTCCTTGTGTATAGGTCTTTGACCGGTTTTGTGCAATAAACTTTGAAACTTTCAAGTCACTGCTTTATTTTGCTGACTCAAGCGATCGACTGATATAGTACAGTGCTTGAGCAACTGACTGGCTTAGTATGTTGGTTTAATGAACAGGGCCGGTATTTATAAAGCATCTTAGTAGAAAACTAATAATTTCTTAAAGTCTTAAAATTTCTTTAAGTGTATCAGCTAAATAGTACTATCAATGATATTAACTGCTTACATTGTTTTTCTGCATTATGTATAGTCCGTTTAATCAGGTCTGTCACTTGTATCATAACATTGTATTTTTATTGTTTTAAACGTTTTGATCGGAGAAACGGGCAGTGCAAACCAATACCATATTCATAAAGCCACATACTAATACACAAAATATCTATTAAAATAAGACATTAATGAGCGAAATTTCAATGTTTATGTACATGTACTGTTATGTAAACAAG
Source organism: Spisula solida (assembly GCA_947247005.1). Lineage (NCBI taxonomy): Eukaryota > Metazoa > Mollusca > Bivalvia > Venerida > Mactridae > Spisula > Spisula solida. The sequence goes on along the minus strand of OX365957.1, from coordinate 37,511,305 downwards.
TGCTCGACCTCAATAATCGATTTATGCTGTAGTCACTAAGGAAACATGGGTTATTCTTCAATTTGTGGTAAATCTCCACACTGTGAATTTTTTACTTAGTTCAAAATATTTAAGTTTTTCACCAAGATGTTTTATAAATACAATCCCTGGTTAGTTCAATATGCTCTCTCTTGCCACCAATTATTAATCCCTCGCAATAAAGTGGGAGGGGATTATAGGAATGGTCACTGTCTGTGTGTCCGTCCATGCACTCAATAACTTTTTACTGCCTGGACCGAATTGTGGAAACTCATTGCGAATGTGTAGCTAAAGACAATGTGTAGAACCCACATTTCAACCGTGCCAGCTCAAGGTCACAGTTCAATGTCAAAGGTTTGAACCTTGCATTTTGTGTCCACTCCATAACTTTTTAACTGCTAGTGCTAGGTGGAATTGCATTGAATGGAAAGAAAATATGTTATTAATAAATCTGACATGCAGAACCCACATTCAACCTTGTCTGGTCAAGGTCACAATTCAAGGTGATGCCTGGACAGAATTGCATGAAACTTGCAAGTGTCTAACTAATGAAGGTGATCTGCAGAACCCATGTTTCTATCTTGTGGAGTAAAGTTTTATTCAAGCTGGCTGGCATAAGTCAAGCTCACAGTTTACTATCCATTAATGCGGTGAGGCCTTCTTTGGGACTGCCTTGTGTTAGTTTAACAACACAAACAATGACTTGGTTCAAATCAAACTATAGGTCCAAACTATATGCCGACTAAAGAAAGTGACGGGTATATTACAACAATAATTTAAAACACAGTTTAACACAAATTTATTTACACCATACATAGAACATTAAAATAACAAGATGTGTTTGTAAAACATATACGCCCATATGGCAGCACAGTAGTCAGAAATGGTTTAGGTAACAGTGACCTTGACATTTGACCTAATGACTTAAAAATCAATAGGGGTCATCTACTTTTGATGACCATCCTCCATGTAAAGTTTGAAGAGGACATCATTTGAACAGTCAGAAGTGGTAAAGGTCACAGTGACCTTGAATTTTGACCTACTGATCTCAAAATCAACCTTCATGTAAAGTTTGAAGAATCTAGGGCAAATCGTTCTTAAGTTATTGAACGCAAACCTTTGGTCTACCTACCGACAAGTGCACAGCAATATACCCCCTAATCAAAGTTGGAGGGCATTATTACTTAGCATGTTTATGGTTGACTAGCTGCTAGCAACAGTTCATGAAGATCTACAACATTTAACAGGTGCAGTATGGAATTTACAGCAATTCTGAGGATAGCTTGATCAATGTGGCTTCTTTGCAACCATCAAAATCTCAATGTTCAGATATTTGGATATCATCTTGTTGCAAACCGAGTATAATACAACCATGGTTGACATTTCAGAAGTTGAGTGGAGCCTTAAATTAAAAAAAAAAGTCTGTAATACATTCTATAACAATACAATACATTGTATATACTAGTATCCTTGAAAGTCATGTTAACTTGAAAAAATATTTGTGTTAAAAGCAATGATAATCTTTTAAGCATTATTATACCAATGTGCATCTGAGTAAAGTTATAATTGAAATCCATTATATCATCAATGTGCAACTTTATGTAATCTTTTTATTACTAGCACTAGTAAACTAGCTTTTTTTATTATTATGTACAAATTATCACACTGTAACACAAAACAGAGTTTAGTGACAATACCTGATCATGTTTTGATGATATGTATAGCTAAAACTGCTTTATCACCATCATCATCATCAAGTGGAATAATGTTTCCTGGAAACTTTTTCCTGAAAAACAATATGAAAAGTTGATTATTACATCAAGGGATAATCAAATGTGATATCCTTACACATGCAATTCAAGAATGGCAATTTATTATTTAAATTTTATAAGTACTGGGTAAATAAAGGAGGAAAAATACACCAAACTTGGGACTCAAACCTTCAACAACTGGTCTTGTTAGTATGTAGCTCTGCTAAGTAAGTTAGCCAGGGGCCAGTCTATGAGTCATTCTCCACTATCACTACACTCATTCCCTTTTATTTCTTAGAGCTCTCCATCATGCAGAGGCAACAATGGATATGCAGACTACAGGTTCATGTATGAGTCTGCCAGGCATGTCTGACACCATTTTACAGTAATGCACCAGTCAACTGAAACCTCACCTGGACCCTGGGGAACAGCGAGGATTTTTACTTTTGCTTTTTTCAAACCCTGAGTGTAATCCCTATCCCCCTCCAGGCCATACAGATGGTAAATAAAACCCCTGCAAATTACCCGGCCCTATACCTCATGGATATAGTCATGGTTATAGTACCCGTTATTTTCACATGAAACAAAACCCCACGCAATGCATGGATATTGGAAATGTAAGCACATGGGACTCTTCCACCATTACCCCCATGCCCTTCCCCATGTTTAGGGGGTCCCGGGGTGTGATTTCGATTGACTGGTGTGCAAAAGTAAGGTGGTAAAAGTGCTTCCGGCGTTGGGACTGGAAGCCACAATCAAATACCATTATATTACTTATTCACATAGCTCAGTGAACTGAGCTAGCCAGCACCTGTAGTAAGACAGTCTCGACAGTACAGTGAATGAGGACTTCTATAACACTCTTGAAAGGGGGACTGTACAGTGGTTGAGTTTCCTTGCTACTGTAAATTCTAAGCAGATTTAATAGTTGGTCTACTGGGCCTTTTGATTCACATGTAGTATATTGCGTCCATTCACAGTAACTACATACAAAACATTTAACAATTTTAAAAGCATGGCGGTCATCAAGTTGGTTTTCAATTTCATACAAAAATATCACTTCCGGGTTTAACAGTAACCAAAACACATCTTTTACACTAACGATGCAAGTAAACGATGGTTGAATAAAATATTACTTACTAAGCAACGTTTGTTGATAATGATGTAAGCTGTCCACTCGCCAACAGACATGTAACATGACGAAATAAACAGATTTTATCCTGGAAATATTCTGCTCGTCTGTCAGACATGAATTTTATCAGGGGAGATCACTGTAAAGTACCATCAGAATCGCCAGAATATCGTTGTCGTCATGTCTCAAAAACGAGTGAGAACCCATTCGACAGAACTTTCACCAAAATACTTCTTCCACAATGTCAAAACGTTCTTTTTAGTCATACAGAATAGGTTTAATCATTTTTCAATTAGTAATGGCGCCATCTTTGATGACGTGTGTTGAATTGTGGGATTGCGGTTACTTTAACCAAATGGTTAAAATTCTGGTTAAAATCCTGGTTAAGTAACCACGCGGTTAAACTCGTTTATACAATCCGTTTTTCAGTCTGGTTACCTAACCAGATTTTTAACCGTTAACCAACTTGGTAACTTTAACCACGGTTAAAATTTAACCAATGTTTATACAATTGGGTGCAGGTAGCTTTCCCGAGACGTCGGGGTCTTGTTCCCGATGCCTCACGAACTGCCTAACACCATCGCAAGTGCACTCCCGAGGCAGTGAGACGGACGCATCACGTCGGGCGCTTATTGGTAGTTCTCCCGATGCCTTCACTAAGCCCCGCGATGTCTCAAGATTCCACCCGATGTCACGAAATGTCTCACGACTCCCCACTAGGAAACTGCTACCGACGCCCTCTGAAGCTCATACATTTCGATCAGGAGTACAATCAGTACATCACCGAGGCAAACACTGTTCAGTGGGACCTAGGCTTAAGCCGATATTGTGGTATCACAACCAAACATGTCGACTTATGATTTCATAGTATAAACTTACGTAAAATGTAAAAAAGGTCCTACAACAGAGCTTTGGGGAAAACGCCTGCTGTGGTTTGATTGGGTTGATTGTGCACCTAAAAGACGCCCAGACATTCACACTTTTTGTACAAAAAGATGCCCAGACATTCACACTATTTGTACAAAAAGACGCCCAGACATTCACACTTTTTGTACAAAAACACGCCCAGACATTCACACTTTTTGTACAAAAACACGCCCAGACATTCACACTTTTTGTACAAAAACACGCCCAGACATTCACACTTTTTGTACAAAAACACGCCCAGACATTCACACTCTTTGTACAATACGAGTGTTGTGTAAATTGGAATGTAACTAAGGTCCTACATGGGCGTAGGAGCCGGGGTCAGGGGGGACCAGGAGCCGGGGTCAGGGGGGACCAGGAACCGGGGTCAGGGGGGACCAGGTCCCTCAATGTCCGGACAGGGGGTGCAACATATAGTTATGAATTGTGAGAATACTGAACCTAATAATATTCCAACACATTGAGCTACTTGCCTACTTGTAAATCTTTCACCAGCACCCCAAAAGTTATTTGACTTTTGCTACCAGTTTTTAAACTATGAGACAAGGGGCGTTTAATTTTCTTGGTCGGTAGTGTGTTGGGCACTTCTTCATTTTAAGATTTCTTACAGCTAAAGCGGGGCAATATAGTCCTTTTGCTGTGGAAACTGTGTCATTCAGCTAGTTAGTAGGTCATCCGACTATACGGGCCTTTCAACGTTTTAATACTGTTATTTAACTTTTGAGACTAAAGGCTGCTATAACTATGTAGTTCAGCAGTTTTACTGTTGTAACTAGGTCATTCAGCGTAGGCATTCCGCCTTTTGGTTGCTGTATCTTTTCTACTGGGTCATTCGGCTAGTTATAATTTATTATACTGTTCGACAGCTTGGACTTGGGCGGATCTGCGCTTGTTTAGTTGGGCATTGTGCTTTGTGTGTTTTTAATGTTTTCTGTGCTCGGCTGGTTAAGTTGAGTGCTGTCTTCCCTGTCTGAATAAATAAAATCTTTTTGTGGATGTTTCTGTATATGGATGGCGTGCATGAGGCTCATTTCCCAATAAAATCAGAACTAACACTAAATGTGATGAATACCAACAGATACTGCTTGACACAGTGACTTATTATCAGACGTCTGAAAGTATGAGTCTTGCAAATTATGGTTGATAGCTGCAATCATAAACAATAGCGCAGACAAAATCATAAGTGAGAATATCAAAGGACAATAACTCGCTATATTATGACATAACTATTGAGTGTCAGGGATATTCAAAACTCACATTGGAACTGATGATACTTCAAAAGTGTAGTTGAAATCCAATCAATAATTACAGAGAAATTGTGCAGACAAAATTTGTAAAAACAAAGGGTCATAACTGTAGTAATATTATTCCCACAAATGTTCGCCGACAATATGCACAACTAGATATGGTCCTGATCATTACGCTTTAGTATCCTTGAAATCTGGCCAATGGTACTAGATAAATATCGCAGACAATAGTTTTAACATAAAAAACAAAGGGCAGTAACTCCATTGAAATATACCAGACCAACTAGCGCAGTTACACTTGGTAAAGATCACAATGGGGATACCATGTAGAACGGAAGTGATACCCCTGACGGGTTTTCGACTGTAAATTTTATGCTTCGGTAACTAAATTTTGATTTTTCTTTGTTTTGTAAGACGTTATCAATGAAATCAACCAGGCCACCGTACCCGGCCCTGTCGCTACCTGCAGACCCAAGCCCATTTTCCCTCCAAATACCTATGATTTAGGATAACACTCGATTCCAGTACGGCTTTGGTTCCTGCAACCCTGGCGACCTGTCTATATTATTTCCAATTTCTGCCGATTAACATGGTGTGTTGCTGTTTGATGGGGCCAACTTCGTTGTTTACCTCAATACTACAATATTATATAAATACATGAGTTACTTACAATCGATTATTTAGGTCGGATCCTTGTTCATATATAAATACACGAGTTACTTACAATCGATTATTTAGGTCGGATCCTTGTTCACATAACACCGTGTACATAAACATTTAATTTCTCTTATTTTAAAATGTCTTATTTTAATATACATTATGTGTATTAGTATATAGCTTAGTGAATAATGTATTGGTTTTCACTGCCCTTTTCTCCAATTAAAATGTTTGAAACAGTAAACACACAATGCTGTTATATGGCAATGTTTGCATACAAGTGGCAGATCTGATCAAACGGACTTTAAATGTCAATACTAACATGGGGCCATCCACATGGGGTACTATTTTATCAAAAAAACCCAGAGAAATAGCCCGGACAATTATTATAAGTGTAAAAAACACAGAAGGCCGAAACTCCCTTAAAATTGAGCGGACCAACGCCCGCCGACGATACGCACATCTAGACTTAGTACTGAAAAGTTATGCAATGTGTCGATGAAATACGACCTATGGTTATAGAAAAATAGCCTAGACAAAATATACAAGGATCAACCAACCGACCGACCGACCACTAGCATTACTCCAATATAACCCCCATATACTTTTTATCTCAGAGTATAATTACACCATTTTGTTTTCAAACTATCAAATAGTTGAAGAATAAGACGTTGCAGTATCCCTTTTTACGATACATGTTTAAATATGGTAAGTGTTCCCACATTTGGAATACAGCGTTTCTTAAAGAGACCGTATTTCGTCAGAGAAAAGTAACATTTTAGCAACCATTGTAGCATTAGTGTTCAAAGTAAGCAGGTTTCTTTCCATGTAAAAAGAAGAAAATTATAAAAAAGTAACCGACAATAATACTCTTATTAGCCAGTTGATTTTGTCGCCTGCATTTCTACACCCCTGAGTAGGCCTTTTCGACTGGGCTGTTATAGTCTGGTTCCCGTCCCAAATAATGTAGGAGTAGTAGTATAGTACTGATGTAAGCTTGGGGCGGGAACCAGATTATAACCAACCCAGTCGAAAGTGTTTATCGACTTATTAAAACAGCTGTACTGAGTGGATTTTAACATGCCAGGTATTAATTTAAAGCTACGTGTACTACAAGTATAGGTTATAGATCATATATTAGAATTATAAACAAATTAGTGCAAGGGATATAGAATGTCGTGAACCAGACTAATTCCATTATTCCATGCGGATAACATCGGTCTTTGTCGCATTGCAAAAGTTTATTTACCGAAGAAAACAGAAATATCCAAATGTCACGATAAACGCAAGGCGAATGAAACTACTATCTGAACAGCTGTGTACTGTTTTATCAAAGCACTTACGATAATCTTAAAGTTACGTTCAAATTTCAATTCTTTATAATTCTTTTGCAACTGCAAATTGGAGCCAGATATGGTTTGTAGCAGTTCATTAACTGAATCATTGTTAATAGTGCAGCTCCATTTACCACCCTATATAACTGTAAACAAAATATAAAGACTTTAAATTTGATCATAAGTTTACGATTTCTGTAAGTGCCTTGATAAAACAGTACCCAGGTGTTTGCAGCTGCATAAAGCAAAGCGCTTCCCGGTCAAAGATAAATTCAGAGGGCATGGATTACATCCTGTAGAGAACACACAGAATCAGATACATGCTATTTTCAAATTATATGGAATTTGTTCATTCGTTCGGCACATAACACAACCAAATAAATATACATGTAATTTGTTTTTTTAAACTGAACACTATTTATGTCTCATCATGACATTTGTTGTAATAAAGTTCAATATTATTTACAATAAAAACATTTGACGAGTGTATGCAATTATATTTTTTAGAAATACCAAAAAATTATTTACAATAAAAACATTTGACGATTGTATGCAATTATATTTTCATTTTTTAAAAATACCAAAAAATCGGACAGGAGGATCTGAGTAAAGAAAAATAAAATAACTCTTGCCTTATAATGGAGTAATGTGAGTGAAAATTGACAAGATTGCATGAATATTAGCTGATAGAACAACTGTACAATTGAGAGGGTAGGCGGGTCTAGTTTTCCATATTTGGAAACAGTCAAATTGTCCAAATAAATGAACTACTAAATAAATATTATGTCCTTTGCAATATAATAATAAATGGATTAGAGGTACAAGTATTTGAAAATCCCTGGCTTTTGATTAGACAAAAACGTAGGGTAAACTATAAGCACCGTGACTTTTTTAAACATAACTGGCACAAGTAAGATAAAGCCCCACATAAATTCCAATTTAAACAACCCTCGTATAAGTTGTAATAAAAGTTGAATTGTTGACAACGATCAAACATCAACTGCAAAATCATATATTTTCGTGGGTATTAAATTTCTTGGATTTAGAAAAAAGCATTTTCGTGGGTCGTAAATTCGTGGATTACAGAACATGAAAGGGTTAGCCCATATCTGAATTTGAGAGGTCGATTAATCGTGGGGATTATATTTCGTGGTGGAGAAAATTCAACTCCCTCGAAAATATTGATTTTACAGTATGCAATTGCAGAGTTATGCCATTTGCAGGAATAAATTCTTGCAGCTGATTGTTTTTTTTGGGGTTCAGTTTTGTTTTTGGTCCTTGTAGCGTACGTTTGTGGTCTGTGATATTGTGTGTTCCTTTTGTTGCTTCCATGGTTGGTTGTTTCTGTTGAGTGCTGCCTTCCCTATCCAATCATTATCTGTTTGTTATACAATCGATATCAAAATTACCAAGTTCTACGTACTGTAAGATTAGTGTCCGTGTTATACAGGTATACTGAATGGTTGAACACAGTATATATACCTAGAAAGTTGCCCGTTTAGTTTCTGCACACAAACACTACAATTTAATAAACACATAATGTAACATTCTCGTAAATACGAACGTAAAACCTCTCTAAGTTTGGTTAGATTGATTGTATAATCAATTTTCTTTCAAATGCCAACAGATTCGTGATTATGAGCAACATTTTAAACGCATGACACTAAAACAAATGTGTCTATTATTTACTGCCCACGTTAATTGGGTGGCAGTCATGTTTCTCAGCTGGGTGCTTTTTGAGAGTTATTTTTGTCGTACAAAATATCACTCACTAAATACAAGATATGTAAGTTTAAATCAGCTGTTATCATAACTTGTATTGGTAAAACAAATGTAAGAGAATCTTTGAAAATATCTAAAGCGCGAGGTCCGTATTGATTGCGATTTCACTGAGTTGCTAATGGATTTTCCCTCGGTGGTTGCGATTTGCGTGACATATTTGGCATTTACGTGATGTAACTATATTGGTTATAGTTCTGTACCAAGAAAGTATGCCACAAACATAGCAACACGCAATGAATCATAATATGTACGCTCAATGTGATTTGGTGTTTAAAACACTGTCTCTTCATAATGGTGTTTTCAGCAAAAATACGGATGTTGAAATGACAAATTGCTTATACGTGTATTGATCATTTTACGTATTTTTTGTTCTAGGCGAAAAGGGCAAACATTTGCCAGTTATAATATTTATCGCAAAATAGCGACACATTCAGCGCAAATTGTTTCCCTATAGTTTGCACTAGAGTGTGAGAAACAGCCTAAATAATGATTATTTCAATACTATTCGATCGTATTTGCAACAAAACGCTATAGAGCGGACGTTAATACTTCCAACTACAACATCGCCGACGACGATAACAACAATTGTACAGCACAGAGAATTTGACGTGGTCCTGTCTTTTATGCATGAATATATTACAAGGTTCTCGCGTTAAATATATAAACTTTCGCGAGCAAGTACTAAATAGATTTGTGTTGGTATTACACATGGGACGTCTTCTTGATACTTCCCGCTTATGAAAACATACAATATAGCAGCTGTTAAATTATGCTAATACAAGGTCGAGAGTCGCGTAAAATTATCCGTTTATACTGTACAAACAACTATACTGACATACTATATTCGCTCTACCTGTTTAGACAATGGCTATTATTTTTGCGTACACCTAAACTGTCACTGTCACAATATCCTAACTGGATTGTAGAGCAGAGATTTGTCTTTTCGATTTAAACATTTTTACCAAGTTAGATGGTATCAAACGTCATTGCGTAAAGGAGAAGAAAACTATTCTTCGTGTGTTTCTGTTTTTCCAATATCCCTATACTTTTGTACCTGGTCTACCTGTTTACATCCAGTGACGCATGTTCCAATACCGCGTTAGAGTTACACGAGGGTATATCCAAAACTTTGTCCATCCATCCTTCCGACTCATATCTGGACGGGAAAGTAAATGGGGATACCCTTCTGGGGCCCGAAAAAAAGTTGAGACGGAAGGATGAATGGACCAATTTGACTCCAGTATGCCCGCATATCCAGATATGAGACGGAAGGACAGATGGGCAAAGTGTCTCCAGTATGTCCCCCATATCCAGATATGAGACGGGAGGTCAGATGGGCAAAGTGTCTTCAGTATGTCCCCATATCCAGATATGAGGCGGGAGGTCAGATGGGCAAATTGACTCCAGTATGTCCCCCATATCCAGATATGAGACGGGAGGACAGATGGGCAAAGTGACTCCAGTATGTCCCCCATATCCAGATATGAGACGGAAGGTCAGATGGGCAAAGTGACTCCAGTATGCCCGCATATCCAGATATGAGACGGAAGGTCAGATGGGCAAAGTGACTCCAGTATGCCCGCATATCAAGATATGAGACGGAAGGTCAGATGGGCAAAGTGACTCCAGTATGCCCGCATATCCAGATATGAGACGGAAGGACAGATGGGCAAAGTGACTCCAGTATGCCCGCATATCCAGATATGAGACGGAAGGACAGATGGGCAAAGTGACTCCAGTATGTCCCCCATATCCAGATATGAGACGGAAGGACAGATGGGCAAAGTGACTCCAGTATGTCCCCATATCCAGATATGAGACGGGAGGTCAGATGGGCAAAGTGTCTCCAGTATGTCCCCATATCCAGATATGAGACGGAAGGTCAGATGGGCAAAGTGACTCCAGTATGTCCCCCATATCCAGATATGAGACGGAAGGATAGATGGGCAAAGTGTCTCCAGTATGTCCCCCATATCCAGATATGTGACGGAAGGTCAGATGGGCAAAGTGACTCCAGTATGCCCGCATATCCAGATATGAGACGGAAGGTCAGATGGGCAAAGTGACTCCAGTATGCCCGCATATCCAGATATGAGACGGAAGGACAGATGGGCAAAGTGACTCCAGTATGTCCCCCATATCCAGATATGAGACGGAAGGTCAGATGGGCAAAGTGACTCCAGTATGTCCCCCATATCCAGATATGAGACGGAAGGTCAGATGGGCAAAGTGTCTCCAGTATGCCCGCATATCCAGATATGAGACGGGAGGTCAGATGGGCAAAGTGTCTCCAGTATGTCCCCATATCCAGATATGAGACGGGAGGTCAGATGGGCAAAGTGTCTCCAGTATGCCCGCATATCCAGATATGAGACGGGAGGTCAGATGGGCAAAGTGACTCCAGTATGTCCCCCATATCCAGATATGAGACGGGAGGACAGATGGGCAAAGTGACTCCAGTATGCCCGCATATCCAGATATGAGACGGAAGGTCAGATGGGCAAAGTGACTCCAGTATGCCCGCATATCGAGATATGAGACGGGAGGTCAGATGGGCAAAGTGACTCCAGTATGTCCCCCATATCCAGATATGAGACGGGAGGACAGATGGGCAAAGTGACTCCAGTATGTCCGCATATCCAGATATGAGACGGAAGGACAGATGGGCAAAGTGTCTCCAGTATGCCCGCATATCCAGATATGAGACGGGAGGTCAGATGGGCAAAGTGACTCCAGTATGCCCGCATATCCAGATATGAGACGGGAGGTCAGATGGGCAAAGTGTCTCCAGTATGTCCCCATATCCAGATATGAGACGGGAGGACAGATGGGCAAAGTGACTCCAGTATGCCCGCATATTCAGATATGAGACGGAAGGTCAGATGGGCAAAGTGACTACACGGATGTAGAAAGTTGTGATTTAGTTGCACACTCAATGTCATCAGGTAATACATCGTGGTCTTAATTAATATGTCTTAAAAAGAAAAGAAAATGTTTAAAATTGCTATTTGCTTGAGGGGAGAATTTCTATTAAAACTAATAAATGAATTGAAAAGTACACCTAGTTAATGATCTTTCGTTTTCTAGATTGCATACGATTAAAAACTAGTTCACACGTAATGTTGTACAAATAAACATGTTTATGTTCTGTTTTATTTTTTTCTTATTTGTTTATTTGAGTCTCATCTATAGTGACAACATATATTGCACACAACATAAAACACAAATCATATATAGCCACTCTTAGATGTTATAAGAGTTATAAGATACAAGGTACATGGACCGTATATAAAATATAATATTACACATGTTTACATAGTATATGTTTAAAACTGAAAAACAGTTGTTAATCCTTATTAAGATATAAATTAAAAAGTGGAAATTATTAAGATACAGAGAGTTACCGTGCACTACAATAGCACATAATTAAGAAATGACCTATGAAATCTACTTAGGACCAATCCGATTTGTTCTAATTTGATTAATGCTAGGGTCACAAAGCTCGTACGATATCCGTACGAATTTATCAACTTGTACGAGTACATAATTTTTGAAATCCTAACGGTTTTTGTATGTTCGTAGCGTCTGGTCACATCTCGTACGGACCACGAACGATATATAGAGATGCACTGGGAAGATATTCGTACGATTCTCGTACGAGTTAAGAAATTCCTTACGATGCTCGTACGAGTCTTCGGTGTCCGTACGGGCTCCGTACGGACGCCGTGCGAGTTTACCAAAATCAACTCGTACGGAGCTCGTAGGGAGCTCGTAGAGCAAATGTGACCTTAGCGTGTCAATAAATTGTAACCATGTATAGTATTACACATGTAATTCTATAACATGTTCAATAAAAGCTAATTAACTACCAAAAAGAGCACCTTTGGGGCATAACCTATAATATGTCAATTTTACTTTGACATTTCACCATACTTACGTATGTATTCATTTATATAGATTAATTGCATTATAAACTTTCTCTTTTGAAAACTTGAACATGTTTTTAAATCAGTACGTGTACATTTTTAATAATTCTATACATAATTATTATTGTAACATTCTTCAAAACATGCAATGCTCAATTCAATATCTTTATTTCAACCATATATGATGATATGTTATATATATATACACATGTAAATACGTACAAGAAGCATTACATCATTATATACATACGACAGTTGTCAAACCTGATGTATAATATCAACAATATACAACAAGTTCAAATTCATAGATGTAGGTGCATTATGGAATGCTAGTGTATCTTAACATTATCAAAGCACGACAAAATAACTAATAAACAGTCTTTAGGCACAGATAGATATATGTGTATGCACGTTTTAGAAACACATCTCGCACTGACTTATAACCTTCCGATGAGATTATCTCTGCTCCTAGGAGTGAGAGATAAAAGTGTTCAGGAGCCATATTAAACAGTTCGTTGGCAAGACTGATATTCATATTAGTAACGTCACAGAAGAAATCCCGTCGTTCTCTTTGATGTACAATACAGTCATAAACACAATGAATATTCAGATTGTTAGTAACTAAGGTACATTTATTGCATTGTTGAATATTGATATTTGGTATTTTGCACCACAGCTTAGATATTAGTAACCTCATGTGTTTAAATGAGTTCTTATCTAACACTTTGTACCCAATAGAATTCGAAATAGATGGATGAATCTTTCTAAAGTAAGCAAAGTCTTCATCAGCCATTATTCTTTCAGACCATAATGAAGTTTCACGTGACAGTACCAGTTGTTTAACAGTAGCTTTCCATTGCGTCCTGGATGGAAGAGACTCTGGGCGTAACAAGTAATCATTGACAAAATGTCTTAAGTCGAGAGAGCACAATATTGCAGATATCGGGGATAAATCCCATCTTAACCTTTCTATCATGTATAAACTGAAAATATCTGCGTAAGAATATATTTCTAGTCACACATTTTGTGTTAAGACTTAGAATTTGGTGCAAAAATAGCAATTTTCTGATTATGACGTGCGAATATCTGTGTAATGATGTTATGTCCGTACATAATAGCTACGTTTGGTATATCTTTTTTCTTAGTGAATACAATAATTTCAGATTTTGTTGCGTTTATGTCTATTTTCCACTGTTTACAGTATCAATACACAATGCCCATCATTATTTGTAGATTTATAGGCGATAGGGCTATTATACTTGTGTCATCTGCGTATGCAGGGTTACCAGCCTTGGTGTTCAGTACTGTGCACCCTTTGTTGCTATTCTCGAGGTTCCGTAACAGTTGATCGACGTAGAGTAGATAATAGAATGTGGATAAAACCCCGCCTTGCCGGACTGATTTCCGAATGTGAATTGGCTCGGATACGTGTCCATTGTGTTTGACTAAGCACGTTAAATCACCGTAAGAAGACCTGAGTGTTCTTAGAATTTTACCGACTAGACCAAAATGTCCCATTTTCACGAATAGACCGTCGTGCCATACTGAGTCGAATGCTGCTTTCTGGTCTAGCATGGCCACGTATACATTGTTGTTACACTCAATTTGCTGGTATACGGTTTCTTGTAGGTTGAACGCAGTTGTAATGCAGCTTAGCTTTTTACAGAATCCATGTTGCTGTTCTGATGGGAAGTCGATGTTGTTGGTATTGATGGAGTTGTTTATTCTATGGAGAATCACTTTCTCGAATATTTTGCTAACAATTGGACTGAGCGAAATGGGTCTATAGCCGTTCGGATCTGCTTTTGGTTTTCCCTTTCCTTTATATATTGGAATGAGTATACTTGTTCCCCATTGGCGTGGTGTCGTTTCATGGTATAGTATGGAGTTGAATAAAACAGTTAAAGCTTCTACGATAGTGCTGCTACCACTTTTGATGTGTTCGTTAAAAATGTTATCTACTCCAGGGCTTTTCTTCATTTGTAGGTTCTTCACAACACATTGAATTTCTTCCTGCGGTATAGTTTTTATTATTTCCTTTGATAGTTCATTTTCATTTTGAGTCAGTAAGAATTTCAGTTCGCTGGTTACTGAGTCATCACTTTGATCGGGGTCAGCAGCAAACACTTTTGCGAAGTACGCCTCAAATCCTTGAATTACATGTTCGTTGTCGACGCAGTAGCTTCCAGAACTGACGATAGTCTACCTCGGATGCTGCTTTCAATATATCGTCCATTGCTTTTTCTTCGCTTTCACGCTGCTTTGTTCGTTGTATTCGTCGAAAACATCGCTTTGCATCTTTATACGTCCGATACGAGTTGCTGATTATTCCTCTGGGACGACCCTCGTTCATCCATATCCGGCGTAGATGGCGCGATTTTGTATGAGCTGATTTAACTTCGGGGCACCAATACGGTTTCGCTTTCTTGTTAAAACGGCTAACGGGAAGGACACGGCTAGCCTGGTGAATAGCGTTAACAATTGTACTGTTTATAAAGTCTGGGCAGCAACTATACTTACAAGAACACACGTTTTTAACAAATAACAGTTGTAACAGGTCAATGCTTAAAATTTTAAAATGATCAGTTTGACATCATTGTTTTGCATCTATATCTACAGATAATATCACAAAATCATTTGACCAGGTCATTAGGAAAACCAGTCCCTTTGACAAAAAATGATTTTGAGATTTTCTTTAATTGGACAAAGAACTCGTACTGAAGTAACGTGCTAAAGGAACTGCGTTAACATTGTAACATGATGCACCTCAGTTACTTATTAATGTACCTATTTATCATCATTCGTGCATCGTTTCAGAGGCTGGGTACGATAATCGTAAGTCCGCAAGGGTCAAATTTCACTTGGGTCGCGGAAATAGGTGACATTTCCATTTATCGTTAAAGTCACATGTTTTAATGCACATGTTGGTCGTAAATCATTTCATTAAACTCATTGTCAACTGAAACTTACTTGTACTTCATGATTGTTTGTGTATTTTAGCGTAAATCGGCATTCCGTCTCAACGTTATGATTCAGTAGTTCTGTAGGTCCGTCCGTCCACATTTTTCACGTATATGTATAATATGTGTTTGTGTAATTATTTAGGCCTTATTTAGGATGGCCCATAAAAAGTGCACAAAAGCACTTATTTCCAATTGGGTCATGTATTTTTGCTGAAGGGACAGCAAGTAGATGAGAAAGTGGTGTGATACAAGGAATCCGGGTGCGTTACCCTAGCTTGTTCCGAATATACTCGTTGGTTCTTTAACGTGACCGGTGTACATCACCGATACACGCGATACTACCTCTGGGTTCCAGAACTGACCAAGTGTCCCGGCCGTGTTTCGAACCAGTAGTCAAGAGCGTTATCCACTCGACCACCGTGCTGAGTCATGCTTTTTCTTAATAACTTGCAACAAACCGCAACATGTATTCACTTCAAACGCACAACAATAGTACGCTATTTAATGACAAGTTACATTACTCAAGCTCGGAAGAAGTATTGCTCTTTGTTAAATTCTATTCTTTTCATTTTACTTTATTATTCTTAATAACTTGCAAACAGTTGAATGCATGTACTTCAAACGTTACACATAGGCTCTCAACAACAGTACACTGTTTTAAGGCAGGTAAAATAACTCTAAAATATTGGTAGAATTATTGCCCTTTGTAAAGTTTGAATTTTCCTCAATTTTCATCTTTTTTCTTCATAACTTTAAACCATATATATATTTCAATACAATTTGCTATACTTATTGAAAGTGATAATACACATATTTGTAGCAAAGGGCAACAACTCTAGTTTTGATAATTTTTGACATAATTAAGGTCCACATAATTATGCTTCTTTTTCCTCTTAAAAAACTTTAACATTGG
Source organism: Spisula solida (assembly GCA_947247005.1). Taxonomy (NCBI): domain Eukaryota; kingdom Metazoa; phylum Mollusca; class Bivalvia; order Venerida; family Mactridae; genus Spisula; species Spisula solida. The sequence continues at coordinate 37,494,655 of OX365957.1, read as the reverse complement.
CCATAGTTCAAAAACAGTTCCGTTGTTTTCTAATGGAACTTGCTATGAGGCTTAGCAAAAGTCGACCAACTATCAACTACAATGCGCACATTTGTAGGGACACATTTGTAGCAAAGGGCTATCACTCTAGCTTTAATACATTTTAACTTTTTCCTCTGAAGGCTTACACACAAAGCAAAACTATCAAAGTAGTTTTGTTGTGTACATTTCTATCTTAGTCAATCAATATTGGCTCCATTAGGATGATGTCAGAACAGGACAATGTCAATGAAACCAGTATCAATTATTATATTGAACTAAACGTGCAAGTGTAGTCAGTAAAATTATTTCAAACATTATAAGAATCAAAGTTCATCTTGGCTTCTACAAAAAATGACAATTTAACCTGTGCTTTTCAAACAACTTTGCAGGGATGTTGAAATGAGCCAGTTAGACAGCAAAATTCACTGGATATTTGAACATGCTTGCCGGCTACTCTTTGTCATTTTCTTCTTTTTACTTCAAGTGAGATTTCAAACCAGCCGCATACTTTTGAAGATTTATTGGATACATGAAGACATTTCTATACCCCAGCGTTGTTGTTATTTTGGCAGTAACTGAATTACTTTATTTCAGGCATCAAATTGTGAGATACGTATGGCTTAATTAGATAAGATAGATAAAGTAAAGTAATAAAGAATTTATCTATCTCTCTATCTATCTTAATTAATATACATTGGTGTCTACGCAACCCCACTATAAACTACACTTTTCTTTCAACCACCCCTTCCAAAATGCTACCTACTACGGGGCCCTGGTCACTCTGTACAGTGAATGTTCTAGTTTCAATGAACACTATTTCATTTTTGTCCTCTATTACAAATAAAAAACGAAAATCTTAAAATAAAAAAATATGTAGAACAGGACAAATTATCGAAGCACTAAGACATTGTCGACCCGTTTAATTTCTGTCGGGCCTCCATAAATTACTAGTATTCGTTATGTTTAGCGTATTACTTAAAATGACCTCTGGCTGTTATGTGTTTTACCGCTGGCGATTTTATCTTGATGTTACATAATGAACTAATTACACGTAAATATGTAGTTGTATATAGAAACAGTAATTGAATTATTAAAGAAAATCTAAGGTTGTCGTATTTGTGTTTTGAGTGGAGATTCGTACGGGAAGGATATCATTAAACATGAATTATATTAAACGACCGGTTCGGGCAAGTTTATTACTTGAACTATATTTATGTTTCTTATCATTACCGACATATTGTCAAGTTGTAAGACCCTGTTGATAGCTAAATTATAATACTAGTAATAATTCCAATAGATATTCTTAAACTGGTGTTAATTGTTTTGCATACCATTTTTATTACTCAAAGTGAAAACAGATTATGATAAGTACTACCCCAAATTTACTTATAATTTAAACCCAAATCCAAAAGTTCACCCCAATACAGACTAGTTTTTAAGGAGGCACGGATTTCATGGTTATAATAATAATAATAATAAAGACTTTATTTAAAGAGGCAACACAGTTGGGTATATACACAGTCTTCCCTGTGAGCCTCATTATGCATTTACATAATTTTTTTTTTTTTTTTTTTTTTTTTTGTAATTATTTATTTCGTTGCTGATATACAACATGGTAAACATAAACACAAACAAAGCATGAGATGTATACATATGGGTGCAAAGCAAATTACAAAGAATAAATAAAATCTTATAGTGTGCCCAGGATAACGTGAAAGGCGGAAAATCTGGTATACCGCAAAGGAGGATAAATCAGATGTGTACGGTTTACTAGTGAAGTTTTGAGTACAATACTGAACTTATCTGTTTACTCTAGTAATTTGTAAAACCAATTTTGCATCAGATGGCCAAACCGATTCATGTTTGTTGGTATCACATAATCCTGGGTGCAGTATAGTTAGCTTCACTTCACGAATGTATAATAAGTATTGATAAAAGTTTGTCTTGGTGTTCATCACGCCAATGTCAGCAACATAAATTACAAATATAATTTTAACAAAATATTACTGTATGTCTAACAACAACTTTTGAAATAAGGAAAAGAAAACTAGAAAAAAAAATTAAAAGGCAAGGGTTAGGTATGGTGTTGTGTTTTCCATTGCTGTTAAAATTGGAAACACACAAAAAAAACAACATTTAATCTTATTGTAGTACAGTTTGTGTTATTGGTGGTGAGGAGATTAATTTATGAGGGGTCTCCCTCCAGTGCTGCCATGTAACAGTTCCATTTCTTATTGAAATTGTGTGTAGAAAAGGACTTTTTGGCTATGTATTGTTCTACTCTTAAATGAGATAGTAAATAGGTTTTGTAATTTGTCAGGTTAGGTATGCACGATTTCATTTTACATGTATAGATATACCTTTTTGCTATTAATAATATAGTATTTAATACGACATTTGTAGCTGTCTGGATATTTGGGCAACCAAGGAGAATGTCGCACTGTGTCCAATTTATTCTTATTTCTGGGTTAGTATTGTTTGTCCATTGTTTTAGGAATTGCCAAAATTGGGACACAAAATGACATTCATAAAATAAGTGGTTTAAAGTTTCTTCTTCTTGATTACAAAAAGTGCAAATATTATTATTACAGAGATTCATTTTAAATAACAATGAGTTAGTGCCTAAAATCCTGTGGGTAATTCTGTATTGGAACCATTGTAGGTTAGAATTATTAGTAATTTTGAAAGGGGACTTAAGAATGTATTTCCATCCAAATTGTTCTGGTAGATTTAACTCTGTTTCCCATTTTGATTTTGATGTTATGGTCTCATATTTGCTGATTAAGGAGTCATATATATTTCTACAACCCTTCTTGGAGCTTGTAATAAGTTTAATGTGTAAAGGTTGGTTAATATATACTTTTTCAGTTTGTTTAGGGATAATTGCTAATTTGTTACAGCCTGCCTTTATGGCATTGATAAGGCTGTTATATTGTAAAAAGTTTGTTTGTACTTGCAATTTTTGTCGAAACATTTCATATGTGTAGTAATTTCCATTTGAATTTAGAATGTCATTTATGAGAACTATTCCTTTATCAAGATATTTTTTGTAATAAACACTTTGCCCTCCAATTTTAAAAATGTTATTACGCCAAATTGGTAGGTGTATAAAGTCTTGCCAAGAATTTATTGCATTTTTTTCTACTAACTGTGTGTAGCTTTTTAGGACATCTTTCCAAAATTTGTTATGTGTATTTGTAACAATTTTCGTTCCAAAATCACTGCCAAATACACTAAAAAGTGTAATATTAGGACACAGTTCTTCGACCAGTTTATAATATCTAGTGGAGTTTGTGAGATATCTTCTAAGCCAGGTTATTTTTAAGGCTTTCATAAAGTTTTCTAAATCTAGTACCCTTAAACCTCCAAGACTGTAGTCTTGTACAATACAATTTCTCTTGACTTTATCTGGTTTATTGTTCCATAGAAATTTAAAAATCATAGTTTTTAATTTTTTTATCGTGTCAATGTTAGGGTTAGGTAGACTGAGTATTAAATGATTTATTTTTGATAATGCCAATGTTTTAATTATTACATTTCTTCCAATTGGAGTCAGTATTCTTTTAGACCATACTGTAAATAACCTTTTAATGTCATTGATTTTATTCTGATAGTTAATCTCGACCATTTCTTGGAGATCTTTACAAAATATTATTCCGAGTAATTTAAAGCTATTCATTTCCCAATTTATACCTAAGTCAGGGCAAATAATAGTATTTCTATTTTTAAAGGAGCCTATCCAGACAGCTTTTGTTTTATCAATGTTTATCTTAAGGCCTGAGACACTAGCATAAAATTTTAACACTGACATCGTTGTTCTTAGTGACATTTCTGTACCATCTAGTATAAGAGTACTATCATCTGCGTATTGTGAAACTAAAAATTCTGTTCCATTTACATTGAAACCCTTAATGTTGTTGTTTTGTCTTATCAATATAGATAGAATTTCTGCACATAATATAAACAGGTAGGGAGATAGAGGATCACCTTGTCTGCAACCTCGGTGTAATGTAAACCATTCAGACAGATGTCCATTGACTATAACACTCGATGGAATATTTGTATAAAATAGTTTAACCCAATTGATCAAGTTAGGTCCAAAGTTAAAGAAAGACAATACTTTATACATGAATTTCCATGATAGCGAGTCAAAAGCTGTAGCAAAATCTAAAAGTAGCAGCATTCCAGGTTTGTTATTTTTTTCAGCGTAGAACATTATGTCGTATATAACTCGTATGTTGTCACCTATAAAGCGTCCTGGAAGAAACCCACTTTGATCTTCGTTAATGATATTTGGTAATACATTTTTTAAGCATGCCGCAATAGCGGACGATGCAATTTTATATGATATATTTAGCAGTGAGATTGGTCTCCAGTTTTTTAGATATAATTTGCTTTTGTCACCTTTTGGAATACATGTTATGATACCTTGCTTGAGTGTTACAGATAACTCTTTAAATTTAAAAGCTTCATTGATTGACCTAACTAAGAAATGTCCAATATCATTCATGCATTTACATAATACGAATAAACAGGTATGAAATTTACCCAAAGACAAAGCAACATAGGTAAATATACTCAGCTGGAAGAAAGTTAGCACAACAAATGTTATTGAGCAGAAACAATATACACGAAGACTATGTACTGTTGATTTTAATTGAGTTCAAATTACTAATGTATCTCTCACTTGACCACCAGAGAACCACCACTTTAAAGGGCATGCCCTGGAACTGGAGTGTCTTGGTTTGCATACAACAAAATTGCGTTTATCAATTGTGAAACCAACTATTACCGAAAATCAAAGAAGAATTTGATTTAAAAATTTACTCTATAACGCGCGCTTCAATATTTTGTATATCGATTTGAATAAAAGGCTGTCAGCCTTTTTATTGACGTCAACGATATTTAGTTATTCTTGAAATAATTTTTTTTTAAAAGCTAGCAGGATTTTTGTATCTTTTTACAGGGTTTTCATTATTTGACTTAGGTATTAAAATGATACCGATTTGATTGCTATTCGAGACACTTCAGTTCTAGGGCATGCCCCTTTAAGTGGTTCCTTTTTAATTTGTTTGCACAGTAAAAGTATCATGTGACATTCAAACATGCGACAGCTCAGTGGATCTTATATTAGACAGAACAAAACATTTCATTTTAAAGTTTCTTTTAAATTTTGACGAAAATTTATCACGATATTGCTATCTTTGCATATGGAAAATCAGCAAATGTGTAATACACTCTGTAATTAGAATCAACCGGTGTTGATTAATGGTGAATGTAACAATTCATTGATACAAAGCACCCAAAAACTTGATGTACATATCAGCAATAAAGTAACACTTACAAGGAGAATGCATTAATGGTTTAGGCATAAATGTGTATACCAGCTGTGTAATGAAGTATTTATTATTATTATTTACAGTGTCGCATGAAATATGCAATGTTCTTCATGACAAGCATTGGCTGCCTGCTATGTGTACCACTCTACATGTACTGGGAACCCAAGTCCTTATCCCAGCATGAAATAGCAATGACCAATAAACCCGTTGAAGACAGTTATAAACGTAAACAGACACAAACTGATGCAAGTTCACATACTAAACCCGAACTTCAACAAACTGATGCAAGTTCACATACTAAACCCGAACTTCAACAAACTGATGCAAGTTCACATACTAAACCCGAACTTCAACAAACTGATGCCAGTCCACATTCTAAACACACCCATCAACACACGGATACAAGTTCACATACTACAAGAGTCCATCCACGAAAGAAAGATCATTTTCAGCCACTTGAAGACTTAATGAAAGCGGTAAGAATCAATTATTATATTAAAAAGTAAGACGATGTTCTTTTATAAGGTAAAACTGTGTAGATCTGCAGGCAGGCGCTGACACAAGCACTGGTTAAATTCCATTATACTGTACAATGTGTATGGGGTGATCCTTTCTAAACTATGGCTTTAAAATAAAAAAATGTAATTAATGAAAAACTTATTGCAACGGCAATCGATAAAAAAAATCATACAAAATAACCACTGGCCAGATTTCAAAATAATTTTACAGAAATACTTGTTGAGTGACTCTCAAGATTACAAAACATTTCCCCTATATTATCTTCTCTAAAAGTACTGGTTGAATTGCATTATACATTTTTATGTTAATTGGTAACGGTTGTTAAATGGGTGATCTTGTCCAAAAATAGCTAAAATAATTAAAATCTATAAAAAACCTCGGGTTGCTATGGCAACCAATTGAAAAAGGCAACATATTTGCCAAATTTCAAAACAACCATTTGTCAGATTATTATTGGCTGGCATGAAAACCTGTTTTTCAAGGAATGTTCATGGGTGTTATCAATGGTATAGAGGATGTTTGTTGATTTTTGTGTGAGACCGAATTTTATTTCACTCAGTGATCACAGAAATCAATTTTTTCCCGAGTGGGGTAGCCACAAGTTAAAATATAATTTTCTGTCATCACAAGTGGAATAAAATTTGGTCTTTCACCAAAAATCAACAAATTTTCTGTTTATTAATATGCTTCAATTTCTCGTAAAATGGTATGTGCGTGAAGTTAGCAGCCAGTTGCCAGTTGTCAGTAGCCGATTCAAAGTTTGAATCGGGAATTGGCAAATGGCAGCTAACTTCACAACCTAGCTGACAATTCGAATTTTTCTATCGAATCGGCAACTGCGAACTGGCAGCCAACAGCCAATACAAATTTTAATATAGGATCAAAATGGCAACTGCGAACTGGAAGCCAGCTGCCAATGTGATGTTTCTAGTGGACACGAATTGGCAACTGGCAACTGGCAGCTAGCAGCCGATTCAAATTTTTATAAAAAATATTTTAACTCAGAAAAATCGAATTGGCAACTGGCACCTGGCAGCCAGCAGCCGATTCAAAAATATCTCAAAAAAAAATATTTTAACTCAGAAAGATCGAATTGGCAACTGGCAGCCAGCAGCCGATTCAATTTTTTCTTAAAAAAATCGAATTGGCAACTGGCAACTGGCAACTGGCAGCCGATTCAAATATTTCTCAAAACAATAATTTAACTCAGAAAAATCGAATTGGCAACTGGCACCTGGCAGCCAGCAGCCGATTCAAAAATATCTCAAAAAAAAATATTTTAACTCAGAAAGATCGAATTGGCAACTGGCAACTGGCAGCCAGCAGCCGATTCAATTTTTTCTTTAAAAAATCGAATTGGCAACTGGCAACTGGCAGCCAGCAGCCGATTCAAATATTTTTCTTAAAAAATATTTTAACTCAGAAAAATCGAATTGTCAACTGGCAACTGGCAACTGGCAACTGGCAGCCAGCAGCCGATTCAAAATTTTCTCAAAAAATATTTTAACTCAGAAAAATCGAATTGGCAACTGGCAACTGGAAGCCAGCAGCCGATTCAATTTTTTCTTAAAAAAATATTTTAACTCAGCAAAATCGAATTGGCAACTGGCAACTGGCAGCCAGCAGCCGATTCAAATATTTCTCAAAAAAATATTTTAACTCAGATAAATCGAATTGGCAACTGGCAACTGCCAGCCAACCGCCGATTCAAATTGTTCACAAAAAATCGAATTGGCAACTGGCAACTGCCAGCCAGCAGCCGATTCAAATTATTCACAAAATACAATATACTGCGAACACTTTTTGAGCCTTGAATTTAGTGAAAACAAGCCGAAATACGCAGGGTAACTGTTTCGATTAGATGTTCCCCTGTGCTCACTTCGCCCCACAATAGCTAGAATGGTCAAATCTCAAAAATATGTTCATGTCAACATTACACATTAAAATACTACCGGATGTGATTTGATGAAATTTGAAAATGGTATTCCAATATCAAGATTGACACGCGAAGAAACATTACTTATAGAGAAAAAGCAGCGGAAAATGTGAAGCCTTGTCGTAAACGAAAAGAAGCGGATTTACGCAGGGTATCTCTTTCGATCAGAAGTTCCCTTGTGTTCTGTTCACCCCACAATCGTTAAAATGGTCGAATCTCAAAATTGTGTGCATGTCAATCATTTGACATTCAAAATCTATGGGAAGTCGTTAAATTGTAATTAATACAAGTACAGTCGACTCTCGAAAATTTCGGTACCGTAAAAATTACTACGACATTACGAAAATTCCAGATAAGTTCGAAAGTCACTTTAAATCCCGTTCTTCTCGTCCCAGTTTGGCAAATTCAGGGATACCGTTTCTTACCGGGGCGACAAGCCTTGCGTCGTCGTGAACATCCGGGATCAACTGGGGAGATCCGTGATAAACAGTGATGGACCGCTTAGGTCCCATTCTCACAGTCCTGGTTTTGGCACCCCCGCCGAGTCCCTGTTTGTAATCCTAGGGGACCGTGTTTAACCGGGTAGACAACCGCAGCAGCACCGTGACTGTGACATCTGGGATCAACCGGGACGATCCGTGATAGACCGTGACAAAATTTAATACAACCAGGAGATAGATAGATTTTATTCAGTATTGAATGTACATTCATGGATATATAAATCAGCATGTATAATAAAACAGTGTATACATACATGCATTTATAAATAACCATAACAGGCACACCAACACTAAGGATTACACAAAAAAGAGATAACTCTTATTTCCATTGTGGTCCTTTAGGAGGTACTGTAAGCGATATCAAAATCCGGGGATAACCGGGCCAATACCGGGGAAGGTCCGTGGCTCTACCGTACCAATATCGTGATAAATTTACAAACACAAAAACGTTGTGGCAAAGACATAATACAAATCAATGAAAAAGTAAAAAAAACGGAAATCATATGCATTATCCGCTTGTGGTGGAAACAAATCAAAGTACTGCAAGTATTCTTGTTCTGATCTTGGCAAGGAATAAGTAAACAAAATAAAACCGAACAGCCTATACACATTTGTCACATTTAATGCCTGGTGTTGAACCCGTAACACGAATGTACTAGTCGGTTCATTGATGCTATGATGGTTGTCATGCGTTTTGTGGGATCATGTTCTACTCTTGAATGAGGGTCCGATGAGGTACAACAACGTTCCACGGTTGAGGTGCATGTGCGCGGATCCGACCGCCCAGGCATGCACGTTTATGAATTCGCTTAGGGACAGGCGAATAATTTTGCCTGAAACCGACTCAACTGCTACACAGGCAACTAGTGCCACGTACAAATAAAAATATGCGTTTATTCATTGTTTGTGATACTGCTGGTAAAGATATGTATGAGTTGCGACATTTATCGGCTAAACATGAAAGGACTGTGAAATGTCTGGTTATCGTCTGGAATGAAGAGTGAAAAAATGAATCAAAATTAAAATACGATATTAAGAAAACAGAGTTATATTTTTCTAATAATTTGTCAATTTACTCGACATTGTACTCGTATCGTCATCCTAGCTGTGGTTGTAGCTGACCGGAACCGATTCCTGCGATGGTGCATGCGCATAGTTCCGCCTTGTCTACGAGTTATATTCGGGGTCTCGCTATGTGAGGGCGATCCTTTATCGTCCCAGTGACATTATATCGCTCTTTTAGCCTTGTCATTGTAGAATAGTGGCAACGGAATTGCCTGGCGACAGCAGTACGACACAATCACATTCGAAGAATTCCAGTTTCTTCCGATCGACTGCTTTCATGCAAATATGATATGTGTTAACTTACTTTGTATGCTTTTATTTGATGAGTTTTAACAGGGTTATATATAACTTGCGATTTGTCAATACAAACGTTCCAATTTTCAATTTCACAAGAGCGCTACTTGCAAAACATAGGTTTTACCGGTTTTAGAACAAATATAATTGTGCGCAAAAATGCACAGAAGTCAAGGGTTTAATCCGTGCAACATGAATATTTTAATAAACACACATAAATAAGGCAGTTGTTACCTATGTAAACAAGTGGTTAGGGCGCCCGCCGTGGAAGCGGGAGATCGAAGGTTCGAATCCCGATAAAGCTGGGTTTGAATTAATGCGGTCGGTTGTTGAGCCGCCAGATAACTAAAGAATAGTTACCGTAGGCCCATTTCTGCCAGGCGCCCGGCAATACGAGAAGGGGTTCGGGAGGTACTGTGCGCACGAAATATAGGTGTCTTAAAAGTCAAATTGGCTGGTCCTTTCAATGGTGACACTATAATATATAAAAACTTAACCCTTTTTACAGTATAGTCCGGCCCCAAACCCAAAATACCTTGCATTGGAGTATAAAGTTTTTTTCTTTGCTGATTTCAGTAGACAGTACCTTTCGAATGGAATTTCTAACGGGTGACATTGTGTCACCCTTGAGCATTTTGAGAAAATTGTGATAAAAGTTCCAAAATATAAACGAAACTGCGAATTTTCGGAATCGGTGTACTACATTCTCATTTATAATCATATTTTACAATAAATCACATGTATATGTAGTTATTAAGTTGCAGTTGAAGACTGCAATATTTTAGTGCCGTGCATTTATGCAAAAGGAGATATTTTTGGTGTAAAACGTTAAAAAGTGCGTGAAAAAGTGCGAATTTTCGGAATCGGTGGACTATAACGTCATAAGCCATTATATTTGGTAAATAATCGTTGTGATTGTTTAAAAGTGACTTGCGATGACGATATTAAACACCTTAAGCTAGCTTTAATTTTGGGGGTAAACACTAAAGAATATAACGGAAAGTGCGAATTTTCGGAACTGATTGACTTCAATGTCATGGATCATTTTATTTGGTAATTACTATAATATGATCTATAGTAATGTGTTATTAATGATAACAATAATCTTTAATCATGGTATGGTGCAAAATATATAATTTTTGGATAGAACATACACAATTGTCACGAAAAGTATGATTTTTGGGAATAAGTTTACTACGTACGCTGTTATAATTAATTTAACTTGATAGTAAATCACTGTGAGTGGTACATATGAATATGCAGTTCAAGTTATCTATCATCTAATGCCACGCTTTAAGCTAAATGCGATGTATTTGGGTAAAACATCACTAAAATTGTATGAACATTTTTAATCTACGGACAAGTCAGATTTTATTACATAATGCCATTTCCGGCCTTATTATTATTTATATACTCATCAACACCAAGCCCACCATTATTGAACATACGAGGTACCCATTAGAACCAGATAAATGCATCGTGCCCTATAGAGTACCTACCATCACTGAGTACAAGCTTGCCAGGCCGAGTAGGGTATTAAAACCAACAGTGAGTCCACCATTCAATGTCCTATGAGTACAAACAATCTAAGACCTACTGTTAGCCCTTACCACCATTTAATAAAGCCATGCCAGTAAAAACGTTAACCTATACATAACCATATGTCGAGTGGCATTGTAGGTTATTCTTGCTCAATGAAATAAAGCAAAAAATGGTGCAGAATGGGATCGAACCCGGAACCTCTCGATCCCAAAGCGTGCACCCTACCTCTAGGTTATTCCTTGCTTAATTCGGATACATACATGACCTGAAACAGCCATTCCTTGCTTTAATTGGTACCCAACACAGTTTACAACTGCTCTTTGTTGCACTGTGGGGTACTAATTATATAACATACACTTTATTAACTTTATAGTGTACCACTGATTGCCATTGTGATGTATGACCCACTGACCAGAAACTTATAGATTATAAGGTAAGCCATATATAGAGTTGTTTGTCTGGTCGAGTGCCAGTCATATGGTCGTATGGATTAGTAACCTTAATTGTACTGATGTGAACAGCCATTCCTTGATCTATTTGGGATGTTCTGACTCTACATGGCACAGTTTCGACTTGTTTTGTGATGTCTAAAACTGTCATTCCAGACTTTATATGGCATTGAACACTGCATAGAATAGCCATAGTATGCTATTATGATACCTTACACTGCTGTGAACAGGTATTCCTGGTTCTATGAGGGTGACAAAACACTGCCTGGTATACCAGTATAGTCATTCCTAGCGGGATATCATATCAACTACTGCGCCTGACGCTGCTATTGGTTTGATTACTGTTTCGGGTACTCAACACTATAGAGAATTCATTACTGGCTCTATTAAAATCTATATTTGCCTTGCGCAGCATCATCTCCTAGTCTATATGCGATAACACATACTAATTAATTGCTAGTAATAGTTATTTGTGTAACTTACACACAGCTAGAATAGTCATTTCTATGACCCGGATACATATCATATAAAATTATAAATATCTATAATAAAGTCTACGGATTCCAAAAATCACTGTTTTCGTTTATATTTTATAGCATTTTTTCCCCCAATATATCATATTCATCTCAATAACATTACACATGTATAGGTTTGATATCTTAAAATCTACATGTTAATAACTACATGTTGCATGGATTTACGATGAAATAAAACGATAAAAGACTGTGTAGTCTACCACCTCGAAAAATTCGCCCTTTTTCTTTATATTTTGAAGTTACAATGTATACTCCAAATTATCACATTTGCACAATAGCCGAACTAAGGACGTTTAGGAACGTGATATCAAAACTGTAAGGTTATTAACACCATTCATGTTGATTAATTACACAGAAAAGATACATGACATTGTACCTGGTCTACCTATTCCAAAAAAAAATTCTTCTATACATGTTACGATGTACTATTTAATGTTTTACCCCAGAAATACCACATTTTGTATCATAGGTTAGCTTAAAATGTTTGATATCTTAATGACAAGTCACTATAAAATTACCACAGCGATTATTTACAAAATAATATTGTAATGGCCAGTAACGTTAAATTTCACCGATTCCGAAAATTCGCATTTTTAAATGCACTTTTTAACGTTTTACCTCCAAAATACAACATTTTGTACCATAGCCTAGCTTACGGTGTTTAATATCTTCATCGCCAGTCACTATAAAACTATCACAGCGATTTTTTACCAAATATAATGGCTAATGACGTTAACGTCCACCGATTCCGAAAATTTGCACTTTTCCATGCACATGTTTACGTTTTACCCCAAAAATACCTCCTTTTGCATAAATGCACGGCAATAAAATTTTGCAGTCTTCAACTGCAACTTAATAACTACATATATATGTGATTTATTATTAAATATGATTATAAATAACAATGTAGTTCACCGATTCCAAAAAATCGTAGTTTCATTTATATTTTGAAACTTTTAACCCAATTTTCTCAAAATGCTCAAGGGTGACTTAATGTCACCCGTCAGAAATTCCATTCGAAAGGTCTTGTCTACTGAAATCAGCAAAGAAAAAAACTTTATACTCCAATGCAAGGTTCGGTCAAATTTCGGGGATTTCGGGCCGGACTAGTAGGTCTAACCTATATCGTGCGATGCAGAAGAATGTCGTAACATATCAAACCGTCAACCAACGGATTACTGTTAGCAAGTTATCATGAAATTCGAATTGGCAGCTAGCTGCTGGTTCGCAGTTGCCAATTCGATCCTACGGAAAAAAATTCAATCGGCTGCTGGCTGCCGGTTCGCAATTGCCAATTCCATCTTTTAGCTGCTGGCTGCCAGTTGCCAATTCGATTTTTCTGAGTAAAAATATTTTTTTGAGAAAAATTTGAATCGGCCGCTGGCTGCCAGTTGCCAGTTGCCAATTCGATTTTTCTGAGTAAAAATAATTTTTTTGAGAAAATTTGAATCGGCTGCTGGCTGCCAGTTGCCAGTTGCCAATTCGATTTTTTAAAGAAAATTTGAATCGGCTGCTGGCTGCCATTTGCCAGTTGCCAATTCGATTTTTCTGAGTTAAAATATTTTTTGAGAAAATTTTGAATCGGCTGCTGCCTGCCAGTTGCCAATTCGAATTTTCTGAGAAAATTTGAATCGGCTGCTGGCTGCCAGTTGCCAATTCGATTTTTCTGAGTTAAAATATTTTTTGAGAAAAATATTTGAATCGGCTGCTGGCTGCCAGTTGCCAATTCGATTTTTCTGAGTTAAAATATTTTTTGAGAAAAATATTTGAATCGGCTGCTGGCTGCCAGTTGCCAGTTGCCACTTCGAATTTTCTGAGTTAAAATATTATTTTTAGAAAAAATTGAATCGGCTGCTGGCTACCAGTTGCCATTTGCCAATTCGATTTTTTAGAGTAAAAATATTTATGAGAAAATTTGAATCGGCTGCTGGCTACCAGTTGCCATTTGCCAATTCGATTTTTTAAAGAAAAATTTGAATCGGCTGCTGGCTGCCTGTTGCCAGTTGCCAATTCGATTTTTCTGCGTTAAAATATTTGTTGAGAAAATTTTGAATCGGCTGCTGGCTGCCAGTTGTCATTTGCCAATTCGAATGTTCTGCGTTAAAATATTTTTTGAGAAAATTTGAATCGGCTGCTGGCTGCCAGTTGCCAGTTGCCAATTCGATTTTTCTGAGTTAAAATATTTTTTGAGAAAATTTTGAATCGGCTGCTGGCTGCCAGTTGCCAGTTGCCAATTCGATTTTTCTGAGTTAAAATATTTTTTGAGAATAATATTTGAATCGGCTGCTGGCTGCCAGTTGCCAGTTGCCAATTCGAATTTTCTGAGAAATATTTGAATCGGCTGCTGGCTGCCAGTTGCCAGTTGCCAATTCGATTTTTCTGAGTTAAAATATTTTTTAAGAAAAATATTTGAATCGGCTGCTGGCTGCCAGTTGCCAGTTACCAATTCGATTTTCTGAGTTAAAATATTTTTTGAGAAAAATTTGAATCGGCTGCTAGCTGCCAGTTGCCAGTTGCCAATTCGTGTCCACTAGGAACATCGAATTGGCAGCTGGCTTCCAGTTCGCAGTTGCCAATTCGATCCTATATTAAAATTTGAATTGGCTGCTGGCTGCCAGTTCGCAGTTGCCGATTAGATAGAAAAAATCGAACTGTCAGCTAGGTTGTGAAGTTAGCTGCCATTTGCCAATTCCCGATTCAAAACTTTGAATCGGCTACTGGCAAGTGGCAACTGGCTGCTAACTTCACGCACATTAAAATGGTACAGTAAATGGCTTAAAAATTGAAGCCTGGCGCCGTTGACGACACGTTTCTTTAGAACCAGCTTCTTAAACAGTGAAAATAACAAAATGATAATTTCACTTTCACTGTTATTTTCACTAATAAATCTCTTTAATCCATTAATAGCAAATAATAAATCATAATGTTTAACTCCAAAAATACATGTTTGTATATGTTTCAGGGTCCTTTTAAATTCTTGCCAAACTACAAAAATCCATGTTGGTTAAATCCAAAGATTTGGTATAATACGACCGAGCCTCGTATACTTTGTCTGCCGTACTATTACATGATTGGTGCACCAAAATGTGGGACAACTGACATGCACCAAAGATTGATTCAACATCCTCAAATAGTGGCTGATCAAAAGAAGGAATATCATTGGTTTACTGAAAGACGTTATAGTAAGTATAGTCCATTTATTCAAGTCTGTCAGCTGTTTACAAACATTGCAATGTCATAACATTATAGTCCAGTTAGGATATTGTGACAGTGACGTTGCAGTTTATGTGTACGCACAAAATCACAACCATTGTCTAAACAGGTAGAGCGAAGTTTAGTTTGCTAGTTTAGCATTGAAATTATAGTTGTTTGTACAGTATAAGCCTTTATAATTGGTTTTACACCGTTATAGTGGACTCGACCGCTGCGTCACTGGATTTTTATCCTAACTGGACTATACATTTGTATTGTTATAAATATTTCAATTTGAGGAAAAGCAGAAGAATCCAATACCTTATTTCCTAAGTCACACAGGCATGCTTAAAACACACGAAGTATAGACCGATTTCGATAAGCTGACCGTTTGTTTATATACGAAGGCTATAACATAAACATAATACAGGTGATCCAGCTTTGATAACATGCATACACACTCTTTATTAGGCTATACAAAGCACACATTTTTCAATTGTAACCATAGCGCAGTTGGCAGAGCAGATAGTTTCAAATACCAATGGAATAACGTTTTAGGTTCAACCCCCACACTGTCTCTATTTTTTTTAAAAACCCATATAAATAATTCTTTGCTTATAACTTGATGTTTTGTTTCATAGTATCAGGCTGGTAAAATGTATGAACATAATTTCATGGTAAGAAGAAAGTTAACTCAAGAAATCGAAACTCCCACAAAGAATGTAAAATACATGCAGGCAAAATGTTTTAACTTCGTACCAGACGAACAAGTTTATATTTTGAATATTGATTTATATAATATTATATTGAATAAAAATAAAATAATAAATTATGCAGAGTAAAAAAGACGACTTCTGCTGGGCTTGAACTCAAAACCAACGATTTCGAACGACAAATATAATTATGTCAACGCACATATCCACTTAGCCACAGAGGCTATTGAATATAACACGTTGCTATACTGATTTTATCCAGTTCATGGATGCATTTTGGCTCTAATCCGATAACCAAACATGCTCCCCTAAACGCTTTGAATGCGCTGAACCGAGAAATCCATGTTATCGAAATCGGTTTATACGTATTTTTTAACACAATAAAACAACAATAAGATAATTTGTAATGTTTATGGACACAATCTTATGTAAACCGATGACTCACCTGATTAAACGAGCTATAGTCCAGTCAGGATAAAAATCCAGTGACGCAGCGGTCGAGTCCACTATAACGGTGTAAAACAAATAATAAAGGCTTATGCTGTACAAACAACTATAATTTCAATGATAAATAAACATACTAAACTTCGCTCTACCTGTTTAGAAAATGGTTGTGATTTTTTGTGTACACATAAACTGCAACGCCACTGTCACAATATCCTAACTGCACTATATGTATTATCTGCCCACATTAAACTGAGACTCCTTACATGGTGTGAAGTCACCCATGGTGTTATAGATAATGTTTTATTTATCAACCAATCATTGCAGGTGGACAAGTGATCTAGTGGTAAGGGCTACTGACTGCTGATCTGAAGGTTGTGGGTTCGATCCCTACTCCAGACGGTCAAAAACAGAAATGCTTTTCAGTGTTTCCCACCTATCGTAACTAAAATTACTAACAGTCTTCGGACGTCGAGACGTTAAGCGAGGTCTCGTGTATGATGCTTTACATCGGCACGTAAAAGAACCAGGGATGCTTCTGGAAAAGGGGTTTCTTCTGTATCATGCACTATCCCCAAAAGTGATTTGCCTCTTCTGGGGACCTCGGTGGCGAGGATAAATAAAGGCAAATTAAATAAACCAAACCAATCATATGTTTTTTTCTTGGGGAATTGGGTATATACGAGGGACATTCTGAAAGTTCTGATACCTGAGTAATAACTTTACATTGGTTGGTAAGAATTTTTAAAAATGAATATTTTCTGAAAAAGATCAATCTTTCAGCGAGACACTCATAGCAAATTTAATATTTTATTTCTGAGAATGTAATATTTATTGGTATTCAAGCAATACATGGTTTGGGGTTTTGACTAAAATATCTCTTAAATACGCGAGGGCATTGCGTTGCATTGGCCCAATGTATATTTCAGAGCGCACTGCTGAGGTATCATTGAGGCTGAATGAAATACATTTGATATTATTTGAATAATGCATAACAGTACTTTCTAATACCATAACGTTATTAAAAAACTTGAAGTTAATAACAAAATAACAGCAATATATACAACCCATATAAGAGATCATTTTACCACATAAAGCTCCTACTTAATTCTAGACAAACGGTACGTTTATGGACTATCAACTACTCTAAATAAGTCAAATTGTCTAGATTTGAATGTGTATCTTCATTCGGGGGACGTTATAAATGTATTTTTCATTTAGTTTGATTTTTGGAGAAAAATATTGTGCTCCACCCATGCTTTTAGAAAGTGGGTGGGGTAACGGGATACCCTTATTCATGTAATAAAGATATCAATAATCCTTGTTCTTATAGTTTAATTAATTGTACATTGTACTAACTTCAAATTATGGAAATATGAAATTATTTTGGTTTTTCGAAATGCTTTTTGGGGGATATGACGTCATAAATCTAAAACACGTGCTTTGTGTCACGTGGTTACATTTTTTAAGCTGCTGTTTAGTCGAAATTATGAATTTTTCAGAATTCGTATTTAGTGGGAATAAAAATAGCATATGTACATGTATACACAAAACGGCCAAACTTTTTATATTCTCATGTAACACGCCCAGCAGTACAATGCTATGGCCCGTAATATTTGGGACATGGTCTTTTTCATGTCATCTAAAGTCATTTATACTTTCCATTTGTCGTTAGATCCTCAGTTATACAAAACCGAATATGTGAAACTCCTAAACGAATTGGATTTAAATTATATAAATTATTAACAATAGTGATATCCCTTCGACCAATATGACACATATTCGGCGATAATCTATTGGTTACATACCTACATGTACAATGGCATATAGATGAATTTCGAATTCTCTGATATTAATATCAAGATATGTTTTCGGTGGAGGAAGGTTGTATCTTTCAGAAAATTTTCACTTTCAAAAATTCTGACCAACCAATGTAAAGTTATCACTCAGTTATCAGAACTTTCAGAATGCCCCTCGTATATTGGTATTTTAGCTGCAATTATCATCTTAAGGTATTTCCATTATTCGAAGTACCGAAAGGTAGGGGTAGGAAAGAAGGACCGTAAACCCATATCAAATAAAATCAACTAACAGTTCTCTTATGAGCTACTTACCTTTATGGTTAGTGCCATCTTACTTCAGAACTTGATCACGAACAGAGCAAACTATAAAATTGGCTGGACCACAAATAACACACAAGGGCAAATAGTAACACAGATCTATAACATCTATATATAAAAGGTGCTGTAAAAGTAATATAAATGCATATATAATAAGCAACCTGTTTTAAAAGTAAGTTTTCTGTTTCAGGAACAAATTATACGACTCTAAGAGATTACCAGAGACAATACTTTACAAAAGCAACCCAAGAAGTTTTAAAACAAAAAGATTCCGAGGGTCGACATAACTTGGTGTTTGGTAAGTGAAAATAATGCGGTCTACTTGTTTTCCTTACAGATTATCTTAATCTTAACTTCCTCACTCATATGCCATGCTTTTTCGTGCTATATCATCTGCTGTGTGTTGAAGCCTGTTAGGGCGAGGGCACCAACGCTCCTAAGGGACTCTGCATATGAATGTTCAGTTTTATATTAATCTACATGTAAGTTTAATTTCAATCATGATCAGTATGGGGTCAGAAATTTTGTCAAATCAAAGAAAATGCTTGTTGCCAATATATTCGTACAGGTCACATTTAAAACCCTTAATAGATAGATCATTTGTTTAAAGTATCATCCTTCAAAACCTTTGGCACCGTCTTTGATGCTTTGCCTCAAAACTAGTCTATACACATTCATAAAACTTCAATAATCCCGTAATGGTGCGTCTAGACAGTACATTTTGGTGTATACATGTTTAATTGTGTAGCTACGTGTAGCATGATGTACATCTGGTGAAATGTACATAAAAGACGTTTACATCAAAATGAACTGTGTAGACGCACCTTATACATGACTTATGAAACACACGACATTAATCTCTAAACTCGTGTAACCAATTGAGCCGTACATCTCTAAACTCGTGTAACCAATTGAGCTGTACATCTCTAAACTCGTGTAACCAATTGAGCTGTACATCTCTAAACTCGTGTAACCAATTGAGCCGTACATCTCTAAACTCGTGTAACCAATTGAGCCGTACATCTCTAAACTCGTGTAACCAATTGAGCTGTACATCTCTAAAAATGTGTGGTAGACGCGTAATACACGTAACTACGTGGTACGATTTGACTTATAGGTCAAAATGTATACACCAATATGTACTGTCTAGACGCACCTTTAAACGACGTACACGCGCAAAAACCCTTGGCCGAACCGACCAGGTCATCACTGTGGTGAATACGTTACGCAAAGACAAACATTGTACGCTACATGCTTAACAAAACGCGTAAAATTAAAAGTAACACGTGTGTTTCTTTATGTACTCAATGTTTATTCATAGTTTACTAAAAATAGACGGAGTTATTTGCCCATTGTGACATTCAAGTTTCATGTCGATCACATGACCTGACGTATAGTCGCGTTTTGTTGGATCACATGTCAAATCAGTTGGGAATGTATTTGACAGTCACAAAAAGTGAGGTTTAATGACGCGGTACATTGATTGGCGAGTGACATTGACCAATGACGTCCGACAATGTTATTCAATACTCAGTACACTAAAAACACACTTAGCAATACACGTTATACTTTAAGTGCAATATGTGAAGTAATCAGTAAATTGGAAAATGTTGTTGCTAAAGCTGGGTTCACACTCTAGCGTTTGGACCAACGTTTACCCACGTTTGGGCGAACGTTCAGCTCCGCTAGCAAAAGTTACTAAACGTCTGAAAAGTTGACGATCGCTGTTAAACGCTGAAGAACGTTGTATTCGTTTAAAAATTTTAGCATGCAAAAACTTCGCCGACGTTTGGAAATAAACTCTCATGTAAGTTGTGCTCCGTTTGTAAACGTTCCAGAACGCTGGATTAAGTTGATTAAAGTTTGCTTAAGTTAAACTCCGTTGGCAAACGTCGACTGAAACGCTGGTGGTGATAATGAATTTATTCGAACGTTTATCTAGCGGAGGCCAACGGGTATTCAGCGCAATGAACGCGGTAGTAACGCAAGCGCAAAATGAACGTTTGTCCAACGTAGGCCAACGGGTATTAGACGCAACTAACGCGATAGCAACGCAAGTGGTTAGCGCAGACGAACTTTCCATAACGTTTCAGTAACTTAGGTAAACTTTGTTCAACGGATCCTGGCGTTTGGCACCTCGTTCGTCTAAGTCAGACTAAGGTACGGACCGCTACACAAACGCTAACCTACGTTTGCAAAAGTTCACATACGCCGATAAAAAATAGCTACAACGCAGACAAACGTTGTTAAGCGCTAGTAACCGCTGTCAAACGCAGTTAAGCGCTGAAAACGTTCCTAACTTTAGCGTGCGTTAGATATACAACGTTCGCAATGTGAACCAAAATATTCCTCCTCGCGAGCGTAATTTCACGGACGTTTGAGCTCATTTTTTGGACTTTTGAAAGGCTGACAAACGCTGGGACAAACGCTCATTGTGTGAACCCAGCTTAAACTAAGTAAACGTCATTTCCTCGTCTTATTGTTTTTTTACGTTAGAATAAAAAGAAATGTATATTTTTCAATAATTTTCAGGATTTGAATCAGGCTTACATGCCGAAACTTTATTAAAAGAGTGAATCTGTATTTATATTTCATATTGGAAAAAAATAAATTAAACAAGATTGGTTCTCAAATCTTGAGCAAGAACTTGCCTCTACCGGAAGTGGGACGTGAAATTCAGTCTACCGACTCATTATTCTGCATCCGGTCTGACAAAAAATATAGGCCATAGCCAATGCAAAACTACAACAACAACAATCACGTGTTTTTCGCTATAATGTTTTACTGTAATTTATTTTTTAGGGGACAGCAGTCCAGATAATCTCTGGTGTAATTCTCCCTTGATGCACCATTTTCCGTTTGATAATGCCACAATCTCAGATATTTTACATCACCTGAACCCAAACGTCAAACTTATAGTAATGTTGCGCAATCCTGTTGAAAGGTAGAGATACTTTTTTATTTTGTTGTGTGCTCTATCACATTGATTTGTCATTGATCTTCAATCTGGAGTTATATTTCAGAATGTCGTCGGCTGGCTCTAGCAGTGATCAATGTGCTAAATGCTCTTGTCAATTTTTTCCCTCAGAGAAGGGGCGGTGGTGGTATTATATAGGGGAATTAGACAGTTTTGGAAATTGGTTGTCAAATTTCCCTCCCATGTGCAGATAGTCCAGTCTAATTCCTTGGGGTGTGATTGCTCTTTATGTAAAATATCCCTAAGGTAGATTTTCATTACAATGATTACCTGGAAAATAGGCGACTGTCTAATTCCCGCCCCGGTCCATAAAATACGGGCCAAGTCTAATAGACCTTTCTGCAGACGTATCGTAGCCATGTCCCCATAGTAACGGGTATTCGATGTAACTAGACAAGACACATTTCAGCATTAGCTTCTGTTGACGTCATCATTTTTATTCTTTTTGAGACAATTGCCATCAGATGTTAAAAATTCAATTGAAATGTAATGCCACATATCCAAGGTACATAATAAATTATGTTGAAAATTTCAGCCAGATAAACGAACTTCTATAGATCTCGCTCTGTCAGTAGCACTTTCGTCTTCTTATTTTTATTTTGTTTTTCTTTTTTGTATTTTTTTGGCGTATATTACTTAGAGGATATTTGTTGATTTTGGTGTAAGATCGAATTTTATTATTTGCTTTCAATGGATTACGGAGATTTTTCAGTGAAAATAACAGTGAAAATAACAGTGAAATTACCGCTTTGTTATTTTCACTGTTTAGAAGCTGGTTCCAGTATCGTTCAGAAAAAGAAACGTAACGTCAACGACGCCGGGCTTTAAAATGTACGTTACGTCATTATGACGTCACAATTGTCACGGCTTGACGTTCCAATTTCGACGTGATTTTTCCAATTAAGCCAATTACGGTACCATTTTAAGAGAAATTGAAGCATATAATAAACAGAAAATTTGTTGATTTTCGGTGAAAGATCAATTTTATTTCACTCGTGATCACATAAAATTATATTTTACTCGTGGCTTCGCCACTCGTGAAAATATTGATTTTCTGCGATCACTCGATGAAATAAAATACGATCTTACACCAAAATCAACAAATATCCTCTATTTATTTCACCGAGTGATTACAGAAAATCAATATTCAATTTAATTTTCTATGATCACGAGTGAAATAAAATTGATCTTACACCAAAAATCAACGAATTTTCTGTTTATTATATGCCTAAATTTCTCTTAAAATGTGCCGTAATTGGCTTAATTGGAAAAAATCACGTCGCAATTGGAACGTCACGACGTGAGAACTATGACGTCATTATGACGTAACGCATATTTTAAAGCCGGTGCCGTTGACGTTATGTTTCTTTTTCTGCATGATACTGGAACCAGCTTAAAAACAGTGAAAATAACAAAGTGGTAATTTCACTGTTATTTTCACTGAAAAATCTCCATAATCCATTGAAAGCAAATAATAAACTGTATTAGTAAGAATACTTATGATGATAATATGTATATATAGATAATATAATTGACCACTCACATATGTATCATATTGAATAATTGTGTACTCATGGATTGCATATGTCTATTGTATTTGAAAATAAACTAAACTATTAAATCGACCACAATGTAAGAAAAACAACTAAATTTACACAAAGTTACAAGATTTCATGAAAATGCACTGAAGAGTTATTGAGATATTATCATTTATTTAATGCTAACTGATGAGATATGGAGTTCTATCAGTGAAATAAAACCTATATCAGTCACTGGTTATCACCTACAATGTGACTGATATAAGCTCCGCCCCCTCACAGGGACTACTTTAATTTACCAAAATCTCAACACTAAAATGTCTGTAACTTTTTTATTACTGAACGGAAACATGTCATGTGGGGGTTTTTATTCTTAGTTAGACCATTTCCTACAAGTTGGTGTATGATTTAATGCAAAATTCTCAAAATAGTCGTTTTCGACTATTCACCATAATCCAAGATGGCGGATTTTGAAGTGAAAAATATGAATGGACGAACATATTCATACGTAGCCTAACCACAGTGGTAAATTGGCATAAATAGTACCAGTTTTGACACCATAAAAACATTAAATAAATAGAATATTTGTTTGTTTTGATTGAATATGGTTAATATCTCATCTTGTAGTGATAAAATTTTAATATTTTCACTCGCGCTACGCGCTCTTGAAAATATTGAATTTTATCACTACACGATGAGATATAAACCATATTCAATCAAAACAAACAAATATCCTCTATATACATAATGCATACTAACGGACATCGTCGCAAGCCATACGTCAACGGCGTCATAATGACGTAACTTCCGTGACACTAACTCCTCCTGAAAATTTCAACCCAGGTATTCTTCTTAGACTTCTGAATTCATTCAGCCATTTATTTGTCCTTTAAAATGTTCAACCCAGTCGACAGTCGTTATCGGCATGTTAAAATTATTTCTAAGTGTCATCTGGATAGTCCCACAAGTAAAATCTAACTTTATACCCAATGGTCGCCTTGTTGCATTACCCCTCGTACACTATATACAGTATTGGTATGGACAATTATAGGTGAATAATGACACTTGGGTAATGAAAAATACAACTCGCAATGCTATATAGCATTTTTATACAGTGTATACCAAAGATTCAAATATTTTCAATAACAAGTTTGGGTTCTTATTGTCGTTTTCAGATTGTACTCCGACTTCCAAAACTTTCAACACGGGACTCCGCAAGAATTTCATAACATTACAGTACAAGCCATTCCCCTTCTGAATAAATGCTTTAAGGAAAACAGCTTTCGGGATTGTCTTTATCACCTCAATCCATTGTTAGATATACGGGTAAGTAATGACATGACACCTCCCCCATCATAGGAAAATTGAGTGAGAGAATCGCGCTGGAATAATAGTTTGTTTATGTCAGCAGCTTGGTTTAGATGTGATTTTACGAGCGAAGCGAGCACGAAAAATGCGGAATCATTGTTGTTCGATTAGGCTAACAGACAAATTACCAAAGCCACGACAATTTTAGTGAGGCGTACGTCATCGTCCCTTGCGAGCCAGGGTTCAATGTCAGGTTATTGATTGTATACATTATACTTACTGAAGAGATTCGAATATCACATGTTCCTGTTTTATCGATAAATTCTAAATATTGCCTAGCAACACAATGTTATCATACGAATGGTAATACCATAAATGTTATATGTTATTCAAATGCATTTCACACTATTTATTGATCATTTTAGAGTTCATTGAAAATTGGGATATATTCTGCACATTTACAAGAATGGTTCCGGGTGTTTCCACGTGAACAAATAATGATAATTAAACTGGAGGACTTCTCTACAAATACGGACAGTTATATGAAGAAAGTGTTTTCATTTTTAGACTTAGGTATGTACGATGATTAATTTGATAATTTCATCTGATGGGCACAACAACATTAGCCAAACCATTCGATAGCCATGCTAGTTTCATTCACAGAATTCAAATTTGCCCCGAGTCTTACTATGATAATAAAGTTTACCTGTCTCTTGAATTTGTTTAGTATTTTCAAATCATGCCATATGAATGTCACGACGCAAACCACATCCCGCGTCAGTCTACCTATGTCATTGTTTTGATTTTAGATTTTACATTTTTAAGAATTGCAAGCAATGCAGAAGTCCTCTACCGTCTTGAAGCCATAACCCTTTAAATAATTTTCAAAATTTCAGTTGCCATGGTCAATATATCTAGATGTGCATAATCTCCTTATTGGCACCTACCCACATACAAGGATTCATAAACCTAGCTGGGAAACTGTTAGAGTTATAACAGGATCCAGATTTTGAAGTATTTTTACTATTTCCGTTTACATAGCAACAACAATTTTGGAGCGTTTCACAACTAAATCAGAATACATGTAGTACCGACATTATTGAAACTAAATACCAGATGTAGATGCCTCGGCAGTACCATCTAATATACACGTATTTGGAAACAATACGTATGTAATATTTTTTATACATAACTTTATCATTGTTTTCTCAAATTGCAGCGCCACCTAGCGACACAATATTACAGAAGCTATCCAGTCCTGATAAAAAAGCTAACACACGGAAATGGGTGGATAAAAACAAGGGGGAAATGCTTCCTGAAACAAGACGCATTCTTCAAGACTTTTACCGACCGTTTAATGATGACTTGGTGAAATTATTAGGAAAATCATTTAATTTTAATACATAAGGTGCTGAGAATTCTAAATGTATACGTTTTAGCCACAGGCAACCGTATCATTGATTAAGAGAGAAAATAATTATATAAAGGTAAAATTTATACATCGATATTAAAAAAAAATATTTTTTTAAAAATCTTAATCAATGATACAGTTACATGTGGCTTTAACCAGTTATGCAGTTTTTTGTTGGGTATGTTGCCGTCATGTGTATCAAATCAATACATACTATCACGCCTAAAATAGCACATAGTGAGAAATAAAATCTACTGAGTGAAATCACCACTGGACTACAAGTAACGTTAATAATTGAAATAAATAACACTTAATTCATTTAAGAATATGTATAAAAAATATCCATTGTATGGAATAAAAATTATACTCAGCAATTTTAATGTTTTACATTCTTAGCTTCATATACAGTGTACATGTATGAATGTAAGTTGTATTATTTCACTGTACATGTCATCATGTTAAATGATTCATAATACTTTTTGGTGTCTGTCGAAAAATGTGTTTATTGATTGATGTGTTCTTATTGATTTCGTTAATTTATTTCCATTGTGTATTCGTAAGTGTTTTTGAAGGCCATATGAAAATAAGTTGGTGTGTGATTACTTTTATGTTTATAAGTAAACTTAGTAAAATATAGAGGATCTTGCATGAGTGCTCATTACATACGAGTTTTATTAAACGAGTGGACAAAATGGTATGACACGAAGCTATGGAACGCCATAGCTGTCTTTTGTTGATACTTGTCGTGTTAAATTGTTATAATACCATTTGAACATGCCTATACGACATGTTAAATTGTTACAACAACGTCTTAAATTGTCGATAGGGCATGTGAACTTCTCAGTGCGACATTATTATATATCAAGTCACACTGTTAAACTGTCCAAGTATCTTGTGAACATGTCTATATGCCATGTTAAATTGTTAAAATAGGTTCTTATCATGTTCATTCGGCATGTGAACTTCTCAACAGAACGTGTAATACTCTTAAACGACAATGATTAATTGTTAAAAATCATTTGAAGATGTCTATAAGCCATGTTTAATTGTCAAAATAGCTTCTTATCATGTCCAATAACCATGTGAACTTCTCAACAGAACGTGTTATATTGTTAAACAACAGTGGTAAATTGTTAAAATATCATTTGAAGATGTCTATATGACATGTTAAATTGTTAAAACAGCTTCTTATCGTGTCCAATAACCATGTGAACTTCTTTATAGAACGTGTTATATTGTTTAACAACAGTGGTAAATTGTTAAAATATCATTTGAAAATGTCTACATGCCATGCTATAGTGTTAAAACGATATTTTAACATGTCAACGAGGCATGTGAACTTCTTAATAGACAGTGTTGTTGTTGTTCAAATTTGCATGACGTCATCAATAACGTAAGTTCCTCCCGCGTGCATATTGAACAAAGATGGCGGAAATTGTTCAATATGCACGCGGGAGGAACTTACGTTATTGATGACGTCATACAAATTTGAACAACAACAAAACTGTCTATTAAGAAGTTAACATGCCTCGTCGACAAGTTAAAATATCGTTTTAACACTATAACATGTCGTATAGACATCTTCAAATGATAGTTTAACACTTTACCACTGTTGTTTAACAATATAACACGTTCTATTAAGAGGTTCACATGCTGAATGGACATGATATGAAGCTATTTCAACAATTTAACATGGCTTATAGACATCTTCAAATGATATTTTAACAATTTACCACTGTTTTATGACAGTATAACTCGTTCTGTTGAGAAGTTCAAACGGTTTTTGGACATGATAAGAAGCTATTTTAACAATTTAGCATGGCATATATACATGACGTTCACATGATATTTGGACAGTTTAACAGTGTGACTTGACATACAATAATGTTGCACTGAGAAGTTCACATGCCCTACCGACAATTTAAGACGTTGTTGTAACAATTTAACATGTCGTATAGACATGTTCAAATGATATTTAAACCATTTACCACTGCCGTTTAACAGTATAACACGATGTGTTGAGAGGTTCGCATGCTCATTCGACATTGTAAGACGTTGTTTTAACAATTCAACAACGCATATAAACATATTCAAATGATAGTTTAACAATTCATCATTGTAGTTAAAGTCTAACATGATAATACGAAGCTTTGAGAAGTTAACACGTTCTTCTAACATTATCAAGCGTTTTTTCAACAATTTAACATGTAACGTAGACATATACAAATGGTGATTTGACAATTTATCGATGTGGTTTAACAGTATAACACGATGGCTTGAGATATTATTGTATTCTTTTAACAATTTAAGACGTTGTTATAACAATATAACAGGGGGAGTTGACATATTCAGATGATAGTTTGACAAGTCAACAATGTGGTTTGACATATTAACACATTGTATTAAGAAGTTCACATGTCCTACCGACAAGTCAACATGAAAAGCGTTAACAAAAGACAGCTATGGCGTTCCATACTATGCTTTGCCGAGTGTCATATTGTTTTTGTCGACGAGTTTAATAAAACTCGTATGTAATGAGCACGAATGTTATTTTCTATTTATCGCATAACCTTTGAACACGCTCATTATTGTTCAAAAGGATGATGTACGCTGCACATGTTTCAGCCACAATTCAGCGGTACAATGAGCGCGACGTCATGGCGACGTTGATATTATCCTGGCGTCATTGACGGATCAATGCATGGATTGGCTAACGTCACGTCAAGCTAATTTAAATATTTATTACACAGTCTGGGAGTGCCGAATGATATTGACGGCACTCCTGGACCGCAGGTTATGTGATAAAAAGCTGTTAATACATGTATTATTATTTTTATTATTAACCTGGATCTTGCGGACTGCACACCGTCTCATGGCATTTAACAATTATGCCAAGCTATGTTAAACAAGAGGGCCCACTGGGCCCTAGGTCACTCATCTGTCGTAGTAGTTCATGCAGGCCCCTTAACGGTATACTCCATGGGCCAGTGGGGTAAACCCTCCCCCCTAGGGAATTTCGGACACTATATTTTTCTGAAAGTCTATGGTCAGTAGAGTATTTTTCCAAAGTCTCACTTTGGCCGTTGGGGCGTTAAGATTTTTTGGGATAAAACGTTAAAAAAATTAACGAAAGTGTGAATTTCTGAAATTGGTTAACTACAATCACATTTATTAAGTTAATTTGAAATTAAACACTTTCATGAGTTGACATTAACTTATAGTTTAAGTCTGCAAAATTTTAGTCCTGTGTTATTATGCGAAATGGGATATTTTGGGGGTAAAACCTTACAAAATACATGAAAAAGTGCGAATTTTGAGAATCGGTACACTACAATGACACAATACAATGATTGATCCATTTATTTGGTAATAATGAAAGGCTTTGACCTACCAATACTTTTCCCAAAGTCTGCACTTCAGACATTGGGGCGTTAAGCAGGGAAAGCAACAAGAGCTGTTCACGAACAGCGCGCTCCACTATTCGCGGCGCCATGCTAGGATAGTGCAATCATTATATATTCAAAACAAAATGCTTCATAACAGCAGCATGACCCTCTGCTGTGTAGAGGTCGGGGCTTCTAAATAAAAAAGTGGGATAATTTGGACAAATTATGCAGGACTGTTACCTACTCATGTGAAGATCCTCTAGGTCATGACGGCCAACAAATAGCATTTCTTAGTCCAAAACGGGGCATAATTTCAACAAAATGCTAAATAGTTATCTTCTCCTGTGTAGGGGTTGGGGTCATGATGGTAAACAAGTATGCAAAGTATCAAAGCAATATATCAATGCACTTTGAAGATATTAGAGGTTAAAAAACCTGTACCTAAACTTTAACATTTGCATTTCCAAGTCCAAAAGGGGGCATAATTTCAACAAAATGCTTGATAGAGTTACCCACCCTGTGTAGGGGTTGGGGTCATGATGGAGAAGAAGTATGCATAGCATTATGTAAATGCACTTTGAAAATATTAGAGGTGAAAAACATGTACCTAAACTTTAACATTAATTATTGCACTAAGATGAAAAAGGGGGCATAATTTCACCAAAATGCTTAATAGAGTTACCTACCCCTGTGTATGGGTTGAGGTCATGATGGAGAACAAGTATGCATAGCAATATATGAATGCACTTTGAAAATATTAGAGGTGAAAAAACCTGTACCTAAACTTAACATTTGCACTAAGATGAAAAAGGGGGCATAATTTCACCAAAATGCTTAATAGAGCTACCTATCCCAGTGTATGGGTTGGGGTCATGATGGTGAACAAGTATGCAAAGTATTAAAGCAATATGTCAATGCACTATGAAGATATTAGAGGATTAAAAAACCTGTACCTAAACTTTAACATTTGCACTAAGTAGAAAAAAAGGCATAATTTCAACAAAATGCCTGATAGAGTTACCTACTCCTGCATATGGGTTGGGGTCATGATGGTGAACAAGTATGCAAAGTATGAAGCAATATCTTAAAAGACTTAGAGAATATGAGAGGTTAAAAAACTGCACCTAAACTTTAACAAAAGTGTTACGCCGACGCTGACGCAGACGCTCGGGTGACTGCAATAGCTCCCCTTATTCTACGAATAGTGGAGCTAAAAAAAAGGTTATCTCCCCCTGCTTATAAATAGTGTACAAATGGTAACAATGTATTTACTTAACTTTGCTAATAACACATCGTGCCTTACTGTATTTTGATTGCAATTGTGAATACAAATAAAGGCAACATCATGGTTGTGTCATGAATGGCTGTTACGAGTTGTTGTAAGTATACAATGGGACCAGTTATCTCTGTACCTTGTAGTTGCCAGTACACAGAGTGCAATAAATGATATACCACATGATGGTGCACATCCTATAAGACCATGGATGTGTGTACATAGTGATTGTGAGTATCAAGTATAGTACTGTCTGCGCATGGTGTGTGTGAGTACCCTACCGCACCTAGTGGTAATGACTACCAAATACGACCAAGTATGCATGAACATGGTGGTTGTGGGTACCCATTAGGACTAGGAATGGATGTACCTAATGGTTATGGGTACCTAATAAAACTAGGAGTTTATGTGCAAGGTGGTCGTGAATACATATATGGACTAGGGATAATGTACCCAGTGTTTATGATTGCCTAACAAGATCAGGAATGTTATACTTAGGCACTAAGTAGTCAATATGACAAGGAATATATTTACATAAGAATTGCAGGTACCCACTAGGACTTGAAATATATGTACCTAGTCAATATGAGTATTTAATTAGACCATGCTTCATGTACATGGCGTTAGTGAAAACAAATGGTCACAGCTGGGGGTTGGGCATGCTCACTGCTCAATAAGACCAGGAATGTCTCTCCATTTTGCCCATAGGACGAGGAATGGGTGATCCCAATAGTTGTCTGCACTCAATAAGACTAGTAATGTATGGTTGAGAGTGCTTAATTTGATCAAGAATGTCTTCACATGATGATTTTCAGTATCTAGCCGGAACAGGAATGTCTGTTAATAGTGGTTATGGGTACCCAATACGACGAGGAATGAATGTATATACATGGTAGTCAGTACCCACAAGGACCAATAATGGCTGTGTATAGTGGCTGTGAGGACTCGATCATACCACTTATGCATGTACATAGTGGTTAAGTACCCACTAGGACTACGAATGTATGCATCTAGTGGTTATGTATTCCTGTACATGATGGTAGCGGTGACCAAATAGAACAACATATGACCATGCCTATTGGTTGTTAGTACCCAATCAGACCCCAAACATCTGTACATTGTGAGTTTGAGTATTCAATAGGACCAGGAATACATGTACAAGGTAGTTGGGGTATCCACTATGACTAGGAATGTATGTATGAGTATCCAATAAGAACATGATAGTATGTACACAGGGTAGTGATTACCTAATAGGACAACAAATGGTCGCACCTAGTAGTTGTTAGTTCCTAACCCGACAACTTATTTTGTAATGAAGGTTTTGAGTAGCACATATGTTATGAGTGCTAAATAAAGCCAAGCATGTCTCTAAATGGCGCGCCTGAATTTTCAATTGATGGTCGACAGTATCCTACAAGAATGTCTGAACCTAGTGGTTATGAGTATCCTTAAACGACCAGCAATGTAGTACATGGTGGAAATGAGTACCCAATTGCACCTATAACAGCTGTACATGGTGGTTTTGAGTACCAAATAGGACCAGGACTGTCTGTACATAGTGGTTTTGAGTACATAATAGGACCAGGAATGTCTGTACATGGATGTTTAAGTCCCCACTAGGACTGAGCATGTATGTACTTCAATAAGCAGAAACAATTACCCAATTACAACATGGTAATTGTGACTACCAATTGAGACAAGAAATTAATGTACCTACTAGTGGTTATGAGTACACCATGTCGGACCAGCAATATCTGTATAAGTATGGTGGTTTTGAATAGCAAATAGAACTAGGAATCGTATTGCCTATGCATATTGAATTAGACCAGGACTGTCTGTGCATAGTTAGTACCCGATAGGACCACTGATGTCTGTATAGGGTAGTTTTTGAGTACTAAATAGAACCAATATTGTATGTAAAGGGTGGTCATAGGTACCAATTAGGACAAGGTATGGATGTACCTAGTGGTTTAATAGTAATGTACCCAACAGTACCAGAACTGCCTATAATGGTTAGATTTGTTTATTTTTGAATATCCTTTAAGACTATGCATGTCCGCACCTGATGTTGGTAAGTAACAACTAGGATACCCATTCCCAAAAATCACACTTTCCATTTATTTTTTTGGTAATTTTCCCCCAAAATATCTCATCTGGCAATATATATTTGAAATCTTAAACTGCATGTTACTACAAATTTATCCCATTAATATTATTTATTTACAAAATAATTATCATAGGAATGGTATTATTGTAATCTACCGATTCCTAATATTCACACTTTTCGGTTTATATTTTTTCATGTTTTATCCCCAAAATATCACACTTTGCATTATAACATGGCTTTAATTTTTTCCAGTCTGAAACTGCAAAATAATACTTTCCTATTAGAGTATTTGTTTATAAAAAAATAAAATAAATGACAATGTAGTCCACAGATTCCAAAAAATTGCACTTTTCATTTATAATTTAAGTGTTTTACCTCAAAAATAAGCCATTTTGCACAATAGCAGCACTCTGATTTTTTCAGTCTAGATAGGACAGGTTAATATCTACCTGTTACAGGGATTTATTTTAAAATAACATAATAAATAAGATTGTAGTTTACCGATTCCGAAAATTTGTACTTTTCGTTTATATTTTTTGACGTTTTACATACAGTAATAATCTTAAAAAGAACATAATGGTGCCATAAATGCAGGAAATAGATAAAATGACCAAAATACAATGGTAGATCATTAGAAAGCCATGTATGTCGAAAACGAGCATGGTGACATATCATTTTTATGATTTCAATGTTGTTCTAGAAGACTGTTCTGTCATTTTAAGATGTTTCAAGGAAAATTCGATCGTTAGATAAAAGGTGCGCGTACCTCCTTAACAAGCGACCATGTAATTTCCATCACATAAACCCATATTGAATATGTGTCTATGATTTCACCTAATGACCTAGTTTGTGACCCGAGATGACCCAATATCGAACTTGATCTAGATTTTGTTGAGATGCTCATTGTGACTGAGTTTCATAAAGATAAGGTAAAAATTGTGACCTCTAGTGACTACGCCAAGTTTTTTTATGATTTCACCTTGTGACCTAGTTTTTGACCCAGACAACACAACATAAAACTGGGCCTATATTTTGTTAGATGAATATTATGACCAAGTTGCATAAATATTAGGTCAACATTGTGACACCTCATGTGACTATGTAAGGTTTTTCTATGATTTGACCTTGTGACCTAGTTTTTGACCCTTAATGACCCAATATTGATCAAACTTGACCTACATTTTGTAGAGATGATCATTGTGACTGAGTTTCATAAAGATAAGGTCAAAATTGTGACCTCTAGTGACTACGCAAGGTTTTCTATGATTTGCCCATGTGACCTACTTTTTGACCCTGGACGACCCAATATCGAACTTGACCTAGATTTTGTTGAGATGATCATTGTGACCAAGTTTCATAATGATTAGTCAAAACTGTGACCTTTAGTGTCTACGCAAGCAAATTGTGGACGGAGGGACGACTAACGAAGAGTGATCACAAAGTGACAGAGTGAGCTAAAATTTTCAAAACATGACCAGTAGCGTTGACTAATAGAAGTGAACAAGTGTTGTAAGTTCCAATGCTATAGCATAGATACTATGTAAGATATAGCCTAATATGGTAACCTGCACCAAAAAGTTAACAAGGGCTCACCTGTCGTAATAGTTCATGAAGGCCCACATGGTGACATAAGAAGTCATTTACAACTTAAAAGAATCAAGTAAATACAGCCTCAGTTGCATGTACAAGGTTATCATATAGTCCTAACCAGCGACCTCGTAATTTACATCAGCTAGAGTAACCCATATTGACAGATAAGACCAAAACGTTTTTCTTTGATTTGACCTTGTGACCTATGTTTTTGCCCCTGTTGACCCAATATCGAACTTGACCTCGATTTAGTTGAGATGATTATCGTGACAAAGTTTCATAAAAATTAAGTCAAAATTGTTATGTCTAGTGATAGTTTTTCCAAGATTTGACCTAGTGACCTTGTTTTTGACGCCATATAACCCAGTTTCAATCTTGACCTACATTTTATACAGACATACATTCTGACCATGTTTCTAAAAATTGGGCCATAATTGTGTCCTCTTAATGTGTCCACAAACTTTTAAGTTTTTCTAAGATTTGACCTAGTGACCTAGTTTTTGACCCAAAATGACCCAGTTTCAAAATTGACCTAGATTTCATAGAGATAAATATTCTGACAAAGTTTCATTAAGATTGGGCTATAACTGTGGCATTTAGTGTATTCACATGCTTTTTCTAAGATTTGACCTAATGACCAAGTTTTTGACCCAATGTGACCGAGTTTCGAAATAATTCTGCATAGGGAGTGGTGGCCTACAGGCTCGGGATCAAGAGGTCCTGGGTTTTATCCCAATCTGCACCACTGCTTAATTTCTGTGAGCAAGAATAACCCACAATGCTCAACTCGACCAAGGTGTGAATTGGTACATGTGAGGTTGGTGTCTGTACATGTTATTCCTGGTAGCCGTATCTTGATGTTGGCTGCACAAGATAATCTCCCCAGGGACTCGAACATAGGTTTCCTTATGTAGCCCAACTACCAGGGGAAGTTAAATGTCAAAGAGTGGCTGAACGGCTGAATTGCTGAAAGTGGCCCTCTACAACTGGTAACTTAACTTAACCATCTGCATACAGGTATATGGATTTGATTGGTGAGTGAGACACACCACACCAACATTAATATGTAGTTTTATCAAATACTTAGTAAACATGTCACTAGTCAAAAAGTTCTTGTGCCATTTGCAAGGATATTCGGAGGTCAAAGGTCAAATTGAAGTGTGTCCCCACAATTTTTTATAGTAGTACTGGTGTAATAAATGCATCAGCAGGGAGTGCGGTAGATGCTGTATAATGCATCATAAGTGAAGAGTTTTTTCTCATTCTTTATTACTTTATAATACATTCTTATACATTCATGCATTTGTACATAAAATTAAAAGAGACAAAAAAGTTTTCATTCCCATGCTCTCATTCTCTTCACTCTCCGGACAATCATACACAGTTACGTTCTTTACATATACTCTACATATCAGCATGCATAATCTTAAGTTTAACAATACATTTAAACATTTACAGACAAAACAAAATACATGTAACACATACTCAAATTTATGACTAAGATATTCGAAAATAGAAACAGAGTTTTTGATATACAAAATGTACACGTATTTCTTTTCTTTTAGTTTATCTTTGCATTAACTTAAATTTCTGTACAATAATGACAGTTTTTGATTATGTAATTGAAAATGTGTTTCAAATTTGACAGTAGGATTCATATGTGTTATTATTAAGAGCAATTTCAGCCTCAATTTTTAATCTACATAAAAGATCATTTTCAAATACAGAGAACCTAGGGATAATCTTCCTACACTTCACTCTGTATATAAAATTTCTAATTGATATCAGTAGATAGTTTATTAGTTTTTTGTATACTTTGAGCTCAGTATGGCATTTAATTGTTTTACTCGAAAAGTTATTGATTTGGAACATAGATAGTTATTGAATTGATTCCATAGATGTTGAACAACATGGCATTCCCAGAATAAATGTTCCAGTGGATAATATATGGTTATTCGGTAATCAAACAAGTTGGAGTCAACAATTGTGCATACATAGAGAAGTGAAGAGTTACTGAATAAAATAAGTCTTGGTTAAGGGGCCAGGAAGCTGTGTATCGGTGCTATACACCAGGCACATTAAAGAACTAGACTGTTTATTTGAAATAAGAGCTAGGCGCACTTCTGCAGCGCCGGACACGCCTGCATTTAATGTCTCTCTCCCTTCAGGGGCTTTCTCTCAGTCTGTCCCTTTGGTCTGATCATGCTGTACCTGCACTGGTAGAGGATGCACCTGCGCCTTTGTGGTTGCAACACTATATGGAAAGTGCCTTTGAACGTGTGTTCACATGAAAAAGACGCTATATAAATCTGGTATATTTATTTTAGATGCTGTATAATTCACCATGATGGAGCGTCAGTGAAGAGTTACTGAATAAAATAAGTTAACAAAATGTTTTATTTGGATAACATAGTTGAAGTGAAGATCTGTTGTAATATTTGAGGAAGGTTTTTGGTATCCATACATATAAAGGAATGGCCCATTGGCAACTGTTTGGTCAATCTGAAAATAAAAGAAAAGAAAAACATATAAAAATATTTTTCCCGATCAAGTCCTTAATTATAATACATTTGTATTCAAATGTTTAGTTTCAAATTTTCACTGATGATTAATCAATATGATCTTAGCAGGCATCCGGAATTTCATGAAAATGTGTCATGAAATTAATTTTCTTCTTACATTATTAATACACATGGTATGCAAGTGCAGCGCACAGTGACCTCAAGGTAAGAACGTCATTCCGCAGAACAGTTTTTCTCCATCTTAAAGTATTGTCCGTTGTAATCAATATGCATACTAGGGCATTGAATCCTTTTCTGATACACATTTGCGAACCAATCACAGTCTAATGCACCAAAAAAGCTGTATAACAGACACAACCAACCCTGATCACGGGAAATACCTCATCCCAGCATATGCAATAAACTGCGAGAAGAATGAAAACCTGTGATGCATTGGCGCAGTAGATAAGGGGATGTACAATATGGTGAGGACCCAAATATCATTAAATCTTCCTTGTCACTCATCACACGTTTTCTAGACATATTGATTTATAACTGTCAGTGCAGTTTAAGGTATTAAACTATAATTCGATGTCATGTTGGACAAAAACTATAAATAGTACTGTTGTTCTAGGGGTGTTTTCCGTTTCTGACGTCGCAATTCTCGCACATTTCTATATTTAGTGCGGCTATTCAAACATGTGTATTTCTCGCACAAATAATGATTTTGAAATTTACCGTTAAGATACATAAAAGACATTCGTAAATGCCGACGTAAAAATTATGATCAATGATTAATTGAAAGTTTGAGAATGACAAGTATATTGAAAATATATTGAACGAAACACGTCACGTTTAATTGGTTGCGCTGCATTTGCATACATTGGGTTAGTCAATCATGGATATTATGCATTAAATACACATTCGTATACTTTTCACAGAAAATTCCTATAAAGATTAAAATTAATATATATACAAATATCATGATCATGTGACGCCGGCTAAGAAAATTATAAGCAAAGTACACGATTTACTTGGACAACTATTGTATATGTAGAAACAAACTAGCTCCTTAATGCCCATTGCAGATAATTCCGTTACATACACTTTGATAAAAAATATTCAAAGTTAATTTTGATATTTCAATCCAAGATTCTCATCTATCGAAATAGAACTTGACTAAACACTGTCCTGCGTTCAACGAAGGAGATATATCCTCACAATTTGTACCAGTTTCTTACGTGTTATTTGTTGAAAGATATGTTACAAAAAAAAGGTTTGTCACGTGAGCAAAGTTTGGCTAACCATATATGGAAGTGGTGTGCATAAAGTGGTATATCTACCAAAATGGCTGACAGAGGCATACAATGGATTGTGAATATTAAAACCCATGCATCTGTACACATTTCGAACTGAGAACAGAAAAAGCATTTTTTTACACGTTCAAATTGTTTGTGCCAAACAGAGTGTTCAATGAATGAGTAAAGCAACAAATATTGTGATTATTTA
Organism: Spisula solida; assembly: GCA_947247005.1. Classification (NCBI taxonomy): domain Eukaryota; kingdom Metazoa; phylum Mollusca; class Bivalvia; order Venerida; family Mactridae; genus Spisula; species Spisula solida. The sequence goes on along the minus strand of OX365957.1, from coordinate 37,456,385 downwards.
ATGCAAAATTGTTAACAAGCTTCTTTGAACGCAGGGCTGATATAAGCGGATGCAATTCAAGGACTGAACACAAAACTAAGTAGAGAACAAAGAAGGTTTCTTTTAATCATGGGTCATGTTATTTTATTTAAATTCCATTCAAAAAAGACATGCTATATTATATACATGTACTGTAAAATTATAAATATGTGTGGTAGATTAATTTTCAATAATTTGGCGGATGAACTAGATTGTGAATTAAATGCCCTTGAATAATTGACCCCAAAAATACGTAACAATGGATTTTTCTTTCAATATTTTAAATCCACGAATTTTAGGAACCACCAAATTGCCATTTTACCAATATCTGTAAATTTCAATACCTGTGAAAATTAATGACTTTACAGTATGCATGTGCCTTCTGTTACACAAACATCATGTTAGATCAATGTATAGTGCAATCTCTCTAGAGCAATGCCCATTGGGAAATTCAAAATTTGTTTGTTGTACAGAGATAGTTCTCTGGAGCTAGGCATCGTTAAGGCATCGTGCAAATGCCTGTCAACGAGTAGCAATGCAAATTTCAAAAGAGAATTGAAATTACTTCAGACACCAATGTTGAGCACCCACAGACTGTGGTAGCCAAGTTTATTATATTTTACAATTGCATAAAATGTTCATTTACCTGATAGCTTGATCACCGAGGGAACCAATAAATATAGCATATGCGTTAACCTTTTCATCACCCTGCAATATCTGACCAAACCTTGCTGGGGAAATACCATATCTGTCAAAGTTAGCATCACTTAAGATAATCAAGAATCGTTCATCAGCTTCCTCCTTTGAGAGAGTTTCCACAGCATATCTGGTAGCTTGTAGTGTGGTGTCACCACTCAAACAAAATTGTGAATGAGCATGCATAGTCTGAAACATGGATGTCAACCAATTAACATGGTTTGGTGAAGTCCAAAGATACAATCCTTCTTCTTCAAAATAATGTTCAAAGCCCACTCTGAGGCATTGTCGGACAATTTGAAGGCTATTTACAAAGTGAATGTGAGGCTCAAACAAATGCTGGATTAAAATGGAAAAATCATATTTCAGCTAGATTAACATGTACACTTGTATGTTGCTTACAAAGCATCATGTAAGGGGACTATACCAGTACTATTTAAAGGAAAACAAGTGGAGAAAAAAATATTTTTGATCACTAAGGGGCCATAACTATAACAGTGATCATCTGACATAAATCCGGACAATATGCACAACTTGGTACCAACTTTTCATATGAAATTTATTTTTGATCAATAAAGGGCAAAAACGTCCAGCAATAATCATCTGACAAACATACTTGACATTATGCACAACTAGGCTTTGTACCAAGTATTCATGTGAAGTTTCATTGAAACCCAACCAATGATTATGCAGATCACATGTGAACAAACTTCTTGACATCTATCAGACAGACAGACATCCTGCACAAAAACAATGTCTCCCCCACTGTATGTGGGAGACATAAATACATGTGTATAATTACAATATGTATTATCTGAATTTACTTCTATTGTAAAGTCATAGAAAAATATCAAGTATGTAGATTTTATTCTCAGCATGTGCTTACCTTAACCAGATTTAGACGTTCTTTATTATTTTTAGGTGGACCATCAAAACTTGAGAATTGTACTTTGTGATCTTCACCAGAATGTCCAACAATATCAAACTGAAACAAGAGATGTTTGTTTCGGCATATAACACGACGTTCATTCATAAAAAGGCAAATGTTTACATCATGACGTCATTGACCTTAACATATGTTCAGTATATAACACGTCAGACATGCATGATACAGATTCGGAAAACCAGACATGTATGATACGGAAAATGCAATATGTCGCATTGTATTCCACTGTGCCATTTGGTCTGTATTCGTGACAATACATTACTAGGTATATAATAAAGACAAATATCATACATATAGGCAAATACCATTATACAAATACCAAAAGATAACATTATTTTAAACATGTGCAAGCATTTCAGATAAATAATTATCATTCTTTTTGTGTAGCTGTATTTTTGCTGGTTCTCCCTTAAACTGAGCAATTTTATTTTGATAAGTGTTATTTTCACCATCTTAGATGGTTGGCAAAATTAGACAAACAGAATGAGCGTCATAGTTAAAAGTCTATCACTGTCAAGCATGGAAACACAGCAACACTATTGATTCAGCAAAAATAATAAGTTGGTCCCCCCCTAGCCATTAGAAAAGAATGTGACCTATGGCTGAAAGTAATAATTCTTTTAAAATTCTGAAAACCTGAATATTTGTCAATTTGTATAGAGAAAACAAAGACAAGAGGATCATGGATACTGGGGCGCTCACCTGCTAAACATGGCCAAACTTTGAACTTGACCCATCAAGATAAACATATTGACTAAACTTCATGAAGGTTAAAGTAAAACTGAGGTCTCCAGAGTGTTAAAAAGGTTTTGCTATTATTTGACATATTGACCGAGTTTTTTACCCACATGACCCAACTTTAAAGGTGACGTTAAGGTCATCAAGATAGACATTTTTACCAAAGTTGATCAAGATTAAAGCAATAATATGACCTCAAGAGTGTTAATAAGGTTTTTCGATTATTTGACCTTTTAACCTAGAACTTGGCCTAGATTTCATTGAGATACAACTACTGACCAAGTTTGGTGCAGATCAAAGCAAAAATGTGACCCCCAGAGTGTTAACAAGGTTTTCCTATTATTTGACCTTTTGATCTAGTTTTTGACCCCACATGACCCAACTTCGAACTTGACCTTAAGGTCACCAAGATAAACATTTTTTTACCAAACTTCATGAAGATTAAAGCAATAATATGGCCTCAAGAGTGTTAATAAGGTTTTTCTATTATTTGACCTTTTGACCTAGTTTTTGACCCCACATCACCCAACTTTGAACTTGGCCTAGATTTTATTGAGATAGAACTACTGAGCAAGTTTGGTGCAGATCAAAGCAAAAAATGTGACCGCCAGAGTGTTAACAAGGTTTTCCTATTATTTGACCTTTCAACCTAGTTTTTGACTCCACATGACCCAACTTCGAACTTGACCTTAAGGTCACCAAGATAAAAAGTTTGACCAAACTTCATGAAGATTAAAGCAAAAATGTGGCCACCAGAGTGTTAACAAGGTTATCCTATTATTTGACCTTTTGACCTACTTTTTTGACCCCACATGACCCAACTTCAAACTTGATCTAGATTTCATTGCGATACAACTACTGACCAAGTTTGGTGAAGATCAAAGCAAGAATGTGACCTCCAGAGTGTTGACAAGGTTTTGCTATTATTTGACCTTTTGACCTAGTTTTTGACCCCAAATGACCCAACTTCGAACTTGGCCTAGATTTCATTGAGATACAACTACTAACCAAGTTTGGTGAAGATCAAAGCAAAATTGAAAGTGCTAGAGTGTTAACGGTGAATTGTCTAACAGACGGACGGACAATAGACGACGGACAAAAAACAATCACAAAAGCTCACCTTGCCACTTTGTGGCAGGTGAGCTAAAAACAGGGAGCTTTCTGGACATTCAGAATCCTAAACCTCAGGACCGACCCTGAAAACTTTTCCCCACATGAAATAATTTCCGAGTCATCTCTCACCTGGATTTTCTCTTCATATCCTTCTAATGCTTCCATCGTCATAATAGCAGTTTCCATCTCTCTCTCGAGTCGTCCATCATGTCCATTAAATCTGTACATACTTCCTGACACATCAACTAATAACCGCAACTTCTTCGGTAACTCTTGTCGTGCTCCCATCTATAATAATTAATATCATGTAAACCGTTATTATATTATATAATAAGTATGACCTTCAAGGGTGCCATTTGACTCGGGGGTAGGGGTTTTGACCCTTAAATTTTCCAAAAAGCCACATTTTGACCCTCTAGATTTTGGTTTTAAGGGTCATTTTCTTTTAAAATCATGGATATTTTTCTCATAAAAATTAATGGTAAAATTAAGTCAAAAGTATCAAAATGATCCTTCAGAGTCAGAAGCTAGTGTAGCCACTGAACCCTATATATAAACCAGTCATCAACTCAAATAAAAATTATACCACCTCAAAATTCAGAATACAGTTTTAAGTTTATTATGATGAAGCTCTTTACATAATCTCAACCTCACCATTTTACAAGAGACTGTAGTTAACAGAGATTGGCAACTTGACTGAACACTGAAATAGCATGCATATGCGAACTTGTATAAGCTAAAATTCTGTACTTTTAAAACTACTGGTGCCGAACATAAAATATAGTTTGTTTCCAATTCCCGACCCTGGCAAATAAGGGTTGGGTAGGTGGCTTGGGTAGGTATTTCTTAAAAATATTTTTTAAATATTTTATTGTCAATAAATTTTGTTTTGCCTATGCACGATACTAGTTTTACTGTTTTGATTGATATTTGTGCATTATATGTGCTATATAAGCATCTCTTTCTTACGCAACAGTATTCACACAAAAAAACCCCAAACAAACTAGATGTATTACCTCCGGTTCTTTCTCCCCACGTCTTTTATATACAGATTTTTCGCCCGTTAATCCATCAATAAGCTTTGCATCATCCAGATCACCGTGAGTTTGATTCTTTAACCATTGTCGTTCTTTACTCTTTGCCTAAATCAATATAAAACTATGCATTTCTTATAACGTCATATGGTTTCAGGGCTTTTTCCTTAAATAGTAGGGGCTATAATGCCCTATAACACCCCCTTCCTGTGTAAGAGTTCTTTAAAATCAAGCACTTTTTCCTAAAAATGATGTTTACTACTTCAAAATCATCTCCGAATGTAACCAAAATACCAATATTTTCACAGAAAGGTCTAAGGACCCACCCCAAGGTTAAAAGTAAGCATTTGGTGAGCACAATCCATCCTGTCACTTAGAAGGCTATTGTATATAGAAATAGATTTGCTGTCTATCCAGTCCAGGGTTAAATCTATTTAATCATAAAAACTACAAGTAGTTGGTCCTAGTATTTTATGTACAGTAAGGTAAAAGTGTATGTTTTTATGTTTATAGTAATAAGTGTCACCCTTATTCAAAGTGCGGGCTGATTTGGCTAACTGGACACCCGGTACCACTTGATACATATCCTTCAATGCTAAGCACCAAAACCAAGGGTCCTACTGAGGCAAAATGCCCCCATTCTGAAAATGAGTTGCAAGTTGGTGTCGGGTGGCATTAGCACACATCCCTACAGCAAAACCCTGTTTTAAACATTGTTTATTGCTAAAATTCAGCTTATGAAACTTCAAATAGCTAAAACTGTATCAATTCTTTGAATTTTTTCACCAAATACCTTTAAACAGAAATGTTAATACTTTTTAGTGCAGCAAATCCAGATTTCTGGATTATTTTGGAATTATAGGCAAAACAGGCAGGCATTTGGTAACCATTATTTAACTAGTTGTGGCTCATCAACTGGTTACATTAGAATCAACTCCTGTCATTATTTGAACCATAAACCTCCCCCTCTGAAAGGAAGATGCTTTAATCCATCACCCATGGAGCAGTATGTCAGTAGTTGTACCTGGCCTCCCATCTATGCTCGATATAATGCTAGACGAGGTATCAGGCCCATGTGATTATGAAGCATTGTTTTGTGCTTAACACAAATTAAGTTGAGCATTTGTTCTGTTTAAATGTACAAAAGAAGAGATGTTTGTAAAACATGTATGCCCCCATCGCAGCCCAATAGTCAGAAATGGTAAAGGCCACAGTGACCTTGACCTTTGACCTACTGACCTCAAAATCAATAGGGGTCATCTACTGTTGATGGCCAACCTCCATGTAAACTCCATTTTAACTATAGACAATTGAACCTACCTGTAGACTATCAAAGATAACCCTCAATGATTGAACCTACCTGTAGACTATCAATGATAACCCTCAATGATTGAACCTACCTGTAGACTATCAATGATAACCCTCAATGATTGAACCTACCTGTAGACTATCAATGATAACCCTCAATGATTGAACCTACCTGTAGACTATCAATGATAACCCTCAATGATTGAACCTACCTGTAGACTATCAATGATAACCCTCAATGATTGAACCTACCTGTAGACTATCAATGATAACCCTCAATGATTGAACCTACCTGTAGACTATCAATGATAACCCTCAATGATTGAACCTACCTGTAGACTATCAATGATAACCCTCAATGATTGAACTTGTCTTCTTACATGAGAAGAGAAGCTCTCGTATGTCTCAGCATCATATTCACTCATCTGAATCTCTCGTAATCTGAACAATAATAATGATAAATTAGATATTGTTTCTTCAATGCTTGAAGGCAATTAGGGCCACTCAATAAGAAGAAATTAGGGCAACTATAGTGCGCCCAGGATAATGTGATAGGCGGGAAAATTTAGTATATTCCACAAAGGTGGATTACAATTATGTGCACCAATTAGCATTGATGTTTTTAGTACACTACTGACCTTATCTGTTTATTTAAGTGATTTGTAAAACAAATTTTGCCACAGTTGACCCAACCGATTCATGTTTGTAAACGTCACATTATCCTGGGCGGACTATATCTATCTGCCAAGCTCCTCTTCCAAGTATTATTTGCAGGTAAATGCCAGGTGATAAAAGAAAAGAAGTAAGTAAATGAATTTTAAAGAAAGGAAAGAACAAGTAATAGAGTAGCAAAGCCCATTTTTAGCATTTAATATGAATATAAAGGTTACAATTAATACTAATTAAGGGGCCTACTGAGGCATCATTCCCCATGCTGTAAATGAGATGATATCTGTTTTTAGTGCCATTCGCAAACATCCCTTCACCAAAACTATGTTTCAAACATTATTTGATGGTTCGAATTCAGCTTATATAATTTCAAATAACCATTACTTAGTCCCTGGACTTATATGACCACGACAGTCTGGATATTGTCAGATTGTTACATGAAATACAAATTCAAGATGGCTGCCATTTTAAATTTTAATTATATGTGGCCAAGTTTGAATATATATGGACAAGGTAATAAACGTATACTGTAAAATCATTAATTTTTGTTGATTTTGTAGTTGAACTCGGCCACGATATATAATCGCCACGATTAATACGGAACATACGATTACCCTTCCATGTTTTGTAATCCACAAATTTATGACCCCACGAAAATGCATTTTTATCTAAATCCGAAATTTAATACTCATGAAAATATGTTATTTGACAGTACCTTTCTTTAAACGCTTTCTGCCCCATCTCTCTAGCAGCTTGTCGCACATGTTCTGGTACGTTGTCCTTCTCCCACTGAGCGACCTGGGCAACATTATGTCCCGCATCCAGTCTGTAAGGTCCACCAATACCACCCAATCCAGCCGTATTACTTCCACCTGAATACATGTACATGGTGTTCAAAAAGTTTGTTCTCAATGTTTAATTTTTCTGACGTCAGAAGAATTTAAAATTTTCAGGTAAACATCCAGAGGGTTCTACCATTCTTCTATTTTTTCTGACATTAAATGAAGCTATCAGAGTAAGAAATTAAAATTGATCACTGCATACCGTACATAGCACAGATGACATTTAGAATTAATCTAAATTTTGAGAACAAATGTTTTTAACACCCTGTTTATACCATAAATTATTTCAACTTCATGTCTATTTAAATTTGTGGATTTTGATACAAAAGTAAATTTGTGAGAAGGTAAATTTTATGATTTAATCAAGTTGACGTAGAAACGCCTTGTTTCATATTTATTTAAGAAGTTGATTAAAAGGTTGGAGTTTTATTTTGTCATCACTTGACTTAAATGTGTAAGCATGTTCGGTTAGCTCACTGAAATTCAGCTATTCGTACCTGTCCCACCGGCCCACGTATTTCCTCCGACATGCGGTTCATTTTTCTCATCCACTTTACCGTGTTTCGGATCATCAGCCGTCCTCCCACTGTCACGATCATAAGTAACCTAGGAGATAGAATAAAGAACATATTTTAATATTTCAGAAATAATATAATAAACATGTCACTAAGCATTGCATGCAATACAGAAGTCCCTACCGGTTTGACTTGTTAAAATTCTCAATGCTTCTGTTGCCATGGCAACCACAATTTTTGTCAGAATAAACGCATAATCACCTTATTGCCTCCTTTCAACATTCCAAGTTTTATAAACCTAGCTTGAAAACTGTTTGAGGTATGTCAGCATTCAGATTTTTTTGACGGACTGACTGACGGACGTTTTTATGAAACAGTATTTATGTGGCTACAATACGGAATGAAGAGTAGTTACGTGTCGAATTTTAGCCACATAAAAGAAAATTTTAGCAACGTAAAGAAAATTTTACTTTCGTTTAAACTATTTTCGACTGGTTTGTCCATGAAAAGTAGTCACCTAAGTACCCGTTGGGCGCGAACTGACTAACAGACAGAGGGCAAACCTATAGTTCCCTCCATAATAAAATTAGTAATAAATCCAAAACTTTATGGCATTTTCAAGCTCACACGTTACATGTGTGATTAATCTCAAACAAAACATAAACACCATATATTCTCGACCATAAGTCGACGTCAGTCATAAGCACCTTTTCTTGAGGACCTTAATCCAGTATTTGAATAGGCCCTTACTAATTTGAACATAAAAAGTTGAGCAACATCACATAAATTAAACTAGGACACCAAAAATCTGCTTATAAACAACCCAACTGTAAACGCACATAACAAGAGCTGTCCAGGAACAGCGCACTCAACTATTCTCAGTGCCACGGATGAGTTACATAATCATTATATAATCAAAACAAAATGCTTCATAGCTGCAGCATTACCGCCTTATGTGTAGAGGTTGGGGTTTCTAAGTCCAAAAGGGCAGATAATTTGGACAAAATGCTTAAAAGAGTTACCTACTCCTGTGTATGAGTTAGGGTCATGAATGATGGTGAACAAGTGTGCAAAGTATTAAAGCAAAATGTCTTCATACAATTTTATGTTAAAATACTTTCGAACAATTTTTTATTCTGATCTTGACCTTTATGCATGAAAATACTATAAGGTTTGTGCATTCAATACTGTATATCGATTTTAATGAGCAAATTGTGCATCATCGGTCCTTTGGTTTTGTGTTTATATTACACCTCAAGCATATTATACTGTTATTGACTTATGTTGAGGTGAATATGATGTTTTGTTGACCTGAAAAAGTGATATTGACTTTTTTTTTGTCATCGGTCAAAATCACTTTTTGAAGGTCAACTTAATAACATCATATTCATCGAAACATAAGTCAACAACTGTTAGGTATACAATATTAAATTATACCATATTTGTAATAACATGTTCAAGTGCTGTACAATCACATTTAAGACATGGTAAAAACTATTTGAAATAGATTATATGCATGCAAACATAACAACAAATGTATATAATACATACAGTTTTTACAGTTTAAGGATAAAAATATGAATTTTCAGCAGACTAATTAAAACAAACAGTGAATGGTTCAAATCTGATTGGCTTCGTAAGCTGTATGGCCAGTCCACACACACATTACTCCTTCAGCTGGTATTATATGTCACGCATTTTGGTTAGTCCAACGAGTCGACACATCTCACTGAAAACCAACAATCTCCTGTTCGTCCGGGCCGTCAAATATAGTGTTAAATTATGCAAATACTCCAGAAGGTTACCTCTCTCTCACTATAGTGCTAACAAACTTCACCTGTAATGGTCTGGTATCTTGCCAGCCGATCATATTCTTCCATTCATTCATGGAACGTTCTAGATTGAGACCGGATGTTTCCCACATTCTAACAGTACCACCAACATCTACAGTAACCAGACCATCATTGCTGGTACCCGACATCAGTATACTAGTATCAGAGATGTTGAATAACCATGATGCATACGGTGACTGCCTTGTAGCCCTGAAAGTAACAGTTAAACAGTAAGAAAGTAATTTATTTTACACCATGATGAAGGCTTGGCAAACGCCAAAACGTTTGTCAATAATAAAATGATTTTAACCTAACCTGTCTTAATTGTATAGCTACATTTACACTTCAGTGTCTTAGTTGATAATTTATTTTACAGGCTGCTCATATCAAGTCAAACTTGCTGAAGTCAATGTCAATTTCTCATTAACATAATTAACATTGATGTACTTCAACCTACAGGTAGAGGGTTTCTAATTAAAGTGAGGGTGATCAACTAAATAAGAAATAATTTTTTAATTTTTTTTTAATTGGATTATGTCAAACTTGCATATATGAAATTTCTGTGAAGATTTTTGAAAGTCATGCTTTTTCTTCTTTGCCTTTACATTCAGTATGGCCTACTGACATTTATGTCGAATTCTCATTAACATAAACTTTTTTCTACAAATCAGAAAAAATTGAAATACTATGATTAATGAGAATTGATCGTATTAAATAAATTTAAATTTCATCATTAAAATTTCATCTTCGGCCAATAAATCAAACTACACTGAGTACATAAAGAAACACACATGTTACATTTTCTTCATAGGGTTACATGTTAGCCCATAGCATTATTCGAAGTCACACAGAACAATGAGATTGGTGTGTTTTGATTGTTAACACATTAAAGTTGTTTCAGAATCGGTAGTCTGTTTCAAAACTTTATCTTTTCAAAAAGAATTCTTGGAAGAAATTGCTGAAAGCGTTATTTCCCAGAAAATGCTATTATGACTACTTGCATTTAAAACCTTCAAATCAGAGTTGCATGTGAATACAGTTTAATAAATAAAGCAGAGATACTTGGAAACAAGTAGTCACAAAAATGAGTGATATACATAGTACAGGAAGAAAATGGCAGACTGACCAAAATAATCAGTTTAACATGCAATCCTATGGAGAAAAATGTTACATGTGTGTTTCTTTATGTACTCAGTGTAGGTTAAACTATATTACCCAGGCACTTGAATATAGCGTAATTTCTGGTTAGGTAAATCTGTCACCTCAAGGAATCCACTAACATGAGGACGGTTGGCTGAAAATAGAGATTATATCTTTTATTACAAAGATTACAAAGATTACAATCATTAAATAAATCAATGAAGTACAGCAACACGAATTGGTGAGTTTGTTTAAGTTTGCTGGTATATGGATGTACTTCAGACTTACTGGTAGAGGGTCTCTACTTAGCGTGAGGGCGATCAACCAAATAAGAAATCATAGCATAAGGGCCAGTGGACCTAAAGCCCTCACCTGAGTTCAATGATTTTTTGGCACAATTAATAAGATATTTGACCTTAGGTGACCCGGTTGCACCCTTGACCAAAATTTTACAGAATTATACTTTCCTCAAAATGTTCATGTAAATATAATGTGACACCAAAAAAGAACCTCTCTGACAATGTTTCTAAAAATAGACCAAATTACGTGACAAAAAAGAACCGCACATTCTTACTTTGGTCAATTTATTTTCATATATTTGTACCCTGATGAAGACGAAAACGTCGGTCATAATAAAAGAATTGCAACCCGAACCGTCTTGTCCATATGTTTCACTTATTTATTTTTTCTTGGTACAGTATAACCTGGTTTATCCAGAACCTGTTTTTACCGGCAACCTGTCTTAACCGGCATGGTTTGTTGGTCCCGGCAGAACTCCACTGTATTTCTATTAGATGGACCGTTACTTTAACGGAACCTGCTTTATCCGTTATCCGGCATTGTTTGTCAGTCCCGACAATTGATTAATAATGTGTTTTAACACTTAATTAACCGGCATTATAGATAATACTTAAAAGGTGTTTATCATCAGCAAATGTTTTTGCACACAATCTTTAAGAAAACCAAACAAACAACAATTACCAACTATTTTATGACTAACTAACATCATTTGTACAATGACATGTAAATACTAATGCCACTGTATACCTTTAATATTTGTTCATTTGTTATAACCCGATGGGATGCTGAATAAAGCAGGTTATACTATACTAGATTTAAACATTGAAAATAGGTTTTATAAATTTTAAAGTGAAGTGAAAACTGTGACCTTAAGAATGTTTACAATATTTTTCTTAGATTAAGATTAGGCCTATAGTGACCTAGTTTGTGACCCAATTGCAATTTTGTTCATTTCGGCTCAATTACATGATCAATTTCATTTACCTACCTTTAGATAAAACATCTTCTGGTGCCTTCCAAGTAGGGATAGTTTTGACAACTTGACCACATCCAGGTAGGTACACAGTAGATGGCGCTAACGACTGAGATTTCCCTTTCGATGAAAAACCAAGTATTGTATCAGCAGAAAAAGGTTTGGCACCGTTCTCTTGTTCTCGCGGGGATTTATATACGTCACATTTTGTCTGGAAAATACAGAGTGACACTGCATGAAGGATAGCTTACAATCATACGTCAACAAAGTCTAATCTCTTGAAAAAGAGAAAATTAAAAATGTATTTTATATTTTTGTTACTTAGACTTTGGTGAGTGAAATGTCCACAGGAGGCAAAAAAATTTAAAAAAATAACTCCTAAAATAAAGCTACCATGCTGTTGTTGTGGACTAGTCAATGGTTGTCAGATAACAATCATGCACAGTGTATCAACTTCGAGATAGGTAACAAGATTTTATATAGTCACAGAAGGGAAAAATCGGGACTTAAAAAATACTTCGGCATAAAGCAAAATTCAAAATAAGCGAGTCCGAGATAACGAGAGCTGATTGTATCAATTATTTTGCATGCGAGGCCAATTTCACATTTTTTAGGTAATTCAAGGGTCATACCCCCAGACGATCTGGCCCTATTAGGCCTATAATCGAACTTGCACTCGATATTATGCCAAGCAACACTGTCATCAAGTTTAAACACAATCAGATGAAAACTGTTTGAATTATAGTACATACAAATTACAAGACGCTACCGCCACTCGCACGCCCGCCAAGGGTGTTCACATAATACATCCAGTTTTCAACGGAACTAGGGAGACAATTTGCTGTTGATTAAACATACTCACCATATCTGGGAAGCCAACGAGTAGTGTAGCGTAGGAATCTGGAGTAACTAACACTCTATTAGGTGATGATAGTTTCTCACCGAGTGTTGTAGACAGTAAGTTATCACTCATCGGTAAAACTGAACAAGCTTGGATAAAAGTATTATCACCTACAAATGAAAAACATTATACTGAATAAGTGGATTTTTCCATGGGTCAGAAAAGTTCAAAGTCAATGTGCTATAGCTGCCATCGGCGCCGAGTGTGAAAGCCAACTTCTAGTTCAATGATAAGCCCGAGGGCTTTATCTGGCACACTGTCACATAACATGATCATCAGCTCCTTGTTGCACGTAAACATTGAAATGTAGTGGATATTTAAAACTATATTTAGCTGGCTTAGAATGAGAAGGTCGTAAGTGCTACTTACGACCTTATAAGATTCATATATATTTGAAATCTGCATCACCAGGCGCTCCTTATGAGCCCATTTTCATGAAAATCAGAACTGGTCATGTTCACCAAACTGAAGTTGAAAAAGCTTGTTTTTCCATATTATTAAGTAAAGAGTAGTGTTCAGATAGTTTTTTCTTGTTTTCTGCAAATATCAATTTTGTACTTATGACCTTCTCATTCAAAGCCATCATTTTAAAGTAACATATGCACTACTAAACTAATGTTTCCCTGGTAAACAAATGATTACAGAACAATCTCATTTATACAAATTTGTTAAGTTTTAAAGTTGACCAGAATAAATGTCAAGGTGTTTGAATAGTTCATTTTATATTATCCATAAGTTTTAACACAACAGTATAACCTCTCTAAAGTGGCCCTCTGAAGAGCTACAACCTCTCTATAACAACACCTTCAAAATTTCCCTAAGCCTATATTTACAATAATTAGAACAATATTTGCAGCTCCCAAAAGGTGTTGCTCTACAGAGGTTGTGCTGTACAGGGATCTAAGATTTATTTCAGATAATAATGGGTATTGACTTTAGATGCTAGTCAGATTAAAGACTACTCAGGTCTGACTGTATAATTATTACTCAGACAAACAGTTATTTTTTACCTTCTTCGGTGATTGCCTGTAATTGGAAATCTTCCATTCCAGTCCTCTCAATCATGAACTTTCTGGGAGGGAAAAGGAATATTTTAAATAAACTATTTGCTGAAGAGCACTCTTGAATACTCAACCTTGTGGTATAAATGTACAAGTACATAAACTGCATATAACTGTGTTTCCCTGCCATATCCTCTCACCTCAACCTACATCAGACTAGTTCAGTTAAAAACATAACTTAAGGTTCAGACAGACTGAAAGCTGTGTTTTTGACTAGTGTAGATCGAATAAATAAAACAAATTTCCACCAGTTTAGATGAATTCATTACTGATGTAAGATTTTCATATAACTTGGACTTAATCATAGACACATGGTCTCAAATTATCTGAGTGTACGCTATATAGAAAGAACGTAGTGCAGCGGTCATGTTTAGTCACAACGGATACGATGGCACACAAACTGATATCCGTGTTTGCTGTGACAACTGTAGAAGAATTGGGTGTCAGCTTTTGTAACGTCATATCCGTTGCAGCTAAACATGGCCACTGCACTACCTTCTCTATATAAAGGGTACACTCAGATAATTTAAAACCATGTCCCTATGAACTTAATATGTGAGTTTTGCCATAAGGAGAATTGACTGTAAATAATTATAGACTACTATAGTAACTTTATTGTTTTCAAACTGAAGACCACATAACATACTTATTGGTTTTAGCTTCAGTGATAATCCATCTGTTCGTCCCAACTTGATGCACATCATCCACATTGAATGGTAGGGCCACGGTGTGAGAAATGCCTTCTAGAAGTCCAAGTACTTCCAAAAAGTCCCTGAAAAAGTTGACAAGAATGTACATGCATATATACAGGAGCCAGAACAGTGATATTATATATTAACAATCAGATCAAAACTATGAGAGCACATAAACAAGTGTTGCAGTGAATTTTTTTTTATTTTAAACATTTGTACAAGAGCATCACCTACGAGTGCTGGATGCTCAACTTTCTAGTACTTGATATTGCCCTTGCTCATCTATGAGTGAAAACTCATCAATATAGGTCACAGGGTTACCAGCCTTGTCAGTATGGACTCTCCTTGTGATGGTGAATAACTTTGTTGAGTTTTAAGTGGATACCTTAGAAAGCCTTTAAGAAAATGACTCTGACAATAAATGTAAACCAACGCATACACAGACGCTGACGATCCCATCATGACCGAAAAGTCAAGCTAAAAATGTTTCACTATACCCCACCCACTTAATTTCACTATGTGTCAGTAGTGTTGTACTTACCCATTTTTCTGGTAGAAGATAACAGTACCATATTGATCAGCAACATTGCTTGTACATAATCTGTAAGGACTCTGCAGTAAAATATAAAACATCACCTTAAGAACATCACAAAAACTAAAACAATTTTTTCACATTCATTGTCAGTTTTTCTCGAATTAATACGGCAAAACATTATCATTTTATCTTAATCTGTATTCGAAGAACAATCGATTCACTAGCAGAGACTTCGAACACTTCACCATCCGACATCTTGTTAATTTCACGATTGTGACATCACACTACATTCGGTGTGCTTTGTTTTATAACATCAGGCTTTACCAGAGATATTCCTGTCACTTTCCGTACAGGTATAACAATGGACGTGAAATACCAACAGTATGCAGGTGAATGTTTGGTAAATATCGGGAAAAATGCTACGAATCAAATCATGATGCGGAATAGAACTATTACACAAAAGTTAAAGTCACCGGTAAATAGTTCCTTTAATATTAGGACCAACTCAATAGTGCGACCAGTATTCAGGGTGGTATGATTATTGAAGTTTAACAGTAACAAAATATATACACTTTACAGTTGATCACTTAATTCAGATCACCTCAATAATACAATCAACACAATAAGGGGACCAGAGGGCCCTTTTTATTGAGAATATTAATGACATGGATGAGAAAGTTTATTTGGCAAGTCAGAGGAATTTATCTGGTGGCATCATGAAAATGTCAGGGTGATTTTGAAACTTGGGAGTAGACGTGAAAAGAAATCCAGGCATAAATATTCTAACCTAAGAAACAAATTATCGATATATTATTATTTGGCAGACAGACATACAAAGAGACTGACTGCCCAAGTGATAGATGGGGATATTTCAGTATGCACCAGGGTACTGTGCATACATTTACTTAAAATATTGAATGTAAGCCAGGCCACAATATCACCAATATATCGGGAACCAGAATGAATAAATATACATAAACATTCGATAAGTTTTGAAGATAAAAGATATTTTTGTTACGAATCAGTCTATAACAAGAGGATCATAGATCCTGGGGCGCTCACCTGCTAAACATGGCCTTTGAACTTGACCTTAAGGTCATCAAGATAAACATATTGACTTTACTTGATGAAGGTTAAAGCAAAACTGAGGCCTCCAGAGTGTTAATAAGGTCACTGACCAAGTTTGGTGAAGATCAAAGCAAAAATGTTACCTCTAGAGTGTTAACAATGTTTTGCTATTATTTGACCTTTTGACCTAGTTTTTGACCCAACATGACCCAACTTCGCATATGGCCTAGATTTCATTAAGATACAACTACTGACCAAGTTTGGTGAAGATCAAAGCAAATATGTGACCGCCAGAGTGTTAACAAGGTTTTCCTATTATTTGACCTCTTGACCTAGTTTTTGACCCCACATGACCCATATTCGAACTTGACCTATATTTCATTGAGATACAACTACTGAATTGAGAGTGCTAGAGTGTTAACGGTGAAAAAGCTAACGTACGGACAGACTGACAGACGGACGACGGACAAAAACCAATCACAAAAGCTCACCTTGCCACTTTGTGGCAGGTGAGCTAAAAACATGTGCCCGTCAAAATCAACAGTGCGTGTCAATTTCTCTTCACTACGTTTATATTGTTACCTCAGGGTCACTCTCTCTTTGTGTAGAATCAGGCTAGAACTTACGACAGAAAGTGAGAAAAGATATCTTAGTAAAATGCATTTGCGCAAATATAATCGTCGTACGCAATATTTACAGAAAAATCAGAGTTACGCTAGCGTAAGTGCTTTGATAAACAATACTCAGGACCATACTTTGTTTGCTGGGGGTATAAATAACACATATAAATCTACAACTACTTACAGATTTTGTTGCAGCAGACGATGTGAATCTTTGTCTTTCAGGAGCTGTTTGTGGTAATGTATTTATGACGAGACGATAAATCTCTCCTGTTTCATAGTTCACATTCAATATAGTGTTAGTCTGTAACATAATTATTTAATTTTAGAATAATACACAAGTGATAATACTTAGTTCTTTCTTTAACAAAAGATGTGTAAAACATGCATTCCCCCGAGCCAGGCCAATAGTCAGAAATGGTTAAGGTCACAGTGCCCTTGACCTTTGACCTACTGACCTCAAAATCAATAGGGGTCATCTACTGTTGCTGAAGCTCCATGTAAAGTTAGAAGATCCTAGGGTAAAGAGTATTAGTTATTGAACGGAAAAATTTTCCTCTACCGATCAATCGACTGACCTACCGACAGACTGTCTGACAAACAGACCGACATATGCAAAGCAATATACCCCTCATCAAAGATTGGGCACATATTTATCTCCCTTATTCCAAATTGTCGGCCATTTTGAAAGGCAAATCAGATCATCATTATCAAAAATTGTTTATTGTAACAACTTTGATAATTCAGAATAATTATAGCAAGTGAATTAATTTATATGTGCCAACCACCGTTACTTATACTGCTGTGCTAAATGATCTAATCAACTATAAAATTAAAGTACAACCTCTCCAGAGCGGCCCTCTGTAGAGCAACAAGCCTTCTAAAACAACACCTTCGAAATTACCCTTAGCTGATATTTCTTAACATTTAACCACTGTAGAGCAACAACCTGTACAACGGCCAACATTTGTCGCCCCCAAAGGGTGTTTGTTGCTCTACAGAGGTTGTACTGTAGATTTTAACCTATGGGTCTGTGAATAAACGTATCGATGGAGTAAAGAGTTAATGAAAACAAATGAAGACATTACCACTTCTTCGTGTAATATCACATTGTCGTCAAGAGGTGCAGATAATGGATACAGTCTCACGTAAGGTCGGTATGACCCGCTGATCATCGGAAACACATCGTACATGTCGAGGAAGTTAGCGGTCATTGTACGAGGATTCATGGAATACAAGCCGACAGGATTAGCAGTACCAATATGGAAGATATCAGTGTTTGTGTGTCCAGGACTTCGATTTTGTGCTAAAATTAAAACAGTGAAATCAATATAGTACCGGTATTTGTGCAAGATTTATTTTCGTAAATGAACTTGACAACAAAATCAAAAATCTAATCTTCAAATGAAAGATGATTTGGATTTCATTTCATTTGTTATTTATATCAAGAAGGAACCATATTGACATGGATTCATAACTCCCCCACCACCTTGATTGAAGAATTGCTAAGATTCAATGTTCTGGCCTATTTTGATAATTTGCATACATGTATAAAGTTTCATGAAAATCGGATAATTTATGAAATCCTTATTAATTCCTGAAAAGCTACTGTGCAATCAGGAGTTCATTAAGTTGGTTTTTCATTTTGTTTCACTGATTCTTTACAATTCTTCGGTAAGGGTTGGTTCATTTGCCTAACCATTTTTTATGAAATCATTAAAAACCAGACTAGTACTAACTTCCTCTCCCGCAAGCAACTGACAACTTCTCGACATGAGGAAGTACATGACCTTAGCCAACTGTAACCAGGTCACAGATAAAAATGACCAACCAAATTCAGGAATTGTACCCAGATTGCCAGGATGACAGTCTAATGCTTGACCAACTATACCAGCTACTGTAAATCAAAACTTTTGGTGAGGAATTAATTTTCGTTTCATTTAATCAATTTCGCAAAAATTTATATTTGTGAGCTTCAACAATGACCATTAAACAACAGAAAGTACTGAACTTTAAAAATCGCAAACATTTTAGCTCGCAAACTACTTTAGAAGAACAAATTTGCAAAATTGTATGATTTTACAGTTATGTAATCGATGATGATATTTTGAAAATATGAAGTTCAAATGGTGCTAAAGATGACTAGTCACCATCGGTCATTTGTACTTCAAGAAATTTATTACTATTATTCACATGTGTCATACCTTTTGTAACAGCAATGTCGCAGATAATATTGGTTTCATGTAATGGAACATTCCAGAATGCTTGCTGCTCTGTGAACTTGTCAGCCCTAGCTTCGGTTTTGTCCATTGGCATCGATTCCACACGCACAGTAACAGGGCCCTGCATTGGCAGTAGGGATATCAAATCTTGCATTGTTCCTTTTGTGCGCCTAGGGCGCTTAGAAATTATCAAAATAGGTCTAAATTAACCAGTGCTTAAATGAAAATATCTACTATTAACACTGCATGAATTCAATTAATTTGTGATCATACAAATTATGAAATAAGGTTGAACTGACAATTTTGAAGGGTAATAAAATAGTAACTTTCGATATCAATTGTAGCATGTGAGAAAAATAAATCAAAGACCGCCCGAAATCTGATCACGCTGAAAGTAGGTAAATTCGGACTTTTTTGTCAAGGCCAACCATACAAGTCTTTATTTATCACATAACATGCGGTCCAGGAGTGCCGTAAAGCCGTGACGTAAATATCGTTCGGCACTCCCAGACTGTGCAATAAATATTTAAATTAGCTTGACGTGACGTTAGCCAATCCATGCATTGATCCGTCACTGACGTCAGGATAATATCAACGTCGCCAGGACGTCGCGCTCATTGTACCGCTAAATTTTGGATGAAACATATGCAGCGTACATCATCATTCTTAACAATATTGAGCGTTTTCTAAGGTTATGTGATAAATAGAATCTTACATTCGTGCTTATTACATACGAGTTTTATTAAACTCGTCGACAAAAACAATATGACACTTGGCAAAGCCTCGTGTCATATCATTTTGTCCACTCGTTTAATAAAACTCGTATGTAATGAGCACTCATGCAAGATCCTCTATTTCTAATAGGATCCTGTTTTTTGCTGAAGGGACAGCAAGTAGATGAGTTGGTGGTATGATATGGATACATGCTAGACTGTCTCTGGGTGACCAACCAGTTCCTCTCTAGTCGGGCCGGAAACACAGAAAAGCACTTCAGAAATGACCAAGTGACCCAGCCAAGAATCAAACTAGGGACCTCTTGATCCATAGTCTAGATCATTACCCACACAACCACCGTGCAATCTACAAGGACAAGAACTCACTATGCCTAGACTAACAGACAAGAAAACAGTATCACACACATCGACACTTGACCGGCTGTGGTCACCTGTATGAAATTACATTGGAATCATTCCAAAACTGATGGAATAATTTTGCTTCACAAACTTTCTGTAACAGATCAAACATCTGGCAACTCCTCTGCCATGATATAAAAAAACATTTTCCATTCAACTTAGACAGTCATAAGTGCATGGTCATTTGGTTTTATCCCTGCTTAATAAGCCAAAAGCCTTCGATTTTGGGGGAAGAGACAGAAAGTTGTGTAATTATTTAGATCTTTTGGCCATGGATAACCCAGTTCAGCATCCAACCTTTATGTTTGTATGTTTCTGCTTAAATGCAGCCTTTTGACAATTTTTCAATTACTAATATATGGGACGGTCAATTAACCTTACCGGTTTTCCTGGACTGTATGCTTACCAGTACTAACTATAAATATCCTGCAACAAGAAACCGGAAATTCTCTACATGTGGAGGAAGATTTACATTGATGTCAAATTTTCATGGAAGGGTATGACCAGTTGCAACCTGAATAATCAACCCGGATCACCAGGCCCTGATCTCAAGTAGAAATCTCAGCTCAAATTGAGATTTTGCTCAAACTAGTCCCAATTTGAAATACATTTTACTGTAATAAACCCAGAATAAAGTGACTATTTGTGAGGCTATTTGAGTCCAACCTATCATGAAAATTACTTCAAAGATGAATGACAATATTTGAGATGAGATTTAGCTCAAATTGAGATCCTTCGGAAGATCGGGGCCAGGTTACAATCTAGTGCACTGATCACAGCCACTGCTGAACCTTTTTCGAGAAGACTTTCACATAAGAAGCATCTTGCCATTATTGCTTACTTTCATTCCAATCTTTCTAGTTTCAACAGGCAATGCCATCAATGATGTTCGTTTCCTATCCCCCTGGGTTTGTATATTCCACTGACTGGAGAGTTCCAACTTAGGCAATGGAAATCTGAAAGTATGGTACACTAGTTTGAGCTCAAATCATACTATTAGCTTAATAACTGTTAAAATTACATGTTATAACATATTGTCAGAGACCTGTTTACCTAGCAAAGTGCATCATAGCACTTTCCACGGGAGGTAATCCACGCCCACTATATTCAAATGAACTGGAGATAATTGAATGAAGGCCCTTGGTAGTGCTTTGAGTAGGCAACAGACTCCCTGTGTTCCCTTACCAAATCAGATCCCATACCTCCCAAAACATCAAAAGTTAGTTATTTGGTACGGAGGGCCACAAGTTTAAATATGACAGCAAATTCCGACAGGCTATTCCAGTAAACATTTTCCTTACATTTTTCTGACCCCAAAACTTTGGATTGATTATTGTTGCAAGTACTACTGTATTCACCCAGGTTTCAGTAAAATTTAGATTTGTCCTTTTCACTAAAAATTGTAAGTAATCTACTTTTCATGTATTTTTATGATTTTTTGCAATTTTTAAAATCTTTTTTACCATTTTTACCTGCGTCCAATACACAATGACTGTTGTGTGCAATACCATGTTGTGCTATTTTTAAGGGAGATGCAATAGCCCCAGGCCTACAAAATGATCTAATAAGAAACAAAATATATCCATTACATTCATATGTACCATACTTTCAGATTCATTGCATACCCGTGGATAGTATTACTCCAAAATAAAAGATAAAATACAAAAATGTAATACAAGAAAATTTGGATATATTTTATTTCTCATTCAATGTACATTTGTAGTGTGACAACAATATAGCTAAACTGAGTACAAAAACGCATTCAGCAATTTCTTCCAAGAATTCAAGATTTTTGACTCAAAATACGACTGTTTGAATCATAAGATGTATAACGATATTTAACTAGTAGTACGTCATCTGGTGAATGAGAATATAATAAACACACTCCTTCTTACACAATTATATTTGCCTGCTTTCCTATGGTTTTGGAAATGTAAGGCTTGTTTTTTAGGATTTCCCAGTTATTTGCTGCTGGTAAGAAAACAATGTTTACCATGAAACAATTACCTGAACCCCTCACTAGATATTTAATGCAAAACATGGCATGTAACCATCGTAATTTCCAAGCAGCAGCCATATAACATAGTGGCCTTCACCTCTACGATCAGGTGACGATGTTACCTACTGAATCGGGAATTTTGATCGGCTGGTCTGTAAAGAGCATTCTGGGAATCTCTGTTTCTATTGGTTTACAGTGGAATTCCATTAGAGGTGACGCTATCATGCAAGTTTAAAGTAGTTGACATACATGATGAAATGATTAACAGTAATTTTTTTTTAACTTTTTCAATCAGCTGTCATTAATTTTGGACCCGCATATTTGGTGGAAATATGTCATAAGATATTTCCAGAAACCATTAATATTTCCGAAATCATAGGAAAGAAGGATACTCCTTCTCACATATATTACTCATAACAATTAGATCCAAAATTGATCGTGAGTCAATGAATATGTGCTTACTCCTGAGCAAGTTGAACACTATTAGGGTTGGCCCCTAAAGGGATGCCGTGTTTCTGCATTGTTGTGATGAGAACCTCCTGTAGTTCCTGATTGTACGAGTCAAAATCAAACACATTCTTTATCACAGATGTTAAACCTTCATTTGGATATTTCTGAAGAAAAAAAACATATTATAAATATACAGTAGGTATAACTCTAACATGATATTGGGACCTGTGTCACTAAATGTAAACAGGATGACCAGGTATAACAAAGTATAGGGATTTTGGAAAAACGATTATTCTCTGCTCTACCTAAATTGATGTTTCAGTAATAGTGAGTGATTTCTGTTTATATTGACATTACAGATTATCAGGTTAGAGTTATTTTCAACTTATACCAACTATTGACATTACGTAAGTAATTAGTATAACAGTATATTATAGTACATGGTCCAATGAATCCACTTGAAGACCTTCAACAATCCTAAAAGCTAACCATCTGCCTTCATGTTAAGGTGAAATAAAAAGTTTAAAAATTATTGACAGGAAGGCAATTAGTAAAACTGGAAACGAGACATCAGATTTTATCAATTAAATTACTTCTGCCCTTCACCTTTTTTTATTTTAAAGAATAATTAGGTCTATGATGTGTAGTAATTACTGATAATTGCCTGAAGGGACACCACCATTATGTATGAGATTGTTATCAGCATGCTTTTGAGAGATATCATATAAAAAAATCTTAATTAAACTTAAAATTGTATATAAACAAGTAATTGAGAATTGCAAGCAATACAGAAGTCCACTACCGGTTTTAAGCCATTTTCAATGTTTCTGTTGCCAAAGCAACCACAATTTTGGTCGGAATCAAAATATGTTTGGATGTGCATTATCCCCTTATTGCCCCCTATCCACATACCAAGTTTCATAAACCTAGCTTTGAAACTGTTTGAGTTATATCAGGATCCAGATTTTTTGACGGACGGACGGACTAACGAACGAACGGACGGAGGGCAAACCTATAGTCCTCTTCAGTCAAAAACCAGTAGGGGACTAATAAGCACGTATAAAACCCCTACTCCTGAGTCAAATGGAACCCCTTATTATCCTGTATAATATTTGGGAATATATATAAACTAAAGATACAAGGGATTTCGCTAGGGATTCAATCTCATTTTGATCATTTTCGTCTGAACTTTACCATTTTATAGTCAAATACCTAAAATTTGAAGAAAACATAATACATAACCCATAAGTCAGAATGGTTAGGGTCAGATAGTGGCAGCATTTTTGAAATTTCAGGGATAAATTGTAAGAGTCAACTATAATAAGTTTTTGACACCAAAACCTGTCTCCCACAAAGGGCCATAACTCTGGCAAAAATCATCTGATCTAAAATTCTTCACATATGCTCAACTAGGCTTGGGACCAGGTATTCAAGAGAAGTTACATTAAAGTTGGACTAGTGGTTATGGAAACCATGCGCAAATTAATTTGGTGACATCCATACGTCCAGCACAAAATCAATAATGAAACACCTAGATAAAGTGAGATAGAATTTACCTGAAGATGTTTCACCATGTTTACTATTTCTCTGGTAGAATACGGGTATGATATAAGACCTTGGTCGGCCATATCTCGTAGTTCACCAAAAGATATCACAAGTTTTTCTAATATAGGTTCTGGTACGTCAGGACCATACTGTCGCAACATCGCCATTTCTGATGCCTTGTCCGGGTTATCAATAGCATGACAACTAAATATATCACCTGTTAAATAATGAATACAAACTGTACTTGGGGTAAACCTATACAAGAAACAAAATAATTCCACACAAAAAACAAAATGTGGTTCCGTGCTGATTTTAGTCTGTTTTCTGTTAGCAGCAAACTGATTCCCTTTCAGATTACCACAATTTATGGGGGTTTTTTTCCAAATTCTAGCAATTTCCAAGAACTTTTTTGCCATTTCAAATTCAAGGACTTTTCAAGGAGAAGGGATGAAATTCAAGGACTTCATTGTCAATTCCTATGCAAACCCTGAATAAACATTATCAGAACAGTGGTAAATTAATGGCGTGTCATGTATACTATTATTTAACTAAAACAAAATGGCTGCTCTAACATTCTACCATACAATAATGTTGTACAGGTTTGTTTATTTCAGATAACACAGTTTCTCAACAATTCCTAAGTTACCTAAAGAACATTAGATTCACCTAACCAGTTTTCCTGGACTTTATCCTAATCAGTACTGACTTACCCTTCCACCAGGAACCAGAAACTTTTCCACTTATGGAGTAAAATCGACACAGTTGACAAATTTTCATAGACAGGTACGACAAGGATTGCAAATCTAGCGCACTTACCACTGCCGGGACTAATAATGGACATGTACTTACCCATTGCTCCGAAGAAATCATTGCCAAGGAATGGGAATCCAGGTCTGTTAGCTAACACAATCATCCTGAAGTCTGGGTGTGATACAATCACTTGTTCACTAGGTTTCATACCAGATGTAGCTGTAATAATACATGATAAACAAACTTATTATAACACCTACCAATGTTTTATCTCAAACACAGACCATAGTCAATGACGTTTTGACGTAAACAATTACCTTACTTGTAATGTACTATGCGTTCTATGCCGAAAATATAACAACGTTCAAGACGTTAATGTATACACATTTAATGCATTTTCAAATGTAAAAGCACTTTTTTCACAATTTCGTAGGTATATAATAAAAGAAATATAATATTATAACTGATGTTGCGTTGATCCATTGGGTTGCATTACATCTTGTTGCTTGCGTTACACAAGCAAGGCATGGTACTTAGGCTAAACAGATCACCCCACTGCAGTGATATTCCTTATAAAGCATCAACAGCAATAAAACTACCCTGTGTACAAAATATCTAAAAGATTTCACTGAACTTAAGGACTATGTAACACTTGCATTTAAACAGTACTAATTAATTTCTTAGAAACCAGTAATGAAAAGGGATTAATTAAGTGGTAAGTACTTGCTCCACAAAAGACGAAAGGTTAAAACAATAAAGAAACATTAATCAGCTGGGGCATAATGTACAATCCTAAAAATTTGATGCAAATCTGTTTCGAAGTGCTATAGCATCCATCCCAACACTAAAACTGTTTCAAACATTGTTCTATTGCCAAAATTCAGCATATGGAATTTCAAATGACCATTACTCTATTAACATTCAGTATTTTTTCTATTTTTATAACTTTTCTCCTTCCTTATAGTGCAGCAAATCCAGATTTCCGGATCATTCCAGAATTATAGGACCCCCTGTATAAGGCATGTAGACAATGTGACACTATACCTGAGACAATTCTTCTACCATCTGCCAGATGCATTTCTCCACTCTCTACAAGAGTTTTCAGTATACATGTAACATTGGTAGGAGCTTTATCTGCTTCATCCACGACCAGTACATGTCCCAACTTCACAGCACGTACCTACAATATACAGTATGGTAAATCAGGCATGGTATTAGCAATCACTCTCAGCTTAAAAGCTTAAAATTCTATTTTTCAATATAAACAAAGAATGAAAATTCAGGATTCAAACACCTGAAATCAGGCACAGGCTTGAATATATATACAATCATCTTAGTATGGTGGCACAGAGGTTGATTGGATAATACTGTTGACAACAGATCAAGAGGTTCCTGGATTGATTCTCAGCTGAGGCACTAGCATGTATTGGTTCTGTACACAAGGCAGGTTAAATAACCAAGGAATTTATTCAGAAAGAGCTAGGGTATCGCTCTCCGATTTATTGTATCATACAATGGTCTCTTTTCAAGAAATCACAGGTCATTGGTTAGTTTGGCAGGAAAATAAATGAATGAACATATGACTTATGACTAAACATTACATTCTCAATAAGATAACTCAGTGAAAATTGATCGGTGGATCATTGGGCTTTGTACCTCGAAATTAGGTGATTTTACAGTTACTGTATATAACTGAAAAGTTGTTGAGAAAAAATCAGCATAAAAAGCAGTGATGGTTAGAAAACTTACCAATGGAGAATCTTCATATATGATTACACCATCTTGTACTGTCGGTTGTAGAGTTAATGTTTGAACAGTGGTGTCCCTGTAAGAGAAAATAGCCACATCACCTGCATATCACAACAATATCAAAATACAAGATGGCCGCCAAGATGGCCCTGTATCGCTCATCTGTGCACACATTGATCTAGTAGAACCATCTTCAAACAGGACCTTATTTCCGGTTGCCATGGTAACCAGAGTTCAGAATGGATTTCAATTATTTAGCTATTTTTCGAATTGGCCACTCAAGGAACATTGTTAACTAATTTTGTAATGAACTCCAGCCTGTACTTTCGGACAAAAAATCCACACATTTTTCCAAATTTTCCTGTCTTCTTCCTTCCATGAACATACATGGGACCTGGGCGGTGTCATTTTATACAAAATTTCCAACGATGTCATATTCAAGAATATCCGATTGTGCTCAATTCATTATAAACTAGTGACATTCGCAACCATACACAGGGGTGTCAACAGAACCAAATTAAAAATTCTGAAAATCACATGCACGGACCATTTTTGCCAAACAAGAGGCCTTCGACCACTTTGTTTCCATAATTAATTAAGTTTTATTGAATAAAATCCTTCAAAGCACATTAAATTGACCATAACTTTGCTGCCATTAGTTGACGTATTTGCATCAAATAACTTTCATTTTGGTCAAAAATCATAACTCTTTCAAGATAGACAAATCCGTAATTTCGGATTAATCAGAAATGTTGACACCCCTGATACATAACATGCTTTTGAAAGAAAACAAGTGTTTCTGTTTCATTTTTACACAGATAATGGATATTCAAGGCCCTTTGCCTAAATTCAAGGATATTCAGTTAAATTCAAGTACTATTTTGGCATTCTTTGAATGTAGCACTAACTTCAAGTACATTTCAAGGTTGAAACTAAATTCAAGTACTTTTCAATGCTTTTGTTAACCTTGTTCTATTATAACATACATGAAGTATGAATGCTGGAATGTTTTTGTTATTATTTTAAGGGGCCCTTTTTCACCCATGGCCCCCTGTTGCATAGTAAATGGGCCCAAATGACCCCCATCATTATGAGCTACATTGAAAACTGGTACTAAAATACAAACCTATGTAATTGTATATATTCTCTGGGTCTGTTCAGTAAATGAAGAAATCTATCTACGATCTTATTCTTGCCCACTCCCTGGTTACCAACCAATAGTAACTGCTCACCCAACATAAAATCTTTCAACATGTCTTCCATGACTGCCAAATGCTAGAAATGTTTAAAATAACATATTCATTAATTCATATCAACTTTTGTCAGTAAACATGTGATATCAAGTACTGCAAAGTCATAAATTTTTGTGAGGAATTAATTTTCGCTATATTCGCGAAATTGATATGCTCGTAAACATTAACTATGGCAGTAAAACGCAGAACATATTTTTCTCTGAACTTTAAAAATTGTGAACATTTAACTCCACAAACTAACTCCCAATATCCAATTCGCGAAATTTTGACATCTCGAAAATATATGATTTTACAGTATGCATTTAATGGTGATTCAATATCAGGAATTGACCAGTTATAATCTGCGAACATGGGACTTACATGCTTTCATCCAGGTGAAACATGATAAGCCAGTATATCTGCATAAAACGTTTGTAGTTCAAAACAGCAAGTAAAAAATAACTGGCAATCAAAGCGTGTAACAAATCATATTTCACTACTTTATCTAATATAAAAGTTGCAGTGAAGTATATGGAAATGAGTTGGGAGCACGAAAGACGTCGGTTAGTCAAGAGGCCAGGCCCGTGATTATAAACATATTTCTCATTCTGAATTCAAAACTCATACTACATGATTATAAACCTTTCTGAGTATGCACTCATGCAGGTTCTAAAATTTTGTAATCTTGGAGCCTGATTAATGTATTTGAGTAGTGAATATGAGCCAACATTACCTGGGCATTCTCGTAGAACAAGACATCCGGTACTTTGGTTTTATTGTCCGGGTTATACACATCCACCTCTGTAGATCCAATACGTAACTTGTTGTTCTTTACTTCACCTAATGGACACAATACAACATATAATTATGAGAATGGAGATTGGCAACTGCAACATTTCGCCAGTTTGTCAAATATATAATTTTGTCTAGTCTTTCAACAGGAATGTGTTTTTATATTATAAACAAGACTGCGTTCAATAAACGCTTATGCCCCCTGTGGAAGCCTTGTCCATAAATAAGTCTAAGTCCAAAATTAGGTCAAGGTGAAGGTCAAAATGGGGTTAGGTGATACTGGTGTGTGGAGAGTGTTCATACACAACATCCATGCAAGTATGAAAGCTTTGTAGCAAGCCATATTAATGCTAGAAGAAACGGTCAATTTGGGTTAACCAGGACGGACGGACGGACGAACGGACGGACGAACGGACGGACGAACGGACGGTCAGGTGAATCACTATATGCCTCCCCATCTATCGATAGGGGGCATAAAAAACGAAGACTCTTTGTTTAAATTTTCGAGTTCATGGTCTTCTTCAGGAATTTTAAAGCTTGCTTATCAAAGGTGAATTCATTGCCTTATTCGACTATTTGC
This sequence comes from Spisula solida, assembly GCA_947247005.1. Classification (NCBI taxonomy): domain Eukaryota; kingdom Metazoa; phylum Mollusca; class Bivalvia; order Venerida; family Mactridae; genus Spisula; species Spisula solida. Next base: position 37,426,932 of record OX365957.1, on the reverse strand, counting down.
TATAATTAACCATCGCAGTGTTTAAACTAAGTTGTTGATCAGCATAAAAGGGAAACTAGCTTCTCTCATATCCTCTTGACGATAGATAACTTTAGGAATGAAGTATCGAGAGTGATTAATATAATTTGGAAAAGCTTATTGCACAATCGACCTGAAATTAATTAGATGTTTAAATAATGAAAGTTCTTGACAACTGGTGTATTGTTAATTGTGAATCTTACCCATTTACTTCAAAGGTCATAAATCTCCCCCACAGCACTGTTTTGACACAGGAATATTATGTAAAATGATAGTCTAAAGAACACATTGTGTGACCTTGACCTTTGAGCTAAGGACCTGGGTCTTGCGCATGACACATCGTCTTGATGTGGTGAGCATTTGTACAAAGCAAATTTACAATCCATTAAGAAACGACGAAGTTACAGAGCGGACACGATTTTGCTAACAGACCGACAGACCAACCAACTTGGTGACTCCAGTATACACCCTTCAAACTTTGTTTGCGGTGGTATAAATATGTTAAGGTAAAACAGATGAAACGCGAGAGATGAATGGTTCATGAAGAGGATCTTACATGTTATAGAGTTTTCTATCCCATCTATGCTAGACTGACCGGCAGTAACCTTTATAATTCCAGCCTCATCTAATGACTGTTCCAATGCTGTCTTGGCTAACCGTGGCAAAAACCTGAATGGTAAAAATAAATATAATATAATGTGACACAAATGTAACAATTCAGCAATAGCTTTGAACATGTATAATATACAGTATACATACTCGCATGACTCAGTGGTACAGATCGAGAAGTCCCTTGTTCAATTCTCGGGTGGGTCCCTGCGGGGGCATAGCCAGCGATACACACATGCAAGTGAACATAAATTTGAAAAGTAAAAATATAAATATGGCTAAAATGTCATTAAAATACCAAATTTCCCCAATCATGAGGACCCCCAACCATAACCACCAACTTCAAGACTTGTGTGCGTAACATCAATTCAAGCCTGGCTACGACCCTGGGACCCTGAAATGCTTTTCTGTGATTCCCACCCAACTAAAGATGAACTGGTTGGTAACCAAGATGTAAAGTCAGTATTATGCTGCAGAATAGACACATTAAAGAACCAAGGAGTCTTTTCTGAAAGAGCTAGGGTATTGCATCAAGATTTCTTGTATCAAGCAACTGTCTCTTCCTGTAAAGTCATGAGGTCATTAACTTAGCTGGCAGGGAAAAAAGGAATTACTAAATATGACTGTCACAGGCAAACAGAATCAAATAAATATTGTTGTGTTACCTTGCTAAGCATGCTTTCTGTATAATACCATATAAATCCTCTGAGGGATAACTAGCTAAACGTTTGGCAACACGAACCAGTTGTCTGGTAGATAGAGAGTCTGCTATAGATGAAACCTACAACCAGTCAACAATCAGTATAAATATTGGATTAACTAGCTAAATGTTTGGCAACACGAACCAGTTGTCTGGTAGACAGAGAGTCTGCTATAGATGAAACCTACAACCAGTCAACAATCAGTATAAATATTGGATTCATATTATAATATTTTTTTGTGGAAATCTTCAAACAATGACAGTAGAACTGTTATGCCTCAAACTGCCTTAGAACTAGGAAATAATAATAATGTATATAATTAAATATGATTAATAAAGTGTTAGAGACATTGAATTTCTACTGCATGTGTACTAACATGTAATTCAAATTATTTTTTTTCGAATTTCTTTTTTTCAAGAATTTTATCTGCTCATGAAAATAAACAAGTATGAAATAAACCAGATACACTACATCGTTTTGAATTGATTTTTAGCAGTATTAAAACACGATGAATAACTTACTGTTGGATCATGGGAGTTTCTAAGCTTGTGTGAAAACATCAAAAGTTTAGTAAGATCAGGACAGTGTGGGACCTGTAACAAACAAATAGAACAATTCAGTTTATAAAAATTGATTTAAGGTCTATTGAGAAACAAGTTTTTCCAACTTATATCAATCACTTGCGACACCTCATTCCTGATGTTATCCATCGCCAGGTATGAGAGAATAGAAGCCAATCTTCCATTTTTATGCTGAGTGTCTAGCAAAGGAATTACTGGTAAAATTTTTATTTCGTCTTTGGTATGATGCGGCCAGGTATCGAACCCAGGACCTCCAGCAATCAAAGCAGATGCTCAAACACTAGGCTATCAAGGAGGCGTTTTTTTTAATTCTTTCCCGGAATAAATTAACAAGTAACAAGCTATTTTTGCACTGTTTTAATTATGGATTAGATGATAATTGAGTATCATTGATTTCATTTGACCATAACCAATCATCACTATTACTAAGGGAAGTAACTGCTTGAACCCAGATCTCTTCTTAAGTACAAGGATAATGATCTTTCTTCAACAATAAAGTCATCATGTAGACATTAGGTTGCTACAACTCTGGACATGAAGCATAAATTGGCTAGAATATGTTTTCTAATATGCTGTGTCTGCAAGACAAATTCAAAATGTATTAAAGGGGCCAGATTATTTTTGTTCATCATGCAATTCTATTATGTAATCGATGATGGATCAAAATGAACTGTTCAATTAATTTTGCTTATTGATTGTGTTTTTATTAATGTTGTAGCTAGGGATCAAACCAACAACCTTCCTTTCCCAACCTGTTGGCCACCCAAGAATTTCCTTACAGAAAACATGTCTCACTTACCAACTGAGATATCACAACCTGCTCTTCAACCTGAGTTAAAGGTCGCATAGAATGGTATAAAAACAATGTTAACATTTCGGGGGTCAGCCATTGTTGATTACTGCTCCCTACCACAGGCGGTTCTGCTAATGCCAAGATCCTGAACGATGGGTGAATACACAGTATATTCCTGAAATAAAACAAACAAAGTCATGTCAATTTTAATTTAGAAGCATAGTTCTGCATGACAACAAGTCCCGATATCTTTACCCTATATAAAGTGTGATCAAATCATCATGTTACACATCACATTTTTAACAGCTGGTTTCAGCCTGTCAAATTTTGACTACTGTAAATCCCATTAAATTAAAGCAATTTTAATTTCACAAACTTTGGTAAGATACTTATATCGCTGATTTCTTAATGCACAGTCAATGGTTCCATATAGGTAATGATATTATGAAGTGTGTATACATGAATTTAGGAATATGCGAGGAACTCAATGCACAAAATTAATAATACCGAATGACTATTTTATTATTATTATTACTGTTACCCAATGTTCAGTAAGCAAGGTCTGATTATAAAGGTTTGAATATCGTCAAGAAATCTAATCTGAACAATTTAACAAACTTTTATAACAATGTTCTCTTAAAGCCACATTATCTCTCCCAAAACTTTTTTCCGATCATCCAGTAAATACAAGGAATTAGGATGTTTTTCACAAAAGACAAATAATTGACGACAGAATGTTAACAAGCTCTATCTGACTAAATAGTATCACATTTAAGTAAAATGTATGGAAGACAAAACACTAATTTTGCAAGAGCTGCTTCCCTTAAGACTATAAATCATGTATTTATTGTTCACAATTCATTATTTTATCTACAAAACAACTGGAGGCAATATGTCGTTTTCTTTCATCTTATGGTGTTTTCCACCTTTGGGGCTCAACTAAAGTGCTCAAAATGCATCATTCTGCTGTTAGGTTGCCAGGTTATTGCTTTTTGAAAATAGTAGTTAAGGGCTTAATGAGGCTTTAAACTAACAATACAGATATAAAGAGGACAATTACCTTTCAGTCATTTCAGTATCGGACAATCCTTCCTCTGCCTTGATGACATCATATCTCTCCTTACCCAGTAATCTTGTACCATCAAATAACTGTAACTCTCGATCGTGTACTAATCTACAATATATCACAGAATTTCATCTTAACCAATAAGAATTAAAACACACATTGGTTTAATTACTTTACTTGTAGTTAACATTAATAACCTTCTTCCAAATTTGGTAATTTTTTATATAGACAGTTAATAGTTTCTAAATTCTTAGTTTATTTTTTTGGATGATAAACTGCACAAGTCAGATTTTGAGTACTGCTGTGTGCTGCTTTTCCTACCATATTTGTTATCATCTTTATGATTAATATATTTATGACATTATGACTCTGTCAAGTATTAATTAAGCACTGTCAAGTATTAATTAAGTGCTGTCAAGTATTAATTAAGCACTGTCAAGTATTGATATAGTGCTGTCAAGTATTAATTAAGCGATGTCAAGTATTGATATAGTGCTGTCAAGTATTAATTAAGCACTGTCAAGTATTGATATAGTGCTGTCAAGTATTAATTAAGCGATGTCAAGCATAAATTAAGCACTGTCAAGTATTAATTAAGTGCTGTCAAGTATTAATTAAGCGCTGTCAAGTATTAATTAAGTGCTGTAAAACCCCTCTAGAAAGACCCTCCCTAGAGCAACAATCTCTCTTATAAACACCTGTTACAGTATAAACTATAATAATTGCTGTTACATGAATTTACTCAATATTTTTTGTTCCAAGATCAACAACCTCTCTACAAAATCCAACGTAATAAGTCTCCTAAAGTGTATTGCTATTGAGAGGTGAAGTATCAATTCAAGCCAGTACCTTTGTAAAACAGAAAATGAGCCAGCATTTATCCTATGTACACCATCTAACACAGCTAGACTTCCTTCTAAGGCAGCAGTAACCAAGGGAGATAATCTCCATGCAGTATCACCATTATCTAGAGTTGTCCTTTGTTGAAGAAGGTCACGAGAGGTCATATCCTGTAATACATGATAAGGTAACCTGATTACTAGGATAAAGGTTTGGACAAAGCCAAGCACAGTGAATAAAGACCAATGCTTCTCTTTTAGTTACATTCTGTCAATGTACCATATTGAAAGATGAATTTCACAATGAAATTGTGAGTTTTTAAAAACTCTATAAGTGGACATTTCAGCGAGTCGAAAAGTTAATTTATTAATTTCAGACATTCAGCGTGCTGATATATTAATAATCTTTTTTTCTTTCTTTGTAACATTTGTTGTGCGTCCAAATTTACGCTAGAGGAAATTTAACAAATTTCATATATATATGCGATTTACCTGATATAACATTATAGGTTCGATATTATAGCCTAATAGATTGGCAAACTTGTTCATCATCGCCGACTTCCCACATCCCTGGAATTGAGAAAATATCAGCAACATGAATATAACTACCACATAGTAAATCTGTAATACTTGCCGGAATTTAAAAATTTCATAGTTTTCATAGATGGACTTGATTTGAAAAGATCAATTAAACTTCAAAATACATAATAAAGTGTTTCAGATGTTTTAACTTCATGAAATTACACAGTGATTTGTTTACCTAATAGGGAAAGGTACCGTACCAGACATAATTGGGGAAATGTTATAACCCAAAATGGGATTTTTTTGATAAATGGGAATTCTTAAAAGGGTGATTATTTGGAAAAGACAGGCTAATTTGACTGCCAAGATATAAACAAATTTATTTCAGCTAAATCCTAATCACTGATTTCAGTGCTTTGATTATGTGCCAATGTTGTACCAAATTTACTAAAAACTAGTCAGTTATTTTATTTATAGTGCAAAAATCATTCGTTACAAAATATGGGACAATTGATGATTTCATAAGATCATCGATTATTTTATCTTGCCCACAGATGTAATTTCATCGGCGCCAATTTATTGACTTTATCCCACATTGAAGGTCACAAAATGTAGTTACTTACCCTAGATCCAATAATGCAGAAATCTTTGACTAGATGTGTTTGTAAAATGTCAGCAAGGAATCCATCATGATATTTCGTCATGATAAACTTATCTTCACTCACAGGTTCACGACTTCCTGATTCTACCTGTATAAAATAAATACAAAATTATAGTAATTAGAATTACTGTAAAATCATTATTTTCATGGGGGAAAAATTTGCGTTGATCTAATGGTCGAACTTTGCTACGAAAACAAATCCCCATGATTAATTCACTTCCCAAATACAGAACAAAGGTTTTCACTTCTATGCTTTGATAGCCTTGAATTTACTATAACAGAACTAGCAACTTTATATGTGAAGGAACATCAACGAAACAAGACTGCGTTCAATAAACGCTTATGCCCCCTGCAGAAGCCTTGTCCATAAATAAGTCTTAGTCCAAAATTAGGTCAAGGTGAAGGTCAAAATGGGGTTAGGTGATACTGGCGTGAGGAGAGTGTTCATACACAACATCCATGCAAGTATAAAAGCTTTGTAGCAAGCCATATTATGCTAGAAGAAACGGTCAATTTGGGTTAACCAGGACGGACGAACGGACAGACGGACGAACGGACGGACAGGTGAATCACTATATGCCTCCCCATCTATCGATAGGGGGGCATAAAAAGCAAGGTTAGAATTAACCTAATCCTTGTAATTCCAACAGGGTTCCCACAAATTTTCTTAGACTTTTCCCTGACCACAGAGCAGTTTTTCCCGACCTTTTTAGAGCGATCGGGCGAAACAGCATCTTTTTGTTTGAGCAAAATATGGCAATAAAATAGAGAAAAGGAGGTTATATTTGTTTTATATGGAACAAAACAATTTTAAGGTAGCAGTTTTTAAGTTATTATATTTCAGAATTATTGTAGGTATTTTCTTCATAGGAAATGACACTTATCGACAGCTTCAATGAAAAATTCCCTGACTTTTCCCTGACTTTTGCTCAATTTCTAGATTTCCCTGACTAATTCCAAAATTCCCTGATTTTTCCCTGACCTTGAAAAAATTATGTTTTTCCATGACTTCCCTGACCGTGGGAACCCTGATAAAGGTCATAATAGAAACAGGCCCATGCAATCAGTCAGGATCGTGTTAATATTTTCGTACCCTACAGCCTACCTGAAATGATGATGTTGCTCTACCAGTCTTCAAGGCAACACTAGCACCAGTATCTGATGCGTCCACAGACACCACCTTACTATCAGCTGATGAACTCAAAGGAATATCAAATTTCTGAAAATAAAACAAGAAATATACAAGGGGAGATAATTTCAATATAGCAAAAATATCTTCAATTACTTATGGTGTCTTACTAAAGCATAATCCTGATTATAAGATGCAAGTCAGCTTCCAGTTCCATTAGCTGACATCCCTATACAAAAACTCTTTTAAAACATGTGTTTATTGTAAAAAAATCAGCACATAAACTTTAAGTCAAAACTATTATTTTTTTCATCAAATAACTTTTATTTTCAGCAGAACAACTTATACACTCTAGCACTGGCACGAATACTAAATATTAGACTTACAGCTAATGCATCAGTAACTGCAGTTTGTCCTTCCTTGCCTAACATGACATTATATGGATATAGTCTCTGTATCAGTGAATGAACGTCTGTCTCTGGCATCACCTCCTGTTAATACATACACACAGAATTAACAGTACAATTGTTTGTTTTTTGAGTGGCGCAATCACAGGTCTCAAGGACATTATGCCCAATCCTGAAAACGAGTCACAAGTCTGTTTCGGGTGACATTAGCACACATCCCTACAACCTTACTAGGTTTCAAACATTGTTTTCTTATTAAAATTGTGTTTGTGGAACATAAAATGACCACAACTTTGTCAATTCTTTGAATTTTTTCATCAAATAACTTTTATTTTGTGCAGAAAAGATAACTTGTTCTAATACAGCAAATCCCTGAGGTCTTTAAATATTATCATAAACCACCTATATAATATGGCCACAGAAAATAAAGAATGAAATTCCCTGATATTTCCCTGAATTGAAAGGTAATTTTTTGTTTGGGTTTTCGCAACTAAGATACAACTGGAAAATATGGCTTCCAACCTCCCCTTATAGCCATACCTTCACGCAGAGAAGCTACCAGTAGACACATTTTTTCCAATTTTGGTAAAATTCCCTAACAATTCCCTGATTGTTGCCTAAATATGAAATTCCCTGATTTTTTTGGACAGAAAATTTGTTTTTGGCATTTTCCCTGTTTTCCCTGTTTTCCAGAGTCTTTGGCCACCCTGATACAGTATAGACATTTATAGAAAGGTGGTATACCGGTATATAGGACATGTCACAGACCTGTGGATGTAATAGTTACAGGTTATGACTTTCAGCAGTTATAGGAAGTAAAATTCAAATTTTTTGGTTTGGCCCAATGTTTCATCAAAAATAAAATAAAAATTTGTTTTGAATAAAAAATACATTGTTCAAGAATATATGAACATTCAGAATAATGTAACCTGCAGAACCCATATAAATTTTAATAACTATTCTAACACTGTCTGTATTTTGCTCCATGTAAACGTATAGAGCTGTAGCGTTATCTAATAAACGGTATATCACGGTAGAATTTCGGCTGTTTAATTTATCTCCCGCGTATAACTCGTGTTTTTATCAATGAAATTTACGTCTTGTTTATTTCATGACGTCATAAATTGTGACGTCGCTGTAGAGCGCGTCGTTTTGCGTAATTTTCTTTTCGTAGCGTTTCTGTTTATTTATTCGATTCTATTTATATTCTAGCAACATGTTATTGCATGTATCAATTCATATGCGTAAACGTGAAATATGTAATTGGACGTTGGCGTTAAATAAGCATCAGTTTGGGGACAAATAAAGATAATAGTAAAGCTTAAAAATCCAGGGGCGTACGTTACGATTCTTTGAACAAGGGAAGTTGTCTATAGCAACATGATAAATAACTCACCAACTTCGCAAACAAAATAGTTCGTATAAATTGGTACAAAATATACGTGTTAGAATGCAAATAGATCGCTGTTTTGAGTGAGATACCGGTGAATAGATAACGGTTTGTCGTCCATATGCATAGTTATTAATCACTCAGGCCCACTGCCTTCGTGATTAATTCCTACGCATATAAACTCTAAACTGTTATCTATTCACGGTATATCACGCAAAACAGCGATCTATTTCCTAAGTAACACATTAAGTTGACCAGTTCTCAACGGTCTCAAATGTGGTCTTAATCTGAAGTTTTACTGTACATGGTATTCCAAAAATATTCCTATCAACAAACTAACCAGTATTTTTGCTACATCATGTAGATTTGTCAAAGGGAAGTCAGGAAGACCGAGTGAGGTAGATTCTTTGGTTACCATGGTTGATCCGAACATTAACATCTGAGATAGTCTGAAAAATATTTGTAACAAAACATACAGTCCAGTTAGGATATTGTGAGAGTGACGTTGCCCTTTATGTGTACACAAAATATTACAACCGATGTCTGAACAGGTAGAGCAAATATAGTATGTTAATTTAGCATTGAAACTATGGCTGTCTGTATAAACTTTATAATTGGTTTTACACCGTAATAGTGGACTTGACCGCCGCGTCATTCTATTCTTACCATGACTGGAATATTTTATGTATTATTAATTACATTGAAGCATCTAAAATGAATTTATCATTGCTTTATTTCTATCTATATCAGCTAACTTTAATTGCAAAGAAATTAATAATGCTAATTCATTTTTTATATATTTCATTTCAGTTTTATAAGACTCTAGAAAAATACAGTCTGATCTAACAATAAAAGTTGACTGCTTAAAATAAGTTGAGTACCATTTAAAAGTGTGTCCATTCGGCCTACATATATTCCCGATCATCGAGACCCAAGTCAGCTGTAAAACCCCTCGCCCATTGCAGTTGCAACATATTAGCTTTTGACCTCTCAGATACCCATTTAATTAAAGTCAAAAGCTAAAATATTGTGGCTGCCATGATTTATAGGCTTTGGTTAAGTGGAGCAATGTTGGTATTTCTTACACAGAGACATTAAGCTGTGGTGCAGACAGGAATCAAACCTCTAGACTACCATTCCCTCACAACATCCCCATAGTCCCATCACCATAACAATATACCTGTAAGATCTTAAATTAGGGGCTGGGACCTCTTATCAATCCTTATGACTTACCTGTCTTGTCTTACATTAGGGGCCAACTCTTGTAGTATGTCTAGTTGTTCATTGAAAGGTAAGGGATTAACATCTCTAGCTTGAAATCTCGACCTCAGAGGAGGGTCAAGAGGATTACCCTGGTAACGAGGTATTGGCAAGCCAAGGGCAATAACTCTGAATCTCTCATCGACTCGTACAAGTTTTAGATCATCCAGTTCTTGTTTTGTGTGATCCTTAAAAGTAAATAAAAAGTGAAATTACATTGAAATCTGATCAGTTGTTAAAAAGAACAAGCACTGACTCATCTATAAAGACAGATAGACAAAATCCAGCACACAAACAATATGTCTTCCCCCAACTTTGTGTGGGAGACATAATAACATTCCGGAGTACAGTGCTTCTTGCTGGATTTGAAAAATGTTTAATATATCCTTGAAACACAGGATCAACTTAAAACAAACAACAGAAACAGAGATTGACGATGAGATAGTGGAGCGAGATGTTTACATGTACTTTGATCAAAATTTCAGATACTGTTAACCAATCACTTTCATGAATACTAACTTTCACATTTTGCTGATCGTCAGCATATTCGCGACTACAAATTTTCGCGTTTTAAGAGTCCTGCAATCACAATATTAATGTTTTAGCATTTCACAGCGACTTAATTTCGCGAAGTTCTACCTATTGCAAACTCTGCAGATCTCGCACGAAATCATTTTTTGGTTTCCAGTACAAGTACTTTGATCAAAACTTCCAGATTGTTAACACAAGATTGTATGAACATTTCTTACTTGTAATAATTTATCATATCTGTCCCCAGCCACAAGGAATCTTCCATCTTCAAGCTGCATTTCTCGGTTCTCCAGTAAATTATTGAGGATAGGTAACACATTTCTCTCAGCTTTCTCTATACCTTCCAGGATCAATATATGTCCATTAACTGCAGCTCGTACAGCAGACTGTGTGGGGAATAAATCAGAGAACGGGTTTATAATTTATATAGATACAAGACATTAACAGAACCCAGTGTTTCTTTCAGGGGTTCTACTGAGGCATAATGCCCAATCCTGAAAATAAGACGCAAGTCTGTTTCAGACGCCATTTTCACACATCCCAACACCAAAACTCTGTTTCAAACATTTTTTCAACTTTTTCAAAATTTAGCATATGAAATTTCAAATGACCATAACTCAGTCAATAATTGATATTTTTTTGTCAAATAATTTTTATTTTCTTCAGAAAAGTTCCTTCTTTTAAGTGAAGCAAATCTGGATTTCCGGATTATTCCGGAATAGTAGGACCCCCTGTTATTTTTGATAAAATATGTAGAGATATTAGATGCCTTTCCCCTCTCTGAAGAGTATAAATTCCCCCCCCCCCCCCAAGTTTTCTAAATTTCCCCCCTGTCAATGAGTTTTTCTTTTTCACATGAATTAATAGTGTTGATAAATGAAAGCACAATGGAGCAAAATATCTTGTTGAACATAAGTAAAACTCCCTGTTCAGCTTGTCCCCACGCTAATTTTCCCCCTTGCATTGGCCCGGACCCCTTTTCCCAAAAAGTTAAAAGAAACACTGGAACCAACCCATGCTTCGGGACCTATACTCATGTACACATAACTTTTGGTAGTGAAGCTTCCCATTCAGTTCCTAGTAAACTTTTTAGTGTTGAGAAATTGTGTGGTTACAAATTAATGACCGTTAAATTTTTGTTTGTTTTTATAGAGTTTTGCACCATTTTTTAAGACAACAGTATAATAATAAACTGCTCTGAATGTGAGTCACATAGTCCACAATACCAATACATTTAGTAGTGAAAGCTGCAATAAATATACATGTAAGTTAAACACAAGACAACAGTACTAATAGAATGTCTATCACAAACTCTACACAGGCTATAATTCTACCAAAATATTAAACTAATACCTGATCTAAATAGAAGGCACTGCCAGAACGAATCTCACGTCGTTGTTTGAGATCAGCTTCTGTTGTGTCCCTAGACAACGAGACATACTCTCCTTCTCTCTTTGTTAATTCCTGAATTAACCAAGTAAGTGATAACAGATTCTTTATAATAATGTATAATGTTTACACTTTCGTGCTACAGTACAAACTCTGTAAAGCAACACCTTTCAGGAACTGCAAATATTGGCTGTTGGTTAGAGGTTGTTGCTCAACAGAGGGTAAATTTATAGTAAATATAGGCTTAGGGAACTTTTTAAGGTGTTGTTATAGAAAGGTTGTTGCTCTACAGAGGCCCTCTCTGGAGAGGTTATACTGTATTCCTATACACAGTTTTTACTTAAAAAAATTGTTTTAAAGTTTATAATACAGAGTTCTTCATAATAATATAGACTAATAGATGAGGTACCGTTAATAAAATATGATTCCTGGTAAAAAATATTAATTGATCAGATAGTTATATTCATGCATAGAATTAAATGAAATGCATCACTTAAAGGCTTTGGCGATTTTCAAGTGTACTTGATGATTTTCAAGATTTTCAAGTGTACTAGTGGTCGGTGATTTTTCTTTTTAGTATGTTCCTCTTTGTGTCTTCCATGTGCTGCCTTCACTGGCTGATCTGGTATTATCTTATTTTCAACATTGAGATTAATCATATACCCGTCCGTGTAAATGACCCCCATTCCTTGGGTGAGCTGAACACTTACCAAATACATCATTGCAAGTTGTCTTCTCAAAGGCCCTGGTGAACCAATCAGAAACACATCTTGACCCAATACATCCTAAAATAACGATGTAGGAAAGAATAATTAAACTCTAAAAATATTTTCTCTCTATTAAGGTTTAATTCGGTTTGGTTTAGTTTGGTTTAACACTGTTTCTCACCAAGTTTTCAGTTATATATACAGTGGCAGATTCACCTCACTAGTTTTCCTGGACTTTAACCAGCAACTTCCCCACATGTGGAGGAAAATTGACAATGCCATCAAATTTTCATTGAAGGGTGTCACCTGTTGCAACCAAGAATCGAATCTGGATCAACACAGCCGCAGTTTTCTCTATTATGGACAAAGTCTGATAAACAGTAAATTGACTAAATTTTAATTAAAATATAATTTAATAACAATGTTTACCTTCTGCATAATCCATCTTAAATGTCTTAATACAGTCTGTGATGTTGGTTCTGGTACTAAAACAGGAACAAAATAAATAGATGATAATTAAGATTTTTAAATAAGGTGCAATGTTTATCGTTGTTAGTCTACTCTTAAGAATGCCTTAATAGCCATCAAAATAATTATTTGTTAAAATGATACAAAATTTACTTGAATGAAATTTGAACATGAAACCAGAGCTGTCAATGTAAGAGACATATGTCCCCAAAGTGTGATGTTGATAGTAAATTAGTATACACAAGTACTTTAAGTTACAAAAATGTCTAAGTTAAAAAAGGGCCGAACTCCTTACAAAATAAAGCTATAGTTATATCGTCTTATCATGTTAAGTTGACTTATGATGTTTAGTATGAATACCATGTTACATTACAATAGCATTGACAGTAAATGAATATTGAACTTTATTAAAAATACTGTACCCAAAATGTCTAAGTTAAAAAGGACCATAACTCCTTACAAAATCATCATACATGTACAGTAACAATTTTGTTCATTATGAATAAAACCAGGTAACATGAGGTTCTGACAAATACTTACAGTATTTTTTTGGAACATACTCAGGTCTTTTTGGTGACTTTATGTTAATGCTAATATCTCCAATACTGACAGTCTTTGAACCTGAAAATCATGTGAAGTATTGCTTTCACAATTATAGTTGTATCAATGGTAAACCATCGCAATTATTGGTATTCAATTAAATACCAATTAGTATTAGATCTGATCTATCAGGTCCAAATTAAATGTTACGTGAAGGTGTTACCTCTGGTGGTAGAGATGACAGGCTTGAGGAAACACAGTGCCTCTATGTCGATGAGACTGTGGACAATGTGGTACATCATCACAAGCTTGGCATTGGAGTGGTGCTGTGCAAGTGATTACCATCAAAGCTTGGTTATGTTATGTTGGTAATCATCTAGCTTATGCTAGCTGCTTGTAGTGTGGTATTCAATCAATATCTCATGTCAAATCTAGCAGCTTGACTCAAGACTACCTCTAGCTGTGTTAACGTTTGTAACAGGGACAAATATTCTATGATGGGCCTTAAAATACACAATTGCTTAAGGTTCTACAGGTGCCTTGGTCAATTAGTGCAGGCTCCGTGTAAACTGTCAGTCCTCCAGTCTTGACTGACAAATTTTGATTGGGACTGAGAGAAAAGCCTGTATTTTTCTATTAGACGAAGAGGAACATTAACTGATTTTACCAACTCAGACTGACAACTTTAAAAACTTTCGCGCAGACTGTTGGTGTTCTGTGCAACAAGGTTCAAGACTTAGTGAACTTCACGTCTCAAACAAGGCACGCTATTCCATTAACATATAATAACAAATTGGTATCATTTGTCATCTATAAAAATGGGTTTAAACCAATAAATCAACCAATAAACTCACCTTCAGTCGACCTCGAACACAATCTGCATGGCTCTATCCTCAGAATTCTGCCATCCCCCACCCGCAGTAGGGACTGCAGATTTTGTAAGCGACGTAGACTCCGATCTACGCTCATTCGTATTGGTAGCCTCATATGTCATCTACCCTGTGATTACAAATTCTCCTCACGTTTCGATGTCGTAATGACACTCGGGTATCAAAGATAAACAATTAGAAAGTTCACAAATCGTGTCGTTCTGGATTTATTTCATCAAGGTCAGTGAAGCGCTTACGTTATATAATAATCAAGCGCTTAGTGATGATCTTTCGTCCTAAATAATATCGTACCAATACTACCTAGAAATAAAATCTAGTTTATCAAATATTTCAAGAATATTCGAATCACATTAAAGTAACGATTTATTATCAGTTACAGTGCAACCTAACAATTTAGCTCCTGCAGTAAACTCTCCAGAGCAACAACCTCTGTACAACAACCAAACTTTGTGCATCCTAATGCACCAGTCAATATTTTGCCTGCCCGGGGGAGCAGCGGGCGACACAGGGAATTAGACATTTTTAATTGGTTTATGTCTAAATCCCCACCCTGGATACAATATGCTTTCTGTCTAAATCCCTATTGACGTATTGCTTTGATACTTGGCATACTTGTGAACGCAAATCCTCCAACAAGTCTATTCCCCGGGACAAAAAGACGATAAGGTTATCGAATTCCCACCTGTTGGAAAGATTCACGCGCGATCTTCTGTCTAAATCCCCATGTATTCCTGCCGCTCCCCGGGGGGCATAATAATGACTGGTGCATAATCAATGGTTGTTCTGATGGAGAGGTTGTGCCGAATATTCACTATGTCAAGATTCTCGCTCTTTCCAGAAGTATTCAATGTCTAACAGTCTTGGCACTTTATTTTGTACCCAGGAAAGCCTCACAGTGTATCCTAATGCCTTCTTGGTTGGAATGCTGAGTTAAGACAGTGCATGATTCAAATAAGACACAAAATCAAATTTGTCTATATAGGCCCAACAGATATATATATTTGTTAACCTTATAGTGCTCTCTAGATAGTAGATTTAGAGATATTCAATGTTGTCTATTACAGTGTAGACAAACCACATTGAGCACTATCTATGCAAGTTATATTTTTCAACAAAATCTGAAAGCAGTGCAAATGCCTGAATATCTATTTTCTCGGTTGTGTTGTCTCCTGGGGCAAAATATTGATAGGGTGCATTACATGTGTATACCGGTAGCTTTCATCTGATAGAAAACAAGTTTCCCCATAGTAACAACAACTGTTACCGGTCTATAGGAGAGTGTATCCATGTACACAAATGAAACCAATTAGTCGATTATACATGGAGTTGTTTTCCTGTGATCCCTGTTCATTCACAATGACAGCAGACTATTTCCTTTGCTTCCCTTTTAATTGCATGTTTTCATATATCCAGATATTGCTGATACAGAATAGCCCAGCTGGTAGTGCTACATAGCTATCAGGGTCTAAAAAGGGCAAGGGCTTATCAGGGGTAGCAGTGACAGTTGTCCCTTGTAGGGGTTATGGGGGGGTGGAAGCTCCCCCCCCCCCAAAAAAGCCTGAGACAACAGGACAGAGAAAATTGATTTTCTACCCAAAATAGATCTTCCTACCCTACATAAATACTTATTCATATAATAATAGGATGGACAAGACAAATGACTCATTTTATCAAATAATGTAGGAAAAATTTCATGTTCATTGGCGATTTATCTTCTTTTTTAAATGTTTGACTTGAATCCCTGAATTCTGGGCGTGATCTGTGGCTTGACAGGTATGAGTGATGCACTTCAGTCATGTCCTTCACAGATGTAGACGTGATGGTCAAATCAATTGCTTGCAAAAGTAAGCAAGGTAGAGCATACAGCCCTTTGGCCCTTAAGTGATTATTTCCGACATTGTCAGGACTGGTACCAGTTTGGAGCATATACATACATCACATACTATACCAACAACAAACACATCATATCATATTTATTTAACCATGGTTTATTCTCAATGAAAACAACCACATATAATTACAACCACATAAAAGATCTTTAAGTTGTGAGAAAATTGTACAAGTGGAGTGTGTGTGCAAACAGAGATAAAGAATTTGTCTCAAAACATGAGTGCAAAACTGCCAAAACTTATGTCCTACAGTAGAACTTTGATGACTCGAACTGCCCTCGGACTGGAAAAATAATGTGAGCCATCAATTGGTTAAAGGCATCTACAGTGTATAAGCACATCAACATTTTTTCAAGGCCAAATAACCTGTTTGAGGTTTATATGGTGTTCAAGGCTTCAATGTTCTACAGTAGATATAAGAGACTTGATTATTTTGCCCCACGCTCTCAAACAAAGATTTAAAGTTATGAAGACAAATGCATGCATACTACTACCCTCATAAAAGTAAAGGTGGATTTAAAATCTAAAATCATAGAACTGAAATTGGCTTGATATATTTGGGTGACAGTTTTTACAACCTGAATGGTAACAAGCTCACACGATAATAACAGAAGTATTACTTAATACAAATTTTATTAAAAAAATCGAACAAAATTACCTTGGAGGTTCAACAGTCCAGAAAAATAAAAAAAACTTTGTAAATTTCATAAAATCACGTTTTCATAAAAGGTTTGCAACTCAACATAAAACTTGATTCCAGTAAATACAATACAAAAAGCTACTTGACTTCACATTATATTACCAGTAAATAATCCTGTTAACTTTCTTGACCAAATCTATACTTTTATGACACACTGCTGGATCCTTAATCACAAGTACTTTAAGGATGAAACATAGGATTTAGACCTATAAATGTTCAATGTTCTTTTAACCCTCATGATGTTATAAATGCATAGATCTGAATATAAATTGGCATGACTTAGTGTGTGTTATAGGTAACAGCAATTATTCAGACAAAGTTTCTATGGTTAAGATAGGTCAGTAAATAATTTCTAGTTTGTGTTCATTAAAAGTACAAGTTTCAGCTTGAGAGTGTTTACAGGGGTGTCAATAGAGCCCAATTAAAAATCCTGAAAATCATATTGCGGCCGACCTTTTTTGCCGAATAATAGGTCTCCCTTCATTGTTTCCATGTATTACTCAGTTTTTAAAACTGTTAATAAAGAAAATCCTTCAGAGTAGATATAATTGACGACAACTTTGCCATTTCTTGAGATATTTTCATTGATTTTTTTTATTTTGGTCAGAAGTAATAGCACTTTTAAGATAGACAAGACAGGAATATTGACATCCCTGTGTTTATGACTGAAGAGCCTGATGCCCACTGATACCCAAATCTTATCACTTTATTTCTGTTAGAAAAGCTGGTGATAGATCTGCTGATTTATCCTTACAATTTTTGAAGCCTACCACACTTTACCTTCCCGGTTTTCTATTATGATGTGACCCTGTTTTAAAATGTCAGTACATAGAACATACATATAGAGATTTGATACTAGAATGGAGCTACTGTATTTTATTCAATTAGCTAAGTTAAACATACATAATTATGTATATACATTGGATTGAAACTATAGAATATTTTTTTAATTTGAGATGATCCATCGAAACAGGCAGACACACGCACCACAAAATCAAATTTTTGTTTTGTCGCCCTCTGACACTTTATGGCTATCTGATGTGCTATGTAAAGCGCCTTTAAATGTGTGTTTAGCATGAAAAGGGCGCTATATAAACCTGTTATATCATTATTATTATATGTGGGTGACATAATAA
Source organism: Spisula solida (assembly GCA_947247005.1). Classification (NCBI taxonomy): domain Eukaryota; kingdom Metazoa; phylum Mollusca; class Bivalvia; order Venerida; family Mactridae; genus Spisula; species Spisula solida. Next base: position 37,408,706 of record OX365957.1, on the reverse strand, counting down.
TACAAAGTGTACCAAATTAAGGTAACTCCATTTTAGTATCAACATCTTCTAGAACACAGAATGAATACTAAAAGAAAGTAGATATTTAGTTTGCACACACACAGTAACAACATCATATAACCATGTACATACTGAATGAAAATATACCACAATGCAACATCAATACTATGGGTAACAGTATGTAAATCTCTTACTGTTCCAAGTCACTTACCTAAACATTGCTCATAAATTGTTTTACAAACATAATAGAAAGCTTAGAAGTCAGATGGGATGAATATTCATCTTGTGTCACATAAAATTTTGGATTTTGTATTATTGCCTTACAAATGATCAGCCTTGCCCTTGGCCATTATGGCAAATTTGCTTTAAACATTTTGGTATTTTTGCGACATAAAAATTGAATTCATCAAAATGACGCTTTATATAGAGTACTTCATAAAGAGGCCTCTATTTTACCTGGAATGCACATTCATAAATGTGTTTGTTTTGCCTAAGCCGTAACATTTTCCTTACAAGAAACGTTCAAAGTAAGACGAGTTGAAACACACAGGGTCAAACATTGGTAAGATATCAACTGCTATAAATCAATAAGATCTTTAGAGATCTCATTACACAATCTGTGATCCTACTAGGAAAGAATTATATTCAACCTTGTAATATAGAAATCTTATAATACGAATCATCACCATGTTTTGAAACACAAAACTAAGAGTACTACACAAGCAATTTACGCACATTTCAATGATGTCATACAATGCAGTACAATATAATATAGTCATTGATAAAACAACAAGAAGACACAAATACTACATGTAAAAAGCTACTTCAAATAATCTTATAAGTAATAAATTATTTTTGTAAAATCAATCAATCAATCAATCAATCAATTTATCAATCAGACAGAGTATATGTACACAATCAATCAGTTTCAAATATACAAACAACTGTTAAAAGACTATATCCAAGATAAAGAGGCTATAAAAGAATGAGACCCATATATTAAAATGATCAACGTTACTGTGTATGAAAGAACATAATGTTGCGGATATGTTGTAAATCTTCAAAGAGATTTTCCACTAAAATTATACATTATAAAATCAAATCAAATTCAATATTGCAGGTTAAGTACATTGTATATTGATAAAACAGTCATTAAAAATTAATAACATATTTATGTAATGGCATTATGACGATGCTGTCTTTCAATATCCCTATAAAATTAAAATGCAACAATAACTGTCTAGTATAGTCATTTTGGCATGGATGGGTAAATAGCACATACTTAATTATCATGAAACATCAATTAATACTCATTAATTTAAACATAAAACTAATGACAGAGGTAAAGGTGCTGAACTCAGATGACCACAAAAATAAGACACATAAGAAATATTGTATATTTTTACATAAATTGACCACGAAAAATTGGAGATTTTAACTGTATTTCAATCAGAAATTATTATGAAAGGTGTTTAATTTTTTGTGAGTGAGATGTCTGCAGGAGGAGAGAATAAAATAAAAATTATAACTCCAAAAATATAGATACCATGTTGTTGGTGGTGGACTAGTCAATGACTGTCTGATTTTAAGCAATAAAGAACAAGACTGCGTTCAATAAACGCTTATGCCCCCTGTGGAAGCCTTGTCCATAAAGTCCAAAATTAGGTCAAGGTGAAGGTCAAAATGGGGTTAGGTGATACTGGCTTGTGGAGAGTGTTCATACACAACATCCATGCAAGTATGAAAGCTTTGTAGCAAGCCATATTAATGCTAGAAGAAACGGTCAATTTGGGTTAACCAGGACGGACGGACGAACGGACGAACGGACGGACGGACGGACGGACAGGTGAATCACTATATGCCTCCCCATCTATCGATAGGGGGGCATAAAAAGACAATTTAACTTAATAATAAACACTGCACTGAAGCACTTATAATACAACAACAGGGGTACATTACTATCAAAACATTATATGCAATTTTTTTTTAAGTTTGTTTTTTTGAAAATGACGCGGAGGGTCCGAGAAACGAAAAATCAAGAACTCTGGCCAAATCAATCTTCAAACATTTGCAGTAGTTTTAAAATATTTAATAGTTTGATGTTCATCTAGACTTCAGTACCTTTAACATCAAGCAAGAAGGTGGGGATGTCTTATACCGGTATATACATGTAGTGGGAAACAAGAAGATGACAGAATTCAGCCTTGCCTAGGTCTATTTATGTTGGTAATAAGTATTATGTTATGCACTCTGAACTCCAAACAGAACAGATGAAATTACGTAATTCCAGATCTTTGTCAATTCAATGCAATATGAACTAAAATAAATAAAATAAAACTAGATAAGAAGTATCATTATGTAACTATGCATACTCAATAAGAAGAGGGCACAGAGTGGCTTATCTAGGATATGCAGGGGGTCCTACTGAGGCATAATGCCCAATCCTGAAAACAAGTCGAAAGCCTATTTTAGGTGCCATTAGCACACACCCCGATTAACCCTCAGAAAAAATGCTCGGTTGCTAAAATTCTGCATATGAAATTTAAAATGATCATACTTTTTTGAAAACTTTTTTTTTTCATCAAATAACTTTAATATTTTCTGCAGGAAAGATCATTTTTTCTACTGCATTCCAGAATTGTAGGACCCCTGATTTCAAGAAAGGAACCAAGCTGCCATGGTGATACAAGTTATTATCAATTTTGATTTAATTAAACTCATAATAAAATCAGTATTTTACAGACAAAAAAATTATGGACAGATACAGTTACACACTCAGAATAAAGGGTAATCACAAAAGTGCACCTTGTTACTATGTGATAGATGTGCTAAACATGTATTAATTGTCATAATGATTTTCTTTTGGTAGTGCCCATTACTCGTAAATTAACTAATTAAGAGGCACTGAAAGAAAGATACTGTGTTTACTAATTAAAAATTGACTCTATTGCAAGAATATGTTGGGAACACCAATGTATGCATGGAACATGCTGGTAACAGGATATGAACAAATAATGTTTGTATGTGTGTACCAACCAGCAGTCAAACAGTTTTTTATACTGGAACTCAAGTCAAACACTTTTTTATACTGGAACTAACTGGTCAGAAGAATTGACACTAGAACAGAACAATTATAGAAAGAAACTAGAAGGGTTTTTGACAAAAAAATGTACAGCTCCCACAAAGGGCCATAACTCCAACACAAACCATCCAACCTAAAATTCTTGACAATATATGCACACTTGGGCTTGTTACCAAGTATTCATGTGGAGTTTCATTGAAATTTGACAAATGTTTGAGGAGAAATAGCCTGGGCACACATTCATCTAGACAGACATCCAGTACAAAATTAATATGTCTCACCCCACTATATGTGGGAGACATTATATGAATATCAGAATCATTGATATAAACACTGCACTCCGTTTAACAAGCACACACATTTACACACATAATTATATATAAATATTGCACAATATCATCAAATGTCCCAACATATATAGTTTATAGGTAACCATGTTGTTTATGGACTATAAATTTGCATGTAATACATACAGGTATTGAACAGTGCGTAAGATGCGATATACACTCAAACATGGATTCCTTCTGCAGCGTAAAACACCCTAATACTCATAGAACATACTGTAACATGAGTTATACGTTACTGAAAGTATTCAGTAATAAAAGAAACCATTTTTGCAATATTTTGTTATTTTTTCAAAAATAATTTTATAATTCTGCAGATATGAAATGTCCTGTAGTTATTATACTAATAGAGATTCATTTGTCAATAAAAATGACCTTGCTAAGCAATAGTGATGCCTTATTAATTAATTGTCAAGTAACTAGAAAATAATAAGAACATGTAAGTTTCGACATCCCAATTTAAGAGAAATCTAAGGTATAATAAAACAACAGCTTCCTTTGTATACAACAACTAATGCTCAAGGATGCTACAAAGTTCAATGAACTATGAATTGCTTAACTGACAAAATAGTCATGAAGTTAACACTTGAGGAATCTCTCAATATTTCTTTGTCAAATATGCCAAGGACAGTGACTCTGCAATGTATGTGCCAATGCACATGAAAATAGAGTCGAGCAAATCTACACTTGATCATGTGTAAGACGTATTGTTGGAATTAAAACACTCCAACACTGTGGAAGTAGTTCACCCCTCAAGTTTTTTTAAACCAGCCAACTGAATGTAGGCTGACTCCTTTATAACCCCTCTTCATACTGCTCTAGTAGAAGTTATATGTCACACTTTCGTACGAAAATATTCTCTTGAATTTAATACTTTAGAAATTCTATGCATGAAGATATAGAAATAAATTAAAACATCTTTCATGGCAGATCAACTGCATTAATATCAATATGAAACCTGTATTAAAGATAATTATGAATAAAATGCAAAATCTCTAAAAGTACCTTGCTGATCAAGTACAGAAGAATCTCTCTGTATCCGATACAATAGACACCGGATTTGAACCAGGGGTTCCATTAGCTTCTGAATCTGCATTTTATAGGCAAATTACTCATGATATTAAGAGAAAATTGCCCTTCAAATCATCAAAATCTTGAGGGTCAAAATGTGACATTTTGGAAATTCAAAGGTCAAAACCCCTACTCCAGAGTCAAATGGAACCCCTGAAGAACATCCAGCTTGAAGAGTGTATCTGGTTTGTAGCAATTGTATTAGAAAATCAAATATCATGTCTAGCATATATCTTAACTTTAATATAAAGTCTTCTTACCCAATAAGTGGGTCAAATATTGCTAAATTAGTTTGATTTAACAGTTAAAAATGGCTTAGTAAAATACATGCACAAGTTCAAAAACTAATGTACAAGCCGATACAAAATCCAGATATGTAACAATTATGAGTTGTAAATTATTAAACAATGCCAATTAATTAAAATACAATTATTCATTATTTACAATTTAAAAAGCACAATTTCTAAGATTATTACACATAATGTAGAGACATAAAATTCAATAAAAGGATTCAAAACGGATGTGACAATAAAATCAATGTTCTAGTATAAAAATAGCATGAAATACAGAAAACTGGATAAAACGACTAGATATAAAATATTCAGAGTAATTCAATAGTAGCCCGACCATCAATGCGTTGATATTATTTAAATCTATATTCATGGTTGGATCCTATTGTATGTGTACATACTCAAAACAATGAAGTATTTTACGAAACACAAAATTAACAAAGATTTTATTCTCAATAACAATATCAGGAGCTTCACTAGATCAAGGAATCCACAAGATCAGGGAATCCACTAGATCAAGGAATCCGTAAGATCAGGACATCCGCAAGATCAGAGAATACACTAGATCAAGGAATCCATAAGATCAAGGCATCCGCAAGATCAGAGAATACACTAGATCAAGGAATCCCTAAGATCAGGAAATCCACTAGATCAAGGAATCCATAAGATCAGGGCATCCGCAAGATCAGAGAATACACTAGATCAAGGAATCCCCAAGATCAGGGAATCCGCAAGATCAGAGAATCCACTAGATCAAGGAACCCACAAGATCAGGGAATCCGCAAGATCAGAGAATCCACTAGATCAAGGAATCTGCAAGATCAAGGAATCCACAAGATCAGGGAATCCACTAGACTGAGGAATCCGCAAGATCAGAGAATCCACTAGATCAAGGAATCCGCAAGATCAGGGAATCCGCAAGATCAGAGAATCCACTAGATCAAGGAATCCACAAGATCAGGAAATCCGCAAGATCAGGGGCTCCACTAGATCAAGGAATCCGCAAGATCAGGGAATCCGCAAGATCAGAGAATCCACTAGATCGAGGAATCGACAAGATCAGGAAATCCGCAAGATCAGGGGCTCCACTAGATCAAGGAATCCGCAAGATCAGGGAATCCACAAGACCAGGGGCTCTACTTGCAACCGACTGCCATTTTGACATTTTTATACATGATTTACTATTTTATGGTCAAGATGCCTGGAAAGAAATAGGCCCTCCAGTCCGAATCAGAAGGGCCATGATGCCGCTTTCCCAAAATTTCAGGATTCTCCAACCGACGTCTGGTTCAAATAATCCCCAAAATGTAATTATTACATAAAAAGGAAAATTTACAGTTGTAAAGAAAATTGAGCATGTTTGAAATGACATTATTTGAAACTTAAAAGCGTAAAACTGAGGAAGAAATATAACTAATATCCAAATAATCCACTTTTGAATTTTATACGTGTCATTGTCTTAATAAGTCAAAATTGACTGGATTTATCTACATAAATTTAAAACAAGAGATGTTTGTAAAACATGCATGCCCCAATGGCAACCCAATAGTCAGAAATGGTAAAGGTCACAGTGACCTTAATCTTCGACCTACTGACATCAACATCAATAGGGTTCATTGTACTGTTGATGACCGACCTCCATGTAAAGTTTGAAGACACTAGGGAAAAGTGTTCTTGAGTAATTGAACGGAAACCATTTGGTCTAACAACGGACAGACCGACCGACTCGCAAAGCAATATTCCTCCTAATCAAAGATGGGGGGCATAAAGAGATAATTGAATAATAATTGGCAAGTTTTAAATAAAAATTTGAAGCTCTGTAGGGACGGTGAAGAAGCGTCTTAGTCATTGCAAATTATCATTTATAACGAAACACATTCGGCAGTTACAACAATAGAATAAATACATCTATAGGACGACCATTAAAAATTCATAGACAATATTTAATCTGGCAGCGACTTTAGAGCATATATATTCATAATAGAGTACACATGTACAGTCACTCCAGCACTAAAGCTGGTTAAATGTATTATAACTTTCAGGAGATTACATCAGAGGCTGAGAGTCATAAGGGCCACTAATCATATTGTAATAAACTTTCATCATTATAATTATGCTCAATATAGACTTAATTTAAATATAATTTGAAGACAAAATTTGCTCTTCAGGCAGTGACCATAACTTTTTCAATTCTTTTAATTTTTTCATCAATTAACTTTGTGCAGAAAGATAATTCCGGAATTGTAGGACCCCTGAATAATAATAAACATGTTAACCAGAGCTAGCACAGAAGTGACAAATTCTTTCAAACACTCAACAGGCATTTAAATAAATTTCTCACCTGCTCACTTAACAGTCAACATAATAATGATCTATACTTGTACAACATATTAAATCTATTCCACGCATAAGTTAAGTATAGGACTACTGGCAATGCTTGTGTTGATAAAAGTCAATGGTATCACGCACGTTGATGAATAAACTGTTTCCGGCGATGAGGTGATGACGGATGACGAACACACGTATACAACGAATGTCTGGGGACATATTCTTACATTACTAGGATTGATATAACAGATAGTTTTTAACTGATGTAGGCAATGGTAATCGATGAATTTCTTGAAGTCGATTCTTTCCTAGATGCTGTCGTATAACACGTCGACAAATGTCCGTAAGAGGTAATGGTTCAGCTGAAATGGAATATATAAACAAATTATATTAATATTAATACATGTTACAGTTATACTATAAATATATCATAGTCAAACAAGTCATTAAGAATTGCAATTTAGCAATACAGAAAGTCCCCTACCGGTTTGAAGCTATGACACTTTAATTATTTTTAATGTTTCTGTTGCCACGGCAACAACAATTTTTGTTAAAATCAATAAAGATATAGATGTGCATAATCTCCTTATTAGCACCTACCCACATACTAAGTTTCATAAACCTAGCTGGTAAACTGGCAGGATTCAGATTTATTGACAGACTAACAGACGGAGGGCAAACCTACAGTCCCCTCCGTTTGAAAACTGGGGATTAATAATAATATTGGGGGTAAAAAATCAAACAAATTTTACCTCTGGAAAAACAAAACACCTAGGCAGGGGTGCCACTTAGAGACTGACTCTTAAGGGCCATTTTGTACTGGATGTTACCCTTTCATAGCAAAAAAAAACAATCATCAAAAGAAAGTATGTCCCTCACAGGCCTAGACACTACATGTAACTATTTTGGCCACTGGTCCGAGAGGGCAAAAGCGCCCAATTTGTAAATAGGACAGTTACTGGTCCTCCAGAATTTTCTCTGGTCCTTCTGGATTTTCACTGGTCTCGGACCAGCGGACGAGTGTTAAGTGTCGAGCCCTGCCTCACTTCAATCAAAATCATGAGGGTCAAAATAAGACCTTTAAAAACATTTAAGAATTTTCAGGGGATAAAGGATCATTTCAATGCCTGGCAGGGGTGTCAATAGAGCCAAATTAAAAATCCTGAAAATCAAATTTATGCTGTCAACCATTTTTGCCAAACAAGAGGCCTTAAACTACATCTCCATATTTAACTTTGGTTGGTTTTAAAGAAAATCCCTCATAGCAAGTTTAATTGACCATAACCTTGCCATTTCTCGAGATCAAATAACTTTTATTTATTTTGGTCAGAAATCATGGCTCTTTCAGGATTTGCTGGGTCAAATGAGTTGACTAAACATATTAATGGTATTTACATCGACATGATGGTCCCAATGGACCTATAATTGCAGATTTTTTCAGATCCATCGATGATAGAAGTAAACTTTAGAAGCATGTAAACAAAGTTGATAGCGAAAAACAAGTCTGTTTTGAGTGCCATTAGTAATAGTAGATATATCCAAATGGATTTCTCGATTATTTATTTATTATGAACATGTAGGACAGGAAAAAATAAGTTTGTTTTGACTTTAAGTGCCATTAGCACATATCAATACCGATTTCCATATGATTTCGGACTTGAACGACCCTGTCTTAAACATTATCACGGGATAAGTATTCATTTTGTGCAAAATTTAGGTGAAAAATAAAATATTGTTTGTTTCCCCTTTCCTACCTACCCGAGCAAAAAGTCCCGACCCAAAATATTTTTTGCCCCTACCAAACCCCCATTGGCCAGGGTCAGGAAGGGGAAACAAACATTATTTAACTTTTGGCCTTATGCATGTACATGTAATCAATTGTTTTTCTATTTAGTTGTATTGAGGTGATCAATGTATTCACTCGTCCGCTCGTCCTGCACAGTATCTTCCTTCTTTATTTATATAGCATCACAAGTAAGATTTTGGGGTTTTCTTCTTTGTCTATATTGCAGGACGAGTGCTTTTAAGAATATTTGTTGAGGCCTGCCTGGTATAACAACTCTCCCAGTCCTAGGTTTCATCAGACAGGGACAAGTAATTCATGTATGGTCAACTTTCAGACACAATAAATAAACTTATAATAAATCAAAGACTACCAATATATGTTTTGAATACTCAAATTTCAAAGCACACTGGTAGATCATGCAATTGCTCATTCAGGGCTCCTGACCAGTGAATGATACATGTAGTGTCAGAGGTAGTGTTAGCATGTTCAGACAACTTTGCAGAAAGAACACAGAAATGTGTGTGAAGTGCACATCATTCTGCTCAGCTAGCACTGCTTTGGTAGATAGCTTGGCTGTCCAGGTTTGATTCCTTTGTTGAGCAGGTTAGGTTTTACCCAGAAATGAGCTGAAGTTGTCAGATGCTTGTGGAGTCCCTGAGTAAGTTGGTACTGGTTGACAATTGGTTAAAGTTCAACTGACAACTTAAAAATGATGAAAAAAACAGAGTGCAGTCCAGTTAGGATACTGTGAGAGTGACGTTGTAGTTTATGTGTACACAAAAGATTAAAACCATTGTTCGAACAGGTAGAGCAAATAGTGTATGTTAGTTTAGCATTTGAATTATAGCTGTCTGTGTAAGCCTTTTTAATTGCTTTTACACCTTAAAAGTGGACTCGACCGCTGTGTCACTCTATTCTTACCCTGACTGGACCATACTAGTATGTAAACAACTTGACGAAAACAAAAAACACAAATTTATGAACATGTCAACACATACATACATGTGCAGAACCTTTGTAACAATATTATACTGTATTTTTTACTTAAGAATATTACTTACGATCAAGTCCACCTATATATCTCATAGTGATTTCACAATGTCCCCACACTGCACTGACTATAGGGTAGAGTTTTTTGCCTTTGAGTCCTCTAAATGCAACACCCAAGTACTGCCCATCCACCACAAAACTCAAGGTCCCTTCATCCATATCTAACACAACTAGAAAACTATCTGGAACCACAAAATTCTCATCAGAGTTCAGTAAAGTAGGGTAAGTTACGCCGGGAAAGTTTTTCACGTCATGATAAAGTTTATTTCTACCAAGGTCCCACCCCCACGAGTCACTGTTACTACCGACTAGAGATTGATAGCCAACACAATGCAATGGAGCGTCTATAGTTGCCACGCCCACAACAGCGTGCGTACCACGCTGACGTGTACTCCAACTAATTTCCCAAACATGTAATCCTCGTGTATAACCAATTTTACCCCGAATACAATCTGTGCTTTGAGCCACTGGGTGTCTATGAAAAGTCATTTTATCATCATCTTTGACAAATATATTTAACGATCTATCGTCCGCGTTCCAGCCGTATTCCATCTGCTGTTCCTTCGACACTGGCGGCATGTCCAGCAACATGTCAAGTCTGGCTGGTTTTTGATAGTCCGGATTATATGCGATTTCACGATTGATGCCTTTACAATGACTAGGTTCTCGAGAGGTGACGGTCTTAATTCCACCTGACACTTTTTGCCCCATGTTCATTCTTTTGTGTGGAGATTTTACTTAATGAACACAGAGCAGCATATGATATGAATGATGGTATGGGAGTAATCTCCTCCTGTCCTCCTCCAAATGTTACACTAGTTAGTCAAACACTCCTTATTCTGTTCTGAAAAATCAAAGAAACACAAATTTAAAATTCAATGCAAATCATTAATGTTATTTAGTGATACTCACACTGACCATTAAAATGATTAATCACCCCTCATCCGAATTGGCTAAACGGTTCGTAGATGGATAGTTATCAATTTGTTTATCAAGTTATTAAATGATTTACAGGGGTCCCATTTGACTCGATAGTATGGGTTTTGACACTTGATATTACCAAATTATCCTGAATAAACAAATATTTGACCAACATTCCAAGGGTCTGAAGTTCTGAACCCTCAGTCACCTACTTTGGAACTATGCTCAGGCCTAGTCACTTACTATTTTGGCCACTGGTCCGACAGGGCAAAAGCGCCCAATTTGTAAATAGGCAGTTACTGGTCCTCCAGAATTTTCACTGGTCCTTCTGGATTTTCACTGGTCTCGGACCAGCGGACCAGTGTTAGTGTTGATCCCTGGTGCTAGTAAATGTTGACAAATGAATAAAACTAACTCCCAGTACTAGTTGTCAACAATGGTGGTTATAGCGGAATCAAAGTGAGTTAAGCATGATCCTAAAGACTGCCGTTTGAACTTGAATCACCTGTGGATAAGGTACCCCCAGTAAAAATGAAGTACTTGTACAAATACTGGTCAATTATACATGTAATACAACCTAAATTGGTAAATGAATCAGAAATTGAATACATTTTAATGATTTATTTATTCAATCAATGTGAGTAATTTAAATTAATTGTTATTAATTTATTATAATATTTGATTCATTATGAGTAATTAGAATTGATTATTCTTTATTGATTGTTCTCACAAATATGTTGGTCATAAATCACGGTGTCAATGTATCCAAGGTGTACACAATGTCTTGGTACAATCAGGACTTCCTGAAATTTAGCCTTAATGCAGCCCCAGCACTACAATGTTATGTACCTTGCAGCTGCCAGCCTAAGAGTAGCAGCATATTTTAAAACAGACTAAAAATATTAACTCCTGCAACTGTAGTTAGTAACGGTTCATCTGACTGTTCAATTATCAATAATGAATACGTTTCTAAATTTTGAGACTCAATTTCGGTTTTACCCATTTATTACATTAAAACAAAGCATAGTTTTTAGTACAAGCAATAATATGCAACAGTTGGCATACATAACGTAAATACAATTAATATCAAACTGGAAACAAAACTTCGCCTACAAAGTATATATCATTAAAAATTTGTTTACACATGTGTCGTTAGTAAAGTAAGAAGTGACATTAAATCAACACTTGATTGGCTGATATCGCTTCCAAAGATGTAACTTTGCATATTACTCCATCCAAGACCAGTGACGAGTATTGAGTAATTTGTTTGAAGTGTGACCTGTTTGATGGTTAACTTATGTCAGTGGTCTTTGCTTTGATGTCCTCAATTTTCGTGCTCATGTCAACTTGAAACCACAGGGATACAGGTCATTGAGATAAATAATATGCACTGTATACATTATAAAGATAATACGATGCATGCTTTTCTACTCAATTTTCAATGAGCCGAATCCCTGTGCTTGAAACTGTGTCAACATTGCATCCAGGGTGAATAATATAATGACATTTGATCAAGTAAAACAAGGTGATTTTGTGCACACATCACGTCCTTCAATACAACTGTTTGAAGCATCGGTTTGAAAAGAGAAAACTGCATGGTAATCTGTAATTTTAAAGCTCATCTGATGTAAGCACTTAAATTTTTCATGCAATACACGCCATTTTCATTCAAATAGTAAAATAACACCCATAGTGATTTGAAGTCACTTAACTAGAGTTTTAGGCGCTGGGGGATAGCTGATTCTGGCTTTAAAGCACTGTGGTACCCCAATCCAAAATAAAGTGACAACAAACTGTCCGGACACAGGGACATGTTACACCTAAGAATTAAGTTAAGTGACATGGTGACCCCTTCATTGGCCCTTAAAACGCACTTGACCTATTTTTAGAAGCAAACAAATTAGCACTTCAGTTCGGAGAAGAATCTAGCTTCAATCAGGTGAAATTTCACTCACTAGATTCATTAATTTTCTGAGTAATCTTGAAAAAATATGTTAAAAATGTCCGCTTATAGGACGCGAGCCAGTAGAGGTCAATACAGCTCCCAATTAAGTTGACCTTGTAATGTATTGTTCTTTGTCCGCATGCGCGGATCCAGGGAGGGGGGGCGTGTGTTTCGGACAGACACCCTAGAATGTTGACAAAAATGTGGTTATTTTATAAATAAACACTGGTTTGTCATCGGATCAGGAAAAACACCTCAGTGAAAAAATTATTGTCAGACCCATTCCAAATGATTCCTGAGTCCTCGCATGCCGACTCTTCGTTTGATCACAACAACTGCAATATTCACAAGACCAAATTGAATATTTTACCAGAAATGTCAGTCAAATTGGTCATCAAATATATTTAGAAGTCAGTGAGTAACATTCACATAACTTGGGAGTCTGATATCGCTATATCGGTCAGATTCAGAACAATGATAATGTCCTAACATTTTTTACTGACCTTTTGTTATAATTTTGAACAGCAACATTTAGCAGATTCCAATATCAAATCCACATAGTAATTTCCCTGTACATCAAATTAAACTATTTACACAATGTTACATACATAGTATAATAGAGGATGTTAGTTAATCCTTTATCTAAAATGAAACAAAACCAGTTTGACAAACATCCATCATGAATCACAAATTCACAATCCTACCCACATGGAAATGCCCCAAGAAATAAACCCGTGTGTTTATGAATGACATCAAGAAAATGCAATACCTCGATTCGACAGAATACTATCATTATTTATCAAATCAAAAAATCCAAAGAAAGATTGTTTTGCGAAAGAAATTAAAGCGAACTCTTTGTTTTACTTTGTGTACATGTCAACTTCCGGTCATAATATGACGAATGCGGACAAGCCCAACTTACGAGCAAATACCTCCGATCTGAAGATGTTTCTACGTACCTGGTCGATTCTTCTGTTTTATTCAGACATTTATCTTCACGTCTGATTTAATTTTTGTCTTGATATTCATTGCTAGGCATGGAAAATGTCCTTTGTTTTTAGCGATTAAGAACCCGTCGACACAGACAAAACCAAGATGGCGTCCGTGTACGATCGATAATATTCGTGATTATCCGCTAGTTTCCGTACACCGCTCGTGCGCACTTCGTTGATTATCGGCACGCTTTCGCTTATGTTCGCTTACGATATCTGTGAAAGAGACAGGTGCTCAATATTGCGAAACTGCACAGCCACACGGCGACTCTAAGCCTCTTTGTCCAAACAATAAATATGTCCAATTCTCACAGGATGAAGGTCGGTTACCTAATATCAGTATTTATAAGTGACGCTACTCGTATTTAGAAGGACTTTACCCACATCTGACTGTAAAACAAATACGTCTAGATCTGTTATACCCAGATATGGCATAGATTATATACAGTGGCTTGAAAGGATTATTTAAAAATTAAAAAAATATGCCACATGTAGCGTGTTACTGTGTAGAGAGAAATTATTATACCCCGCACAACAAGTTGTAAGGGGTGGGGGTTTCACTGGATTTTTAGCTTATCCGTTGAACGGTTCGTAGGCGCATTTTTGTGAACGCAATTCCTCCATCATTTTTGACAGGATTTCCTTCAAACTTTCACAGATGACCAACCTTGATATCTGAGACTATATTTTTGTATAATAATGGAAGGACAGATGATCATATTTATACGTATCAGAATATTTACTAGCATAGAACTAACGTAAAGGAACCTTAACTCGGCAGGAACATTAACTCGTCACTTTTTCTTTTTGTAATCTCGCCTTTTATGACGTCATCAGAAAGTTTGGAAGTGGACATTTTTGAAAGTTAAATATGTCTTTGTGTTATCTGTACAAGTAAACCAGTATTACAACTGAGTTGTATTTGAATATTAAGTCATACAAAAACCCACATAAAACTCACCTATTGATGAACATGGGCGACGACAAGTTGCGAATTTAGGTGTCTCGGGCGAAAGGTAATAGTGCAATGTAGATACACTTATATGTTATTTTCCACAGGTCTTTGTGTCCTGGAATGACTCGTCTTTCTGAATTTGTCTCCCGTTTAATAAGAATCTTACATTAAAAGTAATTTAATAAAGGTTAAATACAATTGACGAGTCTTGGATCCCATTGACGACTTACGGACCCTATGGTTTGTTACAACATTGTTATCATCACCCTTCTACCACTTCGCAATATTACTAAGTAAACTCTTTGTTTTTGCGTTTAATCTTCTTAATAAAATCAATTAACTTTGTAAACACTATTCTCGAGACGTTTAGTAAAATATTTCGTTCTAAAATGAACATATTTTGAACTCAAATCTGCTAGCACTCGTTAGTTAATAACTATGCTTAACGAAATAGTATCCTACTGTTGTCCATTTCATTACGCTATACTATAGCATAATATATGTCGATTGTTTGTTATGGAACGAAACACGCTTGTTTTATACTCTATTTGTACTCTATTCGATCAATATGAACACCATACTTGGTCAGAAAAGTTGCCATTTGCAACATGTGTATACAAATGTATTCCATTTTTATAAAACATACTAGTACATGTACTAGTATTAGGCTTATAACTGTCGTCTTCTATTGGTTGACTTCGAAGTAATAACTGTTTATATATTTAGAGCTATATTAGATAAAGAATAGAAAGTAAGAGCTAAAAGGGGCTGGACGAAAGTGGACCATGGCAGGTGCATATAAAGATGTGAACTTTTGCTCCATGATTCTATCGAAATGTCCCAAGTTTTTTTGACGTGCTTCCAGTAACATTAGTTTCTCTCATCAAGGAGAGAATCAATCTAAATACAAATGGGGAATAATGCTAGTAGCCAAATTCGCGATAACTTCGCTAGAAATTAAAAGGGACTGGAAAAAGTTAAATTAAGAAGGGGAAAGAAGAAAAGACTAAGTTGAGAAAACTGAAACGAGTTGGAAATAAGGCTGAGTAATAATAGGGGAAAAGGATAAATAATCGACCAAGAAAACTTAACCAACATCAGAAAACTTCAATACTTCAAAAATACGACCAATCTTAAAAAATCTCTCTTCTTTATGTGCTTTGATTATGAAGATGCTGATCAAAAGCTGTTCAGATAAAAAATTGTGTTCAAAGCATTCGCGACAGGCGCACGCCACGTTATCCAATGATTTATATGCGGCTACTGTATATATGTGATATATAATAGTCTCAAATATGCTCTATTATTGTATAAAAGTATATAAAAATACACATAAAATAATGTGCCTAGTGCCTATGGTTTCAAAACTATGATTTTTGATAAAATTATTCGTATGACGAGTTAAGGTTACCCGTAGTGACGAGTTATGGTTCCACTGGTCCACTACCTTACCGTATTCCGAGACTTATTGTAACAAATTTATAGGTGCTAGATACACGGAGAATGGTTTAAAGGGCGCCTAAAGGGTTCAGGTATATTTTGGGACACAGGAAGTATCCACAGAATTATGTAGGAACCCACCGGAACCTCATTCATAGCGAAAAAGTGACGACTCAAGGTTCCTTTACGTTACATGTTTATAGTCAAACACAAATTATGCACATGCATATAAACCAAAGAATACATGAGATATAAACATAACAAGAGGGAAATGGAAATAAATTAATAGAGAAATAATTAATATCGACAGAATACTTTTATACTACACTATAAACACCGTTATTCATCACTGTTATTTGTTATAAGCATTGTATTATGCTTTATGCAAAATTAAGTTTCGTATTCGTGTTCGTTTTTATAACGCCTGTCTGCACTTAAACCTGTCAACATCAAACACCAATATACATTATCGATAATCGACAAGGGAAGTAAAGCGCGGCAAAAGATACACTGTAGCATTAGCGTCCCTTGGTTGTTGATTTTTCAATCGATACCCGCTTGAGGAGAATTCTTCAGTATGACCGTTTGCTTGTATTTTCGCGGAACTTCCGTGAGTTTTTAGTATCATCAAAGTTTTGACGACAGAATTTTCTTTAAGAAAACAACAGTTACGGTTTATAACCAAGGTATATTCAAATATTGCTCCAGAACAATTAATCTACTCACAACAATCCGAAGTTTTCATCATTCAGAATACACGATAAAAGTCATGGAAAGTCACGGAAATGGCCCCATTTATGCTTTAGTTTATAAAAAAATCGTACATAAAGGGAGGAGACACGGAGGGGACACCCCTCCCTTCGAACCCTCCCCGCCTCCCCAATGTTCATGAGCGCGCGACGCGCCTGCTGTCCGCCCTTATTTTTATTCATTTATTTTGCCTGTAACTTACGAAACTTTGAAGAAGGTTGAAACAATCCATTATTGAGCCAAAGAATATTCTGTGTAGATCTATATGCGTGATTGAGCTAATTTCCAATTTTATCGATTCTATATGCAAATTGTAAGGGTAAGAAATTATTAATAAGAAAAAATCAGAATAAATTAATACAAAATGTGTCCATATTTTTACTGCAACTGTAGAGAAAAAATTATCACCTCGGCTTTCCAAAAAATGTATAAGTTAAGTCTGACTGCATGGCTTGTTACAGGTAGTTACTGAGTTAAGTTTAGTTGTTTGAGTTACGTGTGCTATTTCAGTTCTCAGTCTAGTTGTCAAACTCTGTTATCTATAGTCTCTGTTGACATGTAGATATGCATAAAGGAAATATTTTGCCCTGCGATGATTTTTGCCAGAATTTTATATGGCCATTTGTACCTTTTTGCACTACCGGGGGTATGTTATATTTAAGTGAACAGTTCTTGTGGACGCAACTCCTCCTATAGTTTTGACAGGATGTCCTTCAAAATTTAACCGATAAACAGCATCAACATTATTATAGATGTGCATGAAGAAAAATAATTTGCACTGCAATAATTTTGGCCAGAATTATGACCATTTTCCGGCGGGGCTATATTAGTCTGCCGAATGGTGGCAGCTCTAGTTATTTATGAAATTTAGAATGAGGCGTTCGTTGTACTTGTATGAAAATACGACGAGTTAAATATCCTTCTCCAAAATAGAACTGACACATTTAATTAAAATGTGGTAATTGGCAAAAAATCCCCATATGTGACAGAGACAAAATAATCGTATTATCAAGATAGACAGTGACGTTATGGTGTCTATTAACAGAGGCTATCCGTCGTCGGTGTCAAACAGAGTAAGTTAAGGATGAATATATATGAGCCAGTCTCCAGGAAAACCTGCTATAATGACATTATGTAATTACTACATGTAACAAGATTTTGATAAAGCTCTAAAATAGGGTAAAATACATATCTATTGATTCTATTTTAAGTAATTGACCCATATAGTACTATACCTTAGCTTTAAATTTTCCTATGAATTATGTCGAAAACACATACTTCGTTGCGATGGTGACCACTTTCAGAAAAGTACTCCGATTGAGAAAAACGAGGATTTAGTTGTTAAAAACAAAAGGAGCCTTCTCTGAATGCAAACAATTTCGATTTTGATTATATTTTGAAAAGTGAAACATAATTATAGAATTTGGTACTATTTTGAACAGTTTATGTCAATAATTGATCAAATGGTGTAATAATGAAATACTTATTTCAGTTACGTCGAATAACGTTTGCATGACGTTTGCGACGTCACACAAAAAGCTCCGAATAGGGACTCTACAAAACAGCAGCTGTAACTTCCTTAAAACTCAAGACATTAACATAATTGTTTTTGCAATTTGCTTATTTAACAATTTATCCTGTAATACTATGGGAAATCTTACAGTAAATATTTTTGTCAAAATAGCAGGTTTTCCTGGAGACTGGCTCATATATAGAAAAACATCATTTTACAAACACATCTAAACAATAATAGTTATTATGAATAATAACAATAATATTAATGATAATAAACAATAATGATAATAATAATAAACACTAATGATGATAATACTCATCGAGTACATGCATAATAATAACGACTTTATTTTATTGTGGATGGCATTATTATTTGGTTCTGGACCAATTTTCAAAATGGTCCACATTAGCAATAATTAAATACATTAATATGAGCAGAAGAAAAACATAACAGAATGTCTCATTGAGTCATAATGAGTCATTTATAAAGAGAAACAATATGATGTTTCCCACCTAACATAACTAAACTTACTAACAGTCTTTCGGACGAGACGTTAAGCGAGGTCCCGTGTATGATGCTTTACATCGGCACGTACAAGAACCAGGGATGCTTCTGGAACTGGAGCATCTTCTGTATCATGCACTATCACCCAAACACTAAAGTGACTAGCCTCTTCTGAGGGCCTCGCCCATATGGATTATCCGGTGGCGAGGAAACAAAATAAACAAATGTTAAGACAGAGAAGTCTCTGGTTAACCGTTAAGTATTTTATTTTATAAGTATAACAATGTAATTTATCGAGGTAATTATATCAATGTTGTGAAACATGTAAATGTTATATCATGTGATAAGTGTACTTCCACGGAAAATAGGAATTTTGGAATTGTTTAATGGTATATGAAGTACGTATCTGTTTCGGAATGGCATTCTAAATGGACTGGCCCTGAATAATTTAAGGACTTGCAGCGTGGGTAAAATTCCAGCCGTTGTTTAGGAATAGTAAGTTCACAATTTTCAAATGATATAAGCTGATCTAATCTAAATGTGAATTTCGAATGAAAGGATTCTGGGCATATATTATATAGTGTTTTGTACATCAGTATTACCTATCTGTAACAAATTATGTCAGAAAAAATCATCCACCTCAATTCTTCAAATAGTTCTGCACTTTTTAAACACGCTCCTGTTTCCTATTTTTCTTTAAAAAGCTTGAAATCGCACCAAGCAGGTGATCATTAAAAATCATATGAACAATTGAAAAGAAATTAAAAAAATAAAAGCAATAGATCTGACCGCCGTAGCTTGCTTCGGTAATATCGCCATTTACCTCTAATGGACGACGTTATATAACATAATATGAGCCGTTATCCGGGAAAACTTGGCTTAATGACAAAATGATTAAAATCATGATAATATAGCGTTAATAGAAAGACAAGATTCTTTTGAACTCTTATAACTAGATATATAATTATATGTACAGATGTCGGTCTTTCCTTTCACAGATTGTCTTTCAAAGAGGTTCTTATGCAGACGCCATTTTACACAGAAGTCGTCGTATAAATTAAACAGGTACAAATCGGCGATCCAAATAACTTTTTTCAGTAATTTTGATGTAAGAAGAAAATTGTATACATAAACACACGTCTCATTGATTACCATATACGTACTCATACTCATGCATATTATCTAAGTAATATACATTTCCACATAGCCCAGCTATTGTAGCTGAAAATAACAAAAGAACACGGTTTCATCGATTTTAGTCAATATTTTAGTCGAAAAAAATCATTACAAGTAATTAAGAATTGCAAGCAATACAGAAGTCCCCTACCGGTTTGAGGCCATTTTCAATGTTTCTGTTGCCATAGCAACAACAATTTCTGTCAGAATCAAAATATTTTTAGTCGTGCATAATCCCCTTATTGCCCCCTATCGACATATCAAGTTTCATAAACCTAGCTTGATAACTGTTTGAGTTATGGCAGGATCCAGATTTGGGCATATTATCACTCTTTCTGTTGCCATAGCAACCAATGACAATGACAATGACAATATTTTATTTGACATGGCGGCCACCGGCCCAGAATCAACATACATTATTTTACATATACATGTACATACATCTATATTGTACACAAGCATAAATGTAACACAATTACATGCATACACACATATATATCACATACATTTGAAAACAAGACAACATAATTCAACGCATTTGAAATACAATTACATTTTGATTTATATTACCGCACAACAGAGCGGCACAACACACAATGTCAAACAGCAGACGCCAACATGCGTTTTCTTTCAATAAACCCATAATAAACATACATAGCAAGGTTTTTTATGGTATGCTCATTTCTGTTGCTCATTAATATATTGAATGATTGCATGCATACTCTGTTGTAATACTTTGGTGGAATATATTGAGCAAAAAACCGGTAGGGGACTAATAATTATATTATGACGTAACGGCAAAAGTTAAAAGACTCATGCTAAAATTCGTTGGTGTGATAATTAAAAATGTGAAGTATTTAATTACTATTCATCCTATTTTCTTCACAAAAGTATCAAAATACACAGAAATAATAAGGCTTTAATAAATTATTAAAAGTGTAATAGTTTAATAACATTAATATGTAAAAACACAATTGCGTGTAAAAAATGCCGAAAAAACGTGCGTCATTTGTAAAATTTATTTTAAGGCGATTGCATACTCTTCAGTTGAGCGGAAGTTTAGAAATCGGTGTAAATAAGACGTATTGAAAGCGTCTGACTATCATGATGAAATAGTACGAAAAACTTGAAATTGGTGTGTCAGCATGTTCTCATGTCTTAAAATCGCGAATTAACTGTATAGTTATTACTATATTATACTATAATAAGCTTGCAGAATAAAGCTATAGCGGAAATTTTACGTGTCATTTATTCCAAATATTAGAAACACCAGCACTCGCGAATACTAGCTACAACGTATGTGAAACGTTTTATAATTAACCCACACAAAATTTTATTCAAGTTTTAATATTTGTTTACAGCAAGCATACCGACCACTTTAGAGAAAGGTTCTTTCGCATTTATTTCGTAAGAATATAGACAAGTTAATGCAAAAGAATGAAAAATGAAAAACAAATTATCGCTAAAACTGTGTACAACGTATTCAAAACGTTGATGTATTTTGTAAACTCCTGGTTTTCGACATTTCCGAAATCACTAAAGTGTCAATTAAAAAATTCTAGCCGAGCAACTGCCATGAAATTTGGGATAAAGCTTCTATTATAGTTACTCTACTGATTGCATGTACGAAAACAGTATGTTGTTCAACAAGTTTTTTCGTAAAACTTAAAAATGAAAAATCACATTTTTTAAAATATCATTTAAAAATACATATAACATGCATATTCTTAAACAAACGTTATCGTGTGATGCCGTATATACAAAATTTCGTGCATGCCAAGTTTCATGTAAATGAATGTCGAACTTTTTTGGTAAAATGCAAATATCCGTTTTAGGGGGTTTCCCCAAAATCTTAAAATATCTTAAAAACTAGCCGAGCAAAACTGTTATGGGTTTGCACAATCACTCTCATGAGTGTGTTCTTCATAAAAATCAGGTGTTTGATACCTCTTGTACAGAAAAAATTAAGAGTAAGCAATTACCTTAAATATTATTATATTATATTAAATTATTCTATTGAGCGGAAATGAAAATTCGGTAAATTGTGCATGCGTTGTCTTGGAACGTGAATACGTTAGTGGTGTAATTTTGACGGTTGTGCATACGTTAATAAACGAGATGGATGTGTATTCCGGAGCTAGTGTGTTACGTCATTTTCCCTTGAAATAGCTAAAAAATAAGACATGTTGAGCTTTAAAATGATGACCAAAATTTATTAACTCATAAAATTTAACGAATGTTAGATAAGTTTCTTTCGCTTTTTTCACTGTCACAGAATCTGTGTAAGTAATAATAAACGAAAAATAAGCATTTGCTTCGTTTGTAGTGTCCGGAATAGTACATAAAATTGTCCCACTTAAAAAATAACAAAAACATACTCCAAGTTTTTTAATTTACAAAAATAAACACTTTTCCATATTTGCTTTTTGTATTTTAATTTGTTTTATCAATTTCGCTTATACAAAAACGGAATAGAAAGCAATTTTTGAAAGTAGTTTGCACGTACGGTTACTATGGAAATTACATTCTAGGCTAACTTATATGAAGCATTTATATATAACGTAAATTATAAAACGTTTGAGCGTATGAGATGTTACTTGAATACAGAATAATCCGCTGAACACAGATGTCATCAGCCGAGTATCCATTCGTCATCAGGTGTTTCTCCACTTAAATCGGAACACCCTCATAATGGTGGGGCAAGCAGTGGTGATCAGCCACCGCTCCGTCTACGCTAGCTCTCATGTTGTTTCATTTCTTCTAAGCCAGAGTCAACTTTACGCACGCTCAGCAGCCTTGCAGAGTGCATGAATCGCTGTCTTACGGGTTCTACCCTTGATTCATATTGCTTCCATTATCTTCCACACTGACTGAAATGGTAAGCATCGGCAGCCAATCTGACTAAAGTACTTGATCTTCCTTACCGGTAGCATGCGTAGCAGGTTTGAGGATATGATTTTAATCAGATTTCCTCGACAGCCAATCTCCACCGGGGAAACCAAAGTCGTCCAATATTTCTGCATGAGAACCTCTACGCGTACGTGGTGTAAACGCCCATATAATGCCAAACTATATTGTTGACTATATCACTGCACTGTGTTTCTCTATGTTCATATACTTACGTTGTGAATTTTACAAGCCCAGTGCAAGAAATATCCAGTTTTCTTACTCATTGTTCATTTCAACATTTCAATGGATTCTCACAAATGTTCTTTGGACGACTCTCTAATTAATGCCTTCAAATAATGAATCATAACTAGAAATGCGTCCATAGGGCTCGAATGTTTCCACTTGCCATTTGACCATGTCAAAGACCATAACGCAACCACGCATATTGACAAATGTTCCTATTTATAAAGTTGGCCATCATAAACAACAAAAGCAAACTGATTTCAATGGCCACAACTCTGACTGCTTATACCGGTAAGATCGGAATCGATATTATTATGAAGGTACATGTAGGCAACTACACATGTTAACTGATAATCCTACACAATTTGAAGATTGATGATCAAACACGTTTAAAGTTAAGAACGACACAAGTAAAATTTCATCATCTCAGGGGGAACAACTCTGCAAATACTAGTCAAATCTGGAGTAAAGGTTGTATCGTTTTTTATGGCACAAACCCACACCGTACAACCCGCTGTGTGTAAGACAGTTCTGTATGTTGAAGGCAGAGACACACGCGTTTTACGCCACTAGAGTGGGGTAAGTATTTGTTATTTTATATGTGTTTTGCGTTGCTTTTGAAAGCGATCACTTTCATAAATCGTTCACGCGATGAATGAAAAATAAGTATATACAATTTATGTGCCCTAAAATGCCATATTATTCGAGTAAACAGGGTTTAGGCATGCGATGTTTGCCAAAAGTTCGAAACTTTCGCCTTTTACATTGAATTCTCAACTTAATTCGTGGTTTGGAACAATTCTAAAACATTGAATACAAACTTCAATCCTTTCTCAATATATCTGTCGTTTCCGTTTTGGAAAATGTGCATTTTCTGTGAAGATACAGAGGTTTAAATTGAACGAGGTACCAAAAAAATGCTAACGAAATAGGCAGTTCTGTTTTTCGAATGATAACGACAAAGGCAGAGCGTAAAATATTAATGCTAACGCAGAGGCAGAGATGCTAATGACTTGACAGGGCCATAAAACCCCTTTGTACGATTTGTATGTTATAAATATAACCCAGATTCATGTTAGGCTGTATTACAAAGTCCATTTCACCAAGAATCACGAGTGTTTAGTGGGTATTTTCGTCCAGTTGATTAACGGAATATATTACATACCTGGTGATCGCTGACGCTGGCAATTATCGGTTGTGATTGGCCTTTTATGTCTGGTAATGATGAGTGCATGGTTTTTTGGGGGCGTAAGCTCTTCAAGCACTGTCTTAGAGTTTAGAAACGAATGGTTCTCTTTGTATTCCATCGATAATATAAGCAAAATGTTAACAAAATGACGGTGAAATTTGCAGTTTTTGGGAGGCGCAATAAGTCATACAAGTTGAATTTTATAGTTTCCTAATCATTGAAGTCTTACAATGGCCGGACATCAAAGGTTGTTGCTCTGTCGAGGAGGTTGTACTTTACATCTTATTCGTGCTGGAGCTTTAATTCTCTAACTAAGTACATGTCCATGCACGTCTGCATATTTAATAAATGTAGATCTATGACAGTTAGGTATAAATACAGCACTTGTTTGTCAGCAGTTTACATGAACTGTAAGTCATCGACACAGGAATTTTTACGTGACACTCTATTAAACTGATTTATGTAATATAGAAATAGGATATTTGTTTGTTTTGATTGAATATGGTTTATATCTCATCGTGTAGTGATAAAATTCAATATTTTCAAGAGCGCGTATATTCTATTTATTAAATGCTTATCGGGTGTCAAAACTGGTACTATTTATGCCAAATTAGAATCTACCACTGTGGTTAGGCTGCGTATGCATATATTATTCCATTCATATTTTTCAATTCAAAATCCGTCATCTTTGATTATGGTGAATAGGTGAAAACAACATTTTTGATAATTTTGCACCAATTTGTAGGAAATGTTCTAACTAAGAATAAAAAATCCGCATGACATGTTTCCGTTCAGTAATAAAAGAGTAAAAAGAGACAATTTAGTGTTGAGTTTTTGGTAAAATTAAAGTAGTCCCTGTGAGGGGGCGGAGCTTATATCAGTCACATTGTAGGTGATAACCAGTGACTGATTTAGGTTTTATTGCACTGATAGAACTCCATATCTCATCAGTTAGCATTAAATAAATACTTTTCATTTGTTCGAGAATCGACCAACTATAGTTATATACACACGTTTCTACAATCGACTATACTTTAGTTGATGAAACTGCTTTTCTTCCTACACCGCCGCTAGGCAGCGCCATCTTTGCAATAGTAAACCGGTCCGTCGGTATTGCATAACTACCGACACGGATGTCAACCGTCATGCAAAATAGTTCCATCAATTGCAGCATATATTATATATACTACAAAGCTACTTCACATTTCTAAATCTATAGGACAGTTGGATATCCCAATAAATAATTTAAACCTATTTCAAGTATTTCTTTGTATTTACAAAGCAATTACCACTTCTGTTAACTGTCTTCCGTACCTTTTTCGTCGGCATAAACTGTTACGTAATCATATACTGTGATACAGACCCAGTATTTCTAATTATATCGAGGTCATAGTTCCATGCGTTATCAATCTAGCTACTCTCAACGAGCGATACGCGTAATATCCATAACTCCGAGCATCACTCTATATAAACTGTTACACATACACGTAGTTGGTTAGGTTAGATTAATCAGACGTATGGTAGTATCCGATGTTACACATATCTGGGTTATTTGGACTAATACATACACCGGAATAAACTCGATCAGCATCCAAACTGCTGAAAAATACTAGAAATTATCTGGCCGCAGAAAACTATTTGACTTGTACTTCCTGCATGCATTCATTCCAATCGTGAAAGCTCGGACATTTCCGTTTGTCTCCGGTAAATTTTCAATGCATGTACAGGCCGAGGTGATCAGAATGGTATTCATTCGAACAACTGATGGCTTTCAGCGCTTTGATTTTATCTGAAATGTTATTGATAACAACTACATTTGTACATCGTAAATCTAATTATACATAAAGAACTAGGACCTTAAAGAACTTGCGTCTCGCCTTATTGGTATTATGCTACGCCCCGTTGCATAATTATCTGCGGTCCGGATGACGTTAGATGATGTCATTAAGACCAAACAACTTAGCATGGAATATTATGTTACATGATATACGTGATACTACATGAGCACGTGTTGCCCAACTGTTTTAAGCAGTCAGCCCATAAATAGATGTAAGACCGTGTAATCTGTGACTGTTTAAATAACCTGACTGTTTTATTTATAAAGTACAGGTAATTTTAATCAACATTGACTGCTTAGAAGATTAATACCAAGATCATATGTTCCACTGCACATGCATAGCAATGTATCGGGGCATGACGATGTTTTACGACATTATGGCTTATGTTTTTCGTGTGAGTTATTCACGAAAAATAGTCAAATAAAATTTGTAACATACAAATAACATACATTTTTGTACAAACAATAAGTGCATTAAGTTCCCTGTCAAGTAATTTGAATTGCTGCATTTCGAACTTACGTATTCTATAGAATGCTAAAGATTTTCGTTTCTTAACTTCATGATAACAAATGGAGCGCTTAATGCCCCCCAAACACACCAGTTCGTCATTTACAGACATAAAGGGCCAATCACAACCGATAATTGCCGGCGTCAGCGATCATCAGGTATGTACTATATTCCGTTTATCAACTTGACTAAAATAACCACTAAACACTCGTGATTCTTGGTGAAATGGACTTTGGAATACAGCCTAACATGAATCTTGGTTATATTTATAACATACAAATCGTACAAAGGGGTTTTATGGCCTTGTCAAGTCATTAGAATTTCTGCCTTTGACGTTAGCGTAAGTCTCTTATCTCTGCCTCTGCGTTCGCATTAATATTTTACGCTCTGCCTTTGTCGTTATCATTCGAAAAACAGAACTGCCTCTTTCGTTAGCATTTTTTTGGTACGTCGTTCAATTTAAACCTCTGTATCTTCACAGAAAATGCACATTTTCCAAAACGGAAACAACAGATATATTGAGGAAGGATTGAAGTTTGTATTCAATGTTTTAGAATTGTTCCCAACCACGAATTAAGTTGAGAACTCAATGTCAAAGGCGAAAGTTTCGAACTTTTGGCAAACATCGCATACCTAAACCCTGTTTACTCGAATAATATGGCATTTTAGGGCACATAAATTGTATATACTTATTGTTCATTCATCGCGTGAACGATATATGTAAGTGATCGCTTTCAAAAGCAACGCAAAACACATATAAAATAACAAATACTTACCCCACTCTAGTGGCGTAAAACGCGTGTGTCTCTGCCTTCAACATACATAACTGCCTTACACACAGCGGGTTGTACGGTGTGAAACCAGTGATGAGTATCTAGCAGAGGTAAATACTCAGGGTAGCAATACCACGTGGCTTTTGGCTACAGTTACAAGTAGATATTAGTAAACGTTGGAACATAAATATAGTTATAAGTATTTTATTTCTTCATCGATTACTATAAAATATACGCCACGCTAAGGGGAAAAGTATTTGCTTTCCGTGAAATATAAGATCTTTTTCAGCAGTTTTACCGATTTTTCCATTACCCTGTGAAACCTACACGTTCCATGGTTTCACAAGGTAATGGACAAAACGGCACAACCGCGGAAATTTTTTTTATATTTCATGGAAAGCAAAATATTGTCCCCTTAGCGTGGCGTATATTTCATAGAATTTGATGAAGAAATAAAATACTTGTGGCTTTTTTATTTTCCAATGTTTACAAATTTCTTCTTGTAACTGTAGTCAAAAGTCACGTGGTATTGCTACACTGATACTGATGACGGGTGAGTAGTGGTGTTATGTTTCTTACCAGCAATTGTCCATTTCGAGATGTTTTTTGGATCTAAAGATTTGTGAATGACCACTATATAAGGTTGAACTATACTATTCAAACAGTCTCACACGCTATATTTGCGGAATAAAACTGATAGCGCCTGTTTATACACGACACGAAGAAAATAATGTTCAAATCTCGCATTCATTGCCCGAAATTTAACAGTTTGCGATCATATTAAACTAGCTAACATCACCAGACCTTTACGACTGAGGAAACATTTAATACAATTGCCATTTTGCGCAGTTTCAATCGTTTTTTACCTTGTAAAGAATGTAAATCTATGCCAATGAGCATTCACCAAAAAGCGTTGCATAGTATGGTCTTACATAACATTGTATACTATTCTTAATTATGTATTTGATATAACAAGTTAATCTAGTTACTGTACTCGATCACTCGAAGAATCTATGGCATTTACATGAATCTTTATCAAAGTATAATGCCCCATATTTTGCTGTAAAGTTTTGTGAAATGCAGTGTAAAACTATGCATTATTTTATGTGTGTCAGCAATTCATTTAATTCAATGTTGTGAATTATTTCCATTTTTTCAAACTTGTATCAATAATTTGTAATAAGATTTATTTGATAATGTCAATTTTGTCAATTTGTTTGAGAATAATCTCACAGTAAGCCATTTCCTTACTCTATAAAAAGTAAACACCTTTTTGTCTATAGTATGCAAACAAATATATTAGCTCTTGATTATTTTAACACCTCTTTGTCCAGTGTACAAACATACTAATAGCGTCATGATATGTTCTCAATTGAGACATCGTCAACTTCTAGCCGTAAGGTCCGCAAACTTCCTGAATAAGTGTTAAGCAGGACGGCTCAATTATGTTTAAGCAAATAAATCAAAGGAAATGTTAATCATGTCATAATGATGTTTGGCTAACACCATATGTCCGAGTTTAGCCATCTATCTGTATAAAAGCTGGAACAAATTCCAAGATCAGCATATTCATCTATGCTACGACATAATAAAGATTTTGGATGTATACAAAATATTCTTGTTGCTGCTTACAGGTATGTTACATTATGAAGTTATTATTTAATGCTAACTAACTTAGCATTTTTTAAAGTAATAGTAACTAACTTATGTTTATAATTTGTGTATTTTTCATATGAATTACTATGCTTTTTAGACTGAATGATTGTTTATTAGCAAATATGATATGAGGCACCTAAATGAAAACAAACAGCTTATTGATCATATTCAAATTGTAGAATTTGTGATAAGTAAAAGTATTTCATCTTATTATCATATTTGATTAAACTACTACATGTTCTTATGACCGATAAGTATTTTCAAATATTATGTTCTTAAAATGTTCTTAAATGAAAACAAGCATTTATTAATCATATTCAAATCATAGAATTTGTAATAACTGAAAAACAAACAGTGTATTCATTATATTCAAATTGTAGAATTTGTAATATTCAAAACTATTGCATCTTACTATCATGATTGATTTTTGTCATATTTTTACATAGTTTAACATCATGCGCAATTATAGCATGACCTAAGCAAATAGTATATAAATACTATTCAGTAGAAGTTAGTATAATTCAATTTTATATATGATCACTGACATATTATATTTTAACCTAAATCAATTATTGAATTATGATTTTTATAATAACAAATGTAATGAGGTAATACTTATTTTGCGTTGTCACGGACAACCTCTCATCTTATGCTAAGCGAGTTTAGTTTTCCCCAGCGAGTTAAATTATTCCCCAGTATTTTATTAGGTCATTCTTATATTTGTGATTCATTCTATACATATTGATTTTCCCCAAATAATTAGTATTTAGTTAATTAATTAATGTTTTGTTCTTACTATGTTATTATGCAATGTTATACGTATTCCATCTTGTATGCATTGTGTAATATATATTCATCTATGCTACGACATAATAAAGATTTTGGATGTATACAAAATATTCTTGTTCCTGCTTACAGGGTTTAACAAGCAATCATTAAACAGTCGGTTTAGTTCGCTAAAGAACAAACCAGACCAAACAAAAGAACCACACAAACCAGCGACGTACATAACAACCACCGCATCATCAACCTCTCTACATAGTTTTCTACTTCAAACAACAACCACCTTTACTGAACACGCCACCCAACACCTGGCTGTGTCGCATCACGCACTCGTCGACACAACAGCACGAGACGGCCGGTTTCACGGCATCATAAAAGTATTCGAAATCATTCTCGTTAAAAGTGGTCGAATAATGAAAGACTTACGGTTCTTTTTTAAAAAAGAATTGTTGTTGGCAGATTTCCTATTGCCGCGTTCTTAGCCCAAAATACATCATATACCAAGTAGTTGTTGAAAAAACAACCTTATTTTTGAAAGGTAACGTAATTTATAGGCATTTCATATTAATTAACTATTTGTGTACTTGTACTATAGCTATATACGTTATAAAGCTGCATACTTTCAGTATCATCATTTTCTTAACTTAAAAACATCATGTACGTTGACATTTTTTTTATTAGTGTGCAGGTTTATTTGTCAGCCAACGAAATTTCTGTATTTTAAAAATTTCGAGAGTTCTTAATCCCGTAGAACGAACAAGATGGTTTACTTTCATAGAACGTACTATGTAACTTAATACCGCAGACAAATAAACCTGCACACTAAATAATATATAAAAAATATAAGTATATTAGTATTCATCCTTACTGTTCTATAGAAATTAGAAACGTCTCTGGTCGCTTCGCTTGCGTCGACGTTTCTAAATTCTATATAACAGTAAGGATAAACACTAATACATTTTGTATATACATATTCTAGTAATTTCATTAAAAGTACGTAAATTACGGATGTTATATCACATTTTTTGCCTATAAAAATTTGCACAACTGATAGTTTCAATTTTAAATACATTTAACATAGTATTACATATATGTTTTATTCATATGATTTATTGAATAACTGGCATGTTTATAAAATCATATAAGCTAAAATAGTGATTTATGTAGAATATCGCATAGTCAAGTATTTCAAATCTACGTAACTCGTTAAAGCCCCAACAGAAACTTGCAAAACTTTTGTCTGTGAATGCCATCTACCATAAGGTATAAGAAAATCATAGTGTTGACCCCCACTGTCCAATCAGTTGGTATCGCATAATGCAAACTTAAACTACTTTTAAAAAAATCGGAGTTGAATTCATATTCAAGTACACATTGATAATCTATATTTGCCTTCTTAATCACCCATCGAGACACATGTCCATGCATATTGTGTCAATCTTGGTTAGCCTTGACATGGTTATTCAATTTTATCGTAAGTTTACCTTATGTAACCATATGTAGCCAAAGATAAATCATACACACTGCTACGGTTTTCACTTGAGCGCATTGTTTTATTTTCATAGGCTGGAGTTTGAATTACAGACCAGACTTAGATATGGACCTTACAGAAAGTTACGTACAGGCGGACGTTAAGGCGGCGAACATTAAAGTGCACACGATACCGGACTATCTAAAACAACATGCTGGCAATAATCCGAATGGTACAGCATTTGTATTTGCTTCTGTGAAGGAACCATGGCAACGTATCACGTGGTGTGAGCTGTATAAGAAGTCCTGTGCTGCAGCAAAGGGGTTTGTTGGTCATGGTTTGAAACCAATGGAGATTGTTGCAATAAATCTACGAGTTTGTCCGGAATGGTTGTACGCAACGTTCGGCACAATAATGGCAGGAGCGATTCCTTGTGGTGTTTCATTTACGTATGTGGATGGAAGCGACCTCGTCGCCATAATGGACAGATTGAAAACTTGCTCATTCCTGGTCCTGGATCCTGGTCTTAACGGAGTAAACTGGAATATAGCACGGAATCAAATCGATACGTACAGTCCTGACGGAACGGCTAAATCTCATTCTATGCCGTATCTTCGGTGCTTGTTTGGTTTCGGGTCAGGAGAATATGAAGGCTGGTCGAACGTAAAGTCATTCGAAGACGTAATAAAGACCGATCATTCAGCTATACTGCCACAAATCAACACTAATGATACAATGGGACTGTTTCAAACCTCGGGAAGTACAGGCATACCTAAACTGATTCCATATACTCACTATATGGTTGTCATGACAGCATGTGTTGGCTTTCGGGAAGTGTTTGATGCAAATGAAATATATTTCAATGACAGACCTTTTAACTGGGCTGGCGGTTATCCATTTTCTATGATAACTGGTCAGACCAGAGTTACAGTATCAGGGTTCAGTAAGCAGCCAGACGACAAACGGGCGTTTTTGATTGATGTTCTTACAAAGGAATCTTGTTCGACCATGTTTGCCCTGCCAAGTCAATTAGAAGAACTGCGACAAGTGCAGGTAAGCATAAACTTGTATGCGTTCCCATGACGAGAAGTGTGGATGGATGGATGGATATTTCAAAGGTCACAGTTTTTGCCCGAAATCGACTCAACTTCTATCCAGGCAGTTACGTCGATTTCGGGCAAAAAATGTGTTTTTGTAGAAAAATATTAAGTGTCATGGATAGTACTCATTCGCTGCTTGAGCGCCGAGGATGTCTTGTTAAAATAAATCAAAGAATAATAAAACTCTTAACTGTTGTTAACTCGATTTTTAATATATAATAATTTATATATCGAATAAAGGTTGAGCTATTGTCGTGACGGGATCGTGTGCGTGGGCGTGTGGGTGTGTGTTGGTTAAGTTTTTTGTCAGAGTCAATTTCTCAAAGACTACCAAAGATGTACGCTTAAAACTCAACATTGTTCACCATCACAAGGGAAGTTTCATACTGGCAAGGCTGGTAACCATGTGACCTCTATATTTATGATTTATCTTCCCTTGTTACTCTTAGAATTTATCTCACAGATGAGCGAGTACTATCAAGTACGAGAAAGAAGAGCGTCCAGCGCTCGTAGGCGGTGCTCTTGTTTTTAAATTTGAGTGACATAATACTTCTTGCTGTGTAAGCCAAACAGTACGTCACACATCACATGGTATGTCCACACTGTTATTGACTGACTCGATGTATCATGTACTTACAGGATACTCTGTCTGCTGATTGGCCAATGAAGTCGATAATGACAGGAGGTCAGCCATTGACAGCACGGGTTGCAGAAGCTGTCGGGAAGGTATGTAAAACACTTCAATGCGTGTACGGTATGACAGAGTGTGTCGCATTGGCTTGTACTAATGTCACGAACAAAGATAAATTCTTTGAATACGGCTGTGGTCAACCACTTGCCATTCATGGACTCGAAGTTAAAGTTGTCAACGGGGCCGGAGATATCGTACCAGTAAACACACGAGGTGAAATACTTGGTCGTTCACCATTAATGTTCGAGGGTTACTTCAACGATCTAGAGAAGACCCAGAAAACGTTTACATCCGATGGGTGGTATAGAACGGATGATATTGGAAGAATTAACAGCAATGGCGAGATCTTCGTGGAAGGACGGAAGTCAAATATGATCATTTCCGGTGGTTTCAATGTTGCTCCAGAAATTATGGAAATGTCGATGAAAACATTTCCGGGAATTAAGCAAGTTGTTGTTGTTCCAGTTCCTGATGACGTTTTATATCAGGTGTTATGCGCATGCGTTCTGAAGCAACCGGAAGTTGACCTCACCGAAGATCAATTAAGGAAGTACTGTGAAGAGTATCACGCAGATAAAAGTGGACTGTTTACTGTGCTGCCAAAGTTTTACATCTTCTTTGAAGATTTTCCGTTGCTTAGTACCGGTAAAATTAACAGGAAGGAAATGGAAAACATTGCAAAACAGCGTTTTTCGTCTGCTTCGTAAAGTTAGCGACACATTTAAAATTACATCTTATGCGAAATTGTACATACAGCAATAATTAAGACTTAGTGTGTTCGAATTTCTGTAATTTTGTTTTGATTCACTTGTTTAGTTGGGCATTGTGACTTGCATGTGTTTTATGTTTTCTGTGCTCGGTTGGTTCAGTTGGGCATTGTGACTTGTATGTGTTTTATGTTTTCTGTGCTCGGTTGGTTCAGTTGAGCATTGTGCTTTGTGTGTTTTAATGTTTTCTGTGCTCGGTTGGTTCAGTTGGGCATTGTGACTTGTATGTGTTTTATGTTTTCTGTGCTCGGCTGGTTCAGTTGGGCATTGTGACTTGTATGTGTTTTATGTTTTCTGTGCTCGGCTGGTTCAGTTGGGCATTGTGACTTGTATGTGTTTTATGTTTTCTGTGCTCGGCTGGTTCAGTTGGGCATTGTGACTTGTATGTGTTTTATGTTTTCTGTGCTCGGCTGGTTCAGTTGGGCATTGTGACTTGTATGTGTTTTATGTTTTCTGTGCTCGGCTGGTTAAGTTGAGTGCTGCTTCCATGTCTGACTATTGTATTGTCTATTATCATTATGCTCGTTATGTTATTTAGAAAATCAGTATATTTTTCTTAAATTATCGTCCGAGGCCCTAATTCCATGGGAGTCCAAATTCCGGTGACATCTTGTTTCTTGAGAGTTAAAGATGACGTTATAACCTCGGTAAATATTTTAAAAGTTCTAATTCTTTATCTTTAAGAATTGGTGTGCAGATGACACTTGTTACCCGGGCTTAAAGTCTCTTAACTTCATAGTTATCTGTTAAACACATCGATAAAGGAATTATTGTGCACTCCACATAAATAAAGGAATTATTGTGCACTCCGCATTCAATACCAAATACCATTTGCGACTGTCAGACCCAAAGAACCCTTAAAATAAGACTGAAAATATTTTAAAATCGTACAAATATGTTTTAAGTGTGTGAAATAGTTCATAATCCGTAAGGCTTCATGAGCATGCAATACTAGTTTACATCAGTATGCCGTTTTTGCTTCAAAATTTACGTAAACAATTGTGTCCGTCTGTTACATTGACATTTCCAAATCGGAAGTAAAGAAAATTACACTAAATCTTGCGAGATTACTTCCCTTGGCATGATGTCAGCCGAATGACTTCCCTGTAAAAATGGCGGACGATTTTGACTGCATTGCTAGTTTTATGTCAATACTACTTGACTATTATTGCAACGACGATAAAAGATTATACAATATGCTGAGAAAGGATAATTATATCGCAGTGTGTGTAGTTTCTTGGAAAATATGTTCGTTTTTCTGCAATTTTGCGCTAATTGATGCTTATCCCACCGGAATTTGATCATTCGAGGATATGTTTACAAAATGTTGAATTTTGTGTGTATGGTAATAAACTATAACATAGTGTATGTATGAGTATAGCAATAATCAAGACTAAGTGTGTACGAATTTCTGTAATTTTGTTTTGATTCACTTGTTTCGCTCGTAAACAGCACTGTATTGCATTATATAATCATTGTATGGTCTATTTGTTTATATTCCTGATGAAGACTTGTCATTAAAGTTGAAACGTCGACATATCTTGGTGTGTGTATTGTTTGATTTTATTTATTGTATAATCTCAAAAGGCGTCCACATTTCAGTATATTACACCATTGCTTAAATATGAAAATACAAGGGTAGTTCTATGTAGGCGTAAATGCTGGTTGACCGTTTGTCTTACAGGGAATTGACGCATAGTAATTGTATGTTCATGTAGGCCTTATATATCAGTATACTCAAATAAAGGGTCGACATCGTTATAGTGGCCTTTTATTTCAACGTATTGCACATACTTCAACAATATGTCGTGGTAAACCTTCCGTAGTTCGATAGAAGGATGATTTATCTGCAAGCAGCACTGTCGGTTCAATAAGTTATACTAATGAGGGAACTGTCCCATTCAAAAATATAGGGGGGGGGGGTGTTTTATATACTAAGAGAGATTCCGTCAATCAACAGTATAATACTTGAAAAGCAGTTTTTGGGAGGCGTTTAGCCTCTCTTTACTACCTTTGTCCATTTCTTACTGCAACCTGAACCGCCCTTTAGGCTGCTATGTGAGTCCGCATTCAAGTAGTTCCAGAAACTGTCAACATTCCCAATACTGCTACATATGTTTCTCCAAATGTTTAAACTGATTTAATTCAAGCAGCAACATTTGTTTATTCTAAGATCAACAATTATTGTGAAACTGTTCGTTAAATCGATATTTTTGCAAATAATCACTGCACCGGGCCGATATCGGACTTGTTTCGTAATATGAAAATGACGTGTTCATCAAATGTCCCGACTTGATAGCTATTTTTAGAAACTTCAGACCAGGGTCACGTGATGGTTTTATCAATGAATCGTATATTGTCTTCAAAGGACTGTTATGCAATCATATGGTCTGGCTGTATACTAGCTGCCTTCTATAGACGTCTCACGCTGTGAGGGATGTGATTACAAGACGGTACTGTAGAATCAGATAAATAGGCGCGTAGTATTATTTTAAAGCCATATAAATTAATATGCCCCTTTTTACAATTATTTAAATACCCAACATGCCTATATAGTCACATATGCATATTTTGACATTCAAGACAAGATCTGCAGTAAGAAAACGAACATTAAACGTGTAAAGTCGGTTTAAGCTTTAGTAGCAGCAACCAGATCGCCTCCCACCAGCACTCTCGGTGCTTTGATTACATCGTCTCTTAAGTCGAGTGGATAAGCATGCCGCTATTATACCAGTAATTTTCTTGAGAATTGGTTCTATCTCGCCACTGGTTCGACACACATCCAAGTACTTTATTTTTTATTTTTAACTAATATAAAACTACATGAAGTAAGGTATATTTGTGTGTACTGTTTTCATTCTTTATCTTTCCAGTTGTAACTTTTCAATTATTTTATGTTTATTTACAGTACAATAATCATACAATTGTATATAATATATTCACTTCAACATAATAATTTGATCATTTGAAGTATCGATTCATTAAAGCATAAGTATAATTTAATACTTTATTACATGGATGCACGTAATAAAAAAAACCAGTGCAGTTCGAACCTACAACTCAGAATAAAATTAAAACTTGTAGGAAGTGTGCGTATCCACTACACTACAGCGCCTTTGATAACTATTTGATATCGAACCCATTTAAAGTTTACCTGTCGGACGAGTTGATGTGTATAACGATTCTCGTTTGACTTTGAACGCACTATACAAATCCGTATGACACTCGGGTCAAATCACGCCAGATTTGAAATTGTCAGTTTGTCAGGCCATGCGATCACAAAAATTACAGACCCACCCTAGCCGTTATTAGACTAATTATACAGTGTCAATCGTTATGTCATATTTATACATAACATCCAACAACTTTGTAGTATAGTCGAACATTTTTTACTGCTAATTTGTCGCTAATTAATCCCCGTGTGTTTTCGTTTTTGTACAGTAAGAATGTTTTGATGAGTTAAAATAACAACTCTGATTGGACAACGGATAAGCATGGATATTCATGAATGACATGTTAAAAGTGACAGGCAATAGCTTTGTTGAAGTGTTTGTTCTACGTTAAAATAAAAGTTCACTAAAAGTAGTTAAACGCTATCAACATGTCCCTTTATTGAGTACATGTATACTGATATATAAGGCCAACATAAACATACAATGATTATGCGTCAATTCCCTGTGGTTTGTCAGGATACTGTGACTTGGTAATCTCCTTATTATGAGACTGAATCACAGTCGGTATGATATACAGTGTAGCAATACCACATGGCTTTTGGCTACAGATCCAAGATAAAATTTGCTTCTCTTCGAAAACAAAAATAGCCATAAGTATTTAATTTCTTCATCGATTTCTATTAAACATTCGCCAGTCTAAGGGAAAAGTAAAAATATATAATGCTTTCCATGAAATATAACGTTAGGATCTTTTTCAGCAGCTTTGCATTTTTTCCCAACACCCTGTGAAACCTTCCGAGTGTCAAACTACAGTTCCAAGGTTTCAAACGACCCAGCTGCTGATACATGTTTCGTTGAAAGCTCATCAGTCGTGTTTTCGCTTTTTCGCCACGACAAAGCGAAAATGCAAAGATACGACAGTGTTGACTTTTTCACATTGTTACATTTTCGCTTTGTTGTGGCGTAAATCAGCCACCATATTTAACAAATATCTCACCGCTCATGCATTTTAAACCTCATTGAAAACCCGGCCGCCTGCATGATGTGTTTTTATACGCACGAGAGGAGGGATCAACCATATTTAAGAGCGTACTTCTGAGCGGATGGAGTCTACGGCAAACTTTTTTCACGACTAATAAATGTCAGACAATGGGCAAAGGTATTTTTAACTGTTTATAGAATATTATTTCATGTTTCTTTAATTACAACACTTAAGCGGATTTATTCCTTCGCGAGGACATACCTCTCGTTAGTCCAGTTGTATTAATCCTACATCTTCTCTAACATACCACTGATACAACAGACCCGTGTGCGTAAATGTAATTAGAATCTATGGATAAAGCTCATGATAGCATGAATCGAAAATTCGAAATATTAAGAACACTAAATGTGATCTTCCTGATTTTCAATTTGGCCCTGTTGACACCCCTGCAAGTTGTATGATCCTTTCTGAAAATAGCTAAAAGAATTGAAATCTATAAACCAATTGGATAAAACACGTTTTTAAATAATCATTAAAAAGAACCACTGACCAGATTGCAAAATGATTTAGTTGTTTGATGACCCTCTTACAAAATTGGCATTTTTGTCTTGATTCGTCAAAAAACATGACCGTCGTTGGGTGTGCCTTGTTTTTCTCTATACATAATATACAATTACGTAACATCCTTTTAGCTGAAAGCACAAGAATGTTACACTTAAAAACGCAATAGTGAGTTTTTGATCCATTTAATTTAAGTCGGCTAAGGTGTTTCTATTTTATGGGTCAAAATCAACATAAATGAAAATGTTATGGACTGTGTATTTTAGTGAAATTAATCCGTATAAAGCATTGCTTCCAAACGGAAGTGGCGTCTTCCAAAAAACCATTCGTATGGTGCCATCATAGCTTTTATCGTCAGCTAGCAAGACGCCGACAATCGTAGTTGTAAACTGCTTCATGAAAACACTGTGCATGTCTAAATATCGATAATTATAATAGCATGAAAGTTTAGGGGTTTTTTTGCGTTCGACAGCCGTGTTGCGTGGCTATTCGGCTATTCGGTTTTATCACTGGTTTGGAGCGAAGAGACAAAAGGTTTGTGTGATAAAAGGGTATCGGGAAAATACGACTCGTGACGAAAATACGAAAGTACGATGACGTAGATATGAAAGTAAAAATGTACGACATGACGGAAACGTACGGAAACGTGTAAATACGATTCGTAACGATAATATGAAAATACGAAAACGCAACTTCATCTACTTTCGTGATTTGTAAATGTACTTTCGCGACACTGGTGCCATTTCGTCCAAAAAAAGAGGTTTTTCAAATAACAAACTAAGATTTTTTGTCACGCAAAGTTCCCAACTGCTACCTTTTATTGTCAGGAACTAAAAAGGTAAACACACAGTAATCATTACTAAATATTCGTGTAGGTCTCCACAAACGGTTATATTAGGCCTAACCATATCCGAGATTCGAACCTTCGACACGACGAATATAAGGCGATTGTCTAAACCACTCGGCAACGGAGGGATGACTGTTTCTATACGTTGGTGTATATAAGGTAATTATTGTGATTACTGTAAATCATTTAATTTCAATGGGACAAAATTTCGTGAGTTTGGCGAAAAAGACCATTTCGTGGGGACATAATTTCAAGGATTTCAGAGTTCATGAATATTGGCAAGGTCAAAATTCACACAAATTATCAGAAATCATTCAAACAACAAATAGACATAATATTTTATTCCATGTTGATATATGCAAGTAAACTTACCCAAACCCAGTCTTATACTAATACCCGGTTACTGTCAACTGGACATAGTTATTGGTATACTTATTCATTGGGGATTTAATTTCGTGGTTGAGGTCATCATCAGAATGAAATCCCCGACGAATAATATGAACTAATGCACAGCATATTTTTAGCGGACCTACATTATTTGTAACATGCTCATCTAGTACTGGGTTTTTTTGATGATGCATAACTTTACAATAAATTGTTCGGTTACGAAGTTACGAACCTGGAGCCGGTTACCTAACCAATCCGTTTCCAAAAGGCGCTACCGAGCGCTTTCCTACGTCTATGCAACCTACAGAAGCGGTCCGTTGCACAAGAAAGCGCTCGATAGCGGTTTGATACGAAATATTGGGTACGAAGTAACGAAGGACGATACGAATCTGCTATCGTTTGTCAGTCCGAATGAACATTTGTCAGCCCGATCAAAATGAAAATATATCTGTCTGTGGATAATGCACGTTTTTCAATTTGTTTAATTCTAGGTCTACTTAATTCAGGGGTAACTAATTTAAAAATGCATAATTAGATATAAACACAGATAACAACTGATTTCAAATAGGCCTAATTTGATAGTTTACCTTTTTATACAGTAATGGGTTGCATGAGTATATCAGACAGTACTTTTGTTCAAGAGAAAAGGCTATTTTCATTTCATTTCAATTAATCATATTACGATTAAATATCAAACATCTTTATCTTAATCATCTTTTCTTGATCTTTTCTTGTTAAATAAATCCTGTTGCAAATCGTCAAAACATAAAAGATATTCAGACGGAAAATTCCGGGTTTTATTGTATCTAATAACAACAACAACATGTAATTAGTTTTCGCGACCTTTATCCCGCGAATATTTTTGGGAGGCGATTAAGCCTCTCATTACTACCATTGCCCATTTCTTAATACAAAATTAACCGCCTTTAGGCTGCTATGTGAATCCGCATTCAAGTAGTTCCAGAAACTGTCAACTTTCCCAATACTGCTACATATGTTTCTCCAAATTTTTTAACTGATTTAAGCCAATCAGCAACATTTGTTTATTCTAAGATCAAAAATTATTGTGAAACTGTTCGTTAAATCGATATTTTGGCCAAAATAATCACTACACCGGCTGATACCGAACTTGTTCCATAGTACGAAAATGACGTGTTCATCAAATGTCCCGGCTGTAAAGCTATTTTTAGAAACTTCAGACTACGGTCAAGTGATGGTTTTATCAATGAATCGTATACGGTCTGCAAAGTACTGTTATGCAATCATATGGTGTCGCTGTACTAGCTAGTCGCTTTCTATAGACTGTCTCCCGCTGTGAGGGAAGTGATTACAAGACGGTACTGTAGAATCTGATAAATAGGCGCGTAGTATTATTTTAAAGCCACTTTTGATATACGCATTCAATACACGTATTACATATAAATTAATATGCACCTTTTAACAATTATTTAACTACCCAACATGCCTATATAGTCACATATGCCTATTTTGACATTCAATACAAGATCGGCAGTAAGAAAATGAACATTAAACGTGTAAAGTCGGTTTAAGCTTTAGTAGCAGCAACCATATCGCCTCCCACCAGTACTCTCAGTGCTTTGATTACATTTGTTGGCGATTTTGGAGGGATTTTTTATTACATCTCGGCGAGGAATTACGAAAATGTATTCGTTTTACTCTGACCAAATCACGTGACATGTGTTATCGTAAAGCGGAACGACATCCGCAGGACTTACGGCCTGCGTATAGTCCGCTATTAATGATTTTACAGTAATTAGATAACGAGACAAAATGAAGAACACAGTGATATCTGTTCGACACATTGACATATTAAATACATATGTAGTACATGTATGCCTTCACCGCCACTATCAACATCCTCGTGAAATGTACATACATGTATAGTTAGTTATACATGTACAGTTAGTTATCTTTGTTTTGTCCATGAACAATGCATACACATGTACAATTATAACTGCCCGTTTATAACCACGCCAGAATCTTAAATTTGAAACACACGTCAACTGTTTTGAGTTTATGTTTTTTGTCTTATGTTAAACATTAATTTCCGA
The DNA here is from genome assembly GCA_947247005.1 of Spisula solida. NCBI lineage: Eukaryota > Metazoa > Mollusca > Bivalvia > Venerida > Mactridae > Spisula > Spisula solida. The sequence continues at coordinate 37,366,627 of OX365957.1, read as the reverse complement.
CTGGATTAACTGATACTGTGTTGGTACGGATTGATACTTAAGAGTAGTGTTTTGCCTGTGCATTCATGAGTAATGCACAACAACGAGTTTGATGCATAATATTTCCGGTCATGTGACGACACGTTTTATCTTCCAGTATGACCAAGTTATGCCATGCGCGTTACATTTTCCCACATAACAATAAACGGTGATTTCCGGTTGAATTGAATTTAGTTCCTTCAATCACAATTTTCAGCGTGGACTTAACACCAGAAGTGGTATAACTGGAGTTATTAATCTATTTCGTTTTTGCAAAATGGTGGACCATTCTGAACACGAAAGACTTCTTGTGTCCAAAAGAGACATTAGAAACGACGAAAATGTTCTCCGTGCTTCGCAAAGAAGTTTGTTCATAACAATGTTCGTGATTTGCCTTTTCTTTCGTGGAGGTGAAGGTATGATGGCTGTAACAATAAAACAATTCATTTACAGCTGGTGCAAAAACAGGACTGCCTCAATGAATCCGGATGTCAATAAATCAAATTCCACAACGAATTCATCAGACGCTTGTGGAAAGTCAGAATCAAGCGCCTCGGAGGACGCCGCTCAGAAAATGGCGTCTAGTTGGGAGCAATACTTCAATATTCTGTATGCGGTATTAGTGTTTTTAGCGATATGCATATTCGGACCTTTATCAGACTATAAAGGAAGAAAAATGTTTATTTGTCTGTCAATATTGGGCTACTCTCTAAAATGTGGTATAATTACTATTGTGATTTATTTTGATCTGCATATCGCGTGGTTATTTCTAAGTTACTTTATTGACGGGATATGCGGCTCCTCATACAGCATGAGTTATTTAGTTTACGCTGCTACGGCCGACGTCATTAGGCAACCCGGTGACAGAGTTTTCGGATTAGCTGTGATGGAAATGTTCATTGGTATCGGTGTTCTATCAACCCAATTTTTCAGTGGCTATTTTATTCATGCCTATGGCTATCTATATCCAACAATAACTTGCACCGGTATGTGCCTATTGTCCGGAATTGTTTGTCTTCTTCTATTTCGAGAAACTCTCACAGATGACGTCAAAGATCACGTGACAGAACAGAGAAAGTGGCCAACGTGTACAACATTGTTTCGCCGATATATTAGTTTTTACGTCACTTCCGGCTCACGCGCAGACAAAAAAGCTTTTTGGTTGTGCTTAATAGTGTTTGCAACTATAGAATTATGTCGTCAAGGAATATCAAACCCGGTAACTCTGTATCAACTAGGACGTCCTTTCTGCTGGTCCTCCGACTATATCGGCTGGTACTCGGCTGGGGACAAGTTTGCTACTATTGTCATGGGCTGTATCGTTTTGAAGCCTCTACTGATGTGCTTTCACCCGAACCACATCGCGTGCTTAGGAATGGTCTCAGCCATCTCTAGTAACGTTATAATCGGTCTTGCAAAATCAACCACATGGATATTTGCTTGTAAGTTATTTCTTTCGTTTATCTTTGGGGTTTGTTGTAATAAATCCCTAAGAACAAATTATCCTGGTAGATATAATCGAATCGGCTATTAGCATAATCTAACGGTTGATTTCTTGTCTATGATTTAATCCCGTTCTTTATTTTCATCAGCGGAGTGAAGGTATTTCGAAGGTGTTTTAAAGAGTTGTGCTATAAACAATGTCTCTAAATGACAACTTGCTCGCGGAAAATGATAAGTTCAGCGCAGGAAGATTGTAATATATTCATGTATAAAGGTCGAGGGTTAATATATTCATGTATAAAGGTCGAGGGTCAGGGTAATTTGTTGGCACTATGCTATGTTTTGTCATTAAATGATATAATCTTTTATTTCAGCTCTTGGGTTTTCTATATTGAGTTTTATACCGAAGTCCATACTTAGAGGCCTTGCTTCATCTAGAGCTCCGAGTAATTTACAAGGTACACATGTAGCTACCACACTGATTTACTACTTATTATTAAAATGGTAACGGAAGTTAGTACATCCAATTACTTAACAAGACTAATTTTGATGCAAAGCATCAAAGACGGCACAGAAAGATAGCGATAAACGCTGAAAGATCTATATAACTGATATTATAAGGTCTCTGACAGGGGAATCAGTTAGTTACAGGTGACATTTGACAGTAAGATAAGCGATAATCTTAACCGCGTATAAATGCAGAACATTATAATCCTCTACGTACATGTATTTCAAGGTGTACCGGCGTCATAGATTGTTTGTTAGATAGACGTTGACAATGACTGTTCGCCGTAACCCAAAATAGTTGGGTGTGCACTGTGTACAATTCCATTGACATTGTTTCCTTCTTCTCGTCTAAGGGCGAACGAGAGGAAGATGATATATTCATTGTTTACTACGGCTGCAGGGATCTACCATTTACTGTTATAATTAGGACTTTCGACAGCCTAAACTAGGTATTTCAGCCCTTCTTACAGCTGACTCTAGGTATTTCAGCTGGGATTAGGGACTTTCGAATTTTAACAGCTGAATCTTGGATTTCAGTGGTTTAGTTAATTTTCTCGTTCTGTTTTGTGTTGGGAATTGTGTCGTGTAATTGTGGTATGTGATGTTTTCATGTTTTCTGTGCTCGTCTGTTTAAGTTTAGTGCTTCCTTCCCTGTCTGATCTGATTGTCTATTATCTTTTTGTATACAGTGCAGCAAACTAAGCTATTTGGTGTCAGGGGAAACATTCATGACATCAATAATGCGTGTCTTTCACTTGGGCATGGTAAAAATCATCTTGAAATTGGTTTTCTTCTCTTATCCAGGAGCTATTTTCGCTGGTCTAGAGTCAACAGAACTGTTATGTAAACTAGTAGCTGTACCTGGAGCACTGGCTGTATATTCTGCAACGTTAAATACTTCTAGAGGTCTTGTCTTCTTTGTACTGGCTGCAATCAATGGACTCGGGCTGATATTTATGATGTAAGTATACTTAACGGATTTAAAAACGCGACTATGGGTGGTAAGTTGATTTTAACAAGGAAAACAAGCTTATTGCATTCAATTTAAGTTGCATCATACTGGTATCAAGAAAATAAAAATCAGATATTGCACAATAAAGGCATCGCTCCAGAATAGGAAAATCACACTGTCAGTGACCAATTGGTAATTGACAGTGTCGGTGAATTTATCCAAATGATGCGGATTTATGTTAAATGTGAAAATAACCATCTCTTTATTTAATTTATGATGCTTTTGAAACCATTTGATATGGCATTTATCAGACATAATTCACCTTTAAAATTGCTGTAACTATTTTTATTTTATTTTCCTATAAAAATATTCGACCTTAAGTACGACAAGCTGATCATAATCAGCATTGATTCATTTCGCCGATAAAACTTACTTTCATTTTCTGAACTAATGTCTTAAAATATACGTGACAATTCCCTTTTTAGATAATTATGTGGGTACCAAACTGATGGCATTAAGTTGGCCTTCATGACCATATATGCCAATTAAATACATTATTTTGTATTTCTGGTATATGTCAACTAACCCCAGTGTCGCATTTTTAAATCCGTTAACCATATATAAGATGATTCTATTGTGGATTACATACTTGACAGTAAATATCAATTTTCAATATGGTCCACTGGTAAAGGAAAAAAAACAAACAAAATAAACCGTGTAAAACAAGACCCATAACTCTAATGTGCATTTTGCACGAGTTATTGCCCCTTTTTGACTTAGAAAATGTCTTGGTGTTTTGTGTTTAGGTCAATTTTCTCATACACCCTGGGTGCTGTTGCTTTGAGTCGTTCAACACTAGTTCATCAACATTAAGCTGATACGCTAAGGAATTTGTACTGAGATGCATTGTGAATATCACCCCTGATCGGTTACTTAAGTTTGTGTCACCGGATATGATAAATGCATGAGTGCCCAAATGGTAGTAAAATAAATACACTGTTTTTATCATTTCAGTTCTCTAACCTGTCTATTGAAGAACCAGTCTAAAGAGAAAAATGTAACAGTGGTACAATCTACATGTAATTAGCACCGTTAACAGTTAAAGTGTACGACTTATTTGAATCAATAGAAGTTATAGATACAGAACTGAATCGCGAGGCCATTGTAGTTTGTCGAGGGCGTAGCTCGAGATTAAATGCGATACGATTTCCGAGTGTTAGTTATGTATGTGTTTTATATCATAGTTTAACTGAGAGCGTGGCAAACAAGACATACTCAGTGCAGTATTACAGTTATCGCACACATTGTCAGTGCAGTCAGTTATCGCACACATTGTCAGTGCAGTATTACAGTTATCGCACACATTGTCAGTGTAATATGGAAGTTATTGCACTCTTATCGCCATAACTATGATACAATATCCATTTAAACATATTGCAAATATACCAATGAAAAGCTAACATTTTAACATTTTGTTCAATATACAGCATGCCTATGTTTCTAACAATTTAACCCGGGAATTAAGATTCTTGCAAAAAAGTATTTTTTCGATAAATATCAAAATGACATCCATTTTGAAACTGTTTCCCAAATTAATGGTATAGTTTGTAAAGTATTGCATGATATAACCGGTTTAATAGTGTTCATTAACAAAATATTATACTGAATTGAATGATTCGTTTATATACAACAACTTAAAAAAATGTTACAGTTGCTTTGATTAACAGTTGTTGGGCAACGAAAGAACCCAACACAAAAAATACATTCTTGCTTATGATCATTTTAACTAATGACTGGTTTTCGACCATTATTTTTTCCAACAGATTGTTTTAAATTCACCAATAGAAGTATAGGTTCTACAATAAAACACCAAAAGCAATGGGTGAATTTAAAAGAATAACCGATCAACAGTTTACTTGGTTAAAAGCGAGAAAATATTGTTTTCTGTTACGTTAATTCGTCACATAGCAACTGATAACCAAAGCAACAGTAGGACTCATATTTTTTAGGTTATCTAAAATGGATGAAACTGTCAAATCAATATTATATTTTGTTTCTTAACACTTTAAAACTCACTAAATCATGCAATACCAAACAAGCTATATAATTGAACTTAGGACACAATTTCCAAATGGACATCATTTTGATATTTATCGAGAAAATGAACTTTTCGCAAGAATCTTAATTCCTAGGTTGCATTGATAATAATGTAGTTACGTTATACAGGGTGATCATTAATATATGGTAACATAAATAACTTTAATAACTTTGTCAGTTGTTAAGATAATATATATTTTTATATACCTTTGATTAACATACATATGTAAGTTTTATTCTACACATAAATCATTTTCAAATGTCTCATACTTTTTTCACAGCATAAGATCGAAACGTTTCCCTTTATTATGCAAAACTGCAAAACCAGCCCCAAAATACGTCGACAATAACCAATTGAAACCTTGCATGTTACACCACCCATGCTACAAACTTCATACTGTATTTAAGTTTTCAAACAAATATTGTTTCTAGTTTTGGAGCATTCATTCCTTCCTCTAGGCATCCACATTGAAAGAAACCCGAATGGTTTAAGTCTGGTGAGTATAGAGGCCAAGTAAATGTATGATCTTTAGCGAAATGATACAGTGACTAAATTTCTTGAAATCACTGAAAATGTCTGGCCGTATCAAGGACGGTATGGATGTCACCTTTATATCAGATGCATTTATTAGTCATATCCAAAACAAAACTTGGGCTCATTAGCTTTGTAACAAGGGTGAAACCACTTCTCTATCATAAAATCTGACAAAGTTATTAAAGTTATTTATGTTACCATATATTAATGATCACCCTGTATATTGAATAAAACTTTAGAATGCTACCTTTCCATTTGTATATGAAAATCTCAGATGAGTTCAAGCATTTTACCATGTCATCCGGTTGTAATGGGGACATATATTAGGAAACACACTGTACATGTAATACAGTAACTTGTTAAAAAGTGATAAACAAGGTATATATTATCTTTATTTCCTCCAGTATTGAAGAGCATATACATTTTTTATAACAATAAATACAAAGCATACATTCAACATAATTATAGCATGTTACAAGCATACATTATTGATGAGATGATTAGTTAGCATAACTATACATATCAGAAGCAATTCATGAGCTCATAGATTATAACTTGCATCGAACAAGATATGGATCATTAAATCGCAAAGCTTTACAATATTATGACCTGACAATATTTATACACAAGAAGACATGGGGACAATTTTGTAAATACATACATTGGCACAATGCTTAAGTTCATCCCTCACATAATGCATACATAAAACATATCTACACAAGATATGAAAACAACGAATTGCAAGAATATAACGGAACAACTACGAGAGGTGTTCAACTTATATTTTAACAAAATTGAATATCCAGTATTTTCATAAATTTCACATCGAAATCGAATTGTGTATATTCAATTGTTTTTACTTAAGTATCAAGAGATATAAACAACCATTGTAGAATGTATATGTAATTATCCTTAGAACAGAATCAGGAAAAGAACGTGTCACATTTTTGTCGAAAAAAACTTTTAAACCTTTTGCGTAAATAAAATATACGTTCAGTGTTGTCCCCTTTTCAATCATTTTGAGTTCCGCTTTTCTAACATATCAAAAGCAAGACCATGTCATGAAAGCGGCCGCGAATACACCAAGCATAACTTACTCCAACTTATGTCTGTCATGATGACCCTTTCTAAAATAGTTGACTCTGTCTATGTTATAATTTCCTCTAAGACAAAACATTAACTCCCCAGGAACGACATATTTTTTCCAATCACTGCTCCGTTGTCGCATATACAGCCTCCAAGACTTTGTCTGCGCTGTTTGTTTTGCTTGGCATTGCGCTAATGAACACCGCATTTTTCAGAAATACTGCATCTAACATTTTCCAAATAATTCGATTGAAAGTTGCTGCTGATACTTAAAACTTCGCTGCCATCAAATTTTTGGTTATTGGAATTGTCCTAGATATCACAGAGCCAATGGGCATGGCGATTGCAGGTTTCGACCATTTTTGGTGATTTTTAATATTTGGTGCCATTTCGCCAAAACAAGCAGGTGAACGTACATCACCCTTAATATAACAAATATTACTGATTGTCTTCACTGACATGGGTAATTCATAATATACCAACACCTGTTTGATGCTTCTATAGGGGCAAGTTGTCTTTAAAAACCCAAAACACAATGCCCTCTACAAGATGGTTGATTTTGGTTAGAAAAATAATGCAAATATGAAACAAAATGAGCGTATTCTCTACTTAACACATTTTCTTACATGACTCAATAGAAATTAATCGATTTTATTGTGTTAGTATGGCAAAACCGATGTTCAGTTTTGTTCAAATATAAGTTGAACACCTCTCGTAGTAGCAAATGGCAAACATAAATACACTCACACATAAATACACTCAAGAGCTCACTCTACATGAATAACATATCTAAACATATATAGCACATAATAAGCACATGTATACCAGCAATACAGAATAACATGCTGTAGTTACATAAAACACTGAATTCCACATTAAATAACCAAGATTCAATATCAACAAATCTACTTTTAATTGTTGTTGGCCAGAGTACGGTAGAAATTTGCGTTAGCGGCGTTCCGGCACCGTTTATATCATGAAATCTGTTTACAGTTACACAGCTATTCCCCCAACTGAGTCATGGTCTTGCCGAAACGAAATACAAGAGAAGGACCGGAGCAATACTACAAGAATGAAATATTATATGAAATGAGCCGCGATCTGAGAATCTTCTACAACTTGGCAAACGACCCCGTCCCTGAGAGTTATCATAATGTATTTACTATTGTTAGAAATTAAGTATCATAATATCAAATATACAATATTAAGCTCAAGCTTACAGAACAGATCATGCTGTTTAATAACTCAAACCGCGAGTACTATACATGAGTAAACAGAATACAATAAACATATTCCGCATGTGTTGAGGTTCATAAATGTTTGTCCGATTGTTTTAGTATTTTTCTCCATCCTATTTATACTTTTCATGAATGACGTCGTAAAGAATATATACAAGCAAAGTCATGTAACGTACTTATTTTTAAAAACTCTCATCTATCATCTATCATCTACAAAAGAAACTTATTGAACATTTCAGAATAGTTTATCATAGGTAAGAAGAAAAACAGAGGTCATAGTTTAAGCAACCATCGGTAAATCTTGTTGTTTAGTTTTTTTGATTATTTGTGAAAATTTACCCCACCCACTTCGTAAAAAAGAGCAAGTGCAACCAAAACTAATTTCAAAAACACACCATTCCATGCACGTTGTACAACAAGTCAACCCATGATGCTCTAAATACATAAATGTAGTCAAAATTATGTAATTTCTTATTTTTTCACTTTGGGGTATATTTACCTCACCCACTTCAAACCCTTAGCGATAGCATACAACTAAAAAAGTTGTACATCTTACACCCTCATTTTCTTCATACTTAATTTACAAAATAAATAAAATCATTTAAATGTAAAATTTACAGTCATAAATGTACTTTTAAGTTATTGACAATACAAAATTAAGAAAAATACCCTAAAATAGCCAATTTTGGACCTCTATATGGGTCATAGCTTTTCCAAAATATCAAAATTTACTATCAAAACAGATAAAAGTGTGTCTTCCATTCATTTTTCAACTTATAAGTACAGTTTGAAACATATTTGTGAGAAAACAATTCATTTCATGCACAAATAAGCGTTCAGTACCATTTTCGGGTAAAAATGGCGGCCACCTTGGACACCATCTTGGATGCTGAGCGGTTGTGAAAGAGGAAATTTGTAAGAAATGGATTTTCTTAATGTTCGGTCATATGTCCAACTGTAGTGCAAGTTTAAGAGATGGGCTCCAATTTTGAATAAATCGCCCTCAGCTCTTAGGCTAATATATATTTTACTTCACCTTCTGACTACGATATAAATCAATTGTGTATACATTTGTTACTTTGCGCTGATGATGTGGTTATTTTTACTTCATATGAATAATCTACAACCCTAACCTGATAGTGTTCAGCTAAATGGGGTCTTAATATAGTATTTTTAGCAAAAGAAAGAAAATTATACCCACATACTGGCTCATTAACGATGTCCCGATTAAAGTTGTTGATTCATTTGTCTATATTGGCGTTACATTTTCTTACAGTGGTTATATGAAAGAATTAAAACATTATCTGACCAAGTATTAAAAGCTATAAACGGTATATAGAATATGTAGAAACAAACACCCTTTGGTATATGACTTACCACATTGTAGGTCAGACAATTGCACATTTAAAAGTTAAGCAATTACTGAGTTCAAATATTAATTAGTTCTAAAATGTTTCCAGAATGTTGAAAAGTGAAAACATATAACAAAAACAATGGTGTGGTTGTAGGCTGTCCCCAACGTTAATTTTTAAAATTAACATAAACAATAACATAATAAATAATTCTATATGAACCCTTACCCGGTTGAGGTTTCATATACGATATTTAAATATTTAAGGGATAGCTACAGTCCCAGGCATTCATAAAATATAACTTTAAGGAAAGTAAGTTTTTAACATTATCACGGAAAATAACATAATTGATGTGTAATGCATGTGTTATGGACCAGCAGTATACATGTTATGGACTTGCAGTTACTATGTCCAATGTCGAGTGCGAGTTTCACTGTTGAAAAAACCTTGTATTCGTTATCATATTTAAAGTTACACTTTGATCTTTTTTATGTCTAATATTCAGACAAGCAATGGAATTTCGAGTTTGTTTAATAGTGAGTGCAATTATTATTCAATCTTGTTTAGAATTATTAAGTACTGACAAAGTTCAAATTTTGGTAAATATCTTCAAAACTCAAATAATGGAAGTACAGATTTTTACACATTCGAATGGATAGTGATGGTCAGTAAATCTGAATGCGTAGAATCATGCAAATCAACGAAAGCTTGTGAGTATATTAACTATGCAGTTCGTGCTCATAATTGCGCATTGATACGGAAAAATGAATTACAATACGACCATAATATTGCAGTTGTCGTTAAGAGACCAGGATATACTTTTGGAAACAAGTCAGAGTGGACTGTGGTAAGTTATAAACACTTATATTTAATGCGATTGGGAAGAATTTAATACTTAACGCACGCATTATCTCATTAATATTCATGTCACTTGTGTCACATGATTTTCGACTCGCTAATGTCAGGAAACTCGTCGTGTAACTTCGGCAATTTAATTTTACGAATATTTAAATTATTTTTTCTGTTACTTGCAAGCACTTTTCTTTTGAGTGTATTGTTTCATTCTTCCTAATTAAGGATGAATTAACTGTCTGAAATGTGTTTTTCGCATTCATTGATGTAAAATATGCACCAAACACTAACAAACTTCTACTCTAAGCGTATGCGACGACCGGATGTATACAATACGTCCGCACTGAGCATGCGCAGATTAAGGTCACCCCGATTATACTCGATTAACTTTTTGAACAATACGACAGATCTGCTGTAACAGCTGTTACATTTTCCTGGCTTATTTTTTTCTTGAAAACAGATTAACTGGACAAAGCTGTTCAATTCTAAAAATAAAAATAATTTAGTGCAAAATGACGGCATCCAAAATTAAATTTTATCACGCACGTTAATTAAATATATCTGCTATCACGCACGTTAATTAACGTGCGTGCTGCTATAAACTACTTCAGGCGTTCGTGCCATTATTTTGTATTAAACGTACGATCGTGACGGTTATTTCCTCTCGACGACACTTATAATAATATATGCGTAACTTACTTAAAATGGTATTTTCAAGGACCCGACCAGTGAGTAAACTGGTTAAAAGGGCATAATAATAGCTCGACGCGCACCTGAATCCGGTGACCTTGTTTAATTCTGTTGGCACTAAAAGTCGAAGACTGGCTTTGACTTTGTACGTTTTTCATGTATTCTTCAATTGTCCTGTATTTAACACTGAACAATTAAGCATGATATACAGATTACCGGCGTGACTCAGCGGCTGGATAACAGGATTTAAAAAATCAGAAGTCGCGAGTCGCCCGAGTTCTTGAACATTTGCGTCGAAGCTCTTAATTATTACGCAGTATTTAAATTAGTTTTATAAGATAATATAGATATCTTATTATCTTTGTTTTATGTTTTTATCTAATACTGATTAATTTACGCCCAACGCTCGCTATACATTGTCCGCATCAACGTCGATTCCGCGAAATCCCGTACTGCATGTATCGGGTTTTAGCCGAACCGCTTAAATCAGGCAGAATTTTTAATGTAAACAAACCACTTTAACCTCAAAGACACTTTAAACAAGGAAGAGACACTACACAAACCTAGCAAAAAACGTAATGTATATTTAATTCTGTCCTTGAAAAAAATTACCTGCACGTTCAAATAAATTGCAAAATGTATTACAAATTGTATTTTCTACAACCACACCGTGGTAAAAAGACGACCGTTCTGCAGCATGTCAAGATTTATAACGCTCATAAATCAATAATTAGACCCTGTAATTTCATCATATTGGTTCAACTTTGAATTCATTCAATGCGTAAACAAATCAAGTTAACATATAATATATTGTACATCCCTATAGCGATTTCTTCGGATACAAAACATGTACTTTCGTTTTCGTTTGTCGATCTGGTCAAGCGCGCTTGATTAGCAGAAATCTATGATGGCGCCCTCATTTGCATAATTTATTAAAAAATACAGGAGCATACAACTTTGATAGTGCCAAATATATCTTTAACCTAAGATCTTACTTTTTATAGCTTTGAATAAACTTACAAATTATGTTGTCCTTAATCTCAGGGTCTCATGATGATCAGACATCAACATACTTTCCGTCAAGCATATCTAAAGAATAAATGTATTGTCAAGTTGGTCTGACATCAACGTTAGAAGCATAATGGCATAATGTAAAGGCACTACCACCAGAGACTATAGATAACAACAGCAATGAAAAAGCGGAAATACATAGTTGAAACTAAACAAAAACTTGAATGACCTAGTTTCAGCTATAACAAGCCGACAAACCTATTTTAGCTTTAAAGCACATAATATGAACTATTTCACTACATGACTGTTTGTATGAGATAATGATCATGTTGTACCCTATGCAAGTATAACTTTTTAAAATTATTAGCAGGGGGTGTTAGCTGAATGTGACGGATGTGACAGTTACGGAAAATGTGGAGACGAACACAGCCGTTGCAGAAACTCAGGTAGGCTTTCATTACGAACTTTTCCGGCCTATAACAGTCAAGTGTGTTATAATTAACACATAGTTTGACCAGTTTACAAAATTTGTATTCATTTGTCCAGTCTGTACTTACACCGACAAACATTTCTTTCTGAGAAACCACCCAACTTGAAAACACTTAGCAACCCTTGAAACAGTTCACTGATAAGATGGTGTTGACTGAATAAAATTTCCCAAATTGATAAAACAAAATTCCCCTAGTCTAACCTTACTTTTAGTACTTTGATTACAATTGTACCCTTTCTAAAAAATCGATTTTTGTAACGCGGTTGTTTCCTTTAAATTCGATATAAATTTTATAGATTATCAGCGATCACCTAAATTACATGTACATTGTATATGCAACCGTCGGTATTAATTAGGCATTACCGTTAAATTCCCTAAGATCATTTTGTTAAATTATATGTATATATCATGTGTTTAGGAGCTACCTACTTTAACAGACAGATACATTTGATGTGTCCCTATGACAGTGTAGCAATACCACGTGACTTTTGACTACAGTTACAAGAAGAAATTTGTAAACATTGGAAAATAAAATAGCCATAAATATTTTATTTCTTCATCGATTTCTATGAAATATACGCCACGCTAAGGGGACAATTATTTGCTTTCTATGAAATATATAATCTTTTTCAGTGGTTGTGCCGTTTTGTCCATTACCTTGTGAAACCGTAGAACGTGTAGGTTTCACAGGGTAATAAAAAAATCGGTAAAACTGCTGAAAAAGATCTTATTTTTCACGGAAAGCAAATAATACCCCCCTTAGCGTGGCGTATATTTTATAGAAATCGATGAAGAAATAAAATACTTATGGCTATATTTGTGTTCCAATGTTTACAAATTTCTACTTGTAACTGTAGTCAAAAGCCACGTGGTATTGCTACCCTGTATGACCCCCCTAATTGATCTGGGCTGGTATAAAGCATTTTAGTGGAAAACTTAAATATTTTGACTTAAATAAAAAAATTACAATGCAAATATTTCTCACAAATTGAAGAATAGCTCATGTTTTCTTTGTGATTATAGTAGCTCTCTACATAATGCATAAAATATATGTAAATAATTAATAATCTGAATTGTATTATTTAGCTCATACGCTGAAGGAAATTTTAAGATTTTAAGAAAATTCTTAGTTTTCTACTAAGATGCTTTATAAATAACAGCCCTGTACTATGACTATCTGTTGCGCAGGTGGCTGACCACCATAAATCTTTCAGGATTTTTCCTTTTTTGTGTATGCCATGCGTGTTTTGCTGTTTCTGTAGAGTGCTATCTTTTCTGTACGATTCGTTATTATCTTTTTCAAGTAAAAACTTCCTTTAAAATAGGTTGTGAAATGCCTCGTGGTGCTGCTTTCCGTGGTAACATGATTTCGTATGGTAGCAAGGTCCTTAAAAATTGTACAACGGTAACCCAACAAATGACTTTCAAACATATGCGGCTTCAGTCAAACTGTGCTGAGGATGGATCTTGGATTGAGCCAAATGATTGCTTTGTGTATTGGAATGGGTCCTACTATTCATTACAAACAGATAGAATGCGTTGGTGGGAAGCGAAGGTTAGTTGTGTTTGTCAAAGTGTTGACCACTGTTTATTCTAATATTAATATCTGACGATGGGGTCCCTTTTTACAGTGAATTTATATTGATACATTCTGTTTTGAAAAAATAAAACAGTCAATAGGCGCCAACACTGGTTTTTAGCCCAAGAGATAGTATTCAATTGAATATGAACGGGTAAAGAGCCAAGTAGACTTTATCGTAATTCCAAAGAGTTTATGAGTAACTGCCATTGTTTTGGGAGGCGTTTAGCCTCTCTTTACTACCATTGTCCATTTCTTACTGCAACCTGAACCGCCTTTAGGCTGCTATGTGAATCCGCATTCAAGTAGTTCCAGAAACTGTCAACATTCCCAATACTGCTACATATGTTTCTCAAAATCTTTAAACTGATTTAATTCAATCAGCAACATTTGTTTATTCTAAGATCAACTATTATTGTGAAACTGTTCGTTAAATCAATATTTTTGCAAATAATCACTCCGACGGGCCGATATCGGACTTGTTTCGTAATATGAAAATGACGTGTTCATCAAATGTCCCGGCTGTATAGCTATTTTAGAAGTGATGGTTTTATCAATGAATCGTATATCGTCTTCAAAGTACTGTTATGCAATCATATGGTCTGGCTATATACTAGCCGCTTTTTATAGACGTCTCACGCTGTGAGGGAAGTGATTACAAGACGGTACTGTAGAATCAGATAAATAGGCGCGTAGTATTATTTTAAAGCCACTTTTGATATACGCATTCAATACACGTATTGCATAAAATGTAATATGCCCCTTTTTACAATTATTTAAATACCCAACATGTCTATATAGTCACATATGCATATTTTGACATTCAAGACAAGATCTGCAGTAAGAAAACGAACATTAAACGTGTAATGGTTTAAGCTTTAGTAGCAGCAACCAGATCGCCTCCCACCAGCACTCTCAGTGCTTTGATTATTGCATGTTTTGACATAAAATAACGCGTTCCACTCATTTCGGTACTAGTTGTTTGTGACCAAATCATGGTTTCATTGTCGCATCAAATGTTGACGTATCGAGTTCGAAAACAAAGAAATGGTCGACACATAACCAACTAACAGTTTTCCCGTTCCAATATCAATGATTTAATTTATACATGTACCATAACTGTAAGTATACGTTTATATCCGTAGCTGATAACTATCTGCATAGAAATAGATTTCTTAATGTAGTTTGGCTCTGATTGTTATTACATAGGCGTATTGTGAGAGTATGGCTGGTCATGTGCTGGACATTGGTAAAGCAGAGAAAGTGAGGTTTGTTCGTAATTTGACTCAAAGTAAGCTATAGTCTTGTTTGATCCTTATCTTTATGCATTAGACAACATGCTTGGTAAGCATGTCCATCTGTGGTTGAAGTATATGAAATGAGAAATCAGTAAGCTTCTGAAGGCTTCCGATCAGAGGGGGTATTCAATATTAATCTTATTTAATTGGAGAATAAGGATATCTAATCATATCGCCTGTTGCTGACCAAGAGTTTAATATGGTGTGATCTGATTTGTTGTCCTTATCCATTAGTCTAGTAATATCAATATTGAATACCACCCAGGTCTGTTTTCTGTATTATAGTGTTTGTATATAATAAATTGTAAAATTATATGAAATATAATATGTTTAAACTAAACCAAGTTGATGGTTGTCTTACAAGGTAATGTTTAAATAGACATTTGTGTATAAGTCGTTATTACGAGTACTGATTATAAGTCGTCACTACTTGTACTCCTTATTTATAAGTCACCAATATTTAGAGGTTATGTAACATAATGTGCGATTTGAAATATAACAGGCCAAAAAGTACGTCTACTACATATATTGTGTACTGTTAGAACTCAGTAACTGCATCATAATATGAGCCGTGTCGTGGGATTTCCGACCTAGTGGTCAAATTTGACATTTTCGGTTTATTTCTGTTTATTAAAATTCGTACTTTTAGGAATTATTCAAAACTTATTTCATGCAATTCTGACGAGTACAAGTGGGTTTAATCTGAGTTAGAACATAACAAGTACGTCAGCGATAAATAATTTTAGTGACGTCGCGTTGTTGACGTCGTTGCATTTCAACGTTAAAATTAGCGTTCATTAAATTCTACATATCAACGTTTCAATGAGTTTTTTAACCATTACATATGACTTTTCATGTCATAAATTTACTGTGATAACAATAATTAAACACTTTGCTGGATATATGCAACAAAAGGAAGAATAGTTTATAAAATGCATAATAATATGACATGTATACATCAAAGCTATTTCAGTTTTCAAGAGTTTAACTCATCTGGTATTCGCAAATCAGCTACTTCAAAAATGCGCACAATTAAACCTATTGCATCAAATTTAACAGACATACGGTATAAAAGTCGCATCTTGCAGATCAAAAAGGCCGCGTAGCCGTAATGCTTTTCAATTTGCAAGATCTTAGACGCATACGTCCATGACGTCGGCTACATCTACGGCGGTCGTACGATTAATGTCTGCGGTAGAGTGAAATTGGAAAACAACGTGTGTAATATTGATTTTCTGCATTTTTAGATCTTAACGTGTATAATCGTTCTGATTTGTTGTATAAACATGTATTGCCGACCTTTTGGAATTATAAATGTTTCATGAATCACCAGATTGATATTCTACCCGGAATTACGTCAGCTGGTCAGTTGTTAAAATTTCTAAATTATATCTATAGACGACTTATAAAACTTAATTGTAACAATTGTGGTAGCTTTTATTCGACTTATGCACCAGTCAATTAAAACCACACCCTGACCACGGGGAAGGACGGGGGAACAGTCCAGTGTTTTTACCTTTTACGATGTCGCCGCACTGCCGTGTGAGTGCTGTGCTTTTCTTTCGCGCAAATAAATAGCGGGGAAATATTGCCGTGACTATATGAGGTATAAGGCGGGGGCAATTTGCGGGGGGGGGGGTTACAATTATGTATGACCCTGGGGATAGGGATTTTGTAATGGGTATGAAAACACAAAAATTAAAATTCCCACCATTCCCCGGGGTTGGGTACATTCTTTCAATTCTAATTGACTGGTGCATTAAAGGGCCAGTCACATGTACACCGAACTAGTTTCCAAAACGGGACGTCAAAATGTCAAAACTGTTCTGGTCTTGCTAGAACGAGGCACTTTGTTAGTGTTCTATCTAAACAGTTTTCTATACGTCCATATCCCGTCTGCATTGTATTTGAGCACGTTCATAACTAGACCAACTCGTTCACAGGCAGGTCAACTTGTTCTTACCGTCGTTATACGTTCTAAAATCGCGCAATCCTTACTACATTTATGCGTTCAGATGTACATTAAACTAGCATCTTCGCGAATGTCCATATGACCCCATATAGTGCTCGATCTGACAGAATTTCATCCCCTGTACTTTGCCAATTGAGGTTCGACCTACTGCTAATAAATTCTCATAGTAGAGTTCACAGTGTATAAACGAGTCAATTTCCGGTCATCGCAATACGTCATACAGTGACCGGAAAAAATACAGATCCCATTCAGTCAAACAGTGGTTAGGTTTATACACAGAGAAGTTGTGAAAGTAGGCCTACACATACAAGGACGTATTAATTAGATAATTGTTCTCCATATCTGAACCTCATGAAGGCAGATCATGAACCGTGAGCATGTTGGTACTTGTTATTGAATAGTATTTTTTAGTATTTTTCCTCCGCTTTCCTCCTTTTCAATAGTCGTGAAGGGAAGGCCCATATCAGTCTAGATTTGGTAAGGTGAATCAAGTCGAATATATAGGCCCTACACCGTTCACACTGGAGCCCCGCTTCTACTACGATCTAAAATTGGTCCAAAGCGTGACCAATCGTGGGACGGTCGTGGTCAATCGGGGGAGGATCTTTGTGAACGTGGAAGTGTCGTGGTGTAATCGCGTAGGTCCAGAAGCTCCATGTTTAAAACAAGCGTAGCGGGATCGTGGCTAAAACGAGTCGCTTTTTAAGAACGAAGTAAGGTCTTGTCGAGATCTGCATGATCGTAATAACATCGTGGTACAATACGCATTAAATTTAACTGTTTTTCTATTGAAACACGTAAAAATCGCGTTATTAGTTGGAAATAGATCAAAGCAAATTATTACATGTACATGTATGTGGAAAACATTAGTCTTTAACTAAAATGATCAAGATATAAGGAAAGTCCATGACCATTTAGAAAATCTCTCGTGCACGTTTATACCTGTTTCGTAGAAAGGGTGTTCATTGTATCATAAAATATCATCAAATGAATTAATGCCTCTTTCAGGCAATGAGTGATGTGAAGAAAATACTCAACACTCATTGATTAACTAAGTGTACGCACCATACCAAAGCGTACTATGATCGTGTCAAGATCGTAGTATTGTGGACATTAATGGCGTAACATCGTGCTACAGTCTTTTAGGTATGTCTACCAACGTAGTAGGGTCTTGCAGATCGATGCGACATTGAAGTACAAATCGGTTCATGATCGGCGTTTATCGCGGTGGAAATGTGTTGTAAGCATATAAGCATCGTATCGGAAAAGCTGTATTCGTAGATCAGACGTTCCGGTGAAGATATTCATCAATTGTCTTGGTTTTGACGCCGATCTCGTCTCGATTCATACTTTCAGGTCGGGGCAGATCGGCCTGGTCGTTGTAAGAGAATGAGGTGTAGGGAAATAGATATGCAAACGTCTGGTGACAGCGGTCTTTGCACAATATTTACTGGCATCGATGACACGCTGTCTCCTCAACTTTTCACATGTCGCATGAAGCGGGATTATATCCTTCTAAATTATGTTTTCATCGTTGTAATTAAATAATTGATTTACGTTATACAAAACAATATATTTAAACATACATGTGTAGGCAATCGTGTTTTGCCTATATTTGATCATGTGGCACCTTGCACTGAAAGTATATAGGGCATACCCCATTTCAAAATGTAGGCCTATGATGTAGATCTAGATCTGCGTTGTGCATTAGCCCGGCATTATTTATTGTTACCAAATTGAAATAAGTAGACTTTACCAAGAATCTTCAATTCGCGTAGCTAGCTATTTTTTTCTGACGCAATCTGAAATTCGTCTACTAGTAACAAGAAACGAAACATATATTTAAACAGCGATCGAACATGCACAGTAATTAAAACAAATCCCCTAATTAGTGATCAGAGATTTTTTACAGGGGCGGTGTTCAACTCATGTTCCTTCTGGATCCGCGCGTGCTTTCAATAAATATATTTTTAAAGATGAGAAATGTCGATTAGAAAGTTCAAACTGTAGATTCCAATTAGCTTTTTTGCGACACATACTGAAACACCACGTACAACCTACCAACAGTTGTAACGTAACGGACCAGGCACGAATGTACCAGTAGTGATTAACATTGGTTTAACCTCACAGGCTGGTAGAATACGGCACAATATTAGATCATAGATTCTACATGTAGATCTAAATACTGTAACTAGATATTTTGTAGATCTACTAAATGATAAATTATCATGTGGAAGGAATAGATCGGTTGTCTATAGATGATGGGTGGGGAAGTAAAACACAAATCAACTAAATCTAGTTTTTATTTAGAACACATCGTCCGTATTTCATTCGCTTCTACACTGCTTCCGTGAATTGAAAATATAAATCTTAATCTAAAGACATTTTTATATTAAAACAGTTAAACATGTTTAATACGACCATGCGAAAGCGTACGACACATCAAAGTAGAGTTAACTTAGTCCGTCTTTGTTTACACAACGTCATTGGTTACGCTCATAGTTGAGGAGGATGTACGGGTTAAATACACACACCGCGTTAATCGCGCGCGGCCAATTACGACGTTTTCGACGCGCAACTTTGTCGTCTGCTTTTGACGTGACGTCATTTTGCCCACTAGGTCGGAAATCTCACGACACGGCTCAATTATATTTTTTGCAATTCAATTTTGAATAGGAAACAACCTTTAATGCTAAGTGTAACTTAACAGTAATGATATCATGAATAAATAGAGCTTGCAATTGGCATCAACCAAGGACATATAATCCGTGTTTTGTTCACAGAAACATATCGCTGGCTTAGAATTAGAAGGTAGTAATTGCTACTAACGACCTTATAAGACTCGTGCATATTTGAAATCTGCATCACGAGGCGCTTCTTATGAACGTATTTTCAAGAAAATCGGTCACGTTGACCTAACTGAAGTTTATAAAGCTTGTTTTTCCATAGGTAAAGATTAGTTTTCAGACAGTTTTTACTGGGGGAACCCCAGTATTTGTATTACATATAATCCTGAAATCACTACGATTTTAACGATGTAATTTCTCCACGACCAATTCATCCGAGCAAGAAAGAAGTGCCTGCAAATCTCAACCAATATCGTAATTTTCGACCATTTATGAGAACATTTGTTTTCAACAATTTAATATTTTTTTATTTGTTCGTATTGTGTGAACTTTTTGAAAGCTTATTTAGATGAGAAAATGTATTAGTGCGAATAAATTCCAACGCGATGTAAAATGACTAATGATTTTTGAGGGGGCGATAAAAATGTCACTGTTAAAAGTAACCCGTTGAGCAGACGAACTTAACACAATTCGTGGTTTTAACATTCATATTACAGTTTAGCTAGAAACTCCTAATCTAACGTGTGCTTGTTCTCTACTATTTACAATATTTTGCATTTGTTGATAGTATTAATCCACGTTTCGTCCTTTAACTTACCAGAGATCTTCAGCTAAATAGTTTGGATCTACCATTATACAACCCTTTTTCCCAGCGCTGTTACATAAATTTTCCCGCCGAAAGTCGAGGCCATATGAGTTATTTATGTTTCGCGCTATTCGTACCATATCTAGGTCGTACCCAGGTGTACTTATGGAATACGGACTCTATGAACGCAATTTTGCGCCCTTGTTAATAGTATTGATCGACGTTTGGTCCATTGAATTGCCATAGATCATTAGTTAACTTGAATAGTTTGCGTCTGTCGTTAGGCCAACGCTTGTGCGTGCGCTGCTGTATATACAATTTCCCGTCGAAAATCCAGACCATATCGTCTGTTGTGTTTCGACCCCTATCTTATACGTTTTTGCGAATCGTATCCTATCCGGATGGTTTATAATTTACATAATTATGCAGCTGAAGAGTTGTGGAATTATGACTTTGTGTAGTTTTTAGACGCTAGCTTATATTTTCTTGCGCCCATTGATGCCCTATCCCATTTCTTGCATTCTTTTGGTTTACTACCATCAAAATAATTGGCACGGAGACGTTCAATAAAATGTTTTTTTATTCTATTTATTACACGAGTCTGACCTGCAAAAATATATATCAGGACTGGTACGTCTTGATGTCCGCAGGTACATTCGATGTTTGATAATTCATTTAACGAGCATCTTATGAAGCTATGTCAGTGAAAAACGAAAAACACGATGAAACACGTTGGAATCGAACACACATTGTGACATATTACTTAGAACTACAGCAGGTGTAGTGCCTTCATGAGTTCTATTATTGTGATGGGTCCGTTGAGGTGTGATTTGAATTATTCAGCTGCTATCGCGTCTCAGAAACCTTGTCACAATATTAACATTTGTTTTGAAAGTCAGTACCATTAAATGTGAAGCCCTATAATACCCAGAATTGCGACTTCCCTCAGTAACAGTTCTTCAGTACTTTGATTTTCTTGTTTCTCAAAATATTGATTTTGTACATATGACCTTCTAATTATAAGCCTGCTATATTGATAGGATGGGTATGGACCGGTGGCAATGCTATCGAAGAGGTTGGACACTTTGTATGGTCGGATGGATCAGCTGTATCGGATGGATATACGAATTGGGCTTTTGGACAACCAAATAACAATGACGGAGAAGAAGACGGTGTGCGAAAAGCCTCACCAAAGCATTTGCGAAATTTCTACAAAGTAGTTTCACGTCTACTCATAGTAGCGTTTAATATTGCTAATAATGTTGTTCATATGCGGATATAATGTTTGCTACAATTATATATTTGAATTAGCTATCGACTTAAGAAGGTTTCAAATAACATAATTAAGTCTGCCGGATATCTTTTTCTTTGAAGGTAGTGTTTCATGATGTGAACTATTATGCGAAAAACATCACTGTGTTTTGCCTTCATTTCGGTTTGTAATGTGCTTGAAGCTACATGTATGCATTATGGTTAATACTTTCTTTGCAAGAGCTTGTTCTTAATTTTACCACACCATCTTCGCATATTTCATTCAGAGATAGATCTAAGATGTCATCTAACAATTGTTTAATAATACAATCTTGGGGATAGGGTAGATATTAAATCCCAAGAACAGAGCTATATATAATGCCAAATATGTAAGTTAGGTGACATCGGGGATGATTTTCATTTTGTATACATTAGTAAGCCAATGAAGATATAAAAATATAATTATACAAAGTATTTTTGCTATCAGTGATCTAGTAGACTATGTATGAATATGTAAAAGGACTTCAAAGTACCAATAAATGTATTTTGTTAAAACAAGCATTTGCAACAAGAACACATACATGTACATGTATTAGCACTGTGTGGAAGCCTGTATGCCCAAAAATACACTGATAATTCAAGATGGCGGACGACAAATGCGAGCAAAGTAAGTGTCTTTTGTTTTCGACCCAATCTTTTTAAATATGACGTCCTACATAGTAAATGAATTATAGAATGACAGAGCTTAAATTGTCGAATCAACAGGGACCATCCGTTTGTGATCAAATACCACCGTATGTCTGTAAAGTTTAACAGAACACGATGTTTTGTGACAGTTAAAAAGTGAAGCGAGAGACAAGAAGAAAAGTGACGATCATTTCGCCAGCAAGAATACCAGTATAATTATGAATACCCACACAAATCTGTAGAAATGGTCCTCCCCTCACACGTATCTATAAAGGTCAGTAGGTCAAAGTTCAAGGTCACAGTGACCTTTACCATTTCTGACTATTGGGCTGCCATGGGGGCATACGTGTTTTACAAACATCTCTTGTATCTATATAATGAATACCATCTTATATGATTCAATGTACATGTATATACACTCAGGGAATTAATAAACGCACACTTTATATAATGGTAAAATTTTCAATGTTATTATTCATTAAATTCGTTTATATTTCGCACACTTCAGAAGTAGTTCTTAACGAGGTAACTGCAATATTTCAGCGAAATAGGTCAACAGATAGGCTCAATTCACATTTTGGTTACATTTAA
Organism: Spisula solida; assembly: GCA_947247005.1. Lineage (NCBI taxonomy): Eukaryota > Metazoa > Mollusca > Bivalvia > Venerida > Mactridae > Spisula > Spisula solida. The sequence continues at coordinate 37,343,546 of OX365957.1, read as the reverse complement.
TGCTCTTTTAACACATCGACATTCTATAAATATAGTCTAATTGATGGTATGTTTGTTATACATTGTTCTTGTAACGTTTACCACTCTTGGATAAGCCCCGGCGTAGTTCTGCAACTTACTTTGTGGCTGAGCACGCACAAGGAACCTGCAATCTGAGTTTACCCATGACATGGTCAGTAGTAGCCAAGTCTTATTATAAAAATGGTCAATCTATGAATTGCATGTGGTTGAAAACGTGTGAAATATTGGTTTTGAACTTACATTGTAAATGCATTTGAAAACTATGCTTTTGTTAAGATATCAAGCCATGTACCATTAATATTTAAAAAAGAAATGCCTCGTATTTATCTAAAATAATAGCCTCATCCTCTGAAACATTTGTGCGTTTCTTTAGTCCCTGAGTGCAATACATATCTCTTTTGATGGTTGGATCTTAGTATCCTTGCTATAGTTGCGTCACTAAAAGAACACATAAATGTATTAAAGGCATACTATTTATTGCTTATCAGATGTTGACATTTATTTATTAATGACCTTTCTTCTTGTCTCTCGCTTCACTTTTTAACTGTAACAAGACATCGTGTTCTGTTAAACTTAACAGAAATACGGTGGTATTTGATCACAAACAGATAGTCCCTGTTGATTCGCCAATTTAAGCTCTTTAATTTCATAATTCATTTACTGTGTAGGACGTCATATTTAAAAAGATTTGGTCGCTTCAACGTCTGCGGATCTTCTTAATGACATATTTAGAGGCGGCATTTGAGTCTAGTAGACGTGGTATACATAGTTTATTTTATGCATGCATTGTTATAATATTTGTACATTGTATGTATTATGTGTATTTGAAAATTGTATGTATTATATGTTCATTGGCAATGTCGACTTTCAATAAACTCTATAATATTCTATTCTACATCTCATGTGCAATTTTAAGGACAAATGCCAATAAATATCCCTTGATAACTTGTCTTGGTGTCTTGTCAAATGATTGTGCGACGCGTAACTGTGTGTGTGTTGTTCGTTTGTGCTTGTCACTCTCGCTTTCAGCCTCACCACTGGATAGCAGCTTGCTGTGAAAAGGAAGCCGAGTGCGTAAGCCTTCCCTGCCAGTTATAGCCTATCACACAATAAGACCTATGTGGCCCAGAAATGGGATCCTCCAAGAGGTGACAGACGGAAACTGGGTACCCTGCGGCCCCAGGCTGAACCACAAGGACTCGGAGGAGGTTTAATTCCAGCTATGCCAAGACGACCATTATACAATGCTATGCACCAACAAACGATGCTGAAGAAGAAGATAAAGATGCTTACTATGAAGCTCTTCAAGCACAGATCAGCCGTACACCCCAACATGACGTCCTCCTCATTATAGGAGACCAGAATGCCAAGGTTGGAAATGACAACAGTGAGCATGAAAGAGCAATGGGATGTGAAGGATATGGCATAATGAATGAAAATGGAGAAAGATTGGGCTCAACTAACGGATTGGTCATTGGAGGAACCATATTCAAACACAACGATATCCACAAGGTAACTTGGAATTCACCAAATGGCCGAGATAAAAACCAGATAGACCACATTATTATCAACGGTAAATGGCGACGCTCCCTGCAAGACACAAGAGCATATAGAGGAGCAGATGTCTATAGTGATCACCATCTTATCGCTGCTAGACTTAAACTGAAGTTGAAAAAGGTAGATACTATCAACAAACCTGATAGAAAAGTCTTCAATGTAAAACGTCTCAAAGAACCTGAAGTTAAACGTAAATTCACCATTGAACTCAGAAACAGATTCAAAGCTTTAGAAGACATTGATCCAAGTGAAAATAACCAAATAGAACACAAATGGGAAAACATCAAACAAATATATAATGAAACCAGTGAAAAGACAATAGGATATAAACAGAAAAACAACAAAGAGTGGTTAACAACAACAACAATGACAGTCATAGAAGAAAGAGGGAAGCTAAAAGAAAAAGTCCTCAGCACAAAATCACCAAGACTAAGAGAGCAAATGCAAAGCCTATACAATGAGAAAGACAAAGAAGTAAAGAAGAGTGCAAGCAAGGACAAACGTAAATACCTTGAAGATCAAGCTGAAAAGGCAGAAAAGGCGGCATCAAAGGGAGATCTAAACACAGTGTACAAGATCACAAAAACACTGTGTGGAAAAACACAACAACCACCCCCAGTGAAGGACAAAAATGGAAAAATTGTTACAACAGAAAAAGAACTGGCAGAGCGCTGGGTTGAACATTTCAAAGATGTATTAAATAGACCGGATCCAACTGTTTTATTTGAAGGAACAACTCAAAACGACACCCTTGATATAAACATCAATCCTCCATCAAAAGAAGAAATAACTAAAGCAATAAAGTCACTGAAAACAGGGAAAGCTGCAGGCATAGATGGAATTCAAGCGGAACTACTGAAAGCAGATATTGAAACAACATCTTCAGAACTACATGGTCTCCTCAACAACATCTGGGAAGAAGCAAATATTCCAAATGACTGGTCAAAAGGTCTCATTGTAAAACTGGCGAAGAAAGGTGATCTTGGAAACTGCGACAACTGGAGAGGGATTACACTACTATCGGTCCCAAGTAAAGTCCTTTGCCGAATACTCCTGAACAGAATCACCAATGAATTAGATAAAACACTGAGGCAAGAACAAGCTGGATTCAGGAGAGGAAAAGGTTGCACAGATCAGACATTTACCCTTAAAAACATTATAGAACAGTGCATCGAATGGAAGACTCCTTTATTTCTAAATTTCATAGATTTCAAGAAAGCCTTTGACAGCACTAACAGAGAGACACTCTGGACAATACTGCAATCATATGGAGTGCCAGGAAAGATAGTAACCCTCATCAAATGTTTTATACCAACTTTGAATGTGCTGTACTACTAAACAACAACGCTACTGATTGGTTTGAAGTCACGTCTGGAGTGAGGCAAGGTTGCATCATCTCGCCTCTCCTATTTTTAGTTGCCATTGATTGGGTAATGAGAAAGACGAACAACCAGAAAAGAGGCATAACATGGTCCATGTTCACAACATTAGAGACCTTGACTACGCAGACGACATAGCTCTTCTGTCATCAAAACACGATCATATGCAGGAGAAAACAAGTCGACTCATCCATTTCGCAAATCAAGTTGGGCTCCAAATCAATGCCAAAAAGACACAAGAAATGCGTTTCAACACAGCAGCCAACGCCAGACTAGTTGCTGACAATATAGAAATTGAAAAGGTTGAAACTTTTACGTACCTTGGCTCAGTTGTTAGCACTGCAGACCCTACACACAAGGACATCAAAAACAGACTAGCGAAAGCAAGATCAGCATTCCATAGACTTAGACCAGTATGGAAGTCCAACCAATACAGCCGGAAAACAAAGTTGCGTATTTACAACAGCAATGTTAAATCCATACTACTATATGGGAGTGAATCCTGTAGAGTGACCAAATTTGACATGAAATCACTTTCAACCTTCCACCATCCATGGCTGCCTCAGACAAATCTGCAGAATATTTTGGCCCAACAAAATTTCCAACAAAAACCTTCTTGATCTAACAAATTCCACATGTATCATCCAACAAATCAAACAGCGACGTTTTCGATGGCTAGGACATGTCCTCAGAATGCCTGTATCAAACAACACCAGAATAGCCCCCCGATGGACACCTCAGGGTAAGAGGCCAAGAGGAAGACCAAAGACCACCTGGCGCCGAACAGTAGAAGCAGAACTGAAAGAACTGGGGTTAACCAGGGGCGAGACTGAAGCGAAAGCCAAGAACAGAGCTGGATGGAGAAATCTTGTTGCGACCTTAAGATCCGACTCGGATCCAGGAGATTAAGTAAGTAAGTAACTTGTCTTGGTAAGTCCATTTCTGCAAATGAATTGTCTCCCATTGTACCCAGTTTTTGAAAATAATTCGTTAGGGGCATGCAAACCTATTATTTATGAAGCATATATGTAATTATTAAGTGTGCTACACTCTACACTCATGACTGGTAAATTACAATGATACCTTATAGAGCAGTACATTACACGAGAAAATATGCCAAAAATAATATCAGTATCAATTTAGGACTATCACGACTTCTTGCACTAAACAATTATCACTATGTCCCTCAAACGAGGGAATTTGAGTATTGTATGCTGAGTGCACGTATTGGTTGTAATTCCATGTATTGGTTGTAATTCCACGTATTGGTTGTAATTCCACGTATTGGTTGTTAATTCCACATATTGGTTGTAATTCCACGTATTGGTTGTAATTCCACGTATTGGTTGTTATTTCTTAAGTAAACTGGTTTAGGTTACCTGTCTATCGTAGAAAGTTGAAAATTCTAACAAGCCCCATTATGCTTTAAATGGCTATTTTCAAAGAACAATAACTTGGCAACCTATCTGCAAAATGATGCATTTTGAGCACTTTAGGTGAGTCTCAAAGGTGAAACACCATAAGACGGAAGAAAACGAAATGAAGCATCCAGTTGGTTTGTAAACACAATAATGAAATGTAAGCAATAAATGCATAATTTAAAGTCTCAGGGGAACAACTCTTGCAAACTCAGTATTTTGTCATCAGTATACATGTATTTACTAAATGTGATATTTGGCATACTATTTTGACAGATATAGCTGACATTCTGTCGTCATTTATAGATAATTTGTGAAACACTACCTAATTATTTGTGTTTAGTCTATTTTCTGGATGATCGGGAAAAAGTTTGAGGAGAGATAATGTGACTGTAAGGTTCATTGACCACCATAAAAGGTTATAAAATGGTGTTAACAAAATAAAAAGCTGGATATATAATTATGTTTAAGCAATTTATGTCGGACATTAACCCAAATACATACTGGAGTTAAGACGTGTAGTTTATTTACAGAGTAAGACTTATATTTCAGTAAACATCACAAAATCAACAACACATAGTTCATATGTTTGATTTGACTGATGTAAGTATCCTAATTAAGCTTGAATACGAACGCTATGTATGTAGAAAGGGGATGCATCACCTCACTATTATTATTTCTGATTGTCATTGACTGGATCCAAAGACATGCAACAACATTCAGTGGTCCAGACATTTAGCTGATAACCTGGCTGAATTAACAAGCAGTAACCCCACCGATAAGAAAGTATTGACCTTTATATCAAACATACATGCCGCAATCTAAACACTAAAATTTACACCAATTTAATGATCATCAACCAACACTTGTGCCTGTACTAATACATAAAAAACCCGCTTTAAGAGGTTTACGACTTCGCCCATCTTGGAAGTGTATTTACCAAAAACAAAGGAGCTAGAAAAGACATTAAATCCAGACTGAACAAAGCACGAACAGCATTTGTCCAACTACAGCCAATCTGGAGACCAACTACCGCGTTAGTATGTAGTCTGAAAACCCAAACCAGTTGTCCATCTGTAATGTCAAGTCTGTTCTTCGATATGTCATAAACGCGGACCAAAATCGGATACACTCAAATAGTCCTTACAAAAAAATATGTTTGACTGGAAATGGTGATATTTCGCTCAGCTGTTTTTTTGGGGGGGTATTGTGCCGTGTAATTGTGGACTGTGTTCTCTTTATGTTTTCTGTGATCGACTGTTTAAGTCGAGTGCTGCCTTCCATGTCCGATTTTTATCATATTTTTGTAATACTGTAAAGTCACATATTTTCGTGGGTATTAAATTTCGTTAATTTTGATAAAAATGCATTTTCGTGGGGTCATAAATTCGTGGATTACAAAACATGAAAGGATAAAAATGTTCGATATTTGCGATGTCGATTAATTGTGGGGATTAGATTTCGTGGTCGAGTGAAACAACGAAATCAACCAAAATTAAACTCCCTCGAAAAATAATGATTTTACAGTATTAAATGTTGTATCCTATGGGTATCCAAACGGATTTGTTTCAATAGTAAACCTCTTGTGTAATGTTAAGCTATCATATTTATCAAAATTATTAATTAATGAATTAATATTTGTACAGTATTGAACATCATTCTTACACCATCCGATCGAAATATCTCTTAATGTATTCGTTTATGTCAAGTAACTCATATACTCACTATTTAGAGCCAGCATCAACAATTTTGTAGAGGCTTTAGTTTTAACTGAAATGATACATCGCATGTAATTGGAAGCATCGGTTGAAACGCTCGTACATCAGTTTGGTATACCAATAATCAAGATTCGACTTAATAGTATTGTGATATCTCTACGTTAAAAAATAAAGATATTCAAATTTGGTGGTCTGTAATTTACATTAAAATATAAGATCAACCTGAGCAGTAAATTATATTCATTATCAATGCGGATCTATATGCAAATGAGTTACAGCTATCACACTGTTCAAATAAGATGTAAATATTGACACGGACTGACAAAATTGATGTTAACTTCATTCAGAAATTTTACACTCTATCCGATTTGATAAATTCTACTTTATTACAAGAACTGTGGGCGACGAAAGTGGATACAATTCATATGGTACGTAGACATTTTTTGCATTGACTTTTTGTTTAATTAAAGGGAATGTACGTGAAGAGGGATATATTAGTTTGCACACGTCGGTTGGCCGGTCAGTTGGTCGGTCGGTAGACCAAATGGTTTCCGTTCAATAACTCATGAACATTTGCCCTAGGATCTTCAAACTTTACATGGCGGTTGACCAGCAACAGTAGATGCCCCTTTTATACTGTTTTCATACGGCGGAACTGAAAACCCCATAACGTGTACGTATCATGGGTTCCGTCCGAGCGCTATGTCGGTTTTCAGTTCCATTATAGACCTATGTACAGTACAATTCCCCCGACAGAACTAGAAAGCTGTGTATGTGAATTACGGCAGTGAGTTAAGATGTTTTGTTACGCCCCATTCAAAGAAAACCATATATTATTGATCAGTTGAACCGTTACAAGTTATTTCGATATACATCTACTATACTTTATGTTGATATGCAATATGATTAATTTGAAGCACAGTGTAGCAGAATTGTGAGGTAAGAGCACGACAATGGCAACCTCGTCAGAACGATTGGAGATGTTCAAGGCTGAGTATCCTCATACTGACACCAGTCTGCTGACATCCGTAGATCTAGGTGTGGTCGGAGGCTACTTTGTTATCATCATAGCCATTGGAATTGTTGTAAGTAATGTCCGTATATTTAGGTATGTCACTTATATATACAAACAAATGTGATATAATAGATGATTTAGATGTATAAATGCTTCTTCCAAACATAAGGCTGGAATCCCCACAGTTTACATATGTGCACATATATTGTAAATACAAATAGTATAATACAGTATAGCATTGAAAATGTGATTTAAAGCATGCTCAAAGTTATTATGATGGTTATGGCAATGTTGTATCTTTCAACGAAATCAATAAATTATGCGAACAAAACAATATAACAGAGAAAAGGCTCCATATCGTTACACAAATATGGTGCAGTCGCGTAGTTTAAAACTTTTGAATACATAAACTGACAGCTGCTGAATGGTATGCTGATTTTTATGATGTCAAAATTAATTTTGGTATAAGTGGTCTTTTACAGAAATGTTTATCAATGCATACCTTACGTTAACAATTGTAGAGAGGACATTCTAGTATGAAATGAAACTCGTCCTCTAACGAATTACACATTTTACGATATTTTGTTCATGTTGTTAGGCTTGGTCCGTCTTCCGCTTCCAATTTCTAATTGCTGACTTGGCCTTATAAGTTGGGTAAACATAATTCTATACTTTTCATATCAATAACATCTAAATAAGATTTTAAACAAAAAATTCCTAATAAACTATTAGTGCTATCTATATATATATATCTGACTGTTGTTTTATTTACAGGCAATGTGTCATTCAAACAGAAATACCATCGGTGGATTTTTTCTGGCTGGACGATCAATGTTCTTCTTTCCGGTAACATTTGTTATTTTCCACTGATTTTAATGTGAGCTTTGTAGGAGTATAATCATAGGCACATGGTTCAAAATTATCTGCGCCAATATTATCTGAGTGAACCCTATATAGAGAGAAGGTTGTGCAGCGGCCATGTGTAGCCGCAACGTATAAGAAGTTTCGAAAGCTGGTACCAAGTGTTTCAACGTCTGTCACAGCAAACACGGATACCAGTTCTTGTGGTGTCATATCCGTTGCGGCTAAACATGGCCGCTGCACAACTTTCTCTGTATATAGGGTACACTCGGGTAATTTGAAACCATGTACCTATGTTTATTCAGTTTAGCAATTTATTATTATTTTAATGGAAATTAAACTTACTTTCATTGAGATAAATATGGCTGTGTAAAGACGTTTGTTGCGATGGTGCTGATTTTTGGTTTGTGTCTTTTTCAGATTGGTGCTTCACTGTTCGTCAGTAATATAGGCACGGAGCATTTTATTGGACTTTCCGGATCAGGGGCAGCACAAGGGATCGGTGTAGGAGCTTGGGAATTCAACGTAGGTAACCATAATACGAATTTGATGTGTAACGTTTAGTACAGTAGGCAATGGAACTAAGTACTTTTTGTGTTCTAACTTGTTTTGATATAGATCTACTAACGGGGCTATTTTCCTTTTTTCAGGCGATTCTACTTCTTCAGTTGTTAGGGTGGGTGTTTATTCCTGTCTATATAGCTTGCGGGGTAAGTATCTTTGAGACACATAACTACGTTCACTTCGTACTGTAGCCACATACAACGATTTTGTAAGAATGTCAGTCAGGGCATTGTCCTACTACCTTGCTTAGTCAGGAAATATTCATGGCTTATGTAACACACATACTAGCCCGTGTATAAATAAGACACAAAGCTACATGGGGTTTGTTACAGTTCAATCCACAAAATAGCATTTAGCATTTATATGTAAGCTGGATATATTGGGAATAAATCTTGTTGGTGTGCCTTCAACGCAATTGGTAGGGGTGGTGATAATTAATGATATAAACGATATGCGACTAAATTTGAAGCCAATGTGACTGAAGCACCCATTTTTCCTGACCACCCGCGTCCTTTTTGAGATGATTTTAATCATAATAATTCGACCCTGTCTGTTAGAACCGCCATGGAAACAGTAAAGCATTGGTCTGTCCTTACAGGTCTGAGGAGAGAAAAGATTGGTGTTCGTGGTTGATTGCTTGCTTAGGAAAAACTATTTTGAGGTTTCTAGCACATGTTTGACCGTATATATAAACTATATTTCAGACTTACACTATGCCAGAGTATCTTACTAAACGTTTTGGAGGAGAACGTTTACGTGTTTACTTCGCCTTATTGTCACTTATTCTGACCATACTAACTAAATGCTCCGTGAGTACCAGAAACCATGTACAGTTTGATCATTTTTGACGCGTCAGCCATATATTAATGGCCAACCTGCACACCATATGAGCAAATGTTGTAGACACATTTGCTCTTACCGTTTTAAAAGGAACTTCTTCAAACTTTCAGAGATGACTAATCTCTGTACGAAGTTGTTCATGAAGGAAGGAATTTGCATGCGCTCAAATTATTATTGTCAGAATTTTGCCCTATGTTATTTCATTCACTATACTTGTATACATGTGCACATTTCTTGTGTATGCAACTTCTTCGGTTAGAGCCAAATTTCCTTCAAACTTTCACAGATTAACAGCCTGAACAATCAAGTAGATATGCATGATGAACAGAATTAGTACTGTATTGATTTTGGCCAAAAGTGGCCTTGCATTTGTTCTTATATTCACTGCATGGTACACATGTATAGTGAAACGTTCTTAAGGACGCCACTCCTCACAGTTTTTGCTTTTTCATTGAGGAGCAGTAATGAAGAAGTAGATGTGCATGAAGGAAGAACTTAAATGCAATGATTTTGCCACGCGGGGTTATAATAGTCTGTAGAATGACGTCATCTCACTGGCTTAGAAAGAAAAGGCCGGAAGTGCTACTTACGACCCGATTCGACTCATGCATATTGGAAATCTGCATCACGAGGCGCTTCTTACGAGCCTATTTTCATGACAATCGGAACAGGTCATGTTGACCAAACCGAAGTTTAAAAAACTTGTTTTTCCATACGTAAAAAGTAGTTTTCAGACAGTTTTTTCTTGTTTTCTCAAAATATAGATTTTGTGCTTACGACCATCTCATTCTAAGCCAGCGATCTCTTTCTGAACATGTCAAACTATACTCATTACAGGGCGATTTGTTCACCGGTGCATTGTTTATTCAACAGTCACTGAAATGGAACCTGTATGTGTGTATCTTCATACTTGTCTCAATTACCGGTGTACTGACAATATCAGGTGAGTGGTTGTTCCCTATATTGAGTGAAATAATTGCTAGACTATCTTCATAATGTTACGTTTGATTCGCGGCTTTTGAATGTGACTTAAATCCCTCCGAGAAGAGATACGGATAACCTCAGGGTATCCTTCAAGAAATAGGATTCTTCCTTATATCAGTATTGAAACATTTTGGAATTTCTCTTGTGCGTTTATGCGTTTGTGCGTTTGAGCTATATACATTAAAACGATCGACGTGGCATGTACTATAGGGTTGGGTCTACGTGTCAATTAGTTCAGGCCTAACCATGCTACCGAACTAACCACGTATTGTTTAAATACCTTGGCTATTTTAAAGTAAGTTGTTAATGCAAGTGTGTTATATTTCTAAAGGTGGTCTCACTGCTGTGATCTACACTGACACCATGCAAGCGTTCCTGATGGTTGGTGGTGGTCTCACTTTAATGGGAATGAGTAAGTCGTAACATTTCAATTCATCTTCATCACAATGCAATGCATTCATCCCTTGTCACGGGATTCGTTCGATCTTTGAAGTAATATTTCAATACCTAGGATTTTTTGTCTAAAAGATACAATATCCGTTCTTTTATGATAGAGACAAATGTTATACTCTACCTATTTTATAAAAAGGTAAACTCCAGCATAAAAGTATTATTAATATGTCAATTGTGATTGCATCACCAGATGGCCCACTACTTATTCCATATAAGGCTGTATGCATCGCCCTACATAGCTTTAAGTAAGTTACGTTAGCAACAAACCCGTCAAGTTTGTATATTTCGGAACGTACAACTCTGCCAACTGTACGGAATACTGCCAATGGGACTCCGTGCGAGTCGCAACATGCGTTTTGACTTTAGTAATAATTTTAGGTTTTGCAAAGATTGGCGGCTTTGACGGACTTGTACGGAAATATCCGAATGCTACAACGAAGGTTGATTACCGAATGCCTAACTCAACGTGTCACGAAACGGACCCTAATGCATTCACTATGTTACGACCGGTGGATGATGACTACATGCCATGGTTAGGGTTTTTACTGAGACAAACTCCTGGATCAATTTGGTATTGGTGTGCTGATCAGGTAATTTGGTAAAAGATTCTATATATTTATTATATATAATTCGCTGGCTTTGAATGAGAATGTTGCACAGTTCCGATTTTCTCATACGAAGCACCTTGTGATACAGGTTTCATATATGTATGAGTCTTATAAGGTCGTAAGTAGCAATTACGACCTCCTCATTCTAAGCCAGCGAAGTATTTAAAAGTGTAATTGTACAATGTACATTTATTGTCAGACCATCGTAGTTTCTGAAGAGAGATGTATTTGTTCATAGGTTATAGATTTTATATATGCAAATGAGATAGACATTTAGTTTGAACATGCGCAACTTGTTTCATATCTTATAACCTTAGTGCTCTAATTATGTGCGAGTGTGTGCTTTATTTGTGACTCAGATAAAGTCCCATGTGTAAGAGTAAATCGCTGAAGTATCTATGGACATTGTATCATGCAAAATTATCAGTCGATGTCAATAACGAGTACTTTTGAAAAAAACATATTTTCATTAGCTGATCCTTAATAAAGCATGTTTTCATTGGCTGAAACTTAGTAAAACATGTTTTCATTGACTGATCATTTGTAAAACATGTTTTCATTGGCAGAGAATTTGTAAAACATATTTTCATTGACTGATCCTTTGTTAAGTATGTTTTCATTTACTGATCCATTGCAAAACAAGTTGTTATTGACTGAACCTTTGTAAAACATATTTTCATTGGCTGATCCAATGTAAAACACGTTTTCGTTTGCTTATCCTTTGTAAAACATGTTTTCATTGGCTGATTCAATGTAAAACACGTTTTCATTTGCTTATCCTTTTGTAAAACATGTTTTCATTGACTGATTCAATGTAAAACAAGTTTTCGTTGGTTGATTTTTTGTAAAACATGTTTTTATTGGCCGCTAATCTTACTGTTTGATTACATCATACCATACACACATATTATAAGTAGTGACAGCAGTTTTACAACAGTCCAGTGGTAAGAACTACTGACTGCTGATCCGAAGGTTGTGGGTTCGATCCCTCCTCCATCCGGATTAAAACAAAAATGCCTTTCAGTGTTTCCCACCTAACATCTTCCCGGGGCCTCGCCGATATGGATTTCCGGTAGCGAGGATAAATAAAATAATATAAATCGAAAATTACCGTATTATAATTAATCAGTAACTAAACTGCAACTTGATTCTCACAAAATAGAACAACATTTTATATAGAGCTGTATGTATGTGTATGTCGTTGTAGGTAATTGTACAGAGGCTACTAGCTGCTAAGAGTTTATCACATGCACAAGGAGCGACATTGATGGCTGGATTTATTAAAATCTTACCACTGTTTATGATGGTCATGCCTGGGATGATCAGCCGGATTCTCTATGCAGGTAGTATACATGTATAAACATATAATAAAACACAGGTACATATCTACATAATATTATGCATTATGTCTTGAATAACCCAATGTCCTAGCCACAATCTAGCAGAGAGTATATGAAAACGTGCTGGCCTCGACACATGTTCCTCTAGAAAGCTTGTACTGTGTCTATTAATTCCCATGACACATTATTGTTCAACACCGGTACATCTATTCACATACATGACACGAAGCCAATTATACTGTCAACAATAGAGAAAACAACGATTACTTCAGACCGTTAGGATATAACATATAGCTTCGACTAAAACACATCCTACCTTCATATACATGTTGTATAATGTATATGCACACTTGTAGTGTAGAAAGATTATAACAAAGTGGACAGACTCCTCATAAATATCTGAGTAGTACGAAATGAACTAAAATGAACACAAGAAAAGGAAAGTTACAAGGACAACTACAAACTGTTAAAGAGAGTAAAATTAAACTGAACAACTAGAAAAACACAACGGTCGAAAGCCGGCCACCAAGATCAGCCAAACTCTACACTTGTGTGTCATGATTGTAAAAATACTAGTATTTATTTCTTGATTTAGACGAAGTTGCATGTGTGGACCCAGAGATATGTAACTATGTTTGCCAAAGTGAGACCGGATGTAGCAGCATAGCCTATCCACGCCTTGTGCTTGGAGTAATGCCTGAAGGTAACATGATTATGTATAAATAATATAACAAAACATTGCATGAATCATAAGTTCTAACCTAATGTAATATGTAACAATGCGATTACATACAATTGTTCATGTATTATGAATAAAAGAATGTTAAAGTTATAAAATACTATCGAATTGGTGATAGTATTTATTTCAAAACTATCTACTATTACGTGAAGTTACAGCAATATACCAGACCAAAATGATGTACAGTGTAGAACCTTCTGTAATTGTAATGGCGACCGTGGTAAACTTTAACTGCAATTATTATTTGGTATAATTGTTTGTCGGGATTTGATTTTGTGGTTAAGGTCATTCTGGAAATCTACAAATTTTAACCTTTCATGAATATTAATGCTTCAACAGTATTGTGTTTTAGTATTATCAATTGAATGGTATACATGTAACGATGTAGTTCAATATTACTCTGTACATTAGTCCGTGTTCGTATCCTATTGGTTGATTATGTGATCAATGATTTTAACTTAAATTGGCCGAGTATCTGGTGTTGGTTGTCATAATTATGACAAACCCAATAGCATACGTTCACGAAATCAACAGACTATGGTCCAAAACAGGAAGAGGACCAGTTATTGCCGTTATATGTGATTTCAATGCGTGTTCCTATTACCATGACAGGATTGCGCGGACTAATGATGGCAGTAATGATTGCTGCTCTAATGAGTGACCTTGACTCCATCTTCAACAGCGCTAGCACCTTGTTCACTGTTGATATATACACCAAGATCAGAAAGAAGTGTTCACAGAAAGAACAAATGGTTGTGGGAAGGTATTCTTCTCCTTGGATAGACTAGTTAATTATAAACAAAAATATAAACACTTTTGCTATTAGTATACGTTGCATAGATTTGGGTGTGAATCAAAAAGAGATAAAATATTACAAATAATGTACATTACAAAATAGGTGGGTGCGGAAGAAAATAGAAAAATATTGTTATTTATGCCAAATGCGGTTGGTTGGCCAGTCGGTACATTTATTCCAATTGTCTCTTTCAAGTTTTAATACTTCGTCTCTAATCATTCATAATTACCTCCCTTAATGTTTAATTACGCACGAAGATTTATTAAAGTCCACAGTTTGTTATTCATTGTGGGGCGAGTATATTTTGCTTGCTTGAAATATGCTTTTGGGGGATATGGACGGTTCGTTCTATGTCTGACTCTTGTGTGGATGGCTAAGCGCTGTCGTCGTTACTGTAAGGCTTTGGATTGTCTGTGCGCTACAATATTGTATGCATTTTTAACAAACAGTGAAATGGTCTTTTATGACTTTCGTGTTCTGCAGTTTCTGTTGAGTGTTTCCTTTGCTGAATTATTTTCCTTTTACAGGTTGTTTATACTAGTCATGGTTGGTGTTTCTATAGCTTGGATGCCAGTATTAAAGGAGACTCAGGGAGGTCAGGTGTTCATTTTCTTACAAGAAGTTACAAACTACCTTGCACCACCTTTCGCAGCTGTGTTCTTGTTGGCCGTGCTCGTACCGATGGTAAATGAACAAGTACGTATTTACCGTGTTTTGGAGTTTTTATAAATCTAAAATGTCTATGTTTACTAGTATAAACACTATTAAGTTCAATTTCGTTTTACTCATTTTCTGCCGTCTGACATCCCTGTTTAATTAAATTTAGTTTGTCCTCGGTCAATTACGTGCAAGAAAGTATTGAAGTTGAAAAAGTTGTATTCTGTTAGTAATATATCAAAACAGTTTGCTTCACGAGGTACCAGTTTACTATTAGTTTTCCTCGCCTACCGGTATTCACAATGTAGACTTATATTTTCTCAGAATGTGTCTCACCAATGTGGCGTTCAGATAACAACGCTATCCTTCCTAAATAATGAATCATTGAGAAAAGTTTTTTTGTTCATATATATCCTTAGACAGACAGGCAGGTGGCGGTATGAGAGTATTCCTTAAAACAAATTGCACCATGTGCTCATTGGCCTAGTTTAAATATACCGGTATATTCGTACACCCACCTTTAAAGCCAAGGACATTTTGTTTTCAGGGAGCATTTTGGGCTTTAATGCTGGCATTTCTGACTGGTATTATTCGTATGATATTGGCATTTGTGTACTATAATAGTGGTGGGTGTGGCAAGGAAGATAACAGACCGGCGATATTGAAGAATTTTCATTACATGTACTTTTCGTTGTTTATAACTTTGCTGACAGCTGTGACAGCGATTGTTATAAGCTACTTTACTGGAAAACCACATCCAAGACTGGTAAGTAGAAATCTGTTTTACAGCGCTTGATTAGATAAATGGCGATCTTATTTTTAAACTGGTTAGTCGCAAATGCTGAACTATATCCTCCATGGTTTTCAAAGCGGAATATATTTAAAACATGTGTATGGACACACTTTAATCAGCCACTAGCATTCGGTAGCTAAAGGGCAGGCCAATAATCAGTAATGGGGATTTTGACCTATTTACATTAAAATCGAGGGATGAACTATTTATATTGATGGTGGCCAACATACCTATGAAGTTTGAAGATCCTAGGCCCAATCGTTATTGGGATATATTGATAAGAAACCATTTGTTTAAAGGACACAGCGATTCTTGACCTTATAATTTTTAGGACACTTCTACTGTAGCTCGCCAACCAACCTCCATTAATTATTGAACTGAAAACATTTATATATAATGCCGTTGCATATTGTACACGTATTTAGCTTGCAAGAACAACTTTCTGGACCCGAAAATCTCCACCGTATGTAGAAGAGAAAGATGATAGTGACGACAAAATGAATGGATTCTCCGACACCAGTAAAGATAATAAAAATGTGGAGGTTTTCACAGTGGAGGAAAGGAAAGTCTTCAGGGATCCAAACATGGATAATTGGACTGATCAAGGTAAGGTTGGGACACCTGGGTGAGGAGTCCGTGGCTGTTAAATTGGTCATGTGTGAAGCTACAGGGTTATGTATGACGTATAGTGTTGCTTTAACTTATCCATTTATTGGGCCATGTTAACACTGTGGCTGTTTGGTATTAATTTTTCTTATATCAGTTTTGTGTTGGTTATTGTGGCATGCATTTGTGGTCTGTGGTTTTTCTTTTTTGTGTGTTCCTCTTTGTTCTTTGCTGTTTCCGTTGGCCAATGATACTGACTTACCTGTCCGATTTTATATCATCGTTATGCATTTAGAGTGGAATTAAATGTGGCGTTTAGAACTGCTGAACATTTTTATCTGTTTCTAAAGTGGGCAATAACGTTTGCTCAAACGTCTGAATACAGCAATTAGGGTTGAGCATTAAAATTGCTATATAATCGTAAATGTACATAGTGATACTTCAGACCAACATCATTAGGAAGCAATGTATAAGCATTTGCATTCAGCTGTCTGGTATTTAGTTTGTCGCTACGAGTAATCACACACATGCACCATGGTCATACAGCTAATGTTGTTGATTCAGGAGAGAAATATATTTCGTTAAATATGTGTGCATTGTACATTAATTGCAAATCAAGACTTATGGTTCGGTGTGTGTCTCTAGCTTGGGTGGCTAGACACTGCTGCAGTTTCTGTATGGCCTCTAGATGTCTATGCATATACAGTATGTATTATACAATGATGTATCGTTTTGAATCAGTTTAATACTAAAACACTGATCTAACCTACATGAGAAACAGTAATAAGTGATATCTTAAATAATATATCTTTGATAATTATGTTCGTACAGATAAGACGTCCTGTGGGGAGAAAGCGATGAACTACGTATGTGGAATTACCACCGAAGTGGATGAAGAAAAAGAACGCGAACTCAGAGTACATATGGAGAAAGTGTCAACTCTCAAACAACACAAATATGCCAAGATTGGATTGAACATTGGGCTAGGCATCATTCTTTCAATAGGCACATTTTTATACATATTCTGGTCGTTTTGGAAATATGAGCCTGAATAATTTTTTGATCAGCAAGTGAAACATGGAGTTATATCCCACACTGTGATGAAATTCCTTTCGTGAAATGAATGTGACGTGTTGGAAATGGATTGGCTATTGTCTGTAACGATTGCACTATTCCTACCCTATCCGGTACGTTTATAGTTTATATATGCAGCGGTATGTTTATCAAATTAGGACTTTGTGTAGCGTTTAAGTGTTTTTTTTCTTTTTCTTGTGTCCAATCGTCCCTATCCATTTACTTATTTTTTCTTTTTAGCTCCACTATTCGTAGAATAAGGGGAGCTATTGCAGTCACCCGAGCGTCGGCGTAACACTTTTGTTAAAGTTTAGGTACAGGTTTTTTAACCTCTAATATCTTCATAGTGCATTGACATATTGCTTTGATACTTTGCATACTTGTTCACCATCATGACCCCAACCCATATACAGGGGTAGGTAACTCTATTAAGCATTTTGGTGAAATTATGCCCCCTTTTTTCAACTTAGTGCAAATGTTAAAGTTTAGGTACAGGTTTTTTCATCTCTAATATCTTCATAGTGCATTCACATATTGCTTTGATACTTTGCATACTTGTTCACCATCATGACCCCAACCAATACACAGGGGTAGGTAACTCTAACAAGCATTTTGTTGAAATTATGCCCCCTGTTGGACTTGGAAATGCAAATGTTAAAGTTTAGGTACAGGTTTTTTAACCTCTTATATTTTCAAAGTGCATTGTCATATTGCTTTGATACTTTGCATAATTGTTCACCATCTATCAAGCATTTTGTTGAAATAATGCCCTCTTTTTTCAACTTAGTGCAAGTGTTAAAGTTTAGGTACAGGTTTTTTCGCCTCTTATATTTTCAAAGTGCATTCACATATTGCTATGCATACTTGTTCTCTATCATGACTCAAACCCCTACACAGGGGTGGGTAACTCTATCAAGCATTTTGGTGAAATTATGCCCCCTTTTTCAACTTAGTGCAAATGTTAAAGTTTAGGTACAGGTCTTTTCACCTCTAATATTTTCAAAGTGCATTCACAAAATGCTATGCATACTTGTTCTCCATCATGACCCCAACCCCTACACAGGGGTACGTAACTCTATCAAGCATTTTGTTGAAATTATGCCCCCTTTTGGACTTGGAAATACAAATGTTAAAGTTTAGGTACTGGTTTTTTAACCTCTTATATCTTCAAAGTGCATGTCATATTGCTTTGATACTTTGTTCACCATCATGACCCCAACCCCTACACAGTTGAAATTATGCCCCCTTTTGGACTAAGAAATGCTTATTTGTTTACCTTCATGACCAAGAGGACCTACACATGAGTAGGTAACGGTCCTGCATAATTTGTCCAAATTATCCCCCTTTTTCGACTTAGAAGCCCCAACCTATACACAGCAGAGGATAATGCTGCTGTTATGAAGCATTTTGTTTTGAATATATAATAATTGTACTATCCTAGCATGGCGCTGCGAATCGTGGAGCGCGCTGTTCGTGGACAGCTCTTGTTGTTGACAACCATCAGAAATCATTTGTGCGACTGCAGGTTTTAGCGTTCACAGCGATTCCTTAAAACCCATTTTAACATTTTTTACTTCGACAGCTGAAACTAGGGCCTCAAGTCAGCCTTTTGACAGCTGAAACTTAGATGTTCGCCTTTTTTATACCCCCGCACAACGAGTTGTAAGGGGGGTATACTGGATTCAGCTTGTCCGTAGACGCATTCTTGTGGACGTAACTTCTCCTACAGTTTTGGCAGGATTTCGCTCAAACTTTCACATGAAAAACCTCAACATATAGATGTGCATGAAGAAAGGAATTTGCGCTGCGATGAATTTTGGCAGAATTATGGCCCTTTGCCGGCGGGGGTTTATTAGTCTGCCGAATGGCGACAGCTCTAGTTACAGCTAAAACTTGGACGTTTAGTTTTTTTGACAGCAGAGCTTCCGATTTTTCATTATCTTTTTGCCAATATTTTAATCGTTGTTAAACTTACCAAGTTATGTTTGGTAGTCAATAACTCTTGCAAGTGATATTTTATAAGGATAATTTCATGAGTACACATTGCATTGCTCGTGTTATACGTGTGCATACATGTAAGTGGAAACTGAAAAGACATCAAAATGCATACACCTATATTATATTTATACATGTACGTGTACTATGATAGCATACATTTCTTAGCATCATTTGCACATAGCGATTTTCTCTTCTATAAGTACATGGACGAGACATGTATTACCGGTATGCTTTAAACAGGTTCAAACAATTGGTAGTTCACAATCAACAGTTAAAAACATTTAAACAAAAACCAACAAAGGAATGGTTTTCAAAAACGTTTTATTATTTCATTTAAGATAACAAAATGGTTTTGATAAAGATGCATGCACATCCATCATTCAGGTTTATAATATAATTATATGTTCATACATGCATATCTTTATCATAGAAGTATTGCCTAACATACATCAATAAAATAATACTTTTATACAAAATATATATCACAGATAGTAATAATGATGCACATTTCAAAAACACATGGACATTATTCACAACCATATTAAGACTGAAACTGAAAAATTACCAGTTTGCAAAATTTAATTTTACTAGCATTTTGCCCCATTTTGTCTAAAGAATGTAATTTTGACTGTGTACGGTACACGTATGCTAACTTATAATTAATAAAACAAAATTAACATTTTTTACAAGATTTATAACAAGACGGGAGCAAAAAGAAAACTTCACATTGTGTCCAAGTCTGATTCTCAGTCTTAAAATATTCGTTAATAAGGGCCCAGTTGTTAGGGAAAGGGCCTCAGACAGGTTCATACTTTAATTAGCTTGTCACAAGCGAGGACACACTTGAAACAAGAAAATACACGAAGCAGGATATTTCCTAAAACGTATTCTGGTAGTAGCAAAAGTAGGAAACAAGGTATGTGTAAACTTTGGATAAAGTCTAGTTTCACGAACAAATCTTGAAAACAGTTCACATTAGATGCAAAATAAATTAGTCTGTTATTTTCTTTATGCACATATAAAGGTCATAGTTCTTTGAAAGTAATACAACCTTAACACAAGATGTACATAGTTTCTTTTATGTCTAACGAATGACCCTTATATAATTGAGTACCCAGGCATGCTCAGATAATTTACACAGCCTTCTTCAAGACCTACAGGTTTATAAAGTTCATTACACAGGAAATTTGTATTGTGTTCAGCATTGGCCATTCAGCACATTAAATATATTTGAACAAATGTATATCTATGACTCAACATCTGGTGTCTGTGGTGGGGGCTTGTAGAAAGGATCTTTAGGGGTCATTATATCATTGATTTTCTGCAGAAGTTCGTGGTTTGATCGTACTTTATTTTTCTGAAATGAAAGGAACATGTGACAGTGTTATTTCATAAATAAGTTGCCTAATTTCAATGCAAATTAGTATGTCATTTTGTCAATCAAACTTTTAAAAGAAAAACAGTATAAAGATGATGTACACCCAATAACTAGTCGTCCCTTTGGCGCAACAAGGTTGTATCTCTCTATACACTATATAGTGAGATACAACCTTGTTGCGCCAAAGGGACGTAGTGTCTTATACTGAAGGTATTAATACAACCTCAAGTCTCCACAGTGACCATATAGGTTAAAGAGATCAGCAGAAAGAGTTGGTGGCAGAGTAGTCGTGAGGGTATCGCTCTCAACATTTGATCGATCTTGGTTGGGGAACTTGCTTTTCAGTGTTTCCCACACAACTAGAGATGAACTAGTTGGTACCCAAGAGGTAGACTCGCGTGTATTGGTGCTCTACACTGGTATAGGATATGATATAGGACCAAGGAGTGTATTTGGTAGTGCACCTGGATTGCTTGTATCAGACAAACTTTCTGTCTCTTCCATCGAAGGCTGAGGTCATTGGGCAATTAGGCAGGGACGAAACCGGATGGCCATGCACAACGACTGTCTCAGTCAAACTCAAAAAAGTAGAATGAGCAACTTACCCCAACAAGTAATCTCATCAGACCTGTACCATTACTTTTACTGTCAAGACCAATGGTAGTCTGGTACTGCATAGCTTTTAACAAGGCTGATAGACCGTTATCTCCAATCAGGTTCCCTGTTAAACAATACAAACAGGAAAATAAAGACAAAAGGAAATATTAATCTATGAACCTACAGAAACAAAAATTTCATGCCATGGAGAAGACCGTTGTAAGTTTGATAAAATTAAATTTCGGAAACACAACCTCTACTACGAATGTATTGTTTATTGCCAAAACTGTTATACATTTATTTAACTAATTACAAATAGACATTATGATCTTGCTAATGTAAGCAATGATGATGGTGTTAATAATTCATACAAGATGTTTCAAAAGCAGTGACATTGTCATAAACTGTCAGAAAACATTGGCATTCTTTGTCATATGCAACAGCTGAAATTTGAAACCATTTCAGAAATTAACAGCAAGGCAATAGTATTTAAATATATCTAGAAATATATAAAAAAGACTTACTTGAAAGGTTAACATTTATAAGGACTCTATTTCCAGTGACCCACAGTTGACCATCTATGAAGTCGGCACCTTCTAACAATGGATTTATAAATTCTGGACTATCAGAAGTCTGAAATACAGAAAATTATTAGGTTATTTAACATGTGCTTACGTCAGGGGTTCTACTGAGGCATAATGCCTAAGCCTGAAAATAAGACGCAAGTCTGTTTTGGTGCCATCCCTACACAAAAACTAGATTTCAAACATTGTTCTATTGTCAAAATTCAGCATAGTAAATTTCAAATGGCAGTAACTCAGACAACACTTGGTATTTTTCATAAAATAACTTTTATTTTCTACAAAAAAGTTAATTCCTTCTGTTGCAGCAATCATTCCTAGATAGTAGGACACCTGAAACGTGTACATCAACGTTTACTCCGACCTTTGCTATGTAATATCAATATTAATTTGAGCAATTTTTTAGCAGTAATTCAAAGAATGCTCTTGCAGATACACCTTGTATAGGCTGCTCTTGCACACATACATTATAAAGAATGCTCTCGCAGACAACACTTTATAAAGAATGCTCTTTCAGTCATACATTATACAGAATGTTCTTGCTGGCATATATTGTAACAGCTGCACTTGGAGGCACCCACTGTAAAGATGACTCTTGCTGGCATATATTGTAAAGGCTGCTCTTATTGAAGTGTACTTTTGCAGGCAAATTGTAGAAAGGAGACAGAACTTTTATTTCCATGAAAAAAACAGGAATAAAACAAAACAACGTCTTCACGCACCTCATGCTCAGCAGTAGGAGGTTTAGCATTTCCTTTACCACCCTTACCACCTTTGCCTCCTTTCTTGGCATCTGCAGCCAATGATGCTAAAATATAGAATAGAAGCTCATTAACAATGTGTAAAAACACATCCCTGAAACCACTTGATATCACTTTGAATCAAACAATCTGAAATTTTATACCAAATGGTTGACATAATATAGGTCACAGTTTGTTTAATGTTGTTTTCATGAAGGACTAGTTCAGTAGCCTAAGGGATCTAAGCCTGGCATAGGGACTGTGGGTACTTATTCATGAAGAAAATGTTTAATAAAATCTCACTGATTTAGTGTTTGTTCTACCTTTTCAATAATCTACACCCTTTGCATTGGTAAAAATATTCTACTTGTGCATGCGATAAAGAAACATTTATTTTTGAATAAAAGTGTCCTTCATAGATAACAAAATGAAAATCGAGCCCACTGAATAGTCTAAAAAGTAGAGCAAACACTAAGTTCAATTTCTAACATAATGAGAGGCTAAACAAAGATGTCAGTTTGGTACAATGTACTATTTAAACAGCTACCTTGATATTACATGAGTGGAAAAACATCTCAGGGAAACAAAATAATTCACGGACATTTTGCCATTATTTGTTTAAATTAAATATGTTTAACTATGCGAGAATTAAAGTTATTTATTTCCATTATATTATTTATGAATTAGAAAATCCATGAAATCATTCCATGTAATACTATAGTATATATTGATCATCACTGATAACACTGTACATTCGAATATATAAAATTAAGCAGATTATAGATAATATAAATTGAAAGCAGAATTCATATAAAATGATAGAGTTGTAACAAATATTTTGCAAGAATATAAACATTGATTAAAATACATGAAAGCGTGACACATGTATTCATAGTCTATCATCAACATGTGTAATATATTATAATATAACTGTTCAGTAAAATCTGTCACCATAGCAACTAATAATTACAATGATTAATTTTTAAAACCATTTACCAACAGATAAACAAATAAGAAACAAGTGACATTATGATGATTAACATTATGGTCTCCATAAAGGTTATCCTTATGCCTGGGATTCAAACCGAGACCATTGAGCTGGGTGGTCAAATGCTCCCACAAGAAAGCCAGCTCTCAGGGGTTTGCCATTCAGCTGGGTGGTCAAATACTCCCACAAGAAAGCCAGCTCTCAGGTATTTGCCATCCAGCTGGGTGGTCAAATGCTCCCACAAGAAAGCCAGCTCTCAGGGGTTTGCCATTTAGCTGGGTGGTCAAATGCTCCCTCAAGAAAGCCAGCTCTCAGGGGTTTGCCATTCAGCTGGGTGGTCAAATGCTCCCACAAGAAAGCCAGCTCTCAGGTATTTGCCATCCAGCTGGGTGGTCAAATGCTCCCACAAGAAAGCCAGCTCTCAGGTATTTGCCATCCAGCTGGGTGGTCAAATGCTCCCACAAGAAAGCCAGCTCTCAGGGGTTTGCCATTCAGCTGGGTGGTCAAATGCTCCCACAAGAAAGCCAGCTGTAAGGGGCTTATACACTTTCGTGTTAAACGACCAACATTGACCAACATTGTTACACTTGTGACACACATGAGATATATTTCATCACAAAGTGCAGATTTCAAACATATTGGTTGATACATGGGGGTCATCAGGTAAGGCAGCAAGGATGGGATTCTGACATGTCATAAATAAATTATTCAAACGGGGTTGAGGTCATGTGACTTGACAGGATCCATAGCTTACGTCTATGGTTCAAACACATACTTCTCTATAATTGTTCAGTCAAACATACTTCAGTAGAGTATAGGCAAGGAGGATATATATAAGGCATAGATATATGATATTAATGAAGTGACTAGAAACATATACATGCATACAGTTAATTAAGTATATAGAAACATGCAGGTTAATTTTGGTATAAAACAAATCAAGCAAAACAGAAAGATTATAATGTAATATAAGCAAATGAGGCCAAAGTTTTTTTTATTTCAGGTTGATGGGATTTTTAAAAAAAATTATGTTGTGGAAGATGGAATGGAAATTAAATAAAATGGTCAAGGTGCTCTATTTGTTTATTTATTATCACCTTTTCTCAACAATTTTTCAGTTGTAAATAGAAGAAGATTCACCTAACCAGTAATCCTTGACTATATGCTAATTAGTATTAACTTAACCTTTCACAAGCAATCAGCCCATTCTCCGCATGTGGAAGAAAACTGACATTGTTGTCAAATTTTCATGGAAAGGTATGACCTACTAGCTGCCATGACTGAGAATCCAACCCGGTTCACTGGCTTACTTTACCAAATGCTCTACCCACCGGACAACGGCCGGACTCTCAATGGCTACCATTGTGAGAGCAACCTTTGGGACCCAAAGAGCCATGTGTTATTTTTCCATTTCCAACAGCCAAATTTTCAAAAATATCCCTGTGAACCTAAAATAAAAAGACTGTGGCCTAACAACACAATACAATTCACAGGGACTAGGAAATAACTTCAAACAGTATACTATGTAATATTTACATAAACTATACAGTTTGAAGTTAGACGTCTAAACCCTGTGAAACATTCTGAATACAAAGAAGTAAAAGATGAAATGATAGACGATGTGAATGTGAAGCATACCATGACCTACTGACCTCAAAATCAATAGAGGTCATCTACTGTTGATGACCAACCTCCACGTTGAGTTTTTAGATCCTAGGTCAGAGCGTTATTGAGTTATTGAACGGAAACCAATGAAATAGTCAGAAATGGTAAAGGTCACAGTGACCTTGACCTTTCATCTACTGACCCCAAAATCAATAGGGGTCATCTACTGTTAATGACCAACCTCCATGTAAAGTTTGAAGATCCTAGGTCAAAGCGTTCTTGAGTTATTGAACGGAAACCAATTAAATAGTCAGAAATGGTAAAGATCACAGTGACCTTGACCTTTGATCTACTGACCTCAAAATCAATAGGGATCATCTACCATTGATGACCAACCTCCATGTAAAGTTTAAAGATCCTAGGTCAAAGCGTTCTTGAGTTATTGAACGGAAACCATTTTATACAACCGACAAGACAGACCGACCGACAGACATGTGCAAAGCAATATACCCCCTCATCAAAGATGGGGGCATAATTATTGAAAATTTACATGAAATTTTATTATGTATTCTGTCAGATTACTACACATGCAGACACCACAACTATCTCTTGAAAGATGATAAAAATTTATACTACTTTATCAAGGGTGAAATTCATTTTTGTTACCCCATGAAATCTGGAGGTCCGGTCTGTCCCAGAAGCCAAAAGGCTATTACTGATTTAGTACTTATGAAAATCTGCTTAATTTCTATATTTTTAAGACCACAAAGTTGTATCATTTGTTTCCCGTACTTGCCAGATTTTAGGGGAAACCCTCTTGGATCAGCATGTGATTTGATGAAGTATAAGGAGAATAATCAAACTACTGTGAAACATTTATTAAACAGAACACACCATGATAGTATATATATCAATAAGACTAACTCTGTCATCAGAATATGCCTGGAGTTTTAGACATACAACATATGTTGGGCTTGCGAGTCTGGAAAGAATCGCACGAGTCCGGAAAGTTTCAGTCCGAGCATTAATCAATCAATTCTAACTTTAATCACAGCTTTATGCGAGTATTATGTGAATGACAGTAAAATTATCAATATAATAAACTATAATAAACTAAGCATGATGAGTAAAAAAAAGAAAGTAAAATAAAATTCTGCAATAAATATGTATACATGCAATACATGATAAATACTCTGCATAAAAACAGTACACGTTTACCGGCCCTGACAACTCACCTCCCGAACTTCGACCTCCGACATTTGAACCTGTACCTATAGATGATGAAAATGGGGAGATGATATTGGGCACACAATGTGTATTGGTAGACACAGCAAACTGTGAGTTATCTCTCTTAGTATACAAACAATGGATTTAAATCAACCAAATATTAGTAAAATTGCCAACTTGAAATATGAAATGGGAAATTCAAGGCAAAATTTAATTGACATATTATCGTCTCTTTAGAAACAAATAACTAAAAAATCCATACACGAAACTTTACCATCTGTATATAGATCGGAGGTCATAATTTTAATTATGAGTCATTCTTTGTGAATCTTTGCAATCAAAATTTTTGCTAGACAATAAATAAACTACACATCCATTTGATTTGATTATGTCTATTCAATACACAATACCTACCCGTATGAATACATCAAAATCTTCGTTAAATCATATATTACAGTAATACAAAAATAGGTACTAACACTAGTTATATATAACTTACAGTTCTTAACAATTATGAAGCAAACAATTAATGTCAAATCTTCATTTTAAACATATTGCAAGGTAGAAAGCCAATGAAACACTTTATACAAAATACTGACCAATGGGTGATAGCTAGTTTAATCAAAATTCTAGTTCTTATTTAATTTGCAGTATTTTAAATATGCACATTAAATTTATTTAATATGCTTATTATAATTTACCATCAAAATATGTCAACTGCAATAGATAGCAATATTTTGAAATAAATAAAGACCTTAAAGAACCCAAAGAGAGGATATTCTCATTGGTTAATGTCATGTTGTCATGGGAACAGATGTTTAATTAAAAAATATAAGTGATTCTTTTCTCATGAATCATGTTAAATAGGCCACTTTGGGTGTTAACAGTTTTACATCATCATTGTGATTGGCATTTTTAGGAGTCTGTGTGAGGATTAAAATAGTAACATTATAGTAGAAAACATTTGACCAGGCACACATAAATAATGTGTTTATCAACCATCCTATCAGACTCGTAATTTTTATTTTTTTTACCAGAGTTAAAACATTTTTACGGTACAATAAGGAAAACACATGAGGATTAAATATTGCCTGGTTAAATGTTTTTCTACAATATATTAGTTAAACTGGTGTCACTTTATATATGTTGTAGTTAAACAACGAAACATGCTCATTATAATTGGATCATAGCAGTATTCCAGTATAATTAGGAACATTTGGTAGTGTGTAACCTTTTTATTGTCATTATGTTTCCATCTATAGAGATAACTATGAACAAGAAGAGTCACATTGTCAGAAAACATGTTTCTATGAAATGAGTTTTTTCCCTAGGGTTTTAGCCTGATTTTCCTTGCCTTAATAGAAAGAGGAAACATTCATGCCAAGCATAACTGTCCAAATAGGGCTAATTATAGTAGCATAATATTTCTGTTTTCTAATAAACGAGCAAAAAGATTATATTAAGTCAGACAGGGAACTCCAGACCAAAAATATGACAGTGTAAATGACAGTAAGTATACATTCAAACAAAAGGTATAAGATGTGGCATTTTTTGTATAATGTATAATAATTACTATTTGTCTAATTCACATTCTAACTCAACCAAATTGTGTTTACTAAACACCTTTGTCCTTGACAGACAAACTTCTGGGTAGTGGTTTCCTCTAATTTGAAATGGATATGTGACCATATAAGGTCATGTGACCATATTAGGTCATGTGACCATATTACAATTTATACATTTAATATGTTCAAAGTTATCTCTATATAAAGAGGGGATGCAGTTGTTATTATTAGAAGGGCTCAGTCCAGCCTACCTGCCACGGCCATAACACCTATCCATGCTAAAATGGTGAAAATGTTTGGTTAAAATGTGATTTATTCTGCACATATGCTGTCAGTTCACGCAAGTAATTATACACGCAGGGTTGGGAGAAACAGTAACAACAAGACTATGACATTTTATGGCAAACAATGATGATAAAAGTTTAATGCAATCTGAAATATAAATATGCTTTAATGTGACCACAGCACTACACATTATGTGATTTTTGTGTGTGAAAAAATAAATAAACTTTGAAGACTCAAAAACTGGTTTAAATTTAGTACCAGTAAAGACACAGAGCAACAGTTGTTTGCTGTGGTTATAAATACCTATATTAAAAACATCATTAATATTTTTACAGAAGCCTTTTTCAGAATGCATGACAAATCATCATGACGTTTGCGTAATGTCAAAGTAGGGAGTGCAGCAACAAAATATTGCTTAAAATATACTGACACATATGGGGTTCACTTGTCTTTGGGACAAAATTCCCTGAAAATTCAATGTTTTCAAATGAGAACATGCAAATTGCTTATACATCAAGGGTCACTGGTAAATCATTAGGCTTTATCCATTCCCAATGGAACATTAGGAGTTTCTGAGTTAGGAATTTTTCCCCGACAGCATGATTGTATTTATACATGTTACACAATTGGCCATTTTAACTGGGCTGTTTCGTGGAGCAGGTTATAGTCTGGTATATTTGCATATATATACAGTATACAGCTAACTGATGTACACAAATAAAGAAAAACAAACAAAATGTATATAACTATACCATATAAATATATTTGGACACATACACATTGTTTGGTTTTCGACTCTGGAGAACATACACTTAGCCATATATATTAATAGACAAAGCGTCTAACTAAACATACAATGGTACATGCTATATATATAATATGTTCATTTCTACATGCATATATTATGGTGGGTGGGGTAATCTTATAACTATGCTAAAGGGAGGAAAAATATCCTGTCAAAAACAGATCAATTACAGCTCTGTTGATCAAAACAAAACAATCAATGATCATCTGGGAGCAAAATGAAAGAACATAAATTGTTGGACTGTCCAATCACAAATTGTTAAATGATTAACTAGCTACTTTAATCAGTACCAACAAACTTTCTTTTTTGAGCCATTTTCACCCATCAACAAAGTTCAATCCAATCCCTTAATTGATTCTGGACAGCCTCAATAAATCTTAACCTATCTCAAGACAGGCGTTAAAATGATACATTTGTTTGACCACAAAAATATTCCTTTCCACACACTTGTTATTGATTACATTACAAAAACCTGTAAATATCAAGAGAGGCAACTTCTAAACCAAGGGAGACAACTTTGATCATTAAACTCTTCAGACTGGAAGGATAAAACAACCCAAAACCATAGGAATTCAAACTCTAAATAAAACTCAAGGAACATGGCACCCATGGGTAATAATAGTATGTAAAATTCCAGGCAAAACATCACTCATCATAGATAATATTACATTAAATTCAAGGGGCATTCCTAATTAAAAAAATGTATTACATAAAATTCAAGGGGCATCTCTCATCCTAAAAAATATATTATTAAATTCAAGGGGCATCTCTCATCCTAAAAAATATATTATTAAATTCAAGGGGCATTCCTCATCCTAAAAAATATTTTATTAAATTCAAGGGGCATCACTCATCCTTAATAATATTACATTAAGTAAGTTCAAGGGGCATAACTCATCCTAAATATTATAGTAAATTAAAGGGACATCACTCATTTTTAATAAAATGATGTCAAATTCAAGGGCATCACTCATCCTAAAGACTTACATAAAGGGGCTTAACTTATCCTGAATAATATTACATTAAGTTTGAGGGGCATAATACTTATCCTAAATAAAATTACATTAAATTATAGGGTCATCACTCAATTTAAATAAATTATGTTAAATTCAAGGGACTTCACTCATGCTAAATGATATTACATTAAATTCAAAAAGCGTAACTCATCCTAAATAATATTACAATCAATTCAAGGGGCATAACTTATCCTAAATAATATTACATTAAATTCAAGGGGCATAACTTATACTAAATAATATTACATTAAATTCAAGGGACTTCACTCATGCTAAATAATATTACATTAAATTCAAGAAGCGTAACTCATCCTAAATAATATTACAATCAATTCAAGGGGCATAACTTATCCTAAATAATATTACATTAAATTCAAGGGGCATAACTTATACTAAATAATATTACATTAAATTCAAGGGGTATAACTCAAACTAAATAATATTACATCAAATCAAAGGGGCATAACTCATGCTAAATAATATTACAATCAATTCAAGGGGCATAACTTATCCTAAATAGTATTACATTAAATTCAAGGGGCATAACTCATACTAAATAATATTACAATCAATTCAAGGGACATAACTCATCCTTATAATATTATGTTCTATTCTAACAACTTCTCTACACAGAGAATCTACAGAAAAGGAACCACAAACTACTATATGTATATATATATCACCAGAGCCTAATCATTATTTCATAGTAGAACAGCAGAATTTCTAGTTAGTTTAATCTTCTGACCAATAATCTTTCCAATTAATTATTTAATCATTATTTAATTACTATACTACCTATAACCGAGATTTAATGTATTTTGAGTATGAAGGGAGGTAAGTGACATAGGAGTATATACATAGTTCACATCTCATCAACTACGGCTTTATTATACCTATTGACATTGCCCTCATCATAGCTAGAATGATAAGTTTATTTAATATTACTAATGTTATGGGTAAAAGTTTGCAATTATACAAAAAAACCTGAAATCCTCAAATAATGTACAATTTGTATAGGGAAAAGAAAGAAAAACAGGTTTTTTGCACTCTCAATTATATGTCAGTAATACATGATTAGTGTCTTATAAAACAAGCATTCACATCACCGCCAACATCAAGCAGTCATCAGCAAAATTTATATAGATTCAATATATATGTCATCATATACATAATTATTATATTAAAGCACTACAATTTGAAAGCAAAAGTAGACAAAACAGGAAATGATGATATGGCAGTGACCCTTGTGTGAATATTTTTTTTTATATGGAAGCATGCCTATGTTTTGCCTATTTAGGGCATTAAGGCCCCAACCATTGATGTGAGCCCATTTATTGGCCTATTTAGGGCACTTAAAGGCCCCTACCATTGAAGCAGGCCCATTTCTGGCCTATTTAGGGCATGTAACACCCCACCCATCGAAGTAGGCCCATTATTTGGCCTATTTAGGATATTAAAGCCCCAACCTGTTTAAACAATTTCTAGCTTCATATTAATCTTGCCTTGGAAAAATAGAAACTTTGTGGCACCTGAGATTAAGACACAACTCTATAGGGAGCTAAAAACAGGCCCACTTGAAAGACTGAATACAAAGTGACAATATAAGCTTTGAACAAAAAGCTCCAATATGACAATTACGTAATGATTGAGATCCCATGGAAGAACAACAGTTCACAAAATCTAACACCAAATTTTGGAAGCTAAGCCTGCAACAGAACTTCAAATGGGAAGGAAGATTTACAATATATTTAAAGATACATTGACTGGTGTACAGTTTAGGCCAATTTTTTTTATTTTTAGGTTTGCAGAAATTTTTCGAAAATTTTCTATCGTGAGCAGGGAAATATAAAATATCGAGAGGGCTGAAAGGGCCCTAGGTTACTCACCTTCCATTGTGTGAGTAACCTACCTGAGCCCTAAAATTGCCGCTTGTTATTTTTACATTCCTTTCCACAAAAAGCAAATTTTTCAAAAAGTTCTTGTAAACAAAAAACAAAGTTTGGCCTTACAAGCAAAATTATACAGCACATGCATTGTTAGGCCGTAGTAAAAAAGAACAATATTTTTCGTACCATATTTGGGCATGCTGGCGGAAATACTTACTATTGTGACCTCGATCATGGTGCCCCAGACTAGATGGGGTACCACTATGAGCGGGAACTTTTAAATGCTCTAAGAATATAAAAATAAACTCAAGTACAGCTTGTATTTCTATGTATACGAGTTTCATTCACTGTAAACGATCAAACCCCGTCCCCTAGTCATATAGGATACAAATATGCCAAAGAGCCAACAACAAAAATTAGATCATACTGTTGAATTATCAAGACTTTAAATAGCTATAAAATTTAATTACTCAGATTTATAAAAAATATCATTCTGAAAACTTATAGCCATTTCTTAGATTTATAAACAGTTAAATATCATCAGTCAATACAAGGGAACTTCATCGTTTTCAATATTTTTTGGAACTCATTTAAAAAATTGGCCTCAAACAATTAATTTAATCTTTTACAGGTGATACTAACTTGTTAATTAATGAAGCAAATACATTCTTAGAAATACAAATAGAAGAATACAAATAAACAAGAGATGTTCGTATGACAAGAATGCCCACTATTTGCCCACTACATTTAGATTTAATGTTAATTTGGCAACTTCCTTTGACCTCCAAAGCAATAGGCATAATGTACAGGTCAAGACCCAACCTTTGGGTGACAACAACCTTTGACCTCTAAAGCAATAGGCATAATGTACAGGTCAAGACCCAACCTTTGGGTGACAACAACCCTTGACCTCCAAAGCAATAGACTTCATGTGCAGGTTAAGACTAAACTTTTGACCAAGTTAGAGAAATGAAGACTTCAGTACATGTCCTCTAGTTAAAAACATACAGTTAAACAAATGACCAACAAACAGGCAAGCGCAAAGTAATATATCCCTATTTCTAACAGGAATACCATGAGTAATTTGAAATATTTACAAACTCCAGACAGAAGTCTTATTTTGATGTGTACTAAATTATGACCTGGTTTTGAAAGCCAGTTAAGGAGGTACGAGCTGCCTTGTGCGCATGCGCGAAATTTCAAAATCGTATTAGATAAGAACAAACATGAATTTTAGTTTCAATGATTGCATATGAATGTTGATTAATGAAAATAAACAAAATATTATCGCACAAATTAGATATTTTTAACTTTTTATTTTTGGCCTGTATGAAAAAGTGGGTGGGAACGGCAAAATTGTGAATAATATGGGTACACAATAAGTGCCTACAATTGTTCAAATGCATATGCTTATATATAATATGTAGTGCATGGTTTAGTTATAAGAGGTAGCCACACTTTGAAATATTTTTAAGAAAAATTTATTTCATTAAAATATGCAAATTAGGTTAATTTTATGCAAATTTATTCATAATTAGTGCTTTTTTATGCACAGCTTCCACAAAAGGCTGGTGACCCCTATTTTTTATTTGACTGAACTGGTGTTCTATTTGATACTTAACTTAGGGCCAATTCTAAATCATTTTCGATCGTTAGGTATTTTTTGACGTTCATGTAGTCGTTTGAAAATCACACTTTTTTGCAAGTGGGAGGGGTAACTATTTATCATGTTCAAATACTGAATTTGTTCACCAGGCAACTGGAATTATGACTAATGTCAATAGGAATGACCATTGAACACACAAAATATCATGCATTGCTTAAAAGTGGTTTCATACAGTAATAATCTTAAAAAGAACATAATGGTGCCATAAATGCAGGAAATAGATAAAATGATCAAGATACAATGGTAGGTCATTAGAAAGCCATGTATGTCGAAAACGAGCCTGGTGACATATCATTTTTATGATTTCAATGTTGTTCTAGAAGACTGTTCTGTCGTTTTAAGATGTTTCAAGGAAAATTCGATCGTTAGATCAAAGGTGCGCGTACCTCCTTAACCCTTAACTTTCTTTAAATAGGCAATTCTAAATTCTCTGATTTCAGCAAAACATGTAATTTACATCATAGTGTCAAATACTTGATGATTATATGGAAGGAATAAGCTCTTGAAACACACTCCATGCAAATTCTGTGTAAAAAACTGGCTTCGTTTGCCCTGCCCTGTCATTTCATGATACTTGAAACAAACTACACTGCCTATTTAGGTATCATTACACAATCACTGATTTAATAGTTTTGAACCCCAGACAAAAAGCAAAAGTTAATTAGTTGACAGTGCACATTATGGGGGTAATGTTAATTGTCCTGTCAGACAAAATTAACTGAATTATCTCCCATTTCACCAATTTAGTGTAGTCTTGCCAAATGGTGACACATTTAGTGTGGTCTTGCCACATGGATACACATTTAGAGTAGTCTTGCCATATGGTGAGACATTTAGTGTAGTCTTTCCATATGGTGACACATTTAATGTAGTCTCGCCATATGGTGACACATTAAGTGTAGTCTTGCCATTGTGGCTGTCTTGTCATACAGTGATTAATTTAGTGTAGTCTTGCCATATGGTGATAAATTGATACACTATACATGCTCTGTCTAACAAATCAAAGTGCTGTACTAGTTATATTAAATGAAACACTAAGTATTTTTTAATAGCTTCTATTAAAAAAAGTTCCAACATGTGTTCAATATAGGCCTGATGTATTGTTGCAATCAGACAAATAACACCATAGCAGATTACAAGCCTTCACTCAGTAAAGACTTAGTTGATACAGAAAATACTAGAATAGTTGAAGAATCTTTATAGACAACTACCACAAAAACACCTGTCTCCTACAAAGGGCCATAACTTTTACAAATATCATCCGACGTAAAATTCCTGACAATATGCACAATAATTAGGCTTCAATACAAAGCATTTAATACATGTGAAGTTTCATTGAAATCTAAATAATTGTTAAGGAGATTAAGTGCGGAAAAACTTTGTGACATATCTATCCAGACAGACAGATGTCCACCACAAAATCAATATGTCTCCCCACTGTATGTTAGAGACATAATACCATTCCATCAGGCATGCAGTGAATTTTCATTTTGTTTCAGAAATTTCTTCTAAAAAGGATAATACTATTTTTGTAACTCATCCAAACTTTCTGTCAAATATGGTATTATTTTGTTTAAGAAAATAGGACCATTTTGGTAAACATCTTATTTGATGTTTTATTTCTACAATAATGATTGCAATCCAGTGTAGAATTATTTACATAATTTGCACAATTTGGAACCTTTTTTTAACTACATCATACAAATAAAGAAATGAACTACAACTATTAACCTTTTCCTTTTGTATCTAAATAAAACAGTTCAACAAAAAATCATTACATCTCGGCATTCATAAACAAAATAGGAAGCTCGAAAATATTTGGTCCAATTAATCAAGAACATATTCCTAGAACTGAGAGAACCATCAGAGCCTAAGATATTTGAAGAATATAGATGAATACAACAAATGTATATAACTGGCCATAAAACCATGCTGAAAGTGAAAGGATTAAAGCGACAATTTATCTAGGAATGCTCAGAGAAATGCATCATTGCTAACAAAGTGCAAAGACTCCACAGTGCTCATGTTTGTTTATGCTAACCCTTTACCCCACACACCCCTAGCCTATATACCAAAATTGTATTGATTTGTTCTGAAAAGCTACATCCAGCTTTAAAAGAGTCTGCATTTTAAAATACATTGACATGTCAATACAGTCATGTATAGACGATGTGTTGATATACCATGCTAAGGGGTAAAGGGTTCAACATATTAACATCAATTTAACTCAGATTGGACGAATGAAACAGACATCAAAGAATGTTCACATATAAACATGTATATTTAAATACAAGGTGCAATATGCCAGATAGCCATAAAAGCCACATCATTCCACTTTACGTAAACAAGATCACGTAAATGTTCACAGCACAGTTATGCAGTACATAGCAATTAAATACTGGTACTTGTATTCACCTCTGCGTCCTTGAGTCTCCAATGTGACTGTTATAAAGTAAATTTTAATGGTAATTAAACAGTTAACAAATAGTGGGAAAGACAAAAACTAAAAAACTTTAAAATCGTGTGACCAAATCATGTGACCAAATCATGTGACCAACACTTCAAGAAAAGCAGACGGCACAGGAACTAAAACATATTGAAAGCAAAAAGGATACAAACAGGAGTAAGACACTAAGTTGCAGACACACTTTTTGTAGCATGTGATTTGAAAATATGGCAATATATATTCATTAAACAACCTATCCCATTATGATATTTTTTTCAAAATAACTGAAGCATAATTTGCCCTGTATATCGTATGTGCTTGATCAAAGTGTAATTTGTCCTGTATAATATAAGCGCTTTATAAATTTATAGGATTTTATGACACTTTTAATAAAAGAATAAGGACTTTATAATAAGGGCGAGTCAACCACTACCTTGGTTACTGCAAATAACTCCAATCTTAAATTCTATGACTCAGCAAATATTTTCAGCCAATCAGAAAGATTGTTGTTTACTTAGCAAATATTTTCAGCCAATCAGAAAGATTGTTGTTTACTCAGCCAATATTTTCAGCCAACCAGAAAGATTGTTGTTGATTCAGCAAATATTTTCAGCCAATCAGAAAGATTGTTGTTGGCTCAGCAAAGATTTCAGCCAATCAGAAAGCTTGTTGTTGACTCAGCAAATATTTTCAGCCTGTCAGAAAGATTGTGGTTCATTCAGTAAATATTTCAGCCAACCAGAAAGATTGTTGTTGAATCAGCAAATATTTCAGCCAATCAAAAAAGCTTATACATACTATACAACACTACAGTCATAGCATAAAAATAAAACGATTTTTGATATTTTAATTTAAGTTAAAACATTAGAATAATGGAACTTGAAAAATGTTTTTTTTACCCAAAAACTTCAAATATGCACATTATCAATTCACATGACAGTAGAGGTGAATACAGCAGTATTAGCATAATATTTCAAACAACAAAATGCAAACTTTATTTTCAAAATCTATCAAAATGTTAAAAAATTGCATCAATCTATGTCATACAAACAGCATGTCACACAATAATTAAGTCATACGCAGATTTTAAGAGGAACA
Organism: Spisula solida; assembly: GCA_947247005.1. Taxonomy (NCBI): domain Eukaryota; kingdom Metazoa; phylum Mollusca; class Bivalvia; order Venerida; family Mactridae; genus Spisula; species Spisula solida. The sequence goes on along the minus strand of OX365957.1, from coordinate 37,306,242 downwards.
ATGGCCAGTGTTAATATAATCTGAATACTGTTTCTGTACTTTAAATGTTACATTAACCTTTACAAGGAGCATAAACCATTAAATGGATAGTCTTTGAGGGAGTTAATTTGTTTCCCCCCAACATGAACAAAACGCTGGAAACAGTCAAAATAAAGTCCACAAAATAAAAACGAAATTATTATTCATTTTGTACCTAAAATACATCTGGTCTATGTATAGTATTGTATATACTTTGTGTAAGGGCTGCAGGCCTTTAGTACCATACATATTTGAATTGGAATAGGTTCACTCCATTGTAACCCATGAAAATTAGCTCTGAATGGTCATACCGAAGAATTTTAAGCATAATACCCCCCCCCCCTGCCAAATGCAAACAAAACAAGAATAATTGACACTGCCAATCATTGTTCCTTCTTGTCTAAATCAAAACACAAGCACAAACATATTTATGAAATTAAGAAATTAAAAACGCTTCAAAATCAAATCTATGAATTACTACGCCTATCATGTGTGTAAAGTGATTCTCAAAGAGTTGTTTCAACAGAGTATTTTAATACAGTAAATATATCTACCTTTCTTGGCTGCTGGTTTTTCTTCTTTGTCCTTCTTTCCTTTTGTTTTATCATGTTTATCATCTTTTTCATCCTTCTTTCCATCCTAATAATCAGGTAACAAGTTTAAAAGCTGCAGTTATGTGTGTGAAATCACATGTGGACAATCACATCATAAAATATCACAATCTCACTATAAAAATCAGATCCTAACATTGGCTCCATTCCTTCACGCTGTTAGAGATCTGACTACACTCTGTACTAGGTCATGTTCAATTGACCTCTCTGGCGCACAATGAAGTAGCATCAGCAGACTCTTTCACCGCACTTTCAGATTTGTGAAAGAAGCGATTTGATCTGATGACGTAAAGTTCACATCGACATGACCCCATACAAAGTGTCGTCAGATCCTATATCAGCGTAAAGTAGTGAAGCGTAATACAGGTCTGATTTAAATGAGATTGAAAATATCACAAATATCAATTGCTTCTTAGTCTTAATTTAATGATCATTTTCAGCAGATTCTCAGAGACAAACATTTATAAACTAAGAACAGATGCATGGTGATGGGGCATTCATGTTGTGCAAAAAAAATTTCAATGGTATAAATAACAAGGGTTTAATAATCATGCATGTTGCGGGTGCTTAAATTGTTGTCGACAGTACATGCAATTTTGGTATTTAATATGTCCATTTTTAAAACTGTAAGCAATGTTTAAACATTTAATGTCAAAGGATTGCTATGCGGAATGCCAAGAAAATTTCTGTGATTAGCCGTATCCAAATTTCTGACTCAAATTAATTAATTTATGTAACATGTCAGGCATACAAGCTTCATATTTTACTGAACACTGTCTGCATTTAACGTAGACTTCATTAAATTTCTTTACTATGATTGTCACTAATTGAAATGAAATATCTGAGAAACCAGGACAAGCCATGCACAAAGCCTGTTGTCAGACATTTATGAAACTGAAACCTAATTCAATCTAGCCAAATATTTCTAGGTAACACACATAAGCCGCATTAAACTCTGAAAATGCAATTAAAAGCCAATCAAGTCAGGAAGATGAATGTATTTACCAGGACTAACAGGTACTAAACAGGAAATGAACGTTCTTAATTCATTTAACAAGCTAATGGGAACAGGTCATGTTGACGAAACTGAAGTTAAAAAAGCTTGTTTTCCCATAAGTAGTTTTCAGACGTTTGTTTCTTGTTTTCTCAACATCGTTTTTGTGCTTACGACCTTCTCATTCTAAGCCAGCGATATATATATATATAGCATATCCGTGGAAAATGTACCCGGATACAGTTTACTATGTAATTTTAGTCTCTCGAGTCATTTACACTGGACACAGGACAGCATACCCTAGCAACGACAGGGTGCATCGCATTGAATATACATTGTACAGTAATGCAAGATCCAAAATACACGTTCATTAAATTTTCACATTTATGACAGTCACATTTTACATTACATGAAAACAATTTAGGAAACCACAGTCATATGTTATTTTACATTAGGAAAAGGGGAATTTTTCAAACACAAACAGTTTTATACACCCATTGGTCATAATTAATGTACAAGGTGACAAGCACTTTCAAACACCAGATAAATACCCGTCCTAATCATTATAATGGTAAACAAGAATTGATGATATTTGATTACTTTGATCTTTGTTTCTTGATTGGTTTCTTTGGGTTTTACCAAGTTTTTCAACAATTTTCCAGCCCTATCAGCCAGTTGAATCAACCAGTTTTCCTTGATTAATTACCACCTATAGTCCTAACTGGCTCTTCCTCAGTAATTGACAACTTATAGCCCATAACACAAAATAATGTAACCTGCCCTTACTATAAAGGATTCAAACCCAGATCTTCAGATTAACTAAGTATATAGTGTTCTACTAATGGCACTATCAGACCAAGTCAGCTTTTTTATGCCAAATAATGACAAATCAATATTAACAAGAGGGTCCCAATGGCCCTAGGTAGCTCACCTGTCGTAGTAGTGCATGCCAGCCCCTGTGGTGACCTAAGGAGTCATTTATATTTTATGAATAAGATTCAAGAAAATTCAGCCTCCATTGCAAGGTTTTTTTTAAGGTTTGACCTTGTGATCTAGTTTTTGACTGACCTAACATGGTACTTGACTTAGATTTTGTTGAGATGATCATTTGACCAAGTTTTATAAAGATAAGGCATAAATTGTGACCTGTAGTATCTACACAAGCCAATTGTAGACAAACAATAGACAGACTGACAACGGACTAAGAGTGACCACACAAGCTCAAAGAGAGCTAAAAAGTAGTCTATGCATATGAAAAGGGTGACTTAAGATAAAGCATCAGCACTGAGCTTTCAATATAGCAAAATATTTTAAAAGTATATGCATTTAAAACAGAGTGACTCAAGAATATAGAGCCAGAATAGCAAAATCTTTTTTTCTAAATTGGGAAAAAAGTTAACAGAGATGTATTTACCTTTTTCGCCTTTGCGGAAGGTTTTTCTGTTTTCTTACCACTCTTGTCAGGATGAGTGTTACTCCTGACACTGCCCGGGCGGTTCACAGAGTCTGCCCGCCGGCTCAATGGGGGCTGTGACAAAGGGAACATATACATGTGAGGTTTGGTGACACGACAACTTATGTGTACACATTCTAACACTGCAGAAAACAATATTTTTATACTGGTATTATAAAATCAGTTAATGAAGTATGAGTTATGCAAAACATATTTTCTCCGTTTTAGAAAGAGTTAAGTTAATCATTTCAATGGCTTAAGGTGAAAGAATGTCTTTATATACATTGTATCTATATTGTCATGCAATTTAACAAGTTTGGTCTGGCTTTCATACTTACTAAGACAAATATCTTTGCTAACTCATCCGTACTAACTCATCCGTACACTACTACATTTCAATATACAACTGTAACTTTGACCATATAAGTATAAACATCTTCATAAAGCATAATTTAAAATCTAATTTAAGAGATATAAACAATAGTCTTCAATGATTTTATTGCCATACACATTTGGAGTATTGAATTTCGTGGATTTTCATAAAAATGCATTTTGGGGGAGTCTTAACTTGTGGATTATACAGAACATAAAAGGGTAAACCAATGTCTGAAATAGAGAGGTCGGTCAATCTTGGGGATTAGATTTTGTGGCCGAGTTCAACAACTAAAAAAAAATAAAAAAATTAAACTCCCTTGAAAAATAATAATTTTACAGTATCTATCTTCATCTTCATTTCTTACTTAGTGTTTAATTTAGAGTGTTAACTTGTTTAATGCACTGTTCAATGGTATTTCAGATGAGGTGTTGGGTATAATAACTGACCAGCTGTACCAGTTTACAATTTCTGACAACTTGTTCAACTTTTAGTTTGTCATCAACTGGTTTTACATTTTTTAAAAAAAAACATAAAAGGTTGCAAGTTGAACTTACCAGTTTTCCTGGATTTTTTTATTAACCAGTACTAACTTTCTCATCCACAAACAGTTGACACTGCCTCCCCACATATGTGGGGGACAGGACCATTAGCCAAAGTCACAAGTAAACAATTGACACTGCCTCCCCATATATGTGGGGGACAAGACCATTAGCCAAAGTCACAAGTAAACATTCATAACCTGGGAAGGTATTCAATATTGATCTTTAAATACTTGACATAAGGATAAGGTCAACCAATCAGTTAACTCTTGGTCAGTAACAGACGATATGATTGGCTATCCTTATTCTCCAATTAAATAAGATCAATATTAAATACCATCCCTGGACAGCATGGCAAAATACTTTATTTTCAAGTGCTAGTCAGTGACTGGCCTGAGCTGAATGAAACTCTTCAATTTAAGTCAAAGATGGAGAATAAATCACTTCAGAAAAAGTCAGACAAGCAATGGGAAAATGATACTCATGTGTTTATACTATGTGAATCTAGCACTAGATGTTTTATAAATAATATACAGATTACAAACAGCTAGATTTGATATAGCTTTTCATGCACAGTTATCTATTTTTTAGAAAATATCAGAGCGCTTGTCGGCTAATCTGGCGACCCTGGTTCAAATATAGGTGGAGGCACTCATATGCCTGCCATATTTCAGCAGAGAGCAGACTGGCAAATAAAGGCTATGCTCATGTTCTTAGTATGAAAAAAACTGTTGAGTTGCTTTCTTTTAGCCATTTTATATAATATAGACACAAAATTCTAACAAACCAGAGAAATTAAGTCAGAGGTAGCCAGCCAAATTTGTATATAGATGTATTTGCAAATTTTGATGCCAGAACTAAACAATTATGTCAAAGTTTTGGTACACATGAAAATACCAGTATGAAAAATATGTAGTTTCTGCTGAGTTAAGAAGATATGAAAATTATGAGGTCATACATGATGTCATTCAATGATGTCATACATGTAAATATGAAAGCAACAAAAGCTTCTACTTAGCAACTATGCAGTTTTAAGTAATGCAATGCGGCTATTTCCACTATTGTTTAAATTGTACAAAAATAGCCAAGATGAAATATAATGTTCATGGTTTTTTTATAAAACCTCATAATTTTCAATAGACCAATACATACAAAATCAACATTTATTTTTAGTGAAAGTTGTTCAAAGTGGGATTAGGACAGATTAAATTCTATAACAGTAATTAGCATAAAACACTGAAAATTTGATTAGCATATCTTGAATGTCATATAATTTATGATGCTAAATTTTATTGTAGCATTATTATTATAGTGCCTTTTTACACCATTTTTTTACATTTTTGAAATGAACATATTTCATCAATAATCTCTTAGTTTGTAGTATAAATATTCCAATCTGAGGTTATATTATGAGTATACAGATGACCCAAGAATCTGGCTGGGTGCATAGATCTCGGGACACAAATTCTCAAAGACCAATCTTAAAATACAGCTTGTACTCGTAACACGTCAGACCAAATTGACCAAAGAACTTTCTTAAACATCATCAAGTACGAACATATTTCTGCATTAAATAAGTTTTCTCCAGTATGAAACAAAACCGAAGGACATTTAGTTCTTCTCATCAGTTTTTATGCTATTTTAACAATTGTCAGCGATCAACAGAATCCAGTTGATCTTATCAGTTATCTTGGAATTATTTATCAACCAGTACTAGCTACATGTAGCTCACTTCCACAAACAACTGCAAACTTCTCCAACCAAGTGGAAGACAGTGTCACAAAAGCAGAACATGATAAGCTCAAACTGGGAATTGAATGTCGGAGATACCGGGATCCTTATTCTACACCTGTGCTAGCTAGGCAGATTTGGAGGACAAACAAATCTTTTCATCATCATAAAACCTTCAGTCCACAAAATAAATAATTAGGAATCCTTGCCTCTGACTCAGTATTTAAACTGACCAATAGAAATGCTGGTTTCTGATTCAGTTTTTGAACTGACCAATAGGAACGCTGGTCTCTGGCTCAGTATTAAAACTGACCAATGGGAAGGCTTGACTCTGGCTCAGTATTTAAACTGACCAATAGGAAGGCTGGTCTCTGACGGAGTATTTAATAGGAAGACTGGACTCTGGTTCAGCATTCAAACAGACTAATGGGTATGCTGGTTGTCTGATTCAGTATTTAAACTAACCAATAGGACATCTGGTCTCTGAGCTTTAGAGACCCATCAATATGCAACTACAAACAAAATCAAAGCATTCCGAAAATCTGCAAGCACACACGATGCCACGTAAACCTGAGCCATACGAACACATCAAGACATATATAAATATATAAACTATTTATACATCATAACACACAGAAAAGCTAATCAAATTTTCTATATATAAATATCATACAAAAACGCCTATTTGCAAAATAGTCATTCGTTTCAAACAGTACTTACTGAAATTGACTTTCTTTTATTCTCTTTTTGTTTTACTAAAAGTGTTGCTATACACGGCTTTAAACAAGTAAATATATATTATTTATTATATACCAGGTAATTGAAATCAACTATATGATGTTATGGCTGATGACTAATAAAATGTCCTTTAAAAGTGTGTGACCAGTGCCCCAGTAATATTTTGACAAATTTTCAGCAAATTACTTAATTTAAATAATAAACAAAAAACATCCAAATAGTGTAAAGAACATTCAGAATGCCGAGTTAAATCTTATGTAATGAATACAAAAGGTAACAAGCAGCCCAATAAGGTAACACGCAGCCCCAAAGTGGCAAATTAGGGACTCGAGCAGTCAAAACTAAGTCCCTCTCTGACAGGACTACATGTAACCGTTACAAGTTTATACCAAGCCCTGGCCCTGATCTCTTGAAGCATTTCAAGTAGAAATCTCACCTCAAATTGAGATTTTACTCAAATAAGAGTCGGAATTTAGATACAACAGAAGTTTTTGATCCTGGCATTTTACTGTTACAGTAATAAACTCAGAATAAAATGGCTGTTGTGTGATGCCAAATTTGAGTCCAACATATCTTGGAAATCACTTCAAAGATGAATGACAATATTTGAGATGAGATTTAGCTCAAATTGAGATCCTACAAGAATGGGACCAGGTCACAAACATTTATAAGTTCTTTTCTAGTATTTTTATTAGCCATCAGTAAATCTTAAACACATTTCCAATACAGTGTAGTTTAATTTACTTAAGAAAAGGGACAGGATAAACATTAAGAATACTTTGAACAACTTTGTGAGAACAACATAGAAAATAATACCAGTTATAAAAGTTGCTTATATCTAAAATGTTGTGAAGAGAAGTAAAGTGAATAAATGTGTAATAAAATGTTTCCTATCATTAAATTATCAAACTATGATCAAAGGAAATATCAAACTATGATCAAACTAATAGTATTCCACATTGAAATATCTAACAATTTCAAAATGTTTTGGCTATGATGAATTCATAAATATGGTTACAAATCCTTGCTAGAACTGCAGGTCTCTAGTATAAGATTACATATTATTTTGCTGTTTTATGCCTGGGTCACAAATCCAATCTGATCGCCTAAATTTTGGCCAATCAGGCAGGAGGCTCACTGGACAGACATCAACCAGTTGTCGGACAAAATCAAGGTGTTGCTAGTGACAGAGTGATTTGTCTAAGACCATCTCATGACCAGTTGATGTCCGCTTGACTACTTACAGACGTGCACCAAGTCTAGACATTGGGTGCACATCAGATACATGGACATGACCTACGCCCTACGGAAGATTTGTACCGATGTTTTGCGACCCAGGTATTAGATACAAACATAAGACAAGATTTTACTGACATACACAATATATGGTATAAAATTCACTCAGTCTGAAGCTCATGATATTGTTATGAATAATGTTCAATGCACAATAAATTTAATATCAAGAACTCAACAAAGAGATCATGGCTGTCTTCTGCAGATAATTTCAGAAGAAACTTTTCACTTGTGATAGCAGTACACTGGTAAGACAGGTGATAAATGTAGAAATATTTGTTACTGATTTCATGAAAGGTGGCCATTTTGGCTTAAGTATTTAGAGACTGTGTCAATCTTATACCATACATAACAAGTTTTGACCACAAATAATGACAATTGATAAATTATTTCTATCACTTAGTGACTAAAATATACGCCAATGATATTCACATAATTCATATATAGTTAATCTAGTTTCAGTATCAAATGGTGAAGGTATCGTAGGCTGTAATACACCAAAACATTTTAGTAAAAATATTGAACTTATGGAAAACCTACTACCAAATATATACAATAACGAAACATTCCGAGATACAATATTCAAATTGTTAACGTTTACCACGGACAACATGATTTTGGACCATCCTGGGGCGCTCCGTACATGTACAACCTAGGCATTAAGTATTACAGTATTAAGTTAGTACATGTTTTATATACAGGCCTAGACACTATTTTGGCCACTGGTCCGACAGGGCAAAAGCGCGCAATTTGTAAATAGGACAGTTACTGGTCTTCCAGAATTTTCACTGGTCCTTCTGGATTTTCACTGGTCTCGGACCAGCGGACCAGTGTTAGTGTCGAGCCCTGATATATAATAGCAGCATGCATTTTACGGCTTTTTTCCCATTACATAATCAGCACACTCAATAGGCCTCCTCACCAGGAAAAACATTTAAGACTCATGCAAAATATTGATATTGTCCTTAAATTTCAGAAATTGTGGCCACATCTCCAAAGGATGATAAAAGCTTTGCCTTTATTGAGTGATTGTAAGTATGCAGATCTCAATGTTTTCCTACACATGCAAACAGAGGCTTGTGGAGAAAGATTTATCCAGAACTATGCCAACTTAAGACAGAACGGGTACCTAAAATTATTTACCGATGACAAAGAAAACTTACAGATTTATTTCTGTCGGGTGAACCACGATCTGACATCTGCCGTCGACGTTCTACCACTTCTTCATGTGTTAGAGGAAATCTTGACAATACCTAAACACAAACATAAAGTTAGGAATTAATTTTTCTCCCATAACACTTGGAACTACTTTTTTCCTCATTGACTATAATCATGCTCATAAACCAATTAAACTTTACAGAGATGAATATACTTAGGAAATAGATTGCAGTTTTGCGTGATATACCGGTGAATAGATCACGCTTTAGAGTTCATATGCATAGGAATATTAAAATCATGAAGACTGGTATATCTTGCATAACTGCTTTCTATTTGCATTCTAACACATGTAATGTGTGCAATTCTATACAGACTAATTAATTTGTGGAGGTGATTATTTTGCATTCATGATGTTATCCATCTCCACGAGGGTATGAGATCCCTTTAATGCTGAGCATCTAACAAGGGATTCACTGTAGGTACCAATTTTATTTTGTCTTTAATTAGTATGATGCGGCCTGGGATCAAACCCAAGACCTTCCACACTCAAAGCAGAAGCTCCACCACTAGGCTATCAAAGAGGCGGTGAATATGTATTCTGCCTCAGAACAGACACAATACGGTCACTGTGTTCTTACCTCACTAAGTTTAATGGTTCCTTTGTCCCCTATTTGGTTGCTGGCCAATGACATGGACAGTAATGTTCTGTTCATTCTAAGACCCTGCAATGATAAAATCAAACTCTTACAGTTTGCAATACTTGACCAAGTAAGTGCATAATTTTTTAATCAACATTAGTAAAGTTTTCTTAGCTGGTAAGGAAGTATTACCGTTAAAGTGGTTAAATTATTGAAGATGAAATATAGGCAAATTCGCCGCTCATTTACAAAATTTGCTAACATTTCCTCTATAGATGTAAATTCTGGCCTACAAAGGATACTACAAAAAATAAAAGAATTGCTAATATATCAGCGTGCTAAATATCTAGTCACGACTGGTCATGTCCTTCTAAATGCAGCCCTGATTAGAAGAATTTGTCACTGACTGAAAAATTGTTGAGAAACGGCATAACAGTATATATCCCGATACACCAGTTCTCAGTTCTGTCAGAGAATAGTACTGTTTATATGGCTCTGACGGATGTAAACCGATGCAATGCACTGATGGAACTTAGGATACATGACATCGGAGTTCCGTCCAAAGGTTACATCAGTTTTCAGTGACGTCAAAGTCATATGAAAACAAAACAATTATCTGACAGAACTGAGAAGAGGTGTATCGGGATATTTACCGTGGGCATTAAACCTGAATAAATATAAACAATAAATTAACTTAACCAATTTTCTTACCTGTGCTATTTCCATCAAACCAGCATCTCCAATTTTATTATTACTTAGATTAAGAGAAACCAATTTAACATTGGTACGTTTTGAACTGCCCAAGCATCGACCAATCATGATAGCTCCTTTATCTGTTATACCACAATGTCGTAGTGAAATATTCTGTATACTGAAATTAAGTAAGATATATAAATATGTTACCAAAAATAAACCTGAGATAAAAAGACAATTATACAATGGTGCCACAAAGTGTAAACTTATTCTGGTCTTAATTGGATTTCGCAGAACAAGTAGTAACCAAAGCAGATAGGTCTTAAGAAGTGTACCAATGCCTCCACAGCACATAAGTCATGTGTAAAACATACATAATTTATTTTATCACATAACCTGCAGTCCAGCAGTGCCGTAAAGCCGTTCGGCACTCCCAGAGTGTGCAATAAATATGCAAATGAGGCTGACGCTACATAAGCCAATCCATGCCTTGATCCGCTCATGACGTCAGGATAATACCAACGTCGCCATGACGTCACCTCATTGTACCGCTTAATTTTGTCTGAAACCTATGCAGCGCGCATCATCATTTTGAATGATAATGAGCGTTTTCTCAGGTTATGTGATAAATAGAATCCTACATTCGGGCTCATTACATACGAATTTTATTAAACTCGTCGACAAAAACAATATGACACTCGGCAAAGCCTCGTGTCATATTATTTTGTCAACTCTTTAATAAAACTCGTATGTAATGAGCACTCATGCAAGATCCTCTATATAACAAATACTTACGGACTTTCTTCGGTTACCAATTCATACCAGTTTTCTTCGTCAGCAGTATTTCCATCTAACGTTAAATTCCTAAAATGAATTTAATATGATTAAATTTCAACAATAAGTATGTATTTCATACCTCCAAATATACACAGTGTGAAGTCATTAAAATTGAAAAATATATCAAATTTTATCTAAGTGAATGTCAAACTTTAAATTCTAGTTTAATATCTTCATTTAATGCCTAAAACGATACTGTAACTGTAGGTCAGGTAATATTTGCAAGGTTTTTATTTTCGCAAATATTCACAAATTGCATCGTTTGTGAATTCACAAATTTACTCAAAATTAAAGTCTGAACGGCAAGTCTCAACACTTTATTTGAAAGTTTTGGTCTGAAAAGTGTAAATTAGCCAACAGGTCATTCGTAGTCGCTGGTAAACAAAGGTTTATAGAAGTGTTTTAAATCAACTTTTTAAATGAACCTTTGTAACAAGTATATACTTACTTTAAATTAGCACAAGCTGGGAGAATAGCTGCTAAACTTGAGATACCTTCACTATTCAAACCTGCATTCCATAAACTGAAATGATAAAGAAGACAGCATATAAGTACAATGAATAGAGTGGTTACATTTAACTTTTAAATATTCTGTGCTCTTTCGTTGTTATTTCAGGTAATCAATACATTCTAACAGTCTTAAATCACTAGCATTTGATTGGCTGATTCTGAAAGCAGTCTCAATTTTACTCTAGCATTTGACTGTCTTATTCTGGAAGCAGCCTCAAACTCTAGCATTTGATTGGCTGATTCTGAAAGCAGCCTCAAACTCTAGCATTTGATTGGCTGATTCTGAAAGCAGCCTCAAACTCTAGCATTTGATTGGCTGATTCTGAAAGCAGCCTTAAACTCTAGCATTTGATTGGTTAATTCCTCAATCAGCCTCAAATTCTACCATTTGATTGGATGGTGCTGAAAGGAGCATTTACATAAGACAATATCTGAGCTGCATTCAGAGACAGCTCTCCTGTAAAATTTGACATATAAATATTGAGGTGGAATTATAATTAAAGTGATCTTACCAGAATAATTTATGACTATAACAATTATTTCATTTTAGAAACAACAAGTATTTGTGTTCTTACTTTATTGAATGCAATTTTTCCATGGTTTGCCAGCACTGTGTAAATATATCCATCATAACACCATCAATCTTCCATCCTGTAATATCATCATATACAATATATAAATTCAAGGTATACTATACAAGCTATACACATTCACGGAAAACATAGAGAATTCATTAGGGCACAACATCAGACTTCCAAATTTATTCCAGTCAAGTACTTACTAAAACATGCAAGTTTGACAGACATAATTCCCAAAACCTGCCAGTTGGACAAAATAGTTTCCAAAACCTGTCAGCATAGCTGTCAAGGGTCTGGAAAGGGCATGAGTGTGATCAGGTGTCACAGGGCGTCTCCATCTAGAGGGGGGATGGCAAAGCCCACCATAGACACCATCACAGAGAAAATTGAGTTTTTAAACTTAAAATAGTCTTCCTGCCTAGAATAAATACTGATTGATAATATACCTTGTACGGACAAGCTATAGGGCTCCTTTAAACATATTGTAGGACCAATTTTCACGTTCATAGCCTATCTATCAATGATTTAAAATGAATTTTCTATGTTTTTTTATTTATTCTAAAAAAGCATGTGACTTGGAATACTCTGAGTGTGAGCGTGATCTGGGGCTTCATTTCATGTGACACATACATGTTAAGTTTCATTGAGATCAACCAAAGGTAAAGGAGAACAAGTGCCAACAAACTTGGTAACGTCCATTATGACCCCCAGCACCAAATTATCACGTCTTGCCCCCCCCCCCCCCCCCCCCCCCCATAATAACATACCTCTGACAAAGACTTCAGTGACTGTGTCGGGTTTATCTGGGTTGTCCATTTCCACCTGGATACATGGCTTGAAGTATTCAAATTTATCTTTTGTTGTGAAGGTTTTTGGTTCTGGTTCTGTAAAAGAAATTCAATTACAGACTTTTATAAAAAATATTGTTTTAAGTCCGCTGGTCAGTATTCCAGTCATATGGAGACAACCAGTTACAAGCGAACCAACTGTGAGTTACCTGGAACTATATAAATTATAACTACATTTGTATACTAAGCGTCAAGCATAAAATGATAACCTTATCATGAAGTTGTTCAATTACCATTAGCACAGCATGTAGTTGTAACATAATTATGAACACCTTAATAAATTTAGGATTATCAAATTTAAAAGTAAATATCTTCAATCAACACTTTAATTAGACTGGCCTTCAGAGATGGCTGACTAGGAAGAACAAGGGAGGCAAACAGTGTATGATTAAAGTAGATGTGGGAGCTACCAGTAAGTATTGATGCATTTACCTCCATCTTCAGCAGTCTCCTCAGGTTCCGGTTCTGGTTGTGATACTGACGGCTTCCCTTTATCCTTACCACCTTTTGTAGGGCTTACATCTTGTTGTGTTGTGGGAGCTGGAGGTCGCGGTCTCATCACCACAGGAGGTATATACACCATCTCCTTTCGGCGACATAATTCAGAGAAGTCGCCGGAGAAATTTCCAGTGCATACATGAGGTTCTGAAATTTATCAATGGAAATTAGTCATACAAACCACAAGCCTAAGAAACGATATCACAAAATATAGAGTTTTGACATCCCAATATTTAATATACAAAACACCAGGTATTAAACAGGTGTATCAAGTCCCTACATGAATCCACTTTTAATGCATCAACTGGCCAGAAAATGGTTACAATCGGGTCTAGATGTGTCCGTAAAAACATAAATATATTTACCATTAACTGTGTCTAAGTTATATTTTCAGGTATTTTAACTGATCAATTGGTGTGCAAACAGAAATGGTCCATAAATTAAGCTGAGAGGACAAAACTGAGGAAATACGAGACATTTTCACAGAAATTTGTCCCTTAATCTTACAATACATGAATCTAATGACAAATCCACGTCATATATCTTCGCCTTAGAAGACTAAGGTCAAAAGTACAACCAAGTATATTCACGAAATCTATATCACAAGGCACATTTTACAAACCGATTTGAAGAGATCATGCTGACCAAACTAAAAAAATTTTTTTTCCCGAAGTATAGAGTAGTTTGTAGACAGTTTTTTCTTGTTTTCTCAAAATAACACATTAAAATAACACATTAAAATAACACATTAAAAAAACACATTAAAATAACACATTTGCATTATTACAACCTTATTCTTTGTTGAATACGTATCTGTACTTAAAAGGACCTACATCACAGTATGGTCACCTGTGTGCACAGTATGAAGACTTGCTTTAATAGTAAAATTATTGTTTTAAAGTTTTACAAAGGTTTTGCCACCATGGATAATAACCACATTTAAGTACCAGGTGACGTTATCAAACATGCATAATTTATAAAAGGAAAATTTAACATAACCATGAATAAACAAAGTCATAACAACTATAACTGATATAAAACAAAAATAAACATTTTCAAAACTGAAGAAAGCATGTACATGCATCATCAAAAAGGAAAAGTCCTACAGTTCATGCAACAGAAACACCAGTGAAGGATAAAATTATAAGGTACACATGTTTTATTTTCAGTTTAGTGTTGGGCATTGTGGGTGTGCTTGTGGTCTATGATTTTTTAGGGGGAGGTGTGTTTCATTGCATGCCTTTTATGCTTAGCTGTTAGGGGTTCAGAGCCGCCTTTCGTGTCTGAATTGTTTTAGTTTGTATGTATCTCGTCAAAACAGTTCTAACAAAGTTAAATTTTTGTTTCAGTTTAACTTATACCATGCAAATAGACAACTGTCCAGAATTTCAAACATGCATCAATGAACAGTTCGGCCAAAGTAGGACTATTCTACAAGGTGATTTAGATACAATAACAGACTTGTTGCCATCAAAAACAAATACAGATTCAAGTAATTAAACCACAACTATCCAAACAATAAATTCCACAAACAATTTATATACAAGGTCCAAGCTTCATGTCAAATATAAGCATTCAAAAACCTAAACAAATAGAAGACATGCTTCATCATTTCCCATATATATATCTGAGAGATGATGGACCACTTATAATGTATGGAGAACAAGAATGCATTTCCCGCACGTATATATGATACTATTCTGTATCAATAGCATAGCATTAATCACTGATAGAGCACTTACAAAATGTAAACATAATTTCAACAATCAACAACTAACTCTGTATACCAATAGTTTGACGATCTCCGTTCTGTTGTAAACATCCAACTTACCGAGATTCTCAATGACAGTCACTGGGCTTTCTATGCAGAAATACATACAAGTAGAGAACAATCAACCTATCTGACATAGACAACCCCTTACAAGATACTTTCAAATTGTCTTTAGTTTCCAACGATCTTACATATATTTTAAGTCAAATTTTCAAACAAATTTACTGTTGCTGACTACCTTAGAATAGATTAGAAATATACATGTATAGTGGAACTGATTTTAATCTGTGTTTTATCTATGTATATAGTTAATAAACAGTAACTAGCATGAAAATAACCGATAAAAGTAAAACGAATACGACAAAAAAATAAATACAGTATAAATGAAATAAAATAATTCTAATACATTCATTAAGTTAATCCACTGACAACATCGATAAAAATATTTGTGGAACAAACCATCAATGTCCATTGTGAAACATTTAGTTACAAAGTGTGACCCATTTATTGTGATAAAAACAAACAATTATAGGCCCACATTGTTAACTATGCTTGTACATGTATATAAAGTGCCTGTGCATGAACACGAAGCCAAAAACTGTACAATTACATCTTTCATAATCTTACCATTCAAATTAATTTCTGACTTGGGTTCTAGATGTGAGTCAACTGCAAATTGAACACTTTTTAAACAAATCAATGTTATGGAACTGTTTCTGGAAAGTTTTCTTAGTAAAGTCAAAAAATACTTTTGAAATGGTGTGTTGAGCGCTTAGTCTCGTATATTATTCTTTATTTCTTTCCTAGTCATTAAAATTTATCCTCAGATGATATAAGGGGCAGTAAAAAACATCTGGACTAAATATGGATTGTTCTTGAATACTTTTCAACATTTTTCACAAATTCTTTTGATTTTTTTCCTCAAAGTATACTTCACTTTCAATTTCGTCTACACATCTTAACAATCTTCTTGTACAATTTTTCAAAAGAGTATACATTGGACTAGCATATATTTGACTAGATACACATTGCTTAAATGTTAATTTCTGATAATAATGCATAATTCTCAAGAACTTAAGATATCTATTGGTCATAGTTTAAATTCAATAAAAGAAATCATCAACAACTTTCTAATTTTATTTTTTCAATCACAAACATGTTTCGTCAGAGTGATTTGTAGACTGATATGTATAGTTTAAATAAAAAAGTTTAAATAAAATTTGCAAAATGTTATAAGGCATAGGGTATGTTACCTAGTGCTTTGTTGGAGTCCACCTCGTCTTGGCTTGTAGCTGATGGGTTTTTCTCTTTGTTCAGTCCTTTTTCAATCTTCTTTCCCATCTTGACACGTGAAGCCAAACTGAAAAGATTAAAATCATTTTAATAAAAAAATAAACTGTGTACAGCATCTCATCATCTGACCATAACTACCTGTAGGCACTATATTATGCTCTCAGTGAAAGTAATACAGCAAACCAATAAATGATCATACAGTGGAACTTTGATGTCTCAAACTACCTTCAGACCAGGGAAATAGTCAAATCGAGTCATCTACAGAACCCACAAGCCCTAGTATTACTAGCCCATAGCTCTACCAACTGAGCTAACCGGGCCCCTTCCATAAGTCAGTTTCCACAGTCACTACACTTCTTCCCCCTTTATTTCTTGGGTGGGACCCTATCATGGCCTATAGTTTTCCACACCCTCACCGAGCCCTGAGGCATCTCAAGACCATTTTATACCACCATTTAAGTAAACATGGAGGAAACAGTGCACCCAATTTGAGACTCGAACCCACATGCCCAGGTATTAGTAGTCTGTAGCTTTGCCAACTGAGCTAGCTTGGCACCTGCCGTGAGTCAGTCTCCACAGTCACATACAAGTAGCATACATATGAACTGTGTAGGTTATGGACACTATGCCGCTTGTAGACTACATGAATCTGGTTCACTATCCATCATTAATGGATCCTCTTTCCTACAGGCTGGACATACATGAGTGCATCTATGAGTATGGTCATGTAGCTAGCATTAGAGAAGAATATTTGTGGTCTAGAAGTAAAAATCATTGGGAAAAGTTATCGAGACCGACAAAATATAGAACGTAAATGTAGGTCGAGTTCGGGTTTATTGACATACAGCAACACAGGTGCCACACACTAACTATGGAGTACTTGCAAGAGAAACTAACCAGACTTGCAAAAGTCTCAGTAGGCACAGGAACTCCAATGTAAACTGACCACACAACACACTACCGGAAGTGATTACACAAGCATGTAGTTCATTCAACACGTTCAATATTGAATCGCTATTTACCTATACCATTTAACGTACTAGACATTAGGTTCTCAATGAAAGTAAAACACATCAAACCAATCAATAATTATATGGTTTTATCAGATATTTCTTTAACGGATATGTAATAAATCACTACGCACGCCGTAAATAGAATTCTTGCACGCTCGCCGTAGAAACGCGATATAAACAAACAGGTGCGTGAATGGGTTAGATTTAAATTCAACACCAAATCCAATACCGTACATTACAACGGTCAAAGACTTCAGCGGCCTTTTCAATTAACGACGTCATGACTGCTTAACAGTGTACGCGTGAACTATGTTTTACTCATTGAACTTAATACCTTAATATACTTAAGATTTAGTAATAAGGTTAAATGGAAAAAAGAATTTCATACTTTATCAAAATCTATCAAAATAAATTTAAAACAAAAGTGGACAATTTATAATAAAGGGTATAATCATTCATAATGTTTTCTGGAATTACTTCATGGCTAAGTTTACAAATAATAATAATAGATTATAAATACTAAAAATGACAGATAATCAGTAGGTTATAATGTTACATGATGAAACAATTTATATCCACGAAGTAGATTTAATTAATGTGCGTGGTGACGTTAATTAATTAGTTTAGCCTACATTTTTGTACACTCAAAGTCTGAATATGGGTCTGAAAATGTTTCGCAATACTTCTTTTAACATATAAAAAGAGGTACTACAATGGCCAAAATATAGACATAAAAACATTTAAGCGCATTTTTGGATCGATCTGGATACAGAAAATAAACATTTTGTACGCCCTCCATTACTAAACATTTTTAGGGATGCGATTAATAAAAAGATGATGATGAAGTTATAATAATTATAATATTTTACAAGCTTTAAAATAAAATAGAGGTTTATTGGTGTACATTGCACGATAAAGTGTTAGCGTACTTCTCGTGAACTTCTAAATTATACAAGAATAGAACAGGATAGAATATAGTTTATTTTCCAAGGCTGGACCCTCTCGGGTATACAATTTTAATATTTACATAAAAGTCAATCCAAAGTTTAAAACAATTTCAAAGTAAAAGAGACAAGATACAAGACTTTCCATAAATTTGATAAATTGATTACTCAAATTTGCATTAAAGATATTTTCTCCGAACAGAAATAGCTTGCAGAAGGTCGTAAAATAATTAGTTTTAGGTAAACATGTGCACGGATCAAATAGGATCCACGTGCGGTTAATAACGAAACAAAGGTTACCAATTTAGATCAACTTTACATGTAATTCTTGATGGCTTCAACTGCTAATGCTGACCACCCAGGAAGAGACCGACTGAACTGCAATATATGTCAAAACTCCACAAGCGAAACGGACTACATATGCAAATCACATTCTCTATTAGTAGAGCAGCATTTTGACTCAAAGTAGAGTGAACATTGCAATAAAAGTACACAAGCTGAGTCATATACCAAAATGTTCCTGAGACATTCAGGATTACTGTAATTTAGGTAAAAGTTGCCGTCCTTGGGAGGAAAGTTTGAAAAGGTCAAGTTCAAGGTCACATGGTGCTTCAAAATAAGATACAAACTACAGTTTACTTAACATTTATTAATACACCAAACTTGCATGTTATAGTAAAATGGTTCACTGACTTTGATACATCCTTACTAATTGCACAATTTTAATTCCAATTTGTAGTCCAACAATGTCAAGGTCAAGGTCATTTCAAGGTCAAATGGTAAAAAAGTATAAAAAATTGATGTTCACCAGATTTCAAATGTCATAAATAGTACAAATGATGCTTAAACACATGCACTTGCACATGAGAGTAAATATTAGATGAAAACGATTTGTAATATATCAATTCCAAGGCATATTCGGAGTCTGAGAGTCAATTTAGTGTAATAAACAATTACCCCACCCCCTTTCAAAACATAAAATTTAGTTGATTTACACATAATAGCCTGTAGTATTTGAATTATCATTATCGAATGTTTGACTGAATATAAAGTTCTAATACTGCCAATGCTAAGGGTCATTTATTGAGGTCATCATGAATGAAGGTCAAGGTCGTTTCAAGGTCAAATGGCAAAAACGTGAAAAAAACGGGTATACACTAGATATTGAATGTACCAGTGGTAGAAATGATGCTTAAACGCATTCATTTAACCATGGAAGTCGATTTCGAGTCAATATGATTTGAAATGTACCAATTTAAAGGGGAAATTAGAGATTTAAGTGGCAACTAGCAGTAATTAAAAATTACCTCACCCACTTTGATAACATTCATTGCAGTTGATTGATTTCAAATCCCAATAGCAATAGTCATAATCAAGAAAATGTGTCAACAAATGTTTCTAATGTTTAAGTGTAAGGAACATGTATGTTTAAAGGTTGTAAAACAGATTTACTAATCATTGTGCAGAGTAAAAGTCCAGGTAGAGATTTCTACTTTTTTGGGATACTCAACACTATCAAATACAGCTATTACTAGCCACAATAATAAGATCATCACCTAGTATAGCTATTCTTCGTACCATGGGGCATCTACGACTGTCTGGCACAGTCATCCAGTGTTCAGTGGGATATCTAATAATGTATGACACTGTCTCTCATGACAAAACGGGGTACCAATAACTGTCTTGCACAGCATTTCGTGGCTCTAAGGGACACCAACAACTGTCTATCTTAGCATTTCGTGGCTCTATGGGGTACCAACAACTGTCTAACACAGCATTTCATGGCTCTATGGGGTACCAACAACTGTCTATCACAGCATTTCGTGGCTCTATGGGACACCAACAACTGTCTAATACAGCATTACATGGCTCTATGGGACACCAATAACTGTCTATCACAGCATTTCATGGCTCTATGGGACACCAACAACTGTCTATCACAGCATTTCATGGCTCTATGGGGTACCAACAACTGTCTATCACAGCATTTAATGGCTCTATGGGACACCAACAACTGTCTAACAAGCATTTCATGGCTCTATGGGACACCATTAACTGTCTAACACAGCATTTCAAGGCTCTATGGGACACCAACAACTGTCTATCACAGCATTTAATGGCTCTATGGGACACCAACAACTGTCTAACACAGCATTACATGGCTCTATGGGGTATCAACAACTGCCTAACACAGCATTTAATGGCTCTATGGGACACCAACAACTGTCTAACAAGCATTTCATGGCTCTATGGGACACCATTAACTGTCTAACACAGCATTTCATGGCTCTATGGGACACCAACAACTGTCTAACACAGCATTCCATGGCTCTATGGGGTATCAACAACTGCCTAACACAGCATTTCATGGCTCTATGGGATACCAACAACAGTCTAACACAGCATTCCATGGCTCTATGGGGTATCAACAACTGTCTAACACAGCATTGCATGGCTCTATGGGGTATCAACAACTGCCTAACAAAGCATTTCATGGCTCTATGGGGTACCAACAACGGTCTAACACAGCATTTTATAGAGCCATGGGGTACCAACAACTGTCTAACAAAGCATTTTTTAGCACCATGGGTATACCAATAACTGTGTTACACAGCAATTCATAGCTCCACGGGGTACCAGCAACTGTCTAACACAGCATCTCATAGCTCCATGGGGTACCAACAACTGTCTAACACAGCATTTCATAGCACAATTGGGTACTAACAACTGTCTAATGCAGCATTTTATAGCTCCATGGGGTACCAACAACGGTCTAACACTGCATTTCATAGCTCAAGGCGGTACCAACAACTGTCTAATGCAGCATTTCATAGCTCAATGGGATACAAACAATTGTCTAACGTAGCATTTTTTAGCACCATGGGGTACCGGCATCTGTCTAACTCATCATTTTGTAGTGCCATAGGGTACCAACAACTGTCTAACGTGGCATTTTATAGCACCATGGGGTACCATCAACTGTCTAACACAGCATTTTGTAGTGCCATGGGGTACACACAACTGTCTAACATGGCATTTTATAGCACCATGGGGTACCTACAACTGTGTAACATAGCATTTTATAGTGCCATGGGGTACCAACAACTGACATACACAGCATTTTGTTGTGCCATGGGGTACCAACAACTGTCTAACATAGCATTTTATAGCACCATGGGGTATCCACAACTGTGTAACATAGCATTTTATAGTGCCATTGGGTACCAACAACTGTCCAACACAGCATTTAATAGCTCCATGGGGTACCAAAAACTGTCTAACACAGCATTTCATAGCTCCATGTGGTACCAACAACTGTCTAACATAGCATTTTAGCACCATGGGGTACCAACAACTGTTTTACACAGCATTTGATGTCTTCATGAGGTACCAACCTATCCTTGTACTACTGTTAGGAACAGCTATACATTGTCCCATTGGATATCTAACTTTGCCTGAAACATCCTTAAATGGTTCCATGTGCTATCAAACATTACCTTACTAGTATACTGGCTTTTATTGCAGTATGAGCTACTTTAAACTGCATGTAACAGTCATTCATGGCTTCATCTATTAACAAGCTATGCCTGGTACATCCTTTCATAGAGCCATGGACTACCAGACACTGCCTAGCAAACCCTTTCATAACTACACATTGTCAGGTACTGACATTAATGATCACCAGTGATACATTCGTATGTCCTTCTTCAAACTGTCAAAAAAACTATTCTTGTTGTTGAAATGGGTGACTTAAACTGCCTAGTTAAGCAATTGCTGGCATTTTGGGGTACCTAACAGTTTCTGTTATCCATTTTTGCCTCTATTAGTCCATGTCCCAGGCCTTGAAAATTGAAGGTTCATTACCAAAGAGGTGAACAGATCCAACAATGATTTTCGGTTAGCTTGATATCTCAGCAGTCTGAAAACGGTTGATGGACTTGCGGGTCACTTTGCCAAATGACCTTTTGGCGGCCATCTTTAAAGATGGCCGCCATTATTTTAAGCAATCATAAGCTTTGGGAAAACTTGAATTATTCCTCACTCAATAGGGCTATCGGCTTGCAATATGTCTTAAAATGTTCGTATTTCAACCCCACATCTGCTGATATATAAATCATTATATTGTAATAAAGTGATTACTTCGAAATTTATGGTATTCTAAGAAAACTTTGATATTTTTCACTTTTTTCATTATTTTTTCTCTTGCAACTCCGATTGGGATTTGTATTTAGCCATTTTTTGTTTGTTATATTTAGAGGATAATTCTAGGCATCCATAATATACATTACATTGATAGATTTTCACTTTGAAGTAAAAAATTGGTCAGGAATATATGACAACTGATATCTAATTAAATGGATATTTTTAAGACGCATGCATATATCTTTTCCAATAATCTCAGGAACAACCAATAATTTTGGTTTATTATTTCAAAGTTGCTTTGATTGTTCATATGCACATATCTATACATGTGTAGGTATCTGAAAATCGAATCCTTTGCCTAATAGGTTGTGGGTATGATACCGGACCCCAGCTAGAAGTCTTGCCGGCGAGGGTCCGGTTATTAGTACAGGATCATACACGCCATGGGCCGAGTGTTTCAGTATAACTTAATCTTTGATTCTTTCTTTCCTAAATAGTGAATCATTAGCGAAGTGCATTCTTATTCAACACGAATGTATGCCACATTTTAGGTTCCTAAGCTATATGTTGTCTTCTGAAAAGTACGTTTTGGTGACGTTTTAGAGAAGTCATAATGAAATATATTATCTCAAGCGAAGGGTTCTGTATCTGGCATCATCAGACCTACCTTCTTGGTCTATATGATTACCATCACTGACAGTCATGTTTAACTTAAAATATTAAAAACTGCTGCGTGAATTATAACGATTTCTGTGGGGAGCCTAGATGTAGGGTGCATGCTTCGGGATCGAGAGGTCCCCGGTTCAATCCTCACCTGGACCACTGCTTAATTTCTCTGAGCAAGAATAATCCACCTTCCCCACTTACCCAAATGTATAAATGGATACCTGAAGGGGTCAAAACCCCGCCAGCAGCCAACACCGCCGAGCGAGTGTAACAACTGACGTGAAACTCAATGAGTAAATGTACAGTCGGTCGAATGGTCGAATGTCTGAAAATTGACTTTAACTGGGTGCTTTTTACATACAATATCATTTTAGTATCGAAGATGCAAGTCATTTGTTCCTACATTCATGGCCAGTGTTTATATTAAGAGTCATACCCCTTGATTGCAGCGCTAGGAGTAGATGTACACTGTTTTTGTAGGTATTCATGACAATGATGACCCCCTTGATTGTAGGAAAGCAGTAGGACTAGCAGTTGCTATGCCTAATGTTATTCGGTAACTGTTACCAGTGGTAGTTGCACCCAATGGTTGTAGGGAACCAATCTGGTGGGGAATTACATATCTACATGTACCTCATTGAGACAGGAATAGCAGCAAACCGTGAAGTAAGACGCATCATAGGATCTTGTAGGTATAGCTTGGGCTGTTGAATATGGATAGCCCATGACACAAGCACAGACAAAGTGATGTGGGGGATAGCCATTAGGAGAGGAAGTGTTGTTCCTGTCATTGATCGTTATCCCTTATCAGTACATGTAATAGCTGAACTTGACTGCAGAATGTACCCCATAGGAACCAAAGTGGATGTACTTTGTGGTGTACTTTACTCCCATAGAGAGAGAAAATGATGTACAGGCAGTAGCATATACCTTATTGGGACTGGAATGGACAGAAGCATTTCCGAAGGAAGGTTCTTCTATATATTAAGAAAATGGATAGATTTAATCGGTGGAATATTCCCCATGGGGTTAAGGATGGTTTACTTAGAAATATCGTGTACTTTAAGGACCAGGAATGACTATACCGATAAAATAACAAGCCCAATATGATAAGGATGACCATGCATATTCACCTACTAGTATTAAATCTGAAATGACTGTGACCATAGTACCCCCAATAAGATCAGGAATGAATGTGTCCATCAGTAGAATGTACCTCATATAGACATTATAAATGGAAGTTCCTATCTTTATTAGTAACATGTTATGTAACCCATATGACCAGGAATGATTACCATTAGCAGAATGTCAGGAATGGCTGTACTCATTCTACCACTCTGTATGATGTACACCATATGGTCAGGAATGCCCGTGCCCAACTGCATAGTTACGAAAGGCTGTATGTATGTATCTGTATGTATCAAGTATTGGCAGTAATGGCTGTACTCATATGTAATATGTATGACATAGTTATGGTCAGAAATAGTTGTACATGTATACCCAATACCCATCTGTACTACGGAATCCATATAAGGAATTGATATACCTATAAATAATATGTGCCCCACATGACCAGGAATTAATGTACCCATTTGTAGTATGTACCACACATGGATAGGAATGGCTGTGCCCATCTACTACGGACTCCATATGGTCAGGAAGAATTGTAACTATCAGTAGAATGTACTTCATATGGTCAGGACTGGTTGTTCCTTCATGTAGCATGTTTTAGTACTCATATGGTTAGTACGTGTACTAAGTATCATATGTGGTCAAGAATATCTGTATTCATGTGTAGTATGTACCCAATACGGTCAGGAACGAATGAACCTATCTGTAATATGTATCTCGTATGGTTACAAATTACTGTACCCATCTGTCGTACCGGTATGCATTAATAACCCATATGGTCAGGAATGGCGCTGTCCATCCGTAATATGTACAAAACTGGATTGACTGTAGCCGACACATACTAGTAATCCATGAGTTCAGGACTAAGTGTGCTCATCTTTGGGATGTACATCACGGAGCAATACCGTATGACCCAACTCAACAAGAAAAGTATACCCATATGTAATTGTGGATGCACACATCTAAAGGTAGTGCCTGCAGGCATGGCAGAGATAGTCGGTGATGCTGAAAACATTTATAACTCGCAGGATAAATATCCCCGTGTTTGACACCTTGTAGTTGTATTTGTAGTTGTAATTATTTAAATTTTTCAGTCAAGGATAACTTCTTAATATTCCATATGGGGTCATGTGCTTTGCTGAAGAGACAGCAAGTAGAAGTGACTGTGGTGTGATACAAGGAATCTGGATGGGATACCCTAGCTCTTTCCGAACAAATTCATGTTTGGTTCTTCAACGTGTCCAGCGTATAGCACCGATACTCGTGAGAATATCACACGGTTAACAACCAGTTCATCTGTAGTTGGGTGGGAAATACTGAACACTGGTCAATGAAATTTCGAACCAGGGACCTCCGGATTGGTAGTCAAGAGCACTAACTCCTCAGCCACCATCGTGTCACCAATTACAACCTTGGTTGTGGTAGGGTTGTGGAGGCTTTAAAAGTATAGTTTTACAAATTCTATTAAGAACGGTTATTTAAAGGTTACTAAGGTCCACCTGAGTCAGAGAAGTAGTAAGCTAGACACTAGACAAAGATCAACTGATTCAATATATAATTTTGTTTATTTTGTATCCCCTCTATCCCTTATTGTTGCCCTTCGAATACGTTCCTGCTTTCACATTTTCATTTCTTAGTGAATGCGCGAAACGAATATAATTTAACAATGGGAGGTATGAATTCTTACATGCTTTACTATTATTAAAGAAGAATATGAAAACAACGTTAAAATAATGTACTTTTAATGTAATATTCGGAACTTTATAAACAAAAATATAAATGTATAAACTCATATCAAATTATTTTCCAATCATTTGGAGTCATGTTTATGTTTATTTTCCGTTTCGCTGAATAGTTATTCAAGTTTTCCTGTCAGTAACCATTTTTTTAAAAATAATGTCATATGAACTCATACAACTGACCGGATCCGAGCCGCCAAACCATCCAGCTAGGGGTCAGGTACCACACTAACACCCTTGTGACACGGTACTGGACACCTAGGCATATATATACGCATCGTATCAACAAAGTAGCCATGGAATAAAAAAATATTTTTCCTGAGATTGTTGGAAACGGTCTATTCATATGCCCTAAAATATCTATTTAATTTAGGCATTAGTTGTCATATATTCCTGACCAATTTTGGACTTCGAAGTTAAAATCTATCAATGTAATGTATATTATGGATGCCTAGAATTATTCTCTGAATGTAGCAAACAAAAACTGGCTAAATACAAATCCCAATCAGAATTGCAAGAGAAAAATTAATGACAAAAAGTGAAAAATATCTAAGTTTTCTTAGAATATCAATAAATTCGAACTAATTCCTTTATGATAATATTATTATGTATATGTCAACATATGTTGGGTTGAAATACGAACATTTTAAGACATATTGCAAGCCGATAGCCCTATTGAGTGAGGAATAATTCAAGTTTATCCAAAGCTTATGATTGCTTAAAATAATGGCGGCCATCTTTAAAGATGGCCGCCAAAAGGTCATTTGGCAAAGTGACCCGCAAGTCCATCAACCGTTTTCAGACTGCTGAGATATCAAGCTAACCGAAAATCATTGTTGGATCTGTTCACCTTTTTGGTAATGAAATTCGGTCTGTCACATGGACTATATGTGGTAACTGTCACTGTAAAATACAGCCATTCGTGGTTCTGTGTGGTACTAAATACTGCATGGTACAGCAATTCCTAAAACTATGGAATACCTAGCACTGCTAGACATGATAATTCTTGGCTCTTTGGGGCTCCTGCATGACACTTCATGCTACACCAATTCCTGACTATTGTGGTTACCTCATACTGCCTAGCAAGCAATTTCTGGCTCTATTGGATTACCTAACACTGCCAAATACAGCCATTCATGGATTGGCTCTATCGAGTACCTAACACTGAAACGCACATGCTGACTCGTTGGATAACCTAATACTAGTACTACATGACAAAGCCATTCCTAGCTGTATGGAGTACATAGCACGGCTAGATGAAGAAATTCCTGGCTTGTTAGACATGTAGAGAGGAAATAATAGGACATTTTGTAGAACTTTTCATACTTTGACCTTGAAATGACCTTGAACCTGGTCACAAAGTGGTCAGTCTAGTATATCAATAGTGTGTACACTATCAACTAAGTACTTTGCATGTAACCATTTAACATCACAAATGTGTAAGAATCTACCATATTTGAACACACATACGGAATATATGGGCAAAGAATGGTGGCCATCTTGGACGCCATCTTGGATTTCTTTGTCTGTACCTAGCATGGACAGTTTAAGCAAGCTATTTTATATACTACAGATATAGACACCCATATTTGAGTATAAAATTACTTGTTAAACATGTGTTACCACAGTCTTTTGAGTTGATTGTCACGGAACATGAATACCAACTTCTTTTAGAAATGCTGTATAACATGGTGGGTGGGGTAAATTAACACAATATGCATTTTCCACACTTTTTTCATAAATAAGAAGGTAATAAGCTTAAGCCATATATATTGAAAATAGCTTTTCTTTGTATATTACAAAATACTAGTTCTATACATCTATATAAATCTGTAAATATTATGCGATTTTGACAAATACCGCTTGGAGTATAGGTTTGTTCGAAACAATATGTACTGACTGAACTGTGGTTGACTACAATTTCAGATTATTATAGGCATGAAATATACACTTATTTGGTATGGATTTAAAGATAATGAATAGAAGATTATGAAAAAGTGCCCTAAATACGTATTTATACATTGTTCGTTAAGCCAGGAAAAGTGTAAGTTTCATAAACAGTAAATTTTGGATATTTTTTATACTTTGACCTTGAAACGACCTTGACCTTGACATTTGGGACCCAAAATATGGACATCAATTAATAGCTTTCCCACTAAGGTATAATAAAATAACAAACATTATGCAATAACAAGTATTTTTATAATGTTATTTTGAGACCAAATACACTATCGTCTACGTCATATTTTGCTTATCAGTATGACCTTGACCTTGAATTATTCCAACTTTCCTCCAAAGGTCGGCAACTTTGGTTCACTGTTTGATAAACTTCAAAGTCTTCCGAACATTTTGGTATATGACTCAGCTTGTGTACTTTTATTGCAATGTTACTCCTTAAATAAGCCACTTTTCAGGCTTTTGCTGCTCTACTATATGTAGTAATGATCAAAACATCAAACAATCGAAACAGTGGACTTATACGTTGTATACACAGTCATGTACATTTATACTTGTACACTTATTATGATATTGGTGTCATTATTTTTGCAGCATCAGATAACAAACAACCCTCAAAATTACATGACGTCATTTGTATTCCCATGGTGATAAGCCAATATTTTTGTATGCTTTTATTTATCCTAGCATTTTAGTTTATGTTAGGTGGGAAACACTGAAAAGTATTCCTGTATTTATCCGGCTGCATGAGGCCAAGCCAAGATTTGAATTTAAGTGTTTTATAAATTACTGGAGAGCTTCGATTGTTAACGTTTGAGACGGTCTGTGGCTACTCAATGTTTTTACCAAATTTGATAATTTCAATCCTCATTGTAACAAATGTACGTAGCAATTACGTATAACCGCATGCTCAACTTTCAAAATGATGGAACGGAAAATGACGGAATGATTGAAAGTAATCCACGAATTTATCATAAACTGATTACGTTTTTTTAACTAACCACATTGTCTTTATAATGCGACTCCTCATTTGTTGTATCATGACTAATTTCAAGTGATAGAGCAGTTCCCTCATCTGTCTGTGTTTTTGGTTGTATTTATACGCAAAAACATGATGTTTTGTATTCTGAAACAATGACACATACGCAGGTATAAATTACCATATTTTATGTAGAATAATATGAATGGGGCACGAGTAAAACGCAGAACTTGATGCTTTATAATATATTTTTACTAGTATGATATAGTGGTAAACACTCAGAAAGCAAAAAAATATAAGACTTTTTTATTGAATGGGAAACCATTGTATGAAACACAGTTATTAAAACTCGGCGTCTCTTCCATCGAAGCCAGAGGTCATTGACCAATTAGGCAAAATACAACCGAATGATCATGCTCTTACAAGTTTATAATTGTCTGGTATGTGAATCCTTACCAATTTGCTGGGATTCAAATCACTATACTTAGCACTAACCGCGGAATCGAAATTTTAAGAAAACAAGAAAAAACTGTCTAAAAACTACTCTTTATTTATGAAAAAACAAGCTTTTCAACTTCAGTCTGGTCAACATGAGCTGTTCCGATTTTCATGAAAAAACATGCTCATAAAAGCGCCATGTGGAGCCGATTGCAAATATGCACGAGTCTTATACAGTAAGGTCGTAGCACTAATGATCTTCTCATTCTAAGCCAGGGATGATATGTTGTCATTGCTTACTGTGGCACACGAGATTATAATTCTGTGTTGATAATTTATTGTTTAACTACACGTACAGAACGTATCGCAGTTTTGGGTAAAAATATAAATAATTATGTTAAGTAAATTGTCTTACCTCGAAAACGCCATTTTTAGAAAGTTCACGCAGACACAGAGCGTGTTTTAATTAAACTACCAATTTGTATAACAGAACACAACACTTTACAGATTCATTAATTTCCAAACTTGAAAGAAAACACCCTTTTTATAAATATCACTGCATTGATACTTTATACAACCGTTAACAGCGGTCATCCAACTTGCCGCAAGTCCAGTTTTTATGACATTTTAAAACATTTTGACACGTCTAAACAAATGTTAAACTGTATATGCCTTTCAGTTTACAACAGGCCTATCAACTCTTTTCAACAGTTTATTGTATTTATCACGAATTTAAACATAAGGAATATGTATCTAACCACATATTGATTATATTCGACCTTCCGTGAAACATAAGAGTTATTCGATCTATCTCTTCTAATCTGCAAATATTTACTCAAATCCGCTTAAAACTATTCATAACGTGATCACATTGTGTATTTAATATTAATTTGATGTGCATTATTGAATACTTTCATTTTCATATATTTGTTCAAAGAATTATTCCAATAAGTTCGAGCTTTTTGCATTGTCATTGACAGCTTAGAACGAGGTGTTATTGCAAGGTGCAAGCGTCTAGTGCAAACTTGTTGAGGTGTACAACTGCAGATCATCCCAGTGTGCCTGTACCACATTTATTTCGTTAATCAAATGTGGAACTCATTAACACCACCTTAGAAAAGAAAATACCATACCACTCAGTTAAATATACGTCTGTTTAGTTGATAGTTCAACAGACACAAACCTACATAGTAAATTATTCCTAGTATAGAATGATAAAAAGAACGAAAACTCGTTGCAACATATTGTGTGATTGTCCGCCAGCTTTTCAAATGATTGCTGCGCTGATTTATTGTATTTTGATCAACTCAGTTGTATCCATAGTGTTGCATCTTTTGTATGATTTCTAGTAAGTTTCTACATAGATATTATACATGTTATTTGAATGAATATGGTGTCCCAGAAAACATAGGATAACAAGCCTGTAGGACAATGCTTACATATATAAGTACAATAGAATCGCTACTAATGTCATGACCACCTCTGTTACTGTAAGCTTTTGTGAGGGGTTTGCACTATTCTAGGTACAACAAAGTCTCCTGATTTTGTTTTGTAAATATAAGTCTGCAATATGTTTTGATTAACAATATGTATGGTGACTTCGAAATGTGTACAGTTTAGCTACCAAGTTTCCAGTATAAATTGGCACATTGCAACCACATTGCAGGTCTTCCCTGTCCGACTTAAGGTTCACTCTAATAGGCGAAAATGTGTATTTTTCTTCAGTGAATTAAATACCCTTTTGGCATAAAAACACATTAGTCTCATGCATATATCAATTTGTAGCTTAAAGTTCAAATAATCTATATCAATGAGTGTTTTTGTTATATTTACTTGTTATAAACAATGTATTTATAAAAAGTTAATTACAAAATAGGTAACATTTTTCAAAATGTCAGTCTCATTTATTGGGTAACAAAATGCTAGAAAAATTAGAAATTGTGGTTGTCAAATATTTGATCAAGGTCATGCCTGCCCATTTATTTAAATAAAAGCAGTCAAAATGCATTGATTTTGAACAATAAAATACATCAACATGAATTAAAATATATCACATGTGTATGTGTGAAGGCCTACTTTTAATAACTCCTAAATAGTTTAGGGCACGGTGGGCCTGACGGACCAGATAGTTGTTGGTTTGTCAATAACCGATTTTATCGGGTCTATGAGACTTAAAACTTGATTATTGGCATTAAGTTACCTCGAAAGAACTGAAACAGGTTTATGGAAAATTAATTAAAGCTTTAGTATTTCTTTCAATTATACACATATTTAGTTAGATATTCCTTTCCATTGTATTTTATTTGTTTATATACCAAAGAAATTGCTACTTTATCTTTAGTCGTACTGGTCACTGATAACGTTTGTTCCGTCCGTTAGCCCGTATCTTTTAACGAAGAAAATGCTGTATTTGGTCAGTTTGTGTGTTAAAATGGTTAAATATTACTCAAAAAACTATTTGCAGACGATAATATAGCATGGCAGTAACCTCACACCATACATAAACTTACCGAGCACGTTGTAACATTTGCACGGACTATTCGTGTGGATTGAAATATTTTGACAGCTACATGTAATGACCGATTTTACACAAACTGTATGTGATCGAGAAACGATCCAGACAATCGAGTTACAAAACTGTGTTTGCAATGATTATACGAACATAAATAACATAAGGATTATTTAAAAACGCATAGTACTTTTGTAATTTAGCTAAAATAAAGTTTGACAGACAGCCTCGTAACACATATCAGATTATCAATTCGCTAACATGTGCAGCATGTTTTGAGGAAAATGCTGATATTGATGTTTCATTGGGACTTATATTAAACCGTAAGTATCATATTGTATTCGATGTCATCATTCGTTATGAACGGCACATTATGAACACCGCATTATAATGGTTTCGTCGATAAACTGTCGTACTACTTTGGCGCATGAATATAAATTTGCTACACAGCGCGAAATTCGTAAACAAACGAGACGAAAACAATAATAAATATTTGGATTTCATTGTTATTATCGTAGGATCGTTTGTAAAGTTAATAAATTATGAATGCAATAAAGTGCATTATTCGATCTAGCTATCGATTATGTTGATTACTTTAATTGATAAAAATGTTGCTGTACGTTTACTGTGGTGACAGGAGGGAGCAAACATTGCGACTTCCTTGTCGAAATTACACATCAACATGAAGGTGATTTTCTCGTAAACAAAACACCAGCAGCTAATTTCAAGCCTGGCATGCCCTTGCGACGATTAATTATAAAGTATATTCAATGAGTTCGTATTATAAAATACAATAATGATAACGTTTGACATTTTAAAAAAAATGCTGTATTTTTCAGTCAAAAATCGCGTTTATTTTAGTGATAGCATTTGAATAAGGCGACTATATGGCACATTTCACATCACAAGCAAGTGCTACAATGGTTTCTATGGAAGCCCTGGAGGGCACTTTTGACTTATGACTAATGACTTATGACTTGTGACATTTTTACATAGTGGGACTCGTCGATATTTTAAGCTCAGTTGAAAAGGACTCATAGTTTTCAAAACGAAAATAATACACTGAACTGAACGCGTTTATTTATGATTGTGTAATCCCTTTTTAAAAAAAGCAATGTAATTTCACTAATGAGATAACCTAGATATAACTCTACCCCCAGCATTTCGCGTCACGTAAGTACACAATTATGTGTGTTCAGCTATAGTATTGAGTCATAAATTGTCTATATACGTGGTGGCTCACCGGACTCATCACGTGACTTGACTTCTCGCCTCAAAGTAGAATGCCTATAGCCACTTGCTACTATATGATAGCGTACTTTTTGTTATTTAACTACATAGGCTATGCAAGCACAATATTTAATCCACAGGTACATGTACAAATAACAAGTTTATACCCCCGCCCCAAACTGAGGATGAACAAATCCACAGGGTTTTCAAAAAATGGGGACCTACCTAAAACCCTTTTACATTTTTATAATGCTTAATGAATTTGACTGTTGTTTTGTGACAGTGTATAAAAGTGATTGGTGGTACTTTAAAACAGGAAGTGACGTCATCATTTTACGTATGGCGTCAATTCGCTTATTTTTGCTGACTTATGTTATAGTTAGAACATATTAAGTAAATTTTAATGATTAAAAAGGGCGGAGCGAGCGAAGCGAAGCGAGGCCTTTTTAGTCATTAAAATTTACTTAATATGTTCTAACTAACTTAGAATATAACATTCTGCATTCTGATTGGCCGATAGAAATTAGCGCCAACGCAAGACGTCAAGTCTGTTAAGAGAAAAATTTAATGATTAAATTTTCATTTAACCGCGAAAATGCGGCGTTTTCATTGGCTCATAATGTAGGTTATATTCTAAATTAAAAATGTCACCATTAGATTAAGCATTGTTATCTGAGCGTTTCTTTTTGAGAAAACAATGTTTTGCAGTCACAGAGGTAATACAAATCTTGTGAAAATTTAATATAACTTTGCAATAAAATAAGTGAAAGAGAGGAGAAAGCGGTGTATTAACTAAATGAAGGGGAACCAGACAACCGCCAATATTTTCATTAACAATGATCAAAGAAACAAAATATAAATATGCATTTATTATGTGTTATTGATAAAAGAGACAAAGTAACGAATGTTTAACCTAGGTCCCCGTTTTTTTTTGGACACCCTGTATAACCATAACTTTAATGTTTGGATCAATCGTACGAAATAATGCCGAACAACACGACAAGGAGATGAAATGTCGACTATTCTTATATCTTAAAGTTTGTTTAATATTCGTAACTAATATCTGCGTTGTCTGCTGGGTTTAATTCCGAAAATCGTTTGAGCGTAAATCCCAAGTTAAGTATTTTTATTTTATATTATACGATTAGCCTTGGTGTACTATTATAGGCCTATAAAATCATTTTTTGTAATTAGCACCAGAATTAATTGAATGCAACTATCTACCACCGCCCTCATCCATGAAATTAAATTTAAGTTATAGTTAGAACATATTAAGTAAATTCTAATGATTAAAAAGGGCGGAGCGAGCGAAGCGAAGCGAGTCCTTTTTAGTCATTAAAATTTACTTAATATGTTCTAACTAACTTAGAATATAACATTCTGCATTCTGATTGGCCGATAGAAATTAGCGCAAACGCATGACGTCAAGTCTGTTAAGAGAAAATTTTAATGATTAAATTTTCATTTAACCGCGAAAATGTGGCGTTTTCATTGGCTCATAATGTAGGTTATATTCTAATGAATCAATAGATTTCAAAGGTTTGCATGGTTCGTAATGTTTTAAAAAAAATAAAAGAGGCAACCATAGAATAGTTAATGTTTTTTTTATATTCAAGCTGAAGTAACTCACCTGTTTCTCTAGTTTAACATACAAAGTCCAACTACTCAGTAGTCGTATAATACGGAGATATTGACACGATCCTAACCTTAAGGCGTGGATATAAAACAAGGTTCTTGTGTTGAATATATCAATTTCCGCTAGCAAATCGTGCAATATCGGTCCTGTAGAATTGTGTTTGTAAATACACATCGAGCGTCACCGTGATACTCCCCGCTTATGAAAACATACAACCTGGATTATAAATATAGACACTATATCAGCTGATAAATTATGCTAATAGGAGGTTGAAAGTCGTGTCAAATTCTCCGTACTACATGTATAGGACATGTCAAACTTCTTTGTAGAAAGTCCATAAGAATGCGTTTCGAATGTCTTTCATATTCAGAATGTCGGCAAAATGAAAATTCTTGATACATTTCTAGATTTTCGAAGTGCATTCTGAAACAATTTACCAGCATTCCAGGTGCGTTTCCAATATTGGATAGCCACAACGAGTGTTTAGAGCAAACATTCGTATTGGCAGATCCACAATACATCATATACACTCAGAATAAGGCTGACCTTTTAGACTGATGCGCTATAATATTTACCTCGATTTTCGTTCAATCGACATTCCGACTCATTCCGTTTTAGAGTGACGTGGACTTTACGAAAACTTAGACTAAGGTTTTACACTAAACTATAGAGCAATTAAGAGCACTTTCGGAGTGTCCAGCATATAATTTAACTCATAGAGGACACGATTATTCGGGGAAAGTGTTTCACTGTGCTACGAGCTCGATGTGGATTTGAAGTAGAGAGTTGCTCTCCGTGGATGTCGTAGAGGCATCGTGTGGATTTTTAAAACTACGAGGCTTGTCCAAGCTCGCATGTCTAGATAGAAAACTCGTGCGATCACCGTTGTTCCAATGCCTCGTCTGCGATGTCCGTGCGGACATCGTTCGATTTCAAGCTTTGAATGTCCTTCGGGGTAAACGTAAGAGTTTCGACCAAACTAGGCTACGATTGCACAGAGGCCGTTATGTTTTGCATTCTACAAGTTGTGGGCTCGTACAAGTAGTTAAAATCGTCCGGACACAGTACGGGCTTTGTTACCTAGGCATTAGTGACACCACTGGTCATACGGTAATATCTTGTGTAAGACAAAATTCACCATACAATTTGAATGATACTACCTGAATACACACAATTAATGTATACTGTTATATATTTGAACCCTCGATCGGATTTGAACAATACAAACACGTACGATGATACGAAAGGATACTTTCGTTTACGAATTATAGCGATCAGGTTGTCTCATTCAAATAACTGAGTATTTGTATAGCAGATTTGAGAATAATTTAATCCAATAGTAACTTTTGTACACTTGATTAATTTAATTTAAAACTCTCGTCTAAAAGTCCAAATTAAAGTTGACATATTGTATGTTTTGTTTGAATATTTTTGCATAAATGTAATTATTTTTTTAAAAACATAGCGGGCTTATAAAAATGAAGTTGGTATTCATATTGACGGGCACAGTAGACGCGACTTCAAACATTACCAAAATATCATTTTTTCGTTTGAACGGATTTACAGATAACAAAAGCAAAGTATCAAAGAACTATTTGGACTCAATCTCTTGAAGAATTAATTTGATTTTTGACCAATCTTTTCAGTAATTTTTGGACCGTTCTTTGTTCGTTCAATGTTTTAATGCCCGTCGATTCCTCCCAATGCCATAAAATGTCTTTACGACTCTACCAAAGATTACCCTCGATGTCGAGTAGGTTCATAACGACGCCTCCCTTAAATTCCATCGGAGATACATCCCCAAGGCAAAAAAGTGCTCGGTGAGACATAGGCTTTACGGAAAACGGAAACGGGATAGACCGTGAACATTTTCTTTTAAGTCACTCGACCGCGGCATGAGTGGGGTCAAACATGCAACCTGCTCGTTACTGACGCATGCTACATGCATGTCTACGTCAGATGAGAACACGTCAACATTTTCCCCCTATAAAACCAGAACGGAGTGAAGCCGGTATGTCGTCAATACATCGTGATTTCATTTTAAAGATTTTCATTCATGAATCAGTCAGAATGACATACAACAATGTATAATATAACATTTACAAGTGAACATGTTAGAAGAGCAAACAATGACCCTGAATATGCCAGCACTACACTTAGTGTCTGTGAGCCATGTAAGAATTTGATTTGTCAAGTACTGAATATGTAATAACATAAAACATACACATTATTCAAGTACACGTTATAAAAATTCTGGTATAATTAATGTATTAAAACAGTATCTTTACAATACAATTCAAACTTTCATCTCAATAACAAACGCTTCACATGAGAAAAAATATTCGTAATAAATCAGCATTTCCTGTTCAATGCGCCGATGAGCAAACATTCAATATGTGCGCAGTGCCCCGACCCCCCTCCCCCTCCCCCGATGAGTCAATGATAAAATAATAATAGGCAAGGTGTATAATATTATAACAGTAAAAGCAAAATAATATATAATATTTATTGATTATGTTATGCTGTGCTAGGCTACATAAAATCATTAAGGTACGCCTACCTCACTTTTTTCCACATTCCAACGGCGGCAGGGGAATTCATCATCTCCGCAAAGTATTTTAGTTCAAATATTTTACTATAAAAATCCACTTCTACCCATTTACCGGTAATTAACCTTCTAATTAAGAAATTGTGTAATTGAAAATGTACGTTTTCGTGAATATAATTAACAACAATACTTTACATACGACACTTTCACTAAATATTTTTCCAAACTTTTTTTTTCGAAGACTCCTAACGTTATTAATACATTGTCATTACACGTTTAAGATTTTTCCGCAATAGCTGCACAAAGATAATGAACTATTTCCTTCAATCCTGGTAATGTCGGATATTGTCTTATGTTTATTTTACAAAGAAAACATATAAATAGCGACTGGGTGAATAACAATAACGCAGACTTAATAAATCAATCATTGCCCTACATCAATTTAATAACATAGCCAGTGATTTGTAACAAACTATAGATTTTAGACAAACTGACGATATTGCTTAGATCGGATTTATAAAGTAATAACAGATCACATAATGACGCCGTGTTTTGATTGACTCGTGGATCATGTATCAGGAAATTAATAGAAATAAAAATTTCCGTTTGAAGGTCCATTGGTTAACAGACTTGTCATTAATGATTAATCTCAGATCGAATATTAAGGTGTTTGGATAGAATTAACTGATCCTTTCGGCTATGAAATCCAAACTGCTCAAAATTACGTTATCAGTAAAACTAAGTGCTTAGTGCAACAATATTGACTATAAGTATTATTTCCGTTCTTACATGCCGTAGTATCGCACTGGGTCGTTTTGATTAATACGATTTGTCCAAGATTTTGAGATTTGTCTTCGGTCATTTAAATATTTCAAGAGTGTTTGATTTAAACACAACTCGTTCATCTCCGGTGTTATCATCGTGTATCACCGGTGTTCTCCGTGTTCGGGTACGTTCTAACAACACATAGACAAAAAGTCTCATTTCGTACACTTCCGGCAATGCATCACAGAACTGTACGAATATTCATGAACACCAAACAAATATTGTCTTACAATCGGATCTAGATAGATCAAACAAATAGAACATTAGTAAGTCTCCATTCAAGTGCCTGTATTATTTAAAATATGCATATATAAATGTAATTGACCTAATTGACATATTTGACTTTATTGACCGTAGTGTCATTGTTAACACCGAGTTTTACATTGTATATCATTCAAACATAACACTTGTTAGACATTTTAAATTGGTCAAATAAAATGTTATACATGTCCGATTCGCTGCCACCGTGGCCCGCGGGTACCATTCGATAGGCCACACATGAAATCACACTACGGCGTTTGAACCGACGTTTATCGACGTTAAAGTGGGCAAACGTAAACCTCGTTCGCAAGTTTCTTTTCATCTTTGACGGGACAGAGGGAGTGCAATAAGTTAAGTTGTTGCACTCATTCTTTTGAAAATTAAGATCCACCAAATAAATTATCAAGGTTTGTAGTATGAACGAAAAAAGTCATTCTCGCGAACATAATTTTGCAGACGTTTGGACTCATGTTGGACGTTTGAAACGCTGTTCAACGCTGGTAAAAACGTTTAACTTTGTACAACGGATCCTGACGTTAGGCAACTCGTTCGTCTAAGTCGGACTAAGTTAGGGACCGCTTCACATACGCTAACCTGCGTTGACAAAAGTTCACATACGCTGATTAAAAAACTACAACGCGGGCAAACGTTGTTAATTAAGCGCTGGTAAGTGGTAACCGCTGTCAAACGCTGTCAAGAGCTAGAAACGTTCCCAAAAATAATGTGCTTTAGATACACAACGTCCGTAGTGTGAACTAAAATATTCCTGCTCGCGAGTGTAATTTCACCGACGTTTGGGCTCAGTTTTTTGTTTTTTTACAACGCACACACATTCATAGTGTGAACCCACCTTTATTGTGTGAACTCACCTTTATAGTGTGACCCCACCTTTATAGTGTGAACTGAACTCACCGTAAGCTCCAAATTTTGTACATGTATTTTTACTTTTTTCCATTACATATAATTACAATGTGTTAATGCATACGATGTAATGTATATGCTAAGGTTTAAAATGTATGTTTATAGATAATATACATGATAGTTGATAACACACTTGCAATTGACTTTCGTTTTAATAGTTTCTTAAGGATAAACATCAACGTTAGTTAGTTTCAGAGGTACTGCATATTTGCCCGGATTTATTTTCAAGGATCCCAATTGTGTTCCTTGTATTGACAAATTATCGTCGATTGAAAATTTAAGAAAAATTGACAATTTTTTACTTGCGTTCTTAGCCAAAAATCACGTCACCTACCACGTGGTATGTCCACACTGGTTGTGCTGTTCTGTTCATGTTAGAACTTGACAATTCTGTTTAGCGCGCTTTAACCATAGTGTACACCATTTAACAAACTCTCGTCTGCTTGCTTGTTGGAGTTCCATACAGCTAGAACCATCACGGATAGTCAAGTTTGAACCGACGACCTCCAGCTAATCACAATAAGCAACATAAATCCCCTGCACATGTGGAGGACATGAAAAGGTCAAGGTCACAGAACATCCCATTGAAAAAAATGACCTGTCTGACAGACATATAGTATAGAACAAAGATTTCCCCTTGAAAGTCGATAGAGATTTCCGATTATTACGATCAGTTTATTTGTTTAAGGTATAATGAATGTGTACCTGTGTTTAATCGTAGAATAAAGCAAAGTCACGAGTTCGGATGCGTAGTAATTAAATTGCATGTACGCATGTGACTGTGCTCTATTGTAGATAAAACACAGGTACATATTCATTATTTCGATTCTAACATAGCCAATATTCCGCATTTGACACCAAATCAAGACATAGTAACCGTATCACTATATATGTTTGTGTTGTCTAGGCACTGATGAAGTGCAATAATAGCATGTGTCCCTTTGGCAATACAGTTCATTTATGTCATAATAAATATACCAGTAATACACAAACACCAAAGTAGATAGAATGTGTCTGACAATGTCCGACGGATAAAGGTGTCTGACAATGCCAGACGGTTTAATGAAGGAACCAAAAGTAACATAATTGGAACAAAGTGTCCACTACAAGCCTCCTTTTGCATATTAATATACTTAGTACAGTCGACACTCGTTATGTCGACATTTTTGGGACCGTCAAAATTATGTCGACATATCCGAATGTCGACACAACAGGAGCCAACTACTGTGAAAAATTTCCATACCCGTCGAAATTTATAATAACAAAGTCCTTGAGTATTTCTGTCAGTGCCGTTGTTACATCAGTTGGAACATCAACTAATACATATACGCGATTAAACTGGTGAAAGATCAATTTTATCACACACACAGTTATCATTAAAACATTTGACCAAGTGTTTATGAGAGAGTCGAGTTCATAGCCTCGTTTTGAAACAAGTACAGTACGGGATCAGCACCACAAGTATGGATTTTAGCCCTTACCGGTTTCGCTTACGCAATATTTTAATTGTAAACAATATATTCAATCAACATGCCAGACATCTGAAAGCAACTGATGACATTTCTTATCTTTGTTAACAATGTAAAGTATATTCATTTATACCTATCGGAAATATAACAAGAATGTTGAAATAAATTGTGAAGGCATACAAAAATGTATTTTTGTTCACCTTCCGAGAATCACGCTAGTTCAGCAGATTTTTTAATTTCATACGCCGAACTAGGTTACACTTTGTTTACAAACTTAAGATTAAACATCATTCAATTACATTTGCAAACTGTGAACACATTAATTTTTAACAAACAATGGTTCGAAACAGGAGTATCTTCACGGTTAATTAACAACTTTTCAATTTCAATAGCGTCGACACAATGTCGACACAAACGATAACAATAAGGTGCGAAAATATCAATTGGGCCAGAAAAGTCGTGTCGATATAAGCGGAGTGTCGAAACAGTCATGTCGACTAAACCGTCATATTTAAGATAAAATATAGAGCAACCCAAATCGGGGATTTGAAAGTAAGTCGACATAACCGAAGTGTCGATACAACCGATGTCGACACAACGAGTTTCAACTGTATTATATGATATGGACTCAAAACATTAACTACTTTATAATGCTATAAAACGTGTTTTTTTTCCGTGAAAGGCTTATTTGCAGTTTCAAGTAATTTAGCCGTAGCTGTGTTTTATTGGCAATTCGTGTACACCTTGATTTCCTCTATATGTATATAGCTGAAACGGCTATTTGTGTTAGAATTGTTCGTTTGCGTTCAACTGCGACAGTTTCAAGCGTGTGGCTATCCGGGTTTTCCTGTCTAATTGTTCAATGACAGCTGACTACGAGTGAAGATACACGGTTGAGCGATATGTAAGAAATTCAGATACAGATACATATCCCTTGGTTCTTTAACGGGCGCTATGTATATAATCGATACACTTGAGACTACCTCTGAGTTACCAACCAGTTCATCTCTGTCAAGGCCGAGATTCGAACCAAAGATCTCTTGGACCGTTGCCA
The DNA here is from genome assembly GCA_947247005.1 of Spisula solida. Classification (NCBI taxonomy): domain Eukaryota; kingdom Metazoa; phylum Mollusca; class Bivalvia; order Venerida; family Mactridae; genus Spisula; species Spisula solida. The sequence continues at coordinate 37,264,203 of OX365957.1, read as the reverse complement.
AGAGCGTTACTAACAGGACCACGGTGTCACACATTTCGATTCTCTAAGTAAACGGTTCCTTGACCATTATCGTTTAATCAATTGTTTAACTCGTTTGATGAAGGGGAATTAAGGGGACGCTTTTTATATATTAGAGAGGTTGCGATTCGAACGTGTACGACTACGTGTACGTGTAGCTATCCGTACATGTATGCGTACACGTTGCAATTAAAATTGGCTTGCGAAACACAACGTGTGCGTGTAACATCACATGGCAGTTGTGATATGATTTCCTCGTTAATCGATAATTAGTGCTTATATAAACTCACTGAGACTATATAATCAGCGATAAAATATTGGGTTTCTCGTGCATACGCATACTTGTGTGACGTAGTACACATTATATTTTCGTCTGTCACACGTCCGTTACATGTAGAAACTACACATACCTGTATGACGAAATACCCACAAATAGTATTCACGTACACGTACACGTTACACGTTGCATTTCGCAACCTCTCTAATATATAAAACCCATCAACACAAGTCTCTTTCATCAAACCGTCGAGTAATTCATAGCTTCGTAAATCTCAATGTTTGTAAATCAATTTTACGAGCCAATGTTACAATGATACCAACTGTTTGTTTTAAGTAATCGATGGTAAAACATTAGATAGCTCGTATCCAGAACATATGTAGTATGACTTAAACAAACATATTGAAGCCATCACTAGTCTTCAAAATGCTGAAGTTTCAATTCGCTGGCTTAGAGATAGATGGTCGTAAGTACTAATTACGACCTTATAAGACTCATGAATATTTGAAATCTGCATCTCAAGGCGCTTCTGATGAGCTTATTTTCATGAGAATCTGAACAGGTCATGTTGACCAAACTAAAGTTGAAAAAGCTTGTGTTTCCATAAGTAAAGAGTAGTTTCAGACAGTTTTTTCTTGTTTTCTCAAAATATTGACTTTGTACATACGACCTTCTAATTATAAGCCAGCGAATTGAGGTGTACATTGTATTAGGATTTACATCACGTAAAGAGGGAGGGGCATCTTTCTGCAAAATACCGAAGTCATCGTCCAATTTGAAAAGCTTACAAGAGCATGTTTGTGGAGACATACCACTGAAACTACTGTAACTTCGTCATATTGCAGGTGTAAAAGGGTGAAAGTTCGGCTTTTTGTTACGTTATTTGACCTGTTACATGTGAAAAGGCCGAAGCTGTATCAAATGTTTGACGCACAATACCAAACATGCATTTTTAACCAAAATTCCGTTCCTTTGCCCAAAAGCTTAATATGCCAGCTAACACTCGCGCTTATCAAAACTATAGAAATTAAGAAAAGTGAAGCTTCTGAAAGCCTAGATTGCTCATGTATTTCGGGGTGCACCATGTTGCCATCGATATAAATAATAGTGTGTTTTTATCAAGCTCAATCACTTACTATAAACAATCACTTAATGATGCTGGAGCGGTTTGGGCCCCATGTTCCGATTTTATTCAAATGTTGCCAGGAAGTAAAGTAATCTATTCTGACACGAACTTTTGTGTAAACCGTTATTTCGATTAGTATTTTCTACTTTAAATGCATTACTTATCAATCAAAATTGTTCAATTTTGTGAAATTTAAATTATCTTGACACATTTTTACATTAATAAAGCACACAACATACTAGTACATTGTACTATGACAAATGACGCATGCGCACGAAAATCGATCCATCATCCTTAAATATCACCTCAATGATAAGGCCATATCAAAATTAAGAGCACAATTAGTTATGGTCAAGTTACATTATGTTGTTCCTTTGAGAACATGATCAACTCGACATAAAAGTGTCGATCTAGACCCATTTTCAATGATACCAATGGTGGTTTTGGTACCGGTATTTGGGTTTACTTTTAATCCGCATTGTACTTTAAGAAAAAAATAACTGGATAGGGACGGAAGCACTCAACTTAATCAGCCGAGCACAGAAAACATAAAAACGTCAAATAAAACTTTGATACAAGATCAACTAACATAATCCTGCTCGACGTTACTTTACCTTAGAATGACAGACGAAGAAAATGTGGTGCAACTATTAAAATATCCTATAGTCTGCTGCTAATGCTTGGTTCACAAGGCTCGCATGGCGTCCGTACGACTTTAACAATTTACTCCTAGGAGGCCGCAAATTTTAGATTCCTAGCGCCTTGTCACAGCTCGTCCCGATCCGATGAACTCGTTAGGTAAGACTTACACAAGGTGCTTATTAACTGTGTGTAGTAACTTGGTGGTAGAGTGTCTGGTTCGACCGAGATTTGAATCCCACCGCGACGTCACATTCCCCACATTGGGTACACGAGTAATGCATGCTAAAGCAGCCTTGCACGATTATTTGGTCGCACGATTTGTTACCTTCGAAAATAATACTATAATTACACTCACGTTGCAGACAAAATCGCAGATATCCAGACAGACATTGCAAGATTGCTGTATGATGCTCGTACGACAGTTCCACGTGTCGCATGAATATACTGTAGTAGAAATTAGGCTGCATCAGTAAGCCCCTCAATCGCAAGCAAAATACTGAAGTCGACGTTGGGTTGTTCTGGTGCTGCTTACAGTTAGTTAGACTAAATTAGACCTACGTGTCAATTTCCAACCAGGTCAGTGGGACCGACTAATATTTCACGCGGCGGTCGTCGGATGGTCTTACGACTGGCACACGAAACACCAAATATTTCCCCAAAATGATTATTTCATTATTTGAAATCCTGGAAGAACCGACCTTTTTACTTCTTTCGGTGGTTTTCCAGTTTCCGGTTTCAAGACTGATTGGCATTTCTATCAATTTCTATCGGATTATCTCCGTCATGGCAAACATTCGCTAGTTTATTTATCTAACATGTTGAAAATAGGTAAAATCCCCAAGATGTTTGACGGTTATTATCTAACTATAGCAACTAGATCGTCGGAAATACGATAACAGTGCACTTAAACATAACAACAAAGATACTTACAGCTCTTCCTGTTTGGCCAGACGACCTCCATCTGACGTATTACTGCTGATAGAGTTTGATCTCGCCGACCGAACTGACCGCGTCATGTCGATTTGGTTATATTTGATCTGTCCGTAGTTCTAGTATCTGTATACTAATCCAAGCCAAGATTCTTAATTTCTTTTCAAGTGTTTCAAATATCAAACATTAAGCAGGCGGCATATTTAAAACGTCTCACAAGTTGTAACACAGTTTCCTATCCAGCTATATACGCGTCCAACAATGAGGTGATTCCAGACGGAAATGTACCTCACTTTATATTGTTCAACTTGTATCGATTTAACGTTAATCTATTCTATAGGATTACAATTGTTAGTTCCATTTCCTGAAAACTGATTACAGGTGATAGTTGACACGACTCGCCGACACAGGATCACTTTTATCCTGACTTGTCACCAATTGGTCGTCTGCTTCGCGCAGTCTGCGTAATTGAACTGATCGGTAAAATCAACAAAATGTTCAACACAACTGATGTTCATTTGTTTGTCAATGTTCTTAATATCTTATCATCTATTATCAATTTACAGATAGATCTGTATAGAAATATCAAGCCAGCTGTTATCGGCAAAATCTTATATTAAATTTCGCGATGAATAGCTCACAACAATAGTTTATCAATTTATCCTTCAAAATGAATAACACTCTCTGTCAAAGCAGTCATTGAAGTATTTATAACCGAATCAGAGGGGGTATGTTCGTCTAACGGGTATTGAAATTAAACTCTTTAATTAAAAAATGAAAATAATTGATTTTAATTTAAAATATGGATAAACTATACCGGTTCTCTTCGTGCAGGGACGATTTTATTATTGACTGTAAACATTGCGCGCGCATTTATGTTTTAGTGGAAGTATGTTAATCGCTTGTCAAACATGTCATCTCCATGTTTCAACAAACCATACAACAATTCGATTTTGTTATAGTTTATATTAATTTTATACATTTGAGATGGATTGCTAAACAAGTTCTACAACTTATTATCAATAACTCACGACACGATTGATTGATCAGTGTTACTGTTATATAGAGGATCTTACATGAGTGTCTTTCTATATTGAATTTATTAAACGAGTTGGATAAAATGATAAAATGCGAGGCTCTGCCGAGCATTTTATCACTTTTATTCAACGAGTTTAATAAATTTAATATGGAATGACACGAATGTAAGATTCTTTTTATCACATAAACTAAATACACAGTAAAAGTTTGTCAAGAATGCACACACTTCCCCTTTAGCAAATAAACTCCATAGGAGTAAAGCGGTTCATGGAAAGAGCTAAGAAAATAGTGCAACAATGTATACTCCAATATGTTAATTTTTCTGCCTTTGAAAATAATATTTTTAGGGTATCTAAAATCCTGCAGATGTAAAACTACGCTTAACAAAGTAAATAATTTAATCTAGGACCGCAGCAACACAACGTATTCTGTTCTGTTCCGTGTTCCGTTCCGGGGTTTATAACAACCAAGGACAGGGGAAGTAACTAGGTTTTCCGCGTGAATTTATTCGCGATTCGTCTGAATAGCCGAAAATAACTGATTGTACACGATGAAAGTACTTGGTAAGCAAGGAAAATCGTCTTTAATACTCAAAATTAACGGATTTATACAATGAAATCAACATCCGATGCTGTGTTTGTGTAGATGCCAGATATTTGGTATGTATATTTCGTCCCGATCTTATTCGTACCCACGTTTAACCGTCATGTTTACTTACAGTCATATCTCTTAAGTTCTTGTACATCTGTTATTGTGTGATTATAACATGCCCTAGAGTGCTCATAATCGGATATAGAATTTATTCTATTCTAAAAATGTATTCTTTAAGACTTTTACTTTTTTGACAACGTGTATGAATACATAAATAAAGTGACTCGCCCTTGTATATACCTCATTTGCATGTTTATTACACGTGTGTATTATGACTTTTATCTAATGGGTTTATTAAACTCCCAGAGCCTATTTTATGTGATAAATTGAAATACACCATGACGTTAACGATGTCATGCTCAATGCTCTAGTGTCGTCATATTACCAGGATATTTTTCAGGCCTCCTTGAAACGATGACGGGGCAGTATGTACTTCTTGTACATTGAGTCGGTTGTGCCCGGACCGGAGACTTACCATTACCTCTTGTATTGCTCTGTCCTGCTTATGAGATGATATACATCTGCCTCTTGTCTCGGCCTAATAAGTGACTTGATGATGGTGATTTTCTTTTTATAACTTGCTTGCACTGGTGGTTGTCTGACCGAGCACCTTGCTTTGCCAGTTGGTCAGCTTCTTCGTTGTCTGCCACTCCGAAGTTTGCTGGGATCCACTGGATGGTCACGTTTAGTATGTTCCCTCTATAAATAATGTATTTATTATTATTATTGATATTATGGTTATTATATTTAGGTTGGTGCTGATTTATTTGCAAGGCTTTTGCAAGTTGAGGAACCTTGTTGGTCAGAGCTTCCAATACAGACATATAGACCGTGAGCCAGAGGGGGTTTTGCTCCCCCCCCCCAGGGGGAATTTTGTGGACCATATTTTTTTGAAACCCCAAGGTGTGGCGAACATTTTGGCATAAAGTTTGCAACTGGCGGGTGGGGCTTTTCTCCATTACCACGTTTTAAAATACGTTACCCCCAAAATATAAAATAAAAATTGTAATTTTTAAAGATAAATTGTACCATTATGCTATTTAATAATTCCAAGTTTGCATTTGTTATTCAAGAGTGTAAACTATTAGCTGCAAACTGATTGAATTTTAATGCCAAAATGCAATGTTAAAGAAGATAAATATGGGAAAACATACGTTACCCTAAAAAAACAAAAGGTTTTTGGCATAAAGTTTTTAATTGCAAATTTAGATGACCAGGTAATCAAATGATGAAGTTACCATTAAAAAGTTCAACATTCAACCTAATAAATGATGTATAGATTGCCAGTATAGGTTAAGAGATAGATGTCTGGTAGCGATTCTTAAAATGTCACCCATTCTCCAAAACATGTGCGTTTTTCATTCCTTCAATAATTTCAAGTATTCAAATTGTATCATACACTTTTCAATTACATATAATACCACTTTATATATTTATAATGGTTAATATTATATATATTAACAAGTCTCTTACTTGTAAGATATGTTAAGGCAATACTACATTGCACTTTATGTTACCAAACATACAAATTAAAGTGCATGTCTTCAGTGTCTTAAAAACGTACTTAAAAATAAAAAAATAACAATTTAATCCTACTCAAAACTTATTCTAGGTTTGCAGTTCAAACTGTATATTAACTAAACAACATATAAACTATAACGTACATGTATTTAAATATCAAACAAAATTACAATTTACTAGCCTTGTATTCTGTTACTTTACCACTAAAAATAATTGATTTTCAAATCAAAATATCTTTTATCGAAGTTTGCATTTAAACTTTCAACACATGTATTTAAAAAGACAATTTATGTTTCAATTTACGTTACCTTACTTACAAACTTTACAATATCATATACACATGTATGCTGTAATTTTAACACAATGTTGACTTATCTTTGTAAAATCCCAAACGTACAAGTATTTTTGTTTGCTTTATACAATATGTATTTAACTTAATACACACACACACAAATTTAATACTCAAACTATGAAACTAGAACACAGATTGCCCCTCGATTTAATATCTTTATGAGAACACTATGCACACACATGGTTTTTAAACATTTTCTATATACATGTATACAATCGTATGTCAGTTATTTAATCACACTACATACAAATTAAAAACCAAAGTGTATATTTGAAAATAAGTTTGAAACATTCTCTAGGGTGCACCAGGAATTAGACCCCAAAAGTAAAATTGTCCAATTCCTCTTGGTCTGTCTGGAGGAAAAGATTGATAGGTGCATAATTATCTTATATCTTATACTACCTGAATTGTTGTGCAATACTAACCAGTGAGAGGTCAAATCATTTAAGGTAAAATAGTGTAAACTGTGTTACTGACCATTGTTTAAAGCCTTTGCTTATATTTCCATATATGTCTAAAGCCAGTATTGAATGTGTTACATACGACATGTAGTCAGGAGTTGCTGCAGCATATGACATTGTATGGCTTTAACAAGTGGGGTAGTTACACAATATGGCCTAGGATGGCTGAAATCTGTATTGGTGGGTTCCCAAATTGGCATCGGATGGCTGAAATATGTATTGGTAGGTTCCCAATATGGCATAGGATGGCTGAAATCTGTATTGGTGGGTTCCCAATATGACCTAGGGGGGCCGAAAAAGGTGTTGGTGGGTTCCCAATATGGCCTAGGGGGGGCTGAAATCTGTGTTGGTGGGTTCCCAATATGGCCTATGAGCGCTGAAATCTGTGTTGTTGAGTCCCCAATATGGCAGAGGAGGGCTGAAATCTGTGTTGGCGGGTTCCTAATATGGCATAGGAGGGCTGAAATCTGTGTTGGTGGGTTCCCAATGAGGCCTGGGATGGCTTAATCTGTGATGTTGAGTACCCAAAATGGCTTTGGTGACTGTACTCAGATTCGGTGGGTTCCCAATAGGGCCTGAGATGACTCTATTCTGAGGTTGTGGGTACCAACTGGAACCTGTGATGGCTGTTCTCTGTGGTGATGGGCATCCAATACAGCCCGGGATGTCTGTACTCAGAGGTGGTGGGTGCCCAACAGGGCCTGGGATTACTGTACTCAGAGGTGGTTATTACCAAATGGGGCCTGAGCTGGTTGTTCTCAGTGGTATGGGATAGTCAATAGGACCGGTGATGGCTGTTCTCTGTATAGGTGGGTACCCAATCGGGCCGCCGAGAGTAGGGCATTGGTAGTGGTAAGTACCACATAGGGTCTGGTATGGCTATATTTAGTGTTTGCAACTATCCCGTAGGGATTAGTATGACCATAATTGGTGGTGGGGAATTACCCAATAGAGCCAATGATGGCTATAGTGCACCTGGTATGGCAGTATTCAGTTGGTCTGAGTACCCCTTAGGACATAGTATGATTGTTACCGCTGGTGGTAAGTACCACAGTCAGGTGGGACCGTACTCAATGGTTATGTGTACCACTTAGTGAAAAATATAAACTGTAATTGGTGGTGGTGATTGGGCCTCTGATGTCTGTACTATGTTGTTGTGACTCCTTTGTACCCTATACAACTTGGTGAGACTGTAAGTCATTGGTTATGAACACCCATATGGGGTATGAAATCTGTAATTATTTGGGAGGAGAACCCTCTTGAGTCTTATATGACTGTAGTTTTGTACTAGTGAGTAACACATGTGGCCTTGTACAGTTGTCCTCAATAAACGTGAGTACCATATAGAGACTTACATGTACATGGCTTTACTCAGGTGTTGTGAGTATACCTTAGGGCCTACTATGGCTATAATTAAGGGTGGTGAATACCCAATATGGTCTTGGTTGGCTGTCCTCTTGGTTTTAAGCATCCCATAGGGCCTCAGATGTAGCAGGTGCCATTGCGAATTCAATAGGAATTGTTGTATTGGGCAGTTGTAAGTACTCCATTGGTTACGGAATGTATGTATAGACAGTGTCATTAGTCACCCATAAGGCCTGGGTTGACTATTAAGTGGTTTAAGAACCCCTAAGGACATGATATGGGTGTACTCGGTGTTGGTTACACCCCATTCAGGCCTAATATATGATTGTGATGAGTACCTAGTCATGCCTGATACTGGTGTACAGTGAAGTTCCGCTAATAAGACCAGTCAAAAAGGTGGTCTTAATAGCGAATCGGTCTTATTAGCGGACCTTTTTTGTTCTAAATTTAATACTTTGGGACCTTAAACTGGCAAAAATCTGCATGATTTCAAAATAATCAAAGTGGTCTTATTAGCGGAACTTTACAAAGGGTTTAGTTGAGAGTACCCCTTATGGCTTAGTATGGCTATAATAAGTGGTAGTGACTACCCCATACGGCATTGGATGGCTGTACTCTGTGATGGTGAGCACCGAATGTGACATTGGGTGGTTGTACTTGACAAGTGTTATGAACCCCATTTGGTCTTGGGATGCCTGAACTTTGCAGTGTTGCATATCCCATAGGGCATATCTTTCGTAACTTGACCTTGAAATGACCTTGACCTGACTTCAAAGTGGTCAGTCTTGTATGTCCATTTGATGTACATTATCAAATGAATAATATCTAAGCAAATATTTGTGACTATATACATAAATAAATAAAAATGCATGAGAACATAGAATTTTAAGTATATTTGTAAATTATGGCGGCCATCATGGATGCCATCTTGAATTTTCGGGTCCACACCACGTGTTGATAATTTATGCCGGCAGTTCCATATAGTACGTACATAGGCGAACATTTTGGTATATAACATTGCTTGTTCTACTTTAGCTGTCACCTAGCTACCCCCCAAAAAATCACCAATTGTCACCCCAATATATGTGTTATATCGAAATTTTAACTGAAATATTGTTGAAAAAAACCCACATATTTTTGAAAGGTAACGTAATTTACATGCCATTTCATATCAATTAACTATTTGTGTAGTTGTACTATAGCTAAATACATTATTGAGCTGCATACTAATCAGTATCATCATTTCTTAACTTAAAAACGTCATGTACGTTGACTGTTTTTTTAATATTTTAGTAATTTCATGCAAAGTAACGTAAATTACGTATGTTATATCACATTTTTTGCCTATAATAATTTTTACAACTGATAGTTTCAATTTTAAATACATTTAACATACATAAATGTCTTATTCACATGATTTATTGAACAATTAGCATGTTTATAATATCATATAAGCAAAATTAGTGATTCCTGTAGAAAATCGAATAGTCACGTATTTCAAATCTCCGTAACTCGTTAAAGCCCCAACAGAAACTTGCAAACTTTTGTCTGTGAATGCCACCTACCATAAGGTTTAAGAAAATCATAGTGTTGAAAATTCCCCCTGGGGGGAGCAGGGTCAATTGTCAGCTCAAGGTCTAATAGCATCTGTCAAGAAAACTGCTGAGTTGACAGCTTCAGTTGAATCTTCAATCATTGACACTGCGTTCCTGTTGCTGTGTGATGTGTCTCTCTTTTTCCGATGGATGTAGAATGACGATGTGACAGTAACACTTGCGTGAATAACTTTTCTTATTTTTTTATCCAAGTAAGCATAATTTTGGGCCTATGTAGGGCGTTGATCCCAACCCCTTATCTTTCTATGTAAAATATAAACTTTTTGGCGTTACATGTAAACGCAATTCCACAGGGGTTGATACAGCAATGGGTGATATCGCCAGCAATTTCAGTTTTTGAAAACCTAAGTTCAAAGCCCTCTTTAAAGGTCACGTGATACCCTTTAGTTTGGGATGCATAGCAGTGAAATATCCGAACTTTGGCAGTTAGGCCGTAAACTATGGAAGCCCGAAATAGCCATCCCGACCATTAGATGCATTAGTACGCTACGGAAGCGGAAGGGATATTGAGAAATTAACGTTCTGAACAGTCTAAATTAGTTATGTACAATATACAGGGTATTAAAAAAGTTCGTTCTCAATGTTTAAGTTTCAATAGTTTATTTTCCTGACCTCAGAAGACTGTAAAATTTTCAGGTTAAAATCCAGAGGGGTCTGTCATTGTTCCAATCTTTCAGGCATTAAATGAAGATATTAGAATAAGAAATTCAAATTGCCTACCGCGTACATAGCTCACATAAAACTTGATATGAATTTAAATTTTGAGAACAAACTTTTTTAACACCCTGTACTTCGGAAATAATTTAATTTGCTTAATTAAGAGGATATATTAATATCTTGCTTTCCACAGGACCGGTAACTCAATAACGTTCTTGGAATATTCAAATTATCAAAATGACACACCGTACTCAAAATCTAATTTGCGATTATTTCAAGCCACAACCGTGGTCCAGTTAGTGGTTAATTGGTGGATTGGATTTGCTACACGGAACGTCAATTTGACATCCATGTCGATTTTCCTCCACACGTTGAGAAGTTGCCGGTTCCTTCTGGAAGGGTAAGTTAGTACTGATTAGGATACAGTCCAGGAAAACTGGTTAGGTGAATTGGCCGCCGTATAGAAATGAAAAAGTGTTGACAAAGCAGAATAACAATCACACACAAAACCTATTTCAATTTTTCATAGCTGTTTTATATGTCTCAACATAATCCCACAAACCTATCCAAACATCAATTTAACAACAAAAACACCTGTAATAATCTACATTATCATTTTATTTTGATTTACGATGTATTGTGTTTCTTATATTTTTTATGACCAAAGGTATGTTATTATGCCGATTTATATTTGCCAATAAACATTTATATACATAAATGTATATACCTAAATTTTGAAAACAAAACACTCTAGTAACTTAACCTACGGTAAATGGCCTACTTTGAAGACGACGAAAAACACACCAATAAGGACTATTTTATTGACCTGTTTTTGATGTTTTTCTTTTAATAATATTGTTTACGTTTTGTGCAATACTTTAACTGAGTCCGCTCTCTCGTGTGAATAATCCTAATATTTGAGCCGAGATTTAGCTGAGATATAGCTGTGATATAGCCTAGATTTAGCCGAGATATAGCTGAGATTTACTCTAGTGGCTGTGATATAGCCTAGCTTTAGCCGAGATATAGCTGAGATTTACTCTAGAAGCTGTGATATAGCCTAGATTTAGGCCGAGATATATCCGAGTTTTAGCGGACATATATTCGAGAAATAACCTAGATTTAGCTGAGATTTAGCCGAAATTTAGCTGAGATATAGCTGAGATTTAGCTTTGATATAGCCGAGATATAGCCGAGATTTAGCTGAGATTTAGCTTTGATATAGCCGAGATTTAGCTGAGATTTAGCTTCGATATAGCCGAGATATAGCCGAGATTTAGCTGAGATATAGCCGAGATATAGCCGAGATTTAGCTGAGATTTAGCTTCGATATAGCCGAGATATAGCTGAGATATAGCTGAGATTTAGCTTCGATATAGCCGAGATATAGCCGAGATTTAGCCGAGATTTAGCTGAGATTTAGCTTTGATATAGCTGAGATATAGCTGAGATATAGCCGAGATTTAGCTTTGATATAGCCGAGATATAGCCGAGATTTAGCTGAGATTTAGCTTTGATATAGCCGAGATATAGCCGAGATATAGCCGAGATATAGCCGAGATATAGCCGAGATATAGCCGAGATATAGCCGAGATATAGCTGAGATGTAGCTTCGATATAGCCGAGATTTAGCTGAGATATAGCCGAGATTTAAATGAGATTTACCTGTGATATAGCTGAGATTTAGCTGAGATATACCTGTGATATAGCTGAGATTTAGCCGAGATTTACCTGTGATATAGCTGAGATTTAGCCGAGATTAACCTGTGATATAGCTGAGATTTAGCCGAGATATACCTGTGATATAGCTGAGATTTAGCCGAGATTTACCTGTGATATAGCTGAGATTTAGCCGAGATTTACCTGTGATATAGCTGAGATTTAGCCGAGATTTAATTTATTAATGCTGATTATGGGATTGGTACCTGGTTGTCGAGTTTTACTTTCTTTTGTGCTATACTCCATAATCAGTACTTCTCAACGTAGACAGATCATGTTCTGAAACGAAGATAAATAGCATACAGACATACCCTCAACTATGATCCCACTTAACCCCTATTAATGTTCATTTGTTCGAATACATTACATGTATTTAAGAGCTACAGAAAATTGTAAAATATCAAATTCGCTTATGAATGATCATATTATGTTACCCGTTCAGAATTCCTACACCCCTATTATTACATTGTGAATTTCTATGATATATACTATAGTACTTCACCAGTGTTAGCAAAATAGATCTTCAATACAATAACGTTAGGCTGAAAATCGATGGTTGAACAGTTTGGTTGTTAGCAGTATATTTTTATGAAATTTGATAGCCTGCCCACCTTTTTAGTCTCCCGAACAATGATACTTGAATTGTCATCAATAATTCATACTGATCTTCTATTTTTATACAAATATTACGCCTGTTATACACACGTGTCAGTAGGTCGGGTGACTATCGCCAAAAAGTCCTCTATTTTAGGAGTAGGTCGGACCTGTCTGTTAAGAAGACATGTTTATACCACAATGTTCGGGACAGTCTGTATAGTATCTGAGACTGCCGTGTGTTACCCTAACAAGTGTTACGGCCGTATATTCGATCGCCGTATATAGTGGTTATTACTTAACTAACTTACTTAACTAATCAACAACAAATACCAAACTCAGTAAATTAATTTTAATTGTTACTTTATCATAAGTGAATAAATCTCTCTCTCACAAAAATGCAAAGTCACTTAAAGTTCCTACAATAATTTAGTACTTAATTAAATCGACAAACAATCTAGAAAATAATAATAATTTTGAGCATAAGGATTCCAAATTTGAGAATAGCTATTAAATTAAACCAAAATCCCAAAACCCTGAATACCCCGGAGAGCGTAAAGTTACACCTCCCGAAGATTCCAACATGCTAACCCATGACTACTCCCTAACTGTTCTCCCTAACTGTTCTCCTCCTGCTTATCAAAGACCCCGCTTAAATATCATATTTGCCGGATATGCCGTGGAATCCATACGTGGCCTTTAATACAGACAGTCACGCCAAATAGACAAGTTTGGAACCCTTCACATAAGATGTTATAACCATTTAATAATGATAAGTAATATCCCTAGATATGACAAGTCACATGACATTAGTCTCGCTTGTAAAATAGAAACAGTGTGCAAGATATACTGTATAGTATAATATACATCCCTTTCTTAAAAAAACAAAAGTGGAAATCACTTTTCTTTTAACTTATCAACAATCACTGTGCATCTGTACATAAAGACCTTAATTTCTCTTTCACACACATATAAAATAATAAATGAAATATTACAATTCAATTCAAGCATTTCAAAATTCTGGTAGTCATTGTCGTTGGAGCGATAGTGGACCTTCCATGGAACATCTACATCACCAATGCGATAGTTCGATAGTGCGACCTCTATGACCAAGGCGTTAGTTAGTGTGACATCGACATACGAAAGTGTGGTGCAATATTGACTGTTAGACGTGTTGTCAATATTGAATAATGCTTATATAACGTAGCATTATGGATGCTCGTTGTACCATATCCCAACCAATCTTCCAAGGAGCAGCATACGAGTGAATAATGCTTATATAACGTAGCTTTATGGGTGATCGTTGTACCATATCCCAACCAATCTTCCAAGGAGCAGCATACGAGTGAATAATGCTTATATAACGTAGCATTATGGGTGATCGTTGTACCATATCACAGCCAATGTTCCAAGGAGCATCATGCGAGTGAATAATGCTTTTATAACGTAGCATTATGGATGATCGTTGTACCATATCCACACCATTGTCCATTCACCATATAGCATTAACCATGGAAGCTGACTATTGTAAAGTATAGTCAACTTTATGACGCTTATGTGACGAAGCATTAGTTGGAGCTATGAAGATGAAGATCGATATCAACCCATACCATGAACCATATTCCATTACCATATCCTCTTATTAGTTGTCTATTAATCGTAGCCAACACCCCATGGTGCTATTGTAACGCAGTACACATCACAAGACATTGCCCATGTGCTACAGCATGACCTTGTAGAAGCCATATCACTATCGTCACCATTGAACCATACCAATCGCTGTCCCATACTCCATATCGTCACCATTGAACCACAATACTCTATATCCTCGCCATTGAACCATACAAATCGCTGTCCCATACTCAATATCGTCACCATTGAACCACAATACTCCATATCCTCACCATTGAACCATACTCCAGTAGTTGCCACCATTGTAATTAACCATGTTGCAACCATGTTGTCGTAGAACCATACACCATCGCATCATCATCAACTATAGAACTATTATTTGTATCAGACACAATAATACTAGAATCACAAGTTCTTTTTATATCGATAAAAGTGTAGTTTATGTCCATTTATGAAAGTTCAAAGTTCAGTCAATATTCACATATAATTTATTATCTACATGTAGTCGTTTACTAAACACAGTGACCCCTGTGCCATGAAAAACAAATTTAAATAATAAGATTGATTCCGATAATTATTTCAACAGCCGGTGTGAATTTCGCAGTTCACAATAGGATTCATATATTCAACACCAAGCCTGTTATATAACCCTTACTTCCAGCAGGTCATTTGCAAGCTACTACCTAATAGAAACATATCTATGACATGTGTAGCCGATAAACAAAGACTCTATCCCCACCTGGGACGCCACATGAAATCATCACAACATCAACAATCCAACAAATGTTTTCTTAATGATAACCTTAACAGGGTACACACCAACCACATAACCTTAGTGGTTCCTAAACAGACAGAAAACAAATATGCTCCTCAAACATATTTCAATAACACATCTTCCATGTCGGTTATCTATACATCTGTCTCTATTACAATCAACTGATTCTCAATACATGGAAACGACCTTAGCATGTATCAATATACTAAATTCAAAATATGAACCAACCTTCTGCTCCATAAACTTAACACGCTGTGACCTTAAAATTGATACAACAATATGATAAGAACCTTTATACCAACATAAACGTGAAATCACAATACCATAACACTTCAAATAATAATACAAGACATAATTATATTCCTCTGAGATAACACGTCCAGTTATATCAGAGCTAACGGAACAGTATAACCTTCCATCGAAACAAACACTTTATCTAGATAACTCCAATAACTAATTAAACTGACCTCAATTTATTCAGAGTAAGTTTAAATATTCGTTAATTGATAACACATCATAAACACCGGTCAATTCCAAACGAACGGATTGACCATATCCTAAGATGAGTACAATTATGTAACCAACTTCGTAATCATACAACTAAGAATATGTCAAGTTATTTCAAAAATAACCTAAATAACACTGACTTACTCTTTTTATCGCAAAGACGAAATAAATTTCAACTCGAAACCACACCATATCAATTATAAGAGATATGAACATAAATACCTTTGAGCACACTACGAATCCAACATAGTAAAATCTTACTATTACGAAACATTTACATTATCTATTTTAACTCGCCTTATAATTAGTTCCTAGAACACAGAGCATGTTGACCATATCCTAAATTATCAACCAAAATGCATTTACTACCAACAATGGCCCCACTTCATTTAAAACCTAACATTTTAATGTTAACCTAATGAAACTTTAAATACCGTGACACCAATGGTCAAATTTATTCCATCTCTAATTTGAGCTTTATCTGAAAGACCCTAGTACAAATTTACTTGATAAATTAAAGTACACTTCGATTTGCAGAGTGCCTTATCTTCTGTAAACGTTGTTAAAAATGATAACAACAAAATCACCAAATCACCAAGAACAGAAATAATTACATCATAACAACAAATTCTTCGGAACACAATATAGTTCCTTGTCTTTGCATTATCCCCAATATCAAAAGTCATACAAACACAGACACCACTTAAAGTACAACACGACATTTTAATGTTCGGCCTAAAACATTACACTTTAAATAAGTTAGATATACCTTGTACAAAATGTAGTAACATGTAGCTTTTCTGCAATCTACTTGAAGGAAGGGTATAAAATATACAGGACTTACAGTTTTCAAGTAACACAATTCGAATTCACGTCCTGACAGTACAACACTTCCAATGCACGTCCTTATTGCCACAAACACCTTCTTCGCGCTATAGTACTAAGTTCTATCTAGAGAATAAAACAGTAAACATTTCAATTAAATATTAATTGTAATTTTACTTTAAAATATCCTGGTCACGAGCATCAAAAAACAAACTTGTTACCCTAACAAGTGTTACGGCCGTATATTCGATCGCCGTATAGTGGTTATTGCATACTAACTTACTTAACTAATCAACAACAAATACCAAACTCAGTTAATTGATTTTAATTGTTACTTTATCATAAGTGAATAAATCTCTCTCTCATAAAAATGCACAGTCACTTAAAGTTCCTACAATAATTTAGTACTTAATTAAATCGACAAACAATCTAGAAAATAATAATAATTTTGAGCATAAGGATTCCAAATTTGAGAACAGCTATTAAATTAAACCCAAACCCCAAAACCCTGAATACCCCGGAGAGCGTAAAGTTACACCTCCCGAAGATTCCAACATGCTAACCCATGACTACACTTACGGACTTTGAAAACGCACCACTTTTAAGGAACCCATATTTTTTAGGATTTAACTATTTAGCTGACTTTGTACGTATGAAATAATGTTCCAAGATAATAACCTTGTCGGTAGAGAACATGAGACATGTGTTATACCACGCAAATTACACGTGGTAACCACGTGGCCAAATCTCATTGTTCGCTCGTGGATCTCGCGTGAATGAAAATATCCGAATTGTGTAAATAGAAATGTGTACACGTTACATTGACCTGCAAAAAAATCACAGTTTGAATCATCCAAAATCACTAGTTGGTATGTAACGTTCACCCGAAAATGATGTGCCTAGAGGTGTAGCAGTGTTACATACCGGAAGTAGCAACCACGCCGTTTTCGCACGATTCCATTGTGATAATATAACAAATATTAGTCCACATGAACGTTTAATGCACTCTGACACTGTCACTGACCGCCAAAGGCAGGAAAAAAGGCCTAAAACTGCTATTTATACGGATGAATAAATGCGCATGCGCAGTCAACGAAACAGCTTCCGGTCTACAACCATGACTGTCAGAGTTATACTTGGTGGCAATGGGTATGCAAAATGATTAAATGAAAGTTCAAATATGTTCGATATTTTCTAAAAGAAATTTTGATTTAGTACAGTTCGACAGTTTGTGTTCAATCTGTAGCCATTTCCTTCTTGTATCACTATTTTCGGCGACAACGATGTTAACTTTAGACAGCATGATAATAATCATTCGCATTAATTACTGAAAATAATCATTTTTGTGAACGAAAAGAATATCAACGTGATCGATACTCCAGTTGTATCCTCAGTTTTTGCACTCATTTAAAAATATGACATACTCTTGCTTAGTGTCCACCGGTGAAAGCCGATTCTCTATCTGATCGCGAGCTTCTCCAAACATTTGGCCAAGTATGGTGGAGCATTCCCTCAGCAGCACATTTAAATGTGATGTTGTTTATGAGTTGTCGTTGTTGTGAATGTACCACGATCAATTTTTTATACACAAACTACTAAATTGTGAATTTGGCATTTGAGACTTGAACACATCGATGTCACGTGACTTTTGTATTTTGTTCATTTTTATCATGAAATTTTGCAAGTGGGTTAAATATAAAATAGGCTTTCTATATACCAATTTTTGTGTCAAATAAATAATTTTTACTATATATATGCGTGGTTTGAATAAGTGGTGCGTTTTCAAAGTCCCCAAGTGTACTCCCTAACTGTTCTCCCTAACTGTTCTCCTCCTGCTTATCAAAGACCCCGCTTAAATATTGTAACGAACAGCGGTTTCGTTAAACTCCATGCAGTATTATATATTACTCATTTCTCGTTCGGAAGGGGAGACCATCGTGGTTTGATTCCAGATTCGCACTAAGTCTGTTCGTACCAGGAAGTAACATAATACCGATTTGTCTATTATGTTAATATTCAATTAAATAGTGCATGTCGAGTCAAGATTTATGTTTTCATAGTGTATTTGCATCATAAAATACTTCTATTAATTTGGTATTAGTCCGTAAAACACGTTGAAACTTTATACTTTTATCATACTCATGTAAACGCTTTTAAAATCGTATTCCCCGGAAGTCATGGTCCTTGAACGCATAGGCAAATTGCATTTCATAAATATTTACTTCGCTTGAAATTCAGAAGTCCTTAGACAGTTGTTTTGGTTGTAATCAATTAAGAATATTACACTCTTGCTATTTAGACCAATAATTCAAGCTAGGAGCCCTCCGGTAGTCTCAAAATCATGGTTATCTAATAGACGCTCATTAAATGTAGCCAAACGAGGCGCTTATTAAACATTTGGCGATGATTACTGAAATACGCCGACTAGATATATGACGTCACAGAATAAGCTTATATAAGGCGGTATTCGACTGAAATTCGCCATTGATCTCGGAGAGGGAACGCAGTAGTTACTTGCAGTAGTTAGTTTTAGATTTATTGTAATTCTGCTACGAGACTGTTGAACTTTGGTTGTTCGGATAGTTAGATAGTAGTTTGTAGGTAGTTGAAGCCTGTTGATAGGAGCTTGGCAGTACCCCTATATACGGAATCGTCCTACTCGCAAGGGTGCTCGATTGGGCATAGTTTGTATTGCTGAGTTTTAGATAGTTGATAGCTTAGTCTGGTTGAAACTTCGTGCAGTGCCGCTATATACGGAATCGTCCAACTCGCAAGGGTGCTCGATTGGGCATAGATGGTACTGCTGGGTTTTGGTTAGAATTGTTGAGGTTGGTTGTGTTGTCTTGGTTCGAACTTGGTGATACCTCTATATACGGAATCGCCCAACTCGCAAGGGTGTTCGATTGGGCATAGTTGGTATTGCCGAGTTTTTAGTTAGTTGATAGTTAGTCTGGCTGAAGCTTCGTGTGGTGCCGCTATATACGGAATCGTCCTACTCGCAAGGGTGCTCGATTGGGCATAGATGGTACTGCTGGGTTTCGGTTAGACTAGTTGAGCTTGTGAAAGTTGATTATATTGGTAGAACGAAGTGTTAATTCTGTTGGACCAGCGTTTGGCTCTTGCTGTCTGCGTGGTTAGAATAACGTGACATCTGAGAAGCAGCATAGACAGTACGTCTTTTGTTGGTGTTTGAAGTAGCGTGTTTCTAGTGGTTTGGACTACAGTGGATTTTGTTTGTCTGGTTCGGTGGTTAGGGCGAACTACTGATAGTGGTAGCTGGAAACGTTACAATGTCCCACAAGGTGTCTCGTTGTTCAAAGTTGAGTCATACGTGAGCCTGTGTTAGGTTCACGGGTGTTGTTCTACTGGTTTGAAGTTGTATTGTTGAGCTATACAGCTGTGTCTGGAGAATCTGTTTGCTGATTCTGTTATACTTGGTATACACCACGGTACGTTTGAACTATTCTAAAGTGGACTTGTTCAAAACTTTCTATCTTTCACTCTTTATATATAATAAGCTCTAAGACATATGTTTGACAAGGTTATAGGTCCCACTTGTATATAGGTGATTCTTTGTATATATTGGAATGAATTAAGTGTGTTGTTGTTTGTCGACATACGTTTGTTTTTTAAAACTAGTACGTTGCAACTATACTCCCTGGACGGGTTCAGAGATAGAGTCCCTGCACGTTACAATATCATATTTGCCGGATATGCCGTGGAATCCATACGTGGCCTTTAACACAGACAGTCACGTCAAATAGACAAGTTTGGAACCCTTCACATAAGATGTTATATCCATTTAATAATGATAAGTAATATCCCTAGATATGACAAGTCACATGACATTAGTCTCGCTTGTAAAATAGAAACAGTGTGCCAGATATACTGTATAGTATAATACGTGTTAAACCGAATATGACTCGCGTCGAATATGGCTCGCGGCGAGCCATAGTCTTAGTAATTGCGCCGAATGTAGCTCGTCGTTAGTCTGGTTCCCGATCTTTACAATCTACACAGTACACCCGCCATCTTGTTTTACCAGTAGTAGAATCCATTTTAATTGGATGGTGCCGGACCTAATCTATTGGAATGTAAGATTGGGGAACGGGAACCAGACTAGCTCGTCGTTAGCCACATGCGAACCATCGTTCCGAGATAAGTAGTTTTGTTCAAAAACAGTTTTGCGGTGTCTATAACAATGATGCAAAGTTATTAAAAAAAATAGCATCATATTCATGAAATTTTCATTCATTACATTAATATTAAGACAGGACTGTCAAAAAGGTGGCCATCTTGGACATACTTTTATCCAGTCTAACTAAAGCCTCACTTCATTTCATGAGCAACAATCGATTTAGTTGTCCACTTTATTATACCTCACAACTAAATGGAGAGGGCCGATATCTAATGTTGTAATAACTGGTGACCGGATCCTTTTGTAATGAATGCGATATTGTAAAACTTTCTCTGGTTTACTTTGATGATATGCTTCTATTCTTTCTAATTAGTATTATGTATGCCAACCATTTGTTCTGTTGTTAAAATTCATGCAATAAAATATGATTAAACTAAACTTAATACATTCTGTATATTATATTCTTTGAACTTTCCATTCATACTACTTCAAGTCTGGTTTAATTTTATTATGATTAATAAAATTTTGATTAATTATTACCAAACATCTAACATTACAATTCATATACAGTCACAACTGTTTGTAAAGACAACTGATTGGAACATATGTAGCAAACACGTGGTATTTGTTGATAGTTGAAGTCTCTTTTGATAAGTTATATGAAGTCGATAGAGGTACGATAGGAGATCAATTTGTGGTGTTTTAGAAGTAAAGGGGTTTTCTAATAGTGGTATTGTTTCGCAAGTGGTCTTTATTACACAGCTTTTACTGTACCGGAAATATATGCTTTCTCCATGTATCACTTTGCTGTGTGTTGCATGGTGGTCGAGTGGTTAACGCCCTTGAACACTGTCCGAGAGGTAACTCAGGTACCTTCCGAATCTCAACCGGAACACTGGATAATTTCTGAAGACTGATTAAAAATGTGCCGGACAGGACTGATGTTTGTTCTTGTACAATTTACACATAAAACGACTTGGTTGTATATTACGGTATATGAATGAGTGATTGGGGTATACTTCATTTGTAATGAAGTAATAACAAATTATCAATCACATATTACTGCACAACTTCTATCTGAAGGAATATTTCTACACAGCTAGGGGATTTTTTTGCATTCGAGTGAGATATACGCTGATACTGTGGTACGCTGATAAGGTACCTTCAGGTGCAAAACTGTTAAATTCTACGCCTCGTAATCTGTTTCGACACTTTTCCTTCCTGGAACCGACTTGATTTATTGTGATATACTCCTCACAATAAGGTGCGGATATTCAGGCCAACTTGATTAATCGTAATATACTACTCTATATAAGTTACTGATATGACAATAAAAACATTTGTATATGTACACAAATATGCTTTTCCAAGTACAAAACGTAAATAATTAAACAGTACATGTATAACAGTTTTATACTTAAAGGCGATCCGCTTCAGGTCCTTGTGTGAGAAATAGGGCAAACATTTCCCAATACTATAATCCGAAGATCAAATAGCCATAGATCACCGTACCGTACTTGTTTAGGAGTTATCTACCCTTGAAACTAGTGTGTTTTTCTCCAAATTTGGGTGTTCAAGGGCAGATCACTCCTAAACAACCACGGGGACCTAAGATTATTTTTTGCATTTTTTTTGTCTTTAATGTGATACACTGAACAAATACTAAAAAAAATCCCTATAAACCACAAGAAGTTGCCGCGACCACCTTAACGTGTTCATACATATATGTTCAATTGCTTGATGTCTCCTACCAAGAAACGTAATCTATTTGTTAACCTAATAAGTATCTATACTACTACAACTATAATGTCACGTTTGCCCTACGAGCTCCTTACGAGTAGATTTTGGCGAACTCGCATGGAGTCCGTACGGTCTCCAAACGGACATCGAAGACTCGCACGATTATCGGTCAGATTTTCTTACTCGTAGAGGACTAGGCGACTTGATGAAAATGCTTCACCGATCTCCCGAGTTGTCTACGAGTTCGTAGAAAATTTTCAAGTCGGTATTATCTCGCACGTGGCCGTACTATGGATACCACACGAGCTACAATGAACTCTAGCATCGTAGGATGTCGGTACGGATTCGAAAATGTGCAAGGCTTTGCAATCGCATGGAATATGGGATTGAAATACCAATAATCTTTGACGAACAGTATATACAATGAATCAGCCAAATGCGTAAACAAAAAACAACTACAGCGTTGATTAAGCAGCCAATCCATCAATCTTTTTACATAGGAAATTATTTTATCAATAAATTAAATTTTAATAAAAAAAATCGCAAGATGGATTTGTGACCATAAACTTAATTAATTGTTTAATGAGCTACAACATACATAGATAATAAATTAATAATATTGCTTTACTAATACATCACCATCATACTTTTTTGGTTTAAACTATCTTGATACTAAAAATAATTATACATGTACTTCATCCTAACGCCTTTCGAGTTGTTTCGATTGTGGACTCACGAAAGACTTGTGCGAACGTGCGATATGCACGATTTCTCTTTTTAGCCGTATTTTCCATTTTGATTGAGAACAGCAACGTTTCCCGTAATACCTGGGGTCACAAATCACCTGGACGTCGGACGATACCCGTGTAATTATACCTGGGTCACAAATCCAATGTGATTGCTGTCCGATGATTGGCCGGCGAATTTGTTAGCACATACCCCCAGCTTTTCATTAAAGGGAATATTTTATTTAACTTTTGGTGGGATTCTAAATTAGTAAAAACAAATTTATTATTCTTTTACTTTTCTCCTTATCTATTAAATTATGGCTTTTTATTATTGAACTTAATAAGATGGTTGTGAGGTTATATTGTATTTATTACATTGGACAAATATTAACGAATATTATAAGGGGAGAGCCGTAACTAAGTTTTGGAACTTGTGGCTCGACCCTTTTACCCATGTATATAAAATGTATTTATAGATGTATTTGTATGTCAAATTTTGTATATTTTGTGGGTAATAAAATATGTTTAAACTAAACAAATATTAACCCATTAAACCATTGAATCCTTAATTTATTTGGTTCTCTTTACTTTGATTGTTGTAATTGTTAATTAAACGTTGTAGTTGAAACCTGGAAATCAGACACTCACTTGCAAATACACCACAAGCGCAAGTGAGCTTATTCAAAATATACCGACTTATCGGGAAAACGTTTATTGCGCTTTGTTGACAAATGTCTCTCTTAACACTGGTCCTTTTTCGGAAAAGTTAAAATGGTTCAACATACAGTGGGTTTGGTTTCAAAATATCATCAAATAAAATACAGTACGTATACCGGTTTGAAGAACTACATTTACTCTTGAAGTTGTTTTCAAAAGATAAATATAATCATTAATCCGCTGGGTATACGTCCGAATGAGGTATCATAATATTGCTTGAGAGCGTCTTCAGCGTATGTCCAGCGTATAACCAGCGTATTCCCAGCGTCTCCAGCGTATGACCAGCGTATGGCCAGCGTCTCCAGCGTATGTCCAGTGTCTCGAGCGTATGTCCAGCGTCATCAGCGTATGACCAGCGTCTTCAGCGTATGTCCAGCGTCTTCAGCATATGTCCAGCGTCTTCAGCATATGTCCAGCGTCTCGAGCGTATGTCCAGCGTCTTCAGCGTATGACCAGCGTCTCCAGCGTATGTCCAGCGTCTTCCGCGTATGTCCAGCGTCTTCAGCATATGTCCAGCGTATCGAGCGTATGTCCAGCGTCTTCAGCGTATGACCAGCGTCTCCAGCGTCTTCAGCGTATGACCAGCGTCTCCAGCGTATGACCAGCGTCTCCAGCGTATGACCAGCGTCTCCAGCGTCTTCAGCGTATGACCAGCGTCTCCAGCGTCTTCAGCGTATGACCAGCGTCTCCAGCGTCTTCAGCGTATGACCAGCGTCTCCAGCGTCTTCAGCGTATGACCAGCGTCTTCAGCGTATGACCAGCGTCTTCAGCGTATGACCAGCGTCTTCAGCGTATGTCCAGCGTCTTCAGCGTATGACCAGCGTCTCCAGCGTCTTCAGCGTATGACCAGCGTCTCCAGCGTCTTCAGCGTATGACCAGCGTCTCCAGCGTATGACCAGCGTCTCCAGCGTATGACCAGCGTATGTCCAGCGTCTCCACAGCGTTTGTCCAGCGTCTCCACAGCGCATGTCCAGCTTCTCCAGCGTATGACCAGCGTCTCCAGCGTATGTCCAGCGTATGACCAGCGTATGACCAGCGTCTCCAGCGTCTACACAGCGTATGTCCAGCGTCTCCACAGCGTATGTTCAGCGTCTCCAGCGTATGACCAGCGTCTCCACAGCGTATGTTCAGCGTCTCCAGCGTATGACCAGCGTCTCCACAGCGTATGTTCAGCGTCTCCAGCGTATGACCAGCGTCTCCAGCGTATGACCAGCGTATGACCAGCGTATAACCAGCGTCTACACAGCGTATGTCCAGCGTCTCCACAGCGTATGTCCAGCGTCTCCACAGCGTATGTCCAGCGTCTCCAGCGTATGTCCAGCGTATGTCCAGCGTCTCCAGCGTATGGCCGCGAATGATCAGCGTATGTCCAGCGTCTCCAGCGTATGTCCAGCGTATGTCCAGCGTATGACCAGCGTCTCCAGCTTATGTCCAGCGTCTTCAGCGTATGTCCAGTGTATGACCAGCGTCTTCAGCGTATGTCCAGCGTCTTCAGCGTATGTCCAACGTATGTCCAACGTATGACCAGCGTATGACCAGCGTATGTCCAGCGTCTTCAGCGTATGTCCATCGTCTCCACAGCGTATGGCCAGCGTCTCGAGCGTATATCCAGCGTTTCCAGCGTATGTCCAGCGTCTGCCGCGTATGTCCAGCGTCTTCAGCGTATGTCCAGCGTCTTCAGCGTATGTCCAGCGTATGACCAGCGTATGACCAGCGTATGACCAGCGTATGTCCAGCGTCTTCAGCGTATGACCAGCGTATGTCCAGCGTCTCCACAGCGTATGTCAAGTGTCTCGAGCGTATGTCCAGCGTTTTCAGCGTATGTCCAGCGTCTTCCGCGAATGTCCAGCGTCTTCAGCGTATGTCCAGCGTCTTCAGCGTATGTCCAGCGTATGTCCAGCGTATGTCCAGCGTATGACCAGCGTATGACCAGCGTATGACCAGCGTATGTCCAGCGTCTTCAGCGTATGTCCAGCGTCTCCACAGCGTATGTCCAGCGTCTCGAGCGTATGTCCAGCGTCTTCAGCGTATGTCCAGCGTCTCCATAGCGTATGTCCAGCGTCTCCAGCGTATGTGCAGCGTATGTCCAGCGTCTCCACAGCGTATGTCCAGCGTCTCCACAGCGTATGTCCAGTGTCTTCAGCGTATGTCCAGCGTCTTCAGCGTATGTCCAGCGTCGTCATCGTATGTCCAGCGTCTCCACAGCGTATGTCCAGCGTCTTCAGCGTATGTCCAGCGTCTTCAGCGTATGTCCAGCGTCTCCACAGCGTATTTCCAGTGTCTTCAGCGTATGTCCAGCGTCTTCAGCGTATGTCCAGTATCTCCACATCGTATGTCCAGTGTCTCTAGCGTATGTCCAGTGCTTCAGCGTATGTCCAGCGTCTTCAGCGTATGTCCAGCGTCGTCATCGTATGTCCAGCGTCTCCAAAGCGTATGTCCAGCGTCTTCAGCGTATGTCCAGCGTCTTCAGCGTATGTCCAGCGTCTCCACAGCGTATGTCCAGCGTCTTCAGCGTATGTCCAGCGTCTTCAGCGTATGTCCAGTGTCTCCACAGCGTATGTCCAGCGTCTTCAGCGTATGTCCAGCGTCTTCAGCGTATGTCCAGTATCTCCACAGCGTATGTCCAGTGTCTCTAGCGTATGTCCAGCGTTCTGGGATAACAGCGTCCAGCGTCTCAACAGCGTATGTCCAGCGTCTTCAGCGTACGTCCAGCCTCTCCACAGCGTATGTCCAGCGTCTCCACAGCGTATGTTCAGCGTCTTCAGCGTATGTCCAGTGTCTCTAGCGTATGTCCAGCGTCTTCAGCGTATGTCCAGTGTATCTAGCGTATGTCCAATGTCTCTAGCGTATGTCCAGCGTCTTCAGCGTATGTCCAGCGTTCTGGGATAACTTTCATACGTTCAGAGTACATTGTTGTAAACGTTGAGTTGTATTGTAGATTGTTCCTTTATGTGGTATTGTAACTATGACATGAGAGTTTGTTCCCTTGGGTTGTATAGTAAATGTGTCGTGTATTTTAGCTGGGATCATTTGCCAGTCTGTGTGTTTGTGGATGGACACATGAAGGTACATTTAAATACGAGAATTCCTCATTTCCAGAAATTGACTGTTTTTGAGTAATGTTTTTGTACAATTGTCGACGTAATGCCGTGGCCATATTTGCCCTCCCCATGAGCTTCATACTGTCCGGCTGTCGTCCGGATTTTCTTAGCTCGAAGGTGGCACTGGAACTCGGTGAATATGTTTCGTCGAGCTATCTAGTTGTCTTCGAGCTCGTAAACACCCATACGGACATCGCCGTGTGGATTTTAAAAACTAAGATACTTGTTGACGCTCGTGAACTTACAAGGTCATCGTGCGCTCACGGTACGGAATCGTACGAATGTCCTGCGACTGTCGTAGTTACAAGTGTCCTAAGATAGCTTTACAGCCGGGACATTTGATGAACACGTCATTTTCGTACTATGGAACAAGTTCGGTATCAGCCGGTGTAGTGATTGTTTTGGCCAAAATATCGATTTAACGAACAGTTTCACAATAATTTTTTATCTTAGAATAAACAAATGTTGCTGATTGGCTTAAATCAGTTAAAACATTTGGAGAAACATATGTAGCAGTATCGGGTAAAAACACCGTAAGTATTCTATTCTCTGACCTACAGTACTAGTATTTTAACGAGACGACCTCAACGCTCAAGCCGAGAACGAGTAATTACTTTACATGCAACTTTTAAAATATTGTTGTGCAATAGTTCACAGGGGTTGTCCGAAACCGACTAAAATGCCTGGAAAGTACCCATACTCGGCTATAGCGTCATATACCACGTGGTATGTCCATACTGTATCGAACGACGGCATACAGGTCACCTGTCGTTCACCGGGTTATTTATAAAATTATGGCGGTTCATGTCCCCCGTAGATCTATGTTCATACAAAATTATATGATGTTTTGAAAATGTAAAATTTATCATGTTTAGATATTCACATATGCATGTGTCTGTTTTCTTTATGAACAAATGAACTATCTTTATTGTGTCTGACCATTACATGGCAAAATGATATAATATGAAAGTGAAGACTAACATTCGGTTCATTTTAACCAAGAGATACAATCATAGTCCAAAATCACGAACACGATATTTTCGTCCAAAGATAGGCGGCGCATAGTACCACCTATGTTCGGTCGATGCCCTACGGACGTCCCACCAATATCATGTCGATGTAGAACTGTAAGATGCATCAACCGGGTTCCAGGTCAAATTTGATGCGAACAAAAGTTCCCGATCAACTGCCGGGACTCTGCCTGCAACCGCAAGTGATTTGTCCCCGGTGCCAGACTAGTATCTTCAACTCGTATATTGAAATCCGTATGATATAAACTTAAGGTATGCATCATCTTTCACAAATCAATCCCCGCTGACTGTTGGCAGCTCTCCCGAGTCCTAAAACATATATATAAGCTGGACGATATATACGCCGGTCGATGCCTTGAAAACTGACACACCGTTCAGGGCGCCAGATTGTGACCTAGTGTAGGCCATAGTTGAATGCTCTTCAACACGGATATATGTAATTAATCAAAATGTTTCGTAGTGCGTCACTGCAAGTGCAATATACACCAACAAAAAACAACCCATTAGCATATAAACGTAATGTAGGAGTATACATAATTTATTGAGATTAACTATCGCAAGATTATTAAATAATATATAATGAGAGTCAGCTGTTTGAAAGGTCACATATAGTGAGACAACAATGAATATTCACACATGCTTCACTTTATTGTAAGAACAGAAATTTTGAATAGTTTGGGTGTTGGAACTGTTCAATAAGGAGATAGAACAGAACAGAACAGATCTTTATTCAGATTTGTACATAGTACATCATCTATACATAATTATAACATATATACATACATAAAGTTATCACATGCTTATTTTGTTAGTAAATAAATTGACAGTCGAGGATAAACTATATCATTCGTTGTTAGTTTATATTATTCAAAATATTATTTCTAATAATACAATGCGCATCTGAACATTTTGTTATTTATGAAAGGAAATTGCAACTGTAAATACACCTCTCAATGTTGCATTATTAACTGACAATGCTAGAAAAATACTGTACTTGTTTAAAAAAGCTGGACGTATTTTGTTCAATTTATTCATGTTTTGTCACGTAATAATGCGATTCAGAGAGATATTTTCAGCAGTATCTTCATAACAATGATTCCTAATACGGAAGTTTAAGTCAATGTTATCATAAAAATTGATTCCTGGATTTAAACAAATACTAGTAATGCTCAGACGGACATAGTATACCTTAAAGAGACAAGCTCAGACGGACGTAGTATACCTTAAAGAGACATGCTCAGACGGACGTACTATACCTTAAAGAGACATGCTCAGACGGACGTAGTATACCTTAAAGAGACATGCTTAGACGGACATAGTATACCTTAAAGAGACAAGCTCAGACGGACGTAGTATACCTTAAAGGGACATGCTCAGACGGACGTAGTATACCTTAAAGAGACATGCTCAGACGGACATAGTATACCTTAAAGTGACATGCTCAGACGGACATAGTATACCTTAAAGAGACATGCTCAGGCGGACATAGTATACCTTAAAGAGACATGCTCAGACGGACGTAGTATACCTTAAAGAGACATGCTCAGACGGACATAGTATACCTTAAAGAGACATGCTCAGACGGAAATAGTATACCTTAAAGAGACAGACACTTTAGTATTTACTGTCAGTAAGAAAATTATTTTTTAATACTAATTAATCAATTTATTTAAGGTCGATTCTGAAACAAGTTTTTCCTACTTATATTTATCACTCCCGACACCTCATACCTGATGTTATCCATCGCCACGAGGGTATGGGAGAAGAGAAGCCAGTTTCCATTTTAAGATGTGCGTCTAGCAAGGGAGTTCCTGGTATACCATTTTTATTTCATTTTTGGTATGACGCGGTCTGGGATCATGTCTGGACCTCTAACAAGCGAAGCACCCTCTACCACTGGGCTATCGAGGAGGATCCAGTGCATACTCATCCTCATACACATGTGAGGCTCGCCAGATAAATGCAAGACATTTAGGACCTCATTCTCACAAAGAATCAATTTTCAGAATCAAGCTCAAACTGTGATTTCTTTCAAATTCAGACATACAATTATGTTAATGAAAAGCTAAATTTCTTTGTACAGAGGAAAAAATATGTGTATGGTCAAAGGCATTTCAAATGCCGATAACACCAATAAAACAGTAAAACTGGTATCTCCTTCACATTCCAAGATAATAAAGTATATCTGTATAGTTTTATACTAATAGTACAGTGTCTGATAAATTGAACTCGTGTTTTAGAATTTGATCATAAATTTTCGAGATAAGTTTTAGTCTTAACTCTTAAACACAATAAATGTAGTGTTCATGAGAACAATTCAATAGTCGGAAGGTTTTTAATACATGTTAACAAGAATATGTTTGTGTTTTAGGCCATGAGTAGAACTTTAATGGAATCGTATTAGATCCGGATCAGTTGATCCTTCTTGTGAACACGTGACCAGACAGCACACCAATACGAAAGGCACACCAACACTTCAAAAATAAGTGGCATCTGTTGTGTTAAATATGCTTATTAGTCCCCTAACGGTTTTTGACCGGAGGGGACTATAGGTTTGTCCGTCCGTCCGTCCGTCCGTCCCGAGAATTTGGCGACAGCATTGTCGTGTATCGCCGCGAGACGCGAGATATGCCCGATAGCATTGTCGTGCCTCGCCTTCAATTCTCGTGTCTCGCTTTAATTCTCGTGTCTCGCGGACCAAATAGAAACGCGAGGCAAGAGAATTGCGCGATATTTGCACGATAGCATTGTCGTGTCGCGCGTTGGATTCTCGTGCCTCGCGTTGAATTCTCGTGTCTCGTTTTAACTATCGTGTCTCGCCCTTGGAAGTCGAGACAAGAGATAAGGAGGCGATATTTGAAACGAGCGCGATATTCAACTGCGAGGCAAGATACGATACGCGAGAATTGCACGATATTAGATATTAACTTGCAAAAGCTGTCGGCTTAGGGCGAGATTAAAAACGCGAGAATTCAATTTTTAATTCTCGTGTCTCGTTTCAACCCTCGCGCAATTCTCGTGTCTCGTTTTGAATATCGCGTCTAATTCTCTTGTCTCGTTTCTTGCCTCGCGCAATTCTCGTGTCTCGCCCTTGGAGTGCGATACACGATATTTAAAATGGCACTAACAGGATTCCGTAGTTTAAGTGGGATAACTACATGTATACATTATACGAAATTCAATTTCTAGTTTAATTACGAATCACTGTTATAGCTCAAATGTGTAATAAAAAAACTTATAATTATGTTTTGGGTAACTAGGTCAACGTTGAGATGTAGGAACATAGCACCTGACATAATCAATCAAAATTATAGAGGTCATTTTTAAATATCAATTATTGTTTTATTATTATAATATGGTTAATAATAAACAATAATAAACACATACTAGTCTATCTTCATGATTATTAAACCTCCATAGCACTAATTAAAAAGTATTACAAATAATAATAAAACAATTGAACGATGCTTATGTATCATTTATGCAATTTTTTATCACCAAATTGTATGTGTACACGCTTTTTATAGCATTCGGTCTTTTAATCGGAATACAAGCAAACGACTATATAGCTTTTTAATGCAAAATTGGTTGTTGTTTTTTGTTAATATGTTAATTTTTAATTTTAGTAAATGATAGGAACATGCTCTTTAAATGTTGTAATATATCTATGACATGATTATACAATGTAATTGCTTCAATTGTCTAGTTTTGAGAACAATAAATAATGCAATAAAGCCCAAATATAATTCATTACCTACCGGTACTGGCTTCTGATAGAGGCGCGTCCGAAAGTTCCAGACTATATAAACAAGGGCTCACCAGTTTCAGTCCACCATCTAACAACTACTTTGTCGACTATGAAGATCGTTCAGCCAACATTAGGCTTGGTCCTATTCCTTTCATCCGTGCTGCTTCCGGCTTCCGGTAAGTGAAATTATAAATAATTATATGAATATTTTATTTGTGAATATTTTACGAATGATTATTTAATAGCTAAATGTATTCACAACTTGAGAGCTAGTAGCATAATTGTGCAACACGCTTTAGGCAGTGTCCTGAATAGTTCATGTCTACCGTAGCTAGTTTGACCACACCACAGCGTACCGAATGGAATGTGACGTGATTTTTGGGTAGAACTGAAAGTCAAAAACCATGATCCTACTCAAAATTGCGTCACATATATTTACCACGTAGTGTGGCCACACTGGTAGCGTATTAACAATGAAACAGTAAGCATTTTAGAACTGACGGACATTTTTTATCGGTAGGGGGGTATTGAAATGGTGTTGTCCGTCCGTCAGTCCGTACGCACCCACTGGACGTTGTTGGGTGTGGAACAATAGGCTATATTTAGATTCTATTCATTCCGTTGCCTACGGGGTTCAACATGTTGCTTATGGGGTTTTACAAACAGAAGAAAGAACAAAAGAAAACCCCACAACGTCAAGTCAGGGAGAACGTCCGTCCGTCTGTCCGTCCGCAGCCATTTCTCTGTAACTACCTAGAATTTCATGAAACTTGAAATAAATGTGAACTAGCATAATGGGATGATGCCCTTAATTTTTTTTCTGATCTACAAATAACTCTGGTTGCCATGGCAACCGATTGAAAAAAAACTTTTCAAATTCATAAAAAATCTACCACTGGCCAGATTTCAAAATAATTTCACAGAAACAGTTGTTGGGTGACCCTCTTACAAAATTGACATTTTTATCGTGATTTGTCAAAAAAACATGGCCGCCAGTGGGTGGGGCTCTATTTCCCCTATATATAAATAGTGAAGTCTTTAAAAATCTTCTTCTAAAGTACTAATTGGAATTTATTATGAAGTATTAACAATGTTATTTTGATGATCCGCTATAGAAATAGCTAAAAAAATTGAAATCTATAAAAATCCTGGTTGCCATGGCAACCGATTGGATGTTTTTTTAATCATAAAAGTTCAACCACTGGCCAGATTTGAAAGCAATTTCACAGAAATTCTTGTTGGGTGACCCTCTTACAAAAGTGACCTTTTTGTCATGATTCATCAACAAACATGGCCGCCAGTGAGTGGGCCCATTTACCCCTATATATAAATAGTGAAGTCTGCAGACTGGATTTCATTACAAATTGATAACAGTATTCTTTGAGTGCTCCATTCTATAAATAGCTAAATAATTGAAATTCATGCAGAATCATGACAACCGAAATCAAAGTCATGTTTGAACTTGGTTCTTTTAGTTCAATATGCACAGATGAGCGATACAGGGCCATCTTGGCCCACTTGTTTATTGGTCAATTTTCCTAAGAGTTACTGCCCTTGGTTTATTGACTAATTTCGTCCACTAACTAGCATGTAGAATTTCATGAAATATGAACAACCATACTGTGATGATGCCTGTCAAGTTATTTTTATTGGTAAATTTTCTGTTGAGTTATTGCTCTTGATTTATTGACAATTGTTATCTGATGGAAGCTTACATTCCAATCTGTGCAATGAAATACTGATAACCTGTTGGCGGGGGATATCAATTAAACGAATTTGCTTGTTCTTGTTAGTTTTACTAATTAGATGTTTCCGTATAGAACAGATAGTGGTTAGGATCATGTTAAACACATTGACAATGCGTGAGCCTCACACATGGTGCGGGCAACCTTGTATGCATGCGTTGTTTCACAAACTTTCGGACACGCCTTTACAATAAGCATGTCAATGAAATGACAAGTTGTTATATACTCCATGAGCCTTCCGTATAAAAAATAGATCGTTTACGAACCTTAATGGAAACTTAATAGGCCAGCTGGAATAGGTCAAACATGAAACAGAAAAAAATCTGAACTTCAAAGCATCGTAAAAGGGTTTCCCCAAAAATATTTATTGGAACTTTTTTCTGTGATTCATGTACACTAGTCGAATGTTCTAAGTACACACTTTGTAATTTTCATTTAACAGGAAAAGTATTAGACCTATCAGTTAATCGAATATACCATTGGAATCAGGAAACTATTGCCTATCAAGTTGAGTTAATTACCATTCTGAAATATAATAACAACATACTAAAAAATGACCATTTAGTTCACTACTTAAAACAACAAAGTCGCACATCAATATTATGTATGACCACCGTCTGCCCTGATGATAGCCTGACATCCTCTGAGGCATTAAATTGATAATGATGTGTACCAATTGCTGCTGGAGTGCATTCCATTCTAGTAAAGGGTTCGTTGTGAGTTCCTGTACGTTCTGGTGTTGCCGTCGTGCTCGGATGCGTCGCCCCAACTTATCCCAGACGTATTATATCGGATTTTGGTCCGGGCTACAAGGCGGGCATTCAATCCAGCAACCTAAATAGGAAATTGCACCAAAATCCAAACTCCATGTGATAAGAATGTGCTCATATCTTACAAAATACATGATTGATCGAAAATAGTGAGTTTTTGTTAAATTGTAGTAGTAATTCGGATGACAAATGCCCATTGAAAGTTACTTCCATGCTCAACTTCAAATTGCTCCATGCAAATAAATGGACTTATTCTGTTGAATTCAACGATTCCACATTATTTCACAATCTTTAAGTGATACAACCATCAGTCAGATGTTGTCATAAACGTGTTTTGACGAATTTAAGGACTAAATGTAAATGACGCCATGTGACGTCTCAATTTTAAATCGAGTCAATAGAAACATGCAGCTTTTTCGAGAATTCATTGCAACAGCCATAATAAAACGTTTGTGTGTGTGTTAAGAACCCCAAAACAGCCAATTAATGAATTAAATCTTACCAGTCTTATTGGCCTGCCAATTTCAAGCATTCATATCGCACTTGCGCACTTCTCAAACTATTTTTATGGCTTTATGTTTGGGGGTCGAATGTTAATCGTGTATGAAATGATTTAAACACATTTACACATATTTGAGGTGTGAGCACGAGAAAAACGTGATTTTGTCATTTTCGTCACGCATCAATGATTGTCACGTAGATCTTGGTATTTCTTCTTCTGTATTAAAGAAAATCACCAACATATGCTATCTTAACAGTTTTATTGAGTTGAGATGATTATGTTCCTGATTTATTCTAGTTCTAAAAGTGTGTACTTAGAACATTCGTCAAGTGTACTAGGGACCCTGAATAGTAAAAACTCGAAGGGTTTGATAACACCAGCAGATAACCCCAAACTGGGCTTTATTCTACTGGCCTATAAAGGGACTGTCATTGGGGAAAACGTTGCCAGTCACACGACGGGTTTGGATATTTTAAAATCTTATTTTAAAAAATCGGCGTTTTTTGCTTAATTGTCCGATTTATATTGCAATGTAGAAATAGGGGTTTTACAATGCGCTGATATTTCAACTAATTAATTAATGCTGATATTTCAACTAATTCATTAAAATTTTAATTCAATATTTGCATATTAATTGCTAACTTATCATCAATAATAAAGATTTTCCGCAATAATGTAACATTACGTAATAGATCAGTTTAATTTTTGGACATCATTTTGTAAAATTTTATTTCAAATTGAATAGGATGAGATCAAAATATATTCGTAACTGCCATTAAATTTAATTTTTAAAAATATATTCGTTTTGACTAGCAGCACATTGCATTTGTCAAAATGAGAGATATTATCATACGATGCTGACAAAGAACAAAAGAAAGGTAAAAGAGCTGTTTCCCTCGGTAGCTCAGTGGTTAGCGCGATTGCCGTCTGATCTGGCGACCTGGTTTCAAATCCGAGTGGTTGCTCACATATGCCCGTCATGTTTCAACTGAAAGCTGACTGGCAAATAAAGGTTATGAAAAAAAACAGAACAAAACATCAAGACATTTACTTGGTTTTTTTTGTAGGAATGGGCGGCGGTGGGAGAATGGGCGGCTATCGTGCAATTGGGGACTACGGTTATGGGGGCCCTGGTGGTAATTACGGCGACATGGGAGGACGTTATGGTGGCATGGACGGCCCTTATAGCCGAATGGGTGGTGGTATAGGCGGCATGGGCGGACGTAAAGGTGGAATGGGCAGTCCTTACGGTGGTATGGGTGGTGGTAAAGGCAGCTACGGCGGTGGTATTGGCGGCATGGGTGGACGTAAAGGCGGAATGGGTGGTAGATATGGTGGACTGGGCAGTCCTTATGGAGGAATGGGCGGTCCTTATGGCGCTATGGGCGGTGGTAAAAGCAGCTACGGCGGTGGTATAGGCGGCATGAGCAGACGTAAAGGCGGAATGGGCGGGAGTTATGGTGGACTGGGCAGTCCTTACGGAGGAATGGGCGGTTATGGTGGATTGGGTAGTCCTTATGGAGGAATGGGCGGTGGTAAAGGCAGCTACGGCGGTGGTATTGGCGGCATTGGCGGACGTAAAGGCGGAATGAGCGGTTATGGTGGATTTGGCAGTCCTTATCGAGGAATGGGTGGTTATGGTGGACTGGGCAGTCCTTATGGGGGAATAGGCGGTGATAAAGGCAGCTACGGCGGTGGTATAGGTGGCATAGGCGGACGTAAAGGCGGAATGGGTGGTAGTTATGGTGGACTGGGCAGACCTTACGGCGGTTTTGGCGTTGGTAAAGGCAGCTACGGCGGTGGTATAGGCGGCATGAGTAGAAGTAAAGGCGGAATGGGCGGTAGTTATGGTGGATTGGGCAGTCCTTATGGAATGGGCGTTTATGGTGGACTGGGCAGTCCTTATGGGGGAATGGGCGGTGGTAAAGGCAGCTACGGCGGTGGTATAGGCGGCATTGGCAGACGTAAAGGCGGTAGTTATGGTGGATTGGGCGGTCCTTCTGGTGGCATGGGTAGTCCTTATGGAGGAATAGGCGGTCCTTATGGCGGTATGGGTGGTGGTAAAAGCAGCTACGGCGGTGGAATAGGCGGCATGGGCAGGCGTAAAGGTGGAATGGGTGGTAGTTATGGTCAAATGGGCAGTCCTTATGGTGACATGAGCGGTCCTTATCGCAGCATGGGTGGTGGACGTAAAGGCGGACGTAAAGGCGGCATGTATGGCTAATGGTTTAGATGGCCAATATGTATAATAGGTAAATACAAAACTTTACGCTTTTTGGAAATAAGATTCCGTGCAAGCAAATACAAAATGGTGTATGAGTTATATGAATAAATATTACACTCTATTCAAATGATATTTTAGACGACTACGTGATCGATGAAAACTAGAATGCAAGCCATCGATTCATTTGAAATCAAACATTCAGTATTTCTCATATTGATCAGTGTAGCAATACCACGTGACTTTTGACTACAGTTACAAGCAGAAATTTGTAAACATTGGAAAATAAAATAGCCATAAGTATTTTATTTCTTCATCAATTTCTATGAATTATACATCACGCTAAGGGGACAATTATTTGCTTTCCATTTGCTGTGCCGTTTTGTCCATTACCTTGTGAAACCGTGGAACGTGTAGGTTTCACAGGGTAATGGAAAAATCAGTAAAAGTGCTGAACAAGATCTTTTATTTCACGGAAAGCAAATACTTTTCCCCTTAGCGTGCCGTATATTTATAGAAATCAATGAAGAAATAAAATACTTATGGCTATATTTGTGTTCCAATGTTTACAAATTTCTACTTGTAACTGTAGCCAAAGGCCACGTGGTATTGCTACACTGTTGATAAAACAGTCTCAATCAAGAAGCATTAATGCAGAAACACGTGCTCTGGTTTAGAATGAAGTTGTGTTTTGAAAAGATGAATAGGTTTTGAAAACAATGACTTACTCTACTTAATTAATTAATTCCTTTTCTCATCATGTAGAGGTCGTTGCCAAGTCCCCTCCAAACGTTTCTGTACCTGGTTTATATTGCTTCTTCGCTCCACGTCCTGAATCCTTAAGAACCTCTATCCTATTCCAAAGTTCTTTTCCATGTATCTTTGGGTCTCCCTCTTTTACGTTTTCTCGGGGGTTTCTAGGTGAATGCGACACATGCATGGATCGTCTGCTGTACATCCTCAAAACATGCCCTAACCAGTTCCACCTTCCCCTCTGTAATTGTTAGCTGATTGTCTCAACACCAGTTAGAACACAACATGTCAGAGGGGGAGATATGTGAGGGTTCAATACCTACGTTGTATCCTACATGTAGAAAACTCATTTAATTGTTTGTCATGTAGATCGGTACATTGATTGAGGTGGTACGAGTATTAATCATATCATTATTTTTTGTTTAATTTCAGGTAATCTGAAGATGTTGACTACTCGGATTTGCAAAACATGTTTTCTTGTGTATTACATTGTACTACAAATAATATTCGAATAGAAAATAAATACATGCATTTTATTACATGGGTATTTGTTTGTTTCTTATATTTAATTACCAACAGCACCGACTCTCAGAAAAGAACATCCTTTAGGAAATGCCAATTTGCGATTGACTTGCAGAATTATAGTGATGCTGACCGGTTAATGAATAACGGAGTGATTAAGTTCAAACATATCTATTGGTTGTACAGTAATACAACAGAGAACTGAGTAGGATACAGCGTAGGATAGCATTCTACTCAAAAGCAGTGTTATCAGTGTAGATAGATTAAAAGTGAATATGCACAATATTGAACACACATGGACATCGAAAATGCATTTAATGTTCATTTTTATTTGTAAACAAAGGCTAGTGTTATCATCGACGGACTATAAACAAAACTCACCATACAACATCATTTTGTAAACAAGTAATTTTGTACCATAGTTCACATTGATGTTAACCAAAGAGATGGGACTCAATACAGTTGTGGATATTAATTCTCGAATGAAGGTGTGCAGTCTATTAATAGCATGCACTGAAGTTATTGATTATAACCAGTGTAGCGTTACCACGTGACCTTTACGTCACTAAGGACTACAAATCCTGGGAGAAATCTGTCAACATTTGAAAACAAAAATAGCCGTTGGTATTTTATTTCTATTCCGATTTCTATGAAACATACGACTCTCTAAGGGACAATGCGTAAGTTTTCAAAAACTGTAAGACCCCTATAAGAAACCTGAGCAGTTGTGTGAAAAGTTTGAAAAAGGGACGGCTTGAAACTCTAGCCCGACACTCGGGTTTCTCAGGGTGTTGGAAAAAAACTACCAGGCTACTGAAAAAGATCCTATACGTCGTGGAAATATACTCCCTGATATATTCTAATGAAACAAACCTGTTTTCCCATTGCAGTATTCATTTCTGATATAAATGCGAAGTTTCAATCAGATAATCCACTTTTAAAATGCGATTATATAATCATTCCTAGGCACACTGTGCATATACTGGACTTGAGCCTAATCGAGGTCTTAACGCACCTGATATTTTTCCCTACAATGTAATTTAAGAGTCGTTTGAAATAAATACAGATCACAAAGGACAATGCTTGACAAACAAGAATGGTCGAAAAGCTCAAGAACCCCAATGCTTCTCGGAAAGTCGCGTTAATGGCTGCTGCATGTAGAGGCCAATTGCTCTGCAACAGCATGTCATCCTCTATACATGTGGCTTGGCAGCGATTGTCGGGGTATTTCTTCAATTTCTGAAGGAATTTACCTTTGTTGAGCTTGACACTAACCCATTCTCCATTTTATACATCAAATTGAATGGTAGAAAGTTGGTTTATATAGAAAAAGGTGTACATTTCTACTGGCACCCATGGTGCGTTTTGCAATGCACACTTCTATTCTGTCCTTGCTTGCGCATATTTGTTTATTGATATGTCGCATTGGGTGACAAAATGAACCCACGTCTTGTTTATGATCATTACATTTGCAAACGGTCGACATTTTTAATGTAGAAAATGGTTTCAACTATT
The DNA here is from genome assembly GCA_947247005.1 of Spisula solida. Classification (NCBI taxonomy): domain Eukaryota; kingdom Metazoa; phylum Mollusca; class Bivalvia; order Venerida; family Mactridae; genus Spisula; species Spisula solida. Next base: position 37,224,266 of record OX365957.1, on the reverse strand, counting down.
TTTGGACAGTTTGCAAGGGCATGTGTGCTGGCGTCTCAAAGCAGATAGGGATATCCAAACTGCACTGATCGCCCTAATTTTTATGATATGCTTGATAATTGTATGAATAGCTCCTAATAGTGCCAACACATTGAGCTACTTGCCTAATTGTAAATTTTCCACCAGTTTCCAAAAATATTTGATTTTTGCAACCCTTGTTTAGTATATTGCGGTATTTGGATGACGTGCATGAGGCTCATTTCCAAATAAAATAAAACAACTTTTAATCTTTTTTCAACTATCAAATAGTTAATTACAATACACCATTTCACCATAAAATGTTAATTTGAACTTGGTATTTAATCCCGCATCAAGAAAACAACGATTCTTAGTTGGGGCCGAATTTGGCCAGATAAAGTGACATTTTTCCAATTATTAAGCATTAAGTATACACGAGTAGACAGTATTGTTCGACCTATTTTTACAGCTACACTGAATGGATTTTGAATGTGAGGTACAGTTTACTATTTTTAAAAAATCATTGATACAAGAAAATATGGCATCACTTAAATGTGAACAACCCTCTGATTAAAATCTTGTATACAGTTGCAGGTGAGTCTTAAACTTTGTATGACTATATGACACCTGAAATTAGGACTTGTATATAGCTGTTTTGCATCATTTTCTTAAACAGTGTTTTTTGTTGGGCATTGTGACATATGTTTATGGTCTGTGTTTTTTATGTTTGTTTCTTTTTGTGCCTTCCTTGATTTGCTGTTTCTGTTGCGTGCTGTCTTCCCTGTCCAATTTTTCATTATCTTTTTAACTAATTTTCTTATTTTAATCCAATAAATTTCCGTCACATATTTTAGTTTAATCGTAATAGGCTGAAGGAAGCATCAATAGTGAGCTTCCAAATACCCGACAGTTGCTGTAGATAATCACTGAGTGATAAGATACCCGTTAATCCCCCAATACCCTAAAGCCATCAGTAGCGACAGAATTATCGCATTTGGATTACTATGAGAGGTTTTTTATCAACTTTTCAAGGACCGAACTAATAATGAGAACACTCGCCATTCGTGTTTGATTTGAGGATATATATTACTAAGCCCTCCTGCAGTGGACGAAGATCATACAGAATCATTGACATCCTAGTATCAAACATTTAACATTTCGTCGCATTTGTCGTATACAAGTGGCAAACTCAAGATTATTAATAAATCACAAAAACGTTTCATTTTTTCTCGCCGAAAGCTTCCCGCTGGTGATAAATAAACCAATACGGATTGGTATGAATATGATTATGGCAGATTTTACAAACTATATATATTTGCTTCGTCTTTGATTTCAATTCATTATTAAAGTCATACTTCAAAACATCTTGCAGAACAAATTCAGCTTAGTTCAACAAATATGGTAATTCTACATATTATATATTATATTGTTTACTAATCCAAACTTATATACTAATTCAAAAATTGTAAGGTATGTACTGGGATGCCCTCGACCCAGGCACGCCTATTGGCGAAGAAAAAAACTACCACTCCAATTAAAAATATGGTAAATAAATTATATATATTTTCGACATCTTGTAGACCAATATTCAAAATCTATATTGGATTGTATAAGCTATTTAAAGGTATATTTCAAAGTATTTGTCATATGCAATTAGCTCACTTTATGACAGTAAGCTCATTTTTTTAAAACACGTATTGCAGTGTGTCTATCATTGTGGGCGTCAGTTAGTTGTACAGGCATGCTTGAAGTATTTATTTTAGTGATACAGATGTGACATTCTATGTCTGTCTCTTGCGGGGGTGGCTAGACGACGCCGCCGCTTGTGTATGACTTTGAATTGTTTGTGCATTACATTCTTTAGTAGTAGCAGTATGTACATTTTCTATCAAATGTGTTCACTTTAACAAAATTATTTAGAATATAGGTATCACCACAGGAACTTGCATAATTTAAAAAAAATGAAAACAAAATGAAAACAAAATTTGAAAAACAAAATTTCTGTAAATCTATTAAAATATATTTTATTGATACTGGCTAGTTTTTTTTTCATTTTGTTTGCAAGTTCCTATGGTATAACATTGATAAGTATGCATTTTAAAAGAAATAACTAGTTAAGTCAACCTTCGTTTGCGTCGAATAAGGTACTATATAAACAGCAAATTTCATTGATGTCCTTTTTTTCCAGTTTGTCACGTTATAATACGGCATAGAGTGTAATGTTTTAATCGCAGTTTTGTTATAATGGTTCTTAAGTTGTATGCGAAGTATTACCTTTATTGATTTTATACGTTTACAGATATTGGTAAAAGTTACCTACTTGGAAGTACTTTCCATCTTATTGGTTGTGAAACGCATGCCACACTCGGTGGAAGCAGCGACAATCAGTTCGCCAGATGAACCCATGGAACAACATTGGAACCAAACACCAAAACAAGACGACACTCCTTCTATCCAAATAGACACTAATCACACTGATGCCACTAAAGACGCCGTTGACAATAAGAGCACACTTAGAACATACTATACAGGCAATGTTAGTGAATATTTAAATAGTTTGGCAGCAGCCGAGGAAAATAATCTAGAAGATATCAAATCTGGAGAACATGAAGCAATTGACGTAGAAAACAATGCGACATATGCCACTGACGCTAATAGATTCAATTCAACTAGTGTAGACCTATTTTCACCCGTTACAGGTGAAATAAATAGTGCAATACATTACGCAAACAACCAAGTAAACACACCAAGAGTTAGTGAAACATTTAACAGATCTTATAACTCTGCATCCTACCCACAGGTTGAAAGTCTAAGTGGTAGATCTAAGCGTGATTATACATGTGCACAGACTATCAGACAAAGATCTATATGTCCATGGGGATATGAATACTCTACTAACTACACGCTTGTGCCACCGACGATCAGAACAATAAGTTGTCATGGGACTGACTCAAATATTGAAAACCTGATGATATACTGCCAACAGTTATACGAAGTAAGAACCTTTCATATCAGAGGATGCCAGAGACCCACAGGTGGATCATGTCGTGTTAGAAAGGAAGTAAAGTCAGGTTGCTTAGCAACTGTTCCGTGCAACTTGGAAGCAGCAAACTGAGTTACATAGACCCACAAGTGCATGATGGAAAATTTGACCTTTTAAGACATAAAGCTTCATTTATTTGTGTTATAAAAAATCAGAATCAAACCTTATCTATTTTAGAAAATCTTGGTTATTATAATTGTTATTATTTTAATACATTATGTTTTATCTGTAATTAATATGTTAAAGGGTGGCTGAACAGCCGAAAACAGTCCTCGAAAATTGGTAATCTAACGTATGTCATACAATAGAACCCATGATTGGAAAATAAACTTTATGTTATCTTAGATCTATCTGACACGTATAGCTTGGGACAAGGTTGTTAACAATAATTTAATCGCACTATAATCTCTGAAGATACACTTTTGCTATTATACATGCGCAAGACCGAGTTCATTATTGTCAAGTTTTTGTTATTGTTTTTTAATTCGATAATGTCAGAAAAATACCGATATATTACCGTAAAAAACAACAAAAAATTAATAACTGCAATTCATGTGCTGCATTTCTGTTAGTTATAAAAACACTTATATAGTCATGTCGAGTAATTTATGCATATACAGTGTACATGTAATTATATTTACTTAATTTATATGTTGTTTATTAATAAATAAATTGTGAATGAAACCGTTTTGTTGTCTCGTTGACATAATATACTGAAGCTGCAGTTAACAGGCAATACAAAATCTCTCAAGTACTAATATAATTATGACCTTTTCCAGCATTTGAAGAGGCAGTAAAAAGGCTATACAAAATCTCCCAAGTTTTAGCATAGGAACTTTTCTAGAGTTTTAAACTGCAGTAAAAGGCAATACCAAATCTCACAAGAACTAACATAGGAGACTTTGAAGCTGTAGTCAAAAGACAATTTAAAATCGCCCAAGTACTATCACAGGAAATTTTCCAGAGTTTGAACTGCAGTAAAAATTCAATACAAAATCTCACAAGAACTAACATAGGACCTTTTCAAGAGTTTAAAACTGCAGTAAAAAGGCAATACAAAATCTCACAAGAACTAACATAGGACCTTTTTCAGAGCAGAGTTTGAAACTGCAGTAATCAGGCAGAACAAAATCTCTCAAGTACTAACATAGGAACTTTTCCACAGTTTCAAATGTAGTATGTACCCTAGAATCATCTTACTTGCCGGTTCCTTCAGTCATACGACGGTCCATTCAGTAGTAAGTATAGAAGGAAGGAAGGAAGGGAGGAGGAAGGAAGGAAGGAAGGAAGGAAGGAAGGAAGGAAGGAAGGAAGGAAGGAAGGAAGGAAGGAAGGAAGGAAGGAAGGAAGGAAGGAAGGAAGGAAGGAAGGAAGGAAGGAAGGAAGGAAACACACAAGCAAGCAAGTAAAGTCTTTATTTTACGAAAAAAAAAATATTTACACGGCACAATCACTGCGGTATACCGGTACCCTGGATATTGCGAGTAGATGGATAACGTAGTCATAATGTTGTTCAATACTCCGTACGCGAACGAGATACTCAGCAATACTCGGCGCAGTAACTTGTGTGTGTTTTAGTAAGTATCTTTGTTATACTTAAGTCATTTTTACTGAAATTTGGACTAAACATAGTTTGGCTCATCACAAAAAGATTGCTCAATTCAAAAAACAATTATACCTTGGTAATACACTCATTCCAAACACATTAGAAACATCACGATCAACATTTGAGAGTGAGCAGCCCCAATTTCAAGAAAATTTAAGCACTTTAACGAATACCTGCTATAGTTTCTATGGCTATATAAATATCTAAAGATGCTTAAAACCATTTGAGATGCGTGAAGGAATCAGTCGTTTAGAAAATATCGTGGCTTAACTTAAACTCGTTTCCAGTCCAATGTCGCGAAAAGTAATGATATTACTCAAATGTACGTGCAATATCCGGTGTACTATATACCGCAGTGACAATGCACAACACACAAGTTTACAAATATGAATAACAAAGTAATAATTACAAAGAAAATAATAAGACAAATTTATTGAACACAGTATATGATTACAGAAAATAAACATCTTTATCACTTACATTAGCAAACACTCAACTAATTTTAACAATAGGTTTATTGATATTGAATTCAAAAATATATTCACATGAAAGGTCTGTTTCATTGCAATTTTTAGTTATGGGTTCCATTTAATGTATGTAATTTTGAATTTATTGTTTGAGTCTGATACTCGATTTTGATAGATCATTCCCTATTTTTGGTATCGAGTAGGAAATTGATTTTCTAGAGAATTTCAAAATTTGGTATGATACAGATAGTTCTTCATTGGTAACGGCTCTTAGATACATGAATGAACTAGGTTTAATTTTGTAAAAAAATGTGCTTGTATTTGGATGTTGATTTTTTATATATTTATTTATTTATTTCGGTCTCATCTTTGTACAACATACATACAATATACATATCAAATTATAGTAAAACATTGCACAAAGCCATTCGAATAAGAATTATAAGAGACTATATATCACATTAACACTACATTTGTAATATAAAATTGTTACACTACATATATACGTATTTACTTGAAAGTATACTATAAAAGTATAATTACCCTTCAGTTATTTACACATGTATAGAGAAACTAGACTATATTAAAACATATTATAGCATAAAAACGGTGATTTTGCCCATACGTTAACGGGACGAAAACCGTGCGAAAACATAAAGATTCACGCGATAACGCGCTGTTAACGTCCAGTTTTACGTATGCTAATTTCAGGGCCTCACCGATGAAAATAAACGATTTTCAGCATCTTAGGAACTGCATAATTTGATGTTTTGTATGCTATAATAGCGTTTACGCATGCTTTTTCGTGCTATAACATCGGCAAAGTCCCTCGGGAGCGTTGGTGCCATCGCCCTTACGGGCTTGGGCACCAACCGTCCCTCGGGACTCTGCAGATGTTAAAGCACGAAAAAGCATGCGTTAACCCTACAATAATATATAAATAACCCTTTAGTATATGCAACTTAGTTTGCAAATTTCATCCACAGAACTTTAGAGGGAGTGTCGCATTTGTCTTACGCAATCATATGCCTTCCAAACTCAGCATTCTCAGCTCTACCCAATTGTGCTAAATATGTGCGGCGTCATTATTTTCAAATTTTGATATGTCAACTCATTTTTAAAATAACAACGTAGAACGTTCGTGTAAAACAAGAAAAGAACATACTCAATTTAAATTTTATGTCGCACATAAAATATACGACAATTACTGTTTTATATTATGTTACACTATCAACTTTAATAGCCGATTTACAAAATTAAACTTCTTGCAAAAAGTTTCATGCAAAACATTTAATCGACACTTTATTACGTCGTAAAACAACAAATAACATGTTAAAATAGATAATAATATACAGTTTAACCCATTCTAGTTTAAGAAGTAATTTGCCAAGGAAGTAGTTACCTAATAGTCTATATTTGGTTAACTGATAGACATAATGTATCCATTTCAGAAAGCATATGTATACATTGTATAGTAAATGATTCGACGTAAGGAAAACCAATTTGATTCAAGTAATTTAAATAAAACGTCAACTTGTGTTGTTTATTTATCCAAGCTTGTCTATAGAACGTATGGTTGATGGGTAACACATAAGACACTTCATCTGCCAAGATCCATTACTTAATAAGCGTGAAAAACTGGGAAAAAAACAATTTAGTGCCATTGGAAGCAAACATCGCGAGTGATTACCGTAATTAATCAGATTTTGATCTAGCACATGGTTCAGAGAACGAAAAGGAAACACCTATTGACAAAAAATAAACAATAACCATACCTCACAGAATACAGTTTACAGGAACAGTGTATTTAAAATTAGCAGATGAATTCTGAGACGTATAATTACGTTGTATATATATGCGAACACTTTTGGTAACTTATCGTATTAGGTTATGTATGCGTATATTTGTATTCACAACATGCTCCGTTCTCTGATTATTTTGATAAAACTCAATTTTAGACAATCTCAATTTGATTTGAGATATCTATTTGAGATGCTTCAGGAGATCTGGGTCATGACATGGTTAGTTTCCTTGAACCAATATTCGTGGTTCTTCACCTCTCTATTAAACTGGTAGTCTTCGTCTTGGCATTTCCTTCAAGAGCTTGTCTAGCAGTGTCAGGTTGTGGTCTCCTTAAGGTATTGCCAATGCATCTGCACTTTCTCTGTAGGCTGATGTCAGCGACTGGATGGTGTTTCCTCCTTCCCCGTATGTCTTGAATTGTCATCAGGTACGGAATATTTGTCTGTAAGTTCCTCTGTGTATGTACTGTCCACTTTATAGTATAATTGGAAAAAATACAAAAATATTTGGCCACTGTGCCTTTTGTTAAACTTTATTATTTTTGTATGTGCCATTCTGCAATTGCGTTGTCCAGCACAAGGCTGCTTCGTATCCTTCAAAATTGCATATACTCAGTGTCTGTTGTGGATTGTCCTTGTGGTGTATGTTTTGTCCGGTTGTTAATTTCTTACCAACTGGCTCTTGTTCCGTTTTAGTTTGACTGACTTAAGCAGCAGACTTTCGGGATTGGAGGCCCGGTTTTGTATTACATGTTCCTGTGCTAGTTTTTTATGTATGTTCCGCGCCTTTTCGAGTGAAGTTGTATATTTTCTGTGCCTTTTTGTTCTCGCGTGTCCCGCGGTTTCTGTTGGGGTCGGTGCTACTTCCGGTAGTTTCGTATTTTGTTTAATTATTATAATATGGGTTTGTATCTGGATCTAAACGCCAATTCCGTTTACAATCGAGTTTTTCATTTTTAAATAATCGATAATATGCCATAATTTCTCAGTATTTAATTTTTTGACCGGGGCCAAAAGGAGCTAGGAGTTAACTATTTATTCGTATTTGCCGGTTGTCCTCTTACTATTTCGTCCCCGCGGTTCGCATCCTACCGGGTTCGTTCATGAGTCTATGTACAGCTGTGGAGTTATGGATGTAGTGTTCTGTCCCCTGAGGTCATTTAATGTAGTTTTAAGTCCCCTACCGGTTTTTGACCGGAGGGGACTATTGGTTTGCCATCTGTCCGTCAGTTTTGGTTCTGACGGAAATTGTTGTTGATATGGCAACAGACATATTGACAATGGCTTTACACCGGTGGGGGACTTCTGTATTGCTTGCAATTCAGTACGTCATATCTCGATTTGTTCAATTACGTCATTTTACTTAATGAAACTGGGTCATTCGTTTTAAGGTTTTCAGATTTTTTGTTGCTGAAATCGGGCCTTTCTACGTTTTAATACTGTTACTTAACTTTTAGACTGTAGGCTGCTAAAACTATGTAGTTCAGCAGTTTTACTGTTGTTACTAGGTCATTCAGCGTAGGCATTCCGCCTTTTGGTTGCTGTATCTTTTCTACTGGGTCATTCAGCTAGTTTTAATTTATTATACTTTTCGACAGCTTGGACTTGGGCGGATCTGCGCTTGTTTAGTTGGACATTGTGCTTTGTGTGTTTTTAATGTTTTCTGTGCTCGGCTGGTTAAGTTGAGTGCTGCCTTCCCTGTCTGACTTAATATACTGTTTTTGGTGGGCATTCCTATTGCTCCATACTGGTTCCTGATACAGGATTTGCTACGTACTCAAAATGCTTTAGCCTTTGCATATTTCGGTCACAGCAAACTAACCTATAGGACTAAGTGTGTTAGAAAGTCGTTTAACACTTTACAAATAATGCTCAAAGTCATTGTGTCTAGACAACAACAATTGTAGATGCACAGTGTATCGGACCTTTTTCGATGAATGATATACTCAAAGATCTGGATAGCTGTGAGAAATAATGGAAAGGTTACGACCATGCAATTAATTAAAACATCCCTCACATTTTCACAAAAAGACTTAAATTAACCGCGTTATTATACACATTCGTCATCTTTGTTCATTTTTATGTATATATTTCCAAACAAAAAATGTAATTTATAACCCGTAAGAAAACGTCAAGATTCTATATAAAAGGTCGTTTAAATGGTACTATGGCGTTTTGTTGCACAGCAGTTCGAGAAAGTGTAAGACCAAGTTTGTCAAAATGATGACATTTTGTTTGCTTTTCTCGATTTTGCTGGTTGGAAGCCAAGGTAAGGTTTAGACTCCTTAACGAATATTTTCTACCATGAATTTACGTGATGAATTTATTGTTTTATCAAAATAAATTATAATCTATGAGTTGATAAGACATATTAAGTTTCACAAACCGCAATGCGTTAATTAAATGTTAAATATAATATGTCTTATTATAATTTCTTAAAACTTGAAACAAAATCAAATGATGAGTTTCTAGTTGTATAAAGTAATTGTGATTTTCAGTTTTGATAAAGCATTGGCTTTTATTCTTAGTGTCACAATTTATGTGCATTTGAGCAATATTAAGCAAAGTTGGATATATCATAGAGAAATCAGTTCAAATTTACGAATTACGTAATTGGAAAACATGCAATTAGTGTAAAAATACATGTTTATTAGTAATGAAATGTGGTATGTTCTCCCTGAAAGATAAACAACTTTATTTACACCGAAACAACATCGGATGATTCAGACTGACCACCAAACATTTTGATATGGTAATGTTACTGTGAAATTATTGTATGAAGTCCAACCTATATACCGCTGACTAAGAAGACTAAGGACGTATGTGCTACTACATCGGCATCACGAGGCGCATCTTGTAAACCTATTTCCATTAAGATCGGAAGAAGAAATGTTGACCAAACTGAAGTAGAAATAACTTTTTTTTCTTGTTGTCTCAAACAAGCCTTTAGACTTTCGACCTAATTCTTTTTTCTTGTTATCTCAAACAAGCCTTTAGACTTTGGACCTTATTCTTTTGAGCCAGCCATACATCTATATTGTTCTAATAACATGGAGACATCCCCATCACCTTAATATGCATTACGCTTAACAAGATAGATATAGCAATACCATTTAAATGACTGTGTCCTATTGCAGCCTAGAATGGACGCAACAACTTTCTCTGTTTTGCTATTGCAATAAATTATATACATGCAACTCGTCACTGGTTCATAATTATACTGATTATAGCCGTTCACCGATGGAATCTTATTATTGTTGTATTGTATTTTTATTCCCTACCAAATATATAGTTGCCCTTTTCTAACTTTCAGTCAGTCCATACGTATCCAGATGACATTGTGTGTGCGTAACAATAAGCTAATTTGCGATTCCATTCATTTCGTTGCTTACTAGGTGTATAAAAAACTGTAATGCACAGGCATTTGAAAGTCATACAGATAGGTGAAGTGTGGAAAAACTTGGCTCAGATGAAATAGTATTCATTTGCATCTCCCCTACTCCAGTATTTATCTATCACGGGTTATCTATATCATCTTCAAGCGCCTTAATAGGTTTCCAATACTTTCCTGGTATTGTAAACCTTTAAATCTTTTCCAGACACATACGATATTATACACAGAGTTCAAAAGGGAATTCAGCCAAAATCTAGAAATAGTGGCCATACTTATCTTTGTGCTTAGGACTGTTGTTGAAAAAATCAATGCTTGTTATTCTGAACTGTATGTGTTCTTCGTATTGGTATCTAAGAAATCCAAAAGCTTCTCCATTCTGCACTCTACACTTACAGTAAAAATAAATAACGAAATAAATAAGCATTCATTTTTTCTTTAATTCCAAAGAAATATTAAATGCACTAACACAATGTATATGTAATCTAAGATACATTTTCCACATCAAATATACTACGATAACTAAACATGGCGCCGATTATGAAATTAAAAATATGTTTAAAATATTTGCTTTTGATCTTCTGTTAACTTTCATTCTAACATGTTCACCTATATACACTTATTTTTCAACTATTTACGTCTATGTATATATAATGTGATTTGGTTACAATGTGGCAAATTAATAGATACATTTTTAACTGATGTTTCTATGATTGTTTTATCAAATTCGATTGGCTGTAAGCTTAACATAATTTCAAAGAATGAACGTCACTGTAAATGGAAAAGTCACAAAACGACACATGATAAAAGAATAATATTCTGTTCCTTGTTAATTAGTATCTTGTTTGTCCTTCCATGTATTTTATCATATGTGTATACCTCTTCCCCATCGAGAGCACACAATTCTTATCAATACCTTGTGTACTTGTTCTCCTCTTCAGAAATAGGGTCTGTTTCTGTAGTTTCTGTAGTTTTTGTGGGGTTGGTGGTCGTCACATGTACCGCCTGCACAGCTAGTGTCTACAAATTCTAAATAATATTGAAATCCGAAGACTTTGATGATAGCGGCAACTGTCGTATGCTCACTGTTTTCCCTCGTATGTTGTGATTATGCTGACATACTTGTGTTGCATGTGCTGTAATATTTTACATGGCGTCATTTTGTGACCTTTTGTTTTACAGTGATGTGCATTATTTGGTTTTATTTTATCTTTCATTGAAATGATTTGCATATAAAATCTAAGAAGCATGCATATTTTATTCGCATTCCAAATTTTAACTATATCCATTGATTAATAGTTGAGAGAAATTATTAAATATACGTGTTTCGTTAGTAGTGTGATTAAATGTACACATAGAGGAAAGCAAATTACTGTTAAAACACAGCTACGACAAACAACTTAATAGCGTTCCGAGAAAGAAAAAAGTGCATCGGTTACTATGTCTTGGTGTGTTGTCAAATGCGAATTATTGGCTACTAGAGTATGTTAGAATCGATTTAATAAATGTGTACCTGTGTTTTATGCGTAGTACGCATCTTAACAATTGACCGTGCTGTAATAAAGATAAAACACGGGTATATACTCATCATATCTTAAATCTTAAAAATAGTATTTGTTTTGACACGTCTATTCGATTAAATTTATATTACCGAACACACTATCTTACGATTAATTACATCCAACAAATATCTTTTGTGATTAGTTCAAATAGCTTTTGCATACTTTATGCGCCAGGAATATCTTTGTGTGGTTTAATCAATATCATATATTCCTGAAACAAATAACAAACTTTCAATTTCACAAATAAACGATTGAGAAGAAAGTCAAGCTTACGAAGGCTGTTCAAATTTGAATGAAACTACATGTAATCTCATAAAAAATGTATTCTTGATAGATTTTAATGAAATAATCTATTAATCCCTTTGCAACATTCACCTCCGATAGCCATGCAAAGTTTCAATCGGATAATCATTGTTTTATTATCATTCCTAGGTACGCTGTGTATATACTGGACAAGAGATAAACAGAGATCTTAACATACTTGATATTTTCCACAAAATGCATTTTAAGAGTATTGGAAACAAATAAATGTCACAAAGGACAACGCCTGGCAAGTAAGGAGGGTCGGAGAAGCCCATGAACCTTTACGTTTTTTAGAAATTTTGTTAATGGTTGCTTCAAGTGGAGGCTAATTGCTCTGCAACAACATGCCACCCTATAAACCATAGGCTGGTCAGCGACTGTCGACTATTTCTTCCATTTCTGAAGGAGTTTACTTTCGTTAAACTTGAGATTTAGTCATTTTTTCATTTTATACATCAAGTTGAATGGTAGGAAATTGGTTTATAAAGAAAATAGCGTAACCAAAGCAGCATGTGTGCTAAAACAAACTTCTAAGTTTTCTGAACAACGCACCTCGCCCTATGGCGGTCAGTTATTTTTACTTTGGTGATAGTACAAAATTTATTAGTTCTTCATTGGTTACTGATCTAAAATTACATGAATGAACTTTGTTTTATTTTGTTAATGTGATTAGTTGTATACACATGTAAGTGAAACTACTGGTTGTGTTAGAATAAAAGTTAAAAGAAGACCAAAAGCAAATGTTTTAAACATATCGTTCACTTTAGAATCAGCGCAATGTTTAGTTGTCGTAGTATACTTAATGTGGAAAATGTATCTTAGTTTACATATAATTATGTCCTTTTTATATTTCTCTGGAATTTAAAAAAAATGTGTATTTATTTCGATTATATTCGTTTTAACTGTAAGTATAGAGTGCAAAATGGTAAAGCTGCTGGGTGTCCTAAAAAAAAACTACGAAGCAAACATACAGATTAGAATAACGAGCAATAATTTCGTCAACAACTGTTCTAAGGACAAACACAAGTATGGTCACTTTTTCTTGATGTTTGATTGAAATCCTTTTTGACTATTGTGTTTAATATCGTATGTGTCTGTAAAAGCTTAGAAGCTTTTGTTTCTATGTTTTACAATACCAGGGAAATATTGGCAACTTATTAAGTGTGATTTTGGGAGCAAATTTTGGGTCCTTCATGGCGACATCATAAATATGACAAACGTCTATACGTGAATATTTAACAACTTACAAAGGCATTACCAGAAAAAAAAATGCCTCTCGTACTCCGAATAAAAGAATATTCTTAAAGATTATACTAAGTCAGACAGGGAAGGCAGCACTCAACTTAACCAGCCGTGCAGAGAAAACATTAAAAACACACAAGGCACAACGCCCAACTGAACCAACCGTGCACAGAAAACAAAACACATTTAAGGCACACTGTTCAACTAAACAAGTAAAGATCCGACAAAGTCCAAGGTGGTGAAAAGTAGAATAAATAGTTTTAGCAATCAAAACGCTGAATGCCATAACTGAATGACCTAGTTCACACAGTAATACGACTACAGTGCCTAGTTTTAGCTGTCAGAAACTTGCTATTATATTCCTGACGCTACTGTACAAATCAAATTATGAATATTTTAGAATTATTGCTTAGTGTGAATAATAATGAAATACTACATAATGTACAGATTGGCGACATATGTTTTTATATTATCATATAACATGTGCAGCAGTACAATGCAATAACCCGTAAATTGCATGATCATCATATGCCATTAGATACACGGGTATATAATACATGCTAATGTGTAAATTTCAAACAAATCGGATTTAAATGATACAAAAAATAAACATTTATATTACCCCTTGCAAGTGCTAATATTACTTGTTTTGTCGGCAATTCAATAGGTAATGTACCAACATGGATAGTGTCACATAGGCGTATATTAAATACTCCAATGGTGATAAAAAATATAATTATTTTTTCGCGCTAGAGGAAGGATGTATCTTTGTGAAAAAGTGCAATTTTACATACATTTGGAATTCGAAATTCTATAAATTTATATTAGATCTAAATATCACAGCAGCATCGCTCTATACATTTATTATAGTGAAGGGATAGCAACGCACCCCCCCCCCCCTCTTCAAAATGGAATCCCGTAGCAAACGCTAACAAAATAAAAGATACAAGTTATCTCATTCGACGACAAATACTTATAAGTATCTCATACAATTAACGATATTCACTTTAGCTTGATATTACAAGACATTTTTCCTTTACGATATGTCAATATCTAGTACATCGTCAGTTCCATTCGTTGTCGTCACAGAACCACGGCTTCGGGCAAATATTTAATACATTTAAGGAAATAGGGTGAACGAGCAAGATTAGCAATGAAAGTGTTGTCATGCTTGATTGTTGCGTATTTGTTTATCAACTCCAAGGGTAAATTTAGTACATTGCAATGATATGTTAATTATGTCCTCCTAATTTCAATTTGAAAAAATAACGCTTTTTGCAAACATGCTATATCGCACTATTGAATATAATATATATATATATTCGAAATGACAAATTGATCCGACCGTAAGTGGAACAAGTTTCCCATGCAAAAACTCGACTCGGGGCGTAGTTTGTAACGACAACTAATGGAACTGACAATGTGCTAGATATTGTACTTTCTGAAGTAAATCACGAATATCTCGCGTAAAAACAGAAAAATGTATTGATCGTCGATTGGATGTTGTACTGGCATTTAAGCATTCTTCATCGAATGAGCTATTTCAATTGTTAGGTGATTCAAAGACGACGCGAAGAAGCGAAGACATTTTGGTCAACCCTAATGCTTTAAAATGGGTGTGTACCTGTCAGTTCGTAACTAGGATATTTGTTCGGTACCTTGAAGATGTGAGTATGGAATTGACAAAATGATTTGAAAATCATTTAATTTAAAAAAAATGTTGCTCATAAATTATCTATTATGATTTTCAAAATGAATCCGTAAGATAATCAAACAGTCCAGTCAATAGAAACATTAATGAAAGGGGAGATAAGAACTCCGTTGCCAAGGAAGTAGTTTGGCCGCCATCTTGAATGTAAACAGGCAGAGAAAAGTGGACAGTGTTTAAGCTATAAAATAACTGATTTAACGACTAAAGTACTTGTTCAAAACAAGGAAAACGGTATTTGGAGTTGGAGATAACGAGAGTTGACTGTATGAAAAGAACTTAAATAAAATAAAAAAAACAAGTATCACATAGCGTGGCATTTAAAACTTTTGCTCAGTATAACAAAAAATAAAAAAAACAGACCATCACTTAAATATTGTTTGTTCACAACGCAAAAAATGACGCAACGTTGAATTCATAACATTTATGACGTTACACACATACGAGAGATGATCCATATATAACGAGAAAATGCTTATAATTTTGTTATGATCTGTTAGATTTGACTCAAACTTTAGCTGGAAGTAATAGCATACATTAGCTGAAATCATGGAAATATAGGGAAACATTGCTAATGTATGCTATTACTTCCAGCTAAAGTTTGAGTCAAATCTAACAGATCATAACAAAATTATAAGCATTTTCTCGTTAAATATGGATCATCCCTCGTAACTCGTATTAATACTAATGTGTATCAGAATTAGGACGGGACAATTTCAATACTTTGAAATCGGTTAATCTATGATATGAAATCGAATCGAACCGGTTAATTGGCCGCCATATTGAAAATTGTGGTTTTCTTTCATAATGACCAATATATCCAGGTACTTTCAGCAGCAGAGTTCATGTGTGTTTATTTTATCATTAGAGGTATACAATACCAAAATAAGATTTAATCGCATTGTAAGGTGTGTATTGTTCTAGTACGATTAGCGGTTTTGCAAAATTAAAACCGGTTTCACATTGCAATCGAATCGTATCGGATTAACCGAATTATCGTCCAGGAATAATCAGAATATACAAAAACTATTTTAACTTTTGTTGTTTTTTTCTGGTTATTTTTTATGAGTTTGAGTCTGATTTCAGTATTTTTGGAACATAGTTGTCCCCCTTGCTTACCAATTACTCAAAACTTAGCATGGGACCTATGTTTTAATTGTAATTTTTGTTTGTTATAATTTAAAGTAATAATACAGAAAATTGAGAAAACACTGTTGGAAAAGTCATTCACTTTGGTCCTTAATGGGCATTTTCCTTGGAGTTATTGCCCTTGACTTACTGATTTGTTTGTCCCCTGGCAATGATCAACTGATAGAATTCATGAAACTTAAAATAAATAGGAACACACGTATTATGATGATGCTCGTCAATGTCTTTTATTGCTTAATTTTACTGATTACCCATAAGGCAAGGGATATTAATTTGCTTTGATTGTAGCAAATTCAAAAGCAGCTAATTTTCTCTTTTTACAATACCTACTCATTAATAACTTTATTAATTTATTATCTTTCGATGAATAAATCACCGTTTTAGGCAATGCCTTAGTTCATATTAGTGTGTTTTATTTTGTTTGCAATAGCTACGGGATTCCATTTGGAGGAGGGAGAATGCGTGGTACTGTACTACTATCAGTATAATTAATGTATAGAGCAATTACTGCTATGACATTTGTTGGATATAATAACAAATTCCTGTGATGAATATTTAACAACTTACAGAGGCATTATCAGTACCTAAAATGCACCTCGTACGAGGGGTGATCAAATTTATTCGTGGACTTTTCGTCTAGCAATTTTGTTTTGTCAGAAAGGCTCAAAAGTAAATAAACATTATTCAGTGTAGGATATCTCCGATCGAATGCACCTATACATAGTTTAGTTCAAGTAATGTGTGCGTGACGCAGGCCGTCACATGACGTCATTCCAAGCGACACCGTTTGGGCAGCACCGAACTCCTTTCTGGACTCATATCCGACCCACTGTATACGATTTTTTTACTTTTAATACAGAAATATATCACACTATAGTCATAAATAGCCAACTCTGGAATGTAAGGCGGAATAGAAATTGTACTGGACTTAAAACGCTGAAAAAAGTGGTTGGCTTTACACGGTTGTGTCATCCCGATGAAGAAGGAATCATGACCTAACAAGTTTAGGGCGGCATTTCTAAAGGACTCCATTCAAATGGAATGAAAGATTTATTGTTTTGTAATCTATACTGATCATAGAGTTCACCAGGAATATATCGTTCAGTAATATGCCTCTTATTTCTCAGAATTCAGGAGGAGTATCCCTAACTCTGTCTTAATTCTTCCGTTTATTCTTATTTTACCATGGTGTCAGTTTGACAGAGTCCCTACAATCACATAAACAACGAAACAATGTGTAGATCACTGATTTGGAGTGCAAAGATTAATACCAATACATGTTGGTCAAGTTGTATTCGAGCTATCGCAAAGATTTTCCAAGTTAGGCGTTATTCTTTATGAAATGCGGATGCTATGTGATTATTTATTGTCCGTCACGCTCGATGGCGCGCGTTGCACATTGGTCACAATAAGTGACGTCATGAAGAACATTGTGACGTCACAATATAATAATTAATTAAAACGCTAGATAATTGATATATCTATATTTCCTGGTAATTTCATTGTTCTAGAATCAATATTTAAAAAGTAAAAAGGAAAGTCCAAGAATATATTGATCACCCCTCGTACTATGAATAAAAGAACGTCCTAACTTGTTATCAGTAGAGGCATTAAAACCATGTGGAGTTTTCCAAGCTGCCTTAACAAAATTTCTAAGGACTTTTTGTCTTGAGCGTATAATAATTTGTAGATGACGAAACTGTAAAATATCTTTGTTTTTTAATTAGAATGAGGTTGATCCTATTTTTCAGCTAAAATGACTGGCCTATATACACTTAACATATCTTATAAGTCCGCATGTTTTTTATCGTATAACATTATGTTTGGTCAATTGGAATTTTAGATATATCGTCAAATTCAATAAGCATAAAATAATGCGATTTTTCACTAAACAATATGGTGTTTTTTAACATTAGAAAAATACATTTTATGGTCAATGGGAGGTAACCCGTCAGAAATTACGTTGTTGGGACAAAAAGTGGACAATAAACCTAAATTGGGCTTAATTCTTATCATTGTTTTCTTTATTTATGTATCCGTATTAAGAACTTACACTTCAGCACTAACTTGATCAGCAAGCAACAGCAAAGAGGGCACATAACAGCTTTAACAACCTGACAAAAACCCGATTATCACACAAAAAGTGCTATCGCGTTGTAATAAAATCAATCGAATTGCTATTTCACATATCCAATCTAACATATGATATGTTGAAAGGTACAGCAAGATCAAACACGTATTGACCGAGCTATGGGTATATATATACATGCACACTTATACGATTTGTCAAGTGTACTATTTTTAACCATTTTAGTTGCATTTTGACCATATTTTGTCTCTGCGAGATGCAGAAAGCTTTTGCCAGTAATAACCAAGGTGTCCGTGTATTACACCATCTTAGCTCTCGAGAAATGAGATGTCAGCGGAATTTGAACTTGCACGTAATTGACCTTTCTGCCGATTTTGATTGACAGGTGGCGTTGGCCAATCAGATTGCAGCATTTGGGCAACGATTTATTGCTTCCATCTTGTTAGACAACCTGGACATTAGACAAGATAAAATCAATGTAAATTGTGCAATATTCAATTAAACGTTATTTCATTAATTTTTAACAACTTATTAAAGTTCTGGTATGTTTAAAAACTAGAGAACTTAAACTTTAATTTGGTAGCAATGCCATGAAAGTGAATTAATTTATTAAATCGATAAGGCCTCAGAAGTAGTAGCTAAATATGTATATTTTGTCTCAAATATAGTCTGATTTAAAAGTTTAATATATCATTGATATTTACATCAATATAATTCGAAAAAATTACATGTTGTGAAACTAGAAAGCTTCGTCTTTAATTTGATATGAATGTTTTAAAAATATATACTTAAACCATAGACTCCTGATTTTATTTTATTATTTGATATAGAATAAGGATACATAACCCCCAAATAACGAGAATGTGTGTACTTCCCATCAAAATGATTGTGAAGTGTTTTTATAATATTGAACATTATGTAGTTTTGGTCTATGTAACAGTTAAAGCGCTTTTCAGTTGATATCCTTGTGGTGCTAATTGCATTCAATCTCAAAAGCTTATAAATTTTTTTGAAATATATGTACTGTATGGTCCGGACAGCTATTGTAAATCATGATAGACCGATACATGTACAAATTTATTTCAAAGTATCTTTAGGTCAGAGACCTGTCGAATATAGACACATTACTAGAAAACATTTATAGCAATTATGTATAAAACTAACTGACCCCATACTGTTCCCCTGTCCTGACGGAAACCGCTATGTGTCACATTGATTATTGACAATTAACAAGACACCGCGGTATATCACTGGTCCCCGACTGATGTCCGAGATACGAATCTAAACGAGATCATCAAAGTATATTACACATTGGAATGTTAACTAACTTATAATCTAGGGCTTATTTATTTCTTGTATAATGGTGCATATAAAATATGTGTAGCCAACATTATTGCACTTGACCCGGCAGTTTTAACGTTATGTTAGAAAACGATATTTATTTACTTGATAACGCGTGATTGTACATTAGAAATTTGTTGATATGCTGACTGTCAATGACAAACCATGTATTACGTAGCGATGTGGGATTTGAAAGATTCACATTCATCTATGTTAACGTAGCACTATTTTTTTTGCGGAAGTTGCAATCAAATACAGACTCAGTCGTAAGTAATCAACAAAATGTATGTCCCCGCTATAAGCGGTAGATCACACGGAAGACATCAATAAAAACACGACGCAGAAAATCAGGAGGTCTTGTAACTTTACTTAAATAATATTTTACGCACATTTTAATTCGATTATTTATTAAACACACGATCATACGAACGTATACGGAAGATGAAATGCTATAGTGTATGGAAGATTCCATTATACTGTGTATATGTAAATACATGTATATGCATTAACACTGAATGATTTCTTTGTAACAATAAAGGGTGTATCTTTCAAGCCAGGTCATTCCCGATTTGCGCAAAAACTATACATAAATAGCTATTTAGATAAAAAGAAACATTCTGATTGAGCGGCAAAATTACGCTTGTGAGTGTCTGCTTGGCTCCGATTTAGTAACTGTTTACGTAAAATTCTTCGATTAAAAACCATCGATTTGATCGAGTTTTAATTAGGCACATAATTATGTTTCACAAAATTTTCAAAACATTGTCTAAAAGCGAAATATTTAACGGAATTGTATCAAGAGCATCACACGACATCTCCGTATTAGACGCCATTTTGATAAAAGCTTGTCTTGTGTAGCAACAACGAATACCCGTAACTATAGGGGGCGTGGCTACGAAGCGTCTGCAGAAAGGTCAATTAGGGCATCGAGAAATAATAAAACGTACATTGCTAGTGGGTTCTTCCTTATCAAAATTATCAAGTTTAATGCTTTTGACTGCCTACCCCATAATCTACTATTACTAAAACTTAAATATTATGGTTTGTCAGACTCTGCCATGGACCTTATTAAAAGTTACTTAGAAAATAGAAAACAATGTGTCAAACTCGGGGGGGGGGGGGTGTAAGCACTTTTAGAGAAATGTATAAAGGGGTGCCCCAATGTTCTATTTTAGGGCCAGTTTTATTTAACATCTTTATTAACGATATCTTCCACTTTGTCCAAGACGGTAGTCTGTACAACTATGCTGATAATAACACCCTATCTGCTGCTAACAAAGACCCAAATATAGTCAAAAACAGTATATTAAGTCAGACAGGGAAGGCAGCACTCAACTTAACCAGCCGAGCACAGAAAACATTAAAAACACACAAAGCACAATGCCCAACTAAACAAGCGCAGATCCGCCCAAGTCTACTATGGAACAAGATAGTCATTCTCTTATTAAATGGTTTTCAGATAATCAAATGAAAGCAAAGTTCCTGGCAATTCCCTTGTTTCAAATATGTGTAAAAAATCTGCAAGACAATTAAATGCCCTAAACAGAGTAGGCAGACATCTATGTAAACTTAGTAGACTAACTATCTATCATTCTTCTATTATATCCAATTTTAGTTTTTGTCCTTTAACATGGCACTTCTGTGGAGAAGTTATGGCAAAAAAGAAAGAAAAGATCCAAGACAAGATCTTTGCCTCAACACTTTCGGGACACTAGTAATTTCAACCATTTCAAGCATGTTGAATGCGTGGGACGGAAAGATTTGCCCATGTATATCAAGCAATAGCTAAATTAATATGTTGACAATAGTTTTAAAACCATACCTCATACTTGCATTAAATCCTTCGTTTTAACTTCATACGCTTATTATTATTTTAATTATTTGAATGTACTTTATTATAATGCCGGCGTTGATACTTGTTCAAACAAGACTCTTGTTCAACTACACCAGGAATGAGTATCGATCAGTAGTGTGTTGCATGCTTTGTCTGTCTCGAACATTTATTGATGTTATGTTAATAGTTATATACATATATATGATTCAATAATATTTCAAACTCAAACATTTGTCACGCAACTATCAATTTTTACATAAATAAATATTTGCCATTCTGTGCTATATTTTTATATTTATATATATATATATATATATATATATATATAGTGATGATTTATATTCTATAAGGATATTTTATTCATATTGTCTTTCTAGCTGAATTTGAATTTTTATAGGATATAAATTCTTAGTATTACAAACTTATATTGAGTATAATTTGTCGTTTAAATAATATGAAATTTTAAAACTGTATACCTTGTTTCTTAACTGTATTTTTGTTATTATATCTTCAGGAGTTTTAGAATATGTTCACATTTTTATGTTACATTGACTTCATAATTTGTTATATTGTACTTACTGTTTGTCGGACAAAAGCTATACATAGCTCATGTTATTTTGTTTGTACCAAATTTCCGACAATAAATAAATTTTGACTGGACTTGCTTACTTTATTTCAGCTGAGTTCTGGAATGAAGAGGGAATATTAAACAACATTGGCATTTTTCGGAATGGCAACAACAATCGAGGTATAAATCTGAATGGCAACAGTCTGACACCAAACAACCAACAAAATTCACCCGTGGTTGTCCAAGTGCCAAACAATGCTAATGTTCCTGTGTCAAATAACGGAAATATTGGCGAATTCAATCAATTGATCAACGGAATCATAACTAACATTGTAAACGATATTGTTGCTAACCAGGATCAAGAGAACAATCTTAATGAACTAACATTCAATAATGGCAACTTGGGAAATGGTATCGTAAACCTAGCAAACAATGTTCCACCACCCAACAACAACAACATCAATGGTAACTTGGGCAATAATAAAAATACCGCCGTACTTGAGAATATTAATAATGTTGTTAGCAATGAATTGATCAACCAAATCATAGCTAACATTGCTAATGGACAAACATTCAATAATGGAAACTTGGGAAATGGTATCGTAAACCTAGCAAACAATGTTCCACCACCCAACAACAACAACATCAATGGTAACTTGGGCAATAATAAAAATACCGCCGTACTTGAGAATATTAATAATGTTGTTAGCAATGAATTGATCAACCAAATCATAGCTAACATTGCTAATGGACAAACATTCAATAATGGAAACTTGGGAAATGGTATCGTAAACCTAGCAAACAATGTTCCACCACCCAACAACAACAACATCAATGGTAACTTGGGCAATAATAAAAATACCGCCGTACTTGAGAATATTAATAATGTTGTTAGCAATGAATTGATCAACCAAATCATAGCTAACATTGCTAATGGACAAACTTTCAATAATGGAAACTTGGGAAATGGTATCGTAAACCTAGCAAACAATGTTCCACCACCCAACAACAACAACATCAATGGTAACTTGGGCAATAATAAAAATACCGCCGTACTTGAGAATATTAATAATGTTGTTAGCAATGAATTGATCAACCAAATCATAGCTAACATTGCTAATGGACAAACATTCAATAATGGAAACTTGGGAAATGGTATCGTAAACCTAGCAAACAATGTTCCACCATCCAACAACATCAATGGTAACGTGGGTAATATTAGACAGCCCAACAATATCCCACTCAGTAATAACATTCTTATCAATGCCTTACCCATTACAAAATTTCCCAACAATGTCCCACCACCTAATAACTCTCCCAACATTGTCCCAACATCCAACAACAACATCAATAATATCTTTGGCAATAATGGAAAAACCAATGCTAATAATAATCCGCCTTTCAATAAGAACAATTGGCGCATGGTTCCTTTGGAAAACAGCGCAAACAATAACGTTGTTGTCAATACCGCCAATGCAAATTTAAATAATCTGCCAAATAACGCATTGTTTGTTAATGCAAAGAATTCAGGTGACAATGGGGCGAATACTGTCAATTCAAATAGAAATGCAAACACAAATAATGCCAATGGAAATAATAATGTCAATGGAATTAACTTCAGTGCTAATATTATTGCAAACGCAAATAATAATGGAAACAGAATTAATGACAACTTAAATAACAATGCCAACGAAAATAGCATTGTTAATGGAAATAATGTCGACAGGTGGGGGGTTGCCATGGTGAACAATCAAATGCATATTGTTCGATTTAGTAAAATGAATAACAACGATCAGACTCTGAATACCGCTCAAACAAACATGATCATTCCAAATAGTAATGCAAATGTTAACGCACCACAGCCAAGCAACGCACCAAACAGCATACCGAACACCCTTTTGAACGCAATTGTGTCCAACCGAGTAAATAATAACAATGTTGGTAATAATGCTGCTTCTAATATACCACCTAATAACAACGTAGGGCCAATGAACATGCCTAATAACAACGTAGGGCCAATGAACATGCCTAATAACAACGTAGGGCCAATGAACATGCCTATTAACAACGTAGTGCCAATGAACATACTTAATAACAACGGACTGCCAATGAACATACCTATTAACAACGTAGTGCCAATGAACATGCCTATTAACAACGTAGTGCCAATGAACATACTTAATAACAACGGACTGCCAATGAACATACTTAATAACAACGTAGGGCCAATGAACATGCCTATTAACAACGTAGTGCCAATGAACATACTTAATAACAACGGACTGCCAATGAACATACTTAATAACAACATTCCACCAAATATGATGGCGATGCCAGAGCCTGTACCTGTCATCGAAAGAGTATTCAACAATGTCCCTCCAAGGAAAGCACTTCTTCCAAGAATGAGACACTCCAAAGTGATTGGCCCATTCCTCAGGCGAGGTCAGAGAAACGGAGTATTTATCAAGAAATTTAGGTTCTAGGCGTGAGTAAATAATTTTATTCATACTTGAATTTATACGCGACAAAGTATAACTATAAAGCTGAGGACAGTGTTTTGTTTATAAGTAACACATGTACCATCTATATTCAGGCATTATATAATAATAAGTTTCCAATGTTCAATGTATAAAAGTGTTAATATTTTGGAGGTTCTGTATACTAAATATTATAAGTACGTGATTAGCATTTCAAGCTCTTCTTTATATTATCACAGGCCTAAGAAATTATATCACAAAATACAGAGTTTTGAAATTCCCCATCATCTGGTCTTTACAGTATGTAAAGAGAACAGGTTGGAAACGCATTTTTGGTCCCTGCATAATTCCTCTATTTAACCCATCATCGGACCGGGAATGGTTGTAATCGAGTCTAAATGTGAAATACTACACAAAACAATCAATTCATCTACCATTTGGCGGGTCTTAAGATATAGTTCAGGTATTTCGCCGACGACTCGCTGTTTTGGATTTCATGACTGTCGTTGTTAACAAATTTAAAAACAGTCCTGCAGTGAATACCAAACAACACGCTGATTACCGCTGACTTCTTACTTATTTGCATATTACGATAAACTATGTTTTAAATTTAAACAATTTATTTCAATTAATATTGTAATGTACTAAAACTAAGGTTCAAATTTAAAAATGCTTACGTTTGTGAACATTATTAGACTTTATTTAATATACGCTAATGACACAAAGCCTTTTCATTCACAGCGCTACTAGACGAGATAAATTTGTAAACAATGACAGTCATGAAATCCAAAACAGCGACTCGAATACGGATATTGCCTAAAATGTTACTTAAACAGGGTAAATGGAAGATATATTGATTATTTTATGTTGAATAATATATCAAGACCCGATTTCAACCATTTCATGGCCCGTTGATGCGTTAAATAGCGGATTCGTGTAGGGGCCAGAAAAAAGCGTTTACAGCCTGTTCTCTTTACAAATTGCAATGACCGGATGATGGGGGAATTTCAAAAGGGGGAATTTCAAAACTCTATATTTTTGTGATAAAATTTCGAAGCCTGTGATATTATATATTACCTTGCTAACTAATACACATTTATATATGTACTCATTCAGAATTTTTAAGGTGTGTACTGGGATGGAACGTTTGAATGGTCTCCCTTTCGTCATTGAAAAAGTTTGTTTGTATTACTTTATATATGTTTCGTTGCTAAAACATGTGTGTATAAGAACTATACTGAGCAAATGTTTCCATTAGATTGCTTCAAATTTCGTTTCGTTTTCTTAAAGATAATAAAAATTGGACATGGACGGAAGCACTCAACTGAAAGAGCCGAGCACAGGAACATAAAACCTAACCATGCACAATGCCCGACACACAACTGAACGAGACAATTGAATTAACCGCTGAAAGTCCAAGTTTCAGTCATCAAAATTCCGAAAAAACAAGTCCCAGCTGTCAAAAAGCTGAAAGACCATTTTTCCTTTACATATAAGCCAAAATACCTAGTTTCAGCTATAAAGGTGCTGTCTCACATATCGGTGTATTGCAAAAATTGAATATGATTGTCAAATATTTGCGTAGTTTTGGTATAGTTACCTGTATAAGCCATACACGACCACATTGACATTGAAAATAACTTTCGAAACATCGGAATTTTGTAGCTATTTAGTCTTTTTACGTCCAAATTCTATAGGGTGTTAATACCCTATAGAATTAACAGTGATGTCACTTTAATTGTCTGAATTTATTTTGCATTCGATGAAAACGAATTACAAAACGAACCGAATACCTTACTTATGACTGCGCTGTAGTTTGTTCATGTTTACAATTCTCTCTCGTGCGAATTACATAATTCACAAAGCATGTTGGAAGAAATTCTGCGTTATTTTTAAAAGAAAAAATAACCGAGTACGGGATATCAAGAGTGGTTTATATTGATTATCTGCCGTAAATATTTCATAAAGCAACAGTCAGTGGCTTTCTATTACTCAAATACTTGGTTAGGTAGGAAAATAACGTCATGCAAAAATGTTAGTCTAATCTGTGAGGCAGCACCTTTAAAGGCTAATGACTTTCAAGACGCTTTGTTCTGTAAAAATTCGAGAGTGTGTAGAATATAGCCAGTGCCACACTCCCAGGCAACAAGACGTTGCTATATGGTCAGAATATAATTAGATAACTTTGCATCGCTATTGTTGAACGTTTAAACTGTATAAGAGTGTATTATGTTGTCCTGATGGATTCTTGTTCTCGCAACATTTAGCTAGCTTAGAATGAGAATGTCGTAAGTACACAATCGCTACTTTGAGAAAACAAAATAAAACTGTCTGAAAACTACCGACTTATGGAAAAACAAGTTTTTTCAAATTCAGTTTGATCAACATGACCGGTTCCGATTTTCATGAACATATGTTCATAAGAAGCGCCTTGTGATGATGATTTCGAACATGTATGAGTCTCATAAGACCGTAAGTAGCACTTACGGCCTTCTCATTCTAAGTCAGCGAACTGTATGGGCATTAGTACTACTATACGTTAAAATTAATGTATATACCAATGTAGACAATGACTGGTATCCACTAACTTTTATAACATCTAAGTGAAATACTTTAATAATTGTATATAATATTAATATTTTTTAATATTGTACCGTTAATATTTTCCGCAAAAGAATAGCTATTGTTTTCTTAGAAATTATAGGAATTCTTTCAATTAATGCATCAGACTATGTCAACAATAATGATATTGATTATATTCGAAATACGTACACACTACTAATGTCAAGTGCTCATTTTCCTAAATCTTAAGTTTTCCATATAATTCAAAATACACCATACTAATGTCAAGTTTATGTTTCCAAACTTTACGTTTCTATATATAATTCAAAATACACATTAACTAATGTCAAGTTTTATGTTTCCAAATCTTAAGTTTTTTCCACATAATTCAAAATATACACTACTAAATTAAATGTCAAGTTTTATGTTTCCAAATGTTTTGTTTCCCATATAATTCGAAAAACACATTGTTAAATTAAAATATCAAGTGCTTATGGTTGCAACTCCTTAGTTTCCCATAATTTTATAGTATTATAAACATTTATTTCTTGTATTTTTCAGTTTCTGAAACTGCGACCAATGTATGTACGTACCAAAGTGCAGCAAACAGGAATGAAGAGGAAACAAAGCTATGATGTAGCTGATCGTTCGATCGTTTTGAAATTTTCGTTGATCAGATTTTACCGTAGCTTTGTACCGTCTGCAATTCATGTTTTACAAAGATAAACCATATATTAGCTTCTATGTGAATAAACTTACTTGAAAGACAATATTTGTAGCATTTTGTAGTATAACAACGACGTCACATGTGTGGGACGTTCCACAGGAATTTGAAATCCTATCCATTAAATATCATAGCAGTTGATTCATTCAAAATTGCTCTATACGTTTATTATAATGACAAGGAACACAACACATAACCCTACAAAATGTAATCTCATACGGGCTTGTCTTCAACGTTTGTCCTCAGGAATTTGAAATTATATTAATAAAATATCATAGCAGTCGATCCATTCAAATCGCTATTTACATTTATTATAATGACGCGGAACACAACGCAATCACACTGTCCAAAATGAGTCCCGTAGCCAGTTGTACCAAAATAAAAGACACGAGCGATTAAATGAGCGTTCTTTTGTCAATATAATACGTGTAAATGTAAAGAGCGATTTTGAATGGTTCCAAAGGAATTTGAAATATCATAGCATACGAACCATTCAAAATCGTTCTATGCATTTACATGTATTACTCGTATGATGACTATTACATACATTTACAAACGCTTTATGTAGGTGTGTTGATCGTATGGATGTAGGCATGTATACCCCTTGCACCAGAGATTATAACGGTAAAATCATTAGTTAATCATCAACGGAATGCAAGATTGCTTCACTGTGTTAATAGGTCCAAAAATCATTTAATTTCAATATACAACAAGGAACACAACTTTCGTAATAATTAATGATAAAAAATGAAACTTCGAAGGGGAGTAGGTATGGTGTAATATTTGTGATGTGCCATTTTGATCAGGTTTTAAGGTATTTAAAATTTAAACAATTTGTTATCTAGCAAACGAACTATACTACGAACTAAAACATTTTTTTTCAAAAAGTTATTTACCTACTAAAACGACAAAAAAAAGTCTAAAATATTTGATCGACTGTCCTGTAAATAACTACGCAATAATCTGCGTCAATGAGATGTTTGCATAGAGGTTTTCATCCGTTGAAATTTCAGGTTGCATGTTTCTTTGTTGCGTCTTTGACGGAAAACCTAACTGTTTGGGTAATTATTTCAACATGTCGCTGGATTAGAATAAGAAGTACTACTAACGACCGTATCAGACTCATGCATATTTGAAATCTGCATGTTACTGCGCTTCTTATGAGCCTACTCTCATGAAAATCGGAAGTGGTCATGTTGACCAAAGTGAAGTTGAAAAAGCTTGTTTTTACATAAGTAAAGAGTAGTTTTCAGACAATTTTTCTTGTTTTCTCAAAATATTGAGTTTGTACTTACGATCGTCTAATTCTAAGCCCGCAATGTGTGTTTCATGAAACAGTTTTACCACGGACGAGTTCGATCTCTAACCGTAACTAGAATATAAATGTTGAATGTATGTGAAAACATATGTTATTATTGGTTGTACAGTCAGGTATCGATACAACGAAGCTGTTTGTTTTCAAGAAGAATGTCGTTATAACGAATATGTCAGTATACTGAATTGATACAAAGAGCGTTTTAATACATGTGTCCCCAAACTGCGATGCCAGTGTAATGCCTTTGTCAGTGTATCGAGTGTCGTTATATCGATATCTGACTGTATCTAGTATTAACATACTCTACGAAATATAGAAATACAATGCTTATGAAAATTGGCAACTCCGTGTACCTTATTATGAGGTACATCTTGAACGGGTTTGAACGGGCTGAGTAGCCGACCTTGTTAATAATTATAGACACCTAAAAATAAGATTTTCATTTGTCGAAAATGTTATGTTGGGTTGTAGAGGGGACCATGATTGTTATATCCACATGGCAAGCACCTGTGACATCACTATGGTCAAGTCCTCCACATGTAGAGAAGTTGTCAACTGTTTGCCTAAGAGTAAGTTAGTAATGTTTGATAATTAATCTAGAAAATCTCGTTATCGTACGACGTCTATCAACATGAACTTAGAAATCAAACAAATTGGAGGCACACAAAGGACTCTGCAAATCAACTGAGACGAATCAAATATTTTACACGACTTTGAAATGTCATTATAATATTATTACCCGGTATGAGGATGTACATACTACATAAAGATGAAATAAAAAAATGTGTAGGAGAATGTTCACAAGTATAGAAAAACTATTATCCTGAGTTAATAGCATTATGTCTTTAAATACTGCCATCATCAATGTACAATGCTGCCATCAATGTAACTAGCTGTAGGGCGTGATATAATCCAAGTGACGTGTCGATCATCCAGATACCTGAACGTAACACGCACACATCACATATATTTATGTAACTACCCCTTTAACCCTATTAATGCAGTAACAACGACTTATCAGCATTTTCAATTATCAGAAAAAAGATAATATTAAGCCAGACAGGGAAGGCAGCACTGAACTTAACCAGCCGAGCACAGAAAACATAAAAATAAATTCAAGGCACAATGCCCTACTGAACAAGTAAATGGTCCGTCCAAGCCCTAGCTGTCGAAGAGCTAAATGAACTAGTTTCAACAATACAAAAGCTGAAAACCCCTGCCGAATGACGTAATTTAAACAATTACTATTCCCGGGTTGAATAATCACATTTCAACAGCAAAATAAAAGAAACACCTAGTTTAAGCCGTCTGAAGACTTAAACATTAAATCTTTATTATGTTTTCTTAGATGCAACAGTAGCTCTTTTGTTAAACGTCCATTCCTTCGCCTTAGAATGAAATGGCCATTTCGACTTTTTAGTTTAATTTCATACACACCATTTTAATTCTAAGATAGAGATGTATTCCACTGGCCATGATTCCGAAATCACACACACCAAGCTCACGCACAAAATCAGTCACAAATAAACAATTAATCAACCGTTTGCATTGCTCCACTGTCAACACTTATGTAGTGATCACACAACGAACCATGAAGAAGTAATACATGTAGATGCATATTAGTAATATAATTTTAAAACTTATAGTGGCTTGCATTAGAAGATTCTCAATTTGTAATTTGTTTGTGACAAAAATGTGGAATCGAATATAAGGAACCGGAAATTGCAACAGAGGATGATACAATATACACCTTTGTGTAAATATTGACATTTTGTTTGATGTATTGTGTAGTACTGCTCGCCCCTTACCGTTGCTAGAATATTAAAACACGCCATTACCTACGTTTAGCTCCGGACAGATACTTTGAATGAATTCGAATCAATACTGTGTTTATGTAGATTTCCGCAGGAATAAAATAGAGAAACCGAACAGAAACAATCTCAACGTACACAGTCACACCAATACGAACTAGCATAATCTTTATATACATATGAGTCAGTCTCCAGAAAAACCAGATTTTAAAGATTCGAAGAATTATATCAAAATCACTTACTTCGTTGCTGTGGTGACAAGAAAAGTACTCTGATTGAGAAAAACGAGGAGTTAGTTGTTTAAAACAGTAGTAGCCTTTCTCGAAATGTGAACATTTACAATTTGGATATACAATGTATATCTTAAAACTTGAAACATCATTCTAAAACGTGATACCATTTTGAACAGGTTATGTCAATAATTGATCAAATGCTGTGTTTATAAAGTACTTGTTACAATGACGTCGAATAACTTTTGAATGACATTCGAGACATCACGCTCTGAATAGGGCCTCTACAAAACAGCTGTTACATTGTACTTCCTTTAAAATAAAGATAATAACAAAATTTCTTTTTAAGATTACTCTTTTGAATAATAAAACAAAATCATTTTGTCAAAATAGCAGGTTTTCCTGGAGACTGGCTCATATGTACTTGATTTTCATCGACCAGATCCTTCGCGTCCACCCAAGCCCTAGTTATGTTGGCCGAATATACGCACGTTCTACAATGGTTGCCGTTTTCAAGTTTGATGGTGGAATGTTTCCTGTCGCTGCAGCTAAACAATGTATATAAAAGCACAATGTAAACAATTTTTGTGCACTGATTTACCACTAACTCTAAAAAATCATTTAGTGAGCATTAACACCTAAGCTTGTTGTCATGAGTTTTTGTTCTTGTCAATATTTGCGTCAACAGACTCGTCCGCACTTATTAAAGTCTGTGGATAGTATACCCAGTCGAGCTCATGTGATGCTGTGGTTGTTGGTACAATACGTCGAAGTGTTCTTTATAATACTGATAGCTAGGAGGACCACACCAACACTAACACTGTCAGATTATCATACTAGTTTAATGCAAAATAGATTCTCTAAGTGTAAAAAGTACTACGACAAATGCTTGAATCCAAGAATTTAGAAGGCTTCCTGCAATAGACAAACAATAAATGCACATAAGTTGCGGCAAGAATTACATAAAAGTCCTGAAATAATATTCTGTCACAACACAGTTCACCATAAATCCAAGTGCATGGCTACAGTCCTTTACATTGACAATGACAGGTAATGATGACTTACAGAATGCACATACATATCAATACTTAACTACACCACTATAAACAGTACAATGTACATGACACGGGAAACATAACTTATCGGACCAAACACTCCCCATCCCAATCCACCAAGTGCTCATATATTCCTGGAAAGTTAAAGGGTGCAAATACAGAGACAGTCAGTGATATCAATAATAAAGGTTAAACCCAGACAAATGTTATCGTTAATAAAAGTTAAAATTAAGTAAAAGTTAGAACATATCAAGTAAAATTTTAATTATTAAAAAGGGCGGGGCAAGCGAAGCGAGTGTTTTTTAATCATTAAATTTTTACTTTATATGTTCTAACTTACTTAGAATGTAATATCCAGCATTTTGATTGGCCGGTGGAATATAGCGCCTAGACATGACGTCACGTCTGTTCATAGTGAAGTTTTAATGCTTTTTCATTTAACTAGTGCCGATCGGCGTTTTCATTGGTTTAGAATGTAGGTTACAGTTTAGAAGACTTTCCGCGTAACCACCATTTGTTTACTAAAACGAGTGAGATTCGAATCTTGACACAAACATTCAGAAATAACCGTATTTCCGCACAATTCCAAATAGATAACTGCAGTACATTAAAGGAAACACGATTAAACTCTTCAAAAGCCTATACATCATTACTGTACCACATCGACCAAAATTCAGTTCTTTAACAAAGATACAACCGTTTTCTTCAACTCAGCTGATTCGACTCCAAACCACGTGACATTGAAGGGTACCAAAAGACCAAAGGTACGTAAAAGCACAAAAAGAAGCAAAGTCTCACGAAAGGACTGACATAAAGATAAAAAAACACTTGGTTACATAGTATCCAAGGTAAACAACCTTTATGACACAAATGTGTTTCTAAAAGAGTTTCCAGTGTTTCGGTCAATTTAAGACTGACCAATCAGAGGGACCAGGTCGATAAAAAGTTTCCAAATGCCGTATAAAAAAATATATACATGCATTTCGTGCCCTGCAGTTTATGTCCACTGCTGTCCCCCTGTCCCTAGTTTTGTAGTTCTATATAAATGGACAAAAGTGTTTTATTTTAAGCTCCAAAATCATCAACAGTTATTTTTTTTAATCTTAAATAATCAATAAAATCTCCTCAATTCTAAGTATTGGTCATATTTTATTCCGGTCACTTTCTTTCGGAGCTAGCAATGTTCAATATATACAGTCTTTTTGGATATCTTTTTACATCTCAGGAAATTTCATTGACCATTCAACTATTTTCCTGAAACTTTCAATTAAATAGCATTATCGAATTGTTGTTTCTGTTTTTTTCCAGTAAAAGACACGTACTGCAACTTTTTGCGAAGAATGTCCACTTAAATATTTTTACGGGAAATAACCTTATTTTATAACTATTATGTCGTAAATCATGTTAATGTCGTCAATAAAAACATGATTTGTTGTACTTCATTGTCATCTTTGTACAATATAAGATCATTAAAATTTCGCTAAAATTGGTGTCGTAATAAGCACACAAAGCATGCTATTTTTTAATTAATATTTTAATGTTTTATTGGTTGGAATTTGGCATATTACACATGTCAGTATTCCGTAGACCAGCAACCGTAATTTCTGGAAAGAATTTGAAACAAAATAGAATTGATATGACGTTATTTGTTCGTGAACGAACAAGTATTATTTTTTATAAATATGAATGGTCTCCCTTGTTTTGGACCGTATAACTCCTAGATAACATATAATTTCATTTTGATTTAAAGTTCTTGTAGTCAAATAAGGATTCCGTTATCGTATCGTATGCTGCAGAGATAACACAAATTTTGCAAGGCCAATATACTCGAATATACCCTCTTCTATGCCCAATACATTAGTTGGTGTTGACATAAAACTTTACAATGTTCAAGGCAAAGAGAAGATGCATACACATTGTAGACAGTAATCGTAGAAATCTTCTAAATATTATCAGGACAAGTGCAAGGGTCATGTATATTATATATTGAACGCCCTCGTAGAATTTAGAAACACCTTAACAAATCTTCTTGTCAGAATCTGTGAGGCCGAGCGTAGATGTGAAGCATCCTCTAGTGGACCTCTTCCAAGAGTGTTCAAATTATGTTCCCGTTGTTATTATTCTTCCCTATAAATCTAAAGTAAATTCTGCTTCTCTAGGTTAGGAACAACCAAATAGAGGTGTTCTTTAGTTCAATGTAAAGTGACAATGGCCGGCCTCAAATTTCAACAAGTTTTAGTCTATGGCACCTGGCATACATATACCATCTAAAAGAAGTATGTTTAAGCTTCAAAATAATACAATACATAGGGGGTCATGTGTCTTCTCAGAAAATATTTGCTCATCAAATTTTCGCTATCGCGCGGATTGATACCAGACCGGTCAACCCGTACTCTACTTTCACTTTCATATTAAGGTCAAAATGTCACACCATTCAAAATTAAACAGTTTAACTACATCACATACATGTGTACAATCACATTTTTCAATTTCATGATTTCAAAGCAGACTTGTCACTCGGTCGGTAGCCACTCGACCACTGTGCCACCACATAGATATATTCTGCGTCACCCTTTTACAAAATTAATAATTTTGCAACGATTCGTCATAATTCATGGCCGCCAGTGGGTCTGGCCCGATGTGCCCTATATAATATATTATTAGAATATTACCTACATTATGAGCCAATGAAAACGCCGAATTTTCGCGGTTAAATGAAAATTTAATCATTAAATTTTTCTCTTAACACGATTCGTCATAATTCATGGCCGCCAGTGGGTCTGGCCCGATGTGCCCTATATAATATATTATTAACCTCCTCACAGAGACACATCCATTACATTACAGTTATAATGTATTGGGCAAAGGGAAGTAACTGCTTTGCAAAAGGAAGTAACTAATGTGATGAGTTTGATATATTATACGTGTCTAAAGTAAAATCTTCAACAGTCTTGTACTCTAGAAGTGCTAGATGGATTTGATCATAAATGGGTAACAATCAATGTTCCTTGGGCAATCCTTTTTGACAAAAGCTAGAGAATGATTCAGGTAAGGAAATATGATGATGAACGAAAATGTTAAAGCATTTTTTACAAATTCACCTAGCTCTAATCAAGTCATTATTCGTAAATGTGTGATTTATATAATGCTAGCTATGTATGATGCTAGCTACTTAGCACTACTGACTGAGAAATATCTCACAAACAATATTCTAATAATTTATAATGTTTCTAATAACTCATAAAATCTGTATTAAATCACTCACGTATATAAATGAATCCATTTTTAATCTAGGTGCAGTTTCATTAAGAAAACCACCAAATACGAGTCAAGCAAGCAATCAATATTCGTCACAAACAGCTTTAGCTTGTATCATAAACTTTAATGCATTACCAAAAACATGTTTGCCTATTTATCAAGTTATCCATCACTGATGTTCGCAATGCAGAATTTGCAAATTATAAATTAATCATTTCAGGTGTATTCGTTACTAAATCACATGTCTATAAAAGCATGTTAATGTTTCATTGTTTCATTGATACTGGAAACGTTTGGCAGGGCAGATTATTACTAGGATCGCAGTCATGAATGCGATTTTTGTTGTACTGTCCGCTTTAGTTGTGGGCCTTCAGGGTACGTTATATTTTTATTTCCAATTGTGTGTATATTTATATTTTATAATTTTTGTTTAATTTTTCAAGAGAAAGTTATGTCCGTAGTTTTTGAACAGAAAATAAATTTTACTTACAGTAAATATGATATACGAGTACAAATGTATAATAATATCAGTTTATACGTAGGAGTCGTATATAGAGCTGAATATTGTAAAATCGTAATAATGTCCTTAAAAAACTAATATTTCACAGTACGATTCGTATATTGAGCCGAATAAATGTATTATAAAGTCGTAATAATGTCCTAAACAAACTAATATTTCACAGTACGAGTCGTATATTGAGCAGAATACATTTATAATAAAATCGTAATAATGTCCTAAACATGCTCGTATGTAACAGTATATCTATATACGTCAGAAGCATATTCGTGTAAAGGTACCACTGACTCTAAATGACCATCATAATATGAAGTATTTCTAAACCACTACATATGTTTGAAGTGTTTAAGTAAGTCCTGAATGAAACACTTTGAGATTATTTTTCTATCACAACTCTGCAATAAGTAAAGGGGTCCAAGATCATTGAGTATTCCGAATCGGTCTTTGACATTTTGATATTAATACAATGAAATAATTTACGAGGGGTGATCAATATATTCTAGCACTTTCTTCTTACTTTTTAAATATTGATTCTTGAACAATGAAATGACAAGGGAACGTAGATATATCCATAATCTAGAGATTTAATTACTTATATTATGACAACTCAATGAATTTGATGACGTCATTTATTGTGACCATGGTGCAGCGCGTTCCGTCAAGCATGACGGACAATAAATAATTACAATACAACTTTGAAAAGCCTTGCGATATCTCAAAGATGACCTGACCAGCATGTATGAAGACTCTGTACGCTCTTAATCAGTGATCTACACATGATTCCATTGTAAATGTGATTGTAGGGACTTTGCCAAACGTTAATTTCTGAGATATAAGAGACATAGTTCTGACGTAATATAATATACAACAAAACAAGAAATCGTTGACTCCAGTTAAAATGAGTTCTTAAGAAATTGCACACTTAACTAGTTAGGCCATGCTTCCTTCTTCATCGGAATGATTCTACTGTGTAAAGCCAGCCCCCTTTTTCAGAGTCTAAGTCCAATAACACATCGACTCTTCCTATTCCACCTTACATTCAAGAGTTGCCTATTTATGACTTTAATTTGTTTCTATTTCTGTATTAAAAGAAGATCAATCGCATACATGGGGCCGGATATGTGTCTAGAAAAGAGCTATGTACTGCTGAAACGGTGGCGCTTAGAATGGCCACGGAAAGAACTAGGACAGCGCGCCTTGATTCATTGTATCACACACACACTCTGTTCATTCCCTCGAACAATTAGGCAGTGATAAAACCTAATGTCCACGAACCACTACTGTATCAGTCGAACGCAAAATATAACTCATACATCTTTTCGATAAGATTTTATTGTGATCTCTTGATCAGCAACATTAATTACGGAGTTTATTTGCACAAGATGAAATCTAGTTTAATGAGGATCTAGCTACGCATGCGCGAAAAAAAAACAGAAAAAATAGACTTGTCAGTGTAGTCTTTAAAGAAGTCCGTGATCCTTATATCTTTACTAAATTTGTTTTTATCGAGCCAGCTGGGGGTGATCAAAACGTAGTCGCCATTTTTGGGAGGCGTTAGCCTCTCTATACGATCATTGCCCATTTCTTAAAGCAACCTGAACCGCCTTTAGGCTATCGTGTGAATTTGCATTCAAGTAGTTCCAGAAACTGTTAACATTATCAGTACTGCTACATATGTTTCTCCAAATTTTTAAACTGATTTAATTCAATCAGCAACATTTGTTTATTCTAAGATCAACAATTATTGTCAAACTGTTCGTTAAAACTGTTCGTTCGATATGTTTGCAGATAATCACTCCGCCGGGGCGATATCGAACTTGTTTCGTATACGAAAATGACGTGTTCATCAAATGTCCCGGCTGTATAGTTATTTTTAGAAACTTCAGACCAGAGTCACGCGATGGTTTTATCCATGAATCGTATATCGTCTGCAAAGTACTGTTATGCAATCATATAGTGTTGATTAGTCAGACTAGGTGTCTCACGCTGTGAGGGAAGTGATTACAAGACGGTAATGCAGAATCTGATAAATAGGCGCGTAGTATTATTGGCAGTAAGAAAACGAGCATTAAACGTGTAAAGTCGGTTTAAGCTTTAGTAGCAGCAACCAGATCGCCTCCCACTAGCACTCTCCGTGCTTTGATTATGTATGTGCGTACACGAGTGGGTTAGTGCGTAAGTGCGTCCGTCCGTCCGATTATGTCCGAACCATAACTTTGTCATGCATTGACCAATCTCGCTTATATTTTGCATTTATGTTAACCTCTATGAGATGTGTGCTGCCTTCCCTGTCTGACTTAATATAATATTTTAACAAAAAGTTTGTGAACACATAAGAGGACACAGTTATGACCCAATATTCATGAAACTTGGTTAGAATGTTTGTCTCTGTGAAATCTAGGTTAAGTTTGAAACTGGGTCATCTGGGGTCAAAAAAAATAGGTCAATATGTCAAATTTCAGAAAAAAACTTGCAATAGAGGCTGATTGTTCCTGAATCTTATTAATAAAATATGAATGATTACTTAGGTCACCATAGGTGCGCTTGCATGCACTTCTATGACAGATGAGCTACCTAGGAACCCATTTGGGCCCTTTTGTTTTTTTGTAACTACGGCTCAATTTAGTTTAAGCGCAACTAACCCTGACTTCCGGTAATTAGTGCAAATGGCGATGATGACTCCTGTCAAGATCTTCCTCATATCATTTCAAAGACTTATTGAGTTAATATGAGTTTATTTCAAAAATGGCCGCTCCCGTAAGAAATCATAACTGCTTTAGAAAAACTTGTTATCATTTGCTATTTCTTCTCTTAACCAATCACCTGTCCGGTACAATTGTGTATGGGTTGAACCGTTCGAATTTCACTATGGGTGCAACTTTTTTATTGAATTCAGTGTCATTATCTCCC
The DNA here is from genome assembly GCA_947247005.1 of Spisula solida. Lineage (NCBI taxonomy): Eukaryota > Metazoa > Mollusca > Bivalvia > Venerida > Mactridae > Spisula > Spisula solida. The sequence continues at coordinate 37,185,305 of OX365957.1, read as the reverse complement.
CCCCCCCCCCATCTTTGATGAGGGGTATATTGCTTTGCATATGCCGGTCTGTCTGTCGGTAGACCAAATGGTTTTCGTTCAATAATTCAAGTCCTAGGATCTTCATACTTTGGATGAAAGTTGGCATGCGACAGTAGATGACCCCTATTTATTTTGAGGTTAGTAAGTTAAAGGTGAAGGTCACTGTAACTTTACCATTTCTGACTTTTCAAATGATTTCCGTTCAATAATTCAAGACCACTTTACCCTAGGATCTACAAACTTTACATGGTGGTTGGTCATCAACAGTAGATGAACCCTATCGATTTTGAGGTCAGTAGGTCAAAGACACCGGCAGTCTGTTTTTTTAACCATAGGCTTCTTCATGAAAAAATGTTTCACTAAAAAGCCAAACATCAGACCCTCTACGAAATTATTGATTGTGATTCTCAGTTCTAACAATATTGCAAACGACCCAAGTTATAAATATATACTAGTAATGTTGCCTGATACATTACAAAACGCTATTCAAAAGAGATATTTCATTTATATCGTGTTAGCATGTACAAAGCGGATGTTCAACTCTGTTCACATACTAGTATAAGCGAAACACCTCTCGTATTGGTACAGGATAAGGTAATGTATCGCATCTGGGTTCCTTATTTCAAATAACTGTCTCTTCCGTGGAAGTCGGAGGGTATTAGCCGATCTGACAGATGAGGCATTTACGACTGTCATTGTTGAACGCAAACAAACAGCATGGTGAACGTTATCTTGTTGAACGCAAACAAACAGCATGGTGAATGTTATCTTGTTGAACGCAAACAAACAGCATGGTGAATGTTACCTTGTTGAACGCACACAAACAGCATGCTGAATGTTATCTTGTTGAACGCAAACAAACAGCATGGTGAATGTTATCTTGTTGAACGCAAACAAACAGCATGGTGAATGTTATCTTGTTGAACGCAAACAAACAGCATGGTGAATGTTATCTTGTTGAACGCAAACAAACATCATGGTGAATGTTATCTTGTTGAACGCAAACAAACAGCATGATGAATGTTATCTTGTTGAACGCGAACAAACAGCATGTTAAATGTTATCTTGTTGACCGCAAACAAACAGCATGGTGAATGTTATCTTGTTGAACGCGAACAAACAGCATGACGAATGTTATCTTGTTGAACGCAAACAAACATCATGGTGAATGTTTATCTTGTTGAACGCAAACAAACATCATGGTGAATGTTTATCTTGTTGAACGCAAACAAACAGCATGATGAATGTTATCTTGTTAAACGAAACAGCATGGTGAATGTTATTTTATTTACTTTCAGCTGCCAACTTTCCCCCAAACGCTCAGTTTGGGCAACCAGGACCATTCAATGGACCACCAAATGCATGGAACAATAATCAGCCGACAAACAACATAGTGTTACAACCGAACGGCAATAGTGCTGCCAATGGTGCGAGCACTAACAGACCATTTAATTTAGTTATTTCCCCTCCGGGAAATCAACAAGTTTCAATAAACAGCCAAGGAGTGCCAGAGCTAATATCGTCAAGTAACAACAACGCGAACATTATCAATGCACTTAACAATTTAATAGAAAACAACAACAACAATAACAACAACAATAACAATGGTCTTCCACAAAACATCGTTTTGCCAAATTTTGTTCCTATGGTTGGTAACAATGCTCAAAGTACTCGAAACAACAATATTGACAATTTGGTCAGTGATGTTCTCAATAACATACTCAATAACAATAATAATAACAATAACCAGATGTTTTTTCCACCAAATGTAAACGCACCAAACAATGTTCCAAGTGCTTTGCCAAACAGTAATAGAATGCCACAAAACAATCGTTTAAACGGAGGAAACAATGTTTTACTCAATATGGAAAGTGCAAGAAACAAGAAAGTAACATTTTTCCCTATCGGCCCAGATAATATTGTAGGGGTATTTAACAATGGTGGTAATACTGGCGGCGGCAACAATGGCGGCTCCAGTGGCGCTAACAATGGTGCCATTGATCTAGAAAATATCGTCAATCTCGACCCTATTTTCAACAATGTTATCCCGAATACACCAAATAATATATTATCGATTGCGCCAAATGCAATACCGCCTGCAAATAACAATGCTGCATTAAATATGTTCAATGTTGGAATGCAACCGAACGCAAACGCACAGCCTATGATATTTAACCCTGTCCCATCAAATGCGAATGTTCCAAATAATATCAATATACCTGCACTGATGAATGGGAATATTATGGACAATACCAGCCCACAAACCCCAATGATGCCTAATATTAATATAGTTATTCCACACGCTTTACCATCCGCGCTCAATGCAGTCAACAACAATCTTTTAAATGCCGCTGATATGAATAGTGCTCTGGTTACCGCGGTAACTAATGCAGTAAATAACGCTATGAACAGTATGGCAAATAATGCAGCAAACAATGCTGCAAATAACGCGGCAAATAACGCAGCTAATAATGCTGCAAATAACGCGGCAAATAACGCAGCTAATAATGCTGCAAATAACGCAGCTAATAATGCTGCAAATAACGCGGCAAATAACGCAGCTGCTGCAAATAACGCAGCTAATAATGCTGCAAATAACGCAGCTAATAATGCTGCAAATAACGGTGCAAATAACGCGGCAAATAACGCTGCTAATATTGCAGCAAATAACGCTGCAAATAATCGCTTACTTGTTGGAAGTAATGTAATTCTTAATGAATTAAATAATGGCGCCAATATTCAAATGAACGATCAAGGTAACGGACAAGGAACACCACAAGGCGGACCACAAGATCAAGGCTTCGGACCACAAGGAGGATCACAAGGGCAGAGTAACCGACTACCTTTTAATGGAGGAGGACCAAAAATGCAACGAGGCCAGGGTGGTAATAGACAGTCTAATTTCGCATCGATTAACATTATGTCAGCGGCCCAACATGCACAAAAACTTCCAATTCTTCAAGGACGTAGACAACCAGGCCAGGGAAACAGACACGGTGATAACAGACAGTCTAATTTCGCACCAATTAACATAATGTCATCAGCCCAACATGCAGCAAAACTTCCAATTCTTCAAGGACGTAGACAATCAGGCCAGGGAAACAGTCAGGGTGGTAACAGACAGTCTAATTTCGCACCAATTAACATAATGTCAGCAGCCCAATATGCACAAAAACTTCCGATTCTTCAAGGACAAAGACAACCAGGCCCTGGTGCATTTTTTCAAGGAGGACCAGCAATGCAACAAGGCCGGGGAAACAGACAGGGTGGTAATAGACAGGGTGGTAATAGACAGTCTAATTTTGCACCGATTAACATAATGCCAGTCGACGTACATGCAGCAAAACTACCAATTCTTCGAGGAGGTCCACGACCGCTGCCACCTCCAGGACCAAAAAACCCTAAACCACCTATGGATGTTCCTCCGAATTTTATGAGAATGCCAGCACCTATTCCAATCGGTCCACCAGGGCCCCAGCATGGGCCACATGGGCCGCATGGTCCGCATGGACCACACGGTCCACATGGCCCACATGGGCCAGGCGGTCCTCGCGGTGAGCACGAACGGTTTGAAGGACAACCGTTTAAAATTCCTCCACCTCAGAAGAAACCACCACCGAAACCATTCGGACCATTTAATGGAAATGACAATAGAATTGTCATTAACAGATTTAAATTCTAAAGGTAAATATGCATTTTTATTTGTTTGAGGGTTTATGTCTGTTGTAAAGCAATTTCTTTCAAGTTATATTAATCACTCCTAACACCTCATTCCTGCCCAATTATAGTTCGACTTTGGAATGACACTGCCATGGATTGATCTTTCTTCGTTTTATTTATACTGTCTAACGACTATCGAGTGAAATTGGTCAAGGTTTACATATGACAGGTGATGGCAGATCAGCTGTATGTAATGTTTTAAAAGGAGAATATATCTTAGAACAAGTATATGTACAACGAAGACAGCTGATGTATATACTAAATAACTAAATAATACACGTACTTACGGTCAAGTTAAACCACTTCCTGGTTGTATGAACGACGTTGTTACAGTATGCAGATGTGACCGAATTCGCACGAGTGACGTTTGAGGGGAAAATGCGTTTTAGAAAAGTCTGAGACTTAGGGTGCCCAAATAATAGGGTGATCCAATAAGCAGGTCCAAGTAGTATCAAAGTAAAATATGTGTATATATTTAACTAATTTAATTATCGAGCTATTCGTTTGACACCAAGTTGTACTTTCTGTGTACAGTTATGTGACCAAGCAAAAAGAGGGTCGTTCTAAATGAACATAGATTTTAGAAACATTTTAAGACGACATAAATTGTCATTTGTCTTATGAAATGTTCAATATTAAAAGGCCGTCATTTGAATAGTAAATGTAATTGAAATGTCTTGATGCTAGTTACGTCATTTATATTCAGCTATAAAAGTATGGCATTTAGGGAAATGGATAATGATGGGGGCATAATCTAGTGAGAAAATGAACCGAGTAGAAACATGACATCATTATTACGATAATCTATTTTCATAAAAATAATTATTTTATGTTACATACCTGTTATCTATAGGATAAAATGTAAGGTATGTGAAGTTGGCAGTTAGTTGTTAGTTGTTCATTCAGAAATGAAGTCAAAAATATTAAAATAAGAAGGTCGTAAGTACAAAATAAATATTTTGAGAAAACATGAAAAGACGTCAGAAAACTATTCTTAAAAACAAGCTTTTTAAACTTCTCTTTGTCAACATGACCACTTCCGATGTTAATAAAAATGGGCTCATGAGAAGCGCAATGAGATGTAGATTTCAAATATTCACGAGTCTAAAAAGGGCGTAAGTAGTACTCACGACCTCCTAATTCTAAGCCAGCGATATAATGGTTTGTTCCGCTTTTTTCAGATTTCGGCATGAAGGTGGATTGTACATACCATCCGATGCACGGACTGGCGATCTTAGGTTTCAGTTCCAGTGAAGCCAGACAACAAACCAATTAATCTCGTGCTATGTTTATGTGTAGTCCGCAATTTGCACTATTTTACTGGTTAAAATAAATCTAATATCATGTGCACTGTTGACATTAAGTAAGACTGGCTTAACATGGATTTAAAACAAAGAAAAGCAAACAACATTATTTCAAAATTACAAAAATAATGAAATTCCCGTAATATAAACTTTCCTTTACGTAACATACATGTATTGTCGACTTTATAGCAAAAATAGAAAATTACAAAAGAAAAAGCCACTGTATGCTTTTGTGAAACTGTGTTCATTTTGTGCGTTGTCCAGCAAGAGGCTGCTTCGAATCTTTCAAAATAGCAATTACGTGCTATATGGTGTGGATTGTCCTTCTAGTGTGTGTTGTTCGTTTGTTATATTCGTGTCACCTGGCTCTTACTCCGGTTTAGATTGACTGACTGAAGCGTCAGACTTTCGGTGTAGTTGCTGGTTTTGTTATGTTTTTGACATTGTCTGTGCCTCTTTGTTTGCATGTAATCGTTGTATGTAACGTTTTTATGTTTTCTGCGCTCGTGGAATCGAGTGCTGCCTTCCCTGTCCGATTTCCTATTATCTTTTAATTGCCTATACACACTTGTTAATCCCCCGCCACGAAGTGGGAGGGGGTTATAGGAATGGTCCTTGTGATTCCGTACTCACCCACTTGTAGTTTTGGGGTATGGAACTATAGTCTGTATTTAGATTCTATTCATTCCGTTGCTTACGGGTGCAAAATGTTGCGTATGGGGTTTTACAAACAAAAGGAAGAACAAAAGAAAAACCCATACTGTCAAGTCAGTGAGAACGTCCGTCCGTACGCACCCACTTGACGTTGTGGGGTGTGGAACAATAGGCTACATTTAGATTCTATTCATTCCGTGGCTTACGGGATGCAAAATGTTTCTTAAGGGGTTTTACAAACTAAAGAAAGGACAAAAGAAAAGAAAACCCCACAACGTCAAGTTAGTGAGTCCGGACGGACTCATCTCCTTGACTTTTAAACGTCTGAGCCGAATTCCATTGATCTCTCAGTAAGTGTACCTAATAAAGATGACGTGAAGAACCCACGTTCAATTGTGGCGGCTCAATGTCAAGGTAACAATTTAAGGCCAAAGATTTGAACCTCACAATGCCGAGACCGCTCCAATAACTTTTTAACGTCTGGGTCGAATTCAGTGAAAACAGCAAATAAGTAACTAATAAAGACGAAGCGCAGAATCAACGTTCCAATTGTGCCGGCAAAATGTCACATTTCAAGGTCAAAGGTTTAGACTTTACAATTCGTGTCCACTCCCTAATCTGTTAACGCGTACAAATACAAAATACTATATTAATTTTAAGTCGGATACATGTACGAGGGTCGAATTCAACAAATGTGTAACTAATAAAGACGACGTACAGAACCCATGTTCCAACTGTGCTGACTCAGGATCACAGTTCAAGGTCAAATGTTTGAACCACACTATTCGTGTCCGCTCCATAACATTTTAACGCCTGGGCCAAATTAAACGAAACCTTTAGCAAATGTGTAAGTAATAAATACGACGTGCAGAACCCACATTCCATTTGTGCTGGCTCAATGTCAAGGTCACTGTTCGTGGTCAAAGGTTTGAACGTCACAATTCGTGCCTGCTCCATAACTTTTTAACGCGTTGTCCGAATTCAATGAAACCTTGAGAAAAGCGTGACTAATGAAAACGACGACGCCATATAATGGGACATGGACTTAATGTAAGGTCACATCGGCATGATATAATGATCTGTTGACTCCATATCATTTCCGCTACCACGATTTTCAGGGGGCTAGGAGAAATTCATATGGGCCCTATACCCCGTCCCTGAGACATTATTGACTTGAAGCACTGATAAAAACTCGATACATGCGGACCTGACCGAAAGTCAAAGTAGGCAAAATTGTCAACAATTAGACTTAAGGTCACCGGAAATGACGATGTGACAGTGATCCTTGCGTGAATAACTTCTTGTTTTAGCTTTGTTAGCCTAATTTTTGGCCCCTTTAGGGCACTGATCCCGACCCCTTTGTCTAGCCTTATATTCCTTCTGTAGAATTTCTTTTAAAAACTTTGACTCTAATGTTAATGCAATTTCACAGGGATTCGTACCTCAATTGGGAGATATGACCAGTATTTTTAGTTTTGGAGTTCAAGGCACTCTTTAAAGGGGACCAGCGGGCCCAAAAAATTGGGCATGACCTTGTGCCCGTAATATCCTTAGTCTGGTATGCATGTGAATCAATGACAGCGAAATTCCCGAATTTGGGCATTTAGATCGTAACCTACGGAAGGCCGAACTGGCCATCCCTGCCAGTCTGCATTAGTATTTTATGGTAGCGGAAAGGATATGACGATGTTTCGGCACGATACTAGTTTATTGATGCATGCACATAATGTAACTGCACATTGACATAATGTAAGGTCATACACAACGCTATGGTGATTTCATATAAGGATGGTTCGACATGATACTATCATATAATGGCACTTTGATTTAATGTAAGGTCACAACGGCATGATAAAACGCTATGTTGATTTCATATAAGGATGGTTCGACATGATACTAGTTTATTGTTGCATGAACAAATAATGACAAATTGACTTAATACAAGGTTATATAGGCATGATATAACGTCGAACTGGTTCCATATAATTTCATTGTGTATGTATAAGACAGTCAATGCTTTCCATAGAGGTGTGTGTATTTTTTACAAGTAAAGAGCGTATGACAGACGTTATTAGACTTATAACGTTACACAAGTCTGTACACTCCGGATTTATTGTGTGGTCTACTGCATTCATATTCATATCGAATCAGGAGGAAAGTATGCTTCAATTGTTTTGTTTCGCAACCGAATTTAAACTTGTACTCATACGTTTACGTTTGTGGATAACACCACGTATATATAAACCGTACACGTCCAGATTCGCAACCTCCCTTATAGTTCAGCATCGCAACCTCCCTTATATTTAGTTTTAAATCGTGATGTTTTGTGGGTAAGCGTTGTTCCTGGCTATGTAACACCAGAATTAACTTATTCATTCACAAACTAGTACAGTGTCTCCACATTAATGAGATTACATTATGAAAAAGATAAGGTACTTCGTATGTACAGACTTAAGTAAATACTTATCAGAACTTCAACAGAAGAAGTAGTTGCACATCGCCCGGATGTCCAAACCACAACTTGATTTTCTACCGTCCCAGACAACCAAGGCAATACAGTCGACACCACAGAAACGCGACGAGACAGCCAAATACCGGTAGTAATAAATGTGGCAAAAAAACACAAAGGAAAATTTATCTGAACATGACATGCCGCTGAAACAGATCTACGTAACAAGGTTTCGTACAAAAGAGTCTAGTTCAAAACGACTGACATCACGCATGACGCCATTATAACCCTATCACACATTGTACTTCGTAACTGGTTGTATAACATGCAAACGCATCAATTTTGGACCAATCTGACGAGCAAAAAAATACTCAGTGGTCAATATCGAGAGTGGTTAAAATTGCTTATTTGCACAAAATCTTTCATAAAGCATCCGTCAGTGGCTTTCTATTACATCAATACTTGGTTCGGTTGGAAAATCACGAGATACAAACATTTTAGCCCAATCTGTGAGGCAGCACCTTTAAAATTGACTCTATATGCAAATATGATTTATGTTACTGCAAGAAGACAATAATAAAGATTAAGAATTAAGACGAATGTCACACTTAAATACCTTAAGTCAACCAAGAGATTTATGGACTGCGAATATCTGTAGGACACCTGACACAATGTATGTCTTTTCTTGAAATACACATTGCCCCTATATATATAATTCTAACACGATCCGCGGATTAATCCATTAAACAAAGAGCGGACCTAACTATTTATTATTACCCCCATAAAACATGGTAACAAATTGGCTGTTACAATTTACGCCCCGTATCACATGACCTATTTATGAATGAATGAACGTAAACATTATAGTAAAAAAAATTAACGGACCGCGAGTTTCACGAGAATCCAGTGTTACAGCTATGACGCATCTATTTTTAGAAACTCCAATATACTCTCCAAATTAAGATTCATAAAAAATTCTGATAATCAATTCATTTATATTTTTCATTTCATGACAAAGATACACTATACTCGTGTTATTAAAATTGTTTCATTGTTTAAAATGTGTTTTTTTTCCTTCAGAAAATTACGAAGGTCATTTTCATTAACGAGGGCGGTAATTGTACCAGCTAATAAGCCACTCAATTTCAGCGTGGAATCATGTTCAATGTCAAATGGGTGAAAATGGAATGCGCGCAGTTAAATAGTGCGGGATATTATCGTATTTAGAATCGAAATAAAAACTCTGTTCTTGTATATTGTCGGTGAATAAAACACGGGCAGTCGTTCGGATGCGGAAAATTAAATCACTCGTGCTACGCACTCGTGATTTAATTTTTCCGCATCCGAAGTCCTGCCCGTGTTTTATTCACCGACAATAAACGCGAACAGATTTTTATTTCTTAAATAACACATGGCTGCGAGGGTGAAAGTAAATAATACCAACCCGAGAATAGTTATATCACCCGAGGCGAAGCCGATGGTGATATGACTATTCAAGGGTTGGTATTATTTACTGTCACCCGAGCAGCCATGTGTTATTTATTTTATTATACCGAACAAAATTACAACCATTTTGCGAAATAAAATATCAACAAATGTAAGCAGAATTTAGATTGCCGTTATGATAATTTTACATGTACAATCTCAGTCCGTATAAGTTTCTAATAATTTTGTGCTATTTTTAGTAAATCTTGTCAGTTTCAACTGTTGAAATGGATAAGATTTACTAAAGATAGCATGTTAATTTTACCCAAACATATAAATAGCATACGGAGACTCTCTAGCAGGGTGTTTTCCGGACTCAAATAGTACAAATTTCTATAAATAGCCAATCCTCGTTTTTACTAGTAGTGATCGAACAAAATATCACATAGTGATCGAACAAAATATCACACGGAATGTCTATGGGGGGAAATACATTGAGAGGACGAGGTATAATAAAAGATTATGTTCCCTATATAGTATTGACTTGCAGCACTGAGACAAACTCGATATATCCATGAGAGGTCGTATAAGGAATTGCATTTAGTTGATAAAGCGAAAACGAAATGATGTCCAAACATTTAGTTATCTTGATTACGTATATATTCAAGGTCCCAAAACGCTTTAATGGCATTGTGGAAAGACTCAGAAACAGTACAAATATATATTACTAAAATCACTTACCGTGCTTAAGTCCATACATGTGCAACTTCAACAAACAGTTGTTGTCAGAATTCCACCAAAATTACCTTTAACAAATTCGCCAGTTACTTGTTAAAACAAAGCAAATAGTTGAGAATGTCCAAACGGTTTAGTCGCGAATTCCCCAAGAAGTTAAGGGGAGACTACTGCGTAACCGATATTTTTACCATCGAATCGTTACATTAGGCGAGATACCAATATCATAACTTAGCCAATGAAGTTACAGATTACATCAAAAGGCGCGACAACATGGAGTCTTTGGTAAACAAAATTACCGTAAAGAGGCATTTACTCATTTCAATAATTCCCAGCATAGGTTCGATGAGGCAACGATTGGTGTAATTCTAAAAATAATTGTTTGTTGAAGCATCGGTTATGTTGCCTTAAGCGCATTTAAAGTTTTGTTGATGAAGGCGATTTTTGAAATGATCTGGAACGTTCAACGATCTTGCAACAAAGGCATTCTGCTATGTATAGGGATTCGAACGCATATTAACACAATAACACTTTTGCCCCGATTGTTTTTGCTTCATCAATCAACTGTGCACAATTATGTTCATGAAATCAAACGCATCCCCGGCATCAGAACTTGACATTTCTGAAATTATATTCGTAGTAATTTCCCGCTATATTCTGACTGTAAAGTATCTGGTAAGATGCCTGTATGTGCAGTGGATTTCACTCAGTCTGTCCCTCTGGTCAGATCATGCTGTATCTGCACTGGTAGACGACGCACGTGCACCCTTGTGACTGTACACCTCTTTGAACCATGTGAACGTGTGTTTTGCATGAAAATGGCGCTATATGAATATTGTATACAATGTATTATTTTATTATTTATGTGGATTTATCCGGACACTACACACGATTCGAAAGCAAACGCAGTCGAACATGTGAACATTGCATTTGAAGGTCATTGACAACGTCCAATATATCTGTGTTTAGTTATCAAGTTAAGGATGCCCTTTTGAATAATTATTTAAACAAATAACATTTATGTTTGCATTAAGTGTTGCCCCTAGTTTTGTATTTCAACACAAATTACTAGATTTGATTTAAAGCTCCTAAACTTGCAACATTAATAATTTTCAAACCTATATAACCAAACAATAGTCATCATATCTCATTATTATTCGTCATTTCTAAGGGACCACTTTGATGCAGGGCCAGTAATTTATACACTGTTCTTTTTTTGCATTTCGTGCTCTGATAATTCTGTTGAATGCTGCCTCCGACTGTTTATCATCTTTAAGACGGTTTCAAATAATTGTAATGACACCAGAGAAGAATGAACTTTATGGTTGTGTCACTTTAAAATATCCATTTAACGTTGAAGTACAAAATGCAAACGTTTAAGAGAAACGTGTTCACCCATAAGTCACCTTTCCAAACGTGCAGTGAATACCTGCCAATATAAATATAACAATTAACAATAACTAATATCCCCGTACCAACCCGTACGTTAAACAAATAAATAAATGCCTGACTTAAATTGATTAAGCGCTTGTAAAGTGCTATAAAGTGCAGTCATAAAAACACACAACGATTGATCATCAGAAGTGAAACAGTTCGTATGTTCACCTTGGCAAACTTACTTACGCATTAATTAATATGCATGTAACTAATAATTACCAAAATTTGGAAGGAAATAAATTTTAATATCACATATATGTAAAGAAATACCTAATGAATAATCTGGGAAAGGCTTTCAGGAAAATCATGCATAGTGTTGAAATGGGAGACAAAGTTCGCGTCTTTTGTGGTCAAACCTCGTTTTTTTTCTTCTAAAAATTGTGACTGAAATGTATACGTACTTGTATTCAATACTATAGTGTATATTTTGTGATGATAAATTGCAAGATAATAGTATTGCTAAATTGTTCTTACAGTGTGTTCTAAATTATGAAAGTTTTAAATGATTTTGGTGTTCATTATTACATACTGTGTAACCAGTAATCTTGACTTTTGTTTTGTTTTGTTGTAAGCGGATTTAGCTCAGTGGTAACGCACTGGGCTGTCAATCCAGATGTCGTGGGTTCAATCCCTGGCATCGGAACTTGACATTTCTGAAATATTTGTAATAGTTCCCGCTATATCTGGCCGTGTGGTCTGCAAAGTATCTGGAAGTGCCAGGAAGCTGTGTACCGGTGCTATACACCGGGCACATTTAAGAACCAGGCTGTCTATTCGAAATAAGAGCTAGGCGCGCTTCTGCAGCGACGGACATGCCAGTATCTAATTTTCTCTCTCTTCCTTCATGTGTTGTCTCTCAGTCTGTCCCTCTGGTCAGATCATGCTCTATGTGCACTGGTAGAGGATGCACATGCGCCCTTGTGGCTGCAACACAACAATGTAAAGTGCTAAAGTGCCTTTGAACGTTCGCATGAAAAGGGCGCTATATAAATCTGGTATATTTATTTTTTATTTATCTTTTTTTAAATGCATTAATTTTGTAAAGTACGAACGCATTAGACGAACCCCCACAGAAACAGTTGAGCGAATGACCAGAATCAATATGACTACATCACACCACGCAAGTCTAGATCTACCAATGTTTGATGTTTTCTGGGACAACCCTCATAAAATATATCGGTACAACACGTTTAAAGAAAATAGATGTGGACATCTCGTTTTGAAGATGTATCACAGGTGTTTAGATTATTTATGTCTCAGAAACCTATCTCGAGCCTTGTTTGTATTGCCTCTTTGTACCACAGGTAACTGTATCATTTATAAAGAGTAAATAAAAAAAATTATGAAATTTATAATATCTTAGAAAACATAAATTTTGTAAAAGAAACATTTTATCAATGATACAGTTACCTGTGCTTTGTACATAAGTAATCGTTCATGTAATTTTTTTGTTTTACTGTGTTTAATAGAATACAAAACTCAAATATATGACTCCCACCGTGTGTGGGATTCACATACGATTTTCTTAAGCTAATGATATCTAGACCTATGTCCAAACCTCTTTACCAAGGACCACAACAGAAGTAAATGGTGTATTTATTTATGTCCCTGTTTGTCTCTTTGACCCTCGTGTATTACCAAAGGTTTGATAACATAAACGGCATTGAATACAAAGTACATGTAATTCATTTTCTCTCTATAAGAATTTATCGAGTGTGTTAATAGCTAATAAAAATCGACAGCTAGCACTCAAAGGAAACAGCAGAGAATGAAAGCACACCAAGAACAATGAACACAAGGACACGGTAAATGCAAGACTCCCGAAGCAAGCGCTTGTCCCAATATGGGAAATAACTTTTAAAGATTGTGCAGATACAGGAAAACAAGAGCTTTCCATGATCAGCGCACTCCACTATTCGCACCGCCATTTCAAAACAAGATCAGCACTTGGAAACAAGAAGACTCGAATAAGATGGACTTTACAATCCTTTTTAGAAGATCTGGATTTTGCAGATGACATCTGCTTACTATCAGGCAGTAAAGCAACAAAAAACAACATCGGTTGAAACTGCAGATTAACCGATAGGAACTGAAATAATGTAAAAATGACAAAAGTGACATCCATCAACAACTCATGTCCAACACAAATCAAAGTAGAAAATCAAGAAATAGTGGAAGTTTAAGAATTTACATGTTTGGGAGCCATCGTCAGCATAAAAAATGGAACATCAAAAGACATAAAGGCAAGAATAAGTAAGGCAAGATCAGCATTTTATCAACTAAGACCGCTATAAAGATCCATCAAAATCTCATTGAAAACGAAAATCAAGATTTACAGCAGCAATGTGAAACCCATTCTTTTCTATGGAGCTGAATGCTGGAGGCTGATTCTGAACGACAAAAACAAACTTTAAGCATTCCATAATGCCTGTCTGAGATAAGTCTGTAAGCTATATTGGCTAAAAAGATCACAAAGCGCTATGGAAGAAAACATCCAGAAAAAAACAATGATACGGAAATAAAGCAAAGAAGATGGAGATGGATTGGCAATGTAATGAGAATAGAAAAGCAAATCCAACAAATGTCGCTCTAAGATGGACACCAGATGGCAGACGAAAGAGAGGAAAACCGAAAGAAACATGGAGGAGAATGGTGAATGGCGAACTGAAAGAGATGGGACTGGCTTGGAAAGAAACAGAAAAAATAGTCAGGAACAGAACAAAATGGAGAGTTGACATCAGCCTTATGTGTCGAAGTACACGAAGAGGAATAAGTTAGTAAGTAAAGATGTGTTCAGTTGATAAAAATGCCCGATTCGGAGATTCCCCTAACTTTTCTACACTATCAAAATATACACTGTTGAAAATTAACCTGTGCTTACGGATATTTGACATATAGATGATCTAATTGCACATTTCGAATTACAAAATGTTTATCTAAAAGCCTATTTCGTGCTCAAGAGATGTTTGTAAAAGACGTATACCCCCTTTTCATTCATGTTTTCTTTTACATATAAATATATTGGGCGAATTCATTGATATTGTATATGTTACTATCATGTATGGATGTATATTTTGGGCCGGTGGCCTAAGATATTTTGAAATAAACTTTATTATTATTATATCATCATATACCCCAAATGACACCCCAATATCCGAAATAGTAAAGGTCACGAAGACCTAGACCTATGACCTACAGACCTCAACATCAATAGGGCCCATCTACTATTGATGACCAACCTCCATGTATTTTGAGGATCCTAGGGCAAAGCGTGCTTGAGTTATTGAACGGAAACCATTTGGCTTACCGACCGACCGACAGTCCGACCAACATGTGCAAAGCAATATACACCCTCATCAAAGATGGAGAACATAACTATTACAAGGTAAAGACAGTAAAGCTGTTTCAGTTATTGCAAAAGCATGCGTATTTTAGCTCACCTGAGCGATTAGGATAGGTGGTTGTCCGTCGTCCGTCGTCCGTCAACAATTCCTTTAAATTACTTCTCCTAAACCAATGGATAAAATGTAACGAAACTTTACTGGGATGATCCTTGGGTTGTCCCTTTTCTATTCGTTCAAATGGTTCAATATAAGTACTTAATTAGGTCACAGGAGCTAAAAATAGATCTTAAAATTGAAAACTTAAAACAACTTCTCTGAAACCACAACACATACAGTTTTGATAACTTACATGAAGCTTGTTCATGGGCAGCCCTACAGAATTTGTTCAAATTATAATCCTGGGGTAAAAATAACAGTCTTTGGTCACTTATAATTGTTTGCTATTGAGTTATACGGGACATCTTAGAAACGCTTCTCCTCTGAAACCACTATATTTATCTTTAGGTAAGAAGATTGAATTATTTGATTTTACTGATAATAAACACTCAGGAGATTGTTATAGTGTACCACATGAATGTAGTCAGATAATATGTATTTTCTTATCGTCATTCTCTGAAACCATAAGGCATCCGACTATGATATGTTTTCTTACAATTTTTCATGAAACTTAGAAACTACTTTTATAAACTCTAAATTAATTTGAGAACATTTACTTCAGGTGAGCGACCCAGTGTCTTCTGGTCCCTCTTGTTTGTAATTGTAATGTAATGGTTCAACGGTTAACAACACTGTTAATGTTAACATTACAGACGCGTTCATTTAAAAATCGATGCAATTTTGACGCACGAGTAAGCTTTTATTATGATTAATAACAAAATATATAAAATATCATAGAATTAGGCAGTAATAATTCATCATCACACCACCAAAGCACAATTGATTACAAAAAGCATTAAACTTTATACGAATACCATAAAAAATAAAAAAATAAACTGACAAAAATGATCAATCATGGCAAATTTATAAAGTCGCCAGAAATGCATGGATGGGAAAAGGGTCAAATATGCATCGTAAATAAGGAAATAATGTCTCGCAAAAATGCCGAACAATAGATTATAATTCATATTAAAATAAAACCTTGAAAGATACTTCATTTGATTCTGAAATCGGGACATATATTTCGTGAGCATAATTCCTACAACCCCGAAACTTTATCAAACTTGTGTATTTTTCGACAGGACCGGTAAGAGTTGTTCACAACGGGGTGATATGAACAGTTCAAAGACGAAAATTGCTTCACTTCGAAAACAAAAATAGCCATAATTATTTTATTTCTTAACCGAATTCCATGAAAAATACGACATGCTAAGGGTAAAGTTATTTGCCTCATCTTTTGTTAGACAAATCGGCACAGAATATTAACACAGAAATAAAACGATGGAGATGGATAGGACATGTCACGAGAATGGACAATCAATACAAGACAATACATAAACAGTTATCAGATGGATACCACAAGGGCAGGGAAAACGAGGGAGACCAATAGGAACATGAAAAAAACTGTAGAGTCAGAGATGAAAGGGAACAGCCTGGATAACAACTGAGAGGAAGGTCCAAAACAGATGTAAGTGGAAGCCTTGTACACCAAAGAGTTCGAAGAGGACTAAACACAACACAGTGTATACAATGTACTAGGGGTGATAAAAGTACGTGAAAAGTGGTGTAATTTCTTAATTCATCATTGAAAAAAGAAACAAAATGTAACAACCAAATTAATGGGACACGGATAGAAGCAGCAGAGCACGAAATACTATTTCTGCATGAAAGCAGTCCCGGTGATAATGACGAAAATGATAAAATAAATTTGGTGACTTTTAATTGATTATTTCAGTTAGAAAATTGTAAATAGTAAAGTTCCGCTAATAAGACCACATTGATTATTTTGAAATCATGCATATTTTCGCCAATTTAAGGTCCCAAAGTATTAATTTTAGAACAATAAAGGTCCACTAATACGACCGATTCGCTATTAAGACCACCTTTTTGACTGGTCTTATTAGCGGAACTTCACTGTAATTGTTGACGATTTTGGATCTTGCCCAAATATCAAGTGGTTTATGTTGCAATGCGGAAACAGCTATTGTAAGTAAGTCTGTAAAACGTTCAGAATTTGTAGGAATAAGTTGAAATTGATTCGTTATGCAAAAACAACAACAATGATTATGTAAAACAACATAATGAGATTACTTAAAACACTTATAATGTATCAACATTAACACCATTATTTATTTGTTATGTTTTGTTAGATCCATTAACGCTAATAAATATGCAAGACTGTTTTGTTTTTGTGATATGCAAAGGTTCTGATTCTGACGAATAAGCAATCTCTTCAAATGGTTAGAAAAAGACAATTAATTTGTACCAGACATATCTGTCATCCTTTGTTTTGTTTGCAGTTCCAAGAAGGCCTAACTGGTGTGTTTCTTGTTACCGACAAGGAATTGTGTGTTGTTCCGTCAGCTATCGATAACGTTCCACACAGGACGATGGACGGCTGGTAATTGATCGTAACAATGATGCTCATAATGCTTTTCTGTATTTCCAATTTCTACTGTATTTCTTTGTATTTGATTTGTATATTTTCAACGCCAGTTGTTTGTGGCGACAAACATGTATATGTGTTTATGCCATTAAAATTTCTTGAACTTGAACTTGAATCCCGGCAATCGTTCCAGTGTGTCGTTTTTATGGTCAATTATGCACGAAATTCGAAGTCCACAGTGTGTCATTCATTGCGGGATGAGTGCATATGCTCGCTTGCCATGTCCATTTCTTGGGGATACGGATGGTTCGTTCTATGTCTGACTCTTGCGTGAATGGCTAGGCGCTGCCGTCGTTTCTGCGTGGCTTTGGATGGTCTGTGTGCTACAGTATTTGTTTAACAATACAGAAGTTGCGTATTTATTTTGTTAGCCAAAAATGTCATAGTATCGAACTAAAATGCGATATCCAGTTAAAGTATCGTCCGAAAAACTGTTAGTAATTTTAGTTATGTTAGATGGGAAAACTAAAAAGCACTTATGTTTTAATCCGGCTGGAGGCGGGATCGAAACCACAAACTTCGGATCAGCAGTCTGTAGCTCTCACAACTGGTCGACTTGTCCACACGTTGTAATATTCACTTTGATACTTTCATAGACTATCCGAGTAACACATTTAGCAAACTTACAACTAATATGCATCACGTGAAATAAAAAACTGTCATTTCATTGGATCAGAATAACAGTATGAAAGTCAGTCAATGAAATAATAGTCTGGTTCCCGATGTTTACAATCTAATGTAATGTAACATTGGGAAACGGGGACCAGAATAATGTGGTAAGAGAATAATGGAATGGTTCATGAATTTACTGTAAGTTATATACTTATTACGATGATAGAGCTTTGAATGACGTTTCGAACGGTGTAAATATCTCCATATGGGACTAAAATATACTAAAATATTATGGAATTCGAGCGACGAGATATATATCTTAAAGGTTGACAAAATGTTGGTTAAAACCTTATCTCTTTAAAACAATTATTATCCAATACATCACGCATTCGTCTATTATGTTTTTTCTGCGATTCATTTTTGTCATTTCGTTTTAAATTGAAATGTTTTAATAGGTATCGGATACTAGAAACATTCAGAACAGAAATCGCAGTGGTAACTCTGAACAATTAATCATGATGCAATTATTTACAAATATTTTCTGTTAAGTCATCCAATGATACTAGAAGTATAAATAATAAAGCGTCGTTTTTTTCTTTTGACATTTACAACAAATTCGTACGTGTGTCAGGACGGCCGGGAAGACAATGGAGTTTCAATATCACAAAATGCGGTTATTTCTTATACTTCTGGTACTGTGTTACGGAATTAGAGGTAATGTCACATAGTTTACTTATTTATTGTTAAATATATTGCTGATATTTTTCAAATCATGTATAATTATTTTAGCTCTGAAATTCAATGTCTATTAGAATATTAGGGAGGTAGCGGGACAGAACGTGTACGAGAACGTATACATTAAGAGCATTTTTATGTCCTCCTGCTGTGTGCAGTTTATCACCGTGTTTCAGTCACACTCGTGACGTCACATTAAGCCATAGCTCGTACATGTTGCCGTACGTGTTTGTTTCATAACTTCCCTAATTTGGCTGCAATGGTCGACGGGAGTGCCTTTATTTTCTAATCCTTTACCAAGATTATGTTGGGCTCGGGTCCTTCCTCGTAGAACAGTGAATTACTAACTGAATATAAACTCCCGGTCGTCCGGGCGATATGGGTTTCACTACAACAACAACAAAAATCAGTACATTCATCACATTATCCTCATTTCATTTGGTTTCAGCCACTTAAGAGCAAACATTCTATGTTTGCCAAAAAAGTGCAATTTTAAAAAAATGTTTAGAACATTCTTAAATCTACGCAAATTGACCAAAGTGTATATTTGTGTGACCGTTACCAGACTGTTTGTATTGAATCTATTAATAGTAAACTTTCGAAACCAGTCCTGATGAATTATAGCGTACCTCAGGGTTATGTGCTTGGTCCCAAAAACTACATCATGTATACAAAACCAGTGGGTGCAATCTGCAGAAAGTATCAACTGCAACACCATTTCTAAGCTGATGACTCCCAGTTGTATATAACATTCAAACCGAAGAATTGCGTTTGACGCGGTGAAACACTGCTACGAATTGAAGCATGTCTGAAGGATATCTTGCACTGGATGAAAAACAATTGTTGAAACTAAATGCAGACAAATGATTATCCTATTTGTACCGAAACGGAATACAAGTAATGCTGAAAATCTCACTGTTAAAGTTGGTGATGCTGTGATCAGCCCATCATCGGTGGTATATTTGACTGTTGATGCAACACAATCCCTTATCAATTCTTTAGTAACATCAAGACTGGAGTATTGCAACTCATTACTGTGTGGCTTCAGAACAAACTACAAAATAATCAAAATACAGATGCCCGCCTCATCACACGGATGCCGCGATACAATCACATCACTCCTGTGCTGAAGGATCTTCACTGGTTACCTGTACAATACAGAGTGGAATACAAGGTGTTGACTCATGTTTACAAAGCACAACATGGAAAGTCCCCAGGCTTCATCAAAAGAATGTTGGAAATATATACTCCACAAAGACAGCTTAGGTCACAGAATGACTATTCTTCTAGTTGTGCCGAGGATGAGGACTGTATCGTTCCGCGATCGATGTTTCATGACTGCAGCACAGAAGCTCTGGAATACACTGCCAACAGCACTCAGAGATAGTAAAACATTTCCGTCATTCAAGAAAGCGCTAAAAACGCACTGTTTTACCAAAGCTTATTCTGACTGATTATTAGTTTGACTTCTTAGGGGTCTTCTAAAAGGTAGTACATCTATACCTTTGGAGACGGTTTCTCGAAGCAGTGTTATGTGACGCTGTTCTTGAAACACTAGTACATAAGTAAACAGTGTCTTACGTTTTATGTATATGTGGTGCATAATCTCGTCGTAAAAAGAGAGATTGTTGGTTTTCAGTGAGATGTTTTGACTCATTGGACTAACTTTAATGCATAAAATATAGCTATTTAAATGACTCGGACGTGCTAGTCTTAATTTTATAGTGTTTCCTATGGTTTCAGTCGCTCAAGTTGAATGTCTAAGAAATTATTTTTTTGAAGGATTCAGCGTTAAATATGTTTAGGTTATGAACATCAACCTTTCAACTAATGTTATACATAAATGTATTTACATCAAATGACGTTAGGGTGGAACATACAATTCTGGGTCCATGAGGTACTTTAATAAACGAACTTGTACATGTTTATAATAAAATTCCAATTCATGTTATATTGTTGCTATGTACAAAGTTACCAAAGGATTTCTGTTAAATAAGTAAGCTTTGGCAGCTAAATTGATTTCCGCAACCA
The DNA here is from genome assembly GCA_947247005.1 of Spisula solida. Taxonomy (NCBI): domain Eukaryota; kingdom Metazoa; phylum Mollusca; class Bivalvia; order Venerida; family Mactridae; genus Spisula; species Spisula solida. The sequence goes on along the minus strand of OX365957.1, from coordinate 37,164,236 downwards.
GCCCCCCCCCCCCCACAGTCTTAAATAATAGGAAATTGTCATGAACTGCACAAAACGCAGTAATAAAAAAACACTTTGTAGGGGTTACTACACGCCTATCCATCGGGCGCCTGGCTTTAAAAGACACGAGTCATGCAGGAAGTGAATCCAATAAGTCAAATCAACTGGCCGCCCTTTTAAATATGGTTGGCAACATGATAATAAACAATTAACATAAAAAATGAAATATTCTTCATACTTTTACAGCCGATGTCACACCAGCAGACCCCATTCGATTCAAGGGTCGTAAAGGACCATTCAATAAAGGTTTAAGAAAGAAAGGACACAAACTCAACCACGCTTTCAAACCATCATTCAAACCTGTTAAGAAAGGACCGTATTTTGGAGGCGGACACGATGGATATGGAGGCCCTGACTTTGGCAGATTCGGTTTTAGTGACAATAGTCTAGGAGGGTATGATTCTGGAGGACTAGGTTACCGAGGCCCTGGTTTTGGAAGCTCTTGGGATGGACAACTAGGCCATGGAGGGTTTGGTTTTAGACGGTCAGGTCATAGCGGTTTAGGTTATGTAGGTTCAGGCCAAGTGAGTTTAGATTATGAAGGTTTAGGTTATGGAGTACAAGGCTATGGAAGACATGGTTATAGAAGACCAGGTTACTTAGGGCAAGGTTATGGAGGTTATGGTTACATAAGAACAGTTAATGGTGGTCATGATCACGGAGGCTCAAAATATGTTGGTCATGGTAATGCAGGCTCAGGTTATGGTGGTCATGGTTACGCAGGCTCAGCTTATGTTGGTCATGGTTATAGAGGACCAGGTTATGGTGGTCATGGTTACAGAGGACCAGGTTATGGTGGTCATGGTTACGCAGGCTCAGCTTATGGTGGCCATGGTTACAGAGGACCAGGTTATGGTGGTCATGGTTACAGAGGACCAGGTTATGGTGGTCATGGTTACGCAGGCTCGGGTTATGGTGACCATGGTCACGGAGGATCAGAATATGGTAGTCATGGTCATGGAGGCTCAGAATATGGTGGTCATGGTTACATTGGCTCAGTTTATGGCGGTTACGCAGGATCAGGTTATAGAGGACCTAGTTATGATGGCCTCGCTTACGGTGTGTCTGGTTATCATGGTTACGAAGGGCCAAATTATGATGTCCAGGGTAATGGAACCTCAGGCTATGGTGATCAAGGTTATATAGGCTCAGGTTATGATGGCTATGGTTTTAGAGGACCAGGTTATGGTGGTTACGGAGGGCTAGGTTATAATGGTGTTAGTTATAGAGTTTCTGTATTTGGAGGTGGTGATGGTGGAGATATACGTGGTACAACAGCGGTTGTTCAAGGCGGTACTCCGACTCATTTGGCTAACACAAGCACATCTGGCGGTCAAGACGGCACTCTAGCTCCTTTCCCTAACACAGGCACATCTAGCGGTGGAGCTCCAACTCTTTTCACCAATCCAGCGGATCCGGATGGTTTCGTTGGAGCGAGTGCTTCAAGTACGGGCACTGTAGCTCAAGATATTGATATCTCTCAAAGTCGTTCTAACGTCGCAGTAGTTGATGGGACAACAGGACGAGGACGAATGATCAGACGACTGGGACCATATTTGAACTTTCAGACCAGAGAGGGGTACTTTATATACGAGTATGGAGGCTCAGGTAATGGTGGTTACGACTACGGAGGTCCAGGTTATAGTAGTTCAGGCTACAGATATCCAGGTAACAGTGGGGTTAGGTATAGAGGTTCTGGTTTTAGAGGTGGGCAAGGCTTGGTGAATCTTCCTCGTGCATCCGGTGGTAAAAGCGAAGCTCCGACTACATTCATTAATCCAACGACTGCTGATGGTTTCGTTGTAGCGAGTGCTTCAAGTACGGGGAATGTTACTCAGGGTATTACTACCACACAAAGTCATTCTACAGGACGCGGACCACTGATCAGACGATTTGGTCCCTTTTTAAACTTTCGGACAAGAGATGGGTACTACATAAAGGAGTATGAAGGCTCGGGTAATGGTGGTTCTAGTAGCAGAGGCTCAGATTATAGGGGAGTTAGTAATAGAGGTTATGGGTATGGGCAAGACAGAGTGAATCCTCCAGATGTACCCGGTCGTCTAGCGGGAACGCCGAACCCTTTCGTTAACACAGGCTTATCCAGCCGTCAAGGCGGCACTCCAACTCCTTTACTCAACATAGGCGCAGCTAGCAGTCACGGCGGCACACCAACTCCTTTACTCAACACAGGCGCAGCTAGCAGTCACGGCGGCACACCAACTCCTTTACTCAACACAGGCGCAGCTAGTAGTAAAGGCGGCTCTCCAACAATTGTCCCCAATAAAGGTCAAGTCAAAGTTCCGATTCACTTCGTGAATTTAGCTGCTTCTGATGGTTTCGTTAGATCGGGTGCTTCTAGCACAGGAAATGTACCTCAAGGTAGTGCTACCTCGCAAAGTGGTTCGAGCGCCCAAGCAGTAGTTAGTGGACAATCAGAGTTTCCCGCACAGACAACAGGACGTGGTCGACATATGAGACGGCTGGGTCCATATTTGAATTTTCAAACAAGAGAGGGATACTACATAAATGTGTATGAAGGCTCGGGGTCTAGTGGTTCTGGTAATAGAGGCTCAGGTTATAGTGGAATTAGTAATATAGGTTCTGGTTTTGAAGATGGACAAGGCAGAGTGAAACCTCCGGGCATGTCCTTTAGTCTAGCCGGAATCCTAAATCCTTTCATTAACACGGGCGCATCCAGCAGTCGAGGTGGCACTCCACCACCTTTCCCCAAAACCGGCGCATCTAGCGTTGGAGCTCCAACTACTTTCATTAATCCGGCGACTCCTGATGGTTTCGTTGTAGCGAGTGCTTCCACTACGAGCAATGTAGCTCGGGGTATTGCTACCTCACAAAGTCGTTCTAACGCCCAAGCAGTAGTTGGTGGACAATCCGGGGTTCCAGCACAGCCAACAGAACGCGGACGACTGATCAGACGGCTTGGTCCCTTTTTAAACTTTCAGACAAGAAAGGGGTACTACATCAAGGAGTATGAAAGCTCTGGTAATGGTGGTTCTGGTAATAGAGGCTCAGGTTATACTGGAAATAGTAATAGAGGTTCTGGTTTTGGAGTTGGACAAGGTAGAGTGAAACCTCCGAGCGTGTCCTTTAGTCTAGCCGGAATCCGAAATCCTTTCGTTAACACGGGCGCATCCAGCAGTCGAGGTGGCACTCCACCACCTTTCCCCAACACCGGCGCATCTAGCGGTGGAGCTCCAACTACTTTTATTAATCCAGCGGTTCCTGATGGTTTCGTTGTAGCGAGTGCTTCAAGTACGGGTAATGTAGCTCAGGGTATTACCACCTCACAAAGACGTTCTACAGGACGCGGACGACTGATCAGACGGCTTGGTCCGTATTTGAACTTTCAGACAAGAAAGGGGTACTATATCAAGGAGTATGAAAGTTCGGATTTTGGTGGTTCTGGTAATAGAGGCTCAGGTTATAGTGGAACTAGTAATAGGGGTTCTGGTGTTAGAGATGGACAAAGTAGAGTGAATCTTCCTGGCGTGCCCTTTAGTCTAGCTGGAACCCTAAATCCTTTCGTTAACAAAGGCGCATCTAGCAGTCGAGGCGGTAGGCCTACTCCAACTCATTTCATTAACACCGGCGCGTCTAGCGGTCAAGGCGGAGCTCCGCCTCTTTTTATTAATCCAGCGGTTCCTGATGGTTTCGTTAGAGCGAGTGGTTCAAGTGCGGACAATGTATCTCAAGGTTTTACTACCTCTCAAAGTCGTTCTACAGGACGCGGACGACTGATAAGACGACTTGGTCCCTTTTTAAACTTTCATACAAGAAAGGGGTACTACATCAATGAGTATGAAGGCTCGGGTAATGGTGGTTCTGGTAGCAGAGGCTCAGGTTATAGTGAGGTTAGTAATAGAGGTTCTACTCCTTTCCTACAAACAGGCGCATCTATCAGTCAAGGCAGAATTCAAACACCTTTCCCCAACATAGGAACATCTAGCAGTCAAGGCGAAGCTCCGACTCTTTTCATTAATCCAGCGGCTCCTGATGGTTTCGTTAGATCGAGTGCTGTCAGTACGGGCAATGAAGCTCAGGGTATTCCTACCGCGCAAAGTCGTTCTAACGCCCAAGCAGTAGTTGGTGGACAATCAGAGGTTCCCACACTAACAACAGGACGTGGACGACTGATTGGACGACTAGGTCCATATTTGAACTTTCAAACAAGAGAGGGCTACTACGTAAAGGTGTACGAAAACAAATAGTATATGTTCAGAGCTGAATGTGGACACATCCGTTGTGAGTATAACATTTGTCAATTCGTACTTTTGTAACCATATCCAATGCATTTTTAATACTGTTAATGTTCTGTTCTGGTAAATTACGGTATGTCTAATACACTATGCCAGAAGACTTGCATTCCAAAATTATTACCCCAAAAGTCTCTTATAATAGACAATGAAACCTTGTGTTTCTAAATTTGATGAATAGCTGAGAGGTAGCTATAGATTACTCAAGAGTTTGTTGTTGAAACTCGTCGTCTAAAATGCGTAATTATTAATCAGTATGCGCTACTTTATAATTTATGTAAAACTGCATATATTTGTAATATATTTTATAAACGAATCATGTTACGCTATATACGTTCATGTACAAGTAAACAGGGAGGTTGTGACAGTGAATGTGTAACATGTACGTCCACTTGAATGCGACGTTTGGATATATCGTCATCGAGGTATGTGTATCTCGACGTTTGGATATATCGTCATCGAGGTATGTGTATCTCGACGTTTGGATATATCGTCATCGAGGTATGTGTATCTCGACGTTTGGATATATCGTCATCGAGGTATGTGTATCTCGACGTTTGGATATATCGTCATCGAGGTATGTGTATCTCCATAGTATACAAGTAACATAACTTGTGTAATATGCCACACAGATACTAGTATGTGTAATATGCCACACAGATACTAGTATGTGTAATATGCCACACAGATACTAGTATACCCACAGGTAACTGTATCATTAATAAACAGTACCTAAAAAAAAATTTTTTTTTGTTAAATTTAGAATTCTTATACAAGGTGTATTTCCATGAATTGACCAGGTATCAAAAACAAGAATTGGCTTTCGATATCTTCATAAAGTAATTATATTCGTAAAAAACATGACTATAACTACTTTCATGCGAAATCCCATCGAAATTGGTCAAGTAGTTAAACAGTTATACCATAAATACTTTTCACGGTGACCAACCGGTCACTGGGGTGGACTAAATAAAAACAAAAACACGGAAATATTGAGGAAATCACCAACATATGTCGAATTTACCGTTGTGTAGAAACATAATAATGCGGTAAAATTAAAGAACGAAAAAGTTGGAACAGATTTACCTGGTTGACACATGTTCACTTCAGTGAATGTATACGTGTAAGCCGAAAAACGAATCGTTTGCATATTTAAATGTCAAAATGACTCCATGTTTCTCCGAACGTTCCGAATGATGCGCGTGATTTCCTTTTTGTAACAACGATTTTCATTGGTTGATTTCATTGGGGTTTCCCAGGACTTGGTAACCAGCGTACAAACGATGTATACTACGCCAATGAAAACGACCGTTATAAAATACGTTCTAAATACCCGTCAGACACACTAAAAACCACTACAGTCGTTCCTACAGCGTTTTACGCCCTCGAAAAATAAAATCAAAGTTTAAACAATGAATTATATCGTACGAAGGTAAATTCAAGCATGTTTTCGAAAGCTTTCGATTCACAAAGATGTTTTTGATCACCCACAGCTTTAAATAGATGAATAATGCCGTAAATGCTTTAAATTATGAAAAAAACAAAATACACCCAGTGACTGTACGATCACTTCTCCGGGAAATATACCTTGTATAAGAATTCTAAATTTAACAAAAAAAAAATTAATTTTTTTTTAGGTACTGTTTATTAATGATACAGTTACCTGTGAGTATACCATGCACAGGAAACACAAGTTTCAATCGCCCATGTCTTAAATAAACATTCATTATCGATTCGCGAAAATAAAAATCATGCTTCAACTGAAACATGCTTGTACACACACACGTTTTGTTTCGCAGGCAACGTTTACGTATACATGTACGGGTATCTACACGTACCGGTGCTCGTACATGTTCGTTCTGCAACATCCCTCATATGTGCATGAAAAGAGATACGTACGAAGTATACTAGTAAATATACTTGTAGATTATCGCATTAGAATGACCAGCGTTAAAACGCTGCGTTAAAACGCTGCAAAATCTCAACGTCTCAGACATATGACATTATAATAAAAAATAATAATAAAGACTTTATTTAACGAGAAAACGCATTTGACAAAGTAAATGGCAATCTTCCATGAGATCCTCAACAATGAACAGTTGAACAAGAACATTAGTATTGCATTTAGCAATAGCCTAATGGAAAATCATATGTTTGCATGTAGCGTTACTAACACTTTGAAAACAGGGAGTGAGTGATAAATGTTTTAGTTGTATAATATCATTTTAATATCATATCATTTTTGTTGTATAATTTTATTGAATTGACAAATAAGCATACCGCAGTTAATGCAGTAAGTGCTGTAATTTTAGTTTCCTCGTTCCCTTGGTCTATGACATAATACTTTTTGATCGATACTTTAAATTGTTTCAGGTACCAGTGTGGGGTATATATGTGCTTGTATTGACAACCTGTTACAACCGTTGCTGCACTTACATATTGCAAGGAACTGGTTATATCCTGCGTATACATGAGGCGACGTTCCAGTTCAAATAAAATAATGTATGTGTTCATGTGTTTAGCTCATCTGTCGCATATTGTCAGTGTGAGCTTTTGGAATCATCCTTCTTCCGTTATCAGTCCTCATGACCGTACGGCCTCTGTGTGGGAAAATAGGTCAAGCATATTATATACATTCCGTATACATTGTGGGGGATGTAAAGGTTGTTGGGGTACAATCAAACAAAAGAACGAACAAAAGAAAACCACACAGCGTCCTTACAGTAAGACGTCCGTCCTCCATCTGTCTGTCCGTCAACAATTATTTCTCGTCTGCACAACAGTGGTTTATGATTGGATTAAACAAACTTGCACATAATGTTTGTATCTCATCGGTTCATTTAAAGTCAAGTTGCAAATTTCTAAAGTACCTACCCCTGAACGGACCACACGCATTTGCTAGTTTGGGGTTGCCTGCATGATATTGGTTTTATTTCTTATTTGAATTTTTAAACAACAACTCACCACAACCTGTTCTTCAACAACAATCTCTCATTAACACCAACAACAACATGTTTTTGCTTGTCAACTACCACTTTTCTGTGGTAATAAAATTACATATATATTCTCAATATAACCTCTCTACACTAGAGCAAAACTCTCTGTTCTACAGAAGAGTAAAGATGTGTGGGTGTAGATGCAACTGTTATCTGGGCAGATTGTCCGGCCCGTGCCTGTAACTGTTATCTGGGCAGATTGTCCGGCCCGTGCATGTAACTGTTATCTGGGCAGATTGTCCTGCCCGTGCCTGTAACTGTTATCTGGGCAGATTGTCCGGCCCGTGCCTGTAACTGTTATCTGGGCAGATTGTCCGGCCCGTGCCTGTAACTGTTATCTGGGCAGATTGTCCGGCCCGTGCCTGTAACTGTTATCTGGGCAGATTGTCCGGCCCGTGCCTGTAACTGTTATCTGGGCAGATTGTCCGGCCCGTGCCTGTAACTGTTATCTGGGCAGATTGTCCGGCCCGTGCCTGTAACTGTTATCTGGGCAGATTGTCCGGCCCGTGCCTGTAACTGTTATCTGGGCAGATTGTCCGGCCCGTGCCTGTAACTGTTATCTGGGCAGATTGTCCGGCCCGTGCCTGTAACTGTTAGCTGGGCAGATTGTCCGGCCCGTGCCTGTAACTGTTATCTGGGCAGATTGTCCGGTCCGTGCCTGTAACTGTTACCTGGACAGATTGTCCGGCCCGTGCCTGTAACTGTTATTTTATTGAACACATTCTGTTGTACGAGGACATGTGAATCATGAGACGGGTTTCAAAAGATTATATTGCCTGTCACTTTTAACTTCTCATCCATGAATATCCAAGCTTATCCGTTGTCCAATCAGAGCTGTTATAGTTCAATTTTGAACTCTGAGCCATGACCTATCCGACTAGTCCATTTTGGCAGGTACATATGATTTATTACGTTCGGAGGCCATCATTTAGTGATATGATTCTTTCGCTCATTTTTTAAATTCATTGTTTTAATCATAAGTTAAAATATTTTTTGTTTAGAAATATAATTCATTCATGAAAATGTGTCGATTCAATATATTTTTTATTTTCAATTATTTCGATAATTTGTGTATTCCGAGCTTATGTTCTACAATAGACATGCAACAAATATGATTTGTCACATATACTAGTAGTGCACGGAGTTTGCAAGTTCTGTGCATTTAAAAAATATAAAATAAAAAACATTTTGGTGGGATTCGAACCTGGTCTGACAAAAATTATTTTTACATTTGTATCAAGCGCTTTACTGTCACGACCATTCAGACACATGAAATATTTGGCTTTAATTGTATTACTTATCTGACTCGTCAGACCTATACCAACCTATATCGACTATTGGTTTAAACCTTAAAAGTGCAGTCACGGTTCAATGCTCTAAATCGAACTATATTATAACTCATCAAAACATTCTTACTGTATAAAAACGAAAACATACTGAGATTAATTAGCGACAGGTCAAAAGTATTCGACAATATAGTCCAGTCAGGATAAAAATCCAGTGACGCAGCGGTCGAGTCCACTATAACGGTGTAAAACCAATTATAAAGGCTTATACTGTACAAACTACTATAATTTCAATGCTAAACTTACATACTAAACTTCGCTCTACCTGTTTAGACAATGATTGTGTGTACACATAAACTGCAACGTCACTGTCACAATATCCTAACTGGACAATACAATACTTGTTTGGTGTATTAGGACATTGAAATTGTAAATATAACGGTGTTTGTTATCGCCTTTCTGTATCTTGTATCGCGCTGGTGGAGTAGCATAAAGAGTACATATTCGTACAAGACATGTAACACCGGTCCTCCACACAGACATACATATACACGTATATGAACAATTCCAGGCCCCAATCTCCCAAAGCATCTCAAATGGAAATCTCATCTCAAATTGAGATTTTGCTCAAATCAGAGTCTGGATTGAAGATAAAATTTAATCTGAAGTTCTTACTGTAATAGCCTCAGAATAGTGTTTTTTCTGTTTTGTGATGTCAGTTTTGAGTCCAGCCTCTCATAGAATTTAAGTAAAAGACACATGAGAATAATTGAGATGAGATTTATCTCAGATGGAGATGTTTCGGGAGATTAGGGTCTGCTCTTATTACGTTAAATACAGTACTGTAGTGGAACAGATAAGGCAATGCGTAAGGAACTTTTGGGAAATATAGCCGTAACTCTACCCGTGAGGTAACATATAGGGCAGGGCAATTTGCGGGGGTATTACCATCTTTATGGTCCCCGGTGGCAGGGATTTTACCCGGGGATTGAAAAGGCAAAATTAAAAATCCCCGCTATTCCCTATGGTTTCATTTGACTGGTGCATTATAGTCAGCAAGCTACTGCCCTTGATTTTAGCATGACTGGCATTAATTAATAGATATGGCCTCGGTCTGTACCGATTTTTGTCAACACTTTAAGATCGGAAGTGTACTACATGCGGTACAAAATGTATATATAAATGTGGACTGCATAATCAAGTGTGTTATATGCATTGGGTTTAATTTCAAAACGGTTGTTTACTTACAACACATCCAGGGATCTTAACAGTATGAGTCTATATGATAACATACATGTTGTATTTGAGGTGTTAAATCACGCAATCGAGTGGGTATGAAGTATCGAAAACTATTTGGTTTAAAGAAAAACCGAAACTGGATTACGGAATTCCCCTTATTTTCTACGCTTTTTAGTGCGCAGTTATCAAAAATGTAAAACGGTGTAGTGAACAGTTTCGGTAATGGCTGAAGATATATCATATGATCCGCTGTTGTCAACATCTACCGGGTCAGACATGGATTATTCTAACAAATGTGAACCATGTGATCAGGACTCTCTCAGCAAGGAGGCTGTGAGTTACTGTGAGAGGTGTGATAAGAAGTTCTGCCAGGCATGTACTACAATGCACACCAAGATACTACGGGAACACAGGACAGTTATACTAACTGAAGAAACAGAGCTCATTGAAGAAGGGTATAAAGATTTGTTTGTTGAGAAAATGCTTTTAAAAAAACACTTAATTTCACCCATACAATGTATACAAATGGCCGCTTTTTGCCGAATTCGCGTATTTCAATCACAGTAAATACATGTATACCTAAAAGTTAGGTTCCGGGTTCCCGGGCCTATCCTAGTTTGGTTCTCGATCTTTAAAATATTCGCAGTAAATAACCAATATAATGTAATAGGGGACGGGAACAAGACTAGGCCTATATGCACACCTCTTCCATTTGTAAACAGCTGGTGAATGACCTGATCTATATTATACGGTATCTATCTTCCTTCGGTTGTTAGCAAGAAGGTTGATTAACATAAAAAAATTATAAAGTATATAGCTGAAACCGTCAAAACACTCATTACGAAGGGAAAACTGATTTCTCTTTACTTAAAGAGGATGATTGTTATCGTTTGGAATGAGGTGTCGAGAGTGATTTATATAAGTTGCAGAACTTGTTTTCACGATCGACCGAAAAAGTTTTTGTCTGTCGGAATTATTTCGTGCACTGAACGATTGTTTTATAAATGATGATTTAACAAATCATAATCTTCAACTTTAATGAGCATTTTGAATATGAGCGATTAAAACAGATTCTAAATGCATATACAAAGCTTGTTCATAAAGTTCGCGGAAAAGGGCTCTGATTTTTTATTTCGTGACCAAAATATTTGAAACTTGATTATGGTATTACAAATACAAAACCTCAAACATATTTAGTCCAAGTTCATAGTTGGTGCAACAATAATAAGAACGATAACGTCACTAGTTACTATAGTCCGTCTAACTACAGAACTTCCTCCTTATATACTCAACAAAAAAAAGAAGTATCCACATGCGAGCTTAGATTTCTCATCCTCATACATCCTCATACATCAGACTACCGTTGTGATTATCACAGGTGAAGAATACTCTGGCGACCGAGAGTGAGATTTCTATTTACATCCCATTTTTCACTTTTCGTTATCAAACAGGATTGTCACAAAGTCCGATTGTTGGAATTGCTCCAAAGGGATACAAAAGTGTCTAAGAAAATTTAGACATTTTCTGAAAGTGATTTTTTACAAAATTAGTGATGTAGTATGTAATGAACTGTAGCTAACACATTTCGTTAAAGAAATCAACAATTCGTGTTAAAGAGTTGATCGCAAATGCAACGATAAATAATTATGCTCTTATTTTAATTCAAAGGGAGGTAATTTAAAACATACCAAAGTTTTACTTTATTGGCATCAAAATGCTTTGAACATTTTTATATCAATGTTGATTTCCATTCAATGGTACAAGTATTGGTGTATATAGCCCCAAAAACAGCATAGTGCTGTTTGAACAAAATCAGTTCTTCCCCTTTTGGTTCCGTATTACAATGTTGCGTTCCCTGAAATTCTTAAATAGCTACAATATTTCTACTTGAATATTTCTTCATTAATCATTGTCATTAAACACATGAAAAGTGTATACTTTTTTATTTTGCTGAGTATATTTGGTACGTTTGTGGTTTTCATCCTTAAACAATTGACAAAAGTACTATATTACATTACATAACGATGCACTGAATACTAAATAACTGCGGTTTGTTTTTCAAGGTTATATAATACGTAATAAACAAGAATGACACAGTGAATGAAAACTAGTTAATGTTTCGTCTGAAGTAGATCAAAATACCGCATTAGTTCTGAATTCTAATACATTTGTACATGTCTCTTATAGTTATAACTGCCTGTCTGAACATCTTTTTTAAAACATAATTCTAACACAACCAGTGGTTTCAGCAGGCTATGGCTGAATAACTTCAAACTGCAAATAAGCCTTCCGAGGAAGAAAATAGTGCAGTGGTTAAGTACTATGTCTTGATGTGATATCAAATGCGGAATATTGTTTATGATAGAATCGAAATAATGAGTATGTACCTGTGTTTTGTCTATTAAAAAGCACAGTCACTTGTACGGATGCGTACATTAAATCACTACGTATCCAAACTCGTGACTACATGCTTTATTCGACGATAAAATACAGGTACATATTCAGAAGGATTGAGCGCGCATATGTCAATGACTGACGTCTAAAATCTCTCCTCTTGAAATATTTCATTTCTACTTATTTCCGAAGGTATTTTAGGTGAGAACAACCCAATTATTTATAAAATCCATGCAGGTATAATTTACCATTCATGATTTGCATCAAAAGAACTAGATAAACAGCTGAAATCACTTTTCCATCGGCAACCATATGTTTGAAGGCCAAGGTCAATACTTGTTCCCCAACTTCCGGTTTTAGAAATACTACTTCCGGTGAAAATTTTGAAAGATCCAACAGGTAATATTGCTCCTTTATTAACTAAAAGAATAATGCCATAGTCATGTTCTTATACCCACTATTGTTCACTATTGTTGTGGTTGGTTTTGTGAGACTTACAGACTGACAGAACTGGTAGCCTTAGTTTCAACGGGCTCAGGAACGTCAAATCACAATGCCAGGTAAACAAACTATTACTGGTATGTTGCTCAACTAAACTCAAGCAGCTATAAAGGCCCAAAAGCATGCATAAATGCTCCTACAAGACTGTCCTTTTACTGAGCACACTACTAATAATTCTGGCCACAGACATTGAAACAAATCCTGGACCTACCCTCACACTAGAAGTTGCAGGTAACAACTCCACTGTATTTCCTTGTGGCAGTTGCGAGCAGCCAGTAACATGGGCATGCAAAGGTGTGGAATGTGAGTTTTGTTTTCAGTGGTATCATGCAGACTGCCAAAATGCTTCTGATAGCATGTACGACAGACTCGGAAATGACTCTCGCTATGGGACCTGGAAATGTTTACAATGTGACAATATGAACATAACAACACATAGCACTGCAAGCCTAGAATCATTCCATACACCAAACAAATTCAACAACCTAAATAGCATAACAGAAATATCAAGCCCAACAAGCACAGAAATAAACTTTGATAACCAACCGATCACATCAACACCAAAAACAAAGAAACACCAAACACAACAACCTAAGACAAATCCAAAAAACAATGTCAAGCGATCATTAAAAATCCTAGTTGTAAACTGTAGATCAATAGTCGACACAAAATTAGAATATGAAAATATGGTATCATCAACCAAACCAGACATCATATTAGGGACTGAATCATGGTTCAAATCCAAGCACTTCGATAATGAAGTATTCAATCCTTAGCTTGGCTACACCCCATTTAGACGAGACAGGCACCAGCAAACTGGAGGGGGGTCTTTATCGCTGTCAGTAACTGTTTGATAGCGCAGGAAGAAACTAACCTTCAAACAGACTGCGAAAACCTATGGGTTAAAATTCAACTCCAAGGATCTAAGCCATTGCTCATTGGGTGCTACTATAAGCCTAAAGAACATGACCCCTATAGTATGGAACAATTCAACAAATCACTCAACATGGCTACACAATCAAACGCAACAGTATGGTTGGGGGGAGATTTCAACATGCCCAAAATGGATTGGCCAAATATTAAACCAGCTCACGACTGCAAACACAAAATCATACTACAGGGAATTCATTAACATCCTCTACAACAATAATCTCACACAAACAGTCCTAGAGCCCACACGCGAAAACAACATCCTGGACCTATTCTTAACTAGCTATCCCTCACTCATAAACAGAACAAGTACCATCCCAGGAATCAGTGATCATGACGCTGTCAGGTTGAATCTAAAACATCTGCTAGATTAAGACCTCAGAAACCCCGAAAAATTCATCTCTACAATAAAGCAGATTGGGATGGGCTTCGCGCAAACATCTCTTACCTCCACACATCACTCACAAACTCAACCAAATACGTAGACTCTGTAGAAGATCTTTGGCAAACTGTCACATAATCAACTGAGGAAGCGTGCAATCTCTTTATACCTTCCAAATGGTCATCCACTAAAAACAAACTCCCCTGGATCAAAGTTGAACTTAAACGATTATATTGGAAAAGAGACAAGGCATACAAACAGTACAAGAAAAATAAACAAAACAAACTCAAAGAAACATACACAGAACATGAATCAGAACAAGCACAGTCCAGACCAAAAAACTCTACTCACTACTAAAACATTCAAAACAAGACTCTATTGGAATAGAATCACTCAAAAAACGCAAAAAACTACACACTGCAGATTCTGACAAAGCAACAATATTAAATGAACAATTCCAGTCTGTCTTTACCCCTAAATCTCCTCTTTATCTTAAATCTCTTGCTGAAATGAAAGTGCAGGAATCCGCAGATACAGGCAGAGAGAGCTCCCAAACAACGTTTAGCCCACATGATCCCATGCCCGACATTGATATATCTGTAAATGGCGTTGAGAAACTTCTCATGAACCTGAACCCTCACAAGGCTGCAGGGCCTGACCAAATAAAGCCAATCATACTGAAAAATACATGTAGAGATTGCCCCTATCATAACAGAAATATTCAAGAAATCTCTACAGACAAACTACCTCCCCGAGATCTGGAAAATGGCGAATGTTGCCCCAATATACAAAAAGGCTCCAAATAAGACCCTCTAATTATAGACCTATCTCTCTGACCTGTATCTTGTGCAAAACCCTGGAACACATTATCGCATCTAGCATAACAAAAGACTTCACTAAATCAAACCTCTTCTACGAACTTCAACATGGTTTAAGAGAAAAACGGTCATGCCAAACACAACTCCTCATGCTCATAGATGATATCCTTCAGTCAATAAACCTGAAAAGTCAAGTCGACCTTATACTCATTGACTTCTCAAAAGCCTTTGATATGGTCAACCACGAAAAATTACTTTACAAACTTCACTATTATGGAATCAGAGGAAATACTCTGAGATGGATCAAAGACTTTTTAGATAACAGATCACAGTCAGTAGTAGTCAATGGCTCCACATCCATCCAGCACTATACCAGTCTCCTCAGGTGTTCCCCAGGGTTCGGTCCTAGGACCGCTCCTATTTCTCATCTACATAAATGATCTTCCTGAGTCTGTTCAATCTTCCAAAGTGCGTCTCTTTGCTGATGACACAGTCATCTATCTTGCTCTTTCTGTTGCCTCTCACTCCAGCCTACTTTAACAAGACTTAAACCGGCTCCAACAATGGGAAACAAAGTGGGATATGAAATTCAATCCATCAAAATGCCAAGTCATCCACATCACCAAAAGAAAAACAGTCATCCCAACACAATACACACTGCATAACACAATCTTAGAATCAGTAACATCAGCAAAATACCTAGGAATTACAATATCAAATGATCTCACATGGAACACACACATAAACAACATCACAAAGAAAGCAAATCAAACACTAGGATTTCTCAGAAGAAACATAAAAATACATTCAGAAAAACTAAAAGCAACAGCATACAAAACACTCGTTAGGCCCCAACTTGAGTACAGCTCCACTGTCTGGTCCCCACATACAGCTACCCTTATTGAGCAACTTGAGGCCATACAGCGTAGAGCTGCTATTTGAACCAAGCGAGACTACAGTCGTACGTCCAGTGTCACAGACATACTGACTACCCTAAACAGGAGACACCTTGACCAACGACGTATCGACCAACGACTGACTATGCTACACAACATCTTACATGACCGGGTTGCTATCCCACGTCCAAACTGTCTCATCCCCAGCACCCGGTCCTCACGCACATCACACTCTCAGACATTCCAACAAATACACGCAAAAACAGACTATTATAAATTCTCCTTCCTCCCTAGAACAATAATACACTGGAACTCTCTACCCCCTGACATCATTGACCTTCCCACACCCGAGTTCAGCACGGCTGTTAGTCGTATTGAACATGCCTCTCCCTAAATAATACCTGCCCTGTTTTTAACCTATTTTTAACCTTTCTTCTTTCTCACATCTTTCATACTTTTAATTTCTTATCCTTAACTAACATCCTATTTCAGTTTGACGCGTGTCAAGCCTAAGTCCCCAGCAGGGGTTTGGCTATCAGGAAGATAGATAGATAGATTATTTCTTAACTATGCATCAGCCGTTCTAAAGGATAAACTGGGCTAAGTGACAAAATTATGAAAATCGTGATAATAATTATTTCGTTAGCGTCTCTTGAGAACTGTTTCTGAAAATCACATCCATTTACAAAGTTAGAGACCTTTAAACAGAGGGGGGGGGGGTCACGTGATGATTGCATTTCGCCCGTAATGGCCGCGCCCGTATGAAAATTAAGCAAGTTGCTTTTTTCTGTCTGTTTTATTCAATATTTAGATATATTATAGTGACCATGTTCTGGCCAACAACGCCCGGTTTCCATTGGTATCTCGCTTTTGTCTGTAGATGTCGTAGTTTTTGTGATTACCCTGTGCACATTTTCGAATCGACGACTTTCTGTTATGAAAGCCGCGATTGCATTGAGTCTTAAAGCAAACAAAGTCATGTTTTATGTCAAATATCGGATTTAGCAAGGTCATTGACGGTCGTGCATGTTCATAGTGCCCAACATCTAATCGTTTCCATGTCCTATCGGGTCAGCATTTAGAAGTATTTCTACGATTTTATTTGAGTTAATGAGTAATGGTAGCATTGGGCAATACATTTTACCTTCCCCTCTCCACAGAGTATATATTATTCCCCACAGATTTCTTATTCCCCCCCCCCCCTTGGAGTCTTGCTCAATTTTTTTCCACATAAATAAAGTAAATTGTGTTGATAAATGAATACAGAATGGTAATTTTAGAAAATTTACATTTTTTTAAAAAACTATCCGGGTTATAACCTTAAAATTGGTCACAGAAAAAAATTACATATTTTGTCTATACATGTGCAAAATGTCGTTGCGATAGCAGATTGTAGTGATTTGATAAATAGACACTGAAACTGTATACTTTCTTTTTGGACACCCTGTACTCATACGTACTTGCATAAATACAGATATAAATACAAAAAGAACATGAGGACAAACAAAATTTAAATAGAGGTTGATTATTACCCACGGTAATTAAATTCTTATCAGCGTGTATGTTTTGTACTAATAGCTATGTACATTTGTATTTGACTTTAAAAAGAACTTTTTTTGGGTAAACTAAATGAGATTTTTCAATTTATCATTCTGATAGAAATGCTTCCTTTAAAAAAGTTAATGTAGCTATTTCATATAAATATCTTTTTAAGACATTATAACAAGTTATCAATAAACTTGTCCAAAGTAGGACATGGTATATTTTTTAGATATTATTTTCGAATGTTATTGTATAGAGGACAACACATTACAAAATGGAATTCAGATTCAAGCGGACACATTTTACAGATACATTCTCTTGGTATATTGTTAGCTCTACCCATTTCTATATTAAGGGAATGTGAAGATAGTCTAAAAGATGTCATATGTTTTCGTAAATTAGCATTCTCAAATAATCGAATGTAATCCGAACACTCAAAAAGGTTCTTATTTTTGTGTGAAAGTTTCTAGTCTTGATATATCATGTACAGTTCATTGCCATTCCAGAATAAATTGGTCACGAAGTCGGGAGGAAATTCGTATTTAAGCCAAAGTTTTCAAAAAAATGTGTACATCATAATTCATCAAAGACTATTTTCATTTTATATGCCCAACAGTTCTCAGGGTCTATTATTGGTTTGGGCGTTGTTCATCAAATACCGGTACCTGTTGAATTAAACTGATTCATTGTCTGTCACACTTTTAACCAGAATTTTAATGACCTCTTTAGATAAAACGAATAAAGGATACCTACCCGGCTCCCCAAGTATAGTATAATTTGGTGTATTTGCACGCACACCTTATATTTGTTTGTAACTTATGAGCCGTGTAATAATATTGATACAACGATCGTGTCAAATATATGCAATTTAGTTTTGTGTTTTAACGTATTCTATCAAATATAAAGTGATAGCAAATTATGGTACGTTTTTAACGCTTGATCGCTAATAAAATTATATTTAATTAAAGGGATATCACTGCAGTTGTGTTGATACGTTGGGTCGTATTACCTCTCGTTGCTAATGGTCTCGCGAGATACGGCATTGTGCAAGCAACTCTAGGTACTACGACCCATAATGTATCAACACACTGCAGTGATATTCCGTATTTATCAACTCGTTAATATTTTGCAGATCTTCGGAACAACTCGAACCAACCATTGATGCTACATGTACACAGCATGGACGAACATTTCAAGGTCACCGAACATGCAATATAAGGCTTCCTGTTGACAAGGAGCGATGTCACGTGACTAGCTGTTGTTTTCTGAAGAACAACACCACACTAATTGTGGATAATTATAACCAAACATTAAAGATTCTTTCAGAAGATAAAAGTGTTATGAATTCGGTGACGTTACCGGAAAAGCCTAATGTTGCTTGCGAGGTGGATGATCACACGGTTGCTATAACAATGGCTGACGATTCTGTGTTATTCGTTTACGTAAACAGACACGAGATGAAGATCACTTCTGCCTACGCCATGGAGCATGAGTGTCATTGCATTGCTCACCACAATGGGAGTCTGTACATCGGAGATTCCCAGAAGATATACAAATATTCCATGGAATGTGAACCTCTTGGTTTGTTCTATTCCAACATGTCAACCCCTAAATCGGTGAAATATTTTATATTCAGCGAGAATGGGGAGATAATGTACGTCACCAATGAGGTCAGAGGTGAGCTTCACGTCCTTGACAACCACGGGATAACGTTAACTACAGTAAGCCACCCTGAGCTACAAGCGCCTCGAGGAGTATGCTCCGATGACATCGGCAACATTTATATCTGCGGTTATCAATCCAGCACAATCATCAGGACAGATACGGCTGGACAAAACCCTGTTTGTGTTCTTAGAAAAGCTGATGGCGTACTATCGCCGATATCGATTTGTTACGATAGTGTCAGAGAGGAATTGCTGATTGGGCAATGGAAGAGTGACTTTATGGTAGCTTTTGAAACTGCGTAGAAAACTAATACTTACTCTGTACATATTGTTATAATATAATGATTCTGTATACAGCGACTTGTATAATGTCTTCCGACGACTTTGGGCACTCAGACGAATGCATGTTTTCGGAGACCAGATACTGCCGTTCCATGACGATAAGCAGCAAACTCAGGACGTTTTGCACTTTTTCTATTATGACCATTCCCCCCGAAGCACATACCATGATTTTACTGGAAGTGTTGCCGTTGTATGACTATTAGCAGCACAACCAATACGTTTTACACTTCATTAATTGTGTATATTTCTAGAATGGTCATTTACCAAACAAAGGGGGAACTTCTTTAATTAATATTGCTTTGTAGTGCCAATTAAAGACTCGCTGTCTAGAGTGATCACGTTATTTTATAAACAGATGTGTAAATTCCAAGCTGGTCCGAACTCGTATGGAATGAGGGACATTGAAATTATGGGCATGTATTATAAAATCATTTTTATTAAAATGACATGAAACTAACATGCACTAATGCAGGAAGGTAAATAATTGTGACACTATTGCAACAACTGATGTTCTAAATGGCATAACTGGGCGGCCTAGCAACGATACAAACTTATGTTTTAAATATGTATGAAGGCTAGTGTTATGCAGTACGTGTATGGGTATATGTAATGTATTGATTATCGAAGTATTTAAAATGTGTTCGGCCAAGTAATAAATCAAAGCGTGGCAACATTAATGTGGTATATTTGGCGGTACTTTTCGTGTTTTCGTGCTTGTGCCACGACAGTTGTGTGGCTACTGAGCATGGAGATAACCAGCTGAAAACAGTTAAAACGAAACATTTCATTCATTCCGTAATATTTTATATGGCTATTTCCTTTTCTCTTACGTAACTGAATGTGTAGTAAACTAGGCAAGCGCACCATTACCTTAGCAATCGTAGAATAACATTATTATGCTAACCTTTTGCAATTAATAATTTGGACATTACAAATTTAACTTTATATTTATGAAATAAATAAATTTAACCTCAAGTTTTCGTTTCATTTAAATACCTTGAAGTTACATCATAAACAGCTGTGACAGTTAGTGCATGGAGCCAATAGAACAATAAAGGGCCCCGCACAGTGTTGGCCTTTTTACCATGTAAAGCCGTAACAGCTGTTCTCAGCAGCATATACAAGCGTAGTACCGATTATGCTAGGAATGCCTGTGTTCTGCATGGTTAGGCATCATACTGAGTCAGGAAAAGCAGTACCAGGCAGTCTAAGGTACCACCTAGGCCAAGGAATGTCTGTCAGGCCAGGGTTCCCGCGAATATGCTGACATAAAATCCATGACTTTTCCCTCACCACAAAGCAGTTTCCCTATTTTTTTAGAGCGATTGGGCACCAAAGCATCTTTTTGTTTGAGTAAAAATATGACAATAAAACAGAACAATTTCTAGATAACAGTTCTAGTGCTGATGATTGACAGAAAATTTTCCTGAGCGAGGATTTTATCAGGGTTTTTGTTTTTTTACTTCTAGGAACAGAGATAAAAGATAACATGCCAAAGTTCCCTGACCTTGAAAAATATTTTCCCCATAATTTTCCCTTATCTTGGCAGTCCTGCAGGCATACTACAAGGATAGCAGCAGTGGCAAGCCCCTAATTGGACCAGTAATGCCTGAAAGTGGTGAGAACATCATATATTTACTATATACCTAGCCATGTATTGTCACAAATACAGGCCAAATCGCGCAGTGGAATACAACGCGGCAGATTGCATTTTCCGTATCATACATGTCTGGTTTTCCGAATCCGTATCATGCATGTTTTGACGTGTTATATGCCGAACGTGTGCCAACGTAAATGACGTCACGACGTAAACAATTGCCTTTTAAGAATGGTCGTCGCGCTATATGACGACGTTCATGACGTCAATGTATACACATCAAACGCATTTTCGCGCGTAAAAGTGTTTTTTTCACTTTTGAAGGTATATAATAAAAGGAATATCACTGCAGTGGTGTTGATCCGTTAAGCCGTATTACCTCTCGTTGTTTGCGCCATACCGCATCTCACTCGACCTAGCGGTCTCGTGAGATACGGCATTACACAAGCAACTCGAGGTAATACGGCCAAACGGATCAACACACTGCAGTGATGTTCGGATAGGTATATGTTTACACTGTGTGTATATGTTTACACTGTGTGTATGGATTGGCTTTATTATGTGATAATCAGTGCTCAATAGGGCATTGAATGGCAGGCCTCATTGGTAGAGTTAGTATCCAACAAGGCCTAGAATGCTTGTACTTGGTGGTGGTGAGTACTCCATAGGGCATTCGGTTCTGGGCGGTATGATCTATAATAGTCGACTTGGATTTGACAAGTACTTTACATGCATTTTGAGATGTGCGTGAAATTTGGTCATGAATGAGGCACAGATGAAGGCACAGACAGACAGATGAAGGCACACACAGACAGATGAAGGCTCATATAGACAGACGAAGGAATGCACAGACAGATGAAGGAAAGCACAGGCAGACAGATGAAGGCTCATACAGACATATGAAGGAATGCACAGACCGATGAAGGCACAGGCAGACAGATAAAGGCACACACAGACAGATAAAGGCATGCACAGACAGATGAAGACACAGGCAGACAGATGAAGTGGTGGTGGATATAATGCTCCTTCCTGGGTCACACATAACCTGGACGACAGACAATATCCGTGTATCCGATGTCACGGAATTGTGTACACACAGGCTCATAGTTTGCATTGAATCCTGAACAAAGGGTACTGGAAGAGCATCTGTCGATGATCCAATGATTTCTGTCAGTTGTTGGACAGACATGGTCCTGCTATCCAGTGGTCAAAGACAAATCTAAGTGGCAAGCCAAACCTTGATAATATTCGACAATGCCCTGATTGCGTCCACCCTGCCGTCAGCCTGATTAGGCAAAATGTATGCCGGCTGATCATTAGACGACAATGGCAATGAAATTGTGTCCCAGGTGATAATATAGTATTTTGGCAAAGAAATAATTAATCTTTGATTCTGGGGAGCATAAAAATGAGAGTAAACGACAAAACTCATTTTATGAACAACATTTTAATTGATTAATTGTAAACATTCAATACAACTATATGAAACATTATCTGACTGCATAAACATATTAAATAGATAAAGATATAAACAGTAATGTTATATAATACATAGCATAGTTAAGTTAGCAATAAATGAATACAGCAGCCTTTGATGATGTCAAAAGTATGGCACAATGTGACAAGGTGTTAGCATAGTAATATATAATTTGTATCCAATGTTAAATGCTTACATACAATAATGTATATGTCACTGACTTACATTTTCTAAGGTTTGCCAAACCATGTAAGAGTACTGAAGAACATTAGAAAATGAATTATTCAGTCCTTTTTTACAATTTATACTGTTATGCAATGTCCAGTCAAACAATAATAACTCATCATGTAAACACATAGTTGTAGGAGACCGTTATGATATTGTTTTTCACGAGTGCTAGCTAATTTTAACACATTGTGTATATGGTGATTAAACCATGCTCAATATAGGACTTAGAAGTTAGAAACATAAGATGACCCCCGCTCTGTTTGACAAACAAAGAGTTTGACCCAGGTAACACACAATGATTTTGAAAGTAACCTCATATGAATTACAGAAACTAATGTTTTGGCTTGACCAGAAAAAACTTTAGAACTACAAGCACTGAAATCTTCCAACAAGATACACACAGAACACATGGTATCATAGTGAACAACCAAAATGTTAAATGTCATTTTTTTATTTTAAGGTTTACAGGGTTTTTTTCTTCAAAAATTTTGCTCTCGTGGGGACAGAATAAAAATATAATAAAGAGGGTCCAAAGGGTTCTAGGTCGATTATGCAATGGCAGGCGAGGGACATGGAACCCTTTCAGTCCTTTTTTTATTTATTCCAACAGCAAAATATACTCAAAATTCATATAAACCAGAAAATTAAATAAATGGCCTTATAGTAGTACAAGTATTAACCGTACATATAAATGCAATTACATTTGACTGAATATAATATTCTCTATTTACAGTTAAATAATTCATTAATATATGAATAACTTGTCATATACATGTTTGTATAAAAGTATAAAGATAACTTTTGCAAATATTGATTTTTGGCAAGTCAACAAAGAGAAACATTAAGTAATAACTAACAAACACTGTACAATTATTGGATAAAGGGAAACAATGTAATTGCTGATTTAGAATTTTCATAATTTCCAAGCAATATTTTATCACAAAAACATGATTGAAACCGGTGTAATTTAGTAATAATAAAAAAAAACCTTTTTAACTTCCAAGCACAAAGCACAGACAGGCCTATTACTCAGTAGGCTATGTAAGTTTGTATGAATGTGTTTGGATTATTTTAGACATTCCCATGATTACCTAGAAAAAGGAGCCAGACTATCAAGAACGTTACAAGTGCCTTAATTTTAATATGTTATGGAAGACTGGAGCTAAAACAAACAAAATAACAGTCAACAACAACGACAGGGAAATGATGACATTTGATGCCCAGACGCAGACGGACAGACAGACAGACGGAACACAGGTAAAATATAGAATGAGCAAAATAAAAACAACAGTAGCCAAAGCAACTAAACAAACAAAACAGAAAGAACCCTAAGTGAATGGCAAAACACATTGATTGTAAATCTGCCAAAATATATCAGAACGTTTATTTATGTAAAATTATCCAAGGGAGACAACTCAACTATAACAGAATAACTATAAACAGTATGTGGTGTATCTCAAAGTTTTATACTAGGTTGGCTCCTTCTAACGTTAATCCAGAGAATGACTGGGTTCCTAAACAAGTTACAACCCAATCTATAGAAGGTTTATGTCCCGTAAAGACATGGTAGTATACCTGATACACTGCTATTCAGTTCCGTCAGAATTATGTACTTGAATATGGCTATGATTAAATCGAAAACCAAAATAATGCTTGGACGAAACTTAGATGTTGAGGATCACAAGTTCCATACAAGCTTTACATCGGCTTTCAGTTCAGTCATAGCCATCAGACAACTGTACAGAACTGAGAAACGTAGTAACGGGATTACTACCCTGATAAAAATTTTCGGAACTGAGAAGCGGTGAATCAGTATTACTACTGTGATTAAAGTATTGACAAAAGAACAAATAATCAACATAGGAAGACATTAAAATAGACAAAATGATATGAATTGCACAATGATTTTATACCAGTATTACTTCTCAGAGGCTTTCTTCACTACCATTCTATGACTGAAACTCTTGACTTACACCTAAAATTTGCAAAAATTAAATTTACCGTACATGTACTAGCTTTTTTTCTACTAAATCTAAACCAATGAAATTTTGTCCATATAACCGTTGTTACCAAATGTACACTTTTGCTAATTTATATCAAAATCTGTACATATATAACAACATGAGAGGGGAACAAACATTTAACATTTTGAAGTCTAAATTTGTAAATCAAGACTGGGAAAAATATGTATTCTCGTCCCAGGTCAGAAGTTCCAGTCATAAGATTTTTGAGAATAAAGTTTCATATCTCACTCAGGACAAATGGTAGACAAAATACTAAATCTTTCAGCATCAAACAAAACTTCAACAAAACTTGAAGTTCATAATGTTGGTCATACATGAGCGAGATATGAACAGCTCAGAAGAACAACATTATTTTACCAGATTAGCCCTTTCCAGACAAATATCAAGAATGACCTCCCTATTCACTGTTGTTATTTTAATAAGAGACCATTTATTGCTTGAAAATAACTGGTGATTGCCATCACTAATGCATCTGCAAGAAAACCTGGTAAATGTGTTGAAATGAATCAGAATGGGTATATGGTAGACAGGTACAAATATGTATCCATGGAGTAAAGGGTTAATACAAATTCAACTTACAAAGCACAGATACAAATGGTTTACATTGCAATTACCCTGTTTTAACAACCAGTAAGTTATGGTAAGTATGGATTCAAATAGTCTGTACATGTACAGTATGTTATGTCATCAAGAAAGCCACTAACATAATGTCACATACTTTAAGAAAGCTACTGATATACTTTAAACTAAACCAAAACAAAGCGGTGTCTATATGCTCCCCCAAAAATATTTGGGAAAGCATAAAAAAATTATTTTGAAGACAACTAAAGGTAGATCAGTATTTCAAGAATTTTCACACAATTCCAAACTGGTTGGATAGTCTAGAACCTGTTTATGAAATCAAGCACCTGATTGGTTGATTAAGAGTGCAGGACTAAAACTGACCAATCACAAAGCTGCATTCCAGTTTTACAGAAATTTTGATCCCAGAACTGTGAAATGACAAAATAGACGCAGTACAGTTATTTTTATCAGTGAATTTACAAATCAGTAAATTTGTTTGTATGCCTTTGAAATATTTTCACTTCTTTTTATCTGGCCTGAAAAGTTCTGTGTAAGAAAAAAGTGCTATGTATTAATTTGAATTTTATGGTTTTCATACAAATAAATGAACAGCATAATTGAACTAATGAACCTTGTATAATAATGAAACATGATGATTTATACATGATTACAATCCCTTAGTGGGATCTTATTTTACAATTTGACTTTTGTTTATGAACACAATTGTGAACAACCAGACTGCAATGTGTGAGCAAATTTGAAATTTGATGAATTTGATACCATGAAAGTGTGATCAACCAGCCAGCATGACACACGTGAATATAGTACATGATATATAATGGTATATGATGATGAAACAAGTCGTATATACATGTATAACTTATCTAGCGCCAAAAAATGCAATACCAAAACAAACACAAAACCCCGATCTTTTATATTAACAATAATGAAAATACACAGGGTATAATAAGCGCCAGGTAAATAATCTGGTACATTGTTTCGGAGTATGTATAGCAAGCTATACAGTAGATGTTGTGCAGTGTGTATGACAATGTCCTACACTGTAGCCATTTTTAATCCATAACAAATTATAAGTAATTTTGTGTTTGTTTTTGTGGTATTGCAATTTATCACACTGATCTTATATGTACATAGTATGTTATATCACTAACTGTATGGTATACATGTAATCAGTCCAGTGTATGTTCAGCTGGGAGTAAAGGGAAACACAACATTTCTGGGGCCTGTTTCATAGACATATCTTAGATAATATCAGACTTTTCCATATACAATTGAGAGCATATTAACTGAACCCATACATTTTCGTAAAGTTATAATAGTTATTTACAATAATTCTATTTCACATAACTTTTTTTAAATGTACTAGCTTTCTTGGTTTGCTTAAAATATCATATGAAAATATTGAATCTTAGCTAAAATATGTCTATTAAACCGGTCCCTGGTCCATTTTTCCCATGCAATGTATTGATCCAGATAATCCTAAACTGGTCCACATGATAGAAAACTGAAGTTCAGGTATTTGGAACCAGGCTGGAAAAATCCAAGGCCAGTATGGATATATAGCTTTATGAAGTCGATAACAAGCATAATAATGCCTGTGTAGCCAATGTGTCGCATTTAAAATATTCACTGTTTTACATACAAAGAGTCAAACAAAATTAATGTTGCGGTCCGTGTATGTTTATATGTATATCATTAAAATATGATAGAAACATCGGTCAGGAACAAGCACTTGCATAAAGCAAAAACTGTGTGCTATGTGCTGCCAATGCATTATGTAAAAATAACTTATTTGCTTGAAACAATGGAACACTATGATTGGAGTAGAGATGTAAATGTTACATATTGTACAATAACCACAACACTAACTTTGCATGGCCTTTCATAAAAGTTCAATTCAAGCTATACAAGTACTAATAATGTCTTCTAAAATTGCACTTTCCAATGAATGAGTCGAGCACATAAACTCCGATGTCGAGTTGAGCACATACACTCTGAGAATACATCACCCAAGCACGATGTTGTCACATGACCCTGAAGTAGGGTCGAGACTTGGCGATCATTCAGTCACACGACCTTCGTATAGAATCCAACCAATTAGTATGCCATACATGTTCCACACTAAATCCATTCAAATACTAATTAACACATATAGATAATATTTATAGCACTTGACCAGTTGTATTATTTTTGGTCACAAATTTCAAAAGGTCACACGACTAGACATCCACACATTCCGGACTGGGTGGGGTACGCCTACCCGGTCTCTGACCATCAAGTTTCAGCAAATAGTCCGCTGCATTTTGAATATTCCAATCACAGGCAAGCAATGCCTCCTTGCACCGGCTTACGTCACCAAGTTCTATACTTAACAATTGTTTAAGCTTGATATATTTGATAGCCTTATTACGGTCCCATTTTGTATCCTGTAATGCTTGAAGACAGTCTTCTCTTGTAACCTGTAATCATATACAAAATTTGTAAATAAAATTGATCAATTTTATACTTGTTTGACAAAGTTTTGTGAAAAATAAATCCCATACAATTTTTACTTTTATTCATAATCTTCTTATGAATTCGAAATGAATGATTTTTTTAACAAAATCCAATTGTTTTGATGACTAATATAATTTATATCTCATTTAAAAAAAGTTCCACAAAAATGGAATTACCCTCATTCTGTGCCAGATTACTATTACATACCCAAACCACTTAAATAGAAAGTTTGTATTGCCCTTTGAATATAGGCAAACATATCATGCAATATCTATTCCCAATCAGTGGCAGAATGCAGTTCAATTAAACAGATATGTACGCTGTATACCACACCACATGTCCATGGAAGTGCTGTTTTGTTTGCACAAAAAATGCACATAAGAAGACTTCCAAGGGATGATGCATTGTATACAGCAAATTACACTGAACATGTTTACACTGAACGTGTTTACAAACCAACAAATACAATCTTTGAATTATCAATTAAAATCCAATTAAACCAACTTGGTTGTGTAATGTCAAATGTTCATGCAGCACCAACACCTTGGCATGCACTCCACCTCTCAATACTTTAAACAGTTTTCAGCTTGTTCAATTGTAAGCTTTTCTTATGTGCTCCTCCTTTGGGAAACAGACAATCAGAGCCTAAAGACCAGTCACCAAATCACTCACGTTTGATATGTCATTTCTAAGCACAGTCTAAATATTGGCCAAAATCCACATCACAAGGCAGTATTCAGTGACTGGTGTCAAAGCTCAATCAAAAAACCTCAGGTCCAGTTATTACACTGTTGGGCTAAACGAAACCTTTAACCTTCATGCATTTTAGTGCTTCACAATTTGTATTCCAAAATCTTGTATGCCCGAGTGCTCGAATTCATGTGCATCCAATAGTCCCAATCAGTGCAGTGGTGTGATTTTTTTATCAAAACTTGTCTCACCATACAGCAGCGTGAATTGTGGGTAAAATGTTCACATCAGCTTATACAAATACGAGTTGACAACATTGAAGAGCTGCATAAAATGGAGGCACATGCCAATGGTGACAATCAGTATAACAAAACCGAGACTGAAAGGGATATACCGGACATGTAAGATATATGTACATAAAATGTTCATTAGGAATGTTAATCAATGTGTTCAAACTCTCTTTCAGTTAATGCATGGCTATAAGACGGCCAATGTATCTGGACATGATGATACAGCAAGCCTAACTATAGAAAAACAAATAATTTCAATTCAACCAATCTTCAGTGAGAATGGATTTAAGAAACCAAAGCAAAAGTTGTAAAGACTTTGCATTAAATATTCATCTAGCATACACATTCTAAATGCGTTAAATGATGCATGAATCAAATTGGTTCACAATGTTTTCTTGTAAATTTATATTACTGGTAAATGTATCCAAATATTAACCTGAAATGAGGGTCAGCTACTAATGTGGGGAATGCTACATTCTCTGAACCATTACATGTCTAGAAAGAGAATCTGCACAAGGATTATTATTCCCAGTACAATAAAACAGTGTGCAAGTAGGTACATGTGTACTTACATCACTACCAAACAATTTTTGCATCAATATCACCTCCTCGCCATTCTTCTCCCTGGAACATGTATAAGTAAAACATGAAGCAATTTTCAAGGAAATATGGTCAACATTTTGACTAGAACAAATTTTATATATGCCCCTGCAAGTTCTGGGGGGCACAAAAAACATGATCTATATAATTATAATCAATAGAGCCTACCTGTTGTTTGATTTGACATACTTATTGTCATCAACTTTAAACAATAATTCTGTAGTCTACTGGGGTCCTACTGAGGCATTATTACTCAATCCAGAAAACAAGTGGCAAGTCTGTTTTGGGTGTCATAGGCTCACACCCCTTGTCCAAAACTCAGTTCAAACGTTGCTCTATAGTCAACATTCAGCTTATGAAATTTCAAATAACCATAAATATGTCAAAACTTTGAAATTTGTACTCAAATAACTTTTATTTTATTCAGGAATGTGCATTCTTACTAGTGCAGCAATAAATCCGGATTTTTGGATAATTCCGGAATAGAAGGATCAAGGTCTAAAGATCTGATGTTACCATAGTGACAGGTATGCTCTACTGATCAAAACAAAAAGGTATGTGATATGCATTCAGAAAAAACATTGTTTATTGTTGTTTGGGGACTGGAAAACTAGTGGTAAGTATGTACTGATCTTAGTTTTATTTTTCAGATCCAGTACATAATTGTCCAGCTTTCACGGCAACCATTATCTCATAATGAACAACAAATATGTAAATATTAAGGGCTTACAGCATTACTGTTGCAACTTACTTCTTAAAATTGTTTAGTTGCAACAGTTCTGCGCTCAGCCCATCTCTATACCTACCACCAAACCTATCTAATTGTTATTATTTTAATTCTAAACTTTAACATCGTTCATCAACGTTTAACATTAGAGAGTGGTGTTCATTGAAATTCGGCTATCCAAAAGCATCGGCCATCTTGAATTTTTAGCATTTGGTGAGTGAGAGGATTTAGAGAAAAACTGAGAGTTGACAAATGACTAAAGTTGATGTGGATCTAACAATTAAAGTTGATGTGGATCTAACAATTAAAGTTGATGTGGATCTAACAATCAGCCAGAGGTTTGTTGGATCAAACAGTAAGTAACTATGGATATTAATGTAACCATACAAACAAGTAACAGCCAGGAAGTAAAACAATGGCTTAACTAACCAGAAATATTGAATAATCTATTGTTTTAGCCAAGTCTGAGAAAAACAGGGGTTGTAGAAACAAGCAAAAGTAAAGAAGTAAAACAATGGCTTAACTAAGCAGAAATTTTGAAAATCTATTGTTTTAGCCAAGTCTGAGAAATACAGGGGTCAATATATTGAAATTATGGGGATCAAACTTGCGAACTTCACATTATGAGAAGAGGTTTTACTGCAAGTTACAGTACTTATAACATTGGAGGGTGACTGTGGCATGTGGTCCCCTGGTCTGACAATATTTGCTCAGGATTTATCGGTATATTCTCTTCAGACTTGAAATCTTAGAGGACTTCCGCTTGAGCTAGTATTAACTGATCACAAATGTAACTAGCTCTAATAGGTTAAACCATGGAATTTCCAGCTGTCTGTTAGAATACTACCTAACCCATTGTAAAACACACACTAAGTCTGCTGAAATCATGTAGTTGGCCTACTTCAGATGAGCACAAACACAGGTTTGGCAGTAAATGTTGGCCAGGCCCCGTAATAAGCAACCATTCTCAGTTTCAAAGCCTTAAACCTGAATTTCAATGTTCACC
This sequence comes from Spisula solida, assembly GCA_947247005.1. Classification (NCBI taxonomy): domain Eukaryota; kingdom Metazoa; phylum Mollusca; class Bivalvia; order Venerida; family Mactridae; genus Spisula; species Spisula solida. The sequence continues at coordinate 37,133,195 of OX365957.1, read as the reverse complement.
ATTCTCTAAAGTTATCATAACATAACATCATTCTGTGTTATTTTTCATGTTAAAAGTGGTGCATTTTCACAGAATCAACTCTACAGTGGTGACAATCTGTTATAGTGGATGACAGAGATATCAGAATGTGTGAGGCTGTTGTCATAGCAACGAGGAGAAGATTTGAGAAAATGAGATTCCAGCATGCACATACTTAAATAATGAGAAATAGGACTGTGTAGGTTTGTAGAAGAATGGTAATTAGATGCTATATGGACAGTTTGTTTTTAAACTAAAATGTAACAAAATTCAGGAATGGAAGCACGCGATTAAGAATGACTAGTTTATGGTAAGCAAACATAAAAATCAAACGTTAAATGGATAATGGCTATGTGCAAAAATATGATGTACAGATACATTCATAAAACGCATTCTACAGGCTGCAAGAAAATCTGGGAAATATTTTGTTTTTAAAAGCATTCCATAAAGCAAGATGTATACATGGGTTGCTAGGGGCAACAGTTCAGACTGTTACAGACATCTGGTTCTGAGAACAGAAGCTAGGGAATGAAAATTTGATAACCAGTCTATGTTTCTGAATTCTAAATGTTAAGACTACTCCTAGGCTAACAACTTTAAAATGGAAATTAAAAATGACATAAGCACCACAAAATGATATTTTAGATATTCTTGCTGAAAGCCATTATTAATGGTAATATTTTATGCTAGTCTAAAACGAAAGATTATAATATATTATTAAACCAGGCTGGACTAGGTTAAAGCAATTTGACACTACAATTAATCCAAATTCTACAAATCTTCATGAAAAGTTACAGCAATTTGCCATTATAATTAATCCAAAGACTACAAATCTACATGAAAAGTAGCAATTTGCCAGTACAATTAATCCAAACACTACAAATCTTCATGAAAAAAATATTTGAATATGTAAGTAATGTTTTATACCAGTCTATTATATAGAGGATCTTACATTCATGCTCATTACATATGAGTGTTAATAAACAAGTTGACAAAATAATATTGAACGAGGCTATGGCGAGTGTTATATAGCTTTTGTTGACTAGTTTAATAAAACTCGTATGTAATGAGCACGAATGTAGGATTCTATTTATCACATAACCTTAGAGAACGCTCATTATCATCCAAAATGATGAAGTACGCTGCATAGGAGTCAGACAAAATTTAGCAGTACAATGAGCGCGATGTCATGGCAACGTTGGTATAATCCTGACGTCATGAGCCGATCAAGGCATGGATTGGCTTACGTCGCTTAAGTCTAATTTAAATATTTATTGCACACTCTGGGAGTGCCGAACGATATTTGCCGTACGGCTTTACGGCACTGCTGGTCTGCAGGTTATGTGATGAACATCATTTATAATACACTAGACCAGTCTACAATACATGTACAGTACATTAAGCAGCAGTAAACACATAAATCAGGAGGCAAAAAAAGAAGCACACCAATTTAACTCTTTACTCCATATATGTTTAACATATTTTTGTCAAGAGACAAGATTGAACATGTACACATCTCATTTGCAGCTTTTTTAGTCAAATATCAAGAATGATCTCCCTTGATAAGGTATCTTGTTTAGGTCAATTTCTGTCATTGGATTGTCTCCCCTTAATACTGATCATTGAACATAATCGGTAATAGACATGTGATTAAAAGGGGCATGAATTCATATATCTTTGGAGTAAAGAGTTAATCAGTTGTTATTTCAGTAAGAAACCTGGTATGTAAATTTTACAAGCGAAACAAAAGTTTGTAAACTGCAGAGTCATTGGCAAAATATATGAAAGACAGTGCACCATGACTAACACTATGTTACTGCTGCTTAAAGTACATCTAACTCTTCAGATGTCTTTACAATTTGAAACAGAAATCATTGGATACTTTGTAAGGGCTTTATTTTTGACTATTTTTGCTTTTTCATTTAATTTTTGAGCTGCTTTCTCAGTCCTACAAACTAGACTGATGACAAACATTTCCAGGAACTGACAAACAGTAATGATTTGCTTTTCCACAAGGAACTGACAATTTCTTCACATGTGCTTGCCAATGTAATAAACCTGGAAACCTTACCTGGTCTGTCTAAGTGACAGTCCAGTTCTCTACCTACATCTCTAGTTAGGCAGGCATCTAACTTAAGATAGGGGGAATACAGTTAAATACTTCAGAAATGGTCATGATATAGGAAATGGTAGTACTTTAATTTATATGGGTGTTTTAATTAGGAGTAGCCATCATGCTCCAGTTATCCATTTGGTATGATAAATTGATTATAATAAGGTGTCAGTCACATGCGTCATAATTATCCACGAGTAATTAAAAAAAACTTAAGTTTCCATACAAATATAGAGTTATCACCCCTTAGTGAATAGATTTACCTCCCCTAGCTGCATGATGGAAAATTAAGGTAAAGAAATATTAATTTAAACCCAAATTTAACTACCCATAGTTGATTCCGGTTTTTGATCTTGTATAGACAAATTTTCAAATTATTGTTCGGTCATATAGAGCAGTCATTTGACCGAACCAGTTTTCCTGGGACTAATTATCATCCAGTACTAACTTGGCTTTTCTACCAACACCTTCTCCACCTGTGGAGGACTCTAGCTGTTGCCAATACCACAGTAGAACTTAAATACCTGAACCAATATGCAAACCCAGATCACTTTAAGTGCTCTAACCACTGTGCCAACCCATTGCTACCAGACTGACGGAGTCTTGCCGTAGTTTTAAAGTTGACCCCTTAATGTTGTATAATAGCAGTTATCCCCCCCCTGAGTGATGAAAATTCATTTCTGTACAATAAGTTTAATATTTCACCACCGGCAAATTCAAAATTACCCGACTTTATAAAGCAATTGACAAGATTTCAAACCAGGAATACTTTTAATTTCTAAATGACCTTAATTGTTAGTAAAATGTTTGATCGTCTAAAGCTTACTGGTAAGTACATATAAATGAAATAAAAATGAACTAGAAAGTTTTTCATATACCATACATTCACTAGATACCGACAGCGAGTATTAAAAGATTTCTATATCATTAACCTACAAACTGGATTTTATTATTCCTGTATACAGACTCAATTCAATACATTCAATATAAATTAAACAAAACAGAATATTTTTATTAGAAAAGAAATAAAAGAGATTATAGCCAAACTTTTTCTCCGAGACTAAAGCAAGAGTCTTTGATATATATTATAGTTACGGTATACAAGGTCATATCGATTAATAATTTAAGTTTATATCATAAGAGATCATAAGCCTATTTTACTCATTCTCAAAATTACGAACTTTTATCGTGTCCTCACAATTCGGTTTCCTCGGGACTCAAGGGAGGTGACTCTGTAAAGCAAGACAATTAGTGAAAACATAAAAATTACCCACCTGTTATTTTTTCAATTAGTAAATGTTTCAATATTTCACATTTTATGAAAGTTATATGGAATGCAATGAATCTCAGGTGTTAGATTGATTGAAACAGTTTTTGTTAACTTCATATTGTAGATGTAGGGTCCCCACATTTACATGTAAATCTCTAAAAAAACAAAAAAATCAGAATAAAATAAGCTTTCGACAACAGTTGTCTCTTTCATTTCAAAAAATAAATAATTTCTTTTTTTTTCATGTTTTTGTGTAACATTTTTTGTGTGTATATTTTAGGGGTAGAAGAACCTAAATATAAACATTTATTAAGAAGAAAAAGTTCTAAAGGAAAATTGCAAACTCAGCATTTTTTAAACCTGTCAGTACAACTTTCAATAAATATGAAAATATTGAAACATTAACTTGAATACACAGCAAAGTGCAAAGCTGTCTCGTCAAAGTGTCACCATATCTGGCCTTCTACGTTATATTGTATCATCTCACAAAACGAGGGTTGCGCGCAAAACTGTCGTAACTGCTTATTATTAAAGAAGGATGTACTACAGTCTTGCAGACAACCCTTGAAATTTAAACAGAAATACCTGGCATTCTACATAACTATGTATTATCTCACTAATTCAACTACCTTTATTCACTTGTAGCTAAATATTTCTATCAGTCTTAAAATTTTGGAATATATTTTTTTTTTTTAGAAACTAGCTTAACTTTTTTCACTAGGCCAAATATTTGAGCAGCAATTTTTCATGTCCTTGGCAGTAGTTAACAGATCAATGTTTAAACCTAAATGAACATGTTTAGGGTATTCATAGGACTTGAGAATAAGTGAGCCTTAGAAACCTGTGGATGTATCCCAGAGTGCAACATGTCACATGACACAGATCACGTGATGAGTCATGTGACACAGACCATGTGACGAGTCATGTGATCAGCAAATAACATTCGCTTATAGGTACATGGATGTGATGAAGACTTGCTCGACTTTGTTAAAACTTAACACGCAGCCTGGTGCCGATCCTGCGTATTTCAAGAGGCAAACGATGAAAACATTGAACATGCAAAAAAAAAAAATATATATACATGTACAACATAGCATGCAATATTTAAACAAGCATTTAAAAAGCCACCTAGAGTTAACATAAAACTTGGCCCTTATACCACATAGATAATAATATACTGTTAATAAATAAATACTTTGTACGATGATACAACACTATGAGGGGGTACATCAATACAAGAGAATAATACACTATATACAATAGAACAAGGAGGGTGAAGAAATCATAATTATTATGTAGTAAAGTTATATATATATTATACTATGATATAGAGACATTAGAAGCTAACTATTGGGTTCTGGTTATATATATATATTCTTGATTAAATACATTTGCATTAACCATAAATAACTAAAACTCGTAAATGACACCTCACCCGGGAGGCATTTGAACTCATTAATAACTTGTTTTCCTATAAACTTTATCAATAATATTACTAGATATTGTTTTCTGTTTGTAACAATGAGAAGAAGTCAATAACCATGGTGAAAAAGTTAAGCTCCTATAGGTAAATTTAAATTTTAAAGAATCTCTCATTGAGCTGGGGTGGTATTTAATATAGTCTTACTTCACTTAAGGATAAGGACAACCAATCAGATCACACCATATTAAACTCTAGGTCAGTAACAGGTGATATGATTGGCTATCCTTATTCTCCAATTGAAGAAGATAAATATTAAATACCACCCCTGGACCATCAGTATGATTCAAGGGGTAGTAATTCTGTTGTTCCTATTCAAGGGGCAGTAACTCTGTTGCTCCCAGCACAACCATGTTAGAAACTCTCAAGATTTGCAGCATTTAGCTATTTGGACATAAAAACTAAAGAAAGCTTGAACAACACAGACAAGAAATAAGATTTTAGTTCTTCCAACAAACAATTCAACTATACTAGTTTATGCTAGTGATAAAAATAAAAGGAATTAAAATCTTTAATGACTTGATGATGATGGCCAAGATTTTTTGTTTGCTTACCATAAAACTATGATGAGATATTCTTAATGATATAAATACTTTGGGTTCGAAGAAAATCCTAATTATTAAGAGAGTCTACAGCATATACTAGACATTGCTGTTTTAAGGTGCAATGGTATGGCGGTATAAAACATATATACAATATAGGACCATGTACCTTGCAAGGATAGTAATACTATTAAACAGATGATGACAAAAGGTTAAGGGATTTTTATGGAAAAGGGGTTAGTTGAGTGTAGGGGAAAGGGGCGAATAACCACACCATATGATTATTGGTCATGTTAAGATTGGTGAAGATAGTATCATTCAAACAAAGATGCAAGATTTTTATATCACCTACTTTAATTTGTAAATTAAATTTTTCATTTCAACCTTTTTTTTAAATTTAATTGTTTTTGCAAAGAATATCATACAAACCATTAATTATAAAATTTGTAAATTTAAATGTTCATTTTAACATTTTGTGTTAGTTTTTTTAGAAAAATATATCATTGTTTATGCAAATAATTTCCTAAAAAAGATATATTAAGTTTTGACAGGTATAACTATTGCATGCAAGGAACCATGAGTTGATTTGGCTTTGTCATTTAAACCAGTCCAATAGTATTCCACATCTGTGGCAATCATTTTGGAGTTGCCCCCCTTTTATTAATATTAATTTTACTACCAAATATATGTAATCCACAATAAATTTAATAAAGTTTGTTATTATTATACTAAATTATTTCTTGCATCTTCGGAGAGGATACCATATACAGGACCTATAAAGTCCAATAATTGAAACAGAAACACAAGTGACCACATCCAGACTGAAATCAAAACAAGGATCGATGTGCTGATGATAGGAGAGTGGGACATAAAACACACATTCAAGTTCAAGTCTTAAAGCTCAAATTTTCATTTTGGTCAGCATAATCTGAACTTGAACTTAACGATTTACATTTTGGTAAATCTCCACCTGCAAGGTTTTATAAAATAGCATGTAAAAAAGAGTTGTGGCAGAAACACAAACTCTCTCATCAGCTATTCTGGTTAAATAGAAACTAAATGCAATTTGATGAGGAAATGACGCAACATCTTATATTATAATATTAATTGGAATCAAGAGCCAAATTTTATGCATTTATGCAAATGTGAAGTTTTTTAATAAGCTGATTTGAGTAATATAGGATTATTTACTTGAATGTATGCATACAATCTACACAAACACACACTGAAAGTGATGGGTGAAAAAAGGTACACAAAAAAACAACAACATTTACCTATCTAAGGCAAAGTCAAGCAAGTCTTCATAACTTACACCCTCAGAACATTTGTATTTTGCAAGCATTAGAGGCGAAGCATCCGTCTCAGAGGTTTCCCCTTGTTCAGAAAGGCTCCGTTGATCCCCTATTATCACATTTTGCTCCCAAAATGGGTCTTTATGGTTATAGAATCCAAGCTGTTCTAAGCTACACTTCACTGTTTTAATACCAAATAGTTTAAACCCTCTAGGGAATGTTGACGCCCCCGATGCCCCGCCTTCACTAGATAAATTCACATTTTTAGCACATGAAAAATTGCCGCTACAATGAGGACTTTCAAAAACATTGTCATCTGAGTCATGATCTGTTTCCATGGAAACAGCAATTTGATACGGAGGAGGTGGTGGTGGGGGAGGCGGAGCCAGAGGTAATTCTGCTAACGAGTCATTTAAAGGAATACACGTTTTAGTCAATTGATCCGGTAGCGGTAATGGTTTCTTATATCTTTCATTTGAAAAAATTATTTCATTAAATGCTAAATCAGAAACTTTAGTATCAAATTCACTATGACTAGTATTGGCTTCAAAATTTGACGTAGAAAGTCGTTCAGTGACACTTTGCGACACTTGTGTACTATGCGGTCCCACAACCGGAGACGTACATGAGGAGTTATTAGTACTATTATTATCAAGCAGAAGCGGGTACTTCCTTTCCCTGGGTTTGGTACTTAAGCTTACCGTCCTACGCGGGTTACGCGGAGGTAACGGTAAAGGGTTACTGATTATATGACTATCACAAATGCTAAAAGACCTGGGAGGTAAAGCCGGCGGGGAGGAATGCCCCGAATCTAAGGATTCATTCTCCACCTCTGGAAGCGTGTGGGAATCTGAGTGTGCTACATTTCTGTCTCGTCCAGCATCCACGCTAACTGAATGTTGTAGTGATGATCCCGTGGTAAAGTGTAGTTTGGGATGTCGGAGGGTGGGTTTGTTTGAACTCATACCTGAACCACCTCGTCCTCCACGGACAGGAATCACGCCTCCACGTAACATACGTAGAGGATTAGTGTCAACCTCTTCTTCATCCGTATTAGCAGAGGTTAAAGTTTTTCCAGGAATTCCTTGTGGTTCCCGAAGATTTCTGTTTGGTGCTGCTTCTGTTTCACCGGCACCACGTTGATGGTCCAGAGAGCGACGTAAGCGACTTTCTCTAGCCAGTTTACTCATTATCTCCCTTGGCGAGGGCTGGTCAAATTCTTCCTCGAAAAACGAAAATTTGGAAGCAGATGATTGTGAGACATCCGAGGGACTGGTTGATTTACGACCAGAGTCTGTGCTAGTGTTTAAACTATCCAGTCTCTCCTCTGGCAAATGCTGCGAGTTCCTATCACTTCTTAAACTTTCCTCAGAATTTTTCCAATCCTCCTCTTTAATCAACAAAGGATTGTCAAATGCATTACTTGTATTAGAAGCACTGTCACTACTTAGAGCACTAGACGTGTCAAAATCTTTCACAGGTATTGGTGGTGGCGGAGGTCTCGGAGTCGGTTCAACTCGAAGAACTTCCGGCCTAGGCTTTGGCACTGGGATTTCCCCCCGTTTTGGGATTGTAGGTGGCACATCCGGTCGAGGTCTTGGGGTTGGTCTTTCTGGTGCACCACCGGTACTGTTCACACGAGCAAGATTTGGTGGCGACATAGAGCTCCTTTCAGATGAATGTCTGGACACTGTTGTTTTTAGTGGAGATTCTCTATCAGGTGTTCTCGACACGCTCGACGATGAGGAATCAGCGTACGCAAAATTATGTCCAGTACTACCATTGCTTATTAGAGATTCTCTTTTAATTTGTTCACTAGCAAAGTTTGACTGATATGCCTTAGAACCCTCTTTCACTGATCCAGACCCATGAACAACTAACATATTATACGCTTCCTGTGCTTCTGGTGGCACGTCGTCATCAACTTCATGATTCAAACTGTCAGAAAATGTCCTCTTACGTTCACGTTTAGGACTACGTTTAATTGAAGCTTTCAGTTTAGTTATTAATCGTGGTGAGTCCGAACCACTGTCTTGATCGGAAGTTTTGTCCGAGAGAGATTCTTGTCGCACCATTTGAGCTCGACCACTCTGTGAAGCAAACTCGTTAGCCATATTGATAGCGTCCTCCATCATTTTCTCGTCCGAGGTAGACATTGGTTTGACCTTTGCCTGTAACCTTTGCTGGTCAATCTTCGACGGTTTGGGTTCCTGTAAATAGATGGGAGGCATGTACAACGAAGAGGCAAGAGTTCTGTAATACTAAATAGATAGAAAATGTAAGATTTAAGACACATATCCGTTATCAAAAGCCCATACAACTATAACCCCACATTACAAGCATTATAAACATATAACAATGTGCCGAACCAGACAGTGCTAAAACCACTATATTTCACACAAAGACCTAAATACTTGAGCAAGGGGCTATGCAGATCCCTTGGTAACACTAGTAAACCCCGAGTGACATTAAGTATTGGTTCGAATCACTGCCTCAGCAAGATTATGTTAAAGTGAATGCATACTGTCAGCTACTCTGAAAATGCCTTTAAGCTGTATAAATACTGCTTCTAAATAACTGATGACAGAGATGATCTACAAAGTCACTACATTTATCTAATGCATATAGGCTTTAAACAGGGTGTTTTGAATAATGTGTTTTTGAGTGAGTCTGAATATCAGACCTCATGGAAAAGACATGGCTTGTATTTCAACAAGACATAGAAATTCCATGAAAACCAGATTTTCATGTCAGCCAAGCATACAAAATGTAGTTTAGCATAAATGGATACATACTGCTTTGTCAACTGTGGCCTTGAACCCACAAGCCCCATTTTATATCCCAAGCAAGGTTTTCACATAAGCAAACTACAAAGCAAGTTTCTTCTTGATATCTCATTCCTAACTGAAGTTATAGAGCGGAAACGGTTTTTTCTATTTTTAGTAGCAGTGACCTCGACCCCAATGGCTCCACTTTCAATTCCAAGCAAGTTTTTTAACAAAAGCTTCCTACACAGAAAGTTTTATCATGATATCTCATTCCTAACTGAAGTTATAGAGCGGAAACATTTTTTCTATCTTTAGTAGCAGTGACCTCGACCTCAACGGCTCCACTTTCAATTCCAAGCAAGTTTTTTTACAAAAGCTACCTGCACAGGAAGTTTTATCATGATATCTCATTCCTAACTTAAGTTATCAATCAGAAACCAATTGTGGATGCCAGCCCATCTTGCCTGTCCAGCCACCAAAATCGCCAATCTAATAACCAGTCTTTTCCGTTGAAAAATCTGGTCATTGTTTAAGATTGGAAATATAAAATTACACTACATACACATATATGATGCTACATAAACATCTGATAAATTAAAACATTTAAAGATTTGAACACAAGATTTACTGTGAACTGACACAGACACCCAAGGAATTGCAAAGCATTATAATATAACATGTTAGGTCTGTGTTAAAAGGGTTGGATTTTCATCATACCGCCCATCTCAAATAATAAAGCAACTTAAAAAAAGCTAGATAAATCATTTTAAAGACTTGAACACAGTTTTTTTTTCATGAAGAATAAACATAAATTTATGACATTGAGCTTGAAAAGGAATCCATTTTGTTACAAAAAGTAAACAGCTCTGCCAATGGATTCCTTTTCTAACTCTAATTGTACGCACCATACACCCAAAGTCCTATAAAAAATCCAATTTTCAAAAAGTACTACTGTCAGATAGTTTTGTAACATCGCATAAATTGCTGTATCTGTATTAAACAATAATGTAACCAGTTTCCCCAATCAAGGAGCGTCTTAGTTGGATACCAATCTCAACAGCATTAATCAAATCAACTGATTTTTTATTTTTTTATTGCATCAAACTAACACATGGAATAAAGACTTATAGATATTAAGTTTTTTTCTTTGTTCATGTTTATGTTCGTCATAGTGGCGTGTACTTGTGGTCTGTGATATTTCTTTGTGTGTTTGTTCCTTTTTTTTTCATTTCATTTCATGCTCTGCTGTTTCTGTTGAGTGCTGCCTTCCCTGTCTGACTAGTTATTATCTTTATGTAAAAGATTACTTAAGTTGAGTCTGAGATTAATATCCTACTTAAGTTGTTTCGTGATCTTTGAACCAGAAATCCAATCACAGTATATTCATAGAAGTTCCTAACAATTCCCATAGGGAATATTTCCCAATCTACATTTAACAAATCCCATAGGGAATATTTCCCAATCTACATTTAACATATCCCATAGGGAATATTTCCCTATCCATACTATCCCCTTCTATACACACCACTCTAGAAATCCAGTCAGTGCATTCAAAATATGCAATTTTAGTATTTGCATAAATGTGGCAATACTAACCCTAAACATTCTAAATACAATCAAATATATAATTTCAATGCAAAACCATCCCCCATACATCACCATTTATGTAAAATAATAAATTTAAATTTTGAGTAAAATTCGAAAAATTACTCAATCCCTAAATCACCATTTATTGGAAATTACAAAAAATCAGTTATTTGTAACTGTTGTAAATTGCATTATTCCGACAAGTTTATGTACACTTGTTTGAAACAAACACATTTTAGGCAAAGGAAAAAAAATAGGTGCATCCACAATAATATATATTGTTCAACATCAAAACTTGATCATATATAAGCACAACACACTACCAACCTTGTTTGGGGGTAGCCTCCGAGGGACCTTCATTGTAAGCAGAAAAGAAATAAATGGTCACATTAAAAAAGATATACTAAAGCAATGCTTATTGCCCCCATCAAGCCAGGGTTTGATTTTTTATGTATCAAGTTAACTTGTTGTACGTTTCGACAAGAATGAAACCTTTGACTCCTAGGAACATTATCAGAAATATCAGTTTTTTTAGAAAATATTAATTAAAATAAAACTGCCAGATTCAAGACAGAAAATAATGATAATCGTTCAACTGATTAGTAATAGCTGATTTCTAAACTAGCCAACAATCATACTTGTGATATACTAATAAGTGTTCGATTTTCTAAAATGGCGGAAAATCTCTTAATTGAAGACCTTGAACTAAAATGTATTGAAGGAACCATCTATCAAGACTTAAATCTTGAATAAATCTAACAGAATACAGAATGACAAATAATTCATGAACTATTGATTTTATCTCAGACAGACAATTGAGTTTTCATAAAACTGAAAGTGAATTCTACCAAGGGAGAGAACTCCTGTTAGCTTAATAAAACAACACTGAATTGTTATCCAAAGGGGGGGCAACTTTTGAACACACAGTTATTTTCCTGAATAATTGTAGCATAAAGTTAACTTGAATAGATTTATAAAATGTTAGGACAGTAGAGCACCAAGGTTAAAGGATAGGAGAGAAAAGCGAACATAAAAATGTCCATGTAATCTGAATAATAGAGACTCTCGTCCATATAGGAAGTAACGTAATATTATATATATAATAATTTACCCACTAGCCACTAATTCACATTCATTTAGCATTCCTATGATGTAATAAAAGTATAATAAACACCTTATAATATTTCTACCATGCATGCTGAATGACTGATCTAGATATAGAACTTTAACTTACGATTCTCGGAGGCTGTGTTGGCAGTGGAGGCGGAGACTGAACGTCTTTGGGCGGAGATAATGATCGTTCTCTTGGAGCAGGAGCTGGTGTAGAGAATCCACCGAAACCGAAATCATCATTGAATGATGACGTGCCATTCACATCTACAGGTGTATTATCTGTTTTCTGGTCAGCAGAATTGTCTGTATCGATCTTTGACTCTTTCTCATTTAAAGCTTTCAGGACCTCATCCATAAAGGATCCACCAAAATCAAAGGATGACTGTAATACAACAATGATCAGGTTTTATGGGAAGAATGTGATTACAAGTTTTACTGAAAAAAACCTTCTAATGATTAAGGAGAACTAGCACTAAAAAACTTTGGGACATCCATCCAACCAGACAGACGGACAGATACTGAGCACACTAATCTTACTTTTAAATTCAAGATTAAAATTATGCTTGGTCGTCTGCAAAAGTAATATGGCTGATCACACAGGTTTCCTGTAAATGTACATACACTCTAGGAACTTAAAACTAGATGCATAGCACTAGGTCTAAAGAATCACAGGCCTTAGAAATTATATCACAAAATAGTTTTACAGAGTTTTGAAATTCCCCATCATCCGGTCATTACAGTATGTAAAGAGAACAGGTTGGAAATGCTTTTTTCAGGCCCCTACCTGAATCCACTATTTAACACACCCACGGGCCAGGAAATGGTTGAAATCGGGTCTAGATATGTTGTACTAACTTAAACACGGTAGATATATCGATTGTTTTGTGTAGTATTACACATCTAAACTCGATTGCAACCGTTTCCCGGTCTGATGCGTTAAATAGTGGAATCATGCAGGGGCCAGAAAAATGCGTTTCCAACCAGTTCTCTTATATATAGTTATGACCAGATGATGGGGAATTTTAAAACTCTGTATTTTGTGATATAATTTCTTAGGCCTGTGAAAAAATAGACTTCTCATGTGCTTTTTGCTCAAAAACTACTTTACAGTAGATACCTAGTGCGAAAAGGCATTTTCATGAGAAAGGTAAATCAATATCGTTTCAATCGATGACAGCTCTACCATACACTTACCCCTAAATCTGGCATCTTGAAGTCTGCTAATATAGAATCATCATCTATATCTAGGTAACCATCAGTATGGTCATCTCGTTCATCTGTTCGTCCAGTAGTCTGTGACTCCAGAGATTCAACACTAATCCTGCTCATAGAACACAACAGTCAAATATTATAGTAACCTCCCTTGTATCAAATAAAATATTAGAGTAACCTCCCTTGTACCAAATAAAGGATAACCTCCCTTTTATCAAATAAAATATTAGAATAGCCTCCCTTGTATCAAATAAAATGTAAGAGTAGCCTAGGTAGCCATAACGCTAATATTAAAGTTTATGTACAACCTCTAATATCTTCTAAGTCTATGAGATATTGCTTTGATACTTTGCATATTTGTTAACCATCATGGCCCCAACCCCTACGCAGGAGTAGGTAACCATATCAAGCATTTTGTAGAAATTCTGTACCAGTACATTATCATTTTGCCAGGACCAGTAACCTGATAAGGGTTTCTAGAAAGTTGGAGGCAAAAGTGTTAGAGGCATCAAAGTTCTACTGTGAATAGCTTGGGAGTCTAGGGCAGGAATTTAACCTGCAATATGACAATATTTCTTATTCTACAATTGGGAACCTACCTATCAAACCTGCTAGTATGTATAATTATGAACCTATGTAGGTATCTGGTCAATCATACATTTTTGTATCTTCAATGAGTGTATCCTCATCAAATCTTCTAAGTTAAGGACACAGTTTTTGCACATCATGTACCATATATCAGTTTTTGCACATTATGTACAATAAGTAACATATGGGGAATTACGAATGCTGAATACAAGGAAATTCCTTTATCATGGTTTTTCCCGGTATATACATGTGTAAATATAATGTGGATATAGTATAATCTCTACATAAGCTCCATACAACTTAAAATGTTGAGGAAAGCATGTACTCCAGCCTACAGGCCCTCAATGCGATTTTGTTGTCCTGAATTTTTTCGCCGGCCTGGACCATAAAATCGCATTGAATGCCTGTGTTCTAATCACACTGTCTATGGTCAAAGGGTGTGTTAAACATTTATACTGACTACCCCACCTCTCTCCTTAATAAATGTTCACAAGTTAAAAGAATAAGATTACAATATTTTATTTCAATTTTAGGGGACCACTTCTTTATCAACATTTACCAGCAATGTGTGCACCACACCCTCAACATTATCATATAAAACACAAAATTTTTAATCATCCCAGCTAGAGAACTTTTGAACATAACATTATGATTCATCTGCCCTCTATAAATACAACTAACATATGGTGGGGAAACTTTATCTCCAAGTAAAACATTGAAATATGTCACTGGTCCAATTATAATGCCACTTCTGAGAAACACAAATCTGGAGGTAGTCTGGCTACCCGACTAGATAATATTTTGTCAAACAATTATCATAATTTTTTTCCCATTTTAGCTAGATTTTATTTTGGGCTTGACCTATGTTTGAGGGTGCAAAGGGAAATAATTTCATGAAAATATAGTATCTGTATAGCTTGAGTAGGTAATTTTATCATATGTGTCATGATTATCCTGCAGTAGGTAATGTTTATCATGTGTGTCATGTGTATCCTGCAGTAAGTCATGTTTATTATGTGTGTCATATTTATCCTGCAGTAGGTAATGTTTATCATATGTGTCATGTTTATCTTGCAGTAGGTAATGTTTATCATATGTGTCATGTTTATCCTGCAGTAGGTAATGTTTATCATATGTGTCATATTTATCCTGCAGTAGGTAATGCTTATCATATGTGTCATGTTTATCCTGCAGTAGGTAATGTTTATCATATGTGTCATATTTATCCTGCAGTAGGTAATGTTTATCATATGTGTCATATTTATCCTGCAGTAGGTAATGTTTATCATATGTGTCATATTTATCCTGCAGTAGGTAATGTTTATCATATGAGTCATATTTATCCTGCAGTAGGTAATGTTTATCATATGTGTCATATTTATCCTGCAGTAGGTAATGTTTATCATGTGTCATGTTTATCCTGCAGTAGGTAATGTTTATCATATGTGGCATGTTTATCCTGTGATGTGTCATGTTTATCCTGCAGTAGGTAATGTTTATCCTGTAGTGTGACAAGCGTTAAATCTAGCATGTGAATTTAATGCTTATCTATTGATCCTGTTTCCAAGTTTATATCATAAGGATATAAAAGCACAGGAGTCTCGAACAACCAACTTTTCATGAGTGTGAAAACATAAATAAACAAAACTACATTCATACCATGAACGACCAAATCCATTAGTTTTATGCCCAGCATTGAGTGAGGAATCAGATAAGCTGAGATGTGCATCTTTATCTGGACTGTCAGACATCCTGGACAAGTTTATTGAGTTACGACTATCATCTAACTTTCCTGCAAAAATAACATAGAACAAGTCAATTTAAATTTTTTGTAGAAAATTGAGACAAAAAGTTTTAATTTCGAAATTAAAATTTAAATTTTCATTTTTAGAGAAGATACATTTTTCTTCATTTTAATAACAATCGAACAATGTCACTTTTTTCAGACTAATAATGAAGACAAGAGACATTATGAACTTTAATGTCTGATTTAAAATCTCACATCAGACAAAAGGCATGCTTAATATGTAACACTGTCATATTGGCCTTCAACTCTTAAGTAGTATTAAGCCATTTATACATTGTACTGTAAATCACTTAATTTTCTCGCATATTTTTTATTTTGTGATTTTTTCGAAATTATCAAGATTTTTGGTTTGCAAGAATTATGAATTCGCGTCATTGACAATGTCCGACTTTGCATTGCGAAATTTTCGTGAGAATAATGATTTCGCATGTCAACATCCTTGCGAATATTAGCAAAAATAAAACTGATTTACAGTATATAAATAAACACTAAACCACAAAGGGTGAGAGACAAGGTCAAGGTCTGACTTGAACAAATCAATATGACAAGGAGTAGAAAACATGATAAGATCCTAGTTACATGTATGGGATTTAGATAAACCCCACACATCATGAGATAAACATCTATACACTACGTATAATATGTTTGTACTTTACACACTTAACACAGAAAGGCAGGAAAAAGGATTGCTCAAATGATACAAATACAACATTTTTACCAACATTTTCACAACAAAGCAGCAACTATAATGCTCCCACGAAAAAAAATTTCAGGGAGCATAAAAATATCTGTTGAGTTTCGTTACCCCTTCACTCCATGGACCTCAATACTGAGGAGTACTGATGAAGCTGAGCTGATAAATAAGTATGGGACAGCTAGTTCCTATGGGGAACAGTGGAGAAGTAATGCACCTATCAATGTTTTCCCCAGGGGGTGAGCGGCGGGCATACACGGGACTTTTGACAGAAGGCTGTTCTCGATAGGTGGGAATATGACAGACAGAATGGTGCCGAGTCCGGGGAAATTTTGACTTTGGCTGAAATTTTGATCCCGGGGGGTATGTAAAGCATCTCCCAGTGAGGGGATTTTGACTTTGAAAAAGTAAGAATGTCAAATTCCCCTGGGTCAGCCCGCCGCTCCCCCCCCCTGGGGGAAAACATTGATAGGTGCATAAGCCACAGATGAGGGACTTTGTTGCTTCCCTACATGCCAGAAACTAATAGGCAGTAAGTAGGTTAGTAACTACCATAGACCCCCTAATCCATTTTCCCGAACAATGCAACAGAATTATTTATTCTGATGGTTCGTATGGGCAGGGAAATATAGAAATTATGTCATATCGTTATGGAAAATGCTGAGCATAGCCTTTATTTGCCACCCAAAGGAAAAGGGAAATATAGTAATTATGTCATATCGTTATGGAAAATGCTGAGCATAGCCTTTATTTGCCACCCAAACAAACAGGGAAATATAGTAATTATGTCATATTGTTATGGAAAATGTGAGCATAGCCTTTATTTGCCACCCAAACAAACAGGGAAATATAGTAATTATGTCATATCGTTATGGAAAATGCGAGCATAGCCTTTATTTGCCAGTCAGCTTTCTGCTGAAATATGGCAGGCATATGAGTGCCTCTACCCGTATTTGTACCCAGGTCGCCAGATTAGACGGCAAGCCCACTAACCACTGAGCTATGGAGACACAATGGAGTAAATTAAAGAGTAAGACTACACAATTCTCAAAATGAAAGGAACAATTTTATAAGCACATGGACATATGAAACACCAACTTGCATTATTCAGCTAATAGGAAATCAGTAAAAAGTTACCACAATGCTAAAACTGAGTCATCAATACAGTTACATAGATTCAGTGATAACCATGGACCAATTAAATGGAAACATTTGTTAACAAACTGAACCCTTTTTTAAAAAGGGTCATTTAAGGGACAGAAAAGGGTTTAATGTAAACATTGAACAATAACGGCTTTAAGGAGTACCAAGGTCAATTGTAAACATATAAAGGGCTGTTATACTATGTATAAAGAATTGAAATTGATTTGAATCCATGAAAATAAGATACACTTGTTTGTCAGTATAGAAGTCTTTATATTGTGACAACAAACAATTTGATTGCTTTAAGTTTTTACAATGGACAGTCAGATATCATCAGATTTCAGCAATTTAGACAGAGTTACCTATAATTAGAACCAGAGATGTTTCCATGTTACTTTATATACATGTAGTACAACACCTATTTGTAAACATGTTTCCAACAGTGAGACTAAATTCACACGAGAACAATTTAAACACAATGATTTAGAAAATACTCCCTAAATTAACCTGATTTGATTGAATCAAACAATGAAAACTTTTATTTCACTAGTTATGTAAACCAGCAGGAAAACAGATGAAAACAGCAAGAAATGTATCCCTGTGATAAACAAAAAAACTTCATACAATACAAAAAGGGTTCTACTGAGGCATAATGTATGTCCAATCCTGACAATTTGATGCAAGTCTGTTTCGGGTGCCATTGGCACACACCCCTACTCTAAAACTCTGTTTCAAACATTGTTCTATTGTCAAAATTTCAAATGACAGTAACGCAGTAAATATTTGGGGCGCGTTTGTAACGCTGTTCCGCACATCCCGGACAGTGGAACACACTTACGAACAAACCGGAACACTGTGCGGAACATGTTCTTTCTGTGCCCGCCACAGAGGTGGTAGAGCCAGAACAGTCACGTGATTACAGCAACAACAATGGCCGCTTGTGTCATAAAATAGAATATAATAAATTCATTTTCCAATTATGGGGCATTGCGGGCAAACAGTCACATCTAAATGTATCCACATGCATATTTCTTCCTCCAATATTACGGCTGCAACTACAATCATGGTCATCTTAGACATTTTACTTTTTTATGTTCCGTTTTGTTCGTAAGGTGTTTGGAGTAGAACATTCGGCACACTGTGCAGGACATTTCCGTTTTGTTCATAAGTTGTTCGGAGTAGAACATCCTGCACATGTGCGGAACAGATGTTACGAACATACCTTAGGAGTTTTTTACTGCAAAAAAGTTCCTTCCTTTAAGTGCAGCAAATCCAGATTTCCCGATTATTACGGAATAGTAGGACCCCAAAAAAGGAAGTGCACCCAAAATGATTAATTTTCACTGTGTAGTTAAGATATTGTTGGTTCTACCTTTTAAGTCAATTAGTTCACAAAGGCACTGATCAATAAATGTTATTTTAAGGCAATTAGTTCACAAAGGCACTGATCAATAAATGTTATGTCTACAGGGTTAATTTTAAGCCTGTACGTAATTAAGTAGAGCACTCACCAAGTTCCTCATATGTATTACAGTGAAGCAATACCACATGACTTTTGGCTACAGGTCCAAGACGAAATTTGTCAACATTGAAAATACACACCATGCTAAGGGATAATTATTTGAATTCCATGAAATATAGGATCTTTTCAAGCAGCTGTGCCGTTTTGTCTAGCACCCTGTGAAACCGTGGAAAATGTAGGTTTCACAGGGTGCTGAAAAAAACCCAGTTAAGCTGCTTCCTACCGCTGAGGAATACTACAGCACTTGGCACTATCATACTCTTACCTATTGAAGCAGTTTTCACTGGCAATTTGTCGTAATTATCACCTATAAATCCAACATCACCAAATACGGCTCCATCATAACCTATATGACCAGTATGTCGAAGGTCATTCTGGGGTCGACTAATCATATCAGGTCGTATCTTCTTGCCGGTGCCTCTTTTAGAATCTGTAAGATAAAGTCAAAATGTGTTGTTAAATTTTGAATATACATGTACATCATTAAATAGATAACATATGCTAACACTTTGAATTCTGCATCATCAATGAGATTGGTTGACACGTTCCACCAAGGGTCCATCATCCAGTGGTTAGTGTGCTGAATTTTTTAACCCAGCAATATGGGTTTGATTCCCAGTTGCACGGTCATACATACCCTCCCATGAAGATTTGACAACAGTGTCAATTTTCCTCCACATATGGAGAAGTTGCTGGTTCCTTGTGGAAGGATAAGTTAAGTAGGTCGTGAAAACTGCTTAGATGAATAGGCCGCCACAAATAACTGTGCCAAACAAATAGGACCCTACAATAAAGCAGCATTACTGATATACATGTATAAAGTTACTTACTGAAGCGAAATGTATCCATGTTTAGATATGTAAATCCTATGCCAATCAAGGCACAAATGGTTGTAATATTGAACAAACAAATCCTCAGCTCAGTATGACTTGATACTATGCAATATGCAACACTTTTGAATATTCAATCAATAAAACATATATCTTATTGTACGGTACAGAAAGTAAATGTTGACTTCCTATGATCACAAGTAGGGTGATGACTTCAACACAAATGTAAGGACATATTTTACTTAAGATGTTAACAAGTGTTGGGACACGGTCATACTTGACTCCTTATTCCTGCCCGCTAAGTTTAACCGACATAAGCTTATGATGCAGCTGGTCCCTTGTTGCAAAGAATATAAGTTTACGGAAGAAAAGCAGAAAGATGGGGAAATACTAAAATACTTTAGTGTGGTAACTCATTGTATGGATTCCTTTCCATCCAACATTTTATTACTCACATGTTTGTTCTGATCATCCATGGTCAAAAGTAGACCATCATATACAGTATCATGATACTTAGATCAAGGTGGTGTTATTTATTTTAATGGTGTTTTAATTATTTGCTTGATAGTTTGAATGCCATGTATCAACACAGAATCCATTCCATAGTATGGAGGTCAGTTGTCAACTTTATCAGGTATCCATGGTAATGGAACATATTCTAACCAGACCTTCCACTAGTAAATGTCGACCATCCCTCATTTATCAAAGGTGAAGGACAAAATAATGACTATGGGTATATTATACTCAATCAAATAGTCACAAACAACATACACCATGTCCAAGTTTTCAGATATCGAGTTTTTATCAAAAGTTCTCAAAAGACACCCATTTAAAACTATCTGTTAAACAATCATTTCCCACTTGATTTAAGTCCAAATTGCCATACTATAACCACACCTGGTATGTCATGACGTTAATGCTACAAACATGACCAGCTCACTGGTAGATTTTACTTGTTTTTTATTTTATTTTGGACATGAGGGTACATGAGTCCCACTGTTTGAATTTATATTATCCTGACACTCACAGTAGCTGACCAATCAATCCTAGAACTACTCCCATATGCTATAAGGCTTAATAATAAGCACTAAGCAAGGGAGCTATACCAGTACCATTTTAAACAACCTAGATATGTCCAAGCCAGTTTGTGGGGGCGTTCTATCCACACAGCCACCCAGGTAGACACTGAAAACATAAAAGGCCACTAGGGAAGACACTAGGGGCAGGATATACAACATAAAACTCAATCACTCATATTCTAAATTCAATCACTTATTTTCACTTACCTTTGCGTGAAATTGATTTCTTTGGGGTATGAGCATCTGGGCTACTTTTGGGTTCAATAAATGGCACAGTATTGCAGGGGTCAAAGAAGCCTGTTTTCCCACTCATCAATGTACCTTTCCATAATCCAGGTACAGGTGGATTGGGTGGCCTGAAATATCATACACAAATATTATATATAAAGAAAGATAAATGTCAACAAAAACATGTGTTGAAATTTATTATATTGAATACTCAACGTTTCGGCATTTTGCCTTCATCAGGAAATACATTTTTTTTAAAAATATTATATATAACATACCAGCACCATATTAACATAAACTGAACAAGATACAACAAAAAATCTTATTAAGTCATGTAATACCACAAATGGTTGCAAACAAACCTATTCACATATATTTTTTTATTTTAGTATATTTTTGTGCTTATATTATGGCGTAGTAAGCATAGTTTTCTTTTAAAACCAGGATAATACTTTACCTTACATAAATTACAAGTAAAACAATCCCAGAGGAAGGTAGTAATTTTACACAAATTGCCTGAAATAAGATATACACCCCAAACTAAACGTTCAAGATACCCAAACCACCAATTAGCTAGCTCATATGATACTGACTTTGACTTGAATTAACAACGAAAATTCCCAACAACATGAGATATTTCTCTATCAGCCAAAAAGATTATATTAAGTCAGACAGGAAAGGCAGCACTCACCTTAACCAGCCGAGCACAGAAAACATTAAAAACATACAAGGCACATGTATGCCCAACTAATTTACAGGCCTGGTAATAAGCAAGCATTGTCAGGCCTGAAAATCCAAGTATCAAAGCCTGAAACTCCATTTTCCATTATAAACAAAGGAGGAACATTCAGGATTCAAAAACCTGAAATCAGGCATTACTGAGACCTGAAAAATACCAGGCGTAAACTGAACAAGTAAAGATCCGCCCAAGTCCAAGCTGTCCAAAAATAGAATGAATTAGTTTCAGCAATTAAAAAGCTGAATGCCCTACTTAAATGACCCAGTTCCCACACTAAAACGACTATAATGCCTAGTTTTAGCAGTCAGAAATCCTAAACAGTAGACAAAACCTTCAACAGCTACAAACAAATAAACTTAAGTCACTTCTAATCAATCGGTAAGCCACCTACTCAAGACCCTAACTGCCAAGCCTAACAGCTCTACTCCGAAAATCTTTGGTGAATTTAACAACTTGGCCGACCTATTCCTACAATTATTTGGCAAAAATCTATCTCCTGCAGCAATATGTGAGTCAGTCTTACTCACTATTAAACGTTGCTTATAAATAAATAACTTCAAACTGAATATTAAAATTTCATGATCTTCCCACAAAAATATTTCTACACAGTAGAATACTAAGCAATAATGTCTGAACAATGGAGGAATTACACTCATATCTGCCATCTGGTGTGTTCTGAAGTCCTCAGATGTTACAACGTGCATGTCATATCTCCGAGAATCTATCATGATCTTTGTAATTGCTGGTTTCAGCCAATACATTCCAGGCAAAAGCAGAATTTATTCTTAGTCACAAGTTATTAAGTTGAAAATAATCAAATTTCTTGTTTGTACAAGAGTAGTCCTATCATGGTATGTTTATCCCTACGACAGACTGTCACTGTTGCTTCATACACCAATCAATATCATCTGTTTGCATATTTTATATTTTCTGTATCATTGTAGTTCATGAACATCCAATATTTAACTATACAGTACAACCTCTATACAGCAACACCCTGTGGGGGCTGCAAATATTGGCCATTGCTTAGAGGTTGTTGCTATACAGAGGTTAATTTTATAGTAAAAATATTGGCTTAGGTGACCATCCTTTTACCAACAACCTCTCCACGGGACAGAGCCTGACAATCATCTTCTAGGGCAACAACTTCTCAATACTAGACAACACTGTACATGTATAATCAAGTGTGTTACTTATGACTGGTTGCATTATAACTGAGTACATGGAAGTTTAATTAATCCTTTTACTCCACCGATAAGCAACCCATCCTATATCTATCTTCCAATAATGAGTATTTTGAGGGGAGACAATCCTATTACAGAAATGCTCTTTAACATTACACTTATCAAGGGAGACCACTTTTGATATTTGTCCCAAAAAGCTGCACAATAGACATATAAACATTTTAGCTCATTCATTATCAGAATAGTACAGAGAGAATGGACAGTAAAGAACTACATACTTCAAACCACAGAATAGTTAGCAAGTAATTTTCATATTTTCTACCCTAACTGATCAGAGTAATAATAACACAACACAATTAGCCATGAACATTTCTAAATACAAAGCTCAAAGGGACAGCTAATTGTACTACCTTGCCAGTATTTGGCACAAAAACCTTATTTTAAAACACAACCATGAAACATTCACCTCTGCAAACTGGGTTACAAGCCATTCAAAACTTAAACACACACATAATTAAAGAAATAGAGCAGATTGTTTGCCAAAAGATCAATTTAATTTACAACCTAACCCAATCCAGACCAAGACTAAGTTTCTTCACTGTCTGACTGAGGATTTCCATGCAGGTACCAAAACAATTAATTAACAACAAAAGAATGAACAAGAGGGCCCAAAGGGCCCTAGGTCGCTCACCTGTCGAACTTGACCTAGATTTTGAAGAGATGATCATTGTGACCAAGTTTCATATAGATAAGGCCAATATTGTGACCTCTAGTGACTACACAAGGTTTTTATATGATTTGACTTAATGACCTAGTTTTTGACCCCAGATAAACCAATATCAAACTTGGCCTAGATTTTGTTGAGATGATCATTGTGACCAAGATTCATAAATATAAGGTCGACATTGTGACCTCTAGTGACTACACAAGGTTTTTCTATGATTTAACCATGTGACCTAGTTTTTGACCCAAGATGACCCAATATCAAACTTGACCTAGTTATAGTTAAGATGATCATTGTGACCAAGTTTCATACAGATTAGGCCAATATTGTGACCTCTAGTGACTACACAAAGTTTTTCTATTATTTGACATTGTGACCTAGTTTTTGACCCTGGATGACCCAATATTGAAGTTGACCTAGATTTTGTCGAGATGATCATTATGACCAAGTTTCATAAAGATTAAGTCAAAATTGTGACCTCTAGTGACTACACAAGGTTTTTCTATGATTTGACCTTGTGACCTAGTTTTTGACCCTGGATGACTCAATATCGAACTTGACCTAGATTTTGTTCAGATGATCATTGTGACCAAGTTTCATAAAGATTAAGTCAAAATTGTGACCTCTAGTGACTACACAAGGTTTTTCTATGATTTGACCTAGTGACCTAGTTTTTGACCCTGGATGACCCAATATCGAACTTGGCCTAGATTTTGTTGAGATGTTCATTGTGACCAAGTTTCATAAAGATTAGGCTAAAATTGTAACCTCTAGTGTCTACACAAGCCAATTGTTGACGGACGGACGACGGAAGGACGACGGACGACGAGTGATCACAAAAGCTCACTCTGTCACTTTGTGACAGGTGAGCTAAAAAGCAGGTGCCAAAATGTTTGAGGAACAAAATTAACAGATAAGCTAAACAGAGACAGTGCAACCTCTCCAGAGCCGCCCTCCGTAGAGCAACCTCTCCAGAGCCGCCCTCCGTAGTGCAACCTCTCCAGAGCCGCCCTCCGTAGTACAACATCTCCAGAGCCGCCCTCCGTAGTGCAACCTCTCCAGAGCCGCCCTCCGTAGAGCAACAAACTCTCTTAAACAACACAATTATTTCTTTCGAGAAGTAACAACTTGATATAAATTTACCTCTTCAGACCCTGCAGAAAAACTCATGGAAAAACCATGGTATAGCCATGGTCAAACCATGTTTTGTGACCATGTCCTGGTCTTATTTTACATATGTTATGACCATTGATGAAACATGTTTGGCTCACGAATGTGAATTGAGACTGACGTAGTAACGTCGTTTCTGTACAGCAACCAAACTATGTGTTTACAAAGGTATTGCCCAAGAGAGGTTGCACTGTATTGTTTAAATAGACAAAGGCCTTAATTCAATACAGGATCAAAGAACGGAGTATTCAAGAAACTGTCAAAAGATCAAAAACATTCATAACCTAGATTATTACTTATATAATACCTGTATATTTCAACCATTTTATCAAAGTTATTCCCAACCTCACATTGAAATTTAAATCCTGACAATATATAATCATAGTTGATCTCAATCAAATAGAGATTTTTTAAGACAGAGTAATCAGTATCATTGGGTCTCTGACATAGTGTTTGTTATACCTGGGGTTTGACTGTATCAAATAGCATACATATAATCCACAAAGCTTATAATATCAATGACTAATATATTAAACAAGGAGTGTGCAGATATATGTAGTTGCAAGGGGAAATTTGAGGTGCACACACTCCTTAAAACTTTAACATTACAATATTTGTTCAATTTAACACTGACATCATTATCATACAATAAATGGTTTGGAAACCCCACTTATAATGCTCATACATCAACAAGACATTAATTCTCTGTGTTGATTTCATTAAGACTATAAACTTGTGGTTAAATATTCATTACAATTGAGTATTACAAAATGTTCAGACTAAAAACTGTATTGTGTAATTTCAGTTTAAAATTGGTGAATTCACTTACATGTATCTAAATAAAAGTAAAGAAGTATGAAATGCTGTCTGTCATCATTTACCATAACATAAGTGATGTAAAATAATGATATACAGTGCAACCCACTCAATTTACCACACATTTTACCTCTCTAGAGCAATTAACAACCTCTTTACAAGGACAAAACTTTCCATAGGATGCTGGGCTAGAGAGGTTGTACTGTATATATATACATAAACAGGAAAACCTCTGTAATGAAAGCACCCTTGAGAAAATGAACTTGAAATTTCCAAATGCGGTTTTACATTTGAGGCAGTCATTAAGTGAGATTTAAATATACAAAATTTAAGATTAGGAAGTTGTAACTTGACTGTCAATTAATCCTACAGTCTATATTGACATAAAAGATTTGCTGAAGTGATTTTGTACAGATTAAATGAAAATACTATGTTAAATGATGACTCAAAACAAACACAATTTACCATTATGTAATTATAATCGTCCTTCAACATTATAATTACAAGCAAGCAAACACTTAATATGCTTGAAATCTCACAAACCATTTGTAACAAATCAGTAAGATACACATTACATATTAGAGATGAATTTTATTAAGAGCATTATGTTCTCTTAGTTATCGATCAGACATGGTTTAGCACCTGACTGACAGACACTCCTTCCAATAGATCAATGGACATACAAATGTATATCCATTGCAATATATACTGGCCCTTCTTTAAAATGCTATACCCTGCCAAAATTCAAGTCCATGACGATGGGTGAGGCCAGTCCTGGAAAGTGGTCTACCCAAGCACTGCTACATTAAGCAAGCCCATAGCTAACTAGGCCACTATGGACTATAGAAGTCCATTTGGGCACTTTCATTTCAATTCCATATTGGCCACAAAATGTTAGTCCAATGGGGCACAGTGCAAGTCCATTGGGCACTCTGGAAGTCCACTGCGTACTATAATGCAAGCCCATTGACCACTGTCAGCAAGCGCATTGGCCACTGTCAGCAAGCCCATTGACCACTGTCAGCAAGCCCATTGACCACTGTCAGCAACCCATTGGCAACTAGGCAAGCCCATTGGTAATAATATGCAAGACCCAGTTTGGTCACAATGTATGCCCTAATGGGCACTAATAATCAATTGAACTCATAATGCAAGACAGGTTACAAACATCAGCACACCTGGCATACTATAACTCCTGTCAGTAAGCAACATTCCTAGACACAATCATGTATCATTCACCCCCAGACTCTATCATACATAACATATTGCAAAACAATACAAGTACAGTGGAGCAAAAAACAAACAGAATATTCTATCCTGCAGTCAATGTAAGCATCAACATTCATCCCCCTGCATCAGTCCAAACATTCTATACATAACATCTACACTAAATCAATTACACATGAGAGGTATGTGCAGATTCCAAAAACCTACAAAGAATTCACACACAAGCTTTCATTCATTCAGTGAGATATAGAGAATGAATTATGTACAAGACAAGATATCAGATCTGTAAAACACTCAGTGTGTAAAGCACAACGAAACTGAAAGTTACTTCATTGTAAGACAATGTTAGATCATCTATCCCACTCAGTACACACTTAATGGATTAAAGCACTTTATGCACAACAGTGCTTGGTATTTTTATGTTACACACTTGTTCAGCATGTGTTTAATATGTCTCTGTAAGATTTTAAACTGATATACATTGTTTATGAAAACAGTTACAATATGTTAACTCTCAATGATGGCTTCCAATATTCCAAACTCCGATTTTGAAGGGCACAAACAATGGAGAACACAGAATCTTGAACCAAATTGGAGAACATGGGGAGTTTCGGGCCAAATTTGAGCACATGGAATTTTGAGTGAATTGGAGAACAAGCAATCTTGAGCGAAATTGGAGAACTCTGGATAAAAAGGCAAATTGGGAAACACAAAATCTTGAGCAAAATCAGTGAACTCGGATTCTTGAGACAAATTGTTGAACTCTGAATCTTGAGCGAAATCCGAGAACTCAGAATCTTGAGTGAAATCGGATGCCTCGCAATCTTGAGCGAAATTGGAGAACTTGGAGTCTTGAGCCAAATTGGTGAACTCGGATTCATGAGAAAAATTGGTGAACTCTGAATCTTGAGAAAAATTGGTGAACACTGAATCTTGAGCTTAATTAGAGAACAGGGAATCTTGAGCTAATTTGGAGAACACGGAACATAGAACATAGTAACTACACAACTGCCACCAAAACATTCATCTGTAATAGTCAACTTATAGAGAAATGAATGTTGTAACAATTATGTCTATTCATAGAAGTTTACAATAAAGGGAAATCACATAACTAATTCTTCTAATTACCGTCAATCATAACTTGTTAACACAACAATTAAGCTATTGAGTAATTAACTCTACATTCATTCATAGAGCGGGAATTATGTAATGAGACATCCTGGAAAGCCAAGCAACCATTTTGTTTCATGCATCGGAAAAGTTGGACTTTTTATATGAAAGTCATAAAATCTTTTGTACCTATATATTAATCAACTTGGTTTGAATACCAGTCTGAAGAATGCAAATGCAACATTGTCATTGGTTGATTCTAAGGCTGAGGATAAAAACAACCAATCAGACACAACAGTTTCTAGACTGGTCTTCAATCTCAGTTATAAAACCAGTATTGTTATGGTATGCAGTCTAAAGGAATGTTTCACCTCACCTCACCACAACATTAATGTATCAATAAAACCACATTCAAATTTTAATTGTTCTCCGTAAATCTTCTTACAAACCAGAATGCAACATGAATAATCACATGATCAGTTAGATGCAGTCATAAAATTACTCGCAGCATGCCTGATCATTGTTATTCACTCTTCCATTAAATAATTACACAAGTAGAGCTGCTGCTTTAATATCAATGATTTCAAAGGCAGCAAATCTAGGCTAAGATCCAGGCATTTCATACTAACTTTGCAAACCCTAGGAACCTGGGGCACTCCAAACTCACAAACAATTGTTCAGTCACATACTGTGGCTGATTCAGCTATACTAGCTTACCCTTCCACAAGGAACCAGCAACCTCTGCACATGTGAAGGAAAATTAACATGGAAAGGTATGTCATCGGCAGCACTGGGGAATTGAACCTGGATCACTGAGTTACAAATCCAGCACACTTATAACCATTATTGGACACAGCCACGGCTTCAAACAGAAAATGTTTGGAACGTGAGGTACAGTGAAGTTCCAACTAACGTACCAACCAAGAACTTAAGTTATTTCACACTGAATGATATACATGTAGTATCATGTGAAAAGCTAATTTAACTTACGTTTTATCTAATACAACGATGACATCATAAGCTCTGTAGTAGATATAATCTTTGGGTACCGTGATTTCTGGGAAGTCTTTCACGGCTTTCACCTGAGTTGGTCGCATCTGAAAACATAATATATACATATATATACAATGTTTTGACTAAGTAAAATCTGGCATGTACACTAGAGCCTGGCAGTAATATAACGCATCAACAAGACTATCTGGCATGATGAGCGATATACTGACCATGACTAACATATAGAAACAATGTGACTGTAGGCTGTCTACCAACATCAAATGTGACAGGTATGAGCCCTACTTGTTCTTCCACATAGAAATTCTCCGCACATACAAACCCCTATACACTTCAGTACTGCACTCTACCATTTCGCTAACCAGGCAGCTATCTTTAAGCCCCAATACCATTTGTAACAAATGTATGCAGTTATGCTTATGCAATAATAATGCAAGTGAATTAATAATGTTATAGTCCATTCGGCTGAGTTAGTCTTTTGTGATCACAATCTACATGAACACATTTATTGCTTCTTTTATCATATCTATCAATCTTGCATATATAGCACATAGTATAATTTACACTCAGATATAATTTATTCTAAGTCAGCAACTACATGCCAGTATATATAACAATACAACATGTACATTATAACTATAATATAACAATACATGATCAAGTATTAATGTTTCCTCATGCGTCAAGGAACTTTATTAATGAGGATAAACATACCAAGAATTCCATATAACTACTAGAGTATTACAAGTCAGGTAACAATAAAAGGAAAACTTAGGTTAATGTACCACAGGAAATAAACAAATAAGGACAAGTGGTTGCCCTTTGTCACGTACAATGTCCTCCAAGCATTCTTCTTATACTATAAACCAACTTAATTTTGCGTATACAAATTTTTGCGTTGTTTCCGATTGCCGGCGATATTCGTGACTACAAATGTTCGCGTTCTAAGTCTAACATAAACGTGACATGTTTGTGGTTTTCAATTTTGGAACATCTATACGGATATTTGATTTTGCGAATTCATACTACTCGCGAATTCCTCGAACTTAAATCATTGTTGGTTTACAGTAGTTTTATACTTATATACATGGCATATCAAGACTGTCTGATATTTTTACACTCATTCAATAGTGACATTAGTACAATTTCATTTAACACTCTCATATTCAAACAGTTTTATTTGGAATCAATTAAGGGAAAAAGTGCCCAAACTGGTGCTCAAACCTGCAATCTCGAAATCACCCTGGGTAACACAACATTATCATATGTGCAATCTTATGTAACCTGACCTTAGTGGGTAATGTCTCCCCTTCCGGCATTTATAACTGATCAATACAATGTGCATTATAGCAGTACCCAAATGCACGGCTCAAACCCATGACCCTTCTCAACACAAATTAGATGGCAACCAATTGAGCTAACTGTGAGGCCATTTACCTTGCCTTGAAGACTTAAATCCCACAGCCTCATAGGTCAAAATGTATGGTAAATCTTGAGTCTATAAACCCATAATAATTGTATTTAAATCTCTTCTTAATCAAGATTAAACAAACTGGTACAAACCAGACCAAATAAATCCATCGAGTGTTTGATATGTACATAAGATCCAACCTCAAACAGATAAGTTCCCTTCTATGTTTATCGTAAAATTTCCATTTTTTACCAGACCAAAATAGACTTCTAGAAGACGAATAAAATTATCAATTGGTCAGACTGTGACTCAGACATATTGGGCAATCCATAAGAAACCAAAACTAGAAATGACAAGACTGTGACCTCATTTAAGAACACAATATTCCCATTTTCACAGTTTACAAACTTGCTTTCAGTTACTGGTACCACAAATTGTTGTCACCATGAAATGTTGGTCTTATTACACAGGTTTTACTGTAGTGTATCACATGCCGATGTAATTCTCTTTAGATCCATAACCATGGGATGCTTAAAAACAATTTACCTAACAAAATAATACGACAAGATTATGTTCAATAAACGCTAATATGCCCCGGTGGATAAAATTAGCTAAGTCATTCAGGGGCCATAATTCTGTTGAAATATTGGATATGGTAATTAACATGGCTTAGACAATGAAATGTGTTAATGATGGTAAACAAGTATGCCAAGTTTGAAAGCAATGCCTAGATGGACTTCAAAAATATTTGAGTTTCAACAACTTGAAAGTTTTGATTAACATTTTTAATATAACAGACATACGGACAATCACAATATGGCTACGCATCAGTAGTTTAGATTCCGGGGCATAAAAACTTGATCAAGTACTCGATCACACAGAAACCATTAGTTAACTAACCTTATTCTTCTTCTTCAACATGGCGAACATTTAATCGGGGTAAATATTTCTCCTTTAACATGTAAACTATAAACATCCACTGATTATTATAAATCCAAAATATATCCAAGATATACACAAAACTATTTCACTCAATTATCAGATACATGAATTATAAACCCCGACAGCGTGGCCTGTCGGTTAACTGTCGGTTAAACTACAAACACTGTACAACATAATGTACATTCTATGACTCAATATTATCTGCCAGTAGGAACATGAAACCCACGTCACTTCACTTCATATTACATCCGAGCCGATACTCTTAAGACAAGTATTTTATCTACTCTGAAAAACTTAACATTCCCAAATAGTTGACTATATTTAACACTTAGTTTACACTTATTCCTTGTAACCAGTGGAGAATAGAAAGCTCTGAATCAGTTGAGTGTACAATTTATTGTAAAATTATTACAATTAGCCACAAGACAGTATATTGCATGTTTAAGTTACTGCGGTGATAGTATAGTACGACTATCGATGACTGTGTATCGAGATGTAATACAGCAGTATGTGTCAGTGTTTAACATAATATCGATTGATTACAGTAACACTTAAGTAAATGCACTTAATTTAATTTAATAAATCATGATCATGCAGGATTTTAAGGTCGATTTCTGTTTGATTTTGTTCAAATCACTTAATCAATATACTGCATGTGCAGTAGATCAGCGTGGGAAAGAATTGTATACATTCAGAACGCTTGTGTATAAATATACAGAGAAATGTTAAGACATTTTTATACTTATAATTATGTATTTACTGCCCTGAGCAAAAAATGCATTATGGGCAGGTGACGACATCACAATGGTTAAAAGCTCTAATTTGAGCATATATACTATTTATATATGAGACATATACAAGTACATAAGTATCTAAAATTAACAAGTTGTGTCACATTATATGCAGTATCAAAATATCTTGATTTATAAGTTGACATGACAGTTATTGGGCTATTTTTTGGTATAAGACTGCGGGTAATAACATTTAACCTTGTAACAAATATAAATTGACAGTCAAATGCATTTCAAACCTTAAATGTTCTATCTTGTGCATAATCACTTTTTTTGCGTTTGACCGAGAGAGTAGTGAGTAGGCATTCGCTATTATCCCTGTCTAATCGGCCATTGACCTCTGGCTTCAAGGAAGGAGACAGAATGTTTGTGTGATACAAGGAATCCGGGCGTGCTGCCCTTAGCTAAGCTCTTTCCCACTAGACTCCTTGGTTCTTAAGAGTGCCCTGTGTTTATAGCACCAATACACACAAGGCAACCTCTGGGTTACCAACCACTTCATCTCTAGTTGTGTTGGAAACACTGAAAAGCATTTCTGAATATTCCAGTGCCCCAGCTCAGAGATTCAAACCAGGGACCTCTGAATTGGTAGTCGAGAACGCTTATACAACAACTCAGCCAACGTTCCAACCATAATCACTTTTAAATGTATATACTCATTCAATCTACGCTGATTATAACAAGCCGCCAGTCGACCATGCAGTGTGTATATTAACATTTTTTGTTTTAATATACATTATTAGGCCAGTGATTTCATCGGCGAGCTACAGATCAGTGATTGTTGATAGTTGCATCATCATTTGACAACAGTATTATTGTGACAGTATATACCCAGAATGTCATACTCAAGTGAACATCATCATCATCATCATGTATAGATAAAACAATGATCACTATACATATACAGAGATAAGTGACAAGCATCACAGTCCAGTCAACTGTAATATACATTCAGCAATAAAAATTAACCTATCTAAACCTTAATCAAGGAAGTAGAGCTATTTGACCTATGGGTAATTTGGCTAATTTGACCTTTAAACCCATGATAACAATAGCCTTACTTACAAATATGAATTGACAATCTGAATCAAATACATTTAGAACGTCAATTTTTGTTTGATCCCTTGCATCTCTTGCACCTAAGTTGAATGCATATGATATATGCTTTCAATCTACCCTGATAACAGGCAACCAGTCGACCGTGCAGTGTTGATATTATCCATTTTTGTTTATATTCAAGGCTATCTCTGAGTTATCTCTGGCAAGCTACAGATAAAACATTCCAAAATGATTCCTATAAGGACAGAAATACCTAAATGAAATCAAAGATTGAATACTGCTTCTCCAAATACAAATTCTATATTTTAGATTGGATTGGAACTCCTATCAATAAACTGGGACATGTGAGCTGAAGTCAGTGAGCAACCATAACAACTTGTCCCCTTTTTTATTCTGCAATGAAGAATAATTAGACAAAATACTCACCAAAGTATATTGAAACGATTCCCAAGCAAGTTGAACATTCATCATTTTAACCCTTTTACTAAATAATCAACACCGTCAGCATGTACAACAACAACAGCAGCAACAACAGCTTTTTCACGACAGCAGCAACAATAACAACAGTTTCAGTTCAGAATCGTCACTTCAGTAAAACGGTTACTCCAATATATTCCGAATGAATTATAAGTTATTTGTGAATTAATTATAAATTATAACATTATTAATAAACGTAAATATTCAGCTACTATTGTCACAGAAAGAAGAAGTTCATGAGACTTCTGTTAGAATAAAAATTTTCCAGTCCAGAGAGTGTTAAGAAACTGTCAATTATCATTAATTAATGAATTGAAAACCAAAGCATTTCATACAGGTTATTTGATAAAAATAATTCGATAACAACACATATTACTTTTGTATTTTTATATTATTTACATTTCGGTTTTTTTATACAGGTTATTTATAATTTATCACAACAATTAGCCACAATCAAATTTCTGTAATCACATTAAAATATAACCATGACACAATCTGACATAGTACATCCACTTGTCACGATGTAAATGATAAAATCTCCAAAGTTTTTAAGGCACATCTAAAATGTTTTCATGAAACACCATCAAAAACAAGACATGTCAAGAATTCTGCTTTAGGGGAAGTTTTTAAGAGCAATCAGTCAAATTGCCCACTTCAGACATACTACTGTAGACAATCCTTTAAGTGTATATATATAAAACATTTATTTATATAAACCAGAGGGTTACATCACATTACATCCGTATTTTCGTCTTCAATTCAAACAAAAGAAAACTTATATATAAACAATGTTAGATCCGTCACTATCAGACCTGTAAAAAATATTTCTCCGGAGGCCAAATATAATCAACATGTTAGTTTCTGGCAACTACAGTATGATCATGAAACAACAGGCTTAAGTCATCAAATTTAAATATTAATTGACTAATACATGTAACACTTTGTTACATATTTTATTACCCTTTTTGACAACATGTATTATACTGATAGTGATATAACACATGCCCATGAATTATTTTATACATATACATTAAACAAGTGAATTGATAAGTCACATGAGCTGTACTCAGTTTTAAGGTGGGGGGGGGGAATTAATTAATATTATACTGTCTCAAGTTAGGCATATGTCAAAATAAGGCAGGTTGCTGCCACATACAATCAAAAGTCACCACATTTTATGACACTTATATAATACATGTAGGTCAAATTCATTCACGATTATCAGACAAAGCAACCAATATAAAAAATTTAAATTTCCTATTTCGAACAGTTAATTATACAAAGTTAATGTTCACATACTTAGAACTATAGATAGAATCTGACTTTGACTGTCTGAGCCTTAACCTTGGGGTGTCCACTAAAAAGTCTACAGCTAAAAGTGCAGTTATGGCTCAATACTCATTTTCGATCTATACTTAGAACTATACTTAGAACTAGCCAGACAGGTACAGAAGCAAAACACTATTTTACCAGAGGGGCCTGTAATCCCACAAGTTGAGGAAAATAATCTGTTGTAAATGGATTCTATCAGTAGAGAATCTGAGGTATTGTTGTATAAAGGTACACTACCAAGTTGTATCAAGTTTGTCTGTTACACTGTAGTGAAATAAAGCTATATTGTTATTATTTAAAACTATAAAATTTATGCATTATGTAGAAATTTAAAGAAAACCTAAAATTTTGTATGTGTTTGTACTGTAGTACATGTAACTTGAAATTGGTGTTCAATAACTAATATATTGAAAATAATTTATCGTTAAATCATCATGTGTGATCAGAGTGCGGAAAGGAATGTTGAAAATTATAATTTAATACAAATGGACAGACAGACTGATGAAGCTGCTGTTCTAAATGCCTCCCTGAATCTTTGTCTCGGATTTGTAGTCTTTAGAGATGTAAAAGTCATGTGGTATTGCTACACTGCCTTTTGTAGAGGTAAATAGAACAACCACATTCAGGTGATTACCTTTAAACTTAAGGTACAGGATGTTTTTCACATAATTATGTTTATCTAAGGGCAAGTATTGTTTTATATCAATGTTTCAGCAACATTAACCATGTTGGCATAAAATACGAAAAAAGTAAAAATCGTGCCATTGATAAGAAATCTATGGCGTTCTGGGTTGAAAATGTCTGGATGCATCTAGGAATAGGATATGGTTCTCTGAGAAATTGTGTTCTTGATAAAAATAAAATTCTTAGAAATTCCTTGATTTTGAAATATCTAAAGAGTTGTTTTTTAAGATATGAAATAGAAAGTCTGAAGACTAGACAGGTTGGGAATACTGCCAATTGATAACTATGGATTTCACAAAATTGTTTAATCAATTTTAAGTGCAACTAACCTACAAATGTATTTGTAAATTTACCAAATTTTAGAGTTAATTTAAAGTCAAAACTTAGATTTTTTGCACATGGGTGTTTTGCATGTAGTATTTACCCCTGTCTATCCATGAAAATAGCCCCTTATTATTTTATGTACAGGAAAATCAACTATCGGCGGTGACTACCAGCAAAATGTTTTAGGGTAGTCGCAAACAAATAGGGTAGGTGGGGTTATCCAGACTGCATAATTAATTAGTTTCAGCAGAATGAATAATACTAAAAAAAATCGCAAAAATCAATAAAGTCACAACATAATTATACTATATACACATTAAATTTTATGGTACATCAGTTAAAAGTTTCAGGTCGTATCAATCGTACAATAAAATCTTGTTGGTTATTTAAGAATGTGGAAATATGGATGGAAGTATAGATTTACAGCCTCAAAGCCACAACAGTATAACAAGAGGTTAAATATACACTCATATGACACTCCAACATTGAGGACAATGTCATTGACTCTGTAACCAACACCTTTATACATAGGATAGTGGATACAACAACTACACTGTCCATCCTATCCGGATCAGTTAATCCCCTAAATGTGAACCTAAAAGGGGGTCAAACAATATATTACAGGATGGTAAACTAGACTGATTCAGAGTGCATGTTTCAACCAGAAAACAAATCACATTCCCATATTCACATAACAGTATGGATCTGTAGGAGAGATCATGTTTATTTTGCTTTTATTTATCCTCGCCACCGGATAATCCATATGGGCGAGGCCCCCAGAAGAGGCTAGTCACTTTAGTGTTTGGGGGATAGTGCATGATACAGAAGATGCTCCAGTTCCAGAAGCATTCCTGGTTCTTTTACGTGCCGATGTAAAGCATCATACACGGGACCTCGCTTAACGTCTCGTCCGAAAGACTGTTAGTAAGTTTAGTTATGCTAGGTGGGAAACACTGAAAAGCATTTCACTTTTTGACCGTCTGGAGTAGGGATCGACCCACACCCTTCAGATCAGCAGTCAGTAGCCCTTACCACTAGACCACTAGATCATGTTTGTATACAAGTGTATTTGTATGCAAATGAGCCTACAAGCTAGCTATTGGTGAATATGGCACGTTTTTATTGTTCATTCATCCAATAGATTGCTGGTGGGCACTTTGCATAGGAATAGTTTATTTCCCCTATTTGGCAGAAATTGAAAAATTAGTTTTTGGCAACAATTATCATGTTTACCAAGTTTTTCTACTTCTCGTTCAAACCTATAATTATAAGGCCCACCTAGTAGGCTAGATCAGTTAGTTTAGAGCATTTGACAAAATTTCTAAATTTTTGCCGACAAGAAAAATATTTCATTTTACCTACAGTCCATTTAACAAAATTGATGACACAACATAAACAGACTACAAAAGATGAACTTTGAGGACACACGTCAAGTTTAAATGATTGACAAAGACTGACAATAAAGATTGAATGTTCACTTACACCTAAAAATGTTTCGACATGTGACACCCTAATCAGGTGACAATGTGTGAAATTAGCTTGAGGGTGAAAACTTACTACCAGTCCATCTAGATACTATAAACCATAACATTCATTCGAGACCATCATTTTGTGAACTTTCATGGATCGTCAGGTGAACTAACAAAATCAGATCCCCAAGGTTAATTATTTATTATATATTTCTGCACAAAATTTTAATGAAACCCATAAATTTATGACCCCATCAAATTGGTGTTTTTTTTACCACCAAAGGTGCACAAAATTTATTACACCTAAGAAAGTTGATAAGGTTACAGTCGTTGTACATCATTCAACAATTGCATGTTTGAATGTAATCATTTTATAGATCAGTGAACTGTGGAGACAGTCAATGTATTGTATGTACTGATCATACGTTGCTATGTAAGGTGAGCATATAATGGGCTAAAAAATCTGACAAAATCTGACACATTTATGGACTGTACAACACATGTTTGGTATTTTTGGTATCATCTGTATAATAATATCTGTCCCGTTCATACTGTGAATCACACATCAAGATGGCTCCTTTTTTTTCCTCAAAAAACAAGACATACCAAGCAATGACTGCACTGATTATAAATCTGTGTGATCGGTCTGATCATCATATGCTTTAGAGAGGGCCATCGTGGAAAAGTTGCTGCTTTAGAGGGCCACTCTGACTCAGAGGTTGCTGCTTAAGAGAGGGCCATCGTGGTGAAGTTGCTGCTTTAGAGAGGGCCACTCCAAGGTTGTTGCTTAGGAGAGGGCCACTCTGAAGAGGTCGCTGCTTTAGAGAGAGAGAGATGGTCACTCTGGATTAAGGGGGACTCTGGAGAGGTTACTGATTTAGAGAGGGCGACTCTGGAGAGGTTGTTTCTCAAGGGAGGGTCACTCGGGAGAAGTTGCTGCATTAGGTTGCAAAAGAGGGGGTTGTTTGGAAGATGCTGGTCAAGAGGTAGCCACTCTTGGGGGGGGGGAGGGTTGTTAATCAAAAGAAGCCAACTGAAGAGAGCCTACATTGTACATCTTTATACACCTACAGACACATAATGTTTAACCATAGTACCTTATTTCCCAGAATAAATTACACAAAGGTGGCAACAAAAAATTCACATGTAACATTTTTTGTTATCAGATCCATGGTGTGTAACATAGTAAGACATGAAACCCCGATAAAACAGGGGACAAAGGTGGTAACACTTGCATGACATCTTATCTCTATATTTCCTGAGTTCCCAGAAAAATCCCAAAATTTTCAGAAAACGTGACAAAATGCAAACATACAGCAAAGTTCATGAGTTTTAGAATCATATGTTTAGCAGTTGGGAGCATTAATATCGTATAATCTGTTTAAAAGATAAGAACCGGTAACAAAATGATTATTAAGGCCAAGACTATGAGAATTTTGAGTTTTCTTGAAAATATGATAAAACAATTTTCTCATAAAACATAAGAAATATTAATGTACCGTCTTTACAATGTTAAGTTCTTTTTAAACCAAACAGTTTGAATTTCTGCCTTTAAAATATTTTTACTGATTTTCTATTGAAAGAGGTTGTCATTCTCAAATGCATTTTATGTAATACATTTACATCTTCAAACATATATGGTAGGAAACAAACATTATATCGAAACCTGACAGTATGATAAAATCAAGTGAACTTACAAACATAATGCATTATTAATTAGTATTAATTAGCGATCATTCACAGGCCTGCAGATCCCAGCTTCAAAGCCTAACATTCTATTTTTCAATATGAACAAACAAGGAAAATTCAGGATTCAAAACCTGAAATCAGACAAAGACCTGAATAATACCAATCCAGATTTTCGGGTACATATTAGTGAAACAGACTGTGATGTATGTATAAATTAGTGAGAGTCAGTTACTAGCAGTACTAGAACAAGGAGGCACTGGCTTAGTACATGTAACTGATATTCAAAACGGAGAAACAGATTAAAACTCTAAACAACCAAGATTTTCTTTTTCTCTGCCTTAATACTATTTCCGCCCTTTTCATAATCATGCTATAACTGCAAGGGAGTCCACATAACCTAACTGGAAGTGTTGATCCTTACATAGATAACATCAACATGTGTGTTTTACATGTTTAGGAACACGCGTCAACATGATGAAGTTTTTAATCCTTCAAAGGGAAGTAACTCAAAATCACAGGAAATTTAGAAACAAGCCTCACAGATTTACTTCCCTTAAATGAGATGGTTAAAACCAATATTTTTCTGTTATGTTAATGCATAGATTCATTTATTTTTAAATCATTATGAATATTTTATTTCATTGTTATCATTCTCAGACCGAAAACTTAAAGACTTTTATAAGTATAGAACAACAAAATTTCAGTACACTGCACATAACGTTTGCCATACATATTTTGGCTGATGCCAACAGTGACTGACTGCCCAGAGTTTGATAACAACTGCAGTATAGCTCACAGACGATAATTATAGCCTTGTTTATAGACAAAATTAGATACATCAACACTGCATGGTTGACTGGCTGCATGATATCAGTGTAGATTGAAAGAGTATATGTACGAGATCGAATAAAAATAGAGATCGGAAATGCATTTGATTGTCAATTTTTAATTTGTAAACAAGGCAAGTGTTATCGTTAGCTGACTATAAATGTAAATGGACTATAGCGACCTAAACCACATGTAAACAAGGACACATACCTGTGGCCTATAGCGTCCCAAAACCACATGTAAACAAGGACACATACCTGTGGACTATAGCGACCCAAAACCACATGTAAACAAGGACACATACCTGTGGACTATAGCGACCCAAAACCACATGTAAACAAGGACACATACCTGTGGACTATAGCGACCCAAAACCACATGTAAACAAGGACACATACCTGTGGACTATAGCGACCCAAAACGACATGTAAACAAGGACACATACCTGTGGACTATAACGTCCCAAAACGACATGTAAACAAGGACACATACCTGTGGACTATAGCGTCCCAAAACGACATGTTAACAAGGACACTTACCTGTGGACTATAACGTCCCAAAACGACATGTAAACAAGGACACATACCTGTGGACTATAACGTCCCAAAGCGACATGTTAACAAGGACACTTACCTGTGGACTATAACGTCCCAAAACGACATGTAAACAAGGACACATACCTGTGGACTATAACGTCCCAAAACAACATGTTAACAAGGACACTTACCTGTGGAAGCATTAGGTACATTTCGCTGAACGTTGGTCGGTTTTCTGGCTCATGGTCCCAGCATTTTAACATGAGATCATAATAAGTCTTGGGACACAAATCCGGTCTTTCCAATCTCTGGTAGTTTGGTGAGTCAATGGCATCCAGTATCTGAAACATACAAACAATACAGTTAGTGTCAATTATCCAGGGGTTCTCCTGAGGCATGATTTCCAATCCTGAAACTGAGTAGCAAGTTCAAGTACCGTTAGCACACATCCCTACAATAAAACTCTTATTTCAAACATGGTTCTTTTGTTAAAATTCAGCTTGTGAAACTTCAAATGACCTTAACTTTGTCCATTCTGTCATTTTTTCATCAAATAACTTTCATTTTCTGCAGAAAAGTTCATTCTTTCGTGTGCGGCAAATCTGGATTTCTGGATTATTCCGGAATTATAGGACCCCTAATTATAATAACAATAAAAATAAAGACTTTATTTAAAGAGGCAACACAGTTGGGTATATACCCAGTCTTCCCTGTGGGCCTCATAATGCATTTACATTTATGTACAGATATGAAGGTTACATAAAAACAAAACAACGCAAGTTTATATACACAGCTGAAAGAAAATAATCATACATGTAGTACTGCAAAGTCAGAATTTTTTGTGTGGAATTTGTTTTCACAAAATTAATGCTCTTGAACATAAATTAAGGCAGTAAATTATCATTTGCAAGTTGGTAGATTGAACTACAATCAAACAGCAACAAAGTGGGTTCCAGTCATGAAATACTAGCAGCTGGTTGGTTGTTAATGAGCTCAGTCAGAAAACTGACCAATGGCAATGATTCATTTTTAGACTGGTTCACTTTTCGCATTTGACAGGGCACATTATTTTATAAGAAAATTCAGTACATTTTGCACGATTTTACAACCTTGATAATCAAAATGCAATGCAAGTTTGGCCATGCAGTTGACTGTTCTTATCAGATGTTGAGCAAATTAATTTGTCAATCATGCAAAAACTTTGTTCAATTGAAATGTTTTTACCAAACTTGGGCCAGACCAACCTATTCACAAACAGATAAAAGACAAGTGTACCACGTTTTGATAAACATCGAGATAAATGGATGGAGTGTTTGTAGTTGTTTATTCAAGTTCTCACAATAAAAGATAAATACATAATTGT
This sequence comes from Spisula solida, assembly GCA_947247005.1. NCBI lineage: Eukaryota > Metazoa > Mollusca > Bivalvia > Venerida > Mactridae > Spisula > Spisula solida. The sequence continues at coordinate 37,091,023 of OX365957.1, read as the reverse complement.
AGACGCAGCAAATGAAATAGACATGCACAGAAGTGCACCTTTTGTTCAAATATACATTTATCCTCGCTAAAAAATTTAATTTCTAAAAACCAATAGATTAAAGTGTTTGAGTTAAGAAAGCAGAACAAATCTATCGATTAATAAATATAAGAAGCAGAGGGACCTGTTTTCACTTTTGTATTTTGAAAGTTATTGATAGATCTGTGTACTCTGTAACAGAGAAACAGACAGAGGGACCTTTACTACAAAACAACAGTTGCATAATTATATTTGCTCTACTAATTCAAACCTAATGTTTTAGATTTAAAATGGGAGACAACTCTTCAGCCGAACTTTTTTTGTGAAATTATCTCCCTTAGCACTCTCAAAAATCATACTTAGCTGGAACCCACTTCTCATTATATTTGTTTTATTGCATCTATTCTGTCTCAGTAAATGTTTGTATATTTTTGATGTTTTTAGTATGTGCCTTCAGAATGTCTGTGAATTTTGTTATTGACATTTCCTCTACTACTTCAATAAACGCTTTTATTATATACCTTTCAAAGTATCAGGCATCACACAAGCAACAAGAGGCAACACAGCTCCAGTTTTATTCTGTATTTATTGACTTAATGCAGACCATAGTATTGATTACATCAGTTCAGCACAGCCATGAAAATGTCCCACAAACAAGCGTTGATAGTAGTTGATAGTCGGCAATTTTTTTCACTTATCACATCTGTGGTGCAGCTTTCTCCAAATCAGGTTTACCATCTCAAATTGACTAAAGCAATTACCAACCAGTACATTACATGATTTATCTCGCATTGCTATCATACACACTGGCTAACTTCATTCACTTCTTGCATAGCAAATTTTTTCTTGGAATTTAATTCCACTTGAAACAGAAACCTCACAAAAATCTGCAACAAAAACTTGCCGCATACTTCAAATTTTTGTACTGGAGCAGGGAGATAGGGCAGAAGAATTCATTTATCATTTTATGATTTTGCAGTGGAAAGATTTATTTTATAAAATTATCACAGCATGACTTGGCATCAATCGTTGCTGTTTGTTGTTTAGATCTGTTATTTAACCATTGATGTACATTGATCCTTAGAAAATAACGAGAGAACGGTGATTGCACAACAATTGCACTGGGTATGAATACTGAGTTACTGACTTTGTAATTAAAGAACCCAGTCAGCTATGTTTTAAGCAACGTAACAAACCAATAATCATAAATATTGACTTATTAACTTCAAAACAAAAAAGTGTTTCAGCGTTTCAGAAATGACCAAGTGCCCCAGCTGAGATTTGAACCAGGGACCTCTCAATCCACAGTCAAGAGCGTTACCCACTCTGCCACCCAACAATGGTAGTCATAGTTGATTATGAGTAGTTAGCAAGCTAAACCGGGTACTGAGGGCCAGTCTACTCCACCCCCAAGGGAACCAGACACAGAGAGATAAGACATTGGCAGTCTGTCATACGGGGTACCGAGGGCCAGTCTACTCTCTGAGGGAACCAGACACAGAGAGATAAGACATTGGCAGTCTGTCATACCGGGTACCTAGGGCCAGTCTACTCTCTGAGGGAACCAGACACAGTGAGATAAGACATTGGCAGTCTGTCATACCGGGTACCGAGGGCCAGTCTACTCTCTGAGGGATCCAGACACAGAGAGATAAGACATTGGCAGTCTGTCATACCGGGTACCGAAGGCCAGTCTACTCTCTGAGGGAACCAGACACAGAGAGATAAGACATTGCCAGTCTGTCATACCGGGTACTGAAGGCCAGTCTACTCTCTGAGGGAACCAGACACAGAGAGATAAGACATTGGCAGTCTGTCATACCGGGTACTGAAGGCCAGTCTACTCTTTGAGGGAACCAGACACAGAGAGATAAGATATGCCAGTCTGTCATACCGGGTACCGAGGGCCAGTCTACTCTCCGAGGGAACCAGACACAGAGAGATAAGACATTGGCAGTTTGTCATACCGGGTACCAAGGGCCAGTCTACTCTCTGAGGGAACCAGACACAGAGAGATAAGACATTGGCAGTCTGTCATACCGGGTACCGAAGGCCAGTCTACTCTCCGAGGGAACCAGACACAGAGAGATAAGACATTGGCAGTCTGTCATACCGGGTACCAAGGGCCAGTCTACTCTCCGAGGGAACCAGACACAGAGAGATAAGACATTGGCAGTCTGTCATACCGGGTACAGAGGGCCAGTCTACTCTCTGAGGGAACCAGACACAGAGAGATAAGACATTGGCAGTCTGTCATACCGGGTACCGAAGGCCAGTCTACTCTCTGAGGGAACCAGACACAGAGAGATAAGACATTGGCAGTCTGTCATACCGGGTACAGAAGGCCAGTCTACTCTCTGAGGGAACCAGACAGGCAGTCTGTCATACCGGGTACCGAGGGCCAGTCTACTCTCTGAGGGAACCAGACACAGAGAGATAAGACATTGGCAGGCTGTCATACCGGGTACCGAGGGCCAGTCTACTTTCTGAGGGAACCAGACACAGAGAGATAAGACATTGGCAGTCTGTCAATCATATTTTCAAGGCAGTGTTTATCTCTTGGACATACCAAACTATTCTGTAGTGTTTAACTCAGGTGTATATGTAAATAACTTCATTGATTTATGTTTCCAGTATATCTAAATATTTATCACAATTTCTGGCAGACATGCATGATTTGGATAGAATCTGTGTAGATCTTTTATAATAGTGTTTACATGGACTTTCTGCATGTATTTGGGTAATAAACAGCTGCTTCAAGGCCTTTTTTCCTCAAAAAATACATACTGCCAAGTTTTAACATCAAATGATAGTTAGATCAGGGGTCAGTCGCCTAAGCAAAGCGCTACCAAGCGCCTTTATTCAGTTACCTTCCTTTAATTTAGATATAGTAGGCATGGATAACATCTCATGGAAAGTGATACAATCAAAGCACTTTACTAGCTTAACAGACTTCAGGACTAACTGATGGTTTTGTCCATGTCAAAATTAAAACTTTATGTAGAGTGCTAATTCACATTCAGAACTAGCACAATCAATGGGGAGGGGGTAGCTTTAGTCAACATCCCAGCAAGAAGCCTCTGGAACAAAGATCCTTGGAAATCGTTTACAAGTACTGGTAGATAAGTAATTCTATGAACAGTAACTGAAGACACATGCAGAGATTTAAGTCTTTTATCTCGGGATCATCAGCAATATATCAAGATGAAACATTTAATAGTTTATACCTTGATGAACATTTAATGGTTTTATACCTTGAAAACATTGATCACGGAAAACCTTTTAACTCACAAATTCAACTTTGCTCTGTATATAATAAATTGCTTTACTCTAACCAATGTACTTAAATACCAAATTCTCACCATAAATTATCCGAGACATTTAAAAATCATCAATTTATGTCAAAGTCAACCACAAAAGAGTTCCTTACTTGGCCATCCTTAAAAAAGTGTTTGTTTGCCCTTACACGACCCAGATTTCTTTCAGTGGGTAGGTAGGTAGGTAGGGATTGTTTTATTTTATTGGGGTGTGTGTCTGATTTTTCTTATTGACGTTGTATAAACTATGTATGTTGTATCTTAGATGAGTATATTATATTGTACACATACAAACCCTTTATAGCTTTATTTATCTCTTGTATGCACCTATTGGCTATTTAATAGCACCACTCTGTAGAATGCTAACCTACTTTGTAAATCGGGAAAAAAATAGTTTAGCTTTTATGTCCAAAAAAAGTTAGAAGGGCCGATTTTCACCAGTCGGTCGTGTAAGGGCAAGCTAACACTTATTTAAGGATGGCCCTAGTTAGTCAACAGAATGGGTTAAATGAGAAGTATATAGCATAATAACATGACTTATAACGATGACAGGCTCGTTTTTCAGACACATCTAAATATACTATAAATCTTATCTATACCTAGTTTACAATTACAGCCAGGGAAAGGGGACGTATTTGTATTTCATTCAAACACAATTAAAGTGAACTTCATAGTGACTTTCTTATGGTATCCTCTCAAAACACCATGTAAAACTATACAATAATTGCACTATTAACCTAAATATTTCTGTGATTTAAGGTTTCAGTTATCTTTAATTATAACAACATCACACTGAAAGTATCCATATAGAAAGTTTCATGTTTTTTATTATAGGTCATTCAAGACTTCTGTGTTATTTAAAAGTACAATGACTTATTTTTTTTTCAACAATATTGACAATCTGACTTGATAAATTTTGAGTTTTTGAAAACAGCCTTCTAATTGGTCAATTTATGGATTGAATTTAAAATCAACCAATTGGGTTTGGAAACACATTTGAAGTCATGGAATAATATAACTGATATACAACATTAATGACACAACATAATACATACACTGTTTGATCAAATCACTTCAGTAATCTAGTAACCCTAATTTAGAATATAACCTGCATTTTGAGCCAATGAATACTCCTATTCGTGCCAGTCAAATGCTACATTTAATAATTAAAAGTTTGCAACAGACGTGACATCATTTGCTGGCGCATATTTCTGTAGACCAATCAAAATGCAGTTAGCTAGAACATATTCAGTAAGTTACTAAAAACGAATTGCTTATCTTCGCTCGCTCCATCCTATTCAATCATATATAATTTACTTAATATGTTCTAGCTAAATATTACATATTTAGATTAGCCGAGTTTGTTGAGTTCATGGTTGAGTATAAACATACTGATGCTATCTCCCTTATACACAAAATTAAAATGCAAATAAAATTAAACCAATAAGACTTTTACAACATCTGAAACATGTATCAATCAAACACAGTCAATATATTGCTGAGTCACTTAACAATATCACATTCTATCCTCTGAAGCAAATAGTGGTAAATTACACGGACATCAAAACAATCTATAGTTAGAACGCATTTCTACTACCTGGTTATTATGGGCGATGTTTTTGATTTCGCTATTATGCGCGAAAAGAGTTTCTTGCAAATTAATCAATTGGCGTAAAAAATCCTGACATAAAAACCTATCGTGAACCATTCGACTGCAAATTCATATTTCCGCAAAATAGGTATGCTCAGAAATAACACACAAATACAAAGTGATTTATAGTATAATATACATTAGGTGGTAAAAGCAATACATTGCTGGCTTAGAATGAGAAGGTCGTAAGTGCTGCTTACGACCTTATAAGACTTATGCATATTTGATATGTGCATCACCAGACGCTTTTTATGAGCCTATTTTCATGTAAATCGGAACTGGTCATGTTGACCAAACCGAAGTTTAAAAAGCTTTCCATAAGTAAAGAGTAGTTTTCAGACAGTGTTTTCTTGTTTTCCCAAAATATCAAATGCATTCTAAGCCACTGACTTATCTACCAGCAAATACACAGTGAAACAGATAGAATGGTTTTGCTGTAAACCCTCTAACATTATATAAGTATGAAGACACCAACATACTGTAATAATGTTTGATAATGATCTATGTATGCAATAAAATAATGGTTATATATTCTGCTCCAAGAACCTGATGCCCTCTGGTCAACCTGAATGTACAGGTTCCATAAACGAAAGGGGCATTGAAAACTGCCCCAATGACCCGATGGTAAGCAAATGACATCTGACTCTGATTTGAGCAAAATCTCAATTTGAGTGGAGATATTTGTGATTGCACTGTTATTGATATAACTTACCTGTTGTCCACTCATCCCTGACCATGGTTGGAAGCCGTATGTAAACAATTCCCACAGTGTCACACCAAAAGCCCAGACATCACTGGCTGAGGTAAACTTCAAGTAATTGATACACTCTGGTGCACACCTATAATATGTCAAAAAATATCACTGAATGTGATGAATACCCCCAGAAACTGCTTGACACAGTCAGATATGCAAAACTAGACTTGGTACTGATCGGTTATGCAGCTTCATTGAAATCCGAACATTGGTTGCTGAGAAATAGTGCAGACAATATTTATAAGTGTAAAAAATCAAAAGGCCATAACTACCTTAAAAATGGATCCGTCCAATGTGTGCTGACGATACGCACAACTAGAATTGGTAGCGATCATTCATGCAAAGTTTCATTGAAATCCGACCAATGGTTACAACGAAATAGCGCGGACAAAATTTATAAGTACAAAACAAGAGTGCCAAAATGTCACAAAATACGCCCGTCTTGGGGCATGATGAGTTTCAGGGCATGGTGAATGAAAAAAGCAAAACAATCCAACATTTTTTTTTAATTAAAGGACCATAACCCAAGAAGGCCTAGGCTGATTTGGCCTACAATTGAACTTGTCTTAGATATTATACCCATGAACATTGTCACCAAGTTTGAAGATACTCAGACGAAAACTCTTTGCACTAGAGAACAGACAAGGTCAATTACACATTTATTTTGGTAATTATAGGACCATAACCAAATAAGGCTAAGGCCGATAATCAAACTTGGCCTAGATATTATGCCCATAAGCATTGTCACAAAGTTTGAAGATGATCGGGTGAAAACTGTTTGCATTAGAGTACAGACAAGGCCAATTTCACATTTTTTTGGTAAATGAAGGACCATAACCCAAGAAGGCCTGAGCCGATTTGGCCTATAATCGAACTTGGCCTAGATATTATGCCCATAAGCATTGTCACAAAGTTTTAAAATGATCGGATGAAAACTGTTTGCGTTAGAGTACAGACAAGGCCAATTTCACATTTTTTTGGTAAATGAAGGACCATAACCCAAAAAGGCCTGGGCCGATTTGGCCTATAATCGAACTTGGCCTAGATATTAGGCCCATAAGCATTGTCACAAAGTTTGAAGATGATCGGATGAAAACTGTTTGCGTTAGAGTACAGACAAATTACTGGACACCACCGCCCGCACGCACGCCCGCCCGCCAGCCCGCCAGCCCGCCAAGGGTGTTCACATAATACGTCCCGTTTTCAACGGGCGTATAAAAACAAAGGGCCATAACTACCTTAAAATTGATCCGACCAACGTGTGCCGACGATATGCACAACTAGACTTGGTACTGATCAGTCATGCAAAGTTTCGTTGAGATCCGAACAATGGTTGCAGAGAAATAACGCGGACAAAATTATACGGACCAACCGACCGACCAACTAACCAACCAACCAGGTTTTTTCATCAAATAACTTTTATTTTTTGCCGAGAAGTTCTTCCTGCTTTTAAGAACAGCTAATCCGGATTTCCGGATTATTTTGGAAAAAACTGACCCCTGAATAACAAACATTGGATATACAATAAGGCAATTTTTGCACACTATAAATTTTTATGTTTCATGGTTCCTACAAATGCCCAATCCTGAAAATAAGATCCATTTCTTATCTCAGGTGGCATTAGCACACATTCCTATGCTGAAACTTTGTTTAAAGAATATAATTTCAAATGACCATAACTTAGTCAAATCTCATGAATTTTTTCATTAAATAACTTTTACATGTTCACAGCAAATGTCACGTGGGCAATTTCAGATGGAAGTCATCAGGTTCCTCTAGAACCACCCACCTTCAGCAAGATTGCTTCCTCATTACCAAACATCAGCTAGGAGGGTTTTGACACAAAAAGGAATGTCCCCTAAAAAGGGCCATAACTCAGGCAAAAATTATCTGACCAAACATTCTGTACAACTAGGCTAAGTACCCAGTGTTCATGTGAAGTTTCACTGAAATTGGACCAGAGGTTAAGGAGAACAAACTTGGACAAACTTTGTGACATCCATCCTGATGTCCAGCACAAAATCAATAGAGCCAGGCATACACTACCCTTACAAGACTTACCATGCAATAGGAAGCTTTAAGCTGATGCTGAAATTACTCTGATAGTAATCCTTGCCTCTACCCAGTGCTCTAGATAATCCGAAATCACTGATCTTCACCTGAAAATTGTGTAAAATATCCCTATAAACTGATACAAGGTGTCAAATACATGAACACAAGCAGAGTTTCAACCATACAGCCAATATAATATGTTGCAAGGATTTACATGTGAAAAAAATGCAAAATCAATAGCTTATAGTGAAAACATATTAACATACATCTCAATAAATAAAACTAAGGATGCAGGGGTGTATAAATGAGCTGATGCTCAAGCCCTAACAAAATGTACCAAAGTTGAAATGAAATAAAGTACAAACTTAGTACAAATTCTTATGATTAAAGATACACAAAATATAAATCAATCTATAACACAAGAGTTACATACCCTGCCCTTATTGAATACCAATATATTTCTAGCCGCCAAATCTCGATGAATGAGTCGTTTACTCTCTAAATAGCTCATACCATCGCCAATTTGCTGAGCAAAGTCACATAATCTAGGTAAGGGGAAGTCTTGACGCATCATAGGATCCTTAAGGCACTCTAATAGTGAGCGCATGGGAGCTAACTCTGTCACCTGAAAGTAACAAAGGGAAGTAATTCCATAAATAACATTGTACAAATGAACACAAATCTGCCAACAACATGTCTTAAAGGGGAGTCACTCTAGTCAAAAACATGTATAAAAGGGGAGTAACTCTTTCAACAAAATGTCTAAAAGGGGAGTAACTCTGTCAACAATACTGTTAAATTAACAGAGGCAACTTTAATCATATAGAAGTTGCTAAAATACCTATTTTAAAATAATTGTAATTGTATGTTGCCCAACTACCAGTACATCAGTTAAATGACAGACAACATTGTTTAAAATGTTGTTCAAATGAACTTTAATACATGTATGTTCAAAAGATATTGACATGTCTATTTAGAAAACTATGAAGGGGAGTCACTCTGCCTTCAACGCTGCTTAAATGGAAGACATCTTTTGACAAATCTGTTCTAAGAAATATATTTAAGGGGAGTAACTCTGCATTTTGTACTGTTTAAAGGAAGACAACTTTTGTCATATAGATAAATGCATAATTATATATTTGCTATCTCTGCAGGGTTTTCTAGACAGTAATTATCATATAAATGAGACGCGCACACAAAACATAACCCACAGTGACTCATAGTTTTTGTATAAATCATGTACTTGTACATCGAATTCATTGCCTAGATCGTAGTTGCTTTCACATGTCTGAATGATCAAAAACACGCCAATAAATACATTCGCATATATATACAAACTACCGGTATTTAGCCGAATAAATGAATTAATGAAATTTGTAACCATAGTAACACGTTTAATTTTGCAACAGCTCAATAATCAACAGAAATTAAGTAGTTACATCAAGGTATCAAAGCAAAACTTGTTTATATGAACATATCGTGATATGCCCTATTATGATTATTAAATCATGCACATGGTAAAGCCTGCAGGCTGTTTAGAAAGATTAGATAATATTTTTGCACACAAGTTTTGCAGTGATTTCAGCAAACTTAGCGAGTACAATGTTTAAGAAAGATCTTTAGTGATTAAAACTTTCATATCAAGTTTGTGGAGCAGTGGTCCCTCCTTGAGCAACATTTATCGGAGATTCTAGTAGAGGGAACCCTGAACAGTCTGATACTAAAATTTGCAGTGACATATTTAGTACAGAAGGTCATTTAATAGAGTACATTATACAAGACCCATAACTCTTGAAACTTCCAACAAAATCAAAATCCTCAAGTGCACAACTTCTCATGCTAAATAAACATTCAAGTAAATTGTCAGTGAATGACCAGTTTTTCAGTTTATAACTTTGTTAACCCTTTACTCCATGGTCCAGCTAATCTATTAACCTACAGTATCATGTACACCATCTTCATACTAGACCTTGGAAAGCAATCAGTGACACCTGTTAGGCAGTAGTGACCATACATGCCAGATCTCATGCATCATGCGCGAGTCTCGTGCAAAAGAGACTCTACTCGCGCATGATTGGAGGCACACGCGTTTCTTGGACATTGTGGAACCTGACCTCTTTTTACATTACGAAAATGATCACAAGTTTGAGCAAGGAAAATCTCTCTCATTTAATGAAATCTCCTGCATTTCCATCACCAGTCTCACCCAGAGGAGTCTGCGAAACATGGCATGTATGATTGTGACACACCTGTAACATAATTTGCATGACAATTCGATCGATGTATTTAAAATACATACAGTAATTACTTTGCACCAAAGCTAGGATTCAAACCCATTAGCATGGCGTCATTCGCATGGGGTTTTGTAGATAATACTAGATATGTTGAACTGGGTCTCCATGGAATAAAGGGTTATAAGTATTTCAATTGCATTAGCGCTTGTCTGCTAACTGAATCCACTTACCAGCATTAGGGAGTTCTCTTTATCAAGTACGACCCCATACATACGAACGATATTGTCATGATCGACAGTTTGCATAAGCCCCGCCTCCTTGAGGAATTCCTGAGTTCCATTCTCAAGGCGATCTCGACTCAAACATTTCAACGCGACTTGAACCTGGAAATTATCAAATTAAATTACGATTAAAAATACTCACCAACAGCATGTATATAAAGTAGACCAGTGATATGTCTGAAGATGGGAACGCTGAAAAGCCTATGTTTCAAATTCATATATAATGTATGTAAAGTACCAAGTTAAACTCTATATTCAGACAAACACCCATTCAGTCGCATGTACATTAGCTCTCTGATCAATGAGTCCCACGGATGGAAATAATAAACCAAGCAGTCCATACTTGAAGAAATTCAAATTTTGCCATCAGTCTGTATTGAAAGTTAAGAAGTTTCAAAAGATTCAAAATCTTAAAGTGTAGCATAAATAATATTTGACTGAAAAATTGTCGAAAATGTATAGCATAAAGTTTGATGAAAGCCAACAAACAACATTTTAGCAAATATACAATGTATATCCTCACCAAAGTCAATACATTAACTATCAAGTTATAACACAGCAGTTGTATTAACAATAATTGGCTTGCAAAATATTCAACCTTTTTCAAAAACCCAAATGTATCATTTATATTTAGAAATAATAATAAATAAGTAATCAACAAATGCTAAATGTTTCAAAATGATGCTGAAAAAAACCATTGCAAAATCTTACAGAAATAAAATTTAAGCAGTCCAAGTTCAAATTCTGCTGCAAACGTATATTGAACATCGAAACTAAAATTATGCGCACATCCAAAAACATGGAGATCTCTGAAGGCAATGAAAGTGCCGTAAGCACGTCATAAGAACAGGGCCAATGAAACGTATGCAACAACATCGTAAAACAACAAAGAATGACTTATCTTAGCAAAATAATTAAGACTTAAATCCTAGTTAACACCAAATAGCAGGGATATATAAATAATATTTCTGTAGTTCAATACTCGTTAAGTGTTTTCTATGATTCTATGATCTTGCTAGTATGTATTTCATATTCAAACAGCAAAATAATAAACAACACAATTGTTACGATACTGTACATATTCTATCAGTTGAGCTTGCCAGCTATACAATATAGTTTTTCTGATAACCTGGGTGGTCTTCAATATTGATCTTACTTGACTTCAGGATAAGGACAACCAATCAGATCACATCATATTAAACTCTTGGTCAGTACCTGGCAATATGATTGGCTATCCTTATTATCCAATTAAATAAGTCATTAAGAATTGAAAGCAATACAGAAGTCCCCTACTGGTTTGAAGCCATTTTCAATGTTTCTGTTGCCATAGCAACCACATTTTTTTTAAATATTTTAGACGTGCATAATCCCCTTATTGCCCCTATCCACATACCAAGTTTCATAAACCTAGCTTGGAAACTGTTTGAATTATGTCAGGATCCAGTTTTTTGACGGAAAGACAGATGTTAGGGGTCTAAAAACGACTCATTCACAAATTTTTGATATATACCGTACCATAACAAGTCACATGATGGTGCACGGTGATACACAGGGCATTCCTGAAAACCTTTCTACCCAGACATTGATCGAAAGCTTACATACCCGGGGCATTTATTAGAAATATATTACAAGTATTAACATATGATTTCCTTGATTAGAAAATGTCTGATTATTTTCTTATTAGTTTGCTGGAATTTCTTAAAATCAATAAAATCTATAATGAAACAGTCCCGACAGTTTTACAGCTGGAAGGATAATAATGTTCTTTGCTATCATAATCTTCACATACAAACATCTATCAATCACTGTTCTCACATATGCATACCAAATCTATCAGGGTCAAAGAAATTTAGCAATTTGTGAAAATATGTTACATGGTTATGTTTTTTGGTAATTTTAACCATTAATATCATAATGAGGCCAAATTAGGAATATCTATCAACTGGACCCAATCTCCCAAAGCATCCCAAGTCGAAATCTGAGATTTTGCTCAAATCAGAGTCGAAATTAAGAGATAAATCTGGAGCTTCAGCTCTTGAAATTTTACTGTTATAAGCTCAGAATAGTTTTTTTATAGTGATGCTAATTTTGAGTCCAAATTTGCATGAAAATTAACATGAAGACACATGCCAATATTTGAGATGAGATCTCGCTCAGACTGATATGCTTAGGGAGATCGGAGACCGGGTTGCTTAGAAAGATTTCAGTGTGATCAATGATATATTGATACCTTTTCACCATCCTCTGCGGTCCAGACACCTTGCTGTACTATACCAAATTCTCCCTCACCCAGGGTTTCATTGACTTCTATGGAATCTGCAGAGATGATCTGTTTTCCTGTTGGTCGAATGTACGATATTGGTCGAGATATACGATGTTCTGGTGGCGGAGGACTCAATGTTCGACTGGTAGGACTCAAACTTGCCCTGTCCATCAAAGCCTGCAATACAAATATAGATTACATACAATGTATAATTGTACAAATGCAGTGTGAACGACATAAATGCTGATATACAGCTTCTCAGTTCCATCGGGCAATATCTCATTGTACTGTTTTCATATGGCTCTGCTGAAACTGAAAACATACGAACACTGGGATAATGAAACCACTTTGAGAGCTCCTTAGGTTTCCAAATAGTACAAGTTCAATCTATTATGAAGGCCAAATTACTATAGATGCATTATCCTGTATTATGTCATAGGAGCACACTAGTCTTTGAGCTGTGTTTTGAACCTGTATCCCTTAAATTGGTTTCAGGTTCAATCCAATATCTTGCCATTCAGGCTATAGATTAGATGAGAGTGCTGAAGTTGCCAACTTTATACGCTCCACACAGCCCTTAGATTTCACTATATCGTTCTAGATGTAGAGAAAGGAATTTTCGGGCGAGGCAATTGGAAAGTACCAACTTTATTGCTTACTAAGTGTTACAACCCAAGCAACTGAATGCAATAAATGTCAATATTAAATACAATGTACATGTAGATGTCTAGATCCTCACTTATCTATTTGAATTATAAATTCAAACTGAGCCAAGGCTTATAAAAAACCTCTCAAAGCACAGATAGATAAGAGCAGCACTATTAGAGATAATATGACCCGAGATTCAAGATTTGATAAAGTAGCAAGAACATCATAGAAGCTCAAGTTTCTGGGGATTTACCATAAAAATATATACATGAGAGATAAGGAGGGGGAGAGAGAATTTTAGATCAAAGTTTGATGTTTTATGATACCCTGGCATAAAAATATAACAAACTTCAAAGATCATCCTAGACAGGGGAACCAGCTGTGATGTAATATACAGGAAACAGGAAGCGAGGGAACCAGCTTGCCATCTAATTACACAAAAACTTGATTACAAAACTTGATTGAATAAAATAACATTTAATGCATGCACTCATTCCAGTCTCCAAATTTCTGCACCTTGGAAAATATTGAAGTACAGGATCATTTGATCTAAATCGTTAACAAAAACTTATTTTACTTAACATAAGGATAAGGACAACCAATCAAATCACACCATATTAAACTCTTGGTCAGTAACATGCGCTATGATTGGCTATCCTTACGCTCCATTTTAATAAGATCAATATTGAATACCATCCCTGGATAAAAGATATTAGAATCTGCATAAAATAACTAAATTCCAAGACCAAGTTCAATTTTATTAGTCATATATAGAGAATCGATGGAGCCAAGAAATGAAAATAGAGTCAATATAGCGCATTGTCAAGTTGATTGTATTAATTATTACCAAAGTTAACTAATTAGTTAATTAATTATCATTATAATCGCACCTTATTATTATTGTTATTACCTTATTACTAATCCATGATGGATGTGGATTATATTGTTTCAGCATTCCAGGTAAATCTCCAAACTTCTTGAACATTTTTATTTAGGATTCCTTTGAAGTCACATAGATATCAGATGATTCACCACATGTATAACTATATAGGTCAATGCCTGGGTTTAATTCCCTGACATTTATGATGTAAACAGTAGGTTTTTCACAAAATTTTGCTATTTAATATAATATTTTCAGTATGGTACGTTTTAATTGTTAATCAAGGCAAAAATTCACATAATATTCCATATTTCCTAACAGTTTATAACTGCTGTTAAGTAAAAATATATTAATGATCACAGAATCCATCAAATCCTTATAGTAACTTTATAGTATCATATTAAAGTGTGTCTATAACTCTGATCTTTTCAATGCAACTAAATGGCCCAGTACAATAAATAACACCAAATAAGGTCAACAAATTCATTAAATATGATATTAATAGATTCTTAGCCAGGTATTTCAAAATTCAATGTAGACTTCAGCTACACACCCAGAAGGCACAGTTGGTGACTATTAATTATACAAAATGCATGTACATGTCCACATAGTAATCATACAAGTATGTCAAAATGTTAGTAAATAAGGAAATACGATTACAGCAACCGAAAATACAACGCATGACGAAACGTAATAAAAGTGATGGTCAAGATATTTTATTGGCCATTATGGTAAATACTTGCGGTAACCACATACGACAATGTGAAATACAAATGACGTATTTTCATAACCTTGACTGTCTGAGTAGGTAACCGGTCAATCACTATATTGTTGTTTATGTTTTTATTTATTTGTGTCTAACGCTGTTCCTCAAACAACTTTTCAGTTATATACAGCGGCCATTATTTACCTAACCAGTTTTCCAGGACTGTATCCTAACCTGTGAGTACAAACTTCTCATTCCACAAGGAACCAGCAACTCCTCCACATGTGGAGGAAAATCTACTTTTTAGCATTTATTTGTGTCTAACATTGTTCCTCAAACAATTTATCTGTTATATATAAAAGCTTATTCATCTAACCAGTTTCCACAAGGAACCAGTATTGCTTCTCCACATGTGGAGTAAAATCAACAGTTTTGCATTCGTTTAATGACAGCAAGACACACAGATTATAGCCATACAGTGCTGTTGTTTCACTATTGTTACGTACCAAGTTTATCAGGAAGGCAACACAACCTAGTGACAGCCTGGTCAGGTCAGGGCAGTACAATCCCGTTCAAATAAAGCAAGAAAGACCGATATGTACATTAACAATTAGAATGTTACGCCAATATTGTAATCAGCCGTTTGTAACACATATTCATGTTTTATGTCCTACTCATCAATTACATCGAACATCAACCAACTAATAATAGGCACACATGTGTTAAGCACACAAAACAACCATAAAATAATAATAATTTCCCAATAAATACCAATATTTTATTTTCCTGCAATGTGTACATCATCACCACCTGTACACGCATGTTTGGTAAATATTTGTTCGTCTGAATGCTTAAGAGATTCATTTGAGATTCATTTTTTAAAATTTAATTACCACTCATTTAAGTACACCAGATGCCCCTGCTCAATGTTGAAAATGGGCCATAACTCCTCCAAAAATAAGTGGATTATCATCGATATTGATCTTGAAGGGTATTTTAATATCTTATGCAATGTGCTCAATTTGCACTCAATCAATCAATCAATCAATCAAAATAAATCAATCAATCAATCAATCAATCTTTTCGAAAGATATTGAGACGAAAAAGTATTGAGTACAGACCGATGGACAGACAGACAGACAGACAGACAACTGAAGAGTAGGGCCTAACACTTCAAGCTCATTTGCCATTAGGGGCCGGTTTCATATTTTAACATTCGCTTTTCTGCGGAATAATTTGAAACATTTTTCCCAAGATTTTAAGTGATGTCCACTAGGGGAGTATATAACAGTATGTATGGTGCACTAGGGGAGTATATAACAGTATGTATGGTGCACTAGGGGAGTATATAACAGTATGTATGGTGCACTAGGGGAGTATAGTACAGTATGTATGGTGCACTAGGGGAGTATATTACAGTATGTATGGTCCACTAGGGGAGTATATAACAGTATGTATGGTGCACTAGGGGAGTATATTACAGTATGTATGGTCCACTAGGGGAGTATATAACAGTATGTATGGTGCACTAGGGGAGTATATTACAGTATGTATGGTCCACTAGGGGAGTATATAACAGTATGTATGGTGCACTAGGGGAGTATATTACAGTATGTATGGTGCACTAGGGGAGTATATAACAGTATGTATGGTGCACTAGGGGAGTATATTATGGTGCACAGATTTATATCACACATTTCAATTATTTGCAACATCTGCATCATTATTATATAACATTATACTGACAGATGAATCAGCTTCACTTATGGTAAGAAAAAGTCTATTAATTACGTATATAAACAGCAGTGGCATATTGTATTTACAGTAGCAGATCTATCATTGTCGCTATTTAAGGGCCGACAGAAACGAGACGATATATATAATGACGGAAATTGGATGGAAAGTGAATCTTACATAATTAAGATGCAGTCTCAAGTTACAAGAAATTACATAAATAAACCCTATAAGTGGATATATATTTCCATATTATGGGACCACCATTGGTTCTGATAATTCTTATTATTAAAGTAAAGTTGATCAATCTTAGTTATGAAGCAAGGGGGTGTTTATCATTTTGAATGATACATTACAGTATATAATCTAAACCTTTTCTATGTTAAAAGGGTGATAATTTCAGTCACAATGTAATTATTAGTTAATACTAATTTATTTAAGGTAGATTGCGAAACAGGTCTTTTAAACTTATATAAATCACTCTTGACACCTCATTCCTGATAAAAGCCATCGTTACAAGGATATGAGAGAATGGAAGCCAGGTCCCTTTTATGCTGAGCACCTAGCAAGGGATATTCTGGTACCATTTTTATTGCGTCTTTGGTATGACTTGGCCTAGGATCGAACCAGGGAACGTCCGCACTTGATGTGCATGTTCTACCACTAGGCTATCAAGGAGGATTGAATTATTGTTCAATATCAAGCATGAACGCATTCATCTATATCCTAGAAGAAATACAAGACACAATTTTCAAAGCATTTTTCGTTCACTACTTCATTAAATAATTATGCTTAAATTCAAACCCCCTTGCAAGTTCTAATTATATACAATAAATACAGAACACAGTCTTTAGAAAATTTATCAAAGACTTTGAACATGTTAAGAATTATTGAAATTATTAACAGCGCCATGCACACCACTGTTAACTTGAGGCAAACAGCAGCTAATCAGCATGCGGTGAATTAAACTGTCTTCATTAAATATTAGAGAAGAGCATTGCATAATCGATTAGCTTTCATCAAGCTTTCAGTACAGGAGATTGAGTGGGTAAGGTTTTATATTTTATACAGTAGAGAAACCATTCATTATATGTACACAATCTTTATAAAACATAAGATTTTATATCCCCCCCTTTGAGTTGTTAGGGGCATATACCTAGAGACATTTTGATGTGTAGGCTCAAACCACTATACTGTAAAAGCAGAATAATTCGCGAGGGTTTAATTTTCGCTATATTCACCAGTTCGATAAATCCGCGAAAATTGATCCTCATGAAATTATTACCTTCATAATAGCTTCAAATATTTTCAATACTGATTACGGCTAAGCGAAACCATTACAATCTACTCAGAATTGATAAAACACTGATGACTACGCTAACTTTTGCCTGATAAACTAACTTTATTTAATTGGTATTTACAAAAAGTTAACAATACAACAGAAAATATGAACATACAATATTTCTGTCAAAAATCTAATTAGCAGTTCAATTGCAATGAATGTGTACCAGTATAAAAACACGGTCTACAGGTACAATGGTTAACACCTACGGCCATTGCTTGTTCAAATAAGTTCGGAAACAATAAGATGAATACGATATACTTTCACAGTTTTCTCATTACACAATGAGACTGTCTTGTTTGGCTTAATTGAGTACTAGTAAATACCAACAAGTTAAGCCAATCGGCAAATTAAAATCAAAACGCTTGGGTGGATGACCGTTATAGTGTACAAACAGTAGTCGTAATTATCAGAGTGATTATCACGCATTGGCAACTAAATAAAGCACAAGGCATATTGCAGAGAAAGTAGAATTTTATTTTTTCCTGAAATTCGCAAACATTAACCCTCTCGAACTACTTCCAAATTAGAAATTCACAAAAATTTAGCCTCGCGAAAATTAATGCTTTTACAGTACACAGGGGTACCAGGGGCTCGCACCCATAGAAATATTTAAAGTAGATAGCCTAGCTGTAAGGTGTTTTGGCACAAATGTGGTCATTCAGTTTGAACCCAAATTAGTCATAAAGAGCATGGGCTTGACTATACATGGCAATAGGCCCAATAGGCCTAATGTTTTTTTATTGTTGTTGTTAGTTTAAAGTTGCACAAATAGATTCAAGAGTTTATTCCATGAGCCCTAAAAATAAAATTAACGATTAAACACACATGACTTATGTATTACACATGTGTAGCGTTTGTAATTAACTAACTAACCATCGCATACCTGTACATGTATTATAAGGCATTTACAAAAATGTATCTTTTATTGTACAGTGTTCCCTCTCGTAACGTCACCTCTCTCAAGCGACTCCCTCCTTTAAACGACATTCAAAATTCCTCCCGTGCAATTTCAACGTTAAATTCCCTCCGAGAAACGACACCTCCCTTCAACGACAAACGTCACTCAAAAGTCGTACCGACACTAAGAATTACCTCTCCGGACCGGCAATGGTTAAGTCAGTTGTTGATTGTTTTCATAAGTATTGACACTGTCTGCCAAAATGTGTGGATATGGTATACTAATCATCATTGAGAAGCTTGTAAATCGCTATTTTTCACACTTGCATTGTGACACAATTAACAAATTATGGTTTGGTCTAATTGGATAATTACGACGACTAAAGTGTTTTCATTCATTGGTGGTCTGTATAATAAATTAAATCAGGGTAAGGTGAGAAAGCTTGTTGCTTCTGATTAAAATAAAGTGACAATTAATGCATATTTTTTAACAAGAAAAGGAAATCGTTTTGTTTATATTAAAACAAATGGCGTCAGGCGTACGGTACCCTCTAAAGCCCGTCCGATCCGGACCGTCATGTATGTAAATTGGTGTACACGAACATTCTGTAATTTTGTATGTACATGAAGTCAGTACTTATTTTCATGAAACAATTGTCGAACTAATTTATTTTTTATAGAATTAATAAAATCATAATCTGGTCAGGAGTTAGCAACCTCAATACAATTTATTCATGATTAATTATGACACGCTGCTTGTGTACATCATGTACATATTTTGGAGGTTAAATCATGCTATTCAGTTAGAAGTACAATCCCTCTCCACAACGGCTCCCTCTCTACAACACACACTCTTTCTGTCTCCCACAAAGGTCGCTCAAGAGAGGTACCACTGTATATTATAACGTTGCACAGTATGTCAGTTATATATGGGGACAACCCAGTCACTTTACTTAGACTGTTGGTAGCTATGTAGGCCAGCATCATTTTTAATAATGACTTAAATGATTTTAATGACGATCAACTTGGGATTGAAACAGTATTTAAACTGCATGGGGAGTGGAATATTAAAATTCAGTTGAACAAAAATTGGTCAAGTTTAAGAAGAGTTCATGAAATATAGTTAGATAAGTAATAGCTTCCAACTGTAAACATTACATCTTAATCCTCATAAGACATACCAGCGGTGTATATTGTATAAATAATATTTGTTTGTCCATGAATTAACAACACTTAAGCCTGATAACAGACCCCGTATTTTATATACAGAGTATGGGATTACATTAAGCATTTCAATTATTATTCAATTTACTGTCTGAACAGAAGATGGGTCGATAAAATATTCTATTTTAAACACAGTTACCTGTAATTTTAAACACTTAATATTAACACTTTAATAAAACAAACTGTATAGAAATGAAATATAAAGATACCTTAGTATTATATAGCAATGTACAGACTAGCATAGCAGTTTGGGCTGATAGTTTCAGGTATCTACTTTTATCAACATTGCATTGTCAATCCTACCTAATTAAATAGATGGCCCAGGCATCAGCCATTTTTCATAGGACATATGTTTAAAACTTTCGCTGGCCTACAGAACAACTGTAACTATCCATGAGAAGTTACGGTATCTGTTACCATTGTGGAAACAAACAACAGAACACCCATCCCTGAGTGATAAGGTCATCTATTTTGGGTGAGGGTGAGATTGAAAGTTTGAATCCTGACATGGGTGTGTTCTGAAATCGCCAGTAGGTGAGCCATGCACACAAATTCATGGAACGCTAGCAAAATAAGCTAACTATTAAAATAATGCAACTATGGATAAAGTTTCACACTTAAATTATCAAACATTCAGTATGCAGAAAAAGCCCATAAAAGCTCAGACTGCTAAACAGTTCCATAAGTCGCGGAGACCTTGAAATTTCTTGTATTGTGAGTACCGGTAGCTTTAATCAGCTTTATTTCTCCTGTCATAAACACAACACTTGGTGTATTCTCTGGACGATATGGTAGAGGAATCCTTATTAGGACAAAATATGACACATAATAAAACCCATACCATACCGACAATATAAAATATAACATTTACCCGCTTAAATTTCTCCAGTTTTCCTTGGGGGCATTCTTTCTTATAGAATTTCTTGAGACGCCTCATTTCTGGTTTTGTCATTCCAATTGATGTCAAATCTTCTTCTGCTACGTACTTGATCTGTGGCACACTGGCAATCTGTGTGTTATATAAAATGTTATAATGGTACGGAACTATTTCATGAATATTCTGTGGTGTTTATATGTCATACTATCACGTTTGTTACTTTGACAAGGTAAAAGACTCTTATTCATGTATAGTGTGAACAAATTAACATGATTCTCCACCTTTATGCATGAATATATCATAATTAAACTTCTTGCGCTGAATATGTAAATTTCTGCAAGAAAGTCATGCCTTGCCGTTTATGTATATTTGTGCATCATACATATATGATATAAATTTGCAATATTAACGCTTATGAAATCATAGACAATAATTCAACTGTTTAGTAATGCTAATAGAGGGTTCTAGGACCACGTTAATTTGTTGGCACAAATATGCAACAAGGAAAAAACATATGAAGATAGCAGTAACGAGTGCAAGTAAGACAACCAACCAGCCAAAACATCATTAATGATGTCAATACTTTACAAGGTTTCTTCTTAACCATGTATGTTTTGTACATTATCCTGAGTTTAATTGTCACCTGGATAGTAGTTATATTGTGCAAAAAGCTCAATCAAAATTGTTATGCCACCAAAAATCAGTAATGAAGACAAAAACAGCAATTGTTTGTGTCTATAAAAAGTGTGGTATCTCAGCAATGTGGCAGGTAACAGAACAATTGTAATATATTGTGTAACTTGTAATGATGTCACATAAAAAGCATGAACACTTTGGAGGAAGTACAGTCAAACATGGGGGAGCCTAGATTGTTTCCTGAATGCACACTTCATTTAAAATTTGGACCATGGAAGAGTTCAGACATTGGCAGAACTTGAACCATGGCAGAATTCATTATAACTATCACAAAATTTTGACCATGACAGAATTTATACTATGGCAGAATTTTGACCATGACAGATTTCTTACCATGGCAGAAATTATACCATGACAGAATTCATACCATGGCAGAATTAATAACATGGTAGAATTTGGACCATGGCATAATTCAGACCATGATACAATTTGGACCATGACAAAGTTTTTGACTATTGCAGAATTCAGACTTTTATGGCCAAATTCAGACAATGGCTAACAGACAGCATGCACACACAAAAACAACTCAATAGTATGACTTGGTCTAGCTGCTGAAAGATGTGTATCAGTAGAGTCACCACACTTACCTTGAGTTCATTCTTGAATGCACTGTGATAATGTTCAAGCTCTGCTTCCAACAGGAAGTCCCTCAGCTCCCTTACTGTCCCCATTGTTTTATTGTCCGGGGACTCTCCTCCTGAAAATAGAGATAATCAAAGTTACAATTAAGATGAGAAGCTATTTTGCATTGATGGTGCAACAACTAAAGGCAAAACCTCGTCAAATACTGCATATTTAAAAGAAGCTGAAATGCTTAATGGTCACATAAAATATTGACGCTGTCCTTTGGATAGATCTAGCTGCCAGTTAGTTGAATTAAATGTGACAAATTAATAATCATCATTCAAACTAGCTATCACGTTTGGTATTTTAACAAGTTCAAAAAATCCTTATGTTGACTGAGTGACGAAAACAGTGTCACCACCCTACAATAAGTAAAGTAAATAATTTCACACAATAATTAACACATGTTTGACAATATACTAGAACAACAAAACTTGCAGTTCTCAACCAGGTGTCTCAATAAATTGTGCAAACTGTTGTCAAATAAATTAATTCTTTCACGCAAATTAACTGAAACTGTTTCTTTTGAACATTTCCCCTTATATCAACACAATTGCATGATGTGGATTACATCACATTATCTGGTTAGTGTAATACCGTTCAATAGCAGAACCAGAAACCTTCAACAGGACATGCAATTAATACAACAACATTTGACAATTTCATTTGAGAAACAAAAACTATACAGCAAATCAATAGAAGAAACTGAGATGGTGACAACCAAGAACGCAATGCACTTAACCACACTTTTATTCATCTGATTAATATTGATTGTACAAAACTCATAAGTTTCACTTTGTGTCATAAAATTATGTACCAGATAATGAATTTGTGATGAACAAAGTCAATATTAAATCAAGTGTGATTTTCGACATCTTTAATGAAATGAAGTATTTCAGTACCTCGTAAAAAGCAATCAAGTATCATAATTATACCAAGTTTACTCAACTGTACAGAATATAAAAAAATATTTTTGGTAATAATAAATTTCATATTCTCCAAAAGTATGTACATAAATAAAGATTATAATACCAGTATCATAAACACCTAGCTAGCCTTGATGAACAAACATTAAATATTTCATTACCACAATTTATCAACCCAGAAAAAATATTAGATTTTTTGTAAAACTAAAACAGGTAAATATGATTTGTGTTTTTGTTTGTTTTTGAGAATCAACAATATTTCAAAATCTGTGTCATTCCAACAAACAGTTCTGGCAAAATCTGTTTCATAGATATGCTCAGTGTGAGTGTCATTGAACCAGCTAGTCCATAAATTTGATTGTATCGGTAAACACCAGTAGTGATGACAAGGAAGAAAGATGGCAGTATTAGTTATTGTGTGGACTTTACAGAATGCTGAACCACCTACTATATTATGGTCAACACAAACTAACATCAGACACCTCTTCGTTTTCATGGTATGTGATGTTTTTATGATTTCTGTGCTCAGCTCTTTAAGTTGAGTGCTGCCTTCCCTGTTCGACTATCTATTATCATCTTATAGAAGATGCAAACTATGAATACCGAATTAATCAGAAAACTTTCACCTATGAAAATATAACTTGTACCTGAGCATAATAAAATACTTGCTGAGATATCAAATATTATAACCAACCGAGTGAAACTGCTTTATAAATCAAGTGTGGTGACATAGCTTCAGATAAATATACAAATATATATGAAATTATCATCGATCAACCATAAAAGCTGGCAATGTATCATATACTGCCATACCTAAGTGATGTTTTATTACCCAGGCAAACATTCCTCGTGCCGTAATGTTATTAGTCTCCCATAAACCATAAAATATAATATATGGGCCAAAGTGATAACATGCTCGTATATTTTTAATTATACTGGTATCGTATTATTAAATCAAGGTTACATACCCAGTTGCATTAATTGATATTGAAAATATTGCCTCAGACATAAGTGTATATTTTCACTTCAGATATAGGTTACAGGCAAGTATTATAGTGAAATTGAATATATTCATATTAAAGTGCATATAGAGCCACTAATATTGTTAGGTACTCCATGGGTATTTTTTTATTTTGTCACTGACGGTATAAGTTTCAGTCATATGAAGACTGCGTCAGTACCCTGGTGGCATTGTCACATTATCCTGACAGTCTGTATGTAAACCAAAACCATATTCAGTCCCCTGCATACCCTAACACACTGACAGCTATATAAATATTACAGTAATTTGTCACAACCTGGAAATGATCGTGAACTACTTCCCTCCCTACCTATATAGCCAGCAATTTGCAAGCCAGACGTAAGTGTTCATTTTGGTACGGAATATAATTAAAGCTTGAAGCATTGCAAGCTTGCAGTACATATGACAAACCTGACTTTTCCCAACAATTATGGTGGTGAAGGCCAGACTGCATGATACCCTGAACTTCCCTTAACACCTGGGTAAAACCCTTCAGTTACTTACAGCAAGCAGACACTTCCAACATCACTAAGTCATATATAGAGTAGACGACACACACATATATAGATGGACTAAAAAACCTTCACCATGAGGATCATATAGCATATATAAAATATGGCTTGAAGCAGTTAGCATGAAATGGCAGCATCAGTTTACAATAATAATATAAAATACCGTATATCAACCTCATTCAACCAATGAAATGTTAAACATTCTTGTGGTATGTTGTATTACTTTCCTAAAATTTATTTGTTCAACATTATAACCTTAGTAACTTGCACCTGAAAGTGGTGGTGCCCTCTGGGTACTACTAAATATTTTAAGGTGTTGAAGCAGGGGAAATCAATTAACCCTTTACTACATAAGTATGCCAATTCGTCACCGCAGAATTTCAAGAAATACAAAAGTCCCCAACCGTTCGGAGCCTGTATGACCCATTAAGATTTTTTAAATATTTTTACTATAACAACCACATATTTTTTGTCAGAATCAAAGTTTTTTCAGAATCAAAGTTTTTGTCAAAATCAAAGTGTATATTTAAACATGCATAATCTCCTTCTTGGCCTCTACTCCCAATTACCAAATCTAGTTTGGTTATGGCTGGATCCAGCTTTCAGCAGACAGACTGGCGGTAGGGGACTTAAAACGAGCCGGCATCTAAGACCATTATGGCTAATTAAGTTAACTGAGCTCTGCAGAGGCTGTAGTGAAACATATTTTGACGTTGGTTGTTTTGAAAATTTTGGTCTGTAGTTTGAGGTGGCCTTAAATTATTGAGGAAGTCTGATTAATATAAGTGTGAAGTGTTACTGTACACATACCCTTACTTTATCAGCATACTTGACATTGAATGTAATAGATAATAATATAGATGATATAACCTGACCGACATGATCCAGGCCTTCATCTTTGGTTTATAATATATCGTTATCTAAGGAAAAGATGTGTACCTATCCATCTGTTTCCTACTATAGATAAAACAAACAGATAGTGTCATATTTGTCATAAATCATCATTTAACAATTGACTGGACATGCCCACCCAGTTAGTTTTTATTTGATAGAAAAGACCAGAATTAGCGCTTGCTGGGGCGTCCCAAAGCACATTCTAGCTGGTCAGTCGATGTCATACACATAATTATGTCATGTGCTGGTCAGTCGATGTCATACACTATGTCATGTGCTGGTCAGTAGATGTCATACACATAATTATTTAATGTGCTGCTGTCAGTAATTACAGACATCCTGCTAAAAGCACACGTTAGACTGTCACAGCAAAAATCAGATTTAGACCAACAAAACTGGAAACCTTTGTCAGTGCATGATTGTGAAAACACTTTTTCGAAGTTTTTGGGAAGTCTGCAACAGGACTGGTATGGTGTTGTCCATACATTATGCTTTGTAACCTTTTCACATTCCTGGAAATTAAATTACAGCTCAGCATGTACTTATTATAATTCATAATCATATCTTTATAAATATTACATTTATGTATATTATATTCTCATTTTCAGTTTGTAAATGCATGATTCATTCCCTAATTAATCATAGCTCCAGACCTTGATGTAACTCAGTTTCTTTCAAATCTAATGATCCATTCCCTTTGATCAAGAAGTAAAAAATCACCAAATTTATCATCACCAATCATAAATTTGCATATATCTATATATATATATAACACGGAAAGACTAATGACATTTTAATTAATGTAATTAATGATATAATTTTTATTTTATTAAGGGTATTGTTAAAATTAAGAAATTTAACCAATGAAATTGTGTAAATGCAGAGAATTGTCCTGACAGTTAATTGGGCCCCTAATTCAGTAACTTAAAATCAATTAAAAACATGTTTTTTTTTAAAAATGTCTTACCTGAAAAAGCTCTTTTAAAAGAAATCCTGATTTTATTCCTTTCCATGTTGGAATGATTATAACCAGGAGGCATCAGGTCATTAATCCAATATAACAAACACTTTAACTTATACTTTTAACCACTGTCAGTTTTAAAATACTTAAAATATAACTCCATATGAATATAAACATTCCATCAGTACAGAAATAAACCAATTGACTACCTTAAACTGTTTATGGTAAGTATTTATAATATAGATACTGGGCTACTGGAGGACAATCTACCGGAGGATAGTCCGGGTATCAAAGGCAGTTAAAAATCAATGGTTCGTTTATCGTATTTTCTTCTTTCGCATACAGACAAAGAGGGATGCAGATTATTTCTTCTTTTTGTGTGCTTTTGACTTTTGAAAAGTTCTGTTTTACTTTAAAAATCATTGTTTTCTGTCCATGCATTATGCCGCAAAAATATAATTATTACATTCATACTTTAAGCTAACTGGTTCTGATACCTGTCAATTAAAATTAAGTTTAAAACATGAAAGCATGAACATTTTTATATCAAGATTCCAAATGTCAAGCAAGGGCCGTAACTCTGCTAAAAAAATTGTTAAACATTCAGCAACAAACTTTAATTTTGTGACCTGATTGTGGTGTACAAAATATTGTCTCAAGCCTGACTGTTTCACCAACTAAATACCAATTAAACCAGTTTGAAAGCAAAGCAGAATTATACATCAACAAATGTTTTGTTACGGCCTAAAATTTATTCAGTATCAGATTTTACTACACTTGAATTACATATCAAGCATAGATACAGATAGGGTAGACAAAATATAAACAAATATATGTCATACCTAACCACCTGTATGTGTTACACCTGTAACCCAGGTATAAGTACAATTGTCGGGTGGTTCTCACATGGTACAAGTAGACATATTCAAGTGTCAACCCCCCTCTATCAACATTATATGATATACCTATTGTGTTACGATTATAGTCATAATATACCTAAAATATGGTAATTATTACAGTTGTTACCAGAGATGTAGTTGTTTAAGGCCTGAAAAACACATGCTGCTGACTTATTATATTTATATATATATTAAAGTAGCTTAGAGGTAGTACACAGGCATCGGTATCAAGAGGTCCCATGCTCGATCCCTGTCTGCGTCACTGGTTAATTTATCTGAGCAAAATGAACCCACACAATGCACACAACTTCACCCAGACGTAACTATGAATGGGTACCTGAGAGTCAAACTGCCGATTTGGCACCTTGTCGACTTGCGACTCATGACCTGGGTGTGTGGGGGGGGGGCAGATGTACAGTCAAACTTGAACAGACACATGTCTGAAAATAAGCTTTAACTGGGTACTTTATTTTACTACACCTCTAATAAACCGGCCCAAAATTAATAATTAAACACCTATCTATTCTACTCTACTGACAAAGTGCCCATAAATGATTCCATCATTAACTGATAAATATCCACATTATGACTCACAGGAAAATCATAACCATTAGTTTTCAATTTGGTGAAAGCTTATAGAACCACAGTCCAAAATCTTATTTTAAGTAAATTAAACCACCAGACAGAATTTGCATAAATTTTTGTCCTACAAATTATATAATAAATAGAATATGAGGTGGCTAATATAAAACACATTACATTTCCCACACCTTTACGCCAGCTGTCATAACCACTTCTGTCCTGCATCTATATCTACAGTGTGGAGGTACAAAAACCATTTAGCATTGAGTCATGATTTATACCTGCAGTATAGCAACTGTCACAGGTTATAAACAAAACACTACATTGTTGCTGATGGTGAAAAGCATGAATATTTTAATTTGCCTGTCATTCTAAAAGTTTTAGTACAATTGTACTGTACTTGTTCATGCTGCCTTGACCTTGCATCTAGTGATAAAGCGTGGTCACACAAAATGAACCAAACTCATTATTTTTATACCTATCTTATAATAAATACAGTTTGTGGGATGAAATGCACCTATTGCATAAAGGTTACAAACTTTCAGCACTATAAATGCGGCCATATTTGTCACCAAAATTGATCATACATCTTACACACTTCTGTCACCAAATCTACCATATTTTACACACTTCTGTCACCAAATCTACCATATTTTACATACAAAATTTGTCACCAAATCTACCATATTTCACGTATTTTTGTAACAAAATCTACCATATTTTACACACTTTTGTCACCAAATCTACCATATTTTACACTTTTGTCACCAAATTTACCATATTTTACAAACTTTTGTCACCAAATCTACCATTTTTTACATACAAAATTTGTCACCAAATCTACCATATTTCACATATTTTTGTCATCAAATCTACCCTATTTTACACACTTTTGTCACCAAATTTACCATATTTTACAAACTTTTGCCACCAAATCTACCATATTTTACATACAAAATTTGTCACCAAATCTACCATATTTTACACACTTTAGTCACCAAATCTACCCTATTTTACACACTTTTGTCACAAAATCTACCCTATTTTACACACTTTTGTCACCAAATCTACCCTATTTTACACACTTTTGTCACCAAATCTACCATATTTTACTTACAAAATTTGTCACCAAATCTACCATATTTTACATACAAAATTTGTCACCAAATCTACCATATTTCACATATTTTTGTCACCAAATCTACCCTATTTTACACACTTTTGTCATCAAATCTACCATATTTTACACTTTTGTCACCAAATCTACCATATTTTACACACTTTTGTCACCAAATCTACCATATTTTACACTTTTGTCACCAAATCTACCATATTTTACACACTTCTGTCACTATATTTTACACACTTCTGTCACAAAATCTACCATATTTTACACACTTCTGTCATCAAATCTACCATATTTTACACACTTCTGTCACCAAATCTACCATATTTTACATACTTTTGTCACCAAATCTACCATATTTTACAGCTTTTTTCATGGCAAGTCATGTCTAATTGGAAAGCTTAACCCCTCATCTTTATATTAACCTTACTTAACTGGACAACCAAATTGTTTACATTTCTCAATTTTATAAACTATTTAAAATTCTTGCCCAAATCTTCCTATACAATAGCCTGGGTGTTATCAGGGAGGAATCTAAAGCACAGGCTAATACAGATATAATAGATGCAGAGTTAATTGCTGGCCAATGTCATAGGCTATACATGTTAGTTGAGATTTATAGATCCAGGTTATTACTTTCCAATGACTTATTGCTTCAAAATGGACAGACAATTTAGAGAGATGAGAATTTAATTGGTTCGAAAAATTTCCTGTCAAATATAATTCTTTTGTACTCCATGGTAAATTGAGAATGACAAGTATTAGACATCTAGTCTACAAAACAATTGATGTCATTTTTTTCTTTCGAAAAGTACAATATATAATTATGGCAAAATTGTAATTAAATGTAGGGGGGGGGGGAGGTTAAAGGATAAAACGATATCAAGCACATCAAGTTGAGAGCAGGTTTAGTTAAAATGAATCATTAAGAAAATTGCTATTGCACACAGACTGTGAAGACCAAAATAGGCAATTTCTATAAAATGCATATCAGGGGCAGTAACTCTGGAACCGGTTGTGTGATCTAAAAGATATTATCTAGAAATAATTGCCATCAAGAAAGCTACAACCTCTAAACAACAGCCAATATTTGTGGCTTCCAAAGGGTGTTAAAAGCTCTACAGAGGTTGTACTGTATATATGTATAAAAGTCTGTAACAGTTATCAAACAACAGACAGCAAAAATAGAATAACACAACAACAAATACCTTCAGACGTTTCCTTCTTGTAAGACACATTTTTTCTTCGTGTACTTCCACATAACATTCTTAGACTGCTAGTTGTTTATCAACACAACAATCAAGTAGAACAATAAGTGTTACTACAAATGTATAACATATGCACGTTAAAATTCCACACAATTTCCACAATCAGAAGTTTATAATGTTTCTTAATATTCCATCCACATCATTCCAGACTGTAATATCAAAATACTTCAATACCTCCTGGCAATCACTATTTTTTTGTTTTTCAACATTCAGGTTTTCAACTTCTCTTTGTAATTAAATTGGTTTTTATCACAGACACCAATTTCCTATTTTCACTATTAAATTAAACCAAAATTATTAAATGCTGTAAAAACAAGCAATTAAAAATAATCAACAAATCAAGCCCCAATGTATTCATAGCATGTATCACATGGTAATTTGTATGTAATTATATAAATATATACATAAGCATAAGAAATCATTGACACATTTGTAAAATCCAGATTTTAATGATTGTATCATTAACATTCAAATGCAAAATTTATCCCATTTATCTCGACCCATAATCAAGTAACTCAACACCCTAGTGTTTGCCATTAACCTCTCAATCAGTCTTCAATCTGCAGCTCTAACAGTATAACATACCAACGTAAATATCAATAACACTTTGCAATATTCACAGGACGAGAGGATGACAGCTTTAATTGAAAAAAATTATGTCCTTTGCCGATAATTGGCAGTACACTTAACAACACATAGACCTGAACGCTATTTGATCCATGGAGCATTCACCCAAACACTGAACAGAATATAAACCCCAAAAATCCGAAATTTTGAAACTGACTGTCAGAAAGATAAAACATGTTATAAATTAACAAAACAGCAATAATGAATAAAGTCAACAAAGGTGATACACTTAAGTATACTCCTAATCCACTCAACCAGTTATAAATTCCAAGCCTGAAGTTAAGCAATAAATATTCAACAACCATTCAAAGTTAGTGAATCTAAGTTCAATACGTTATAAACTTATTTACTATCAAGACTAAAATCCTTTAAAATAAAACTCTACTGTAACCTCCACAACCATTTTACTGGTGTTTATGGAGCCCTAAACTGTTGCTCAAATAATGAATACAGTCACATGTTAATTTATAAGTCAATGACATGTTGCAGTGACTGCAGGGCCTTGTTGAAAACTGTTGGTAGAATAGTTTCGATTCATATATTTTGTCTGGGGTTAAATTGCATACATAATGTTCAACATTCTTTGCAAGCACATAGATTGTATCACCAAAAGAACATTTTGTACATTGATTTAATGACAAGCAAAAAGTCACCTACACACCGTATCAAAAAATTAACACACATAAAAAAAAATCTAATTATCAAACAAAAATTTAACATTCTCTTTCATGGCTGCATAATCTCACAAAATTTGTACATAGGCAAAATACATTATAAATACAAACGAATGTATCATATTTATCAACAGGTTAAATGATTTTATGTCTGAAGTATGTTAATTGTTAACACCTTAAGGGAGACAATGTTGTTTGATTTACAGAATCTAAATGTGAGACGCAGTGAAACACATGACATATATCAAGCATTATAAGTACATTTGAGGGGGAGGGGGATGTAATACTCTATCACCCAGGACCCCCAAATTAAACACTTATAATGGTAAGTATATGTTTGGGGCTCTACAGTGACTATAATTATTTGCTTTGCTGAAAACTTCCACCCCCACCCCTCTAAATCGCAGTGACAATCAAGAATGTGGAAACTCGATCAGGACGTTAAGTTGTGTGCTAATTATAAAAGAACTTTACTTAAGGGGATTCCCAACTCTTAAATATTTCTGTACAAGAGGTATCAAACACCTGATTTTTATGAAGAACACACTTATGATAGTGATTGTGCAAACCCATTACAGTTTTGCTCGGCTAGTTTTCAAGATATTCTTAGAGTTTGGGGAACCCCTCAGTAAAAACTGAAATTTGCATTTCGCCGAAAAAGTTTGACATTTAAATTACATGAAACTTGGCATGCACAAAATTTTGTATATACGGAATCACACGATAACGTTTGTTTTAGACTATGCATGTTATATGTATTTTTAAATGATATTTCAAAATATGTGATTTTTCATTTTTAAGTTATACGAAAAAAGTAGTTGAACAACATACTGTTTTCGCACATGCAACCAGTAAAGTAACTATTATAGAAGTTTTGTCCCAAATTTCATGGCAGTTGCTCGGCTAGATTTTTTTAATTGACACTTTAGTGATTTCGGAAATGTCGAAAACCAGGAGAGTTTACAAAATACATCAACGTTTTGAATACGTTGTATCCAGTTTTTGCGATAATTTGTTTTTGAAAAATGCTCTTTTGCATTAGCTAGTCTATATTCTTACGAAAAAACACACAAAATAACCTTCCTCTAAAGTAGATGGGATGCTTGCTAAAAAAATGTTAAATCTTGGATAAAATTTTGTGTGGGCGCATTATATTACGTTTCACATACGTTGTAGCTGGTATTCGCGAGTGTTGGTGTTTCAATGTTTGGAATAAATGGCACATAAAATTTCAGCTATAGCTTTATCCTGCAAGCTTATTATAGAATAATATAGTAACAACTATACAGTAAATTCGCGATTTTAAGATTTGAGAACATGCTGACACATCAATTTCAAGTTTTTCGTACTATTTCATCATGGTAGTCAGACGCTTTCAGTACGTCTTATTTACACCGATTTCTAAACTACCGCTCAACTGAAGAGTTGGGAATCACCTTAAGTTCACTGTTAATTATATGCAATTAAATGAAGCAAGACTTTTTATTGCTGATGGATAATCTCTTACACCCCTCAAAATGGTAGTTGTTCATTCCCAGCATTATCTACCTACAACAGTCAGTCCATCACACCCAGTCAGCTTTACATCCCATTAGCTCCAGTTTTACACCATTTTGCTTTCGAACAGTGGAAATAAAACACATGTTACATTCTTAAAGAAACAGATGAACGTTTTTAACTGAATGATAAATGATTGAAAGTGAAAGTATGTCAGGTATTAAAATATAACAGCTTAGGTTACAATTCCAGCTTAGTCAGCAGCTGTAACTCGGAGATCTTATAATAAACCACCATTAGTTGCAAATAGTATGAAATAAATATTTACAGAAACATGAGTAAATATACATCAACACATGTATACATCAGGTCACACTTTTACTGACAAACAGTAAGTTACCTCACACACCACTACATTATAAGTTCCATGTTATATATAATATTCCGAGTAACTGGATGATCAAACACATAAAACATTATATAATAATAATTGCAAATATTTATTATACGATAATTCAAATTTGAACACAACTATAATACACAATCCCACCGAGACCATTATAGTGATTGTTTAACTAAATGCACTGCACAACTAGCACATTTTTATAGCACAGGTCACAATATTTCAAATATTTCCAATATCATTCATGAAAATCTAAAATGACACATTATGCCCAAAAGGCAAAAACCAATTTGGCATGATTCCACAGCACTTTATATTTCGCCAATGAAACCAAAAACTGATCCAGAACAATGTCACTTTCTGTCATTGTACAAAGCATAAGTGATGAAAACGATGATGATAATGACACCGGATGACACAAGCACAAAAATACGACACAATTAAATACCCAGAATGGCACAGCTCCAGGCAGGCAGCTGCACTATTTCATGAACTCAGAAAAATGAATTCAATGAAACATACCGGTGTACTTAGCATTGTAGCTATTGTCATACTACATAAAGGCTTGTACAAATAATTCATGAAATATCCAGCAATTTCACACTCTAATAATATCATTAAATATTGCTGTTATAATTTTTAACAAACAAGCATCCAAGTCAGCTGGCAAGTGTTTTTGCATTCCTTTGCATGGCAGTCGACTTAAAATGTATCCGACATTCATTCAACAAGAGTCTAAAATCAGTGTCAGTCCCACAAACGGGAAGCAAGCCACAACACGGTATCTATTATAAATATGATACATGTACATTTATTAGAAAATAAAAGCAAGTTATGCTTTTTTTACCTAACCAATATTGTTTATATAGATAATATTACATGAGTATCTTTTCATATTGAATTTATTCAACGAGTTTAATATATTCAATGTGGAAAGTTACAAATGTAATGTTCTTTTTATCACATGTTAGCCCATTCCGGCCGAAACATGAAATAACTGCTTATTTTCACTATAATAAACGCGCAATTTTGACGACGTTGCCTATACTTCAGTGACATCACGTCAAAGCTTTATTACACTAGTGTATTATCAAAAATAAATAATGGCTTTATTACGTTACCACGACGTCAAACATGTGATAAACCGTAGTAATCCATATTTATTGATTCTGACAAACATTTGGTCACACCAGTGTCTTTAAAGACCAACCATTTGTACAGCAAAAATTCCCATTATTGACAGGTGGTCTCTTTAAACAGTACAAATATAATTGAATATGGTATATCGTTCGAATGGGTTTTGTAATATTTCATGGTGACTAAATATCAAAATTAAATAGTAATTGTAATGTAATGCATAATTACACCTCAAGTAAGTTCACCCCACGTCTGCGCTATTTAGTACCCTGTACTTATAGTGTTAAGACCAAAATCAACAAAATTAAATCAACACATTATAACACTGAGAGCATCCGTACAGTACATGAAAAAGTTATAAAACTTCCCCTTTCATTATGTCACATGTACCACCTAATTAACTGAAACACAGCATCATGTTACATTGACAGCTGTAGAGTGCAGCCAATCCAAGTTTTAACAGCTGGGAGGCGTGTGCATTTCCCTGCTATTTTCCCCAATATATCAAACTATACAATAAAACAAGCAAGTCACTCAAGAATTAGGTCACTTGTAAAATCATCTTTATGGGCTTACTTTTCATTCCAATTTCCATGCAAATATAAATATGATAAAAAGTAATGATGAAAAAATTGGGAACAAAATATACTGAATATAGCCTTTATTTGCCAGTCAGCTTCCTGCTGCAATATGGCAGGCATATGTCAGTACCTCAACCGGTATTTGAACTCAGGTCGCCAGATTAGACGGCAAGCGCACTAACCATTGAGCTATGGAGGCACACATATATTTTATGAAGGTAGTTGGACCGCTATTGAGTTGTCCACTACTTTCACAAATTCAAGTGAACAGTGCAGCGGTGTGCGCTGATGTTCTGGTGTTGATCAACCAATCGTGTGTAGTGCTGGACGTTTAAACTGTACGTCCGTAGTTGCAAGTACAATAAATGTTCCGAGATCACAAAGCCAGCTGTAGTTTACTATTTTTAATGAGTCGTAACAATAACAATCACAAAGTTTATATTCACAGAGTTCAGATATATCACAAAGATATTAATTATTTCACTGAGTCACAAGTTATCAAATTAAATCAAATGCACAAAGTCTATACTTCACAAAGATACTGTATTATGTATTATGTATTATCGAATTATATATTATGTTAAGTTCTTAAGTTCTATATTATGTCTAAAGTTAAGTCCATTTTTATAAGGTAACCCTTAACTCTAGCAGACAGAGTAATTCACTCCATCTGAGAAGCCACTCAAGTTACTTAAATCAAACATATCAGACTAAATATGTAAAGTATTTCACACCTATGATAATTCAATTAAAACTTGAAATAAAAGTATGATAACCATTTAAGAAATAATAACAAACAATCACAAACTGGATTGACTTAATCACCTGATTCACAAAGAACAATGCAAGATAATATACTTAGAAAGAAGTCCTATGAAAATGCATGAAGACATATGAAGACACACTGAGGCTAAATTACTAAAATAGGATAATAATCAGTTTAGAGATGGAATGAATGCGTAATAATAATTGGTAATCACAACAAATCAACATTTTTGAAAGCCATGTAAAATAGGGTGAAATTGTAATCATAATAGTTCCCCTCAACTACCTTAGCTTTCGACCCGAAAGTTGAAATACAAATACATAATGTAACAACAATTTTGTCTATGGACAGAAATCATCATTCCTCTGATTGCAGAGACAAGTAAAGTGTCTTCCATTACAAAATTCACACACACTTCTAAGTATGGTTGCAACACAATCGTCAGGATCATGGTATCTGGAACTACCACAACATTCACAATAAAATGGGTCCAAATCTGGCATACAGTATTCCCTGAGCTGAACGCTGATGAATGTTGATAAACTCTGGATGTCTTCTATATTCCCTTCTATGAACATGGTACCCTGATATTTAAGTCGCTGAATTTCACTCTCATACCACTGGATTGATTTTGATTCCACTTCATTTGTATTTACTGGATTGAGTATTGATTCATAATCACATTTACATTCCCTTTCAAAAACTTTTTGACTTAAATTGCTGATTAGGGCTGCCATCTCTTTATTCTTCTTTTTGAGATTAGCATTTTCTCTCTGAACTGCAGCATATTTTCTATTGGTACCCTTCTGATGACATGAATTGCACTGGATCACAGATACTAATTCTTCATTCCCAACAGTTGAAAATGGCATTACAGAACAGATGTAATTTCTATCATCAGCGATTTCATTTAATTGACACACAGATTTTATTCTTGTTGAAATTTTGTCACACCTTGCTTCTTTGATAGAATGGATCTTGTTGATGGACCTACAGAAATCAGCGTAGTGTCCATAACGCCTACACTTGTAGCATTGACGATTCATTGCCTTACAACGATGATGATAAGAATAACACTCACCACACTGTCCACACAATAATGATGGTTGAAATCTCTGCCATTCTGGTTTATGCAGGATATCGTGACTGACTGCAGACGGATGAGCACCAAACGGGTATCGCCGAACATGATGAGTTGACATTTTCAGTCTTGACTCCACTGGCATTCTTCCGATATTGGGTTGACCGTTGAGCTGTGTCTTGTCACAAGTATGGGGAATACTCGCTTGCAGTTTTCCAGAAGTACCGAGATCTTAGCCGCTGTTCTCCGCCAACTTTTATGAAGATAGTTGGACCGCTATTGAGTTGTCCACTACTTTCACAAATTCAAGTGAACAGTGCAGCGGTGTACGTTGCTGTTCTTGTGTTTTCTAATCAAGCGTGTGTATTGCTGGACGTTTAACTGTACGTCCGCAGTTGCAAGTACAATAAATGTTCCGAGATCACAAAGCCAGCTGTAGTTTACTATTTTTAATGAGTCGTAACAATAACAATCACAAAGTTTATATTCACAGAGTTCAGATATATCACAAAGATATTAATTATTTCACTGAGTCACAAGTTATCAAATTAAATCAAATGCACAAAGTCTATACTTCACAAAGATACTGTATTATGTATTATGTATTATCGAATTATATATTATGTTAAGTTCTTAAGTTCTATATTATGTCTAAAGTTAAGTCCATTTTTATAAGGTAACCCTTAACTCTAGCAGACAGAGTAATTCACTCCATCTGAGAAGCCACTCAAGTTACTTAAATCAAACATATCAGACTAAATATGTAAAGTATTTCACACCTATGATAATTCAATTAAAACTTGAAATAAAAGTATGATAACCATTTAAGAAATAATAACAAACAATCACAAACTGGATTGACTTAATCACCTGATTCACAAAGAACAATGCAAGATAATATACTTAGAAAGAAGTCCTATGAAAATGCATGAAGACATATGAAGACACACTGAGGCTAAATTACTAAAATAGGATAATAATCAGTTTAGAGATGGAATGAATGCGTAATAATAATTGGTAATCACAACAAATCAACATTTTTGAAAGCCATGTAAAATAGGGTGAAATTGTAATCATAATATATACACAAAATATACGGCATGCAGGAATTACCATACAAACATTATAAATATCAAAGCGTTTTTATATTAACCACAAAATGCGTGTAAGTAACCCCCCCCCCCCCCCATGTGCAGTTATCTGGACCATTTAATTTCATGTATTGAAATATTCAGGTCAGTCTGGTAAGTATGACTTAGCTTCCAGTAGTTCGAACAGTGAATAGAATATAATCAGTGAGGTGCTCTTTTTTAGGTAAGCTTTAATAGGTATAGATCTACACTATACATACATTAATTTAGATAATTCAGATTAAAACGTATATTTCATACTCTGGTAAAAGCACAGTCATAAACATACTAAATAATACATACTAAGTGTGTGACTGATCATTTTACACTTACAACTGAATTTTAAATGATAGATGCTATACTGTCACAGTGTAGCAATACCACATGGTTTTTACTACAGTTCCAAGTAGAAATTTGTAAACATTGGAACACAAATGTAGCCATAAATATTTTATTTCTTCATCGATTTTTATGAAATCTACGCCACGCTTAGGAGAACATTATTTGCTTTCCATGAAATATAAAATCTTTTTAAGTGGATGTGCCGTTTAGTCCATTACCCTGTGAAACCGTGACACGTGTAGGTTTCACAGGGTAATGGAAAAATCGGTAAAGCTGCTGAAAAAGATTTTATATTTCATGGAAAGCAAATAATTTTCCCCTTAGCGTGGCGTATATTTCATAGAAATCGATTAAGAAATAAAATACTTATGGCTATTTTATTTTCCAATGTTTACAAATTTCTTCTTGTAACTGTAGCCAAAAGTCACGTGGTACTGCTACACTGTGTCAGTGATGACAGTAGCACAGTATGTGTACCTGTTTATAGCATAATAATTACATATGTTGTAAAATGATTGAACTATGTACATATAAGGTAGCTCTATGACAATCACAAATTCCTTACATATCTCCAAACAAATCTAGCATCATATTTTTAAGGATAAACTCAAGTAAAAGTTTTTTGTTTTTTTCATTTTAGTTTTTTTAGAAATTAAACCTTAATTAAGCTGAATTCTAACCCAATATTTTACCATACATGTAAAGAGCTTAACCATGCGTTCTTTTCAAACAATTATGAATGGCAAAACATCTAAAACTACCGGAGAATTATTGGAAAATTAATAATTTCATTAACATTGATTTGGTGACCAAAAACTTCCATTATGGCCTAACTTTCAAACATGTCAGTAGCATTAAATGTTTGTGAAAAATAATAAGCATAATGTATTGTTTTTTCTAAATATTATAAGTGAATTCTATTCATTTATAATCATCCATAATCAAGGGCCACTACTCTTACATGGTTAAAGAAATACCTCAGGAACTCAGGGATGCCACATATTCCAAATATGTGATACTGTTAAAGATCAGTCTAATTTGTCAAGGTTTTTTGTGGATTTAGTGGATGACCCCCATTGCCACGAATTGTGATGGACACTTATTCTCAAAGGGCATACAAATTGTAAGTTTCAAAACATATAATCTGATTGTCTTCTACCTTAAAACTGACTGTCTACCTTAACACCACCTGCCTATAAAACATCACCCATCTAAATAAATAGGGGTTTTTTGTCAACGGAAAACCTGGTCAATAACTTGATAACAGTTGTTTACTGCAACAGGGACACCATGTAATAACGTAAGAAAAGACATTAACAAAATAATAATTAATATACATAAATTTCATCAATCATGTTGGAAATTATGATCGATTAATTACTTGGACAGTTGAAACGACCAATTATCAAACCAA
This sequence comes from Spisula solida, assembly GCA_947247005.1. Classification (NCBI taxonomy): domain Eukaryota; kingdom Metazoa; phylum Mollusca; class Bivalvia; order Venerida; family Mactridae; genus Spisula; species Spisula solida. Next base: position 37,050,981 of record OX365957.1, on the reverse strand, counting down.
TACAATTAACAGGGAAAGAACACTACTAATTAGTATTTAATTACTTTTTAGCTGAGTATGTTAATTTGGCTAAATAATATACAATATATTTGTGAAATGATGACCCTATATAATGACTAATTCAAGCATCAAAGACAAGTTCATTATCCTTATATAACACGAATTTGGACTTCTTTTATGTTAATACCAGGGAAAGATCAAAATCTACACAGTTTGATTAATATATTATAATATTAATATAATATAATTATACATACAAGTATTTCAATTATCATGAATTCAAATATGACAGAGCATAGTCAGTTGCTAGAACTTATTTACTATATACATATGTATATACATACCTTGGCTTTAACCTATATAATACATTATCCTTACTAGCTTCACTCATGAATATGAATGTACATATAAATATGAGCATACAGACTGTTACACCTATATTTATATGACTGGTATGTCACTATATAGTACATCTTAACGTGTAGTCAATGACAGACAGGCTCACTTTCTAGGTCGAATAAAATATAACAGCCAAAAAACTGAATACAACTAATTAAGATATGACACAAAATGTGACAAGTTCTGATGATCAGTCAGATGAAAATTTTGCTTTTCATAAAAAAACCTTACATTTACAAACTCGGGCATATAACTGCATCAAACTCACCGATGATATGAACATCACTCAGTAATGCAAGCACTTTCAGTTAGTGTGGAGTTAGATGAATGCAGATTTAGTTGTTAGTACAGCACCATGCATACTGTGAATAGCTGAATGCTATTATAATATAGCTCTTAGGGAGCCAGGAATTCGAGCCCACATTTCTGGCAGCCTAGAAAAGCTGGACTGGACTCATGAACCCAAATATTTGGACTCCAAATAAGAGGTCATTTTTCTTCTTTAAGGTCTTGATTGACTTCACATTAATTGTTTCAAGTAATTGTGAACAATGGCCTATTTAGGCTTGTAAACCTTTCTCCAACTCATCTAATAAATTCAAGTAGTATAAGCTATTAACCTAGTATTCTCTCTTTCCTTGCTTCTACTCAAAGGCCAAACAGACCAGAAGAATCTTAACTCATTTATTTCCTAGGAGACTCCATCACAGAGAAGAAACTCAACATGTTCCAAAAAAATAAATAAAGTACTTACAGGTATATGATTCATCACTATAGTTCATTATCTTGTTACCATTGGCAGTTCTTCACAATATTCCATAAAAAACAGTTTTTATACAGAAAAAACTCCAAAAACTCCAGATAAAAACAGTAAAAACTCCAGGATGAGCCAGGTTTACAAATATGTTAACCATACAATAAATACAGCACAGGGCAAGGTGGTTGTTTGGAGTATATAATGTATTGATACTGTAACCGCCTGTGTAGAAAATGATTAAAGAGACAAAACTGTTTGTAGAAAAAGACCAAATGTTCACCACTAACTGTGATGCCAATCTAGCCAACATCAACACCAATCCTACCTCTCCCAACAGCTAAATCTTACAATGGTGATAAAAAAATTAACCAAAGAGTCAGTGAGGAGCTAAGAACTAAGATGTTGCATTATTATAAATCAGACTGCCTAAAGGAAACAAATGGAAATTACGTGAAATATTATAAATAAGAAAAACAGAAACGTAATTTCAAGCCTAAAAGGTTAAAATCTCCTATTGGAAATAAAATTGTGTCACTTTGTTGGGTTATTTTGAACTATATGATATTTCAAACATATGCAGTAAATCATGCACCCTTGGTATATTAACTGTTCATCACACCTTCAAGCATTTCCAATCCCGTCTCTCACAGACTATAACACACCAGAATGTAACAATAAGTGTATCCCACAGACTTTTGACCAATACTTCACCCTTGTACCTGAATCATGTACCCTTTGCCAGAGCTGCAACTTTCTGAGACAACATGCTGTTTTATAGAGACACCTACCTCCTGACTTTAGGAAGTATCTAAACAGGAATTAGCTAGACCTTAGAACTGTCAGATGATTATACATTTATGAGTATTAGATATTTTATGTCCATACCAAAACACATGGAGCACATAATGTTTAGATAATTATTTCTTAATGATCCAGAAATCATGGCATTCTGGCATGAAACAACCATGGCCTTCATGGAGGCTTATATTACAGAAACACAAGAGAAAGTTGTAGAAGTTAAAGGTTTCATCATTCCATACAGATGATCCTCAGACACCTTGTATAAACAAATGCCTCCGACAAGATTCAGGTAACACAATCTATTATACTACAGGAACATCTGCCACTTATCCTGTTACCAAACAGATGGTTGCATTACCTGCCAAATCATATTGTTGCTACCCCCTGTGAAGACTTGGCATTTTGCAGTGAGGTCAATCAGGCTCCGATCATATAGCATTTATTACTATCCAGGTAGTAATGCAGGGTTTTTAAAATTACATGGAGATGAAGATCTATAGTTTTCCCACTTTGAAGGCAATGCTGAATCTGGATTGGCCCTTTGCTGTAAATCTGGATTGGCCTTTTTGCTGTAAGGACCCACTGGCAGGTAACAAATCAAACAAATTACAAACCAGACTGATAGCATAAAGATAAAATTAAGTCGGACAGGGAAGGCAGCAATCAACTTAACCAGTCGGGCACAGAAAACATAAAAGGCACAATGCCCAACACATAACTGAACCAGAAAATGATCCGCCAAAGTCCCAGCTGTCAAAAGGCTGAATGAACTAGTTTCAGCAATCAAAAAGCTTGAGAGTTCCAATCTAACTAACCTCTTGCATTCTTTACTTTCCTTTTGTACACTGCAAACTCTGTAAAACATTAATTTTATAGAAATAGCTCTGTCTAAAAAATAAAACTCTTTTGAAACTGGTACCAGTAAAACATGCACCTCAGGTACATTCAATGTGAAGGTCACATTCTCGGGATCAAAATTTCTGTAAAGTAATTTTGTAATGCTTCTTCATTAAGGTAAAAGATGTTAGGTGACTTGCGTGGCACAAAAGTGGTACATGCACAAGCTGAAACCAGGTGTTCAATTACCCAATTAACCAGGTAATAACCATTGTTTCAAACCAGAATTCCATAGTGTGTTAGGTAATTCACAAGAAACCACTACTAGTAGTAAGAACTACTTTGAACTAATGATCGTATAAACACAGCCTACCAGAGCTCACCACTTTCATCATTAAAGATGGTATCTATAAACAATGCATTCCATCTCCATGTTCTGTTTACAATACAAATATATACTGTAATACTATACAAACATGAATGCTGAGTGAGAATAGCTTTCCTGATAAATGTTGCATAATCAAATGTTTACAATATAATTGCTAATGAGCACAGTGCCAGTGAATAGTATCAATAAACAAAACATTGATCATTGACATAGTTTTAGATAAGCTTGAAGTAAAGGTTCAATGTATTTCACATCAACAAACATAAAACATCACCAGACAGTCTCTTAGGTGGAACCTTCAGGTGAAAAAATATGAGGCGGACCAAGAAATACCTTGTGCCGAGACCTTGAGGGAGGATATGATAAAGATGGGACTCACCTGGACACAGATGGAAAGAACAGCTCAAGAGAGAGCACTCTGTAGGACCACCCGGGAGGGGTGGAGGGCCTAAGTAAGTAAGTATTTCACATCAATGGTCGTTCTCGGAACCTTTGTACAAAGGGAAGCTTTAAGGTGCAGCTCCCTGACAAGGTCAGGTATTGACCAAGCCAAAATGAGCGAAGCAATGGGACCAGTCATGTTAAAGGCAGCTCTGTTTAAGGATCACCTATAGTGGAGGGACAAGTCTTGAAGTACGACACCAAGCCTAAATGGAGTCAAAATGGGACCATCTGCAATGAAGGCATCCATTCCTTTAGATGCGAACTACCTGACAGTCACAGGTACTTAAATCAAGACAGCCACTGAAAATCCTGGGTCTGCTTTTGTCTAACAATCTCACAGCCACAGACAACTATATAGCTGAATGGTAAGCGCTTGCCTTCTACTCTGGCAATCCAGGTTCATATACGGGTGGAGGCACTGACATATGCCTGCCATAATTCAGCAGAAAGCTGACTGGCAAATAAAGACTATTCTCGCATTTTTTTATACAGCTAATACAGGTGTAATTGTAGATAAAATTCTTTATATAAATAGATATATACCATTATCAGAGTATTTATTTAAATTATTTTTCCTACAGGCATAAAGCTAATTGTTTCTGATTATATAATTGAGATAAAGCACTTAGCAGCACTTCAACAATAACTGTGCCATCTCTAGCCTCCAGCTATTTGTGATATAAACAATTAATGACACACACTCCATAGTGTAAGAAATCAGACTGCTATATTATGATCTACCACAAACAATTAGTCTGGCATTCAATAACACAAAGCAGTTCAGGAGTGAGCCTCCATAGCTCAGTGGTTAGAGTGCTAGCTGTCTTATCTGGCGACCTGGGTTCAAATCCCAGTCAAGGCACTCTATGACATATGCTTGCCACGTTTCAGCAGAAAGTTCATTTGCAAATAAAGGCTATGCTCGGCATTTAGAAGAAATGCACTTTGCATTGGACATAATCTATGATTGCACCAATAAGGAATTGCGTTATTCACAAAAGCACAAGTCGTCTAGTGTTGTGACTGATATGTGACCTTAGGTTGCAGTCTGTGAGTTTAGGATTTTAAACTTTTTGTACGAATCACCAAAACTGACTAGCTTTCCTTCATAGTACTCTATACACAATTACTGCAAAAACTACTTGTCCGAGTCAATAATAATTACTTGACCCGTACAACTTGACAAGTGTGGAGTTTCAAGATTTTTAGTGATTTTCAGGGGTTTTTTCATTCAAGACTATTTAAGGGAGACAACTCTGTGCTTACACTTTTTCATGAAATTATCTCTTAGTTAATATAAAAGTAGTTTCAAACACAGTGTCTGTAAAACTCGGTTTTACCATCTTCTGGAGAAACATGTTGACCCTTTTCTGTGTAGTCAATTACTGTAAATAATAAAGGTCAAATACAATCAGTATTATAACAGCTAATCACCAAGTAAACAAATGTTGTTGGTAAATATATTATCAAGTCGGTAGCCAAACAATATAGCTATGCCCCACTCCAGTCAAGTACTATACCATAATTATATTATTAATACATACTGATGATAGTAATATAGCACCTCACAACTAAATCCATGAATTCAATAAGTTATCATTGAGTATAATCAAGTTTCACTTCAACCTGTTTACATACAGTAAGTTAACACCCTATGATAAATTCATTAAATGATAACATCAGGCTATCAGATTGCAAGCCCTTAGAGTAATTCATACCAAATTGACCGAATGGTCATTGACTTGTATTAGCAACAACTTAACACTACCATATCTTCTACTGATCAGAAATTTTTTCACACACATAATTATGAAAACCAACCTCATAGAAGTCAGGGGTGTAGAAATGAACCGGAAGGCAGTGAAATCCACTGGCTTATTGAACATGCTTGCCTGCTACTTTTTGTCATTTTCTTCTTCGTTACTTTAAGTGAGATTTCAAACCAACCACCTACTTTTGAAGATTAACTGGCAACATGAGAACATTTATACACCCCTGAGAAATATTCATTAACACTAGTACTATGGATTCAAAATTGGCCGAGAATACTGAAAACTTAATCTATTAGTCAATTGTTTGTAAAACATGTTTTCATTGGCCAACAACCACAACAGTCTAAAACTTAATGCAATTATAATTTCTTGTAATAATATGGTACCTGAGTAACGCAATTACAGCTAAAGCCTAGGTCCCATCGAGCATTTTTTGCCTCAGCGATGTACTTACGATTGAAATTAATGAGCTATCAGAACCTCAGGAACAGGTTCCTCGTGGTCTAGGGGAAGCTTCCGGGAAGTGACACGAGACAGTTTGGGATATTGGAAGGAATTGTGATGAATTGGGTGGTATGGGTAGAAATCGGGAGAACATTGCTGATGTAGAATAAGACATCATCAAAACATTGGCAGGTCAACCATCAGTTAAAGACTTCTAAAAGACATAAACCATTCAACACCAACATTAAATCTAAATGCCAAGCCACCCCACTGATCTACCCTACTTCAACCTGCTGTGTACCTCCAGCTATAACAGTCACTTGACAGCTGCATAAACCATTATATTCATCAAAATCTGTAATTTAACAGTATGGATGTACCAAATATATGTTAACTTCAAGATTTATAAACATTACAACTTTTTTGATGATTTACTGACAATTCCAACCCACACAACACAAGATGTTGTTCCTGTAAGATAAATTATTTAAAGTTTACTGTTTATCAACAATTTTTCAGTTATATCCTTTCCGCTACCATAGCATACTAATGCAGACTGGCCGGAATGGCCATTTCAGGCTTCCATAGTTTACAGCCTAAATGCCCAAATTCGGGAATTTTACTGTCATGGATACACATGCATCCTAGACTAAAGGATATCACTTGCCCAAGTTTGTGCACAGGTTTTTGAGCAATGTTGACATTCTTGCCTACTTTCACTTTCAGTCAGGTGTGTAGCATCTCGACGTATCAAGTTTATCTAAGTGCTGCAAGTCAATAATGTCTCAGGATGGAATAGGGTCCACACGAGTAAAACAACGAACCTGTTTGTGGACAGTGGTTCTTCCTCCCGCGGAGATGTATTTTTGCTGCAGGTTAACATGTCTTGTCAGGGTACATGGAGTGCATCAAGTTCTACAATATTGTTAGAATGAAGAAATTTTTAACACTCACCTGTAACCTCCGAATGGACGCAGGTCCTGGATTACAATTCCTCCATTATACACACACGATGAATTACAAACACAAAAGCACAAGTTTCCTTAAATCCCAGTCTTTATGAACTGAAAATAGAAAACACAACAAAACTTAATGCAAATATCTCGCAGATTAGTCTGAACAAATACATAAACTCATCGATTTTTTATGTTTAAGCAGTAAATTATCTGCAGAATTTATCAAGGATGACGATTATAAAGAAAGTGTAGGATGATTCAGTTTGTCCCGGCAACAAGTTCTAACAACTTATACTTGGGATAACAGTTCTTCCTGCAGACTATCATTGCAGCCAATGCTTTAGGATTTGTGATTTTTCGGCTATCAAAAACCTCTTCAACGGTCGGTCTCTGGTTCACACTGGAACTCAAGACTCACAGCTTTCTCAGAACAAGGGGAAACTACACCTATACCACCTACACCTCTACACCTTGACCACTAAGTTTGTAACATGCTGTGGTCAGGTCACTAAATCCTAGAATTGCTCCAAACACGATATTGGTAGGTGCCATTATATTAGCCAAATGGGGCATCAAATTAGGTATGCAGAAACCTAAACATAAATGATGACATGAGCAACTTTAAAGTCCAGCATTCTGATAATACCAAGCATAAGTACTGAGGGAATCTTTGTTTTGTGGATATTAAGCACCGACTCTCCTACTTATTTTATCCATGGCTGGTAAACTATTCAAATACACAGGTTCTCCTACAGAGTTTAGGGTCTAGCAAAAAATTCTTCTCAATATTTAGTGTTTAGAGTGAAATTTTTAGCCAGACCCTAAAATCACAACAAAAGCCTGTGGTAAGTACCAGTTATTATAGACCAACATGTGCTAGTATTTAGTTACGCATATCCTGACAAGGTTAATTAATCAAACTGTATAAAGTGGTTTACATAACAGCTTCTACTAGCTCCTAATGCCACAGCAAACTCTCATATAAATATACATGTATACACAGGCAAGAAATTGCATGAGCACTAAAACATTCCTATAGATAGGGAAGATCACCTATTGATATGTTAAGTGCCCATCGGCTGTCTATCGGATGAATTCACACAAAAAACTGCCATTCACCAATTGCTATCTGGTGGGCACATTTGCATGTGAATACAACAATACACAAAAATGATCTCTCCTTTTGAGTCAAACTTAAACTAAATTTTCCCTGCCATTGTAAATTTCATTAGTAATTTAGTTCATGAGCATTATACATGAACTTCATGAAAAGTTCATGAACCATTAATCTGGAAAGAAAGGATATTAAACTGACTAAACTGCTAACAATTCATAAAGTACAGTCAAAGGCCAAGATTCATGAATTTATCGAGATCAGAGAAGAGATTAGGTCAGGAACAAAACTCATAGAATATGTATCAAGAATATGATATTTTTTAACTTGTGCTACTCAGTTCATGAACCTCAGATTCAGACATGAGAAAGATTCATACAGCACCATCAGACATACTGTTAACTGCATAAAGCAACAATATGCTACATCTACAATGCTTTCTGTGTGAAAATGTCTGAACAATTCATCACATAGAAAACGAAAATTCACAGACAAGTCTGACATGCATTGCTTACTCTTATTATTAAAATGTCGGATTCAATTTTCCAACGAGTCATCTAAATAATGAAACATAAAGCAACAACATAAACAACCACATAGTTTGAATGATAAAGAACAATCGCTGCAGGAAGATTCAGGAATCGAGATTGATGCAACATCCTATAACACAACTGCGGTTGTGCAAAATAGTTTGAACGGGGCGATGTTGCAATTTAAGTGTCACACTGAAAATTAAGTACAATATAAGAGTAGAACATAATGAATGCAGAAAGAACAGTTGAAGGCCCAGTCTTACATACAAACCTCAAAGTTTCATGCAACTCAGAGACAACAGTTTAACACTGTGAGTCTAAGTACAAACCTAAAAGCTCAGAGACAACACGTCCCTTTGGCACAACAAGGTTGTATCTCTCTATATACTATATAGTAAGATACAACCTTGTTGCACCAAAGGGACGATATTAATTTACTGTGTTACAGTTGAACATGGTGAGTCTAAGTACAAACCTAAAAGCTCATATACAACAGTTGAACACACAGTGAGTCTAAGTACAAACCTAAAAGCTCAGAGACAACATTTGAACACTGTGAGTCTAAGTACAAACCTAAAAGCTCAGAGACAACATTTGAACACTGTGAGTCTAAGTACAAACCTAAAAGCTCAGAGACAACATTTGAACACTGTGAGTCTAAGTACAAACCTAAAAGCTCAGAGACAACATTTGAACACAGTGAGTCTAAGTACAAACCTAAAAGCGCAGAGACAACAGTTGAACACTGTGAGTCTAAGTACAAACCTAAAAGCTCAGAGACAACATTTGAACACTGTGAGTCTAAGTACAAACCTAAAAGCTCAGAGACAACATTTGAACACTGTGAGTCTAAGTACAAACCTAAAAGCTCAGAGACAACATTTGAACACTGTGAGTCTAAGTACAAACCTAAAAGCTCAGAGACAACATTTGAACACACTGAGTCTAAGTACAAACCTAAAAGCTCAGAGACAACATTTGAACACAGTGAGTCTAAGTACAAACCTAAAAGCGCAGAGACAACAGTTGAACACACTGAGTCTAAGTACAAACCTAAAAGCGCAGAGACAACAGTTGAACACTGTGAGTCTAAGTACAAACCTAAAAGCGCAGAGACAACAGTTGAACACACTGAGTCTAAGTACAAACCTAAAAGCGCAGAGACAACAGTTGAACACACTGAGTCTAAGTACAAACCTAAAAGCGCAGAGACAACAGTTGAACACAGTGAGTCTAAGTACAAACCTAAAAGCGCAGAGACAACAGTTGAACACACTGAGTCTAAGTACAAACCTAAAAGCGCAGAGACAACAGTTGAACACTGTGAGTCTAAGTACAAACCTAAAAGCGCAGAGACAACAGTTGAACACAGTGAGTCTAAGTACAAACCTAAAAGCGCAGAGACAACAGTTGAACACACTGAGTCTAAGTACAAACCTAAAAGCGCAGAGACAACAGTTGAACACTGTGAGTCTAAGTACAAACCTAAAAGCTCAGAGACAACAGTTGAACACACTGAGTCTAAGTACAAACCTAAAAGCGCAGAGACAACAGTTGAACACTGTGAGTCTAAGTACAAACCTAAAAGCTCAGAGACAACAGTTGAACACACTGAGTCTAAGTACAAACCTAAAAGCTCAGAGACAACAGTTGAACACACTGAGTCTAAGTACAAACCTATAAGCTTGATGAAGCTCAGGCACAACAGCTGTCAGTGTTAGATAAAAGTTAAATAACTTGGAGGATGTTGTCGATCAGACTACAGATAAGATCAATGCCAACAGCTACAGTGTAACATCTACAGACATATCTTACATCCACATAGCCCACACCAAGTGTTCTCTACTTAATGAGACTCTCAACAAACAGAACAAAACTTTACAAAGGCAAAAACAACAAACAAATGCAGCCGCTTTTTTATGCAGTGATTTGGAAAAAAACTGATTTTTGGTCTAGAACAGTCAAATGAAACATATGTTTGCAAGTCAGAACAAAGACATCTAGGACAGTTTGAAGTATCTCCAAGCTCAATCTGCTAAAACCTGGAATATAAACAAATGCCGAATGTGATGGCATATAACAATCACTTGCCAATGCATGAAATTTTGAGTTTAACTTAGTTTGAAGGCCAATTTCCACAAAACAAGACTTAGTCTGCTGGCTCCCTACCTGGATTTGTTTGACGTCAGAGTAGAGTGCTGCCTTCCCTGTCCGATTTATTGCATATCTTTTTGTGTTTGCTTATAACTTGAAAGCCTTATAATTTTGAAGGTATGTTTATAGCATCTTTGAAGGCAATTGACTTGGCATGTATGAATGTATGAATATAGCATCTTTGAATGTATGAATAAGAATCTTTGAATGTTTGAATATACATGTAGCATCTTTGAATGTTTGAATATAGCATCTTTGAAGGTACAAATATCATCTTTGAAGGTATAAACATATAATTGAACTAAGCATCTTTGAAGGTATATGGCAATGTCATCTTTGAAGGAAATTGTCAGTAGCATCTCTGAATGTATGAATAGCATACAAAAGGAGAGTAATTTTTAATACATTTTTGTAATGTTTTTCCAAAAACACTGCCAACAAATTATTGATTGATTGATGACGTTTTCTAAACAGGTTGCAAGCTCAGAACACCATGATGATTTACAAAGTATTAATATCCCTATTATCCTAATTGTAGTAATTGCTGATGTTTTAAGCACCACTTACATACACTCCGGAACTAATTCAATGCCAGGATCCGCTCTTTGTCATACTTACATGCCATTGTTAAAATCATGTTAAGACTGGTTTCGAAAAGCCTGACATTGCCAACCTGTTTTTATACCACAGGTCTAGTAACACGTATAACAGTAGTCTTCAATATGATACATGAGCACTAACTAACCTTTCAGAATACATACAGTAAATACAACCATGCAATCTTTTTGAAGTCTTTAATCTTCCACTTCTACCAATCCTGCCTTGGTTAATTCAGTTAATTTGATTAGTTATGCCAAGGAAAAATCCTCTGAACCAAGAAATATATCACATAAACTAGTCCTACTTGCAATTAGACTAAAATCCATCCTAGCACTGCCACACAACTGTACACTAAGTCACCACATGATACAACATGGAGCGAGGAAGATCAGACCTGTCTATGCGACAAGGAAGACCTGACCATGCCGTAAGGAAGACCAGACCTGTCCATGCAGCGAGGAAGATCAGACAGTGCGGGGATGATGATCAGACCTGTCCATGCGACAAGGACGACCTGACCGTGACGTAAGGAAGACCAGACCTGTCCATGCAGCGAGGAAGATCAGACAGTGCGGGGATGATGATCAGACCTGTCCATGCAGCGAGGAAGATCAGACAGTGCGGGGATGATGATCAGACCTGTCCATGCGGCGAGGAAGATCAGACAGTGTGGGGATGATGATCAGACCTGTCCATGCAGCGAGGAAGGCCAGACAGTGCGGGGAGGATGACCAGACCTGTCTATGCGACAAGGCAGACCTGACCGTGCCGTAAGGAAGATCAGACCTGTCCATGTGGCATTGAAGACCTGACCTGACCATGTGGGAGGACGACCAGACCTGTCCATACGCGGAAGAAGACCAGACCTGTCAGTGCGGGCAGCAAGGAACATCAATTGACATATTGGATGTTGACTCTTATCAAATTGATATCAGAGATGCCTGGTGGTTTATTCCACAGGAGAAGAAGATTTCAAGAAATATTGGAGTGCCAACCAAACAACTGTCTTACAATGGCCTTAAATGTACACTAATTAACTATTTACTGTCAATAAGTAAATCAGGCAGAACTGAACCCCTTGTTACCAGTTCACATTACAGACAATTACAGTCAATTAACATTAATTAAACCCAGATGAATTTATCAGTAAACATAGATCTAAGCCTACTACACGTGTACTAATCACCTACAGTGATCATCAGGGAGAGACTGGTGGACATTATGTACAGTAAACGGAACCATTGAACCATTACATATTATAACTTGCTGCTTCTAAAACTTGGCACCTAAATTATAGACAGAAAACTTCAAAATTCAAAGATTTAGAGAAGAAATCAGAGATTTCAAAGCTTGGTAGATAAGAGTTAAAGTTTTGAATTTATTAGCAATCTGACTGTAACAGACTTATTCATTTCTATTTAGCAAGAGCCTTGGCATTAAAGATGAAATGCAGTCGACAAAGATGAACCAGTTCCGGAATCCACAGACGTCTGTACATTAATAGCAACGAAAACCCTTGCTTAAATAACATTTAAAATTCTAAAGAATTAATTATAATAAATGACAAAATTAGGCATGATCACATGCACAAAACAGCATTATAAACATTAAAAACATTGATAAATTTACCTGGCAACAGAAAACTTCAAGGCAGAAATACATATAATCTTGTATGTCCATGCAACACTGTCATGACTGTGATGCACGATTTATAAATCAGTCTACGTACCACATAAATGTTTTAATCTCGTTCTGAAGAAAAACTGATTTACTTAAAATCCCATATTAAGCATTTCCCTTACAAAAACTTCAGTAAATGAAGTTTTAAAAGCTGATTTCAAATAAATCTGGGTACCGCTGGTAACATACCTAGTCATCCAAAGACGGTATCAATAAATTCATCAACAGTTAAAAACTATTTTAGTGCATAAAGCCTCTTACCTGTACGAAACACAAGAGGGAGAAAAAATAAAATCCACACACAACCCGAATATTCAGCAAAATTCTCTATTCAGATATCCAATGTTATTAAGATTAATACCGAAATTCACCTAAAATTTATTCCCTGTAAAAAACTCCCCTGTCGAAATGAGTGATGAAACTGGAACTAATGCCAAAGTGATCTGATTGGGATCACTCAAAAGCTTGGAAATAGAACTCATAATGGCAGCTGTATGATCTATTTATAGACTCATTAAGTATACACCAGGAATCATGAAAGATAGGAGTTTTGGATAATCAGTTCAACTTTTTTATAGACTGGCTTCCTGTTGTACAATAAATGAGGCATGCTTTATGTTCATTATAAGCTCAACAGATGTGCAATAAGAACATACAATGATTTCGAATCCAAGTCAATAATTTTTAAAGATAATTCACTGTAAAAGAGGATATTTCGCAGGTCTGAAAGTTTTGCAAATTAGATCAGCACTTATGGATTAAATTTAATTGCAGTTGAGAAGCCTGCAACAGAGTCCTCAGTTACCCATAGGCATTTGGTTTCAACTCGTCGTAAATTAATAATTTGCCCTAGTCACTGATCGGCCCGGGTACTAAAGAGAGTAGAAGGTTGGGAAGCGGCCATGTTTATCCGCAATGGATATGACGTTACGACAGCTGGTACCCAGTTTTTCTACAGTTGTCACAACGACACAGTTGCAAGTTCTTGAGACGTCATATCTGTTGCGGATGAAACATGGCCGCTTCCCAACCTTCTACTCTCTTCTTCAGTACCCGGGTTGATCAGTGACAAGGGCAAATTATTAATTTACGGCAATTTGAAACCAAATGCCTATGCAGTTACCCTAAGTGTTTTGACTGAAAATTCATTTGACAACCCCCATGGCTGACTGCACGGTTTTTAATAGCTCAATTAAGAACTACTAATCTTGCAAGTTACATGCAGCTTTGATTGCATTGCTTTCATCCCATAGTAAAACAGGAATTATAAGCAAACAGATGGTAAATTGTTAGAAAAGAGACTTTCCAAAGAGTAACTCAGACAATTTTTTACATGAAATTGACACACTAATGTTTTTAAGGCCCCTAGTGTCCTACATTTTGTAATGCAATCAATACAACTGTCAGACAGGAAGCCCAGTATAACAATGCTAGTATCAGGGGTGCAGAAATCATGTAGCCCTTTCAACTTTAAAAGTAATTAAGTGATTAATTTGAGGGTTCCTCCTATGTTTATAAAATCAAGAAAATTGAAAAGCAAATAATTTTCCCCTTGGCGTAGCGTATATTTCATGGAAATCGATGAAGAAATAATATACTTATGGCTATTTTTGTTTTCGAATTTAAGCAAATTTCCTCTTGGACCTGTAGCCAAAAGAGTAGCCAAAAGTCATGTAGTATTGCCACACATAACTTATTGAAGCTTGCATATAACCTCAGAAGCCTGAGTAAACAATTAGTGAGTTTTTTGGCAAAAAATGAAATCAATCAGTTTATGTTGGGACTGGTAAAATAATTTGCAGCCATTACCTGAAACAAACTGGACATGAATCATTCATCTTCAAATGTACCATATTTCAACGGTTAAATGGGCCGTCCTTAAGAAATTGTTTGCTTGCGGTAATGCAACCTAAGATTTTTAAGGTGGGTAGGTAGGCAGAATTTTTTTTGTATAGAAATACTTTTTTACCTGTAAAAACAATGGGTCAATATAGTTATATAAGGAAATGGGCTGAAAAAAAATTGAGTAGGGGACCATTTTGATGGGTAGGTAGCGTTACCGCAAACAGACATTTTTTTAAGGACGGCCTTGGAAGGTGGTGGTGGGGGGAGGGATAATCCATCAAACCAGGTAGATTACTGTGTATCATATAAAACATCTCTACATTAATGGCTTTAATGGTGTATCACTTGAAATACTATCTTACAATCTTTACACTTAGAATGGGTTTATATTTTATGTCCAGTATATGAGGAGGGGGGGGGGGGTCAATGTCTTGATGATTGTTCAATATTCACATAGCTGGAAGGTAGATCTCACCTCAGGGTTATCAAATATATATTTTTCAGTGGTAACTAGCCAAAAGTTCATTTAATGAGACACCAGCATTTCTGCACTAATGAGTTCTTTCAAAAGCAACAATATTTGAATTCGAGCAGTTGCCTACTCTATCAACACTAAGTTAGTATCCATACTGCAGTCTGGTACTGTTTTACCTCGACTTCAAAATCCTGGATTTAATGCACTACCAATGTACATAAATTATGATATATAAACATGAGTATAAAATAAGGTATACATCCTAAATGGCCAACAATAAGCTGAAAACAAAACTAGTCCTTAAATTTAGTAGCTGACCCGAGTTCAGATCATTTATCAATTGGGGTCAAGAAAACAATCATTTAATTAGTTATTATGGAGGGGAGGCAATCCAATTACAGAAATAGGCTTAACAAGATACCTGATCAAGGGAGACCACTCTTGATTTCTATCCAGAAAGCAGAACATGAGATAGGTGTCACCTTCTTGCTCAGTGTTTATCATAAAAGCACAGGTCGTATGGAGAAGAGGGTTAAGATGGGTTATTCTTCTTCAGTGAAGTTATAATTATAGAGTAAAGCTTTGTATTTTAAAGACCTGTTCAATCGTTATCTAGTTACATATAATAAGTCAGGCAGATATTAGCAATCGTAAATTTTAGAATTTTACAAAAATGTTCCGCTTATCAATAAGACCAATTATTAGTCTTTGCTAGAAAGACCATCTTTCGTCCTGCACTGAGCCAGTCTCAGGATGTGCATAATCATGAAATAACTGGATAACTAGAGGGAAGAGATGTAATTTTTACTGTATCCTTTAATATCTGAACTTCCCATCTAGATATCCTGTAGCTTCAATGATAAGAGAACGATGATATAAACAATGTCAAGACACAAGTTTTAATGGAAATACATGATCTTGGATTCCACAATCCCCATGCAAACAGGAACATCACTTCCACAAGGGGTAGTACCATAAAGTTTCTAATATACACATACATACATGAATATACTGTTTCAAGACAGTTGCATGCAATGACTGTACAGTTTACCAGTTAACGATACCGGCTACATTTTTCAACTAAACCAGTTTGAACTACAGTTCAATATTTAAAATAATAAGAAATTAATGGTCGAATAAAACGTAAACAAACAAACTGCATTTTATGCACCTAATGACTACTTTGTCACAATTCATGTATTGAGATTCTGTTGAAAAAGGTGGCTGGCATTAAAATTCTAATGACATCGAACACATGACACAGACTGACAGTGCAGAAAAGCATTGAAAGATCAGTACTGGTTCAATGAGGACTGAGCAAAGTGAGGTTTATTATTTATGTATCATATTTCTAATGATTCATCATATTTCCACAGCCAATATATAAACCTATACAATTGGCACAAAGAAACGGAGAACATAACGAATGCAAGTGTTGAGCTGTGCACCAAGCCGTCCTATGTTCACAGTGTACACATAACACATAACTTTGTATTACATACAACATCAATTTGATTAAATATTTATAGAAATACAAGAAACAGTGAGCTATAATGCACGCATGAGACGGAGATATTTTAAGACAAGTAACCCAAGATGGGAGAATAAATCTACAGTCAAACCTGTCTATAAAAGAACAAGTTTATGAATCAGATTACCTTTCTACTCAATCCTTGGCTTGTGTAAATAAATGTTTATTATATATTTATTAAAATAAACACTGTTTAAATCAAACCTGTCTATAAAGACCACATATGTCAGCAGTAAATTGTGACAGGCGTTCTCTCTTAACAGGTTAATAATCATCATGTTCACAAAGAACCCATCCACATCAAGATAGTGACCCACTGGGTCACCAAAAACATGGCTGTTGACTTTTGAAGAGTATAAACAGGTATAGTGACAACAGTAACTTTTAAAATATTATAAACAACAAACCTGTTCACATTATTAATTATCCACAACACATGTTCACAAAGAACCCATTAGACATCAATATAGTAAATGTATGTCACAATGCTTGCAGGTTACAATGACAACAGTATATTCAGTCAACAAATCCTTTCACATAAATTATCCATCACACCATGTTCAGTTATAATCACAAACAATATTATTTTACCCATCCAACATCAACATTATAACATCATATAATTTGATACGTCACACTGCTGTGGTGAGTCCCTTCACAATAGACAATTATATTAAGTTTCCATACAATAAATCCTGAATTCAATTCCTAATTGATGAACAAGAACATAAAAGTGCCTGCAAAGCCAAGATATTCTTAGAGTGACCAGTCTCAGAAAAACACAAGAAAAAATCCAATAACAAGAAAGTAATACAACTCTTGGTATACCACCGTCCTGGCATTGACAGTGTACCACAGCATGAGTCAGCACTCAATGAATGAATGCATCACAACATCGGAATACTAATAGTACATCGAGTCCCGTGTCTTAAAGTGCTATGGTATTGATTAGTTCCCTGAACATACCATACAGGGATTCCCCAAGACTTGTCACAATATACTGGGCTGATTTCCATTTTCAGGGCCGATTTCCACTCAAATAATGTAAATAGAAGGCGACATTGCCACTCTGTATAGGCTTTTAAATTTGAATTTCGCAGTAAAACAGTCCAATTTGTGCCATTATAAAAAACAGATAGTTCCAAAAATATTCCCTTTACTGCAAATCAAAAGAGACATTTGCATCCAATTTTAGAGAACAAAATTCAAATTTACTTAAGTAGTTGCGACTGGTGGTATAAATACCCTGCATTAAGGTGATTTCTCAAGGAAACAGGGATGCTGTCTGTGTTCGTACACGGCGGCCGATTCAGTCCTTTATACCAACCAGTTTTCCTCGACAAAATCCTAACTTACCCTTCCACTGAGGAAACCACCAACTTTTCCACATGCAGAGGAAAATCACCAAAAAATTAAATTAATTTAATTATATGATCTAGCGCTGTCTTGTTCTAGCTAATTATAATAATGTCCAAAAACACTGGTTCCACTAACCTTCCAACCCACCAACCCTGAGTCTTGGAATCTTTTATAATAAAGACGTTAGGAGATAGAAATCATAAAATTAACACAGCCAATTCAAGTTCAAGAATTTGGACTAGTCACAGGAGATTCCATTAATGCAGAGACTACAAATACAATGGCATTTCTGTGAGTGCAAGGCAAATTCCCTTTCCAATTGGTAGTGGGTGACAAAAAGGAAGCATTAACAGTGACACCATGCATGCCTCGTTGATTCATTATAAAGCAGTTAACAGCAGTTATCCAGTAGAATGCTCCTGTGTGAATGTATTGATTGATACAAAAAACGATCAAGCATCCCACAGATCAAGCTGACATTGGATGTGCTTTGTTTTCATGGTGTATGGATAATTGAGCCATCTTTCATAATCAGACATCATTCATCTATAGATCAATTATTGATGGTATGATGTCGGGTATGATGTCATCTATAGTATTCTATACATCATTCATTCATTATTAACCCTGCACGATTCATACAGCATACATGTACTTAATTCATTATTCATTTCATTCTTGAAGATGATTTATGCTAAAAGAATTAATAAATATTGTTCTTGAAGATTATTTATACTAAAAGGTTAATTAAAGAATGTTAGAAAATGTTCCCTCATCCAAGCTTTAGTGCAGGATGAGGGTCATTATTGGAATAAAGCCGGAGGCTGAGCATGTACAATTAGCATTTCAGTCATAGTACTGGAATGAGCGCTTTTTAAAGACCCGAGAAAAAGTGCAGTGCACCGTATAGTATATATCACGTGTGCACCTGTAATCAATCATAATTCAAAGCCAAAGTTTTGTCGCCCTAAACAATAGGCTAATCTCTAATCTAAGTGATAAGCATGTACTAGGGAGGGCAAAGCATAAAAGGCTGAAAGATACACATAATATCACAACACAAATTATAACATTACATCATAAAATAAATATACCTGTATGTATACAAATATGCACTTTAAATATAATGATAATCTGACACAAAGGGAGGGTATGTACATGCTCAGCCTCCGGCTTTATTCCAATAATGACCCTCATCCTGCACTAAAGCTTGGATGAGGGAACATTATTTTTCATAAAGCCTATGGCTTTCACATGTACAATTAGCATCTTCAAAGTAGGGCAACAAAACATATTGCCATTAAAACAAAAACCCTCTTAAAATAAAAGTGTAATACAATAATGTAAAACAGACTAAACACCTTGTAAATCAAGAGTAACAATAATATATACATGAACAATATATATTAATACCATCATAGAGTTAGAATACTTCTCCACAGGTAATAAAACCTCTATTATGTCAATAATCGAAATTCAAATATATCTCAAAGGAAAATACTTTATATAAACTTGAAAATACCAAATTAAATGTAAACATGAACTCATGAGGTGACTGAAAAAAGGATTCCTCAACCAAACAAACACCATTAAAAATATTAAGTAACAAAAATGAACCTTATAACACTTTGATAGTTCAAAAGAACAATGCCGATACAGAAATCCTCAAATAAACATTCTAAACCTGCAAATCAACAACCAGTTGTTAACTGTCAAAAGCTAAAGCTTATAGATTTTACCAAAATAATAAATTAAATTTAAATGATATAATAAATAGTTCATCAACTTCAGACCATCAGTGAATCAGAGTATCGTTTTCAAATTGAAAAAGTGGTTAATAAATAACTATTACATAAACACCTATAATTCTATTCTTAACATATATACAAGACACAAGCAATAACCACTCTTTGTATACGGCAAATACAATTCTATCCAAGCCCAGTTTATGTCAAGATCATAAACTTATAACACTCCAATACATCCTTAACAAAATGACATCAAACCTTTCTTAAATCATAAGAATATACAATATGGTCCGTAAAGAAAACTGCTATGCAGCTTAAGTGCTATTCATTGACAATAAAGAAATCACGTATTAAAACATGATATACATGTAATATGTAATATAAATAATAAAACTAAAGTAAATAAAACCTTTATAGGAAAATAAGAAAAAATAGTACTGTTACAGACTTTCCATATATAATATATATAAATAGATCATTCTGCAAAGACACAATACTGCCATATTCGTATCATGACCATCTTAAATGACTATGATAAAAGGTACCACTAATAAATGACAAAGGCCATTATTATTATAAATTCCTCATTAAAATAAGTAAAGTCAATATCTAAACCAAAGTCCGCTCAGGTAACACTAACCCTGTTTCTTCGAAAAGAAATAAAATCCATTACAATAACACACAAATGTAACAGATACGTCTATAATTACTCTTAATAAAAACTTAAAGAATAAAGTACCTCAAATACTCATATAATTACATATAAAAAAGTAACAACCACTATATATACATTACCATTAGCCGAAACTATGAAATATTATCTATGCTTGAAATGTTCCTGGACACAAAAAGCTAGTTTCCCAATAAACATGTATAATAAGCTAGGGAGTTTCCAAAGAAACATATATAATAAAGCAAACATATAAGCACTTCCAAAAGGCCAAACTGGATCCATGTTAGCTAATTAACACTAGCAGCACATATAAAACAAACAACCATAAAAACAACACTACATTAAGACCGTAAACAAGTTGTTAATATTTTACAACTATTACCAATAGGTTTCTAAAAAATAACTTTTAATTCAAATTCCCGGGTTGCTTAACAGAAGTACAAATGCATGTAAGTTCAACCCTCCCTTTCCAACTATGTACAATGACTAAACAATCCTGCTTAACTTTACTGTAAAAGTCATTTTCAAATATCAGCTTCACTCCGTAAAGTTTATAGTTGATAATCAATCACTCATTTTCAAATATCAGCTTCACTCCGTAAAGTTTATAGTTGATAATCACTAAAGCATAGGTGAAAGTTAAAAATCTTGAAAACCCTGAAATCCTCAGAAAAGGACCATTAAATTGGGAAAAAACAGCAAAACATACTCTTTGGTACACCCAAAACCTGAAGTTCAGACATAAGGTCTGAAAAAATTTACTCATGTAGATGTGCATAAAAAGTCTGTAAAAATATTATGCATCGTAAAACTACACATATCCAGTGTATTGATAAATACATGATACTCCAAAACAGTCTCACTTATAAACATATATCCAGGGATACTGGTTACTTAATATATATATATCCCTTCTCAAGAGGAACTATAGTAAAAATACTAGATTATAGTAGATTTTTTACTAACGACTGACAACATCCTATCATCACATGATAAATAAATGAATATAAACAACTAAAAATTTGTACTCTCATCGGTCATAAATACACAACACTTGTTGCTACAGTGATAATGTTCAGAATGCAAAAAGCATTGGGTAATAAGTCTATAAGTAATTCGTACTGAGTCACTCATTTCAAGTATATCAAAAGTATAATTGATATATGGCTAAATTTAAGAATACAGCAACATATATTTCCAAAATTCATGACATGAATACCTAAGAGCAGATACATCTAAATAAGTTCAACCTGTATCCAAATGTACCAATTCATCAAAATGAACATCATTCCTCTTGTAACCAATTCTCCACCAAAACATCTGAGTTATTCAGTATCATATATAAATATATGCCATCATAATACTGCCGTATAAATAAAGTAATCATTAAAGACAATTCATAAACATGAACTTGATATCTCTATTCAAAGGAAACCTTTTAACTCACAAAATACTTATTCAATCAACACCAAATACTCACTATTTGATGCCATTGACAGACTCATAGCGAAATCAAAATATAATTATAATCATAAACATGCTAACCCATCCTGCATGTCACTTAAAAACAGTGTCATATAAATATAACTTCCCTCAAATACCAAAATCATGTTCCATGACCAAAAATATATCAATTCAAAAAAGAACCAAATACACACTTATGTCAAATCTAATAGATTGACGACACACCACAAAAGCAAATGACAAACTGCATAAGTCTCTGGTCAGAATAACTCAGTGCCATACGTTATACCTGATTTCAAATACTTAGAATTACTCCAACTCAATGCAACTATCCAAACTACCAAATATTGATTTATCTCATAGGATAACCAATCTAAATTTACACAAAATATATCTTGATTGCATAAGCATGCAAATTAATAAATTCATATATAAACATACCCATAGCAGACAAAAAGCAACCTAAATGCTTGTTCATATGGATTCTAAAAATAGCATAAACACGCATCAAACACGTTCTCCCCTGACAAATGTCAAAGAACTCTACATTATGCTTCAAAACAGGTCTTACTTAATCACGAAACTTCTTCTCAACTATCAACTAATTACACGCAAACTGAGTTTGTCATGAAATATAACACTCTTAGTACCTTTCTAAATATAAAATAAGTACTGCCCATGTAATAATCTCTGAATAAATATCCGATATACAAATGGTCTCCATCTAAGGTTATGTACTCATAACACACTGTTATATTATCAAATAAACCATGTCAGACTCAAAGTGACTTTCTGTAACTGCTAATAAAGCTAATTTCTCATATTCTCATAAAAGGTACAAAAACGTAACCTTCATATCAAAAGAGCATGTGCTCTCAGGCTTTTCACAAAACTCTGTTAGACAGAGCCCATATACAGTCACAACTCATCTAAAACTGATAACTGCCTAACAGTCAGTTAAACTCAAAAACTTACCCACAGACAATATCATACTAATGTTAGAAAGCCAACACTTTTGGCATGTAAATAAACATATCCTCTAATCCAAAGACTAGGTCATTGCATTATAATCGGCGTCCTAAGACGCGTTCACTCGGATAACGGAACAAATTTGTCCGAATTTTAACATCCGAAAAGCATGTACTACGTACTATGCACAAAGACGTAATTCGTCTATAAAATTGTCCAGAGGACATATTTTTATAATAACTATGTTTTAGTATCACAAACTAGCAATGAAAATAGAAGACATGGGACAAAACCGGCTCAAAAACTCTGCCAAAGTAATCATTATCGTGACATAAGCTGTTTTACAAACTAGCTTCCGGTTCCCAAAAAAGTCTTCTTAGTTCAACAATAAAGGATAATAACGGAAGATAAAAAACTCATAACGATTGAAAAATACAATACATTCATCGCAATTACCTTCCTCGAATGTAAACTGCCAACGAAAGTCGTAATTTCGCCGCAAAAACCAAAAATTACCACGCGACATTGTCGCACGAACGTCTTGCTCATTCAAGCGCTTGACTAAATATGATTGATTACAGGTGCACACGTGATATATACTATACGGTGCACTGCACTTTTTCTCGGGTCTTTAAAAAGCGCTCATTCCAGTACTATGACTGAAATGCTAATTGTACATGTGAAAGCCATAGGCTTTATGAAAAATAATGGAAGCATTGACTGGTCTGTCAGGAGGCAGAGGAATAGACTGGCCTCAATTGATAGACTCCCCAATTGACTTAATTGGTACAAAGTGACACTTCGGCCACTTCAATTTTGTATATGGTTCTTTTTGGCTAAAATATGTATATGGAGTTACTTATAATAGGCCCTTTACCCTAACTGCAGACTATATATTTTCCCCAAATTCGAAGATTTTTAAATTTTCCCATTGGAGTCTTGTTTAATTATTTCCACATAAATAATGTAAGGCGTGCTGATTAATGAATGCAGAATGGATGGAAATAGTCTGTTTTGCCCTCCCATGCTTAAAATACCACCAATAATCAACCAAACTAAAAATTTAAAGACGAATTTAACAATGAACGAAAATTCCCCTTTCAGCTTTTCTGCACATTGATTTTCCCCCTCCTATGGGACCCCTTTCTCTCAAAAGTAAAAAGAAACAATGTCACATGGGTGATTCTACAGACAGGTTTATATGGAGGTACATATGTGTTATTAACTTATTACATTTCTCACAGTATGCTATAAAATACAGCAGTATCCAATTATAATCTTGTCATACCAAATGTATTTAACCTTCATTGTTATTCAATCAAAAGATTAAAATCTTAAATATCAGAGCTCATTCTAACTTAATCTAAGGAATGGCAATAACATTATAATAATTACATAAAAACTATTGATCAGCAATGCAGACTGACATTGACAATCTGACAGTCACTAAAAATGCATCAAATCTGTCTATCACTAATTGCAATGTTACAAACTGTATGCGCAATCAAATTTGTCTACACACTTTTACAACTTTGTAAATGAACAATCAAATGTGTCTATCAACTTTAAAATGCACTATACTACAAATTGCACATGAAAGGTCTTACCAATCATGAATGAAAAACGATAAATTGGAAAATTAACAATTTTGACAATTTTATCCACACTATGTGCCAGACATCAATAGAGGCAAAGTAAATTCTCACAGACATACAAATGATACAATCATGCTTGAAGAAAGTGGCAATTATTGTCGCAATCAACATTTTTTCACCCATCTCCGTAACTTAATCAATGAAATCTATGTTTTTGTCACAGGACAACAGTTCTGACTGACACTCAGCTTGAATGTAGATACTATAGACACCTTCATTACCATTTCCATGTAAAATTGGCCATTTTGAAGTAATTGACAAATTCTGGTTTATATCCATTTTCTATGATTTTGTCTACGGATCCTAGAAATTATTCTGGTGTCAAAATTCTGATATATAAAGCCTGTACTTCATCATTTCAATAGAAAAGACTCATTTGACCTGCATAAAACTTTAATTGCTAGATTTTTCATCAAAATTGTCCTTAAAAGTGGAAATCTTAGGAGGATTTTCTTTTCATTAGTGCTTTTGTTTTCGGTATGGAGGGATTTGCTTTCTTTTAAATTTTATTTCGGTTTGGACGGATTTGCTTTCTTTTAAATCTTGTTTTCAATAAAATAAAGAAGGTCACGAACAGCATGAAAATTAAGGGCTGCCGGAGATTACATCTATTTATACATGTATTATAATCTAGGTAATTATGTATTTATTCTGGCATTAATAAAATGCAATCAATTTACCTACCTCAATAAGCCAGTTTTTCATCACAAAGAAAATCCTTCACAGTAATGTAGTTATTGTTATATATTCTAGTAATAATTCTACCAGAGAAGTCTTTTATGCAGAGATTGCACATCAAAACAAGCCTGACAGGCTTATCAGTAGGTAAAGATAAGACCTATCAATACAGATATAATAAATGCAGCCTGCAGTTTCTGCAGGAATCTAAACTCCTGATAAAATGGCGTGTATTCACTGTATTGAGTCTATAACTTATAGTATAAGATAAACAAATTACAGACAGGAATATATTACTTGGACCCCATACGAACGACCCTGTGTACCGATACACGTAATTTTTCATTGCATGCATTAATTATATGTTTTGCTTTGCCCTTGTACAATAGAACCTAATCATCAGCTGACGCTAGTTTTCAAGCATAACCTGCAGCCAAATTTGATAAAGCGACAATTAATTTGAAAAACTTGAGCATGTAAAATATAAAGTTGGCTCATTAAAGATAAGTTTGGCAACAATCAACTCAGCCAGCCAGACTGCAGTTATAAATATAATGTTCAGAAAGTCAACATTCATGTAAGGTATACTTGCTGCTATCATTATTCTAGACCATCTAGACCATCTTTTTTAATTGGAAATATGAATATACTGGGCAAAATGCCAAGATACATGTAATAAACTTGTGGGTGTTGAGGCTTGGGTGTTGAGTCTTTGTAACCAGTGCTGAGTCTACAAGGCATATAATCTAAGGAACATATAGCATTTTTATATTACATGTCCCATAAATTTAAGGTTAAAAATATTTTATTTTACATTGATTCTCAACAAATGATTATATTTGTCGGTGACTCAGTATTGCTGACTGCTTCCAGCCTTAGTCACACATAATTATACTTCAGGTATAGAATTTTTAAGAGTCTGCTCGCCACCTGCAGGATTCGAACCTTTAAATCAAGAGAAGGTACTCTTCCCCTCCACCACTGACTGTGCCATTATTTTTAAAACTAGCTGGCAGCTTACCCTATGGTCACTCATATCAGAACAAACCCCTGTTGGGATTCGAACCTTAGACCTCCCGCTCCAATTACAGATAATGCTCTGAATACAGACACTGCTCTGAATGCGAATGCCTTAATCACTCAGCCATGGAGATTATCAGTATATGTATGATATTGTAATTGTAGTATACTGAGCAACCATCTAGTCTTCTCAGTTGTTAAGGAAAAGAGCACTGCACCATTATTTAGGGAGATGTTGGTTTGAACTTGAGTCAAATATATATTTTTTGGTTTATACTATATGCTTTTATTTATCCTCACCACCGGAAATCCATATGGGCTAGGCCCCAAGAAGAGGTTAGTTAGTTCATTTTTTAGGGGATAGTGCATGACACAGAAGATGCCCCAGTTCCAAAAGCATCCCTGGTTCTTTTATCCGGCTTGAGTAGGTATCGGACCCACAACCTTCGGATCCCCAGCAGTCTTTAGCCCTTACCACCTACCAGGTGGAGTCTGATATATTGTACACTTTTTGTACCCTTGACCCGTATACAACATGACATACATGATTCTCAAGTGGGGTAAAGCAAAAGGTGACAGACTAGAGATTTCTACACTGAGTGGTATATTGTTGTTACATAATCTGCACTGACACGACATAGTAACCTTGTAGTATAACACAATCACTTCTCAATATCAAAGTTGACACCTTTAAGTAAACTGATAAACAACAATAACAAAGAAGACACCTATCACAATGTTCACATTAAAAATCTCCTATATTAGTATATATCCATGTAAAATGACTATTTGCAACTAATAATAAAGGTATGTAAATAAAAGTTAAATACAGAGGGTTTACGATCAACTTCTCTTGTTTACAAATTCTCAAGTGATTTAAATGTCCTTTCTTGGCAAAGAATCAAGTTTTTTATCTGTTTATCTCACATTCACAGATGATAGTTTTGGCAGATGATGGTCGACAATACTCTTAATGATGTGATTGCTAGCGAGTATAACGCATCTTCAAAACTTCAGATTATTTACATTCAATCACAAAAAAGCCGTAAATACAAAAGAATAAGACAGAAGCATTCTGCATCTGTCGACATTACCCCACCCACTTTTTTAAACAGGAGTTGTAACTTTCGCTTCGTTAGTCAACAGAACGATTCTTAAATTACTGCAGTGAATTTGCATTAAAAGCACTCAATATGTGAATAGCAAAATTTACATTGACAAACGTCTAATCTACATAATAGAATAAAAAATATCATAAACAAACCCACCGATAGTCGCAGAACGTGATATCCAACATGGATGCCAGTGAGTTTTTCTGCGACTAAGGGAAGTAACTACTACTGACGTTTTGATAATCAATGTATGAGTAGTCTTTCTTGGCATTTGCATTTTTCGCGCTAAACCTAAAAAGGTGGAATTACGAACCTTTTCACACATGCTTTTTGATAATTAGACAGTGTCTGAGTGCCACCTGCCACCTGGTGCTATTCATTGCTATTTTCATGTCCTACTCTTAGGGCCTACTGACTTCATGTGCGTAGGCACGTGCATTATTCCCAGTTATGAAAAAAAATGATGAGGGGCGGGGGGTAGGGACCCTTGAATAACGGTGCCTAATTTTGTATTGACAACTAGAATCTAGTTTGTTTCATTTAAATAACGATCAATTTGAGATATTCTCCTGTATGTAACCTGTCCAGAAGTAAGCCCTTGGTGTTTCATCTGAAAAAAAAGCCCAGAATATGCAATATACTGTATCAGGTAGTTGTATTATAACTACCTGACTGTACCTATAAAAAATCCCGGGAACCCCTGGAATAAGGGCGTGACTGTCTATACATTTTGTTTTGACCAAGCTTCGCCCCTGCACTTAACTTGTGCTTATATATAGATATACACATGCACTTTGCAATCAGGAATTCGACTGTTAGAAGCTTACATTTATTGAATGTCAGGCGTAAAATATGTCACTGCTTTTGTTGCGATTCGAGCACGATATTAACGGGACGTGTACATGTATAATTATTCTAATATGTATAACTCGGAGAATTTGACGTGATCCTGACATTTATGCATGAATATGTATTACAAGGTTCTTGCGTTGCGGGCAAATCGTGCAATATTGGTCCTTTAGATTTGTGTTAGTATCACTCCTCGGGCGTCTTCGTACTACTTCCCGCTTATGAAAACCAAAGAATGATCTTTGTGAAAACATACGGGCAGACCTTTCAGTCAGAAAGAGTTAAGTCTACTCATCATTAAATCACGTCTTCTCCCAATGTTGTTGAGTTGTTCAACAATATTCGAAATATTTTTTTAGTAGTAAGCTAATACCAATACCAGTGACGTAGGCTTACTTTAAGTCTATTTTACTTCAGACATCGATCTATCTGTTAGGTCAGGGACAGTACAAGAGATTGTATTTATTCTTCCCAGGTTAGGTCTACGAGCAATTGTATTTTCTGAACCCATAATATGCCAATGAAAGGCGAAACAAGTATAGACTACTTGTAGTTCATAAAAAATGCACTGGAATTGTGCGTATTATTTAGAAAAGAAACCCCTTTAATATAAAACCGCATTAAAGAGTTTTATTTTAACAGAGATATCGGGAAATCTACTAATAGCTCGTGCACGTTGCTAAAACATTATTTCTTAACAATATGCACTTGACGTTAAGCTCAAATTGTCGAAAACTGACTACATAGGCGTGGGCATTTAATGAAAGAACGCTTAAAAACAATTATACTATTAGACGTAAACTTTCTTATTTCTAGTTTTCCCAGACATTATGTCTGGTGTTTTGTTTCCCTAAACAAATCAAATACTACAATAAAACAAGTGAAAATGTATATCCACACAATTGCCGCGTGTCTTATGAAAAGAGACACAATTCTTGACAAACTGTTGTTAATTCAAACTGATTGCGCAATCAATTAACAATTAAAATTGGCGAATGAAAAACGATTACTAATTTTCACGCTTAGTATCCGGTGGTAGCGTCACCTAACCGTGAAATTAATATACTGCTTGGAAATAATTGAGTTCACTCAAAGCGCCTTTGACACGTGTGACAATTAACACACAAAAGCCATGCCTGATTGGTCAGTGCAAAAAATCCACGTGAAAAGTGACCAATTATTTGCGCCACACGTTTTCCTTGAGTAAAACTTCCCCGAAAATCTCGAGAAAATTGTGCACGCATGCCTGAGCATTCGTAAGTAACGATCTATAAAATTCTCGAGAATTGAGTGAATTGTCACATTCTAGTTGCAATCGTTCGCATGCTTACATACTTCCAATCATTGCCTGCTGTCTAAAAAATCGTTCATTATAGTAAAACTGATTATTTAGTGAAGTTGACTAACTTGTTCGTTTGTCATTTCAACATATATTTCAACATCATGGTTGGTGTAGCTTTTAACCAAGTTCCTGATTCAGCTGTTATCAGAAAGGTAAATCACTATATATTTATGTCAGTAATTTTGTACAAGGATTTGGTTTTTCATCGGACTAGATTCTACTTTGATCCTTTTTTGGAATGTGACGTAATCACTCTTCTTATGTCGTCACTTTCTTTTTCTGGAGCAGATCAATATATACGTACCTGAACATTTACCCGCTTTTAAGATATACTTTCTATGTATACTGCTAAAGCCCCTTTCGGGTCAACTATACGTTGCCCATGTAAAAGACAGTGCTATTAGATACAAAATGTCTGTCGGATCAAAGATTATATAACTTCTTGCAGTATAAGCTACGTTTTGTATTAACTATGTATGTTTATTAAATATGTATTGTGCTTTACTCATCAGCATCATTATAGTTGGGGGGGGGGGGGGGGGGGTATTATAACTTAACTAAATATATTTTCTATCGACAAATTCTTAATTTCCAATGGTATGACGTACATGATTATTATAAATGTTATCAAAGGAATCCAGACAATTCAAATTTATTGACGAGTTGTAGTACAGAGAATTTGACTTGATCCGGACCTCCGGATGCATGAATATATATGTAATAAAATGTTATTGCGATGAATTTATAAATTTCTGCAAGTAAATATCGATATTTTAGATTTGTGTTTGTATTACACTTCGTGATACTCACCACTTTAATATGAAAACAAACAACCGGGGTTATAAATAATGAAAATATATCAGCTGTCATATTATGCTAATAGAAGGTCGAGGAACGTGTCAAGTTCTCTGGGCTATGCATATTTCTTCTTTTTGCCTTAGTCTGTAAAAAGCATAATAAACTTATTGTTATTTATTTTCGATTTCAGCTGAGAAAGCCATTGATTGAGAAGAAACGACGCGATAGAATGAATGCTAGCATAGAACAGATTAAAGCTATCCTTGCTAAAACAACTACAAATGTAAGTATATTAATTATCAATTAATAGTTGGTCATTTACTTACTCTCCATATGGAGAATGGGGCTACAAATGATGAGCTTCCTACATTTCTGTCTGCCCTGTGCTGCTTGGTCACTGATGACCTTGGTGTTAAAATACAGGGTAGCACAGTCTGTATGACGATACGTACATTGCCATACGGTATGCCGGATTTCCATGTTCCTCCTTAATACATGACCAAGTTGTGAGTTACGTCGCTTGCAGGAGGGCAAGTTAGTACTAGATTATTTCCAGAACATCTTGATAGGTCAACGATTCGTTTTCAAATACGAAGTAGGCTAATGTGTATGTCTCAAACTACACACTGACTTGTCTTTATTTTGTGTACTTCGCATTGAATCAATTTTCCATGTACGCATTGATAAATATTCACCACGAAAAGTGAAACAGAGCCGACGTGAATAGCAAGATAGTCATTACAACCAAAGATCATTCTTTGTTAGAATGTATGAAGTGCATATGACGAAATTATTCGCATGCTGTTGTTCGAAGCAGTGTTACAAATATTTTCCCAAGACTAGATATCCGAGCGGGCTATTCCATGGTGTTCATTTTGTATTTATTTCTTTGTTGTAAATCATATGATGTTAATTTGTTTTCTTATTACTTGTAGGGTCATTCTATTTGTGGAAAAGACAAAGCGGAGATACTGGAACTTGCTGTGTCGCATATCGCTCAACTTCAAGAACCAGCCAAGACCTCAACCGGTACGGCGGAAATGACGTCATACGTGGCCGGATACAGAGAGTGCGCACGTCAAACCATGAACTATCTCAGTGCCAAACGTAACGTGTCTGACAACGTCTTACAGGAAGTTAATCGACATCTGAATAACTCATGTGACAAACGTTTAGCATCTCTGAGAAGTACACATTCACCGCCTTCTTCAAGTGCTTACAGTTATCCGGAATCAGTCCGGACATGTACACCACCATTGGATTTAACCTCATCCTCTATGTCGTCAACGAGTCGTCGGATCTACGGTCGCCACATGGTTATGTCTAGCACACCCCATACTCATGCTTCACCCATGATGTTCCCACGTGACTCATTCAGACCTATCTCTACACCGGACGAGTTTATGGGTGTTTTACCCAGTCCCGGAAGTAGTTTACCAAGTCCAGCACTTTCCTCGTGTAGTACTAGCACTCTGGACTCCGGTATCAGTATGACTATGAGCAACAGTACCTCTCCGGATACCAGTTGTGACTCGGATAGTTTCAGTGACAACGTGTTAGTGATGGACATTAAGCAAGAAAAACCATGGCGACCGTGGTAAACTGATTTTTCCTCCAAACATTTTTTTGTAAATGGAAATACCGTAACTCTGATTCAACGCTGATGTTTTCCGTATCAATTGGATATTATTGTATGTTATTACTATTTTGTGTTATTATTGGTTACATCTATGAGCCAAATGCTAACTTTGATATGAAATTATTGTGTATTGTCATTTGATTTTGCGGGGTGGTTATCGAAATGGAGGCTGTGGTAGTGTTGCTTATCGACTGTGCTTGGTGGGGGGGGGGGGGGTATGCGAGTGCTTGAACTAGTATACATTAACTTGTGTATAAAGTAACTTATTATGTGTTGATAATTTTGTTTGATGATTATGCTATTATAATATGTGCTATGTTTATTTGTTAGTTACATGAATATATAAAGATATTATGCCATAAGTCGAGTGTTTGTTTTCATTCTTATTATCATCGTATGCGTTGATGTAGTTTCTATGCTGTTACCTCCGGCTTACCAATGCTCATTGCTTGTCGAACAGACTCCGATCTCCCGATTCATCTCAACCTGAGTAAAATATCATCTCAACCTGAGTAAACTATCATCTCAACCTGAGTTAACACTGATCTTAACCAGAGTAAAATTTCAACTCAATCTGAGTAAAATCTCATCTCAACCGGTGTAAAATCTCAACTCAATCTGAGTAAATTCTCATCACAATCTGAGTAAAAAGTTAGCTCAACCTGAGTAAAATCTCATCACAAACATTACCATGTATTGTAGAAATGATAGGTATGGTACCTATAGGCTCTCCTATCACGAAATGAAAACATTGTCCATATTTGACTACAATGAGATCCGTCTTGATATTTGTCACAAACACATGACTCTGATTTGAATAAACTCTCAGTTTAGTTTAAGTTTAGATTTCAATTTGAGATGCTTTTGAAGATTGGGCCAATAATTAATTATGATTACCTCTCCACAAGCAGCTCTCAACTTAGAAAAACAGAATGACGTTAAACCACAAACAAGAGAATTGTAATAAAAACTAAGAAATTAAGTGAAGAAAATTCACTGAAGCATATAGCCCATTACCCCACATACACATTTATCTGAACATACTGGTTATTGGGAAACTGTATATAATGCGACATCGCATGGAACTGGAGCTAATTCTTCGGCCGGTGTTTTCGTTGCTGTAACATAATGATTTTTTAATTTTTTTAAAACAACAAACCTGCTAGAACGACATGAAGCAACGAATATATGTTGAATGATTTTCAGGCCAAGTATGATACACTGCTACACAGGTTAATGTTAAATAACAGTACGTGATGTGTTCACGACCTCCTGTTATTGGAATCCTGTCCTGCGTTCAACGAAGAATTACGTGACGCATGTTTCGTACCTGTTACGCAACAGGTACGAAACGTGCGTCACGTTATTTTTGTGAACACAGGGCTGATCTGTATGTTGCTGAGGCATTAAAAGATGTGAACACATCAACATGGGTTAAACATGATCTAGTTCTACCAGTGCAATGTACATTATTTCAATCTTGTTAATACGTGTATACGTACACAACCATCATACACATGTACTGAAAAAGACAACCGGGTAATCCACTGTCATCTATAGGTTCAAACCCCGGATTTGCATCAAATCTATATACATGTACACGTGATGCAATTTCTATGTTATGTTTTACATGGAATTGTATACAGCCGTATAGTAAAGTTTCTATTAGGGGTCTGATGTACCTATTTACCCTAGAACTTGTGGTATTTCTAGAAACATTCTTCAACAAGTAGTTTCCACCATCGCCTGTTTATAGAACATGAGAATCCCAGCAGGTGAATAAAGGGCTGCTATAATAACCCACCGACGTGATTACCACTCAATTGGTGTTAATTTACTTCTCACTAGGGGGCGCTGCCAGCGCAGGTTAACAAACTCTTAGAAACAAATAAGACGGAACACGTACAAGACTGCATTTTGATAAGAATATATTTAGTAAGTCTAGGCACTATCTAAATGTGTCGTCGAGAGAATTAAATGAAATAAGATACACTCAATAACACTCAGCATAATATCTACGTTGAAGCTGATACACGCGTCATTTCATAAGTGCAGGATTTCATAATTATACAAAACGTACTTCATTTTTGTATTTTGGTAATTACTGAGTAGACGTGCATACAAATGATAAAATGCCCTTATAGAATCTGCCGTTATATTGTACAAACATTGAATTGAAATGGCTTTGGGTGTACATATCGAATTGACGCATATCCAGGATTCGAACTTGGTTACAACAGGTCCCAGTTACTACTGTATAATGTCATGTTCTTTAAAAAAAAGCAGATTTGGGTAAAAAAATACATACAATGTAAATTAGAGCGATTACTTAAAGATGTATATTTACCCCTAAAAATAGTATATTTAATAGTAACCTGTGAAAATGTTTTGCGTATGGAGCATTATAAGGCCAACAACTCTAGATTGATAGAACAAGTGAGGCAATTATCGACCCCTTAGGTTTTTATGAAAATAACATTTTATGTTTCCTCTACAAACAAGACATAAGTTCATTTCATAATATTAACGTGGACTGGTTATTTTAGACCAATGAAAATATAGTAACATCTGCTAGGGCTGATCTGGATAGAAACTGATTTCCTCTTAGAACATCAGGCTCTGTATGTCCGCCGTGTTTTTGTTCATGTCTTAGCTTGTTGTTTGACAGGATCAAGTGGAACTGTAGACAGAAATAATACTGCCAGACCTGGACATTAACACTTGAAGTAATTACGGTGCTCGATGGACACCGGACAGTTAGCAGTAAAACAATTATGGCCACTTTACCTCCCGAGCATGACACTAATGATTTTACTGAGTGACTGAATGGACCCTATTAATTAGCTACGTCATAAAATGTCGACTGGATAGTCCAAGGGGTAATGTCACTGATTGACAGAAATAGGGGATTTAATTGAAACCATGCAGATTTTACAACCTAGAGGGTCAATGCTAGAAATTGGCCATCTGACCAAGTGATAAAGGTGCGATTGTCTCTTACTTGTCTCCGGTGATTTGACCTTGTTGTGTACATGTACCCACCCTCCGTATTAATATTTTGTTAAATGGATGAATAAGAAAAACACCAAATAAATTTAAATCATACTACTCCGTACATAAATGGGTAAAGACGTTCACGATTTTCGTCATGAACTTCAGGTTTAGTGACCAAAACTTGAACGGTCTCACTCTGTCCTATGTAACATTGACAGTTTTTCATAATTTCGGAATTTTTAAACTTTCTCACTTTCACCCATGCACATGTATGAATGCAATCGTTTGTTTCTGTTTTATTTTTAAATAGGGATTTTTTTAGATTCAGCATTGAATTTCTAAACAACATCGCGACAGATACTTATGAATGCATCTTTGCACAAAGGTCTTAAAAATATTAGTATTAAAAATTAAAATGGTTTGATTTTTTAACTGACAAATCGATTTATAAAAACATAGATCGATAAATCTACAAATATACTGATCAATATACTTTGTTGTTATTTTTTAAACCGACAAATATAATTATTAAAATACTTTGTTTTTATAAACCGACTGTATTAAAATTGGTGTTTTCGTTGCAGACGAAAGCGGATTTCCGCAACATAAACAATAAGCCTCTGGAATTCTTCCGCTGGATAAAAAATCTCGTGTGGATACCGACACGTTGGGTAGAGAAAAAGTGCGACTTATTGATTAGTAACCAATAATGTATTAATTAACATTTATCTTTGTTTTGATAGCTCTAAAGCAGGTTAACCGGCATCAATTACAATATGATATATATTAACACAAAACTTAATTAATTCATAATTATAACACGCGGTATGTAATGTACAATCCCTTTGAACATGCAGTGATAAAAGCATTGGTGCAATAGTTCACACATACGTACAATTTATATCATAATGGGTGCGTCTTTGATGTATGCGGTGCATCAAAATATATCGATAATTGGTTATTGATTGGTGACCGACCGGTGTATATACGCGTATGAGATAGTTTCCATATGTACATGTATAGTGCTAATCATATTGTAATGATACTAATAAATAAAAGCTGTTGCAAAATTAGCCAATAAACCTATGTCCAGCTTCCAATAAATCTATGCCCAACTTCCAATCCCATCTCAAAAATAGACATCTGAGCTCAAAAATGAGATTTGACTAGAGTCTGAGTCTGAGACAAATAGTCAAGTCGGAATTTTGCTGAAACAAAATAACCACAATGTTTAAACAGTGACACTACTTTTGAGTTCCGTCTGCCGAAAAACATACCATACAATGTACATGTAATCTCAACGACATGTGACCATATTTGAGCTGATATTGAGACATTAGAATTTGTCAAGAGATTTAGGCTGCATTGTGATAATTTCAGCTTAGTTTTCAAATGAGCATAAAATAAGTAGTAGAACATGACTAGTATCGGTATGATCGTAGCATTGTGCATACAAACGTGCAATATCAAAAACAAATATAAGTAAAGCCTAATAATTGTCAATCTGACAATAAATAGTGCATCGATGTAGTTTAAATCCCACAAAGATCTAAAAATAACATTAATCTAATCATAATTTAGATCTTTGAATGCCCTAACATTATTACACTTGAGTATGCCATCGCATGATTTCCTCACCCAGTCGAAATACATACACGTACAAATGTACGTAAATAACATTACACGTATTTTTAAGATGCATACAGATAAACAATCGTCAGTGACATTGTTATGGTTTTATCACACTGCACAGTCATTATTGTCAGTATATTTTAAAACACACCATGGAACTGTCTCAAGTGGGACCGACTACTGATCTGACCGGATAGTATACGAAACCCGACATCTTCATAAACACTCAATTACCCTTATTAGATATCCTTGTATTTTAACAAGTTAAGCATGATGCTATAAAATTATATAAAATCTCTGTCTCAAGTAGAGCAATAAATTCAATAGACTGCATGATATTTGCAGTTTTGTACCAAAAGAGCAAGGCTGCGTGTTATACGTACGTTAACAACTGTAAAACCATTATTTTCCGAGGGAGTTGAAATTTCGTTGATTTCGTTGTTGCTCTCAACCTCGAAATCTAATCCCACGATTAATCGACCTCTCTAGTTGACCCTTCTGTGTTTCGTAAACATCGAATTTACGACAAATGTCACTGTCGCATTTTTATAGAAATTCACGAAAATGAATACCCACGAAAATATGTGATTTTACCGTATATAGTGTTCATTGTTCGAGCATGCGTGTCACTGTGCCGTATGCTAATGAACATGGACTCAAAATGCACGTTTGTGGCCCTTTATCTCATAGATACATATTTTATCTCCTGATGTTTGTACTGATTAACACACATTCCATTTATTTTTTAATGTCTGTTTATTGAAAGACAACACGTTTAATGCGTAACTTGCGT
This sequence comes from Spisula solida, assembly GCA_947247005.1. NCBI lineage: Eukaryota > Metazoa > Mollusca > Bivalvia > Venerida > Mactridae > Spisula > Spisula solida. Next base: position 37,013,526 of record OX365957.1, on the reverse strand, counting down.
CATTGGTTTTGAGGTTAAACTTACATAAATGTGAATAAATGTTTCTTCATCCCAAGCGCTATGTAAAATAATACACCCAATTTAAATACTACTTTCTATTTCGTAACTTCTACTGCAAAAAAGTATAGTATAAAGATCGGAATTCCGGACATTTCCGAATCACTGAAACATACCCATGATTTTAAAGGAACGCAATATCCAAACCTTTATACAGTCTCCCATGGCAGATTGGTTAGCCATCAGAATCAAGAGTGCCGTGAAAGTTTGAATCCATGAATAGGTCTGCTTTATATTACTGGTTGTTGAGCCGCTAGATACGTGTAGTTACAACTGCGTACCTGTCTGGTGCATGGCGTTACAGGATAGACAGGGATCGCAAACTAAAAGTGCCCATAAATTCTAGGTGTCTCATCACCCAAATTGACTGATCCCTTACATTGCTTTTATGGTGTGTCCACATGGGAAAAAGTGTTTTCGATTAATTACATTTGTAGATATTGTCTTGATAAAGTTTCTATGTGCATGTAGTGTTTTTGTAGGTATATAGACCTCAGTTATTTCATATCCTTTCACTGAAACTCTTTTATAAATATTTTCAAATTATACTGTGACAACACATCATAGCTAGGAGCCAAAATATCAAATATTATAATATTCTTTATGAATAATTATTTTTCTAGTTCATTATTGAGGACCTTATGGAAGATATATTGTCAAATTAGTTTCCTCGTAAAAAAGTCTTTATTATCATTTTATTATTATTATTAAAGGGTCACTTGGTGACGTAAGACAAAAACACTGTAAGGTTAAGGTGGAACCAGTGTTATAAAAAAATGTCAGAAGTTTCAATTTAATTCCATTATTTTTTTAGTCAACGTAATGTTTCTGTATTTTAGATAATGTTGCCATGACGTCCTAAAGTTGCACAAATAAATGTTCTGTTCTGTATATATGAAATGGATAAAAAAGAATTTGGTAGAGGTAACTGGGTACGCCATTTTTTCTCAGTTTTGGCCTGTGTGTGAGTTTGATCGCAATCTTCCTATTCTGTCCTGGAAGAGAAATCGTGACTCTATTGTGTAGATACAACCATACTATCTCAGTTATTTTTTCATATCTTAAGGACATGGGAATTGTACGAGGGAAAACGTTATTTCAAAATCTAGCGTTCGCTATGGCTTAAATACACGCCTAAAAACCACAGGGGAACTTCAGGAAAATCTACATCATGGAGTTTTATGTTACTATTAAATGAAATTATGAAATTGTATAAATTAGACTGAATAGTTGATGAATGAGAGTTTTCTTTTAATTTTGATTCTTATAACTTATCACACAGCGTGTGTTCTATAAATAAAACATTACGAACGTAATTGATTGACTGAGTTTAGTCACGTGGCATCAGGAACTTACAATACCACAATTCTATGTATAAATTATCTTATGTATTTTATTGTGATGTTTGGGTTAGAATTTCATACTCATAGACATACTGCAAGAGCTATAGCTTATAAAAGCTATAATTGCTAATCAAAATTAATCCCATATTACAACAATTTTGTATCCATGCACATGGCTAGCCTTTATTCATTCCTGCATTATGCACTCTCGTCAACCATCGTATTTTGTTCTGCCACCAGACTATGGAAACTGGACTAACTACTGATGTATAAAATAAAAAAATACGCAGCTAAAGTCTGTTTTCAGACATGCGTCCGTTCAACGGACAGTCGGCTGTTACACTCGGAGCCGCAGACAGCCACAGAGCATTGACTTTGGACACTCTCAGGTACCCATTTATACACCGGGGTGATTTGGAACAATCTGGTATTCTTGTTCATAGAAATTAAGCAGTGGTCCAGACGGGGATTGAACCCGGGACCTCACGATCCAGAAGAGCGCGTCCTACCTCTAGACCACCGCTCCCACGTATATGGGTGGCAACTTATGGTATATTCAAGTTTTCGGATGGTGATTCACAGCAATGACAGGCACATTAATACTAAATAATGCAGGAACAAAGGGTTATAGACAGGACTGTTGTGATGTATGTGTTTTTCTGTTACCCCTTTTCATATATTTGTTTAACAATGTTAATAATGTACCGAGACATTTGCAGCATCGTGTGCATAAATTTGTTTGTAAATGTTTCTTTTTTCTTTTAATGTTTTGTCGCTTAAATTAATGCGCAGACACCTAATGAAATGCTGTCGGTGTGTGTTAACAAAATATAATCAACCACGTGTTTGATGATCACCCTTACATCCATATTTGATGCAGTTCCATGACGTATACAAGATTAATCGTACAGAAAACCTGTGTGCAATTGTAGGATTTGACAAAATACATGTTCATGTGTTGATAAATTTCTAGCAATAAGTTGGTGCAACCACGGTAATTGTATCATTGAAGAATTTTTTATACAGAAATTGATATATATATTTCATTTTTTCAATGATACAGTTACCTGTGGTGCTACAGTTACCTGTGGGTACACCATATTACTGATATAACAGTGTACGTGCATGGTGATGTAATACTTGGATACGTTGAACTTTCCCAAATGTGAAATACGTAAAATGATTCCACTCAAATATTTTAAATTTAACTATACAAATAAAGTAGAATCTAAATGTGTGTAACGTAAGGAAAAGCACACAATATTGCGTGGACAATGCCAAATACTGTTTTTTCAACATTTCAACATAATTCTGAAAGCAAATTTGATTTACACAGCAGAACAATCAGGTACATTATCGCAATTTCTATGCATTATGCTATTACATGCGATTTTCAACTAGATTTAAAAATGCGATTTTCAACTAGATTTATTTAGTTGTTGCAACTTAAATTTGCTTTCAATTATGAGTTAAAACACTGATAAAGCCGTCTGTGGATATCGCAGGAATGTGAATATACATTGTCAAATGTCTGAAAACAGGCCGTTACAAAATTGGTTCACAACGTCAAAAAAACTCAAACGTTGCTATTAGTGTGTGCATTTAGAATTGCATACGTTGGTAACTTAAGACAAATTAAAATATACCAATTTTATTTGTGAACGAATTTTTTTAACAGCCTGTACATCTCAAAATGAAACAAATCAAAATAATAAAGACAAAAAACAGACTAAAGTTTTCAATTTTCTTTAATTGTTCACAACACAATAACACATTTATATCACAATTTTTGTTTAAAAATAAACACAATTTAAGACATGGTTGAGCTTTTAAAAGTTTTAACAATTAATAATTGAAATCAAGTCACTTAGAATGGTCTCCAAACTTGTTTTTGAGATGGTGAGTCATTAACACTGACCGGAACTCGAGCCGGAAGTGAGAGCACGGGACTCTGGGAAGGAGAGCACTTAGAGGTTCCTGGTCTAACATTGTCTACTTCGTGTCCGAGCACTGAATCGTCTGAGCTATTGTTCAATCGCAAACTGATTCCTGAAAGGTCCATTTCCCTTTTAACACCTGGAACAGTCATCAATAAAGGTGAAAAAGCACTTTCAATTCCGCTGTCCGGTGAGATAGAAATACACGAGTTAGGCGATTCCACTTTCACTTTAACAGGGGTGTGTGGTGGACTTATGTCACTAGTAGCACTAACGTCCAATGCTGATTTATACCCTTCTGTGTAATGAGAACTTCCAAGGGAATAACCCATTTTATGCGCGAGATTGGTTCGAACTCTCATGACCATGTCATTAGGATATGCTCTAGATGTTTCCATGTACCTGACCGCCTCGCCGGCACAGTCCAAGTATCCTTCACGGTATTGTTGTACCACACCGGAACTTGCCGCCATAGCAGCCGACAATTGTTGATGATGGATCTGTCGTAAGTGACTTACAGTCATCTCTAGGATGTCAGCCTTGTCCAACTTTGATACTTGGGTACCGCCCTATAAATATACAAATAAAAATACATGAATGTTTGGTAATAATAATATATGATTTATAATTGCAGCACTTTTGTTAAGAAATAAATCATTCATGTACCGGTGGATCCATCATGCACTAGCTAATTTGATTCACCACTTGTCACATCAATCATATAGCACAAAATATAAAGTACGTAAATTTAATGTAACAGACATAATAACAAAATCAGAAAGGACACTAAGGCATTTTAATTAATAAAATATTATTATATTATTTAAGTAAAAGATGTGAGGATATAAATCGTTAAATGCACGTGAATGGAAATACTTCCGGTTTGCAGTGAATGGAAATACTTCCGGTTTGCATTTTCAAGTATTTCATTAAATTTATACGAGGCAACCATAACATTATACAATACATACTAGTATTTCAAATGCATATAATACCAATAAAACTGTAAACTGTTATGTTAAAGTTTTTTTTAAGAAAAAGTTACATGTACTTACATTTTGTTTAATGTTGTCAAGTAGTATAGATTTCAGCTGTGACAGACAATTATTGATTCTCTCACGTCGCTTTCTCTCAATCAATGGTTTCTTAATCTGAAATAATAAAAAACATAAATATAAATGACAAATTTCTAACATTTAATGGTAAAAATACAAAGATTAGTACTCTAACGTTTAACCAGGAACGTATTTAACAAGAACACTTTAGTGCAAAATTGCAAATTTTATAAATTAATGACGAATAATACTTTCTATAAATATATCATTACTAATGACAATTGCGTAATACGGTGCAGCACTGTTATATATAAATTATGCTACATTAAAAATAAACTTCCTTGTTCAAATACGAAAGTACATGTATATAAATCATGACAGTATTATAACACAAGTAATAGGCGTTTAATATGCAAATAAGATATAAAAGTTTAAACGTACCTTTCTTAAATAAGACGAAGAAGTATCCGGTCTAACTGGTGATAGCTTAGCGTCACACATATTGTTATTATCCATGAAATATAATTTCCAAAAATTGTTGAAGAGTCGTATTTTTGGTCCTTTCCTGTATCGGAATTTGTGAAATGATAACCAATTTAGTCGTCTAGGGGTATTTATACGCAGATTCGCGTGGCTGTATCGGAATGTAAACATAACGGTCCCGTGAACAGATGGTGTTATTCTCAGCCAATCACAGCGCGCCGTCATACCTGGTGGTTTTGAAAGCGCGCGCCTGATTGGTCGCCAGACCGCGGATTGATACAATCTTCCCACTTGACATGAAAATAGAGTAGCGGTATGCAGACGTATTTCATGACAGACGCATTTAGATGGCACGTGCCACGCTAAAGCAAATGGTACAATATGGGTATAATTTTTCTCCTTGAACAATTTTCTATTATTCCAAAACATAATTATAACAAAATTAATGTCACTGGAGGTTAGGGGAAAATTGAATTCCGACACACAGCGTTAATGTGTATCGCTATTTCTCGGTTTTGAGGTTTACATGAAAATGCATAACATCTGTCGCTTTTTGCTTGTTTTGACACGAGTCAATATGATCATATTCTAGATGCAAGTTTCAGCAAAACATATGTCGATATGTAAGAAAATAATACATATACGTAAAACTATGTTTTTAAAGAATTTACCTGTCTATACCGCGATCCTTTAGAAGCGATTAAGTTATGTTTAATGTTGCTTATTGTGTTAGAATGCATATATAACGCAATATGTGTAAATAAAGTTCTATACATTTTATGCAGATCGAACACTTTTCTATAACTTTTATATATTTATTTGTCAAAAGTATTACTTGTCATTCACAGAACCTTTGCTAAGCTACATACGAATAGTTGCATTCACTCAGAAACCGATCAGTTTGAATACAACATCACTCAAACCCTCATGGCGATGGATAACTTCAGGAATGAGGTGTCGAGAGGTATTAGTATAAGCTGAAAAACATGTTTCACAATCAACCTAAAATAATTGTCTAAACACTGATTGTGTTGTGTAATTTCAAATCAAGAATAAAATCTAGCCCACGAAGCAGCCTTTGCTCAGATACATGAATTGGAACCAGCTAGTGCCTGTCATGACATGATACAAACTACACATATCCCCGTCTTCGATTTGCCTCATGTTACAAGTTTGAGTTTATTTTATTTTTCCAACCTGCTGGACACCGTCTGTAAAACAGTAAATTATTTGTATTCGTCAATGAAAAAATATAGTGCTGTGCATGTAACTCAAGTATTATATACGATTATATAGCATAAATAAAGATTTATCGCTTGTCCAAATAATATGGCATCGTATTGATAAAAACAAATATTTCATCGTATAATAATGAACATGGAAGTTCATAATGCTATTTACATTTTGGTACACATTTGCATATCTAAAGTGGCATTGTGTGTACATAAGACTAGCGTCTATATATGGAACCTCAGAATGAATATGCAGACATGTTCCATCGCACCATAAGAATGATCTTTGAACGCCATGCAGGACTGAACAATAATAATTATTGCAGCAAATCGCTGACTTAGAATTAACAGTACTACTAACGACCTTATAAGACTCGTGCATATTTGAAATCTGCATATCAAGGCATTTCTTATGAGCCTATTTTGATCAGAATCGGGAGTGGTCATGTTGACCAAACTGAAGTTTAAAAAGCTTGTTTTTCCATAAGTAAAGAGTAGTTTTCAGACATTTGTTTCTTTTTCTGCTCAAAATATTGATATTGTACTTACGACCTTCTAATTCTAAGCCAGCGAAATAATAATGGCAAGGAACAGGCGGAAATAAATCATATTTGAAACTTGTCTACGTTAGCTTTACGTATCTACATCCACATACGTGCACATAGAATTGATCATTAATTTTATAATCGTTTGCATTGTGCCCTTTCAGATAATGCGACAGCTTTTTGATAAATAGATTTCCAAAACACGCATACATCACACTGTATGTTTATTGAACACTTTGAAAAGCGCGTCGCTTTAACACCATAGAATATAAAATTTTGATATCAAACGATTAATTTGTTGATGCAACGTGTTGGTTCTCAAAACTTCTATCAAAATACCGCTTAACTATTATGATAAGAAATTCTCACGTTAGGGTCGGCCCCCTCTGATGTGCAGGGAAATTGATTATCACGTAGCTAGTACAGAATAGAACCTCTAACCAACTAACGGTATGAGATCCCACCCCTTTCAACTAAAACCAGTAATATGTTTATCGTTCGTGTTAAATCTTAACACCATATCTTACAGTCTATTGTCGTTCTGCTTATATCATATTATCAACCGGTACGCAAGACCCTTTAAACTTTTATTTACACATAGCGGAAGATAGTGGAATAAGGGATCACACTTGTATTCGAGGTCTTTAATATTTATGTAATCATTTATCGCCGGCATTAGCACATAGTTCGGCCTCCCTTTTGTCGTCCAAAAGCACCGCTATCGTTAGTTATCATTCGCGTTTAGCACATTTCATTGTAATATACGGCGTTGAATAAACTTCAATAACGGTAGCCGATTTTATATTAAAATCTAAATTGAACAGGAAATGAAAAAGTGAAAGTTTCCTACGGTGTAATGGTACAATTATCACTATCGCCATCTACGAAGACGCAAGTATTTTCTTATACCCCGTGAACCCATTGACGACACTCATATAGGAAACTTTAGACTGCACTAACTGAAATGTTAAATGTTTAAAAGTACATGTATACGTAACATGTCGAAAGTATATTGTATATTGAATATTGTTGCATTCGCATGCGAATAGGTTCCTATGTTTGACTAGGCCATACTTAAAATGACGTTTTGCAAAAGTCCCAAGGTAAATTACAATTTTTATGGTTAACAAAATAAAAGGAAATAACTATGTTAATTTAATTGATTTCTACTGTACATAACAAAAATCCACACTTCACGGTACTAATCCTGATACACCGATTCTCAGAGCCGTCGGAGAATGAAAACAAATCCCTGACGGAACAGCGAAAAGATGTATCGGGATCAGTACCACGCTGACGTTGCCATAAATGCAATAAGAACGACATCTTACTATGAATGGTAAGTAAAATTAAGAATATATCGCAAAACGTGTCTTTGTCTCTCTGCAAAATATCATTGAGTTAGAGCAAACGGCAAAAAGTCTATGAAACTTTTCATGGAACTTAAAAAGCGCCCTTCGTAAGCCAAACCCTTCATATTTTGCCATGGACTTAGGCTATATACAATTTGTGACATACGTTTAAACTTGTGTTGCATCGCCTTTATATACACGCTTGGTTTTGTTGGTCATGCTTTGGTCATATTCTTAGAATGCTGAACGGTTGCTACGGGAATTCTATACAACTCAACCATTTTTCCACAGACAAAGTAAACCACTTGTGATATAGGCAAGCTCCAACAAGTGTGTTCTTGTACATTCAAAGTTAAGTTTATCTTGAAGTGCGGTAAGTGAAAAATATTTATGTTTTTTCTTACACAGCCGATGCAGACGACTTATTTCTTTCCACTCCAATTCACTTGTCACGCTACCTAGCGGAATCAGCCGGTGCTGGCGCTGACTTTTAAACCCTGCCACGCTGGCAACATCTGGGCTTTCTAGTGTCAAATTATGATATTACAATAATATTCCCACAACGTTTAACTTTTCTCGAGTGTCGGTATGTCATTATCACAATTTTAAGGCCATCATCCTACTCAACAGCAGACGACAATTTTACCGGAAGTCGCCCATCCGGAACGAGTCAGTGTATCGGTATGAGGAAATATCGGGTCACGTGGGGTAATTTTCTATTCAGTGGTCGCGTGCCGTTTAAAAATGACACTTGGCGTTATCGACAGGTGGTGTGGCTTTAACTAGGAAAGAAATCTAATAAAAGTATTTATTTAAAACATGTCACAAAATATAAGATGTATTATTTAAGCGTACCGTTTTATTTATCAACGGACGCACGAGTTTAATTTATCAAACATGTCAGAATTAATGTTTTCGGCGTGTTCATGCCTCATATGAAATTGATTGAACGCGAGTAGGTATGAATTAAGGACTTTTGTTGCTTGCTTTTTCATAGAATAAGCACTTTTACATGAGTCATTAATTTTCATTGGAGAACATTTTCCCACGAGGTTAAACTTTTAAAGTGTTGTAACAAGTGAGCGTTATAGAAAAAATACGAAAAGTTCTCACTTTACGGAGGTTTAAGACTTCACGTCTCATATTATCTAATTTTATTCACGTATCATATATCATTGTGCGAATAATTTGTTGTCAAAACTTTGTTAATCAGCTCTGAAAATAATAATAATTTTTGTTTTGCTGAGCATAGCCTTTATTCACCAGTCAGCTTTCTCAGTGCATCTAATAAAAGCATTACCCTAATCTGGGACCGAATATAGAAGCTAGGGTCCCTGCCCCTAATTGAAACATGTTATCATATTTAAGTATGCTATTTATTAAATTGAACTTTTATCATTATCATGAATATTAAATTTATACCATAATTCTGTTGGATGCTAAAAGTGTGATAGGACGTTTATTAATCAAGTGTAACAGTCAACAACTTCCGTTCTGACATCACGTCACGTGACGACCACTTGCCGATTGATCAGATACACTAATTAACCATTAACATAATCAACGCTTGAATGACGGGTACCAGATCCACCCCAAACCGTTACAAATGTAAATTTCATGACGTAACTCGTCTCACGTTACCGTGTCAGCATCACGACTCAGCGGATAATATAGCACGTGAAAATGTGTTAATTACTGGTTAATCAATTAGTGTCAAGCTCACTGTTGACGTGCGATGAAGTTATCTTTCACGAATACTCTCTGCTTTGGAGGTAGACTAGAACTATTACGTCAAATATCATTGAACCGTGGATTTTATATAATTAATTGTGTTTATCCGTCAAAGAAACTAGAAACCATTGAATGTTTGTGTAAACGATTGCTGTTTGAATCTTTCGGTGGGTTATATCACAGGTAAAATGTGTCAAGGATAAAGAACTACTTTTTTAAAGAAGTAAAATGTGTCAAGGATAAAGAACTACTTTTTTAAAAAAGTTGATAGACATTATTAGATATATGTACTAAAATAATTATATTTATATAATTTTTACAAAAACATTTTTTTCATTTTGTTTTGTTTTTATTCAATGATACAGTTACCAGTAGGTTATATAGCCATTTTGTAAGAATATTGAGATGTATTTTTAATACGTCGAAGTCGTGCAGGTGTATAGTAAAATGATGTACCAGTCAATAGAAGCCACTGCCCCCAACCCCGGGGAAAAGCGGCGATTTTTACTTTTTCAAATCCCGGGTAAAATCCCGCCCTCACACGGCAGAGCGGTGACACCGGAAAGGTAAAAACGCGAAACTGTTCCCCTCTACCTCCCACCCTTCCCCGGGGTTTATGGGGGGGGGGGGGGTGCGTGGTTTTAATTGACTGGTGCATAATATAGTAACTTTAGCACGGTTTGTCTAATGGAACATATCAAATCAATGCTATAAATAATAATATTGCAAGTTGAAATGAACTTATAAGATTCTTTTTAGTTTTTGTTTTGAATGTTCATGTATATCTACCATAGTACTCATGTATTTTAGTTCTTTACACGTTATAAAAATATATATCACTCTCGGCACACCTCAACCATCGCCACGACGGAAGAGAAGTCAATTCCCTCATTTTAAAATTGACGGTTCTTGTACCAATTTTATGTCGACACTGGTATGGCACGGTTATTCGGGAACCCTAAAAGTCCCGCACTTTTTGTCTTCTGTTATTATATTAAAGTTTTTTTTCAGCGTAGCTATATAGCTTGAGAATTGACCCACTTAACAACCAATGAAATGTTTGTAAATATCTCCTCACTGAATGAAATACCAAAACTATAATATCGCCGCGGTTATCACTATAAATTTATAGACTATTTATTAATTTAGGGTGTCTTTCGAGTTTATCACCGATTTAGATAGATTTTTTCTGCCCACTTCGTCTCCGAACTTATTGCAGGTTGTACAAGTATTTATTCGCGAATATTTTAGTTTTCAAAATATCATTGAACATAATATATGTGAAGTTTGATATTTTGGTTGATTTTAATATTTTCTAATTGAAGTGCATTTTTGAAACATTTGGAAATGCGGATAAGGTGTACTTATGGTGCATCTTTTAAAAAGTCCGTCTCAGGAATGTCATTGTAAACAATAACATAACGATAAAACACCAACTGTAGCCAGCATGTCACAATCGTCAATTTTAATGAGACATTGAAACAACGTGATTCGCGCACCTTTTATCAATCACATTACAGTACCGGATCTTCATAGTCTCATTTCGGATAATTTAAATTATTTAATCACTGCGTTGTTTTCTACAAAGACCTAAATATACAGTATATTTAGGTCTTTGTTTTCTATATTATGCAATTAAGATACACATCAAACTATAATCAAATTCACATTCTGTTTACCTGGCCATCTACAAACATATCGTATTGGATATGTAAGCATAATATGCACTAACATATTGAATGCGTTAATTGTTAATAGTATCACAATTTACAATTCGCACCGTCAAAGTTTATGTCTGCGCATCGGATGACCTGGTGGTCGAGTGGATTACACCATTGACTATAGATCGATTTCTGAAACGTTTTTCAGTGTTTCCAGCCACTAAAGATGGTTGGTATCCCTAGAGGTAGTCTCACGTGTATCGGTGCTGTACTCCGGGTTTGTTAAAGAACAAATGAGTCTATTGGGAAAGAGCTAGGGTATCCCAACCGGACTCCTTGTATCACGCCACACACCGTCTCTTTTCTCGCAGTCGGAGTTCATTTGTAATTCAGACAAACATTCTTACTTCGTTTCAATAGTATCAGCATATTCAATATGTTATGTACTAGTATCATGGGTGAAAGTTTGAAATTATGAAAAACCTGAAATCCTCAAAAATTGACAATTTATATAGGGAAAATAAAGAAAAACGGGCCTTCTGGCACTCTCAAAAACCTGAAGTTCAGGCATGTGCCTGAAAACGTTCGCACATGTAGTATAATGATTGTATTTTGCAGCAATCTGTCTTCGGTGACCATAATGGTTAAAATACACTTCTACAAGATGAGACCAATTCAACAAAAGACAAAATATCGACAGTGTTGTCTTTTACATAAGAGTAGAAATACTAGTCATTTGTTAAATTTATTTAGAAAACAATAATTCTCTTGTTTAATTACAAAAAATATACAAAAACCACATCTTGCGAAAAACTGACACTTAAAATAATTGTATATTTAATGTTTATATTCCAATTTAAACTGACAAACGAACGCTTGTCCCCAAATACAGACATTAAATCAATAAAATGTCAAATCTCAGTTAAAAGGTATGTTTAACTATGAATGAATGACAGACTCTAGCCGTGTAAAGCCGACAGCTGGTATTTGTAAAGCCAACCATGACATCTCGCTGTACGCCATGCGGAACGTCGCCGTGTGTCGGTATTTCCTAGGGGGATTCCTCCACACTCCAGCCTCGTTCTGATGTCATGTCACTTGTTTAGTTTACGGCGCCACCTGTAGTGTGCGGTCCAAGGTTTTGTCGAGATGTATTGATAAACTAGAAGATAGTATTTTGTTGCTTTTATGACAGTTTCCTCATAAATAGTAATGACTATACGGACATGACACATGAAGTGCACTCGAACTCCAGTATGAACGTACTTGAATAGATAATCAATTCAATGAGCGTGTTGTATTTCCATTATTTCAATGATCGCCAAGTGGTTATTATCTCAAATTATGCTCCCCCAATCGTCGAAATGGCATGGCCGGAGAAATGCTATTGTTACATCTACGTATTACTAGTATATTGATATTTTAAAATGTCGTAACAGAAGTTGTAGTCTGACATCTCCACATGTAGGAATCAAACATGAAGATATTTCTGGTGTTTTGTTATTTTCCATTCGTATATTTGAACAAGACGACGTGCCAATACTAAAGGCATTGCAAAAGGGGATCCCTGTATGATGACAAATTGTTTTAGTTAAGATGTGACAAGAAAACTTATGTAAATATATCGTCTCATAATGACAACCAAATATTGATGACGTCATCACAAAAGCTATTTGTGTATGTAAATACAAACAAATGAGGGCGATTTTCATGGACGTGGGTCAAATACCTGAGCTAAATCTCAGCTGAACAATTGTCGCCTGTCGTTGAATTTGTCTGATTCTAGTACAAGCCTGGTCTCGGTTTCACCAAAGTATACACGATCTAGTGTAAATCCGTGGTTTCACGAAATGACGGTTTCACGGAATTTATTACAACAATATTTCAAGAGCTCTTCCTCGAGATATTTTACAAAACACAGACTCTGATTGGAGCGATACTTCGTTTTTTACGCACTGATTGGACTATCTGTCCCCCAACTAATGCCGACTTCATTGTATAATAAATGTTGGTTTATTGTTATGTCGCCCTAATAAGGAACTACCAATTCAGACGGCATATTAAAACATTTATTTCCCATATTTAAATCCGTAAAATTTGCGTGACTAAGTATAACATTATTTTGACTATGTAAACTTCATATGATATATAGTTTAATATGTTTTTTCCTGACTCCTAATGTATCAAGGCACCAGTCGGGTAGGCACATCGCATATGCAAATTTAAGATGCATTGATATGATAAATAATACAATGTGTCGGATGCAGACCGTCGCTTTTTGTCCGTCCTTGTAAACCGTTAATGTTACTCGGGCTTAGGTATAAGAATATGAATGTACCGCAATTTTAAGGACTATAAAGGGTTAATTAATGGTGGACATCCCTAAAAATCCCTTATTTCCTGCGTATTAAAGTGTTTATTAACACCATCGACAACTGAAATAGCTGTTTATCCTACAGATTACACTTTAAAGGAATGCCGACAACGATATAGCACGGATAACATTCGTACGAAAATTACTTTAATAAGCGCTTACAGATGTGTAAGAACGATTTGACCAATCGCTGTTTTGTTTACACTTTTAAGGATAAGGCGCGCTAAGTAAATAAAAGCGCGCGGCGGATCTTATTGTAAAGAATTGTTAACTTTCAAATCGGTTTAAAAAGATAAGAGGTTGCCAGGGGTTATAATATCACCCTGATGTAAGGGTCGGTACTAGCCGAAATTATCCGAATAATCTATCAAAGGGCATTCCGTGTGAAGTGGCTGTTAGGGGACACTCGCTATTGTGTCTGAAGTTGTCAAATCCTACCATTATAATTACATATCGAGTTTTGAAACCCAGACATAACTGTTTGTGTATTTGATTAACTTGAAGTGGGTTCGAACAACAGAAGATTCTGGTGGAAGTACGAGCACCATTTGGTTACCACATGTTGCGGCTACGTCAATCCGATAAACCTCACCCAGTTTTGTTAAATTTACCACAATGCGTCATGAGAAATGACAAATGGGATGTTATCAACTTTAATCAATGTTAGAAAAAATAGGTGTATGGTCCGGCCATTCCATGGGATGCTGAATGAGGAAATTAAGTTGTTTTACCAATTTTCGAGTGCTGCGCTCAGCCTTTCAGTCGTTCAGTCACCCTTTCACATTTTAACTTCCCCTGTTCCCCGGTAACCAACCAATACACAGACCGGTACCATCGGCTGCACGACACTGATGCTCAATGACATTGGATGACTCTCTACAACACCCAGAATAAACCTGACCAGAATCCCAATTCTATTTAAGATCAGCAATAGACCAGTCGCGGTACCAGACTCAAGCATCAGGGGAGCAAACCGCTTCTAGCAGACCACAGCACTAGATAGCACTAGAATCTCTGGCATCTTTACAGCGACTGTATACTGAACACTCCCAGGCATGGTCACAAAAAGCTCAGCTCATGATATAGATGCAGCAGTACAGCGACACAGAAGGGATGTCCTGATCCGACGGAGTTCTGTCCCGATGGTATAGTTGCATGTTTATGTTCACAATAGTTTTAAATTATTAAATTATAAATTTGTTCAACTTTGTATGGGCGTCTCTTCTCCGTTCAGTTCCTTCAGCAAAAACACATTACCCATTCATGGCTTTTCATGCCATTGGAAAAAAGTACTTGCACTTTAATTGGTGGCGTTGACCAAAAGGTCTAAACAATAATTACTAACTTACTGAACCGACTCATGTACGTAGTTGTTGTATAGTTTAATGAAATATAATGGACCAGTTCTGTGAGATTCAATCTACATGTATATACGATGTTATTTCTTTCTTTCCCGCGAAATACACAAATTGATGTTATTAAGATAATTAATAAAGTAATTAGTAGATATGATTATCTATATCGATAATCACTATTTTCAGACGGCATGTCGAGTCAGTAACGCTAAACCTAGATTCAACGTATTCAGGCGACTGCATGCATTTTTATGACTGTTTTATTGTCTATTCTGCATACTTACATAGATCTTTCTTTGATACATACATGTACGTTTTCCTGGGACAACCCTCGTACATATTATAACGTTATCTCAATTATGACAAACGACGTGTCAGATGACAGTGTTAACTCTCACGAACCGTCTGCCAAAATGGTTCCTACCCTTTTTTAATGTTCATTCTACAGAAATACAAAACCATATCACATTTCAAGGTGTCACGACTAACCTTTTCACTCCCGGTGGTGGGGCATAACTTGATATCCATGAGTGGTTACTATTTATTCAAAGATGTGCCCCCGTAGCTCAATGGTTGGCGCGCCTGCCGTCTAATCTGACGACCCGGGTACAAATATGTGTAGAGGCATTCACATGTCTGCCATATTTCAGCAGAAAGCTGACTGGCAAATAAAGGCTATGTTCGGCATTTTATTTATTTATGTATTTATTTATTACATCAACTCCACACATAATTCGTGATGTTACGTGTTTGTGCCAACCTGTCCAGCGATTTAATTCGTGTACACGAGGACTTCCAAACTTTGAATTGTAAATTAGGTTTAACCGTTCATACTCGTAGATAGGCCTACACGTCTGTGCAATTTCAAAGTACTTGTTCAATCTTTTTTTATATTTCGGGTTGCAAGGGAGACAATTCAATTACAAGTTTCAAGTTTATTGGTGGACAGAGGGGAAACAACCCAATGAAAAGGCTCAACAATTAGTGTAGAAAAAGCACGGCTTCTTGGCCATAACGAAGGGTCGCCATTTTGTCGTGTTGTCACCGTTTATATACATATGTGGGCCCAAAATTGGAAATAAACATTATCTTATCTTATACACTAACTTCAAATAATGTACAGAATACATCCACATGCACACCACTGGAGACAAACAGTATCCCTGATATTGTGCGTTATTCGTCTAACCTATACATTTTCAAGACCCGATATTTATTAAAGTGGCACAAATCATCTGATTAATATAGCAAGGTTATATTTGTAATTGTTAGCATCTCTCCCAGATAGGTTCTGCAACACATGTGTATTCTTGAATACTTCTAGAACTGTGAACTTTCAATTGTTGTTTTGTTAGACTTATTCA
This sequence comes from Spisula solida, assembly GCA_947247005.1. Taxonomy (NCBI): domain Eukaryota; kingdom Metazoa; phylum Mollusca; class Bivalvia; order Venerida; family Mactridae; genus Spisula; species Spisula solida. Next base: position 36,997,037 of record OX365957.1, on the reverse strand, counting down.
TGTAATATGACCTGCGATTTAGAATTTTGACCCCTTAAATTATGATTTGCAGCTTATGAAGTTCTCTATTATTCTTCTCTAAATACGGAGTTTTTCTCTCAAACATATAAGAATTAATGCGACAGGAGTTTGTTTTCTGGATCGCTGGTCATAACTGTATCTTGTTTTAACATCTTGTTTAATTGTATTGTTTTATGAGGACCTTATGGTAGATTAGAGTTGTATTATATGCTAAATAAGCTTTCTCTATAAATAAAGTCTATAAATAAACGTTCATTTTATTTTGTACAAATTTATTATTATTGCTTTGTACTGTTCACACATACACACCATGTGTTATTGTTCCTGTTTGCTTTCCGTTCATCCTATGTTATTGCTTGTTCTCGTTCTGTAAAGCTTTCAACTCCTCGGCGATTATTTTGAAGCCCTGAAAAAAAAGAATATGAGTCCAGTTTTATTGTTTTTATATTTTGTAATGGAGTGTTGCGACAGGGCTGTCCTAACCATTGATACAAAACTCCCATTTCGGCAGTCGTTGTTATTTTCGGCAATGTCCGGACATTTGAAAAGAAATCTTCTAATCTGGAACTACTTGACATAGAACAAAGTAACTACCCGTACCGATTGACGTTTGAGTTTAAGTATTACACCGGAAGTCTCTTCTAATATTATTTGGAACATGTTGCTTGTATTCGGCTGGAACCATTGATTCCGGATGTACCTGTGTAACCCTGGGACGAATGATATAATTGAGTTGACGTCTTTGTAACAGAGTTGAGCTTTCAGCGGGCTTAGGAAAGTGGTTTGACATGGACGACCTTGTCACTGGGTAAGTTATGTACGTGCTACATTCAATGTTAGATTATATTAGGTTATGCTCACGGTCGGTTGGTCGTGTGAGCTTCTTCATGGTCTAGAAGAGCACATATAGAACCAATCTGGTGGTGTTATTATAACGGTTTGAAGTTCACGAACCTTTTCTAGATCTTCTTCGGACACCATTGAGAATGATATCCTTACACATTGAGACGGTTCTGTTGCGTCAGCGAGGAAGGCAGCTCCCGCCACGATGAGAACTTTACGTCTGACGAGACGTTCCATTACCAAAGACAAACTGTCTTCTATTCCTTTAAATTTGATCCAGAGAAACATTCCACCAGATGGCGCTGTCCATTCTGCTAAACCTGGTACAAGAAGTACATATAGTCATACACAGACGAGACACGCATTGTCATGTTTGTATCATTAATTTTAATTATCATAAAACGTGTACATATGTTCAGATTTCCTCTGAAACATTGTAAAAATCTTAGATTATTTTCCACGGGCCAATATTCTCATAGTTTATGCCACTTTAACCCAATTTCATTTTTCTTTACTCACTTGATACCGGTAGTCTGATAAAAATTTACAAAACCATTAAAAGGAAAGCAAGGTATATATTCCGATACATCTCTTCTCCGATGTAACGCTCTAACGGAGCTCAGGATACTTGTCATCTGAGTTCCGTCAGAGCGTAACATCGGTTTTCAGTTCCGTCAGAGACATATGGAAACAGAACAATTCTCTGATGGAACGGAGAAGTGGTGTATCGGGATTCCTACCGAGGAAGGGAACGAGATAATTAATTGCCATGGCATAATGTATGTTTTCATGTCCAGAGTACCCCAAAACGTCAGAAAAATACACTTAAACTTAACACTAGCACTAAAGTTAACCTAACATGTTCTAAAATTTACCCCATGATCATTTGAAAAATAAAAATACCTGTCCCAAAGTCGAATTACATGCCACGACAGCTTCATGCATTTTAGAAATTTACCGACCTTTGATAAATATAGAAAATTCAACAAGTATTCTACAGTACCATCTAGATGCCGCCTGGCTATGTCCTCACAAATCTTTCTTCGTTTAGCATAAAACTCATTGACTTGTTCACAATGTTTCAGGAAACCATCAACACCCCATCTTCTCAGCAGCTGTACAATCGTCATCTAGAACAGATCAATCAGTCATTTCAGAGAGGTATGAATATGTCATTGCATTGTGTTTAAAGGTACCTGTAAAAATGTTCCAATTGTCCACTGGGAGCAAAGATAGTATTTGTAGGGGTGATCCAGAATACGTGGACTTGTTTTAATATTTAAAAAAAGGACGGGACATTGCATTGTTTTAACTGTTCGGGTAAAAAGTCCTAATTGGGATCTAAGGTATGAGATGTGTGTATTCTTAAATAAAATCCATGGTGATTTACAGGTTTAATTATTTGAAGGATGATATAGCTTTTTAGATGTCCCCGTAGGGACGTTCATAAATTGCGTTCGCCGCCCATATTTCAGGGCGTCGACGCGGGGTATTGGGTATAGTTTTCAACTAGCAATAACCACGCCTCGGATAAACCTCATTGGCTATGGTACCGCCACTGCGCAAAGCTAATGTGTATTAATTTATTTGATTTTATATATGACTCTTAAATTAATTAAACCCGAGTTTTATTTATCAATGACATTTGTATTTAATGCCTATGAAAGATAAATAGCTACAAACGTTACGTCGTGATAACTTTTGGAATTTATTTAAGTGATAGAAATTGGAAAAATTCAATAATATATGTGTTAAATTACCTCCCTTTAATAATTGCATTATTTCGTTTTGTGAACGTAGACCAGCGATATTAGTCATATTACCCATATGACACATAGCAAGTTTAATGTCATATTATTGAAGGGATGTTATTATCGTCACCGGTCTACTTATTATTAAGACATTTTGCTCCCAACGCTATGACCGTAGCCAATTATCTGTAAAAGAACGGCAAAGTATGAATCTAGATATATTTCTACCACAAAGCAAAAGCCTGTATAATGGATACAAAGGGAGACAAACGCAATAAGCCCATTTTTTACTGGGTGTAAGAGTTAACTCCCTTGTAATGAAAACTAGATGTAAATGTCCTATTATAAATAAGACGACCTAGCTACCTTCGCCTGTCATTCAGCGAGGGCATTGAGCCTTTTGATTGCTGAAACTATTTCATTCAGCTTTTTGACAGCTGGGACTTCGGCGGATCATTTTTTCGTTCGGCAGTATATATGTTTTCTGTGCTCGATTGGTTAAATTGTGGACTGCCTTCCCTGTCCGACTTAATATGATCTTTTTTATACGTAACCATGATCGTCTCAGAGATGGGTACATACTATAACTACCGTCGTGGAGATTGGCTTATGATTTATAAGTGCACTTACCTGTGACAGACTTGAACTGCCTTGTGTCGATGCCTGGGAAACATACTTGTAATGTTGATAAATTGGACCCGGTGCTGCCACAAATCCTAACCGTAGCCCTGGTGTCACAGTCTTTGAGAACGTTTCTAACCTAATCACCCTACCGTCTACATCCATCGACAGAAAACTTTCAGTCAGTGGCTGGAAAAAAAGATAAATATTCTGTAAGCGAATAACTGGTTGTCGATAGTAACTGTTCTTTAAATTATGACAAGCACCAAATGAGTTTCCAACTAATTAAAACTGTGCATGTACATGAACTAATGTTAAGATAATATTACACATACTATTGAATATGGCTTGGTGTGTGTGTGTGAGCAATTTATACTAGTAACGATACTGAGGAATTAGTTGTAAGGCATGTTGCTAATTACGTTACTTACAGCAGTATTTTTTTATTAGTAAACATGAATGATACCCGTTGTTCAAGGTAGAAGTAAGCATCATCTTCTAGGATGAGGAGGTTATAATCGTGAGCCAGTCTATATATTTCTTGTTTTCGTTCCTTGGTATATCGTATACCAGTCGGGTTATCTCCATTAGGTACACAATACAGAACCTGAAGCATATTAGAAAATATACATGTACTTGTATAAGATCATACGTAACACCAATAATTAACATCTTATAAAGACAATGACATTTGGTACACATGCAGAGGTGTTATTCAATATTCATCTTATTTAATTGGAGAATAAGAATAGCCAATCATATCGGCTGTTACTGACGAAGAGTTTAAAATGGTGTAATCTGATTGGCTGTCCTTATCCTTAAGTCAAGTAAGATCATTATTGAATACCACCCCTGGTATGCAGAGCCAAATATCTAAAATATCTCTAATAGCCAAAATACTCAGCTTAACTAAAGTTTTTCTCCAATTTAGATCTAGGACAAACCTAACGCTTGAATAAAATACGGCCCGTGGTTACATTTATAAACCTATAAGCTATATGTTTGTCGATTTTTACAAGAAAACTGCATTCGTGTTCACCAGCTCATTTCCTCGCCTGGATCTCACGAGGACCTGACAAACCATTAATGTATGAGGATGAATAACTGTAGTTAATAAATGAGTGTTGCTTTGCAACGGACAATGACAGACCATCAAGACCAACAATGTGAGTAGCAAATTCAACTAATAGAGCACACGCACGCGTATATTATTATGTATACAATGTTCAGACAAACTTTTAGCTTTCCGTTGGAAGGTCGTCCGTCCTCTGGTTTTGGCCACTTGGATAAGTACGCAGCTAGGCTCTCAGGAACAATACCAAATCTGTCCGTCCGTATGCCTACAATTTCACCTCCTAAAGGTTCAGCCTACAATGAAGTATAAAGTTACATGACTTTGTAAAAAATAAGTTATTAATGAAATATGCCTTTAAGGGAGGTAACTTATGTAACCATACTCTACAACTACTGTTGATTCAAAGTTATCTGTCACAACCGCGTAAACAAACATTCAATACGATCGATTTTTACAGGTGTGTCAGGACTAAGTCCTAACATCATAAGTATATTTAAATGATCAAACCTTTAACTGCCCTTATAGCCGAGTGGTTATCAGCTATGGTTTTGTGAGTCTTATTTTGAAAATGTATACAATTAACTGCGAGTTCAAATCCCAACAATGCCTAGATTTTTTAATTTTGCTTAAACTATGTAAAAACTATACATGTATTTATGATTTTGCTAATTCCGGTAATTACATACAAAACATGTACATACAATGAATAAACTAAACTATTCGCATTTGTATTCCAGCACACCAGGATTGAGTTCATCCTACGAAGCTGAACAATTTTTGCATTCAATGTACTAGTTAATATAAAAAAACATAGCGCATCTTTATCAAGCCAGCTACTTTTTTCGCAAAGAAAAGTATGCTAAAATAAATTTGTCGATATAAAAACATCAGAAAAAAATATTATAAAAAACATAATAAAGAAAAAGCGTTTCAGACTGGATTCAATGTTTTATGCTTATACCATGCATTTAACGCACTACGCTAAGAACGCTAATGAACTATCCGATGCTTATTTTAAAACATAAAGATATGGTCAAAGATGGTATGAGTAAAATAAGACCGCTGATTGGTCTATACATACATTTACCTATTAAGAAATGGAACATTCTGGCGGATTTGACAGATATCTTTGAATCGACAGTACCTTTTGATTTCAAAAACAAACAAAATATGACATTCGATGTTTGACGATTTTTTATTGGCGTCCAAAGTCGTATGCCGTCCTGTACGACATTAGAGTTTTAATTATTATTTAAATGTCGTCCAATGTCGTATGTCGTACTTGACGACATTCGATTTTTTAGTATCGTATGTCGAACCAACTTGAAATAGCAAACAATTTCTAGAATAACGCGTCGAAATATTTTCGTAATCGATGCTCAGCAAAAGATGCTTTAATAAATATAAATGATATGACATACCACAGCCAATAGATTGGGATAGACATTCTCTTCTGTCAACACCACATCTCCCTCGTCCAATAGTAAACCCAGTACCTAAACATTGCAATCACAGAAATATAACTTCAGATACATAGTTACTCATATAACATCAAGAACCAATGGGTGTTCTCCGAAACATATCTGATAGTCAATCATATCGCCTGTTTAATATGGTGTGATCTGATTGGTTGTCCTTATCCTTAAGTCAAATTAGATCAATATTGAATACCACCCCTGGACAATGATTGTACCGGAACTTGCAAGCCGACGATCATTCAACTCCACCAGTGTAGTCTTTACACGAATCATGTCGGCAACGGATATACAAGGACTACAAGTAATGGAACTTTCCATTCAGTTTTAATGAATTGAGGATGTTTGTAGGAGTTGAGGGATCTTTTACTTGTTTAGTTGGACACTGTGCCTTGTATGTTTTTTATGTATTATGTGCTTGGCAAGTTAAGTTGTACCATAAAAATACATATCGATAACCAAATCCCCCAAAACAAACAAAACTTTGGTGATGCAACAATAAAAAAAATGAACTTGCGGCCTCTTCTGCTTTCGTGTTTTAAGGTGGTATGAGCACATTTTATCGAACGATCGAATGTAAAATTTTCGCGCATGCGTAATAGGTAGCACGGATCTCCTTAAGCACATAGACAACTTGGTTTGGTGCTGATATGAAATCTCATACCTTGTAGATGCCGTCCTGGGAACCAGCCGACATTGCGATTTGTAAAGCACCCGGATGACTTGGATCATTCATTGTTGGCGGGTCATGAAGACGCTTTGTAATTTCCTTTATGAATTTGACCAATTCCGGATTTCTAAAATTAAATTTAAACATTCAATTTGTTAGGAATTTGAAAAGAAGACGAATACAATGCCACACTTAACCATTCACACATCAAGTATCCGTGCAGGGGAGACAATCGCATTATGGAAGATGAATAACTCATTATCAAGGGAACTCACTCTTGTTAATTGTCATAAAAAGCGCAGATTGTCACTAGTGGGTTTTAATGGACCTCGGATAGTTTAAAAGTCGTACAGGTATAATTATGCAATTTGTACATTTTTGTTTTCAATAGACGATGTCACCATTCTTACCCTGCTGTCACACCGTACTGTAGAGCCATGTGCATGTCTTCCTGGCTGAAACTTACTTTGGTGTTGTCACTGAAACAGAAGACGAGCATGTGTATGTTTACAATCAACAGAAAACAAAAGTTTATTGAAAACAAACCTCAATTTATAAGCTTATTTTCACTTTCTTGCTGATATGGGGAGCGGTGGCCTAGAGGTAGGACGCGCTTTGAGATCGAGAGGCCCCGGGTTCAATCCCCGTCTGGACCACTGCTTAATTTCTCTGAGCAAGAATAACCCAAATGCTCCACTCGACCAAACGGTTGGAATTGGTACCTGTGAGGGCTGTGTCTGAACATGTTCGATAGTCCTGGGCGCCGCAGATCGATGTTGGCTGTATCACCACTAGGAGAGATATAGTCTCCACAGGGAGACCCGAACGCAGGTTTCCATAGGTAGCCCAATAAGCAGACCGGAAAGCTAAAATGTCAAAGCGTGGCTGAACGGCTGAACGGCTGAACGGCTGAACTGCTGAAAGCACCCCTAGACAATTGGTAACTTAATTAACTTGGGTTGAACGTTGGCCGTGTGGATAGCGCTCTCGGCTTCCAATCCGGAGGTATCTGGTTCGAATCTTGGGCACTGGAAATTTTAGAAACGCTTTTCAGTATTTCTCAGCAAACTAGAGATGAACTGGTCGGAAACCCAGAGGTAGTCTCTCGCGTATCGGTGCTATACAACGAGGAAGTGGTGTGTTTTCGACTCGACCTCGGGTTTAACGCAGAGTTACTTCCCCTGATACAGTATAGATGGGGTGTCAAGTCAATAATAGAGAAACGTCTTACCTCAGTGTGAGATCTATACCGGTGATTGGGAAGGCATCCGGGTTTGGCAGACCACCGGCCATCAGAACATAGCTCGTATCAACACCGAGACTATCAACTGTAAGAAGCAGAGGTACATAATGATGTATTCTACTGTGCACTTTGTAGCTATTACCACATGTCCATATGCTATGTTGGGGAGCCCAATCTAGAGCAAAATCCTTCAATTCAGGTAACACGTTTCCTGCTTATTTTCTTATTACTATTTTTTAGGTACTAGTACATTTTTACGAAACAAAGACGATGGTCGTCACCTTACAGAGATACACCTTTGCAACAGCGCATTTCGAAAGATGAAAACGCAATGCTATGTTGGTAAGCAAAAGACAAACAAAACATGACAAACTAATTCTGCCGCTTTCCACTGTTTCTGGTGATTCTGTGACCAATCTCGTGATTCTTTTTCATAGATTCTGTGACTGTGATTCTGTTACTTAATTACCCTGATAATACTAGTGTACAAGCTGTTCCACGTGGCTCCATCAATGAGAAAAAAGGAGTAAAAAATCAAAATCTAAACCACCAAGCAAAAATGTCATAAATCAACTTACATAACTCTCGTAATGCGGACGGCTTCCGTGCAAGCTCGGTTTTGTTGAAGAAAGACTTGTAGTCCATTTTGATTACTTTTGTACACGTGGAACGGACAGTCCAAGATAGGATCATCTAGTGATGAGAGTATTGCTTATTACTCTCAGTCTAGCTATCTATGTACATGTACAAAGGGACGTGTCCATGAATTTATTTCCCTTGATTATAATAAAATTACTGATCCCACATAATATACTATTACGTATACATGTACAAGAATATTCTGATACGAGCGTATAAATATACGTTTATGAATATTCATTGATGTCTGACATGTTATTGGTCGTATTAAAAGATAATACAAACTCAGGGAAGGAAGCATTCAACAGAAACAGTATGTACATGTAAACGACGTCACTAACCGGACTTTGTGGTTTAAGCTGCAAAATACGACGGGTAGCTGTAACCGAATCAAAGCATCATGCTTCGAGTACAGCTCTCTTTTCAAAAGGGAAGTGTCAACTGTCCTCGGAGCTGTATCCGTAAGTGTGTGACATAGCATTCACCTAAGATAACCTAACCTCAACCTAGCTGAAGTATATGATCTTCCTGACGGCTAGATCATGTAGTGTGTTTATTAGGGCGATAGGGGATCATCCTGACGACTAGCTTATGTCATTGCGTTTATTAGGGCGACGATTTGGGATCTTCCTGACGACTAGCGCATGTTTGTTTATAAGGGAGATACTATTGGATCTTCCTGACGGATAGCTCATGTAGTGCGTTAATTAGGGAGACTATTAGGGATCCTCCTGATGGCTAGCTCATGTCAGTGCGTTTATTAGGGTAATGCTTTGGATCAGGTTGACATAACTTGTAATGATAATGTATACCATATCACGTCTGTATACCGTAGTCGCATTCATTATCACGCAACTATGAGGTTAAACTTTACCAAGTTTCACTATACCATGTCTACGGAGGTATTCATATGCAAATGTGCCCACCAACTAGCTATTGGTAAATGACAGGTTTTTATTGTTCATTCATCAAATAGATTGCCGGTGGTCATTTTGCATATGAATTCGGTAATCTCTCCTATAGAGTATGAACATACTGGATGTGCTTGGGTCGAACGTTAGTAATACTTTTTACATTGCCAGTCTGTCTGCTCTCCTGGCTTATCATGACCATTTTAGATAATGACGTCCGCTTTTGGAGCACGAATAATAGAATGGGTCCCTTCAGATATTGCCATATGGGTACTGTTTTATCAAAGCACCTACGAAAACCTTGCAATTACGCTCAATTTGAAACCTTATTAACGATTTTACAATCATAAATAAGGGACTATATTGTTAGTATGAGTTCATTGGCTATATCATCATAAATATTGCCATCCTATCTTCAAGCTGTGTGAAGTTTGCACAATGTTCGACATCAATTTTGACATTAAAAACATAGTTTCAAAATGTCGAATTGAATGTCGAATTCAACATTCAAAAAAAAATGACCCGAGTGCCCCGAGTTTGTACTTGATACTAACGACACTGTCATGTCCTGATGGCTAACACATATAGAAAACAGGATCGAACAGATTAATGGTGACATGGGAGCTATATCAATCCACGAGGACGATAACCATGATCGTTTTAAGGTTATTGAACAGCAACCTAATGTAATTGAATCAGAACGATTGAAATGTTCCCTACGTGTTTTTGGGCTACATGAAAGTGATTCGGATGAGAAAAGCTTGAATACGGTTGTAGCAGAGGAAGTTCTTGGTGTTGCTAACGATAGTAATGAATTTGGTGAAAACCCTATTGTGAGCACAGAGCGCGTTGGAAGTGCTGATAGTTCGAAAATTCGGATGGTAATTGTAAAATTTCGAAATAATGAAGATAAGTTCAAGTTGTTTGCATATCGTGACCAGCTCTGTACAAAGGGTATCCGGGTATCAAACGATATATCCTATCTGCAACGTCAGCAACTTCAGGAGCTGAACCGGCGCGGTCACAAGGGCTACTTTAAAGGTGGTAAATTATACCACAAGAGTTCGGATAACAATAATGATTCCCGAACATTCAAATACGGTGTACGCAAGACTGCTGCCCATGATTAGGAGCAACATGTGGCGATGGACGATGTACATACAACTGCCCAACCGACGAACATACTCAATAATACCCAATAGGAAATTGGCGGAAGCCCATCATCGCAACATAGGTCTACCATCAAATATATCTCATGGAACATTGAAGGTTTGAGGAATAAAACCTCTTCGAGTGACCTTATTAACTTCTTGCATAAGTTTTGTGTTATTAGTTTGCAGGAAACTTGGGATGTCGAGACTGATTATCTAAATAGTATTTTCCCGACATATACAATCTTTCCTTGTTATGCAAAGACTTCTAAAGTTGGAGGCAGACCTTGTGGTGGTGTTATTGTACTAGTTAAAAATGAACATGCAAATCTAGTGAAAAGAATATCTCTAGACTTTAGCTTTGGTGTAATACTTACTTTTGACAAATCATTGCTATCATCTGATAAAACTGTTATGTACATATCATTGTATTTTCCACCTGACAATTCCCCATATTATGATGATGTAAATCTTAAGGGTTTTGAATGTCTTGAATATGTACTTTTAAACACTAATGCACAAGAATATGAAATGTTAATGTCTGGGGATTTTAATGCTCGTACGGGAAATCAAAATGATTTTATAGAAGATTTTCCAGATATCCCGGATTTGAATGAGTATCGCGATATATTGAATGGGGATATTGGTTACCCACGTGCTTCCTTGGATAATGTGGTTAATAAACGTGGCAGGCAGCTACTATTGCTTTGTAAAGCATTTCTATTGTACATAGTAAATGGTCGTCTAGGATAAGATACAGGGAAGGGTGAATTTACATTTGTTAACCGAAATGGCTGTAGTGTAATTGGTTATTTCATAGCTTCCAGAGGCATATTTCATAATATTCATGATTTTGAAATTTTACTGAACACAGAAAGTTCACATTCACCTTTATTTTTGTCTTTTCATTGTCAACACGGTGATAATAAGTCGAAAACACCTGATATTAAAACATTCATTTGTTATGATATAACTAGTCAAAACTGTGACGATTACATTCAGTTAATATTAGACATGGTTAGAGAAGGTGGTCTTATCACATTCACAGAAATGGTTGATGATAACGCCAATTCTAGTTGCACAATAGCGTTAGAACTTGAAAATGTTTTGCTAAATTGCTCTGAGCAGTTTAAGCGGGTAAGGAAACAAAACAACAACAACTGTAGAAACAAAGCATGGTTTGATAGAGATTGTGCTCATGCAAAAAACAAATTGTAAAAAAGCTTTAAAACTATTTAGATTAACACGCACTGATGATCATTTAAATGAATATCTAGATCTTAAGCACCTCTACAAGGCTATGGGTAAATCCAAAAAGCTGTTATTTAACAAACAACAGATAACAAAACTAGAGTCTGCATTAAAGTCACCTAAACTGTTCTGACAGGAAGTAAAAAAATGAACAATAGAACAATACAGGTCCCAAATATACAAGTTGAAACTTGGTATGAACATTTTAAGCAATTGTTTGCATCAAACATACAACCAGAAATAGAAAATGAACCGGTTATAGATAATGTTAATGCTAATATACTAACAGACATTGAAGATACAATATTTAATTCCTCAATAACAGAGGATGAAATTAGTAATGCTATTAGTATGTTAAATGTAAACAAAGCTACTGGAGGCAAAGTATTACCTCAACATATTGTATATGGTGCGAATGTTCTGATTCCGTTTTTGATAAACTTCTTTAACAGACTTTTTGCTAACGGAGAATTTCCAACTACATGGGCTGAATTTATAATAGTCCCCCTACATAAAAAAGGAAATACAAATGATCCAAATAACTATAGAGGAATTGCATTGATAGATGTTATCAGTAAAATATATATCACTATACTTACACGAAGAATAACACATTATGTGGAAATGTATGACAAAATATGTGAATGTCAAACAGGCTTCAGATCGGGCTATTCAACGTTTGACAACGCCTTTGTGCTATACTCAATTGTTAGTAAATATTTAAATAACAAAGGTAAACCTGTATATGTTGCATTTATTAACTTTCAAAAGGCTTTCGATTCGGTTGATAGGAAAATTCTTTTTGAAATTTTATGAAAAAATGAAATAAAAGGTAAATTGTTTCAAGCAATATCGTCAATATATACAACTGTGAAAGCTAGTGTAAGAACACTTATACTCCGACACGCGCACTGATTCCATTCAAAAAGTGTACATTATTTTCGTAAGCGGACACTTTTGTGAGCTATAAGAAAACTGTTTCACTCATAAAATAATTGCCATAAATGGTCAATTAGACGAAAACTGACAAATCTGTAACAGTTAAGTAAAAGACATAGTAACTGATTGCCTAAAGGATAAAACTTGGAGCTAGGAAATTGTATAAACACACAGCATGGATTAATATGCTGCATTACTGTAAAAAACATCAAGTTTGTGGTGTTAAATTATAGCGGACTATACGTTGGGCAAAGCCCAACGGATAAGATCCGGTTTACGATAACGCGTGTGCACGTGGTTTGGTCAGAGTTTGAATTCACTAATGGATCTAAAAATTTGTGTTAAAATCCCGCACTGAAGCAAAGATACTAGAAAATGGCTGCTAATAGAATAACAAAAAAAATTAAAATGCGATATTCGGCAGCTCATAAATTTTCTTTTATTTTTTAATGATGTTTAAAAATATTCCAAAAACTAGTGTAGGCCCCTGTCTAGAAAAGAAAAGATAATAATTATCAGTCTTCCATGGTTGCTATGCAACCAATCTTTTTATATGGGGAGGGCTATTTCCTAAATGTTTGGACACAAAAAAGGCAGCCATTTTTTTGCCCACTTCGGAAGGAAATTTTAACATTTTCAGTGCATAAACGATGCTACAAACTGTTATGAGACACATGATTACTCTGAGATAACGAAGTAAGTCGAGCGGGAATCGTTCATATGCGCGAAATCTCAACCAATCTTAAGAAAATCTAATGAAAAAGACACAAGTTTCGGTTATTTCCCATCGTAAAAGTTTGCAATACAATTAATTAAAGTCCGTTTCGGGTATTTACGTATCTAGAGCGGACGGTGATAATCCACATCTTAGTTGTAGGTTATTGTAAAGAAAGTAAAACAAATGCATTTTCGTAATTCCTCGCCGAGATGTAATTAAAAAATCCCTCCAAAATCGTCAAAAAATATTCGCGAGATGAAGGTCGCGAAAACTAATTACATGTTGTTGTTGTCGTTATTGGATACAATAAAACCCGTATTTTTCCGTCTAAATCTCTTTTATGTTGTGACGATTTGCAGGGTTTATTTAACAAAAAAAGGTGATTAAGATTAAAGATGTTTGATATTTAATCTTAATATGATTAATTGAAATGAAAATAGCCTTTTCTTTTGAACAAAAGTACTATCTGGTATGCTCATGCAACCCATTAAAAAAAGATAAAATATCAAATAAGGCCTAGAAATCAGTTGTTATCTGTGTTTATATCTAATTATTCATTTTTAAATTAGTTACCCCTGAATTAAGTAGACCTAGAATTAAACAAATTGAAAAACGTGTATTATTCGTGTTCATTCGGACTGACAAACAATAGCAGGTTTGTATCGTCTTTCGTTACTTTGTACCCAATATTTCGTATCAAACCGCTATCGCGCGCTTTCTTGTGCAACGAACCGCTTCGATAGGTTGCATAGACGTAGGAAAGCGCTCGGTAGCGCCTTTTGGAAACGGCTTGCTTCAGATTCGTAACTTCGTAACCAAACATTTTTTTGTGAAGTTATGCATCACCAAAAAATCCAGTACTAGATGAGCATGTTACAAATAATGTAGGGCAACTGACATAGTCCGCTACATATGCTGTGCATTAGTTCATATTATTCAATGTCTTGGTTGAACTATATCATAAAATTCAATCCTCACAATTTATCTACACCCAAACAACTATACAACACTGGCTTATTTATTATAATCCCCAGAGTAAAACTTCTCTAAATTGAATGATTTTACAGTATTATTATCGGTAACAATTGAAACAGAACTACAAACCATTTGTAAGCTTGAAACATGTATTCACTATTGTGCAAATTGACAATCAATTGCACGAAACCGGAATTATATACTAGTACATCAACCTTTTTTCCATTTTTTCACGAGAATTGGTGATGCCATTAAGTATCACTTCAATACAACACAATATCAATAAATAAATCCATGTGAAAAACGTATGTTTAAACTAGAAAATATGTCATTATGTTAAGGATCATATCATAATACAATCAGTTTTTTCAAGTATAAATCAATTACATTGTCGTAACATTCACAAAACAGTTAACAATCTATTAGAAGCTTTTTATACGAACCTGTTTGAAAATATTTTCATGGATTGTCTATTTTTAAATACAAAATAAAAGACAAATAATATGCACAGATATGTACCTTTGTGCATCTAGCCTGTATCATTAGTCACTAATGTGGAAACCTATAGATGTGTATTCTTTTATATGGTGGGTGTAATAACATATGGGCACACTTGATGTTTACTCAGTAAATTTTCACATGCTAATAAATGCTCAGCACTGTATGAATGGACAGTTAGATAATCCCTAAGGATCATTAGGCCATGCTTATTTTGAACATTAGAATTATATTTTCTAAAATGCCAAACATCTTCTGTTCTTGAATTGTGCCAGAATAGATTTTGATAATCATTGTCACTCTGGTGATCGTTTTGTTTTTGTCGGAGTATAAGTCAGATATAGTACTAGTTATTCGTCAAAAGTGTCTTCTTACAAGGGTTATTGTACAGTTTTGTGAGGACAAACAACAAATTATCCTCGGCTTCGCCTCGGACAATTTTGTTCTTTGTCCTCACAAAACTGTACAATAACCCATGTAAGAAGACACTTTTGACGAATAACTAGTACTGTATCTGTTACATACAGGTACCTTTACTGATTCTTCCGAATGTCCAATAGGATTAAGACAGGGCTGTAATCTAAGTCCAATTTTATTTCCAATGTTCATTAATGAACTATACATAATGCATGTATTAAAAAATAACAATACCCGTGGAATTCAGCTATTTCCGGACATTACTGAGACAGGGTTTCGTAGCTCATGTCATCCTCTTATGATTGAACAAGGAAGACATTGCAATATTCCTATAGAATTTCGAACATGCTTATACTGCGAGACGCTCGTAGAAGATGAGTATCACTTTGTAATGATCTGTTCTTTGTATTGTGATCTAAGGGCTAAATACCTACCAGCTACACTTACTAACATCCCTAGTCACAACAACTTCTATAAAATATTATACAGTAAAGAATAAGATGTATCATCTATTAGGAACCTAGCCATGTACTTGTATCATGCTTTTAAGGTTAGGCATATATACTTATCAAGATTCACATAAGGGTACAGCATAAATATTATTGAAGCATTATTATATTACTGCATTGAAATATTGTATGTTCTATTTGATGTTCTTTTGAAATGTTTTTGTTCTCTAAATGTTGTCATATGCATTGCTAATGTATTGAACTGTTCATCTTTTTGTATTATATGTGTATGGGCCGGTGGCCTACATGTCACATTGAAATAAACTGTAAACTGATGGCTAGATATTTAAGTCCCTGTCACACATAAAAATTATATAAAACGAATTCCACCCGACGTCAACTTGCGAAAATGACTTCCGCTGAATTCGTTCTCGGTGTCCGTTTAGTATGTTTACGCTGGCTATCGGTGGTGTTCGCAGGGATGGTATGGATGCGTACGAGAGCGTTCCTATGTGAGAGTTTGTGTGCGGTGTGATTAGTTTTGTTCGGTAAGAAATTGTTAGAAATCACATAATTTATCTTTTCGCCATGCTTCGTTAAGTAAATTCGTTATGTGTGACGGGACCTTAAAGGGATTAATGCCTCATTGTATGCGAATAATGTATATTTCCTGTTACCTGGTGAATTCCTTATGAAATTTTGGTCACTGAATCGAGGCTTTGGATAAAAGTAGTCATCAGTTTGGACGTAGCCGGGGCTACACGAAGACTATCATTACTAGTCTCATTCGTTTTCGTATTTAATAAAGTCACGTTCATTGTTCATTGTTGAGGATCTTATGGACGATAGAAGTATACTGTCAAATGAGTTTCCTCTTAAAATACTGTCTTTATTATTTTTCTTACATTTCAGTGGTAGAAAAAGTTGTACCGTAAAATATAGGCTCAACAAAACTTTAGATAATATTTATATTTGCGCAATTTTATTTGACTGTGCAGTATGGTGCAAATGGTATGCAGTGGACTGCTCAAAACATTTTATTTAACTTAAAACTAAAGCTAGGTTCACACTTTGAACGTTTGTACCAGCGTTGATCAGCGTTTCAAAAGTCAGAAAAATGAGCCCAAACGTTGGTGAAACTACGCTCGTGAGGAGGAATAATTTGGTTCACACTACGAACGTTGTGTATCTAACGCACGCTTACGTTTTAGGAACGTTTCTCAGCGCTCAACTGCGTTTGACAGCGGTTACAAGGCTTAGCACTTAACAACGTTTGCCTGCGCTGTAGCTTTTTTTTATATGCGTAGGTGAACTTTTGTCAACGTTGGTTAGCGTGTGTGTAGCGGTCTCTAACTTAGTCCGACTTAGACGAACGAGGTGTCAAACGCCAGAATCCGTCGAACAAAGTTTACCTAAGTTACTGAAATGTTATTGAAAGGTTGTCTGCGCTAACCACTTGCGTTGGCCAACGTTGAACAAACTCTTTTTCGCTTGGGAAAGTTGGCTTACGCCAGCCCTTACGTTACTACCGCGTTCATTGCGCTGGATACCCGTTGGCCTCCGCTAGATAAACGTTCGACTAACTTCATTATCACCACAAGCGTTTCATCAGACGTTTGCCAACGGAGTTTAACTTAAGCAAACTTTGATCAACTTAATTCAGCGTTCAGGAACGTTTATAAACGGAGCACAACTTACATAAGCGTTTATGTTCAAACCTCGGCAAAGTTTTTGCATGTTAAAAATGATCAACGAATACAACGTTCTTCAGCGTTTACCAACGATCGTCATTTTTTCAAAACGTTAAGTTACTTTTACTAGCCGAGCTGAACGTTTGCCCAAACGTCGGTCCAAACGATAGAGTGTGAACCGAGTTTTAAGACGCTTACACAAACAGTTGACGGCAACATAACGAAATAAAAAGTGTTCTCCATCTCCCTATAAGCATAATGCTGTTTGAACAAAATCAGATGCTCCAATATGCGTTTAGCAATGATTGGTCGTTGTCCTTAGAATACTTGAGGGTAAACGCACTTATGTTGCTACTGTGTTATTTCGTTCAGGAAATATAAAAGCTTGCAAGATGGATACATTCTTTTTTAATGATTACATACGAACTGTCACATGTTAATAACAATTGGATCATTTGAAGTATCACACCGACAATCATGTCATTGATAACAGTCCTACATCTAGGTAGACCAATGGTCAGGGGAAGTTAAAATGTCAAAGGGTGGCTGAACGGCTGAACTGCTGAAAGCAGCCCTCGAAAATAGGTAACTTAACTTCTTAACTTAAAGAATAACAAGTCAAACATTAATATTTCACCTTATCGCTAGTGATTTTGGCAGTTTCGTTGAGAATGGCCCGGGTACGTCATTGATGAGTCATTAGGAGATTTATCTATTCTATTATAATAGTTTATACTAACACTTAGTTCATTGACACATTTCTTTCTTCTTGTACGAGGTGAATCAGTATTATCACTTCATGACCAGGTACTGTCCGTTCCATGTGTGTATGTTTAAGTTATCAACATGGACTACAAGTCGTTCCTCAGTAAAACGGAGCTTGCACGGAAGCCGTCGGCATTACGAGAATTGTGTAAGTTGAAGTTTCTCTCATTTCTTGTTTTGTTTAGATTTTAATGCCTACATGTTTTACGCCTTTGTTTCACATTGTTCCAAGTATACCAGAGCTAACATATTTCTCCCTGAAATTTAAAACATCATCTTACACAAGTAACTGGTAAGTTGTCCACATGATGCGGTCGGATACGGTCAGATATAACGGTATGAATTGTCTCGGAAAAACATACCCTTTCCAAAACACGAAAGTAAACGCCATGAATCTTAGACGAGACATTTAGTTAATATGTCACTTAACAAAACCAGCGAATGTCTCAAGTTAATGCGCTAGGAGCAAAAACATTATAAACAAATACAGATCAAATGTATATCTATACTTCTCTTATTGCCGTGTTAACATCACGTGATGCGTCACACTGGTAGTGTATTTGGAAGAAAGGTGTCGGGGCTCGATCTTGTATTTTGAAGAACAATGTGGCACGTGTTGTCGGATGAAAGGGTTACCGTTTTTTAATTTGAAAAAAATATGTGTCGGCTGTCGGGGGCTCCGTTGTAGAGCATGCTTTCTGTTACATGTATATCAGTAGTGTTTTTTTTGTAAACAAATATTTAGTATGAGACATCACAGTAGATTTGTTTCTACCTGTACAGTATACTTGTATTTCTTATAGTTGACAGCCGGGGTGTTGATACGAGCTATGTTCTGATGGCCGGTGGTCTGCCAAATCCGGATGTGTTCCCAATCACTGGTATAGATCTCACACTAAGGTAAGACAATTCTGTATTATTGACTCGACATGTTCAACGCAATCATCTCTACTGCATCAGGGGAGGTAACTCTGTATTGAAACAACAGTTCGAGTTGAAAACGCGCCACTTTTTTGCGTTTGTGGTGCGTGACCATTCGTTTTTTATCCGAGGTCAATGACAGAAAGTTTGTGTGATACAAGGAATCCAGGTGTCCTAGCTCTTTCCGAATCAGTGGCCCCCTTGGTCTTTAACGTTCCCGGTTTATAGCACCGATCACGCGAGAATACCTTTCCAACCAGTTCATCTCTCGTTGGGTGGGAAACACTATTAAACGTTTCTAAAATGTCCATGGACCAGACCGAGATTTGAACCAGTGGCCTACGGATAAGTATTCAAGAGCGATAACCACTTCGTCACCGTTCCACCAAACAAGCCACTTGATAGCCTGCCTGTGTCACCTGTATTCTTCGTTAGAATAAACCGCAATCCGATTGTTTTCTGTCTTGACTGTTTACATTTTAAATTGTAATCCATTATTATCTAAGATTACACTAATGTCTGGGTAACATCGAGACACAGGTATCCGTGTTAAAATTGTTTTAATATTGAGGTTAAATAAGCAAACCAGTAAAAATGGTCATTCGAGTTCATTTATTGGTACATTGTATATTTAAACTTAATGTGGTCATGTATGTATGTTATGGCTACATGTAATTACTTGAACATTAAGTATAATTGTGTGTTTTATTAATAATATATTGTCGTGCATGCATGTACTCGTATATATTGATTTGATGTGAACTAAAACTATGCATACATATGTCTTAATGCAGGCATGTCTTATTTATGAACCATGTTATATCTATGACTGATTTAAAAAAGCATTGAAATTTATATTCTAATATGCTGTATCTTTCAAATCTTCTCCACATAGTAATGAGCATGCCTTTTTGATAATATTCATTTATCATGTACTGTACAACTGTTCTGTCAATATGAATTGTATTGTCCAAATAGACTATCAGCCTAATGGAATTGAAATTAAATTGTCTATCTTTTAAACATATAAATGTTTATTTGTTTCAGTGACAAAACGAAAGTAAGTTTCAGTCAGAAAGACATGCACGTGGCTCTACAGTACGGCATAACTACCGGGTAAGATGTCGACATCTTTTGTTGAATGTATTCAATATTTTAAAATAAAATTCCTAACTATACGAGGTCCATAAAACTCACCTGTGGTTCTCTATTCTTTTTCACATGCAGTTTTTTTGTGTCAAATAACAAGAACGGTCTCCCTTGATAAGGTGTCTGATTAAATCCATTTTCCATAATTGGGTTGTCTCCCTTACACTCGAAAATAATTTGTGTATGGTTAATTAAGTGTGGTATTGTATTCGTTTATTTCTTATCAGTCTGCAAATAGATGGTAGGCTTATGCTTTACTATAATTCTAGGAATCCTGAACTGATCCAGTTCATAAAGGACATTACAAAGCGTCTCCATGACCCACCAACTATGAATGACCCAAGTCATCCGGGCGCTTTACAAATCGCAATGTCGGCTGGTTCAAAGGATGGTATGTTCAAGGTACGAATATTTCATCTCCGCGCAAAAGTCAATTTCATTGGTACGAGCTTAATGTATAATCAAAACACCGAGAGTGCTGATGAGAGGCGATCTGGTTGCTGCTACTAAAGCTTAAACCGACTTTACACGTTTAATGTTCGTTTTCTTACTGCCGATCTTGTCTTGAATGTCAAAATAGGCATATGTGACTATATAGGCATGTTGGGTATCTAAATAATTGTAAATAGGGGCATATTAATTTATATGTAATACGTGTATTGAATGCGTATATCAAAAGTGGCTTAAAAATAATACTACGCGCCTATTTATCAGATTCTACAGTACCGCCTTGTAATCACTTCCCTCCGACAGCGTGAGACATCTATATAAAGCGGCTAGTATATAGCCATACCGTATGATTGCATAACAGTACTTCGTATACGATTCATTGATAAAACCATCACGTGACCCTGGTCTGAAGTTTCTAAAAATAGCTATACAGCCGGGACATTTGATGAACACGTCATTTTCATATTACGAAACAAGTCCGATATGGCCTCGGTTCAGGTTGCATTAAGAAATGGGCAATGGTAGTATAGAGAGGCTATCGCCTCTCAAAAACAGCAAACAGATTAATGCCAGCTTTGTTATTTTGACGGAAGATAATTAAACTATGTTCACCGACGAACTAGAATAAACCTTGTTTTTGGTTTTCTTTACCCCTTTAACATTTGAGTCTGGAACTGCTAATCACTTTCGTACCAATGTTTATTCGATCTTGTCACTTTAATACCTATTTGTTTTCGATCTGGTCACTTTCGTACCTATTTGTATTCGAGCTGGTCATTTTCGTACCTATTTGTATTCGATCTGGTCACTTTCGTAACTACTTGTATTCGATCTGGTCACTTTCGTACCTATTTGTATTCGATCTGGTCACTTTCGTACCATTTGTAATTAAATCTGGTCACTTTCGTACCTATTTGCATTCGATCTGGTCACTTTCGTACCTATTTGTAATCGATCTAGTCACTTTCGTACCTATGCTGACAATGGGGGGGGGGGGGAGACTACTCTTACTCTCGTCTAAACCACGAACGTAGATATATGTCATGCTCATCAATGATAACACTGAACGTTTCTAGAAAGTTGCAGCCGTGTACAGTTATTTGTTCTTGGGTATATTTTGATGAACGTCGATTGCGAATAAATAAAATTGCGAAAATACTCCTGTCGGAGTGAGACACTTACTAAAGATGATGGATGATTGGTTCTACTAGGCTTTACCTTGTTTGCTTATAGGTTACTAATTAAGTATACATGTAGTATATTTCTGTAGATTCTATATTTAGGTACTGGGTTTACTATTGGACGAAGGCGATGTGGTGTTGACAGAAGAGTATGTCTACCCGAACCTGCTCTCAGTGGTATGTTATAAATGTACTATATATACTACTCAAAATTCATAAGGGTCAACAATTTCTTCTTGTGGATATTTTGCAAATTGAATAAGATGGACTGATGGAATCTGTAATATTGAGAACGAATAAATATTGCTCCAAAATTTGATGTCTTCAATGAAAAAAATAAAACACTTTTCCGATGTTCACAAATTTGTTCTTGGATTCGATGCTTTCTGATGTCAAAGTTACGAGGTATTGCTACATGGATTTCATTGCATTCTCAATCGCATATACATGTATATAGTTTTGTTTTGCTTTATAAAATTTCCAAATCTGTTTCACTTAACTCACGTATGTCCATATATATATAACGACAGTTTTATATTTCATTCTGTTTGTTCATTTTAAATCAAGTGGTAGACGCAGACTAGCATCAGTTACCTCCCCTTAATGACAAATACATTTTCTTGAATTATTTATTTGTTGAATTAATTAATGTTCGGACATATAAGAATATGATGCATAATCAAAATATACTGTGATTATATCGTATGTAGGCTTAATTGCAGGCTAAACCTTTAGGAAGTGAAATTGTAGGGATACGGACAGACAGATTTGGTATCGTCCCTGAGAGCCTATCTGCGTATTTATCCAAGTGGCCAAAACCAGAGGACGGACGGCCTTCCAACGGAAAGCTAAAAGTTTGTCTGAATAGTGTATACATACGTAAATGTTTATGTGTTTATTTATTTATTTAATCGCGCGTTACTATCGTTAATATCGTTGACTAACCTTTTGGAGGGGGTCAGACATGGGGGTCAACCAGCACACCAAAGCTATTACAATTGGTCTTTTCGACTGGGCTATCTAGTGAAGCAGGCTATAGTCTGGTTCCCGTCCAAAGCTTACAGTATTACTATAGTATTACTACTGAAATATTTGGGACGGTAACCAGAATATAACCTGCTCCACGAAACGACTCATAGGTCGAAAAAGGCCCAATGGATGGCGATAATACACATGTATATACGTAATATGTGTAAATTAGTTTTTTTTATACCTCTCAGTTAAACCCTACATTACTTTTCACAGTGATCTTGTTCACTTTATTAATACCAAAATACGTAAATTAATTTACTCCGACACACTCGAATGTATATGACAACTGCTCCAGTGTGATCCCGTCTTAAGTAAGCAAAAACCACTCAGGAACAGTAGTTCTCTTGTTGTAAGAATGAAAGTGGATTTAACTAGACAACTATCAGCTGAACAGCAAATTTCTTAAAATGATGCACTCACTGGCTGTACATAGACCAAACAACAACATGTACCATACTTCGACTGTGACCATACAACGGTACAATTTAGACCAGTACACATAGCCGTGGACCAAACCTCTTGAACAACTGAATATCAACTCAAACATTCACGGTCGCTCATTGTTGATGTTATTTCGATACGCACCTGTCCATAGTTTATTGAACCTTTAGATTGGTCCTAGATTTAGATTTGAGTAACAGTCTCAAGTTGAGCTGAGATAGTGGCTATTTCGGATGTTTCGGGAGAAGGGTGCCTCAGAAGAGGACTACTAAACACCACGACGCAACTGTTCTCATCGGTTATATCGCAGTGCCTTTATGATATGTTTAATTAGCGACGTGACTTATTAAGTATGCTCGTAATATATATTCTAACATGCTTCAGGTGCTGTATTGTGTACCTAATGGAGATAACCCGACTGGTATAAGATATACCAAGGAACGAAAACAAGAAATATATAGACTGGCTCACGATTATAACTTCCTCATCCTAGAAGATGATGCTTACTTCTACCTAGAACAACGGGTACCGGTCATGTTTACTCATCAACACAATTACTGCTATAAGTAACGTGATCAGCAACATGCCTTCTATTTTATTCCTCAATATCATTACGAGTACAAATTACTCACACACATAATAATCAATACTATAATAATTATTATGCCCCCATCTTTGATGAGGGGGTATATTGCTTTGCACAAGTCGGTCGGTCTGTTGGTCTGCTTTGCAAATGTCGGTCGGTCTGTTGGTCTGCTTTGCACATGTCGGTCGGTCTGTTGGTCGGTCCGTTAACCAAATGGTTTCCGTTCAATAACACAACAACACTTTCCCTTAAGATCTTCAAACTTTACACGGAGGTTGGCCAGCAATAGGAGATGACCCCTATTGATTTTAAGGTCAGTAAGTCAAAGGCCAAGGTCGATGTGACTTTTATATTATTTACTATTTGGCTGCAATGGGGACATACATGTTCAACAAACATCACTTGTTATCTGTACACTTTTAGTTAGTTAGAAATTCAGAAATGTTTATTTGAAGACTTGTAGCTAGAAGTATAAGACTTATTGGTATTCACATTCTTATCCACCTTATACTAGTACATGTACTTATATCTGCCCGTCAGTGCTGAGAGAGATCCGGGTTCAAAAAGACAGAAATGTTTTTTTTTTGTAACCAGCCTCTAGAGAACTTCTCACAACCGCTTATATATTTGCTTACAAACTACTAGTTTTATCTTTTTTCCAGCCACTAACTGAAAGTTTTCTATCGATGGATGTAGACGGTAGGGTGATTAGATTAGAAACATTCTCAAAGACTGTGGCACCAGGGCTACGATTAGGATTTGTGGCAGCACCGGGTCCAATTTATCAACATTACAAATATATTTCCCAAGCCTCTTCACAAGGTTCAGGGCTGTCAGAGGTTTGTATTCTTGTCGTGATACAAAGTTAGCGATAGAAATACATTAGTGAGCATATTATACAATAAAAACTCCCTAATCAGAACACACTTCGGACTGACCACAACGTTTAGATTAGAGAAGATTTCGGATTAGAGAGGCTTTTGCTTTTTAATGTTTGGGACATGATAACTATGCTTATATCAGATTTCTAATTGTTGTATTCTATACCGACTAATACCAGTGTGTTTTCCCCTGAATATACTTAATTAGGTTAAACACTTTTGTACTATTATGAATTACAATATGTGTGAATATCAAAATAAAATGTTGGTATTTACCTGTACAATAAATGTACTAACATCAGTTTAAATGTAATGTCTAAATAGTTTTTGTTTTGAAACAATTAAATCAGTTTAACTATGTCATGATAAATATGTTTTTTGTTTGTAAAAAGTTACTCACTTGGTTTGTGCCTTGGAGTCTGGCATATTGACGGCTACATAGTTTGTTACTTTAACGCGTATGTGTGGACTTTTAACTTATGAACTGTTAACGTTGGTGTAGTCTAGAGCTATACACGAGGCATATTTACCAGAGACAAACGGAAATGGCCATGCTTTGCCGATTGAATGGGCAGTATAACGCTTGGAAAATAAGGGAAATAACTCTTGCAGCAATTAGACACATCGCGTTTGTCTCACTTGGTATTGATGAGCAATTTATCGAAACGGTCTTTTAATTACCTCCCTTTTATAATGAATTTATTATACATGTATTACTATCTACTATTTAGTCTACGTGTACAAACCAAATAGCACATTTTTAAAGGGAGGTTATTTTGACACTATCTTATTGAAATGCATCAATAATTCGCATCAACAATAAATTTAAATAATGATCATGAAAGTACATGATATGCCCTTTTATCTTTTACTGAAACTAAATGTATGTGACATAAATGAATAAATACCTGTTTTAATTAATTTAAGTGTGATATATAAGATGCGCGTAAACCATTTGTAATCAGCTTTGCGCAGTGGCGGTACCATAGCCAATGAGGTTTATCCGAGGCGTGGTTATTGCTAGTTGAAAACTATACCCAATACCCCGCGTCGACGCCCTGAAATATGGGCGGCGAACGCAATTTATGAACGTCCCTACGGGGACATCTAAAAACAACAACATAACTATCCAAAATAATAACAAGCTGCAAATATTCAGCGAATTTTTATTTTAAAATCAAACAACTGTATACACATCTCGTACACATTATATCCCAATTGGGGCTTTCTAACCGGTACAGATAAAACAATGCAATTTCACGTCCATTTTTTAGCTCACCTGAGCTTTTGTGATCACTCTTCGTCCGTCGTCCGTCCGTCCGTCCACAATTACTTGTGTAGACACTAGAGGTCACAGTTTTAGCTTAATCATTATGAAACTTGGTCACAATGATCATCTCAACAAAAGCTAGGTCAAGTTCGATATTGGGTCATCCGGGGTCAAAAACTAGGTCACAAGGTCAAATCATAGAAAACCCTTGTGTAGTCACTAGAGGTCACAATTTTGGCCGAATCTTTATGAAACTTGGTCACAATGATCATCTCAACAAAATCTAGGTCAAGTTTGATATTGGATCATCCGGTGTCAAAAACTAGGTCACAAGGTCAAATCATAGAAAAACATTGTGTAGTCACTAGAGGTCACAATTTTGGCCTAATCTTTATGAAACTTGGTCACAATGATCATCTCAACAAAATCTAGGTCAAGTTCGATATTGGGTCATCTTGGGTCAAAAACTAGGTCACAAGGTCAAATCAAAGAAAAACCTTGTGTAGTCACTAGAGGTCACAATTTTGGCTTAATCTTTATGAAACTAGGTCACAATGATCATCTTATCAAAATCTAGGTCACGTTCGATATTGGGTCATCCGGTGTCAAAAACTAGGTCACATGATCAAATCATAGAAAAACCTTGTGTAGTCACTAGAGGTCACAATTTTGACCTAATCTTTATGAAACTTAGTCACAATGATCATCTCAACACAATCTAGGTCAAGTTCGATATTGAGTCATCCGGGGTCAAAAACTAGGTCACAAGGTCAAATAATAGAAAAACCTTGTGTAGTCTCACTAGAGGTCACAATTTTGGCCGAATCTTTATGAAACTTGGTCACAATGATCATTTCAAGAAAATCTAGGTCAAGTTCGATATTGGGTCATCCGGGGTCAAAAACTAGGTCACATGGTCAAATCACTTCAATATGTCATTGGGTGTAAATGTGATGTAAATTATAAAGCATAAGACAATATGAAAACCTTGTACATGCAATAGAGGCTAACATTAGGGGTGCAGGAACTACTAGGACAGGTGAGCGACCTATGGCCCTTTGGGCCCTCTTGTTTAAATATTAAACCACTGTATATATACAGCCAACTAGGGTGACTTCAAATACTTCAACCATCATTGATCATCTGTACTCTAACTCACCCTGTAACATATCTGAGGTCAATATCCCAATAATCGCAATAAGTGATCATTTTCCAATTTGTTTTACCAGAAAATTTACTTCAAAACCAGAGAAAACTATGTTACATAAAACGATAGAATATAGATCTTTAAAAGGTTTTGACGAGAAAGGTTTTAGAGACTCGCTGGATGAAACACCCTGGTCTGTTATTGATACTTTTGATGAAGTGGATGATTGTATAGATACATTTATATCATTGTTCACTCAAAACCTTAACACACATGCTCCATTAAGAACTAAACGAGTAAAGCACCAGAACCAACCGGATTGGTTCACAAAAGAAATATTAGATGCAATTAAAGCAAGGGATAAAGCAAAAAAAGCTAATAATATAAGACAGGTTAAATATTGGAAAGGAAAGGTTAAATCATTGTCAGCAACAGCTAAAAAATCCTTTTTTAACAAGGCAATTAACATAAAAGAAAAAAATCCTAAAAAGCTATGGCGAAATTTGAAAAATCTTTCAGCTAAAAACACACCCCAAAATAACATTACTATAAATGATGACAATGGTTACCCCATAACTGATTCCATGGAAAGTGCTGAAGTATTCAATACATTCTTTACAAATATCTTTAAAAAAGCGCCATTAAACATCAATGAATTAACTAAAGAAAACAAGTCATTACTGAAAAACTTTGTGGACGTCAGAACACATGCTTACACAGAATTTAAAATCCCTGATATTACGGAAGAATATGTGAGAAAGGAACTGCACGCTTTAGATTGCAGTAAAGCGACTGGCCTTGATGGCTTAGGAGCACACTTTCTTAAAATAAGTCACGATAAAATAGCTAAGCCTCTCACAAAAATATTTAACCGTAGTATTTCTACAGGAAAATTTCCAAAAATGTTCAAGATAGCAAAGGTTACACCTATTTTTAAAAAAGGTGAGAAGACAGACAAGAATAACTATAGACCAATATCTATTTTGCCAGTTCTATCTAAAATATTGGAAAGGCATATATCTAAGAATTTAAAGGACTATCTTGAAGAATTTAAACTACTACACAACCAACAATCCGGTTTCAGGCAGTACCATTCTTGTGAAACTGCTCTAACTGATATAGTTGATGATTGGATAACAGCAATTAATGATGATGCTCTTATTGGAACGATTTTTCTTGATCTTACTAAGGCTTTTGATCTAATTAATCATAAATTACTCATTGAGAAGTTAAAATGTTACAAGTTCAATAATAATGCACTTCAGTGGTTTAATTCTTATCTGGCTAATAGATCTCAACAAGTAAATGTATCTGGAAAGCTGTCTGCAGCCCAAGAGATTGTAGCTGGTGTTCCCCAAGGCTCTGTCCTTGGCCCAATACTTTTTATTCTTTTCATCAATGATCTACCTTTGAATGTTAATAACTCACAACTTAAAATGTTTGCAGATGATACAACTTTGTCAGCTTCTGGTGCAACACTTGATAATATTAAGTACAACTTACAAAATGACCTTGATTGTATTGAAAACTGGTGTAATAATAATGCTATGGTTCCAAATGCAAATAAAACAAAAGCTATGTTTATTTCTGCATCAACAAAACTTTCTAAAGAAATTGAAAACGATGATAGCATAGAACTTAAGATGTGTAATCAACCTCTTGATATTGTAAAAAATGAATGATAAACTCCTTGGAGTGCAAGTCGATCAAAACTTAACCTGGAAAAATCAAGTTGAAAAAACCATTAAAAAATGCAACTCCCTTCTTTATCTTCTAGTAAGAATAAAACGCTATCTTGACTTGCATGCTCGCAAACTTTTTTACAATGCTTATATTTTACCTCATTTGGATTATTGTAACACAATATGGGGGAACTGCCGCACAAAATTACAAGATGATTTAATAAAATTTCAAAAGAGAGCTGTCAGAATAATTTTAGATAAACCATATGATGCACCATCCGGTGATCTTTTTAAGCAACTTAAATGGATGACATTTCCATACCGTGTTGAATACAAAAAAGTCATAACAATTTACAAATCCCTAGATACTAAAACCCCAAAATGTCCTGAATATATCTCAAATAAATTTAAATATGTTAAAGAGTCAGGCCTTAGGTCTTCTAGTAAAAAATTACTTCATAAACCAAAGCCAAAAAAGGAATTCTTTCGAAAGTCATTAAGCTACACTGGACCAATACTTTGGGAAAAGATACCATTTCATATAAGAACTGCTAGCTCTCTCGAACAATTCAAAAGAATGTATATAAGATGGAAGTTTCCAGACTGGGACTACCAATAAAATAAGTATGTTCTAGATTCATTGTAAATATTATGTTATTGTCTCTTAACTTGTTTATATTGTTTTGTTGTATCATAGTGTGTATTTGAATAGCTAAGTCTTGTTTATACAAACGTTTCATTATTAATCTAAGTCAATTTTATTATTTACTTTCATTCAATTGTTAAGTTTGACTACTTTCATTTCATTTGTTAAGTTTACTATGTTTGCAATTATCATGTTAAATGTATGTATTATATGTTGAGGTCCTCATGGAAGATTGTGTTTATATGCAAATGTGTTAACCTCGTAAAATAAAGTCATTATTATTATTATTATTATTATTATTATATACATGTACCACACAAATTGTATCTGATCCCAGTAGAAAATTGGAACTTTTTTACATGTGCCGTTAAACACAATGCAATGACGTATTCCTTACTTCTGGGAAATCACTGATTTATCTGTTCTAGATGACGATCGTACAGCTGCTGAGAAGGTGGGGTGTTGATGGTTTCCTGAAACATTGTGAACAAGTCAATGAGTTTTATGCTAAACGAAGAAAGATATGTGAAGACATAGCCAGGCGGCATCTAGATGGTAGTGTAGATTACTTGTTGAATTTTCTGTATTTATTGATTTCAAAATTGTTCATGAAAGGTCGGTCAATTATAATATGCATAAAGCTGTCGTGACATAATTTGATTCGACTTTGGGACAAGTACTTTCATTTTCTTAAGGATGCGTAACATGGTAGGTTATATTTAGTGCTGACTAGTGTTATGTTTAAGTGTACTTTTCTGACGCTTAAGGGTATTCTGGACATAAATTATATTGGAATAACTCGTTCCCTTCATTTTGATGGTTTTGTAATACATTGTATTTTAATAGGCTACCGGTATCAAGCGAATAAAGAAAATTAAAAGGGGTTAAAGAGGCATAAATTATAAGAATATGGATGGATACAAATCTACGATTTTTTTCTATGTTCCAGAGATAATCTGAACTAATATACACATTTTATGGTAATTAAAATTAACGAAACTAACATGACAACGTGTATCTCAGTTGTGTATGACTACATGTACTTCTTGTACCAGGTTTAGCGGAATGGACAGCGCCATCTGGTGGAATGTTTCTCTGGATTAAATTAAAAGGAATAGAAGACAGCTTGTCTTTGGTAATGGAACGTCTCGTCAGACGTAAGGTTCTCATCGTGGCGGGAGCTGCCTTCCTCGCTGACGCAACAGAACCGTCTCAATGTGTAAGGATATCATTTTCAATGGTGTCCGAAGAAGATCTAGAAAAGGTTGGTGAACTTCAAACCGTTATTTATCACCACCAGACAGGTTCTATATGTGCTCTTCAAGTCCTTGAAGAAGCTCACACGACCAACTGACCGTGAGCATAACCTAATATAATCTAACATGGAATGTTGCACGTGCATCTCTTACCCATTGACAAGGCCGTTCATTTCAAACCACTTTCCCAAGCACGCTGAAAGTTTAAATCTGGTATAAATTAAGACGATAGCTCAGGTTATATCAATGGTTCCAACCAAATACATGTAACATGGTCCAAATAATACCAGAAGAAACTTCCCGTGTAATACTTTCACTCAAACGCCAATCGGCACCGGCAGTTACTTTCTATGTCAAGTAGTTTCAGAGTTTTGTTAGCAACGGTTGGGACAGCCCTGCAGAAACACTTTCTTACAAAATAAAAAAAATAAACTGGTACATGTAATAAAAGTTCTTATTTTTCAGGGTATCATAATAATTGCCGAGGAGTTGAAAGCTTTACAGAACGAGAACAAGCAATAATATAAGATAAACGGCAACCAAACAGGAACAATAACACATGGTGTGTATGTGTGAACAGTACATGGCAATAATAATGCATTTGTACAAAATAATGTGAACGTTTGTCTCGACTGTTGTACATGTGGGTGCATTCTGTACATTCTCTATTGTGTTAATCTACTTGAACAGTGACATCACCGTGACCAACGCAGCAAATAATAGCCAAGTACCATGACAGTTGCATGATAAATGTGTGTATGAGTATGCCTCGAAATCTTGTATTTTATTCGGTCGTGTTCGTATTCAATGTGTGTTTCTCGTATACCACTGTCGGACCACCGGAGAGAATGGTGCAACGTGTTATGTTCCGACTGTCCATGTGTACGTTAACGGAGAGTATGACAGGGGTCATAAAACACATTGGTTGGACAATCAGTATATACATGTGGTGTTTATAAACAAACAATGTCGTATTTCTTTTCACGCTTGTTTTTCTATGGTGTCGATAAATCAAAAACCAAGTTTAAATTTTAAAGTAACGCACCGTGTCAAACACTTCACTGCACTTAACACCAAAAATCTATTGTCATCATACCGTACTTATGTTTCATCCATTGTCTTGGGTTTAATTAATTGCCTGGATTGACAATAAAGATATGCATATTTTTGTCTGATGTTATTGTCGGTGGTATATATGACATAGTATGCGTCAACAATAACCATCAATATTTCAGCAACATTAACAGTTCTGTTTTCAATAAAACCGCATCTAACATTAATTATTCTGACGTACTTTTGAAGCTGACAAAAGCAATCTGGATGCACCGACACAAATCTTGTTTTGGTTAATTTCTTCATTGTCACAAATGTGTCTTCAAAATGTTGAATGTTGTTTACTATATTGTGTAATTTTTATACAGTCAACTCTCGATTTCACGACAATGATTGTTCCATGACTGTTCGTCTTTGTACTGTATTAAGCTTCATTAAGGCGTGTCTCCGATTTCACAAAACTTCACCCCGAACATTGGTTTTTGCTTATTAGGTTGCATTGTGTATTTTCCTTTATGCTACTTTCTATTTGTGTATTTTCCTTATTGCTTTTTTCTATTTTAAAATCAGACTATTTTTGAAAATCTTGGATAATCAGCTCCATAAAACATTTACTTTAAAAATAAACTTCACGTGAATCTGCAAATATTGCTAGTTGAAGCATTTATTCAATATCTAAGATTAAATCCCCATAGAGGTTGTACCTCATATATAAGTAAGATCATATTAGTTTGCATGAGTTCATAAGCGTCCACTTATTATACCCTACATTGGCAAATCAAAGAGGCTCACGGGGTGAATTGGGTAATGCCTAACTGTGTTGCCACTATAAATAAAGTCTTTATTATTAAATCAAGTGATCATGTTTAACTCCATAACTCGTATAAAAAGAAAAATTACCGGAACGTAATGAAACTTTGACAGTTTATACCTTAAATGACTGCGCTACTTATAGACAAATAGTTGTTGTTACCTTTTGACGTCAGTAACCTAACAACAAAATGACGGCAAAGCGCGATCAAGCCGTGCGTTGAATGCGGAGGCCTACGTTTTATTGTATATATTTTCCGTACAGTGTCAGAAATTCAAAATGAATACCTATTAGAGAAATTGATGTATGAGGTCGTTTTAAATGTATAACGTCCTGTTAAGTATACAGTTAAAGAATTATTTAGATTGGTTCAGACAGGTGGTTTACTTTAATCAGATGGTGGATTAACACATATTTGACTGTACAGTATAACCTCTCGGGCCTCTGTAGAGCAACAACCTCTCTATAACAACATTTTCAACATTTCCCTAAAACTATATTTACTGTACTATTAATTTAACCTCTGTACATATCAGCAACCTCTAAACAACGGCCACTATTTAAAGCTCCCAAAAGGTGTCGCTCTACAGAGGTTGCACCGTATACATCATGAGGCGCACGATTTAATTAATTCACATAGATGATGTAAGCAAATAACGTTATAACTACATTGTATATAATTTTATTGTATTATTATGATTCATGCAATTTTTGTTAGTCTGTTTTCAAAATGTCTTTGTTTTTATCAAGGAAACATAAAATCAGTACCATCAATATCGTTATTTTGACATTAATTATCACAACAAGTATCAATCAATCTTAGTGTCGTGATGAGTGCTGTTTTGGTTTGTGGTTAATGGCGGGAAATGATGAATGTTTGACATGCAGTGTTGAAATACCACGTGACCTTTGGCTACAGGTCCAAGACGAAATTTGCTTCACTTTGAAAACGAAAAAGCAAGAAGGTTTTATTTCTTTATCGATTTCCATAAAATTTACGCCACGCTAACGGGAAAATTATTTGCTTTCCATGAAGAATTACGTCTTTTAAGCAGCTTGGTCGTTTTTCCAGCACCTTGTGTAACCTGTTTCAAGCCTCTTCTTGTTCAAGGTTTCACAGGGTGCTGGACAAAACGGCACAGCTGCTAAAATAAATCTTATAGTTCATGGAAAGCTAATACTTCTCCCTTTAGCATGGTGTATATTTCATAGAAATCGGGGAAGAAATCAAATACTTATGGCTATTTTTATTTTCGAAATGACGCAAATTTCGTCTTGGACCTGTAGCCAAAAGTCACGTGGTATTGCTACACTGGCATGCGTTCAATATAAGAAACGCATCTTCAACGATGACAATGTCAGTCAGTGTAGCCCTACGTACGCAACGTTATCGTGACTGATTGAATTGTTGATATTATTTTACGTTGTCGGTAAGATTAAGAAGTATGAAACTGTTGGTGATATTTTTGTTGGCGACAACACTAGTTTGCTCCGACGCATGTAAGTTTTTTAGTTTGTTTCATTTTTATATAAAAAAACTTCACTTTCATTTATGTGTTGTTTTTTGAAAACCACCCTTACATTTTATCTATATACTGTTAAGTATTTTGTTCTCCATTTTTTTCTTCATGACTACCGGTATATTATTTAAATAGCAATTTCAAGACAAACATGTTTAAAAAGACGCCGCTTCAATGATACATTTAAAGTAATCAAATGGATATTATAATTAAACGGTGTCTTAAACAGCTACAACCATGTCACAATATCATGATTTTAAAAAAGATAATAACCAATCGGAAGGGCAACACTCAATAATAACAGCAGAGTACGAAATGCAAAACATCACAAGGACAACACACATTGAACACTAATCTTGACAGAAACAGTATGCATGCCTTTCTTCAAGAAACTTAAGCAACCTTGTTCTGGACAACGAATTGCAATAGGGTAACATATGGAATACATACACTTTAACGTAAAGACCCAGTAACAAAAATTAGGTCTCGGAATATGAAAGTTTGAAAATCGTTATAGAGTTATGTCGTGATCGTGACATATTGAATTAAAACGTTCGAAATTTCACCAGCAGTCTTTCATAATACATACATTAAGTACATGTATTACTTGTTATTTCAGGGCAGTCATTTTTATAGCATAAACATTTTCCTATGCATTTCATATACAAATGTAATTATAATGCAGGTCTGAGTATGCGTCTTAGTAGATACAGTGAAGTTCCGCTAATAAGACCAGTCAAAAAGGTGGTCTTAATAGCGAATCGGTCTTATTAGATTAGCGGACCTTTTTTGTTCTAAATTTAATACTTTGGGACCTTAAACTGGCAAAAATCTGCATGATTTCAAAATAATCCAATTGGTCTTATTAGCGAAACTTTACTGTATAAGGTATTGATATTAACTGCCTATTTATCCGAAGAAACTGTTGAAAACAACAAAAATGCTATGTTTTGGTGTTAAATTGTTTATACTGTATAGAAGCGACATATCTAAACAAACTGACTGTATGTAAACTATTATTGCAGATCTTTTTGCATTGTTTCTTTTCAGATAGGAGATGGCATCCAACAAGTAAGTGACTACCGCACCTTTTATTGTATATGTTCACAGTGTCAACTTCCGGTTATCGCAATAATGAGTACATGTTGAATTGTATAGTCTTGCAATAAGTCGTACAATGATACGAAATCACCGGATGTTTCAATCACAATAAGTCATACAAGTTGAATTGTATAGTATCACAATAAGTCGTATGTACAGTGATTTGGTTTATAGGCGGTGATGTTAATTAATATCACAATACGTGGTACAGTAATTTGGTTTATACGCGGTGATGTTAATTAATATCACAATACGTGGTACAGTAATTTGGTTTATACGCGGTGATGTTAATTAATATCACAATACGTGGTAGAGTAATTTGGTTTATACGCGGTGATGTTAATTAATATCACAATACGTCGTACAGTGATTTGTTTTATACGCGGTGATGTTAATTAATATCACAATAAGTCGTACAGTGATTTGGTTTATAGGCGGTGATGTTAATTAATATCACATTAGTCAACAACTTTGTAGCATAAAATGTAATATTGATTGGCGGATAAAGAGAAATGAAACAAGAAAGGAAACCCCACCAATAAAAATTGCATACACAGATTAAATATAGGAAGAGACGCACAGAAAGTAACGGTGCGAGAGTAGTTTTGGGCATATAATGGACCAAACTTATTTTACGAGACGAAATGGTGCATGTATATCATTTGTCTCTGAATACATGTTTCGTATTGTATAACATGCATGAAATCTCCCGAGTCATTGTACGTCCTAGTTTTTGTACGTAGTCTCTTCTTGATGTCTATTAAACAGTGTGGCCATGTGACGTCATTTTTGGCTAAGACTGGCAGCCAAATAGCGTCGACTCGGAGCTTAAAAGACCTGTAAGTATCTTATTTTCCACTCGATGATCCAGTTCTACTGAGGGTGATCCCAAAGGCAAATGAGGCAAAAATTTCGTCACATACCACTTGGTATGGCCACACTGTTAAAATGAGAGACATTTTGTCTGGTGAATGTCCCACAATACAAACTATTTATTTTTAAACGCTATGGGTGCCGTGTGGTGGCCGTAAAGTCTCCCCGTACATATAGCCAGTGTTGTTATCCATATAGCATTATGTTACTGGTATGGTGTGATGATATTTGCGCAACCTTTTATGTGCTTGTTGCGTTACCGGAGTGCGCGAATGCGTTCGTATTAAGACGATGACGCCGTACAGTATGGGTCCAACTATAGGTGCAAACTATTAACGATAATAACTTTTTGTTTGATCAAGGTAAATGTATTGACTGTTACGGACGAAGAGTATGGCCTGGGATGAGATTTTATGATGGGTGCAATTGGTGCAGATGTACAGGATTTGGGGTAGGTTTACACAATTTCACACACCTATTGTCGAATCGTACTGGCGTATTAAGTACGGACTTCTTATAAATTCACGTTGTCAACCGTACGTGCAAGGTGTATCAACGCCGGATATACCGAACTCACTCCGTGTATGTAACACAATAAAATTATTTCAATTTCTGAATTTTCATTTTCAAAAGCCACTTTCATTTAACGTAAGAATAAAACGGAAGCTCCATGCACGGTGTCACATGTTTGTGTAAGCGTATGTATATAAACCGGGTCATTTGTGATGCTAAGAAGATGTATTATTAGACCAAACCGATTTAATATTGTGGTCCTGGAAACCAGCTGAAAATTAGGATAGGAAAGTAGGAAAGCTTTTATTTTTGAAAATTATTTTATTGAATTTATGCACCGGAAACTCCGCGGAAAAATGCCTATAAAACGTTTAGGGTAGGGTAAAACAAGGGTCGGTAGGGTAACTAGAACCATAATATTATTTGTTTTGGTATTTGAATATCATATTAAATTTATAACAATATGTACTCACTGTACTCTATTATCATTCGTTGTCATGTTTTAATGTCGTTTCAGAGGGCCGCCTGTACTTATATGAATTGCTATTGGAACCGTTGCTTCAAAAAGAGGGGATAGATCGTCGACTTCACAATTTTTAGACAGAGATCTGAAACACCAGGTCATCCTATTTAGTCGAAAGCTTAGCATGAGATTAAATAGGAAATCATAGCGTTTGTTCTCTATCTGCTTTGTATCATCATAGTGTTTGTTCTCTTTCTGTATTGTATCATATGTCCACTCAGGGCGTGGCGTGAAACAGGCATACTCAGTACAGTATAGCAGTTACCGCACTCCTTACCACAGAAGTTATGATATAACCTGCATCTATAAGACAACCAATTAGCGATCGTAGATTGGATATTTATTTTAATAAAACACATACTTTATCATTAGCTCGGTTTGTTTTGCATATTACGAAATGGTTGTAGCGGTGTACTTTCTGGACGTCATGCTTTCGAAAAGTATCTGCCAGAAATATTCAACTTTGGGACTGATGGACGCTCACATAGTACACCGGCCCATCTAGACTCAACAGTAATTTATTTGTTTGGAAAAACTTGGCGTTACGTCAGTTGCCTATTAGGTATAACTCCAACGCGATAATCTGCAATGTCAATATAAACAGAAATCATTGCTATTACATCGATTTAGGTAGAGCAGAGGTTTGTATTTTCTATTCAAATATTTTTACCAAGTTAATTGGTATCAAACGTCATACTGTAAAGGAATAGGTCATCGCCTACCAATCCTGCGATCCGCGTTCGATCCTTCATGTCCTTCGTTTTTTCCTTTTATGTAATTAGTTGTAAATGTGCACAATCATGCATTACTTTTATTGTCGTATTCACAATTTTCTCGTCATCTTCCACATGACTGAAGTTTCAGGAGATTACACATTATTGCCTAGGCTGTGTGTGGCGGTAACAACTTTCTTATAGTTTGATTTGTTAATGTAATAAAATGTATAGGCAGATTTATAAGAAATAAAACAATACTCGCATAATTCGTACATTTGATTAATGCGAAAGTAATAATTAAATACAATGATAAATAAATATTACACACACGTAGTTTTGCTTCACATTTATTTTGGTGGTCTGAAAATAATAAAAAATCTATCTACGTAAGTAATATTCGAACTTGTGTCTGTATAGGCTCAAATATTACTATTTCGCCATAGCTAAACCACTGAGCTATCATATCAGACGAAATGGGATGGTCACTTTTATTCACCAAGTCAATTTAGAGGTAGGTGCTCATTGTTAAGATAATCCTTTTTCCAATGTCACTATACATTTATACCTGGTCTGCCTGTTTACATTCAGTGGCACAGGTCCCAATACCGCGTTGGAGTTATACTTGGTATGAACACAGTCGTACAATAGCAACCTTCGCCTAGCAACCTTCGACAAGCAACACTCACCTAGCAACCTTCGACAAGCAACCTTCGACAACCAACTTTCGTCAAGCAACTTTCGCTAAGCAAACTTTGACAAGCATCTTCGACAAGGTTGAAGCAACCTTCGACAAGCGACCTTCGACAAATACTTAGGCCTGTATCTTCTCTGTCGTAACGATCTATGATTATGTAAGAAGTCTTGGTAGCTTCACCGTCCACTTTATGTGACGTCATCAAAAGTTGTTGTTCACGTGATAACTTTATATAAATTTCACAATAAATTATTTTGTTTGTTATTCTATTTCTACTTGGTCATGTTGAAAAAACTGAAGTTGAAAAAGTGTTTTCCATAAGTAAAGAGTTGTTTTCAAACAGTATTTTCTTGTTTTCTCAAAATATCAATTTTGTACTTACAGCCTTCTAATTCTAAGCCAGCGATGCCCACTCACATGCAATATCTCAACATTAAATTTTGTCAATTGTCTGTAATACATTAATTGTCTACACCGGAGGCAAACGAAGAGAATTATGTGAAATATAATGCTATCGAATAGGGCAACACGTACCTTCTCCACTCAGGAATTAAACGCATGTTAAGCACATCTACATGTTCATATGTGTTATCATATGTGATTGTAAATGATGCTTCATCTTAAAAGTCTTGTTACATTTCATGCAGGTAAACTTGCGTTCCGTTGGATGAATTCTTTTCATATGCCGTGTAAACGTTTTCTCGCTCGTATAAGACTTTCCACATTCAGTGCACGTATATTGTCCTCCCATAGCTCCTATGTCGAATGTGGTCGAGGTTCCTCCGTCCATAGCTCCAATGTGGAATGTGGTCGAGTTTACTTGAGCCGCTGGTCTCGGTCCCACGTACGATACTGAAATTACACAGCAGTAATGTACAGATACATGTATGGGTTTTTGTTCATTACCCTTCAAGTTTGGTTTTTGGTTCATGGAAAAAGTGTAAGAGTGTAGGGCTCACAGAGGTTGAATGACACGTAAACAAACCGCTGACTACTTTGTCACACTCACTGGCTACATTAAAATTGATGGAGAGCCCTGGGTCTCGATAGACATCCCTAGTACAGGGGCGTCAATAGAGCCAAATTAAAAACCATGAAAATCATATGTGGTCGACGAAATCTGCCAAACAAGAATTCTTCAACTAAACTGTTCCCATGTATCTCAGTTTTTTAAAACTTTTATTAATAGAGAAAATCATTCACAGTAGATATAATTGACCATAGCTTGGTCATTTCGTGAGATATTTTCATCAAAAAAACTTCTATTTTGATCTAAATTCATAGCTCTTTTGGGATAGACAAATTGCGGATAAATCAGGAATATCGACACTCCTTATCAAGAGTGTCGATGAAACTTGCTCAACTGTAACATATCACTTGCTTAGAATTAGAAGTTCGTAAAAACAGTGTTCATGTATCCAGCATAAAAAACGTGGAACAAATCACATACATGCATATGTATATCAGGTAATCGCTTTAAAGAGATCGTTACATGTTTCATACATGATTTGAATAAAACAGCCATAAGAATAGTCACTGCATGACGTGGCTGTTTCACGGGAGAACCGTAATAATAGCCACTGTCAAAAGAGTAAGATTGGTGTTCTCGATAGACGTCCTATTACAGGGGCGTCAATAGAGCGAACTATCATATGCGGTCGACAATATTTGTCAAACAAGAAGCCTTCAACTACATTGTTCCCATATATCTCAGTTTTTTAAAGCTTTTTATTGAAGTAAATAATTCAGACTAGATTGGCCACAACTTGGTCATTTATTTAGACGTTTTCATCAACTAACTTTTTTTGGGTCAAAACTCATACTAAGTAGCTCTTTTAGATTAGACAAGGGTAAGATTTCTCTATTTAACACTTACTGACTCCTGATAAGGTTACATTTTTTCATTGATAGACATTTAGCTCGTCATTGCAGCCATGCGACAGTCGTACAACTGATTACCATCACGTTTTTAGACACCTTTTGTGTGAAATCGCCGGTGTTTCGAACGGTAGTCGTAAGATCCTCCGACGAACACCGTACGAAATAAAAACACAACAACGCAAACTAAATCCCGACATGTCGACATTTTCAGTGTTATACATATTGGACCAGCATTGTGATGTCTGCGAACAGTCAGTGATTTGGTCTGCTGTCTGAATGTTATTACAAGTCAAATAGTTTTCCTCGGCTAGACCAGTATTTACAACAGTAACTTTACTTAAGAAATAATGAATGTGTACATGTGTTTTATCGTAGAATAAAGCGCAGTCACTAGTTTGGATGCGCACCTGAACAAGCTTTATTATAGATAAAACAGAGGTACATGTTTATTAATTCGATTCTAATGTAGCCAATATTCCGCATTGGATATTACAAAAAGACGTTGTAACAATAGCACTACGTTCTTCATCGAACAGCTTATTTGCAGTTGTCAGTCGTTGCTGTATTTTATCGATAATTCGTGCACACCATGATTTCCTCTATGTGTATATGACTGAAATCGCTTGTTGGTTAGAATACCGGTAATCCTACCTAATCAACATAGAAACACTCCATAAATTTGTTTGGCCTAACAATTTTCAAACATTCTTCATCAATAGACCCCCTGTCGTGATTCAAACATTGAGAACATTTACAGCAGAGGATTGGCGAATTCGTGAAGATGTGTCTAGACGGTACATCTCTAGAAACTGTGTGGTAGAAGTATACTACATGTAACTACACAGTACATTTTTTAACCAAAATGTACTGTCTAGACTCACCTTAAGTCAGACTGACACATTAGCCAATCAACATGTGTTCACGTGCTCCTCCATAGTCAATTTTATTTTGGCATTCCAATATACCCTCGGCCTCTAGGCCGAGGATAATAATATTATGGCCGCGAGATGTCAAGGAAGTAGGTACAAGTGCTATAATGTTATGTTTCTTTCTCATAATTATGAAGTGGAAGAACATTAATCCCTCGTGTGTCCGCCATTGTTGTATATGATTATCTCCCCCTCATGGTCATAATCTGCCATGCGTTCAACAAAGAATTACGTGACGCACGTTTCGTGCCTGGTACGTAACAGGTACGAAACGTTTCTTCGTTGAACGCATGGTTGGTTTGTCGTGAAAAAATAGAACACCTGCTAGAGCGCATGTTGTTTTTATTAAACTACATAACCTACAACGCATTTTAAGTGATAAATGACAACTGTTAGTTTTCTACTTAATACAGGTTACTCCAACCAGGGGTGGTATTCAATATTGATCTTATTTAATTGGAGAAAAAAGATCATATCGCCTGTAACTATGTTTAATATGGTGGAATCTGATTGGTTGTCCTTATCCTTAAGTCAAGTAAGATCAATATTGAATACCGACCCTGGACAATGCTCAGCCTGACAATTACACGATCTCAAAGCCCCTTTAAACAGTGTAGCAATACCACGTGACTTTGACATCGCTAAAGACTATACATGACAAGATGATATTTGTCAACATCGAAAACAAAAATGGCCGGAAGTACTTTATTTCTTAACCGATTTTTATGAAACATACGCTAGTCTAATGGATAAAAATGTACGCTTTCAAGGAAATGTAATACCCTGTGGAACCTTGGGAAAGAAGACTGCTTGAAACTGTAGTCCGATTGCATACAGGTTTCACAGGGTGCTGGAAAAAGCCCCTATATTTCGTGGAAAGCATTTAATTTATTTCCTTATACTGGCATATATGCTCTATAGAAATCGATGAAGAAATAAATACTTTCAATAATTACAACGCCGAAAACAAATTTACAACTATATACAATGATACATCATGTGCAT
Source organism: Spisula solida (assembly GCA_947247005.1). Classification (NCBI taxonomy): domain Eukaryota; kingdom Metazoa; phylum Mollusca; class Bivalvia; order Venerida; family Mactridae; genus Spisula; species Spisula solida. The sequence continues at coordinate 36,954,673 of OX365957.1, read as the reverse complement.
TAGGCCAAAGTTTTTAAATGGTTGGTTACTCTGACTTTGGAGAGCAAAAAGACCGTAGGATGAGGGGACAATAAAACTCCAAAATATAGCTACCGCACTGTTGTCGGGATGGACTATAAGTCAATGATGGTCCAGTTTAATTTAAAGCAATCAGCAACAGTGTTCGTTTTCAAGAAAAATTCCAATTTATATTAAGACTAATACACTGCATTGAAGCATTTCTCATTGACAAAATAACGAAATATTAAAAACTAAGCGGGTACATTAGCATCAAAACATTACATGTCATTTTCTTTTTGAAAATACAAAAAAACGGACAGGGGGTCTGAATAACGAAAACCAAAGAACTCTGGCCTTAAGTACGTTGTGAACTTAAAAAATAAAGACGATGGACGTTACTCGTCATTTGCATTTTTAAATTATGTACAATTCTACATTACCACCCAGGCGAACAATAGCTACTAAAGAATCAATCACAACACAAATGAAGTTAACAAGTCGCTGGCTTAGAATGAGAAGGTCGTAAGTGCTGACTAATACATATTTGAAATTTGCATGATCACAACCCGCTTCTTATGAGCCTATTTTCATGAAAATCGGAAAGGTCATGTTGACCAAACTGAAGTTGAAAAAGCTTGTTTTTCCATAAGTAAAGACCAGTTTTCTGACAGTTTTTTCTTGCCTCTGATGTCACTGATCAAAGTTTAGATTCTACTATAGCTTGTACATATTCGTAATACTATCCAGTCATGACAACAAAGACTGAAACTAAATTATAGACAATAAATTGACTGTTGAATGATGTTAATAGAAGGTTCGAGGTTTATTTGTTCACATAGACAATAATTCAAATAAGACATGGTCTAAACTAAGGCATGTGCCTTGTGTTCTTTTTTTTGATGCCTGACAAGTGACGACTGGTGACGGAATACTGTACCACAGTAACAGCATGGATGTACCAGCATATTGTGACTGGCATCCGTATGTCTCTTCAAAACAGTTCCATCAGCAAAACGAACATTACATATGTTACATATAACACTAGTCCTTCCACTGCACACATTTTCATGCTTGTTTTTGCCATATCTGTTATGGAACGTTTTGTTACATCTTGAACATGCATGTGGTTTCTCTCCAGAGTGTTTATTTAAATGATCCTGGTACCTACTTCGTAAGACGAATGCTTTTCCGCATTCATTGACAGGGCAAATAAACAAGTTTGATAGAGATAAATCACTCGCCAGTTCAGTGTGCTTAAGTTTTACGTGAGTGTTTAAGTGGTCCCTTTTAAAAAACTGCTGCCCACATTTGATACACAGGTAATTCTTTGAGTGTCTTTTCAGCATGTGTTCTGTCAGTAATTCATTGCTCTCGAAGAACATTGTGCATTGTCTACATACGTACTTATACTTGTCATCGTGAATCTTGATGTGGCGCTTTAAACTTTTTTTTAGTCGATAAGTTTTCTTACAAATGTTACATTTAAATGGATGCTTGGTAGATTCAGACTCAATTAGTTGATTTACAGAGCCTTCAACATCTGAGCAATCCACTGATTTCCTTACATGATCATTTAACTGATCGACGTCGTCGTCCTGCGCAACCTGTGTGTCACTGCCTACGTCACTCCCGGTATCCACGTGCTGGTCCGCCTTAAAAGATATTGGAAACTATGTTTTGAACAATGATTGTGTCTTGTACAAAAAGTAAGTTTTCCATTCAAAGAATTTTGATTCTTTAATGTTCTTTGCCTGATTCACAAACGTTCTTACATATTTTCTAAAGAAATTTTATAAGATGAAAAACATTTCACTTAGAAACAAAAAATCTTATATAAAACATCTTATTTGTTTTATCTTAGACCTTACAAAACGATTTTAAGAAAACAAATAAGATATTTACGTAAATTCAGTTATTTTCCTTAGACATAAAAGCTCTATGGGCTCTGTTCATATTCACTAGGCGATGTATAAAATCAGTTATATGTGCAAGCAAGAAAACTCCTTCACTGAAAGCTCCTGAATATTGATTTTAGATCTTCGCTGAAAGTAAATCAATCGATCAAGATAAATTATCCTGGCTTTGAAAATACAAAGATCTTAAGATTGTCTCTTACATGCTCTACTTCCTTGGCGATGAATCCACTTCCACTGTGCTTTAATTCTGGTGGTATTATGTTACTCTGTACCAGCTCTGGAAGATAACACAATAACATATTTGAAGTTACATGATATGCTTTTATAAGCTATATAATTAGACATTCTATTATATACATATTTGGTAAGTGTAATTTATACTTTCTCAGAGTCATTCTATATGTCAGCTCTGGATCAATATTCATAACGCTTTTGGACTTAACCTCGGGGACGCGGACGACAGACAAAAATCATTGTGTAATGCTTTTTATGGCTATAACATCTGCAGAGTCTCGAGGGACGGTTGGTGCCCAAGCCCGCCAGGGACTTAGCATATGTTATAACGCAAAAAACATCAATTGATGGGTTTGTATTTCAATAAAATGATATTTTGGCGGGAGATTTTGTGGCGACGTCGCGAAAACAAACATAACGTCATACCAGTTATTGTTATGAGCGTCGACTTCCGGGATCGGCAAATACAAAGAAAAAATGGATACTGTGGGTGTGTTTAAATTGATAATTTAAATATTATAGAAAACTGATGAGTAGTTAGAAATAAAATGGGAATTACTGTTCATATGACGCTGTGTAACGTTTATAGTCGCCGGCGCGGCCCTGAAATGATCATACGTAAAACTGGACGTTGACGGCGCGTGAATCTTTATGTTTTTTTCTCATAATTATGAAGTGGAAGAAAATTAATTCCTCGTGTGTCCGCCATTGTAGTATAGGATTATCTTCCCATCATGGTCATAATCTGCCCTGCGTTCAACGAAGAAATACGTGACGCACGTTTCGTACCTGGTACGTAACAAGTACAAAACGTTTATTTGTTGAACGCATGGCTGATTTGTCGTGACAAAATAGAAACCAGTTAGAGCGCATGTTGTTTTAATTAAAAAAACATAATCTACAACGTATTTTATGTTATAAATGACAACTGTGAGTTTTTCTACTTAACAGGTTTCTCCATCCAGGGGTGGTATCATTTAATTAGAGAATAAGGATAGCCAACCATATCGCCTGTCACTAACGAAGAGTTTAATATGGTGTGATCTGATTGGTTGTCCTTATCCTTAATTCAAGTAAGATCAATATTGAATACCGACCCTGGACAATGCTCAGCCTTGACATTTACACAATCTCAAAGCCCCTTTTAACAGTGTAGCAATACCCCGTGACTTTGACATCAAATCCAAGACGATAACAAAAATGGCCGTAAGTACTTTATTTCTTAACCGATTTTTAAGAAACATACGCCAGTCTAATGGATAGAAATGTACGCTTTCCACGAAATGTAGGATCCCTATCAGCAACTGGGCCGTTTTTTCCAGCACCCTGTGAAACCTTTGGAAAGAAGACTGCTTGAAACTGCAGTCCGCTCGCACACAGGTTTCACAGGGTGCTGGAAAAAAACAGTCAGCTGCTGCTAAAGGTCCTATATTTCGTGGAAAGCATGTAATTAATTTCCTTAAATAAATCGATGAAGAAATAAAAACATTAAGAATTACAACGCCGAAAACCAATTTACAACAGTATACAAAACATACGATGAAACAACATCACGTATATTAGGCCAAAGTTTTTAAATTTTTGTTTACTCAGACTTTGGTTAGCAAAAGTCCGTAGGCGGGGAAAATAAAAACTCCAAAATATAGCTACTACACTGATGTCGGGATGGACTATAAGTCAATGATGGTCCAATTTAATTGAAAGCAATCAGCAACAGTTTAGTTTTCAAGAAAAATGCCAATTTATATTAAGACTAGTACACTGCACTGAAGCACTTATCATTAACAAAATAATGAAATATTAAAAACTGCGCGGGTACACTCCCATCAAAATATTACGTGCCATTTTCTTTTTGAAAATACCAAAAAATGGACAGGAGGTCTGAGTAACGAAAACAAAAGAACGTTGTGAACTTATAAAATAAATATGATGGACGTTACTCGTTTTTTGCATTTTGAAATAACAAAAGCCCTAAAGAATCAAATACAACATTAATGAAGTTAAAACGTCGCTGGCTTAGAATGAGAAGGTCGTATGTGCTGACTAATACATATTTGAAATTTGCATGATCACAACGCGCTTCTTATGAGCCTATTTTCATGACAATCGGAACAGGTCATGTCGACCAAACTGAAGATGAAAACGCTTGTTTTTCCATAAGTAAAAAGTAGTTTTTCCGACAGTTTTTTCTTGCCTCTCAAAATAGCGTTTTGGTACTTACGACCTTCACATTCTTAGCCAGCGAAGTATCAAACATAGTACATAACTGTGTACGCTTACATTTCAGAAACAGCTAAACAATGTCATAAATAACATGTAATGTGTTCAAATCCCAATCACACAGTAACATCGTATACCAATGTATAGTGCGAGCAAAGTAACGCGCTCCTCGACCTTTATGCTTAACAATATTACCATCTTCTGTGCAGAAAACACCAATTTATGCCAGAAAATCGTGCGATGTCACTGATCAAAGTTTAGATTCTACTATATTTTGTACATATTTGTAATTCTATCCAATCATGACAACAAAGACCGAACGTAAATTATAGACGATAAATCAACTGTTGAATGATGTTAATAGAACTTTCGAGGATAACGTTAATTTGTTCGCACAGACTATAATTCAAATAATACATCATAACATGTTCTTAACTACTTCCTGTGCCTTGTGTTCTTTTCTTTGATGTCTAACAAGTGATGACTGGTGACGGAATACTGTACCACAGTAACAGCATGGATGTACCAGCATATTGTGACTGGCATCCGTATGTCTCTTCAAAACAGTTCCATCAGCAAAACGAACATTACATATGTTACATATAACACTAGTCCTTCCACTGCACACGTTTTCATGCTTGTTTTTGCTATCTCTGTTATGGAACGTTTTGTTACAGCTTGAACATGTATGTGGTTTCTCTCCAGAGTGTTTATTTAAATGATCCTGGTACCTACTTCGTAAGACGAATGCTTTTCCGCATTCATTGACAGGGCAAATAAATAAGTTTGATAGAGATAAATCACTCGCCAGTTCAGTGTGCTTAAGTTTTACGTGAGTGTTTAAGTGGTCCCTTTTAAAAAACCGCTGCCCACATTTCATGCACAGGTAATTCTTTGAGTGTCTTTTCAGGGTGTGTTCTGTCAGTAGTTCATTGCTCTCGAAGAACATGGTGCATTGTCTACATAAGTACTTGTACTTCTCATCATGAATCTTAATGTGACGCTTTAAACTTTGTTTTAGTCGATAAGCTTTCTTACAAATGCTACACTTAAATGGATGCGTGGTGGATTCAGACTGAATTAGTTGATTAACAGAATCTTCCACATCTGAGCAATCCACTGATTTCCTTTCATGATCACTAAACTCATCGACGCCGTCGTCCTGCATAACCTGTGTGTCACTACCTACGTCACTTTCTGTGGCCCTTCCAGTATCCACGTGCTTGTCCGCCTGAAAATATATTGGAAACTAATAAAAATATTGATTCTTTAGGTAGACAAGTGGTCCAGTGGTAAGAGCTACTGACTGCTGATCCGAAGGTTGTGGGTTCCATCCCTACTCCAGCCGGATCAAAATAAGAAATGCTTTTCAGAGTGTCCCACTAAACATAACTCAAAATACGAACAGTCTTTCGGACGAGACTAAAAAACCGAGGTCCCGTGTATGATGCTTTACAACAGGCACGTAAAAGAACCTGGCCGGATGCTTCTGGAACTGGGGCATCTTCTACATCTTCTGTATCATGCACTATCCCCCAAAAATAAAATGACAAACCTCTTCTGGGGGTCCTCGCCCATATTGATTGGGGAGGATTAATAAAAGCATATAAAATAAAAAAAAATGTTCTGGGCCCGTGTTACAAAAGTTCCGTTAGATATTTTCCAAAGAAATGTTCATAAGTGAAAAACATTTCACTTAAAAATAAAAAAAATCTCATTTTTTATTGTAGACAGTTCTAACTGATTTCGTAATGCCAAACTAATAAGATATTTTCGTAAAATCAGTTGGGATTTTTCTTAGACAAAAAAAAGCTCTTTGCCATGTGTTCTGTCCATGTTCACTAGGCGATGTATAAAATTAGTTACATGTGCTAGTAAGAAAACTCCTTCAGTGAAAGCTCCTGAATATTGTTTTTTAGACCTACGCATGAAGTTAATAAATCTATCAAGATAAATATCCTGGTTTTAAAAAGATAAATAACTTTGATTGTCCCTTACATGTTCTGCTTTCTTGGCGATAAATCCACTCCCACTGTGCTGTAGTTCTAGTGGTGTTATGTTACTCTGTACCAGCTCTGGAAGATAACACAATAACATCTTTGTAGTAACAGGCTATGCTTTTATAAATAGGCTATTTAAATTGAAATTCTATTATATACATACTTGGTAAGTGTATGTAATTAATACGGCGACCTGGAGAAGATCGGTTGAAAGAGATGAAAGACAACAACTGGAGATGCATTTGTGGAATCTTGTGATGGTCTTACGTGCTAGATAACATGAAGATCATTAAGTAAGTAAGTACATGTGATACCAGTGCTGACTAGTTAAATAATGATTTTGGTGTCTGCCTGTGATCCAACTGCAAACTCATGTTCGCGAAACGGGCACGTACCCTAAACCCATAAACTTTGAGGGGTTATAAATAAAAATGTTGAACTTTGATTACTAAGAAATCGTTCAACAAACAAGAGGTACATGGCGAAAATGTATCACATGGTACTCTAGGATCAAGATCAGGAAGTTCCAAGAAAAAAAAACTACACTGGAATATTCAACGATTCTACTATGCACTAGTGTTGTAACAGTGTTTGTTTACTGTTTTAATTAAATGGTTCCTGTATTTTGTTTTAACAATACACTCCACAACACGTTTGGTATACATGAACAGTACCTAGGTACCAAACACGCCTTTTATCAATACAAAATGTATATTTGAAGACACTCTATATGCCGGAGAGTAGTCTGTCTATACAGACTATATGTTAATTAAAGTAGACAACTCATCAGTCTACTCTTTTTTGTCATGAAATTGTTTCCAAGTGTACCCTCAAACATAGGCAGTTATCTGGCTACCCGACTAAATAATAATTTGTCAATCAATTATCATAACTTTATTTTCAATTTTAACTCGATTTTATTTTGGATTGATTATATCTATATGAGTGTGGAAATGGAAATTATTTGAAGCAAAAAAGTAGACTGATGAGTTGTCTCCTTTAATTAACATAGGGTCTGTATAGACATACTAAACTGTAATAATCAAGCCCAAAATAAATTCTAGCTAAAATATTGAAATTAAAGTTATGACAATTGACAAAATATTATCTAGTTGGGAAGCAAGACTAGCCGGAGAGGTTCAATCTCTTGATTATCTAAGTAACTGCACAAGCGCAAATGAACAACTCACATAGGCAGATAACAAGAAGGAACAAGTTACCAGTCTAGAGAGGTTCAACTGAAGACTGTTTGTTTTCTATCACAGGTGGATATGTTACTAAACCTTCAATGCTTTCAACTTATGACAAGCACACGCTCATACAGACCACTGAATAAAAATATATTCTCTTGCGATACATGATGACATGCATGTGTTTAACAACTGTAAAGTATTATTTAGTATTATAGGCATGCACTTTTAAAATACCTTAAAAAACAATGCATATACAGAACCATTCTTGTTCACCATCCGATGATCGTATTTCCTCACATGAACATCCGCGAATGCAGAGTGTATTTTCAGAGGGTTTAACCAGCAGTTTTTCCCCAGAAGCGGGTCCGATTAGCTAATTTTCGTAGAGGGCTGTCATGATTAGACTCTTTAGCCCTGTCCAACCAGTATAAATACATGAAATAACCACATTTGTGCCACAAATAAATTTAGAGCCAGTCGACCTCTGGAAAGCATAGTCTGGGAACTGGATCAACGACTGATATTTGAAGATGAGGTAGCACATAAGACAACACTATTCAAAGGGCATGTTATCTATTGAACAATTTGTCAATATTTGTTAATAAAGAATATGAACAATAATATGTGGAAACTCAATGTACAGTATATACATAATCTTACACACATAGAAACAAATAGACAGCACTCTATATAGCATAAAGAAAAAAATATCTCAATAACAGATTGATTATACTAGTAGATACTAGTTAGTGTGTCAGTTTTAACTTATTTTATGATAGTTAGCCCGAAGTGACCGCGGATTGTGAATGTTACATTCAATAAAGTATTTTTTTAAAAATGAACACCAGATGTTTGCAAAACATGTATACATGTCCGAATAATTAGCAAGAATCTCAAAATGTCCAAATCTAAGATCATGTTCGTATTCTGTAACAGTTGACGAACTTTATTTCTCAATGTATATTTCCATAGAGTGCAATCTGACAAATGGTCTCTTTGATAGGCTTAAGAAAAATAGAGATATATACAGTAATATTCATTAACGATAGTTTTATCACACAAAACATAAAATATTAACATTATAACAATATTCGGTCTAGTATGATAGATATTAACGTATTTACACGGAGTTTCGCCTCTTCCAAACATTATATTACATGATAACAAATTCAATGGTAAAAGAACAAAAGGACAAGTTTCAGAAATGGCATAATTTCCATTGAAAATAATAAGTATGGCATATTGCGATAGCCATGCATTTAATTTTCAAAAAAACACAGGGTCCATTCAAGCCTTTTTTGTGAACCTTGACATTGGGACATTTAAACCGTTACTATTGACCAAGTTAACGTTATAACAAATATAGATAAAACAATAAAATTCTACAAATTCTACAAAGTCCGCTTAAAATAAGTTGCTATGGCGAAACGATAGGTGACCGACCACACATAGAGAACAAACTCGGAATGTCAATAATATCGGAATGTCAGTAACATCTAGGCACACATAACGTTCAGTACGACACAGATAAGCTAGTTGATTAAACCCCACAACTCATTAACCACGGGCGTCAACAGAGACAAATAAAATAAAAAATCCTGAAAATCATACACGGCCAACCATATTTGTCAAACAAGAGGCCTTCAATCACATCGTTTCCATAAAGAAATTGTATGAATATGTTCTGATGATGTGCTGAATAGCACAAGTCTAAAGTAATAAAGAATTTATCTATCTATCTATCATATTTAATTCGGTTTGTATTGAATAAAGTCCAGTAGAGCAGATTAAATTGACCACAACTTTGCCATTTCTCGAGATATTTAACTTATATTTTGGTCAGAAATCATAGCTATTTCAGGATAGAAAATCCGGAATTCAGGATAAAATAGGCATATGACACTCCTGATTAACGTGGTCTCAGATAGAGAAATGGCAAGGCAAGGCACATGTTCACGAAGTCTGTAAATGAGTTATTATGTGAGACTGCAAATGATGCTTTCTTTTGAACGTTTTCTGACAGTATCGACACGTGAATTTGGGCGCAGGCGAATGGATGGTTCTTTCGTGTAGCTTCAAGTTACCCTTAGCTGTGAACACTTTGCCACATTCTCCACAGCGAAGATCTTCGTTGACAATTGGTGGGTTAGAAGGGTGGTACACATTCCCTGTGTAGACGCTGGTGGGAAACACTGAAAATAATTTTAAAAATGAGTTAGAAATTGCACATGAAATACACGTACGATCAAGTATGTGTTATTGGTCACTTGGATAATGTAATGACCCAGTATAAGCAGCAACCGATATCACTTTCGCAAATGAAACATTTCGGTATATCGCTGGCTTACAATGAGAAGGTCGTAAGTACAAAATCGATATTTTGAGAAAAACAAAACTGTCCGAAAAATAAGCTTATTCAACGTCCGTTTGGTCAACATGGCCAGTGTCGATTTTCATGAAAAAAGGCTCGTAAGAAGCGCCTGTGATTTCAAATATGCATGAGTCTTAAAAGCTCTTACGACCGTTTTATTCTAAGCCAGCGATAAATCTATAATAGTGAGCTTAATATTAAACATCACGCTCTCTTAGCAAGCATTTTGTCTTTTACGACGTGACTAGGTATTATTACACAGAGGTTATGTTTTGTTACATGTTTTGCTGTAGAATGTTTCTTTTACATTAAATTAACATCAATGTTGTTTACTAGAACATCGTTAAAGCAAACTCTTGAGGTGATTCATGTTTTGCAAATTCAATATACCCAATAATGATATTTGAAAACGGCAGTATCAGTGCGAACACAAGCATAGAAAACACTAGAATACCACGAAATACAAAGGTAAGCCTTTGCCCATTTCAACTTTGATCATTTAAAGGGACACATGTTAGGGATATACATTATAGTTTATACAATATCTATTTCCATAGATATGCATTACATATAAAAGATTCTTGAAGAATATAGGTACATATACAAGCATTAGTAACAAGTAGGTATACGGTAACTGTAGATAGAAATGTATTGGATATACGTTATACATCTAACAAGATAAATGAGCCAAAGGCTGAAAAAGAAGAACCACGTGTCACAATAGGTTATAGTATGCTAGTAGTATAATACAATTAAAAATGCGGAGATAATCACGAAGCCTTTGTGTCCATATAAACACAAATGGTCGAATTGTTCTAAGATACAAGAACAAGAGTATAACACTTTGAATTTATTTCTATTACACAAACATTTTATCAAACAAAACAACAATGTACCAGATAGACAAATTTATATACATTATATACACTTTATGGTGGCATACTTGTCTTTAGGAAGCTCGTTAGCTCATTAGCTATGTGGTTAACTAGTTTTAAAAGCATCTTGATAAATTTTCTCTCCATATAAAGGTTTAGATACACGTGTCTGAATATTAGAACAATAGAACAAGAGTCCGGAGAAACCGGCAGATGCTCCACCGAATCGGGCTTAGTCAGTGGATCACTAGCCATGACTCGTTGATTTTGAGTCAGGCTGGTAAATAAGAAAAATAAATTGGGCATTAACTCCGATAATACACAAAAGAGGTTTATGGTTGTTGTGCTCTGTACTTTAACTTAATAAGATCTATTCACCTATGAAGTTTCAAAACGATGTCTCCAATAAGTTACATGAGTTATGGCCCGGACAAGAATTAAGTATGGAAAATTACAAAGGCAAATAACTTTATATTCAAACTAGAAATGTGTCCATAGGACACGGATGCCACCACTTGCAATTTGACCATGTCAAGAATTATTACTCAAATGCACATGTTGACTAATATTCCTACAAGCATGGACGACTGTGGAACATATACTTACAGAGTTATCAGAAATTAATCATTCCAAGGGCCACAACTCAACTAATACATTTGATCAAACAAGAGGGCCCTAGATCGCTCGCCTGACATATTAATGCATGAAGACCCCTAAGGTGACCTAAGTTTCAAGACAATTCAGCCTCAATTGCAAGATTTCATTATGATTTGACATCGAGACCTAGTTTTTGACCACAGATAAACCAATATCGAACTTGACTTACATTTTGTGGAGATGATGATTGTGACCAAGTTTCAAAAAGATTAGGCCAAATGGTGACTTAATGACCACGTTTTTTACATCGGATAACCCAATATCGAACTTGATCTAGATTTTGTTAAGATGATAATTGTGGCCAGGTTTCATCAAGATAATGTCGAAATTGCGACATCTAGTGACTACAAGGTTTTTCTATGATTTGACCTTGTGACCTAGTTTTTGACCCAAGATGACCCAATATCAAACTTGGCCTAGATTATGTTGAGATGATGTTTGTGAGAAAGTTTCATGCATATAAAGTCAAAATTGTGACCTCTAATGTCTACACAAGCAAATTGTTTGGACGACAGACACTTTATGCCAGGTGAGCTAACAAAAACAACAATGTACCAGATAGACAAATTTATACAGATTATATAGTATATACACTTTACGGTGGCATACTAGTCTTAATGAAACTCGTAAACTCGCTTAATAAGTGGTTTACTAGGTCTAAAAGCACCTTGATACATTTTATCTCCAGATAAATACACATGTGTCTGAATAATAGAACAAGAGTCATGTTAGGAACCGGCAGATGCTCCACCGAATCGGCCTCGTCAGTTGTAATTACTAAGGGCAAACACTCCGAAAATACACAAGAGAGTTATGGTTTTTATGCACTTCAAATTAATGAGATCTATTCACCTAAGGCTGTGAAGTTTCAAAATGATGTCTCCAATAAGTTGCATGAGTTATGGCCCGGACAAAAATTAAGTATGGAAAATTACAAAGGCAAATCACATGAAACTGTTCAAACCAGAAATGTGTTCCCACGGATGTCCCCACCAGTCATTTGACCTAGTATGAACTCCCCTTATGATAGTGAATAACTTTGTTGAGTTTTAAGTTGATACCCTTGATAGTCTTTGAGAAAATGACTCTGACAATAAACTTAACCAACACAGACGATCCCGTCACGACAATACGTGGGACGTTCAAAAATAAACAGGACTATTGTCATAAAACCCGCATGATTAGACGAAATAAATCAAATTATATACCATTAGAAACCGGAATCCCTTTTCTACATACTGTAAAAATATTAGGTAGAACAAATACGCGGTCCGAGAGTTACAGGTGACTAAACAAGATCATTAACGCTGACCCGGCGCACAAAATGACGTCGCGCTATTTTACACGGCGTTAATGCTTCTAATAGGACTATGAAGTACGATGTTTATAGTGATATAGGGTGATGAATACATTCCAGTACAACATTGAGTCACACAAGTAAGGCGTTATTGAGAATCGCATGTATTTTTCTGGATCTTACATCAAATATCTGGGCGAGAATCCGTACCATAAAACGTTGGTATTTTGAAAATGTCTCGTAACTAACGTCACAAACGTTCTAATGGTTTCCTATTACTGCCCTGTCTTTCAAAGCGGAACAGTTATCACTAAAGCATTTGTGCCTTTCTAAAACTGATAAACGACTGGCAGAACAGTTTCCAAAATGTAGTAATGATAATTTCATACGATTCGGAGAACATGATCCTCTTGCTGTTGACAGAATTTTGTGTTTATCCGTTTTTCCTTACGTGCTTGTGACGTCACTTTTGCGTCACGTAGTTGTCCTTCTTGGAGTTCAACTTCTGTTTATTTCAGTACCTAACGTCCAAATATCGTCTTTTTTGCAGACATCGTCCAACGTGTAACATGTAATGTTGCGGCGATGTTTGAAAACAAATGATGTGATAGTATTAAAGATACACCACATTACGTGGTCGCCATTATTGGTAATTGGTGGGCTGCGCCGGGTGCGTTTTACCATGGTTTCAAAATGGACTACTATGAGAGGACGGGATAGTGTAACTCGATAAATCAGATATACAATTTTCGCGATTGAATTCCGATTCCATGTTATGTAATAATATTTGTGTAATATTTAAAACTGTACCCGTGAGGGCCCTAGTCCTGTTTATTTTTGAACGTCCCACGTAGCTGGACTTTTTTAGACGAAAATTATAATTTAATTCTTTCAATATTGGAGCTAGAGTAATGTGACTTGCCATAAAATAGCGCACTATTGTTGTGAGGTTATATTTAAAGTTTGAAGTTGATACCTCCTGAAAAAAACCATAAACAATGTTGACAGACAGATGGACTGATGGATGGACACCCCCACGTATGCTACCTTAGGTGGTCTTTCCATTATTCAAAATCAAAGGAATTACCACTTAAAGAACAAAACAATAGTTTTTTTATTGTGTTATGCAACACCTCCGACCACCTACGGTAGCTTTGTGTATGTGGACAGACAGAATATTTGCGTGGCCAAAAATAATAGGTGCACAACAACTCATTCTAACTATTATTGACTAACTGACTCCAAGCAGCATAGGCATCATGTAACTCAACAAAACTATTTCCTCCGGTTGATTAAGAAATCTCTAAGCTGCTTGGGGTGCTTGGCCATCATGTGACTCTTGAGATAATCCAAACGTCTAAATGTTCTGTTACATTCTGGACATTGGTGTGGTCGTTCTCCGGTATGAATGAGATAATGGGATTTTAAACTTCCTTTCTGAGTGAAACTCTTATGACACACTGAACATTGGAATACTCCTTGTGAAGCGTTCATCGGGGCAGGTGGTTCATAGCTGTGAGGATATTGATATGTCGGATGTGGTACCTCACCTGAAAAACATCCAACGTGTAACTTATAAGTTTTCTAAATCATAAAATGTATAAAGTGGAGTATACGTAAAAATCTTACATATACAGTACTGTTCAAGATACCAGAAATGAACGTACAGTCTGTTTATTCAGGTCACTTGTATACAAACATTGCAATATCATAACATAGCATTTTTATTGTTTTAAATATCTTAATCACAGTTAACTGTATCATTGATAAAGAGTAAAAAAAATATTTTATAAAATGTATGTTATCTTAGAAAGGTGCATTTGTACTAAAAAGGTCAAATTTTCATGGTATCAAAAACAAGAATTGGTTTTCGGTATCTTCATAAAGTAATTACATTCATAGACAACATCGTTAGAACTACCTGGATGCAAAATCCCATCCTAATCGATCAAGTAATAAAAAAAGTTATACCATAAAATGTATACCATGGTGTCCAGTCAATCACTGAGGTGCACTCTCTAGTTTCTGATTATGTAATAATATTTACAATAACACCAGTATTAATGAAATGTTTATTAAAAACAAACTGCACCTCAGTGACTGTGTTGTCAATATCCCGTGTTATAAACCTTTTTAAGATATTATACAGTTTATAAAAAAAAGTTTTTCTTTACGCTTTATTAATGAAACAGTTACCCGAGATCTTAATGGGAGAAAAAGGGCAGTGAAAACCGGGACCTTATTCACTAAGCCACATACGAATACACATAATATCTATATAAGATATAAATAAGAGAAATTGTCATGTTTATATACACAATGCTATGAAAACAAATGACTGACCTGAATAATCGATTTATAGCATTTTAGAATATAACCTAAATTATGAGCCAATGAAAACGCTGCATTTTGGCGGTTAAATGAAAATTTAATCATTAAAATGACGTCATGCGTTGGCGCTTCTTTCTATCGGCCAATCAGAATGCAGAATGTTAAATTCTAAGTTAGTTAGAACATATTAAGTAAATTTTAATGACTAAAAAGGACTCGCTTCGCTTCGCCCTTTTTAATCATTAAAATTTACTTAATATGTTCTAACTATAACTTAGTTTAATATTACACCAATATTTTTCCAAATATGAAACAAAAACAATCCTGTAAAAAAAGGATGAATAAACTATGTATAGTTTACCGATGATAACACTCAATTATGGCCCAATCTTCATGAAACATGGTCAGAATGTATGTCTGTATAAAATCTAGGGCAAGTTTAAGTGTGTCATGTGGGGTCAAAAACTAGGTCACTAGGTCAAATCTTAGAAAAAGTTTGTGAACACACTAGAGGCCACAGTTATGGCCCTTTCTTCATGAAACTTAGTAACAAAGTTTGTTGAATCTAGGTTAAGTTCGAAACTGGATCATATGGGATCAAAAACTAGGTCATTAGGTCAAAACTTAGAAAACGCTTGTGAACGCATCAGAGGACACAATTATGACCCAATATTTTTGAAACTTAGTCAGAATGTTTGTTTTTATGAAATCTAGGTCACGGCAAAGTTTTGAAAGCACTTTGAAAATGTTTGAGGTATTTGAAGATATATCAGGTTTAAAGTTAAATTTTCAAAAATGCATTGTTTTAGAGACAGGATCATAACGTAATGACCATGATTTAATGCAAAAGTGACATAGTCTTGTTAATTGTGTATAGGCGGTATTAGTAAATGGAGAACATTGATAATAGTAAACCACATTAAACCCAGACTCGTCAGACTTCACGAGCATATACCTGGATTCTCATTTAAATGTGGTCAGACAATAAATGATTTCGTAGTTCAATCTTTGTTTTAGTGAAAACTGCAAACTATAAATTATGATATTCTGGGGAAGAATAAATCTCATGGAAAAGACCAGCAAACAAAGCAAGTGTTCCCATTTTTATTCACATTATACAGGCACTACATAATTAACACAACACGTAAATCATTGTTAACAAAAATTGACAAACTAATACACATAAAATACTAGTACCATTTCTTTTTAACATAATGCTATATTAAACACATAATTCTTGATCATTATCACCACCAACATATAATAAATGTTTAGAAGGTACAGACTTCAAAAAGTCTGAAGTTACGATTAATCATTTGTAAAGACGATTAATCATTTGTAAAGACGATCCAGAACCAAAACACTCAGTTTAATTTGAAACAACCTATAAAAGACGATGTGAGGGGTTTAATTCACATACATACACCTACGCGCGTCATTAGTAAAAGCAATTGATTAATGCGTGTATACTAAATACTATACGGAATACATGATCGGTGAGAGAGGAATTGGGCGAAAGTAAGTATTCTAAAATGTTTGTAAGTTACAAATAGTCAATTCCCAGCACTTGTTACTTTGTAACAACATTACATATTTCATCACTAAACAACGCAATTTGGGAATTAATATTGCAATCTTGCAACTAAACATATATACAGGAAATTCAAACACTGATCGTTTTCAAGCAGATCACATTATATACACAGACATAAAGCTTTCATTCAGTTGCTTTACAAATGCAATTTATTCACTGTTGCTTAAATGTGTCATTAAATGGCCTTGCAAATGGTGTTTCAATCTGAAAGCTTTCTTGCATTTGTGACAAACAAACTTCTTTTCACCACTGTGGATTTTCATGTGTGTTTTCAGGTTTTGCTTAAACGAGAACTTCTTTCCACAAATTGGACATTTTGGCATCTCAGTTTTCTTGTATCCGTATCCATATTGCACTGAAAACAGGAAAAGATAACTATAAAGTTCATGGAAAATGCATATAAATATGAAAATCTTAAGAATAATAAATGTATATATAGTACTGACAAACATCACAGCATACTGACAACATATATGACCAGAGACTATATATAACAGAGATTGGCAAAAAGACTAAGAACTGAAATAGCACATGTAATCTATAGTCTCTGATATGGCAGACTAACAGTTTGAATTTGACATATAATTTACATGACATACCAGTGCTCATTTTGTCAACATAAATGTAAGCAAGTGTTTATCAACATATATGTAACATACAGTTGCTTAATCTTGTCAACATAACAACAACATGACAGACAGGGTGTCCAAAAAGACAGTACATAGTTTCAGAGGCTATTTATCAAATCCCAACATTCTGCTACCGCAAATTTGCACCTGTACGTGGGTCATTCAATATATTCGTAAACAATCATTCTCATTTGAATATTATTGTGTTTTAACAATAATTTCTTATAGCATTACAAACAGTAACTAACAGTAACTAATTACCAACGTTCAATGCAAATTTATCTTCAATAATGCAAACCAGTAGCATGTTATCAGCCATTATATTACCATAGTAACGCGCTACCACCCCCAACCAACGTAACGTGCCTTTTTTATTAGTTCAACTAGTTATAACTTCCGATTAAGTAAATGTACATTCCCATGTTTTTGCCAGATTATTACAAAATGTTATTATGTGATTTCGTGAAATCATGAAGTTATTTGGACGTCGGAGTGTGAATTAAAAAACGGTTTTATCAAGGCGAGTCGCGTTTTCAATAACCTCAAAACGTCTATTTCTTTACGCAAGGAAATTCATACGACTATTGTATTGAACATGGGGCTTGGAAAAACACAGCAGACATACAAGCGCTGCAACAGAGAGCGACAGGAGAACATACAGCATGCAGTGGTTTTGTGTTTAAGCGGCAAAAACACATTTCTGAAACGCAGCATGGTATTAAAAACGACACAGGGATGTGCAGATAGACAAACGTAGTGACGTTTCACGCAACGTCCGTCGAAATATACAAGGTGTTTTCATATTGATATACAACCATTATGCCAAGCCTTAATCCTGAACTTAGACTATGTAAGATATTGTGGAAGAATTGTTAACTCATATACAATTTGAATAGTTATGTTTATTTCAATGTTTATAACATAATTTCATTTCGGGCTTCCATTTGAGAATCAGCAAAACGTCAATAACGTCGCTGACGTCAGATCATAAATTGCGGTGTGTGGTGGTACCGGTATGGTGATATTTATATTTAAGTCATATTTTCTTTAAAAATGCGTTATTTCACGCAATATTTTCAGCACTTGTGTCCGAAACGCTGTAGTTTAACGTGATGTAGTTTGTTTTTCTCTGTGTCATCGGATGTTAAAATGATTAACACAGTCTACGAATTTATTGAATGACCCACGTATAAACAAAAGATTAAGTTTTATCTGTGACCAATTTTACGATTATAACCAGGATAAAGAACGAGAGTAACATTGAACTGTGTTATTTGTGAAATATTTAAAGAACGAGCGTAACACTGAACTGTGTTTTGTGAAATATTTGTACCTAAATTGGACTTTGTTCTGATTTATAATTTTACTTGTATAATTTCATCCACACAATCACCAGCAGGAGATTATATGTTATTGGCATTATGCAAGAAAGAAATTCACTAGCATGGTTTAAAGTTTTATTTTGTTTTCTATAATACATGTTCAACTACAATACATTTTTCAAATCAAGGACTTACAGTTTCAGAATTATAATGCTTATGAATAAGTCCGCTGATACATAGACAGATAGACTAAACAACAAAGCACATGATTCTATAGGATAGCATACTGTGATGCATACGTAGTGTAGGTATTTTTTATCATAGTGTAGGTATCAAATACAAAATGCATTACATAGGAATGTATATCTGGAAAATGTTTCCTCTATTTAATGGGATGTGTTGCAGTTAAACAGCTTATTTCTTACATAAACTCTATTACACAATCATAGAAAATGTGTTATATCCATATTTTTGGTAATGAAAAATTATGGCAGACATGCCAAGCGGAGGCACACAAAGGCAAAAGTGAAATTTGGAGAACTGTTAAAAAATAAGCATGTTTCGGAGGAAAACATACCCCAATTATGTCCTAAAAATGTTTGCCTCGTTGCTTTCATGTCAATGGATACGATCATGTGCCCAACACACTTTGTTTACTAGGTTTAACATTATCTATAGTCTATTATATCACATCATTAAAGTAAATGTTTTGTTTTCAAATTTCAAAACAAAAGGACAAGACAAACAGTTCAGAAAACTCGCTACCCTAATAAGTGTAATACAAATGTTTGTTGAAAAGTTATTACAAGTAGAACATATCGAAACAAATATAGACACAATGATGTACGTATATTATATACATGAATATATCACTGGCTTAGAATTAGAAGGTCAACCTTATAAGACTCATGCATATTTCAAATAAGCATCTCACGGCCCTTCTTATGAACCTATTTTTATGAAAATCGGAAGTGGTCATGTTGGAAGCCTGCTCTTCCATAAGAGTTGTTTTGAGACAGTTTGTTCTCGTTTTCTCAAAATATTGAACTTACGACCTAATTCTAAGCCAGCGATATATATAGTGTTTACCATAGCCATACACATAAACACACATGTTGAAGATCTGTGTAGACGCAAACTTTGTCATTATGACATAATTATCAACTACTTAATTCACACAGAGGCATAATACTTGTCATTCCGATATATACTTTGTAATTCAGTCACTTTTTCCGTTTCTGCATGAATGATTTCGTCGCCTCTGGGTGTCGTGTGACCATGTGACTCAGTAGATGATCTGAACGGCGAAATGTCATTGGACATTCTTGACATTTATGGGGTCGTTCTCCGGTATGAATGCGGAAATGTGATTTAAGGTTTCCTTTCTGGGTAAATATCTTATGGCAGACATTACAACGGAATCCTCCTCCTAGTGCATGCTGGGTAGGTGTGTGAAGGGCGTTGTAGGAATCTTGCAAGGTCAATGGTATAGCTGGACCTGAAGTGCAGAAGAAAATTTAATAGATTTACATTACCTAACACCAAATGTCTCGAGTGCATGTTTTATGCAAGTTTTTTTTATAGATGAAAATAATTCGATAGCAACACGTTACGTATTTTTATGTAATTTACTTTTCGGCTTACGCTTTCATCAGAATATAATATACATTTTTTTTCATACAAACTTGAGCAAGACGTAATACAAACTAGCTTTATATCTGTTGAAGATATCTACTTCGGCTTTAAGCCACCTATTACTCAGCACTAACAGAATACTGAGCCCCAATTAGGATATTAACTAAGAATTAATTATTTATACAGGTGAGACATTATTTTGTAGTTTCCAAATTAATTGTTAACAGTTGATGGTTCAACCCGGAGTATGTGCTCGGTCAAGGTGAAGAGAAACACCTGGACATTACCATGTGTACATGTGTTTGAGACAAGTCACAAGACAAAAACAAACACATTGTACAAAGTGTGACCTTTATTATAATTTAAACACAAAACACCACACAAATACAAATATGTAAAATTGCAACTGAGGTATTTCCAGAGATATTTCTATCAATTAACTTTTACTTTTATCATAAGCCATTGCTCTTTCAGGAATTATAAATCTGCTGAAATTCTGGATAAATCAGGAAAATTGACATTCCTGAATATCGGGTAGTTATAATTGTTACGCTGATAACTATATAAACAAGACAACACATCATCAGCACAATATAAAACTGGGGCTCTACGGAGGCATAATGATCAATCCTGAAAATGAGATGCAAGTCTGTTTCGAGTTTCAGTAACATACACACCAAAACTCAGTTCAAACACCATTTTATTGTTAAAAAAAATAAGGTTATGATATTTCATATGACCATAACTCTGTAAATTCTTTGAATTCTTTCACCAAATAACTTTTATTTTATGCAGAAAAGTTCAATCTTGCTAGTGCAGTAATTCCCTATTATTCTGCACTGGTAGAACCCCTGATGAAACAAAATTTGGTCCGTTTAGAGCAACAACAAGGTCGTACCTACCCTTATAGTGCAACAAAGGGCTGAACATATGGACATTCCATGAGAAACAGGTTTATAACTTGACTCGAATGAAACCAAGTTTCCAACAAAAACAACAATAGTCCCACTGGTCACATGAACATATTCAGATATAGATACACACCCCAGTACTAAAAGAGACAGGGGTCCTGCTATTGCATAATGCTGTTTCAGTGCCATTAGCACACGTCTGCAGCCAAACTCAGTATCAAACATTGTTCTATTGTTAAATTCATCTCATGAAACTTTAAATGACCATAACTCGGTCAATTATTTGAATGTTTTCACCACATAACTTGTATTTTCTGCAGAAAAGTTCAATCTTTCAAGTGCAGCAAATCCGGATTTCTGGATTATTGTGGACTTGTAGAACCCCGGAAGAAAATACATTAATTTGCATCAAACTACCTACTGTATTCATCATTCTAATGACCAGTATTTATCTGTTTGAAAACTTTAGATATGGGTAATTTATAATGATAGAAAATAACATCTGTATTAATAATGAAATCTATTTATTTACAAAAAACGAATTTCATACAAAGGTCACATGAACAATCAATCACATGGCAACCATTTTTCAAAACAATACATTCATGCATCTAATTCAGTATTGATATTGTTAGAACAAGCAACATAAAATGTCAAATATTTCAGCAACAAATTGATACAGCCATACCAAATTGCAAATAAACAAATTAATGCAAGAAATCCTCTTGAAGGAGTTTCATTTTATAAATCACAATATACTATGTCCTTAGAAACGCTTCAATGTGTCCTTTCAAATTTTCTGACAAGCATTATCTCAATTATATAAAACATTAAACAGGGGTCCTTCTGAAGCATAATGACCAATCCTGAAATGAGTAGGAAGTCTTTTTTGGGTGCCATTACTGCACATCCCTACATCTTAACTAGGTTTCAAACATTGTTTTATTATTAAAAATTAAGATAATGGAATTTCAAATGACCATAAATTTGTCAATTCTTTGATTTTTTTCATCAAACAACTTTCATTTTGTGCAGAAAAGATAGACTTCTTTCTAGTGCAGCAAATGCAGATTTCAGGATTATTCCGGAATTGTAGGACCCCTGATTAAAAACATTTTGCTCAGAAAAATGTTTGAAGTGGGTACGGTATGATGTCATGGAAATAAACAAATAAAGTCACATTACAGGGTGTTATAAAAGGTTATTCTCAATGTTTACGGCAAATTCCAATCTAAATAGTTTATTTTTCTGTCGTCAGAAGAATGTCAAAATTGTCAGATTAAATTCCATGGTTCTTAACCAGCGTTCTAATCTCAGTGGTATTAAATGAAGCTATTGGAGTAAGAAATTGATTGTACACTGCGCACAATGAGCTCAGATAAAATTTAGTATGAATTTGAATTTTGGTAACAAACTTTTTTAACACCCTGTATATCTTATATAAGTATGTATACAATGTACAGTGATGCCAACACAACATGTAGTATTATAAAATATGTAAAAAGGTAGTCTTTTACTCAAGGAGGCTTCCGATTTGGACTAAAATTCAAATTCCCATTTTGCCTTAAGTGTTTAATTGAATGGATTCCCAATTCTTCTAAAGTATAACTCCTGTTTCGTCTATCTTAAAACCTTAAAATAAACAATATATATACGAAAAGCTTGTAATATATTTATACTTTTAAAAAAATTTATAGGAAAAAAATATAGATAGCTATTTTAACATTTTTTAATAACATGTGTTTGTTTTTTCAATAGGAAAACTTGCAGTAAATTCAAACTATTAATACCTTTTTTTCAAAGGAAAAAAATATAGATGGAAATAGAGTTAGACGAAATGGGAATAAACCTTAACATTGTTGAAATTCACCATTGTAACTGAGAAATAGTGCAGACAAAAATACAGGAATTGGATGAGAATTGTAAGTGCAATTAAAAATTGATGAGAATTGTATGTACAGTTAAAAATTGTGTTTTTTATATCATGTTCACTCAATGTTCAACATTTTTAGTAATACAATATTATTATATTACATATGTACAATATCACTATATACAAATTTTACAAGAGTTATCACTGAAGATGATGAACACCCCGAAATATTGCCAGTTCTAAGCATTTTATATTATAATATTCTTACATACACAAAGATATATATATATATATATATAATGTTAGCTTCTGAACTTTGGGAAACATTGTTAAAATCCACTGTTGTAACTGAGAAATATTGCAGACAATAATATGAATTAAAGTGCATTAAGGGCACTAACCAAGTGAAAATAGCTCTCTGAGCATTATAAACAAGCCACTGATATGAATAACTATATAATTCCTATTTGTACCAACAAGTCTTGTGAAGTTTCATTGAAATCAAATGGTTGCATAGAAACGGCAGAGAAAGAAGAGTCCAAATATTCAAAAGGCAATTAACTCTGTGAACATTTGTCAGATTTATGATTTGGTATAATTTGGGTGTATAAAAATATAAGAAAATAATAAAATGGACGTAGCCAGGCTTGAATTGATGTTACGCACACAAGCCTCAAAGTTGGTGGTTATGGTTGGTGGTCCTCATGATAGTGGAAATTTTGGACTTCAATGCAATTTTGGCTATATCTATTATTTTTCAAATTATTGTTACGCACATGCATAAATGCACCCATCAAAATGTACCTGCCTTGACTATAGTTGGAGCAATTAGAAGAGGTTTCTATGAACAACGGTTGATGCATAAAAGGCATCTTCAATATATATATGATAATTGTGAATCTAGTTAGTAAATTTTCATATAAATAATCAATTTCAATGAGTCCTTCCAGGCTTATAGCCTTCCTTAGCTCATAACAAGTTTTTGTAATTATGACAGTGGAAATTCACAGATCAACTTCATCCTCGGACTGAATTCAACATTAAATCACAGGTCTGATGCTCTGTCTTTATAACCGGGTCCTACAGAGGCATGCCAATAATTCCTGAAAATATGACGCAAGTCTGTTTCGGGTGTCATAGTCACAAATCCCCACACAAAACCTCTGTTTCAAACATTGTTCAGTTGTTTATATTCAGCATATAAAATTTCAAATATTTTGCTCAGTCAAAAATTGTTATTTTTTCATCAAATGTCTTTATTTTAAGCAGAAAAGTTCCTGCTTTTTAGAGCAGTAAATCATGATTTTGGGATCACTCTAGAATAGTAATACATCTGTTATAAGTACCCACCCTATATGGACACAGTCTCACACACATCACATTCATGATCAAGTTAACTAGGTGGTTTTTCACTTGGTGGTTTTTCACTTTTGAGGTCCATTCCATGCGCGGACACATAATGTCGTTTTAAGGAATCGGTACGGGTAAAACTTTTCTCACAATATTGACAGTACACACGAGCGTTTGAATATTTAGGATGAGTTCCCATATGTCGTCTCAGGTTGCTTTTGTTGGAGAATGTGCTGTAACACTCTGGGCAGTTCCAACCATTGCGATACTTTAGTACTTCCGTTTCAAAATAATCGGCTCTGTCCATCATGTCACCTGCAATAGAAAACCGATTATTTAATCAACAATAAAGGCGATACATTATAATTATAATACAAATATATTATGGTCCTCTTACTTTTAATAATGCTCTGACCTATTTATTTCTTGACTTGGCAACAGAATCACTACAATGTATCTAAATGTCTACCTATGAGACAAGCTGTGTGTTCAGGGATTGAAAGCTACCACCCTTAACGTTAAAGTCTCACTTTATTAAATATTTTGTTGAATGCTCTGTTTGTCACAATCAATTTGAATGTTTAAAACCCGTCTTTCTGTTCTCAGTTCGAAACAGGTTTGGAACGTAGGTTTTATTATTCACACACCAATGTTTGCCTCGGTCAGCCATTTTGGTACAATACACCAATTTAGGCACACTACCTTAGTCTATGGTTAACCAAAATTGACTCACATACCAACCCGTTTTTTTAACATAGCGTTCAACGAATGACCGGTACATAATGTGACAAAACATTTTGTCACAACATTGCGTCACATTATGCTTCCTTGAACACACGGCAGCCATCATGAGCCATGCAGCAATCAGGGCAACATAACGTGAGAATTAAAACTACATACTGTTAGAATAACCACAGGTGGGCGTATCAATTTTACCCTACGAGTATGTTGGTAGTCTACATATTTTTATACTTAAACGGGTTAAATTCAGTACGGCCACCTGTGTTTTGCACAGGTATTCGGCATGTTGGCCGTGACCCCTCCCTGCCAGTGACCCACTCTACAACCCATCCAGAGAGCTTAAAAATGTGCAAATAGTGTTCAAACAACATAAAATAATATTTCATTAAAAACCTGTTGGTGTCATATTACATAGTAATAAGCAGAGGTGTCAACAGGGCCAAATTAAAAATCAGGAAAATCCTTTGCGGCCCACCATTTTTGCCAAACAAGAGGCCTTCAATGACATTGTTTCCATAATTAACTTAGTTTGTATTAAAGAAAATCCTTCATAGCAGATTAAACTTGCAATAACTTTGCCATTTCTTGAGATATTTTCATTAAATAACTTTTATTATGGTCAGAAGCCATTGCTCTATCAGGAATTCCGGATAAATCAGGAAAATTGACACCCCTGAAGAAGGTACACAAGAAAGTCACTGTCAGTTACGACTCAACTTCATAGAAGCACTACACACTAAGTTCTACAAATATGGGCCTTGCTTAACAACAACAACCAAAACATGCTTACCCTCTAAGGTCAGACTCACTCAATCAATCAAAAAGCATAGTTAGGACTTTTCCACACTACAGTATCACATGCTTATTTTCACAGATATAGTTCAGAAGAACCTTGTAAGTAAAGCGTCAAAGTAAAGCGTCAAAGGGGTTTATGTCAACTTTTCTAAAAGTTTTAAGCAAATCACTCAAAGACTCATTTTCCCAACACCACAAATTTATGGGTATACAGCTTTTATTGAAATAATAGACATGGTGACCATACAGAATCATTTCACAATAACTTTTGAGTCAACATTATGCGAATGCAGACACAAATATTATCTGAGGTTTGCCGAATACAACTTGATAAATGAAAGTTTATATCAATCGACAACTTGTGATAAATGCTTTGTCGGATTGAACATCACTTTAAGAACATCAGCTGGTTAGACTCCTTCTTGAGAATACCAGTAGCTGAATAGACCCCCCCTCCTTGAAGAAAATGGCTGAACCCACACATGGATTTAAAATAACTTGTACACAACTGCTAAAAGTCAATATTAAGAAAAAAAATTGTCATTTACTGAATTGATTATATATTGATTGAGAGTCTCATAATTTGTTTTCGACCATTAATTCTTAAGTTAAAATACAAATTGTGGCAAATGTATTTAGGCCTATATTAGTCCCAAAAGACCAGTTTACAAATCCAATTCCAATCTAAAGTTACCATATAACTACTTGTTACTTATGCCTTGTATACATGTATGTACCTCCATCCTTTAAGACTCTTGTCTATGTAACACATAATAATGCATATCTAGGGAAAATAAATATTGCTGAAACTAAATTGTGGCGAAGTTTATTCATTACCATTGATCAGACTATAGTAGAAGTCCACACTTGATTTTTGTGTTTGGCATACAAATGTCCTGTAAGATGATGCTTACGACGGAACTTTTTATCACAATGCTGACATTGCCAAGGTTTTTCTCCGGTATGTATTAATATGTGACGTTCTAAATCCAGTTTCCATCGGAACTGCCGCTCACAGTAGGAACATTGCTGCATAGGTCCGCTCCTCACACGTGTTAACTGTGTCACATTGGTAAGAGGTGTTGAATAGTCCTCAAACATACTATCTGCAAGACACAGAAATTGAAATTTTAATTCAACATTAAACTGACAAATTCATGGGTGAAAATAAGAAATTCTGAAAAACCTGAAATCTTACAAAAAAACTAACAATTTATACAGGAAAATCAAAGAAAATCAGACTTTTTGTTACACCCAAAAACCTGAAGTTCATGCATATGCCTGAAAACTTTCACCCATGCAAATTAAACAAGGAAGTACTGAGTTCGAATTCACAATTGAAAGCTTCTTACATGATTATGTTCTAAAGAAATTTTCTTAGATTAAAAAGATTTCATTTTAATATTAGAAAAAAAATCTCAATTTTAATCTTAGACAATTCTAACTGCTGAATTGATCTTAGACAAAAACTAAGATTTTGTCACGAAAATCGAAATACAATATGTAACAAACTTGGTAGACAAAAAATATCTCATAAGTTTTGTGGATTATGGGCCCAGTGGTGGTATTCACAAAGCATCTTAAGGGAAAACTGGAAAATCAAGATTCTCAATGTTTTACATTGTTCAGAAGCATTATGTAAAGTGCTACAATAATTACAAAGGAAACTTGGCTTGGGAAATATGTGCAATTAAAGTTTTATCTAAAGTCCAAATATTTTAAGTTTTCCCTTAAGATGCTTTGTGAATACCACCCCAGGACACAAATTATGTTTACTACATATTGTAATTAATCACCTCCTCGCAATACTTTGAAAAGTTACAAAATATATAGGAGGCAGAATAAACAGAAACAATATTCACTAATTCATTTATTGTTTTATTTTCATTTTTTAATACATTACAGATTCTTTACAAAGACTAGACATTGCCTGTTTAAAATCATGTTACATGACCGTGATATATACAAAATCTTATTTGAACTGGACATAATGACACAAGTCCTCAATACATACTATAAATTAAATGATACACTAACGTAAGGGCCCAACATGATGTCCAGGGGTCCGACTGAGGCATAATGCCCAATCCTGAAAAAAAGATGCAAATCTGTTTCAGGTGACATTAGCACACATCCCTACATTAAACCTATGTTTCAAACATACAGGTAGTTCAATTGTTAAAATTCAGCTGATGAAATTTCAAATAAACATTATTTTGTCAACACTTTGAATTTTTTCATCAAATAACCCAGGATGTCCTTAAACTTTTTATTCCATAGATACATCAATTCATGCCCCTATCCATGTTTATCATTTACTATTGTCAAAGGAAGACCATCCAGTTACAAGGTGTGACTTAACAAACTCTTCGTCAAGAAGGGAGATCATTCTTGTCATTTGTAACAAAAAGCTGCCCACTATATTTGTAAACAATTAATTCTAGCCACTGGCACTCAAACAGACAAACAATTTTACAAATAGCCGTGGCCTTTTATCTAAATATAGATTATAGGCCACGGCTATTCATATTTTTTTCTGGTTGAGTGCCAGTGATTCTAGCCCATCTCTAATCAGCATAGTGTGATATGCATGGAGTAAAGTGTTGATACAATTTAAATATTGGAAATCTTGAAAATAAAACAGCAATGAATAGATCTAGGCCATGTACATTGAGCCCAATAAGTATGCAAACGTGAAAGTTTGAGTTAGGTAAAACCATGCCCTCTCGAGTAGAAACTACTGATTGCACACCCACCATGAACGGTAATACTTATTCTATTTCTTGACCACTCATGGCAAAGCGCACACCAGGGTATTGTGTTCGGCTGAAAAAGTCAATCAAAAGTGTGTGACCGTCTGGTTTAGTCCCTGCCTAATTGCTTGCATCGAGAGAAGAGAAAGAAAGTTTATTTGGTGTACGCAATCCAGGTGTGCTACCCTAATATTCTAATGTTTGTGGGCTGGTATTCAATAATGATCTTATTAAATTGAAGATTAAGGATAGCCAATCATATCGCCTGTTACTGACCAAGAGTTTAATATATAGAGGATATTTGTTGATTTTGGTGTAAGATCCTATTTTATTTCATCGAGTGATCAAAGAAAATCAATATTTTCACGAGTGGCGTAGCCACGAGTGAAAATATAATTTTATGTGATCACAAGTGAAATAAAATTGATCTTTCACCAAAAATCAACAAATTTTCTGTTTATTATATGCTTCAATTTTTTTATAAGGGTACCGTAATTGGCTTAATTGGAAAAATCACGTCGAAATTGGAACGTCACGACGTGACAATTATGACGTCATGATGACGTAAAGTACATTTTAAAGCCCGGCGCCGTTGACGTTACGTTTCTTTTATTGAACGATACTGGAACCAGCTTCTAAAACAGTGAAAATAACAAAGTGGTAATTTCACTGTTATTTTCACTGTTATTTTCACTGAAACATCTCCGTAATCCATTGAAAGCAAATAATAAAGTGCGATCTATTTGGTTCTCCTTATCCTCAAGTCAAGTAAGATCAATATTGAATACAACACACCAGTCCTTGACACTCTTCTTGTCATATCAAAACCATCATTTTGGTGTAACAATTTTGTGCACGCCGGCCTTGTGACCTTTCACATGCTGCAACAACCTGAACTTCTTGCCACATATGTTACATTGATGAGGCTTCTCTCCAGTGTGTATCATTATATGACGATTTATATCGTACATCGATGCAAACATCTTCTGACAGTACGGACATCTTTTAGGAATAATACATGAATTTCGTTTACGTCTGTCTTTACTGGCTGACAAGACGTCTCCAGCGGTTAAAGAAAATGATTGACCTGTAGCCAAATCCATCACAGCAACCATATCTGAAATACATGATACTCTAATTATTCTTACAGTTAATTGACACAAGTTTTATAGAACATGACATATTGCATCTATAGTGGAATTCCAACCTAAACTGAACAATACCAATACTACACCTAGCAATACAAAGTACCAATGCATTGGACCACTTTGATATGGCAACAACCCCAAAGAAGTTTTATTTATGGTTTTATGTGTTGTTTCACAAATACAATATTTAATACAGTGTAATTGTCTATGTATTGTACCGTTTGTTACATAAACTATACAAATTTTTTATTTGATTTGACCTAGTGACCTATTTTTTTACCCCAGTTGACCCAATATTGCACTCGACCTAGTGACCTAGTTTTTGACCCCACTTGACCCAGTTTCGAACTTGACCTAGATGTCATAAAGAAAACATTCTGACCAAGTTTCATGAAGTTTGGGCCATAACTCTGACCTCTAGTGTGTACACAAGCAATTGTGGTCAAATGACAGACGAAGAGTGATTACAAATGCTCAACCTGTCACTATGCGACAGGTGAGCTAATAAACAAAACACATAGCTTAATATCATTACATACACAGATTTTTTTATTTCCTATCAAAATCAATCAGCATAAACATAATGCAACTGGATAAATTCATTCATCAACACATTTGAGAAATATAAATACATACAAATACATGACTGTACAGCATTCGGCCTTAATAATATGATTACAAGTAGCATATATAGGATTAAACAGACAGCAATATTGTCAAGGCTAAACTAACACACTATTTTCTCTATATCTGTTCAATCAATGGTTGTAATCTTTTATGTACACATAAACGGAAACCTAACTCTCACAATATCCTTACTGGACTGTCGGTGAAGTCTGCCAACAAATACACTAACCTTGTTTACAAAAAAAATACTTTCAACTGCATTTCTGGTGTTGATTTTTGTTTGATCTGGCCCTAATCTCCAGTAGAAAACTCCGCTCAAATTGAGATTTTTACATCAGAGTCTGAATTATAGATTCTGTAGATTATCAACCAGATTGATGTTTTTAAACAGCACATATGTTTTTAAACATCACATTATCCTGGGCACAGTGTAGTACAAGGCTCGAGTTCTGTAAGTGAAACACATGTCTCCCCCAAGCTTATTTGGAGTAAAATAAACAATTCAGAGCCATTATGCATGGACCAATAATTGTAAATTGTTGACAAAATATGTGCAGCTAGGATGGGGTTAAAATCCATTGCGGAACAGAAAACTTCGTAAAAATATATTAACTGTCCAAGTTCGAAGGCTATAGCATATAAATATGAAAGTAGGTCGCTAGGTCAAAGTTGATTTCAGTACACAAAACTAGTAACACCTTTATTTAACAAGGCTGGTACATTCGGTTTCCCATTCTTCCATTTGGGCCTCAACATTTGCAAATAAACTACGCATATGGTCCAAATTGTTAGTGATAAAACAGTACCTATGCACAAGAGACTTAATTGATTCCATGCATTATTTATTTTTCAACTTTGTGTACGGTGATTTTATGATTCTTTAGATGATGTAGTAACCGGAAGTCCTTGCCACATATATCACATTTATGTGGTTTTTCTCCAGTGTGTATCATTATATGACGATTAAAATCCTTCACGGCCAACATCTTCTGACAAAAGGGGCATACTGTCCTATGGCCCCTTATTTGTTTGGAGGCGTCCACTTCACTCTCCTTTGACAAGGTAACCATTTGAGACAAATCAACACTCCAAGTCGACTTTGTAGTCGCATCTGAAAAATACATTTTACATTCATATAAAGTTAATAGAACTTCAATACCCAGTTCACTTGGCATTATTACTGATGCATTTGAATAGTACCAAAAAGATATTAACAATTTGGACAGGGAAGGCAGCATTCGACAAAAACGACAGAGCATGAAAAGCACATATGACATAAAAGAACAAAGCTGATTTCCAAAATATATTAGTCAAACATACTTATTTTTGGTCAAACAGGTTTTTGAAAAGTCTATCAAGTCACTGTTGGCCGTAAAGTTACCCCGTACATAATATGAAATGTTGCTATGTACCCATAGCAACCTAGTACTAGTGTGGTTTGCAGTCACATTGATACTGGTTATTTGCTCAACCTGTTTTGGGGCGGTTGCAATAGCTTATGTGTTCTTACTTCACATTGCTAGCGATGGTGTATTTCAGTAAGTTAAAATCCCACTACAAAGCATCCTAATCATAGTAGTGGAGTGCATGGTTTCTATTTATTTGTCAAATGTTTTCTTCTGAATACATTAGATTACTGTAAACCAAGAAATTATTCCCGCAATTAAATTTCGCTGAGTTTGCGAGTAATAGAATTTCGCGAAATTAAGTCGCCGCGAAAGTGCTGAAAACCTTAATAAGGACATTGTGGAAAACTTAAAAAGGCAAAAATTGGTAATCGCGAATATGCCGTGAGTTAGTATTCGCTAGAGAAAATTGGTTTACAGTATATGAATACAATGGATTATACAAACACATTGGATTATCTGTTGATACTAGTATGATCTTTTCGAAGCCTTTTACAGGTAAGGCCTGCTGATAAGATAAAGGCTTTAATTTTGCTCTTATTAAAAAAATGGACATAAAATTTACAATGCCCATAAAGTCAAATTTGACTATCAGAGTAGTGAAATACCTCTATCATGCTGTCTAAATAATAGGTTCAATATCCCAGTATACTGCCTACTAAACGTCATGACGTCAATGCTGCAACTGAATTAATCTTGGTGTTTCAACTGTGAGTCATGCTCATTTTCTAAGAGCATTAGATCTACATCTAATAATAGCTTGTGATACAGTGTAATTGTCTATGTATAATAAATGTACCATTTGTGCATAAACTCAGCGACAAAAAGTCTAATATTCTGGAAATAAATAATATAAAACAAAACAAGACACATACACTAGATTTTTATTATTTCATATTAAAATCAATCAGCATCAACATAATGCAAACTGGATAAAATCTTACATCAATACATTTGAGAAATATAAATACATACAAATACATGTACAGCATTCGTCTTTATAATATTGTAAATAATTTGCGTTTATGCTCCTTGTGTACACGGTCCATTCGGTACACCTTTCACTCCATACTTCATTATGCATTTCTCATCTCATGCATACTCCTTTTATGTATTGCATCATGTAGGAAAGAGCACTTCATTCATTATTCCTTTCACTTTATGTCATATTAATTACTTGAACCCAGGGTCCTTCGCTTACAGGGCGAATGCTCTACCGACTGAGCTAGCCGACTGCCTACACTAGTTTCTCCCCTATTAGTAATTAAATCCAATACAGACTACTACAATCACATTATCCTGGGCACAGTGTAGTACAAGGTTCGAGTTCTGTAAGTGAAACACGATCTCCCCCAAGCTTATTTGGAGAAAAATGGGCATTTCAGAGCCACTTATAATGCATGAATAGATAATTATAAATAGTTGACAAATCTGTGCAGCTAGGACAGGGTTAAAATCCATTTTGGTACAGATATGCAATATATATGAACTGTCGAAGTTTGAAGGCTATAGCACATAAATTTGAAAGTAGCGCAGAAAACTATGCTTATGGTCCAAATTTTTAATGATAGAACAGTACCTATGCACCAGAGACTTAACTGAGTCCACAATTATTTATATCTCAACTTTGTGTACTGTGATTTTATGATTCTTTAGATGATGTAGCAACCGGAAGTTCCTGCCACATAGATTACATTTATGTGGTTTTTCTCCAGTGTGTATCATAACATGACGATTGAAATATTTCACAGCCAACATCTTCTGACAAAATGGGCATACTGTCCTATGGCCCCTTATCTGTTTAGAGACTTCTATTTCACTTTCCTTAGATAAGGTAACCTTTGGAGACAAATCACCATTCAAAGTCGACTTCAAAGTTGTACCTGAAAAATATATTTAATACCATATAAAGTTTGATAGAACTTCAAAACCCAGTTCACTTGGCATTCATAATTACTGATGCATTTGAATAGTACCAAAAAGATATTAACAAATTGGACAGTGAAGGCAGCATTCGACAGAAACAGTAGAGCATGAAAAGCACATAAAATAAAGCTGACATCCAAAATATATTAGTCTAACATACTAGTACTCATTTTTGGTCAAACAGGTTTTTGAAAGTCTATTAAGTCACTGGTGGGTGGTAAAGTTGCCCCGTACATATTGTGAGTGTTATGTATCCATATCAATCTTATAATTACTGGAGTGTTTTGGTGCAGTCACATTAATACTGGTTACTTTCACAACCTGTTTTTGGGGCTGTTGCAATAGCTTATGTGTTCTTACTTTGCATTGCTAGCAATGCTGTACTTCAGTATGTTAAAATCCCCAAAACAAAGCAACCTAATCATAATAGTGGAGTGCATAATTTATAATTGAATACATTGGATTATCTGTTGATACTAGTATGATCTTTTCCTAGCCTTTTACAGGTTGGCCTGCTGCTAAGAATAAGGATTTAATTTTGC
Organism: Spisula solida; assembly: GCA_947247005.1. Taxonomy (NCBI): domain Eukaryota; kingdom Metazoa; phylum Mollusca; class Bivalvia; order Venerida; family Mactridae; genus Spisula; species Spisula solida. Next base: position 36,920,327 of record OX365957.1, on the reverse strand, counting down.
AAATCCCAAAAAGTCAAATTTTGACCATTCAGGATTGTGATCAAAGGGTATTTTGATTTTAACAGTTAAATCCAATACTCCTGAAATTTGGCGCCTTAAAATATATTGAAACCCTAAACTGTTTAAAAAGAGTTAATATTATATTATAATGCATGCATGAAGCACCTGATTTTGAATAATCCTGTTTATCGACATTCATCACCATTTCTCAACTTTGTGTACGGTGATTTTATGATTCTTCAGATGATGTTGTAACCTGAAGTCCCTGCCACATAGATCACATTTATGTGGCTTCTCACCGGTGTGTCTCATTATATGACGATTTAAAGCCTGCATGGTACCAAACAGCTGTTGACAGTATGGGCATATTGTCCTACCAAGCCAGTCTTTAGCGGGTGATGTGTCAGGTCTGGGAGACTTGGTAGGAGACAGACCAACAGTCGCAAGTGTCTTCATTGCAATATCTGAAATACATGATAATCATATTATATTAGACATTCATATAAAAGTTTGACTGAACAATAATATACAGCCACATTTTGCTCATTTATAAGTTAAACAAAGCATTAGTCTTAGAAGACATTGGGTCTTCAAGTTTTAAAGGCATGCAAATATTTATGATTATGCTCAGCAAATTCAAACCTGTTGGCCCAACTAATCTAATTATCACAAGGTAACACTTTGGCTTTTTAGAAGGCTTTTTGTATGATTTGACCTTGTGACCTTGTTTTGTAGGTGACCTAGTGACCTTGTTTTATGACCAATGTCTCCAGTGTGTTTCATCTAAACTATATTTTTTGCATTTCTTAAAATGTTGAAAGTATACATGCAATGAGAAGAGTCCTTCTAGGTATTAGAGGAATGTATGATAAATATGAATACTGTACAATCACACATTTTAGTGGGAATTAAATTTTGTGGATTTTGATTAAAGTCCATTTTCGTGCGGTCGTAAATTAATGGATTACAAAACATGGAAGTGTAAAACCATGCAATGTATTTGGGAGTTCGATAAATCGTGGGCATTTAGTTTGAGGTCAAGTTCAACAACAAAATCAACGAAAGTTCAACTCCCTTGAAAAATCTCAGTAGTATTAGATTTAACACTCTTTATCACTCTTAGAAATGTGACCTGTATTCACCATATACTTATATTACCACACGTTGTCCAGGACAGGTACTGTTATACAACAAAGTTCATGCTACTTAAAACGAGAGCAACACACAATCAGTCCTTGGTCAGTATCAAGAACAAAGCAACACCACTTAATGTATATAATGAACAAAAAACAAAACGAGAGCAACACACAATCAGTCCTTGGTCAGTATCAAGAACAAAGCAACACCACTTAATGTATATAATGAACAAAAAACAAAACCAGAGCAACACACAATCAGTCCTTGGTCAGTATCAAGAACAAAGAAACACCACTTAATGTATATAATGAACAAAAAACATAACTATCATAATGTACAAATAAATTTATTTTTTCACACGAAAAAAAAACAACATATTAATTAGCATTAACTTGAAAAAATTCTAAATGAAAAGCATTAGAACACCAGCAGTCAGAAGACAAATTTGTGAGAAAACTTGCAACTGAAACCACAATTTGGAGTCATAATTCATCATATTCTGATTCCTGCTAGCCTTATCTAACTTAGCCACAGAGGCAGACTGGGCTGATGGCTGGGTATCTCTTTAAAGTCCTGATTCAATCAAAGCAGGTGATATAACTATAAACATATCTGCACACAAATTGCTACGTCAATTTGAGTGCATGAGTAATACAGTTTTCCAAATTCTTCAAAGAGTCCCGCGTAAAGTATTTACAATTTATAGCATACATTCCATTATTGTAACAGGTAACTGTTTAAGATGTACAAGGGTTGTCCGCAAAGTTTTGAAACTGTGTCTATGCCTCAAAAAGTATCAGAAACACACCATTAAATAGTATACAGCTGCATTTATAAACTATTCATGAATGCAGTCTCATAAACTTACGGACATCCCTGAAACACATTGCTCATAGATTTCCAGAAGTCGACCTGTTCATTTTGTGCACAGTGATTTTATGAGACTTTAGATGCGTCTTCTGTCTGAAGCTATGTCCACATATATCACATTTATAAGGTTTTTCTCCTGTGTGTATCATTATATGACGATTTAAATCCTTCATGGAAGCGAATATCTTCTGGCAGTATGGACATGACCGAGTAACAAAACCCATATCTGTAAATGCTTGATGTGCAATTTCTTTTCTGGGTAACAAATCAACTCCAGCTCTATGTCCAGATGTTTGGAAAGACTCAACAGTCAAAGCTTCAAATGTCGGCATGGCCATGTCTGAAAAACATTATTAAACGTTAATAGACTACTTCTTTACTTTGAAGAGTGTTTTAGTGATTATTACACTATATAAATTATGTATTAGCTGTTGGGTATTCAGTTAGACTTGTTTTCTACCAAGTAAAAGGCCATTTACCTCACAAAGATAGAGATAATAAAAGGCATGGGAGATCCCAGCAAAGCCTGAAGGTTCAAAAGAAACAACACACAATGTACATTTTATCTCATATTTAATGTAAATTTAACTAATTGCTACTGACAAGAAATGATATCCTTCTTTTTGGCAAACATATGATGTTGATTCTCATTAGTGGCTGAAACCATAGGCAAAGAGGATACATGTACATAATGTTTCACTGTACCCAATTTTCATTGTATGATATATACCTTAGCCAAGAATCATTCTATGTTACGATTTTCATTTCCTTAACATTATGGTTATAAATGTTACATACGGTTATTTAAATGCATGGACTATTCAATACAATAACTTTATGACAATTATTTTTTAATAATACCTTGTATTTACGTGGAGACTTAGACTTGGGCCTAAAATAAAACATTGTTTTTACCCCCTCCCCACATAGATCAAATGTCATTTAGGGTTGATTAGTGAGCAAAAATATTTTTTATATATTTGTCATAGCAGTTAAATATTGAGCGACTCTGAATTTTATCAAAAGAAATTAGAAGAAATGTTTTCTGTTTTCTGAATTAATTCAGGTAGGGGTGAATTTGGTTACTAAGCAGAAGGTAAAACAAACAATATTTTGTACTAGGCAAGGAGAAGGGATCCTACTAAGGCATAATACCCAATCCTGAAAATTAGGTGGAAGTCTGTTTCAAGTACAATTTGCACACATCCCTACACCAAAACACTGTTTCAAACATTGTTCTATTCTTCAAATGACCATAACTTTGTTAATACTTTGAATTTTTTCATCCAATTACTTTTATTTTCTGCAGAAAAGATCATTCTTCATAGTGCAGCAATCCTGATTTCCCGATTTTTCTGGAATGGACAGGACCCCTGTTAGGCCTAAGATATTCTGTGTACAGCAGTCCTATGATGCTTGAGATGGTGTGGTTGTCTGAAGCCTCGACCACACACCTCACATTTATGTGGCTTCTCTCCGGTGTGGATCAATATATGGCGATTTAATGTCTGTGTCGTACCAAACACTCTCTGACAAAATGGGCATATTTTACAAGGAATAAAGTCATTTTCAGTCGACAAGGTAAACTTTGGAGACATACCAACGGTCACATTGACAGGAGTCTTCAATGCCAAACCTGAAGATAAAAACATGATAATTGCAAGTTATTAAATGTATTCACTATATTGTACGCAAAACAACAGAGCCTAGATACAATTGAGTAACTGCTATATTAAATAGTAACCTAGTTGTTGGATGTGAGCCCACCTTGTCATAACATGCAAATTTTAGTAAAACTCAAATACTTTGGGTATTTCAGATTGTCTTTGCTTTTTCTTACTCTCTCCTCTCAAAATCTACTGGGTTTTAAGGAAATTAATTGGGTAATAATTACCCCCATACGCAGCTTATCTGTAGCTCTGAATTAAAGTTATTTAATATATTGTCAGATATAATGCAATAAATAGTGCTTCCATGTATTTAAAGATAAATATTAACACAAAACAATACTGACTGTATGAATTAATCATTTATTTTTCTTTTACAATTATAATGGTTTACACAAGTATGTTAACAAAAGATATTGCTAGACTACTTGCATTTTTGACCACCAAAGCCTACTGAATCAATGACATTATAATAAGCTTTTGACTTGAGAGGGATGGCAGTCATCATTTTTTAACACATTTTTTGAAGAGTAATGTGGATTCCAAAACTTGGTGAGGAACACTAATTGTGTACAAACTGTCTAAGGGTGTACAAACTGTCTAACAGTCAATTATTTGCAAAGCACATTTTCAGTGGTTGACCACCTCGGAAGTTTGAATAAAACCCCTTCTGAAGCAAATTTGATGCACATACAGGAAACATAAGAAAAAAAACTTTGAATAAAGTGCACAATTTCTTTTTAGAATTCGATGAACAGCCAACATTATACAGGGATCCTACTAAGGCATAATACCCAATCGTGAAAATTAGATGCAAGTCTGTTTCAAGTGCAATTTGCACACATCCCTAAACCAAAACACTGTTTCAAACATTGTTCTATAGTTAAATTCAGCTTTAAAAACTTCAAATGACCATAACTTTGTTAATACTTTGAATTTTGTCATCAAATCACTTCATTCTTAGCGCAGCAAATCCGGATTTCCAGATTATTCAGGAATTGTAGGACATAATAGTATTAACGCAAATGCTAGCATTATTTTAAATGTCTATCAAACTATTCATTTCAATTTCATTGCGTTATGCACTCGAGCCTTGTGACTCTTCACATGATCCTGTCTCCTGAAGTCTCTACCACAAACATCACATTTATAAGGTTTTTCTCCAGTGTGAATCATTATATGACGATTTAAATCCTTCATGGAAGCGAATATCTTCTGACAGTATGGACAATCTTTTGGAACTAAGCCCATACTTCGCTGAAACGTTTCTTTGGTGATGAACATGTCAACTCTAGAACGTCCATCAAAAGATGTTCCAAAAGGCATGTCAGTCACAACTTCAATGGTTGGCAAGGTCGTTTCTGAAAAACAACATTAAATGTTAATAGACTGCTTTAAGTTGTTTCAATGAGTCACATGCATTGCAATGGTAGATACTCTAGGTGCTATATAGCAGTTGGGAATTCAGCCCAACTTATCAATGTCATGTATGTAAACCCCTAAGTATGTAGGGTAAAAGAACATGACACAAAATGGCTTTACCTCATTTAATGTAAACAGAGATATATACATAATGTTGAATGTACCTACACAATGAAATAACAAGAGATGTTTGTAAAACATGTATGCCCCCACTGCAGCCAAATAGTCATTAATGTTAAGGTCACAAAACCTTGATCTTTCACCTACTGACCTGGGGTCATCTACTGTTGCTGACCAACTTCCATGTAAAGTTTGAAGATCCTAGGGCAAAGCATTCTTGAGTTATTGAACAGAAACCATTTGGTCTACCGATCGACCAACAGACCGACCGACAACCGACATGTGCAAAGCAATATACCCCCTAATCAAAGATGGGAGCATAAAAAACCAGAAAACATTCTGTTCTATGATTAACATTTACATATGTGCATTAACTATAGACAAAAACAATAGAGATGGAATATTTGCAACAGTTGATGAAACACTACCTATGTCAAACAAGGTTGTCACTAGCATTACACTCTTTCGTCATTAGTATTACATTCAGCTTGCTAGAGTTAACTTACTTAGACTAAGAGACAGGATCATTGATTTGAAATCATTTTAAGTCACAATTTAATTCAAGCAGTAGTGGTACACAGATAGAGCTACAAATATATTTCCACACAAAGTCAAATTCTAGAACCTCAAGGAATGATGAACACATCTGAATGCCTAGTACAGGGGTCCTACTGGGACGTAACGCCCAATCCTGAACTGTTTTTAGTGCAATCAAAGCACAAAGCCCTACATCATAAACTCAGTTCCAACATCATTTTATTGTTGATATTCAGTTTATGAAATTTCAATGACTGTAACTTTGTCATCAAATAAGTTTTATTCTTTCTGCAGAAAAGTTCTTTCTTCCTTAATCAAAATTCAGCAAATACAGATTTCTAGATTATTCCGGAATTGTAGGATCCCTGTTAGTGGAGCTTACTATATCTTTCAAGTAAGTATACAGATTGAGATAATGCATTGATCGTCAGATTGTAGCAAATACATAAAGCAGGGGTTCTACTGTGGCATTATGCCTAATCCTGAAAATCTGATCAAGTCTATTTCGAGTGTCATTAGCACACACCCCTACATCAAAACTCTGTTTCTAACATTGTTCTATTGTCAAAATCAAGCATATGAAATTTCGAATAACCGTGACTTAGTCAATATTGGGTATTTTTTCTTCAATTTTTTTTTTCTGCAGAAAAGTTCCTTCTTATTAGTGCAGTAAATGCGGATTTTCCGGATTATTCCGGAATAGTAGGAGCCCTGGTAAAAGAATAAGATTCAAGTCTAGAAGTATGTCTACCACGGCATTTTGTGTATAGAAATCATATGATTCTTGAGGTGATGTTGTCGTCTGAAGTCTCTACCACATAGATCACAATGGTACGGCTTTTCTCCAGTGTGTATCAATACATGACGACTTAAAGACTGCATCGTACCAAAGGCTTTCCGACAATACGGGCATATTTTACACGGAACACTTTCATTGCCGAAAGTCACGGTGACAGGAGTCTTCATTGCCATATCTGAAAATAACAATAGGTCATGTGTAAGTATAGTACAGAGAATATGACATGACTCTCGACCTTCTATTAGCATAATATAACAGATGATATTGTCTACATTTATAATCCCGCTGGAGGTGCAATACAAACACAAATCTAAAGGACCGATATTGCACGATTTGCTCGTGGAAACTTATATATTCAACGAAAGAACATTGTAATATATTCATACATAAAGGTCAGGATCACGTAAAATTATTTGTGCTATATATCGGACAAATTGTAATTTAATATAGAGCCTAGCATCTGCTGTTCGTAGATAATACCCTAGCTAGTAATACAATATTATTGTTGGATGTTCAGTCCGCTTTTACAAGGTCCTTACATGTCACCATCCTTTACTTTCGATGGATGCGAACATAAATATGATTTCAGACAAATTACGAGCACATAGTTTTTTTACTCTGTACTACCAAAATAGCAACACCTGTTGTTTTACAAATAAAATACAGTAAAACCTCGTTATTTCGAGGACCCATCGGGACGAGCCAAATGCTCGAGTTAAGCCAGTTGCTCAAATTATCAGAATTGTATGATGAATTGTTGTTAAGACTAAGTGTAACTGTGTTTTACCACGTACGTGTTTGGTGCGCGTATTTGGTTTCAACTACGAGTATCGTCATTGTTTATCAAGTCTACACACATTTAGAGTCGTGCAGACATTCGTTGAATGTTACCTGTATAGGTGAAATCATGTATAATGGTCTATTTGAGTTGATTTACGACCATTAAGTGATCAAAAATTCATTGTTTTGTGATTGTTTCTCTGACTTCGATAAGGTCAACATTTAGATCGGTGAATCATAAGAGTTACACGCGGCGTGAAAATTACTTTTACTATAACAAATGTTGACTCGTCATTAAATTTCTCATAATTATCGCCTCGTAATTGATTTGTATTATTCAATCTTGCCCTTCGACACCTTTATCGTAGACAAACAACCGATTTAAGTGTTGGGGGTTATGCTATTGTCACAAAATGTGATAATCACGATGTGTAAAAATCACGAACCGCAGCAACATTAAATCTGACAATTTTTCGGAGGTGTGAAATTTACGCACGGATGATTGCCTCGAGATAAAGTAACTAATTATCGTTGAAAATTGTTGAATGGACCAACACCTGCGCTCGAATTAGACCGGATGCTCGTAATAACATTACTCGAATTAGAGGGATAAATTAATGTACAATATAGAGCAAATTCGACGGGACTTTGAAATTTGCTCGAATTAGACCGGTTGCTCGAATAATCGCTGCTCGTATTACCGAGGTTGTACTGTAGAATTAAAACAGATATCATATGCACTACAATTGTGTGTATCAATTGATTATTTAATTTTCAATTTCATTTTGTTATGTTTTACAAATTATAAATACTTTGGGAAACATACTAGATAGAGAACTGAAACACTAGGTTATCTTATTTAGTCAAGGGCATAGTCTTAGTGTAACAAGATATATTGCAAGGTGTGTTTGCTCTATCTGATTTGTATCATGATTCAATTGAAGGCATGGTGGGTATGGTGGTAAAAAAGCCCACCCAATACAGTATATTGCAGTTTATAAATATCACACACTTTTCCAGTGCCATATTACAGTTATCACACTTTTTTCCAGTTCAGTATTGCAGTTATCAAGTGCAGTATTACAGTTATCACACTTTTTCCAGTTCAGTATTGCAGTTATCCAGTGCAGTATTGCAGTTATTGCACTCTTTCTGCCATACTTTAACTATGATAGTTTTTAAACAGTTGTTAATGTTTTAATTCTAGACACACAAGTCTATATGAGCAGAACATCAAGTATATTTGACTTTGGTAAAAATTGTTATCCATACACAAATCAGACATCAGCACATAATCAAATATGGATTTTTACAAAATTTTTATAAAATTTATAAGTAGTAAGTAACTACATAATGTAGATTGGCCAACTGTAGATTGTCTGACCATCTTGAAGTTTGATTAAAACTATTCTCAAACAAATATAAGCACATGTATAGTACACGCAGACAGCATCAAGATAATAAACTTTGAATAAAGTGACTTTTTTTGTTTTTATACATTAGGAGTTTTTTTAACACTGCACATAAAATGTTGATCAATCTATAATTTATTTCATTCTCATTACATTGTGCACACTGGCCTTGTGATTTTTCAGATGTTGTTGCAACCTAAAGTTTCTCCCACACAGATCACAATGATAAGGCTTCTCTCCGGTGTGTATCATTATATGACGATTTAAATCCTTCACTGAAGCGAACATCTTCTGACAGTATGGGCATGACCGAGGAACGAAACCTAAACACGTTCGCTGTAAAACTCCTTTACTGGTCGCCAAGTTGACTCTAGTACTATCCTCAGATGTTCCAAAAGACATGTCAGTCATAGCGTCAAGGTACGGCATGGCCATGTCTGAAATACATTATTGAACTTTAATAGACTGCCTAAGGTTACTTTAATGAGGGATTTGAGTAGTTACACTAGGGGTAGTAATCAATATTGATCTTATTTAATTGGAGAATGAGGATAGCCGATCATATCGCCTGTTACTGACCAAGAGTTTGATATGGTGTGATCTGATTGGTTGTCCTTAGCTTTTAGTCAAGTAAGATCATTATTGAATAACACCCCCAGGTCTATTTATTATATACTAGCAGCTGTTGATTATTCAGCTCGACCTTTCAATGTCAGACAATGTCACATGCAAGATCCTAAACCTGTAGGTGCAAAAGAAACAGACACAAGCTAATTTTTGTCTCATTTAATGTAAATTTTCAAGATATATACATTGTATTACAATGAAACTAAATGTCACTATATGACAACAAGGATCTATAACAATGGTTCAATATTTTTTAACACATAGATCTATGCATATTATATATTTACTATTAAAAGGCGAAAATAACAAAATAACATTAGTACATTAATACAACAATCATAAACCATATATGGAGATGTAGTGAAACAACGATATTATGACATAAACTTCACTTTCACGTCAAGAATATTAGTTTATCACATGCCTTTCCTTGTATCGCATCATTTATATAACTGAGTATGTTTTGTCGACAGAAAGATGTGTACAGAGGCTAGCTTAATAAAATTTCCAGAACTCGGTTAATATAAGTTAATTTCAATGACAACTTGTGATAGATCCTCTATATACAAATAGCGAATTCATGCAAAATAGTCCAGAGAACATTATTTACATGTTTTTTCACACACAGCTATATTAAAGGTAAAGTGAATAACAATCTATAACAGAGTACTTAAAGAAGCAACACATATACATCCATTATATTCTTCTTTGCAAGTAGCATATGAAAAGTGTTTCTGAGCCATGTAGCTGAGTCTTAAATCAGGTTAACATTGTTGGGTTTCTTTGACATGACTGACTACTTAATTGTCCAGGGGGGGGGGGGAATAAGAAACAAAGATATTGGATGAATACTCCCAGACAATTATCAATGCAACTCAAGTTTGAGTACAAATCAGGGCTTTTTTTAACCTCGGGAATGGGCCTTTCAAATTTTAAGTACCTGGCAAATAATATTGGTATAGTTTAATAACATGGGAACTGATTTTGTAGTGGTTAACTTAATGTTTGGAGAAAATTAGGTGATTTGAATTTTTTATGATTTTTCCCGGCTAATGTCCACAATACAGTCAACTACGTCTTCTCACACGACTTTACTTGAATCCCGGTTAGCAAAACAAGTATGTCTATTCTTACACAGTACTATACTAATGTAGTATTATGAATGTTCATGACATCATTTTATCTAAATAATCTCCTAAATGTCATTATATTCTGTTAATGACGTTATTTTGGGCGACATTTATATAACGGGCTACATATTTAAACAGAAAGATGTGCATTTTCGTGATATTTGTGCCAAATGTTAAATAGAATCTAACACTTGTTGCCAATTGATACAAACTTATATTAAAACTAATTCAGGAAATATGATTAAGCTCACCAGAGGCTCGCTTAATAAAATTTCCAGAACTCCTTAAATATAAGTTTATATCAATTGACAACTTGTGATGGATCCTTAATATACTGACACTTGTTTCAATTTTTATGAGCATAAATTGTTGCAGCAATATGATCACCTAGTATTATAACAAGATTTTTCAGCACAGTCAGTGGCAATAAATTTTACTCATCATATAAAATCAAATAACATATTGATTGTATTCTGTAGAGATGGTGTCTGTTCTATAAAGGAAGAAGACGAGGAGACCTAACAAAGGTAATTACAGCAAAAATGGCCGATTATTACAAAGAGAATTGCTGTACTTTCACTCTGTATAAGGTACTTATATAGTTTCCTGAGTAGCTTCCAGCTAAACGTTATTATATATAAAATACAGTCAATGAAAGTATCATATCAGTGTAACATAACGTGTGTATTACCAAGTCTATGTATTACCACTATATGGCATCCTCAGGCAGATGTCTCACTAAATGCAATTTCAGATGAGCACTTTGAACAAATGATTTTTCACAAAATCGGCATTGAAATGGCCGTTCTCCTGTATGAATACGAATGTGTCGCTTTAAGTCACTTTTGTAAGTAAAACTTTTTGTACAATAGTTGCATGCATATGGCCGCATCGACTGATCTGATTTATGTCCATGTAACAGCCAACTGTCCGAGTTATCTCGAGTTGATTTACGTTGATTCAACAAAGTCACAGCATTGTCTGAAGGCATATATTTAGAGTTGAACTCCTCTAACCCAGTATTACATATACTCGTATCAGCGCTAGTTCCCGTTGGTTTCTTAACCTTATAAACTGGTGCCATAGCTCTTTCAATTGCTTCGTTATTGTTTGGTTTGTCAATAAACATGTTGGAACCAGCGGTGCCAGCAGCAGTGTAGCCTGAAAACATACAAATTGCCAAGTCAGTATCCATGTACTATAAGATAGAAAGGAGGCAAGTCCTTACTTAATATTTAGCTCTTAACTAATTTCTTAAATCAGCAAGTCTACTAGTGATTTAAAACTAAGACAGATTCTGTTACAGACTCAATTAATTAAACAAATTAACTAATGATGAAAATTGAATGGAATTAGTCTGGTTCACGACATTCTTACGGTTGTTCCTTTTTCTTTCTTTTTTTTCTGAAATTGTAAGCCAGACTGATGAAAGGTCACGGGCTCCTCTATAGACAAATTCCTTGACACATCCAAGGTAATCTTTCTATACAACACTTCTCATCATATATATTATAATATCTCATTCCTAATACTGAAGTTATTACCTACAATTCCAATTTTTCACCTATCACTTTATTACCTATAATATTCTTATTTTACTCATTACTTGTAGTACAAAGACGGTAACTTGACCCCTGACCGCTATGTTGGATTCTATTACAACATTACAAGGTTCTTTGCTTGAATATATCAATTTCCCTGAGCAAATCCTCAAAACTGAATCTTAGGATTTATTTTCATATTACACCCCTTGCGTATTCAGAATATTTTTCACCTATCAATACGTACAATCCGGGTTAAATATAAACAAGAAATCAGCTATTAAATAAGGATAAAGTCTATATCTTTGCACAATATACAGGCCTAGTAATTAGCCATCATTCTCAAGCCTGAATGTACCTCTTTTAAAGCCTCAGAAACACAACTTTTCAATATAGACAAAAAAGGAAAATTCAGGTTTCCAAAAAACCTGAAACCGGGCACAAGCCTGAAAAATACAGGCCTGTATATATATACCACAATGTTATTTAATAACCACATTTTTTTCCATTAAATGACTAACTGAATAGATTATAGAACATAAAATAATTCATAACATATTTATTACAGAATAACCCGATATAACAAATATAACTGTTAAACACCTAAAGCCAAACAAGACTATTCCCGTCAGAACATGTTAACAATTCCACAAACACAAGTTACGCAACAATCCACAACATTGCAAGCATTTATCACTCTTGCACAGTTCACCGTTACATCCAGAATTCAAAGCAAGCACTGACGATTATCATCAAAACAAAACACTATGTTTTCTTAACTATCAGGGGTGAAGAAATGAACCGGAAGGCCGATAAATTCACTGGCTATTTGAACCACTTTATCCTATTTCAAAAGAAATTAAACATTATCGGTCTCAGTTTTTTCCCCCACTTTCTTTCTTAGTTTTCAAATATCTTCTTCTATTTTGAAGACATTCTCCCAGTCTTGTCCACAATTGTCTTCTTTTCCCACATAGTTGTGGCAATGTCTGCTCTATTGCTTCAAAATACTTCACTTTCTGTGTATAAGGAATTTCAGCCAAGCTTGGGGCATCCTGCCATACGGACGCATAAGTAGCTGCATCCCGCACCAGTGTATGAAATTGTAACTGAGCTAATGACGGTCTTCCTCGAACTTGTTTCTTTTCCAGCAGTTCATACACACTGAAACTATCTGTATCTTTGTATTGATCAAACTGTGGGAATGAAAATGTAAATCTGTTTGATGAAGGCCTGCTCACTGATTGGCTGTTACTGTGCATAATGCCTCTGTTGTCATGGTCACCCACACCGTACATTAACTCTTCCATCTGATCATTATCTGCAACAAAAACAGAAGGTCAATAAACTTTTAGTACAAACTGCAAATTAATGGACATAACGTCCTTCTTACTACTTCTTATAGTTCAAGGAGGCATTTTTGTTAGTATGTTCAGTTGGACCTGTGTTAGCAACTTTTATTTCAGTTCAAAGAAGGTCTTACATCTCCAGCATCGAAGATAATGCTTGAACCCATAGTTTGAAACAATCTTAAAATTTATGAATTTTTATATCCGCAAAGAGAAGAAAAAGAAACAAATGGTGACAATATTTATACACTAAACAAGTGCATTTTGCACATCCAAACCCCAAAAACAATACAAATGTACAACAACCTCAAAAAGTAACACCAATTAAGTCTGTAACTTGTGGAATTTGCATTATTTTCAACCAAGTCTTTCCATGCCAGCTGTTCTGTTCACCAAACCCTGGAGATCAGGAAATATTGTCCAATACAACCCCATTGTCATCTATTCTACAGATCTCCGTTCAAACATTGTTCTTCTGCTAAAATTCTGCTTATAAATTTTTTAATGACCATAACTTTGTCAAAACAATGTTTTCATCAAATAACTCTCATTTTCTGCAGAAAAATGTGGTCTTTCTAATGCATACAATCTGAAGTTTCAGATAATTCCGGAATTGTAGGACCTCTGTAAGCAGCAGTTCAACACTTGCTTCTATTTCTAGACTAATAGCACTGTTTGCCATTGCTGATACTAACAACATGTCCTGTTGAACAAAGAGCGACAGTGAAGCTACTCAAAACTTCAAAAGTATGGTAAGAAGTTTTGACATATCTAATGCAAGCATGTCTATAAATATGTAAATATCAATGCTAGTCAATGCCTTTATATCAATGAAATAATTTTTAAATGTATTGAAGACTACCGTACCAATACTTGCTACCAACATGACGCCAACAGGCGACACAGACGCACTTTACGCTACTACCCTACTCACCAGGACAAAGACATAAAGCAACACAAAGCAGCAATGTCATCAATTCTGATTATCAATTGAAATATTGTATCATTTCATTCAGATACAGCAAACAATCAAACACTAAGAAAACCAAGAAAAGCAAACTCGACACAGTAGTTACCTCCCTTTGCACAACATAGGCCACTGCCATCAAGACTTGACTTAAATCCAATTTGGTTATTTTACTGTTTTTGCATTGTGATAATACTTGGATGATAATTTTATCATTCAATCGCTTAAAATATCAAAATTCAGCAACTATTCTCTAACAGGTTATATTTTACATTTCCATCCAAGAATAGATAAACAAGAGATGTTTGTAAAACATTAATGCTCTCAGTGTCTACACAAACAAATTGTTAACAGACGACAGACTTGGAGTGATCACAAAAGCTCACTTTGTGACAGATGAGCAAAAAATAACAATAATAAGATAATGTAACAAAATTTATTGTTGAAGTGTGAACAGTTTTTTCAGATCTTCGACTCAATACTACAAGGTGCATTTGCCTAATATTCAAGGCCGTTCTATTGATCATGTTACAGTTATACAGAAAAAGAATTATCTAATTTTCTGATATTTTTAAGCTACTGTTTTTTTGGATTCAGCCTTTCGCTTCTTCAGTTCTTTCCGTTTCAGGTAATTTTCTTTGGAGTACATCCCAAGGCGCCTTCCCCTTCGTGCATTACTGCACTTGTCATTCACAACTTTGACAAGTATGGATTCCTTGACGTCCCATTTTTCTTGAATGAAACCTGAAAGATATTTAAAGTATTCATTAAACCTTTGCATGCTGCTAGGTGTGTGTGTTTAAGTTGAACAATATTCTTGTTCAATTCCATATATTTCTTTAGTTTGCAACACAGCTATTACTAATATATAAAGGGGCCTTTGTGGCAGAGTGGTTAGAGTTGATGACTTCATATCACTTGCCCCTCACCACTGAGGGTTTGAATCCTGACCGGGGACATAGAAAGCCAACATCCAGCTGGCTTGCCAAGTTTGGAATTTGGTTCCTTGTAGTAAATACGCAATTTTTACACCTGACTAAATGGGACCATGCACATATTTTATTGCTAGAATACTATTTATAAAATTAGTTGCTGGCCACACTTCTACTTCTTGTGGCCTCTGTAGCTCAGTGGTTAGCACGCTTGCCATCTAATCTGGCTGCCCAGGTTCATATCCCATTGGAGGCACACATATGCCTGCCATATTTCAGCAGAAAGCTGATTGGCAAATAAAGGCTATGCTCGGCATACAGCTTAAATGTATGTGATTGAACAAAGCATTGCTGAAAGTTATTTACATACTCTTTTACTTACAAATAACAGCATGTAGAATTGTTTGGTCCAAAGCTGGGTATGAACCACCTCCCCTAGCTGAGCATTCTTTCAGTGTCTGCTTTGAGAAGAAGACGTCCACAGCTTTGCTTAGTGTTTGCTCTGCCACTTCATTGCCATTTAAAAGAACACACTCCAGCTGACTGCTGTACCAGAACACACCAGTTGATGGGTACACTTCTACCATCTGAAAGACAAGCATGTACAGTATGGTTACTCTAAGTCTGGAAGACATCATTTAATGATACAGTTTGAACTACAATTTATACTTTCAATCATTTATGTAACATTTCATTTGCTTTTCATTATTTTGAAACCAGAACTCCATTAATGATTGAAACAAAAATTCTGAAGATGATTGCCTACATTGAAAAGATGAACCATAGAAAGTTTGGGAAGAGTAGGTCAAAGGTCAAGGTCACAGTGACCTATCACTGAAAAGCATTTTATGCTCAATAACTTGATAACCATTGCATAGAAAAAGCACCCATAGGGCATATAATATATAACTCCCAGCAGTGCTCTTGTTATTTTACAGAATACATGCCCTAAGTTAATCCTTTGATTCAATAACTTTGTTTTACTGTATGAACATGGTAAAATGAAAACATAAAGTTTGTCCCTTTTGGGGAGTATACTTACATTTGCTTCCTCTGCAAGATAGGGTAGCACTATTCCAGCTTTGGGTTTTGTGTTTGAATCACTTGCTAAAATAATAGAAAATTATGTTTAAACAGGAATGGCCCTATATCACTCACCTGAGTACCTGTACCAGTTGTCATACCAATAGCTATTTCAACAGGCAGAAAAAATTTACAGCCTCCCCGTCTAAGATGAGGATTTTCTATGATCTGACCTTGTGACCTAGTTTTTAACCCTATATGAACCATATTGTATACAATCCCAAATATTACTAGAATCAGATTAATACAACTTCTATCGCATGTGAACAAAAATGTTTATCTAAGATTTGACCCCATGACCTAGTTATTGACCCAGATAACCCATACATATACAATCCCCACCTAGATTTCATTGAAGCAAACATTCTAACCAAATATTACTATAATCTGATGAAAAATACAACCCCTATCCTTTTAACACATTTTGTAAGATTTGACCTTGTGACGCAGTTTTTGAGCAAAAGAACGGTAAGTTGCCCAGGATCTTCAAAATTTACATTGCTGTTGGTCATAAATAGTAGATGACCCTATTGAGTTTGAGGTCAAAGGTCAAGGTCATTGTGTCACTTTGTGTTTGCTGCTGTTTATAGACGTTTATTTTGTAAATGAAATAAGACATAGGGTCTTCTTTCAATAACTTCTCCATTTGGAACTGACATGATGCCAGTGATTATTAGGCAACAGCTTCAGTTTTAGAAGGGGTCAATATTAGCTTTTAAAAGGGTCAAGATTTCCGGATACAATGACAGACCCCTTCACAAACTATCTCCAAATTATTTCAGCTGGCCCATCAGCTTCAGCAGAAGTCAATATTTCCAGAAACAATGACAATAATAACCCCTGCTAAAACTCAAAAATCCTCGCTAATTATTTAATCAAACACTACACCATATACATTTTTATCTATTTATATACATGGTAATTAGCAATCAATCTCAGGCCTGAAAATCCAAGTTTCAAACACAATTTTCAATATTAACCTGAAGAACAAAACCTGAGGCCTGAAAAATACAACACCATTTTTGGAACATACAGCAGACAATCCTATACCCAATGATACTCAAGTAACAGCACCAATCCAACACACAACACTAAAGTATACAATCATCCTGTAGATTATAGTCTAGTATACAATCATCCTGTAGATTACAGGGATTTCCCCGACGCAGGTTTCTTGCGTCTCTGACGCAATATTTTGGCGTTGGACCCGCATTTGCAACAGTGTGTGCGTCCTCGGGGCCCGCAATTACCGACGGCCGCCGTAACTGGTTAGCTGCGATTTGCAATTTACACATTATTATATAAAATAAGAATTAATTATTCTCCACTGCGATATTCCGTGATAGGAGTCGTTCCGAAGTAAACAGACTTTATTGTTACCCGGATGTCCGAAATGACGGCGCGGTCTAAAAAAGCAGACGACTTATAGCAATATCGCTGTCGACGCGAAGGTTTCGGACCCAACACAATTCGTACCGTTCATGTAAAAATTCGGGAACAAAATGACATTGTTAGGGTAGGCACATCTTTGTAACTCACTAGTGTATGGTACATCATACAAATGATATAAAACAATGGTACATGAGATTTTGCTATTTTATTTATAAAATTAATCTAGTTTGATGCAGTAAACTGGCTTGAACCCTTGAGCTGGGTTTTTTATCAGTTTTTAGGTTTTCAAAATATCAACTGATAAAATGCATATCTACTTATGAGGGACCCTCAAAATTTGCCAGGGACCCCCAAAATGCAAACCCTAAGGGTCCTGGATTATAGTCTATTTAAAATCCTCTTCATCAAGTTCATGTAAATCCGTTTCTCCATCAATGCTATTTCTGGCTTCGAACCTGGTAGCCAATCCTGCCACGCCTTATAAAATATTCTCGGCTTGAAGTTCTGAAGTTGAAGAAATGTTTTTCAGTGTTTCCCACCCGACTGTATAGATGAACTGGTTGGAAACCAAGAGGTAGTCTCGTGTGTATTGGTAATATTGACAGGGCATGTTAAAGAACCAATGAGTCCATTTGGAAAGAGCTAAGGCATCACATCCGAATTCTTTGAATCATATGTAGTTGTCTCTGTCCATGAATTTGGACATCATTGGTCACTGAGGCAGGGAAAAAACGAATGATCAAGCATGTACGATAGATTCAGTCAAACGCAAACAAATAAACATATGTGTGACAAAACATATTGATGGTTTGAGTTGTCCATTCATCATCTAGCCTGTCCACTAAATTTAGAAAATCCAATTCTGTTTGAATTCTGGTTAGATATTGGATAATAACAAGAGGGCAAAGATAGCTTTAGACAGCCCACCTGAGTAGGTTCATCAACAATCCTGATCCTGTCTATATATATAGTTTTGAGAATCACCGAATAACAACAATATGTTGTTTTCTACTTGCTTATGGGTCATGCTCCCAGTCAATTAAACAGCTAAGCTGCTTTGACAAGTATCCAGTATAATCTCAGTGTATCTACAAGTTATGCGTCAGAACAGACAATAAATAGTCAGATAAAACCACAGCTATCATACAATGATTTCTTTATGTAATTTTATGTGCTTCATTGGATTGGACAATGTTCATAGTATGACCACATAATGGCGGACAATGTGCCTTTTCGACTTAGTACCGTCTTGGTGCATTCATGCAAACAGAATGGTATAAAACCACCTTCTTAAATGTATGGTATTCAAACAGTTTTAACACAATAAAACATACATATTAGGGGCAAAATAAAACACAAGTCATATAACAATACTGTAATGCAACCCTCCTCTTTGGCTAACTTTGTAATGGAGGCGATTTTTTATTCATAATTTCTAATTGATCAACAAGTTGTGAAACAAATTCATCTCAACAAGTGCAACCTACAAATACTTAATTGTCTTGGACTTTTGAGCAGTTGTACAGGCCACAATACACTAAATATTTACACATTTTCGTACACAGAAACATAGGTTTATATATAAATGTTTTAACACATCTGTATACTATAATGACTAATCATACATGTTCTAGATAATGTAACCATTTTGATACATATTTTACATGATTATAACACAATCAACATACATGTTAATCAAGTCATCATCTTGTTAAAAGTACACAGTCGTACTATATGTTATCAAGAACACCTCTACATCTCAATAATTATAAATACAAAGGTCTATATAATTCCTCTCTCTCTCTAAATGTTTTTTTTTTGAGAATGTGAATGGATAATGCAACTTGCAAGTACCACTCACCAAGACTAGTGCTGCATAAAGTTAACATAATGTATACATGTTACTGTATACCCTTACAAGTAACTCACATGTATTTATCAGAAGTCACTGTTATCTCAATCCGATTAATTAGTAAATGCCAGCTTCACTTCAGATTAGATCCATTCTTAAACAGTATGCTTGATCAGACTGTTGTTAACTAGTATTAGTTTTCAGGGATTCCATTAGTCTCGGGAGTAAGGGTTTTGACCCTTGAAATTTCCTAAAAGCGACATTTTGACCCTCACACTTTTTGTTTGAAGGGTCATTCTCTCTTCAAATCTTGGGTATGTTGCCTATAAGATGGTAAAATTTAGTCAAAAGTATGAAAGTGACCCTTCAGATTCAGAAGCTAGTGGAACCCCTGAGTAATATCCCAAAGCCTCTAAACAGATAGAAGGTCACACAGATATAAGGCTTTAAAAACAGTGTTTTGATGGTCAGCATCAGTGAGGGTCAATAGGGGTAGGGGTATTCAAGATACAGACAAAGAGGGAATAAACATATCAAATTTTGCATAGAGCATGTATTAACAATCTAAAGCTCTTCAAACTAATGCCCAGGGACAATAAAAATCTTGAAACTAAGAATAATTCTTAATAATCAATATATGTGTAAGTGACTATCAAGAAACATGTGAATAACAGAACAAAATAATAGAAAGCTGAGTAAACCTACCTGTAAGTTTATCAAGTACAAAAACAATCATTGATACATTTTGTGATCCTATGTAATGTTTTTACAGCATAACCCTCAAGGCCTGCCCAGCATAATTTAGACTGAATATGTAATTTAACAGGTCCTACTGAAGCATAATGCTCAATCCAGAAAATAAGATCTATAAAGACGCAAGTCTGTTTTGGGTGCCTTTTATAATAGCGCACATCACACACCCCTACACAAAAGCTTGTGTTTTTAAGCATTGTTCTGTTGTTAAAATTCAATATGATCATCTTTAAACTTTTTCATGATGACAGCTGACATAAATTAAATAATCCCACAATTATTTCCTACAGAAAGGGTCATTATTTCTAGAGTAGCAAAAAAGGTTTGTAGGACCCCTATCAAGTATCATCTTTATTATTTGTATGTAGTCATATTTGAACAGAATGAATTAATTCCCAGATTTCCAACCACCCGGTATACATGTAAGAAGTATTTTGAGTACAAGTTCTTTTTATGGGTAGTCTTGGGTTATGCGAAACAAACATTTTGCGTACATGACCTTGAATGCCAACGAGGTATACATCAACTGATGCTACATGTAAAACCTAAAGGAACATTTAGCTGTTGGTCAGTCATGTCAATAGAATCAATTGATCAATCTTTCTTATATTTGGCATGAATGTTAACCTCCATAAGGCGGAGTGTCACGCCCACTAAATACATTATGACTGCACACATACATCTGCCAATAGTTCCAACACCAGCTAAACCACTCCAAATTAAATAATTTGGAATCCAAATTTGTACATAATTATATAAGTATGATAAGTGCAGGTAAAGGAATAACAGTAGAGCAGGAACAAGAGAGCTAACATACAAGTAATACAAGCGCAGGCTCTCGATGCAGTTTTAGGGTCAAGCAAACAATTGATACTCCAAACACTAATGGTTTGAATATAATGTTTTGCCAGTCCCAAAAATCCCATCGAGAGCCTGTGAAAAAAGTAGAACATAGAAATGGGCCACAGAACTATATCATCTGACGAGAGGTACAAAATGAAGCAATCACAGTTTAAGAAATACTGGTGCTAAATAATGAAAAGTATACTGTAACTAGTACATGTATCACATTACGAACATAATTTTTGATTTTTTATTTGAATTTTTTAGTTAATAAAACTTGTCCTCAACTAATGATCTGTGATCGAAGTTTGAAGAGAAATTCTACATCAGATGAAAAGTTTTGTGTGGATCAAAGCACACTGGAATATTATATTACTTAACACAACGTTAAAGAAATATGACAACTTCAACTTGTAAGACAGTGTGTCTTTATAACCAATCTGAGACAAGATTAAGAACCTTTACCAATTAAGCAGGATTTCTTTTGTAGTCTAGAGTTTTGGTAAAATATCAGGAATTTATCTTTAACATTTAATTTACAATATGACTATCAGCAATTCCTGATAGTGAAAACTTAGACCAAAGGGGCTTTCCTTTTGAATGTCCTGAAAATGGACTGCCCATTCTCAAAGCAATAGGACCCATTCCCAATTAAATGTATCATACATTTTTCCTAATTGTTTAATATTCAAGCTTCATTGTTGAAATGGAAATATTTGAAGCTCAAAGTCAATCATTGATCTGTCAGTCATTGTATTTTAACTTATCATCAGGCATCGCGAAAACCGTCGGTCCGTCGGTCCTGACCGACAAAAAATGCTTTGGTCCGGCAAAATTTGACTGAATGTCGGACCGTTGGTCCGACGGAGATTTTAAGTCTGGACGGCGATATTCCCACATCGTAGTTGAAGATTATTGTAAAGAATGTAACACGAATGTATTTTCGTAAATCCTCGTCGAGATTCAATAAGATATCCCTCCGAAATCGTCAAAAATGTAAAATAATTCAGCGAAATGAAGGTCGCGAAAACTGATTATTTTTTGGATGCGGATAAAACCCGTAGTACATGGTACGGATTCCGGAATGTTTGTGATTTTTTTTCTGAATATATTTTTATTTTGACGATTTCCGAGGGGGCTTTTTAACACGAAAAAACGTGATTTAGTTTAAAGATGTTTGATATTAAATGGTAAAATGAAAATAACATTTCTCTTGACAGAAAGTCCTGTCTGATTTATTCTCATTGAATGGGCTGAATGAGCCCATTGTGAAAAGGCAAACTATCTAATTAGGCCTATTTGAAAACACTTGTTAACTGTGTGTTAAAGCTAACAATGCATTTCTAAATAATTTACCACTGAATAATTTAAGAAGAACATGCATTATCTATACATCTCTCTTCATTTGGTTTTTTAACGGTTTCCTATTAATATTGTTCGGTCCGGCCAAATTTGATTCGGTCCGGCCAAATTTATTTTATGCCGGACCGGATGTCCGGCCTTTTTTTTTCACTTTCGCGAAGCCTGATCATGAGTATAACCACACCAATTGTTGTCAAATACTGCTATGGATTATCAACAGTTTCAATGCTTACAAAATCATATAATTAAGCTTTACAAAGCCCCCAAAGTGGTCAGTAGAAGAAAGTTTCAGCACAGGTAAGACAACTTCATCTGTTTAGGGAAAAACAGTCAATTCTCAGAAATCTCCCAACATTCTAAGTAATGGCCATTTGATGATTTCACAAGTATCATACTCCAATGCTGCTTTGATGCTGACTCATTAAATAACTTATTTTTAAAAGCAAGTCGAGTTCTGATATAACAGTAAACTTGTGACTAAAATTAACGATTGGACTTGTCACGAAAGTCAGAAAAGAACATCATAAAAACGTTTTAATAATATTAATTATATCCAAAGAAGAAGAATTTATTCCAGTGTGCTTTGATTAATGCAAGAAAACTGAAAATTGCACTTACTGTATGCTGACTGGTCTGCCCCCATGCTGTATGAACTGTCCCCACCTTCAGGCATATATCCAGGTTGACCTTGACCCCAGGTATCAAAATTTCCTGCAGCCATTTCAACACCAGTTATTTCTAATTCATCTTCCAATTGTTCAACTTTAATTGGAGCCATTTTACTATTGTCAGGGTCAGTTTCATCATTGTTAGAATGTTCACTTGTTTCACTGGCGACTTGTGTGTGTGATAGATGAATGGAAGATGGCAAGAACTCGGCTGCTGGGGTCACAGGTTTTGTGTCACTATTTGATGTATTCTGATCATTTAATTCAGTTTTCACTTCCGGATCACCAGAAATATCACCTGATTTTCCAACGGTTAAATCCAGATTTGAATCAGTATTATCTTGTGAGATCCTTCTTTCTGGCATACCATGGCCTGCCACGATGGAAGAGGAGTAAGTGTCTGCGGGTGATTGGGATAAACTCATAGGATATAAGCATGGACGTTTAGCTGGTTGTGTTGAGGGTGACGTCCTTGGACTAGGATGTTTCCTTTGATAAGGTTTTGGTGGCTCTCTAGTTTTTTGTTTATGATATGCTGAAATTCAAATGAATTATGAGTTATAAAAGTCAGGAATTTTAATTTCAACTTAAGAAAGAATTGGATAGGTCTACAAGTACAAAATGAAATGGACTGTCACAGATATTATTTTTTACATGATCGTCAATTGTTAATCAAGCCTTGAGAATATCATTCTGATCATTCTTGAGATGACCATGTCCTACATGGATACAAACCAGTACACACAAGTGATGAGCTCATGATAACAAGAGGATCTTAGATCCTGTGGCGCTCACCTAAACATGGTCAAACTTTGAACTTGACCTTAAGGTCATCAAGATAAACATTTTGACCCAACTTGATGATGGTTAAACTTAAAGCAAAACTGTGGCCTCCTGAGTTTTAACAAGGTTTTGCTATTATATGACATGTTGACCTAGTTTTTTACCCCACATGACCCAACTTCGAACGTGACCTTGAGGTCATCAAGTTAAACATTTTGTCCAAAGTTGATAAAGATTAAAGCAAAAATATGGCCTTAAGAGGGTTAATAAGGTTTTCGTATTATTTGACCTTTTGACGTAGTTTTTAACCCCGCATTACCCAACTTCAAAGTTGACGTAGATTTCATTGAGATACAAGTTACTACTGACCAGGTTTGGTGAAGATCAAAGCCAAAATGTGACCTCCAGAGTGTTAACAAGGTTATTTGACCTTTTGACTTAGTTTTTGACCCCACATGACCCAACTTCAAACTTGACCTAGATTTCATTGATATACAACTACTGACCAAATTTGATGCTAGTGTGTTAACGGTGAAATGCCTAACGGTCGGGCAGACGGAGGAAGGACAAAAAACAATCATAAAAGCTCTTTGTGGCAGGTGAGTTAAAAACAGTTCTTATGATTGGGGCATAATGCTTAATCATGAAAATGAGTCACTAGTCTGTTTCGGGTGCCATAAACAGCCATTATTACACATCCCTACAACAAAACTCTGTTTCAAACATGTTAAAATTCAGGTTATGTACTTTCAAATGACCATAACTTTTTCAATTCTTTGAATTTTTTCACCCTATATTTTTTCTTCTTCAGAAAAGTTCATTCGAGTGCAGCAAATCCGGATTTCCACATAGAAAGCAGTGATTTTTTTCCTTCTTTATTAGGGTCCGGTAAACGGACCCTTTCCCAATTGCAAATAGGCTATAATTTTCCCAAATTTGTATGGAGAAATTCCCAATAAACAATTTAAAAAAATAATTTTCAAAATCGGACATAAAAGCACAAAAGTTCAAAGAAACCAGTAAACATTCACATGTAACCTCTTTTCTGTTTTATTTGGCCTTTCTGCTTCATGGAATTTCCCAATTTCAAGTTGTCACGACGCGAAAATTCCCAATCTGAACGGACCCGGACCCTTTTCTAAAGAGGCAAAAATAATCACTGGAAACTCTGAATTGTCCAGATCAATGGTCAGGACACACAACACACTACACAGCAGGCCTAGACACTAACCATTTTGGCCACTGGTCCGACAGGGCAAAAGCCCCCGAGTTGTAAATAGGACAGTTACTGGTCCTCCAGAATTTCCACTGGTCCTTCTGGATTTTCACTGGTCTGGACCAGCGGACCAGTGTTAGTGTCGAGCCCAGATTATATGAAGTATAAATATTAACCTAGTTTTCATTGTTTTTAAGCCATATTTCAGGTCTATGTGGCAGACAGTTGACCTTGTCAAATTTCCTAGAAGTAATCATCAAGCAGTTAAAACTTGCTCTTCCCAAAGCAGCTTACAACTTCTACATTTCTACATTTACAGTCAATGTCATGGAAGATCATAACTTGCCCAGTCCAGTCAATCAGATGTTGACCATCCTGTTGACAGTCTAGTATGCAGCTCTACAGACTGCACTAGCAAGGTAATGATAGGAATTTATATCTGACAGAGGGTGTTGCAGTAGCTAAGTGGATAACACCTTTGACCACCTGTCCAGAAGTCCCTAGTTTGAGTCATGTAAAGTGGAAATTCCATTGATGCTTTTCTCCGTGTTTCCAACTCGACTAGAGGTGAACTGGTTAAGTGACCCAGAAGTACTAGTCTTACATGTATCATTGCCTGTGCTATACACAGGGCATGATAAAGAACAAACAAAATGCTAGCATATCACACTTGATTCCTTGAATCACACGACTGTCTCTTCCCCTGAAGTCAGAGGTCATCGCAGATACTGGCATGGTTGTGTAGAGCGAACGCCAGTAAGTAAGTAATGACCATTCTGGATGGTTGAAACCGAATGACCACACACTGATGACTGTCTTAGTTGATTGCGAACAAACAACAAACAAATCTGACTCAGCAATATACAACTGTAGCCATTACCCTAAAAGCTTATAATTCTACTTACTTTTCAGACAGTAGCCTAGAAACTGTGATTTGATCTCATCTCGTCCTTCAAAGAAGCCTTTCCCTGTGCTTGATCCTAGATGAGACAATGAACCATCATTTACACTAGCTGTTAATACTATTGCCTCTTCTCCTGCATGTTCTGACAATTGCTCCATCTGAAAAATAGACAATTTATGTCAACTCATTTCAACACAAAAAAAATCTGGTTAAAAATCTGTTTCAAGTGACTTTATGGTATGTCATAGTAAATGATTTATTGGTTACGAGTAAACTGAGATTCTATAATCATAGTCCAATCAATTGTTTCATTGCATAGTGAGACATATTTAAAGGACCGATATTTTTGCAACCTCTCGAAAATATCACCTCAAGAAACATGATGTTAAAATTAAGATCATTCAAAACTTCAGGGCCGATGTAACAAATCTTACTATTTTTCCTATACTTCAGGGATGTCAACAGAGCCAAATTAAAAATCCTGAAAATCATATGCTGCCGACCATTTTTGCCAAACAAGAGGCCTTCAACCAAAATGTTTCCCTTTTTAACTCAGTTTTTATTGAATAAATTCCTTCAGAGCAGATTAAATTGACAATAACTTAGCCATTTCATGAGATATTTTCATCAAATAACTGTTATTGTGGTCAGAATGCATAGCTCTTTCAGGATGGAGAAATCCGGAATTCCAGATAAATCAGGAATATTGACACCCCTGATACTTCTAGTATTTAATATTTACTCAGGTTTAACACTGTTTCTTGACTATTTTTATGGCAGCCAGTTCACCATATTGATATTCCTAACCAGTATCAACAGGACCAACAATTTCTCCACATATTGACATAAGGAGAAAAATTATGCTGTTCAAATATCAAAATTTTCATGGAAGGGCATAACCAGGAAGACTTGAGTTACAAATCCACCACACAGCTGAGGCTATACATCATGTGTAATATTACATGTAAATCCTATATACAATGATAAAATACTCACCAGCAATTGTATCTGTGACTTAAGGACAGATTTCAGGATCGCCTTGTATCCTGGGATGTCTTTCAAAACATCTAGGTCCGACATCGTGTACTGTTGTAAGAAATGTCCAGAACTGTTAAAACACTGTTAGCAACTAATATTTATTTGTCTTTACAGCAACTTATAATCCTGAATGATTAATGTGATTGTCAGGACTTTTCAATCACCGAGAGAACTTCTGTTAGTCATAACACTTACACCAGTATGCTTCTATGATTTTACCACATTCGGTACATGTATCTAGGCAAGATTACATCAAAGACCAGCTAAGATGGTGCCAAAATCCGTCACAGATATATATCACTTATTTCATAAGCTAACTCATGAAACCAAACATCCAATCGTCAAGAAATGTCTTCATTATAAGATATTTTATCCCTGAAAAAAAAAGATCATATTAAAACAAATCTATAAATTTTAAATTTATACAATAACTTAGGATTTAATTTGAACAGGCTTTCACTATCCTTGAAAAAAAGACTCAATATTCAATTTTCAAGTGTCAAAACATAACAAGAGGATTTATCAAAGCATCACCGAGGGTGTATCGGTGCCAGATTAGTTTATATATTATTTCTCTATATATCATTTATCATATCTTGTATGTTGCAGGGGTGTATGATCTGTGCCGGATGTATTACTTAATATTCCAATAACATTTCTCGTACTAGTATAACACATTTGACATGACAACAACTCTTAGACTAGTTCTTGTTTGATACTTCCTATTTATTTTCTGTTTAATTTACCACAAATTCCTGAATTCATTTCCGATCTTTAGTTCTTGAAACTGACTTGTTTTTCATAGATCTTCCTCCTAGCATCTGACTCTCATAACATCGAACCCCTAGGCTAACTTAACATCAAACCCCTTACTTAACTAGGGGTTGAATTAAGCACTCGCTAGCACGCACAAAGGTGCGGCGAAGTGCCTTGGCGGTCTTTGATAGTGTGGCATGCAAATTTTATCCCATAAATTGTGTTTGATATACATGTGTCAAATTTTAGAAATTGTTACCGTTCAGAGTTATGCAGTGGACTTTTTTCTGAATTTGCAGAGAACGATTTGGGACACTCGCGAACATTCGTGTAATTGATGTTCGGAACGGCGCTGGTATTATGCGAGTTATTAACACATTTTATGACATTCAAACATTAGCAATCAAGATGTGAGTTTAGGTGTATAAATTACTGCACATGGCCGGGAAAAACGACTTGTGTAGGTTATTAAATTTGCAAGTAGCAACTAGCATTTTGCAAGCTGAAAATTTTGGCATTCACATTTTTTTGCAAGTGGCAAAAAAAGTTAATTTCTAGGACTGTGAACTAACTTGTACATTTTTGTAACTGACTTTCATTCAATCTCCATTCTAAATTCCCTCCACTTTCAAATTAAAGCAAAAATTATACATCAATGAAATGTTATTACCAATATTTATCAATGGGGTTGAATGAGCCTTACACTTACAGGGTTCAGGTTTGGGGTTGAATAGTATTCCCGTACCGACAATATTCCATCAATTAACTAAAATCAGTGTACACCTATTTTTATATAACTAGAAATTCATGCTCTCGGTGCACGTTGAAAAAAAGCACCAACTTAAATGTGCCAAGTTAATCTAATCCCACCATGCATGAAGAAGAAATGATCGTACAAATTTCAATTTGACCTGTGACCTCCAACGGTGACCTTGACCTTCGAGAGGAACCTGGGGTTGCTCATGACACTCTGATTAATATCTAGGTTAACATTTCGTGCCAATTATATGCAAGATTGGTCAATGTATGACAAAGAAATGCACCAATGGTCTGGACAAACTTTAACTTGACCTTTGACCTCCAACTGTGACCTTGACCTTTGAGATAGGAACCTGGGGGTTGGGCATGACACTCCGCTTAAATTAGGTTAACATTCATGCCAAATATAAGAAAGATTTGTCAATGAATGACAAAGTTATGTTCTGCATAAGCTTCAATTTGACCTCCAACAGTGACCGGGACCTTTGAGAGAGGAACTTGGGGTTGCTCATGACACTCCGATTAATAGAGGTTAACATTTCGTGCCAATTATAAGCAAGATTGGTCAATGTATGACAAAGAAGAGCACTAATGGTCTGGACAAACTTCAATTTGACCTTTGACCTTCAACTGTGATCATGACCTTTTAAGCCTTTGAGATAGGAACCTGGGGATTGTGCATGACACTCCTCCTCAAATCCAACCTTTTTTTCTTCACGATACATTTTCAATTGTATGTAAACATCCGTGACAGACCAACGCGCATGCGCACAGAATTTTCTAAGACAACGTCTCAGTAGTCAGCGACAGACACACCTCCGTTGTGACCAATGAAAGGACGTCTTACGAAACTTCGTGAGCATGCGCATTGCACTCATGGCCGTTGAAATCGAAACAACAACAAAGAACGTGAAGAAAATAGGTTCGTTTTGTTACGTTTAATCTATTTATCGAGACTTTTAAGGTACAACGTTACATGTATTCTATTTGATGTACTGGAAAGAACTACCGAAGGAATTTGTTCCAGCATTACGATATCGTCAATAGTTGAAGAATCTGAGAATTTCTGCAATCAGATGTTTTCATGAAGGCCTTTTGACAAGTTTTGTGACCGTTTGCAGTCGGATATTACATAAATAAAAATAAATTTACAGTAAGATTAACTAATTAACAGATTATGAAAATCGAAGTTACATACTTGAAGATAAAAACACCGATTCATGGGGATGTTATGAGTTATAATTATACATATTATGATGTAATTCGTCGAAAAAAGATGCATTTTATGATTTATGAATTTCAAAAATGAAAAATATCTGTAGTGATCAGCGGTTCCTAAAGGACCGCATACTACTAGAAATGGACCCGCGGTGCAGGGCGCTTCACCCAACCGTGACTCCCGCGCTATGACGAGAATACGATTGGCTGCTGAGGAAACATGGAGGTCTGCAACGGACTGAGTGTATCGTCCGGGAAAATAGGGACCGCTGATTGGCTAAAAGGGGATTCTAGAGGATGCTGGGATCGCGCAGGAGCAACTGGAGTCGCCATCTTGACGAAACATCGAAGAAGACCAAAAGTGTGGTATTCGTAATATAGTGGATTATTGGCCCAACTGAGCGGTGAGTGTACCCTTATTTCCCCTAGTTGTGTGACTGAACATTGCCCCTAGTTCCTAATATCCAATATTTCAGAAAATGAAGCACATTTGCTGCTTTAATAATGGTTTACTTTCAAAATTAAACCAAATAAAACAGCGATTTTTTACTTAATCTTGTTTTCTTGTAATTCTAGCCTCTATTCTCTAAATTTACAGAATTTGTGTAAATTTACCGATAATCTGTAAATTAAGCACTTTACTAGACCCGACTATCCACGGCTGAGAAATTAAATAATCGCAAATGGCAATTATATTCTAGTATAGGAGCATTTCAAGCTTAACAATAAATGTACGATCGCAAGTATGCATGGGTGAAAGTTGAAAATTTGTAAAATACTGAAAATTCCTCATTTCAGTACAGAAATGCTACTTTTACTGTAAATTCATAGAGAATAAAATTTCGAAAATACTGAATTCAGTATCAATACTGAAAACTTTCACCCATGAGTATGTCCGAAACTTGTAGGGTCGAAACAGCCAGGGCCGGCAGGGTCAGGGCATCTCGAAACTTATCAATTTGAAGGAAGATTGGCTACCATATGGACCGTAATTGGTTGCAAATATTTGGGGAAATAATTATGCGTTTCTAGAATACCTTATTTTTGATGAATCGTGCATAAATCATGCTTAAAATAGCGCCGCATTGGGAACTAATTATTATTCTTTGTTCAATATGGCGGAGAAACGGAAGTTTGATTAATGGCCGAACCGTACGGAATTCCGGAAAATTCCGATTTTAATAAATGAACGAAAGCAGAATGTGAACGAAAGGTATCACAAGTTTAAATGAGAACTAAATACACATGAGAATAAAAGTATATTTTCGCGGATAACATATGCACGGAGACACCTAACTGCCCCTATCATAAGATTAGGCCGAAATATTTGGCCGAAATAGTGACCTCTACAGTAGCCCTACCTCTCTACTGTAGTACTAGTGTCTACTAGCTGTGATGAGCAATTGCACATGGCCGACAGAATGAACGAAAAGCTAACACAAATAAAAGCGCCTCGAGTCGGATATGTTACTCTGTACGTGCTCATATTTCACGTAAAATCTCCTGCACCGGGTTACATACATCTGACCTGCGGTGTTGTCTAGCCATTCAAACTAAAAGCGAACGTGACTGTTAAATGTTCCGGACAACAAATGCTGTGGCATAATAAAAAAGGAAACAATATTCTGGGCCCTGGGTCGCTCACCCGAGTGGCAATATTCTCAGGTTAAATAGAGAGCTTATAAAGTAGTTTCCTATAGGTTCATGAAAATTATAGGAATCATAATTATCTTAGTTGTAGACCAGATAGTACCATAGACTGTACTGCAGCTATTAATACTAAATATAATTAATACGTACTACCTACGAGATTAGTATCAGTATAAACAAACACCCAACAATCTTCCCTCTTGCCTAAAGGTTAAATCAGATCAGTGTTTGGCTGTTTGCATCGCACATGTTGTTTAATTATGAGAAGGGTTTCCCTAGATATAAATACCATCTCCTTAGTGAGTTTTATTAGTATAAATATCAAAAATAAAATGAAACCATCATACACGAATAACATTTAAAGTATATTGATTAAATTATGTACGATGTTTCGCACAGACTTAAGGCTTCAGGCCCGGATCCACCGGGGGGCACAGGGGGCCCGCCCCTCCCCAGTTGGCCTCAGAGTGACCATTTTATACGACCCAAAAAATGTTAAAATCCTTAAAATATTACCAATCGATCTGGCTAAGGATTGATATTTTGTCATAACAGCCTCTGTGATATTACATTTAACGGAAGCGAGTGCAATAAAAGGTTCCCCCTGTTGTTTACCCAGGCCCTAATTACTCCCGATTTGTATCAGTCAGACGCTTTAACAAACGATTTTAAAGCAGCTGAATGATCATGATTTAGGGGATCACTGGTATTTGATTCACTGATCTATGTTACTATAGCCTGAGAACTGATCGATTAGGAACTTAAATTACATTTCGAAATTGTCTTGTTGATAGATTTATTACTGATTTATTTTATGTAACAATGCCATTTTAATATTTTCCCGTGAGATATTAGAACTGGGCCCAGTTTAGAACATAAAAGCTGCAAAAACTGTTTTAATTCAAAATTGACAAAAAATATCCGCAAGGGGCGAGGCACATTTTTTTAAAGTTCATGAGTCTAGCATTGAATTTTAATATTTTTGAAAAGTTAGAGTGCATGAATTTTCACGTGGAAACTTTCAGTTATAAATCTTATATTGTTTATTTCATGGGTTATGTATTTTGATTTGTAGCAGCAGTAGACCTACACTTTTAATAATTTAACGCCTAACTAAAGAATTAAAGTTCTTATTTGAAAAAATCTTCAATGGGGTAAACATTTGTTTAAATAATTGCATAAAAGATATACGATAATGTGTCTCCATGTTGGTTTAGGTATTTGCTGTTGCCTTCATGTGTCGAGTGTAATGCAACCTTCGTGATGGAATCGTTGTCCTTTCTTCTCACATGTCCTTTCCATTTTTTCATCTACTTCTTTAGAGTACGAGGGTAATCCGTAAAGTTTGTGGACAAGTGTCATTGTAAAAATATCAGATAAAATATAATCATAAACACAACATTTCCTTACGCTTATACCTATTCGTGATTTACAAACGAAATTTCGTGTAGAAATATTTACAAATAGCAACTCAATCCATTCCAACCAAACAAAGACACACTGATCATCCGTGCCTTAACCATAAGTGATATTGATACTTGTCAGAACAACTGAGCTTTTAAAATAAATTAAAATGCCTTTTTTATGTAAACTAGAATTATCACTGTCGTGAACAGGGCCCCGTGGTAGCATGTCGTAAGAGGGGGGAGGGGAGGAGTGTAGAAGTATAGTGGGGTTGCATAATTATCAGCGCTTTAAGTTTCTGTACTCAGACACAATAACAAAGTCATATCTCAAACTTTCATGTGTTGATGCCTGAAATAAAGTAATTCACTCCCTTCTAAAATTCAATTAAAGTTGTTTGACAAGCGCAGGTTTAATTTCCTACATAGAAACCATGATGAACTTTGACTTTTATAAAGTTTGGAAATATCTTTGACAGACTAAAATTGCACACTGAATTCATGAAATCATGACATTGGTTTCATTGACATTGCCCTGTTCCTGATCGGCAAATATTGTTTGCAAGATGGAAATACACAAAACAGAACTACATTAATCTGTTTGTTTTGTGTGCGAGTGTTAAGGGGAATCAGTCAAAAATTATTAAAGTTTTAAATAGTTGTCGCCCTTTGCTAAAAAATGTGTATATTGTTTTTGCTCCACATACATGGACTTATTGTCGTAGTCAATAGAAGTAAGTATAGCAAGTTTCATTTGAATATCTTGAACCATTTTTTAACTTTGACCAATGTAATAGTTTTTGAAGCTGAAAAGGGGCATAAGTCAAAATTTATCAAAGCTAGAGTTGTTGCCCTTTGCTAAAGATAAGCGTATTAACACTGGCAATAATTATAGCAAGTTTCATTTGAATATCTACTATCGTTGTGAAGTTACGAAGAAAAAAGACGAAAAATGAGTAAATTTGAATTTAACAAAGGGCCATAATTCTTCCAATATTGTAGCTAGAGTAATGTAACTTGTCATAAAATAGTGTTTTGTTGTTGTGAGCTTATGTTTAAAATCTCAAGTTGATATCTTCAATGGTTTTCAAGTTCTCAAGAAAAAAAGCTGAAAATTGATGAAAATTTGAATTTTACAAAGGGCCATAACTCTTCCAATATTGTAGCGAGAGTTATATAACTTGCCATAAAATAGCGTACTGTTGTTGTGAGCTTATGTTTGAAGTTTGAAGTCAATACCTATTATGGTTTTCAAGTTATTAAGAAAAAAACTTGAAAATGTGGACGGACGGACGTACTCATGAGACGGTATTTGTGGGGTTTTCTTTTGTTCTTTCTTTTGTTTGGTTGCAACCCACAAGTAGCATTTTGCACCCCACAAGTGACGGAATGAATGGAACATAAAAATAGCCTATTGTTCCACACCCCACAACTACCGGTGCATTCGTACGGACAGACGGACGGACAGGGTGATTACTATAGGGCACGCAAAAATTTTTTTGCGGGGCCCTAATTATGCCTGGGTGCAGTACTTCATAGCCGTGAGGTGCTGTCGACGGTCTCTGACAATGAGCGTCAAAACTTTGGTGCAACGTATTTTTTTTAAATACATGTACTTCTGTTATTTTATCAGATATTGCGTTGAAAATTGGGGACAAACATCACGGATAATTCATTTTAAGGCATGAGGATTTTTTATATAAATGATTTATTTACAAAAGAGTTACGGTGGCTGAATGCTCACTAACGTAATAAGTTCGAAATTTGGACTGCTCCATATCGCGCTACATGCGTTGCCTTAGCAACGATAACATTCGCATATGTTAACTCTGCAACATAACGTTGCTACATTATACACGTACATGTAATTCAAAAGATGATTTTCTACATATGGTATAAATTTTACGACTGTAGTCAATGTTTAACTATTGGGGGCGTGGGGGGGGCTGCCCACGAATTTTACGGATGACCCTCGTATTGTATCCATATCTTCTTGTCGGCATTAGGTAAAAGAGGTCTTCATTGGAGATTTTTCTTGGCCAAAATATTCTGAGTATTCTGCTCAAACTTTTGATATGAAAGGTTGATAGCTTGTCAAGGTCATATTCTGTTATTCTCCAACACTATAAACAGCTTTCAGTTTCAGTTTGAAGCTTAAAAATATTGCTACGCGTATATTGGGGAGATTTCCATACATTTATAAAGGTGTTTCTGGCTTTGCAAAGTCTGTTTTGGATATCCTCACCAGCTCCACCATCACTACTTAGAACAGCAGGTATTTGTCTGTACCGGTATTTGTCTGATTAGCATAATGTGCAAGGTGACGTGTTTTTCTTGCACATGCTCGTGTGTATGAGTGAGAACGGCAAGGTCGTCTGCGAAATCCTGATCTTCTAATGTGATATTCAGTTTTCACCTTATTCCTCTTGGCCTACATTTTGTATATTCAGTTGTTTTCCTCATCACCCAGTCAATGACACACACACGCACTCCTGTCTTACACAAGTTTTTACTTCATTCAACGTGGATGTTACTGCAATTGACACAAGTGGAGCTCTTGTAAAAGCGTTGTATAACATCAGTAAGTTCTTTAGGGATGCCATAAGTTCTTAAGATTTTCCACAGGCTTTTGGAAATCTACAAAGTTGTTTTTGTCTTGGCCACCTTTGGGGTCGATGCTAGTAGTTATGCTATGGACAAGCCGTCACTTTGTGACTGGTGGGCAAACAAGGCACCAGGTAGCTCACCTGTCATGAATGTGCAAGTCCCTATGGAAACCAGAGTTATCGTTTTCAATTTCTGTCTAAAATGCATGAAAATCTTAACGAAAATACAGTCTATTGCACATACAAAAGGTTTTCATATTATTTGAACTGGTGACGAATAAGTTTTCTACCCCATACATAATTTTGTTAGTTTCACGAGGATCTGGTCAAAATTAGGACCTCTAAGACCTACACAATGTTTGGCTATGATTTGACTTGGTGACCTAGAATTTGACCCAATGTCAAACTTACCTAGAAATCGTTCAGATGACTATTGTGGCAGTTTCATGAAGACTACTTATGTCAAAACTGTGACCCCTAAAGCCTACACAAAGTTTGGCAATAATTTGACTAGTTTTTGACTCAATATGACTTAATGTCGATCTTGCCAAGATATCGTTCAGATGACCATCGTGGCAAAGTTTCATTAAGATTATATCAAAACTGTGATCTCTAGTCTACACAAGGTTTGACTATGATTTAACCTGGTGATCTAGTTTTTGATGACATATGACCCTATGTAGAATTTGGCCTAAATTTTGTTGAGATTATAATGACCAAGTTTAGAGATCAGGTCAAAAATGTGACTTGATTGTCTACTCAAGCAATTGTGGAAGGACGATGACTACCTAGTCACTTTGTGACAGGCGAGCTAAAAATCCAAGGATGAGCGAGAACTCAGTGAAAATGGAAAGTCACGTGCATGTGTAAAACTGGGCTTGGTACAAACGGAGGTTGTACTGAAATTTGACAAATTGGACAAAATATATATGCGGACAGACAATATATAACCTCGCTTCCATATACTTTGTATCTGGCGAATAAACAAAACAACATAATACAGAATTATGACTTTTATTAGCATTACATAATAGAACATAACATTAGTTACAATGATTTAATACAAAATGACTTATAATGAGACTCAAATAATGTTCACACAGATATTCACAAAAACATGTTCTACAAAATTCTCCCGAATGAAGCCATTGAATTACCGGTACATCATTAATGAGCAATACTATTAGTCATTTGACAGTAAACAGTTGTACCAGAGACAAGCAACTAAAGCCTTTTGGACAAATAACCCTAACAGTAATTATCTTTGGAGTATTTATCAAGGAAAACTGCTCACTTTTGCTGATTCAAAAGACAATAGTTCCAAATCCTAAATTCATATATTTTTAAACCATCAACAAATTGCAATTTTTAATCAACAGTATTTGAATAAATTTGAGGGTTCTCTGAAAGTTTAATATTTATTTACACCATGAAGCCCTATCAAGCCCATACAATATAAAAAGGCCCTAAAAATCATTTGCCTTTAAAAACAAAAACCCTTATAAATATTTAACATAATTATTTTATTTTACTGAAATTTACCCTAAATAGTGTTTGTTTATTCATATTTAACACTTATTCTCATCAATTTTTGTTATTTATGGTGATATGGTGGCCGATTCACCTAACCAGCTTTCCTGACCAGTACACAAGGAACCAGCAACTTCTCCATTTATGGAGGAAAATCAACATTATTGCCAAATTTTCATAGGAGGGTATGACGTGCTGAGACCAGGAATCAAACTTGGATTGCAGGGTAACAATTCCAGTTCACTAACCATAACTCCAGTCCACCCTAAATCTACCATCAGACAACCGAGACTAGGAATTTGAGTCATCGAACATTAAATCACCATTAATTTCATTATGTAGTAAAGGGTTGAAAACACCTGATTCTGAGGATGTCTTCTAAAAGTAACAGTGAAATTTGAATCACAGTCAATTCACAGCTCTAACAACACTTGTGTAATCCTACAGTCAGGTATGTTCAGCACAATAAGTTCACAGGTAACACAACTAGGCATACATCAAGTCAATTCTTGCTCATTTCTGATATATTCCCCAATATCAGCCTGATGGAAGACGACCAGCGTCATAGGGTCTGTATGTCTACATTCCTGTGTCGATTTGGCTGCAACGCCAAAACCCTTAAATAAATAGAAAACAAAAAATTCACAAGATGTTTGCAATGGCTTTATGCATGCCTCATACTAGCAGTAAACTGCCCATTGACCTCCAACAACCCTGCCAAGTTGATGATCTGATTTATTCCAATTCAATTTAGGTCGAGTGTGCAATAAGTTCTTCAACTTAAAGATGTTAGTCTCGACACCTCATTTCTAATGGTATGAAATAATATGTCAGTTCTCTCTTTTAGATGCTGAAAGACAGGCAAAGGAAATATTGGAACCTAGCAGTAGTTATTTTTGTTTGAAAATGTTAATTGTTTAAACTTATACCAATATACAATGTACTGTAAACCAATTTACTTTCGCGAGTAGTAACTTTCGCATTTTGCTGATTGTCGGCATATTCAGGACTACAAATTATCTTTTTTTTAAGTTTCCCACAATGTCAATATAAATGTTTTTAGCACTTGCGTGGCAATTTAATTTCACAAAATTCTACCGGTACTCTTGAACTCGGCGAAATTAAATCGTGCAAAATAGTTTCTTGGTTGACAGTTTGTTGGAGGATGGAGTTGGACCACAAGCTGTGGTATAACTATTAACTTTTAAGAAATATTTCAATCTGACTGTATCTGCATTCATTCCCCAAGAATTGAGCAAAAACCTACTTACCAAAGGGACATCACTCATGTTGTACACAACCACGCCCTGATATTGCGGAACATTTTCTGTGATTCTACCAAGTCCTGATTTCATCACATGATGTCCATACAGAAACTGCTGTTCAGCGCTCGCTTTCAACCAGATCTTAAACTGAAACATAGTCATCTTGATACAATGTGACATGTGGGTATCATACTACAGACAGAAAGAGTGCAATAACTAAAATACAGCACATGACAAGGGGTGGGTAACTGCAATACTGCACGGGCAGTGCTTTTCTCACACCTTATACCTGCAGTTGAAATATGATACAAAACAGATGGAGAACAAACATTCACTAATTTTAAAATGAATATGCCAATAAAATAGCAGCTAAATTAATTCAGTCTCAACTTTTATTTGCTTTAACAGTGGTTTTATTCTTTAAATAAGTAATTATAATACATTATAAACATGATGATACTGTCTGTACACAACAAACAGGGGCCGGCATGCTTTGTAGGAGTTCATTAAACGAATCATTGTTGATATTGCAAATTCCTTTACCACAATTTGTAGATGTTAAAGGAACATAAAGAATTTAAATAATGAAGTAAGTTTAAGATTTCCAAAAGTGCTTTGATTTATAAAACAGTACCCAGGTATCTGCTGGTTGGCATGAAGTATTTACCTTTGCATATGGAGCTAAGTAATCTAATGCAGTCACATGTAATCTAAACTTTTCAGTCTTTGTAAACTTTCCAAAACATGTACCAAAACTGATCAAGTTTGGGCGTCCAACACTGGCAGCTCGTTTCATCAACTCTTCACTGTAAAGAAACAATCATGGAGGATTAAAACAATAAACTTTCAGGGTCAGTGTAAAACGGACTTCAGGGTTAGCCAGAGTAATCAAGTAGTTAAAATCTTCCAATATCAGGTCAATGCTGAGTGACCTCTAAATTGTCTACACAACAGATCATAGACTGACAAAGAGCGCTCACAAAAAAGGAAAAACAAGAAGGCACAAAGGGCCCTAGGTTGCTCACCTGTCGTAATAGTTTATAAAGGCCCACATGGCAACGTAAGAAATCATTAATTTTACAACTTTAACAAATCAAGTTAATGCAGCCTCATGCAGTTGCATGTACAAGGTTATCAAAATTATAGTCCTAACCAGCGAACTTGTTATTAACATCAGATAACCCTAATTGATTGATTAGACCAAAATTCTGACCTCTAGTGCTTATACAAATTTTCTTTGCTTTGACCTAGTGACCTATTTTTGACCCCAGTTGACCCAATATCGCACTTGACTTTCATAGAGACAAACATTCTGAACAAGTTTCATGAAGATTGGGCCATAACTGTTTCCTCTAGTGTTCACAAGCTTTTTTAAGATTTGACCTTATGACCTAGTTTTTGACCCCACATGACCTAATTTCGCTCTTGACCTAGATTTCATAGAGACAAACATTCTGACTAAGTTTCATGAATATTGGACAATAATTGTGTCCTCTCAAGAGTTCACACGCTTTTTCTTAGATTTGACCTAGTGACCTAGTTTTTGACCCCACATGACTCAGTTTCGAACTTGGCCTAGATTTGATACAGACACACATTCTGACCAAGTTTCAAGAAGATTGGGCCATAATTGTTTCCTCTAATGTGTTCACAAGCTTTGATTTGACCCAGTGACCTAGTATTTGACCCCATATGACCCAGTTTCAAACTTGACCTAGATATCGTAGAAACAAACATTCTGACCAAGTTTCATGAAGACTGGACACTAGTTGTGTACTCTAATGTGTTCACAAGCTTTTTCTAAGATTTGACCTAGTGACCTAGTTTTTGACCCCACATGACCAAGTTTCGAACTTGATCTAGATTTCATAGAGACAAACATTCTGACCAAGTTTCATGAAGATTGGGTCATAACCTTTAGGGTGTAACTGTTTACAAGCAATTGTGGGCGGACGGATGGACAATGGACGAAGAGTGATCACAAAAGCGAGGTGAGCTAAAAACTATTAACTTTGTTTGTTGTACTTACTAAAAGCTAACGGCTATATGGTGCCTGATGCTGATTGTCTTACTGGTAGTGAGGGGTAACAAAGAAAATCAGCTTGAATTAAATTATTTTTGACTGTCAAAGAGGTGTTAGGGTTGGAAGACAAAATAGCTAGGGTCATTGAGTTAGAGGAAACAAGTAATTTTTTTTGAAGGCTGAAATTGAAACTACTGTCAAAATACAAATGTACATACTGAACGTAATAAACTCTATCCTTATGAAGTCTAAAGCAGTAAGCGCCATCTGGTCGGTCCAGTAGAAGCTTGATGTTTTCTCCAATGCTGAAAATTGCAAAATACAATTCTTAATAATTACCATCATTAAAAACATTTATGCCTATTAAGGATAACGGTTGAAGCTACACAACAACAATAAGGCCGAACTTAAATTATTCTTACAATCCCTGGACGCTACTATTGTACTATGGAAATCTTTGGACGGTACCTTATCCCTTGACGCTATCAGTACAGTTATTATACACTTTAACACCATTGTGTTTAAATCTCTGGACGCTAAATCAACTATAAGCTTACAATCCCTGGACGCTACTATTATACTATAGAAATCTGTAAGTGTAAAAATCTCTGGACGCTACATAACACCATTGTACGGTAACAATCTCTGGACACTAAATTAACATGGCTTAATTACAATTCCTGGACGCTTCCAGCCAATATAGGCATCTAGTCATAATATACATTAATATCTTTGTGCAGTAAAATCTTTGGGCGTTGATTTAACTGATTTAACATCTCTGAACGCTGAAGATAATATAATATGTTTTAAACTCTTTTTACTCGTGCAAAAATCTCTGGACGCTAATTTACCAAGGTAGACAATCATTAATCAGGTTGGGATTACGTCCCTCGATTCAAGATGGCGGCTTTTTCGGCATTTCGCCGACAGATAATCACAAATTACAGGTTTCTAAAAGTTTTTTGAACATTTATTTTTCTTGAAATACATTCTTATATATATAATTAATACAAATACATCCTTGGACGCTTATATTTTCTCTTAAATTACATAAAAAACAGCCTGGACGCCTCTGGTCGACTCTGGATGCTAAATAGTGAGACCGATTTTCGTCTGCACTACGTCAGCTTGTTTACATATGGGGAAGTTGAAAATCTCATAACTGCACATAAGCAATATATCTGCACGGCCCCGAAATATAATCTACGGCCCTTTATATTTTGTGTTAAAAATTTACTAAACGGTGTCCGGATTTTACTTCAACAAGGTCCTGTAAAAAGTATTACATTTTAAAATGAGGTGATGTTGTGATCCCCTTTCTCGCTACTCAAAAAACAACTTGAACTTTTTATATTAAAGCAAACAAAGTAGCTTTTCAGAAGAAAACCTGGTGAAGTTTAAATGACTAGATTAACGTATCAGCGTATTTCGCGATTACAGTTGCCTGTAGGATACCTGTAGCAGTCATGGCGAAAGCCGTCGGACCATGGGACATGGCCGACGAGCGTCAATTTCGGGCCGACGAATCTCTGCAGTTCGTCAGTCCAAAAAGTCCGACGATATCGCCGCCAAAATCGTCAAATTAATCGCCGAAAATTGGTTTATTTTCGTGTTGGTAAGTGATTATCACGAGTATTTGTTTCTCACGCACACCTTGCAGAACGGTGTCGATATAAACATTTCACCTGAAGATTGAAAGGTGAACGATTTTCGTGAAGTTTTCGATAGTGCTCGTCAATTGTCGTCAATTTTCATAATTAGCATGTTTGAGAAGTTAAAATACCATAAAAATGCCACTCCTGGTAAAGCCTTAAAGCGTCCTTCTACCAATAATGATGATACAGTCAACAAAAAAATATGAGAACGGCAATTTCAAATGCCATGGATGCAAAATCTTGAGTGGCTTGTCTATGACAAGCATCTGAACATAATGACATGCAGCATTTGTGTTCAATCATATCTATCAAGCACTGAAACAAATTCAAATCTAAAAAATTCTAACAAATTCATAACTGGAAGAAGTAACTTCAAAATTTCCTCATTGATAGACTATCAAGAAGGGCCTTAATTCCCATCAAATTCAAAAAGCTGTTTCTGGATTAAACGCAAGATTCAGTTATGCAGAAGATAATAACAACTTAAAGGCTGGCCAAGCCCTGCAGTAGGGGGCGCATGCCATACCCTTATGTCAATATTTTCCAAGTTTTTTTTCGGTCTGACGGATCCTCATTCGGTCTGACAGACCCTGTGAGCCCGTCAGACCGAATGTCCTACTGAGTCCAAAATCCTTTCGCCATGACTGCTGTAGGATGATTGTGGGCTCTGTAGTAAGGACAGTGTCCTTTTTAAGCCCCCCTTCTTGTAGACTTGATGTAGCACAAACTTGTATGGTGAGTCACAATTACATCAGAATATTGGTATTGGTCACAGTTTGATATATATGGCAGTTTCGTGAATAATGTGTCAAAGTGTCTAGTAGACAATCGATTTTAACTATATTAAGCGTTCAACTATATTCTCTTGAGCGACAATTCCAAAGAGAGGGACCTCCCATTTATAATATGTTTAGATTGACAGGTTAACCGTAGATGTACTGACAAAAGGTCGCGAAAACTAGTAACAATTGAAAAAATAAAATCGCGAAAACTAGTTACAATCGGTTAAATCAATACAATTAACGAAATAGAAAATATAAGGCGTACTATTTTGAAAGCTTTTCGAAAAATATTCGAGTTTCATCTTCTGTCAAAGGCCTCATAATTGTTGTTGCGTTAAAATTAGTAAAAACGTTGTTTATTAATACAAGCACGCTACTTCCTGTTTACGTTGAAACAGACTGGTTTGGAATGAAACGAACCTAAAGAAGGGAAAACGAAATTTATCCCTGAACGCACAGGGATTTAAAATGCTCTAAACTTGAAAGATAAATCCTTGTCGGCGACAAATATCATTAAAATAGTAAGACTGCCAGTGTATAACTTTTTAATTGGCCGGAATGGCCACCCTATAAAATAACAAGTTATTCGACTCGTTTAATCATTTATCTAAAGTGTGAGAATGTTTGCATTGGACACACCCGATATCACATAAAGATACGCAGGCAGCTGCTCTTTGGTCACACTAGGGCTAAATATGGAGAACATTGCCCAAGGTCAATGATTTTTAATATTTAGTTGTTACTCAGACTTCGGTGAGGAAAAAGTCCGCACGAGGAGGGAAAAACAATTCCAAAATATAGCTAGGTACCACACTCTTGGTGGTGTACTACATGTAGATCTAGTCAATGACGGACCGATTAAAAGCAATCTGTACACAAAAGATTGGGGTATCATATACATGTTTATATTACTCTTCTTCTACTTTACAAGTGCATGATGGGGATATGACTCTTTTAAGACATTTATTTGTGTTTTAAAAAATCACAATCAAGCTTTAAAATATTTATTTAGAAAATATTGGTAATTAGTAACTACATGTATTATTATTTCAATACAATACTGTTTTAACTGTTATCAAAGATCTAAAAATACATGTGTTTAGATCTTTGCTGTAATTAACATGATTGGAAAATAAACTTTACCTTACCTAACCTTATCTTATCAACAGTTATAACCACATTAGTACATGTAGGTATGTTCACCTTTTTACAGGCGAAACTAGGTAATTCAGCTTTTTATAGCTGAAACAAGGAGCCGAGTAAAGGGTCCCTGATAAAACTAGGTCGGACTGGCGACTTTTTGACAGCTGAAACTTAAATATTGGACTTTAGCTGTTTAGTTCATTTTCTCGTTCAGTTATGTGTTGGGTATTGTGCCGTGTTATTGTGGTAGGTGACGTTTTTATGTTTTCTGTG
Organism: Spisula solida; assembly: GCA_947247005.1. Lineage (NCBI taxonomy): Eukaryota > Metazoa > Mollusca > Bivalvia > Venerida > Mactridae > Spisula > Spisula solida. The sequence goes on along the minus strand of OX365957.1, from coordinate 36,876,080 downwards.
CTCGGCTGTTTAAGTTGGGTGCTGCCTTCACTGTCCGACTTCAGTCTATTATCTTTTAGTTTTCAAGAAAACAGCTAATTAATTTGTCTTTAAACTAGTATAGTGCACATGTAACTGTACCATTGGTAAAGATTACAAAAAAATCACTGTCGGACTGATGAAATCACTGAAGGGCACATGATTACTCGATATCGTTCAATCATGGTAAATGTGAAGTAATACACGTAATTCGTCCAATCCTTCTTCACATTTACCATACATATCATGAACTTAAACACTGCATATTAAGACTAATCACCACACAAGATCTGTCTTGAAAGGCCCATATTGATAAACAATATAACCGACCCAAACGCAATACGTATGTCAGTTTTCCACAAAACACACCCGAACACAAGCGCACCAAAAACCAAATCAATATCATTTTTGAAGTCATCATGTACGTCCGTTCCATTATGGAGTACATTTTCCGCTATATCTGACCGTGTGTAATGCAAAGTATCTGGGTAAAGGTGCCAAGAAGCTGTGTAAAGGTGCTATACACCGGGCACATTAATGAACCAGACTGTCTTTTCGAAAAAAGAGCCAGGCGCACTTCTGCAGCGCCGGAAATGCATGTATCTAATGTCTCTCCCTTCAGGGGCTTTCTATCAGTCTGTCCCTCTGGCCAGATCATGCTGTATCTGGACTGGTAGAGGATGCACCTGCACACTTGTGTCTGCAACACTATAATGCAAAGTGCCTTTGAATGTGTGTTCGCATGAAAAAGGCGCTATATAAATAAAATCAATGATATTTAATACCCACGAACATATGTGATATTACAGCAAGCTGGTCAAATTTGTCTTATTTTCAAGCAATGTGTCACGTTTGTTTGGAAAATACTTTCAGGTTTATACAATAAAATTGTAAAACAAGTCCTAGAAATATAGCAAATAAACACAAACGCATGACAAATTTGTATATTCGTGTATGGTACCGGTAAATGATAATATTCTACGACATGCTATATTTAGATCGAAGACATATCTACATAGTACCACAAACGTATCAAACACAGTCCATATATTTAAATGTACAGTACAACCTCTCCAGAGCGGCCCTCTGTAGAGCAACAACCTATGTGCAACAGTACCTTCAAAAGTTCCCTTAGTCACAATTTTACTATAATTTTAACCTCTGTAGAGCAACAACCTCTAAACAATGACCAATATTTGCAGCTCCCAAAGAGTGTTGCTCTACAGAGGTTGTACTGGACGTTCGTGACACTAGTAAATTACACTCAACCACTTTTCTAATTGGTCACTTTTCAAACCCTAAATACGTTTAACTGTGATCATATTTTTTGACGATATGTTGCACACAAACGTGTTATGCAACAGTTCTAACACAAAAAATCATTAAAAATCAACACCACGTTCAAAAGTATGCGTGGTCATTCATGCGATGAATTTTGCATTTTCGCCATCAAATATTATGATCACAGTTAAAGGCATTTCGGATTTGAAAAATGACCAATTACAATTGTGTTTGAATGTATAATTGTAAATAAGACATTTCTGTTTTATATAATTATTGTATGGTATCAAACGCCAAGTCTTAGTGCACTCGTTTAGTGACCCTCATCTTGAATGTTACGGGGTGATAAGTTAGTCCAAATATGCCTGTAGCAGGTGGCATTTGACCATCTTTTTCTGGGTGTAGACGAAATGTCTTCACTACGTTAGCTATAAATAGGAATAATTCCATGCGTGCTAGTGTTTCACCGACACATGATCTTGGTCCTAATGAAAACGGTATGAACTGTGGTGGCACTATGATTTCCTGACCATCTTCGCTCAGAAATCTCTCCGGCCGAAATTCTCCAGGGTCAGGCCAAACGGATGGATCAGTAAGAACAGAGGATATATTACTTAATATAGTACAATTCTTCGGAAATAAAAATCCGCGAAACTGGATGTCTTCAGACACAGAATGCGGGACCCCTAAAGGTGCAACGACGACGGTTCGAAGTCCTTCTAATACTACTGCCTGTATGTATGGTAGATCGCCCTTGTGCTTGATTTGAACTGATCCATCGCCTACAAGTTTGTGCATTTCATTAAACATTCTGTCCTGGATCTCAGGGTGTCTTATTAAGTGCAATATGGTCCATCTGATTGTACCGGATGTGGTGTCACTTCCGGCCGCTATAAGTTCATATCCGCTCATTCGCATATTTTCGTCATTTAGAGAGGTTTCCGTTTCTTTTGTCTTGTTATAATCAATCTGCTTAGCATAGAGCGATACAAAGCTCGAAAAGTCGCTGCCGTCATTCTGTTTCTGTACTTTACCGTTCTTAATGAAATCGCCTACAAACTCATTCACGAATCGTGTAGTTCTGCGATCTACAACTATGCTAGCAGGTAAGTAAGACAGGAAAGGCAGGCAACTATAAATAGCATCACGCATAAAGAAGTCTTTTGCAGTTCCGCGTGCAGTGTTTTGAAATTCCGCCAATGCAGGATCATCTAAGTCACATCTGTGATTAAACACAACGTGCAAGACAATATTCAACACACTCAAAGTTAGGTAATTGTCGATATCGAAAGGTTCATTATATGAACCAAGTCTATTGGACAAGTCTTCAATTTCTCGAGCTATAATTTCCGAAATATTCTTACTTTTATCACTGAAACAAATGGTATTGAGCGCTTTTTGCGAGAAGCCCCGTTGTTCCTTCCATATAGATTCCAATGAAAAGAATATCCCTGTCGTTTGGTACATCTTTGATTTCGGTCGTCCTTTGAATTTGGAGCCTTTCTTCAGAAACGCTTCATGGATAGTCTCGAACCCGTTGAGAAATATGGTTAACTTCCCACCTATATACAGCCCAAAAATATCGCCGTATATACTTCTTAACTTCGCTAATGTTCCTAACATATCGGAGTTGGCGACCACATGTATATTACCAATGATTGGAAGAAGGTTAGGACCGGGAGGTACTCCATTCTGACGTCTTGTATGAAAATACACCAACAAAAACGTCGCCAAGAATACCAACACTGTAGTAAAATCTATCTCGAGTAAATCCATACTTAATAATAAATATTAAATAACCATTTGCAAAATGTCTAATACCATCTACTTTAAATGTTGAACATAATCTAAACGCATTAGTATAACCTTGAGTCTGTACTTAACACTATTAAATTTGACACCAGATGAATCGTCTTGTGAAAGCTGTAAATAGTATGACATGGTTGTTTGCTTATTTACGTATTCAAGGTTATTATGTACATGTAGTGTGTATCTAAATAGGTCGAGGTATTAAAAGTACATACGTTGCTGAGACGTAGCCAGGGGTGGTATTCAATATTGATCTTACTTGACTTAAGTATAAGGACAACTAATCAGATCACACAATATTAAACTCTTGGTCAGTAACAGGCGATATGATTGGTTATCCTTATTCTCCAATTAGATAAGATCAATATTGAATACCACCCAGAACTGAACTCATTGGGAAATACCAGCAATGAGTATCGATATACAATCACGAAAGCGATCATCATTGTGACTCTATAAAATTACTTGAAATTAAGTAGTACACTGGTCTCACTGTGGGGTTGATCTTAATATTGGGGTTAAATAAATAAACAAAACAGTGAAAATGGAACTAAGATGTATGATCTTGTTAGCGATCGATTGGGACAGTTGTAAGTGCGTGGTCATTGTGGTTTTCAAGGCTTCAAGGGAAGAGACAATTATGTGATACAAGAATATAAACGCTCTACTATAGCTTCCAAATATACATATATACTTCATGGTTGTTTAACGTTTCCAGTGTGTGGCATCGACACAATCGAGAATGCATCTGTTGTCAGGGTTAACTACCGAACCAGTTCATTTCTAGTTTCGTGGGAATCACTGAAAAGCGTTTCTGACATTGCCAGTACCCAGGCCGATTTTGAACCACGAACATTCGGATTGCGCTATACATACGGACAACGTCAACCGTGCCTTTATTATTGAGGTGGTCATAAACTGACCTGTCATATTTGCTGGTCATAAACAGACCTGTCATATTTGCATGATTATACAAATGTATACGTTTTCTCAACACCAGGTTATTAAATATTCCTTTGGACATCAAGTAAATAAAATCATTTTCCGTTGTACCAATTTGTCACCCCCCCCCCGAAAATTGGAAATAAAATTTATCTAAACGTTTGAGTAGATTAAAGAAGTTTTTTGTCGTGAGATATTAAGCGGTTTCAAACTTTGAGCAAGGATTATTGCATAATTAACAATGCATGGAGCTTACATATAAGAAATGAATGAAAATACCATTGGTCCATTATGGTGCAAGAAACTTAAAACGTACTCATAAATTCAACATTGTGTAACCTTATTCGCTATGTACATTTTGCAGACTTACATGTATTTGATGCGATCACCATACAACATTGTAACTTAGATGCCTAGTACTTACCTACAATGGAATACCCTTGCCCATCGCAGACTCATAATTCCCTTGTAATGTATTACAAAATTCATCACCAGCTTGTTTATGTTACTTACTTACTTAATCCTATTCGTCCCCGGTGGGACATAAGGCTGCAATTTTCTCTCTCCACTTGGGTCTGCTTTTGGCCATTCTCTGTGCTTCTCCCAGCGAAAGTCCCATCTCTGAGAGTTCTGTCACCATAGTTCTGCGCCATGTTGTTTTTCGTCGGCCAGGTTTCCTTTTTCCAGGTGGTGTCCATCGAAGAGCAACCTTTGGTATTCGGGATTGGTCCATTCTCAAAGTATGTCATAGCCACCTTGGTCTTCTATGCTTGATTTCGGTAGTGATGTTGTAGCAACCGGTCTTCTTGGGTAGGTCTGTGTTCGTTATCTTGTTAAGCCAAAAGATTCTACATATTTTACGCAGGCAACCATTATAAAATCCTTCTATTTTTTTCATGTCGCTTTGGATGACTCGCCAACACTCAGATCCATATAGTAGAACAGATTTTACGTTGCTGTTGAAAAGTTTTAGTTTGGTCTTCAGCGAGTATTGGTTAGATTTCCATATTGGTCGGAGGATAGCAAAGGAGTTTCTGGCTTTCCCCAATCTTGCCTTGATGTCATAATGGGCTGCATGGTCTTTGCTTATCAAGCTGCCAAGATAGGTGAAATCTTCAACATATTTTAGAGGTATGTTGTCAATGGTTACTTGTGCCTGGAGGTTAGTGTTGATGCACATAACTTTTGTCTTAGTTGAGTTAATATGTAGGCCTGCTTGTGCAGCAAATGTGTTGAGTCTGTTGGTTTTGTCTTGAATATTTGTTCTATTTGAAGATAATGTGGCTAGGTCATCTGCGAAGTCGAGGTCTTCCAGGTGTGAAAGGAGGGTCCATTGTATTCCTCGTGGTTTGTCAGCAGTTGTTTGTTTCATTATCCAGTCCACAGTGACTTGTTTATGTGGATCATCTGAACCCAACTAGAAGTATGAACTTCCTCATTCCCCAATTTCTAACCCCATGTAACCCAGTACCACATGAATTCATTCTGCTCACGGATCATACACAGTCCAGTCTAACCCAACCCTCGAGGCTTTCAATAACTGACTAGGCACAGTCACCTTCGTGACACTTGACGTTTTTACCCAACTATTAATTTAACTCTGTTTACTTCTATCTTGATTTTATCTTTGAACTTGTCAGTACTGTGTTTTATTACACACTTTATATACAGTATATACTAAATTGACACTGTTCTATCAGGCTCTCATCTCCCAATTCCATCCATGAATGCATGCTGGGTAGTATTACATAAATGTAGATGTAAAACACCATGTGCATAATTTACGAGTTTACACAATCATTTGTTTAGGCATAGGCCTACATGTATTTGATTAATAACTAGTGTACGAGTATAGTCTACGCCAGATAGAGTCTGTAAAGTACTATAAAGGAAGAAGAATTGTTTGCAATCCAATGAATATTACTAATAACGACATGGACCTTTTGGCATACGGGTAATTTGTAAATAAACTTGTAAAAACTTGCATTTTATTATAACAACGTAGAACATCTACAATGAAGCCACATACTTATATAGATAAAATATAGATCATCGCTGGATAATGTTAGAACGCGATGAATCATTTCACGTTAGCCCTACCATCAATTAACCATACCACGTTATTTATGCCGTTTATATCCTGTATTTTACACTTCCTCACAGTTGAGGACAGTACTATATACATGTACATATATTTACAGATTATGCCAAATAATTTTAACATATTTGATATAATCTTTTTTTAATTTCTAGGCCTTTAGCTTCGATTCAGTTGGAACCAGTCTGCAAAGTGAAAAATCTTCAGAGGAAATTCGTTACTACCACACCGTGTAAACAACAATGGCGGAAAAAACAATATGATTCGATATATCCAGCTGTTCTTTTGTTAACAGCTGGATGTTTTCCGATGTCAGTTTATTTTGATGTGCTTTCCCAAAAGAATATAAGCAATGTATTCTCAGGAAGTCGTTTTAATGAACACAACTGGAGAATTTGCTACTTTTGGGGCAACAAAACCTGTTAAAGTCATTGAAAGAACTCCCCAACCTTTTACACAATCTACTTTTGGGGGCTCTACCGCCGTTGGTGCAGCTGTATTGCCCATAAGCAGCGATGTTACTCCTCGAAATAAATCTAACATGAGTATTGCATTCAGAGAGGTGTTTAATGATTTCAGCTCAGAAATTAAGGAAAATCAAACAAAGCCACCGTTATTGTTAGACAGACTACACAAGAAAGATAAATTTTCCGAGTCTTTTTATATTGGTGACAAATTGCTAACATCTAATGATAATATTAGACCGAAATCTCGAGCAAAAACTGTGATTGCTGGATATGATTTAAATAAATACTCGCATCTTAATGGAGACTCGAGAACATTGCATGCCAAGGAGTATTGTGCGGATAATTCTATGAAGGAAAGTGTTAAAAAACCACTCCCAGGCGTATTGAGTCCAGTGTCTAATAAAGATGATAAAAATGATTCAAATAATGCTCAAGAAATTACAGTTAATGGTACAGAGTTAGATGTTCATAAAAGAGGTAATTTCAATTTCTTGTTTGTCTATTTTTAAATGATATTTATTTATTTATACTTATGGTCAAATATGATTCCTAACCAGACAACAGTATTCCCTTTAGTTTTTACTAATTTTTTTTAGGTCGATTGTGAAACAAGTTTTTTCAACTTATATTACTGGTAATCACTCTCGACACCTCATTCCTGATGTTATCCATCGCCACGAGAGTATGAGAGAAGAGAAGCTAGTTTCTTCTTTTTTTGCTGAGCGTCTAGCAAGGGAATTTATAACTGGTTCCATTTTTATTTGGTCTTTGGTATGACGCGGTCTGGGATTGAACCCGAGACCGACCACACTTGAAGCCGATGCTTAACCACTAGGCTATCGAGGAGGCAGTAATAAAATAAAGTCATAAAACAGTATTTCCTTTATATTCCTCTTCAGCCACTCTCCTCTAAATCGTTTTTGAAGATTCCTCCTATGGATGCAATTTTAACATAAAATTCCTGTTCAGGAAATTGGAATGACAACTCTGATTTATTAACGTGAATCCACCAGGAACGGGCTGTCCCCTTGCCACTCAAACGTCGCAAAAATGGATAACATTACTGGTCTTACTAGCAATAACCCGTGTAGTGTTGATGTGAGCTTCTTCAACTGTATTGTAGATATTATTGTTTCAATGAACTATTTTATGTTTTCAGGTAAAAGAGGAAGAAAGAGAAACAATTCACCAACAAAAAGTAAAAAAGGAAAGCATGGACGCCTTCTGGCTACTGCAACAAGAGTTCAAGAGAGGGATCATTCATTGCCTAGTTTCCATCACTCATCCAGCAATCATAGGTCTAGTCGAATATCCAGTGAACCTCCGAGTAAGATCTCACAGAGTTCTAGTTTGTCTCACACAATGTCTGGTTCTGGGCATGCACATATATCTAACAATCCTAATACATATAATAAACCAACACACGATGTATGTCCATTACGAGTAACTAGTGCTAAAAATAACACAGGCTTTCACTATATGCATGGCAATTGCAGTGTTAACAATCTTAGTAATGCCGATAGTTTACAAGCTCAGGGCCAGTCAGTGATGTTCTATAAACTAGATTTTAATGCGAGAGTGAAGTCAGCCAATAGTTTGAAGTCAGATTCAACTGCCAATCATCATACAGCATCAGAAGTGTCGGCTATGCAAGCTGAGGAACTGTCCTTAAATGCGATATCATGTAATATACAACAAGTTCAACGACAGACCAAACCTGTGTCTAAACATACGAGTAAACCTCACTCACACCATGGGCTTTCAATGGAGTCGGTTGCCAAGGAGGCTGTTCTGTCATCTATTTATGGTGCTGTGTATAGCACTGCAGATCGAGTTACAGCACAAGTTGAGGAGTTGAAAAAAGTGAAAAAAATATTTTTATCGGATAAACAATCAGGAACTATTAGAGAAAATGGAATGGAGTTCCCATGTGCACCGCCAGCCACGCCCACTCCAGGTATAGCTATCTAGGGAAAACTATCGCTAATGTATAAGTGGAAAAATGTCTACCAATATACTATTCCTCTGGAGTTGTATATTTTGAGCTGTCATTGATTTGGTTTTAGACAATTCCAGTATATTGGAAAATAAGTTGATATAATACATTGATATAACCATTTGACACATACAGTAAAACTTCAGCCACTAGACAATCTTTGGTCTTATTATTAGGGTATTCTTAAAATTGAGTTTGAATAACTGATGGACCTTGAAATGTGATCTTAATTTTGAGGTGGTTTTGTTATTGCGGGCCCGGGGTCTTAATTTGATGTTTTACTGTATAGATAAACTAGTAAAAGCATGATTCTCTGAATATTCTATATGCTATGCTATACTTAAGTGTAGTATTAGCTTTAGAAAATAGCAGCTTTGGTTTGTCGTTTAAGACTTAATTGGCCCATTTTGACACAGTTCACTTGTCAATTTCCTTTTAACCAAGAAAAGTGTTTGGTGCTGGAAAAATGGAGGATTTAGGGTGGTTCAATTATTTATCCAATGTATGATATCAATGTTTTAAAATGCAAACAATAATCGATCATCTGAATAATACTGCCTATACATCAGATTCGTTTCCCTCGATGACAGCTCTACTTTTGATTCAATATTATCTTAATTAATTATTACACAATTTGCTCAGTTTAATAAGATTGTGTAGTATGAGAAATTTCCAATTTGGGAACCATATACCCACTTATACAATAGCTGTTGTTGAAGCACTGTTTGAATGTATTTAGTTTGAAATAGATAACTTCCTAAATTATCATACCTTTCAGCCCCTACAAAGATCTAAAAATACATGAAGATTGGAAAGATGTACCAAATCTCACAATATCTTGCGACATTTTTCTGAAATCTCGCAAAATCTCACTTGCTCTTAATACCTTATATCTCCTGCTTTCATGTGCATAGGCAAAAACTAATGCATTTATGCAACAGATTTATTATTCAGCTTTAAATTGATACCTCATTTGTTTACATTGGTTAAGGAATAAAACAGGAGTTTGCAAAGAGCCAGACTTTAACTCTCTTTTTAATGGAAATTCCAAGTTTATCAGAAAATACCCGATTTGCCTCATTTCAAATAATAATTTTCTGAATAAGAGGTAGACAAAAACAAGTTACCTCATGCAGTAGAAGAAAATTAGCTCTTCAAAATGAGACATTTGTCATTACAAAAGGATGACAAACAAAAATGTTTATACAAAATAACAGAATTGGTTCCATGCTATTTTGCATTTTCTCTCAGTTTTCAATTGAGTGTCCAATCTGTGTACTTTTAGATCTTTGGCCCCTACCTCTTGCAGTTCATTCATCCCATCCGGTTTTTTGCATGTTATTTAGTTGATATGTTTCAATAATTCACCTGTCCGTCTGTTCGTCTGTCCGTTCGCTTGTCCTGGTTAACCTAAATTGACCGTTTCTTCTAGCATTAATATGGCTTGCTACAAAGCTTTCATACTTGCATGGATGTTGTATATGACAACTCTCGACACGCCTGTATCACCAGACCCCATTTTGACCTTCACCTTGACCTAATTCTGGACTTAGACTTATTGAAGGGCAAAATTTTTGTTTTCCAAAATTCTAAGAAATTTAATACTCCTAGGAATGATAAACTGATTTATAAATACATTTTATCTTACATGTTTTTTTTTCTGTTTTTCGCTAGTTTTTATACTTTCGAATGGTTGTTACTAAAGTATGTTTAAAAACCCTGAACTTAATTTACCATCCTGATATTATGTCCTATCTGCCCTATGTTTGGGGGGAACATACAATTTTTAGGCCTTACAAAGTCTCTATCTACCATAAATGATGATCCAGTGTTAGATTTATTTCACTGACAACCTGTTCAATTCATACACTCAAAGTCAATATCCCTTCACCGTAGAAAACTACTTTCTGCTCCTTATAAGCGGATTTGGTTTGTATTAAGTTGATTGACTTACTGAATATTATGCCGTTAAGTAAATAACACATGAAGTATTTAGGAATTATAGGCACCGTGTAAAACCAGTTAGCTTGGTCTAATAGTTAAAAGGATTTATATCATAACTTATCTATATTACATTATTACTTCTCAAACCAATTTATATAAATCCGAGTCATGACATTATTGAGTAAAAGTTTTGATTAAATTTGAATTCATCAGATTGAGGGCATTGAATCTGTCTCTATTCATTCTTGTATTAGAATTTAAACCAGTACAACAGTTATGCATACACATTCATGGTTATATCCATTGGGATAAAATGTGAAAGTTATTATTTGGATATTTAGTGATATATAGACCTGCAGGATATAATGTATGATTGAAAATTTTGGATTTTTATGTTTTTATTATAAAGAAAGATATACTTCTGGTTTCATTCATTTTGACTAAAATTGTAAAAATGCAATATTTATAGCTTGTAAATTAATACCAGGCCTCATGATTATGAAACTGTTTTCATGCTCAATTTAATTCTATGCTCAAACTTTTTTCTCACAAGTTTTATTTTCGTGCAAGTTTTCTTTTTTGCTAATATTCGCGATAGGAGAGATCACAGTATTCATATGCAAAATACCCACCGGCAATCTATTGGATGAATGAACAATGAAAACCTGCCATTCACCAAAAGCTAGCTGGTGGTATGAATGCCTTTGTATACAAACATGATCTCTCCTATACAAAGTGTGGAGTTCGACATTGTCAATGACACGAATTCAACGTTCTCGCGAACAAAAAAATCTTGAAATGTTCAGAAAAACGCAAAATAAAAGAGTCGCAAAAATTAAGTGATTTACAGTATAAGGTATTTTGCTGGTATAATTACTATGTTGTAAAGGACCAAATCTAGTTTCATGCTGAAATTGAGTTGAGCATAAAAAAATCTGTAGTATAATAAACCATGGGGTCTGATTTCAGTTTCATTTCAAATTCCTTCTTTTCATTGATTTAATATATTGATTTTATCCTTTAAATGTTAGAAAATATTGTATAGGGATTATATATCTGTTTTGTTATTGGATGTATATAACTTGCTATTAATTGTTTACTTATAAAAGATGAAATACCCTTACACATTCAATTACTCCACACTTTAACACCATATAAGTTTCATAATATAAATCCTTTTTGTTCCATGTAAATTTATCATTTAAACTCTGAGCGAAAAACCATGAGCCGTTGCCTAACCAAACCGCTACCCAGGGCTCGATAGCGCTATGCTAGGAAACGGCTTGGTTAAAAAAAGCGCTACGTAGCGGAAGAAGCGAAAAAAAATTGTGCTACCGGCGAGCGCTCTCGGATAGCAGACCAAAACGGTCCGTTGCACAAGAAAGTGCTTGGAAGTGCTCGCCTAAAAAAAGTGTTAAGAAACGGTATGCTATCGGCAAGCACTGCTTGCTGGTAATGTGTCATTTCATAGACTTAGGAAAGGGTTTGATAGCGCAATTTGGTAGTGGCTTGGTTAGGCAATCAGAGCTCCATGTCGAACTTGCTATGTCAAACCACTATAACACATTTGCAATGCATTATTTTGACTGCATGCGTTACTTGATTTAGTTTTCTACAGAGCAAACATATTAAGTTGTAGTATTATAATTGGGATAATTATCCAATTGATTTGTATTTGTATTTAGATGAAGGAGTAACAAAGCAGATAAAATCTGAAATACTTAAAAAATTGAAATATACTATAGTACAAACATTTAAGGATGCTGGAGCGGTTCAATGCGCATGCGTCATTTGTCATAGTACGTTATGTGCCTTATAAATGTAAAAATATGTCAAAATAATCTAAAATAAATCAAGTTGAACAGTTTTGATAAGTATTATGCAATAAAATTAGAAAATTCTAATCGAAATGACGGTTTATATTCCGAGAAAAATATTACATTACAAAATAGGTGGGTGGGGTAAAAAAATAAAAATATTGCTATTTATGCCAAATGACTTTTTTGGGAGTCAGGTTCGTTTGGTAATGTTTGTTTATTGTGTGTTGATGTGTTTTCGCGATATTTACATGTTCAATAAATTTATTTTAATAGTTTTCATTGATTTTCTCAGCATTTTAGCCACATTTAACCAAAATAAAAACAAAAATTGCGAAAAAGGTACCTCCGTGACATATATTTTTTATTGCATAATTTTGAAGATCTATGACACTAGACTTATTTAACAAAATATAAAAAAAAGTTTAAGGTGGGAAAAAAAGTTATTAGGGTTTTACCTTGGTGCTATTTTGCTGCATTAAATATGAAGTGGGTGGGGTAAAAGAGCAAAATATATTACACCAAAATTAAATATACCCTTTTTGGTATCTTGATCATGTATAACAATGTGTACCTAAACTATATTGAAAAATATTTTATTATTTAGATCACAGACATCAAATAAAAATGTCAAATTTGAACACTACCACCAATTTACCAATTTCCATGGAATTATAAAAATAATTCATACACACTTCAATCAGGGGCGATTACCCGAAAAACGAGTTCCGTGACCTATTGTTTTTTCATCATATTTTGTGTCAAGATAGATTTCTTTACTTCCTGGCAAAATTTGAGCAAATTCTGAAGGTGGGGTCCTAAGCGCTCCAACATCCTTAATAAAATGTTCAATATATATTTTAAAAAAAATATAATCCTATTAATTAAACTTTTCAAACTCTAACAAATCAATACTCGGGGGATAATAAAATGCACAATCAGACTCGACATGCTTAGTATATTTATGCCCCCTATCTTTGATAACAGGGTATATTGCTTTCACATGTCGGTCTGTTAAAAAAAGTAACAGACCAAAATGGTTTCAGTTCAATAACTCAAGAACGCTTTGCCTTTGGATCTTCAAACTTTACATGGAGGTTGGCCAGCAACAGTAGATGAGCCCTATTGGTTTTGATTGGTCAAAGGTCAAGGTCGCTCTGACCTTTAAAACATTAATGACTATTTGGCTGCAATGGGGGCATACATCTTTTACAAACATCTCTTGTTATGTCGAGGCTTTATAATGGTCTTCTTATGATTTAGGCTCAGTTAAATATTATGGAGTTTTTTATATTTCAGATGTCATGAAAAAACACGAGTATGTTCCCAGTATGAGTGATATCAGGGTAAGGTTTGAACTTTAAATTTTATGTCCCACTTGACAACAATATTTCAGTCACATGGACACTACTCAGTCACATTTTTCTGACACTAAAAGCCTGTTGTCTTATCAAACCGTTACCGAGCGCTCGCTAGCGCTATGCTAGGAAACGGCTTACTTCAAAAAAGCGCAGCAAAAAGCGTACAAAGCGAAAAAATTGTATGCTACCGGCGAGCACTCGTGGATAGCAGACCGTTGCATAGCAAAGCACTATCGAGCGGTACTGAAGCGGTCCGATGTACAAAAAAGCACTCGGTAGCACTCACCTAGCAGTGTTAAGAAATGGTAGCTTGCTGGTAGCGTGTCGTTGCATAAGCATAGGAAAGCGCTCAATAGCATAATTTGAAGCTGCTTGTTTATGCAACGGGCTCTAGGCAAACCAGTAGTTACCTGGAACTAGCTACGCTGATTTTCAAGCAAGGAAGATAATTATACCGAGTTTACATTTTTAACGACTTTGGTATGTTGCAGCCAGGGTTTGAACCTGAGACGTCTCTCTCTATCTCAAAGCTGATCCTGACCTTTATACATGAATATATTACAATGTTGTTGTGTTGAATATATGAATTTCAGCGAGCAAATTATGCATTTACATTATTGATCATTCAACTTCTGTTTGCTGCTAGGTACTTATACTTCAAACGTAATTGTTACTGAACACTTTGGGCATATGGCAACATACAGGAAAGTTAAATATAAACAAGAAGTCAGCTGTTAATAAATTATGCTATAGTCCGCCCAGGATAATGTGATATTTACAAACATGAATCGGTTTGGTCAACTGTGGCAAAATTGGTTTTACAAATCACTTAAATAAACAGATAAGGTCAGTATTGTACTCAAAACATAATTGATAAATCGAGCACATGATTTTAATCCACCTTTGTGGAATATACCAAATTTTCCGCCTTTCACATTATCCTGAGAGTACTTTAATATAGAAGGTTGTGTTAGGGGATCAGGTTCATTATCTCTGCACTATAAATCAAATGCATCATAATACAGCTCTATGTTTACAGCAGTTTCAACAGCTTGAGACGTTTTACACCTAGGGCTTGTTGTAACTAGAACCTAGTTTTAGCAGAATTATGGCCCTTGTTTGATTTTTCTTAGGATTTTCATGTTTTTTTGGGGGGGATTTTCATGGGATTATCTTGGGATTTCAGGTTTCTTGGCAGAAATAAGAAGGGTAATGTTGAAAATAATAGTCAGCAAATGTCTGAGAAATAAACACTTGTCTGGTTGTCCGGCACAAGTAATTATTGAATTTGACAAGTAACTTCAACAATAACGATGTAAACAGTATAAAGGAAAACTATTCACTTTTGGTTATTCGGTCAATTAGAACCAAATCCTAAATGCACAGACTGATAATACATGTATATAATTACTGAAAACAATTTTGTTGACAAAATTAATGTAGTTCATTTTTACCTTCAGTCACAAAGAGCGGTTCGGAGTCGCTTACAAGCTATGGAAAAAGATGCGATGAAAAAGCAAGAAAAACGTAAAGAAGCTAATGCAAAAGTGGAAAAACAACAATTGAAGGACAAAGAAAAACAATTAAAAATAAGACAAAGGAGAGAGGTTAGTGGAAATGTGTCCATAATATACATACAGTACAACATCTGTTACACTAGATGAACAACTTTTGAGAGCTGTAAATATTGGCTGTTGTTAGGGGGTTAATATAATTACAGCGTATAAATGGTTCACTTCCGGTTATCATAATAAGGCATACACATTGAATTGTATAATCTTTCAATAAGTCATACAGTGATCAGAAATCACAGATGATTTTGCTCAAAATAAGTGATACAAATTAAAGTGTATAGTATCCCAATAAGTCATACAGTGATTTGGTTTATACGCTGTGATAATATAATAATAATAACAATAACAAATTTATTATTTTTTATTGTGGATTACATATTTGACAGTATAATAATATCAGTTTTCAATATGGTCCACATGATTATCAGAATAGTGCAGTGTCATGGAGTAAAGGGTTAATGAACAGATAATTAGTTCCACAAGTAATAATAAACACAACCTTTATGTTTATATTTCAGATTTATGCCTTAAACAAGATTATGACAGAATTGGAAAACCAACGCTTCTTACAATTTTGCCAAGCAAAGGGACTCAATAAAGTTTGACGTTAGTTGTTATATAGGATAATTTAAAAATGGCAGTATTGTTACAATGTACTTTTTTCATAATTTTGTATGTGAAGCATATTTTATATGCATCTTATGACCCCACAAATAGGTAGTGTATAGATGGTTTATTTTTTTTTTTTTTACATTTCTATACATTTGATGATATAATTTATTTTTATACCTTTTTTATACAATCAAAATTATAAACATCATGGTATCAGTGTATGATTAGAATGTCTCATTTCAACCTATTTTGTAACATCAACTTTATTAGAATAAACATCATGGTATCAGTGTATGATTAGAATGTCTCATTTCAACCTATTTTGTAACATCAATTTTTTTAGAATAAAGAACTATTTCTTGCATAAAATGCAATGAAGTGCCTTTTTGTCTACTGTAAAGTTGAATATTAAGGAATTGTTTGGAGATGTTTTTTTCCACAGCCTTAAGAATCATTTTTTCACTTTTTAGATTTTTTTCTAACGCCATTTTTTTTAAGAATATTTATTTATTTACAAGACTATTGTGATATTTGGTGAATAAACTGTTGTGATATATTTACATTATTGTAGAATTGTTGTTGTATACAGGGTGTTACAAAAGTTTGTTCACAAAATTTGAATTGATATATTTTATCTATGCTAGGCTAATAGAATTTTATCATCTATAAGACTAGGTTCAAGTGTTAGATTATAATAATTGATTTTGGTCGATTGTGAAACAAGCTCTTACAACTTATATTAATCACTCTTGACACCTCATTCTTGATGGTATCCATAGCCACAAGGGCATGAGAGAGATAGGTCAGCTTCTCGTTGATGCTGAAGTCTAGCAATGCTATGTACTAGTACCATTTTTATTTCGCTATTGGTAAGAGACAGCTTGGGATCAATCCAGGGACCTTCTGCATTCAAGTCAGACGCTCTACCACTAGGCTAAGCTATCGAGGCGGTTAAAACATCTATAGCTTCATTTGATGCTAGAAAGATTAAGAAGAGACTGAGGCTGCCTGGATAATACCCTGTAATAAACATACTGTAGTATGGTAGTTCCACTTAGTAATAATATATCAATTATAACCTTCCAGGTAAACATTGTGAACAAACTTTTTAACACCCCTTGATTGTTATGTACTGATATAGTCTGTTTATTCAGGTCTGTCACTTGTATACAAACATTTCAATATCGTAACACTGAATTTTTATTGTTTTAAACATTTCAATTGGTTAAAGACAGAGAAAACCAATAACATTTTCACTAAGCTACATACTAATACACACATTATTGTTAAAAATAAGTCATAATAAGATAAATTGCAATGTTTATGCACCAGTCAATATTATGCCCGCCCGGGGGAACGGCGGGGATACAGGGGGAATTAAACAGACAAATCTTCCCAACAGGTGGGAATTAGACGACTTTATCGATTCCAAGTCCCGGGGAATAGACTTTCGTCCGGGAATTTCGACATGGCGAAAGACGACAGTGATACTTTTATTCGTGTTTTTATTAAAGTACCCAGGTGTAAAACCATGCCCCACGGTGGGGATTAAGACAGTTAGCATTGTCTCCGGGGTGGGGATTTAGACATAAAAAAATTGAAAATGTCTAATTCCCCTAATTCAAAATATTGACTGGTGCATTATGTACACAATGTAATACAAACAAGTGACTGACCTGAATAATCAATTTATATATGTCTGTGATATGTGTTGTTATATTTCATACTTTAATATGAGGGTTAGTGAAAAAGTAGTGTCACACAATACATAACTTATTCCACAACAGCATGTGTCACTACCAAATAGTTACCCCCATATACTGTGTTCACTGCCTACAATAAGCGAAGGGTAATAAAATAAACAAATTTCAAGATTCACACCTTTTATATGTTTAGTTTATTTAATTGATCATGTTTTAGATAGATTTTTGTCTATGCATTTCAATATGAAACACTGAATTGTCGAAGATAAAAATGGAGATTATGTTATTTCACTTAATTTTTCAGCTAAAAAAGTTTCTTTAGAAAATATCTTAGGCGCTTTGTGAATACTTGCCCTGGGTCTGTTCTTTAGGCATGAGTTTGGATAGTATTTTGTACCTTTTGATATTTTTATTTTTCAAAACATAAGTAAATAAAATTGAACTTTTAGGAGTGTTTTGCAGATTACTATTGTGCTTTAACCATAGTAGATGCTCAAATTCTGTAATTCTTCAAAATCATGATTTATGTTGTCTTTCTAAAAAACCCAATTTGTCAGCATTTTGCTAGGTATTTTGATGGAATTGCAATGATAAAGGATGTGACTCGGTTATACAGTTCACTGCCAAACTGACCTCACAGTGATTAGGGCGTAATTTCCAAGGGAAACAAGGGAGATCACTGTTTAAGAGTTTGGTTCACAAAATGTATTAGTTACTTCCCTTTTATAAAACCACGTTTCACGTAAATATTCGACGAATCTAGAACAGGGAACTGTAGGTGCAAATACTGATTTAAAAGTGATTGTTTAAATATAAGGGCAGTAATTCTGTCAAGCTTGTTCATCTCCGAATTTGCCTGAGTTACTTCCCTTGATAATATGTGATGTTTTTGCTGTAAATGTGGTTGGTGTTTCTAGTGTTGTTTTTGTATATTTATACTCACTGTTGTTTTTGTAAGCACTGTATAGAATATTTAATTTGGTTTCTAAAACCACACTTCCTCATTTTACAGATGAATTCTAGAATTTATTTATGAGATTTTAAAATATCAAAATAAAATATGTGAAGCTATTACTGTCTTGAGTATTTTGTTGATTACACCTTTGGATCTTAAACAGTATTAACGTTGTTACCATGCATGTAACGTCACCATATCACAACGAGGCTGTGTAGACGTTGTTACCATGCATGTATCATCATCATATCACCACTAGGCTGTAAAGACGTTGTTACCATGTATGTAACATCATCATATCACAATGAGGCAGTGTATAGACGTTGTTACCATGCACGTAATGTCATCATATCACAACGAGGCTGTATAGACGTTGTTACCATGCCTGTAACGTCACCATATCACAACTAGGCCGTGTAGACGTTGTAACCATGCATGTAACGTCACCATATCACGATGAGGCTGTGTATAGACGTTGTAACCATGCATGTAACGTCATCATATCACAACGCGGCTGTATAGACGTTGTAACCATGTATATAACGTCATCATATCACGAGGCAGTAAAGACGTTGTTACCATGTATATTACGTCATCATATCACAACGAGGCTGTATGGACGTTGTAATCATGTATGTAACGTCATCATATCACAACGAGGCTGTATAGACGTTGTTACCATGTATGTAACATCATCATATCACAACGAGGCTGTATAGACGTTGTAACCATGTACGTATAATCATCATATCATAACGAGGCCGTATAGACGTTGTTACCATGCATGTAACGTCATCTTATCATAACGAGACCGTATAAACGTTGTTACCATGCATGTAACGTCATCATATCACAACGAGGCGGTATAGACGTTGTCACCGTGTATGTAACGTCATCATATCACAACGAGGCTATATAGACGTTCTTACCATGTATGTAACATCATCATATCACAACGAGGCAGTATAGACGTTGTCGCCATGTATGTAACGTCATCATATCACAACGAGGCTGTGTAGACGTTGTTACCATGTATGTAACGTCATCATATCACAACGAGGCTGTATAGTCGTTGTTACCATGTATGTAACGTCATCATATCACAACCAGGCTGTATAGACGTTGTTACCATGTATGTAACGTCATCATATCACAACCAGGCTGTTTTTACGTTGTTATCATGCATATTACGTCATCATACCACAACGAGGCTGTATAGACGTTGTTACCTTGCATGTTACGTCATCATATCACAACATGGCTGTATAGACGTTGTAACCATGCATGTCACGTCATCATATCACAACGAGGCAGTAAAGACGTTGTTACAATGTATGTAACATCATCATATCACAACCTGGCTGTATAGACGTTGTTACCATTTATGTAACATCATCATATCACAACCTGGTTGTATAGACGTTGTTACCATTTATGTAACATCATCATATCACAACGAGGCCGTATAGACGTTGTTACCATGCATGTAACGTCATCATATCATAACGAGGCCGTATAGACGTTGTTAACATGCATGTAACGTCATCATATCACAACGAGGCGGTATAGACGTTGTCACCACGTATGTAACGTCATCATATCACAACGAGGCTGTATAAACGTTGTTACCATGTATGTAACATCATCATATCACAACGAGGCAGTATAGACGTTGTCACCATGTATGTAATGTCATCATATCACAACGAGGCTGTGTAGACGTTGTCACCATGTTTGTAACGTCATCATATCACAACGAGGCTGTATAGACGTTGTTTCTATGTATGTAACGTCATCATATCACAACCAGGCTGTATAGACGTTGTTACCATGTATGTAATGTCATCATATCACAACCAGGCTGTTTTTACGTTGTTATCATGCATATTACGTCATCATACCACAACGAGGCTGTATAGACGTTGTTACCATGTATGTAACGTCATCATATCACAACGACGCTGTATAGACGTTGTTACAATGTATGTAACATCATCATATCACAACCTGGCTTTATAGACGTTGTAACCATGCATGTAACGTCATTATATCACAACGAGCCTGTAAAGACGTTGTTACAATGTATGTAACATCATCATATCACAACCTGGCTTTATAGACGTTGTTACCATATATGTAACGTCATCATATCACAACGAGGCAGTATAGACGTTGTCACCATGTATGTAACGTCATCATATCACAACGAGGCTGTGTAGACGTTGTTACCATGTATGTAACGTCATCATATCACAACGAGGCTGTGTAGACGTTGTTACCATGTATGTAACGTCATCATATCACAACGAGGCTGTATAGACGTTGTTATCATGCATGATACGTCATCATACCACAACCTGGATGTATAGACGTTGTTACCATGTATGTAACGTCATCTTATCACAACCAGGCTGTATAGACGTTGTTACCATGTATGTAACGTCATCATACCACAACGAGGCTGTAAAGTCGTTGTTTTCATGCATGTAACGTCAAGATATCACAACGAGGCTGTATAGTCGTTGTTACCATGTATGTAACATCATCATATCACAACGAGGCTGTATAGTCGTTGTTTCCATGTATATAACATCATCATATCACAACGAGGCTATATAGTCGTTGTTACCATGTATGTAACATCATCATATCACAACGAGGCTGTATAGTCGTTGTTACCATGCATGTAACATCATCATATCACAACCTGGCTGTATAGACGTTGTTACCATGTATGTAACGTCATCATATCACAACGAGGCTGTATAGACGTTGTTACCATGTATGGGACGTCATCATATCACAACGAGGCAGTATAGACGTTGTTACCATGTATGTAACGTCATCATATCACAACGAGGCTGTATAGTCGTTGTTACCATGTATGTAACGTCATCATATCACAACGAGGCTGTATAGTCGTTGTTACCATGTATGTAACATTATCATATCACAACGAGGCTGTATAGACGTTGTTACCATGTAAGTAACATCATCATATCAAAATAAGGCTATATAGACGTTGCTACCATGTATGTAACATCATCATATCACAATGAGGCAGTATAGACGTTGTTACCATGTATGTAACGTCATCATATCACAACGAAGCTGTATAGTCGTTGTTACCATGTATGTAACGTCATCATAACACAACCTGGCTGTATAGTCGTTGTTACCATGTATGTAACATCATCATATCACAACGAGTCTGTATAGTCGTTGTTACCATGTATGTAACATCATCATATCACAACCTGGCTGTATAGTCGTTGTTACCATGTATGTAACATCATCATATCACAACGAGGCTGTATTGTCGTTGTTACCATGTATGTAATATCATCATATCACAACCTGGCTGTATAGTCGTTGTTACCATGTATGTAACGTCATCATATCACAGCGAGGATGTACAGACGTTGTTACCATGTATGTAACGTCATAATATCACAACGAGGATGTACAGATGTGGTAACCATGCATGTAACGTCATCATATTACAACGAGGATGTATAGACGTTTAAACCATGCACGTCTCGTCATCATATCACAACGAGACAGTATCGACGTTGTTACCATGTATGTAACGTCATCATATCACAACGAGGCTGTATAGTCGTTGTTACCATGCATATAACGTCAACATATCACAACGAGGCTGTATAGACGTTGTTACCATGTATATGTATGTGACGTCATCATATCATACCGAGGCTGTATAGTCGTTGTTACCATTCATGTAACGTCATCATATCACAACGCGGCTGTATAGATGTTGTTACCATTCATGTAACGTCAACGTCAACAACGCGGCTGTATAGAAGTTTTTTTCATGCTCGTGATGTCATCATATCAGCAATAAACCACAAACAAGTTGTATAGACATGTTTATGTTTTAAGTTGGAGAACAAAACCGACAGTAATGGTTATATTGAAATAAATAATATTCATACAAGAAAGTCCACTGATTAGAAAGTGAATAAACGGAATGACATTTCTATCGTGTGCAAGCCTGTCTCAAGTGGTTTTTGATGAACACTCTGGATGATCAGCTGATAATTGGGTCAAATAAAAGATTATCCCATAAAACAATCTTTCATCGGCTTGTCTAAAATTGGCCAAATAACATCAATCGCTCATCGCTTTGTAAATTAAACTAATTTTGTTGAAGAAGTGTCGTCTGTACGCCCATTTTCACAAACTCACGAACGGGGGACACGAAATTTCACTTATCCTATATGCTATTTACGAGTCCGGGTACAATAACATTCAGATAACATACCTCCATAAAAATCAACCTGCTGGTATGTTAACAAATTTGAATATTTGCCAGTCGCCATCGTGCTATCGCGTTGTAGCATTGTCGCCATCGTGCTATCGCATTGTCGCCATCGTACTATCGCGTTGTAGCATTGTCGCCATCGTGCTATCGCATTGTCGCCACCATACTATCGCGTTGTCGCCATCGTACTATCGTATTGTCGCCATCGTACTATCGTATTGTCGCCATCGTACTATCGCGTTGTAGCATTGTCGTCATCGTACTATCGTATTGTCGCCATCGTACTATCGTATTGTCGCCATCGTGCTATCGTATTGTCGCCATCGTACTATCGCGTTGTAGCATTGTCGCCATCGTACTATCGTATTGTCGCCATCGTACTATCGCGTTGTAGCATTGTCGCCATCGTACTATCGCATTGTCGCCACCGTACTATCGCATTGTCGCCATCGTGCTATCGTATTGTTGCCATCGTGCTATCGCATTGTCGCCATCGTGCTATCGCATTGTCGCCACCGTACTATCGCATTGTCGCCATCGTGCTATCGTATTGTCGCCATCGTGCTGTCGCATTGTCGCCACCGTACTATCGCATTGTCGCCATCGTGCTATCGCACTATCGCATTGTCGCCCTCTAGATTTTAATGTGTAACCGCGATGGCCCTAACGGTGTTTCGTAAAAACACGATCTTTGACAAACTATAAA
This sequence comes from Spisula solida, assembly GCA_947247005.1. Taxonomy (NCBI): domain Eukaryota; kingdom Metazoa; phylum Mollusca; class Bivalvia; order Venerida; family Mactridae; genus Spisula; species Spisula solida. Next base: position 36,852,512 of record OX365957.1, on the reverse strand, counting down.
GTATTAAAAATAGTGTAAACTGTCAAGTATTTTTAAAAGTGGCTCCATATAGGAAAAATACGATGTGCGCATGTGTACCGGAAGGCGATAGACGACAATGCATGTCGCGACAAAGCGAAAATGTAACAAAGCGAAAACTTGTTAAAGTCGACTTCCTCGCATTGTTACATTTTCGCATTTTCGCTTTGCCGCCACAACAAAGCGAATATGTAACAATGCGAAAACATGACAAAGTCGACATTTCGCATTGTTACATTTTCGCATTTTCGCTTTGTTGTGGCAAAAAGGCGAACATAAGACATGACATAAATCAGCCACCATAGATTTTCCCCCACAAGGTGTCTCATGCAAGCTTTCAATATTATGTGACTAGTGATATTGTTCCATAGGTAATAATAAATAAACGTTGGTTTAAACATGTTTAATAATTCATAGCATAAACTCAATCAAGGGGTAATATAATCTTATTTGCATAATGGATATTTTGAAAAATTAGCCCGGGGTTAATAATAAATTGATTTAAGATTCACAAGTGGATTATTTGAATTATGAGCAGCGTGCACACTCAAGTTACATAGTGCCATATACACAAACGTTATTGTCCCTTGCTTTAGGATAATGAGTCATTGGTTTGACGTATCGAATCAAGTACATTTGTAATTTCATCTATTAGGAAATTGTAAAATTTTAAATAACATATGGACCTGCTTTCACGTTCATTAAACTATGCTCCGGCTGTATCATACTCTTATGCATCACAAGCAAATCCGAGTGAAAAGATCACTAGTTTTGAAGAATAAGGTCATAAATGCAAAAATGCCACTTCGAACAAGAAAACTGTCTGAAAACTACTCTTTACTTCATGAAAAACAAGCTTTGTCTACTTCAGTTTGTCAACATGACCTCTTCCGATTTTTATGAAAATATGTTCATGAGATGCTCCCTGCGATGCAGATCTATGTCGAATATGTAAAATAATATAAAGCTAATATTATAAGGTCACATGCGACATTATTCTTCTACGTATGCCAGCGAAATACTGACGTATGCCAGCGAAATGCTGAATGTATACCGGCGCAATCCTGACGTATACCTGCGAAATACTGTTAACGAGCGAAATACTGAAAGCAATGTATATCATCGAAATACTGAATGTATACGAGCGAAATACTGAATGTATATCAGCGAAATACTGTTTACGAGCGAAATACTGAATTTATACGAGCGAAATACTGAATGTATTGGAAACACGTTCGCCTTTTCATGTCTTTCCGTTAAGTGCATTACTGTGTACCCGTCTGTACATATAAACAGTTTTTTATTTGTAATGTTGACGTATCTTCTCTTATAGGATTAACGTAGTGCAAAATATGGTTTGGTTTTTGACCCTCCCGTTGACAACTTAATGACTAGTTTTTTTTATATGCATTGTGGTTTCTAACGAAATACTTTTGACCTATTCTTCTAGTGTTGTATTATTCTGTACATGAGCCGGGCTAACATGTGTCGAGTACTAGTACTCTTTGTGTGGACAACTCATGTGTTGGGAGCTCTATGTGACGAAAGGTGTATGCCTCAGGACTTTATCACATAACATGCGGTCCAGAAGTGCCGTAAACCCATGACGTAAATATCGTTCGGCACTCCCAGACCGTGCAATAAATATTTAAATTAGCTTGACGTGACGTTAGCCAATACATGCGTTGATCCGTTAATGACGTCAGGATAATATCAACGTCACCATGACGTCGCGCTCATTGTACCGCTGAGTTTTGGCTGAAACTTATGCAGCGCACATCATCCTTCTGAACAATATTGAGCGTTTACTAAGGTTATGTGATAATTAGAATCTTACATTCCTGCTCATTACATACGAGTTTTATTAAACTTGTCGACAAAAACAATATGACACTCGGCAAAGCCTCGTGTCATATTATTTTGTCCACTCGTTTAATAAAACTCGTATGTAATGAGCACTCATGCAAGATCCTCTATTTAGTGTATGCTACAAGGCTTCTGTGTTCTGCCTCGAAACCTCTCTGTTCCTCGAAACATCTCTGTGCTGAAGGTTATATGTATCGGGACCTCATTGTATGCTACAAGGCTTTTGTGTTTTGAAAGTTATGTGTCTCGGGACCTCAAAGTGTATGAACCGAAGTCTCTATGTACCGAACGTTAAATGTCTTGGGACCTCTTTGTATGCCTCAAAGCCTCTTTGCGCCGAAAGCCATGTGCCTCGGGGCATATCGGCGCCGAAAGCCCTATGACCATAAGTGACGAAAGGGCCATACATGTCTAAAGCTCTATATACATCAAAAGCAGCTAAACTGGAGGACTAACTACAGCACATAATTCGTCCCTTTGATGCAACAAGGTTGTACCTCTCTATATAGTATACACTAGTCGAATGTTCTAAGTACACACTTTGTATTTTTCATTTCACTGAAAAAATATTAGACCTATCTGTGAATCGAATATACCATTGGAATCAGGAAACTATTTTCTATCACGTTGAGTTAATTACCATTCTAAAACATAATAACAACATATAAGAAAACGACCATTTAGTTCACTGCTTAAAACAACGAAGTCGCACATCAATATCGTGTATGACCACAGTCTGTCCTGTTGATAGCCTAACATCTCTGAGGCTTTGAATTGATAAAGATGTGTACCAATTGCTGCGTTAGTGCATTCAGTTAAAGTAAAGGGTGCGTTATGAGTTCCTATACGATCTGGTGTTGTCGTCGTGCTCGGATGCGACGCCCAAACTCATCACATACGTATTCTATCGGATTTAGGTCCGGGCTACAAGGCGGCCATACCATTGTGCAACCTAATTAAAATATTGCATTAAAATCAAAGTCCATGTGTTGAGAATGTGTTCGTATCTTACAAAAGACGTGATTGATAGAAAAAAGTGAGTTTTGTTAAACTGTAGTAGTAATTCGGATGATAAATGCCTATTGAAAGTTACTTCCATGCTCAAACTCAAATTGCTCCATACAAATGAATGGACATATCCTGTTCAATTCAACAATTCCACCTTATTTCACGATCTTAAAGTGATACAACTATCAGTCAGATGTTGTCATAATCATGTTTTGACGCATTCAACCACTTAATATAAATGACGTCATGTGACGTCTCAATTTTTAATCGAGTCAATATAAACATGCATTTTTTTCGTGAATTCAATGCAGCTACCATAATAATAGTTATGTGCATGAGTTAAGAACCACAAAACAGACAATTAATGGATTAAATCTTACCCGTCTTATTGACATGCCGGTTTCAAGCATTCCTATCGCACTTGCGCACTCCTCAGTCGTCATTTACGTCATATAATACGAAATAATTTTATGGCTTTATGTTTTGGGGTCGAACGTTGATCGTGTATTAAATGCTTTGAACAAATTTACACATATTTGAGATGTGTGCGCGAGAAAAATGTAATTTTATCATTTTCGTCACGTATCAATGATTTTTACGTAGATCTTGATTTTTCTTCTTCTGTATTAAAGACAATCACCCACTTATGATATCTATACAGTTTTAGTGAGTTAAGATAATTATGTTCCTGATTTATTCTAGTTCTAAAAGTGTGTACTTAGAACATTCGTCAAGTGTATAGTAAGATTCAACCTTGTTGCACCAAAGGGACGAGTTGGCGATCTAGTCACATTAAACTTCATCTGGAGCAACATTTTCGACACCCATATATTGTTTTGCCTAACCGGTGTCTATGTTTATCATCTAAAACAACACATCGATAAAAAGATCGATATACGTTTGATAAATGAGTCCATGTTTATATAATGTTAAATGATTTGTTTTCATAGAATGTCATATTTTATACCATCAGTTGAGGGGTACTTAACCTAAACCTTTTTAGGGCAGGTCTCTTACGTTTTGTGTGTACGTGTGAAAGTCACTGTTTCTCTTATCTCGAAGACTGTATGAGAGTAACAAGTTTTACCCACGAGTATTAGATGAAATCACGTGCCTCTCTCTGTGGATATTGTGATCCTTTCTTCGCCTTGTGAGGTTTTGGACAGTGCTCAGTTGCCGTGGGTGAGCAGTCAGTATAGGATGGAGAGTTTGACGTGATCCCGAACTTTACGCATGGATATATTACAGGGTTCTTTCGTTGAATATATCAATTTCCTGAAGAAAATCTCGTAATATCGGTCCTTTAGATTTGTGTTTGTATTACACCTTGGGCGTCTTCGTGATACTTTCCGCTTATGAAAACGTACAGCGTGGATTATAAATATAGACAATAATTATACTAGTATCAGCTGTTAGACAATTCTAATATATGTAGAAGGTCGAGAGTCCTGTCAAATTCTCCGTACTATAACTAGTTTTCTCACGAGTATTAGCTAAAATCACGTGTTTCTCTCTGTGGATATGGTGGCCCTTTCTTTAGCTTTTGCAGTTTTGGGCAGTGCTCTGTTGCCGGTGGGTGAGCAATCAGTATAGGATGGAGAATTTGACATGTTCCTAAACTTTATTGATGAATATGTTACAAGGTTCTTGTATTGTCTATATTTCTAATAGTTCATATGTTTTCATAAGCGGAACGTATCACGACGACGCTCGGGGTGTAATACCAACACAAATCTCAAGGACCGATATGGCACGATTTGCTCGCGCAAATTTATATAATCAACGAAAGAACCTTGTAATATTTTCATGGATTAAGGTCAGGATCATGAGAATAAGGATAGCCAATCGTATCGCTTGTTACTAACCAAGAGTTCATATGGTGTGATCTGATTGGTTGTCCTTATCCTTAAGTCAAGTAAGATCCACATAGAATTATCGTGCTTATACAAACTAGATCTAGTATAAAACAATAACATTAATAAAGGCAAATACTGGGTTTAGTTAATTTAATGATATACGTTACATGTTAAATATTATGACAAAAAGTTTGCTTTCTAAGTAATGTTATTACCCGGGTTACCGATGTGTTGTGGTGACTAGCTTGCTAAACTAAAAGACAGCATTTACTGTAACGTAATAAAATAAATAAGATAAAATTACAGTGTTGCAATACCACGTGACTTTGACATCACTAAAGGCTACAAATCCAAGACGAAATTTGTGAACAGTTACAACGGCTATTTTTTTTCGAAGTGAAGCAAATTTCGTCTTGGACGTGTAGCCTTTATTAATGTTAAAGTTACTAGGTATTGCTACACGGAATTAGTACAAATAGTAGTTACCCTGCTTTGTTTTATCATAACATATTATGCATGTGTTGCATAAACGTGGCAGTATATGTAGTCTAATATAATTCATGTAATATATTTATAGGTAATATATTGTAGTAAAAATAATATGAAAACTATAATTACATGTTTTCAACACAACCAACTGCTTACACATATACTCATAGACAGAACGAATGAAAACTCGAAATAACGTTCTACCACAACTAGCATGTAGCTTTTCCTATAAGCGAAAGTTTGCTTGAATTCACAATAATCTCAGAAAGCATGGGTTAACTTTCATTCTAACACGATCTGTGGATTACTAGTAATCCATATGCGCATAGAGCAAACCAGGACATGTATTATTACCGCAATAAAACATACCAGTCAAATTGTCTGTTACTATTTACGCCCCATATCACGTTACATATTTATGAATGAATGAACGTAAACTTTATAGTAAAAACTTCAACGAGTCGCCAACAAGGCAAGTTGCACGAGTACCCAGTGTTACAGCTATGACGCGTCTACTTTTAGATACTCCATAGTATATCAACAATATACTCTCGAAACTAAGTTTCATAAAAACTTTTGATAATCATTTCATTTATATTTTTCATTTCATGAAATAGATACCCTGTACTTGTGTTATTAAAATTGTTTCAATGTTTAAAATGTGTTATTTCCTTCAGAAAATAACAAAGGTCGTTTTCATTAACGAGGGAGGTATTTGTACCAGCTAATAAGCCACTAAATTTTAGCGTGGAATTATGTTCAATGTCAAATGGGTGAAAATGGAATGCGCGCAGTTAAATAGTACGGGATATTATCGTATTTAGAATTGAAATAAAAACTCTGTTCTTGTATTTTGTCGGTGAATAAAACACGGACAGTAGTTTGGATGCGGAAAATTAAATCACGAGTGCTGTTTTATTCACCGACAAAATACGCGAACAGATTTTTATTTCTTAAACTAATGGACCAATATGCGCAGCACAATGTTTTAACTTAAGTCAACATATTTAAGTTTTCTACTAGGATGCTTTGTGAAAACCAGCTCAAAGGTGACCGAACTATCTCTTGTGATTAGCACAATAGTTAATATAGTCTGTTTAATCAGGTCTGTCACTAGTATACACACATTGAAATATCATAACATTGTATTTTTTTTGTTTGAAACATTTTAATTTGAGAAACAGGGCAGTGAAAACCAATACCTTATCCACAAAGCTATACTAGTATACTAATACACAAACTACCTATTAAATTAAGACATTAATAAGATAAATAGCAATGTTTACATACACAATGTTATGTAAACATGTGACTGACCTGATTAAACGAGTCATGCATGTTACTTTTTATCTTGAAACACTGCACAATAATCGATCGGATACACTTCAATAAACTTCATGAGATTTCACCTACTTATCATTGGCACTTCTTGAGTGAGCCAATCAAATATTTAAAAATAAAATTATGAGACCTACAACTAACCTACATTTTAAAAACAATTCAAACGTATTTAGAAAATAGGTACTTTCACTCGATCGATACTCACTTCAGTAGAAACAGTATTGACCCAATATTTGTCTAAACCAAATACAAAATGTAGTTCATAGTTGTGCAAATACGTTACACACGAGAATTATACTGAGGATTTTAAGGAGACTCGCCGGTTTTCAGTTGAGCGGAAGTTTACAAATCGGGGTAAATGAGATATTGTATTGTAAGTGCCTGACTACCGTGATAAAATAGTACGAAACATGCTTACAATTGATGTGTCAGCATCTTCTCATACCTGAAAATCGCGATTTTACTAGTACTACTTTATATGATTATTAACTGGCAGTAGTAGTTATAGCTGAACTGTATGGATCATTTATTTCCTATACTTTTTAATACCACTACTCGCGAAAACTGGTTACAACGTATGTTAAACGTAGTATTGTGCCTCCACACCAAAATTATCAAAGTATTAATATTTTTTTATAAGCATCCCGTGCATTTTAGAGAAAGATTATTTTGCATTTATTTCTTAAAGATATAGACTAGCAAATGCAGAAGAACATATAGCTAAAACTGTACGTATCTAAAATTACACACCCCTTTCAAATTAGGTAAAACTTTAATTTGAAAAAAATCTAGCTGAGCTATTGCCATGAAAAGTTCGGGATAAAACTTTAGTAAATGTTACATGACTGTACTCTACGTCTTGCGTGTACGAAGACAGTATGTTGTTTAACCTATTTTATCGTTTAACTTATTTTTGGTCAAAAATGAAACTTTACATTTTTTACAATATACACCATTTAAAAATACAAGTAACTTGCACAGTCTAAAATAAACATTACTAAAAGATTCCGTACATACGAAATTCCGTGAATGCCAAGACTTTAGTGTTATGTTGTTTAATGTCAAACATTTTTCGGTAAAATGCAAATTTCAGTTTTAGGGGTTCTCCTAAAATCTAAGAATACTTAAAAAACTAGTCGAGAAAAACTGTTAGGAACTTCCTAAATGATACCCATAAATTTGTTCTTTATAAATATAACATGTTTGATATACCTTGTACAGGCAGATCAATGACCTTAGAATAACTTCAAGGAAATAACGAGAACTGGACCATGTACGCAACTAACAGTAGGTCTATTATATGTATCACTTCCTCACAGAATAATTAATATAGAACACTTTCATTGATACCAGAAAGTATTTAAAATACTATAGGTTACTTTAATAATTTAACTTGATATTTAATTCATTTTTACTTCTGAAATTGATGAAAATGTTATCAATGAGTCGTATCAAACAAATAAACTAACTAACACTATTCCGGTTAAAACACGGAGAGTTACGTACTTTAAATATTGTCCTGATTCTTACATAATTCAAATATACAGTCAACTCTCGTTATCTCGAATGAATGTTTTGTCTTAACAAACATTTTAAATAAACTTCTTCTAGTGACCGTACTGTTTATATAAAATATAAGTAGATATATAGATAAAGAACGGAATATTCGACTGAATCGAGTTTGACATAACGGAAGCCGAATGTACGTAACGAAACTTCGAAATAAACGACCGGCATCTATATAATAATAATAATACTAATAATAAAGACTATACTGGTAATAATTGCATTAGACAAAGAACGGAACATAACCGAAGTAAACTGAAAATGGTGATTAATTGACAAGTACGTGTATAATGCTATTATCCATTCGTCAAAAGTTGTCAGTATTCTGAAGATAAATAAACTGTGAATAAACAGGCAAACTCACATACCAATGCCTCAATAAACCGAGTATAAACTAATAAAATATTACTGTAAAATCACATTTGTTCGTAGGTATTAAATTTCGTGGATTTTGATAAAAACTCCATTTTCGTGGAGTCGTAAATTTGTGCATTACAAAACATGAAAGAGGTCGATAAATCGTGGGGTTTAGATTTCGTGGTCGAGTTCAACATTTATTTTCTAAAAATAATATTACATTAGTTTTAAAATGAATTATTTTGCGCTAAGAAGAAAAAATAAACATGTGTTTTACAAATAACCACCGTTAACAATTATAAATTATTTCAAAGACCGATACATGAATTACCTATACAGCTTTTGCCGAATGTACAGAGTGCATATTTTTATAAAAACGTACTATCTGACAATTTCAAGTGTTTTTACCAATAAGTCAAGGGATGTAAGCGATAAATTCCAAGCTTGTGTTTTCCTTGACAACACCATTTATTGTTTGAATCAGAACACCACTATGTTTATATGAAGAAGTCCAACACGTATCACATATTTCACTCTGGGCAAATTAATCACAAACTCGTTGATAGGGCCTACATATTTATCATCACAATAACCCGTCAAATATCTTTTCAAACGCGTGTTTGGACTTCCTTCGGTTGGCTTCAATAGCCTCAGGGTCATTGTGGAGAACAGGTCCATCAGTATTTCTACGTTTAACTCTGCGATTATGTTGTCTTCTTCCGTCTCTAGGCAGCTCACTGAATCTTCTGATCTCAACATGGTTTGTATTTCTTTGCGATGATTTGTAAGGAATATCAGCCTCGTTTTCAGTCGAGTCTTTAATGCTAGCAACAGTATCGTCATCATCTATGATGTTTAGATCTTCTGAGTCATTAATGTCTGCCAGTTTATGAGAATACGATCCGAAGCTAGCTTTGAGGTTACCGTGGCTGTGTTCAAAAACATCGTCGCTTTCATAATCCACACTGGACTGAGTAAAGAACCGTCCACTCCGTCCGGTTCCGTAACTTTCATTGAGCTCGTCATCTTTTAAACCCCGACAGGGAAACGGGTCATATCCATGACCTTCGTCATGATCAAGTTTCGATGTAAATTCAACAGCTTTGCTCATCATGTTGACATAATACAAACGAAATTTCAAATTGAAAAAATCATTACACTCCTCTTTCTTACTGGTCGGTGCTTTTTTCTCTACCTTTGTTGGGTCCTTTACGTTATAATGGTGAGAATAGAAACGCCGACAATAACTGAGATTGTTAGTGCTCTCGCTTAAAGATCGAGGTCGGCATGTATCAGAGGTTATCCGACTTTTCGATGTACTAATGTCCGAATCATCGAACACGTAATCGGGTTTCTTTTGCCGAATTTTCTTGAATTCGCGTCGGAGTCTCTGTGCTTGGAGCGCGTGCGTTCTTTCGATATCTTTTCGATGTTTGTTTATGGTTTTCTCTTGGAGCGATAATCGACTATCGAGTAGCGAGTTCACTACTCGAATCTTGTCGAAAGTTATAGCGTCTAGTTTATCATTTAGACTCGTCTGAATATTGTTATTGATAGGTGCACTTATAGGTAAGTTTATATCCATTGTGAATATCGGATTAAAAGTAACAAAATAATTTCCATCCAACTGCAGCTACCGGTATATCAAATCACTTTCGATAAAAATTCGATATTTTCGATTATCGTTATTGCTTCGTAATGTATTGAGTATCGTGTAATTAGATAAACTAATTGGTTTCAAATTATCTTACATGTGCCTTGCAAACACAACTTTCATTATTCGTAGACTGTACAATTATTTATTGAAAATGCTTAGTGCAAACTTAAGTCAATTCCAGGAATTATATCAGACAATTCAATACGAAAAGCGTACGCACAAATTCCACTGTTTAAGCTCAATATCCCAATAGTGTTTGGCATTGAATTTCTCGTGCTCAATTTCAATAAAGGCAGCTTAATTAAAATCGAATCGGAATAAATCCCAAATCTCCTATTCTAGTATATTGAATATCGTCTAACCCAATGTGCTCCAATATAGCAAGATACGAGATTTTTCGAAATACCTGGATACTATAAAAATCCCACCAATGGCTTTAGATATGGTTGGGCCGATCGCTCCTATATGATAATCCTCTAATTCAATTTGTGTGTTTGTTCAAAGATAGTACGAGTCAAGATCAATGAACCAGATTTTATCACATTTCCTCGTCGAAAAAATGTTAAAATTCTTTAAAAGTATGCACAATTATTTAGCCATTCTGTCCTTTGTGATATAGCGTTTATCTTTGATAATAAATCCTGCGTTTCCTGTTGAAGGGTGTATAAAGTCAATAAAGTTACGTTCTATAACGCCCTAACCCGTTTCTTTTTGTATCCAATGGAACAGTCGCTCGAGAATGATTCAACATACCAGTTTATCTGTGCACACGGTACCTAGTAATCCGTAGAACCAATAATACGGAACTCGGTAAGTAGCCAACTATTAAACTTTTCATAAATATTTCAGTTTAATTATTCAATAATATTTTCGTGCGGGTAATTTTCCGAACAAAACGAAAACAATCTTCAAAGCGAGTGTTTTAGACTACCTACGTCATTACACAAAAACGTCAGAACATCCGCCATGTGATATCAATTATTCAAATTAATAACGTCCTTGATACATTGATGCCGATTAATATTTTACTGGTTCCTCTGTCACTAATGACATGTATACTTAAACGGTAATCTATACACATGTTGACATTGTTGCCTCATTAATTATTTCACTTCTGCGAAACCTGCTTGCGTTCATCCAAACTTGGTCGATAGAATGCTTATTTAAAACAACCTCTCAGTTTAAAAGTAAATAACTTAGTAAACAGTTAAACGTCTATGATACCGTTCGTGACAATTTTTAAAACAAAAAATCGATGTTTCGGTATTCATAACTGAACATTTATTATGATTATCTGAAAATATTTTAAAATCCATAAATCCGTACTTGTAAGTCACATGACGTCAATTCTGTGAGATTAAGTCATCTGACTTACAAATGGCTAAACACTAGATAGATTGAAATTTCACTCGTCTTCTCTATTTTTATTATGTTTTAAATAAATGCGAGATCTCTCGTAGAGTCACAAGAATAGATTAATACGAATACATGAAAAGCGAATAATATTTCAAATAACATTGATAACCTAAGATTTCACTTGTATCTGGGTATACAATTTATTAGGGCTGAAAGTAATACGTTTTATGACAAATGAACTATAAGGACAACAGGACACTTCAGTTTTAATCATTAATATCAGCTTTTGAAATTTTTCATAAAAGTTCGCCTTGAAATTCAGCCTTGTGTCTGAATAATCTTTTATTCAAATATCTAAAATTTGAAAAATTGAAAAACATACTTGTTACTGTATATCTAAAGAATTTCTTTCCAATCGCGACCGATTATTATAATTCAATGAATAAATATTTTACCAGCGAGGTTAGTGGACAATACTGTTGCACTTAATTATTTTATCGATATATTAGTAAAAACTTAATGATAAAGGAAAACATCAAGTGGCCTCTCTCTTTATCACTATACCAATTATCTAATCACTTTACCACAAAGTTGAGACATTTAAATGGGTTTTAAATTGACCTACATTGTATATAATAACGTGATCGGATGTTATGTTATTTAATGGTGTGTCATCAGGTTTCTGACCGGATTTTTAATGTCATTACTGGTATATTAATGTATCTGTTTTAGGGGTAATTTTATAGGACACTTAAATCGTTTTTCAGTGCTTCAATAGTTTGGTCAATGAGTTTCTGAAAATATACGGAAAAACCTCCCCAGAGCAACACACAACAGGGGCGGATTCAGGATTATGTGTTAAACGTAGATATTGAAATGTATCTTTTCCGCCTAGTACAATTTAGAGAGTGTAGCAAGCTAGAACAAAAATATTGTTTATTTGGACACATGTATCAGAAGTTACTTTGCGAGCGAAGCTACGAGCACGAACATGCATATTTATAGTTTTTCACCCAGGAAAAAAGACAAACCTCCCATGCTTGCGCAATTTTAGGGGGGCGGGAGTACGCCATCGCCCCCTTAAATCCACCCTTGCACATTGGGAGACATAAACTGTGACTGTTGTTAGAGAGAATGTGTTGCTCTAGAGAGGTTAACTTTAAATCCCACTAGTAAACCGTATTTCAGCCATATTGAGACTTAGCCTATACAACCGGGCCAATCAGCAGTTACCTAGAATTACCCTCATAATTATGCTGAGGGTCAAGCAGGAGTCAGCTATACCAGTGCCATTTAACGATTTAGATATGTCACGACCAGAGAACGAATCATCGAACCAACACTATGATATTCCATAACGGAGGCGGACGCTCTAACAACTCCGTCATGGAGGACAGTAGCTTGATAGTAATTAAGTATAGTAACTGCAACAAGAGGTACGACCCTATCCCACGTCCATAGTCTACGTTTCCCTATGATGAGTCTGTAGGGGAGACAATCCTATAACGAAAATGGACTTAACAAGACACGACACCTACTCAAGGGAGATAATTAAGTTTCAAAAATTGCACTTTTGTCGTGTACACTTTCTTTGGGCGAGTTCACATGGAAGCTCTAGGATAGGGTATGCTATTACAGGAATGTTATTTACTCCCACCAATACAGGTCTCTTAAATCAACCAATCAAAATCCTGGCACTGGTAAAATCTGAAACTGCTTTTGTCCCGCTCATTCTGCGTAATGTACAGAAATAGGGAACCAGTAAACCCTGTACGGAGTTGGTGTTACTTGACTTCGAGTTTTCAGTGGTGAAGCCACAAAAAGTATAGAAACCAAATGCGTTCGGATGGAACCCGAGTCTTCCAAGACCAAACTCGTGTTCCATGTGAACTCGCCCTTTCTGACCTCTTCACAAAGAGTAGTGTAGGTTGTATGGAGTAATGGATTGAGGGGTGAAACCCTAACCACAATTTGAAAAATAAAACAATAACATGCTTTACTGTTAACTAAATGAAAATAGTTTATTTTTCTTTGAAGTTGGAGGGTCTCCTTAAACGTTGCCCTGTTGCAACAGTTAAATATAGTTTCTAGTATCAGTGGTATGCGACACTGCGTTACAAACCGGCTCTTGTTCCCATTGAGGGTTAAACATATAAAACAATAAAGAAACTAATAAAAATAACTAATGTGCTGTCGCAATTAAATGTTTGTTCGTTTGGTTGGATGAATTGAAACCGAATGGCCGTATAGATAAAACTTATCAATGGCTTCTAAAGATCTACGAAAGTTTCAGTCATACAATTTGTGTCGGATTAATTGCCCTGCGCATGACATCATCGCTTACCTTTCATCAATCAGACAATTAAATAAAAGACTCATCGTCTGATCGTGATTCGAAAGTATTCAGATAACATTGCAACCATTTCATACTAGTAAATTAACCAACACATGCAATGTACAGTGACGCCCGTACTCCAGTTTGTTTACGAGAGGTGCCCCACTTATAATTGAAAAATTGAACATCCGATATTTTCAAGCTAACGTGCTAATCTAATTTCTCTATTCATCCGTGTTTGTTAATGTGTCAAGTAATATCACATACACTCAATGTTTATTGAATTTGAAATGTGGTTAGAAACACAGGAAACAATCTTGTAGGGGCATTGTTTTTAGGACCGAACGATCCAATTTATGGCGTTTACATTGACCCTCCATAATCAACATTATCCTCAATGTTCCAATGTCTATGGATGCAAGATTGTTAGACTTCGGTATTTACTGTTCTTGTGTAATGCTATTATACATTATATTAGTGATTTTAAGTTACTGAATGGTGCGATTAAGGCTGTATTTGAAGACGAGTCTTGACCCAAACCCCATGTTCCTGGCATAGGAAAGAAGCGTGGCAAAACGTTTGTCCAAATACGATTTTAATATCCCAATGAACATAGTATTGCAACTAATGTTCCGTTGAAGCATATACCATGACCGTTAACGCCAACTGTCTCTCTTATGTTTTGTTTGGTATTGAGCCCGTGAACATCATTTTGTCCACAGAGTTGCATGCATTGACAGTTCCGATGAATACTCCTACTTTCGTTGAAGTACTGAAGCTCTGGATGTTTGATTTGTCCTAGATATCATATAACCAATGGGTATGATTATTGAAAGCTTCCATGAGAGTGTTTGGCCTTCAAAAAGCCAACACACCACATCCTCTACAAAATTGGTGAAGAAAAATGAAACATATTTCAAACAAAACAAACAGTGACTGTACATGCGACCTTATACACACTGTCATAAAAATCAGATCCTTACATTTGCTCCATTCCTTTATGCTGTTAGAGATCTGACTACGCTCTTTCAGAGTTCATGTTCAAATGACCTCCCTGGCGCACAATGACGTACGTAGCCTCCGCAGACTTTCCCCGCACTTTCAAATCCGGAAAGAAACGATTTGATTGGATGATGTAAAGTTCACATGACCCTACACGGAGTGTCGTCAGATCCTTAATCAACGTAAAGTAGTGAGGCGTAATCAGGGTCTTATTTAAAAGAGATTGCCTAATACATTACATTACTATGAAATGTTCAAAAGTGAAATTACATTTATGTGGTGTAAGCAATTCTATTCTATTCAAATAAAAGTAGAGCTCCGCTCGTAGAAGTCATGTATAATAATTGTATTTGACGGATTCTGGCGGCAGGGAGGCTGCTTGAGTAGGGATTCGTGATGTATTACCTGTTAAGTTTTTCTGTTTGTGTCTTGTACATGTACATATGTACTTGGTCTTATCGTTTTGTCAAAGGGAGACAATCTACTGTGGTATTTATAGACCATATGAAAAACATTTCAGACTGCTCACGTGCCCAAAATAATGTGTACGCTGTGCAATAGACTATCCAGTTATTAGAGTGACGCAGTGGTCGAGTTTACTATTATGCTGCAAAACATTGTAAAGCCTTAGCCATACATCTATAATTTAATGTTTGGCTGAAATACTATACTAGATTTACCCTTTGAGACAATGGTTTGTGCTCACATAAAATAAAACGTCACTTTCACATTGTAGCAACGTTAAATGTCGCATCGACGCTAAATGTCGCACTTGACGCTAAAAGTCGCAAGGCTGACGCTAAATATCGCAACCGACGCTAAATGTCGCAATCCCCCTGACGCTAAATGTCGCATCTGTGACGTTAACAATCTGTGACAACAAACTGGCCTGACGTTAAATGTCGCAACATTAACGCTAAATGTCGCAATCCTTTTGTAGTATTACTGTTTTAGTTTTAGTCCAGACGTATTCACAGTTATTAGGGGTTTACCCAAAGGGGGTCGACACATAAGCCTGCAGTGATTAAAAACTGTTTTCAAAAAAAATATGTTTTTACTTCTTCTATGTACATGTATATTGTATGAAATATACACAGTAGAAATAAAAATATATTTTGAAAACAGTTTTTAATAACTGCAGACTTATAATATTATGTCGAACCCTTTTGGGTAAAACCCTAATAACTGTTATTGGATACGTCTGGACTAAAACTAGAACAGTAATACTACAAAAGAGTGTTTATATAAGATTGCGACATTTAGCGTTGATGTTGCGACATTTAACGTCAGTCCAATTTGTTGCGACATTTAACGTCACAGATGCGACATTTAGCGTCAGGGGGGGATTGCGACATTTAGCGTTGGTTGCGACATTTAGCGTCAGCCTTGCGACATTTAACGTTAGGTGCGACATTTAGCGTCGATGCGACATTTAACGTTGCTACACACATTATCCTAACTTCATACTATCTAACAATACGTACATTGTCACCTTTATATTGTCCAAACGCGTGTTTTGAAACAGCTGCTCTTTACAATACGAATATTGATATAAGATAAGCATAGTTATAAAACCATTTTACTGTTTAAAACAAATAAAACATGAACTTCGACTAAATCTGTTTGATAAATACACAAGCAAAATAAGTCATTATTTAATTAATGTCATTAATAAATTGTCATTTGGCGACTAGTTTTCCTGTATTTGGACATCATTGGACATCTAAATTTTTACCCGATATACATGTATCATAACTGTCACTAGCCGAATATAACAGGTCTTGGGATATGCGGATGTGGTTTGTCGTTAGTCTGCGCACTCTGACCGGAAGTGCCGGAAGTAGCTGTTGGCATTTCGTCAGATCCAACGCAATGGTGGCAGGTAAAAATCATATCCGGGTCCCATTGATGCTTAATGGCAAGCAGTCTGTCATAATGGCCACCCCAGTACTCCGTTTTCCAATCGGGAAGGTAGGCAGATGGCTCGTTAAAGTACACTCCTTTCCCGTACTTAACAAATCCGGATGAAAACTCTTCAGCAAGGGGGACCCACCTTTGATCTTCGAAAGGATTATTTCCCCAACTCAAACCACACGTCATGGCGAAAACACCGGTTCGGAGGTTAGGGTTAACAGCCGTACTATCACCGGACATTTTATTCATGTTACCTGAAATTGTGACATAAATAAAAGTGTACATTACGTTTGTACGAGTATTAGTGGAGTGGAATGTTAATTAGGGACTTCTTGACCCATCAGTGATAGTCGTTTTGACTACTTCTTTATTGAGTCTACAATTTGATTCGATAATGACTAAATGCATGAATCACCCGGATAGCTAGTGGAAGAACGTCTTCGAGGGCGAAATTCCCGGGTTCGATCGTATCACACGAAAGATGAAACACAAAATGGTACAAGATATTCTCTTGATAGATGCTCAGCATGAAAGCAAACTGGCTTCTTTTCTGGCATACGCTCGTGGCGATGGATAAATAACATCAGGAATAGGGTGTCGATAGTGAAACATACAAGTTGGGAAAACTAGTGACACTATCAACCTAAAGTATATCAGTACATGTACATGAATAAACTAATTTATACGTACCGCCAACCATTACACCTGTACAGCCAAAATCAGTTTGAACTCTGGGATCGTTAAACATCGAATACATGTAGTCATAGAACTGAGGGGTCAAACCGTCTGGCTGGAGTAATGTGTTGAATATATATTGTCTAAAGTATAACGGGTCGTTCGTGGTCACTTCGTATTCTAAGAAATTTGACACATTTGTGGCTTTACAATGTGATAAAAATGGCTTAATGGTGTTGAATGACGGTGAACCCCATTCACCAACGTGGTTCAGGAACATCAATATACCACCGCGTGTTGTATTTGTTCCTCTGTTGGTCATAATTACATATCCACCCCATTCTGGAGCAAGTGTCGTTGCTAAGAGATTGTTGAAGCTCTCTAAGAAATGTCGACCCACATCGTGTCCATGCTCATCGTACACAGGGCTAGCACAAGACAGAACCACCATTTTAGAATCTTGGTGCAGCTTAAAGGTAAATGACAGTACGATACCGTATGTAGACCCGCCCCCTCCTCGTACCGCCCAGAATAGATCGTTGTTTGATGTATGACTAGAAAAGCCAGTATCCGAATCAAATACCGTTGTACCCTGCTCATTGGCGATTACCCGAGATGCATTAGCTAGGACCATGTCAACTTCGAGTAGATTATCAACAGCAAGACCGTATTTTCTGCCAATCGGGGAGTGGCCTCCGCCGAGAGTGTAACCGCCCATTGATACAGTGTGGGCGGAGCCCCCAACAATGACACGCCCCCTTTTGCTAACCTGGAATAAATGTTTGAATAGTGGCAGTTACTATTAAAGCGTGATCAAACTACAGGCAAATTAACAAAATAAGTATATTATAGATGAAAACAAATGAAAAGTGGAAAATTATAAGCCCAGAACTATATACAGAAAACAACGTTACACAATGTACCAGTCGTGTTCATATGGGGAGTGTTACTGGTGCGAATAATGCTCTGAAATAGGCTTTATACGTTAACTTTGTAAATTGCGGCAAAGTGCGGCGATATTAACTTGTTCCTTTCCTTTATGCATGACCATATTACAAGGTTCTTGCGATGATTACGCGAGCAAATCGTGCATTATCGATCCTTTATTGCCTATCATAATTGACTTGTCATCATTGAATATCCGTGTTTATCCGTTGTTATTTTAACTAATCAAATCAGTCTTACGGTGCAATAACAAAAACACACGGAGATTAATTAGCGACAGATCAAATGTTTTCGCCTATATTGTCTGACCAGATTAAACTGCGACTCCTTGCATAATTCGTTCAAGTCCGAAAATTTCCGAAGTTACAAATAAGTCTAGTCAGGATAAAAATCCAGTGACGCAGCGGTCGAGTCCACTATAACGGTGTAAAACCAATTATAAAGGCTTATACTGTACAAACAACTATAAATTCAATGCTAAACTAACAAACTAAACCTCGCTAAACCTGTTTAGACAATGGTTGTGATTTTTTGCGTACACATAAACTGCAACGTCACTGTCACAATATCCTTATGGACTATAATTACATTTATCGCTATATGTGGATTTATTGAGTTGCTCCTAGATAACAAACTGTAATGGCTCAGTGGTTAAGTGTGTGGTGTGAAGACCACAAGGCATCGGGTTGGAGGCTTACTAAATATATATTTTTATATAGTTTGTATAGTTTTAAACATAAGACCCTTGATTGAAGGATAGAAAGTTGCAATACAAATATTAATGAAAAAAGCTTGCAGTAAGTTTTGAACCTGCGACCACTGGCGTTAAAGGTGCATACGTTTCCATTGCGCTACAATTCATGCTTGATTTTTATTTCGATTTGTTACAAATGCAGAGATTACTGCACATGTAGTATTAAACATACGGATCGAAAACAGCCGAGTACAGCCGGGGATATACGGACTTTGATCAGAGTCTCAGTTTAATCTGGTGAGACAATACATTTGTTTTTGTATTGACACATCAAGCGCTTAAATGAAAACATACAATCGGGGGAATAAATATAGACAATATATCAGCATCATTATCAGGGGCGTGTCTGGACCCATTTTGAGTATACGCACCTTGGCTAGGGGGGTCCGTGGGCATGCTCCCCCGGAGAAAAAAATCCTCTTGGAGCGTCGTACGTGCATTTTGTGGTGTATTTAGAAATAACGAATTGTCTTAAATTATAGATTGAAATGATAAAAACACATGTACCGATTAAAAAACACCATAAAGAGAACAATGTAATTTATTCCTTACTCTCTGCGAATGAAGCACAAATGTCAATATAATAAACACATTTTTAAATTAATGTTTTATTAACACAACCGGCGTCCAATTACAAGAATGACTGTAACTATGCTTTTTCAAAAGGGGTGCGGTATTAGGTCTTGAGGATATGTTTAGATGAGGAGTGAAAGGCTACTCCTCCTGCTGACGGAGGCTATGACTCGGTACAAGAGTGTTGTAAGAATGCAATATCGGAGGGACAGCAGACACACTTATTATATAAATAGAGTGCGAGCTAGAAATAATTCGTTATTACTACATGTAGTATACGGTGAGCAGCCTACCACGCAAACTCGTTCTTTACTTAATATAATAATACGCACAAATTCATACATTTATTATCAATTATATTGTTTGAGTTGCATGCCATACAAATTCGACCTTAACTTTATTGTATTCACTGACAAAGTAGTTATTGTGCGAGCGAACAGCCCACCACACAACAATGTTATTGTGCGGCCGAAGCATCGCTCGAAAAATGCATTGTTTGCAAGCCAAATAAATTTGTTCTCTGTCTTAAACTATATACATGTACTGATAAAAATATTGTGCGAGCGAAGCGAGCCTGACAAAATGCATTATTTATCTGAGCTACATACGACACAAACCCTTTCGTCACTTAGCCTTCATACCATTCACTGATAATGTCAGTGTGCGAGTGAATAGAGTAAAAAACTTCCAATTGCTTTATCTGAGCTGCATACTACACCTAGTTCTCTGCTTGAAACTATTTAATATTAATAAAAAATCTCTATATAACATTTGCTACTTCTTGAAACATTCCTTTGACATAAGAATAACTTAATATTCTAAGTAACCTATTTTGGAATACTATCAATCTACATCTATTTGAACATAAAGTGCTTTATTTTACATGTACTCCTCTCTTTGTGTATATAATGTACCATGTATATATGTTAGTATGTATATTTTTGTGTATATATGTCTATGCTTTTCGTTGCCAAAGGCAAATGTGTTTGCCGATTTGCAATAAAGTTTATTTGTTAAAAAAAAAAAAAATTAATCTTATTATGTGAGCGAACTGAGACAGAAAATTGCATTGTTTGTCTGAGCTGCATACCATACATACCCGTTCATCAATTGATTCCATTAACATATCGAATCAGTATTGGACGAGCATAGTAAGCCAGAAAAATACATGCATTATTGTCCTGAACAACATGACAGCTAGAAAATGCATTCCGTATTTTAGAAACATACCAGACACAATTGTTTTCACATTAATAAATTATTAAGTTCAGCGAGCGAAGCGAGCTAGAAAAAAAATGGAGAGTTAATTTGATCAGCATTTCACACAAACTCGTTCTCAACTTGATAATATTCAATAACGAACTTAATAAAATGCGAGCGAAGCGAGCTTGAAAAAAATGCATAACTATGTAATGCATAGAGGATAACAATTTTATATGCCTCACCCGGGTCAGGCAGCGATTTTTATTGCAGTTTTGGCGTTTTTAAATTTTCGACTTTTTCAATTAACTTTACGCACGTGCGTAAGTGCGTAGGCCCAGACACGCGCCTGATTATAGAAAGTCGAGGATCACATTAATATATCCGCACACTATCTTGTCTCATCCTATGCATGCTGTATACATGTACTACAAAGTATTTTATAATTAAAGATCTACTGGGCTTTTTTTATACTGTTGTACCAAAACGAACAAAGTTTTTAAACTCAGAGAAATTATCGGAACGTTGGAGAATCGTAGTAAGAAATTAAATTTCCAGCAAGTTTTTACTTGACTAATATTGACATACATACCTCCTCGTAGACACCCATCCACGTGTTTCCACTGTCTACAGTAACTTCACCATCAGGATGCCGAGAAGAGGTCATGTTGAACTTGATTGCTTTCATATTTTGTAGACTTATCTGTAGTGAACCATCTGCTGTGGACCGTCCAATATAATCATGACCAGACGACCGTACAGTTATACGTATGTTGTACTTCCTGGCAAACTTTACGGCAGCGATGACGTCATCAACAGTTTCTGCCATGACGATTACATACGGTAGCCTCGTTACGCGTGTGTTTGTCATTATTGTTACATTGCTATAGTCAGCGTCGAATGGAGTTTTCAGATGGCCGTTGACGGCCAGGTACAAGTCCAGCTCGTCCTCAATGGATGGCCAACAACTCTGTCCTGGCAGGCAAAACCTATCACAAAATTGGGTTGTTGTCTTAGATACCGTCGTCATTGACAATATTATCGCAACCGTTGCCAGGCAACTGGTCATGCTGAGGATCTTCATCCTAAAAATAATACTACTATTATAAGTCAAAGTCAATCTAGAATCTACTAGATATAGTAACTTTTATTATTTTGACACGTATTATTATCATTGCGTCACCTCAATTACAGAATGCTCTAACTTCTTTCGGGGAAAGCGCTTTTCAAGCTCTATATATTGAAAATACTTAGAACATTATGACATTGTGACGTCAAAGATAAACAATAAATTTACTGTGCACCTTTGTTCTATCTCTAGAGAGGTCAAAATCTTTAAAATCGATTTTCTCAAAATGAACTTTTGTAGACATTCTGGAACTGAGGTGACGATTTGTATGTATATCTATCTCACAGCATGCAGGTATTTCTGTTTTCTGATACGAGTAATACCTCCGATATATTTGGTGCTTACGGATACTAGAGTTGTTCCACGAATGATCAGTCCGATGTCATGATAATACCTTGATGACTGACATACTGACGTAAGGGCTTCAATGCTTAAACGAAAAGATCGCGAATACAAACAGAATATTTGTTGATTTTGGGGTAAGATAGTATTGTAATCGTTTAATTGTTCAATAATCAGATTTTGGTATATTTATCTTTAACATAGACACCAGTTTTATTAATGTGGTTAGTTCTTTACAGCGCGATGGTAAACGTAATGAAGTCGACTTATCTTACAATATAAAATACAAATAAAATGATAAATACCGGTTATAAATAAAGAAAGATCTAGAACGTAAACCCACTTACCTTCAGCCTCAGCACTGCTGTATTTATGAAGCCCTTTACAGTAATTTTATTTCGAAATGGTCAGGTTTAGTTATTAAAATTTCAACATCACACGGCGAACATTGACCTTAATTTTGATACAAGTCTGCTTTGAATTAAAGCTACCGTCTTGTGTATGTTACGTAAATGTTTGTGTATAGTTCTGAATAGCAGCTAAACATCTATACTAGATTTTAATGTAATTGTTATCAGCTACTGGTCTATCGAACAGTAATAGATAGTAATCAGACAGGGAAGGCAGCACTCAAATGAAACAGCCGAGCACAGGAAACATAAGACGATGCTGTTGCTGATCGTGCTAATACTGGTGTTGTTGATGATAATGACACTCAAGTGAACGATAAAATGAACCTAACCGCTGACAGCCCAAGTTTCAGCTGTCAAAAGTAGAAAGTCCAAGAATACGTCCAAAACACAATACTGTTACATTTGCTTGAATTGACATACGTTTTATCAATAGTTTGTCGATAACCAAACAACTGGCGGTTCCATTATCATAAATACGGTATCCGTCTCTTATTATAATGTATCATCTACTAGATTCTGACGCGGTTTACAGTGGTCAAAATAACCTAACACATGAGGACCTTGGCGATGTTAGAAAGAAGCTCAAAACGGATGATAATATTTTCGTATCTATGCACTATATTTATTATATCTACTATCTAGAGCAATGTTCGATGTACGTGCTATGTCGCAATACGCTTATTAAAGGGTTAGTAACAATATCAACAAATGGCGCCCGCTTGACTTTTGCTACCATGCACTCATTGGTATTTTATAAAATATGACAAGAAGCATAGCTACTATCAGCAGCAACAACATCATCATCAACCCCAGCGGCACCACAGCTTCATTATAATCTTCATCATCAGTATCACCAGTATCAGCATCTTTATTATCAACATCAACGCCAGTATTAGCATGATCAGCAAAAGCATCGTCATCAACATCAGCAGCAGTCTCATTTTCAAAATCGCCATCACCTATAACATCATTATCTATATAATCAGTAGCATCAGTAGCATCACCATCAACAGCAGTATCAGTATATGTGTCAGCGCAGTATCAACGTTCTCATAAGCAGCAGCAGCATCATCAGCATCATCAGCATCAGCAACAGCAGCAACAGCAGCATCATCAGCATCATCAGCATCAGCAGCAGCAGCAGCAGCAGCAGCATCATCAGCATCAGCAGCAGCAGCAGCAGCAGCATCATCAGCATCAGCAGCAGCAGCAGCAGCAGCAGCAGCAGCAGCATCAGCAACAGCAGCAGCAGCAGCAGCAACAGCAGCAACAACACAGGCAGCAGGCATAAGCTGCAACGACTGCAACAAAAGCAAATTTGATATTAGCTTCATCAACAGCACAACAATCGTCCTTCTCAGACGAAGCTGCATAAACACCATTATCAGCATTAATAATATTATTTTATCGTCATCTCCATCATATTTTTCAGCATATTGGAATAATCATATTTATATATATAAGCTATCCATGTCGGAACGCACATTTACTTCACAGACTTTTCGGAAATTGGATTGTTCCCCTTTGACTTTTGGTAGACCGAGATGAAAAATAATTCTTTAGAATACAGGTTTGCTCTAATACTCTACAGGAGATCTAAGCGTCAGTTTCCAACACGGTATTGTCTGCTAAATTAGTTGTGTAGAATTAGTGCTCATGTTTTTTTCCTTCTGAAACTTCATCTTGTACGTTGAATATGACAATGATGACAGAAAATTGATGCATTTTACAAATATTAATATTTAGAAATGTTCTAATAGTAATTAATTGTAGTTTATATTCTTATGAATAAAATGCAGAAGAACCTTCCCCTAAAATCGTTTATTAAAAACGCTTTTAAAATATTTGTACTTTACTAGTAATCAATTTGAGGTGGTTACTTTACGTTATACGTTTAAACATCTCTTTGATTATATTGACAGCTTATATAAACACTTTTCTCCAAAAGTTCTTCCTTTCACTTACCTCTGGACTTATAATATAAATGAAATGCACTTTACACGATATTAAAAACGCTTTTAAAATATTTGTACTTTACTAGTAATCAATTTGAGGTGGTTACTTTACGTTATACGTTTAAACATCTCTTTTGATTATATTGACAGCTTATATAAACACTTTTCTCCAAAAGTTCTTCCTTTCACTTACCTCTGGACTTATAATATAAATGAAATGCACTTTACACGATATTTTCTAGTTTTGTTAATATCGGCACAAAACTCGTTTTTTTGATCATAATTATGATGTACACTTTCAATTGATCGGAAGTTTGTTTTTATTTTATGTTTGCATTATTATGTTAACGTTTGACATTTCATGCAATACAATTTATTCCGTATTCTATTATATGAAAACAAATTGATATAGCGATGCAGGCAATAATTACATCAGGAATATGGTATATTATTATACATGTGTAATGTAACTTATGAAATTTAAACATTTATCAGCTACTGATCTACAACGGGAGTTTGGAACTACAAACGTGTCATGTACCGTGCGATACGTCAAGTGCTTGGTCGTTCGACCCCCCCCCCCCTGCCAGATTTGCCAATGATCTCCGGTGGGGATACCCTAGCACTTTTTGAATTGAACATACTCATTTGTCCTTTAAACTTGCCCGGTGTAAAGTACTGATGCATGCGAGACTACCTCTGGGTAACCAACCAGTTCATATCTAGTTGGGCAGGAAACACTGAAGAGCGTTTCAGAAATGATCAAGTGCCAGTCAAAATTCGAACCAGGGAACTCTCGACCCGTATTCAAGAGCGTTACCAACTCGACCACCGTGTTACCATTGTGGTTTGTGACAGCCTGCATGGAACCGACGATGTACTAGATATTATGAAACTGTTCTTCGTCGGACGTGCTACATTGAGCGCATGATACCTTTATTTTAGCACTGACTAACGGGATTCTAATTTAGACGGGTGATGTGTCGCACCACTGTCTTATTTTATACAGCAAGTGTAGAGCAATTTGTGATGGATCGACTGCTATGAAATTGTATGGATAGGATTTCAAATGTCCGTGCTGATAGACGCAATGGGATGGTAAGGATTTAAGCACGTCTAAAGTTATCTCCTAAGATTTTTTGTGAATCTATAGCCAGGCCCCGATCTCACTAAGCATCACAATCTGAGCAAGATCTCATCTCAAATATTGGCATGTGTCTTAACGTTAATTTCGATGCAAGACTAGACTCAAAATTAGCATCACTAAACAGAAATGTATTCTTGGTTTATTACAGTAAAATTTCAAGAGCTGGCGTTTTAGCTTTATTTCTAATTCCTACCCTGAATTCAGCGTAATCTCAATTGGAGTTGAGATTTCTACTCGAGATGCTTCGGGAGATTGGGGCCTGGTGAGAGCGCGGAATCCTTACCACTATACTGAACCAAAGAATACGTCCGTTCGTATGATCTTTGACTGAATCAACGTGTGGGCTTGTTCCTGACAAAGACTGAATTACCTGCCCCTTACATTGCGTGATAAGGTACTCTTACTATCGAGGACGTCGGGAACCAGACAAACCCTTTTTTCGTAAAGTTTTTCCATTTTGCACCCTTAAATGCAGGATCAAGCCCAGAATGAAATCAATCTAAATTTGTATCCTAGTAAGTATGATATTGGAGTGATTAAATATATTTGTCGGTAGCCAGACTAATTATTACATGTACATTGTAATACTAATAAGTAAGATATTGGATTGATTAAATATATTACCTTGTCGGTAGCAAGACTAATTATTACATGTAATCTCCAATATAATCAGTAAGAGGTACTGTCGTACAGGTATAATCATATTGCCGGTATGTAGGCCTACTAAGTCTTTATGACTTATCATTAAACATCGAATATATGTATTCCTCGATAGTATAGTGGTAAGTATCCCCGCCTGTCACGCGGGAGACCGGGGTTCAATTCCCCGTCGGGGAGTAATATTTTTATTATTATTTCAAATGATCACATTTCAAAGTAATTACCCAGATTTCGAAGACACTGCTTTATAAGCATCAATGAATACATAAGTGTTGGTCTTAGGTGGTATTCATCATGCTACCTCTTAATGAAACACTTAGAACTTAGAATTTTCTTACAATCTGAAAAATTCCTTAATCGTATCACCTAAACAAGAAAAACAAGGTTATCAACTTTTATCTAGTTTAGAAGCATTATATTAAAAGCAACAATAGTCACATTTTAGAAAACATAGGTTAATATTCGTTTCTTTGGAAATATGTGCAGCTCAAAGTTTTCCCTTAAGATGTTTCGTGAATACCAGCCCTGTTATTTGTACGGATATTTATTTCAATAAATCATTGCTTCAAACTTTCAGATATGTGAAGTGTTGCCCTGCTTGGTATTGAAACATGTGCTCGTCAACTCTGCTCGTCCACTTTTATACAATACACAGCCTGGGGATCTAATCTAGGGATCAAACCGGGGGTCTCCAAAATGAAGAGCCAACACTGAGATCCAGTCCTAGATTCAACCTGAGGACCGAACATAGAGATCCAGCCTGGTGATCCAACAAGGGGATCAAACCCATATCTGCCGGCCGTTTGATTGTTGTACTAACAACGTTAATCGGTTAGGCTGCAGCAACCATGTATACTGCATATAGAAGGCTATGAGTAGGGTTATACAGTATAGTTAACATTCATTTAATATGAATAATACCAGTAATAATACGAAGCAGTTTTTTAAACCCTTAGTTTGTTCAAGTACACATTTTACCGTTACTACTTATAAGATTATAATACTTGTACTTAAGATATCAAAATTAGAGTTTATTCAACTAGAACAGGACAAGGACATGTGTTGTAAACATTAGCTACGATATGACAGTGTGCGTATGTATTCCTCGATAGTATAGTGGTAAGTATCCCCGCCTGTCACGCGGGAGACCGGGGTTCAATTCCCCGTCGGGGAGTATTCTTTTTTTATTATTTAAAATTATCAATTTCCAAGTAATTACCCAGATTTCGAAGACACTGCTTCATAAGTTATATTATTATAATATGTTTTATGCGTAGTTATTTTTCTAGTCCATTGTTCATTGTTGAGGATCTTATGGAAGATTGATATATATGTATATTGTCAAATAAGTTTCCTCGTAACATAAAGTCTTTATTATTATTATCATTATCACTAAAGAATCAATGTAAATATAATTGTTAGTCTGGAGTGGTATTCATAAAGCATCTTAATGGAAAACTTAGAACTTAGAATTATCACCTAAAAGTGTAGACCTAAACAAGAAAATCAAGATTATCAATGTTTACTTAGTTTAGAAGCATTTTGTTAAAAGCTGCATTAATCACAGTTTAACATGGGTTAATATTCGTTTCTTTGGAAATATGTGCAGCTCAAAGTTTTCCCTTAATATGTTTTGTGAATACCAGCCCTGTTATTTATACGTATATTTATTGCAATAAATCGTTGCTTCAAACTTTCAGATACGTTAAGTGTTGCCCTTGCTTGGTATTGAAATTCGTGCTCGTCAACTCCGCTCGTCCACTTTTATCAAACACAATACACAGCCTGGGGATCTAATCTAGGGATCATACATGTGGTTTCAAAACAGAGAGCCAACACTGAGATCCAGCCCTAGATTCAGCCTGAGGATCGAACCTAGAGATCCAGCCTGGTGATCCAACAAGGGGATCAAACCCATTTCTGCCTACCGGGTGACTGTTCTACTAACAACGTTAGTCTGTTGGGCTGCGTACTAATGTCCGCAACAACAATAAATACAGCATATATAACGCTATGTGTAGGGTTAAATAGTTTGACATATGTTCCATATGAATAATAATAATATGAAGCAGTTTTTGAAACCCTTGGTTTATTCAAGCACGAATTGTATCGTTATACGAACTTGAATTCTGCTTATAAAATGATAATAGTAGTACTTTACTTTTACAATATAGTCAAACCTATTCTAATTTATCCAACTAGTGCCACCCTCATACATCAGTGGTTAGTCAAGTAATCAGACTACCGTGTGATATCACAGGTGAAGAATACTCCGCTGAACGAGAATGACTAGATATAACAATTAGTATATATACTAATTGTTATATCGTAGATAATCTTTATAATACCTGCATATAATATGTATTCCTCGATAGTATAGTGGTAAGTATCCCCGCCTGTCACGCGGGAGACCGGGGTTCAATTCCCCGTCGGGGAGTATTCTTTTTATTATTATTTAAAATAAAAAGTCCAAGTATACCCCTGGTTCTCTGCTTCATAAGCATCAATATGCGTTGGACTGTTATTTGTATGTGTATTTATTTAAAAAAATCATTGCTTCAAACTTTCAGATACGTAAAGTGCTGCCCTGCTTGGAAATGGGATTCCTGCTCGTCAGCCTTTATGAAAACTAATGCACTGCCTGTGGGTCCAATCTAGGGATCAAACCTGGGAATCCAAAATTGAGATCTAGCACTAAGATCCAGCCCTAGGATACAACGTGGTGATCCAGCCTGAGGACCAGCCTAGAAATCTACTCCTAGGATACAACATGCATATTCCGCCCTAGGATTCCACACGGAGACCCAGAACTAACCAGGGGATCCTACCCATATCTGCCGACCGGGTGACCGTTCTTCCAACAAAGCTAGTCGGTTGTACTGCGTACCAATGACCATAACAATCATGCCTACTGCATATATATATAACGTTATGTGTAGTAAACATACATTTTATATGAATAATAATAATGATAAGCAGTTTTTTAAATCCTTTGTTTATTCAAGCACAAATTTTATCGTTATACGAACTTGAATTCTGCTTATAACATGATAATACTAGAACTTATACAAGATAGTAAAATTAGAGTTTATCCAACTAATGCAGGACCCGGACCGGTGTTTTGAAGATCATCAACGTCCGATCCCACACAGTGTAGACACGTGAGAATATTCTCCGGATCCCACGCCTTCTTTATGGAGAGTAATCTGTCATAATGGCCGCCCCAGTACTGGTACTTCCAGTCATCCAGTAAAGCAGAAGGTTCGTTGAAGTAAACGCCTTTCCCGAGTTTGACAACCTGTGATGTTAGTTGCATTGCATGTGAAACCATCTGTCTCTCCTGCGATATATCAGTCCACGCTAAACCACACGAGAGTGACATCACACCGGACCGGAAGTACGGATTGACTGCAGTGTCGTCTGCGGCAACATTCTTCATATTCCCTGTAAAACAAACATTATGTTTCAAATTAAGTCGACTTTTTTGCGATTTTACACGATAATATGAACTATGGATGTCTGAGCCAGCGTTGGTTAATGTTTCAAAAGTCTAATAACTGAGCTCAAATATCGGCGAAATTACGTTCTGAGACTGGGATGTTTGTTTCTTTCACCCTACGAACGCTATAGTATCTTGCACCCAACGAACGGTTCCTTGTGCTTGAATGCATTTGGCAACGGACGCTAGCGCTTGATAACGTTTGTCCGCGTTAAAGTTATTTTCTGTTTAGCCGGGTTTCCATGGAGCGGATTAAACTGTTTCCATGAAGCTGAAAACAGACGCGAACATTTCATCGATATTTTAAAGAAAAATGAGACTTTCAGACTGTAACAAAAAATGCAATTGCATGTTTTCTCGCCCATTTGAAAGATAAAGAGGTGGAGAAGATGGTGGTTGTGTTTTTGGTCAGACAAAAATGTTGATGTTTTTGAAAGAGACAGGGATACTTTTATGAGCTTCTTGTCAACCTGTAAAACTAAATTCATGCAATTTAAGATGTGTGGTGTCAATAAAACAATACTAAAATCGAGGAAACTACGTCAATTTATACCTCAAAAGCCATAAATATTACGCGCTGAAAAACGCGTCAATGGAAACGGCAACATTCAATATAGAATGAAGCGAAATATATTTATTCGGCGCGTGTTACGTGCCGAATAAATACGCACCGAAAACGCGTAGGTTTTACGCTTCATGGAAACGGGGCTTTAGCATTCGCGAACTTTTTTACGCAGTTTGCGTTTGATATACACTAGAACGTTTGTACCAGCGTAGGCCAGCGTTTCAAAAGCCGAAATAAGTAGCTCAAACGTCGGTGAAATTACGTTTTTGGTTAACACTTCGGAACGTGTCTGGTGCACGTAAACTAATGCGAACGTTACCTAGCGCTTGGCTGCGCTTGACAGTGGGCACGAGCGTTTGCTAGCGTAGTAGTTATTTTCTATCAGCGTATGTGAACGTTTGCCAACGAAGATTATCGTATGTGTAGCGGTCCCTATCTAAGTCCGACTTAGACGATCGAGTTGATTATCAGGATCCGTTATACAAAGTTAACCTACGTTACGGGAACGAAAGTTCGTTTGTGCTTACGCCTTGCATTACTTAATGCGTTCATTGGGTCTTATTCCCGTTTACGTCGGACAAACGTTCAGATATGCTGGGGGAAGTTCACTCATGCTAGCCCATGCCTTACCATCGCGTTAATTGCGTCGGATGTCCGTTGGCCTCTGTTAAGCGGTGGTCAGAATATTGCGCACTTGCAAATGCGTGCTGCTGTCTACTTGCAAAGAACGTAGGTGAAACTTGTGACTCCGTACGTGATGATAGTCGTGCACTACCGTTCGGAGGCCCTGTGAGCGCTGTACCACAGACTAAACACTAGTATTAGAGTAGAATTATTTGACGGACCCTAAAATTGCACAGAAAGCCTGTGCGCTGTACGAAACCTACGAGTAGAGCACGAGTTTATTGTGATTCACACGCGACTTTCTACGATTTCATCCGCTGATCGTAAGTAATGAGATTTTAAAATTCTAAGGTTAGGATTCCAAAAATCTTAAAATCGTACGAAAGTCGTATGATGGACCTATGCATAAGCTAGGTTTGCTAGACATTTACTGTTCCGCTGAACGGACAAAAGTAATAGAGTTGTTCCGAGTGTACATACCTCCGATTAAGGTTCCTGTGCACCCTATAGGGTCAGTGAAAGAGTTATGTGACATCATAGAAAACATCTGAGTATAAAACGCATCAGTATAGCTGTCTGGTTGTAAGAGTGTGTTGAATATATATGATCTGAAGTAAAGATCATCATGCACCGTAATTTCATACTCCAGAAAGTCGGTCACATTCTCTAGTTTACACATGTACCAATAATGGGACAGAAATGGTTGAATCGTGTTGTATGACGGTGAGCCCATTTCACCAAAATGGTTCAGGAGCAAGAAAACTGTTCCATGATTTGGCGTTGCACTACCAGGGGTTATCATTTCGTAGCCTCCCCATTCTGGCGCCAAACTTGTCGACAGTAAGTTGTTGAAAGCTTCAAGTACGGGCTGGCCGACATTCTTTCCATTGGAATCTGTGTATGGGGTGTAGCACGTCATTTTCACCATTGGTGAATCATGATGGAGTTTGTATGTGAAAGCAGTGACAATGCCGTACGTAGACCCGCCACCTCCACGGAGTGCCCAGAATATGTCAGCGTTAGACGAATGTGTCTGGTGATCAGTAGCTCTGTCTATGAACGTGGTACCATTTTCATTTACTCGTACAAACGAACCATTAACAGTGACCATTTCAACTTCCAGTAGGTTATCGACAGCCATACCAAATTTTCTCCCTATTGGTGAATGTCCTCCACCCAAGGTGTACCCACCCATAGATACAGTATGTGCAGATCCCCCAACAATCACTCGGTTCAGTTTATTGGTCTGTAATGAAACAGTTTATCAAAAACTATATAAAATATATATCTAAATCTAAATAAAACACTTGCACACCACTTTATTATTTAGCAAAATATAAACAGTTTCTGGAAGAAAATACATCAAAAGACTATACATGTAATTATTTGTATTCTTGTTTAGTATTAAATTAAAAAAAATAGATCGTGGTCTGTAGTTGCTGTCAGCATTCTAGTAAGGTTTCCAAACTTAATTAATATACATGAAATAGTGCAAAATTAATGACTACATTCCATTTATAACTGACAGTATAAATTCACATTAAACATAACCGTCGTCATTGACCTTGGTATCGATCATCAGCATAATCACCCTTACACGTGCTTATATCTACAGTGTATAATTATATATTATCAACGAACAAAGCTGTGCTGAGACTTAAAACTTTAACTGACGTACTCTCCAAGACGAGGTTCAGTCGGTTGACCCTACAAAGTTAACCATCTGGGTTACGTTACAAAACACAACCTACATATCATGTTCATACCTAGGCCAATGATAAAGACTTCAGAGGATAGATTGACTGGTTGAATTCAGTGAAATTGTCACTGAACGCACATACACCTCTCCGATATATCGTGTCACCGTTACTAGATTCGCAGACCAACGCCTTATCACATGTAACCAGATGTTCGCATTTAAGCTAGTAACACAGCGTATTAACATTATCACTGTACCATTTCTTGCGAAGCTATATAAATCAACATGTGTGACTTATTGCGACCAAAAGCACCTCTAACTTCCGGTCACTTTATGACTTATTGAGAGACTATACAATTCAACGTTGTATGACTTCTTGCGATAATAGTAACCGGAAGTTGACTCGTTTATACACCGTTATACACTATCACGTGACACTTACCTCGTTATACAATCTCAACCAGCTGTTTCCACTCTCAGCTTTCACAGTTCCAGCAGGGTTCAAGCTGGAATTCAAATCGAACTTCAAATCTTTCATTTCGTATAGATTGATTTCAAGTGATCCATCCCAGGTAGATCTACCGATGTAATCATGTCCAGATGATTTGATGTTGATTTTTATATTGTACTGGTTGGCGAACTTTACCGCGTGAATGACGTCATCCACTGACTTCGCCATTACGATAAAATATGGAAGTTTCTGAACCCTTGTGTTAACCATACGGTTTATTAAGTGATATTCTTCATCGAACATGGAATACACTTTCCCATCCATATTCTTATACAGTTCCAACTCCTGAGTTATGCTCGGCCAGCAGCTTTCTCCTGGGTAGCAATGGGTGTCACAATGTTGTGCTGATGACGTCACGATAGCGACGTAAGCGACGCATAGTACACAGAAAGCCAATGATAACGTCATACTTTCTATGGTTTTTCTGAAACAAAAATAGTTCTTATTCACAAGACACTTATAATATAATAGGCATTATCGTTCGATATAAGTTTCCTTGTGTGATAAAATCATCATTCAGAGTTTGGATATCTTTATTCGAGAGTGCTACAATCATTGGGGTACAACGCCTATAGATGCAGGTTCTAATGCTTTTACTATTATAAAGTTTTCTTCATGCTCAACCCAACTTGAGCAGGAAATTAAATTGATCATGAAATGGTTTTTAACCGCGGGACATGATCAAATTGCTTCCCATTAGTAGACACCTGCTTCAGTCTTTACTAATGACAGCAACGGACGTATACTTTGAACATACATGTCACAGACAGACAGTCAACTTAGAGTATATCTATATAATTCAAAGCATAAAAGAAATATTAGTAAAAAATCCCGTTTTAAATGAACAGCTAATGATTTACATCTCGTATCGTCGCTGTTCTTCGAAAACCTCGTATACACGTTTTGGCTCAAAAACGATTATACGCACATCGGAAAGCCCATTCAGTGACAAGTCTTCTGCGAAAATGCCGGAGCAGATAGCCAAAAAATAGCCCCTCAAACGAGAAAGTTAGTACTTGTGCGAAAATTCTTGATTTTTTTCATGGGGCCACATTTTTGTCTGCGAAAATCTCGAATAAATTGTTTTGTTGTTTTTTGGTTGCGCTTACGTCAAATATGCAAAACAATTAACCTGTAATGGTATATTACAACAGATAAGTAGAAACACTTTAATATTTTAACGTTGAACAATATAAATATCTATAAATGGCTAATTTAAATTATACGAGGATTTAGAAAACGCAATTACGTAATGCGAAAAAACTGAATAATGCCGCGAAAAAGTCGAATAACGGTAAATGGAACAAATTTGACAAAAAATAAGAACGAAAAGCTCGTATAATCGAGTTAAAAGTTAAAGTATGGATTTTCATTTGCTCAGCCGACACGTCCATTTACGTGCATTCAAAGTGGAGTTACAAACGCTATGTTCGTGTCAAAGAATTAAATAAATTTTCACTGTTAGTAAAAAGTTATTCAGTTTTTTTCGTCTCCTGAAAAGAAGCCAAAATTGATATACGAGGTTTTCGAAGAACAGCGACGGTATGTTCCCGGACAGGTTGTTTGGACCTCGGGTCGGGTTGTGTTCGGATAGGGTCTTTGACGAGCAGCTAGTTGAAGGGTAGAAGTAAGATCTAGGTGTGGCACTATATAGTAATACTATGCAAATTACTTTCTACATTTTCCAAGTAGCCAAATCAATGGACTGTGTAAATTATACAAACATTCTGATAACAATCGGAGTACTAAAAATGTATTATTATCTGAGCAAAATTATCGGTTTGTCACATTCATTGTCACATACCTCACACTCCACACAAAAGTAAATCTCGATAGCCTAGTGGTAGAGCGTCCGTTTCGAGTGCGGGAGGTTCCGAGTTCGATCCCAGGCCGCGCTATACCAAAGACGAATTAAAAGTGGTACCTGAAATTCCCTTGCTAGACGCTTAGCATATAAGGGAAACTGGCTTCTCTCCTCTCATACCCTCGTGGCGATGTATTTAAACAGGAACGATTAATATAGGTTAGAAAAACTTGTTTCATAATCGACCTAAAAATTAATTTGTATAAACTAAGAAGTAATATATTGATGAAAACAATACTCAACTGATACCAGGCTCGGACGAATTACAGTTTGGTCCAAAAATAATAAAACCTCAGCATCTACTGTACTAATAAGCGTCCAAATACACAGATCGTTTTGTCGTCTGTGCGAATTTCAAAATTTTAGATAACAACGCCATATGCCACTACATTCTAACTAATGCACCAGGTTTTTAGTAGAAACAAAACAAGTCTACAATCGTCGCAACAACGTAACAATTGCGACCAAGAGGAATGGTAGATTCGATATGGCACAGGATCGAAGTAAAGGGAAACAACCGCCATATGATATTGACTTTGCCAAAATGACAAACAGGGGAGGTAACTTTATGCAAAAAATGACCTGAAAACTCGGGATGGCATATTGTTTTCACATGGTTAAAAAAAATTCGAGTCAATGAAAGTCGGCTAATTGTAAAACTGTACAGTAGATAAATATATCGTGTACTTATATGCCATTTATAAAAATATATATTTTTTTAAGAATTTAACGGTTTGCACAATTTGGGGGAAATCTAGTTGTCGTCGTTTTTGACAATAATATAAAAGCCGACAAGGATTTCTCGATGAGTAGAATTACGGCGACCGCAACATTCATGTGAACTTATATATCAGATTAACTCAACCGAAGTCACTTTTCAATTAAAATATGTACCGGAAGTTAAACTTGTTTAAGATAAAATGTTCCGCCCGGTATCGGACAGGACGTAGTCAATCGGAACGGTCCGTACGTCATTTATCGAGTTGAAAACAGTATACGATTCTACAAAATTGAACAAGGTGGACAAGTGGTCTAGTGGTAAGGGCTACTGACGGCTGATCTGAAGGTTGTGGGTTCGCTCCCTACTCCAGACGGTCAAAAACAGAAATGCTTTTCAGTGTTTCCCACCTAACATAACAAAAATTACTAACAGTCTTTGGACGAGACGTTAAGCGAGGTCCCGTGTATGATGCTTTACATCGACACGTAAAAGAACCAGGGATGCTTCTGGAACTGGAGCATCTTCTGTATCATGCACTGTCCCCCCAAAAAACTAAAGTGACTAACCTCTTCTGGGGGCCTCGCCCATATGGATTTCCGGTGGCGAGGATAAATAAAAGCAAATAAACCAAAATTGAACGAGGTGTTCCAAATGAGACGAAGTGTGAGACGGTCGCTTTAAGGTAAGTAGGATTATTTAACATCTCCGGTAGCTATATGATGGTTGTGTTGCTATATTTGACTATACATGAAATATTATAGCGACCCATTTATTAAATATGTCTATCTAGATAAACATAAGTTTCAAAACAGCATACGTTGGTATCTATATTCCGACAATATTTATTTTGTACGGATCACTTTTCGACGGGGCTAAATTTTGATGTTTCTAAACTGATAATAAAAGTTATATACGTGAATGCCCGTGAGTGTGTCAAGGTTAAAGCATCCTGTCTCATTTTGGTGGCTACGTGCAATGGAGAATGTGGAATTCTGAGTGTAAATCCATTTAATTGCAAGTTTTACAATATTTGATTACCGTGCAACATTCTAGTCTCAAAGTGCACAGTATGACAGTATCATTCAACTTTTGGCTTAGAATGAGAAGATCGTAAGTATAACATCAATATTTGAGAAAACAAGAGAAAACTGTCTGAGAACTACTCTTTGCCTAAATAGAAAATCAAACTTTTTCAACTTCAGTTTGGTCAAAATGACCTGTGCCGATTATCATGAAAATAGGCTAATAAGAAGCGCCTAGTGATGTAGATTTCCAATATGTATGAGTCTTATAAGGTCGTAATTAAGTAGCACTAACGACCTTTTCATTCTAAGCTAGCGATATATAGTACTATCCATTGGATACAAAGTTTCCACATCTAAATTGTTTAGAATACAGGCCATATTCAGTGACTACACAATTAATAAGAATTATTTTTTTTTGATAATCCTGGAAAAAGAATGGATGTGGCACTCTTTCTTAAACCTGTTCTGCTTATGTTCTTTACATCCATCTTATATTGGCACTCTTTCTTAAACCTGTTCTGCTTGTGGTCTTTACATCCATCCATCTTATATTGGCACTCTTTCTTAAACCTGTTCTGCTTATGGTCTTTACATCCATCTTATATTGGCACTCTTTCTTAAACATGTTCTGCTTATGGTCTTTACATCCATCTTATATTGGCACTCTTTCTTAAACATGTTCTGCTTATGGTATTTACATCCATCTTATATTGGCACTCTTTCTTAAACATGTTCTGCTTATGGTCTTTACATCCATTTTATATTGGCACTCTTTCTTAAACATGTTCTGCCTATGGTCTTTACATCCATCTTATGTATCAGTCTAGTTAATTAATTACCACGTACCGGTGTCTGCTTTTATTTGTACAACATAAAACAGTTTATGTCTTTTATATAAAATATGATTTTTATCCTGATTTTCAAACTTATGTCATTTAAACAACGATTGTTCTAGAGACTAGCTCTAGCTACTCGCAGTTCAGTTGGTTAGGGTTTAAAGTTTCCCTTTATCAATTTATAAATTGGCGTTCTGGTTGAGATATTTCACAAGTATTCTCTCTTACTTCTTGAAAATTTCTCTTGGCACCCTTTGATGCTTTGCATAAATGTTTTTCTTGTAAAGTAATTTCATAGTATGGAGATTTTGACCTGATCGTGACCTTTATGTATGAATATATTACAAAGTTCTTGTGTTGAATATATATACAATGTATTTCCGCAAGCAAATCGTGCAATATAAGTCCTTTAGATTTATATCACACCTCGAGCGTCTTCGTGATAGTCAAATATTTTTAACTATACTAGCAACGCATCTTCGCATAGATTATCTGATAATAAGGGGAAGTAACAGCTGTGGTGAGTTTTCATGCAAGGAAATATCATGTGTAAGCACCTTCAGAGTTACCTCCCTGAATATAAACAGTATTATAACATTAAGTAGTTTTTAGTATTATAGTGACGAAATGTCTACTAAAGATGTTGGCTTAAATGTAATGATAATTGAGGGGTGTGTATAATTAAGTTTGAAGGGACTTTCTGTGGTAACTCGTTGGTTAATGTACAATATGATTAATTTCAAGAAACAAGAAGAAAATAAAACTGGACCTGTGTTGTTTGAAGATGTTTTTATTTCGAGTGATTACACGAACCAAGATCAGTATAAATATGAAACATAACATACATGTAGTGTTATATACTATGAAAACGTAATGTCAAATAATATGCATTTATTTCAATATGTAGTCTTAACCTGACTTAAACATGAAGAAAAACGACATCTAAATGAAGCGTCCAATGATCGATAGGATTTCTTAAAACGCAGGATGACATGTCCCGGGATGGTCCACCTTCAGGTATTCATTCTGGCACATTGCATTGTTTAGTTCACAGACGTTCTCTGTAAGAAAAATATGATACGTAATTTTACCTCGATAAAATTATAAAATATAACCAAGGATGATTTACGTTGATTTTAACATGATTCCAGTGACGCATAGGCTTACATTAATTTGAACAATAGTGTGCTGGACAAAACAGTCAAACTGCTGAAAAAGATCTTACAATTCGTGGAAAGCAAATAATTTTCCCCTTTTCTTGACGCATATTTGACATAAATCGATACAGAAATAAAAAAAACTTATGCCTGTGATTGTTTTCGAAGTGAATCTAATTTCGTCTTGGATTTGTAGCCAAAAGTCACGTGGTATGGCTACACTGTAGTATCAGTATTAAGATGGTGCTCACGTACACAATATGCATACTCTCTCTTTAAAAAACATTGCAGGTATATATATAAGGGGAGTAATGACATATTATTGATGGCTAATCTTATGAGGGCCATTGGCCTTAGGATGTCATTCTACAAAAACAGACCACAGGTAACTGTATCATTGATAAAGTGTAAACAAAACAAAAACATTTTTTATAAAATTTATAATAT
The DNA here is from genome assembly GCA_947247005.1 of Spisula solida. Taxonomy (NCBI): domain Eukaryota; kingdom Metazoa; phylum Mollusca; class Bivalvia; order Venerida; family Mactridae; genus Spisula; species Spisula solida. Next base: position 36,813,006 of record OX365957.1, on the reverse strand, counting down.
CTAAGATATTATAACTTTTATAAAAAAGAAATTGTTTACTCTTTATGATACAGTTACCTGTGAAACATACGTGTCGCATGTAAATACATGTAGTCGCTTTGGGGGAGGGGGAGGGTGATGATCCTGTTATGTTTGAATACTAGTAGTACGTACCATACGTCAATCCATCGTTACCACATACAGGTTGGTGTATAGGTAGACACCATGGGGTGGTACATATAATACCTCTCTCTACAGTAGCCTTACAACCACCAACGTGACGTATGTTCAATGTATTGTTGTCACATCGGGCTGCTTGTATTTCACAATGGTTGTCTGTAGGATACAATAATATACATACATGTATAAGGTCACGGCCTGGTGAAGGTCGTAGAAATAGTTTCTTGAAAAACAGTAGTGTATTTCTTTTGCATGCTATCCAGTTGAGTCAGTAGACTAACAGTTGTCTGTGAAGATATTTATGTGATTCCATGTTGATGAGCACAAAAATATAGCATTTGATTGTATACTTCAGAACTACATTAATTGGTGCATGGATCTACAAGTGATCGGTGTATTGCATTAATTTTGTGTACATTCGGAACACGTCTAGTTTCTTTTGAAGAGTGCTAACTTCAGATTTTCAGGATAAACACCCATATTTCTGTGCCTAGCTTGATTGGAATACATTCAAAGAACATGTCTATGGTAGTGTTACTGCTGAGATTTTGTTGTGGTATATCGAAATTCTGGCAGTATGAACTTGACTGACTTTACATAGGCTAAAGAAGGACGATTTCCAGCAGGCTTACACCATATTGTTATCTGATTTGTCTCCCTTTAGTCACGAGAGCTTTGTTTTGTTTGTGTTTTATGTGAAAACATAACTTACACAACCTGCGTGTCAAACCTAGACTATCCGGATAGTACTTCACATGACTAACAATTAAGGGGAGAAATGTTCATTAATTTTGTATTGTTTTCGAATATGTTAGTACTAGTTGTCAACTAGCAAACAAAACTGTTACAAAAACGTCACTTACCAATATAATGAAACACAGTCATACTTAATGTCGTTCGTCGTATAGATTATACGGAGGTTGCAAACCTGAACGCATTACGTGTACGTCTACGTTAATTCAACGTTTGGATATTTCGTCATCCAAACATGTGTAGTTTCTACAAATAACGGACGTAAGTCAGGCGAAAATTAAATGTACTTGTTGACGAAATACCAACGGTTAGAAGTCTTCACGTAGACGTACACGTTACACGTTCAATTTCGCAACCTCCCTATCACATGTATTTCAATAGTTACCGTATGTTTTTCCGTCGGATCCGCACACTGGATCGTACAGGTTAATAGCGCAATAGATAGGACAGTTGATCAAACTATAATCCCTTCGCAGAATGATAAGTCCCGCATGGCTACCTGCAAAATGACGTTTATAATGTTTCGTGCTCATTGAAAATTTGATTGTCCAAGACTATTTGAATATTAATATATACTGGTATGGAACCACACCATTGTGTTTGATGCTGTAATGATTGCTTATTTACGCCTTGTCGTATTTTTAATCCCCCGACACGAAGTGGGAGGGGGTCATAGGAATGGTCTCCGCCCATCCGTCTAAGCGTGCGTGCGTCCGCCCTTAACAAAATTGTGTCCGCTTCATAACTATTTAACACCTTGACCGAATTGCATGAAACTTATAACAAACGTGTAACTAGTAAATACGACGTGCAGAACCCACATTTCAATCGTGTCGGCTCAATGTCAAGGTCACAGTTCAAGGTCAAAGGTTTATACCTTGTACCTTGCAGTTCGTGTCTGCTCCATAATTGTAACTGCTGGGTGGAATTGCATGGAACTCATAGCAAATATGTAACTAATTAATACAACATACAGAACCCAGATGCCAACCTTGCCGGCTCAAGGTCACGGTCACATTTAAAGGTCAAAGGTTTGACCCATTTTTGTCCGCTTCATAACTTTTGAACGCCTGCAACGAATTGTACGAAACTTGCAAATGTCTAACTAATGAAGGCGGTCTACAGAATACATGTTTCTACCTTGTGGGGGTCAAGTTTTAAACAAGCTGGCTGGCCTACAGTCAAGGTCACAGTTCACTATTCATTAATGCGGCGGGGGATTATAGATCTAGCTGTCTTTTGGTCTGCCTTGTTGTTCTCGAAAATGCAGCAACACGACAAAAGAAGGACGACACTACGACACTAAAATGTGTCGTGTTTTAGTCAGTCTTACATTGTATAGCCGCCGTGTTCTTGCTTTTTGGTGCATTTGTAAATAGATTATTGCTATGTTTACGACTTCTTTCACACTAGAAGCAAACTATGTGAACTAGTTTACATATTTGTTTTATTTTAAAGAATGACAAAAAGTATCTATATTCATCATTATTCTTAAAAAATGGCAAGCAAAGCCTTTATTTGCTGGTTTTGCAGCTTTCTGCTGAAATGTGACAGGCATATATGGGTGCCTCCACCCGTAATTGAACCCGATTAGACGGCAAACGCGCTAACCATTGAGCTACGGGTGCACTGTTTGTAGTATGCACATGTGTATTCAATGAACTTTAGAGAAACTCTTAATTTGAAATCCAAAGTCATATTTAATATTGTTTAAAAAATAAAAGTCTTGCCTAACTTACCAACAATAAGTGCCAATGAAACGAAATATCCCAAATACATTTTGGCTACAGTTATTATGTAAGGTGATTCGTATGGTCCTTGAAAACAATAAAACTGTGTGTATATATATATATATATACACGCGCTGATTAGTAAACACAATTGTGAAATACCAACAAGTCGAATAAGTTCGGTCAGAATACTTTGATTGTAAGTTTATCATCCCCTTTGTTTAATGTCACCAAAGCAGTTTGTAATTCTGTGCTTTTATGTTTTAAAGTCCACCGTACCATAGCAACGTGAAAATACTAGTAGTGTAGTAAATGCAACACTGCACTGGCTTGTGTGGTACGGACAATACAGCACTGGGTGTCCCCTTTTTACCACCGTGTCCACCACGCCTTCAGTTTATGATACAAAATAGATAGAGAACTAACGCTCAGATATCTGTTTTAATCTCGGGATACGCCTTCGACTAAATAATATACTAGTAATCCCGTGTTTCAAATCTAAGACTAGCCAGTTATAGCCCACCAGGTGTGTTTATTTCTAGTCTCCAAATATCATTACATCGATTTGTTGAGAGTTGTTCATAATCACGAAAAGGAAGGAGAGCAACAGTTCAAATTGAAACCAGGTATCCGATTTTATTTTGAAAAAAACCCTACCCAGCCACTTTTAAAGAAACGTTCGACTCGTACACTATCAATTTTTTTAATAGCCTTTGATGGACGAAGTTCAACTCTGACATGGAACTTACACGAGATAAGAAGTCAGGATACGTCTAAATTGTATGTAAATTAACCACAACATTTTGTGGTTATAAGGATGTTTTGCAATGAGCATTTATATTCCGGTATGTCTTGATGTTTTGGAATTGTACTCCATTTGGTTCACCGTGTTGTATTAGAGTATGACAATGGTGTTCCTGTGAGGTCAGTGCGCACGTATCTGTACTTTCACGAGTTTTATCCCCTACTAAAAGTTGACCGTTTGGTTAAGAAATCCTTTATCACATTGTCATGTAGATATTCGCCTGCCCCGAGGTTTCAACCTGCGTTACGTTCTTTAAAGCAGGGTTCATAAGTTACGTCATTTAGATCGACGTTTGGCCAAACGTTCAGCCCCACTAGTAATAGTAACTAATAGTTTTGATGGCTGATGAACGCTGAAGAATAACGTGTTCGTTGAAGATTAAAAAATAACTTTGCAAAAGTTTACATGCGTTAGATACACAATGTTCGTAGTGAAACCAAAATATTCCTCCTCGCCAAAGTAATCTCACCGGCGTTTGGGCTACCTTTTTCGACTTTGAAACGCTGACCAACGTATGTACAAATGTTCATAGTGTGAATCCATATTTAGATAGACAACTCTACTTGTTGTATTTGTAAGGCATGCGTAGGTATATAGAAGGAGTCCCCAAAATGGAACACATTTACTTTTTAATGAATGTGTCTGTTGTATTATGACGTTATCATTTTACATATGAACTAGTGTCCTGTTGTTTTTGCTAACTCGTCTTCGATGAAAATTATGAGTATGCTGATTTACTGAAACATGTGATTGAAAAAATGGAATATAACTCTGGGTATTGGACTAAATAATCATAATCATTATGCCAGATCTGCATGGTCCTAGTACTTTGAAATGTATTAGTCTCTCAATATTTTGTCATTTGTTGTGTAATTCAAGCTAAAAGAGACAGAGTTACGACTGTTTAAACTTTATAGGTCTCCGTTGAGGGGGGGGGGGGGGTCCTGTGTGTATGTACTGACCATGTGAGACAACTAGAGACAACCGGACCGAATGTCTGCTGGTTGTAATCTCCGTCTTAGGAACGGTGCTGGTTCAATGCTATAGGCAGGGACAAAATTATTGATGTGATTAAATTTATTATACATGTAACTTCCGTGGCGTTCAGTATATGTAGTCATGTATACGTGCAGTATTGCTAGTCACGTGGTTATCCACGCTTTCGTAACATTTTAGACGTCATCTATTTGTTTACTCCAAAGAAAGTACAGGATGGAAAGCAGAGTTCTAACATAAATGTATGTATCGTTCCCTGATTGAGTGAGATAGCCGTCATGCGATTCCTGTTTACGAGAATGCCATCCCAGGCCCAATCTCCTGATGGATCTCTGGTTCTACATATCAGCTGATAGATATATGTATATAGTATTTTGCTAAGTTCAGTCAGTGATGAGACCAAGTTGGAGTTCTTGCTGTAATGTGCCAAAGTAAGCTATGTGCACACATTATTTCAGTTTTAAAAGTAAAACCGATTTTGAGTTCGACCTACCGTAACAATACCTCAACTATATGAGACGAAATTATACCTGAGAATTAGCTCTGTTTGAGATTTTGTCAAGAGATTAACTCTAGCAATGTCTGGCCAATACATTGTGACTGAATATTCTCCATGGCTTGCAATTCTATCGGCTGGACTTCAACCTAACTCCTTTTCACAAAATACATAGGCACATGGTTTCAAATTATCTGAGTGTACTATCTGAGTGTACTATCTGAGTGTACTATCTGAGTGTACTATCTGAGTGTACCCTATATAGAGAGAATGTTGTACAGCGGCCATGTTTAGCCGCAACCGATATGACGTCACAGGAACTGGTGTCCGTGTTTGCTGTGACAACTCTAGAAAAACTGGGTACCACCGGTCGAAACGTCATATCCGTTGCGACTAAACATGGCCGTTGCACAACATACTCTATATATAGGGTACACTCAGATAGTACACTCAGATAATTTGAAACCATGTGCATATGACAAAATACCATTCTTCTTCACCAGTGTATTCTTCATCCGGAATCATATTAGTTTAGTCAGTTACACGAGCCAATAATAAATTTGGGCACATTTTGTCTTAATAATTTCTAATTTAGCTTCAGCTCTTTAATACAGAAATTTAGCACTCATAATTGATAATGACATTAAAATCTAGTCAGCAAATTTTTACAAGTTGACCTATTAAAATTTGCCCATTTTTAATATTGGCTCACACGGTAATCAGAAGACTAGACTAACCATTGATGTATGAGGATGACAAAACATGTGAACAACAGCAATAACAACAACAACTCTGCATTGTTTGCAAAAGACGGTATTTAGTTTAAATGTCAAATATAATAAGTGAAAAAGAGAAAAATTGAAACGCCTATCAATTTGTAGCATAAACATTCTATAGTGAGTTTTAGAGTTATAACGGTAAAGTCAGAATTTTTCGCGTGGTCTAATTTTCGCGAACTTGTTAATCTAGTGTAGTTCGCGGGGTTAAATGTTCGCGATTTTAAAATTTTTATTACTTCACGAACATAAATTTTCGCGAACTTTTTATTTTGTGAATTTAGCTAAAATTAATCCGTCGCGAAAAGTTCTGATTTTACTGTATAGATTTACAAATACAGGGTTGGGGTAACACTATTTTGTATATATAAAGTCTGAGTGCCAATAATTCTACACGGGTCCCCAAATCATGTGGTTGTGTAACCCGAGTATAAATGAACAATTAACGTTTGATTATTTTAGCACAGTAAGAAGCTCTCAGCCTATTGAAATTATTTCGTACGTGATTTTGATTCGGCGTGTTTCTTTCGTTTTGAAACAGTGTCATGTTTCTACCATTTGAATTAAACAGTATAGGTGTGGTATTGGTATCAAAGGGAAACAACCCCGCAAAATTAGGACCAATAGACACAGGGGACCTAACTCATGCATTACTTTCAAGATATTCATGTATAAGCAAAATTTGATTTATACCAGATTCTAACAAATAAATGTTAAATAAACGTATAGGAACAAGTGAACAATGTACAAGGTGGTATTCTCATAACTGGAGATTGCAAAATTTGGTCCCTATAACCATCTTGTTATGACGAGGTAACAAAGTGTCGTATACAAAACTCGTTTAATCGAGTCAGCCACCTGTTTATATAACATTGTGTATATAAACATTGCCATTTCTCTTATCAATTTATGAATTTATGAAATATTGTTTATATGAATATATGGCTTAGTGCATAAGGTGTTGATTTGCACTGCCTTTGTATCCGATTAAAATATTTTGAACACTAAAAATGCTTTGTTTTGATATTGCAGTGTTTATATACAAGTGACAGACCTGAATAAACGAACTATATAATTAATATACTGGTCAGAAGAGCTGGCTCATCATTTCTCGATTTGTGAACCCAATCTACAGGAATTAAACAGCTCCCTGGAACATTTAATACAATGTATAAACCGGAGGCTGTGGTTTTTGGTTATTTGTAACGTTGTAAGATTAAGAAATTCCCTGATTACAACAAACGCACTGTTCATAATTTAGCAATCTGTTTTTGTGAGTTACGTATATTTCAATGTCGTTTTTCCTAAAATACTCGTTACCAGTATCCCTTTTTATCAAAGTATAAATTTGTTTATTATAGACATGATTTCAAAGACCTTTACCTTTACTTTTTCGTGTACGTGTTTTTTAAATAAAGTGTTTACCAAACGTTTTTTCCACAGTTTTCTGTCTGTATTATTATCAGAAAACAGTTTTCTGTCTGTATTACTAGTATTATCAGAAAACTAAGTACAACATTTTTCTTTTTAAAGCGATGCATAATAAGCTTTTAACATCCATTTCTACTCTTTATGGCAGCATGATTTTAAACTCATGGTTGGTTAATGGGAACGTACTATTGAACTGTGAACGTACTATACGTTTAATTGAAGCAGTTAATAATTGGCTACAGATTAAAATTTCCATCAGGGAACCTGAATTCCCCAGATCAAAGACACGAACTAATTACTAGTAATCAGGTGATTAATAGGAACAATAACAAACTGTGCCCCGGGGAAGGTATGGTCTCTGATATAACCATACAACACACGCTTCTATGGCTAACAGTATTTCAAATGTCAATTAATATTTTACCGCAAACATTCTAAAATGTTCCGTTTCAACACAGAAATGGGTTTGAGCATATAATATAATATTAAACGCAAGATTAACATCATAGTAGAAACAATGACAGCGACATACATCAACTTTCACACAAGCATACATGTACTTGCTTCCACACACAAATGTCGTTAAAAGTGAAATGCACTGCAACCACGTCAGGGCGACTCTCTCTTGAACAACAAACCCTTTGAAACACCTAAGTCTAAAGAGTCTAAAGTTCCGGTGTTTTTTAATGTTTTTTATTAGGCTAACAAAAGCGTAGAGCATAATAATAACGTCAAGTAACGTCAAGAGACGTCAGTTTATTACGACGATTTACGTACTTTAGTTCGACGTTATATAATAGGTGAGAATTTCTTGGAGAAATATCTCGGTATAAGTCAAAGAGTTTGTCTACCAAAAGGATGTTGCCCAGATGTGGTGGCCATGCAATTAATGTACAGATTGCATACATTTAGCGGATAAGAAACGAACATATTGTCACCAGAGACGAGACAACATGTCATTCAGTTTTATATAACCAGTTCGTCGCCTGAGTGGAACATTGCACTACCTACCATTTTCAATAATAGTATCACGAGAAAAATCAAGTTTAAAGTTTCAGATAGTCGTATACATGATTGTACACATGTTTCTGTTACCTTTCAAACACGTGGACCACATTATATGTGGATATTCAGCATTAAGAATAATGTTTATAAAATGTTGTATTTGTTAATGTGTTTATATTTTTGCTTTTGGAAATAAAGGAATTTAATCTAAATATTTAATTTTTTCTTGAAGATGAATTGATCTATCTACCAATACTGGAGATATGGCAGTTCTGTATTTATAGGAAAGGAGATAGAGTACTTCTGTACTCATGCGACGAGTTGCTATGGTATATACGTATGGTAACTCGTATACGTCACGTGGTAATATCATAACAGTCACGTGATCAATAAGAAAATTGGGGATAGGCGTATACACGTAATTAAATGCTATAATAGTAATACATTAATATAATGTATATAATAATGTGGCATCGGTGTGATATTGTATTGGGCGTTACTCTGTGAGAAACTACACTACTTAAAAATACAAAGACACGGGAGTTAGCAACTTCTAGTAATTAGCAACTTCCGGTTTCGAAAAGTATCTCAAAATGATTTTTTTCACAATCTCCGCCACAATAATTTTTCCACACTGCTGAAAACTCCTCCACAGAAATGCCGCCTTTTTCTTCTGGAACACACTTGTCGAACATTATTATATTTTATCCGTTTCTTTGGTTGACTTACATAAAACTCATACGCAGTGATCATAGGCACATGTTTTCAAATTATCTGACTGTACCCTATATATAAAGAAGATAGTTCAGCGGCCATGTTTAGCCACAAGAAATATGTCGTTACGAAAGCTGGTGCCCGCTGTTTCTAAGGTTGTCACAGCAAACACGGTTGCAAGTTTCTGTGACGTCACATAATTATCCGTTGCGGCTAATCATGGTCGCAGCACAACATTCTCTCTATATACGGTCAGATAATTTGAAACCACGTGTCTATGCAATGATCACCATTGCCGCAACACCGTACACAGTAACCGGCGTGAGTTAACACTGTGAGAAAGTTTAGAATGAAACACGTGTCCGTTTTCATGGTGAGAAATGTCATAAAAGGTATTTAGTATCGTAAGCAAGATTGATATCGATCTGATCTGATGATCCTTTATGAGAGCCGAAAAAACTATTTTTTTAAATTTCATAAATAGTCTGTAGAATTGTTAAAAAATACGGACAGTTTATGATTCATGACAAATCACGTCTGGTAGTCAATAATTAAGCACATACATTAATTTATTAATTATTCAACAATCATGGTCTCATACTATCATTTTCATTATTAGCAAACCAATCCGATAAATTCGTTAGTAAAACAGAGAAAAAAGTCCATTTATAGAGAAACATCAAATAAATTAAATAAAAAGCGATACACAGATAGTAGACAATTGTTAAGTTTCTTATTACGTCGCAAAATATTCAACATATGTTTTCAACATTAAATCTAAAACGCTATATCTGAGCTAGCAGCAACATGAGTCCTTAAACTATTTAGTTTTTCAAACTATCATTTCGAGGACTCAACACAGTTTCTATTCGACTATCGATAGGTAAAATGAAAGACACATATACATACATGTTCATAAATGACACAATTCAAAAGATTATAGTTCAATCACGACTCCAATCGGATCACCTCGGCTATTAACGGATATTGCCGAGGTTATCCGATTGTCACAACTCCGATCGAATCACCTCGGCTATTTTAACGAATGTATTACCGAGGTAAGCCGATTAGTACAACTCCAATCGGATCACTTCGGCTATTTTAAACGGGAATGTCCGAAATGTTCCGATTGTCACAACTCGCCAAATGGAATGGTGTAAAGATAACATTAGAGTGTACATGAATAGTCCGCAGTGAGAAGTAAGTTAAAAATTAGGCTCCTAATAGGCTGCCTTTCATAATATCCCAACCATTCACCGCCATATTAGTTATGTGACGTCATTCATTAATGACGTCATTGATCGGGAGTGCAGGGTAAAATCCGTTTAAAGCCGGTCTTATGATGCGAGTAGAATAAAAGCTGAAAACGAGGAAGAAAATCCTTCAGCTCTCCGTCATACATGCTGAGAATTATCTCTATCGCTTGATCTAGATCTCCAACATAAGTATCTACAACAGCGATTCTGTGCTGATTCTCTAACAAGCTCGTCTAAACTCATGCAGAATGAGGCGGCGAAGAAAAAGGCCGTACCACCCCAGCCAAGACCGTAACCACTGCCGTATGTATGAGAACGTATATTGGTGTCAGTTGAAATAGCTATTGCGTAAATGATTAAGGCAACAGTAGTAGTCAATGCTGAAATGAAAAAAGTAGAATGAAATATTGCATAAGTCATCGCATATATGATTACTCGTTTCGTACTTTGGCTGTGCTTTAATACAGGGATATCAGTATACAAATGTGTCCACCAGCTTGCGATTGGTGAAAATCAGGTTGTTTGTTCATTCATCCAAAAGACTACCGGTAAGCAGCGGTGTAAGAGGAAGGTCTGTTCTTGAAAATTATGCAATTTTTAGAAATATACTGTTACTCCTACTAGACATTCGTTAAGTGTTATTGTCCACGGACCAATATTCCTAGTAAAGGTCAGGCATCATTCATCCACAGGCCTAAGAAATTATATCACAAAATACAGAGTTTTGAAATTACCCATCATCCGGTCATTCATATATGAGCCAGTCTCCAGGAAAACCTGCTATTGAAACAAAAGACCATTTTTGCGTGACGTCGCGAACGTCATTCAAGCGTTATTCGACGTCGTTGTAATAAGTACTTTATAAATACTGCATTTGATCAATTCTTTACATAAACTGGTCAAAATGGTACCAAATTTTAGAATGATGTTTTAAGTTTTAAAATATACGTCTAAATTGTAAATGTTCACATTTAGAGGAAGACTACTACTGTTTTAATCAACTGACTCCTCGTATTTCTCAATCAGAGTACTTTACTGAAATTGGTCAACATAGCAACGAAGTAAATTATTTCGACATAATGCATAAGACATGTTAAAGCTAAGATATAGTAATATATGGATACATGACTTAAAATTGAATCTATAGATATGTATTTTTATTTGAAAGCTTTTTCAAAACCTTGTTACATGCAGTAATTACATAATGTCAATATAGCAGGTTTTCCTGGAGACTGGCTCATATATAAGAGAACAGGTTGGAAACGCATGCCTGATGAATGTACTGTACACATTGACCATAGTCAAATAATGATAGCAATGGCGTTCCATACGAGCATAATTATGGCTAAATCATAAGTTAATGCTGACTTGGTACATGCACAGAATCTATTAGATTGAACGATATCAAGTGAATTTGCTAAAAAAAATACATATTTATTACGTAATGAGTTTGAGTTCTGCTTTTAATACCAACTACACTGTTTCTGCTAAGTACACTAACATGTTTCGATATGCTAACAATTTACTGAAGATGATTTCGATTTATATGCTTTTATTCATCCTCGCCACCGGAAATCCATATGGACGAAGCCCGCAGAAGAGGTTAGTCACTTTAGTTTTTTGGGGGGATAGTGCATGATACAGAAGATGCCCTAGTTCCAGAAGCATCATTGGTTCTTTTACGTGCCTAGTGTAAATCATCATACAAGGGACCCCACTTAACGTCTCGTCCGAAAGACTGTTAGTAATTGTAGTTATGTTAGGTGGGAAACACTGAAAAGCATTTCTGTTTTTGAGCGGTTGTAGACTGGAGTAGGGATGGAACCTATAACCTTCGGATCAGCAGTCAGTAGACCTTACCACATGACCACTGTACCATTTGTCCACCGATACTACTGAAGACTGGACTGAAGTATATTATACTCGTGAGATTGGGATATGTCTCGTCAACGTTATTACAATTGTCGTCCATGCTATAACTTTACATAAATACTCTTGATTTACTGTTGATTTATTCCTTCACATATACACGGTTGGTGTATCTTTCTTAGAGACTCAATAAGCAGTATAATCATTGCTGGCTTTGCATAGAAATTGGCTCCGACGAAAATGATGCATACTGAATTTTGTTGACTTTGATTGGCTTTCGTGGCTTCATTTCCTTACAAAGTGTATATTGCAATTGGTATACTGTAAACATCATTTTTTCGTGGGGTTTAAATATTCGTTGGTTTCGCCGTTGAACTCCACACGATTTGTCGACCACCGACATAAGGAACAAATGATTCCTTTACAATATTTTGCAAGCTACAAAATTATGACACCACGAAATTATATTTTACCAAATCCACGAAAGTTAATACCCACAAAAATAGATGATTTTACTTTATTCAATATATAATTGTTAGTAAATGTATTTGGTAGATTGTATTGATCAACGTTGGCATTTTAAGACAGGTGGCTACTGAATTAAGATGACTACTAACCAATATTTGACTTGATAACACCAGGATCGTGTTTTCAAATCATGAGTTCATCTTATCACATACTGAATGCATTTACATACAGTAAAACCTCGTTATGACCTCGATATCACGAGCATCCGGCCTAAACGAAGTTACACTTAGTCATAACAACAATTCATCATAGACTTTGGATATGTCGAGAACCTGGCTTATCTCGAGCATTTGGCTTGTCTCGATGGGTCCCCGAGATAACGAGGTTTTACTGTAATTCAATACTGGAATGCATAGGTAATTAGAGTCATACTGAATCTGAGGTGGCCACCCACGTAAGCGACAGACATAGGACGTATTACACGTATACCCCTTAAAGGATATACAAGCCAGGCAGCTGGAGACTGGATCGATTTCCTCGCGTGAAGCTGTCTTTATTGAACTAACGTAGCGCTTAATCAAACAAATAACAAAAAAGCACTTTCAGAATAAAGAGATGAAATTAGAACTATGCAAAACTTACCACAAACAAAAAATATTTCCCCTGCAGAATGAAAGTAGTAGATTTTCTTTGGTAAGGGTGAAGTACAGACGCCACAAATAGCTAACATGGCCGCCACAAACCCAAAGGCGGCGGAGAATATCATCAGGCCAATAACTGCATTCTGCCAATCTAAAAAAAATAATGTCATATTATTAATACATGTAGATCTACATTGTATATAAAACCCAGCAAAATATTTTTCGCTGACGTGACTACGAACATAATTCTAAAATTTCATTCTTTGAAATATTATATCCACAAATTACGTCCCTACAGGTTTCCTCTAACAAGATCGCTATGAGCGTTTTATAATCATGAAATAAATTACACATGCTTTTATATCCTGCAACTTGTTATAGAAGCAAGAAAAAATGCATATTAACACAATGTTTATGCAATTTAAATTTGAGCTACTTAAACTATATGTAATGATTTTTATTTAAATTCTAAAATGATAATTTCAATTAGAAGGCAACGCTTACAAAGAACATGATAATAATTTTGTTGACGACAATGGTGTTATTGATGTTGACGATAATGGTGATGATGATGTTGATAAAGATAATCATGTTGACGACAATGATGATATGATGTTAATGATACTGATGATACCGATGATACTGATGTTAATGATAATTATGTTGATGATGATAATGATGTTGATGATGATAATGATGTTGACGACAATGATGATACTGATGTTAATGATACTGATAATAATGATGTTGATGATGATAATGATGTTGACGACAATGATGATACTGATGTTGAAGATAAAAAATGATTACAGGGGAAATCATACAGAAATTGGTGATCATAAAGTTAACGATAAAGATGTTGACGATAATGATGATATTGATAATGATGATAATGATTTTCACGATGTAAATGGTGACAAGGGACAAAGTACAGGAATTGATGATAATGAAGAGGACGATAAAGATAACAAAGGCGATGTTTGGAAAATGACGATAATCATGTGGATGAGAAGGGTAATGATGGGTATAATAATGATCATGTCATTTATGCAATATCGCAAACGATTCCATTTATATTTTGAAAATACTTAACGCTTCGGCAACGTAAAATAAATCGTTTCTGATTAACAGTTGAAAAATATTATTCGAACGCGCGCGCAGGCACACACACAGGGTGTGGGAGGTTTAAGTACAGTTTAAGTACAAACAATAATAGAGCAATACTTGTAATCGCCTCCGCTTTCTCCCCCCCCCCCCCTACGCCCCCTTATCCCAATCACGGCTACCAATCGCTCCATCCCCAGACATGCAACTCTACCTACAAACACACCAACCATTCCCTGAACTCTACTACCCTCCACCGATTCCCGTCCCCTATATCACATCTCTTCCGCGCAACATATATCATACCTTTCACGCCCCCATGCCCTTACCTCCCCTCGTCCCATACGCCCCCATCTCCCATACCTCCCAACTCCCCAACTCCCCTTGTCCCCACGCCCTCATCTCACCTTGTCCTATCCACCTGTTCCCCACCTTCCCTCGTCCACCCCAACATGTTCCCTACCGTCTTCATCTCTTCCCCGACCCCTAACCCTTACTAGTTAAAGAAGCTTTGCATTCCACTGGACTGATGGTTGTGTTGATTTTGTCACATATATTATCCCATAGGCTTCCTTCATAGTTCTGTTCATCAACTGCAAACAAACCAAACAATGTTTGACATTCAACACTGTAAAGTTCTCTAAATTCGTGGGAGATCGATGTCTGTAAATTATGTGGGTAAACTCAAACAGAAAATTGAAAAATTAAATAATAATAAAAGCTCCGCGAGCCGCATGTGTCGCCTGACGACATGCATATTTGTTATTGAAAACTATCCAGTATTTGGCTACATATTCGACTCACAAGAGGTCTCTAGTTATCGGAACTAAAAACAACAAAGTTATGCTCTGGACAAAAAAATGTCCTGATAAAATCAATAAAAAGGGAATCATTCATACACTACACAAGGTAGAGTTATGATTCTTGTGCACTGCACTTTATGTCAAAGCAAGAAACATGCATACTAATTTTGGAGTCATTCATACTTATCGTGACAAAGTTATGCCCCGGACAAGAAATACTTATAAAATCAATCATAGGGAAATAATTCAAAAATGGCACAAGGTAGAGTTATGGTTCTTATGTACTGCACTTGGACTTTTTGTAAGATCCATGCATACCAAGTTTCAAGGCATTCAACCTAATTGGTGACATCGTTATCCTCCGGACAAGAAATGCTCTAATTAAACCAATCAAAGGGATATAATAAAAAACGATGCATGGTAGAGTTATGGTTCTTGCGCACTGCACTTTGGCTTATTGCAAGAAACATGCATACCAAATATTGAGTCATTTGAACTGAAGGTGACAAAGTTATGCTCCGGACAAGCAATTTGTGACGCCGCAGCCGCAACCGCCGCCGACGCCAAAGTAACACCTATATTCACGGTTTAAAGTACCACCGGTCAACAGTATTTCAGGCATATTTGAATTACCTAGACTCATTATCCTGGCACCGGGCGAACAAGCAGTCACCTGGGACAAACCATGTTGAGCGTCAAGCAGGGGAGATTATTATGTCAGTCCAATTCTAAGGACTTTGGTAAGTCGCGGGCTAGGATCGAACCCAAGACCTTCCGCACTCGAACCGGACACTCTATCTATCTATGATAAGCTACCGAGATGTTCTTAGAAATTACCACAATGTACTAAAGTTACTTTTATATTATTTTTTGCACATTATTAATCGTACTTGTAATTTAATGTTTGTAAAAACATACGTACAATGGTATTATTCAAATATTAGTTTATACTAATTTACTAGTATTTAAGGTCGATCGGGAAACATTTTTTTCAACTTATATCAATCACTCTCGCCACCTTCTTGACGTTTTTCCATCGCCACGAGGGTATGATAGAAGAGAAGCCAATTTCCCTTTTTTGCTTTGCGCCTAGCAAAGAAATTACTGGTACCATTTTTATTTCGTCTTTGGTATGACGCGGCCTGGAATCGAACCCGAGGCCTCCCGCACTCGAAGCGGACGCTCAACCACTAGGCGGTTATTATACATTTGTAACTCCTTTGAAATTTGAGATTGACACCCATTTGTAATTGCACCATGTTTCAATACAATGTACATATTACTGATGGTGTTTCAAACTGTGTCTCATATATTCAACAAATCAAATAAAACGTCACCGTTCGATTGTAACCTGACAATGACAGCCTAGCATTAAAACCATGTTTAATATTTAATGTTATATATACATGAGTAGAAATGATAGCATACTGAATGTTGTATCGATTAATGATAATAGAGCTCTATAAAATGAGAGCATTTAGTTTGAATATGAACTTGCACACTCCGACTCCAGTACACGATCTAGTCTGGTTCCCTGTTGTACTATAACGTTTTTAGTACGTTAGTAACGTACAACCGGGACCTCCTCGGATATTAATTACTGACGTAACATCCCTTTATAGTAGAATATACGGTCCTCTTTAACCTTGGGACTCCTTTGTGATTGATTGTTAGAAGTCTGACCTTGGTCTTGACATGAAGACAATTTTAGTAATTTTGTCTACATGTAGTAATAATTGCTTTCATGATTTCTTTTAAGTTTTAAATTTTAACACTATTAATATTCACATTAGCGATTTGTCCGCACGCACCAGGTTACTGTTGTTTTTTTATCTTAGGGAAATCTTAAACAGCACCAAGCAGTATACCGAACTAAATACTTCTTCAGCAAATAATAACGAATACTGAACATACTGCCGAACTAGCGGTTGTATGCCGTACCAGTGATGCTATAAACGACATTAATTTGGTAAAAGAGTATAATTTATGCCGTATAGGCCGTGCTCTGAAAGGCATTCTAATTTTAACATTCTACTCGTCGTACCTATATAATTATCACATTACCTTATTGTTTGTGCTAAACATATGAGACAGCAATACAACAGACTGGGTTACGATGGTAATATAAATGTCTAACGAAAAACACGTGTAATTGCCGCCATACTATATTGATCATACATTTAGCACAGGACGGGAACTAGCCACGAGGGAAATCTTACAAAAACATCCCCTGAATACATAACATACAATATCAATCACCTCTATTTAGGGTATGCATATACACAAAACAGACAATTCTCAGATTTTTTTATATGTATAAAATCAAATCAACGTTCCGCGATTTTGTAGGACAATGTTTTACTTTTATTAGGGGTTAACGCCGTTTCTCAACAATTGCTCAGTTATATACAGCGGGCGCTTAAAGGATGAAAGCCACCGTACATGAAGAGTTTGTGATTTATGCTAGATATACACCGTCTAGTGTTGTCAATAGAAACGAGAAATAAATGAATATAGAGTGATTATTCAGACTACCATTTATGGCATTCAGATCCTCTCCACACGTGTGATTTGCACGGTTGTGTGTCTCTCACGCTGACCGCATTAATTAATCTCTGATATTCAATCTGTATATAATAATGGTTATGCCAATTACAGCTGATATTCGCCTTCGGTGTCTTTAGTCACTAGAGAGCATTGGTTATGTAATGGCATGTTAGTAGATACTACTACTCGACACGCGCCCGTTCAGTCAATCATGACAGGAATTAAGCTGCATGCATGGTACCTTAAAACAGTTGAAAGTTATCATTTGCTCATGTTAAAAGATATGGCCCCGATCTCCCGAAACATCTCAATCTGAGCTAAATCTCATCTCAAATATTGTCATGTATCATGTATATAATTTCCAATGGAGACTGAACTCAAAACAGAAAACCATATTCTTAGTTAATAAGACTAAAATTTAAAGAGCACGACCTTCAAAATTATCAGAAAAAGATTCGGTTTATTATGACGTGTTCTGGGAATGAACATTTGTATAATTATGATAGTGAGTACGTGACTTTGGTATAAGGACATATTAGTTATATACGCACGTATACTATACGTCCAGTAAGGGTACGAATAGAGTGACACAGCGGTCGGGTCCACTATTACGGTGTAAAAGCAATTATAAAGGCTTAAACAGACAGCTATTATTTCAAAGTTAAACATACTACATGTATATTCGCTCTACCTGTTCAGACAATTGTTGTAATCTTTTGTGTACACATAAATGGCAACGTCACTCTCGCAATATCCTAACTGGACTGTAACTACAAATATTGGTATACTAACATACATGCCCACAAGCAACTAGACTACTCCCCCGCACGAAAAAAACCTCCCTGCATTGAACTAACGATTTCCTATCAAATCAGACCATACTCCATACAATCAAATATTGTGTTCATTATTGGCAGAGAACAAACGTCACTCAAGGACACTCAAGTCCATATTTATATTGACCGAGACACGCAGTTCGTACAGCGAGAGTTCAATGTCTCATTCAATTATTTTACATTTTCCACAGTAAGCTTATATAGGACAAATATTCGTGATTTCAAATGCCAATGACTGCCAAATTCGAAATGGGAATTAAATCTCACAACAATTGCATATTCTAATTGCTTACAAAGTTAATTTAAGCTAATATAAGCTGTATGAATTCGCGTGCTTTTCCCGGAGGCTTTGTCTGATGTTGTTACAAAGATTTGCATCAAAAGCTTTGAAATTTACTTGGCTAGTCATTTAAAGCACTTTTAAGTTATTAATATTCGCGGTGGATTAATTTTCGTTGATTTCGTGAATGAATTAGATTCTAGATCGCAAAATTAAATCCCCAAGAATAATTGACTTAAAGATACGTAACAAGAGATTTTTCTTTCAATATTTAAAATCCACGAATTTAAGAAACCACCAAATTCCTATTTTACCAAAATCCGCGAATTTAAAACTGCGTCCCTCTTCTGACGTCGAAACACGCATGGTGAATTAATAAAATACGTCGATGAAATTTGATATTCACGCGTCTTAATATTAAATTTTAATTCCACCTTTGCATTAGTGTAAGACTTAAACCTTACTCTGCGCAGCTCAGTTAAATCGAATAGCAGTTAAGCCGGTTATAGTAAGGTTGTTTTACGTATTACATAAATCATATAAGAACATCCACAAATATATGTATACACCACAGACAATTCTCTACATTCATCTAAATGTCACGTCTCCGATCCTAAACATTGAACGATTACACTATCATTACGCACAAAATATAGATGTATGGAAAGACGAAATTGATGGGTAGCCTAGAAGGAATTTTGTTCGGCGACATTGGACCTCTTTTCACACGAAATAAAGCATTATTATAAACTGCCTTAGTTAAGGTACCAGGTTGGTATAGAGTGCGAAAGGTCTTGGGGTTCGATCACTGGTCACTTTGTTCAAACGGCACACTATACGTCTATCGCTGGCTTAAAATGAGAACGTCGTAAGTGCTACTTATGACCTTTTAAGACACATACATATTTAAAATATGTACCACAAAGCGCTTCTTATGAGCCTATTTTCATGACAAATAGAACAGGTCATGATGACCAAACTGAAGTTGAAAAAGCTTGTTTTTCAATAAGTAAAGAGTAGTTTTCACACAGTTTTTCCTCGTTTTATGAAAAATAGTGTTTTTGTACTTAATTACGACATTCTTATTCTAAGCCAGCGATATACCGGCTTGGTACCGTCCATAGCTTAGTTCAAGGTACAGAGTTGGTATAGAGTGCAAAAGGTTTGTGGGTTCGACCACTGATCACTTTGTACAAACGACACACTATGTGCTCCACATAACGAACATAGGCCCATGTATGTCAAATTATCTGAGTCAAAATTATCTGAGTGAATCGTATATAGAGAGAAAGTAGTGCAGTGGCCATGGTTAGCCGCAACGAATATGACGTTTCGAAAGGTGGTATTGTTACCCAGTTTTTCACAGTTGGCACGGCATACACGGATACCAGTTCCTGTGACGTCATATCCGTTGCGGCTAAACAATCATGGCCGCTACACAACCTTCTCTCTTTATACGGTACACTTAGATAATTTTGACTCAGATAATTTGAAACCATGTGCCTATGGTAACGAATAGTACACACTTGTACACTGGAGAAACGACTTCTTATTGTGAGGGAGAGGGGCATATGATACTACATTATATTTTCCAATCTGTTTGACAATTGATTAAATTTCATGTCTGACGGTAGTGACTATATGCCAGTTTCCGTTCATATTAAGTACGGTCGTACTGCTTCGACTGGCTGTTATAGATTTGTTGGTGTTTCTTTATTGAGATTTTCCAAATAAACTCATAGTGTATGTTGATTGCATTATACATCTTATTTGTTGAATTATCACTTTGGGAATTTAAAATTTACAAACGTTTTGGATAAAGGAGAATACATGAGAAATTCGAATACATTTGTATGCAAAATTGATTGAAGAATCTGAATGAAACTATAGAATAGGACAGAAATTTGAAATTTCTGGAAGTTACATTCATCTGTACACAGATGATAGCTGTAATCTTGTGTTTCTAGGGAAATATATGACATGACAACACAGCATACCGTATACACGCAAGTACTGTGTGCATCTGTGTATAGGACGCATTAAAAATGCAGAAAATAAATAAAAGGCAAAATTCTTGAATATATGAAAAAATGTCATACTATGGCTGTTTCCGATTTGCCCATTGGAGGTTTCAACAATTCTGAAGCTGTGTAAAGGTCGTCTTAAGTGTTTGGTTATTAATTATACAACATTATATATTGACCTCACTGTTACTCCTGGCTTACCAAACAATACAGCATCCAGCACAACACATGGATGCTTAAGTTGTAAAGGTGAAGTGCCAATGTCCTTGATCGTATTTTTTTCCGTTATATATCATGTGAAGACTCTAATATATGCATGGCCAATATTTCGAACCTAAAGTCTCTGGACTAGCAGTCAAGCAATCTACCGAACTACCTTTTGGTGCTAAAACAACAAAAAGGTCCCAAACTGTCAGATAATATACGTGTAAAATACTGTTTTACTTACGTTTTACATGCAGCCAGTAACGATTAAATATGGACGCCACGGTAAGCACCAGTGCTAAAAGTGTTGAGAACATTCCTGCCCATCGGAATGGCCTCCATAGCCGAGCCTCTCTTAGATAAAACTCCTCCCCAAACTTCCTGGCATCGTGCTGTGTTTCCCCCGTCTTAAACTTGAGGAAATTCTTCATTTTTGTCACCATCTGTCACGTCCGAGCTTAACAACACCTTTAACACACTTCCACGGTAAGTTTTAGACCGTTTTCATACATAATCAGTTGTATACGGTGTCTAGATTCTGACACTTTGTTGACTGTTGAATTCACGTTTTTCTCGGATATAACATTTCACAAACGTTTCCACATGATTGTCAATTAATAAACGTAGAACTCGTTTTGTTGTTGATGCAAATATTCCAGATATGTTCTCACAGAGAATGAAAATCAATGCATGATAGTCTGATAGCAGTTATCGCGTCTACAAAACCGTACAGGTCCGTAACGTTTGGTTTTTAGTCATTCCACGCCAGATAGCTTCCGGCCGTTGATATCAAATGACAAAAATACTCAACCATAAAAAACGTCGCATGACAATACACACTAGAACTAAACATTTTATATAGTCGTGCAGAAATTCATAATGCATACATAGTCTGTCGAACACTCATTGTCAGCGAATTGTTTTTGTTCAATTCCGAACAAAATAATCATAAACAATTCCGAATTTCAATCCAGATTTGAGTCACACTTTGTTATATCCCACTATCACATAATTCGATGGAAATATTCCTTGATTATTCAAATAATAAATCATCTGTCAACTGTTTAAGAAAAGAAGGTAAAAGAACTCAGTTATCTGATAAAGAAAAAAACCCCGCTGAATGTCTACTGATCGAAATAGAATCTACATCATGTTTTGTACAATAACAGCAGATTTATTTGCATATATTGATTTTCATTTAAAGGTATAAACATCTATGAATATATACTTTGCTATTTGCGTAGTAAAATTACAATTTGTATTGACATTTAGTAATCCTAAGTATAAATATACGTTAAAATTTAAACTCTTATTTCACAATTTAGATGTAAGACCCATTCTATTGTTAAGATATTGAGAACGAAAATTACACTGTCATTTTACATACAAAAGAATCTTTACAATTACATACGTATTTTATAAGGCTAAATAAAACATACAGTCGGTTCAGATATCATGACATACACAAGGCCAGGGGTACTGTTTTATCAAAGCACTTACAGAAATAGTTAACTTATGTTGAAATTTAAATTCTTTTTAATTCTTAAATAACTGCAAATTGGGGACGGATATTGTTTTTGAGTTCATTCACTGAATCTTGGTTAGTTTTGCAGATCCATTTACCACACTTTGTAGTTGTAAAAGTAAAATAAAGAATTTGCATTTGGTAGTAAATTTAAGAACGTAAGTGCTTGATAAAAAAATACCTTGCTGTATTTCCGAAATACAAAATTTGTTTCTGCTACGGACAGTTTCTAAAATGATTTCAGTTAACTTCAAATCAGTCAAGAAGTCAATTTTGTACCAGACGTATAATTGTCAACTAATCTTATAAAATTGTTACCGCCCACCTATCCTGGTACAACATTTCTCCATGTTTCACGAAACACTTAAAGGCGTTCACGGCAGTATCTAGTATACTATGAGATATTTGGAAATGTTTGCAAGTCATAGAGAATCTGGTCAAACATTGTATAAGATAATATAAAATAATATTTTCTTTTGGGCCCGACATATGGGCAATTAATTTTGACATGGCCTTAAGTTTCAAAATATGTATTACTAGTACCTAACATTAACTACAACTAACTGTATATGAACACAGTAGCATATTAAAAACAGACAAGACTGCGTTCAATAAACGCTTATGCCCCCTGTGGAAGCCTTGTCCATAAATAAGTCTAAGTCCAAAATTAGGTCAAGGTGAAGGTCAAAATGGGGTCAGGTGATACAGGTGTGTGGAGAGTGTTCATATACAACATCCATGCAAGTTTGGAAGCTTTGTAGCAAGCCATAATGATGCTAGAAGAAACGGTCAATTTGGGTTAACCAGGACGGACGGACGAACGGACGAACGGACGGACGGACGGACGGACGGACAGGTGAATCACTATATGCCTCCCGATCTATCGATACGGGGGCATAAAAATACAAAACATAATAATAGGTCACCAAACGTGTTTTTGAGTTGTCTGCCCTCGAAACTAGTATGCCAAAGTTGCTTATTCAAGAGCAGATCACTCTTAAACAAGCACGATGCCATCTGAGTTGTCTTGCATCTTTCTCTTTCTAATGTGAACTCTGCTCATTCGAAATTTCTAACGAATTATATTGTCTTATATTTTTATTTATTTCTAAAAAGTTTACCAAACCCTAACACGGATTTTATTTGGCCTTACAAATATTAACAGCGTATTAAGGAAGACATGATTGAACTCAAGTCTATGTGCGTGTAGACGGAACTTGAAGTTTATTTACCCAATGCTTAATTAATGCAGATCTGTAAGTTTCGAAACCAAATCGATGTTGGATAACGTTCAATAATTTCTATACCAGTAACGCCATAAAGTAACGCCATAATATCTAATTACAGAGTGTAGTGTGATCGATTGATTGATTGATTGATTGATTGATTGATTGATATATTCACAATATTACTTTATTTGATATGATTTGATTTGATTGATTGATAGGTTGATTGATTGATTGATTGATTGTTTGATTGATTGATTGATTGATTGATTGATTGATAAACGTAATTTTTTTCCAATAGTAATATGCATTTCATGCATGTAATGTTATGATGATGAAAAGTGGAGTATCTAACACACTGTTTTAGTATAACTGCTTGGTTGTTAAAAGGATTAAATTAGTTAATTTTATGAATTCTTGTTTTTACAATTTTGGTGGACGAACGAAATGATAAAATAGAGAAGCTACGACATAATATCCTGATGTCATATTTTTCAGATCAAAATTGGAGTCAGAGTAAATACCGATACACGACAAGGGAAGTAACTCTGTGTCAAGCTTGATTGAATTGTGAAGCCATCGGCGGTCCTCCATAATGAGGATACGTTCATTACATTCTAAATTGCAGGTTCACGTTTTCGTAGTTAGTAAATTATTCATCAGATGTAAGACGACACATGGAGGATTGGCAAGCAATTCTGTAAAATCTACACACTTACTGGAAGCTTATTACCTCATTATGCGGAAAGTATGTACGCAAAACTATTACAGTATGCCGCTAATATAACCGCATATGTAACAGTACCACGTAGTCACAAAGGTGGGAAACAGAATAAGATGGAAGAAAACAAAATACAGCTGGTTTACAAAATAACGAATTGTAAACAATAAATTTATAATCGAAGGGAAGCAACCTTCGCAAAATTAGTATTTTGT
Organism: Spisula solida; assembly: GCA_947247005.1. Classification (NCBI taxonomy): domain Eukaryota; kingdom Metazoa; phylum Mollusca; class Bivalvia; order Venerida; family Mactridae; genus Spisula; species Spisula solida. The sequence continues at coordinate 36,788,422 of OX365957.1, read as the reverse complement.
CTTCCATACATTTGACTTAAATGTTATTTCTGGCATACTATTTCGAGAGTTGTAGTAACAATCATGGCGCTACTTATTGGTCATCTGTGGAAACCATCCAAATTTCTTGTATTTACTGGGTGACTAAAAAAAAGTTTTGTGGAGATAATGGGGCTTTAAAGAGCTAGTTTGAATATCAAGTGAAATCGCATCAAAACGTATCCTTATTGTTCAGATGTTCAGATAAGACGCATACGTGAATTGGTAATTGTCACAGACCGTATGATTGTTATGCGACAGGGGGTAATTTACAAAACTATACATCACAGCGATTTTGTCGCGACGGAGTAATGTAATATAGCTCATGGGCATCTGCTTAATGTCAATCTTAGCTTCTAGGGAAAATCATATTATACGAGTAATGTATTACCTTACTACGTGGTACTATATGACAATGAACACAAAAAGCAAGTTAAAGAAAAACGATGCTTCCATATACTATGCAAACAAACGAAAACACGTTAGGCCATTATATTATTTAAACATTAAACCTTTACTATACGAGGGGCATTCTGAAAGTTCTGAAAACTGTGTGATAACTTTACATTGGGTGGTCAGATTATTTAAAAGTGAACATTTTCTGAACGATACAATCTTCCTCCACCGAAGTCATAATATCATGAATAAAAAACAAAGAATTTAAAGTTCACCTATATGCCATTGTACATGTAGGTATATGACCCAATGAGTTGTCGCCAAAATGAGTCATATTCGCCCTTGAAAGGGATAACAGTATTGTCAATTATTTCCCTAACTTCTACCAGATTTGTTTGGAATTGACACATGTCTTGTATTATATACATGTGTATCTTGTGTCGATTAAATGGAAAGTGTTGTTCTGGCAGTACTAATGACTTAAGATGGACATGAAAAAGACCACGTCCCAAATGCTCTTGAAAATAGCCATTTTACCGGAAATACGCAATTTACGTGATATTGCATTGTATTGCTTGACGTGTTACATGAGAATATAAAACGTGTAGCCATTTTGTACATACATATGCTATTTTCCTTCCCACTAAACAGAAATTCTGAAATAGTCATAATTTCATCTGTACAGCAGTTTAAAGAGTATGACCACGTGGCCCAAAACACGTGTTTTAGAATTATGACGTCATATCCTTTAAATAGCATTTCGCAAAACAAAAATAATTCTATAGTTCCTTAATTTGAAGTAAGTACAATTAATTAAACTATAAGAAAAAGGTTTATGAACCTTTTTATTACTGTGACATGTATAAGGGTGTTCCGTTACCCCACACTCTTTCTAAAACCATGGGTAGAGCACAAGATTTCACTCCCAAAATCAAACTTTATGAAAAATACATTTATAACGTCCCCGAATGAAAATACACATTCAAATCCAGACAATTTGACTTATTTAGAGTAGCTGATGGTCCATAAACGTATTGTGTGTCTAGAATTAAGAAGGGGGCAAATGTGGTAAAATGGTCTCCTAATTAGGTTGTACACATTGCTGCTACTTTATTAATAATTCAAAGTTTTTTTAATTATCTTTATTTTCGAAAGTACTGTTATGCAAATTACAAATGATATCAAATCATGATATCAGCCTCAATGATATTTCCGCAGTGCGATCTGAATAAACACGGGACCATTACAACGCCATTCCCTCGCGTTTTCAGGAGGTATTTCAGTCAATACCCCAAACTATGTATTGTTTGAAAACCAAAAAAATATACATTCTCAGAGTTAAAATGATAAATTTGCTATGAGTGTTTTGCTAAAAGATTGATCTTTCAGAAATTGTTTACTTTTAAAGATTCTGACCGACCGATGTTGGTCAGAACTTTCAGAATGACCCTCGTATTTCAAAAAATACATAACTTAATTTTTCAAACTTTATCAATCTACTGTTTCAATACCCCACCACTGTATTACCTAATCATTCAAATTGTACCCAACCTATACAATCAGTCTTAAAGGGACTGCCTCACGTATTGGTGTATTGCAAAAATAAAATAGAATTGTCAAATATTCATGTAATTTTGGTATAGTTTCCTGTATATGCCATAAACAACCACATTGACATAAAAATAACTGGGAAAACATCGGCATTTTGTAGTAATTTAGCTTTTTTACACCAAAAATTCTATAGGGTGTTATTACCCTATAGAATTAGCACGACTATCACTTAAATTGACTGAAATTTGTTACCATTCGATAAAAACGAATTGCGAAACTAACCGAATACCTTATAGATGTTTCGGCTTTACTTTGTTGAAGTAACAGTTTGATCATGTGTGAATTACATAATTAACAAAACCTTTTGGAAGGAAACTCTGCAATATTTTCGAACAGAAAAATACTGAGCGCCAAATATTAAGAGTGATTTAAATTGCTTATATGCCATAAATCTTTCATAAAGCAACCACCAGTGGCTTTCTATTGTATAAATACTTGGTTAGGTAGGAACATTACGTCATACAAAAATTTTAGCCCGATCTGTGAGGCAGCACCTTTAACATTAACTTATGATTTCAAACTAACATTAAAAAACATTCAATCCTTAAATGACCTCAACATTCCAACTTCGCATGACCTCAATATTCCACCTTCACATGACCTCAACATTCCAACTTCACATGACCTCCACATTCCACCTTCACATGACCTCAACATTCTACTTTACATGTCCTCATTGTTCCACCTTTACATGAACTCATCATTCCATCTTTACATGGCCTCAATATTAACATTAACGTGACATCAACATTCCACCTTTACATGACCTCAACATACCATCTTTACATGACCTCAACATGCCACCTTTGCATTACATCAATATTCTACCTATCTTTACATTCTGTCTTTACATGACCTCAATATTCCACATTTACATGACCTCAACATTCTATCTTTACATGACCTCAACATTCAAACTTTATATGACCTCAAAATTCCATCTTTACATGACCTCAACATTCCACCTTTACATAACCACAACTTTCTATCTATCTTTACATAACCTCAACATTCAACCATTACATGACCTCACCTTAACATTCTACCTTCACCTGAAATCAACATTCTATCTTTACAGGACCTCAACATTCCACCCTTACATGACCTCAACATTCTATTTTTACATGACTTCAACATACCATCTTTACATGACCTCAACATTCCATCTTTACATGACCGTAACATTCTATCTTTACATGACCTCAACAAACCATCTTTACATGACCTCAAAATACCATCTTTACATGACCTTAACATACCATCTTTACATGACCTCAACATACCATCTTTACATGACCTCAACATGCCACCTTTGCATTAAATCAATATTCTACCTATCTTTACATGATCTCACCTTAACATTCCATCTTTACATGACATCAACATTCTACCTTTACCTGACATCAACATTCTATCTTTACAGGACCTCAGCATTCCACCTTTACATGACCTCAACATTACATCTTTACATGACCTTAACATTCCCTCGTTACATGATATCACCACTCCACCTTTAACATAACCTCAACATTTCAACTTTGCATGACATCAACATTCCACCTTTACATGACTTCAACATTATACCTTTACATGACCTCAACATTCCACCTTAACATGACCTCAACATTCCATCTTTACATGACATCAACATTCCACCTTCACATGACTTCAACATTATACCTTTACATGACCTCAACATTCCATCTTTACATGAACTCGTCATTCCATCCTTACAGGACCTCAACATTTCATCTTTACATGACCTTGATATTCCACCTTTACATGACCTAAACATTCTATCTTTACATAAACTCAACAATACCATCTTTACATGACCTTAACATTGCATCTTTACATGATATCACCATTCCACCTTTAACATAACCTTAACATTCCAACTTTACATGACCTCAATGTTCTTCCTTTATATGACTTTAACATTCCACCTTTACATGACAGCAATATTCCACCTTTATATGACACCAACATTCTACCTTTACATGACCTCAACATGAATCTTTACATGAGTTCTAAATTCCACCTTTACATGACATCTTCAATATTTACATGACATCAACACCTTTACATAACCTCAACATCTACCTTAATATGACCTCAACATTCCACCTTTACATGACCTCAACATTCTATCTTTACATGACCTCAATATTCTTCCTTTATATGACTTTATCATTCCACCTTTACATGACAGCAACATTCCACCTTTGCATGACACCAACATTCTACCTTTACATGACCTCAACATGAATCTTTACATGAGTTATAAATTCCACCTTTACTTGACATATTCAATCTTTACATGACATCAACACCTTTACATAACCTCAACGTTCCATCTTTACATGACATCAACATTCCATATTTACATGACACCAACATTCAACCTTTCCATGACACCAAAGTTTCTTCGTTACATACCCTCAACATTCCACCTTAACATGACTTCAACATTCAATCTTTACATGACCTCAACATTCTACCATTACATGACCTCAGTATTCTACCTTTACATAACCTCCATATTCCCCCTTTACATGACCTCGAATTTCCACCTTTACATAATCTCAACATAAGACCTTCACATGACCTCAACATTAGATCTTTACATGACCTAAACATTCCACCTTTACATGACCGCAATATTTCACCTTAAAATGACATAAACATTCCACCTTTTCATGACATAAACATTCCACCTTTACATGACATAAACATTCCACCTTTACATGACCTCAACATTCCACCTTTACATGACCTCAATATTCCACCTTTACATGACCTCAACATTCCACCTTTACATGACCTCAACATTCCACCTTTACATGACCTAAATTTTCCACCTTTACATGACATCAACATTCCACCTTTTCATGACATCAACATTAGATCTTTACATGACTTCAACATCCTATCTTTACATGACCTCAACATTCCAACTTTACATGACCTCAATATTCTACTTTACAGGACCTGAACATTCCCCTTTACATGACATCAACATTCACTTATTACATTAACTCAAATCTCAGCACTAATCATTTACTTCAATATCCAATTTTTAAGTTACTTTTTAATTCAACCTGAACAAAACTTCCACACTAAAACGTGACGTTTAATATTTAACCTTTACACTTCCTTACCAAATATCAACCTTTACACATTGAATAGTAATCCGACATAGTTGTATCAAAAATAAATACTTATCACTATTCCGTCAACTGTAACATGATGTGTACCAAATCTTCAAGGATAATCACTATTGTCACAATAGCACCAGTGAGAAAAATCCCACCAGAACACTCATATACACATGAAAAGACTCTCAATATTCCATAATGACAATATGTCGCGTTATTGAAGAGCTCTAGTCACTGATATACCGTCACGTGATACGATGGACTTAATAACGACATTTCAATAACGATGTTAGGATGATGGTACAGTTCTGTGATAGAATCATCAATACGTGGAATACCAGTCTAATAATGACGGTATAAAAACCACATTCCGGCATTTCCGTGTTTTATACGCCGCATGCGACAACGCTAGAGAGCATACGATAAGTGTATCGATTTCTAATAAAATCACTTCCTTTTATAATATTATAAGTACAGGTTGTTATTGCGAAACTAATTAGAAACGTTATGACTACATTTTTGTACTTAAGGACTCAATGATGGTTCCTTGGTTACTAGCCAGATTCAGCGTTATAAGAAGCTGTGTGACGTCTGCACGATATTTGACATTCATTTTGACATTCGCCAAAAATGGTGGAGTGTCAAATGTAAATATTTTGACACTCAGAATTTATGGTGAATATCCAAATTAATGTTGTGCGAACTTCAATGCGCAACTAAAACTGGATTTGATATTCGGCAATGTTAAATAGCATGTAAACTTTGAAGGTAGGTAGTGGGCTGTATTCGAAACCATGGCATCCGCGCAAGTAGTCAGGCGCTTACACATCAATTCCAGATACTTCTTCAATAATTTTTAAACACAGATCCTTACGAGACCTTTATATATTGTAAATAATAATATTGTCCATCTAATAATGATGGTCAAACCGACATTCGAGTACAATGTATCACCCTTGTTACCCTGAAAAACCACCATGATTGGATAATCGCAACATGATTGCAAAATGGCGGAAGTATGTTTACATATTCATCGCATTTTCGGATAATTCTTCAAAATCTACGGGTTTAACCACATTCTGATGCTGTATGAAGATAAACTTGTACATTCCTTCCATGAAACTAAAACTATCTATCCGTATCTTTGTGAATGTGATACACAATACGTTAAAAAGTTTGAAAACTCTGTGTTGGATTTATTTGACAGTTTATAAAACATATATATTGTTGTTTATTTTGGGTTAAGATCTTTTGTTTATATAGCGCATTCATTTCACAATCAGACTTAGTTTAGAAAAAGTTATTTACATTTGCGGTTTCTACGTGATAACCATTTAAAGTAACCCATGTGAAAAATGGATAAATACCAACATGATCTAGGATAAAGAGCAAAATGATTTATCTTTTAAAGTGGATACTGACCAACATTGATTTTTCATTGATGCACTGCAGTGTGAATTTAATATTTAGCTTCACTATTGGAAGTATAATGGGATAACCCCAACACATACGTTGGAGTAGATAACTCTATTAAGTATTTATTGGAAAATATGTCCCTTTTTCAACTTAGTACAAATTTGTAAGTTTACGTTCAAGGTTTTAACCTATAATATCCAAGTGCATGTTCATATTGCTGTGATACTTTGCATACTTGTCAACCGTCTTGACCCCAACATCTGCACTCTATCAAGCATGTTGTTGAATTTTATGCCCCATTTGGACTCATGGACTTAGAAATACAAAAGTTTACAGTTTATGTACACAATTTTAACCTCTAAAATCTTCAAAGTGCATTGACATGTATCTTTGATACTTTGCATACTTTGTCACCACCATGACGCCATGACCTCCACATGAATAGGTAACTATATCAAATATACGTTGAAATTATGTCCTCTTTTTAAACTAGAAATGCAATTTGGCACCATTCAAGACGTTTAGCCCGGTCCCAATAATCCCATTGTTCCCATTCCCGGTGAATTTTGCACATTTAGATACATGTGTTAAATTTAACTGTCTTGACATATTATGAATTTTACCAAAATATAGCAGAAAAAATATTTAACTAGAAATGTGTCCATAGGACAAGGATGCCCCCGCTAAAAGCTGTCATCAGACACCTAAGTATAAAGTTATGCAAATGGAATAATTTGAAACAAGTTTGTAATTGCTTAAATGTGACATTGAACAGAAGACAAGAGCTGGGTCTGTAAGTGTGACCTTTACATTTGAGTCAGGGTGTGAATGCGAATGTAACCAAGTAATTTTAAAATCCAGAACGAAATAACAAAGCAACAAAGCTGACAAAAATATTGTGCCTTTTAACTTTTAATCTCTAAGTATGACCTTGACCTTTGAGTTAGGGACATGGGTCTTGCGCATGACACCTCGTCTTGATGATGTGAACATTTGTGGCAAGTAATATAAATATTAAATAAGAAATGACAAAGTTACAGAGCGGACACGACTCACATGCCTATTTGAGCCTTTTTTACATTTGATCTCTAAGTGTGACCTTGACCTATGAGTTAGGGACCTGTGACTTGCGCATGGCACATCGTCTTGGTATGGTGAACATTTGTACCAAATATTATAAATATCCAATAAGAAATGACGAAGTTACAGAGCGGACACGATTTCACAATTTTCGAACCCCCCCCCCCCCACACACACACATACACAAGCACACGGACAGAGTGAACACCATTTCATGGCGGGGACATAAAAACCTTCTAAACACTTGAAACAGAATGTACCATTTTGGGAGACGTAAGCCTCTCTATACTACCATTGCCTATTTCTTAATGCAACCTAAACCGCTTTAGGCTGCTATGTAATCCGGATTCAAGTAGTTCCAGAAACTGTCAACATTCCCAATACTGCAACATAATTATGTTTCTTCAAATTTTTAAACTGATTTAATTCAATCAGCAACATTTGTTTATTCTACGATCAACAATTATTGGGAAACTGTTCGTTAAATCGATATTTCTGCAGATAATTACTCCGCCGGGGAGATATCGAACTTGTTTCGTAATATGAAAAAGACTAGTTCATCAAATGTCCCGGCTGTATAGCATTTTTTAGAAACTTCAGACCAGGGTCACGTGATGGTTTTATTAATGAATCGTATATCGTTATGTTATGCAATCATATGGTGTGGCTATACTAGCCTCTTTCTAGAGATGTTCAAGTCAGTTAAATAGTTCCTGCGAGCAAATGATGTACCGACTTCATTTGACAGAGAATTGGCAGGATCCTCGACCTTCTATCTGCATAATTCAACAGCTGATGTGTATAAAATTAAGCATGAAAATCTCAAAATTGTGAAAACAATCAGCGCGATAGGCCGGTAGCTTTCAAATTGGGAAAACTATATGCACGATAATTTGACAAAGAAATTTATCAACACATTGTTAAATAATTTCATGTATAACAAACCAATTTTCAAGACACATAATTGCACATGATGACTCCCTTGTTCCATATAATATTTATATGCTTATAAATAAAACCTCGTATCAGCCCATTAACAGTTATTAGCATAAGACATGTTTTCAGTGTTCAACAATATCAAAGATCATAAACCAATTCCGATAATTCCATGACAATAGACAAGAGACATTAAGAATTTTAAATACAGTACTTGAACCACGAAATACATGCATTATTGTTAATTCTAGATATTGATTTAAACATTTGTTCACAGGAATGAGTTAACAGTTTATAAGTGCATAAAGGTGCCTGTGTAGTACAACAAAAAGACAAAGAAGCATATGCCTGTTCTATTTTAGGAATATATCATTCTAAATACAGAAAAAACACACGAGAGTCTGGGTGCTACTTGTATTCTATTGAATTTCTGAGAACTCAATTACAAACATGAATAATTGGTTATAATTACAAAGCAGACATCACAGTCTTTCACATACACGTTGATACGTACTTGTTAATTCAAGATTAACAATACAGACACACGGGTGTTTTAAACTATACGATACAGTTGTGTGTGCTAATAAAATTCTTATTTAATGTAAAATGTAAAAAAGGAAACAAACAGTAGGAAGTGACATTTCAAAATGTATTCCATATAAAACGTTACAGCCGAGTTTAAAAATGAGTCGTTGAATACTAAACAGCCGGCAGCACTGGTGCCCAATGTGGAAAGGAGTAACATTCGTATCTGTTTATATAATAATGAACACGTACGCGTCTAGTGGAGTGAGTAAAGATTGCAAACTCGTCGATTAATCAATAAACATTTAAATATACCGAACAAAAATCAAATAGTAACATATGGTTCTTGATAGATAGGAAAGAAAAATAAATTTACACGATCATTTGACAGTTTTCCAAGCCTATGTGCGCGAACGACAATCCGTCCTGAAGTTTTCCATGTCTCATTGTGAGAACTGACTGAGTAGGCGGATACATACATATACCGGATAATCTCAGATAATGCACTGTATGAATAATTCATGACCGCCAAAGAACTGTAATGTTGGTTCCAGGAAAAACAAGTATTTCTAAATTAGAGGGAATGTTTTTGCTAGTAATGAAGAGACGTAGATCGAACGTTATTTATTATGGCAAAGACTACAAGCAATGGGGCTCAAATTTATTTGTTTAACATCGCATATATAAAACCATTTATGCTGACTTTGTGTGGTATCGCTACCGTTGTTTTTCAAATAAATCAAACCAAATGACTGGCATAAGCTGATTTCAATTAAATGACATTCGGTCATAACCTTGTCTTAGCAAAAACATGACACGATTTTGTTATATCTCGCATAACACGATCTCATAAAGCATCCTGAGTTAGACATTGTTCAAGTCGGAACTGCATATCTTAGTCAATTGCTTTTTTGAGCTCTTGTTTGTTTTCTGTAATGAACTCCGGACATTTTGTGATACGGATGTTGAGTCTAGTTTTAAGGCCAGGACATTTGGGCAAGATCTTTTGAATTTTTTTTTTACACCTAGACTATCAGAACGTATGACCATTAGAAGGATTTCCCCCGGTCAAATGGTGGCTTTATTTGACAAGCTTAACTACCCGAGTTTCTGTCACAATCGGCGTATCATGACGCGACGCAGACGGTACAATATTGAGTTAAACTGGTTCAAAAACGTGATAAACTGCCATAAAATTGAATATATAGATCGGTTATCGGGTTCTAAAATACGAGCCATTTCTAGCCTTCTGTAATGATCAAAGTTCGACGTAATCTTGTTTTATTCAATCCTACACTGCTTGTGTCTGTCACTTGTTGCTAAGCAACCTATCAATATTGGCTATATACATGATGTACCACAACACACAGTTTCTAGTGATAGAACGGTAGGCTGAGACAAGAAATAACATAACGAACAGGATTGATCATTCCTAACCATTACAGACATTTCTGATACATCGTATTTCAAACGATGTGCATTTCGTGTACAGTTAAAGGTGGTAATATTTATAATCTAATACGAGTTATGTCACTATTATAGATTGGGCGGTGGTCATGTGACCATGCGGCGTCATTTGACCATGCGGCGGTCATGTGACCTTGCTAGTGCTCTTGACACACCATATGGCTCTAATAAGTTCTTCAACAATACAAGCAACTGCTCATTCTTAGCTCGACTTTTCAAAGAAAAAATGTCGAGCTATTGTCGTGACGGGATTGTGTGCGTCTGCGCAAGCGTCTACGTGTGCGTTGGTTAAGTTTATTGTCTCATTTTCTCAAAGGCTATCAATGGTACCACTTGAAACTCAACATAGTTATTCACCCTCACAAGGGGAGTCCATACTGACAAGGCTGGTAACCTTGTGACCTGTATTGATGGAGTTATTTGCCCCTGTTTCGCCTTAGTACATTGACATTTTACATACAAACTGAATTTTCTTGAGAGTAAATACACTTGTGGAATCTGATGACTTACACTTACTGACAAGAGGAAACAAATCTATCCAGCATTTTACAAGAGTTATTCCATTTTTCTGACTTTGAAATTTTACACATACATAATACATGTCAATTTTTCAAAGACTATAAAAGTTATCCACTTGAAACATAACAGAGTTGTTCACCATCACAATGGGAATTCATACTGATAAGGCTGGTAACCCCCTATGACCTATATTGTATGAGTTATCTTCCCTTGCTACTCTTAGAACTTCACTCACAAACGAGCAAGAATACTATCAAGTACGAGAAAGTCGAGCGTCCAGCACTCGTAAGCGGTGATCTTCTTCTTCATGGATCAGAGGATAGAGGAAAATACCTTTAAAGGTGCCAGTTAAAAAATAGTTATATGTATTTCAAATCAATTGCCGAACATCATAACTTATAAGTAATTACTCTCATAGGCTGTGTTGCTAGTGATCAGTAGCATCGTCCCTTTTCAAGAATTGTTATGGTCAATATTCAACCTAGACCAGAATTTAGCTCTAGTACCCGGCCATGGTGCAGCTAATGATATAACACAATCTCTTCTAAGAAATACATTTTAGGAAACATTTGTCCGTAATTGGCACGATGTGGGTCAAGATAACACAATACATGGTTGTCAGAGAGTCTCGTTTTGAAAGGACTGTCTTACATACGACATTCTGCGTGCCCCCGGTAGCTCAATGGTTAGTGCACATGTCGTCTTATCTGGTGACCCGGGTTCAAATACGGGTTGAGACATTCATATGCCTGCCAAGTCTCAGAAGAAAACTGACTTGTAAATAAAGACTATGCTTGACATGCTTGGCAAGATGCCTTACTACCCGTACAAAATCTGAAATGAAGATCGCTTAAAAAGAAGAAACCAGCTTCCCATTGAGGAAGAAAATGGATTTGGGTTGGTCAGTCTTTGAGAAAACTGAGAAACTCAATCACTAGACTGGTGCTGCAGTGGAATTATCAAGGACAACCAAGAGTTGGGCGATGAAATGTTACAAGTGGAATGGGGGATATAAGTAGATGATATCTAGGTTGGACCGTCTGGCCTGGTATTCGCAAAGCATCTTAATTAAGTGAAAACTCAGAATTTTCTTAAAATCTTTAAATTTCTTAAAAGTGTATCCGCTAAGCAGGGAAATCCAGATTATCCATTTTTACAAAGTTTAGAAGCATTATGTAAATAACTACACTCATCACAAAGAAAACATGGGTTATTCGACTTAAATAAAAATATAAAATCCTGAGGTGCTTTGTGAATACCAGCCCTGAAGACAATGGTGGAAATAATAGGATGAGGTGGGAAAATAACACCAGTGACATATGTTCCACTTAGGAACAACAGGCTTAAGGTGGTTTTAGGTGGATTCCACCCTTTTCGGTGAAAGAGAAATGTATGTCAGATTGTAATGATATTTGGTATGAATGAAGTCTAAGATGTGGATTTTAAAGTGAGTTAGCACCGGATTTCAATTTTGAATGCGATGAATCAAACAGACTTGCAGCACACATTATATATTACCTGGTAACACGGAACCCAAAACAAACACAGAACGGAATTCGATCATTCGATCTTCCGATCAAAAGTCGTATGAGTGTACATATTATTATATATGTTATGTAATTGTAAAGTATATCCGTATTATATTACTTAAGCATAGTAGATCTGCATCACTGCATTTCCAAGAGTAATAATAATAATAATAATAATAATAATAATAATAAAGACTTTATTTATAGAGGGAACATACTTAACATAAGTGTCAATCTGCCGTAAGGCCCTCAACAGTAAAAACATTGAAACAACAGAAATATGACATCAATAAATCTAATAACAAATGCACAAAATATCAAGCGAACGGATATAAAATTGAATTATAATTATCTCATACAGTTTGTTTAAAATGGTTGGCATGTGATTTAACATACATAACAATTACAATCCCAATACATATATACAATACAATACAATACAAAATGTTTATTGCATAAAACATACATACATATGCTTATAGCAAAACAATATTATAAACAAACAGACAGTAGGCAGAAGTGAACAGATTTTCTGAAGAGCATGTATACAGACAAGAATGGTGAAATAATATACATGCAGGGAATGTTATTGGTTTGTAGATCTACTATGATTTGCAAAGTATATGAATTTAGAGAGATTTGTTATAGTTAATTTTGATGTTGATGTTAATAAATTGGTAAACTTTTGTATAGTAGGCCATGTATAATAATATCGTTTTAAATATTTACGTCGTAATTCGGAGTATTTTGGACATATTAGTAAGAAATGGTACTCATTTTCTACAACTTGATAATTGCAATTATTACAAGTTCTTTCATTTCTTGGTTGATTGGCATAGCGTCCTTGTTCAATATTTAATTTATGGGATGATATCCTAAATTGTGTAAAAGCAATCCTAAATTTACGTTCCTTGATAAAATTGAGATAATGTTCGAAATTAAATGTATGTTTAAAGAGACAATACGTTTCAAGACGGTTAGAATTATTCATATATACCAGCACAATTGTACATGTACATGAACTTAGAGGTATCAACATTAATTTCCACGTTGTGCTACCTCATAGAATAGAACCATTTTATACAATTGCAACACTATGTATCATTAATAACCTTCTCCGATTGTACTTGATTAAACTGCACGCTTGCCATATTATTTATGATGTGCATTTTGGTATACCGGTAAATTACAAATAACCTTGTTCAAGCTTATAGGTAGGTTTTTAATTAGGTGCTATAACATGTGTCGCATATCCTTTTCAATTTGAAATGAACTTCTTTTTCATAGTATGTACTTAGGCTACTAGTTGAACGTGATTTATATGTAATTTAAACATAAAATAACATTTATATGTAATTTAAACGTGTACATCCCCTGAACACAAGTTAGAATTAATGTTTTATATATATATTATTATGTATATCAGATATAAATTTTTGGATAGTACCCAAAGGTATATATTAATTCTGTTTTAATTACTAGAATGTCTTGTTTAATTACTAAAATGTTAATGATTTATATGCCATGATTTAATAAAGCTATTTATTCATACATTCATAGTTTTGTGATTACCTAAGGAATCAGATTTGTCACATTGTGTATTTAACAACATTTAACTCCAACAGTTTACCCAAAGAAAATCGAATCCGGTATTGTATCCGATATATGAACATATCCGGTTACTAGTACACTTTAAATCCAATATGGACGTCATGAATTGGTAATCCAGGAGAAAAAAGCTATTTCATCACGGAGAAATAAAACACTGCAGTTGAAAACCCATTAACACGACCTGAAGCCACAAGCTCACATCACACACTTACAGCAATCTACAGTTTTATACTGTTGCTTGAATTTGCTACCATAAATCGCCGATAATCGATTTGAATACAAAAGTGTAATTCGTTTGCATGGAAAACTAAGAATATCTGTTGAAAATCAAAGCCTACTAAAATATTAATGGTGAAAGATAGATTCATTCTAAGCTATCGTTCACCACTCGTTGTTGATAAACTGTCAGTAAATCCTTGTAATGACGGATAAGATAAAATCAGACGAACGCACTAATTAAAAGCCTTGCATGCACCAATGATAGCACAAATAGGTCTTAAACTTCAATGCATCGTCTTCTGTACTTACTTACTTTTACTAAAGCACCCTCTTCGTGTCCGCTGACGAATAAAGCTGTTACAAAATTTCTAAAAAGTTACTTTTGTAAGGAGTACAAATGGTGTGTCCGAGTGATAACGAATTAACATCGTCACTATGACAATACATGTATACACGAAGGACAATGCGAGCTCTTAAACATTTTAACACGACGAATTGATCTTAGTTATTCAAATAATCTTAAGCCGAGGCTAAAACATTTGAAAAGGATAATAGAAAATCGGACATGGAATCGGATATGGAGGCTGGTACTCAACTTAAACAGCTTAGCACAGCAAACATAAAAACGTCACAGAACCACAAGGGCATGCAAACAAAAGGGCACATCTAATGCCCAAGAACCCTGCGAAATGATGTTGCATAGGCTATTCAAGTTAAACCCCAAGGGCAATGCTTAAACATTTTCACCCGACAAAATGACGTCATATCAACATTACGTCAACGTAAAGGTCGGTGCTAAAACACTTCCACGCGACAAAAAATTCAACGTCATAATGATTGTTACCCGACACGTTTCGTGACATATAGATTTCTAATGTTTGGCTCTTCGATCACACGTTCCTCTGTTTCCTGATTGTTTAAAGACCATCCTGTCTCATGATACGTAAAAGACCCACAGACAAACAGTCTGACAATTATGATCGTCTGTTCAGTTTTCGGGCCATGTAATTGCTATATCCCTGCATATTTATTGCTCTTAAAATCAAAATTGCACTAGACACATACGATATGTCCCAATAACATATGTTTTACTACCACATTACGTAGTACTGTCGCTGGAATTCGTCTCTTGTCAGCGGCTCTGTGTAGTACAAGGGTATTGATTTGTCAAGATCGACAAATTAGAAAACTGTTTCAGAAGGACATTGTCGCATATTGCGTTAACGGTAGAGTCGACAATAATTACATGTTCCAATAAATCTAACGGCAGATTTAGAACACGAAGATAGCAATATTTGCTGATACTTGATGTCGATAACATGCGCTTATTGTATGAGGAATTCCTACATAATGTTATTCACAAGAACCACTATACAGTGTGACGTGTGTCACTCATTCTATCTAACAATATCATAACCAACAGTTTTAGACTTAGGAATCAAAGGGCTGTACTTAATCTTAAAAATTGATTGTAGGTACTAGTATATATGTAGTACTAGTAATTCGTGAAAATAGCATTAAAATACGGAGGGATGGTTGGATAGATGGTGGGTAGGTGAATGGATTTAGGGGTGAATAGATGGATAGTTGGATAGATGGATGGATATTGTGTGTGTTTTTTCTTGAATGAATGAATGAATGAATGAATGAATGAATGAATGAATGAATGAATGAATGAATGAATGAATGAATGAATGAATGAATGAATGAATGAATGAATGAATGTTTCCCAGACAAACGTTATTGTATCTAAAAGAAATTAAGGGAAACAACTCTATCAATAAATGTGTCTACATGCAAAAAAGAGTTACCTCGCCTTGTCGGATCGTCACACGAATCTTCGTAACGGTTATTGATTTGAACAGGGTGACATCTGAACCATAGACCTTCGTGAGCATAGTGGTCCATTACTGAAATAGAAATACAAAGTATATCGTCATATTTCTATCAGATATAATAATTATGTATTAAGTCGTTGTTTATTTACATAAAATAAAAGTATAGCGTCACATTTTAAATGGTAGCAATGTGACGATAAACTTGACGTATAAATGATTTATACGTCAAGTTTATCGTCACATTGCTACCAGACATACTCGTATTTGCCGAGTCAATGTTTATTTAAATAAAATAGATACTCAATGTATATTTCCACATTTCTATCAGATATATGTGTTGAGTCGTTGTTTATTCAAATAAAATAGAAATTCAAAGTATATATCGTCACATTTATACGTCAGAGTTCCAAAATACAAAGTAGTTGCATTTTCTTTAATGGGAACGTTACAAACATGGTTAAAAATTTGTGAATATAAAAGGTACTGGTATAGCTTATGGCGAAGTATATTTGGAGGATAATGTGGTATTTTGTACTGAAATGTTAAGATATTATCGGTAGAGAAATAATGTCAATTTTAATTTATATTACAAAACAAGCCTTACACAAGTAGAAAGCGTTAGGGGATCAAACCTACAACCATTTGATTTATTTGGAAAATCCGACAAAAACATAACATGAGAAATATTCGGAGCAAAGGCACCTCATCAGCGATTATGGCTCATAGTGAGCTTTATTCTGTGACCAACGACAATATAGTGTTCACACATGAGCCATATTTGGTGGAATATGTTTTCCACCTACGAATAGAGCTTATATGTGAGTCATATTCGGCGTGACTCAGCAATATTCGGTACAACAGTGCTACCCGAAGTTGCCTTTACACCTACATGTTTGTACATCTTAGATTTGAAATGGGCGCATCGGCACAAAAACACTGGAACCAATCATAATTTTATGGTAAACACTAACATAAAACCATTTATGAAACATTTTCCTCATTAAACAAAACATCGTTAGAACTTTTGGGACAACCCCGCATACAATCATATATGTGTATTATCACAGGAATTTGAAATTCCATCAATAAAATATCATAGCAGTCGATCTAATCAAAATCGCTCTATACGTATATATAATACTGAAGGAACGCAACGCATTTTCGTCTTCCAAAAGGAATCCCGTAGCCAGTGCTATCAAAATAAAAAATACAAGCGATCGATTAGATCGACTGCTATGATATTTTATTGATGGAATTTCAAATTCCTGTGGTATTATGCAGCTTTTATATCGTTACAACTTTTGTTCAGTCTGAATTATGACAATGTATAATTTTAAAATATAAATTTTATAAAATCGACAGCATGCCATCTTAATTATGTTCATAGTAGAATCGTGACTTATTTGTAAGTCGTAACACAGTTCAATATGTCACTATGGCTTTAATAGTTCGCCTTTTTAAGGCTTTATTGAAATTATGAAGTGGTTTTCGTTTGTCATATTTCAAAGGCAGCATACAGGCACACGGTTATATCGATTTTAACAACTTATATTAGCAAATTAATTTTTTCGACTGTATACTGGGTGTTTTGTTCATTGTTGAGGATCTTATGGAAGATTGATATATATTGTCAAATGAGTTTCCTCGTAAAAAAAAAGTCGTTATTATTATTATTATTACAGTGTATTAAGAAATAAGTTGTTAAAATCGATGAAAATGTGTGCCTGTGTTCAAGCATAATGTAGGTAAGAAGATTGTGACTTCATAATTTCGATGAAGTCTGAACAAGGCGAAATATTCAAGAAAGTGTGACATATTGAACAGTCCCTAAATTGGACATTTATTCTGATATTTACAAGTCGTTTATGATCTTAATTGTCACAAAAGATGCCAATTATGAAAGCTCGGCCATTTCCGTTTGTCTCAGGAACAATTGTCTATTGCAATGCATAATTATATTAAGACCGAGGTGATCACAATGAACAGATGGTTCATTATGAATAGCAGAACTTTTGATAGAATAAGGGAGATTATTATTGCGGCAAGTTTATAGAGATGTGTTCGAGTTGTTTCCCGTCATGCAGTTGCTAAGTTTGCCATGGTGAGACAATACGTCTTTCAGACTTTTTTGGGACAAGTAAGTGCCTGGTTCCCGACTCAATGTTACAGTAGTAGTACTGTTAGAGTACTGTAATATTGAAGGCGGGAACCAGACTATAATCTGCTTCACAAAACAGTCCAGTTGAAAAGGTCAATGTATTTCTAAGTTACTATGGGCGGGGGGGGGGGGGGTAAGGGAAATAACCACTGCGGAGACTTTTTTTCTGTTTACTGTTATCATCCATCCTTCCACCCCAATGTCACCGATGAAACTCAGCTCCATAAGGGGTTACAATCCTTTGGGGGCTACAATCTTGAAACAAACCCCCTAAACCTATACTAGTATGTCAATAGAAAAGGTATCTGAATAAGTGAGATTATAAACTTTAAATCAAGAGAGTTTTTGTCCTGACGAATGCTCTCACAGGAATTCGTGAATGAAGATTTTCATATGGAAACGAACAGAGACATGACATACTATAGTGACTTAGAACGTATATTCGCTGAAAATTGACATTTCAGATTAGATTATAAACAAGGGTAATTCATAATGTACGTTTAGAAATCATAACCCGTATGCAGTGTTCGTAATAAATACACGTACACACCTGTGATAGGAGAATTCTGTCGCCAAAGCCTTTAATATGGCTCCACATCGATACCATACACGGGTTGTTTTACTTACAACAAGCAAATTATTGATTTCAAAGCATCATGCAATACATGCCATTTATATTGAACGTGCATGTGCGCACGTGTTCACCATGCGCATCATGAGTAATAATACTACAGTCCGTTTATTCACGTCTGTCCCTTGTATACAAACATTACACCATCATAACATTGCATTTTCATTGGTTTAAACATTTTAATTGGAGAAAATGGCAGTGAAATCCAGTAATAAATATAATATCTATTAAAATAAGACATTAATCAGAGGAATTACAACGTTTATGTATAAAATGTTATGTAAACATGAATAATCGAGATGTACATGCTTGCACTTGTACAGTCAATTGAGTCATACATTCGTTACTTGAATGGAGCAACCACATGCATTATGTACAGACCAGTTAGGATATTGTGAGAGTGACGTTGCCGCTGATGTGTACACAAAATATTACAACCATTCGCTGGTTTATAATTAGAAGGTCGTAAGTGTTGATACATACTTGAAATCTGCATTAAAAGGCGCTTCTTATGAGACTAGTTTTCATTAAAATCGGAACGGGTCATGTTGACCAAACTGAAGTTGGAAAAGATTGTTTTCCCATAAGTAAAGAGTAGTTTTCAGACAGTTTTGTCTTGTTTTCTCAAAATATCGATTATACATTGCATTACAATGTGCAAACAGTGATCGGGGACCTTGTACGGCCGGTTGAATATGGACCCTTTCTAATCCGGAGATAGGCATACCTACCGTTGTGTAGGAGTATAATATTAGGAATGAAGAACTTATCGATAGTGATTACAAGTTCAAATAATATCACAATTCGCTCCCTTTTGTATAATTAATACAAATAATCTCATCTCATTACTATTTAAAGCACGAGCTTTACAAAAAGTAAACCGTTATTTACGGTGCATTAAACTCATGTGTATTTGCATACAAATGTGTAATTAATTAATATATAACATACACTAAACGTTGCTTAATCCCAACAGCGTGGTTTAAATTTCCCATATACATGTACGTACAGTCAATAATGAATTAGATGTTAGATTTAAACACTTCATCAATATTTACAGTAACCAACATCACTTTACATGAATCAGACATTTACTCAGAAAAGCAGGGTAGACATATATTCAATTATATGTGTGCTGTTTACTGAGTTGGAACGGGTTCCTCTGAATAACATTCGAAGCACTTTGAGAGTGAGCAATGTGAAATTAACGAAGCCGTCGAGAAGTCTGCGTTTGCTACGAGAGTCAAAGATGAGATATTGAATACTTAGTTAACAAATCATGTTATCGCCTTATACGTCAGAGGCGATTTATTTTGCCCATATCATTGCAAGAAACTTTGACATAAATCGCGGCCAATTTCCAAAGATGACAACGACCTACTCATAAACCTAAAAAGGGATCTGTCCACGAGTCTCCCGAGGCAGCTTAAGGAGAAATCTCAGCTCAAATTGAGTTTAAGAAAAAAGTTTAATTAGATCACTTGACATATCTTCATTTAACGATACCAAGTTTTAGTATTCTGTAGTAAGTTTGTATGGGGATTAACTGTAAGATATGAGCCAATATTTGAGCTTTAGAGAAATTGAGATATATTGGGATTTTGAAGCTTTTTACACCATTCCGCCATTGCGTAAGTTAAGTGGTTTATAAACTGGAATATTACGTTTTGTTGAAGGCGAGAGCGGTTTTAAACACACGCGACTTGAATAGGTGATAGTTATGATGGATAGAATAATGTAATAAACAGAATCCGTCGTCATAAACACGTGCCCTTCCAATATCTAAGTAAAGTAAAGAGCCTGCCAAATGAGTTTATATTTCTACAATAGTTACCTTAATCAAGCAAACCAAAATGCCATACCTACTCTGATACCAAAAACTCAGAGAGTTTGCAAATCTTAAAACAAATATTAATTAGTTTTGTGACAAAATATCCAAAAAGAAATAAAATAGAAATTCTGGATTTGATGACTCCGCTAATTGCATACATAACAACATATGAAACATTCATGATTAAATGATTAATGAATCATCTTGAATACAATTTGCAAATGCTATTAGATGCAGTTTGTGTCCAAGCTATACGTACAGGTAATTGATTAGATAACCCATGAACACGTATTCAATTGCAACCAACCAAAATTGATTACCTAAAAAGTTGTGATATAATATGATTAATAATGCTGCGCGAATGCACGATAAACATGATAATTTGTTTTAGTACGCCTATATTGTACATTGTACCAGAATAAAATATGACTTGAATGTACCAAACTTTAAGACTTGGAGTGAGTCCGAGAAACTCGTTATAAGTCCAGAAGTCTTCAATATGGACTGCAATCTATTCTAAGCTGTCTAGACTGAATAAATCTATAAAACATGTATGTCGCGAATATAGGCGACAATAAAAAAACGTCGTGAGAGTTGATGTTAGGAGAGTTTCAGCGGATGGAATTTATCGATATGCATTTAACACGAATGTTTTTATATAATATGAAATGGTATTTTATAGCAAGGCACCTATCGTGTGCACCATTCAGTCTCAAAACTTGTCTGATACTTTGCCGTGCTATTTGTGAAGTGTAATGATAATGTACAGTTCCTCTAAAAGGTCAGACAAAACAGTGATCTCACTAGCCTGGTCCCCGTTCCTAAATCTTACATTACATTAAATAAGTGATTATTACTGCGAAGATGGTAAAGATTGGGAACCAGACAAACAAAGTAGTAAATCGGTCTAAATAGCGGAACACATTGTTCTAAATCTATGACATTGGTTCCTCACAACTGTATACTATACGCATGATTTCAAAATAATCGAAGTAATCTGGTAACCAAAGCTTTAATATACCGCATTATCTGCGGGACCGAAATATCACGACAGGATTCGAACCCACGCATTTCTAATCAGTGGTCCGGCGTTCTACGGAGGAAAATGTAGGTTTCACAGGGTGCTGGAAGAAACGGTCAAGCTGCTGAAAAAGAGCTTATATTTCATGGAAAGCAAATAATTTTCCCTTTAGCGTGATGTATATTTAATTGAAATCGGTGAAGCAATAAAATACTTTTTGCTATTTTTGTTTTCCAATGTTGACAAATTTCGACTTGGACCTGTAGCCAAAAGTCACATGGTATTGCTACACTGTAGATATCAGCATGCTATTAATACCAGTGTACCAATACCACGTGACTTTGATGTCACAAAATGCGTCAAATACAAGTATTTTTTTCTATACCGATTACGTTATATATAACCTACATTATGAGCCAATGAAAACGGCGAATTTTAGCGGTTAAATGAAAATTTATTTATTAAAATTTTCTCTTCACAGACTTGATTTTACTTAATATGTTCTAACTTACGGCTATATTTGTTTTAGAAGCTGAGCAAATGTTGATAAATTTCGTCTTCGATTTGTAGGTTTTGGTGATGTCAAAGTCACGTTGTATTGTTACACTGAATACAAGTTGACATAAAACAAATAAAAAATAAATTAATATAAACTAACGTACGTTTGATCGACGGTAATATTATGTAATCTACAAATTCATCAATATACTATGGGAGGTTAATATTGATCATTGTATACTGGCATATTGTATTACTTATTAAATAACAGACCTCCATCGGGACATTATGACCATATGTATTTTGTGGGAAATAATAATATCATGTTTTCCCATGGGAGAAACAAACACAATATGATCACGTGAATACACTAATAGTCTCGGTAAATAACATAGGATAGGGTATATTATATGTAATAGATACAGTACTAGTTTTTTATCATAAGTATCTACAATAAGGGTATCATTACAGGTTTGTAGCTATTTAAGGACGAACAGCATATCGTCCGAAGCCAAGCTTGTCGTCCTTTTTGTACGAATCGTTTTCTTTCAGCTCATAAAAGTATCTGTTTACGTAAATATCAGACACTTTGTAAATGGGGTCAGTGGGCGTGTCGGCATATGAGACCTGGCTCCGTTCTCCCGAAGCATATCAAGTAGAAATCTCATCTCAAGTTCAGATTTTGCTCAAATATGAGACTGAATTTGAGATAAATCTGAAAGTCGTTCTCTTAAAATTTTGACCGTAATAAACTCAGAATAATGTTTCTGTTAATTGCGATGCCAATTTTGATTCCAGACTCCCATGGAAATTAACTAGAAGACACATGACCATATTTGAGATGAGATTTAGCTCAGATTGAGATGTTTCGGGGGATCGGGGCCTGGGTTATACGACCTGTGTTAGCAGTTGTTACTAATTTGATGATAAAATAGTGTTGTTGTCAATATAATTCAAAATGCGACCAGTGCAACAATTTGTAAAGCTGCCAATACATTACAATCAATGACCACCAAGAAAGAAGCACGACACACTTATGTGCTATTTTCGTATCATACAAACACGCATGACCGGCTCTACTCTCTGACGCTTTTGATTGGTCCATCACGAACACGTGTTGATCCTATATCATCTCATACCGTGTATTTTATTTTTATACCGTGTCTGCACCACGTGGCATGCCTATTTGAATACCTAGTCGCCATACCAAACAGCGGACAGAAACAACCCTAGATAGCTGTTTAAATATAAGAACATTGTTCTGAGTAATTACTGAACATCCCTCGTGTATTTTTAAAAAAATAGTGCAATATTTTAATAAGATGACGATGCGAACAAGAACGCTGTCGTTGTTGATGTCATAGCGATTTCAAGGAAAGTTTTAATATCTGCGAAAATTGTTTGAAAACTACCATAATCAATTAACGGTACTCGTTTGAAAGCAAACACACACAATAAAGTCAGTTTAAAACAGAACTATAAACCCATCAGGGAAGAAACTATTTATGGTGTGCTTCATTCCCACTGATAATTATTTCAATCTCTCATTTATTACTCAGATCCCATGACTTGCAATGTACTTTTGTTTGAAACAAATCATGGTCGATTTGTATATCAATTTTATTTGTCTGGCAGAGTTTCAGTAGTCTCTTCCACGCGTTATACTAAACATTAATTGATTTGCTAATCAGCTCAGTGGAATATACTAACAGAGTTTGTGTAACTGAAGCAAAGCGCTTTGCAGCACTTTCCACGGGAGGTAATTCATGCCCAATGGATTTAATTGAACTAAATTTTCCTGAATTATAGTCGATCAGTACTAAAGCGCTCTGCGTATGCTACTGTTGCTTTGCCTTAATCATGATCAAATGTTATCTTATTGCCAGGGGAGAGCAATCGTGAAAGCTCGGTCATTTCCGTTGGTCTCCGGTAAATATACATAAAGTCCGATGAACCGAAACATTATATGGTATCATGTTCTTGATGCTTGGATAGTAATATACATGTTCTATGGGCGTCATATATCATGGCCGCATAAAACGTAACGCTATATTGGCAAAATTCCAGGTCAGGCTAAACATAGGAGAAAATGTAACTTATTAGCAAATTACGTCCGGATCTTTACTCGGACGAAATGTTGGTCTCCATGGTTTTGTTTCATTACAATTTTACACTATTACTATGGTACCAGTATACATGTATCTTGGCTTTCGTCCTTGTCTAGTCTGTCTATACAGACCCTATGTTTAATTAAAGGTGACAACTCATCAGTCTTCTCTTTTTTCATGAAATTATTTCCCTTTGCACCCTCAAACATAATCAGACCCAAAATGAAATATTGCTAAAATTTAAAATAAAGTTATGATAATTGATTGACAACATATTATCTAGTCGGGTAGCCAGCCTAGTCTTTGTCGTTCACAGTTCGAATATTGGCATTTTATTTACTTAACATAAAATAAAATAGGATGTTACAAAATCATAAGTCATGTCACAATCCGATAACTTAAAGTTTGACTTTAGATTTTCTATAAAAGAATGATAAACTGTTGTCGAATGATATACAGGGTGTCCCAAAATATGAGTTACCATTGTAACCGAATGCCCTGAGCAAATGCTTGACATTGTCATAAAATATATCAATGGAAAGCTTATATTCAAAACACTTAAATCATTTTGTTATAATGGTTACGCATATTATAGGACACCCTGTGTAATAACAATAATGAGAAAGACTTTATTTTACGAGGAAACTCATTTGACAATAAACACCAATCTTCCACGAGATCCCCAACAATGAACTAGCAAAACAACGATGCATAAAGAATATTATAATAATTGATTTTTGATATGTTGGCCCCTATGATGTGTCACAATATAATTTGAGTTTCAGTGAAAGGATATGAAAAACTGAGGTATAATTATATACCTACAAAAACATACTAGAAGCTTTATCAAGAAAATAGCTAAATAGCTACAAATATTTTTCCCATGTGGATATACTAAAATAGCCTTATCAATAGGTAGGTATTTCCTAGAATAATGATGATGTCATAGCATTACGTAGGATTTATTTTAAAGGCATCTTAAAGACAGTGATATTCCGATTGTCTACAGTAGATACCATCGTATACATTAGTCACCTTACCACACAAAACAATCAGAATAACTTTCACTTTCTGAATTAATGTGATACTAGTAACTCTCAATTGCATAGATGGCGCATCATGATAAAATGGAAATTGGAAATGAACAAAATACTTGTCTATCGTCTTATTGCTGACTCGACTGTGTGTTTTCACCAACTTTCCATATCTGCCTCATATATCTGCACCTATCGTACGTCATGTCGTATATTGCGTAATTCCGAGCCATTCGTTTAGGCAACTTTTCATGTCTAGTCAATTCCTTATTGTGCCATTCCCTGTTTGCAAATTACATCAAAATTCTTCGTCATTGACGTAATACTGTACTTAACTGACATTACTGGGTCTTCTTAATAGAGCTTAGCCATATTCTAAATTTTACACAAGAAAACACGAGATGAAAATTGATACTTTGAAAATGTGTTACAATACGCAGCCTCTCAAGTGCGTGCTTCGCTTATTTTTACTATTCGATATAGATCTATATGTTTTATTATTTTATTTCGTTTCAAAGAAATTTGTTTTCGGAAAAACGAAATTCATTTTTTTGTAAAAAATAAACGAAAAATGATTTCGAAATAACGTACTAACGTTATTAGTTTGTAAAAAATAGATAATTATTCGTTTTTAAAATTTAATAATAAGTTTTGTTACAAAATAGTTATTTCTTTTTTACGAAATAATGATTCAGTTACAAAAAGCATCGATCTAACTGTTAAGACATCTTGTTATGAGTTGTTATGAGTGATTGATGTGTTTGTCCATGGAATTCAACCCTGACAAGTGCGAGGTGCTGAGAATTACTCGGAAACGTAACCCATTAATATTTCCCTATACCCTGCATGGTACTGAACTAAAATCAACCGATACCACTAAATACCTAGGTGTTACCATCAGTAAAGATTTAAGCTGGTCTAAACACATAAATAACATCTCGGCCAAAGCAAACAACTTCCTGAAATTCATTAAAAGAAACGTTCAGACCAGTAACATCAAAGTCAAAGAAAAAGCTTATAACACCTATGTTCGTCCTCAACTCGAGTATTGCTCAAGCATCTAGCACCCCTGGCGGAAGTCCCTAACCTACCAAATCGAAAAAGTTCAACGATCAGCAGCAAGATACGTCATAAACAAGTATGATTTTACAAGCAGTGTGACCCAAATGATTAACACCCTTCAATGGCAAACACTAGAACAACGGCGCATACGCAGCCCCCTTCTGTACAAAATCAGAAATAATTTAGTATGCGTCGATCATAACCATCTCACTTATACCAGAAACCTGACCTACCTGATTCCACAGTCCCGACCCAATATCATATGAATTCATTCTTTTCCCGTACTATTAGACTCTGGAACGGCCTTCCCTACATTGTGCAGTCCAGTCCCCATATTTGCTGAGCGGCTGGCCACAGTATTTCAAAACTAACGAATCAGCCTGTTTTTAACTTTGCACTGTATATATTCTTTTACTCTTTGCACCTAATGAGATTTTTTAACTCTTTACTCACTGCTCCGGACTGCGCCCCCATTTATAATCTGCATAGATTGACAGGGAGTTAAATGTAGAGGTCTGTGAAGTTGGCAGTTAGATGTTAGATGTTAACTCAGATGTTAAGTCAAAAACATTTTTCGAATGAACTTCTGGCAGAAGTTAACTCGGATGTTAACTCAGATGTTAAGTCAAAAACATTTTTCGAATGAGCTTCCGGCAGAAGTTAACTCAGATGTTAACTCAGATGTTAATTCAAAATATCGAAATGTTTTTTGAGTTAACTTCTGAGTTAACATCTGAGTTAACTTATACCAGAAGTTAACTCGAAAGTTAATTTAAAATTGTAATTTGGAGTTAACATCTGAGTTAACATCTGAGTTCACTTCTGCCAGAAGTTCACTCAAACAAATTTTGTGTGTTAACATCTGAGTTAACATCTGAGTTAACTTCTGCCAGAAGTTTACTCGAATGTTAATTTAAAATTGTATTTTGAGTTAACATCTGAGTTAACATCTGAGTAAACTTCTGCCAGAAGTTCACGCGAAAAATACTTTTGAGTTTACATCTGAGATAACTTCTGCCAGAAGTTTAAAATTGTATTTTAAGTTAACATCTGAGTAAACATCTGAATTAACTTTTGCATGAAGTTCACTCGAAAATATGTTTGGGTTAACATCTGAGTTACTCGAATGTTAATTTAAAATTGTATTTTGAGTTAACATCTGAGTTAACTTCTGAGTAAACTTCTGCCAGAAGTTCACGCGAAAAATATTTTTGAGTTAACATCTGAGTTAACTTCTGCCAGAAGTTCACTCGGAAATATTTTTTGAGTTAACATCTGAGTTAACTTTTGCCAGATACTCACTCGAAAAATATGTTTGAGTTAACATCTGAGTTAACATCTGAGTTAACTTCTGCCAGAAGTTCACTGGAAAATATGTTTTGAGATACCATCTGAGTTAACATCTGAGTTAACTTCTACCAGAAGTTAACTCGAAAGGTAATTTAAAATTGTATTTTGAGTTAACATCTGAGTTAACTTCTGCCAGAAGTTCACTCGAAAAATATTTTTTAGTTAACATCTGAATTAACAGCTGAGTTAACTTCTGCCAGAAGTTCACTCGAAAATTATTTTTTGAGTTAACTTCTGAGTTAACATCTCACAGCTAACTGCCAACTTCACAGACCTTAAATGTAGATTTAATATCCCCAATACAGCAACATAGCCGCACATGACTGATGCATTTATGAGGGCTGATAAAAAAATCGAGGAATTGCGTCATAATTAAATAATAATAAGTGCTGTTTATTTAAACCAGGGATGTTACGGTTATAGTCCAATCGTTTCGAACAATTCTCTTAATCTAAGAATTTTAATAAAATCTGAACAGAGGAATATGACCCAAATGTTTTACACTCAGTCTCGTTCTCTGAAATCTCAGCGATCACGTGACGGCAGTTGGGTATATTAATGATTCCACAGGGACTCGTAAGAATAGAATCTCACAAAGAAACGAGAGATGTTGAACGGCGAGAGAATGAAGTAAAAGTTTATTAATCGACTGCAATCGATATTTCTTCTTTAGCAACCTAACAAGTGGAAGCAGTTAACAGCGTAACAGCCTAGCAGCATGAACCTTACATACTAACAGCCATGGCAGCCTAGCAACATGAACCTTACATACTAACAGCCATGGCAGCCTGGCAACCTAGCAACATGAACCTTACATACTAACAGCCATGGCAGCCTGGCAGCCTTGCAACATGAACCTTACATACTAACAGCCATGGCAGCCTGGCAGCCTAGCAACATGAACCTTACATACTAACAGCCATGGCAGCCTGGCAGCCTAGCAACATGAACCTTACATACTAACAGCCATGGCAGCCTTGCAGCCTAGCAGCATGAACCTTACAGACTAGCAGCCATGGCAGCCTAGCAGCATGAACCTTACATACTAACAGCCATGGAAGCCTGACAGCCTAGCAGCATGAACCTTACAGACTAACAGCCATGGCACTGGCAGCCTAGCAGCATGAACCTTACAGACTAACAGCCATGGCAGCCTAGCAGCCTAGCAGCATGAATCTTACATACTAACAGCCATGGCAGCCTAGCAGCCTAGCAGCATGAATCTTACATACTCACAGCCATGGCAGCCTAGCAGCATGAACCTTACAGACTAACAGCCATGGCAGCCTAGCAGCCTAGCAGCATGAATCTTACAGACTAACAGCCATGGCAGCAGCCTGGCAGCCTAGCAGCATGAATCTTACAGACTAACAGCCTTGGCAGCCTAGCAGCATGAACCTTACAGACTAACAGCCATGGCAGCCTAGCAGCATGAAGCTTACAGACTAACAGCCATGGCAGCCTAGCAGCATGAACCTTACATACTAACAGCCATGGCAGCCTAGCAGCATGAACCTTACAGACTAACAGCCATGGCAGCCTAACAGCATGAACCTTACAGACAACAGCCATGGCAGCCTGGCAGCCTAGCAGCATGAACCTTACAGACTAACAGCCATGGCAGCCTAGCAGCCTAGCAGCATGAATCTTACATACTAACAGCCATGGCAGCCTAGCAGCATGAACCTTACATACTAACAGCCATGGCAGACTAGCAGCCTAGCAGCATGAACCTTACAGACTAACAGCCATGGCAGCCTAGCAGCATGAACCTTACATACTAACAGCCATGGCAGCCTAGCAGCCTAGCAGCATGAACCTTACATACTAACAGCCATGGCAGCCTTGCAGCCTAGCAGCATGAACCCTACTTACTAACAGCCATGGCAGCCTAGCAGCCTAGCAGCATGAATCTTACATACTAACAGCCATGGCAGCCTAGCAGCCTAGCAGCATGAATCTTACATACTCACAGCCATGGCAGCCTAGCAGCATAAACCTTACATACTAACAGCCATGGCAGCCTGGCAGCCTAGCAGCATGAATCTTACATACTAACAGCCATGTCAGCCTGACAGCCTAGCAGCATGAACCTTACAGACTAACAGCCATGGCAGCCTGGCAGCCTAGCAGCATGAACCTTACATACTTACAGCCATGGCAGCCTAGCAGCATGAATCTTACAGACTAACAGCCATGGCAGCATGGCAGCCTAGCAGCCTAGCAGCCTAGCAGCCTAGCAGCCTAGCAGCCTAGCAGCCTAGCAGCCTCCCCTTAAATACGATGGTTATTGAATAGATTTTATAGGAATCCGGACCCCGTACAAACGATAAGTTGGTTGCAAGTTAGTACCCATACTAACAAACTGATTATAGCCACTGGTAACTGTATCCTTGATAAAGAGTAAAGAAGTTCTTTTATAAAATTCATGTTATCTAAGATATTATAAATTTTATGAAAATAATTTTTTTGTTTACTCTTTATTTATGATACAGTTCCCTGTGATCATAGCTGCAATAAATGTCTTTATTATAATTATATAAAGTATGTAAGTATTGTCACTCGTCTCATAATGGTTTGTACTGTTTTACATTGACATAGACAAAACATATGTAATTTAAATATTTTGAACCTCCCTTGCTCGTCGCCCTGTTTAATCGTCTGAACATGCCATTTACATAATTATACAGTAAATGGAAGTGACATTTGAATAGCTATCGAAACGCTGACTTATTCAGGAAATAAATACGCTTGACATATATTACATGGTTTTAATGAATTACCAATTTAAACAATAAACGGACAGGTTACGAGGACAGTGTGGTACGAACCAAGGTCATCCATCATGATTTACGAACAGTTGACTAAATCACTGGGCGACTATAATGTCAATCAGTCTGTCAGGTTGCATATGGATGTCTGTTTTAGTTTTTGTATTTTTTAAAAACTTGCGAAGGATTACGTACCATTTCGAGACATGTAACATTCCGTGGTTTATCCACAGGTCAATGTAACATTGAAAAATAATAAAAGTAAAATGATTTTTAAAAACCTTTTATACATCTTTTAGCACATATCAATTTCTTTAAAAAAGAAAATGAATTCGTTTTGGATGATACATTTACCTGTGTTGTTATCCATACATCGACCCCTTACTGATGTAGTTAGGTATACCGGTATGAGCATTGATACTGGTGTCACTTGCACAACATTATATATGCGGGGTGCAATAGCCGAATGTCCTAATGCTTTTTACTTCGCATCGCAAGACGATGACGACGTACAGTATTGTTTCGAATCCCACTATAGGTGCAGACTGAATGATGTGCAAGACTGAGCGTATTTTACGGCCATTTAGTGTCGAACTGACAGTCCGAAAAGCTAACCACTAACAATTGCTAACATTTCATTCGAAAAGACTTTTATAAAAATACAAAACAATGTAGTCTCGAGAATGAGCATAAACATATCATTTAGTTAAACCTTATATGAGCTCGTACGAGTGCGTGTATATTCAAATTTGAACTTGTTATTTTGTGGTAAATAACAAACCCACCTTCGATGACGAATATTCAACAATGATGCAATTAATACAAAACCACAAAATCTGCATTAAATACACAAACGTTGACAAGCAAATTAAACGAAAAGAAATTACAAACAAAAGAATGGAATACAAACCCTAATTTACACAGATTTTGCAATATGTAATATATTAACGTAATCATGATTTTATTCGAGTCACGCTTAACTTGTCAATCATTTGCGGTTACCAGGTTTAGTATGACTGGAACATGTTTATTTTTTCACCATTAAAATGATATCTGTTTAATATCGTATATCAAATAATGATGAATAGTAAGTCTCAAGTAATTGTTATAAATATGACGAGTTAGCTTTGAAAACGCTCAGAAAACGTACAACATAACCGCGTATAGTGACGTGAAACATTGTTTGGTGTTAGTTGAATGTTGAGATTAACAGTGATACACACAACACGGATTAACATGGGTGTGTCTGTGTTTCTAGTGTCGGTCCTGCTTGCGTGCCTAGCGGCTGTACAAGGTGCCGGTACCTATCGAGCTGCTGTATATGAGCATCCTGTTATCTTACCCCCTGTAGCAGCGATCAGCCGTCCTATGGCTCTCGATCATATGATGCATAATTTAAGGATATACGAAATAAAAGCAATGAAAGCAGGACAGAAGGTAAGTAATAGTTATTAATACATATTAATTAAGTAATTTTTTAATGATTAAAAAGGGCGGAGCGAGCGAAGCGCCTATTGTACCTACACATTGAATATACCAGTTTAAATGGAACTGGTAGGTCATTGGGTTAAAAAGAAAATGCCCTCTGATGCTTATTGCCTTTTTGCAATGCAAGATATTGTTCTATAGTTGCTGACCATTAATTGGTTGTGATTTCGCATGTTTTTGTACAAATCATTGGTACCCGCGAGATACTACCACAGGAGCATTCATATGTGAACAACCTTCGCAATACTAATATGGATTAGCATGATACGTACGAATGAATAATTGGTGTTTTACAAATAATTCTTACCGGTCTGCTGTACACTTGGCCTTAAAAGTTAAACAATGTTTTAATATAGTCTAGTGTTGACATTTCTTCCTAGCCTAGTGGCTGCGAAAAAGCTGTCGACACCATATCTTACATCCTGAAGAAAAAATATAAATGATGTCCTATCTATGGGGGGAGGGGGGGGGGGGCTGGTTGTCACAAAACATCTAACGGTAGTAGAAAAATAGTGTTTAACCTCAGTCAAAATATCTCTTTTTCAGGGCGCTGATATTATGGTGTTCCCGGAGGACGGTTTGTACGGCGTTTACCTGAATACCCGAATCAAAATTCGACATTATCTAGAACCAATTCCAGACCCGAAACTGGTATCCTGGAACCCGTGTATGGAACCAATGCGCTTTCCTCAAGACGAGGTACAAGTGTTCCTCAGCTGTTTGGCGAAACGAAATAATCTCTACATAGTCGCGAATATGGGTGACATTCAGAAATGCCTTTTAGGAATTGATCCAAATTGTCCAACGGATGGATTTTATCAATATAACACAAACGTTGTATACGACAGAAAGGGACATTTTATAGCTAGATATCACAAACAGAACCGTTTTTTCGAGCCACAGTTTAATGCCCCGACACATCCCGAGTACATTTGGTTTGACACGGAATTTGGCCGCTTTGGTGTTGTTGTTTGTAATGATATTATGTTCTTCGATCCCATGATAGAGCTCGTCCGGGACCATAATGTCACGGACATTGTATTCCCAACAGCTTGGCCAATTACAATGCCAATTTATACTGCCATTGGATATATGTCATCATTCGCAGTCGGTCAAACTGTCAATCTATTAGCTGCCAACATCCGAATTCCATCCGTCCGATCCTCCACTCATCGGGGTAGTGGAATCTTTACCCCAGAGGGGCCTCTTCAATATGTGCACGATACGAAAACCCCACATGGTCATCTTATTATAGACGAGGTTCCAGTAAACATACGAAAAGGTGTAAAACTACCATGCGATTTGAATCCAATCAAATTTGGTCATTCCAATATGAAAGCGCTTGTACCTCCAACTGAACAGTTTATGTCACATTTTCATTTGAACTGGATGACATTTGCTTACGTTAAAGGCACGCATGGATCTATGACCGTCTGTAACAACGGTTTTTGTTGCTATCTCGATTACAAGAAGGAGTACAGCTATGATAAGTACGCGTTCGGTGCTTACAGCGGCTTGCATAAAGCTTACGGTCCGATTTACAACCAATTTTGTGTCCTGATAAAATGTCTGAACAATCACCCTCATTCCTGTGGTCAACCAGTGTACACTGCTCATACCCGTTTCGAATCATTCCATATTAAGGGTAACTTTTCATCCCCTTTCTTACAACCCCAAATCGTCCTGTCTGCCCCTAAGTATGATTTAGCTCTAGCACCGATTGGTACCTTTACTTTCAACTCCAAAGGTCTTAAAGGGTCAGCTAAAAAGAAAGCATTAATGCACGCGGCTGTTGTTGGTCGAGTCTTTAGGAAGGATTGCCTGACATGTTTATATGGTTAATTTTCATCTATCGAAATTGAATATAAATATAACACATGTACAGTACTGTTTAACTTCAAATTGATAAAATTTTAATCCAAGATGTAACGAAACTTCAATTAATTTAATCTTATTTTATGCGAAATAGTGCTCTACGTGTATTTAAAATTCATCAGATGTATTTAGTCATACTCAATGTATCATTGGTCGATTAAAATTATTTATAGCTTATGTATACGATATTTTGAAGAATGGAATACGCATCACCACCATGTACATCCATCATTGTGATATATGTGATGACATCATCGTGATATAATTTATTATGCTGTGACATCATTATGATATACAATGTATGTTGTGACGCGCACTGTTATTGATAATCAGAGCACGGTTAATGATTGAGTCAGTGTACATTTATATGTGACTTTTTCAATCTTTCAAATAAAAAACGATAATAAAAACGAATCACTACATTAATTTTCTGATTAATTGTTTGACTGTTCATTTTTAACAACAAGTAACTCATGGGGATGGGACGAATTAAATTTAGATACTGAAGTTTTATTTTGTTTTTAATGTCATACCTTTTTAATGTGTGTATGTTTCTCTACCATCTGGACCAGTGTTTTCGGAAACATGTTGTATTTACAGCATTTTTCTACTAGACATTTGTATATTCAGAAGCTAGGGATTCACGAGGCGCTCGATCAGCCAATATAAACCTGTTTTACAAACGATAATCCAATAGCTTTTGAGTATACAGTGTTGATACTTTATACACCAAACCTTCTGTTTGACTGGAAATGGTGAAATGCCTTGACAAAATGGAACTGGAATCATCTTATTAAGTTTAAAGGTACATGTATTGTATACTACATGTAGTACATGTCTCTTTCCGCTTCAGGGGCTTTCTCCAAGACTGTTCCTCTGGTCAGATCAGCTCTTGTGAAAATTGAAATTTTGGCATATTTGTCAAACCAACATTGAATCTGTCCGCGCGTCTGTAAAATATTTGTGTACCGCCTTTAACGAACAAAATTAAATTAAACAAGACGCCCTGTTATGTTGGTCTTATTTTGTAGCTGAAACATATCGAGGGGTTAGAGCCAAATCCTGCTATGTGCTATTTCCTTATGTTTTCAGCAGAGCAGTTTTTAATAACCATTTGTTAAGATGTGGTTATTGTTAAAGTTAAACTATTAAATTATGTAGACAGTTGAATACTTTAAACCCTAATATGAAATATTTGTGAACATTGTAAGGAATAATGTGATTTAAATGCCAAAATATTTTTGGGTTTTCAAACCCTCACTCAATGATACAATTTGACATTTGCCAGATCCAAATGTAATACGATATATATATGTGGCAAGCAGCTGATGATAAAATAATGGGAAACCTGTCCACACTATACCACGCTTATTTACACTAGACCGGTAGGCAAATCCACTTTCCTCCTGATACCAAAACATTTAAAATGTCGAACCATATTATTGGCATATATATGTATATGGAGTTTACGATAAACGTCCATGTGATGAAAATTTTAGAAACTTTTTATCATATTCAGTGATGAAATCCTCTGGTATCATATAAATTGATGTTTGTGGACTAACAAAAAACATCAAGAAAATATTATATGGTTCATGGTCTGATTAAGCTTAAATGTCAGTGTAAATCAGAATATCATTCAATGCTCAAATTGCTTCCGTAACAGATGTAGCATTTTGGCATATAAAATGTAAAGGAAATGTGACTTGAAAACATAAAAATTATGCAATTGCGATTGTAAATACACGTATATAGGATAATGACCAATACGGTTATGTACTATAATTGCAGTTCACCATGGCCACAAGCTACGAAACCTTTAAAATTAATTACGAAAGTCAGTGTTCACTGTGATATCCATCACTGTATTTATATACAATTAGAATTACATGCCGTAATTAATAGTTTTTAATGAATTTATAAATGTCATGTCGTAATTAATACAGTTTTTCATAAATTTATAAATTCATTAAAAACTTTAATATTTACGGCTTGTAAATTAAAATTTAAAATGTGTTGGTATGTTTGAATTACAAGCAGGTATGAACATTTAAAATATTAACTGGGTAATAAAATACAGAATATGTTTAAAATGAAAATATGTTTTAGGATTGACACAGCAACTTAGATATGTACTACAGAAATTGAAAACTTCAATATCTTTGAAATGTATGATTTAACTTTTTTGCTTTCGACAGACAGTTGTAGTGCTGTTTTATCTCTGCCTAATTGGCAAATGACCTCAAGGAGAAGAGATAGGTTGATGCTTGCGTGATACAAGGAATTCAGACGGGATGTCCTAGTCCAGTCATTCTGACTAGACTTCCTGTGTCCAGACAGAGATTCAAACCTTGAAATTCCAGATTAGTAGTTGAGCGAGCTAAGCACTCGACCACCGTTCCACTATGATATATAATATATATCACTTGCAACAACTGGACCACGTGTCATTCCATGTTTTTTTTTTATTGAGATAATACATAAAGCTATAACAATCTTTTGCATATACAGTAGTGTTGGAAGATATTGTCATAAGAGATGTATATTTTCCTGATACACGTATTTGTCTAAGAGTATAAATGAATAAACTTCCAGTTATCGCAATAAGTCATACACGTTGAATTGTATAGTCTACCAATGAATCACACAGTGACGGGAAATCACAAGTGCTTTTACTCACAATAAGGCACATACTTTGCATTGTATAATATCCCAATAAGTCATACAGTGATTAGGTTTGAACGCTGTGATTGTGGTCATTTCTGTTCTACCTTAGAAAAGTTAATTAATAACGCTTGACCACTACTTGATGCCAAGTTAATGCATACTAGCACCTTCCTTAAGTTTGCTTACGTAGTGGCTAAACAGTATTTTAACTGAATGTCTTAATACAAATTGAAGTGTTTAAAAGTTTTTTTTCTGTTTTTCATGTATTACAATTCTTACTTTAGACACCTTTATAATCAAACATTACACAGCTATGTTAATATCCATCTCGACGAATGAAAATCATTAATTGATTCGTAATAAATAGTTTATTCGTTTAAATAAAACATGCACCGTTCCAAAAAATAATTCATATTAGCTGTTACAAAATTAACAAATTCAAGCACATACACGTTTACTAAGTAAGTTATACTTACTGTTATAATTAAGAATTAGCTAGTTTTATGTTCTTTATTTAAGATTATTAGAAGAGCTTCTCATTTACAAAAAGATTAAATAAATGAAAGCAATTTAATGTGTTTCTAAACGCACAACATTTAAATTCATAAGGAATACTAGTAGTCAAAATAATTTTCGCCAAAACTACATTTTTCTCTCTGTATAAGGTATTCCTGTTTCAATCACACATAGCTAAATGTATACACTCCATTTTAGTCACACTTTGACATCTTATTCGAGTGAAGCTGCTATTATTATACAGCAATATAAACAACAACTGTGGTTTGACATTTAACTTACAGCGATGAAATTGTATGTACTACAGACCAGCACCCGGTGCCTTGTTGTTGACTTATATAAATTGACAAATCAAGGCTGATGTCATTTAACCAAAATGTCATTGTTTTATATGGAACAGTTGAGCGGGACAAATATTATATTAAGACACACAAATGTTATTGGTAGAGATTGATATACAGATTTGATTCATTCTAACAGATGTTAATGTTACATCTACGAAAATATTAAGAGGCCATTGATTTAAAACTGGTTTTGCCTCCAGTCAGTTCTGTAGATACACGATAGCTCAAAATGACTATTATCAATATTTAATTAATTAAGTTCGATATTTTGAAATAATTTTGAGAATAAATAACAATGGTGATACGGAACTCATTTAACTAAAAAAGTCAATTTGGCCAAGTTTATCAGATAGAAGGTTTTGGCTGTAACCCTTCGATATAGCGCTCTACTTCTTTCTAAAAATGGTATATGTGTGTCCACTGGTCATAGACTTTCGCATAACATAATCTGAGGCTGACAATTGAACACTTTTATTTAGTGGTGTGTGACCTATAGTTCCCAGAATCTAATGCATTATGTACAGTAATATTACCTAACCTACAATATGGTCAATAAAATATTGTATCCGTCTTTAAGTTCATTATCATAATTGGAACATATTGTATTACCAATTAAATAGCATTCATCTTCGGCAAAATTTGTGTCATAAGCTTATTGTTGGCAATAATGATTCAACGTTTATCCCCATGAGACAAACGGATACAATATTATCTGATCACGTGGTTAGACTAATATTCTCGGTTAACAGCATTGTAATAATACATTACTTATTTACCCACAACATTTCTCTTCAGTGTAGTTATCAGTTTTTCATGTTTTTCAGAAGTTTCCGGTTATGTCCATAGCTTTTACATTGAATTAAAGAAAAGAAAATTTCGGGACAAAATACATGGTCGGTGTGGACAACATTCCGGTTTGCGCACATGTCAGTTTTCTCACTTCTCACATTGCACTGTATCTCCATTTGTAGTAATATGCTAGCAGCGTAGCATTCCTATGCTTAGGTCAGTCAATAGGCTTGCTTGAAGTATCCTTTTTGAGGGATACGGATAGTACGTTCTGTGTCCGTCCCTAGCATGGGTGGCTAGGCGCTACAGTCGTTTCTGTATGGCTTGGATTTGCCCGTGCATTACAGAACTTAAATATGCCCCCATCTTGAATGAGGGGGTATATTGCTTAGCACATGTCGGTCAGTCTGTTGGTCGGTCGTCGGTCGGTCTGTCGGTCGGTCGGTCGGTAAACCAAATAGTTTCCGTTCAATAACTCAATGACGCTCTGCCCTAGGATCCTTAAAAACTATACATGGATGTTGGTCAGCAACAGCAAATGATCCCTATTGATTTTGAGGTATGTACATCAAAGGTCAATGTCACTGTGGCCTTTACCATTTCTGACTATTGGGCTGCCATGTATGTTAATGTACTTTTGCAAGTCTCGTGTCCAAAATTTGTCTCAGAAATACAATGCACATTTGTATTCATTTAAAAGTGCACATTTAAGAGTGCAGATGTTTTGCAAATATGGGTATTAGTTTTCTCGTTTATAGTTCACGGCATATCAAGGTTTCCCTTGGCACCACACTAACTTTTCTGACATTTAACAAACAAGAAAACACGAAACGTTCTTCTCACAAACGGTGAAAATGTCGCACCATACAAGCGTTGTTATCCATATTGACCGATTTCATGGTGTGATTTAGTGTGGTGTGATGTAGTTCCTACTTTTAAACGGTGATGGCATACTTTAGGTGCAAATTATAGTCAAAGACTTACAACTAAGTTCCAGTCATATTTTCTCGCATGAGACTGATCTCAATGAAACGCGACGATGCAAGAGCTACCGAGAGCGCACTCATATTGAAATTCTACTTTTAAGAGAGTGGAATCTCGACTGGTATTTACAAAATATGCTTTTATAAATAGACCTACCATCACCGATTCATTTCGTAACCGGCATTTATTCAATCAACACATACATGAACAATCCCTTAGATATATGACCCATTAATCTATATACCAACAATGTGGCGGTATTAAATCAAAACCATTTTAACTCCTTTATTTGAATCAGTTTTGGATTTTCGTATTAGAAATGTCATGTTTTCGTGACATTGGGCTACTACCATATCCTTCACACTCTTGTGTAGAAATAATCTGCTGCGTGAAGGGATAGATAAGTCAGTACTGTCCAGTTAGGATAATAATGGAGTAATACAGTGGTCGAGACCATTTTTACGATGTAAAATCAATTATATAGGTTTATCAAGACATCTATTATGTCAATTCTGAACTTACATGTACTATATTCATCTTTTCAGACAATGTTTGTGATATTTTATGTACACAAATGAAGAATCTTACATTCGTTCTCATTATAAATGACTTTTAATAACGAGTGGATAAAATAATGTGACACGAGGCTTTGTCGAGTATCATATTGTTTTTGTCCACGAGTTTAATAAAACTCGTACGTAATGAGAACGAATGTAAGATTCTATTCATCACATAACCTTAGAGAAAGCTCGTTATCATTAAAAATGATGACGTCGCTGCATAGGGGTTAGACAAAATTAGGCGGTACAATGATTAGATCGCGACGTTAAGACGGCACTGCTGGACCGCAGGTAATGTGATAAACAATAATACGTCACTCTCATATTATCCTAACTGGACAGGACTGGATCTCTAAAACAAGACAAGTGGGGTATAATTATGAACCTTTCTTGCAGACTGTACTTAAACAGTACGAACAAATTGACTTTCTTCTTGACTCATCCACAAGCTTTATCAGTTGATTTCTTGTCTTCAATTTAATTTCGGCCTGTATTAGTAAATTACGAATATGCACTAGGTATACTATAATACTGCAAAGCATCTTGGTAAAGATGCAAGGAAGTTGTGTATCGCTACTATACACCGGACACATTTAAGAAACAGGCTGTCAATTCGAATAAGAGCTAGGCGCACTTCTGCAGTCGCCGGACACGCCTGTAGCTAATGTCTCTTTCTCTCTCTCT
Source organism: Spisula solida (assembly GCA_947247005.1). Taxonomy (NCBI): domain Eukaryota; kingdom Metazoa; phylum Mollusca; class Bivalvia; order Venerida; family Mactridae; genus Spisula; species Spisula solida. Next base: position 36,747,728 of record OX365957.1, on the reverse strand, counting down.
CCGTTCAGGGGCTTTCTCTCAGTATGTCCCTCTGGTAAAATCATGCTGCATCTGCACTGGTAGAGGATGTACTTGCGCCCTTGTGACTGCAACACTGTATGTAAAGTGCCTTTGAACGTTTGTTCGCATGAAACAGGCCCTATATACGTCTGGTATATATTTTATTCTATTTTATTTAATTAATCCCAAAATGCTTAACTTTCTCGAGGATATATATATATATATACATATATATATATATATTATATCTCGTGCAATAAGCTCGTATATTCATGTATTAAGGTCTAGGGTAGGTAAATTTGTTCTTGCTAAAACGTGCCGTATTGACGTGGTGTCTACGTACATTGCGCCTACTCCATCACTTATTTGCATCCCACTTTGCACGTGTGTTGCTACTATGTTCAAAGACACGCATGTTTGTTTATTCACAAAAATAAAATACCACTCCCTCGTCCTAATTATCACTCTTACGAGTCCTATTTACTATCACGTGATTATGTTTTTGCCGAATTTGTTTTTCTAACTGACGTTTCTAATATCTTCCAAGTGGGAACCAGAATAACGACTCGGAAAACATCCGGAATCAATAAAAAATGATTAAGAAGACAAACGTCATAGATAGCTTATTACTTCACAAATTCCACGCTCAAGCATACGTACGCATCACTGAACTTCATCGACATATTTTACTGTAAAATGATTAATATTCGGGTAGATTAATTTTCGTTAATTTCGCCGCTGATGAAGAAGGTTGCGAAATTAAATCCCCTCAAACAATTGATCCCCAAAATACGAAACAATTTTTTCTGTCAATGTTTTAAACCCTAGAAATATAGAAACCATCAGATTTCCATTTCACCAAAATCCGCGAAGTTTAATACCCGCTAAAATCAATGACTTTATTGTAGTATTAGCGACAGTTACTGCTTTCATTGTATACAGGATCAAAGTGAAGAATGGAAAGTGAGTCAAACATGCGAGAGCGTTTATTTTGTCCGATATAGAAAGTTGTTTTAAGCCTGTTCGAAAACCCACTAGCTTGTTATCTTTCAGATCACCTCGTTCTTAAGGTGATTCCCAACTCTTCAGTTGAGCTGAAGTTTAGAAATCGGTGTAAATAAGACGTATTGAAAGCGTCTGACTACCATGATTAAATAGTACGAAAAACTTAAAATTGATGTGTCAGCATGTTATCATGTCTTAAAATCGCGAATTTACTGTATAGTTATTACTATATTATACTATAATAAGCTTGCAGAATAAAGCTATAGCTGAAATTTCATGTGCCATTTATTACAAGCGTTGAAACACCAACACTCGCGAATACTAGCTACAACGTATGTGAAACGTAATATAATGCGCCCACACAAACACAATTTTATCGAAGTTTTATTATTTGTTTAGTAAGCATCCCGACTACTTTCGAGGAAGATTCTTTTGCATTTATTTCGTAAGAATATAGACTAGCTTATTCAAAAGAGCATGGGCTCATCTTTACAAAAACGAATTATCGCGAAAACTGGATACAACGTATTCAAAACGTTGATGTATTTTGTAAACTCTCCTGGTTTTTAACATTTCCGAAATCACTAAAGTGTCAACTAAAAAAATCTAGCCGAGCAACTGCCATGAAATTTGGAATAAAACTTCTAAAATAGTTACTCTACTGGTTGCATGTACGAAAACATAATTGTTCAACTAATTTTTTCGTATAACTTAAAAATGAAAAATCACATATTTTAAAATATCATTTAAAAATACATATAACATGCATAGTCTAAAACAAACGTTATCGTATGATTCCGTATATTATACGAAATTTCGTGCATGCCAAGTTTCATGTAATTAAATGTCAACCTTTTTCGGTGAAATGCAAATATCAGTTTTTAGGGGGTTCCCCAAAATTAAAAAATATCTTTAAAACTAGCCGAGCAAAACTGTTATGGGTTTGCACAATCGCTTTCATGAGTGTGTTCTTCATAAAAATCGGTGTTTGATACCTCTTGTTCAGTAAAAATTAAGAGTTGGGAATCACCTTAATGCATTGCAATAAACGGTAATGACCGAGCTTTCACGATTGTGACTGTACCAGCTTTAATGTATGATGCGTATAATAGAAATATAAAACAAAATAAAAAATACAAAACGTTCGTTACATTGAAACGAACACACTATTTTATCCTAGTGAACAATTATCACGTACAGCCATGATTGATTATTAATTCAACACATTTGTGATAGTATAACTGTTTTTGCAATTATTTTTATGAAACCTTTGAAGTGACGTTTTATATCTAGAGCTGTATTGATATGTTCTCAGCAATGTAAACAATAATTGTCACATTTTATGTCAAGGAAGAGAAACAGTTCACCAAGCGATACGAATCATATATTTAAGAGCTTATACAACATAAGCATGTATTTGTAATATGAACAAATGCACTGCATCTAGCGGGGATTTCCCATCAGGTTTTTTGATAATCTGGCAGAGGATAAAAACGGACTAAGGAATTTGTTTGCTCCACAGACCTCTGGCTGCCAGGCAGCACCACATAGAAGACCAGGCGAACAAATACTCAGAAAAGAGTGTTTTTCGATCTAGGAGACGGGTTGAACAGATATGCCCTATATCTAGTTATTTTAGTTTTACACTCGTCTTTTATTTCACTTCAACCAAATTATTCACAAGTTGGCGCGCTATGTCGGCCGACGACGTAGCGTTACGTGCGATGACGTCACGTAAAATGATGTGACGTCATTTCCGACGTCGCCATATTGTTTTTACGTTGGATTAAATAAGAAATATATTTTTTCAATACTTTTCATGATTTGAATAAGGCTTATATGCCGAAATGTTATTAATAGAGTTGAACTGTATTTAAATTTCATATGGAAAAAAATAAATTAAACAAGATTGGTTCTCAAATCTTAAGCAAGAACTTGCCTCTACCGGAAGTGGGACGTGAAATTCAGTCTACCGAATCATTATTCTGCATCCGGTTTGTCAAAACAAATATAGGTCATAGCCAATGCAAAACTACAACAACAACAATCACGTGTTTTTCGCATGTAATCGTTAATGGGGATTTTCCCCTATAATTAATCTAACACGATCTGCGGATGAATCCATATACGCATAGAGCAAACCAGGACATATATTATTACCCCAATAAAACATGCCTATCAAATTGGCTATTACTATTTACGGCCCGTATCACGAGACATATCTATGAATGAACGAACGTAAACTTTATAGTAAAAATTTCCGAGTCGCCAACAAGGCAAGTTGCACGAGTATCCAGTGTTACAGCTATGACGCATCTATTTTTAGAAACTCCAATATACTCTCGAAACTTATAAAAGTTTCATAAACACTTCTGATAATCAATTAATTTATATTTTTCATTTCATGAAATAGATACCCTATACTCCTGTTATTGAAAGTGTTTCAATGTTTAAAATGTGTTATTTCCTTCAGAAAATTACGAAGGTCGTTTTCATTAACGAGGGAGGTAATTGTACCAGCTAATAAGCCACTCAATTTCAGCGTGGAATTACGTTCAATGTCAAATGGGTGAAATTGGAATGCGCGCAGTTAAATAGTACGGGGTATTATCGTATTTAGAATCGAAATAATTTTAAAAGCTCTGTTCATGTATTTTGTCGGTGAATAAAACACGGGCACTCGTTCGGATTCGGAAAATTTTTCCGCATCCGAACTCCTGCCCATGTTTTATTCACCGACAAAATACGTGAACAAATTTTTATATCTTAACTGAAGAATTGCGATATTGATAGCTATAGTGTTAACTACTATGGTCAGGAGGTCGGAAAATATTTAGTATTTAATTCAATAATTATAATCCACGTTTGGTTTGGCATTAAAATTTTATTGATCAAGTATAGGCTAAAATGTACGTACAAACTGGGTTGATTACGATGTTAGAAGAAAACTGTAATAGTTTTAGGGCTTATCAGTAGCGTACATACGCTCGTATTGTATGCCTATATAATGTTTTTAAAGTTCTTTAGAAAAAGGATCAGCCTGAATGTCTATAGTATAGTCCAGTCAGTGTAAGAATAGAGTGACGCAGCAGTCGATTTCACTATTACGGTGTAAAACCAAATATCCCGGCTTATACAGACAGCTACAATTTCAAGCTAAACTAACATACTATATTAGCTCTACCAGTGGTGGTAATCTTTTGTGTATACATAAGAGGCAACGTCATTCTCACAATATCCTAACTAGGCTGTAGGTCGAGTTATCTGAACAACATAACATATTTCTTTAAATATGTTGGACCAACATAAATTATGTTGTTCTGGTGCATGCTGCAAATTTTAGGATATATATGCAGGAAAAACATTTTAGTTTTTTAAAATTATTAAATTGATTTTATGCACTGGACAATTAACTATCCACGCTGCACGATTTCCAGCAAAATACCAATACGATGTTTAGGGTAGAGGCTAACAGTAGGGTAGTTTGGGTTACTAGAACTACAATAGTTTTTGTTTGTTTTGGCCTTAGTCTAAGTCGATCAGAGCATAAAGACTGCAAATCAATGGCATTTTTGTGCTCTGTATTAGATGAAGGAACGCCCTGGTTATATACAACCTAACATTTATGGCATCCTACTGGATGATATTATTATGAAATATTAAATAGGTCCCAAGTCGATAGAAAGTCTTGACGTAGATAGGATGGTAGTTAACGTATAATCATACTGGCTAACGTGTGAACAATGATCGGTCAATCGAAATGTAGAATCTACTCTGGAGTTTTGCAAAATTAATGATATTTTGCGGCATTGATTCCTGGACAAAGTGTTCCAGACGGGCAATGGCCGATAATCGTTCGAATTCCGTCAGTCGTCCGGCGAACACCAAACATTCATCGGATGATTAGTTGATAACCGTCAAAGATAGTCGCTAAACCATGCCTTGATTTTGTCTGACAATTCCACTTTGACCGTCCTGCTTTCCGTCCGAGTAGCCAAATTGTATACCGGCCAATAATCGGACGGCGATTAGATTGGATTTGTTACCCAGGTATATTGCGAGTATAAAGACCTATTCATGCGCTGAATACATCAGTGCTCTTATCGAAAGATTAAACCACATGTAATTATCTCACATTCTAAGTATGTTGGTAAAAACGAACCAACACTTAACTTAACGATTCCAAAACAAAACCAGTCTGTTAGTGTGGTTTGCAGATAAATTGTATCAACTGCAGTGCACAAAACACGCCACGCAAATGAATATACTTAAAACGGACGAAATTGCATGCTTATCGTTCAATTTAATTTCGATTACTGATACATCACGTCCTTACGAAGAACGAAACTTGAAATGTACTTCAATAATGTTTAAGTATGATACTAACTTACAAAGCAATTAACCAGACTTAATTATATAAACTTTAGTATATTTGTGAAATCGACGTTAGCAGTAGACAAATGATAGAATGACTATTCACACATCAGTTTTATTTATCGACCTATATCTTGGAAAAGCATGCAGCACATGTCTAGGTCCGCTGACTGCTGACGGCTGACTCACAATGAGTTACTTAACGCGTAGGATAAAATTATTACACCGTCACACGCAACTATCAAACAAACCATGCATTACATGTGAATTATCAAACAAAACACATGCATTATATGTGAAACGTAAATAATAAAAATGGTCTATGACACATTACCAGAGATCGATACACCTGGCAAGTTAATTCCGTTAACAGCATCGGTTGTGTTTTATTAAGTAATGAAATCTCACTATTAGTCATTTTAACTGGGTACATTTTTTATGCAGAGCTTGCAATTCGTACACAATGGTGTTTTAGGTATATACACTTGTATACTTTTTATTTTATCCATGTTTGTAACATTTCCATTTTTAAAACCAGTACATAAGTCTTGATAGCCATTATATGTATTGATTTGTTTCCTAATATATTTAGTATTTATACTGAGTTTGCATAAAGGGTATAAACGGGCTTAAAAAAGCTGTGCTGTAAATTTTGAGGTGGTTTTATAATGAAAACGTTCGGTCTTTATGTAAGGTTCTACTGTCGGTGGATCAATATTAATTTACTTTCGATTTCAACATTGTTGACAAAAATGACTCTTGTTTTTTAATATCAGTAATACAAATGATTGTATTTAATACTATTTCGTCTAGACTTATACACCCTGTGAAACCTGTATTTTCCATGGTTTCGCGGGGTGCTGGACAAAACGACACAGCTGCTGAAAAAGATCTTACATTTCATGGAAAGTAAATTATTATTCCCTTAGCGAGGCGTATATTTCATAGAAATCGATGGAGAAATAAAATACTTATGGCTATATTTGTTTTCCAAGGTTGACAAATTTCGACTTGGACCTGTAGCCAAAAGTCACGTGGTACTGCTACACTGTAAGACATGCATAGATAATTTAATATAAAGAATAAAAAACATGTACTTACCTTTAGGAGAGGGGTATGTTACCCATTGAGTTGAGCATATACTGAGCACATATATCACTGTCGTAATTAGACTGAGCAAAATAGAAACATATCTCGTTCGGACGAACACACGGTGTTCCCAAAACCGGGACAACGTCATCAGTTCATCCGGAGTAAGTCGGTTAATATCGTGAGCTTCATGATGAAGCTTTACCTTCGATTTTTCGATGAGTTTGCAAGTTTTCAATCGTTCCTGTTTATGTCGACGAATATAATTAATATCGTCTTCAGATATATATTTACTTCCTAAGTCCGGGTGAACAAACATTAATCCTTCTTGGCGCGCTTTTTTCACCGGTGTCGAAGCACGCGGTATTTCCGGTTCCGGCTTATCCAGGTTTTCGATGCGTTTTTTCAAGGACATACGTCGATCACGACCCCATTTCATCCATTGCGATTCGTTATGTGTAAGATATCTTCTAGATCTACGTGTCGACCCAGACCTGGACCTAAATGATCCCTGCGATGACCTACTTTTGATTGAAGAGCTCCTCTTGTGCTTATTTTCCCATTCATGGTTAATCTGATCAAGTTGGAGTCCCACTGTTGATGCCGGAACTTTAAGGTTCTTACTTTGCGTGAACAGGACATCGAAGTCTGGTCCGACATTCGCACTGAAGACGGGCATATGATCCGGTCTTTTGACATCATTGCTTCTAAAATCCAAGGGAGGTTTATAAGCACTGGATAGGTGGCTTTGTCCAATAATATTTCGACCAGTCATTTGTCGATTTACCATTTCTTTTTCAGCGGACACTTTTTTCTCTACAGTATTACGACATGTTCCAAGTGACGCACTACTTTGACTATTTGTACTAACTACATGTCTATCGACACGACTCGTGTCAGCATCATCCGCACTATATATACATCCATTGCCTTTCTTAGGTTCATTTGTATGATTAATTGTATTATCTGAATCGATAATTCGTGTCCCAAACGTACTATTACCTTCGTGGCGTATATTTCTGCTATCTTCACAAAGATCAATACCCTGATCTGGTAGACTTTGCTCTGTATTACCGACTCTGGCACCGCTGTAATAACTATGGATACTCTCCTGGGAGCTAAATCCAGATGTAACCGTCTCACCTAGTCCGCTTGTTTCGGTAGAACTCTGGTTTGCCAAGCGCTTTCTTTCTGCCGACGTCTGATGTACAAGGCGTTTAACTTCTGTAGCTATTTGGCTTGGGTTTATAATCCGATGGAAACTTTTTGATTTTTCGGGCATTGACGGGTAAGTGTCGGGGGATAAATACTGTTTTTGGTCTTTTGCTGTTTTGGCACTAACTTGGCTCCTGCCTGAAGCCTCAGGCGATAGATGAACTGACTTTTTACCTTGTGAATTCTCTGAAACGTGAACGGAACAAACGGCCAGTACTTTGTTACCAGCACTTCTGAGACGGTCAATCACGGATTCACCGAGTTGTACTGACAAATACGAATCGGCAGGGTTATCCACTGAACGCGATTTTTCCTTCAGTCTAATACGTTCACTAAACTTCTGTCTATAATTACTGACATCCACTGCACTATTTCCAAGACGAAAATTAATTTCCCTCAATGGGATTTCTTCAGGAACTGCACGTGGCTTTAATCCAATCTCCGGGTATGGTGAGGAATGTTTAAACTTTGATAAATCCACGAATTTGATGTCTTCATTCTTACCACTTGGCTTAACCTTAAGATCAACACTAACTTTCTTTTCCGCACCACTTTCAATTTTAGCCGTTTGTTCAGTTGAGATTATAGCAGGTGGTGATTTGGATAACTCCGATACAGCTGGAATGTGTTCAAATCTTCCTTGTGTCGACTGTTTAACTAACGCACGTCTCGGCGGCTTGCCTTCAGAATCAGCGCGAACAGTTTTGTTAGTTTTCACACGATCTGGAGTTCTAGTATCTAATGATTTAGTATGAATGGAAGCTAATTCCTCTCGAGCACCTTGTGTATGTTTTACGATATCTGGTTTGATTACACGGGTATGTAAATCGATACCTAGTTTCACTGGTTGTTTTATCTGATCATCTTTACCACGAGAATCGCCGTGTTTGTTACGCACACCGGTGTTTATACTACTAGTAGTGTGTTTGGTACCCGCATCCTCAACGTCTAGTCGTCTAGAACCATTATTTGTCGGGAAATCTCCATTCCTTGGTTGAGACATTTCAAATTAGTCACCTCGATTGTAGAAACACGACTTGATTTCAAGATGCAGACAATGTTTATCACTTTTTGGTCACGTGGCCTGAAAATAGATAAATAAGAAAATGTCAGGATGTCACTTAGAATGTAAACACACTATACCACCTTAAAATACACTCAACTAGAAGAGCACAAACAAAGGTTGAAATAAATCAAATTTCTGTGTTTCCATATATTGCGTACAACCTAGACAAAATATGTTTAACGTCTCGCATCTAGTTGCAGCACATATTTATACAGCGTAGATACATACGTGACGATAAGCAATGAATGACATTTGCTTAATTACCAGTGGAAACGTACGTAACTACCATCGGAATTAAATCTAACCTTTATCATACCACGCATAATTAGGATATCCGAACTTTGTCATATCCGAAATCATACAACTTTAACATAAAATAATATCAACTCAATGAATCACAAACTTTGCAATATGGAAACAGACTGACTTAAAAACGATATCGGATTGTTGATTCTTGTCTCTATACAATATCCCTGACAATATCTGTAAAATTACAATTTGAAAATTCTCCCCATGTGTAAAACGTATGTATTATTCATAGCTAAAGGCATGAATGTCGGTGTTATATGAGGCGAACATCATAATAATATAGCATTAATGATTAACAAGTACTTGACGTATGAAAGGAAACAGGAATGAATAGTTATTGTATTTTTTAGAATAAAGATGAGAAAAACGTTCATCGATTTATATCTAAAAGTCGGTTATTTGTTGGTATAGCTGTATGAACATAATGAAAGTGAACTCGGCACACAGTGTCATGAGTAAGACTTATTCTCAACTATTGTTTTATCAGTTATAATATCCCGTGTGCGAGATATGTGGACTTTTTTTTATTCAATCTATCGACATGGCCATCCGTCGATCGTTCTCTGTATCCGTGAATTGAGAACAAACATTTGATTTGTATTTTTTCTTTTATAATCGCTAACGGGAGGCCAATATGTGCGGCGGCTCCCCGGAAAGATAATATGCATTCGGACAGGGAAAACAACACTAAACTTAAACATCCGAGCAAAGAAAACATAAAAGTAACCCAGACCACAATTACACGGCACAATGCACAACACATAACTGAACGAGAAAATGCGTCGAAAGTCCAAGAGAAAGACTAAGAGATAAGTCATTTCAGATTATTTGGGGATAATATATAGTACAGAAGATGTCCCAGTTATAGAAGCACCCCTGGTGCATAGCATCATTCACGGGACCTCGATTTTTAAAGCCGCGTCCGAAGGACTGGTAACAAAGTTAGTGATATAAGTTGAGAAAAAATAAAGCATTTCTAATTTATCCGGCTAGAGGGGAGACCGAACGCACAACTTTGGGATCAGCAGTCAGTAGCTCTCATCTCTGGGCCACCATTCTCGTTCACCAGAGTATTCTTCACCTGTGAGTAGTCTGGGAAATTGACTATCCACTGATGTATGAGGATGCTTGGCCACTTGTCCACCTAAAAGACTGACACAGTACGAAGACGAGCGTTGCCAGTATTCTTGGAACTCAAATGGGTCAGTGTCCTTTGTGGAGACAGGTGACCTAGATATCGTGTGCGCGCTTTCTCTGAGCAGGAATTACCCACATAGCTCCGTTTACCCTGGTTTATGAATGGGTTCCTGATATGGCCAAAATCCAAAGTGCTGCGGTCGCCATCGGCGCTGAGTGCAATAGTCGACTTGCGACTTGAACAGACACATGTCTGAAAATAGACTTAAAGTTGTTACTTTACTTTGATGCTGAAGTTAACTTAACTGTGTCTAGTGTTACTCATCACATTCAGTGTTAACTCATATTTTGTCATGAAACCGCTATCAAATCATACTCAATGTTGCCAATAAAAGGTTAAATGTCTATAGAACCTTTCATCAACTACAATGGATTACGACATTACCAGGACAGTTAGATACTGACCGTCAGGAACAAACCGGTTACGCAAGAGCGGCTCCGAAAACGTACTTTAAAAAAGTGGTCTATACGAGCACACCTGACTATTAGGCCCTTTCATAAGAAACATCCACAAGAAAACATTCCCACTCATAGCCCGATTTAACATATGTATACAAACAGTAGAAAATGATATGATCTAAGGACAACTCTCAATAATTCGAAACGGAAAGGGGGATGGTCACACGAGTATGGTAAACTTTGTTGTGATACATAATGACACAACATTGTCTATTTCTCGAACTGTGAAAGCGGTTTATACCGCCCACATACGTTGATTACAATGTCAATGAACGTTGTCTGAATGTTGTCTGAATATTTATTGAACATAATCAAGGTATTGTTATGACCGCCGTGGAAATCTTCAAAACACTAAAACCATATATAATAAGTTTAACAAGCATAACTACTAGCATGTTCCCAATGGAGAATGTAGTCATGCAGGGATAAAAGAATTTGAAACGAAGTTAACAATAGATACTTGTTACCGTGTGGCAGAAACCAAAGCGAAGAACAGGACTGAATGGAGAAATCTTGTGGCGACCTTACGATCCGAACCGGATTGAAGAGGATAAGTAAGTAAGTAACTTGTTACCGTGTGCCTGTCAATTTGTTGTATGGCCTACGCAGATCGGTATTGGGGTGGCACTATGGCAAGAAAATATGTGTTTCATAAGGTGAATGATCCCAAACAGGGGTGACACTAAAGTAATTGCACGCTTTACTTTAAACATGTATAAATGGGCGTTGTCTATATTTAGCACAGGAGCTTCTAGGCCATGGTTTACATCATAGTTTATAAGTAGTTAGTCCAAGGTATTTGGCGATGATCATTCTATTTCACCGTCAAAGCCGTTTGTTCTTTGAAACCTAACAGGTGGATGACTCAGTTGCAGTCGCGTTCGTTTAATCAGAAAACGCACGTTTTCAACAAAATAATCATTGACACATTATCAATTGGACCATAGTCTTCCAGCGTACACCAAAATCGAAAAGTTTCGCAAGAAATACCATTAATTCCGTCAAAATTTTCAAACGTCTACATTTGGCTGTTTTCTTTTGCGATCGCCATTTAATTGCTTGGGATAATAACAAAAGTGTTCCGAAACAAACTAAGTGACGAATTTGAGGTTTTCCAAACGTGTTGTCTGCGTAAATAGTGATATGTAGCAAAACTAATGTGTTTATGTCTATGTTAAGGCATATCTAAACGTTTTACTAGTATTTAACGTTGATACATTTTCGACCACGTTTCATCAAATCACAGATTTCCCGAAAACAACACACGCGGGCACAGGTCTGCGAGAAAGTAAATATTCAAAATGGCGACCATAGCTGAGCTGACGCGGAAGTAAAGAAACTTGATGCAATACATCATCATCAGTAGGTGTCATATTTAAGAAATAAATTATGAAAGATATATTATACCGGCTGTTATACAATGGTTTGGAGTTCTGACGCGTAAGAATTAACCACGAAGGCCGTAGGCAATACATTGTACGAGAGTTGTTCAACTTATATTTGAACAAAACTGAACATGTGATTTTGCCATACTAACACAATAAAATCGATCTACTTCTATTGATCCATGTAAGAAAACGTGTTATGTAGCACACATTTTGTTTCGTATTTGCATTATTTTTCTAACCAAAATCAACCATCTGATACAGGGCATTGTATTTTAGTTTTTTAAGACAAATTGCTCCTATAGAACTATTAGAAGCATAAAAAAGTGTTGGTATACTATGAATAACCTATGTTATTGGAAAAAAATTGTCGTTCCTGGGAGTTTAATATGTTTTATCTTAGAGGCACCTATTACATAGAGAGAATCTGCTATTTTAGACAGGTTCATGGTGATAGAAATAAGTTTAGGTTAGTTAAGCTTGGTGTATATTCGCTGCTGCTTTCATGACATGGTCATGTGTTTGATATTTTGGAAAAGCGGAACTCAAAACGATAGAAAAGGGGACAGAAGTGAACGCATATTTAATTATGCAAAAGGTTTAAAAGTTTTTTTCAACAAAAATGTGACACGTCATTTTCCTAACACGCCAACACAGAATTTTCTGACACCCTACAAAATATCTCATTAAGTACCTTATGAATTAGACTGGGGATTATATTATACCAAAACAATGAATACCGAAGTCACCTGATGAAGTATTGATATAATTAAAATCTGGAGAATATTGAAACATCGATTAAAGAAGCGAATTGTAAGCATCCGCAATTGGAGGTGTTTGACCTTAAAAAATGCAAAATCAACACACTCGATACAATAGTTGATAATGTTCTATAAATATTATATATACATTCTAAAATGGTTGTTTATATCTCTTAATTAAGAAATAAAAATCTGTTCGCGTATTTTGTCGGTGAATAAAACATGGGTAGGAGTTCGGATGCGGAAAAGTTAAAGCACGAGTGCGTAGCACGAGCGATTTAATTTTCCGCATCCGAACGAATGAGTTTTTATTTCGATTCTTAATACGATAATATCCCGCACTATTTAACTGCGCGCATTCCATTTTCACCCATTTGACATTTAACATAATTCCACGCTGAAATTGGGTGGCTTATTAGCTGATGCAATTACCTCCCTCGTTAAAGAAAACGACCTTCGTAATTTTCTGAAGGAAATAACACATTTTAAACATTGAAACAATTTTAATAACACAAGTATAGGGTATCTATTTCATTAAATGAAAAATATAAATTAATTGATTATCAGAAGTTTTTGTTAATCTTAATTTCGAGAGTATATTGGAGTTTCTAAAAATAGATGCGTCATAGCTGTAACACTGGATACTCGTGCAACTCGTGGTCCGTTGAAATTTTACTATAAAGTTTACGTTCATTCATTCATAAATATGCCACGTGATACGGGGCGTAAATAGTAACATGCCAATTTGATACCATGTTTTATTGCGGTAATAATACATGGCCTGGTTTGCTCTATGTTTATATGGATTAATCCGCAGATCGTGTTAGAATACATTACTATACACCATTGAATGGACACAATTCGATATCGATGTGAAATTTATGAAAATACTGGATGTTCAATTCTGTTCAAATATAAGTTACAAAGGTATTACTACCGCTGTTGAATATTTTAATACGATTCTAACATGAATTAAGCTCGCAGTTTTATATTCAGCGAGTGTTACTTATCGAGAGTATTTGTTTACCTGCATGGCGTCATAGAAACGACATATGAACATACAGGTAGGTAATGTTTTATGTCAATATTAAGCTATAAGGGCTTGTACAGCTGTGTCGATGGACCTTTGTAGTTTGGCTTATTCCACACACATTCGTCTAGAACGTTTACGTCAGTAATGTCCGAGGGTCCCGATTGGCAAAATCGGAGGTTTACTGATGTGTAAACGTCACGTCTTAGCCAATCAGAATGCAGGGATTTGCTGACTTTGGAATTATAACGTTATGTTTGTTCTTGGCGAAAGCGTCGGTCATGTAAGAATGATTTATCTATGACAAAAAATGAATACTATTACAATTATGTGTATATGGTACTTTTTGTAGGTTTTCGAACAGTGAACTGGCATTGATGCGTTGACCTTAAAAAGTGGATAATATTAGAAGACAATTCCATAAATAAAAGGTGGACGTCAGCAAAATAAATGACCATTTAGTTATAGAAACCAGAAATAATAAGTAGTATTATATTATAAGCTGTATATTTCATACACTAAACTCTTATAATTACGTATCTGCCAAAGACACTACGAACATTGGTATAATTATGGCGATGTTGCACGTAGTGTTATTCTAAACAATAATGACAGTATGCCAACGGAACTTTCTAACACGCGCCAAATTTATTATTTGACAACACGGAACAGACAAACAACATTTATAAATGGTTTCTGTAGATACTCTACTAACAGGGATAACAGCCAAGTTTGGTGTTTAGCAAAACAACGATATAGCATATGGTATATTAAATAATAAATAGTATGCAAAATGCTGTTATAGAATTAGCATAAAGTGGTAATAATATTGATTTAAGTCATACAGCATTGGCGCCATATTGCCTGTTTGCCTATACCCCAAAACATGTTTAGATAGATAAGTAGGATGTTTATTAAGGTATTCAACACATACAGGGGTTAAACACATACTATGAAGTTGCCTGGGGAACCTCACAATCCAGGCGCGAGTAATATACAGTTTTGAATTTAAAGTCATCTCTTTTGTCGTAAATCTTACGAACAATATGACCTGTTTCAATTGTTAGATCTAGATCCAGGAAAGATGTGTGTGTATCATGGTTTAGAATATATTATATTTTGAGAATGAAAACGCCAACATTTGGCTGATTAAATGAAAATGTAATCATTAAATTTTTTAACATTAAAGGTGCTGCCTCACAGATTTGGCTAAATATTTTGTATATCGTGATTTTCCAACCTAACCAAGTATTGATGTAATAGAAAGCCATTGACGGTTCCTTTATGAAAGATTTGGTGCAAATAAGCAATTTTAACCACTCTCGATATCGCCCACTGAGTATTTTTTTCTTGAAAAAAAGTGCTAAGTTTCCTTCTAACATGCTTTGTAAATTATGTAATTCACATGTGATTGAACTGTAACATCAACAAACTACAGCGTAAACATCAGTGAGGCATTCGGTTCGTTTTCGAATCGTTTTCATCAAATGGGAACAAATTTCAGGCAATTTAGGTAATAGTAGTGTTAATTCTATAGGGTATTAATACCCTATAGAATTTTTGATGTAAAAATACTAAATAATTACAAAATGCCGAAGTTTGTTAAGTTTTTTTAAAAGTCAACGTAGTTGTTTATGGGATATACAGGCAACTATACCAAAATTACGCGAATATTTGACAATTTTATTTTATTTTTGCAATACACCAATATGTGAGGCAGTCCCTTTAATGACTAAAAAGGACTCGCTTCGCTCGCTCCACCCTTTTTAATCATTCAAACTTTACTTAATATGTTCTAACTATTTCATTGTATCACATATCCGGTCACATGTGATTATCCTGCTAGTGACGTCATCTTATCATCCATACGTCAATCATTATGGTACCACGTGTAGTCATAGTGTCGGCTCATCCCACGTTAAAAGCTGCAGTTTCTTTTATGAAAGATAGGGGAACACCATAGGCACATGGTTTTAAACTGTTGAAAAAATGGGTTCCAGCTTTCGACACGTCATATCCGTTGCGGCTTAACATAGCCGCTGCACAACCTTCTCTATGCATAGGGTAAACTCAGAAAATTTGAAACCATGCGCTTATGGGGAAAACATACCAATTATACTATTTGTTCATACTTTGTATATACATGAGCGTAGTATCATGTTAGAAACATATAAATGCAAACATAATCTTAGGTCACCATACGAGCTAATGCATTATCTTCCCTTGTTTTATCCAAATTTGTTTATTCAAGGACAAATGACTC
Source organism: Spisula solida (assembly GCA_947247005.1). Taxonomy (NCBI): domain Eukaryota; kingdom Metazoa; phylum Mollusca; class Bivalvia; order Venerida; family Mactridae; genus Spisula; species Spisula solida. Next base: position 36,731,575 of record OX365957.1, on the reverse strand, counting down.
CTAAACAAGAACGGCGATCTATGATTATTTTTTTTGCATTGTTCTGTATGTAATAAGTTGCTTTTCGTACCATCTTTAGTTCGTCTTTGTGAAACTTGATAATATAATAAGTTACAACGCTATGTGTTAATTTGCCAGAGACTGTCATAGTTGAACCAATCAAGAATTCCTGGTCTGCCAAAAGGTTACTGATTAATGAATACTAAATGCAGTCCTTTATTTCCCCTACGGGGTAGTAAGAGAAACATAATTGTTGGCAAAGTTGTTTGTCCTGAGCATTACAGACGGATAAATAAAACACTGAAACAGCTATTGATGTAACTGTTTGTATGTAACTTTGATGTCAGCCCGGATATATAAAAGTGTGGCTGGAAGAAAGGGGTTCGAAACATAAACCTACAAAAAGCGTTTTGCAAATTTGTTTTTTTACTTATGTCGAACCCCTTTGGTTTGGATATACGTGACTATATTGCATATCGTATAATCTTATTTTTTCGTTGGGTGAATTTTTCGTTGATGTCATAACTATTAGAAGTATATCGAATTTACAAATATGGAATATCCGTATTCTCTTCAATGTTTCGTAGAAACACGAATTTTATGACCCCCACAAGTTCACATTTATATTAAACCACACAATTTAAAGCCCATAAAAATAACTGTACGGATAACGGTCTTTAGGCAATTCACGCGTAACGCGTACATCCTACTAACAGTGATTGTTTACATTAGGTTATCGAGACGGCGCGTGCCGATTTATACAATCATTTTACTGATTTAAAAGGCCAATACTACCACAGGTAACTGTATCATTAATAAACAGTACCTAAAAAAAATATTTAATTAATTTTTTTTTTTGTTAAATTTAGAATTCTTATTTCCATGAATTGACCAGGTATCAAAAACAAGAATTGGCTTTCGATATCTTCATAAAGCAATAATATTCGTAAAAAACATGACTATAACTACTTTCATGCGAAATTCCATCGAAATTGGTCAAATACTTAAACAGTTATGCCATAAATACGTATCACGGTGTCCACCCGGTCACTGGGGTGGACTCAATAAAAACAAAAAAAACGGAAATATTGAGGAAATCACCAACATATGTCGAATTTACCGTTGTGTAGAAACATAATAATGCGGTAAAATTAAAGAACGAAAAAGTTGGAACAGATTTACCTGGTTGACACATGTTCACTTCAGTGAATGTATACGTGTAAGACGAAAAACGAATCGTTGGCATATTCAAATGTCAAAATGACTCCATGTTAGTCCGAATGTTCCGAATGATGCGCGTGATTTCCTTTTTGTAACAACGATTTTCATTGGTTGATTTCATTGGGGTTTCCCAGGGCTTGGTTACCAGCGTACAAACGATGTATACTACGCCAATGAAAACGACCGTTATAAAATACGTTCGAAATACCCGTCAGACACACTAAAAACCACTACATTCGTCCCTACAGAGTTTTACGCCCTCGAAAAATAAAATCAAAGTTTAAGCAATGAATTATATCGTACGAAGGTAAATTTAAGCATGTTTTCGAATGCTTTCGATTCACAAAGATGTTTTTGATCACCCACAGCTTTAAATAGATGATTAATGCCGTAAATGCTTAAAATTATGAAAAAAACAAAATACACCCAGTGACTGTACGATCAGTTCTTCGGAAAATAGACCTTGTATAAGAATTCTAAATTTAACAAAAAAAGTTTTTTTTATATTTTTTTTAGGTACTGTTTATTAATGATACAGTTACCTGTGAATACTACCAGGTATTCGACGGGTTAGACTGATTTTGGGCACTTATGGTTTCGACGCTAATAAGGCATCCCTGTATAGATTGCGCGAAATGGTTCTGAAACTGCGTTGCAATCAATATGGCGTCCAAAAATCAGCGAACGCCGTTCATGGTCACATGGTAAAACCAGCCAATGAAATAAATCGTTTCATTAAATGACGACATCGCGTATGATGTAAACAACATAAAAGAAAAATTAATACGCTAGTAAACACTAATGCGTAGAAGTTCATTAGCATAAAGAACATAATTGTTTTTTAACAGAAATGTTTATAAAATGATTTTTTGTCAAAACATGTATTTATTATGAGTTTGTTTTACCTAAATATTCTGCATAAAGAAAATAAACGACGAACTATTTTCTGATTTAAAGGTAAACAAATGGCCAAAACATTTCGCTTTCATACAAATTGAGGCTCCACACGGGAAATTGTTTACGAACTTCATACAAATTGAGGCTCAACACGGGGAATTGTCCATAAACTTCATACCAGTTGGGGCTCAACACGGGGAATTGTCCATAAACTTCATACCAGTTGAGGCTCACCACGGGGGAATTGTCTTACAGCTCATTATAACAAAGTCCTACAATACAGACGCCGCGATCCATCGCAGCGCCAATTACGCAACAGTTCTTGCTGACGATAATTGTGTTCATTCATAAAAACCAAATTGATCACATGACTCTGCACAACATGGTCTCGAGAGTAGTAATTTTCAAGACTGTTATTTCATCAAAAGAAATTGATCAGTGTAAATTACATTTATAATTAACAATTTATTTTTATACGAATTTCAGTGTCTTCAATGGGTAGTTGAAATAATAAGTCTGTATTTTATGTAAATACTTTAGAACTAATTCGTGAAGAACTACTTTCTCCTAGCTAGTCTGCTTCATGTCCCAAGCAAATATCTGGACCCACAACTGCGCATTGATGCGTAAATTTGGCAGTAAGAAAGAAGTGCGATATAGCTCTAGTGGAGTGATTATCCGCAAAAATATCTAATGAACGAACAAATTGAAAACAATTGTTGATCTTAAAGCGAATAATTGTTGCTGGTTTAAGTTAACATATGAAATATTTTGAGAAACCTGTGTAGAAGTATTTAAAATGTGGATGATGTACAGAACTATTTGAATGTGGCGACTCATTGTTTTGCCTAAAGGTGTTAACTTGGGATTAAGAAATAGGCAATGCTGCCTTTGAGGGGCTATCGTCCCTTATTACTAATTCACGGAAACTTACGGAGATCAAATCACCGAAATTTGCGAAGACCAATTAACGGAAATTTACGAAGGATTATTCACGGAAACTTACGAGGACTACAGTTACCGGCCTAACAGAGAAACATTTGGAGACTATTTCACATATAACGTTTCGAAAGCAATTTGCGAAAACTTTCGATGACTTATTCACGGAAAGTCACTAGACTGTGGGGTTTCTGTCTCTGTAAATTCGATTATTTATGATATCAAGACTAAATGGGGAAATGTTTGAAATTTTATCTAGTTACCCGGATGATTCGTCAGAGTGAGTTATCTACCACAACACTATGTACGTCCAGCATATTGACCATATAATACAGTTATAACTTTATTAGGAAAATAAAACAATAACTAACAACCCTGTATTAAGTCTCTTGAGAGCTACAAACCGGTAAATATGTTCTATTAATCACGTCTATTAATCACACGACCCAAGGTTAAATACAACAAAATTGCTAGGTCATCATCCAAATGTCCCGCCTTTATTCACAATTCTGGAACATGTAATACATTATCAAAATAATGACAGCATTTCATGAACAATCTTATATTTTTAAAATGCTTGAATTTCTTGATATTGCGATGCGTATTTAATTAACATCATGTCTAATCAAAGCACCGAGAGTGCTGATGGGAGGCGATCTGGTTGCTGCACGCACTATTAAAGCTCAAACCGACTTTACACGTTTAATGTTCGTTTTCTTACTGCCGATCTTGTCTTGAATGTCAAAATAGGCATAATTTATTATGTGACTATAAAGGCACGTTGGGTATCAAAATAAGTGTAGCCTCGTTTAAATAAAGTCTTTACTTACTTACTTACTTACTTACTTACTTACTAAGTGTAAAAAAGGGCATATTAATTTGTATGGAATACATGTATTGAATGCGTATATCAAAGTGGCTTTAAAATAATACTACGCGCTTAATTATCAGATTCTACAGTACCGTCTTGTTATCACTTCCCTCACAGCATGAGACAGTCTATAGAAAGCTGCTAGCATAGCCACACCATATGATTACATAACAGTAATTTGCAGACGATATACAATTAATTGGTAAAACCATCACGTGAACCTGGTCTGGAGCTGGGTGTAACACTCCTATGTTCTAAAAATAGCTACATCCGGAACCTCAAATACAAATTCTAAAAATAGCTATACAGCCGGGACATTTGATGAACACGTCATTTTCATAATACGAAACAAGTTCGATATCGCTCCGGCTGGGTGATTATATGCAAACATATCGATTTAACGAACGGTTTGACAATAATTGTTGATCTTAGAATAAACATTGCTGCTGATTGAATCAAACAAGTTTAAAAAATTGGAGTAACTTATGTAGCAGTATTGGGAATGTTGACAGTTTCTGGAACTTATTGAATGCGGATTCACATTGTTTAGCCTAAAGGCGTTCAGGTTGTATTTAGAAATGGGCAATGATAACTTTGAGAGGATAACGCCACCCATGTTTTCCATTTAACTAAATTAATGGTGTGGTGGTTAAAACATCTAGTGTGGTGATATTACTTTCAAGTGCCGTGTTGAAGTTATGATATTGCACTCTATTCTCGCAATAACTATGAACAATATTGCGTTCGACACTTTTTGACGTATGAAACACAACTCAAAACTGTTGAGTCTTACACTCATTATTTTGAGAGTGTGGTCTATCATACCCGTACTTTGTTATATCCATCCTTTGCATGAGACAATACGGTAATAAACAATTGATTCAAATCAGTGAATCATGAAAAACACAAACTGAACCTGCATTGTCTGTGCCGGCATCACAGATATAAATTTTCACACAAACCTCTCTGTAGCCATTGTTTGAGCTGGCATCACAGATATAAATTTGCACATAAACATCTCTGTAGCCACTGTCTGAAGGCATTGTTATCAGCACTGAAGACAGACATCTTACCCATGAGACTAGGATACAGCTAGAACACCCACGTAAAACAGGAAATACAATGATTAATCATACCCTCCAATCTCGAGAGATGATTTTTTGTATTCATTTGCAAAAGCAAAATCCAATATGCACATTATTCCTTTTGCTGAAATAATCGGTTAAGACTTGCTACGGGTGTAGTTTTGTAGTCGAATATTACGGTTGTACAAAAACTGCCACCTCAGCTTTTCAAAACACAACATAATGAACTATTGAACAAGGCAAAGATCAGAAAACACAACCAAAACAGGGATACAAGAGACTCACACAATTCATGATGGGGTTAATGGTTGGGGGGGGGGGGGGTTACTGACCTTATTCCCCCAAAAAATGCACTTCCGTTATTTATTCCGATTGTAATCTAAAGAAGAGAAGTAAAGAAATCGGCAGCTTATTATTTCTTTGTATGTTGTTTTAAAAAGACACGTATTGACCTTATTCATATGTCATTTGACAGACTAGATCTAAAACTACGCTGATATGCTTTGTACCAAACATGGTAGTCACATGACGGGCATGTTACACGGCATAGAACCGATCCTGTTACCCGACACCTACTTTACTCCTGAAGTGGAAGTGTTTAACTACATGACCAACGAACGCGGTAATCTAAAGCATCATTATGGCTTGATATTCTAACTGGCGATCGCACAATTATAACTGAAAACAAAATGTTGTACAATAGTGTGAAACCAGAAGAAAATCAATCTTCACAAACAGACTTTAACCTGGCAACTTCTCCAAATAGGATATTTCCCAAAAAACCTCAGTACCGAAAGGCAGGGGTCGGAATAAGGACCGTTATATACTCATATCATATAAAATAAAACTTCTCCAAATTAAACTATATATCAGTGTGTGGCCTCTAAAGAATATTATCAAACTGAAATGTGATACAATAGTTTGAATACTGTAGTGTACAGACAATTCAAAACTATACATAGCCAGCCATACAGAGGCGGCGCCTAGCCAGCCGTACAGAGGCGGCGCCTAGCCAGCCATACAGAGGCGGTGCCTAGCCAGCCATACAGAGGCGGCGCCTAGCCAGCCATACAGAGGCGGCGCTTAGCCATCCGTACAGAGACGGTGCCTAGCCAGCCATACAGAGACGGCGCCTAGCTAGCCATACAGAGGCGGTGCCTAGCCAGCCCTACAGAGGCGGTGCCTAGCCAGCCATACAGAGGCGGTGCCTAGTCAGTCATACAGAGGCGGTGCCTAGCCAGCCATACTTGATACAGACACATATCGTACCATCCATATCCCTAAAGATGATATTTCAAGCAAGCCTATATACATGTACATGACTCCCACAGTGACTATTTCAGCAAATTACCGTTACTAGGTATCATTATAGGCTATATCACAAATCTCTATTATCGGGAATTCTAGACGCTCAAACATACTCCTTAATATCACCAATGAACTCATTAACTGGTCAAAGACACTCGACTAGCTGCTCCTAGCGGGCAACGTATTCCATTCTTTGATGACAAAATATCTAGGGATGAGAAGGAAACAAATAGTATCTGTTCATAGGGGACTAATCCCCATTAACGATTACATGCGAAAAACGCGATTGTTGTTGTTGTAGTCTTGCATTGGCTATGGCCTGTTTTTTTTGACAGACCGGATGCAGAAATAATATTTTGGTAGGCTGAATCTCACGTCCAACTTCCGGTTGAGGCAAGTTGTTGCTCAAGAATTGAGAACCGATCTCTGTTTATTTTTTTCCTGTATGAAATATTAATAGCAAATATGATCAAACTCGAAATGGCAATAATTATCAGAAAACTGAAAGACAAAAAATATGCCGAACACGGACTGACAGCATAAATATAATGCCAAAACACTTTAAAATAAAAAAAATAAATCAGCCTTCCATGGTTGCTGCGCAACCCGTCTCCTAGATGGGAAACACTATTTTCTATAGTTTTGGAAACAAAAATGGCAGCCATTTTGTTTGCCCGCTTCGGAAGGCAATTTCAACATTTCCAGTGCATAAACGATGCTTCAACCTGTTATGAGACACATGAATACTCTCAGATTACGAAGTAAGTCGAGAGGGAATCGTTCATATGTGCGAGATACCAACCAAACTTAAAGAAAATATATTAAAAACGACGCATGCTCCGGTTACTTCCAGTTGCAAAGTGGTTACTTCCCTTTGCAGTACATTAAGTCGGGACTGTATGTATCCGGAACGGACGGTGATAATCCCACATCGTAGTTGTAGATTATTGTAAAGAATGTAACACTAATGCATTTTCACAATACCTCGCAGAGAAGTAATAAGAAAATCCCTCCAAAATCGTCAAAAAATGTAAAAAATATTCAACCGATGAAGGTCGCGAAAATTAATTACATATTATTGTTGTTGTTATTGGATACAATAAAACCCGTAAAACCCGGAATCTTCTCGGTGTGCATTCATGTTTTGACGATTAGCAACATGGTTAATTTAACATGAAAAGGTGATAAAGATTAAATATGTTTGATATTTAATGGTGATATGATTAATTGAAATGAAAATAGCCTTTCTCTTGAATGAAAGTACCGTCTGATTTGCTTATGAAATTCCATTATAAAAAGGTAAAGTATCAAATTAGGCCTATTTGAAATCACTTGTTAACTGTGTTTATATCTAATAATGCATTTTAAAATTAGTTACCCCTGAATTAAGTGGACCTAGAATTAAACAAATTAAAAACATGCATTATCCACAGATCCATTTTCATTTTAATCGGGCTGAAAAATGTTAGATAGAAAAATGTTGTTAGTCTGAACAAAGATCTAAATGTGCTTAGATCTTTGTTCCGACTAACAACATTTTTCTTTTTAACAGTCCGAATGACAGACAGGCTTTTAAAGTTTTCGCGAAGCCTGAACTTTAAAGCAAGCATGATAAATGACTAAGCATTTTTTCGCTATGCCTTCTATGTGGTTCAGACTCTATAGTCTCAATGGGAGCAAACAAATTCCTTGGTCATTTTTTCCTCTGCCAGATTATCCAAAGACCTTATGGGTAATCCCCTACTTGGATGTAGTGCATTTGTTCATATTAGAAACATACTAACATACTGAACCTTGATCCGCGTTTATCTGCTTAATGGAATTAAGCCAATCTGGAAAAAGCATTCGCTTTAGGGATTTACAGATATACATTGATTCAACAGTCTATCTGATACATGTAGCACGCAATGAACTGTCTGATGTCATGAGGCGTTGACACAATACAATACGATACGATACAGTGCATCAGCACCAGCACCAGCACCAGCACCAGCACCAGCACCAGCACCAGCACCAGCACCACCAGCACCAGCACCAGCACCAGCACCAGCACCAGCACCAGCACCAGCACCAGCACCAGAACCAGCACCAGCACCAGAACCACCAGCACCAGCACCAGCACCAGAACCACCAGCACCAGCACCAGCACCACCAGCACCTGCACCAGCACCAGCACCAGCACCAGCACCAGCACCAGAACCAGCACCAGCACCAGAACCACCAGCACCACCAGCACCACCAGCACCAGCACCAGCACCAGCACCAGCACCAGAACCAGCACCAGCACCAGCACCAGCATCAGCATCAGCATCAGCACCAGCACCAGCACTAGCATCAGCACCAGCACCAGCACCAGCACCAGAACCAGCACAACCAGCACCAGCATCAGCACCAGCACCAGAACCAGAACCACAAGCATCAGAACCAGCACCAGCACCAGCACCAGCACCAGCACCAGCACCAGCACCAGCACCAGCACCAGCATCACCACCAGCACCAGCACCAGCACCAGCACCAGCACCAGCACCAGCATCAGCACCAGCACCAGAACCAGAACCACCAGCACCAGCAGCACCACCAGCATCAGAACCAGCACAAGCACCAGAACCACCAGCACCAGAACCACCAGAACCACCAGCACCAGCACCAGCACCAGCACCAGCACCAGCACCAGCACCAGCATCAGCTTATTAATAAAACAAAGCATCCTATAAGATATACCGGACTCAACGAAATAAGATTTTTTTACAGCTGATTTGCACAAATCATTTGGGGACGATTGTGAAACAATTTCTATAGTGTCTTATGTAATATTAATAACGTTAATATATTTTATTAACGACCTTTTCCCTTATAATAATTATATTAACCAAATATTTATATTGGACAGAGTATGCACAAGTATAGTGAAGCAACATTTTATTTAATTGGATTTCATGAATATTCCGGCCTTTTCCGTCGAGGTTCGTTATCTGAGGAAGTCAAACATTATTACCGAACCATAACGAATATACGCTAAGAATAATTTGAGTTCCAGTTGAATTGTGTCACATGACTCTGCAGCAGTACCATGCACTACCTACTATAGTATTAATGAATATTTGCAATATCTCACATTGATTGATTTCCCTCATGACGACACTTAGTTATTCATGAATTGAGCATGTGTTGTGTCTCCCGTCTTGTCAACGGAAAGTACAGAGCACCCCTAGGGACATAGGCATAACAGGAAAGTATGGAGTGCCACTAGGGACATAGGCATAACAGGAAAGTATGGAGTGCTACTAGGGACATAGGCATAACAAGAATGCATGGAGCGCCACTATATTACAGGAAAGTAGGGAGTGTCCTAGGTACATAGGTACAGTCAGTAAGTATGGAGTGCCACTAGAGACATTGACACGCATAGAAAGAGTGGAAGAGTGGAGTGCCATTAGAGACATGGAATCGTCAGGGAGTTTAGAGTGCCATAAGAGACATGAACACGACCTTATATTGCTGAATTATAAATACTGGACTGGTTGGTGAGCCTACAGCTAATGAAGAATAGTAATAGTACATGTATATAGATCTATGGCTTGAATTAATAAAGTGCCGCATTGTTCTGTATGACATTAAAGTACAATTCAGCAGATGCTTTATTAATCGAATGAGCTGGTGCTTTACAAAAATGTTATAATTCGCTGGCTTAGCATAAGAAAGTCGTAAGTACAAAAGCGATATTTTGAAAAAAACTAGAAAAAACTGTCTGCAAACTAACTCTTTACTCATGGAAAAAAACAAGCCTTTTAAACTTCGGTTTGTTTTAACATGACCAGTTCCGATTTTCATGTAAATAGGCTCGTAAGAAGCGCCTCGTGATGCAGATTTCAAATATGCACGAGTCTTATAAGGTCGTAAGAAGCACTTGCTTACCTTCTCAGTCTAAGCCAGCACATTATATGCTCTGTGCACAGAAAGTAATTAAGATACTGAATAAGCGGACTGGGTTGGTCGTTTAAATTAGGGTAGCGCTATAATAAGTACATTTTCACACTGATTATGTACAATGTCAAGTCAAGTAAACTGACGTGTTTAGCAAATGCCAGAAGTAAATGCAGCGTGTAAGTATTATGTAGAAACATTCAATTCGCCCGAGACAGAGTGTGTAGATAAATGACTGCAGATATCAAGTAAGACGATTCAGCTTCCATGAGAATATTGATTTCGCGACGAAAACTTCAGGCAGCGACTAAGCAAAAATTAAAATGAATTAGCTCCAGTCAAGACAAATTATATCTAGATTCTTCCCTTACAAATGTAGGTATCGTACAATCAGTTTTACTCGACAGTGAAGTATTCTGTTCTCGTACATAACGTCTGTGATTTCCACAGGCTCCGAGTTTACTAGAAAAAGAAGAGTCGAGTCTTAAGTAAACAGGCTTACATCAAGTTCATGTCCAGACGATTCAATGGGGATAACGTATAGAACGGAAGTGATACCCCTGACGGTTTTTCGAGTGTAAATTTCGTCGCTTCGGTAAGTAAATCTTGATTTTTCTTTGTTTTGTAAGACGCTTTCAATGAAATCACCTAGCCCACCGTACCCGGCCCTATGGATACTTGCAGACCCAAGCCCATTTTCCCTTCAAATACCTGTGATTAAGGAGAACATTCGATTCTAGTGCGGTTTTGGTTACTGTACCCCCGACGACCCTTCTACATTTTTTCCAATTTCTGCCGATTTGCATGGTGTGTTGCTGTTTTATGGGGCCAACTTCATTGTTTACCTTATTCTATGTATGCATTTTGCAAAATTAGTTCGATGCAGTCAGGTTATGAGGCAGAATAGACGAAAGAACCACTATGATACCCCTGACGGTTGCTGTCCCTCACTGATACCCCTGACGCCTCAAAATACTATAATGTTGTAATACGAGACGGTCGGCTCTGTACATGATCAACCACTAAAAAATAGTTCTGGCACTTCTCTACCAATGTAGAACAAACCGTTAAAAGAAGTTCCTACGCATTGTTTTATTGATAAAATAGACGTTATAATATAATCAGACACAGGCAAAACAAAGACTGGCAATATAAAATATCAACAGAAATCGAAAGCGACCGATTTTGATTGGCTATGGGGTTTGAAGAAGTATAAACTGAATTTATTTTTTAATGTTAACATTATTTTTGAAAGCCGATTTACTATTTAGAACTATAAGTACGCAAGGAACTAGTTTACGGATTTATTTATATTTTCTTCTATACTTAAGTAAGGACTAAGGTAGTGAGCTACTGCCAGGAGTTTGGTGGTATTCTACACATGTACATTACGTTCACAACTACACCGGTTTATAGCAAACACAGCGTTGATCGTTCAAATCAAACGCACATGTAAATAAGCATACTTCAGACATAGAAAGGTGTGTCAATTTTAAGAGTTTGTTGACATGCATCGATACCTGCAACGTCTGAATTGCTTGTTTCTGGATCGATGGCTATTGAGTGAACTGTCACAAGTTTCCGCGACCCGGAAATGATACCGAGTAGTGCCTGCTAGTTTCCGCTTATATAATTACACGAACGATAAGCAAACATTAAATAATGTTATTAACTTGTGTAATTCACTTGAACAAGCATAACAAAACATCCCTGCGTTCAAGGAATGTTACCTGCAAACATGTTAAAAAAGAGGGTTTTGTCGTTACAATCCTTGGTTGTACGCTTCGTTTGCGACAAACACATTGAAAGTATAAATCTCCGTTTTTTCCAATCTCGACCACCCTGCGTTCAACGAAGAATAACGTGTCGAAACGAGCGTCACGTAATTCTTCGTTGAACGCAGGCCATTTCGATATATGTACGGATGCATGGGTTGCATTATTGCCATTGTTTTGTTTGCCTCTGTCCGCCATTTTGTTAAAATTTAACAATTTAGGTATACCACCTCCGGATATGGTTAGCCAAACTTCGCTCACGTGACGAACAGGTTTTTTTAACATAACGTTCAATGAATAACAGCCCTGCGTTCAAGGAAAAAAAAAGTGACGCACGTTTTTACCTGGTACGTACCTGTTATTCGTTGAACAATAACCATATCCTGAGGTGGTGTGCGTGTATTGGTGTAATTAAACAAAATGGCGGGCAGAGGCAAACAAAAGAATATGAATAGCAAAACCCGTGCATGCGTACATATTTCAAAACTGAGAACGAAAAAAACGGGGACTTATACTTTCAAATTGTTTGCCGCAAACGAAGCGTACAGCGAAGGATTATGTGTATGTGTATATGTAATTATTTAGGCCTTTCGGTCAAGGATAACCCATGAAAGTGCAAGCACTTATTTCCAATGGTGTCCTGTTTTTTGCTGAAGGGAAAGCGAGTAGAAGAAAGAGTTGTGATACAAGGAATCCGGGTGCGTTACCCTAGCTCGTTCCGAATAGACTCCCTGGTTCTTTAACGTGCCCGATGTATAGCACCGATACACGCGAGACTACCTCTGGGTTTCCAACCACAACCAGTTCATCTCTAGTTTGGTGGGAAACACTGAAAAGCGTTCCAGAAATGACCAAGTGTCCCGGCCGAAATTCGAACCAGGGACCTCTCGATCAGTAGTCAAGGGCGTTATCCACTCGACCACCATGCCATCCATAATTATAGCGACAAAAAACCCTGATTTTTAACATGTTTACAGGTAACTTTCCTTGAAAGCAGGGCAGGTACGACATAGGGACGTAACACCCCTCACATAATGCTTCGTTGAATGCAGGGCAGTACAAGGTACCTCAGATTACAATATATTAATCTGCTGTATAAGTTAAACTACATCATTCTATAATTTACATCATGTCAGTCACACTTGACTTTAATTTGATGGGTGGTTACTGGTCAAAGTAAACAAGAACTGGATGTAAATAAATAGAAATGTAAGTAATAAGTAAAGCGTTCAAAGAAAGAAGAATAAGAAATGTAATACAAGTACATGTCATGAAGTAATACAATGTCATATTTGAATTGAAACGAACGCGTGTATAAAATAATGTCCGCGTCACATCGTGAGGTGATCTGAATTATTAAGTCTGAATATTCACATAAGTTATATTTCCTAAACACAATTCGATGCGAAACAACGATATATCACAATTAATTTATAAAACTGCTTGTCAAATATTGCCTATTATGAACAAGCATTTCGTTTAGATTGGTGGAGCTTCCTAAGTAGTACTTACTGAAGTATCAAGGCACCCACACAGCAAACAGCAGCTTAATAACAACCCATTTACGGTGGTTCCAATATTCAACAATGAGCCGTCGAAATGTAAGATTAATAAATAAATTAATACGGACTCCTTTATAATAATTTGTGATATGAATTGTTATAGCTCAAACAACTTGTCTTGCTGTACGATTCCAAATCTATGTTTGCAACTGTTTTTGTCTATTGGAATTGTTTATCAAGTTCTTCATGTATTTACGCAATAACTGTATTGATTAGAATCTTGATTTTTTAGTGGTTGAACATGTACAGAGCCGACCGACATCGTATTACAACATTATAGTATTTTGAGGCGTCAGGGGTATCAGTGAGGGACAGCAACCGTCAGGGGTATCATAGTGGTTCTTTCGTCTATTCTGCCTCATAACCTGACTGCATCGAACTAATTTTGCAAAATGCATACATAGAATAAGGTAAACAATGAAGTTGGCCCCATAAAACAGCAACACACCATGCAAATCGGCAGAAATTGGAAAAAATGTAGACGGGTCGTCAGGGGTGCAGTAACCAAAACCGCACTAGAATCGAATGTTCTCCTTAATCACAGGTATTTGAAGGGAAAATGGGCTTGGGTCTGCAAGTATCCATAGGGCCGGGTACGGTGGGCTAGGTGATTTCATTGAAAGCGTCTTACAAAACAAAGAAAAATCAAGATTTACTTACCGAAGCGACGAAATTTACACTCGAAAACCCGTCAGGGGTATCACTTCCGTTCTATACGTTATCCCCATTGCGATTGGTCGAAATGTATCATGTGTCCGATATTAAAATCATCTACATCTGATTCTAGAGACCCTTGGTAAAGAAGACCTGACAAACACCCGATGAACGCACGACAAAAACGTGTGACATTAGCTGTTGCTGATGTCACCATTTGTTTATTCTGTTTGTGACAATTGTTATCAGATTGTAATAAAATCAATTGCATTGTAATTCCACATAATTGGAGGCAAACGGAAGCGTATGAGAAAGAGCTTTCCAACGCGCCATCAAGGTAAAGAGAGAAAGTCTTCCGATATGTGAAATCTTGGAAAAATTGATAGAAGGTATTTTCGGCCGTAAAAGTTACCCACCGAAGCACGGCCGTTTATCCAAGCTACATAGGTTGACAGCAAACAGCAAGCAAGACTGACCAAACACGTATTGACCGAGCTATGGGTAAATTGATACAAGACAATTGTTTGATGCACCAAAGTAGCCGCAATTTTGTGGTTTACATGGCATGGATACTGTTATATAAAGCATAATGTTTAACGCTGTTGTAAATTATTCTAAACAACTGAATTCTCTAACGTGTCATTCAGATAGAATCAAATTGAGCGGGAAATATTCCAATATACGTACACAGGTACTTTGACATTATAAGTAGTGTGTAATATATCTAGATCTATTAATTTCTATTTATTGTTTATAAACAACTTCGTCTACAAATTCATTTCTATATGGATACACAATACGTTCTCATATAAACGTGCTGCACAATATGAAGTAGAAAACGTAAGTAGGCCTACATGTAGCGTGCAGCCCTCGCATAATATTATATACAATTACAAGCACATTATAAATCCTTGAAACATGATTATGTGACAATTCTTAATAGACATTTTCTGCACGCAGCCATTCGCTCTATCTATAATGAATAAGTGCTATTTATAGTAACGGTGATTTGATAGACTATTCCACGCGATAGTAAACTTTTTTTAACTGTATGAATTTCAGCAATTTCTTTTCGTTATCTATAATTTATAAATAAGGAAATCATATGAAACCCTATACTAATGATTTCACGCGAAAACATCTGCATCATTTGTAAACGAATAAAACAAGCGATAAGTTCAGTAGTTTGAAGAAAAAAAATAGACACCTCAGCAAGACTACGGTCAAAGGGATCAGCAATTATTATTAAAAAGAAATATTTGTTTTATTTCAATTACGAACATTGTCCATAAAAATGTAAATAGGGTGGGATCAATAAGCATTGAGATATGTTTATATAGTCATCTATTAATAGCTGCTATTCACGCAAACAAATTCATTCATTGTATTAACTAGCAATAACTTGTCCTTTACTCCAGGGGAGAATCGTAGTTTGTATCACATAAGATAGAAGGGCGGCTATCAATAAACATGCACACTTATAATATTTGTTAAGTGTAAGTGGTATTATAAAACACATAAAGGTCGTTTGTCAAATGTCAGTGAGCCATATTGATTATTGATATAACATGCACTATCAAATAAATAATACAATCCACATTAACTAAAGTCGCTAGTATTAGTCCGTATTATTGTTATTAATTTCACGCCAACTGCACACAGCTCGAAAACGTTCTTGGCTTGTTTCGAAAATCACAAAATGCTATGCAAGGTATACCGAGGGAATGGTCAGAATGTTATCGTCTGTTTGGCGCATCATTAAAAAAATATTTAAAAGGGAAGATCAACTACATTATGTTGTATTCATATGCAAAGTGCCCACCGGCAATCTATTGGATAAATGAAAAATAAAACCTGTCATTCCCCAATAGCTAGCTGGTGGGTACATTTTCATATAAATACCTCTGTATACTGACATGATCTCTCCTATTATATTATGTTCTAACTGTTACATATACTTTAGTTTACGTCGATTGTGAAACAATTTACAACATAATTATATTAATCACTCAATACGTTTTTCAGTGCTTCCCAAACTTAAGTTACTCTTTAGTTACCCCGAGGAAGTATCGCCTGTCTCTTCCCTCGAAGTCAGAGGTCATTGGCCAGCTGGCACGGAAAAGACGAAGGACCGCTCACTTACGGTTGTGTCAGTCAATTGCGACGGGCGATTGTGTCGGCTGGTGCGCTTCCCGGTGGACGGTCAAACGAGGGAACGAACAAACTACTTTCGACGCTTCATGCTTGATGGCAACCATCGCCACAAGGATATGAGAGAAGAGGCTAAGCCAACTTTCTAAAACTACGCTAGAGAGGTCAACTGCTTAAATCAGCTATCATAAATGTAACCTTTGATCATCGGCTTAAGTAATGTAAGACTGTAATTTACAAAAATAAATTGAATTTGAAAACTGGTTTTAAGACTTTGAGAGATGTTATGTAGAGATGTTATAGAGATGTTCTAGGCTTCCGAACTTTGTCCTGAAACAAGATGATGAAATACGAGGTAATGAACAAAACATGACAAGTTAATGGGCGATAGCAACGAGTGATCTTTTCCCAGCAAGCTCATTTAACATCGTTCATCTTTCGTGTTTCATAAACTATATAATAAAGCTAAAAGGAAAAAAGAGAATTAAATCGATTTTTAAATTATATCCCGGTAGCATTACTCCGGATGGCTTTATTGTTCTAAGTTATTTATTCCAACCACGAAAATACTATTATTTAATGTGAAACTTTTCCCTTTGCTATCCTGATACATAAACTGTGTAAACTGTTTATACACGATATCATTATATAAAATACGAAATCTCGTCGTTGCCATTGTAATGTCAAAATTTCTTTTTTCTTCAAATCGCGAATTCCTCAGAAAAACCGAATGACCATCTACGACTGTCTCAGTCGAACGCAAAAATAAAAATAATAAAATATCACATGTATTCAATAAAGTACTCACATGTATTCATCTCAATAAGAACAAATCTCGGTTAATGTTTCTCGTGCATACATAAACCAATTATAGTCTAAACAGTTCATTATCTGTATAGAATGTAACATATGTTCTATTCTATTCATTTTGATCATGTGACCATAACTGATCATACCTGATATAGTATGTTGACATCTGGTTAAAGTTGCAGCATCACTCATACATTATATAGTCAATATAATTCCTTTGGCACCTATAACATGAGCTTTACCTAAAAAATGATTATGCAATGAAACATGCTATATCATCACGGTAAATAGGCGTTGTTGCCTAACTGTATATGAAATGTAGCTAGCATACAACAACTTGATACATTTTTATCTTATATGTATTTTAAATTTTAATATCATCGATGCTAGAGATTATGTTAATATCTGCGTGGTATTAATTCTAAACTAATTTGTAAATAGATATATTTCGCTATAAAACAACAATTTCGTGTGTCATATTACCCAGAAATCACCGAGCCACGCGTAATATGCGTGACATTTGTAAGATTATGTCTCCAAATACACGCCATTTACGTAATGCCAAAAAAAAAAAAAAATTCGCAATAAATGACATTCAGACGAGCGAAAACATTTCATTTTGTTATCATCGGTATATTTTAAGAGGAAATGTTGTGTTTTACATTGCTGTCATGTCTGCTGCCCTTCTAAAATAATAATGACGTAACGAAAATCCATACTTTCAGTTTAAGATCTAAAAAAGATTTAAGTTTAAAATTTTAGTTTTGAAGACAACATGATGTTTTTAAGAAAACACAAGTAATTCTGCCACAAGAGAACGCCACACGAGAACTCCTCAAGAGAACGCCACAAGAGAACGCCACAAGATGACCCCTCAAGAGAACGCCAAAGGGAACGCCACAAGAGAACACCACAAGAAAACTCCTCAAGAGAACGCCACAACAGAACGCCACAAGAGAACCTCTCAAGAGAACGCAACAAGATCGACACCCCAAGAGCACGCAAAAAGAGAACGCCACAATAGAACGCAGCAAGAGAACGCCACAAGAGAACTCCTCAAGAGAACGCCACAATAGAACGCCACAAAAGAACCCATCAAGAGAACGCAACAAGAAAACGCCACCAGTGAACGCCACAAGAGAACGTCATAAGAGAACGCCACAAGAGCGAACGCCTCAAGAGAGAACGCCACAAGGGAACGCCTCAACAGAACGCCACTGGAGAACGCCAAAATAGAACGCCACAAGAGAACGACATAAGAGAACGCCACAAGAGAACGTCTCAAGAGAACGCCACAAGAGAGAACGCATCAAAAGAACGCCACAAGAGAACGACATAAGAGAACGCCACAAGAGAACGCCTCAAGAGACACCACAAGAGAGAACTCCAAAAGAGAACGCCACAAGAGAACGACATAAGAGAACGCCACAAGAGAACGCCACAAGAGAGAACGCCACAAGAGAGAACGCCACAAGAGAGAACGCCTCAAGAGAGAACGCCTCAAGAGAGAACGCCTCAAGAGAGAACGCCACAAGAGAGAACGCCACAAGAGAACGCCACAAGAGAGAACGCCTCAAGAGAGAACGCCACAAGAGAGAACGCAACAAGAGAGAACGCCTCAAGAGAGCACCACAAGAGAGAACGCCTCAAGAGAGAACGCCTCAAGAGAGAACGCCACAAGAGAGAACGCCTCAAGAGAGAACGCCACAAGAGAGAACGCCTCAAGAGAGAACGCCACAAGAGAGAACGCCACAAGAGAGAACGCCACATGAGGGAACGCCCCAAGAGAGAACGCCACAAGAGAGAACGCCTCAAGAGAGCACCACAAGAGAATGCCTCAAGAGAGAACGCCACAAGAGAGAACGCCTCAAGAGAGAACGCCACAAGAGAGAACGCCTCAAGAGAGAACGCCACAAGAGAGAACGCCTCAAGAGATAACGCCACAAGAGAGAACACCACAAGAGAGAACGCCTCAAGAGAGAACGCCACAAGAGAGAACGCCTCAAGAGAGAACGCCACAAGAGAGAACGCCACATGAGAGAACGCCACAAGAGAGAACGCCAGAAGAGAGAACGCCTCAATAGAGAACGCCAGAAGAGAGAACGCATCAAGAGAGAACGCCTCAAGAGAGCGCCACAAGAGAAGATCCGTGATAAATAATGAAGGATTTGTGCATAGGTGTATACAGAATGTTTCAAGCTATTGTTTGATAACCTGCTGATCAGACGAGAGCATTTGTAAGTCTCAGCAATACTAAATGCTATGTTGCAACCCGTCGGTGACTGTTTGCAACGAATAGTGAATGTAGGCGTGTAATGGTAATATACACTTAGCGAAATTATGAGTGATTTTACTGAATTTACTGAACTAAACAGCATCTTATTGCCAAATGGTTACAGGACAATAATGATTGCAGTCTGGTCAGAGAATGGATTGGTTGTAGCAGTTTTAGTCGCGATTACGGTTGCCAACATGCAGAACAGCAAATTGTGGCCACCATTTGTCTAATAATGTCTGTGATATACTAGAACTGCAGCCATTGAAGGCTCTTGCACTCATTATTCCATCAAATTACATCAACGTTTATACAGTAATAAACAATATTTAAGAATTCAAAAATATCACAAGAATAGTTCAAAGCAATTGATAAAATAACTGTTTAATCAGCAATTTTCGCGAGGTCATTAGTCATTAGTTTTATAGTTTACTGCTATCATCGTTTGCCTATCGAATATCAAAGACTTCCGATCTATTGATGGTATCATATGAACCATTCGTATCTGTCAATTGCACATTTGTGTGCCTCAAATAAATTGTAAGTGTTTCTAATAAAATAGAACTTCTACAACTTCCAGAGACATCCCTTTCATGTCTCAGTACGCCGCATTTTGTGTAGTATTAATAATAATAATAATAATAATAACGACTTTTTTAATAGTGGATGACATATTTGGTCCTAGACCAATTTTCAATATGGTCCACAGTGGTATTAGTACTTAGATAAATAATTAATTATCATTGATATGTATGCAATTATTTGAACAACGGAAAGCACACTGCGGTTTTTAATTATTAAAATTTATAGTCTACTTTAGTATGTTATCTTTAGTCTCTGTTGAAATAGATTATTGAAAATGAAAACTAAATCAATGGTTGGTTTATAAAGCGTACAATGAACTATAATATAAGTAAAATACATAAAATATAATAACTAACTCATAAATTTTACTGATACTTATATCCACTGGAATCCACATGGACGCAGAGCAAGAGGTATATACCAGGCATAACTATAGCAGGTCGAGGACATTGGACGCCGAGCTGATGCCACTAAAATATACCATTGGAAGAAGTGAAAAGGATTGTCAAACACCGATGTTCATGGAGAACATTAGTGAAGGCCAAATACCAAAACTTTAGACGAGGAGGATGTAATAGGAGCTATTTTACAGTGACCTTGTCCTCTTTCGGGAACATCTCTATATTTAGATATCAACAGATCCATTTTGTTCTATCTGCAATTTTCATGTTTATTTTTGAGAACCAAATTGTTCTATCTATGTTTTGACCAATGGATTGCTCCCATCACATCACTTGATGTAAACTAAAATGGCTGAATAGTAAACAGCATGCATAATGAACCAAGCAAATTTGTAAGTAAAATCTAAAGATCACAAATAGCTGTAGTATTGATGCACGTAATCTTTTTTTATTTGAAACTCGTATTTTCTTGTGCAGTTGTTCTGCTCTAGGAATGCCATATTTATTTATAAACTGTGAAACATAAGTGTTGTACAACTCGGATAAGAAAGTATTCGGACAAAAGTAATTCACTTCAATTTGACGCTTCAATGCTGTGTCCAAAATCACTGAGAGCGATCAAAGAAGACAGAGTAGCTGCTATATCTGTTGATTTAAATTTTATCATAGACAGGTTTCATAGACAAGAACATAAAATGAAACACTGGCCATATACCATAGTACAAGCCGATGTAGCAGGGATACACAATAGCAAGTGTCAGGCAGCTCATGGCCCATAGAATTTGTGCTGGGCCCCTATAATGTTGAAGAACGTGTCTATATACATGTTAAACATTTTTAGCTCGACGTTTTGAAGAAAAAAAGTCGAGCTATTGTCGTGACGGGATCGTGTGCGTCTGCGTGTGGTTGGTTAAGTTCATTGTTAGAGTCATTTTCTCCAAGACAATCAAAGGTATCAACTTGAAACTTAACATAGTTATTCACCATCACAAGGGGAGTCCATACTGACAAGGCTGATAACTATGTGACCAATATTTATGGAGTTATCTGCCCTTGTTTGGACTTAGTACATACAAATAGTGGCATATTTTACACATAAACTGAATTTTCTCAAACACTACCATAGATTTCAAATTGAAAATCTTTTATTAGAGTTATTCCCCTTTTCTGAATTACTCAAAGACTATCAAAGGTATCCACTTGAAACTCAACAGTTATTTACTATCACAAGGGGCGTTCATACAGACAAGCTGTGACCTATATATTTATGAGTCATCTGGCCTTGTTTCTCTTTAAATTTTGACTCGCAGATGGGCAATGCTACTATTAAGTACGAGAAAGTCGAGCGTCCAGCCCTCGTAGGCGGTGCTCTTGTTAATCTCACATGAGCACTGTGTGTTCTAAAGCTCATATGAGCTATTGTGATCGCCCATGTCAGTCGTGCGTTGTCAACAATTTAACAGTTTACGCTTTAGAGGTCTCAAGTTTGTCCCTTGACCACAATTGTTCTCTCTGTAAAAACTGCATAGAACATTATGGTTCTAAGTTAAACGGCGATTACGTTTTGCATATTGTTCTATCTGCAGTAGAACGATTTCAAGTGCGGTATTTGAATCAACGATTCTTCATGATATTTGGACATGTTTTTCGATCTACATATATAAAACACTTACCAATTTCTGTTAGAATTCACCCACAAACAAAAAAGTTATAAAACCCTGAATCTTAAAACCTGACTTTCTCGAAAACAAGAAAAAGACACATAGAACACTATGGTTCTCGAGCGACGATTTGTGTCAGTATGTCGTATTCAAAGCGAATACTTACACGCATGTCAAATTCGGTGCTTACAATTCCATGCATCGTCTGAAAGATCAGCTAGCAGCTGCTCATTACATTCGATTTTTCATTTCCACATTGAGAGGGGCGATCGCCAGCAATATTAAGAATATAGGAAAGACACTTATCGAATTCGCGAAGGACATAATTATTACATATCACATCGGAGACACTTGGTAGCACACTTATGTGACAGCGGACACGAAGATTATAAGTGAATACATTTGATTTCCCAATTAACTTCTGAACAAAAACTTATTTATTACTAACAACTTTATGGACCTTACAAGAAAATGGTGGGAATTTCATTCTAAGATCAACATTGTATAGTCCAGTCAGGGTAAGAATAGAGTGACGTAGCGGTCGGCTCCACTATTACGGTGTAAAACCAATTATTAAGGCTTAAACATACAGCTATAATTTCAATGCTAAACTTACAAACTATATTCGCACTACCTTTTAGACAATGGTTGTAATCTTCTGTGTACACATAAACGGCTACGTTGCTGTCACCAGATCCTAACTTGATAATATTAGTTATTTCTTTACACGCATATACAACAGTATAACATTTGAAACACACACACACAGTGTTAATTTTTCATGAAATTGGCAAAGAGGCTATCTTCAGATATGTAAAACATTTGGAATACAGTTCATTATTAAATCGATGTAAAATGAGTAGAGATAATCTTGATTTAACATTTGTTTAGTTTTCACAAGACATACACAAATATGCGAACTATAAAAACAAATGTATCAACATAGAGTTTGTGAGATTAAATCAATACATAGCTATACGATAAAGTTGATACTTATGATATTGATAATAAATGTCATACTATGTTTTGTATATATAATATAGAGTAAGAAACGATATAATTAGAACAACAGTCGCTTACTAGTAAGGTGAGGAGAGAGGGTATGGTTATAGAGAGCAGGATAGAAAAGTTGGAGAAGATGAGTAACTTACAAAGTAAGATGAGTAGAAAGGTTACGAGGAAGGGTATAGCCACCCAGGATAATGTTATATTTACAAACATTAATCGGTTTGGTCAACTGTGGCAAAATTGGTTTTACAAATCACTTTAGTAAACAGATAAGGTCAGTATTGTACTCAAAACATCACTGATAATTGGTGCACATAATTGTAATCCACCTTTGTGGACCATACCAAATTTTCCCGCCTTTCACATTATCCTGGGCGCACTGTAGTTTACCACAATGTACTTGAGAAATGCCAGTTATGTAAACCTCTACCATTGTTCTGTTACAGACTTGTGATTTGTCTTTGAATAATGCTAACTTTATAGTGTTTGATTTAATCTTATAACAATATAGAAATTAGCACTTGTGTAGATAGTATATGCTTCATCAGCATTTCCTCTCCCCCATCTTTTTCTCTGTAAGCTTCGTACACAATCAATATATAATTTAGTATTCAGACATCCAGATCGTATAATCTTAGTAGTTACCATTTAACAATACAATTAAGGTATATTATCTGCAAAAAACGCACTCAATTACGGACGGTTATTACACGAAGTGCATATAATTCAGCGAATGTTTTAGGAGAACTTTCTCTACCAACATTCAATAGTGGATCCACAATGTCTGCAAAAATATCTGTATTTTTGCCTAAAGGATGCGATTTCTGATTAGCTATATTGACTGAAATGTTATTTTACAAGATAGCATCATGGTGATAGTTTTAAGTTAATTAAGAAAATAATCATATAACTTGTTTTCATGTTAATATAATTCCAACTGTAGACCAGTATTCACAAATGTAATGCATGAACGCAGGTTTACAATCATGTAAACTTGGTATTTCAGCCGTTTTACTGTTGAAACGAGATCATTTAGTTTGGGCATTCAACTTTCTGATTGGTGAAAATAGTTCATTCAGCTTTTTCAGTCGGGACTTGGAAGGATAATTTTCTCGTTTGGTGGTGTGTTCAAGGCATTATGTATTTTTTATGTTTGTTGTGCTCTGCTGGTTAAGTTGAGTGCTGCCTTCCCTGTCCGACTTAATATTATCTTTATGTATAATGCACAGAAAATTCAAAGCCGTACAGAATCGGTGGCTGTGCAAGAGCCAGTCACGTAACTTATCATATGCATTCCTCTCCTCTGAAAGACATATTTTTAGTAAACCTATCTCCTGTACCTCACGATAAATGAAACACTCTATGGTTTCTTAAATTAGCATATTACAATAAAGGGAGGTAATTACAATTTTAAGTACCCTGGAGAGAAGAATGGGGGGACTCGTTCTCTCTGTGTAGCTGGACACCTGAACTACTTCGTCAGCTTCTGGTTAGCACGGGGCTCCTCAGAGACTCTTGCTTTAGTGATGCGCATTACACAATACGTTATAACAAGAAATAACATTACACGACATCCGACAAGACACTGTCAAATCTCCATAACTGAACGACAAACGTCTCTGAAACCTTCTGATGAAGTATGAGTAGTACTTAATTAACGAAATCATAGCAGTGTTAAACATTTTGAATATCAGTCGGAAAACAGATTCGTAGTGGTGTGTGTGAATTGTGCAATAGAAATAATGTCGGGCAAACACCGTAACTACTGAAATTAACCGCGACAGGACTAAGTATATGTATCTAACTCGGAATAAATGGTAAATGCAGGATCAATATGTCGAGACCGCGACAGGAGTAAGTATATGTAGCAAACCCGAAATAAATGGTAATGAATAGAAGTAAACTGATGACGAAGATAGTGATTAGATAGATAATGATACTTACAGTATAGTAATAACTTGAGTTGCAAATTGTAATAATTCTTACAAAACGGATCGAGAGCCTTATTACAGTTTGAAAAATCATTGTAACTAGTTTTATTATAAATTTTCAAAATGTAATAAATGTTTGAAATCACCTCATAAGTGAAGTACATATTACAAAACGGGTTTAGATGTGCTATTACACTTTGAAAATAACCTTGCAACCCGTTTTGTAATACATTTTTAAAATGTTATAATTATTTTGCAACTTTATTACGAAACGGGTTGTAACATAGCTGTAATGATGAGTTTAATGTTAAAAGAACATTCGCGACGATGTTGAAATCTCCACTATATATATGGACCTATTGGTACCACATACACAATTTCATCGTAGTTTGCTGTCGTTAGTGTTTTGATGGACATGTTAGGTTTGTTTCGTTAAGTTTCCTTGCCATTATGTTTTATTATTGTGATCCACATGTCATTTTATATGACCCGTTGTTGGTTAAATTAACTATTCCTAGTGTTGTTAGTCAACGACTTCGACCACCAGGTATTTAAGAACGACATCATTTGGAACTAAACGACATTGTTCTGTTATTATTGAGATATAACTGGTTGTGGGGTTTGTTCACTCTTTGCGTTGTCGATCACTAGTTTCCGTACGTAGTCATACAGAAATCATAGTCAATTTGCTGGCTTATTGGCGAAATTTATTAAACTTATCGAGCCTACCCAATGGCCTATTAAAATAAAGAACAGTAAAATAATCAACGCCTCAAAAGTCATCAAAAGAATAGTTGACGACATTTGCAAATTTATTGAAGTCATCTGTAATAAAAAATTATATTCTTTTTTTTCTTTCTTTCAATATAACAGTATTTAATTTTATACGCATCACAAACAAATTAGATGATGCCAGCACAAGCGCGCCTGATACCGACTTGAAGCTATTAAATCATTCAAATATTTATACTATCGCCCCCGTAAAAGCTGTTCAAGAACGCCCACGGAGTTACAAATATGGGCATAATATGTGTTCAACACAATTTGTATTACCATATTCCATAATACTTTCATCGATTTTCAGAACGATGTAGTTCAGTATTTTTTGCAACAATTTTCTCAGAAAAAAACGTGGGATAATTCTATATCATTCGTTCTGTAATGTTTCATACTGGGCATAATTAACCTTTGATGTTATCGTTAATGAAGCTGTAGCATTTACCAGAAATATTCCGAGTGCGAAACTAATTGTCACATCACACTTATTACGACTAGTTTTTTACCAAGTCAGAACAATTCGTCGTCCATAATTATTTACGTATTTATCGGCAATTTGTTTAGATCCAAATGTTATATCAGTTTTATGATATTTGATGGTAATTGCAGCTCGACTGAAGGTTGCTAAGAGGGTCATTCAATATATAATGCAAACTAACACATAAATTTTTATTTACGATATTAATGATTCAAACATTGACATAATCATTCAAAGAAACCCTCTGTATATTCAATGACTGACTTTTCATCATTTCGACAGACCTTCTATTATATCGTTGTTAGGCAACTGCGCGCACACACACACATACACTAAACTGCATGGCCGCGATGTAAATCAGGATTTCGAATCTCCAGGTAACTTTCGTCTCATTTCTGGTTGGTATGAACGTATATACGTCTCATCGATGGCTAACATTATGGATAGAACGTTTTGCCATTCCACAATAAAGCGCTAAAGCAAGCCTGTAACTAGTTTGAAGCGACGTTCTGTCTGTTCCAACGTCAAAAGTTTGGGCAACCACAGAGCGCAATTCTTACACATGGTTAACCTGTTCCGCAAATTCGAATGAACTGAGTCAAAACTATTCTTCTTTTCCTGGATTTTGTTTTCGCATGTAAACATTCTGTCTGCTTTCATAAATTCTCTCATTGTTTGCTGTTTAGGATGGGCCGTTGCATAAACATCCTGCCCTATGCTCTATTTTATTGCAATTCTGTCGATCGTATTTTCATTTGATAGCCTTGCCACTTCGGAATATGAAAGAATGCGTTTTAACACAAGCCTTTGGTAAGGCAATAATAGATTGGGGAACTTATTTTTCGACGGCGCTCGATTGTTATGTTAGACTTTACAGGAAGGTGACTACACCGGTAGTAGGCTGTTCTTTGGGGGTCTTTATTTTTTAAAATGACGAAGTCGTCGGTGACAAATATTTGAGATTTTACTGGAAGTTCGTTTTTAAATAAACGCAGCATTTTGCTAGTTTTGTCACGCAAAAAATGCGACATAGGGAAGTATATTACGAGTAGTTGCATTGACATTGCACTATTGTTATCACAAAAAGCGATTTAATAAATTTCGAAAAAAAATGTTCAGATAATATGTTTTTATACAAAACGTGCTTAAAACTTTAAGTTAATGGGAGGAAACCTCTGTATACTTATTTTTGATTGGCAATGTATTTTTGGTGGGCAGTGTATATGTTGGTGGGCAGTGTTTCAAATGACATCACATTTGTGTACTCACAGTGTATACTCGAGTCAACTTCCGGTTATCGCAATAAGTCATACACGATGAACTGTATAATATTCCAATAACTCATAAAGCGATCGGAAATCTAGGGTGGTTTTAAATCACGTGTGCTTTTTCTCGCAATAAGTCATACAATATGAATTGTATATAGTCTCCTAATAGGTCATACAGTGGTTATGTTTATACGCTGTGTACTGCGGGATGTCTGAAATCAGTAACTGACATGCAATGCTGTTAAAAAATTATTTTTCGAGGAAGTTAAATTTTCGTTGATTTCGTTGTTTAACACGTAATATAATGCCCACGATCAATCGACCTTCAAAGAATGAAACATATTTTGTAATCCACGAATTTACGATCCCACGAAAATGCGTTTTTATCTTGATCCACGAAATTTATGACCCACGAAAACATGTGATTTTACCATACAAATTTCATGATTTAATCTTTTATGTGAGGTATCCACATGATTCATCTATTGTTATGAGTTCGTTTAAGCGGACGAATCCTTTAAAGCGACATGTAACATCTGCTTATAAGTCCATATGATTATGTATAATACGGAACAAGTGCGCAGCAAATAAACTGTTTTGATAAAACATGAAAAACTATTTTTAATGAACAATACAAACACTAGAGGATCTGACAGCCGTTGTCTATTGATACAAAGTTCTATTAAACGAGTTTAACATTTTATTAAGCGAACCTTTAATTTAGCGAGCCTCTTGTGGAACTTTCAACCTTTTATTAATGTTAAGCTGCTTCTTGCAGAGTTTTCAACATTTTATTAAGCGAGCTTTGTTCAGAGTGTTCAACATTTTATTAAGCGAGCTTCTTGAAGAATGTTCAACATTTAATTAAGCGAACCCTTGGCAGAGTTTTCAACATTTTATTAAGCGAGCCTCTTGCAGAGTTTTCAATATTTAATTAAGCGAAACATTGGTATAGTTTTCAACATTTTATTAAGGGAGTATTAATTTAAAGAACCTAATAAATACTGTAGCGCACAGACAACCCAAAGCCACACAGAAACGACGGTATCGCCTAGACATCCACGCAAGAGTCAGACATAGAGCGAACCATACATGTCCCCCTGAAACAGGATATTTCAAGCAAGCCTATACTACTCACCCTGCAATGGATGACATACTGTGTACTTTGAATTTCGTGCATATTTGACCATTATGTACCAATCAATTGAAAACACAGCCACCAAACCCGTCGAATAGCGCGGATTGGTATTGCTGTTATGTCAAACCCCTGGTAAAATCCCTGCCCCCAGGGCCATACAAATGGTAACCCCCCAAAAATTGCCCCTGCTTAGCTGGGTCATGAAACCTTTGTAGTGTTTAATTTTTAAACTGTTCAGATATGCACTGTTAGAAACAATGAATGAGCACTGTTGGTCAAACTACGGAGATTGTCCGGCTATACACCTGCAAAAACCTCGACAAAAGCCCGCACTCTCATGACAGTGCTGGTACATCGGAAATGTAAAAACACGGGGCAGTTCCCCCGCCCTGCCCGAGGTTGGTGGCCGTGGTTTTAATTGACTGTAGCATTAAGGGCAGGTAATTATGAATGATCACTATGCACAATGAAGTCGTTTTCTACAGATGGATTTAGGGTAGGAATCATTAAACATGATTGTACTGCATTAGACAGGGCGCGACGTATACTGTAAAATCACATATTTTCGTGGGTATTAAATTTCGTGGATTATAAAAAAAATTCATTTTTGTGGTGTCGTATATTCGTGGATTATAGAACATGCAAGGGTTAATTTGAGAGGTCGATTAATCGTAGAGATTAGATTTCGTGGTCATGTTCAACAACGAAATCAACAAAAATTCAACTCCCTCGAAACATGATGATTTTACAGTAGTTCGGTACAACAGGTTTAACTACACATGCTTTAAGTAGGCCTGTTGTGATTTTATCGATTGTTTTATTGTATGTTCCTATTGTCTCGTGCGTTGATCTGTCTAGGGAAGTTCTGGTTGGTGAATAACCTATAAATCCACTATGTACTTTCTCTTATTGTATGATTTGTAGCCAACAATGTTTTGTTATCAAAACATCGCGTGCGAAATATTAATTAATAGCAGGACCACAATTAAAGAAATGTATTCTGCAATTAAATTTATTCCAACACACTCTGATGAAACTATGGCAACAAGATGTAATTATTTTTCCAGAAACATTAAAACATTCGAGTAAACACATTTTACAAGTACATACAAATATACGTCAATTCCGTTTTACGACATTTACCATTCAAATAATGAAGACGTACGGAGAGTAACGAAATGGAAAGTAACGCCATTAATAGTAGCGGAATTGAGAGTCACGAAATGGAGAGTAACTAAATGGAGAGTAATGGAAAGTAGCGGAATGGAGAGTAGCGGAATGGAGAGTAGCGGAATTGAGAGTAACACGGAATGGAGAGTAACGGAATGGGGATAAAAGGAATGGAGAGTAAGGTGGCAGTGGATATACTGGGGTGAGGGGGGTCCCTGAATTAGTGTAGAGCTTATTTATGGGGACCAAAAAAAAAGGTATTTTAAAGACTCAATTCTGTATTTATTTTGTGAAAAGAAGGTATTTATTATTTTGAAAAATCATAGAAACTAAATATCAGCTGGCTCTGAAGGATTTGCCACTCTTCAACATGGAGGTTACCACCACTGGCGGAAGTGCAAATTTAGCGTCGTTAGAAACCGCGAAAAAGTTTGACAGCAAATAGCAAAAAATCCACTTGTATGGGAGACACTTTTCTTGCTGAAATAACCTTGCTCAGGTATTCTATTTATGTAAAATTGAGCCAAATATAGGATTAGCTTTAAAAATACTGTGTATGCTGTGAAAGTGGTCATTTTTGTATTTTTGTTACTAAAAATTGGAGGGGTAGGGGGGGGGGGGAAACAAAGGGCCATAACTCCACAACCCAAGCTTTAACCTTATATTTGGATGCTGTTTTCAAGGCATGCTGTCTAGGCCCTAACGAAAGGGGAGGGGGTAATGGAATGGAAAATAACGGAATGGGGCATGGAGAGTCACAAACCCGGGTGTCCACGTGGCTAAACACTTAACACTTAGATAATCAGTAATAGTGGTACATTATGTGAGTAGTAGAAACAGGTGTACGTGAATCATTTTAATGCAGAAAACAAATCTATAATAATTATTTTGTCTGGAGAAATTAAAATTTTCCGAGAAATAAAACATTTTTCACAATGTGTAATGTTCCGAGAAATTACAATGGTTTCATCATACGTATAGCTTCATGCCAATAATCAATCAAATCTGTCTAAAGAGCAAATCTAATAATTTTCATTACATGTCGTTTTGAATTCTGACAGCTGTTTCATACAGCCAATATTTCTCAACATGATTATGTATGACTGTATTACCGAGGTTCTTCGAATGCTTAAGGGGTTACTAGGGACTGCACCTAATGCTTTTTTACAAATCATAGTATTTGATAAGGGAGACATATACGCATGGGTTCATGCCAATGATTTAGCCTAGGAGATGTTTTCAATTCGTTTATAACAAGAACAACAAAACGTCAAACAATGAAATTGGTTCTATCAATATTACAATAAACTGTCTATGCCAGATATCATATCGTGTCTTCACAGTCATTCATCAATGTAGAAGGTGACAGGACAATTTCATGATTCATCGAACCTCTGTCATACCGTCATACATACAGACAGTCGGTCATACCTCTGTCACACCATACATACATACCAGTCATACCTCTGTCACACCGACATACATTCAGACAGTCAGTCATACCTCTGTCACACCATACATACATACCAGTCATACCTCTGTCACACCGTCATACATACAGACAGTCAGTCATACCTCTGTCACATCATACATACACACCGGTCATACCTCTGTCACACCGTCATACATACAGACAGTCAGTCATGCCTCTGTCACACCATACATACATATAGGTCATACCTCTGTCACACCATACATACAGACAGGTCATACCTCTGTAACACCATACATACAGACAGGTCATACCTCTGTAACACCATACACACAGACAGTCAGTCATACCTCTGTAACACCTTACACACAGACAGTCAGTCATACCTCTGTCACACCATACATACAGACAGTCAGTCATACCTCTGTCACACCATACATTCAGACAGGTCACACCTCTGTAACACCATACATACAGTCAGTCAGTCATACCTCTTCTCACCATACATACAGACCGGTCATACCACCTGTCACACCATACATACAGACCGGTCATACCTCTGTCACACCATACATGCAAACAGTCAGTCATACAATCGTTGGTACCCATCATTAATAAACGAATGAATAAGGGTGCATGATGGCATTGTTAGTTTTCATCTTAAAAAGCATAAAAATGGCAAATTCATTTTTCGAAAATACGAAAATTAGCTAAACAGTTAAATTCCTCGGTTGCCATAGCAACGGTTTTGAAATTAAAGTTTTGGCCCCAGAAATCATTTCTATATATAGGTGAATACTAAAAAAGGGGAAAGATATTTTCAAAATCTGAGAGTATGAGTGGACAACCATGTCTGGTATTGCATGGTTCAAATATATAATTACAATTAAAGCGTCATAAAACTTCACATTAAGACCACCCCATTACCAAGACTTCCTTAAAATATGAACTAAACACAATTGTCAGGTCCATTTTCGTCGGCTACCTCATATTATAACTTTAGTATTAAAACCAACTAAAAAATGAGTCCAGTTTTAAGGTAAGGGTCACGACGGTGTGTGGAGGACAGGGGGACAACTTCTCCACATGTGGAAGACAGGGGTACATGTTCTCCACATATGGAGGACAGGGGAACAACTGCTCCACATGTGGAAGACATGATGTCTTCTCGTAATGTGGTGGATAGAGGGACACTTCTCCACCGTAGCCAATGTTAACAGAAGACGTATCTGTGTGACTGAAAATCTATCATTTTACCAACCAAACAGGAACAAACTTACGTCTACTGACAATGCTGAACTGATAGAGGACTTGGAAACTCCATTGCGGCTATTAAAAGTTAAAATTTAAATGTTTTGCATAATCTTAAAACATATATTGGCTACATTCTTTTGACGAACGATATCATAAGATTCTTGACATTTTGTGTTTACATTAATATTTTGTAATCCTTATTTTTTCCTTCCAAATACCTGTATATGTACTCCAGACATTGTAAGAATATTATAAGGTTTTCTGGATGTTCAGCTGATTCATAACCTAATGCATTTTCCGTGTATTATTGCCTTTTAAGAGAAGCCCTGTAGATTCTACACTTTTCAATTGTCTGCGATGATTCGTATTTCCTGAGAGCACAGTCGTGTCTGATTGTACAAAGAATACCGAGTTAGAAAGACACAGATCGCTGGCTACGAAGAATAAGGTCGTTAGTACAAAAATCCATCCCACTTTGTGAAAATAAGAAAAACTATCAGAAAACTACTAGATATACTTAAGGAAAACAAGCGTTTTTCTACTTTAGTTTGGTCAGCATGACCTCTTCCTTTTTTGATGATATGTGCGCCATGATGATGCAATTTCGAATATGCATGAGTCTTCTTCTTTTTAGAATTTCTGACAGCTAAAACTAGGCACTGTAGTCGTTTTACTGTGAGAACTTTGTCATTCAGCTAGGGCATTCAGCTACTCATTCATTCAACTTTTCGCCACCTTCGACTTGGGCGGATCTTTACTTGTTTAGTTGGGCATTGTGCCTTGTATGTGTTTTATGAGGTCTCTGCTTAGTTTGTTCAGTTGGGGATTGTGCCTTGTGTGTTTTTAATGTTTTCTATGCTCGGCTGGTTAAGTTGAGTGCTACCTTCCCTGTCTGACTTTATATTACCTTTTTATAAGGTCGTCATGAAGTAGCACTCACGGTCTTATTCTTCTGAGCCAGAGAATTAGAAATTGATAAGAGAAGTCTTAGTGTTCATACGTAACAGTTTTCTGCATAGACTGTGCTAATTAAATTTCAAGGAGGGTGGTATTTATGTCAGGGCACGAAGCGATGAACTCAAGGCAGACGTTTAGTGAAAAATCAATGCTAACACGGAACAACGACACTATGCTGAGAATGGTAATCAAATCATAAACTCCTATCTACAGCGAAGTTAGTTGACACGCATGTATGACTGAACCGGTAGTGGAATGACACTTCATATCAAATAGATTCATTGAC
Source organism: Spisula solida (assembly GCA_947247005.1). Lineage (NCBI taxonomy): Eukaryota > Metazoa > Mollusca > Bivalvia > Venerida > Mactridae > Spisula > Spisula solida. Next base: position 36,697,757 of record OX365957.1, on the reverse strand, counting down.
AATAGTGACGGTTGGTATGGTGGAAAACTCAGAAATACAGAAATGCAAAGCTCTACGATAATTATTTCTCATTAACACCATTAAATTTTCTATAGATTACCGCCGCAGCAATGGCTAGTGCGTTTGTTTCTAACCCAGCGGTTCGGGAGTTCCTAACCGAGCATAGCCTGTATTTGCCAGTCAGCTAACTGCTGAAATATGATAGGCATTTGAGTGCCTCCATCCGGGGTTACCAGATTAGACGACACGCACTCTAACCACTGGGCTGCGGGGGTACCAGAGCTCTCGTTAGGCTTTCGACAATCGTTTATTCTCCTTTCCCTAATACTGAAATTTTCCGTAAGTCATTCGAATATTCAGGATCATCTATTTGGAATGCTTTACCCAGTCCTAGTCAACAGTCTGCTACACCCAATCAATGCAAAACCCTTTATATAAAATGGTTCTATTCTATGATGTAGCACAAGATGGAAAACATTTTTGATACCTCTAAGTTCATGTACATGTACACTTGTGTTGGTATGTATTGAGATTGTAGTTGTTATGTATGTTTTTCACTTAAACAACTGTCATGTCTACCACCTTAAACAAACTATATGACATACTGAAATTTTATATTGTCATTATAATAATACGTTTGATATTATGTGCATAGTCATTGGATTTGTTGATGTCATGTTTCTGTAGTTTCAATGTTTTACTGTTGGGGCCTTACGACAATCATGTCAAGTATGTTCCCTCTTCATTCTTATTATTATACATAGCTTGTCATTATCACTAAGATTGTAAGTCTTACAATAGCTACTGTTATTAACCCCACGTTCGATCCCCAGGAGGTCATACCCTTCCATGAAAACTTGACACCAATGTCGATTTTCCTCGATATTTGGAGAATTTGCATGTTTCATGTGGTAGGGTCAGATAATACTGGTTCGGGTACAGTCAAGGAAAACTGGCTAGGAGTACCTGCTTCCGTACATAACAATACTAGTGTTGATGAATGTCGTTACACACAAATAAACAAATAAACATTAATATCCAAATAGCTTGTTTATAATGTTATACATCATATGGAGGCATGTTGCCTAAGCAAAGCGTGAACGAGCGCTTTTAATTATTCTAATAACCCCTTTCAATTAAAGGTAGTAAACATGTAGTACCTCCCGTAGAAAGCGCTACGAATCGCTTTGCAATGTTTTTGGCCTCCCGGTCTCAATACAACAATTATCATTAAAATCACTGAATCTATAAAGTGATATTGCAGAATATACCAGACCTAAATACACTGAGTATGCAGACAAAACGGCAGGACCAGTTCTTTGACATTAAGAAGTGCCATTGAAACACCACGATATATTGATCACGGTGCGCAATAATACATTACAGACTGAACTTAAAAGTGGAGTCACTCGATTACATGGTAGACGCTCGACTGTGCAGTGGTATTAATGCTGTTACACCCACCAAAAAAGGAATGGTGTACATACATTTCGTTTGCAAGTGTTTTGTTATAATTCGCCATAGTAAGAAAGAGATCATCATTTCACAGACCAAATGACCTACTGTAAAATCACATATTTTCGTTAGTACGATTGTAATAAATTGTGTAGATTTTGATAAAAATCCATTTTCGTGGGGTCGTAAGTTCCTGGATTACCAAACATGGAAGGTTAAAACCATGTTATGTTATTTAGAGTTCGATAAATCGTGGGCATTAACTTTCGTGGTCGAGTTTAACAACAAAAACAATTCAACACCCTCTAAAAATAATGAGTATACAGAATCAGTATATACTACTTGATCACATGATACGAAGAACGGATTCCTTCTCGTAAATACAGAAGCTAATGTACAGTTTCATCATGCGCAAGGACAACTTGCGACTATTAAAGAAACTGCGCTACTTAAAACAATGAACAATAATATACACATACACAAAGACTATTACGTCACGGAAATCAGTCAAATGAACACGCGCATGATTTATAAAGACAAGCTCATTGCAAATGTCAGAGACAAAGCATCGTGTCGGCTTTAAGGCAATATCCGACCACATACTAACCATTCCAAACGCATAATCTAAATACATTCAGTATAAGCAACACTTCACCCGTTGAATATAACAAAACATGATATACAGTCAAGTGAGGATATTGTGAGAGTGACGTTGCCTTTTATGTGTACACAAAGTTTTACAACCATTTTCTAAACCGGTAGAGCAAATACAGTATGTTATTTTAGCATTGAATTTATAGCTGTCTGCAAGCCTTTATAATTGGTTTTACACCGTAATAGTGGACTCGATCGCTGCGCCACTCAATTCTTACCGTGACTGGACAATAGTGAAATACATTAAGTATGTTATTCAAGTTTAGGAAGTTTTTCAACTATGTCTTGTGTTTGTATTGTTCAGTCATTTATATAGAGTTCGGTCCCACTGAGGAATTCGTCATCGGCGATGTTCTCCTGATATCTTCAGATATCACCGGATTTATCACGATTCCTTCCTATATCACAAATTGTCTCATGATTTTCCAAAGCATCACCTAGACCACGATGGACCTGTTCCCGATGTCCTGATAACTTATTAATTTCCATCGGGTGTACATCGCCGAGTCAAAAATGCTCAGTGGCACCTAGGCTTTAAGAGTTAGCTAGATGTTAGGTTCTGCATTGTCAGCTCTAGAGGTAGCAGGAAGTTTGCATTAGCATTGTCAACTTTTCAGCTAAACTGATGCTGGGAATCAGTCTTGTCAACTATTCACCAAGCCGGTCGGATGTTTGGATCTGTCTTATCAGCTCTAGTGCTTACCGGATGTTGGGATCTGTATTGCCCGCTCTAGTGCTAACCGGATGTTGGGATATGTATTGTCAGTTCTAGTGCTAACCGGATGTTGGGATATGTATTGTCAGTTCTAGTGCTTACCGGATGTTGGGATATGTATTGCCCGCTCTAGTGCTAACCGGATGTTGGGATATGTATTGTCAGCTCTAGTGCTAACCGGATGTTTGGATCTGTATTGTCAGCTCTAGTGAAACAATGCAATACTATGACCAAATCAATGAATAATGTTAAAATATACCGCCTTCTCGATAGCCTAGTGGTAGAGCGTCCGTTTTGAGTGAGGAAAGTCCCGGGTTAATTCCCTGACCGCGTCATACTAAAGACGACATAAAATGGTACCACAAATGCCCTTGCTAGACGCTCAGTCAAAAGGGAAACTAGCTTCTCTTCTCTCATACACTCGTGACGATGATAACATCAGAAATGAGGCGTCGATAGTGATTAATATAAGTTGAAAAAAACTTGTTTCACAATCGACCTTAAATGAACTAGTATGAACTAAATATTATATACAATCATTCACAACTTTCTGTCTCATCGTCATACGTACATACTTGCTATACATGATTGTACCAACCTAATGGAGCTTTGGAAACTACTTTACTTGGTGACAATACGTGTCAGTACCACCTGTATAACAGGAGCATTGTTGCACACAAACGTCAATAATTGCTTCAATTTTCCGCAGTTGATTGCACGTATGAATATTTGATTACAATTCCATTTTAATGTTGTTTTTCCAATTTCGGTTAGAACGCGTCCTGGAGCAAAACACGTAATGCTGTAGTACATTACACAGAGGAAAATATACTTGCATGAGGTAGATGGCATACACATACATGTCATTTATATTCACAAAACATATTTAAACATACTCTGTAGAGCTTCACAATTACATGACACACTAGAGCTTAGATTTAGTCATAAAACACCTAATTGACTATTAGCAAGAGCACATTCATTGTCCATTAAGCAGACATTATACAAATGTGTTTTCAATTTTGATCTGAACATGGCTTCGCAGTGAATATCGTTCATTTAGCTGGGTAGATCGTTCCATCATTTTGGGCCACAGATCGTATGTTCACAGTAATTTTTGTTGAAAGTTAAGCTTGTTTTTCTTTTCTTCTAGCATTTAATAAGACTGTATGAGGATCTAGCTTAATTTTAGTCAGAGTGTTCAAGTGAAATGCCAGCATGGTAAATTGTAACGAGTAAAACTAATATGTACATGTACAATAGGCGTGTTGCCTTTACTAAGCATATATTATTAATAACAACTAATGGTGTTGCCATTACACCATTAAGTCTGATGTTAATGACTTTGTTTATAACTTATAAGCTATGTTTTGTAAATGGAACATGCCCTGTATTTCCTAGAAAGCCTTACGAACATTTACAATACAATGTGAACTATGTGTATAGTATTTCTTGAACAATACAGTATACAAACAGTGTATAGCTTAATACAAAGTTATTGAATTTTAGACCTATTATGCTCTTGAAATAAGTAGGTTACTATATCACAACCGTACATGAACTGTTCCGGAGTACGACTTGACGCGACTTTAGCTACCATTTAAAAATTAATATAAAGAGTTAGTTTAAAACATAATTCAAACTAAATGTCATACCTGTTGCTGTGTTATGCTCTAATGTTCGTCTCTACGCCTGCGTCTCTCTGTTAATCCAATAGGGAAAGACTGACTTTATACCAAATAAATGTACCGATAATATCTGAATAATATTCCAGTTATGTTCCAACTTTCCAATTGCATATAGACAGATATATATATTTAAAATCGATCCAATATGTTGTTTATGCTGAGCCTAGCCAATAAAGTACACACTTTGCAGAGTGTCTCATACATATACTTGCAACAGGCGATTCTTGTGAACCACACATCGCGAAAACAAAGTACTTTCTATACAATTGTAGCTATACGATATGAGGCTAGACAAAGCATGTTGCATATGGACGTTAATTTTACAGATATGCAAACGCTTATAGAATATGATTCTATCAGTGCGTGTCTGGTTCCCTGGTGTCAATAATTTCGTTATAATACACCGGCGCTAGGAACCAGCCTGTAGACGACCGTACAGCTCACATACTCGTTTAGGGTAAGATCCATATAAAATCACTGAATGTAATGACATTACTTGGGTAAGTTCCAAAATCAATTATTTTAATTTGATTTAGTAGCCTGATTGCTGCATGGCATATTGTATAACTTATAAATTGGAGGCGTTGTTTGAGACACTCAGACAGAAAATATTGTTCCATGGTGTGACCCTTCCGTAACGACAAAGTATGAACATTACGAGAGTCGGTTAATTTACCCCGAGATCAGAAATGAACACAGCTTAATCGACGTTGATTTCATGACGTATAGGACGCAATGTATAATGTATGTTGTAAATCACATAATTCTTAGAATAATTAATCAACAAGAGGGCCCATAGGGCCCTAGGTCGCTCACCTGTCGTGGAGGTTCTTGCTGGTCCCATAATGGTAACCAAGTAAATGCAGGCTCTATTGCATGTACAAGGTTTTCTTATTGTCTTAACAAGATACCTTGTAATTTACATCACATAAACCCACATTGAAGTTTAGGCCCAGTTTTGTCTATGATTGACGTGGTGACCTAGCATTTGACCACATAAGACCCGATATCAAACTTGACCTAGATTTTGTTGAGATGCTCATTGTGATCAAGTTTCGTAAGGGTTTAACCAAAATGGTGACCTCTAAATGTCTACACAAGCTAATTGTAGACGGACGACGACGGACGACCGTTGAAGAGTGACCAGTAAAGCCTGCTCACCCTGTCACTTTGTGACTGGTGAGCTAAAAAACAATATCACATGATAGGGTGAGAAATGAAGTGACAAAGGACAGACATTGGAGGAAACGTTATAGACGATAATACCACGCACGAGCGAAACTTAAATACAGTGACGATGAAGACCACTATAGGGTTAAACAGCGGTATATCACGCGAACTTGTCAATTAATTCAGCCTACTCGTATATTTACGAACATCAAGTGACATTTCTATATGGCTTCAGGCATTCATAACGTGATCTTATTCTACCAATGTTGTAGAGAAATGTGGTAACGGTATGAGAGACTCTATAATTTACAGTTCATTTATAGAATCGTCTACATAGTCTCAGCCCTATAGAGGTGGTTAACATACTCGACGTACAATTCAGTTTCGGTTAAACATATTGTATTGCTTAAAAATTATATCAGGGTGTGCTATTGGTAGCAATTCCATTTCTTCTCTAGTTTGAGGACCCATTCAGGTAACCCCGTTTATTTCTATATTTGCATACGTAAATGACATTGTACAAATGTAATACATACAATCATACTGTGACAAAATATAAGTTGTACTAAAATATCGTTAGGTGTTGTTTTCTAGTAGTTTTATTATATGTATTATTCCGTTTCACTCGGAGTTATAAATCCCATATACAACACCTACTCATGTTCTATCCTATACACAATCACTGGCATAATAGCGACATGCTTATCCACTCGACTACCGAGACCATCAGAAGAACTTGAGTTCAAGTATTGTACTATTGATTGAAGGTATTGGTTATATGAAGATTTAGTCCCCGCTATTCTTTTGAATGGGATAGTTCCCTCATTAGCATTACTTATTGAACCGACAGTACATGTTTTGTCGTAAATATGTACACTTTTGTGGGGTTAAATGTTGATATACATGTACAAACTGTGTTTATATACACCTTGGTGAGGTTATCATGTTGATATACATGTAAATACTAACTGTATTCGTGATAAATGTGGTAAAGTGGTTCATAATTATACATGCGTATGTAAAACTATGGCAATATTATTGATATATTTGTTTGTATTTGTGGTAAAAGTGTTCATATATTTGTTGGAATTTGTTGCAAAATTGTTCATATACTTTTTTGTATTTGAGGTAAAATTATTCATATACTTAATTGTAATTGTTGTAAAATTATTCATATACATGTTTGTATTTGTGGTAAAAATGTTCATTTACTTGTTTGTATTTGTAGTAAAATTGTTCCTATACTTGTTTGTTCATATGGTAACATTGTTTATACAATCGTTTGTACATTTGCTGACATGTAGATGGATGATGAATTGTGAATACAATGTCGTCATATTTTCGCCGTTATGTAATTGTGATTTTAAGGTTTAACGAGGTTGAGTGCGCACTTTTATATTTCCTATTGCAAACTAATTGAATACAAGTCAAATAGTTCTCTGCAGGCAGATGATTAAGTTGTATTGTTTAGGATGTTTTTTTGGCAGTTTGGATGCTGATCGAATTTATTCCGGTGTATATTTAACTGTATCTGTCCAAATAATTCAAATACATGACTTGTAATATCGGACAATTCCGATTAATCTAACATAACCAATTATAATATGTAACAGAAATTTTGAACTTTATCACAACAAATGTCATGATGAGATATAAATCGTATTCAGTTTAAACAAACATTTATCCTCTATTTTTTTTGTTTCGTTATGTGCCGAGCGAATGAATAACGCAGAATTTGAAAAACATTTTCATACACATCAATATACCATTAGCTCTGTTAAGCTAGCAATGTGTTCTCTACGGGATATACTCCATTGCTCACTATAGTTATCATTGACCGGGTTCCAAGCGCTTTGCTTATGCAGCTGCAGACACCTGCTGTTTAGATACATGGTCTCAATTGCCTAGCGCTCACAGTGGACAGTTCTGATTTATTCGGTAAATAAACTAATGCAATGCGACAAAGACCGATGTTATCCGCATGGAATAATGGAATAAGTCTGGTTCACGACATTCTCACAAAATGCTTCATTTTTTGGATTATTTTTTTGAAATCGTAAACCATCGAGAACAGGTCACGTGCCCCTCCATGGACTTTTCACTTTGAGCATACCAATATATCTGCGGCCTCATGGCCCGCAGGTAATTAATACACGTCCTTGGAGCATACTGTCTGGAAAAACTTAATGTGTGTATTGTCAGATTGAAAGGGATAAATAATTCAGCTGGTTCGTTTTTATGGAAGAAATAAACGGACAACATTGTGCTGTTCTAAAGCGAGAAAATAATATTTCATTGTACGATCATTTCCAGTAAATTCAGATACCGCCAACGAAAATCTGTTATCGGAAAAATTGTAGAAAAAATACGCTGGAATCCCCATCAAGAATATCATTTTAAGCTAACGTACTTAGTATGGCCTCTTCTTGGTATCATGGAGTCTAAATGGCTTTTACAAAATATTCGATACGCAATTATACTACAAGAAAGCGAAGCAATTTGACGTTTGTTAAAATATGATATGGGATCATTTGCGGAACGTCTTCCCGCAAAATGCTCATCAAAAGCATTGATCGTATTTTCTTCTATGACTGCGTGTAGTATTTGGCAAAAATCAATTTGGAACTTTCTGCATGATACTCGCGCAATTCATTCCACGTCAGTTCTATTACATTCATACGGAGCCTGTGCTGCGACATCAGTTCTATTACATTTATACGGTGCCTGTGCCGCGACATCAGTTCTATTACATTCATACGGAGCCGGTGACGCGACACCAGATATATTACATTCACACGGAGCCTGTGCCGTGACATCAGTTCTATTACATTCATACGGAGCCTGTGCCGCGACATCAGTTCTATTACATTCACACTGAGCCTGTGCCGTGACATCAGTTCTATTACATTCATACGGAGCCTGTGCCGCGACATCAGTTCTATTACATTCACACGGAGCCTGTGCCGCGACATCAGTTCTATAACGTTTTAACGGAGCCTTTGTCGTGACATCTATTCAAGCTCTTTAAGAAGACAATCTTTGTTGGTCTTTTCCTCTGCGTAGAAGAATTGCTTTTTCGAACACAGCGACACGGTTGCGGAACTAAACAGTCACGAAGTCATGGAATAACGCCTTATACAAAATACGTAGATAGTCTCAAAGGGCGAGTTCGGATGGAAGCTCTAGGGTTGACTATGCTTTAACAGGAATGAAATTTACTCCCACCAACACAGGTCTCTAAATTTACTAACCAATCAAAAGTTTGACCCTTGGTAATATCTAAAACTGCTTTTGTCCCGCTCATTTTGTGTACCGTACAGCAACAGGGAATCAGTAAATCCTGCCAGGTGGAGTTGGTGTAACTGGAGTTCGACTCTTCAGTGGTAAAGGCACAAAAAGTGTAGAAACTAAATGCGTTCGGATGGAACCCGAGTCTACCCACAGGTAACTGTATCATTAATAAACAGTACCTAAAAAAATTTTTTTGTTAAATTTAGAATTCTTATACAAGGTGTATTTCCATGAATTGACCAGGTATCAAAAACAAGAATTGGCTATCGATATCTTCATAAAGTAATTATATTCGTAAAAAACATGACTATAACTACTTTCATGCAAAATCCCATTGAAATTGGTCAAGTAGTTAAACAGTTATGCCATAAATACGTAAAACGGTATCCACCCGGTCACTGAGGTGGACTAAATAAAAACAAAAAACGGAAATATTGAGGAAATCACCAACATATGTCGAATTTACCGTTGTGTAGAAACATAATAATGCGGTAAAATTAAAGAACGAAAAAGTTGGAACAGATTTACCTGGTTGACACATGTTCACTTCAGTGAATGTATACGTATAGCCGAAAAACGAATCGTTTGCATATTTAAATGTCAAAATGACTCCATGTTTGTGCGAACGTTCCGAATGATGCGCGTGATTTCCTTTTTGTAACAACGATTTTCATTGGTTGATTTCATTGGGGTTTCCCAGGACTTGGTTACCAGCGTACAAACGATGTATGCTACGCCAATGAAAACGACCGTTATAAAATACGTTCGAAATACCCGTCAGACACACTAAAAACCACTACAGCCGTTCCTACAGCGTTTATCGCCCTCGAAAAATAAAATCAAAGTTTAAACAATGAATTATATCGTACGAAGGTAAATTTAAGCATGTTTTCGAATGCTTTCGATTCACAAAGATGTTTTTGATCACCCACAGCTTTAAATAGATGATTAATGCCGTAAATACTTTAAATTATGAAAAAAACAAAATACACCCAGTGACTGTACGATCACTTCTCCGGGAAATATACCTTGTATAAGAATTCTAAATTTAACAAAAAAATAATTTTTTTTTAGGTACTGTTTATTAATGATACAGTTACCTGTGAGTCTACCTAGACCAAACTCGCGTTCCATGTGAACACACCAACACATATTGTTACGCTTCACAGACCACCCAGAGTTATGACACAATGACCGTGTATTTGTTGGTTCTCTGTCATCTGTCAACCATCGGTTTTCAATATTCAGTTTCTCTCTTAAACAATACGGATTAAGATGCAATATATTCATATGATGAATTTTATGACAGCTATCTCATTTCTATCAGGATATTGATATCATAAACGTGACAATGCAATAGTTTGTGTGATGTAAAATCGTCATTTATGAACTATGCAATTGCATTGCACCGTCTGCGTTTATTATTTATATCGAGACATTCTATTAAAGTATCCGTTGTGTATCGATGGTATAGAAACGTGTAGTTGTATACCAATGGTAAAATAATGTTCAGTTGTGTATTAATGATAAAATAACGTGCCGTTGTTTATCAATGGTAAAATAACGTACAATTGTGTATCAATGGGAAAATAACGTACGGTTGTGTATCAATAGTAAAGCAACTCGCAGTTGTGTAATGTACCGTGGTGTATCGATAGTTACGTGCTGTGCAGTTGTGTACCGATGGTATAGTAACGTGTAGTTGTGTATCGATGATATAGTAACGTGAAGTTGTGTATCGATGGTATAGTAACATGTAGTTGTGTATCGATGGTATAGTAACGTGAAGTTGTGTATCGATGGTATAGTAACATGTAGTTGTGTATCCATGGTATAGTAACGTGTAGTTGTGTATCGATGGTATAGTAACGTGTACTTGTGTACCGATGGTATAGTAACGTGTAGTTGTGTATCGATGATATAGTAACGCGTAGTTGTGTATCGATTGTATAGTAACGTGCAGTTGTGTATCGATGGTATAGTAACGTGTAGTTGTGTATCGATGGTATAGTAACGTGTAGTTGTGTATCGATGGTATAGTAACGTGTAGTTGTGTATCGATGGTATAGTAACGTGCAGTTGTGTATCGATGGTATAGTAACGTGTAGTTGTGTATCGATGGTATAGTAACGTGTAGTTGTGTATCGATGGTATAGTAACGTGTAGTTGTGTATTGATGGTATAGTAACGTGTAGTTGTGTATCGATGGTATAGTAACGTGTAGTTGTGTATTGATGGTATAGTAACATGTAGTTGTGTATCGATGGTATAGTAACGTGTGGTTGTGTATCCATGGTATAGTAACATGTAGTAGTGTATCGATGGTATAGTAACGTGTAGCTGTGTATTAATCGTATAGTAACGTGTACCTGTGTATCGATGGTTTAGTAACGTGTAGTTGTGTATCGATGGTATAGTAACGTGTAGTTGTGTATTGATGATATAGTAACATGTAGTTGTGTATCGATGGTATAGTAACGTGTAGTTGTGTATTGATGGTATAGTAACGTGTAGTTGTGTATCGATGGTATAGTAACGTGTAGTTGTGTATCCATGGTATAGTAACGTGTAGTTGTGTATCCATGGTATAGTAACGAGTAGTTGTGTATCGATGGTATAGTAACGTGTAGTTGTGTATCGATGGTATAATAACGTGTAGTTGTGTATTGATGGTAAAGTAACGTGTAGTTGTGTATTGATGGTATAGTAACGTGTAGTTGTGTATCGATGTCATAGTAACGTGTAGTTGTGTATCGATGGTATAGTAACGTGTAGTTGTGTATTGATGGTATAGTAACATGTAGTTGTGTATCGATGGTATAGTAACCTGTAGTTGTGTATTGATGGTATAGTAACGTGTAGTTGTGTATCGATGGTATAGTAACGTGTAGTTGTGTATCCATGGTATAGTAACGTGTAGTTGTGTATCCATGGTATAGTAACGAGTAGTTGTGTATCGATGGTATAGTAACGTGTAGTTGTGTATCGATGGTATAATAACGTGTAGTTGTGTATTGATGGTAAAGTAACGTGTAGTTGTGTATTGATGGTATAGTAACGTGTAGTTGTGTATCGATGGTATAGTAACGTGTAGTTGTGTATCGATGGTATAGTAACGTGTATTTGTGTATCAATGGTGTAGTAACGTTTAGTTGTGTATCGATGGTATAGTAACGTGTTGTTGTGTATCGTTGGTATATTAACGTGTAGTTGTGTATCGATGGTATAGTAACGTGTAGTTGTGTATCGATGGTATAGTAACCTGAAGTTGTGTATCGATGGTATAGTAACGTGTAGTTGTGTATCGATGGTATAGTAACGTGTAGTTGTGTATCGATGGTATAGTAACATGTAGTTGTGTATCGATGGTATAGTAACGTGTAGTTGTGTATCGATGGTATAGTAACGTGTAGTTGTGTATCGATGGTATAGTAACCTGAAGTTGTGTATCGATGGTATAGTAACGTGTAGTTGTGTATCGATGGTATAGTAACATGTAGTTGTGTATCGTTGGTATATTAACGTGTAGTTGTGTATCGATGGTATAGTAACGTGTAGTTGTGTATCGATGGTATAGTAACGTGTAGTTGTGTATCGATGGTATAGTAACGTGTAGTCATGTATCGATGGTATAGTAACAATGCAATGAATGACCGTGCAATGTCTTCTATACAAAATGTTTTTGCATTTTCATGTTCTCCTGACAATACCATAACATAATCTGGATGATGCCACCTTGTCATCATTGAGCAATTCTTACAGGCCCCGAAGGTTTCATGAATTAGGCAGTATCGTTTAGTCAAACGTGGAGCTAAATTTTATTTATATTGTATTTATTTAAATAATGTGTGCATCATTACGGCCGTATGATCTAAATACTTATGTGCCACATTTTGAAAAAGTAAAAATTAGCAATGAGGCCCTGTATGCGTGTTAAACTATAAATAAGACAAAAATGGTAAATTGCCCATGTTCAATTATCCATATCAACATATCAAACAATAGATCTTACTGATTAATTAAATTATAGTATTGTTAAGAATACATAACCTAATAATATATGGAAATGAAATAATCAACTGAGGCCCGGAATTGATCGATATAATAAGGGATTATGTCTTATCAAAGCACTTACGGATAAACTTACGCTCAAATTAAAATTCCTTATTATGATTACTACAAACTACAAATAGGGGACATATTTGGTTTGTAGGAGTTCGTTCACGAAAAATCGTTAAAACTGCACCACACTGTGTAGTAGTTAAATAATTTTAATGATTTTAAATTTGGACGTAAGTTTAAGAATTCCGTAAGTGCCTTGATGAAACCGTACCAGCTTATTAACCTGCGGCCTTGATGGATTGCCAAAAGTAAAATGACCATGGAGGGGCACGTGACATGTTCTTGATGGTTTACGATTTCAAAAAGATATATAAAAAAAGAAGCATTTTGTAAGAATGTCGTGAACCAGACTAATTCCATTATTCCATGCGGATAACATCGGTCTTTATCGCGTTACAATAGTTTATTTACCAAAGAAAGCAGAACTATTCCGAAATTTCACTTTGAACGCGAGACCACGAATCTAAACAGCAGGTGTCTGCAGCTGCATAAGATTCCCAGTCGGTAAAAAACATAGTGGGCAATGCACTACATCCCGTAGAGAACACATCGCTAGAATAACAGAAGCATGGTACTGATACATGATAATTTATTTTCTAATTCTTTTGAATTTGTTCATTCGTTCGGCACATACATTTAACACAACCAAATAATTGGAGGATAATCGGTATTGTCCGATTTTACATGTATTGGAATTATTTTGACAGAAACATTAATTTAAACTTACACCGGAATAAATTCGAATTGCATCCAAACTGCAAAGACCACATCCTAAACAATACAACCAAATTACAAGGCCGCAGGTAATCACCCGCAGGAAACTATTTGACTTGTTTTCATTTTGAATAGCATGCATATAGTAGCAAAGCTTGATTAATCTGAAAAATATCTTAAGTAGGTTTGAATATTTTTACTTCTGAAGTTATCATCAATTTGGATAATTATTCAATCTGCATTTTTTCTTTCACACAATATGCTGCCACGCTATTACCACTGACAACAAAGCCCTATAAGGCACTCACCACCACCAGCATGGTCAGTGATTACATGCCCTACCCGGATGTAATCCTTACCACAGCAGAGTACGACCATTCTATGCCTAATGCCTCACCACTATTAACTACAGACATTTCCAGTAATATTGGGTTCTCACCACAATGGTGTACATCCCTTTGGTGTACTCGTCATCATCAAGTACATCCATTTCAACCTCAGGATGTACAAGATCCTTTTGTGATGCCAAGCACAGTAAGTTAAATAATTTCAAGCTGTTTTGGGTACAAATCATCTAATCACAACCTACTACATTTTGTACACTCCCTTATGTGTACATACGACCGCGAAGTACAGCCACTGAAAGCCACGAGGAACTCATCATCTCAGAGTGCAACCACCAGTTTCTAACCATATTGGTAGAAGTTTCTCTTACATATCCATTGAGTTCATTCCTTTATCAGTCTCCCATCTCTGTGGTGGTTCTCCTGTTAGACGAGACTGGCAGTTTGTGGATGTCAGTGAGTCATAAATATCGCATTTGTAACAAGTGGTACGAAAGAACAAATGAAACGAACATTGATTGGATATTTGGGAATGTGTGATAAATGTGTGATAAATGTCCAGCGTTTCTCTACTAGTGGTGAGAGTTCCCTCTGGTCAAGCTTAAATGATACATTTATTATGTATGTGTCCTGGTCAAAATTAGGTTTCGATTTGACTTCTTACTCTCGTTCGTCTTATTCAGCAACATAAACGAGCATTACAGTTCGGCAAAAATGCTCGTCTTGGACGGATTCTGTTTTTACACTTACGCAAACTGGCATTCACGTACTCAGTTGCAAACGTCGTCAATTTGCAATTTACGAAAATATAAGCTTAAATGGAAAGTGAGTGGACGTGGGAATAATTTCTTTGAAAAGTAATAGGTTTTCATGACACTATCTGTAGTTATTCTTTTTAATATAAATATTTACAATACCGCAATGGATAACTGAAACAAAATGGGATGTAACTCGGAAAGTACTTGTTAAATGTAGAAATACTGTTGAATCGTGTGAATTTCGGGTATTAAGGGCCGAATAACGAGAGTCCGACCCGTGGTACAGTCTTTAAATTGTCCGTTTTACCCAGAATACCATATGACCTCACGGCTTGAGCGGATGGCAGACGATGACCGACGGCTGTGAAGATACATGCACGGCGTATTGAAAACATGACATCGGTGAATATAATCCCTTGTGAATTGTACCTTAATTACCACCGGACAACACTTCAATACTGGCCTAATCAATAATAAAAATATTATCTGTCACAACCGCGTAAACAAACATTCAATACGATCGATTTTTACAGGTGTGTCAGGACTAAGTACTAACATCATAACTATATTTAAATGACCAAATCTTTAACTGTCCTTATAGCTGAGTGGTTAACAGCTATGGTTTTGTGAGTCTTGTTTTGAAAATGTATACAATTTACTGCGAGTTCAAATCCCAACAATGCCTAGATTTTTTAATTTTGCTTCAACTATGTAAAAACTATATTAATGATTTTGCTGATTCCGGTAATTACATACAAAACATGTACAATGTACATACAATGAATAAACTAAACTATTCGCATTTGTATTCCAGCACACGAGGATTAAGTTCATCCTACGAAGCTGAACATTTCTGCAATATTTGCATTCGATGTACTAGTAAATATAAAAAAACATAGCTTATCTATATTAAGCCAGCTACTTTTTTCGCAAAGAAAAGTATGATAAAATAAATTTGTCGATATAAAAACATCAGAAAACAATATTATAAAAACCATAACAAAGAAAAAGGGTATCAGACTGGATTCGAACCAATACTTGGATTTCACCAATGTTTTATGCTGACACCATGCATTTAACGCACTACGCTAAGAACGCCTATGAAATATCCGACGCTTATTTTAAAACATAAAGCTATGGTCAAAGATGGTATGAGTAAAATAAGAGCGCTGATTGGTCAATACATACATTTACCTGTTAAGAAATGGAACATTCTGGCGGTTTTGACAGATATCTTTGAATCGACAGTACGTATATATAACCAATCGTTTACCAGTACTAAATCACTTTTTGTGGCACCTTTTGAGGGATTACGTTTATGTTTCAATAACATTAATACGCATGTGTTAAACAATCACTACTTCTAACAATAACGTTTGATGTATTCATTGATTGGGTCCTTTAGGTTTTATTGCAACACGTATACGTGGGGTAATCAAAATGCTTCCATAAATCAGCTTAAATAGTGTTATGACATAGGGTCAGTCTAAACACAGTTTTAATGACCACCGTAATACCAAACATGATACCACCTCCTCGATAGCCTAGTGATAGAGCTTCAACTTCGAGTGTGGGATGTCCCCGGGTCTTAATCAATTAAAACATAGCCGAGTACATTTACTCTCCTACCCTTACATTAACAAGGTACAGGCCGCGTCATACCAATGACGAAATAAAAATGGTACCTGAAATGCATTCATGCAGGGCTAGCATTTTGTGTACTGTTCTTTTCTTGTTTGCTCTTTTCTTTTTTCCCTATTTGCTCTGCCGGTTCTGTTGAAAGTCGCTAACCCTATCCGATTTGGTATTACGACAAACGGAACTTATAACGATACCGTATTTATAAAATAGGTACCAGCTTTCAGACACGAGTATATATCGTTATATTGGATACAACCATGATGTCAGCGCCAGTCTTTGAGCATTGTGTTTGCCACCGGGACTTGTACAAATACACCAATAATTTCCGGCAACACTCTATTCTGTGGGGAGTTGATTGTCTGCAGCAAGTCTCCCGGCATATATAGAAAATAATATAATATAACTTGGCACGCAAATAGTGTTACAATTAGAGGCTTAGGTAACCATTAGAAGGGAACAAACACTGACGTTAGCGAATACTTTGATTTTATCACGTGACTAAAGTGATCAACCAATCACGCTCCGTGTATTGTGATTACCATGATTTTGCTTTTTTTGTGAAAGCACACATTTTGTTGTTAGGCATTAATGCTATTGTCAATAAACTACAGTCAAGTCTGTGTTAAAACAAAGTTCGACGGGGATAACTCTAGCGTTATCAATAAATAAAGATTGGAAATGTAAACACTGCATGGTAAGTGATGAGGGTTACTTCTGGACAAGCTTTAATGATAGGCCTACATTTATTATGTACCAGTGTGTGCTGGTCAAAATGAGGTTTGGACTTGACTTCGTACTCTCAATAGTTTTATTCAGTACCCGGTATCCTTCAGTAATACCGTTTTATCAAAGCACTTATGGAATTCTAAAACGTACGCAGAATTTAAAATATTTATAACTCTGAAACAACTAAAAAATGGAGTTAAAAGGTTGAGCAATATTAATGCTATTTCAGTAATTGGGTTCCTACCAACAATATTTGTCAAAAATTGTAGTGGTTAAATAAAAAGAGGGACTTTTAAATGCATGCGTAACTTTAAGACTTTCTCTAATTTCTTTGATAAAACAGTACCAAGAAATTTAACTCTTCCGGTACTATTCGATGCTTAAGAGAATAATCTGCGGTTTCATACGATTTATTTATCAACTTATTTCCTAGATGCGTGGGAGTATTTCACCACAGGCTCCGACATGCAGTATTGGAATATTTCCATATTCATCCAGAGGAATACTGCATTGTGTTTGCGATAAACAATAATTAACTTAAAAGCCGTTGTGACTTCAAAATCATATCATGCTGTCAGTTTGTCTATATTACTTTAGTAGAAATACTAATAATATCCATGTAGGATAGAATATAAAGTATCAGAGAAATAATGTCTCTGTAGCCAAGTGGTTATAAGAAATTTGCTTTCGGAGTGTCGAAGAGGTCGAAGTAGAATGTTCGAGTCATGATAAGGTTTTTTTGTAATATAGCCGACAATGTGTTTATGTGTACGTAGGACCAACCTCATATGACGTCATCTACGATTACACAAAAGATCCGTTTCCAATGACGACACTTGGCAAGTACACATCACATCAAATCTCCAAAGACGTCACTTTACGAATACACCTAAGATCACCCTCATATGGCGTCACTTTACGAATACTCATAAGATCACCGTCAAATGACATCACTTCACGATTACCCGTCAGATCACTGTCATATGACGTCACTTTACGATTATCCGTCAGATCACCGTCATATGACATCACTTTAAGATTACATGTCAGATCACCGTCATATGACGTCACTTTACGAGTACACGTCAGATCACCGTCATATGACGTCATATTACGATTACACGTCAGAGCACCGTCATTTGACGTCACCTTACGATAACACGTCAGAGCACCGTCATAAGACTCAGTTTACGATTACACATCAGATCACCGTCATAAGACGTCAATTTACGATTACACGTCAGAGCTGTGTCGTTTGACGTCACCTTACGATAACACGTCAGAGCACCTTCATAAGACGTCACTTTACGATTACCTCATATGATGTCACTTTATGATTACACGTCAGATCACCCTCATAAGACGTCACTTTACGATTACACGTTAGATCACCCTCAAAACTATCACAATAAGTTACGATATGATACCAATCTAAGCTAAAATATACGTAAGGTATGCAACCCTTCATTAAAACATTGAGGCCTACTGCGTTGCATAATTGCACTAGATCTAGATTCCCTTATTATTTAGACATTATAATGTGAAGGCAGGATGGCATAATTAAATCAAACTCCAGAGAGACCAAAAGAATGTATAAAGACCTTGATGATGTACCGAATCATGTTTACGACTAAGATGATTTTATCCTTCATTAAATATTCATGATGCACTATCAGCCAGTAGACAATCGATGTGCGAAATGTTGGTAAGACAAAATGAGAAAAACATGAGAGAAATATGTTGCTTTTGAACGTTTCGATACAACGTGGTATGCCTATGTACAGTTTATTGCATTTGACGTTTATGTAGACTTATACATGTATGCTTGCGATTTATCTATACAACAACCTTTCTGCTATACTGGTGTGCTGCGTTCGGGAAACACACAGCAGTGTTACGATGCCTGCCATCTGTTTGGATGTCTGAGGTTTTCTTAATGGCCTGACTGTTATTTTAATTTTATTTTCGGGAGTAATAAATCATGCGGCTGATGTGCCATAAGCTTTAGTAACAAATTACCGGATAGCGAAACGGAAATCAATCGGACAGAACGATACGTATTCATTTGGTATCCGTTGGTGAAAATCAGTTTTCACTTTGACAACGTTGTAGCGTCAATAAAATATTGTTCTGTGGTATTCCTTTATTCGTTGTCCATATTATTGCTACAGTAAAGTGCAGTGAAGTAAAACAACCATCTAACTGATAAAAAACTTACGGATAAATGACAAATAAGGGATACTTAAACGGATATGTAACGCACGATGAGCTGACAATTATTTCACGAATAGGACACAACCGGACAAAGAACAAACGTGATCCGAACAAAACGAATACCAACGTATAGGTACCATATACCGGGTGCTTTACTCCATTCTGTCCGGTGGCAAATCTAAAACATGTCAAACACAATATTTACTATATTCCGCTACTTCGAACATATACTTCCAGGAGTATGTCGTTTTACATATTATTTACTATATTCCGTTACTTCGAACATAATTTATACTTCCAGGAGTTTGTCGTTTTACATATTATTTACTATATTCCGTTACTTCGAACATATACTTCCAGGAGTTTGTCGTTTTACATATTATTTACTATATTCCGTTACTTCGAAGATATACTTCCAGTAGCATGTCGTTTTACATATTATTTACTATATTCCGTTACTTCGAACATATACTTCCAGGAGTTTGTCGTTTTACATATTATTTACTATATTCCGTTACTTCGAACATATACTTCCAGGAGCATGTCGTTTTACATATTATTTACTATATTCCGTTACTTCGAACATATACTTTCAGGAGCATGTCGTTTTACATATTATTTACTATATTCCGCTACTTCGAACATATACTTCTAGGAGAATGTCGTTTTACATATTATTTACTATATTCCGTTACTTCGAACATATACTTCCAGGAGCATGTCGTTTTACACATTATTTACTATATTCCGCTACTACCAACATGTACTTCTAGGAGTATGTCGTTTTACATATTATTTACTTTATTCCGCTACTACCAACATGTACTTCTAGGAGTTTGTCGTTTTACATATTATTTACTATATTCCGCTACTTCCAATATTTACTTCCAGGAGTCTGTCGTTTTACATATTATTTATTATATTCCGTTACTTCCAACATATACTACCAGGAGTTTGTCGTTTTACAAATTATTAACTATATTCCGCTACTACCAACATGTACTTCCAGGAGTCTGTCGTTTTACATATTATTTACTATATTCCGCTACTTCCAACATATACTTCCAGGAGTCTGTCGTTTTACATATTATTTACTATATATCGCTGTTCCGAACAAGTGACAATATTAAGCAGATGTTTCTTATAACACTAACCCCCCAGTGAGTAAACGTCTGTATTATGTCGCGTTATATTAATGTCACGAGACACTTTACGCTAGTTACATAAAATGTCATATCAATCGACGCCAATATATTCATAAAGAAACTGTATTTGTGTCCAAGATATTACCATAAACACTTTTAAGCCTGTGTCTTATTTGCCGCATTATCATAACAACTATGCTAGTCATTTATACTCGTAATAACGAATATACGTAGACAAGTTCGTCCACCACATTCACAAATTTGCATCGACATTTTTGAAACAAAGTATTGTAACGTTCATGTGTACAGTTGTTCTACTCACACTCGCTAGCTACTTTCGCTGAGTTACCTATTACGAGGCCCTAACGTTATCAATAGCTTATAGATTATACGCCACGCAATTCATAGAATTGTTTCTCCGGTTATCGCAATAGCACCAAACCTGACTGTATAACCTTTTTATGGAAATTAAACCGAACATATTCTACAATGAATATGAAACTTCCCTCGTATTTTATTTTCAGCAGATTGTGAAGATTGTTCTATACCCTTATACCTGTATACCGTACCAATCCTATTCCTCGTGGTATCCATCGTCAAGAGGGACGTGTATCTCCCACACTCAAAGCAGACAATCTACAATGCTTTCGAGGCCAATATACTTTCTGATGTATTTGCAAGATAGGATGCAGCTATTCTAACAAACAGAATGAATAATCAAATCCAATTAAATTATCTGGGAGATCCGCATTGCGTGATACGCGCCCATGACAAAAAAGCAAAAATATTTTCTCAGAATAATTGCATGATTAAAATCTAGTTCCGCCAAACTTAAGCAATTATATAGAAATATCGGATTTGGTCGCGTCATTTCTGGAACCTGAATACATTCCATAGTATCACAATGTTAACACTACACCAACGTGAACTACAAACAAACACATTTCGTTAGATCTTACGTTTAAAACCGCCAAAAATAGCACAATCCGCTCCATAACGGCCACACACTGGATCAACACAATGTGGCCTTTGTTAACTGATAGCCTCTCACTAATAGACTGGATATGGTTGAAAGTGGGGGTTGGAAAATATATTTTGGAGTATTTGCAGACAGGTTTGGTAAAAGGGGTATTTGTTTGAAAGCGGCCTTAAACACACACCTGTTCTGACTGTATTATATCCTATTAGAATGAAACTCTATTGAAACAAATACTCATTATCATAGGCATGGTTTAATTGTTTTGAATATACCCTATGTATAGAGAAGGTTGTGCATCGGCCATGTTAAGCCGCAACGAATATGACGTCACAGAAACTGGTATTCGTGTTTGCTTTGACAACTGTAGAAAAACTTGGTACCAGCTTTCGTAACGTCATATCCGTTGCGGCTTAACATGGCGGCTGCACAACCTTCTCTAAACACAGGACACAATCAGATAATTTGATATCCCGTTAATGAGGGACTATAAAATCATTATATTTCGAGGGAGTTGAATTCTCGTGGATTCGACGACGAAATCTAATTCCCACGTTTCATCGACCTCCCCAATACAGAACATAGGTTTACCCCGCAATACAGAACATAGGTTTACCCCGCAATACAGAACATAGGTTAACCCCGCAATACAGAACATAGGTTTACCCCGCAATACAGAACATAGGTTTACCCCGCAATACAGAACATAGGCTACCCTGCAATACAGAACATAGGTTAACCCCGCAATACAGAACATAGGTTTACCCCGCAATACAGAACATAGGTTTACCCCGCAATACAGAACATAGGTTTACCCTGCAATACAGAACATAGGTTTACCCCGCAATACAGAACATAGGCTACCCCCCCAATACAGAACATAGGTTTACCCTGCAATACAGAACATAGGTTTACCCCGCAATACAGAACATAGGTTTACCTCGCAATACAGAACATAGGTTAACCCCGCAATACAGAACATAGGCTACCCCGCAATACAGAACATAGGTTTACCCCGCAATACAGAACATAGGTTTACCCCGCAATACAGAACATAGGCTACCCCCCCAATACAGAACATAGGTTTACCCTGCAATACAGAACATAGGTTTACCCCGCAATACAGAACATAGGTTTACCTCGCAATACAGAACATAGGTTTACCCCGCAATCAGAACATAGGTTTACACCGCAATACAGAACATAGGTTAACCCCCCAATACAGAACATAGGTTTACCCCGCAATACAGAACATAGGTTTACCCTGCAATACAGAACATAGGTTTACCCCGCAATACAGAACATAGGTTTACCCCCCAATACAGAACATAGGTTTACCTCGCAATACAGAACATAGGTTTACCCCGCAATCAGAACATAGGTTTACACCGCAATACAGAACATAGGTTTACCCCGCAATACAGAACATAGGTTTACCCCGCAATCAGAACATAGGTTTACACCGCAATACAGAACATAGGTTTACCCCGCAATACAGAACATAGGTTTACCCTGCAATACAGAACATAGGTTTACACCGCAATACAGAACATAGGCTACCCTGCAATACAGAACATAGGTTTACCCTGCAATACAGAACATAGGTTTACCCCGCAATACAGAACATAGGTTTACCCCGCAATACAGAACATAGGTTTACCCCGCAATCAGAACATAGGTTTACACCGCAATACAGAACATAGGTTTACACCGCAATACAGAACATAGGTTTACCCCGCAATACAGAACATAGGTTTACCCCGCAATCAGAACATAGGTTTACACCGCAATACAGAACATAGGTTTACCCCGCAATACAGAACATAGGTTTACCCTGCAATACAGAACATAGGTTTACACCGCAATACAGAACATAGGCTACCCTGCAATACAGAACATAGGTTTACCCTGCAATACAGAACATAGGTTTACCCCGCAATACAGAACATAGGTTTACCCTGCAATACAGAACATAGGTTTACCCCGCAATACAGAACATAGGTTTACCCCGCAATACAGAACATAGGTTTACCCCGCAATACAGAACATAGGTTTACCCTGCAATACAGAACATAGGTTTACCCCGCAATACAGAACATAGGTTTACCCCGCAATACAGAACATAGGTTTACCCCGCAATACAGAACATAGGTTTACCCCGCAATACAGAACATAGGTTTACCCCGCAATACAGAACATAGGTTTACCCTGCAATACAGAACATAGGTTTACCCTGCAATACAGAACATAGGTTTACCCTGCAATACAGAACATAGGTTTACCCTGCAATACAGAACATAGGCTACCCCGCAATACAGAACATAGGTTTACCCTGCAATACAGAACATAGGTTTACCCCGCAATACAGAACATAGGTTTACCCCGCAATACAGAACATAGGCTCCCCCGCAATACAGAACATAGGTTTACCCCGCAATACAGAACATAGGTTTACCCCGCAATACAGAACATAGGTTTACCCTGCAATACAGAACATAGGTTTACACCGCAATACAGAACATAGGCTACCCCGCAATACAGAACATAGGTTTACCCTGCAATACAGAACATAGGTTTACACCGCAATACAGAACATAGGCTACCCTGCAATACAGAACATAGGTTTACCCCGCAATACAGAACATAGGTTTACCCTGCAATACAGAACATAGGTTTACCCCGCAATACAGAACATAGGTTTACCCTGCAATACAGAACATAGGTTTACACCGCAATACAGAACATAGGCTACCCCGCAATACAGAACATAGGTTTACCCTGCAATACAGAACATAGGTTTACACCGCAATACAGAACATAGGCTACCCCGCAATACAGAACATAGGTTTACCCTGCAATACAGAACATAGGTTTACCCCGCAATACAGAACATAGGCTACCCCGCAATACAGAACATAGGTTTACCCTGCAATACAGAACATAGGTTTACACCGCAATACAGAACATAGGTTTACCCGGCAATACAGAACATAGGCTACCCTGCAATACAGAACATAGGTTTACCCTGCCATACAGAACATAGGTTTACCCCGCAATACAGAACATAGGTTTACCCCGCAATACAGAACATAGGTTTACCCCGCAATACAGAACATAGGTTTACCCCGCAATACAGAACATAGGCTACCCTGCAATACAGAACATAGGTTTACCCTGCAATACAGAACATAGGTTTACCCTGCAATACAGAACATAGGTTTACCCCGCAATACAGAACATAGGTTTACCCCGCAATACAGAACATAGGTTTACCCCGCAATACAGAAAAAGGCTACCCCGCAATACAGAACATAGGTTTACCCCGCAATACAGAACATAGGCTACCCCGCAATACAGAACATAGGTTTACCCCGCAATACAGAACATAGGTTTACCCTGCAATACAGAACATAGGTTTACCCTGCAATACAGAACATAGGTTTACCCTGCAATACAGAACATAGGTTTACCCCGCAATACAGAACATAGGTTTACCCCGCAATACAGAACATAGGTTTACCCTGCAATACAGAACATAGGTTTACCCTGCAATACAGAACATAGGTTTACCCCGCAATACAGAACATAGGTTTACCCCGCAATACAGAACATAGGTTTACCCCGCAATACAGAACATAGGTTTACCCTGCAATACAGAACATAGGTTTACCCCGCAATACAGAACATAGGTTTACCCCGCAATACAGAACATAGGTTTACCCCGCAATACAGAACATAGGTTTACCCCGCAATACAGAACATAGGTTTACCCCGCAATACAGAACATAGGTTTACCCCGCAATACAGAACATAGGTTTACCCCGCAATACAGAACATAGGTTTACCCTGCAATACAGAACATAGGTTTACCCTGCAATACAGAACATAGGTTTACCCCGCAATACAGAACATAGGTTTACCCCGCAATACAGAACATAGGTTTACCCCGCAATACAGAACATAGGTTTACCCCGCAATACAGAACATAGGTTTACCCCGCAATACAGAACATAGGCTACCCCGCAATACAGAACATAGGTTTACCCTGCAATACAGAACATAGGTTTACCCTGCAATACAGAACATAGGTTTACCCCGCAATACAGAACATAGGCTACCCCGCAATACAGAACAAAGGTTTACCCTGCAATACAGAACATAGGTTTACCCCGCAATACAGAACATAGGCTACCCTGCAATACAGAACATAGGTTTACCCTGCAATACAGAACATAGGTTTACCCTGCAATACAGAACATAGGTTTACCCCGCAATACAGAACATAGGTTTACCCCACAATACAGAACATAGGTTTACCCTGCCATGTTTTGTAATCTACGAACTTACGACCATACGAAAAAGTATTTTTATAAAAATCCACGAAATTTAATACCAACGAAAATATGTGATTTAACAGTAATCGAGAATGACATATACTCTGAAAATATGACCTAAGACTTACACTCCAAAATGTTATGTTCGTTTCCATACTGTTATTTTACTGTTCCAACACTAATACAAATTGTGCATTGAGTAACAGAATCTAGTAACCTCGGATATCCATTGGTTTACATTCAACGGAAAGGAAACGCCAGTAATTCTACTTTCAGACTGAAGACATTAAAAAGTGTGTTAAACAAACATACAGCAAGTAAGTTAGATATGCATCACATACGGTATTGTGTCCTTCAAGTCAACAAAAACCCGATTCTGTTAAGCAAGATCGTCGCCTCAATTCCAGAATGTTCTAACACATTTTTGAAAAAAAAAAGTTTTGGTATCGTTGGAAAGCGCTTTTCAAGATCTAAATATTGAACATTGTGACATTAAAGAGTTACGGAGATCAAGAGGTCAAAATCGATTAAAGTCGATTTTCTCAAAATGAACTTTTGTAGTTCACTTAACATTCTGGAACTGAGATCACGAGATGTTCAGCAGGAATATCACCTATATACCATCTTACATGGCCTCGTCCGAATCTTTGAATGGGTCTGATATGATAGGCTTGTGTGATGTCAACTTGAAAAACTAGTCATGTACGTAAATGCGCATGCGCATGCCATTAAAGGATTTGACTCGGAAGTAAATGCGCCGAGCAGGTGTACCATGACATTTGTAAGCACTTGTGTAATATGCATTGCCGTACCAAGGACAATAAAACATAACAACTATTTGTACATGTTCACAAGTAAAAAAATAATGGCACACTTCTCGCTCGTAACTGATACGAGAGACAAATGTCTTAACAAGTAAGTAACTGCTATGAAGTCCTATGACTATAATGGTGCTACTCTAGTATGTTTATTATCCTGCCCTACACTGTTCGCCATTAAATATTCACGAGGCAATATCATCATGTAGACAGCTGATATATGTAACGTAATTAATATACACACAGACATGTAAGGAGATGAAGTTCCTTAAGGTATAGACACAAAGTATGATCGGTTATATTTGCAGCAGCAACGGATAGAACATCGTCCGAAAGCGTGTGTAGACACACACATAATGTATTTGGCATTCCAGCATTCCTCTGAAGCTAGTTAGAGAATCATTGTCAGGCTCATATTCAAGGCACATGGAATGTTACATTCACAAGGCAACGGTCTCTCACATACATTATAGGTACATGGAATGTTACATTCACAAGACAACGGTCTCCCACATACACCCTAGGTACATGGAATGTTACATTCAAACACAACGGTCTCTCTCATACACCCTAGGTACATGGAATGTTACATTCACAAGGCAACGGTCCCTCACATACATCCTAGGTACATGGAATGTTACATTCACAAGACAACGGTCTCCCACATACACCCTAGGTACATGGAATGTTACATTAACAAGACAACGGTCTCTCACATACATCCTAGGTACATGGAAAGTTACATTCACAAGACAACGGTCTCCCACATACACCCTAGGTACATGAAATGTTACATTCACAAGACAACGGTCTCTCTCATACACCCTAGGTACATGGAATGCTACATTCACAAGACAACGGTCTCTCACATGCATCCTAGGTACATGGAATGTTACATTAACAAGACAACGGTCCCTCACATACATCTAGGCACATGGAATGTTACATTCACAAGGCAACGGTCCCTCACATACATCCTAGGTACATGGAATGTTACATTCACAAGGCAACGGTCTCTCACATACATCCTAGGTACACGGAATGCTACATTCACAAGACAACGGTCCCTCACATACATCCTAGGTACACGGAATGTTACATTCACAAGACAACGGTCTCTCTCATACATCCTAGGTACATGGAATGTTACATTCACAAGACAACGGTATCTCACATACATCCTAGGTACATGGAATGATACATTCACAAGACAACTGTCTCTCTCATACATCCTAGGTACACGGAATGTTACATTCACAAGGCAACGGTCACAAGACAACGGTCTCTCACATACATCCTAGGTACATGGAATGATACATTCACAAGACAACTGTCTCTCTCATACATCCTAGGCACATGGAATGTTACATTCACAAGATAGCGGTCTCTCTCATACATCCTAGGTACATGGAATGGTACATTCACAAGACAACTGTCTCTCTCATACATTCTAGGCACATGGAATGTTACATACACAAGATAGCGGTCTCTCACATGCATCCTAGATTCATGGAATGTTACACTCACAAGACAACGGTCTCTCACATACATCCTAGGTACATGGAATGTTACATTCACAAGACAGCGGTCTCTCACATACATCCTAGGTACATGGAATGTTACATTCACAAGACAGCGGTCTCTCACATACATCCTAGGTACATGGAATGTTACATTCACAAGACAACCATTCTCGTTCACCAGAGTATTCTTCGTCCGAAACATACTCTGGTTCAATAGGGCCAAATCCTAGCGTGATGAACGAAAAATCAACCAATCAGATCCATTTCGTTCATTTCTATTTATAGCGATTACGACGGGTGTTTCCCTGTCATCGTCCAATCAAAATCGAGCTTTAACAAACAAAATATTCAAATTTATCGTTCGGGAAATCAATCGAAGAAAAAAATATTTGCAATGTTTTTGTATCGATTATAAGATATTATTCAGAATAATAAACAACTATTGAACTAAAATTGAACTAGAAACTGATTATTTATTACCTTAACATCTGAATCAGCTGGGCACGGAACATTTTCACTAACGACGAGGGCGAATGAGTTCCGGGGGCACCTGTCCGTTCATCGTTGTTTACAAATTGTTTTTAAATCTGTTTTAGAAGTTCACGGGCACAGTCTCAGTTTTACTTTTATTATTCAATTAGATCTAATGTCTGCGACTTATTGTAATCGTCGTTTGCATGTCTGACACAGCTATATAGATCCATTTCGACTCACGACTTCATGCCCATGGACACTCGTCGTCGAAAACCTTGGACTCGGATTTCATATCACGATATATCTAACCGCCCGTACAGTACTCTCTGTTATTACATTAACGACTGCTTTATAAACTATATTGAATTTAGGATGTACTTCATCCAATTAAGTTTGTTAATATTTAAATCCCATAACTCAATCCATGTTTACATTTTCTCACGAGTTTGTTTATAAAATTCCCCGCGTAGAGTAACAAGCGTTCTGATTGGACGATAGACGGAATCACCAGATATCTACGAAATGAGCTATTTTTAGGTTTGCGCTCGGAATGACGGGTATTGAATCAGGGGGTAGTCTGGGAACTTGACTAACCACTGATGTATGAGGATGAAGACAACGGTCTCTCACATACATCCTAGGTACATGGAATGTTACATTCACAAGGTAACGGTCTCTCACATATATCCTAGGTACATGGAATGTTACATTCACAAGACAACGGTCTCTCACATACATCCTAGGCACATGGAATGTTACATTCACAAGGCAACGGTCCCTCACATACATCCTAGGCACATGGAATGTTACATTCATTCACAAGGCAACTGTCTCTCACATACATCCTAGGCACATGGAATGTTACATTCACAAGACAACTGTCTCTCACATACATCCCAGGCACATGGAATGTTACATTCACAAGACAACGGTCCCTCACATACATCCTAGGCACATGGAATGTTACATTCCCAAGGCAACCGTCTCTCACATACATCCTAGGCACATGGAATGTTACATTCACAAGGCAACGGTCCCTCACATACATCCTAGGCACATGTAATGTTACATTCACAAGACAACGGTCCCTCACATACATCCAAGGCACATGGAATGTTACATTCACAAGTCAACTGTCTCTCACATACATCCTAGGCACATGGGATGATACATTCACAAGGCAACGGTCTCTCACATACATCCTAGGCACATGGAATGATACATTCACAAGGCAACGGTCTCTCACATACATCCTAGGTACATGGAATGTTACATTCACAAGGTAACGGTCTCTCACATATATCCTAGGTACATGGAATGTTACATTCACAAGACAACGGTCTCTCACATACATCCTAGGCACATGGAATGTTACATTCACAAGGCAACGGTCCCTCACATACATCCTAGGCACATGGAATGTTACATTCATTCACAAGGCAACTGTCTCTCACATACATCCTAGGCACATGGAATGTTACATTCACAAGATAACGGTCTCTCACATACATCCTAGGTACATGGAATGTTACATTCACAAGACAACGGTCTCTCTCATACACCCTAGGTTCATCGAATGTTACGGTCTTCTCACATACATCCTAGGAACATCGATTGTCATTTACATTCACTAGAGAATGGTCTCTTAAACAGACATCTGGAACATTATTAACAAACTGAGAAAAGCTGAGACTGTTTCGATTGTATCACTTGTATCGTCCAGATAATGTGAGATGATCCTCAACCTTCTATTAGCATAATTTAACAACTGATAACTTGTCCATATTTATAACCCCGGTTGTATGTTTTCATAAGCGTGAGTATCACGAAGACGCTCGATGTTTAATACAAACACAAATCTAAAGGACCGACATTTCATGAATTGCTTGAGGAAATTTATACAATTATAATTATTATATTCAACGCAAGAACCTTGTTAATATTCATGCATAAAGGTCAGGATCGAGCCAAATTCGTCGAGCTATAGAAGGGAGCAATGCAATAATAACGAGTCGGACAGACTATTATAAGAGCACATCAATGCACTACACAAGGAACTATGGGGAGAACATCTTTCATCCAAAGACAATTCTTTCAGTACTTAGCGGACACCTAAGTTATTTTCAACCATGTGCCTCCGTAGCTCAATGGTTATCGCGTTTGCTGTCTAATCTGGCGATCCAAGCTCAAAAACGGGTGGAGGCACTCTTATGCCTGCCATATTTTTGCTTAAAACTGACTGGCGAATAAAGGCGTTTTAGAAATAACACGTGTAAAGTTCATTTTGATTTAACAGTTAAAATTCGCTACAAATATCACCTTTCAAATGTTACGTTAGTTGTGACCTAACGATGACTGATTCATCTACAAATACATTGCCCGGACGATATATTAACTTGCATAGTATTTGATGTCCCTGAAATCAAAGAGAAATGGGCGCACATAATGTGTATTTATCTTCAATAGTGTATTTAAAACGTGTACGTATGGGGCTGTTCATGTGCTGCGATTACCCAAATCCCGTCTTATCCCTATGCCTAAATGTGACAATCGGGTTTGGGCAACACATACAACGGTAAATACTAGTAGTGACAAGATGGCGCCCATGACTTGTATTCAAAATGTACCTAAAAGGTTATTTAGGAACTTGCACATTAACCAACGTACGAACATTCAAATACAATGTATAAAAAAGCCAAATTTAAATGCTAAAAATGTAGCTTTATTACCGTAATGTGAATTAACATTGAATGTTCAGACCTAAGGTGAGTCAGATAAACAGAAAATGTCAATCAGGTATCTTTCGAACGTAGCTGCGACTTTTATTCCAGATATACAATAAGCCAGACACTTGATCAAATCTAAGCCAATGTAAAGATTAACGTAGATTCAGCTGAATAGCTGAAGGGAAAAAATCAAACATATGATTATATCTAGAATACCCAGTACTTGACAATAGCCAACACTCAATTGCAAAAGGGATAATCAATATCCGTTTTTACATTTCTCCCCAGAAATTCCCGCACAGTACGGCTGTACCAATAGGCTTCATAGTCTTAATATAAATCGTTATGTTTCTATTTGTACTGAGAGCTGTACTCTTACGTCCGATCGTAAGTGCTGGTAAGAAGCTTTCTTCCTTCCGGTTCACGCCAAGAGTGAATAGGACGTTTGGTAATTGCATGACATATATACAATTAAAGCTTCACAATGGCAAACATTGCTTACTGTTTCGCAAATAAATCCTTCATCAAACGACATATAAGTGTACATTAGTAAACACTTAGTCTATTGTACGTTCACTTTTAAACTTGTGTCTGGGATAGACTAAAATGCATAGTTTAAACATGTTTATTGCATAGTTTTAATATGCATGTTTTAAAGTTCTAATGATTGCCGAGTGGTTAGCGTTCTCGACTATTAATTCGGTTCGAATCTCGACCGGGGCACTGGAAATTTCAGGAACGCTTTTCAATTTTCCTAACCAACTAGAAATGAACTGGGTGGAAACCTATGTGTGATTCCTGAAAGAGCTAGTGCAGCGCCCCAGGATTTCTTGTATCACACACACGTTTTGTTTCTTGCCCTCGTAGGCGGAGGTCATTTGCCAACTACGCAGGGACAAAACCAAATGGCGACGCACTACGACTGTCTTCAAACAGATGATATTAAGTCAGACAGGGAAGGCTGAACTCAACTTAAACAGCCGAGCACAGAAAACATCAAGTCGAACGCAACAAAGTTCTAACTTTGGTATTTGTATAGCTTTTCCAAGTGATCCTAACCGAACTTGTATATAACAGAGATTTGTCGCTACGTATATATTTATCGTACAAAGAAAAGGACATTGACACTATATATAACATGCAAAGAAGAACCTCAAAACTCATAACAAGTCTGTGAAAGCTCGAATACCCAGAAAGACTAAATATCTAAAGAATTTAACACTTAAATACAGAAGATTAAGGGGAGAAATGATAAAAGTGTTTAAAATAGTGAAATGTATTAACAATACCATTGTGGCCGAAGGTTTTCTGGAACAAGCTATGCATGCAATTGCAAGAAGGCATAATCTAAAACCCCAGAAGAATAAATTTAAAACTAACTAAGGAAATTGTACTTGACCGAAGCATTATTGATGCATGGAACAGGAAATGAAGTTAACCACTTAAAGCCAAAGTTTCAGCTGTTAAAACAAAGAAAGCTCATGTCTCAGCTGGCAAAAATGAATGTCCTAGTTTCAGCTACAAAATACTGAATACCTTAGTTTCATCTCAAAGTCCTAGTTTAAGCTATAAAAAACCGAATGACATAGTTCCAGCTGTATAAAAAGATGAAATACCTAGTTTTAGCTATAGAAAGTCATATTTAACGTTAAAGATTAGCAGTAAATGGTATAATAATAACAATGATGGCTTTATTTAAAGCAGATGACACATTAAGATCATACAAATTATACAAAATGGTTATCTTTTTTACAATGTGGTCTTCTATCTGAAATAACGAAATACATTCAAATACATTCAAATAAATCATTCATACATATAAACAGACATTCATACATATAATAGCACTTATTACAGTATATAATAGACAGACACACCCATCTCAACAGTAATTAAAATAGAATGATAATAATAGTAAAATGAACATATTGACTAATTGTTTGACATCAGATATTGCTTATATTTATGTTTAAAAGCTATTTACATCTGTTTTGAAACGTTAACCATTCTAATTCTTGAAATAGTTCAATGGAAGGAGTGCGATTATGTTTTCTAAGTATTAATTTTGCACAGCGCTTTTGTAGAATTTTTATTTTGGAGATATTTGTTTTACTACATGTGCTCCAGATAACGCAGCAGTAATCCATAGTTGAAAATATGTAGGAATTAAAATAAAATTGTTTCATGCCCTTAGTCAGGTAGTTGTTTATTCGTTTGAGCAGCGTTATTTTTATTTCATTTTATTGCAAACATATTTAATTTGTTCATTCCAATTTAAATTATGATCAATATAGACGCCAAGAAGTTTTTGAGTTTTGACTTGCTCCAGTTGTGTATCGTTTACCTTGATATTTAATTGCTCTAAATGTTTTAATTTATTTGTTGAACCGATTACCATGCATTTTGACTTTATGGGATGAATGAGCATGTTGTTTGCTTTACACCAGTGAGCCACCGTATTAGTGTCCTCCTGTAATAGAGATTGTAGACATTTTAGGTTGTTACCAACAACAACAACAACAACAACAACATTTATTTCGTCAAGGTTACATGAGTAACAACAGACATATATGGGTTAGCGTAGTAACATACATAGTACAATGTTAATTATATTTCATAGCAACTTATTTGTAGTTCAGTATAACAGAAGTTTAACATATAAGTAAGAGTGGTGTCCAATATTAGAAATGTGCATATCTATAAACTATTAAGATGATTTTCCGAATTAAAGAAATTCATATATATATGCCGATCGTTACTAAAGAGGTTACATTGCGTCTTTACTTTTACTATTAAGAAAAACAGTATGTATACATTTGCATGGTAGCGTTTCTGGTATAGAATATATGGAATTGCATAGCAACATACGAAAAATAGTATTGCAATATTATGGAAATTGATTATTAGCGTATAATATCATCATATTTGGTACAGTATTAAAATACATGACGACATTGAATAATTAGCAGTAAATACTGCTGGTTTTAAATATTTCAAAAACACAAAACAACAACAGGTACAAATGTAGCACAGTATACTCTATGACAGAATGTGACTGTCACACAAACATTCAAAAATAAACAAATGTGTATACTCCTTTCACCATTATTGGAATAATGAATAAATTTATCAACTTACAGCGTTTATCAGATAGGAGACAAAGATAGCTACTTTTTTTAAGACATTCATGTTATCATTATTGAGAAGTTGTACCAGTAGCATACAATGTCGAATCATCAGCATACAAATCAATAGACGAATGACGAAGACGAGAACCTATATCATTCATGTATATAAGGAACAATAGGGTAATTCCCTGCAGCCGCCAAAATAAATTATTGGTAGTAATAAACAAAAGACTATAAATAATTGGATAGGGGATGAAGGAACACAATTATTAAATGTAAAAACTAACAACAAAATTACCCCTCAAATACATCCATAACTCTCCAGCTGCATATTGAATTATAAACGAACCTGATAGGGGACACGTAGTGAATGCGAATAGAATTGGCTCCGGTCAAAACGATCAATACTCAGAATGTATCCATTTGGTGGATTCTTTCAGATTGAAAAGCTCGAAATTTAACCCGGACACCATATTATAGTAATTTAAACAAAACTACGAAAATAAGGGCAGAAGTAACACCCGACAGAAACAGCAGTACACGAAAGTTTTGTATGAACCAGGGTTATAACGTTTATGATGTTGCAACATTCGCTTACATTTGTTTGGGGCCAAATAGAGATATGAACGGGGGACTTTTTAGTTATTCAATTTCCTTTTTTTTGGTGTTAATTATTATGTTTATCTTTGTGACTTGTACTTGTAAACTGTGTGTTCGTGTTTTTACCTTTCATACTCCTTTCATATGCCTCCGCAGCTCAATGGTTAGTGCGTGTGCCGTCTAATCTGGCGACCCGGGTTCCAATATGGGTGGAGGCTCTTATATGCCTGCCATATTTCATCAGAAAGCTGACTAGCAAATACAGGCTTTGCTTGGCATTAAAAAATGCTGTTTTCTCTGTCCGTTTTTTATTATCTTTAGGTCCTTGATGTAGCTGCATGTTTTTGTAGAAACTAAGTCCTAGCTGTACTCGTTTTCGGGACAATATAATCTAGCTCATCTATCAAAATGATTGTGACTTTAACGATGGTTTCAGGAAGGCAATCAACTAGATTTACTTGATCGTCAACTGGATATACATCACTTATAGACTTCAATCACTTTATAGCATTCCATTTCATTGCATTAAATCTGAACTTGTCAATGGAGTGTGCAGATCGATTGCTACACAGCTCTGACAAATACATGCCTTTTCCATGACTCAATTAATTATTTGAAATATCTGAAATCTCACCGATGTTTGTAACTCATTTTTTCTAGAACTCTGAATCAACATGTAGCAGGATAAAGAAAACCAAACCGAATCGTTAATTTATCATCAGGCCTAATCCATCTATATTACACGAATGGGTCCAAGCACCAGTTATAATATTAGAAGTTCAGCTTTACACTGTGTGTTTTATACCCATTTTGTTGCGTTTCTGTTTAATAAGACCACTTACAATGAGTGAGATAGCCCCAACATAGCCACAACATACAGGTAAAAGAAGAAGGATTCCGTTTGTTTCTCATACATAGTATCTACACTGCATATGAACCAATGTCACAGTGGCCGGAAAGTCTTACCTTAGATACACATGTCACTGCCAACGTGTTTATATACATTGTCTGTGACATCTCCTTTGCCCCAATTCATTCCCCTCTACATCGCACCTATAGAGAAGTGAGGAGAAGTGAATCAGTTTAAGCGACAGGTAACACGATCGGAAAGCACGTCGAGACATCTTACCCATACCGTCCATTTTAGCCTGTACTCTGGTATGGTGAGAGGCCCTACACACATACACATACTCTATTTTACCGAAATACTTAGTCGGGAAATTCGGGTTAGCGCTGTGAGGTTGTCAATGTCAAAGCAGCCGGTTTTTTAAACATCCGATGGATTTAAATTACGGTTTATGCAACTGTGTGAGTGCGTGTGTGTGGAAAGAACAGAGAGCGTCTTGATGTTTTAAAAATACCATTACTTTGTCATGATTGAGTATACACTCATTGAGCATACACTCAGTAGCTCAACTATCCCCTTTATGAAGATCATTCAACACTGTAGGTTGTGTCACATTTCTTTAATACATTCAAATTCTCAACAGACGAGTACTTAGTCTTGTTCATGAAATGACATTTTATGTATCTTAAATTGTAGATAATCTGTCTCTTTATAGATATTATATACATTTGTATATTCAATCGTTTCAAACCCCACTCATTTAACGGTTTTAATCAACTCAGATATATAAAGATAACAAATAATATTTTGTACCCAACTAGAATACCACATAGCCTTGTTTTCCACTTCCTTCGACCAACAAAACTACCCGTATGCAACGGGTTACACGGAATGGGCATGTTTTCATATGACACTGATACTGTTGGTGAGATTTTAAATGAAAATATTTTCAACAAAAAAATTGATAATGTCGATATCAAGCTTTAATCAAATGCATTGTTTCTGTATAATTATTTTTGTCATAAAGTATTAAAGAATGATTCTCCCGGTTGCTTGAGCACACTTAGCAGTGTTATATAAAATCTCTCATGGAAACAAGTCCATCCTAAATCAGACAAGAATAGCCCATGCAAAGTTTAATTCAGATGTTGATTTATCCAATGAGAGATCAATGATCAAACTTGCATGAACTGCCCTAATAATTCAAAATTTTCAACTACAAATCCCATTAATGATGTAAAATATCCATTAGGCTTAGAGTTGACTTGTTTGTGTTCGGTTTTTGTATTCCGTTATGTTTTGATATACCAGGCCCCGATCTCCCAAAGCATCTCAAGAAATCTCAACTCAAATTGATTTTTTTGCTCAAATTAGAGTCGTGTTTCGAGGCAAGTATAAAGTTCCCAAGGAAATTAACTCAAAAATACATGACAACAGTTGAGATGAGATTTAACTCAGAATGAGATGCTTTTGGAGATCGGGACAAGTACTCACTGTACCATATAATTATATGTTCCCTTATCCGTACTCAATGGACATGTGTGGTCTAAGCCTTTTTGTAAACGTTTCAAGTTTTTAGAAAATGATTATAGCATGCTTGTTTGAACTTCGCTGAAACACACGTATTTCCCAAACCAATGGGGGTAATGAATGCTTTTTTAATAAGAACACTGAAGCAGCCTAATCTCTCAAGAGTAAAATTACGAGTAGTAATAAAACATATTAATATGAATGATCACATTACAACAAGAAAACCTGAAAATAAATTAATCAATTTATTGATTAAGCGAGGCGTTAGAAATGCAATCCGTTCATCACAAAATCAACACACATGATGGCGCTCATGATAATTATGTTTGGTCCGTAAAATGGTGTGGATTTGTGTGATTCATTCAAACAAACATCGACTAATTTCAAACTAACGAGAACAAATCGATCCAGATCGATCTAAACAAACACAATTATGGATATATAGACAATACAATCGTGCTCTTAATCATTTGAACAACGAAACAATTAAAAAACACAGACAAAAATCAACATTTTGAAACGATTATTACTTTTAGTACTCTTTTTCAATGACAAAACCATTTAGCAGTTGAGAATAGTTTTGACAGTTAGACAAATATTACATGTCATACTAACTTAAAAGGACACTTTAATTATGTATTTTCATTACACGTGAACGTCCGTGCATTTCAAAATTACAATTAAAACGTCCACCCTGTCTGCAGTACAATTTCAACTTACCCCATGATTGCAAAATCCATTGTAGACGAAGTAAATTGCTGAACGAATATACTACACAATAAATATTTAAATTCCAAGTCTATTTCTTCCCTCTCTTCGCTGTGTGTATTTTACTGGTACAAATGAGCTCTGAAGACGTCCTGCACAGAAATGAGTTCTATGGTAGAAGAACGGTAACGGAGCGGGTATAATTAACAATGAACCGCTGGAAAAAACACTGAACGTAAAGTCTTGTCGGAAAGTATATAATGTAATTACTTTAGTTTAACAAGGCCATAACTTCTGGTTAATTTCAAAGTTTAACCGAATAGTTCATTTACGAATGAGAAAGTTAAGTTAAAAATCCACATAAAAATGAGAGTTCTTTCAGAGAACAAAATGTTCACAAACTAATTACTATAGTTGCTGATTTAGACAATATCCACGTATATACTGGTAAGATAACCACAAAACTGTGGACGCATGTCCTGTCTGAATCTTACACAAACAATACACACACACACAATTCTGCCTTTTCGGAACATCCAATTGATTTTCAGAGTCGGGAAGATCTATATCCAATGTTTCCAAATCTGGTAGCCGGAGTCAGATATAAGGCCGAATACTTACTTCAATCATATTTATAGATTTTAGCAAGGAAACGCTTTTGTACAGCACTGGGACGATCAGTGGAGGCTTTTATTCTGTGATATCACAAATCTATCGAGGCGCATTGGAAATGTTAGTGTACTAGATACAGGAACAGGGTTCGACGTCGTTTTGTAAAAATAGAACAATGTCTATTTTCTCATGAATCCCATCCATTCAAGAAAATATTATTGCCAATATTGTGCATATAAGAAATCAATATAAAATCGGTCGATCACAGAGAGGAAGCATTCTTGCATTAAGCGAATGTAAGGTTTTGTTGATTGTTTTGCTGACGTGGTCGGATTAGTATTTTTTGTCTTACAATGCTTCATATTGTGAAACAGTTTGCAAATCAATATCCATTAACCATCAAGAATTATTGCAGAAATGTGCGGAGTAATCCCTGGTTACTTGAACGTGTTAATTGGCACAATCTATAAATTATTAATTTTCAGTGAAAACAGTTACATTTACTTGAAAAGTCGATAAAATGAAATAACTGTCGAAAGCTTATTTAATTCTGCGTTTGTTGCTTTTATGATATTTATGATATTTTATCAGTCATTTCTACAGTCCAGTTAGGATATTGTGATAATGACGTTGCAGCTTATGTGTAACGTAAAGGAACCTTAACTCGGCAGGAACAGTGACTCGTCACTTTTTGTTTTTGTAATCTCACCTTTTATGACGTCATCAGAAAGTTTGGAGGCGGACATTTTTTAAAAGTTAAATATGTCTTAATGATATCTGTGCATACCAACGTGTTTTACAACTGTGTAGTATTTGAATATAAACCCATACAAAAATTCACATAAAACACACTTATTTGTGAACACGGGCGACGACAAGTTGGGAATTAAGGCGTCTCGGGCGAAAGGTCATAGTGCAATGTAGATACGTTTATTTCTTATTTCCCACAGGGTTTTGTGTCCTGGAATAATTTGTCTTTACGAATTTGTCTCTCGTTTGATAAGAAAAGTACCTTAAAAGTACGTTGATAAGGGTGAAATACAATTGACGAGTCTGAGACCTCATTGACGACTTACGGACCCCATGGTTTGTTACAAAAAATTTAACATTACCCTTCTACCAATTTGCAACATTACTAAGTAAACTCTATGCTTTTGCGTTTAATCGTCTCAATAAATCAATGCACTTTGTAAACGCTATTCTCGAGACGTCTAGTAAGATTTTTTATTCTAAAAATGAACATATTTTGAAACTCAAATATCTTTAAAATCAGCTAGCACTCATTAGTAAATAACTATACTTAACGAAATAGTATCCTCCTGTTGTCCATTTCATTACGCTATACTATAGCATAATAGTATAATTTATGTCTATGGTTTGTTCTGAAACGAAACACGCTTGTTTTTTACTCTATTTTTGTTCTAATCGATTAATATGAACACCATACTTGGTCCGAAAGGTTGCCATTTGCAACATGT
Source organism: Spisula solida (assembly GCA_947247005.1). Lineage (NCBI taxonomy): Eukaryota > Metazoa > Mollusca > Bivalvia > Venerida > Mactridae > Spisula > Spisula solida. Next base: position 36,657,366 of record OX365957.1, on the reverse strand, counting down.
GCATACAAATGTATTCCGTTTTTATAAAACATACTAGTACTACACATGTAGTATTAGGCTTATAACTGTCGCCCATTATTGGTTGAAATAAAAGGATAAACAATCAACCAAGAAAACTTAACGGACATCAGAAAACTTAAAGGCATCATAAGTACGACCAATCTTAAGAAAGCTCTCTACTTTATGTACAGCGAGTTCAAAGCTGTTCAGGTTAAACGTTGTGTCCAAGGCTATCGCGACTGGCGCACGACACGTTAGCCAATGATTTATATGCTGCTGCTGTATATATGTGATAGATGATAGTCTCAAATATCGGATATATTATTGTATAAAAGTATATAAAATTACACATAAAATAATGTCTATGGTTGCAAAACTGTGATTTTTGATAAGGTTATTCGTATGACGAGTTAAGGTTACTAGCAGTGACGAGTTATGGTTCCACTGGTCCGTAAGTCGGCAGGCTCTACCTTACCGTATTCCGAGACCTATTGTAACCGATTTATAGGTGCTAGATACACGGAGAATGGTTTAAAAGGCGCCTAAAGGGTTCAGGTATATTTTGGGACACAGAAAGTATCCACAGAAGTATGTAAAAACCCACCGGAACCTCATTTATAGCGAAAAGTGACGAGTCAAGGTTCCTTTACGTTACACAAAATATAACAACCATTGTCTGAACAGGTAGAGCGAATATAGTATGTTTGTTTAGCATTGAACTTATCATTGTTTGTACAGTATTAGCCTTTATAATTGGTTTTACACCGTTATTTAGTAGACTCGACCGATGTGTACTGGAATTTTACCCTGACTGGACTATAGTAGCGTGTCGAGTTTTTGTAGCTATTTTGTAGCTATTCATTTTTATTCTAGCTTATTTTGATATTTTAAAACGCCGAGCAACAAAATACCCAGGTTTTCAGGAACAGCGTTTTTCGAAATGTCATTGTGAAATGTTATCGTGCAAAACTGCAATTTAAACAGTTACAGTTTTTTTAGGCGTGGATGCTATATTGCAAAACATTAGAAAAGGAACTATACTTTTTGTAAAAAATATCCATGTTCTGTATTTTGCTTCAAATAATTGGCGCAGCTTGAGCATTTAAACAAGTAACAAGTCAAAACATTTCTATAAACGTTCTACGTGTATTCTAAACTACAGTAGCTTTGATGCTTTGCTTAAATCACAAACATCCTCTTGCATGCTTTTCTGATTGGTCGTTGGATGTGGTATTTTGCAGAAAGATGCACCTCTTCTTTAGGATTATAAAACGTAAAAATCAAAACATTAAAATTGTAATTCGGTATTTTGAAGTGATGCCATCAATTTGTCTTTGTGACTTGTATTTGTAGTCAGTGACTTGTACTTGTAGTCTGTGCTTGTTCTTGTTTGTTTGTATGTTTGCTTTGTTCCTTTCGTGCTGTTATGTTTCTGCTGAGTGTTGCCTTCCCGATCTTATTTTGTATTTTTTTTTAAATTTACAGTAATTTGCAATCTGTTACAACAAGGGTATTACCGAAACCACACTAGACCGGTTAAACTTAATACAGCACGATTGCCTTTTAAATAAGACAACATGCACGGTACACGAGTATGCTTTCGTCACTTAATGCATATCGAGACCGCATAATGCTTGCCACGTATACCATTTAACCATGGCTGAGTCATATCTTGAAAACGAAATCATTAACTTATATATTTGATCATGCATTCATTCAAACGCCTTCAATTTGACAATAGAGACACGAATGATACAAAACACACAATGGTGAATGTTTTAGATTAAACTTCGCGTCTGATCAATAACTTATTATATTCCCCTGACGAGTTTTCTATTGAATACATTTTGTCGAAGAGAACGTACAAGGATATAAATCTATACTTATTTCTGACTTGAAATCATTTATCATTCGCTTGCGGAATAACTTGCGAGTGCTGGTCAAAAACATAATAATTATTTAGATAACAGTCCTCGACGCCGTGTGATGCACATAATACCAAGGCGTCAGACACCGTATGCACACCAGAGCGGGACGCCGGACGATGAGTGGCACTGAATTATGTACGAAAGGGTGATTGGTGGAAATATGCCGATGGTTGACCGGCAATTGGGCAGCCTAGAAATGAATTTTCGGGGAAGCATCGGCGTATTACACGGTGTTCCAGCTAACGTCCGTGTGCGGTCCGATATGTAGGAATTGTGCGATATCCTGAAGATGAGGTATCAGTCGGACGGGCATCGGTGGGGCGCCTACCAGGCTTCGATTTTAATTCGATGCTAATTCGATTCCTTCCCTGTCCGAAAGCTTAAGTTTCTCAGGTCACGGACCGTCGCTCCAAAATGCCCGGTTGACAGGTCGATGTCCACCCAGCCTTCGGTCCGATTAAACAGTCAAATGGTATGGCCAGACTCTGGTTTACTTTTCCTGAATATTTGGCCAAACCGAATGTCTCCAAAACAAGCATATTTCCAAAATGGCCTGAAATCCAATCCTAGATGGTTAATCCTTGAAAGTCGACCATGTATACTAGTACGCCTCACCTAATTCAAAGTCCAATATAGCTCAAAGTATTTATGTTATTGCGATATAATTTTACATGTGTATTTATTGATCTTTCCTACGTGTAAATCAGTTTACTTTATAAAAAATGTTGTTTCGTTATTTTTTGGGACTCCTGCAAGCGCTCTCATCCTAGGCAAAAGTGTGTGATTTTCAATACAGGCTATGCGAGGCATTATACTCTTAATGTGCACATGTTTGTGAGATGGTGTAGACACACTAATTCGTGCAATACACTTGTTAATGGTTTTCTATCCTTTTATTAAAACATCTGTGAGTTTTCAGAATGCTAGTTTACTTTTACACACGCTCAAACCTACCGCATATAAACATGTTTAAAAGGATAGGATTTTGAATTTGCCAATTTTAGTAATAAAACTTAAAACTTGATGATTTTGAACGTCTGTAAAATGTGTGGGCATTCTTTTGTTATTGACAATAGTATGCTTGTTTTAAACAAAATGACTGGTTATTGTTAAATTTGAACACGCGTAGAAACTATTGGGAACATTTTATATGTGACAGGAGGTTCGTTTTAGCGCTTCGTAGACGAATGTGATCCCGCATATTAGGATAAATTGCGCCCTCAGCCGGTATTGAAAACTCCACACTGGATTCCCAAAAAATAACGAGACAACATGTTTGTATAAAGTAAACTGATTTACACGTTGGATAAATCAATTATTAAACACGTAAAATTATTTTGCAATCAAATAAATACTTTGAGCGGTATTTGATTTTGAATTAGGTGAGGCGTTTTTAAAGTCCTTGAGTGAATATCACCGATGCCTTTTATTTTATATAGCTAAACATGTGGGTAACATTTTTCATCAAACAATAGTGTATTCATGGATATATTATCAAACTTAATAATATTTAATTGGCATAAGATGTATATAACATGGCACATCAATTCAGATAATAAATAACACCAAATATAAATAAAACATGTTCAATAAATGAAAAAAATACAAAAACTTGAACAAAGCCCGTACAGAGATGCATAAGCTCTTACATCTAGTACTATTTGGAAAGCTTTTTAACGTTCCTTATATCGGTGAATGCAGCTCAACTATATTTTCTGCAACGATACGTTTGTTATGTTTATTGAACACGTGGGCAAGTCAAAATCATGCTCTTGCAGTCAGTATTTTTTACCAATCGTGTCACATCTATCACAAATCTGTAGCTATCAATTTTACACTCATCTAGCTGCTTAGCTGGTAAAATTTGTGTACGAGTATGCGTGCTTATCTCAGAGACTGAACTATAAAAAGAAATGATAATAATCAAACAAAAATGAAGTTTTAATAACCAACTCGGTGGCTTATTCCCAAACAGATAATAAAAAAGCAAGGTCGTCAAAAATTGCAAACGAGCACTTATAAAATTTAACGACCAACACGTTGCAGAGTGGAAACCTCGTTATTTTGTGCGTGTTTTTAATTTGGCAATATACACTAGTCGAATGTTCTAAGTACACACTTTGTATTTTTCATTTAATTGAAAAAATATTAGACCTATCTGTGAATCGAATATACCATTGGAATCAGGAAACTATTGTCTATCACGTTGAGTTAATTGCCATTCTAAGATGAAATAACAACATATTAGAAAACCACCATTTAGTTCACTGCTTAAAACAAAGAAGTCGCACATCAATATCGTGTATGACCACAGTCTGTCCTTGATAGCCTGACATCTCTGAGGCTTTGAATTGATAAAGATGTGTACCAATTGCTGCGTGAGTGCATTCAGTTCAAGTAAAGGGTGCATTATGAGTTACTATACGGTCTGGTGTTGTCGTCGTGCTCGGATGCGACGCACAAACTCATCGCAGACGTATTCTATCGGATTTAGGTCCGGGCTACAAGGTGGCCATGCAACCTGATTAAAAATTGCATTAAAATCAAAGTCCATGTAATGAAAATGTGTTCGTATCTTACAAAAGACATGATTGATAGAAAATAAGTGAGTTTTGTTAAACTGTAGTAGTAATTCGGATGATAAATGCCTATTGAAAGTTACTTCCATACTCAAACTCAAATTGCTCCATACAAATGAATGGACATATTCTGTTCAGTTCAACGCTTCCACCTTATTTCACGATCTTAAAGTGATACAACTATCAGTCAGATGTTGTCATAATCATGTTTTGACGCATTCAGCGACTAAATGTAAATGACGTCATGTGACGTCTCAATTTTTAATCGAGTCAATATAAACATGCATTTTTTTCGTGAATTAAATGCAGCTACCATAATAATAATTATGTGCATGAGTTAAGATCCACAAAACAGACAATTAATGGATAAAATTTTACCCGTCTTATTGACATGCCGGTTTCAAGCATTCCTATCGCACTTGCGCACTCCTCAAGCGTCATTTACGTCATATAATACAAAATATTTTTATGGCTTTATGTTTGGGGGTCGAACATTGATCGTGTATGAAATGCTTTGAACAAATTTACACATATTTGAGATGTGTGCACTAGAAAAATGTGATTTTATCATTTTCGTCACGTATCAATGATTTTTACGTAGATCTTGATTTTTCTTTTTCTGTATTAAAGACAATCACCCACATGTGATATATACAGTTTTAGTGAGTTTAGATAATTATGTTCCTGGTTTATTCTAGTTCTAAAAGTGTGTACTTAGAACATTCGTCAAGTGTATAGAACATTTCAATTGACCAAACATAAAATTAATGTAATTTGCACCAATTACAGTTTGTGTCGTGTCATGGTTGTATTTATAGTTTCGATGAAAATGCTTCGAGTTTCTATCTCGGGTAGGTCAATGGCTCACACGTAAATGTTCGTGCCGAAATATTAATAAATGAGCCGTTCTCCAGGAAAACCGGACTTTATATAAGAATGGTGTTATTAGATTATAGAAAATGCCCTGAAATGAGAAAAAAGTCATGGTCGTCGATTTAACTTTAAGTAATTTGATAGTATAGTACTATCTCTTAGATTTAGTTTTTCTCATGAATTATGTTAAAATAAATTCTGTCGTTGCTAAGGTGACCAATTTCTGAAAGTTCCCATGTTGAGAAAAACGAGGGGTGGGTGGTTAGAATCAGTAGCTACTTTTATCTTAAAGCAAATGTTCATGCTTCTGATATATTATTTGAAATCAGAATATAATTCTAAATTTTGATACTATTTTGAAACGTTTACGTAAAGAATTTATGAAATGCTGGATTTCTGAAGTGCTTGTTAACGTTACGTCAAATATCGTTTGAATGACGTTTGCGACATCACTGAAAAAGTAGGCGGGAATGGTTATAGACTGTGAGCCAGAGGGGGTTTTGCTCCCCCCCCAGGGGGAATTTTGTGGACCATAATTTTTTGAAACCGCAAGGTGTGGCGAACATTTTGGCATAAAGTTTGCAACTGGCGGGTGGGGCTTTTCTCCGTTACCAAGCTTTAAAATACGTTACCCCTAAAATATAAAAAAAATATTTTAATTTTTAAAGATAAATTGTACCATGATTCTATTAAATAATTCCAAGTTTGCATATGTTATTCAAGAGAGTAAACTAGTAGCTACAAACTGATAGAATTTCAATGCCAAAATGCAATGTTAAAGAAGATAAATATGGGAAAACATACGTTACCCTAAAAAAACAAAAGTTTTTTGGCATAAAGTTTTTTATTTCAAATTTAGATGACCAGGCAATCAAATTATGAAGTTACCATTACAAAGCTCAACATTCAACCTAAAAAATGATGTATAGATTGCCAGTATAGGTTAAGAGATAGATGTTTGGTAGCGATTCTTAAAATGTTACCCATTCTCCAAAACATGTGCGTTTTTCATTCCTTCAATAATTTAAAGTATTCAAATTGTATCATACACTTTTCAGTTACATATAATACCATTTTATATATTTATAATGGTTTATATTATTTATATTAACAAGAATCTTACTTGTAAGATATGTTAAGGCAATACTACATTGCACTTTACGTTACCAAACATACAAATTAAAGTTCATGTCGTCAGTGTCTTAAAAACGTACTTAAAACAATAAAAAAAAAAAATAACAATTTAATCCTACTCAAAAACTATTATAGGTTTGCAGTTCAAACTGTATATTTAACTAAACAACATGTAAATTATAATGTACATGTATTTAAATATCAAACAAAAATACAATTTACTAGCCTTGTATTCTTGACTTTAGATAAACTTTACCACTAAAAAATAATTGATTTTGAAATCAAAATATCTTTTATCGCAGTTTGCATTTGAACTTTCAACACATGTATTTTAACAAAAGAATTTATGTTTCAATTTACGCTACCTTACTTACAAACTTTACAATATCATATATGCTGTAATTTTAACACAATGTTGACTTATCTTTGTAAAATCTCAAACGTACAAGTATTTTTGTTTGCTTTATACAATATGTATTTAACTTAATACACACACATACATTTAATAATCAAACTATGAAACTGGGACGCAGATTGCCCCTCGATTTAATATTTTCATGAGAACGCTGCACACACATGACTTTTAGACATTTACTATTTACATCTATACAATCGTATGTCAGTTATTTAATCATACTACATACCAATTCAAAACCACAGTGTATATTTGAAAATAAGTTTGAAACATTCTCTAGGGTGCACCAGGAATTACTAGACCCCAAAGGTAAATTGTTCACTTCCTCTTGGTCTGTCCACCACTCCCTCACAGGAGGAAAGGATTGATAGGTGCATAATTATCTTACGGCGACTACCTGAATTGTTGTGCAATACTGACCAGTGAGAGGTCAAGATCATTTAAGGTAAAATACTCTTAAAATAGTGTAGACTGTGTTACTGTTCATTGTTTGAAGCCTCTGCTTATATTTCCATATCTGTCTAGAGCCAGTATTGCATGTGTTACATACGACATGTAGTCAGGAATTGCTGCATCATATGACATTGTATGGCTTAATAAGTGGGGAAGTTACACAATATGGCCCAGGATGGCTGAAATCTGTATTGGTGAGTTCCCAATATGGCATAGGATGTCTGAAATCTGTGTTGGTGGGTTCCCAATATGGCATAGGATGGCTGAAATCTGTGTTTGTGTGTTCCCAATATGGCCTAGGATGGCTGAAATCTGTGTTGATGGGTTCCCAATATGGCATAGGATGGCTGAAATTTGTATTGGTGGGTTCCCAATATGGCCTAGAATGGCTGAAATCTGTGTTGATGGGTTACCAATATGGCCTAGGATGGCTGAAATTTGTGTTGGTGGGTTCCAATATGGCAAAGCATGGCTGCAATCTGTGTAGGTGGGTTCCAAATATGGCCTAGGAAGTCTGAAATCTGTGTTGGTGTGTTCCAAATATGGCATAGGATGGCTGACATCTGTGTTGGTGGGTTCCCAATATGGTCTAGGAGGGCTGAAATCTATGTTTGTGGGTTCCCAATGAGGCCTGGGATGGCTTAATCTGTGATGTTGAGTACCCAAAATTGCTTTGGTGGGTACCCAATAGGGCCTGAGATGACTGTACTCTGAGGTTGTGGGTACCAAATGGAACCTGGGATGGATGTTCTTTCTGGTGATGGGCATCCAATACAGCTCGGGATGTCTGTACTCAGAGGTTGTGGGTACCCAACAGGGCCTGAGATTACTGTACTCAGAGGAGGTTGGTACCAAATGGGGCCTGAGCTGGTTGTTCTCAGTGGTATAGGATAGTCAATAGGACCTGTGATGGCTGTTCTCTGTATAGGTGGTACCCAATCGGTACCTGGGATGGTTGAACTTGTGGAGGTGAGTTCATAAGCTAGCATGGGACGGCTGTACTAGGCAGTGTTAAGTACCAAATAGGGCATTGAATGGCTTTCCTCAGTGACTATGAGTATCTCTCAGGCATAGTATGGCCGTACACAGTAGTTGTGAGTAGGGCATATGGCCTAAGAAGGCTGGTTGGTGGTGGAGAATTACCCAATAGAGCCAATGATGGCTATATTGCACCTGCTATGGCAGTATTCAGTTGGTCCGATAACCCCTTAGGACATAGTATAGTTGATACACAGTCAGGTGTGACCGTACTCAATGGTTATGTGGACCACTTAGTGCAAAATATAAACTGTAATTGGTGGTGATTGGGCCTTGGATGTCAGTACTATGTTGTTGTGAGTACCCAGGCATGCCTGATAATGGTGTAATTGGTAGTGGTAAGCATAACAAAGGGTTTGGTACCCCTTATGGCCTAGTATGGCAATAAGAAGTGGTAGTGACTACCCCATACGGCATTGTATGGCTGTACTCTGTGAAAGTGAGTACCGAATGTGACATTGGGTGGTTGTATTGACAAGTGTTATGTACCCCTATGATCTTGGGATGCCTGTACTTTGCAGTGTTGCATATCCCATGGGGAATATGTTTCGTAACTTGACCTTAAAATGAGCTTGACCTTGACTTCAAAGTGGTCAGTCTTGTTTGTCCATATGATGCACATTATCAAATGAATAATATCTAAGCAAATATTTGTGACTATATACATAAATAAATAAAAATGCATAAGAAATAGAATTTTAAGTGTATTTGTAAATTATGGCGGCCATCTTGGATGCCATCTTGAATTTCCGGGTCCATACCACGTATTGACAATTTATGCCGGCAGTTCCATAAAGTACTTACATAGGCGAACATTTTGGTATATAACATTGCTTGTTCTACTTTAGCTGTCACCTCGCTACCCCCAAAAAATCACCAATTGTCACCCCACTTTATGTGTTTTACCGAAATTTTAACTGAAATGTTGTTGAAAAAAAACCATATTTTTTAAAGGTAACGTAATTTACATGGCATTTCATTTCAATTAACTATTTGTGTAGTTGTACTATAGCTTTATACATTATTGAACTGCATACTAATTAGTATCATCATTTCTTAACTTAAAAACGTCATATACGTTGACTGTTTTTTTTAATATTCTAGTAATTTCATGCAATGTAACGTAAATTACGTATGTTATATCACATTTTTTGCCTATAATAATTTGTACAACTGATAGTTTCAATTTTAAATACATTTAACATACATAATGTCTTTTTCACATGATTTATTGAACAATTAGCATGTTTATAATATCATATAAGCAAAATTAGTGATTCCTGTAGAACATCGCATAGTCACGTATTTGAAATCTCCGTTACTCGTTAAAGCCCCAACAGAAACTTGCAAACTTTTGTCTGTGAATGCCACCTACCATAAGGTTTAAGAAAATCATAGTGTTGAAAATTCCCCCTGGGGGGGGGGGGGAGCAGGGTCAATTGTCAGCTCAAGGTCTATTAGTTATAAAGGTCTGTAACTTTGTAAGTTGGTGTTATTATTTGCTCAAATTTTCAGAAACTGTTCGTAAAAGTCTCGTCTTTCTCACGCCATGTTATCATGGTTGTCATAATTTTGTCACTAAGCCCGGTTTTTCTAACGAACGGCTCATTAATATAAAAGTTACACGGTACCGAGCACACTTACCTTTGTTTAGAGTACAACTAAACTATATTAAGTATATTTGAGATGAACACTGGGGCAACTATCAAATACGATAATGTGAGATATCTGTGACATAAAATGAATTTAATAAAGCTTACGTTACATACTTATATAATATAGAGAAAAATTGCCCTGTTACAATTAAACAATACTGTCAAATACAATTTCCACATCATGATAAAAACTCCAGCTTTATTAAGTATTCAGCTTGACAATTCTCTAAGATAGTTCCACTTTCCCTGTTTTGTAAAGTTTATAAATAATTAAAAAGCATATCATTCTCAAAGACAATTCCGATACTACTACATGAAGATTCATGCCGTCAGCCGTTCAGATCGATATTTCGTATAAAACATGAAACGGAACAAGAGATCCGAGTAGACTTAAGCCAAATATTGAGCCACGTGACATTAAATACTACTACTTAAATTGTTTACAGAAAAGATGTAGTCGATCAGCAAGTAAAAGCTCTAACTGAAACCATGTAACAATCGCTCAAAACACAATGTGTCTTAAACATTTTGTATAGAATGTATGGGAACGTAAAAGGGAACGTATGTACGTAAAAGGGATACTTGCTTAAATGATTTAAATACTGAATGTACAGATACTGGCTTAAATGCTACAACTTGTAAAAGGCATCAGCTTAAATTATAAACCTTGCATAAACGATACAGCCACTAAGTTGCTCTAGCTAAATTGAAAAAAGCTTATTAAGGTAACTTGCTTAAAATTAAAAAAGGGACTGGCCTAAATGATACATATCTATCCGGAAAGGCACTACCCTAAATGAAACAACTTCTAAAGGGTACTAACTTAAATGTTAAATGATACAACATTTAAAGAGTACTTACTTAAATGATACACCTTCTAAAGGGTACTAACTTAAATGATACGTCTTCTAAAGGGTACTAACTTAAATGTTAAATGATACACCTTCTGAAGGGTACTAACTTAAATGTTAAATGATACAACTTCTAAAGGCTACTAACTGAAATGATACACCTTCTAAAGGGTACTAACTTAAATGATACATCTTCTAAATGGTCTTAACTTAAATGATACAACTTCTAATGGGCACTAGCTTAAATAATACAACTTCTAAAGGGTACTAATTGAAATGTTAAATGATACACCTTGTAAAGGGTACTTACTTAAATGATACATCTTCTAAAGGGTACTAACGTAAATGATACAACTTCTAACGGGCACTAGCTTAAATAATACAACTTCTAATGGGTACTAACTTAAATGATACACCTTCTAAAGGGTACTAACGTAAATGATACACCTTCTAAAGGGTACTAACGTAAATGATACAACTTCTAAAGGGTACTAACGTAAATGATACAACTTCTAACGGGCACTAGCTTAAATAATACAACTTCTAATGGGTACTGACTTAGATGATACACCTTCTAAAGGGTACTAACTTAAATGTTAAATGATACAACTTCTAAAGGGTACTAACTTAAATGGTACATCTTCTAAAGGGTACTAACTTAAATGGTACACCTTCTAAACTTAAATGTTCAATGATACGTTTTCTAAAGGGTACTAACTTAAATGTTGAATGATACAACTTCTAAAGGGTACTAACTTAAATGATACATCTTCTAAAGGGTACTAACTTAAATGGTACACCTTCTAAACTTAAATGTTCAATGATACGTTTTCTAAAGGGTACTAACTTAAATGTTGAATGATACAACTTTTAAAGGGTACTAACTTAAATTATACACCTTCTAAAGGGTACTAGCTTAAATGATAATCTTCTAAAGGTTACTAACCTTAAATGGTACAGCTTTTAAAGGGCACAAGCTTAAATGGTACATCTTCTAAAGGGCACTAACTTAATTGAATCACTTCTAAAGGGCCAGAGCTGAAATGATTCAACTTCTAAAGGATACTACCTTATAAAGATATAAACTCTAATAGTGGGCACTAGATAATATAAATGATACTGTGGAACGGATAACACCTTTTGTTAAAATGTCATTCTAGTCTTTCGAGCTATCGAGTAAATCGTCCAGACCATACAGACATTGTTGAAACAAAACTACCATGATGCCTCAGTTGACTGCCAAGTTCCTTACAAGACAACCGACGCCAATGTCTTAAGAACAGCATGATATGGTAGAAACACACAATACGATGTGTTAAATAATTACGTAATGAATTCGGGCTTTACACCGTTTGGACACCTCAGAATATTGAATAGATCGTACGTGGTACGTAACCTCTTATAACTATAGTCCGGTCTTTAACTCGAACATTATTATTATTCGAGATCCTTTTACCACACTATGTAGTTGTTAAAACATTATAAAGAATAGATCTTTATATTTGTGCGTAACTTTAAGATGAGTAAAGTGATAAAACAAGACTCTGGTGCCTCGTCCAATACAGACATAACGATTTAACATATTAAAACAAATCTTATATATTTTATAACTTTTCAAAAGGCACGTGTTTACTTATTGCTGACAATGACACATACGTGTCGAAATTTACTATCATATGTTTGGACAACAATAGGTGTTTGCTTCTTCAGGAAATCACTATGTCAAATATAGTCGCGGTCGTATCTCTGTGTCAAAAGGTCGTATCTCTGTGTCCAAAGGTCATCGTATCCCACTCAAAATGTTAGAGGAATTCGATAAATGTCTTGTCGAATATGTACCTAAAAGACGTATACATCTGACAGATACGACATAATGTTACCAACAAATAAACAGAAGTTTGAATGTGGCCTATGGTGTATATCTAATAAACTAATTGGTAAAACTCATGCTTTCGCCTGCATCAAATAGTTTGTGACAAAAAATACCAGCGACAAAATTTAAGTAAATATACAAACGAAGGTTTCACAGTAACCGGAACCGGTAGACCTAATTGTAAAATCGACAACACAATCACAAGACAGCATGCATTAATGGCCAACATTTCTCCCTTGAGATTCACTTTAATCAAGTCTGTATTTATGCTGTGTTTCGATTCTTTCAGCAGACCAATTAATGCAAATGTTTCAGTGTTTTATTGGCCGGTTTGACGTGTCATTAGTTAGCAAAACAACACGGAGAATAACACACGGGGAAACTCAATGTTCAGCTGGTTTACCTCTGCCTGCAACCCTGGTAGTGTTGGTTTGTAGTGCTATCACTGTCTTAAATACTTTGCATGCTCTTATTGTGTCATGAAATTTTATGAAGTGTCGTTAAGAGTTTATAAACAGCTAGAATTGTACAAGTTTGAACATGTTCCAAATAATAATGACAAAACCCATTTTATTACACAGCATAATCAGACTTCAAACTAATTCAGAAAGGATTTATGTGTTTTACGAGGCGTTCCTTATGTTTGTGAGATAGGAAAAAAATACGCTGAATTTGTTCAAAATTTATATGTGAACAGAGTATCATGTTAGAAATAGAAAAATACAAAACGAACTTTTTATGAGTTTGCCCGTGATACTAGTGTTCTTTCTCCAATATCTCGTATCAGAAGTAGATAAATCCTAAAAAAAGCACACTAGTGATTAATTTTGCATTTTTCTATTCCTAATAAGATACACTGTCCATATATATGCAAGTTTAAACAAATCTATTGATGAGAACAAAATCCCTAGAACGCCCTTAACTGATAGTCAAATTGCACCTGACGAATGCAGATTTATTTAAATATATTGTACTTGCTATAAAACCACATACGACAAGTAGTAATGATGTCAAACTTGTATTTAATTTGAATTGTTCAAGTACAAAATGTATATCTGAAAATAGCTTTTAATTAATATAACTAAATGCCCACTTTTAGTCATAGTCAATTTATACATGCATACTATTTAATTAATGAGTTAATGAAGTTAACTACCTAACAGACCTGAGGTTTACTAGATGGTACATCAATTTTCAATCCAGGTGTTTTACCTGCATATTCATTTTGATAGAAGAACAAACGTCAAAAGGCACAAACATTAACTAACACGAAATGGCACAGATGACAAGTAGAGACAACGTATCCAAAACAGGCACTGAACAGTTACAAAGCACTATACATGTATCTTTTTACGACGGTAGACTTCTGCAGCATATCCAGAAAAAGAGCAAGCAAGGAGGACCAAATATCACCAGCAATATCTACGAAGCGAAACTCAACAGAAACAATATATTTAACTTTTACGTTGTTTTAAGATGTAAATGTAAATTCTGTGCAATATGCTTTCTTCCTGGTGTTTTACCTTTTATAGTAATGACTCATTATTAATTTAATGTTTTAGTTCGTAATATTGCTTTATGTATTGTTGTTTATAATATGCTCAATCTGTATAAGTGATATTTTAACTAGTACTTTATTTTATATTTTATGTATGACTGTACAACGCCATTGAATATGTTAAAAAAATTGTATAAAAATAGGCGTTTAATTAAATACCGGTAAACAAGTTTCCATATTCAAGTTTCTTTTTGAAGAAACGAAACAGCCTTTTTCTGGACAGCGACTTTTTAGAAGAGCAAGTTCAGGATGCACAAAAGGACAAATAGCTGGCTAAGAAGTACTACTTACGACCTTATAAGACGCATGCATATTTGAAATCTGCATCTCAAGGCGCTTCTTATAAGCTTATTTTCATAAAATTCGGAGGTGGTCATGTTGACCAAACTGCAGTTGAAAAAGCTTCTTTTTCCATAAGTAAAGAATAGTTTTCAGACAGTCACTGTGCTTTCTTGTTTTCTCAAAATATTATTCATTCTTACAGAACAAGACATGTAGAATAAAGTTTTGAAATTGTCCATTATTGTTATTATTCCAAATTAACATATTAATTAATATAAAAAATAAACATATATAAACGAGGACAAACATATATTTTATTTTGTTTGCATATTCGTATTTAAAGCCTTCAGTCAACACCTTTCCACTTACATTAGGCGGCCGATTCACCTACCATATTTTCTTGGGATGTGTCCATAATCAGTACTAAGTAACCCTCCCATAAGGAACCACCAACTTCTATACTGGTCGAGAAAACGGCATAATTATTAACTTTTCATGTAAGGGTATGACTCGTTGCGACAGGGATGTATATGTCAATAAAAAGTAACCATATGAAAGTGTTGCGTATTTCGTTTGGCATTGTGATAACATGAAGCAAAACAGTTTCGGATTTTGTCCCGATGGATTTAAATGAACCAATTTATATTCCACCATTTCTAGATTTTCTTACTGTTACAACCCTTAGGCTTATATTACGGAAAAACTCTAGGCATAAACACTACCACACGGATGTGACGCAGCTGCAACTTGACGTGTTAGACAGTTACCCTGTCGCAAATATGCATCCCTTATTTGTTACGTTGAATTATTTATAAACATGTCTGTAATTGCCTGGCTAGAAACGACAAAAATAAACACATCGTAGCTCAGCAAGTCACACTAAGTCAATGTAATTAGACGCCAGGAAGACTAGTGGCTGACGCACATAACACAAAGCACATTAGTGATTGTATGCCGTATGTTGTTGAACGTATGCCGGTGTTGTTGTTCTTACACACAGTAATAATCGATCTACAGTCGATTTATTTTTCGATTTATATGCTTTTATTTATTCGACACCGGAAATCCATTTGGACAAGGTTAGTCACTTAAGTTTTTAGGGGGGGGGGATAGTTCATGATACAAAAGATGCTCCAGTTCCAGAAGCATCCCTGGTTCTTTTACGTGCCTGATATAAAGCATCATACACGGAACCTCGATTAACGTCCCGTCCGAAAGAATGTAAGCAAATTTAGTTATGGTAAGTGGGAAACACTGAAAAGGCATTTCTGTTTTTAATCCAGGTAGAGGCGGGATCGAGCGCACAACTTTCGGATCAGCAGTCAGTAGCTCTTACCACTGGACCACTTGGTCACCCAATCCAAAGTCAATTGATCATACCCATGAAATACTATCATGTGCAGAAAATTCTACGTCATTACAGAAGGGGCAGCAGGGCCTAGTCACCACCAATGCAAGTGACAGACATAGTGCATATCACCCGTGTCCTAAATAAAGGGTTACTTCAAACAAGCCTGTATACTGACTTACTCTGTGAATGAAACACGGTGTTATTTTTAAATAAACATAATATAACCATAAATGAAAATGCAAATGAAAATTACAAATAAGTGCAATGGATTTTACCAGGAAATAAATTTGAACTCATTACTTGTGTCAGTGGTTTGATACTTTTACCTAATGTATGCCTAAAACTAGACCATGATATATACATACAATTAGGGTTGCTTTAGGGTGACATTAAATACATTGAAGAACATTTATGGTAGTAAGTTTTCGAATTTCTCTCAATTCCTACGAGGATCAGATTAATCTTCTTGCAGATATCCGTGTTATTTACAACGTTACGTTCATTATCAAAGCTGACAAGAGGGTTAAGCAGCTGGGTACCAATAGCTGGATGCTTTATGGGAACTAAAATCGGATGCTTAATTATGCCCCCCCCCCGCTTTGATGAGGGGTATATTGCTTTGCACATGTATGTCTGTCGGTCGGTCTGTCGGTTGGTAGACCAAATGGTTTCCGTTCAATAACTGAAGAACGCTTTGGCCTAGGATCTGCAAAGTTAATTGGAGGTTTATTCATTAAAAATAGATGACCCCTAATGATTTTGAGGTTAGTACGTCAAAAGTCGAGGTCACTGTGACCTTTACCAACAGGCTGTGGGAGTGGGATATCGCGTTTTTATAACTGTTTCTAACTTTGCTGTTTCTGTTAGGTGCTGCCTTGCCTTGCCTGTCCGCTTTGATAGTATCTGTTTTGTTATATACTTACCAAATGTACCCGGTACCCGTCCATGTCCACATGGCGTTGAGAGGCAAATTTATCAAATTGAATGTATTTTTTATTCAGCCATTGGTTCACTTAAACCAGAGGTCTCTAGTTACCAAAACAAGACATACGCTTGTTTATTGCTAGCGGCTGATAACTTCGAAGGAAGAGTTAGCGTGGGAGTTGAAGTAAATTATGATATATCATATTCAGTCAAATCTCCGCTACCATCTATTCTCCTGTTCTGTATGTTTATCGTAATAAACGTCTAGTAGATGAAGTCTCTATTATACTGAAAAATCAGAAAAAATCGCTAGGGATTAATTTTCGCTATATTAGCGAATCGATTAGTACGCAAGCATTCATGTTCCGGTATTTATACGACAGCATTAAACTTGGAAGGCATTTCTTTGTGAAGTCTAAATGTCGTGAACACTTGAACCTTCATGAACTACTTCAGATTAACGAACTCGCGAACTATTTACCTCTGCTTATTTTACAGTACCATCGAACAACATGTGATTATAATATCATATAGTCTTTACATAATTATGTTTTCGGTTTTTTATCAATACTAAGCTCATATTTTTCATTTCAAATTATCAATTTTATTATCAAACGGGTGTTCCAAACACATTGTACTTTTTTGAGATTGATTGTCTAGTGAATACATTCACAGAACCAACTGATCAGTGATTCCAAGAATACTTTTCAAAGGTTACCCGGTATGCCATTATTTCTAAAGGAGGGATGACTGACAAGCTATTTGTCCGTCCTAAGCGGATTTTAGCCTTGACATGCTCAACCTCGTTATAAAAGATAACCACTTTACTATAATAGCAGCAAGTACGGATGTATCTGGAGGACGCCTCTGTACCCGAACGTGCAATGATAAAATTGCGGATCTGGAACTCTGGAAGAGTGGAACTGAAAACATGTCTTTCGATTCACAATATCCCTCTAAAACTCTGTGTACGTAAGTTTGTTTTAAGTGTTATACATTTTATGTTATTTATACAGGATGTAATTGGAATATGTCCAAACAAACTAAGAGCATCGTGATCGGATATAGGCACTCGTCTGTAAACTGTTTAACGATTTACACTTAATTAAGTTAAGCGTTGCTTTGTGGAGTGGCCTTGTGATGTGTGGTCGTTCTGTGGTTCGTTTTTGTCTGTCGGCGTGGGAAGTCATGCTGTTGTATAGGTATTTAAATATCTTAAAAACAAATAATCAGATATCGGTCAAAAGTATATCTGCACATATAGTAGATATCTTCATTTTGTTACGACTTGTTTCACTTCAAACAACATTTAGCTGTTCTGTATAACGTGCTCTGTGGTTTCTGTTGAGTTCATGTCCAACTTATCTTTTACTCCATATGTTCCTGAAGCATTCACCCAATTACTGTCCAGTATGAGACTATAGTGCACCATGGTAATGAGAAAATCAAAGGTTGATTTATCAGAAGTGCACCATTTATCAGTGATGTTTTAGTTCGAATTTGATCATATCTGTCTGCTTTAGTAATTTGTAAAAAACAATTTTGCAACAGTTGACCAAACCGGTTCATGTTTGTAAACATTACATTATCCTGGGCAATTATGGTTTGAATCGCATTGCATATTGATTGCATTCTCTGCTTATAGATTTGGCTTTGAAAACCTTGAGGGACCAAGACGTAATAGGTCATTTGGTCTGACAATTGTTCTGCACTTGAGCTAAAATAACGAATGTTTGTAATAATTACTTGAGCCAAAGTACGACGACGTCAATTCATGATTTCAATATCGCGTAGTATTACTCTCAATACTGGAACACTAGTAGTATAGTCGTAAGGATAAGTACTTGTGATTTACGAATGAAAGGTACTAGTAGTTGAAATCCTGAAAAAATTGGGATGTTGGATATCTGTCTTCCGTATGTAAGACATATGTGGTTACGAAAACTACCGAGACATAAATTGCCCGGGAATAAAAGAATAGTATTGTCTTTAATTTGATTGCAACAAGAAAATAACAAATTGAACAAGGAACGCAGCATTCAACCGAAACAGTAGAACCCGACAGGCCCTAATCAGAACATACGGATTACATGTACAAATCACCAGGACAAACATACGACATCAAACTATACAATCCTGCAACTGTATATCACTGTAAGGACAAACACATGATAACAAATCGGACGAGGCAAGCATGGGCACAAACATTAGGACTGTCAAACATAAAAATGAACAGGAAAAACCAAGTTCTGCAACTTCTACTCACTATCGACACATATAAATTACATAGTTTGTCTTTCGTATGCACGACGGTAGAATATGTCAGAGAAAATATGACAGTCTTATTTAATGCAAAGCGTCATACATAGGATTTCTTGGACCCCTTATTTGTCGGCATTAGTAAGCTGCGACCAGGGAGCAATCCCGACCCCATCATTCAAAGAGAATGCTTCATTATCAGTCTAGCTGGTAAAGAGAATAACCGGCCATTTTTGTTTCCAGAATTGACAAACTATAATTCGGTTGCTCAAAAGCCTGAGTTGCTGTTGAATTAACAATCAATCTGAGTATATTGGCGCTCGTGTTAGAAAAAAGCAGGAGAAGAGAGATGTTTTCCTGAAAACATAATAAAGTTTCACCCAAGTCCAATCCTTTCATTTTTTATTATCTATTTATGACCCTTGATTCCACTACGTGCTAGTTTTATCGCCTTATGCTATTAGTTTGACGTCACCAGAACGACAGCTGATTCGTGTTATGATGGAACTCGTTGGATGTCGGAATACATTTCGTATGGTGTTCTGTTTGAAGAACAGATTTGTCAAGTCTTCGCTAGTCTAAGGCTAATCAATGTAATGTCTTTGATTTGACAAGCTTAGATCTTATAGGCTTGCTTAAATTGTATGTTTATGCAGATGTATATAGATCCGATGGTGTACTACGTTGTATATATGAGATAACCCCAGTATGGCTCGTTTATTCAGGCCAGTCATCTGTTTAAATAACATTGTGAACATACACATTGCAACTTCTCATATTATTTTGTTAAAATCAGGTACATGTAGTAATACCAGAATGTGTCTTAGCTGAAGATGTATTGATTTCCACTGCCTTTTTATCCGATTAAAATGTGATATTGTTGCTGCGGAGATTTACCATTTACTGTTACTATTAATATTTTTAAGACTTTTGACGGCTGAAACTATGTCTTCTGTCCCCTTTTTACAATTGAATATTACAGTTCTTCAGCTTTGTGACTGCTGGGATGTGCACCTTCGTTTGACACTCAGTTGAAACCTGGACTTTCAGCGGTTAAGTTCAATTTCTCGTTCAGTTGTAAGATGGGTGTTGTAATTTGTGAAGTTTTTATGTTTTTCTGTGCTCGGAATATTTCCGTGTTAAGTGCTGCCTTCCCTGTCCGATATTTAACTGTCTCTTGTCATATACTAGTATCGACAGAAAAAGAAATGTTGCATAATAATAATAACTAATCCGAAACTTGCCGATTTTTGCTACATTGACCGTCCTTCAAACTTATTGTTGGAACTCATTATGAATGGACTGTCTTAATGCCACGCGAGCTCAGACTCAAGATCAGTGTCACAGAATATAAGGTATACTAGTATTTTTAGAGAGATTCAGATCAGTCTTAATTTCAGTAAATTCTCAATATGAACTGGGTTTTCTGTATAAAGAAGCTTCAAGGGGTTCAGGGCTGACCCTAATGTGACTGTGATGATCCAAGTCTATATGTCGAAATCATCCACTAAAAGTACGTCCCGTGGATAGGCTTTCTTGATTTGTTATACAGATGTACAATATGTACTAGTATGCAAAGAAGACATATGAGGTATAGGAAACACCGAGGGAAAATGTAATCTGCAATCAGAGACAAAGATAGTGGATTTACGATGCTAGTTAAGTGTAAGACAATTACTTCTGACGTACGCATCAATCTACCAGCTCTTGATTACTGGTATGGAGTATTGATGCTAGTTAAGCCTCCAGAAGACAATTGATAATAAAGCATAAAACCGCCCTAATCGCGTCCCGATCATTTACTATATGTCTGTGCTCAACCAAAATTAACACAATCCTGGCCGATCGCGTATAACTCAAAGTAGGCTCTATTTTTGGTCTGGAAAATAAATCCAATACTCGAAATCGTTGCAAGGTAATAAGATGGATAGAGCAAAGCGATGCAAACGCCGCTGTGCAAATAATTGCTCTGCTGAATAACCTAAGCCATCACTTAAATATATCAGACAGGACGTCAAGTAGAGAGCTGCGGTAATGTGATTCTGCATTTCCCACTCTCTATCTCTCTTAAATATCTCTATACGAGGGTTGTCCCGTAAGCCGTATAATTCTGTATATTCTTTTTTTCTGACGGTGATATGCATATATAAGTTCACATATACAGGGTGTTAAAATAGTTCGTTCTGACGTCCGAAGAATATAAATTCCAGATTTACTTTCTGAGGGTTCTACCAAAGACCTCAATACCCATTAAAATATTTGTTTCTTCCCTTGTTCTAAACTTTCTGGCCTTTAATCAAGCTATTAGAGTAAGAAATTAAAATTGTGCACTGTTTAAGGATGCTGGATCGGTTTAATGCGCATGCGTCATTTGTCATAGTACGTTATGTGCCTTATAAATGTAAAAATATGTCAAAATAATCTAAAATAAATCAAATTGAACGACTTTTTGGGGAGTCAGGTTCGTTTGGTAATGTTTGTTTACTGTGTTGATGTCTTTTCGCGATATTTACATGTTCAATAAATTTTATTTTAAGCGATTTCATTGATTTTCTCAGCATTTTAGCCACATTTAACCAAAATAAAAACAAAAATTGCAAAAAAGATACCTCGGTGACATATATTTTTATTGCATAATTTTGAACATCTATGTCACTAGATTTATTTAACAAAATATTAAAAAAAGTTTAAGGTGGGAAAAAAAGTTATTAGGATGTTACCTGGGTGCTATTTTGCTGCATTAAATATAAAGTGGGTGGTGTAAAAGAGCAATATATATTAGACCAAAATAAATATACCTTTTTTGGTATCTTGATCATGTATAACAATGTGTACCCAAACTATATTTAAACATATTTTATTATTTATTTCACAGACATCAAATAAAAATGTCGAATTTGAACAACACCACCAATTTACCAATGTCCATGGAATTATAAAAATAATTCATACACACTTCAATCAGGACTGATTAACTGAAAAAACGAGTTCCCTGACCTAATGTTTTTTCATCATATTTTGTGTCAGTATAGATATCTTTACTTCCTGGCAAAATTTGAGCATATTCTGAAGGTGAGATCCTAAGCGCTCCAACATCCTTAAATAGCTGAGATAAAATTTTGTATGAAATTTTTTAGAACCAACTATTTTAACACCCTGTACATAACGTTCATCATGTTGAAACTTGTACGTTATTTTGTGTTTATACGTGATACATACGATTGATATACTATAGTATTTATCCCTTGGGTGGACATACTACGTGGTATGTGACGTAATGTTTTGGTAAGAACGCAGGAATGAATATGTCAAGCCGAGAATGAGTATTATCCATGCCACATAATATACTGGTGCAAAAGGTCACAGTTTTGCCCGAAAAAGACACAACGGTTATCCAGGTAGCTGAGTCGGTTCCGAGCAAAACCTAGGACCTTTGTTGAAACATATTATACGTTACCTGGATAATGCCCATTATCGGATTGAACGTCGATGACTTTGGTTAAAATTGGTCCAAAGATACTAAATACGTTTTTTTTTCTTTGTGTTAACAGATTTCTTCTTGGGTTCTTGACAAAAAATACCTCACCTAGCATTTGAGCAGGTTCATGACGAAATCCGTAACATTTTGGGAAATATTTACTTGCGTGGTTAGTACTCATTGTCTTGGGCTCGTTACAATCGGCCGAAGAATAAAATACTTACGGTTGTTTTTGGGGGGCGATAGCCTTTCAAATGTAGCAGGGCTTGTTTCGTATTGCCAATTTGCAAGTTCATGAATTTAGGCAAAACAATGAGTATCCACATTCCAGTAGTTCCAGAAACATTTTCTATACTGCTACATATGTTATTCCAAATATTTTAACTGGTTTAATTAAATCGACAACATTTACTTATTTTAGATCAACAATTATAACTTGTTATTGTCAAACTGTTCGTTAAATGGATATTTGTACGGATAATCACTCCGCTGGAGTTGTATCGCATTTCTTTCTTGCGATTAAATGCACACGTTAATGCACAATTGTCCGCGACATCTATCGGACGTTTTTCTAATGTCCCGGGTGTATAGCTATTTATAGAGCTGTTACGTAATCATATAGTGTGGTCCTGACCCACATACGCGTATGCATATTTATACTCTAGACATGCCTCGCTAATGAGACGGAAACCCACTGAAAGATACGAGGCAACATGTGCAACATATAACCGAACAAGAAAATGAACTGCCCAAGTCCTAGCTGTCAAAAAGCTACATGAATTAGTTAAGCAATCAGAAAGTTGAATACCTAAGCTGACCTAACATCAACAGTAAAGGGGCGGGAATACGTAGTTCCAGCTGACTGAAGTCCTAAAATGTTGAAGAATAACAGTAATAAAAAGCTGAATGCCATGGTTTCAGTAAGAACACGAACGTGATACATGTAAAGTCGCGTTGAGCTTTAATCTCCCCTAATAATACTCTCAGTTCTTTGATTTAACTTTCTCCGTGCGTTCTATTTACGTCACACACCACGTGGTATGTCCACGCTCTAACAATCATGTTCAAAACGTACATTCTTAACTCATTAAAAGTGTTTACCATGAGTCAGTTGATAGGATCGGAATGTTGATCTAGTTTTGTTAAAAGTAATTATAAAACATTACCAAACGTTTGTATAAAGGGGAGTAACTTGTTAAAGATGCAATACTTACAAGGTTTTAATATGCCAGATATTCTCCCTTTAACTGTGTACAGGTTCAATGTAGTCATTTTTCCAAAGTCATTTTAAGCATGTATTTGTACATGTATATTGTATATGAATTGTTTTAGAATTCAAACAATCAATTTCATGGTTTATACAAAACATCGGGTAAAACTATTTTAGTGAGATAAACTAAGTGGAAAAGTCCAGTCACAATAGTTCCTGTGAAATTCAAGAGAAGAATAAATTTGATGTTAGTTGCGTATTTATCTTTCAGAAAACAGTTGTAACTGTTATTTTCTAAACATTATACAGTGCAATCTGCCCAGAGCGGCCCTCCATAGAGCAACAACCTGAATTCTTAAGCAACATAATCATTAGTTCAATAAGTAACCATATACGAGGGGTGATCGCGAAGTTCGTGTAATTTGCTTATAAAATATTTATTTTTAGTAAAATATTGATGGAACTTCAATATCAGGATGATAAACATAATTGAAGTTGAAATATAGAACGAAATAAAAATCCGCCAACTTATGCGACAGTTAACGGTACCCTTGGCAACGCTACTACACGTGGTTGCAGCACACCAAAATTAAGACATTTTTCATCTTTTGTTCTCCTGAAACAATGCCGTTTTTAAAGTATTATGTGTGATTAAAATTCACGCAAATATAACACAGCATACGTCAACGTCATGGAGTCATTTCCATAGAATATGATGTTGTTAACTACATTCGCTATCAAATTAGCACTGTGTTTATCTGTACAGATAATGAAACGAAAACAACGTCATGACGTCAACTGGTGACATTGAATTGAGGCGCGTTATGGAATGTTGCATGGGAATGTGAAAAAACACTGACTGTTCGTTCGTAAATGATGATTTCTCTTCTTTATCGAAGGCCGTTTTCTAGTTTCTGTCTGTGCAGGGTTATGTCGTCAAACCGGGTTTTACGCATTTTGTGAACATTCTATGCTCGACACAGGCGACATTGTGTACGTGTATTGATAAAAGTTGTATTTTTAAGTATAATATTATATTGTCCTGAAGTGTGCAGTACAAATTAAATGATTGTACTCGGCTTGTTTAAAATATTGGACATAATGTTGAGTTGGGTATATGAGGGCCAGTCATAAAGTAAGATCCCTGTCTTAGATAGTCATAGTATAGATGTGAAAGATATTTTTATCGGGTCGAATCCCTTTGGGTAGCAGCCTGTGTAGTTGTTAATCCATAGCCGATTTGTACCATAATGCTAACGACATGAGTAAATATACACTACAGTCACATCCATACAGGGTAACATACTGTGTAGTTGTTAATCCATGTTTGTTTTGTAGCAAAATGCTAAAAACATGACACAGGCATATAGTTGCTATGGAGAGGTTGTAAAGTATTGTACTGGTATATGCTTCCTGAATAATAGGATGGTTGTTATTTCCGCAATGATAAAAACAATAAAATGCCAACCCCAACCAATGCAATTCTTTTCATATTTCTATCTTCTCTACGTTCCTGGTCGAGATTTAAACCGAATTCCCGGAGTTGACCAGAACAGTACATTACACCCATCTCACTTATAGGTTGGGTTGCTCTACGTTTGTCTGTAACACTTGTTTGAAGAAGTTGTTTGATGTATTCTAGTGTATCAACAGCTGTTGTTGCGATGGCTCTAATGTTGTTCAAGTGTTGTTCAAAAATTGTTTCACAATTTCACTTTGCATTGCATATTCTGACAATCTTGTTGCTGCAATTCCCGTATAACTTTTGATACAACTAGCATCATAATCCCTCAGTTTTTAAAGTTGGCTGGACTGTTTGCCAATAGCTGTGACCATCTTTATAACATTTCTGCTGTAGTTACCCAGGAAATATTCCAATGCTTCCTTGGCCCCAGATGATTCGTCATCATTGAGACTGTGCAACAGGTTTCTCCCAGGGATTGTGTAGCATGGCAACTGCTTCTCCCGTATTCCTCTGAGTAGACGCTGAAGACCATCTTGTACCCTTGACAGCAGACATTCAGCTTTGAAATAGTCCTGTGGTAGCCCCTCTGATAGCCATAGAACAATATTTTTCATTAGATAAGATGAAAACTTTTTGCTGACAGGTTTTAGGATTTCCTTGGTAATGGTTCGCAATAGGACAAGCACTTTTATCTGTGTGTCGTTGAATTGCTCGATTAGATAGATTTCTCCCATGGTGAAACTGATTCTCCATTGTAAATCTTCACACAAACTTCCACTGCGTCCAACCGGTACGACATTAACTGGTAGTTGTGAAAAATGTTCAACCATCTCATTGGTAGGCCAGTTGTTAGGACGAGATCGGTTAATCCATGCTTGTAGTATGGATGTACATTCACATGGAACAGCTTGTACCTTGTCAGTATCGTTATTCGTTATTTCACCATCTGTTGTGATGTCGTCATACCATCAAGTGTACCAATCATCAGATTGTATCGTGTGGGGCAGGGATGGACCACTTCTCGCTGATTGTGACACCGCTCTTTCTCGCCACCCACCTCTCATTTTGAACTTGTCTGTATCTTCCTTCATTATTTTCTTACTAGATAGATATTTCCCCGTTTTGTAGCCTTCTAATAAATCAGCGAATGCGGCGGTATCCTCCGTTCCTTCTGTCAGACGTTAAAACGTATAACCTGGGGGTACAGCATCCATCTCCATAGTGAACACGTGCTGGCCATGCTGATTGTCTACCGTAGGTTCAACTGCTGATAAGTTCTTCAAAACAAACATGACGTCTGCATCACTCTCACCAAACAATGATATACCCTCTCTCTTGCTACCTACTAATACTTTATCGACGTCGTCTCCAAATGTATGATGGCCTATTATTGTCATGGCTTCAGAGAAAATTGAACGAATACGTATACGCTCATCCACTAAATGTTTACTAAACCCGAGATCATTCAAAGTCTGATTACATACGTCATTGTTGTCTTGCGAACGATACGTCATTGTTTATAGCCTGAAAATAAAGCACACGCTACATCATTAAATGTTATAAGGTATATATGTATATCCTATTTTCCTATCGTTTCAGCTATTCCCATGGTTTAACACATACAAAACACTTTTGTCAAATTGTTTAGATTACAAACCAATAGGATGTTGATTTCTAAGTGCCTGAAACCATTTGAAAAGTATCGTTTTATAGATAGTCTATACAATCATTCATTCTTGAGGAAAGACGAAAATGTTTGTACAGGGTATACTATCTGCACCTACTACAACGGAATTCCATGTGAAAATATTTATACAGGGTATACTATCTGCCCCTACTACAACGGAATGCCATGTAAAAATATTTATACAGGGTATACTATCTGCCCCTACTACAACGGAATGCCATGTAAACATTTTTATACAGGGTACATTGTATACTATCTGCCCCTACTACAACGGAATGCCATGTAAACATATTTATACAGGGTATACTATCTGCCCCTACTATAACGGACTGCCATGTGAAAATGTTTGTACAGGGTATACTATCTGCCCCTACTATAACGGAGTGCCATGTGAAAATGTTTGTACAGGGCATACTATCTGTCCCTACTACAACGGAATGCCATGTGAAAATGTTTATACAGGGTATACTATCTGTCCCTACTACAACGGAATGCCATGACTTGTGATAATGCTTGATCTTATCTAACATTTACATATATCAATGAAAAGCTTACATTTCAAAGGTGTATTCGAGATAGATAGATGGATGGATGGATGGATTATTTCAATTTCAGTAAGCCATAGGCCCATGTGAACATACAAATAACACATTACTATTTTCATATGACAGTAACAAGTGGAAAAAGGTAGTTATGCAGACGATTTTAAAAATGATGTATGTATTATAAACAAGACAAAAAACACAAAAAACAACATAAATATATATAACATGACCGTGTTACTAATGAATGCAGCCCAGGAATTAAGACTCTAGCCAAGTCATTTTTTCGACAAATATCTATATGACTTCCATGTTGAATTTGTTTCCCAAGTTCAGATATATGGCTTGACACGTATTGCATGATACAGGGTGTTTCAAAATATATGTTACAGTTTCAGTGGTAAGTAAACTTCTTATATAATGCAATATTTAAAAAAACGAAACACACAGTTGAAGGAGGACATCTAGTCTTGTTTGAAAGCTGTTTCTTTAATATGCACTTTCATAATGCCATGTTTATACATCGTAGATGACGTCAAATGTGGCAAATAACGATGTCGTCATGGTTTCTTAAGTTATCTACAATTAATATGCACAATTCAGATGAATTTAGGAATTCTTATTCATTTCACACGTTCAACTCTTACAGACTGGCCAGTTTAACTTTTTACCCACGGACCCAACGTATAGGGAAGGGTGAACTTGAGAAAACGTGACGACGTCCTTTTTTTACCAAAACTGACATTATTTCTAAATGTGATGCATACTAAACTGGATTCTCGGCTAGGGAATTTGGTCATTTTTGAAACATATTTCAGTGTTTCTCACCCATCTTCAGATGAACAGGTTTGTAGGTAGTATCTTGTGTATCGGTGCTGTACACTGAGCACAGTCAAAAACTTAGGCATCTATTCAGAAAAAGCTAGGGTATCGCACCCAGAATTTCTGTATAAGTCGGATGTCATTGATTTTGGCAGGGTAAACAACCAATGCTCACGCATTTACATAGAGGAGCCCAACCACGAAATTAAACCCCGCTGTTAATTAACACTCAAAATTCATAACCGGGAATTTTGCTTCCAATTTTCTAAAGATTCGCAATCCCGTTGGTTGGAATCACAATTTTACCTGACAACGACTGACGCCAGTCTGACAGTTAAAAGTAGTTCCAATTACAACAAAATATACAGTTATATAATGTAATAAAAATGAACTTCCTTTATGGTAGCCGTGTTTATATATAATATTCCTCGAAGTGTTTCCTCGATGTCACTATATACAGCTTTATTTCCTCCAAATTGTTGAAGAGTTACATACATGAGAATATATTAATATATTACATACAATGATACAAATACACAGGTTCAGATTTCAATCGATAGAACAAAAATATAGTTTCACATAATCACACAGACAGTTACAACTTTCACTCATTCACTCACACACCACAACATGTTACAAGCAATGACATATTTAATTACAAATTATTTTCAGCAGTTTTGCATTAAACGCATGAAATCAGGGTATAGTTCTTTGTTTACCATGTTCACAATAATATCATCAGTGTATCCTAACAAATACTTCAATAAATTCATGTTTTGAGACTGTTGTAAGTAACTGCAAAATAGCCCACCAAGCAATGTTTCTATACCTTCGAAATACCCGTACATTGCGTGTTGGACTAAATTGCGGTTACCGACACAGTCAAACAGTTTATGGTTTACAGTAAATTCAACATCGAGGTTACAGGTATTGCAAGATATTTTTGATGGCCATCTACATTTGCACATCACACCCCGTGTACCCTGATAAGACGTGCTAGCCTGAATACTGCTGTGTTAGCCTACCGCAAAAATTTCAACATTCAAGAGGTTAGGTATTTTGTGCGTGTTTCATTTATTTCGTGTCTACACCAGTAAAACGAAGAACGTGTACATGTGCAGTGGTTCTTCCTCGACATGAAGATGTGCTTTTTTCGATCTCAAACGTCACATTATATTTTAAACTTAATAAATTTGTCAAAAAGTCAGAAGTTTGGTCTTTAAAAAATAATTAAAAATACTTATAGACCGCGGAGAAAGTTCAAATTTCATGAATATGTAGTGAAATAATAGTAGCATATTTATTCGCATTGATTTATGCACTGGTATCATTATCTTTCTTGAAAATGACAGGTTTTCCGCGCTTGGTGGCATAAAATGGATAGTGCACGAGTTATATGGTGAAATTGTCTAGATACTGCCCGAGTCGTAGATGAATACTGCCCTTGTTGCTCACAGTTTTAATGTTTTAGGACTGAAAACAACATTTTCACGACACAATTTTCATACAACAATTCTTGTCTATCTATATTAAACATGTATTTAGTTTTAATTGCATTGATCTGCTGAATTTAATATAAATCCCCATATAATATACTGTCTAAATCACGTGTACCATTTTCTTAGTTACACCACACATATACCAAGGTATCTTCGCATGGACGTATAATTATATCAAATGCGTTCGTTCTTTGCTTTTTATTTCACAGAAGCGCTATTTGTGCATTTTCCGTTTATGTAACGAGTGTTATTTTTATCAATTTACCATTTATTTAAAGCAAATCGGCATGTAAAGATACCTTTAACCATTCCTATAAATCAGAAAAATATGGCCTAGATAATATAGACGTACACATACATATAGCAAAATTGTCAATAAGAGTATAACGATCTTGTCTATATCAACCAATTATCGGTGTGGTGTAATGCAGCCACATTGATCCTGTTTACGAAACCTTTTTAGCGGTTGTTGCAATAGCTGAGCGGTCTAATAAGTTAGTACGTCGCTTGATCACAAGTGGCTTGCAGTTTGAACCTTACATTTTAAAATCACATAGACGCCCCGTTTCACGAATTAGTATCCAATAAGTACCATGAGGTTTCAGTACTCTGAATTAACAAATATAAAGAAACCATTATCGTGGGTTAGATCGCAGCTTATCTGTTCAAGCGTTTATGAGAAACTCGTAAACGCTTAATCACTGACACTCAATTTAACAACTCGCTAGTGACGTTTTTTCCATTCCCAAAATTATTTAATGTTTGTCTTCCACTAGACATCAAACTGGAATCCAGAAAACAAATGCCGCAAGGCTACTTTCAGTGTACTGCAGCTATTCAGCGGATTTTCGATATGATAATGACAGATCGGACAGGGAATTCAGGATTAAACGGAAACAGCTGGGCACGAAACTCACTGTGGTGCCTACAGGTAGGACACGCGCTTGGAGATATATAGGTCCGGGTTCAATTACCGTCTGCGCCACTGCTAATTTTCTCGGAGCAAAATTAACCAATAATGTTCAACTCGACCAAGCTGTGAATTGGTACCTGTGAGGGTGGTGTTTGTTCATGTTCGATAGTCTTGGTCGTCGCATCTCGATGTTGTCTTCACACAAACCAGGAGAGAAGTAGTCTCCATATTAGGACTCGAGCGCAGGTTTCCTTAGGTAGCCCAATGCCTAGGGGAAGTTAAATGTCGAAGGGTAGCTTGATTGCTGAAGGAGGCCCTCGAAACTGGTAACTAAACGTAACATAACAGACAACAACAAAACACGCAACAAACGGGATTTATCCGTTCAATTATCCTCTTGTTGAACGCCTCATGTCATCTCCGTTTGTATGAAATCTGCCATTTGCAAAAATGTCTGATTATGAGACAAATGTAACGTAAGTGCTATTATATAATTATACATCATGTATTTCCACTGCGGTATACCGTAAACCGGATATTGCTAGTGAATGGGAGTAATGTTATCGATTTTCGCGACATTATAGTGTTCACTGGGATTAGTTCAGAAACGACTACTTTCTTCATCTCAACTAGGTTTTAATGTATTCGGATATTTTTATAACTTTATAGTACGCCATATTATAACAGGTATTTTTCATAGAAGTGTTCAAATTACTCAGTTATTGTCCGCTGCTCACTCGCAAACTTTGCCCACAACACTTTAAATGGGCATTCTAGTTATACTGAACTTTAATGTCTTAAGTCCAAATTTCAGAAAAAAATGATTGAACTTCAACAAAGATACACACCAAAATACAAATGTAGATAAGTGCGTGTACAGCGTATTGATATTTACTACATACAGAGTATTGCACATTAGCTCACTCTTATTAAACTAGGAAATCAACCAAAAATAATACTTAGTACCAATTTAACATTATAACTATTTTAATGAACCTCAGAAGAGTGAATTCGAATATTTGAGTGCTGAGTGTAAGTATTGATTGTAATTTTGAACAATACAAAAATGCGTCCATATCATAGTTAAAATAAGTATATCTCAAACTTGTGTACATATACAGTATTACATTTAAAATCTCGAGGAACCCACCTCAGAACTCGTCATTCCAGCATGTGTTATGTACATGTAGTTTTTACACTCTCCAATTTTCAACATAATTATGCAGACAAAATTAGAACAAGTTTGCAGATCCTTTATGTTGCATTATATATGATGCACGCTGGAGCCGGTCGGTGGTTGCCATTCAACTGCAAGAAGGCTCACCTACATCTTTGT
Source organism: Spisula solida (assembly GCA_947247005.1). NCBI lineage: Eukaryota > Metazoa > Mollusca > Bivalvia > Venerida > Mactridae > Spisula > Spisula solida. The sequence continues at coordinate 36,625,241 of OX365957.1, read as the reverse complement.
GTTCATAAAGGCTCAAGAGTAAATAATTCACTAAATTGATATGAAAATATTCTAAATAAAAATTGAGGTTGCCAGTCAATGAAGATATGTTTTACAACTGATTGACCAATGGGATGGGTGCACGCAACCAGGAAGTTTCAAGTATACTATTACTTAAAAGTACAATATAAGTAAGATGTCCCAGGCGGTTTACGATAAGCACATATCTTAAAAGAACAAGTTTGTCAACAAAGGTTGATTGAAATATTTATTAGCACATATAGTTTCCGCCTTCCTCGTTTGTAGATATAATCTAAAAAATAATTTTGACACCTTCATTAGAACAATTAACAAAAGAAGATGAAACGAGACCATATCCATTTTATTTCCTGTACGACTTCTTTAACATGCGAATACTTTATTTACGCGTGGGACCGTAAACTAGTTTTATACCTGATCGGAAGATGAAGTAATTGTAAATTAATATTTTAAGATTTTTCCACAATTTATTTAATCTGGATGCAATGGTTAAGTTCATGTTGGTTATATGACTAACCGTTCAGAATCCGACCAATATTTAGAAGTTTTGTCAAATCAAATACCTTTTATTCTCTCATTTCATGATTACATGAAACAAATGAGGTTAACAAAATGTAAAGACATTATCAAGGCTCATAAATATGGTTTTACACTAATGAAATTACAAATACACACAATACAACATTGAGTTAGTTACCAATAAATACAAGTCAAATAGTTTCCTGCGGCTGATAACTTAGTTGTATTGTTTATGATGTGTTTCTTTGCAGTTTGGATGCAATTCGAATTTATTCCGGTGTAAGTTTAAATTTATGTTTCTGTCAAAATAATTCCAATACATGTAACAATACCGATCAATCTAACAACAAATGCCATGACGAGATATAAATCGTATTCAGTTTAAACAAACAAATATCCTCCAATTATTTGGTTGTGTGAAATGTATGTGCCGAACGAATGAACAAATTAAAAATAATTAGAAAAACATTTATCATGTATCAATACCATGCTTCTGTTAATCTTGCGATGTGTTCTCTACGGGATGTAGTCCATCGCCCACTATATTTATTAATGACCGGGATGATAATACAGCTGCAGACACCTGCTGTTTAGATTCGTGGTCTTGCGTTCACAGTGAAATTTCGGAATAGTTCTGATTTCTTTGGTAAATAAACTATTGTAATGCGATAAAGACCGATGTTATCCGAATGGAATAATGGAATAGTCTGGTTCACGACATTCTTACAAAATGCTTCTTTTTTGGATATATTTTTTTGAAATCGTAAACCATCGAGAACATGTCACGTGCCCCTCCATGGTAATTTTACTTTTGGCAATCCAATATAACCTGCGGCTCAAGGCCGCAGGTTAAATATATCTGGTTATACCTAGCATTTACTAAATTTCCGTGAGCAATACTCCGTACACTGAACAGCAATACTCTGTACAACAGTGAGCAATACTAATGCAATACTAAAATTCTCAAAATGCACCGTTATTTATGACTCCGTTCCTGGTAAAACATTAACAACATATTATGCTTGGTCACTGGGATGTTCTTTTGATCGATTCAAATTGTGTAGCTTAACGAGGAATATAAACAAAAACATCTTTATTTGACAGACCGAGAGTATGTTTTGCGTGAGGAACGATACGAGTTTGGTCTTTTAAATGCCCTTTTAAGCAGTCCCTGGTCGTTTTCCGGTAGATACTTTTGTATATAATTTACATTCAACACACACAGAAAGACAAAACAGCGTCTCTGAACTTACCCTGTTGTGCACTTGAAGGTTGCGAAAATGGATAACATTACTCACCTTACTAGCAATAGCCGGTGTACTGTATACCGCAGTGTTTCCGCATTCTTGTTGACGGAATAGGCCGGACACATGTATTCAATGGTTTTTTTTTATATAATATTATCAATAGCCATTCGAATAAATGTGTAGATGGTAGGCCGATAGGCATCGTTCAATCATGAGCGGGCTTGTTAGTACTTCAAGACAACATACAGCGGGGCTTCTCTTTTACATTTTGGGAGAGCATTGTTAGTAGGGGTTAATATGTCTAGGGGACTAGTGGTTTCAAAATACACATATAGACCTACTCGCAAGTAAAGTGACGTGGAAAGTAATTAACGAAAAGTGATATATTGGTTTCGCATGAGCGGATCAAGCAGACGCTCTGTATAGAATGAACAATCTGGCTTCTCATGTCTTCAACCCACATGGTGATAACATGTAGCTCAATGCGCTCTTTACTCGATTTATGTAATTGCTTGTAGATTCTACTCGTAGATTCTACTCGTAAGTAGACAGACTTACAGTACGATACTGACACCTGTGATTTTACAGGTAACAATGATGCCGAACAATATCATTATATTATTATCTCTAGTAAGAACTATGTAGATTTCATCCCATGAAAATGTTAAATTATCTATTCCAGGCCTGCATTTATCCATGAAACAAGTATTAAAACAGACAACACAGGCAGTATAATAAGTGTTTTACAGATGACATGTGCAGTATCTACGGTATAACTCGTGCACTATCCATTTTATGCCACACAGCGCGGAAAACCTGTCATTTTTTAGAAAGATACCGATGCCAGTGCATACATCAATATGATGAAATATGCTACTATTATTTTACTACATGTTCATGAAATTTGAGCGTTCTCCGCTGTCTATAAGTATTTTTAATTATTTTTTAAAGACCAAACTGCTGACTTTTTGACACATTTATTAAGTTTAAAATATAATGTGACGTTTGTGATTGAAAAAAACACATCTTCGTGTCGAGGAAGAACCACTGCACATGTACACGTTCTTCGTTTTACTGGTGTAGACACGAAATAAATGAAACACGCACAAAATACCTAACCTCTTGAATGTTGAAATTTTTGCGGTAGGCTAACACAGCAGTATTCAGGCTAGCACGTCTTATCGGGGTACACGGGGTGCATCAGTTGGGATAAAAATGTCATTAATGTAAGGGAATTCGGTTTTTCAAGGGCCACACGCCATATGTTCGAAATTGTCAAATCATTATGTACTTCTCGAAATAACGCAAAGTCATTTGAAGCGTTCATTCGTTTTAGCCATTCTGATCGTTCATATAATAGCACAGTCCGTTTGCATAGTTCATTCCATGTCTTCTTATAAGGAAATGAATTATAAGTTATGAACTGTTGTAGGTAGTTACATAGGTTGTACTTGTGAATGATTGGAATCACATCATTTATATATCCTTTGTTATTGTGTGTAGATTTGTTCATGTATTGATAAAGTCTGTGAACAAAGAGTTTGAAACACACATCACGAGGGGCCATACGACACAATGTGCTGAAAAACAACAGTTTCTGAGTATCTATATACGCCTGTATACTAGTGAAACCAAGCATACCGATAGCTATGTCAGATCTAGTTTGGAATGGGATATTTTGTATCCTTTTTATACAAAAGTGGTGTGTGGCTTCAAGGTGACGCATGTCAGAGGCAGTTATAGAATTCCATAGCTCACATCCTAAAGTGCACGAGGCAAGACGATACAAGTATATAGTTTAGCCGCTGTTATTGGATTCAATCCGTCATTATGGATACCACAAGGCGAGAGGCTAAACAAAGTCCCACGTGCAGACTGTCGTATGGCATCAACACTAGCTGGAGATTTACGATTGTCACATTGTGTAATACCTAAGTGTTTATACTCTCTGACATTTTCGAGTTGTATATCACCGTAGCACAATTGTATATCGCGTGCACGGGGTCTACCCGGTGTCAATATCATAGTGGCGCACTTACTAGCATTATAACGGTAACGCCACTTGTTAGCGTAGTTTCTACAAGTACACAGAAGCTCGTTTAAACCGTCTTTAGTCAATGACAACCGAACTACGTCGTCAGCTTGCGTAGGTGCGCTAAGGTTTACACCATTTATGCGTAGACCGTGTGGTGACGAGCAGAGGTCTTTAAGGAGTCCGTCAATATAGACCGTGTAAAGGAACGGAGAACATATACTACCTTGTCGTGTGCCTTGTGCGATGTTAAATTGTTTTGAAAGAAAGCCACAACAAACTACACGACTAGATGATCCTGTTAACATATCTTTGAAAAGCCTGAGTAAAGTTCCCGTAATACCAAGCTCGTACAGTTTATATAACAGACCGTCAATCCACGTCATATCGAACGCTTTCGATGCGTCGAGAAAGCAGGTGTATAGAGCATTGCCGCGTTTCAAACAATAATTAACGGATTCTTGGTAAATGAAAGAAGTCATCTTACATGATTTACCCCTCTGAAACCCATGTTGTAAGGGATGCAAAGACTTTAACAGACCACTTTGCTCAATACGAGTCAGTAGCACCTTCTCAAATAGTTTTGAGATAACTGGTAACAACGAGATGGCTCTGTAGTTGTTAGGCTCGGATTTTGGTTTTCCTTGTCCCTTGTGTAGTGTCACAGTTATACTTTGTTTAAAACGCTCTGGGACATGTTCGCGAACTAAAATTAATGAGAATAGTTTGGACAAGCACCTTTATAGGGATTGATCCCCAAACTTAATATGTTCGTAAGTTATCTGGTCGTATGACGCGCTTTTCCCATTAGGCAGAGCCCTCACAATTAGAGACAGTTCGTTAACACCTATTGGTTTAACAAGACTCTCGCTAACTAGATTGTTGTTGCCATCGAGAAAATGTTCTAAGTTGGACTCAACTTTCGTTTTGAAATCGTTATCAAAGTCGGGGTTATTGGAAAAGCTATAAAGGTTTTCGAAGTAATTTTGCCATCCATGCAAAATTCGTTCTGGATCAGATTCTAACTTGCCTTGAAAGTTTATCTCTGAGTAAGATTGCTTATGTTTTTTCTTACGAGAGTTCACAACCTTCCAAAACCCCGTTTGATCCATTTCAGCTAAATTATCGATGCGCTCTAATTCGCGCCTTTCAAAGTCACGTGATGCTTTTCTTAGCGACCGACGAAACACACGTTTTTCATTTTTGTAGTCAATGAAAAACTTACCGCATCTTGGACGACCAGCGTTATCCCAGTTATGTCTGGCTTTTGTCATTTTAGCGTGAAATTCCTTTAACGCAGGTGACCAGTAAGGTTTAAGTTTATAGTTATAATTGCGACGGGGGAGGCAGTTGTTGGCAGCGGTAGAGATACATGAAATGATTTCATTATACGAATTGTCGATATCATTATAGTCTATGTCGGCACTTTCGAGGTAATGTGTCAACTGCGTCTCGTACATACAATCGTGGGCTTGTGATGACCATTTGTAACGAGTTTTCGCGAATATCTCTGCATTTATATTAGTCGTAATCAGATCATCGGAGTTAATTGACATGTAGAGAGGTAGGTGTCTGGATACATTAAGTGGCGAGTCACATCCTATACTGCAGGACGTTATGTTAGGTTTAAAAGTGTCATTCACTATCACATGGTCTATCAGCGTTGGGACGCAGTTTACACCGGGTACAAAAGAAAATGACCTCCCAGTACACAGGCTGGAGCCGGTCATTGTGTACAGGCTATGGTTATTAATCAATTTATTAAGATATCTTTCTCTGGTATTTGTGTTTAAATCATCACGTATTTTACTGTTGAAATCACCCATGATGACAATGTGCGAGTCCTTGCCCAGTGCACATAACAAATCGTGTAGACTGTCAATTTCAGATTTAAAACTTTCTAACGGTTCCTTTGAGCAAGGTAGATATACCTGTATAATAGAGATATTTATAGATTTCAGTGATATCTTGATAGCAGCAATACGGTCACTGTGTGTATTAATCACCTGCACCGCGTTGTTAATTGATGCGTGCCATAATAACGCGACCCCACCGCGTCCGTATTGGCGGCCGTTGAATGTGCGTGGGTTTGTTGTGATCTAAGAGCCAGTGCTCTGCTATACCACAGATTGCTATATGTTTTGATTCGAGTTCGTTTAACAAAAACGGTATTGAAGTCATCATACCTGTCACGTTCCAACACATCAAATTAATAATCATTTTAGGGGAAAAGTTAATCTACTATAGTCTCATAGTCAACTTGCTCGTGTCGACGTCTGTAGTCTGAGCGTTTGAGCCATGGACGGCACACTATACCAATAGGCCATGTGTCTGGGTTTTCAACTATCGCAGTTTGGTCTTCATTCACAACAATTTGGGCGGACTGACAATCATCTCTACGAGTGAATAAGAATTTAGCGGAGCGCGTTTGTATGCCGACGTCATCTAGAAAGTCCTCTAAACCTTGCTCGTCACTACTTAAGTCTATCCCAGTAATAAGATACGATTTAGCCTTTTTTCTTATGACCCCCCTAAACCTATTTTGCCTTGAATTGGATTGGTCGTGACTAGTGTCTAAATGAATGTGTTGAGATCGAGTTACTTTTTCCTGCATGATAACAGGTTCTTGTTGATAAGGCATTTTGTTACTTGTTGCAGTGGGGTGTTTGTCAATGTCAGGTACATGATTAATGAATTGTACGTCCACCTCTATCGGTGGCTGTTCACAATTATTCATTGTTTGTGGTTTGCGGTCTGCACTACAGTCGACAGACGAGTTATCGGTATGCTTATTCACTATACTAGTATATTCGACGTTATCTGATCGCGATATACAATTGGTCAACTGACCAAGCATATACGTTAAGTTAGAATTCAGTATGTCAAATTTTTCAGATAGAGCGGAAGAGAATAAACGAAATTGTTTTTCTATCAATTCGTTGTTATCTCTGGAAGATGACTGTTTATTGTCAATATGTTTAATTTTAGCTTCTAGTGATTTTATAACACCTTGGTTAACAGAGTTTGCATTGGACTTGTCTTCTGTAACACTGACCTGATGGTCCACCTTTTCGCTTATCTCTTGAAGCTGAATTTTAGTTGCATTCTTCCGTTGTGTCTCTATGTCTTGAACATTGGCTACGTTTCTAGTATTCGAATCAACTTTGTACGATAATAGGTTTAACTCATTGACAAGTGTTGTTCTACTAGATTCTAGCTTTTGAATTCTGTGGCGGATAACTTTCATCGAGCTAGAAAGTGTTGGGTTTACAACCGGGGTGTTACTGTTTACATTATCACCACGTTGTAGGATACTAGCGCACGTATCTAATTCAGATTTGATGAGCTTACATTCCGCACGAATATTGATTGAATCTGCATCAACTTTGGCTCTCAATTCACTCGCTTCGCCTTTCAGAAGGTGAACATCGGCCTGTAGACTAGCAACGTTGTTTTTCAACATTGCTATATCATGAAGAACATTAGCATTATGATCCACAGTGTGTGTCGATGTTTGTATTATACTGACATCTGCACAGGTTTGGTTGGATGAATCTGTGTTATTGAACAAGTTATTAACATCTGACAAGTTGCCATGCAGAAATTGACTTAGTACAAAACAGTCATGCGCGTATTTCTCTGCGATAGACGCTGTTCTAGTGTTTTTCCTACGCTTCAGCGAACCAGTTGGTCCATTAGCACGACGTTTTGCAATATCGGCCATATCCGATCTACGTTTATTGGTAGTTTCTTCACACCCCTGCGTGACCAATTACACAAGTCTAACGCGGCATTATTTGCAAGTACATGCACAATTATATGATACGCTTTAATGGTGAGTACATAGTATATTAACCTAATACAGCCATTTATGGGTAAATATATTACGACCTCCCTGCACAGAATATATCATATTCCTATATTATCGGTTTATTAAACTAAAAACTAAAATTAAAAAGGTTATTAATGCTTGGCTACGTGTAGATAGTGTAAGACAGAAGGGACATTTTATGGGGAATTTTATGGGGTTTTTCAAGGTTCGTGATAAATAGAACAAGTGTAATCGTGTCAGGCTACTATCAATGTATTGCTTGTTTGCGAGCCCATTATTGTTTCATGAATTCGTTTATTTTTAGATTATTTGATATTAATATTTTGAATGATATCTTTCTTGTTTTATATTTTTAAATGGGCAAGACCTGCACACAGGTAACTGTATCATAAAAAAAGAAAAAACATTTTTTTATAAAATTTATAATATCTTAGAAACGTTTATATCATGGGAAATTGACCACACAGTCACTGAGGTGAAGTATGTTTTTAATAAACCTTTCATTAATACGGGTGTTATTTTAAATAGTATTACATAACCAGAAAGATATAGAGAGCTTCGTATTTAATTTGATATCACTATTTAAAAAGTCCGTCCATAAATAAGAAAATAAACACATAGGGCGTGAAATCATTTTCTTTTTTCTTGTTTATAATAGCATTGTCGTTTCTATTGAATGCACCTCGGTGATTGACTGGGCACCGTGGTATACATTTAAAATGAATGATAAAAATACATGCGTATAAACTATTACCAATACAGTCGGGATACATTAACGATAAGGTGCAGGTGGGATAAGAATCAAATAATTTATTTACTGTTTTCTCAATTCTAGGGAATTTCCAACGCTGATAAGAAGGTTTAAATAAATATAACAAGACATATCTTTAAAAAAGATATACAGCATTGGTTTAAATGACATATTGCGATTGTTACATGTATATTTGTTCTGACCGAGCTAGTATCATTTGTATGGAATTTGTACTAACGCGCGTAATATTGCGTCAATTAAAACTCAAACGGGCTTATTAACACTGTTGTAATATGGTGTAAAAGTTTAGGTAACATAAGATTTGGGTTAGATCAGTTTAATGAAACATAATCATGCTTTTTAGTTGGATTAATAGTTTAACCGGGAACAATGTTCAAGATCGTATTCATTTGTGCTGTTTTAATAAAAGAAATAAATAAAATGTTGAATGTTTGACCCTGCAAATATAAATGTTGTCCTCAACATGGTGAAGCTGATCCCCTGTCTGATATCATTTTGAAACTGGTATTATCATAATTACGAAGAGAATTTGTTATCATGGTGATACTTAAGTCTTTACAAAAGAGAGAAATTATTAAAATACTATTTTATATTCTATGTATGCCATAGTATTATAATGTACTCGAATTTATTGGTAGTTAATAAGTTTTAATTGGTATGTTTACCAATACGCTAATAATGAAAGAAATACTGTAAATGATTGTATTATGATAAACAGTTCCAGTTGTATTTATTTGTTATTTAAATAAAACAATGTGTGTTGGTAATGGAAACTTTGTGAACTTTGAAAATTGACAAGGCCCCAATTCCACGAAAAAACTTAAGTTATTGCTCAGCTGAGACTGCTATTTTAAATTTATTATATGGCTACAATTATAGTCTTGTGAAGTAGATTGCTACCAGAAACTGTGTATTTATTGCTAAATAATGATTTTGTAAGTGATTTTTGTATGAAATGCTCATTGAAATCCAACTGTAATGAACCATTAGAAACTGTGTACTTGAGCTTGTTATAACAGACTTAAGTTTTTTATTTTGATTTTTATAACTTTAAAGCACTCTTTTCTGTACAAATCAGACTTATTTTGTATTGCTCTATTAAATTTGTATCTAACTGTGATGTAACAATTTATAAAAGTATACATGAACGTCATTTACCCAACAAAATATGTTTTTAAAATAGCAGTCTCAGCTGAGCAATAACTTAAGTTTTTTCGTGGAATGGGGGCCAGCTAAAAGTTTGTTTACAACACAAGTGCCAGAGTGGGAGGGGTTCCCTTGGAGCATTTGTCTACCTTGTTAGAATCATGGGATAATTTTGTCCACCTATATAATTAAAAAAATATCCTATATACTGTACTTGGGATGAAAATATGCCTTCATACATTTAAACATACTGTTATAAAATATGTTGTCATAATACAGCCAATTTGGTTGACTGCACACTTAAGATATAAACTTTAAAAATGGCCCGTAACAGTTTACATTAGAAACATGCATATTCTACATAATTGTATTATTTTTTATTAAACAATTGTACACACTCTTACGATGATCTGAATAAGAAAATATTATGCAATCAATGCTATGTGTTGATTTTAAATACATGCACTTATCAATTGAAGTCAAAATGTTTTATGAAATTTTAAGATAAAACAAGATCACAGACACTGCTAGCTACTTAGGCATTCTGTTTTACAAGATTCAAAATAATGTTAAACTTAACAATATCAGAGTAATCATGCTATCAACGTTTTGTTTCGAACAAAGTAATTATTTGAATTTTAGTTGTTTTAGAAGTTTAAAACTAACATAAAAACAATGATACTTTAACACTGAATACGGCCCTTGTTTGCATTGGTTGTTCGAGATAACCTGTAGCAGACTACATTTGTATATTGACGACGCAGTTGTGAATCTCCCCTTAGCTGATAACATCGAATGACTGCTTTTGATTATTTCCTTTGGTCGATAATGTTCAGTTAACTTTGAAAAGGATGAGCTAAAAGTTGTCTACCACACATGTGGCCGAGCGGAGGGGTTTTGTCAACCTTTGATAATTTTTATCCACCTGTATAATTATAAAATCAAAGCACTGATAGTACTTAAAGGGAGGCGATCTGGTTGTTGCTACCAAAGCTTAAACCGACTTTACACGTTTAATGTTCGTTTTCTTACTGCCGATCTTGTCTTGAATGTCAAAATAGGCATATGTGACTATATAGGCATGTTGGGTATCTAAATAATTGTTAAAAGGTGCGTATTAATTTATATGTAATACGTGTATTGAATGCGTATATCAAAAGTGGCTTTAAAATAATACGACGCGCCTATTTATCAGATTCTACAGGACCGTCTTGTAATCACTTCCCTCACAGCGGGAGACAGTCTATAGAAAGCGACTAGCTAGTACAGCGACACCATATGATTGCATAACAGTACTTTGCAGAACGTATACGATTCATTGATAAAACCATCACTTGACCGTAGTCTGAAGTTTCTAAAAATAGCTTTATAGCCGGGACATTTGATGAACACGTCATTTTCGTACTATGAAACAAGTTCGGTATCAGCCGGTGTAGTGATTTTTTTGGCCAAAATATCGATTTAACGAACAGTTTCACAATAATGTTTCATCTTAGAATAAACAAATGTTGCTGATTGGCTAAAATCAGTTAAACATTTTGGAGAAACATATGTAGCAGTATTGGGAATGTTGACAGTTTCTATAACTACTTGAATGCGGATTCACATAGCAGCCTGAAGGCGGTTAATTTTGTATTAGGAAATGGGCAATGGTAGTAATGAGAGGCTTAATCGCCTCCCAAAAACTACCCTAAATAATTGGGATGAACATATTTACATTACAAAATACTGTTATAAAATAAAAAAAATATGCTATCATAACTTACAGACAATTAAGTTGACTGAACACTTAATATACCAAATAAAGAATGGTCCATGACATTTGTGCAGTTTACCCAAGAAACCTGCAATTTCACGTTATTGTATTCTTCTCATTAAAAAACTAAGTGCACACCCTAAGTTTATATGTATAATAAAATATTATTTTTGTTTTGATTTTGAAGTACATGATTCATTGGTGTCAAGAAGTTTAATGAAAGCTTAGGATAAAACATGGTCACAGATATTGTTAATAATGCATGTTGTTTTTATTCAGTATCGGAGTATTCATGTAATCAAACATTTTTTCCAACAAACTAATTATTTGCATTTTATTTTGTGTTTAGAAGTTTAAAACCAATTTAAAACAAGAGTATTTTTTACACTGAACCGCCCTTGTTTACATTACTTGACCGACCTTCACATAACCTGCCGCTGGTATAGTAACAGGTCGCTTAAAGTTCAACATTGTTCTTGCTTAGAGTATATTGCACAACTAAAGCTATGGAATAACTGAAAGGCGAGTATAGTACTATAAGTTTAGCACAAGAGAACAGTGCAATAATTTAAAATCGAGCATAACCTTTTGTTAAAGAATACAATATTATATTCTATCGAATTGTGGAATTTCATTCACCCCTGAGAAATTTATAAAGATTTCATTGGTTGTTAAAGTAGGTCAACATCCAAGCTAGACGGCTAACGCTGAAAAATTGTCTGAAAACTCCTCTTTACTTATGGAAACAAGCTTTAAACCTTCAATTTGGTCAACATGACCACTTCCGATTTTAATGAAAATAGGCTCATAAGAAGCGGCGTGAGATGCAGATTTCAAATATGCACGAGTCTTATAAGATCGTTAGTAGCACTTACGACCTTCTAATTCTAAGCCAGCGATATAGTGTCGACATTTTTTATTTACTATTCAGTCTTTCAGTCACAAGCCCTAATGAAGTTTAAACGTGACTCAGTTGTTATCACATGGATATCATATGCCTTTTACATGAATACATTGGAAATTGAATCCATTTATCTGTGGTGTATATGGGTAAATCGGACACGTCATTATCTCGGTTGGTATATTTGCACTAGACTTTAAACCTCGTTATCAGTGTTGGAAATTCCCTAAAATTGATATTTAAGGAAACAGTAAATAAACAATTTGATTCTCGTCCTACTTGCAACCTATCGTTAATGTCTCCTGATCGCATTGGTAATAGTTTATACGCATGTATTTATATCATTCATTACAATGTTTATTTGACACGTAATTGGTCTTCGGCCATAACAAATTGTACCAGCAATATGTAATGAGAACACAAAATTGCATTGACATGACATGGAATATACATGTATAGTTATAATAAGGTTAACTTCTACAACATTGCAGGTCTTGCATAATTAAAAACATAAATCAAGAAGGATATCAGTCAGATGCTAAACAAAAAGTACAATACATAATACTCAAAAATAAACGAATACATGAAAGAACAGCATACCTGCTAAGAACATATTTATTAATCATAAGTGAAAATTTGAAACTAAACATTTGAATACATTTTGCTTGTTTAGTCGGGCATTGTGCCTTGTATGTGTTTTATGTTTCCTGTGCTCGGTTGGTTCAGTTGGGCATTGTGATTTGTGTGTTTTTAATGTTTCTGTATTCGGCTGGTTAAGCTGAGTGCTGCCTTCCGTGTCTGACTTTATATAATCTTTTTATATTCAAGCAATATTTTTTGGGGGCGGGGTGGGTATAATGTTATTGATTAAGCACATATTAATTTGACAGACAAGCTCAGTGGTTATACAAACACGTTCAGTGGATCAAGCAATATATTGGTATTAGCCTTACACGATTTTCCTTGTTCTATTTATCATGAACCTTGGAAAAACCCATCAAATTTATATATTGGTATATTGGTTAATATAATACATACTTATACACTAGTGTAGCATGTTGCATGTAATTGCAAAGGATTCTGTGTAAGATTTGCGTAATCCGTCCTTGATTCCGGTTCGTGACATCCTTAGTGAGATCGAGACAACAACAACGTGGACTATTATATATAATCACGGCTACTATAAAGTAAGTGCATTTTCTTACATTAATACACATGTTACTGTATATATATTAGCTTCCGTTTCCGGTACAGTAAAGATTTGAAAATTTTTCTCGGTGGTAAAAAATCGTAAAATAAAGAGTAATATCGGACCTAAAAGCGATAATGGCGAACCATTTAAGTGATAGTGATGTGTGGAATACAATCGGAAACAGTGAAAGTGACAATAATTATGTAAACGTCCCAACACAGAACCGGTTTGAGGGTACAAGCGGATATGGTGGGTGGAGAGATGCCGCCACATACAAAAAACGCAAGCGACGAAGTACAGGTAGTAATAGCAATTGTAGCTTTAATAGACTGTCTACTGATGATAAACTGGTTAGAATGTTTCAATCAATAAATGAAAACAGTGACATATTATCGAATGTAGAATGTATCTATCGGATATTCAACAGATAAACAAAACTATTACAAATGTAAACAAACGTATAGATGAAGTGGAACGTAAGATCAGTGCTCATGATATGAAATTGAAAGTACTGGCGTACAAATCCGTCGACTTAGAGGCAAGAAGTAGACGAAACAACCTAATATTCTATGGCATAACTGAGAAATCACATCGTGATTGTAAACAGTTGATATTGAATTTCTTACAATATGAACTAGATATTGACACGAATGGTGTGGACATAGAACGAGCACACAGGCTTGGTTCAATAAACAACGTGCCGCCAGCCAAGAGAAATGATCCGAAACGTCCGATTATAATCAAATTGCTACACTACACTGATACGAATTATATCCTTAAACATGCATACAAGTTACAAGGGTCGCCTTTTGGAAAAGATCGTGACTACCCGCATGAAATCGCCACGGCTAGACGTGAGTTATACAGATCTAATGCTATACAAACAGCCAAACGACGCGAGCAGAAAATACGAATTAAATTCCCTGCGAAACTCTACATACAGAACAAGCTGGTTGAAGACAAATTCCCCGATTGGTTTGAGACACTTAGTATCGATAGACTGTCTATTGGTCCACATAGTGAAACCCATACACATGTTCCAACGTGCTCTGTCCCTGCAGCAGAGGAATCCGTCAGTAGACGCAAGGGTTTATACTCAGAATCAACTATAGCAGACAGCCCTGTATCTGTCAAAAACAATAATATTGAATCGCCTTGTGACCACGCCCCCTCAAATGTAAACAAACTTTATAGTGAAACAGCACGGGACTCTAACACGGGCTCTTCTCGCAATGACAAGGCTACACCAAGGGGGAAAACAAGTAAAAATAAAACACAAACAGGAGCGGACAAAGGAAAACCTACAACACGGCGACATAGTACCTCTAGGAGCCCCAAGAGGGTACATGTAGTAAGACACGACGACACGAACAATACACAACACGAATCAGGTGAAAATAGAACTGTAAATTCCGAAAGATCAAGCAAGAAGGACGATGATTGGCCACCACCAGAAGGAAGTCAGGGTGAAAGGTCATGTAAACATTAGGAACACGCGGAGAACGATGACATTAACTTTTGTGTGGTAAACGTACAAGGACTTGTGGGTCGTAGATATAACAAACTAAATACGAAGGAACTTGAACATTTATTTGAATCAAACGATATTTTATTGTTCACGGAAACTTGGTCAAGCAAATGTTTTGACTATAATGTTGAAAATTTCTCATATTTTATTCTTCATCGTAAACTTATACATAAATCGGCCGTCCGTAGTAGCGGAGGCCTCATTATCTATGTTTCCCAAAAACTCCATGAGTATGTGTCATTTGTAAAATCCGTTCAAGATTGTATGATATGGATTAAGATTGATGGGAGGTATTTAGACCTCACTGATGATTTATATGTATGCCTATGTTATAATACGCCGTCAAATAGCAGTAGAGAAAATTTCAATGATCAGAATATTTTTGAATACTTAACTAATGATATTTTAAGCTTAAAAAACGAAAATGAAAATTATTCATTCTTAATCACGGGTGACTTTAACAGTAGGGTTGGTAATTATAAGGATTATGTTGTTAATGATAATATACACGAATTTGATGCTATTCCTGAGGATTATCATGCAGACGATTCATTACCGCGTAAAACGCAAGATTTAGTCGTAAATGAAAACGGTAGACTATTAATAGATTTTTGTAGATCGACAGGAATGAGAATCATGAATGGGAGACTTTTTAATGATAAATATGTTGGAAAATATACCTGCGTTAAACAAAATGGATCAAGTGTAGTAGATTTCGTACTTTGTGAACAATTCTTTACAAATCGTTTTACAAATTTCCAAGTACATGACTCAAATATATTTTCAGACCACTGTGTGATAACATTTGCCTTGAAAACAAAAGTAAATCGGGCACCGGATGAATCTATCAACAATACAGACAATGCGAATGATCATGTGAACTTTCGCTATAAATGGGATAATAGTAAACAAAATGCTTTCTTATCTGGTGTTAACGACGCAAATTTTCAACAAACATTACATGGTCTTACCAATAGTCTCTCAACGATTGCAAACACAAATGAGTTAGAAAATAACCTAGATGATTTTTATAAAAACTTATCAAATATTTGCGATCCGTTATTTAAACGTAAAATATCGGATAACAACACTCGGAACAAGAAACATGATAATAAACAATGGTATGACGATGATTGTAGTACAAAAAGGGGGTGAGTTTTACGATAATTTGAATCAATATAGACAATCAAAGAATGATGAAAATAGATTAAACCTAACGAAATGTAGGAGCGAATATAAAACTCTGATAAGAAATAAAAAAGTACAGCATGACAAACAACAAACAAATAAACTGGAAGAAGCCAGGTTTAAAAACGCTAAACTCTATTGGAACTTGTTATAAGATGCTTGCTATACAGGTATGAACCAAAATGATAAAAAAGTAACATTGTCACAGTTTGAAAACTATTTTCGCGCAATAAATAATCCTGAATCTGTTTTCTACCAAGCAGATGAAGACATTCAATATTTCAACGAACGATTTCTTAATGGGGAACTTCATGTCATGTTCCGAGAACTTGACGAGGAGATAACACACACGGAAATTCGAAAGGCATGTTCTCAAATTAATACGGGTAAAGCGAGAGGTCCAGACTACGTTATAAATGAGTTTTTTAAATATGGTATTAACCAATTAGCAACGTATCTAACATCCCTTTTTAATAAATTATATGACATGGGTCATTTTCCATCACAATGGACAGAGGGGTATATTGTACCCATTTTTAAAAAGGGCGATGAAACCTTACCAGAGAATTACCGCGGTATAACGCTTCTTAGTACCCTTGGGAAGCTTTTCACGCGTGTACTAAGTAACAGGTTTAATAAATGGGCCGAAGATTACTTCATATATACGGAAGCTCAGGCAGGCTTTCGTCCTAAAATGGGCACTATAGATAACTTATTTGTAATACACGGAGTCATAAATCACGCACTCAATAATAATAAAAAGTTATACACGTGTTTTGTGGATTTTACCAAAGCGTTTGACTTGTTAGTTCGTGAAAATATATTTTATAAACTCATCCAATACGGAGTTAGAGGAAAAGCATTAACTATAGTAAGATCTTTGTACAATAATGTTAAATCACGAGTAAAAAGTAAAACATCCCTAAGTGATAGTTTTGATTGTTACCTAGGCACTAGACAAGGGGACTGTTTGTCACCTTTTATTTTCGCTATGTACGTTAACGATATTGAAGAAAACTTCATGTTAAACGGGTTTTCGGGGGTTGATATAGGAACTTTAAAGTTAATGTTACTACTGTACGCGGATGATATAGTGGTCTTTTCCGAAAGTGAAAAGGGCTTACAGGATGGCTTAGACCTTCTAAAAAATTACTGTGATAGATGGAAGTTGACGGTCAATACCAATAAAACAAAAGTCATGATTTTCAGAAAAGGTGGCAGGTTAAATCGTAGGTTAAATTTTTTGTACAATGAAAATGAAATAGAAATTGATAGTTCTTTCACGTACCTGGGTATTACCTTTACTAGCGGTAGTTCGTTTATGAAAACGTTTGAAACTTTAGGCGGTAAAGCCTTAAAAGCTATTTATAAGTTGAAGGGGTACCTATTAAAATTTACTAATGTCAGTATAAGTCACACATTAAACCTGTTTGATAAATTAATAATGCCAATCCTAAATTACGGGTCGGAAATCTGGGGATTTGCAAAGGGAGATTACTTAGAAAAAATACATCTCAAATTTCTTAAAAATGTTCTTGGTGTTAAAACATCTACATCTAACTATTTTATATACGGCGAAACTGGCCGAAGAAGCCTTTACTCGTATCGCATGATTAACATTATAAGGTTCTGGCTGAAAATAGTAACTAGCGATGAAAGAAAGTATATTAAAAAGGTATATAATATGATGTTAAACGACATACAAACAAACCCGAATAAACCGAACTGGGCGTTTGATGTTAGAAATATTTTACAAATAATGGGATTTAACGAAGTATGGATTATGCAAGGCGTCGGGAGTATACCGACATTTTTATTTCTGTTTAAACAAAGAATACATGACTGTTTTATACAGAATTGGTATGAAGAAATTAACAATATTCCTAAAGCAACAAGTTTTAAATTATTTTCAAATTTTGGTTTTAAAGAATATCTCGATTTTATAACAGTTAAGAAATTTAGAAACTCGTTAACAAAAATAAGACTTTCATCACATAGACTTGAAATAGAATTAGGTAGATGGCACAGACCAGAAAAAATACCAAGATCAGAACGCAAATGTAAAATGTGTCAATCATTAGAAGATGAATTTCATTTCTTGCTAGAATGCCCCTTATACAACGACCTAAGAAAAATATATATTAATAAGAAATTTTGGACACACCCAAATAGTCCAAAATTCATCAGCCTTATGTCGTCAGAACAACCCACAGTCTGTAGAAAATTATCTATCTTTATTTTTAAAGCCTTAGACAAACGAGACGAAGTACTTTATAAATAATTACCATTCTTCTCCAAATTATATTCTTTACTTGTTATTATCATATGAAATATTCAACTCCAATATACACTCAATGTTAATTATGAAATGTCTTTATATACCAAATACCTGATTCTCTGAAGATTTTCAGTGAACTTTGTACATGTACATAGCTATGTGTAGTGTGTGTGTCTGCGTGCGTGTGTGGTTGTTGATGTGCGTGTATGTGTGTATGTGGGAGCGGGTACGCGTGCGTATGGGTGTGCGTATGTGTGTATGTGCGAGCGTGTGTTCGTGCGTGTGTGTGTGCCTATATGTGCGTGTGTACGTGTGTGTGCTTGCATGTGTGCCTGCGTGTACGCATGCGTGTGAATGATATATGTCTGCATTTGTGCGAGTTAGAATGTAAACTGGAGCGTGTACATGAGTGAGTGTAATTGTGTTGTATATATTACATGATGAAGATGTATTTTATTAATATCATTGCTGTAACGGAACATATATTATAATATTGTTGTTATAATTATGCATGTAAACTGATGGGCAAAATGCCTAATGTTTCAAAATAAACTATAATACTATATAGTGACATTTTTACGTTGACAAAATCTGTATTATCGCGCCACCAAGGACATTATCCTCAAATTGATAATATCCCCGGGGATATGAAGGTCTGTGAAGTTGGCGCTTAGGTCGTACATCGACAGTCAGATGTTTACTCATTTTTATTTGAAATGAATAAACAGCTCTTAGCTCGTTGGTCGCAGCTCTTAGATCGTTAGTCGCAGCTCTTAGCTCGTAGGTCGCAGCTCTTAGCTCGTAGATGTGTACTCGTTGGTCGCAGGTCTTAGGTCGTTGGTCGCAGGTCGCAGCTCGTAGGTCGCAGCTCTTAGCTCGTAGGTCGCAGCTCTTAGCTCGTAGATGTGTACTTGTTGGTTGGTCGCAGCTCTTAGGTCGTTAGTCGCAGCTCTTAGGTCGTTGGTCGCAGCTCTTAGCTCGTAGGTCGCAGCTCTATGATCGTTAGTCGCAGCTCTTAGCTCGTAGGTCGCAGCTCTTAGCTCGTAGATGTGTACTCGTTGGTCGCAGGTCTTAGGTCGTTGGTCCCAGCTCTTAGCTCGTAGGTCGCAGCTCTTAGCTCGTCTGTCGCAGCTCTTAGATCGTTAGTCGTAGCTCTTAGCTCGTAGGTCGCAGCTCTTAGCTCGTAGATGTGTACTCGTTAGTCGCAGGTCTTAGGTCGTTGGTCGCAGGTCTTAGGTCGTAGGTCGCAGCTCTTAGCTCGTAGGTCGCAGCTCTTAGCTCGTAGGTCGCAACTCTTAGCTCGTAGATGTGTACTCGTTGGTCGCAGTTCTTAGCACGTTGGTCGCAGCTCTTAGATCGTAGGCGTAGCTCTTAGCTCGTAGGTCGCAGCTCTTAGCTCGTAGATGTGTACTCGTTGGTCGCAGGTCTTAGGTTGTTGGTCCCAGCTCTTAGCTCGTAGGTCGCAGCTCTTAGCTCGTTGGTCGCAGCTCTTAGATCGTTAGTCGTAGCTCTTAGCTCGTAGGTCGCAGCTCTTAGCTCGTAGATGTGTACTCGTTGGTCGCAGGTCTTAGGTCGTTGGTCGCAGGTCTTAGGTCGTAGGTCGCAGCTCTTAGCTCGTAGGTCGCAGCTCTTAGCTCGTAGGTCGCAACTCTTAGCTCGTAGATGTGTACTCGTTGGTCGCAGTTCTTAGCACGTTGGTCGCAGGTCTTAGATCGTAGGCGTAGCTCTTAGCACGTAGGTCGCAGCTCTTAGCTCGTAGATGTGTACTCGTTGGTCGCAGGTCTTAGGTCGTTGGTCGCAGGTCTTAGGTCGTAGGTCGCAGCTCTTAGTTCGTAGGTCGCAGCTCTTAGCTCGTAGGTCGCAGCTCTTAGCTCGTAGGTCGCAACTCTTAGCTCGTAGATGTGTACTCGTTGGTCGCAGTTCTTAGGTATCTGGTCCCAGCGCTTTGGTCGTTGGTCGCAGCTCTTAGCTCGTAGGTCGCAGCTCTTAGATCGTTAGTCGCAGCTCTTAGCTCGTAGGTCGCATCTCTTAGCTCGTAGTTGTGTACTCGTTGGTCGCAGGTCTTAGGTCGTTGGTCCCACCTCTTAGCTCGTAGGTCGCAGCTCTTATCTCGTAGGTCGCAGCTCTTAGCTCGTAGATGTGTCCTCGTTGGTCGAAGCTCTTAGCTCGTTAGTCGAAGCTCTTAGGTCGTTGGTCGCAGCTCTTAGCTCGTAGGTCGCAGCTCTTAGCTCGTAGGTCGCAGCTCTTATCTCTTAGGTCGCAGCTCTCAGCTCGTAGGTCGTTAGTCGCAGCTCTTAGGTCGTTGGTCGCAGCTCTTAGATCGTTAGTCGCAGCTCTTAGCTCGTAGGTCGCAGCTCTTAGCTCGTAGTTGTGTACTCGTCGGTCGCAGGTCTTAGGTCGTTGGTCCCAGCTCTTAGCTCGTAGGTCGCAGCTCTTAGCTCGTAGATGTGTACTCGTTGGTCGCAGGTCTTAGGTCGTTGGTCCCAGCTCTTAGCTCGTAGGTTGCAGCTCTTAGCTCGTAGGTCGCAGCTCTTAGCTTGTAGGTCGCAGCTCTTAGCTCGTAGATGTGTCCTCGTTGGTCGCAGCTCTTAGGTCGTTAGT
Source organism: Spisula solida (assembly GCA_947247005.1). Taxonomy (NCBI): domain Eukaryota; kingdom Metazoa; phylum Mollusca; class Bivalvia; order Venerida; family Mactridae; genus Spisula; species Spisula solida. The sequence goes on along the minus strand of OX365957.1, from coordinate 36,604,231 downwards.
CGCAGCTCTTAGGTCGTTGGTCGCAGCTCTTAGCTCGTAGGTCGCAGCTCTTAGCTCGTAGGTCGCAGCTCTTAGCTCGTTGGTCGCAGCTCTTAGCTCGTAGGTCGCAGCTCTTAGCTCGTAGGTCGCAGCTCTTAGCTCGTAGGTCGCAGCTCTTACCTCTTAGGTCGCAGCTCTCAGCTCGTAGGTCGCAGCTCTTAGCTCGTAGTTGTGTACTCGTTGGTTGGTCGCAGCTCTTAGACCGTTGGTCGTAGCTTTTAGCTCGTAGATCGCAGCTCTTAGCTCGTAGATGTGTACTCGTTGGTCGCAGCTCTTAGGTCTTTAGTCGCAGCTCTTAGGTCGTTGGTCGCAGCTTTTAGCTCGTCGGTCGCAGCTCTTAGCTCGTAGATGTGTACTCGTTGGTCGCAGGTCGTTGGTCCCAGCTCTTAGCTCGTAGGTCGCAGCTCTTAGGTCGTTGGTCGCAGCACTTAGGTCGTTAGTCGCAGCTCTTAGCTCGTAGGACGAATCTCTCAGCTCGTAGATGTGTACTCGTTGGTCGTAGCTCTTAGTTCGTTAGTCGCAGCTCTAAGCTCGTAGGTCGCAGCTCTTAGCTCGTAGATGTGTACTCGTTGGTCGCAGGTCTTATGTAGTTGGGCCCAGCTCTTTGCTCGTAGGTCGCAGCTCTTAGCTCATAGATGTGTACTCGTTGGTCGCAGCTCTCAGGTCGTTGGTCGCAGCTCTTAGATCGTTAGTCGCAGCTCTTATGTCGTTGGTCGCAGCTCTTAGCTCGTATATGTGTACTCGTTGGTCGCAGCTCTTAGGTCGTTGGTCGCAGCTCTTAGCTCGTAGATGTGTACTCGTTGGTCGCAGCTTTTAGGTCGTTAGTCACAGCTCTTAGGTCGTTGTTCCCAGCTCTTCGCTCGTAGATGTGTACTCGTTGGTTGTTGCTTTTAGGTCGTTAGTCACAGCTCTTAGGTCGTAGATGTGTACCCGTATTCCCAACCAGCTCTGAGTTCGTTATTGGACTTGACAAAAAAAAACCTAAACGGTAGGTGTTCATGTGAAAAACCCTAATGTCGGGGGACTAGGTGTACATGTGAAAACCCTGAATGGTAGGGAAATAGCTTGCCTTGTGAAAACCCTAAATAGAAAGTGATTAGGTGTCCGAAGGATAACTTAAATAGAAGGGGACTATGTGTCCGTAGGAAAAACCTAAATGATACAATATCATGTGAAAAACCTACATGGTTTGGGACTAGGTGTCCATGTGAAAAAAAACAAAATGGTAGTGGTCTTGGTGATCATGTGAAAAACCTAAATGGTAGGGGACTAGGTGTCCATGTGAAAAACCTAAAAGGTAGGGGACTAGGAGACCGTAGAAAAAACCTAAATGATAAGGGACTAGGTCTCAGTAGGAAAAAATCTAAATGATAGGTTTTCTTTTGAAAAACCTACATTGTTGGGGACTAGGTGTCGATGTGAAAAACCTGAATGGTATGGGACTAGGTTGCCATGAGATGACCTAAAAGGTAGGGGACTAGGTGTTCATGTGAAAAACCTTCATGGTTGGGGACTAGGTGTCCATGTGAAAAACCAAAACGGTAGGGGTCTTGGTGTCCATGTAAAAAACCTAAATGGTAGAGGACTAGGCGTCCATGTGAAAAACCTAAAAGGTAGGGGACTAGTAGTCCGTAGGAAAACTTAAATGGCATGGGACTAGATGTCAGTAGGAAAAACCCTAAATGATAGGTTTTCTTTTGAAAAACCTACATTGTTGGGGACTAGGTGTCGATGTGAAAAACCTGAATGGTATGGGATTAGGTTGCCATGAGATGACCTAAAAGGTAGGGGACTAGGTGTACATAGGAAAAACCTAATGGTAGGGTATAAGGTGTCCGTTGCAAAGACCTAAATGGTAGGTTTTGTGGTGAAAAACCTACATGGTTAGGGACTAGGTGTCCATGTGAAAAACCAAAACGGTAGGGGTCTAGGTGTCCATGTGAAAAACCTACATGGTTGGGGACTAGGTGTCGATGTGAAAAACCTGAATGGTATGAGGTGTCCGTTGCAAAAACCTAAATGATAGTTTTCATGTGAAAAACCTACATGCTTGGGGACTAGGTGATCATGTGAAAAACCAAAACAGTAGGGGTCTAGGTGTCCATGTGAAAAACCTAAATTGTCGGGGACTAGGTGTCCATGTGAAAAACCTAAAAGGTAGAGGACTAGGAGTCCGTAAGAAAAACCTAAATGCTATATGACTAGGTGTCAGTAGGAAAAACCTAAATGATAGGTTTTCTTTTGAAAAACCTACATTGTTGGGGACTAGGTGTCGATGTGAAAAACCTGAATGGTGTGGGAGTAGGTTGTCATGAGATGACCTAAAATGTAGGGGACTAGGTGTCCATAGCAAAAAACCTAATGGTGGGGGATAAGGTGTCCGTTGCAAAAACCTAAATGATTGGTTTTGATGGGAAAAACCTATATGGTTAGGGACTAGGTGTTCATGTGAAAAACCAAAATGGTAGGGTCTAGGTGTCGATGTGAAAAACCTAAATGGTTGGGGACTAGGTGTCGATGTGAAAAACCTGAATGGTATGAGGTGTCCGTTGCAAAAACCTAGTTGTCCCCTACCCTTTAGGTTTTTCACATGGCAACCTATTCCACTACAATTCAGATTTTCCACATTGACACATAGACCCCTACCATTTTGGTTTTTCACTTGGACACCTAGTCCCCAAGCATGTAGGTTTTTCACATGACAACCTATCATTTAGGATTTTGCAACGGACACCTGATCCCCTACCTTTTAGGTCATCTCATGGTCACCTAGTCCCATACCATTCAGGTTTTTTCACATCAACACCTAGTCCCCAACCATGTAGGTTTTTCAAAAGAAAACCTATCATTTAGGTTTTTTCCTACTAATTCCTAGCCCCATACCATTTAGGTTTTTCCTACGGACTCCTAGTCCCCTACCTTTTAGGTGTTTCACATGGACACCTAGTCCCCTACCATTTAGGTTTTTCACATGAACACTTAGTCCCTTACCATTTAGGTTTTTTACATGGACACCTAGTCCCTTACCATTTAGGGTTTTCACATGGACACCTAGACCCCTACCATTTTGGTTTTCACATGGACACCTAGTCCCAAACCATGTAGGTTTTTCACATGAAAACCTGGGTTTAAGGTTTTCGCAACGGACACCTAATCCCCTACCATTAGGTTTTTACATGGACACCTAGTCCCGTACCTTTGAGGTCATCTCATGGTCACCTAGTCCCATACAATTCAGGTTTTTCACATCGACACCTAGTCCCAAACCATGTAGGGTTTTCAAAAGAAAAGCTATCATTTGGGGTTTTTTCCTACTGACACCTTGTCCCATACCATTTAGGTTTTTCCTACGGACTCCTCGTCCCCTACCTTTTTAGGTTTTTCACATGGACACCTAGTCCCTTACCATTTAGGTTTTTCACATGGACACCTAGACACCTACCATTTTGGTTTTTCACATGGTCTCCTAGTCCCCAACCATGTAGGTTTTTCACATGAAAACCTATCATTTAGGTTTTTCCTACGGACACCTGGTGCCCTACCTTTTAGGGTTTTCCTATGGGCCCCTAGTCCCCTACCATTCACATGGCAACCTTTTCCCCTACAATTCAGATTTTTCACATGGCCACCAAGACCCCTTCCATTTTTGTTTTTTCACATGGATACCTAGTCCCAAACCATGTAGGTTTTTCACATGATATCGTATCATTTAGGTTTTTCCTACGGACACATAGTCCCCTACCATTTAAGTTTCCCTTCGGACACCTAATCCCATTCTATTTAGGTTTTTCACAAGGCAAGCTAGTCCCCTACCATTCAGGTTTTTCACATGACACCTAGTCCCCGACATTAGGGTTTTTTACATGAACACCTACCGTTTAGTTTTTTTGTCAAGTCCAATAACGAACTCAGAGCTGGTTGGGAATACGGGTACGCATCTACAAGCAAAGAGCAGCGACCAACGAGCTAAGAACTGCGACCAACAAGTATATATCCACGAGCTAACAGCTGGGACCTAGGACCTTAGAGCTGTGACTAACGACTTAAGAGCTGCGACAAACGAGTACACATCTACGAGCTAAGAGCTGCGACCAACCAGCTAAGAGCTGCGACAAACGACCTAAGAGCTGCGACCAACGAGTACACATCTACGAGCTAAGAGCTGGGACCAACGAGCTAAGAGCTGCGACTAACGACCTAAGAGCTGCGACCAACGACTACACATCTACGAGCTGAGAGCTGCGACCTACGACATAAGAGCTGCGACTAACGAGTACACATCTACGAGCTGAGAGCTGCGACCTACGACATAAGAGCTGCGACTAACGAGTACACATCTACGAGCTGAGAGCTGGGACCAACGACCTAAGAGCTGCGACCAACGAGTACACATCTACGAGCTAAGAGCTGCGACCTACGAGCTAAGAGCTGCGACTAACGACCTAAGAGCTGCGACCAACGACCTAAGAGCTGCGACCAACCAGTGCACATCTACGAGCTATGATCTGTGACCTACGAGCTACGAGCTAAGAGCTGCGACTTACGAGCTAAGAGCTGCGACTAACGACCTAAGAGCTGCTACCTTCGAGCTAAGAGCTGCGACTTACGAGCTAAGAGCTGCGACCAACGAGCTAAGAGCTGCGACCAACGAGTACACATCTACGAGCTAAGAGCTGTGACCTACGAGCTAAGTGCTGCGACCTACGAGCTAAGAGCTGGGACCAACTACCTAAGAGCTGCGACCAACGAGTACACATCTACGAGCTAAGAGCTGCGACCTACGAGCTAAGGGCTGCGACTAACGACCTAAGAGCTGCGACCAACGACCTAAGAGCTGCGACCAACCAGTGCACATCTACGAGCTATGATCTGTGACCTACTAGCTACGAGCTAAGAGCTGCGACTTACGAGCTAAGAGCTGCGACTAACGACCTAAGAGCTGCGACTAACGACCTAAGAGCTGCTACCAACGACCTAAGAGCTGCAACCAACGAGTACACATCTACGAGCTAAGAGCTGCGACCTACGAGCTAAGAGCTGCGACTAACGAGCCAAGAGCTGCGACTAACGACCTAAGAGCTGCGACCAACGAGTGCACATCTACGAGCTAAGAGATGCGACCTACGAGCTAAGAGCTGCGACTAACGATCTAAGAGCTGCGACCAACGAGCTAAGAGCTGTTTATTCATTTCAAATAAAAATGAGTAAACATCTGACTGTCGATGTACGACCTAAGCGCCAACTTCACAGACCTGGGGAAATGATCGGTTATGTGATCAATAATGGCATTGCGATCGTGCGCACGCGCGACATGACGTTATTAACGCGAAATTTACGTAACACGTACTGTATGGCTCCTATCGCACAAACACCTCGAAACGTACGCTTGAACGCAAGGCCAAATAAATGAAAACGGGACATTCAAAATTTAGTGTTTTACTAAAAAAATATATAATTTCATTGACCATTTTCTTTTAGTTCTATTTTGCCTCAGAATGAGAATTACACCGTGCTATTTCTCGTTGTTTCGAGGGGTCATTTGTATCAATTGAATGATGACCTGTAACCTTTATTCTATGTGTGAAATGCAAGTTGTTGACATTGGGTGCTTTCATATATTCCTTCGATGGAACATGTATATTAAACAGTTTAATAACGGGGCGCGCTGTGGCATTGAATGATAATATTCCCGGTGCGTGATAATGGCACTCGGGCTAGCGCCCTCGTGCCGGAGATATTATCATGCAATGCCACAGCGCGCCCATTTATTAATCTCTAATTATCAAATAAACACTGATGCTGCAGTAAAATGTACAATTAGCGGCTTTGAAAACGGAATATTTACACTTAACAAATATTGCATGTTTATATTTACCCATAGGCCCATATTCACATGTCGGTCCTCCACTCCAACTCGACTTACACTAACCTAAGGTAGCCTCAAGTGTAGCTGGAGTGACGGTCGAGTTAGTGAAGGTCGAGTGGAGATTTGGTATTCACATGGGTAACTCGCCCTCGACTTTCCTGAGTGGGTGACCGTCATAATATTCGGTAGGATATTACACTGTAAAAACAATATGTGCTTTATTATTGAATTGGTTGGTTGTGTTTCGATGCATTTAACAAAGTCAAACTATAATTTTGATGATGTTTATGCTACATTCTTTATATTTCTTTGAACTCGCTCAAATAAAACCTTTATTTGAATAATCAAAAATAGAGAGTATGATTATTGCAAAGATAATAGTGGATCAGTTAACATAAAACTTCGATGTAATTAACGTTGAATGAACGTGTATAATGATTTACAATGATAGATTCCAAGAAAACATTTATGCAAGACAATGCGTACGCGTTCTAAATGAATAAAGGATGCGCATATCGAAGAATACATCATACCATTTGCCTTATGTTTTCGGCGTGGACTCAATATTAAATATCATATCACGTCAATATGAATTCCACCGACCGTCAAGCAGGTAATGTCATGTTAATAATTTAGAAGTCAATGGAGATGGACTCCGTTCCGGGGAAGCCCGACAACTAGAAAGCCATAATTCCTAGAATGTCATTTAATGAACGACATGTATAAAACAATTAGTACATAAGTTAGCTATGCATGAACCTCTTGGTTTTAGGTTGATTATGAAACAAGTTGGTACAACCTTGAACTAATATTAACCATTCTAGACACACCATGCCCAATTTTATCCATTGTCACAATGATATCGATATACATAAGAGAAGAGAAGCCAGTTTTCGCTTATTATGCTGGACCTTTTGCAAGGGAAATACTAATACCATTTCGTTTTTAGCATGAAGTGACCCCGGATCGAACCTGGGGCTTCCCGCCCTCGAAGCGGACGCTCTAACAGTAGGCTATCGAGGCGGCACATTGACTCATGAATGATTGCAATGCACATCATCAGTATGTGTTGCAAGTTAGCACGTTTTTTATTCGTTTAAATATTTCAGTCATCTTCATATCAACATTGGGCGGGATTAAAAATAATAATATGGCAAAGAATGAAAACAATAACGTTATAATTTCATAGTTATGCTCCATATATAAATACCATGCATTTAATTAACATCGCGGTAATATGACTAAATTTTAATTCCAGATACTTAATACACGTATTACAGTAACTTTATTTGTCCAAATAATACACTTTTAGATAACAAATTATAAATAAATTTATATTTATGATTGTATATTTATCAACCCACACGATCATATGAATTTGTTGTGTAGTTTAATTTGAAACTACAATAACTTTATTAGTTCAACATTCGTGCGCTAAATCGGTATGCACGTAACCACATTTGAGAGTAGCTGGGGAACTTTTCCAAGAATTTCACATTATCCATGCTTTCTAAGGATTTGCTCCTATCCGGGATATTTCTAAAAGGTAAAATCAACTCAAATTCTTCTACCTCGAGTGGATTGTCCATTTTAGTTAGTGACTAACTTTGGTATTCACTAACATTCCATTGAGTTTGGTGGGGGTCACGCTCATGTCGACGTTTCGCTCTCTCGAAAATTCCTCACTCAGTCGAGTCAACTCCAGCTACACTTACCGTTGTGAATACCAATTTCAGGTTAGGTCGAGTTCACACTAAAACGCACGGACGAAACGATAATTAAATTTGGATTAACTCAGTGAGTGAGAGTGGAGGAGAGGATGTGAATATGGCCCATAGCTCGGCAATTACGCCTTTCGATTTTGCTGAAATATCCCACGTATGTAGCTAGGATATATGTGGAATGGCAATCCAATAGATTTCATAACAATCTGATCACACCCTTAACAATCACAATAAACATAAACAAAAGTAAATTTTCAAAATAATGTGCCGTACACGCGCGTCCTGCTTGTCAGATTTCATGCAGCTGTGTTGTTGTTTTGCTGGATAAGCTCATCCACAAATGTCCGTGCTAATCATGTAGACAGAAATAAAGCAAACACAGATAAATATGAATCTCAATTTAGGTTGGGCATTGTGCCTTGTATGTGTTTTATGTGTTCTGTGCTCGGTTGGTTCAGTTGGGCATTGCGCCTTGTATGTTTTTAATGTCTTATGTGCTCGGCTGGTTAAGTTGCGTGCTGCATTTCCTGTCTGACTTATATAATATCTTTTTTATATAACCCGAATTTTCCACTCAGTGTATATCCATAATTACTTCATCTTGACTATATAAAAAATATTAGTAATACAATGTATTGCTAATACGCAATTTTAAAAGTTAAAGAGCACCATGTTGCTCATTCGAATGCCCAAAATACTGTTTTAAGGATAAAACTGAGACATTTTGAATGTTATATAAACATTTTGTACATCAACCTTTCAAAAAAGCATGCGAAGAGAGACCGGATTTACGATGTTGAAAAATGCCCGTTGAAGTAGTCATGGATGTTCTAAAAATGGCTTAATCTTGCAAAGCTAGATTCCTGCACATAATAAATACAGTATTTTCTATTTTGTTTCATGTAAACCATATAAAGGAACAATATGTTCCACTATTTGCACTATATTTTACAAGAACGGGGTGGCTTAAACCACAAAAAGGGCTAAACCGATAGGGATATAGATCTAAACACACATGTCATAAAAAATAATTGTATAATATGTGCTTTACTTTCAGGATCTGTAAACAATGGCGCACCGTTCGCAAGACAACAATGATGTATGTAATCAGACTTTGAATGATCTCGGGTTTAGTAAACATACAGTGGATGAACGCATTCGAATTCGTTCCATTTTCTCGGAAGCCATGACAATACTAGGCCATCAAGCATTTGGAGACGACGTCGATAAAGTATTAGTAGGTAGCAAGAGAGAGGGTATATCATTGTTTGGTGAGAGTGATGCAGATGTCATGTTTGTTTTGAAGAACCTATCAGCAGTTGAACCTACGGTAGACAATCAGCATGGTCAGCATGACAAGCACGTGTTCACCATGGAAATGGATGCTGTACCATCAGGCTATACGTTGTTACGTTTGACAGAAGGAACGAGTGTTACCGCCGCAATCGCTGATTTATTAGAAGGCTACAATACGGGGAAATATCTATCTAGTAAGAAAATAATGACGAAAGATACAGACAAGTTCAAAATGAATGGTGGATGGCGAGAAAGAGCGGTGTTCCAATCAGCGAGAAGTGGTCCATCCCTGTCCCACACGATACAATCTGATGATTGGTACACTAGATTGTATGACGACAGCACACCGGGTGGTCAAATAACGAATAACGATACAGACAAGGTACAAGCTGTTCCATGTGAATGTCCATCCATACTACAAGCATGGATTAACCGATCTCGTCCTAACAACTGGCCTACCAAAGAGATGGTTGAACATTTTTCACAACTACCAGTTCATGTCGTACCGGTTGGACGCAGTGGAAGTTTGTGTGAAGATTTACAATGGAGAATCAGTTTCACCATGGGAGAAATCTATCTGATCGAGCAATTCAACGACACACAAATAAAAGTGCTTGTCCTATTGCGAATCATTGCCAAGGAAATCCTGAAACCTGTCAGCAGAAAGTTTTCATCTTACTTAATGAAAAATATTGTTCTATGGCTATCAGAGGGACTACCACAGGACTATTTCAAGGTTGAATACCTGCTGTCAAGGGTACAGAATTGTCTTCAGCGTCTACTCAGAGGAATACGGGAGAAACAGTTGCCATGCTACATAGTCCCTGGGAGAAACCTGTTGCACGGTATCGATGATAACGAAGCATCTCGGGCCACGGAAGCATTGGAATATTTTCTAGCGTACTACACCAGAAATGTTACAAAGATGGTCACAGCTATTGGCAAACAGTCCAGCAAACTTTACAAACTGAGGGATTATGATTCTTGTTGTATAAGAAGCTATACGAGAATTACAACAATACGATTGATAGAACTTGGAATGCAAAGTGCAAATTATCAAACAAGTGTTCATCAACACTTGTGCAACATGAAAGCCATTGCATCAACAACAGCTGTTGATATACTCGATCATTTCAAACAACTTCTGCGAAGGAATGTTACAGACAGACTTAGAGCAACTGAACCTAGGTCAAGTGAGATGCGTATTGTTTACACTTCTCGTTCCTTATTAGATATAAATCAGGGACGTAGAGAAGATATAAATAGAATTGCATTGGTTGGTGTTGGCATTTTATTCTTTAGTTTATTTTTTTTTTAGTTTAATGTGGAAATAACAAAAGTCCTGTTATTCCAGAAGCATGTACAATACATTACAACCTCTCAATAGCAACTATGCCTGTGTCATGTCTTTAGCATTATTGCACAAGTCAACTATATGCTTTTTTAACAACTACAGAGGCTGTTACTATATTGCAATGTAGGGTATATTTACTCTTCTCGTTTTATGAACATCGAACTAAACTATCTCGTATAAGTTCACAGTGAACTAAATATTACAGTGACTGATTTATCCTTTGTAGTACGTTGTGTTTATGAACACGATCAGAATGGCATCAGTTACGTAGCAGTGTTCATGTAAGGACAGAAGATGGCCAATGTCCGTACTACTGTAAATTCAACACTGATAGTATATGGCTACAAATTAATATGTGTACCCAATATACAGTATGTGATGATGTTTTTTGTGTATTCTAATATATGATTGCGTTCTATTCGTATTTAGTAATACATAAGAAAGGCCTTATAATTGTTGTGCCAATTGATATTGAAATCAGTAGGTGAAAATGAATGGGTGCATTAACTTAAACAATTTTCACTGTAGCAAGCTTAAAGTGAATAAGCCCTTAGCACTTGATGTGTATTCAATAATTCATTTTGTATAAGTGATATGTAACAATTGAGCAAATTATAAACAATAAACCTATACCATATAATAATATGTTTTTACTTATGATCGCACCAATTACAAGACATCAGAAAAAAGTTCAGATACAAACTGTAAAATCACAAACATTCACGATTGATTAATTTTCGCGAATTCAAAAAGTTCGCGAACAAAATATGCTAGTGAACTTTTTCAACGACTGTAAAACACATACAACTGTTCTTTGTGAAGATTAAAAATCGCTAATATTTAACCTCGCGAACTACTTGTAGCTCACAACAAAAGATTCGCGAAACTTTGACCTCTCAAAATTATACATGATTTTACAGTACGTATGAAAGCAGGTACATTTTCTACGGACATGTACTCCATTTGTGGAAAATGTATTTGTTGATTGTGAAAGAGCATGAACGTACTGGTTGATACATGCTATCAATTAACTGTAATCAATAATTATGTCCATTTTGTATTATACTAGAAGTATTTTAGAAACAGCACAAACAGTGTGTCATTCATTGCGGGTGTGTATATAGGCTAGAAGTTTCCATTTTTGGGGAGATATGGATGGTTCGTTCTATGTCTGACTCTTGCGTGGATGACTAGGCGCTGTCGTCGTTTCTGCGTGACTGTGCTACCGTATTAAATTCGGGTAAAAGCACGCGGACATGAATCGGACCAGTACAAGGACACTAGGCTATCGACAAAATTTAATAAACCATAGGATATATGTCCCTTCTGTTGGCTGAACAACCGCTATAGAGCAATACACATTTGGCTGCTGTACAAAGAATGTTGCTCCACAGAGGTATAAAGTTTGCAGCAAATGGTTATATTATTGTAACAAAAGGATTATGTTGCTTAAGAGTTTATGTTGTTGCGCTATGGAGGGCCGCTCTGGGGAGGTTGCAACCTACTAATGTTTAGAACTGTTATCAGAAAGTAAATGCAAAAAAGGCTGCAAACTTTAAGTTTCTTATTCAATCTGCAATTTTCCCGACACCACTAGGACTATACCTTTCTACTAAAATAAGTTTATTTCTATTTTTACTCGATTTACTTTTTGTATATTAGGCCATGAAGTTGATTGTTTCGTTTCTAAAATAATTCATATTATTAAATTGTGTACACATTCTTTAAATAACTACATTGGAATATTACATGCACACATCTAAAGGGAGAATAGCTGGCCTATAAATATCATATTAATATTGTATCATTAACAAGTTACTCCCCTTTATACAAACATTTGGGAAAAATCAGTATTTTAAACGAAACACGATCAACATTCCGATCACATTAAATAACTTATTATACAAACATTTTAATGGGTAACTGTGTACTTTCTAATATGACAGTAACAGCGGGGCAATATCATTTTTGCATGAAATGTAAAGTTAATAAAATTAATAAAGATAAATTTCAATAACAGCACGGGTTCAAAGTAATTAATCTTGTATTCTCAACGTGGGTGTTTACAGTTAATTAAAAGAATGTCAATAACTATGTGTTTTATAATGGCCTTGCTATTGGGCTTCGGACGGATAACAAGGCCATTTTGAAAACATAATTATTAACAATCTAGTAGTACGTACATACCAAACATAATTTTATGTCAAAGGCAACCGGTCTTGGAATATTCTTATACGTATACCGTGTAATATCTTTTACCTGGTTTTATAAAATCCGGGTTGGACGGATTGATGATTAAGTTGTGCGTAGTTGTACTAGTTGACATAATTATACTTGGAGAAATTTAATAATTGTCAGAACGGAACGGAATAGAAACGAACGGAACGAAATACACGGAACGGAACGGAGCGGAGCAGAGCAGAGCAGAGAAGAGAAGAGAAGAGAAGAGCATAGCAGAACAGAACAGAACAGAACAGAACAGACAGAACACATCGGATTTTTTATCAACAATCGTGAGTATTGTCAGATGGTATTGATTCACCATTTACAACAATTTGTATGTACATATATTACAACATATGTTAACAATCTGAATATATTTTGCTAGTTTTTCTTTGTGTTTAAAACCCCAAGCAAGTGACATATGTTGGTTGAATATGTAAATCCAGTGATATTTGTAATGGAAGCAGATTTCTGAAAGTAAGGTTGTGACTGATCTTTACTCTCCCGCCTCGCCCAAACTTCCGTTTATCTACAATCATAATGTAAATAGAACGATATAGTGAAATCAAAGCGCAGTGCGGAGCGTAACTGATCTTATGATATAAGCTTTAATATTTAAGGTTCTTGTTGAGTTTTACCGGCTATTATTCATTATTATACCATATTTATATAGCACTTTTACCATGTAATTACACGTTCAAAAGTGCTGTTCAATCACATTTAAGCCATGGTTAAAACAATTTTACATAGATAAATGCATGCAAACATTAAAAATGTATATATACATGTAAACATAATACAAATAACACAAAGAACCCCCCTCAATTACCCCCCCCCCTAAATTGGGTGTTTCAAGAGCAGCGTCACATACCACTGCCACGAGAAACTAACTCCAAAGGAATAGTGATACTTCCTTTAAGGAGACAGGAAACCCCCGACACTATTTACTACTGTACTAGTGTTTCAAGAACAGAGTCACATACCACTGCTTCGAGAAACCGTCTCCAAAGGTATAAATATACTACCTTTTAGGAGATCCTTAAGAAGTCAAACTAATAATCAGCCAGAATATGCTTTAGTAAAACAGTGTGTTTTTAGCGCTTTCTTGAATGATGGTAGTGTTTTACTATCTCTGAGTGTTGTTGGCAGTGCATTCCAGAGCTTCGGTGCTGCAGCCATGAAACATCGATCATCGTACGAGACAGTCCTCATCCTCGGCACAACTAGAAGAATAGAGTCATTTTGTGACCTAAGCTGCCTTTGTGGAGTATATATTTCCAGCATACTTCTAATGTAGCCTGGGGAATTCCCATGTAGTGCTTTGTAAACAAGAGTCAAGACCTTGTACTCTACTCTGTATTGTACAGGTAACCAGTGAAGATCCTTCAGCACAGGAGTGATGTGGTTGTATCGCGGTATCCGTGCGATGAGGCGGGCAGCTGTATTTTGGATATTTTGTAGTTTGTTAAGAATGGTTTTTGGGGAGCCGCACAGTAATGAGTTGCAATAATCCAGTCTTGATGTTACTAAAGAATTTATGAGGGATTTTGTTGCGTCAACAGTCCAACTTTCACTGTGAGATTCTCAGCATCACTGGTATTCCGTTTTGGTACAAACAGGATTACCTCTGTTTTGTCTGCATTTTGTTTCAACAGATTGTTTTTCATCCAGTGCAAGATATCCTTCAGACATGCTTATATATATATAAAAGATATATATATGCTTCAATTCGTAGCAGTGTTTGATCACGTGAAACGCAATCCTTCGGTTTGAATGCCATATACAGCTGGGAGTCATCAGCGTAGAAATGGTGTTGCAGTTGATGCTTTCTGCAGATTGCACCCACTGGTTTTGTATACATGATGTAGTTTTTGGGACCAAGCACAGAACCCTGAGGTACGCTATAATTCATTAGGACTGGTTTCGAATGTTCACCATCAATACAAACAGTCTGGTAACGGTCACACAAATAGGACTTCATCCACTCCAATGGCTTGCCTACTATACCGAAATGTTTTTCAAGTCGGCGTAAGAGGGTGGTGTGGTCAATGGTGTCAAATGCTGCTGATAAATCAAGCATGACGAGGACAGTAGCTTTATTCTGGTCTAGAGAACAAAGGATGTCGTTTTGCACACGAAGTAAAGCAGTTTCAGTAGAGTGGAGATTATGCAGTGTTAAGTGATCATCTAGTTGAGCATCGACTACCTTCTCAATAACTTTGGAAATAAAAGGTAAGTTTGACACCGGTCTATAATTTTTCATTACATTTTGATCAAGGCCTGGCTTCTTTATCAGTGGTCTTATTCTGGAGCTTTTAAAAGCCGTAGGTACATAAGCATTTTCAAGTGATGCATTGAATAGTCGCGTTAACAATGGCAGTAATTCATTTAAACAATCCTTCAACTACCATGTTGGGATTGGATCAAGCTCACATGATTTACTAGGTGATTTATTTATCAGTTTCCGGATTTCTTCTTCTGAAGTTGGGGAAAACTGTGATAGTTGCTCATCTTGAAAATGTGTGTCAAATTCAGCGGTGTCGCCATGTTGGTTTGACTGAGTAGTGGAGGCTATTTCAGTTCGTATTCCTTCAATTTTGTTAATGAAGAAGTCACTAAAGTCCTGTGCAAGCACCTTAGCCGATTTGTTGGATGGTAACACCACTTCTTTAGCATCGCCCATAAGATGTTTAGTTATCTTGAACAGCTCTTTCTGATCACGACAACTTGCCTCTACCTTATCTGCGTAATAGGTTACTTTAGATTGTTTTAACAATTTGTTGACAGCAGAACATTGATTTCTATATAATTGTTGATCTATTGTTAATTTAGTGGTTCGCCATTTTCGCTCAAGTTTACGTCTCAGATGTTTGGCGTCATGTAGATCTTCAGTGTACCAAGGACAAGAAGGTCTTAAAAATATCGTTTTAGATTTGAGATGAGCAAATTTGTCAATGAGTGATGACAGTCCATGTGTATACACCTCAACAAGTTCATCAACATCGGAAATGTGCAGCCCACTTTTCAAAATATCAGATGATTTAATGTCTTTATTGAATTCATTTACATCAATAGATTTTAGCTTTCTAAAATTCACGGTTTTTCTCATACTATTATATTGTACATGTATTTAGCTTTACAGTTTAAACACTCACCCACATTCTGATAAACAATGTTAACTGGCTATAAAAACATTATCATAAATTCTTCAACTTTATGCTTATGATATATACCGTCAAAGATGACCGTTCATTCGAATGCAGGGAGGTAAATATTGCAATTCGACGACTGACTATGAATTGCGTACGAACTTTATTATATTCTTGTAAATCGCCACGACAATACTTTCAGTGTTTTGATTCTTCAATCAAACCATAGGTACATGGTGTCAAATTATCTGATAGTATAATATAGAGAAGATTGTGCAGCGGTCATGCATAGCGACAACGGATATAGGAACTGGTATCCATGTTTGCTTTGACAACTGTAGAAAAACTGGGTACCCGCTTTCGTAACGTCATATCCGTTGCGGCTAAGCATGGCCGCTGCACAACCTTCTCTATAAATAGTGTATACATAGGGTACAATCAGAAAATTTGAAGCCATTTGCCTATGAATCAAACGAGGTAAATGTTCGAAATGAGCGTCGGTTGAAGAATGGGAACGTGTTTAGATGTGATCAGATTCTAAATACCGAGGGAAAGTGTCGTTTTTGTGTGGCGTAAACGCCACACAATGATATTACCACTTTTCAGCTTACGACCAATTTAACGCATTAGGCCTCGGCAAATAAATAGTTCTATGATTTGAACAATATTACAAGCATGCAACACAGGTTACACGTATCATTGGACCTGATTTGTTTACATTACCAACATTGACTTATATTAAGACCAACAATTATATCAGACTTTTATTTTTAGAGGATATTTATAGCAAATCATTCCGCAACGGACTATATTTTTACTACCAAAGAATGTTCTCACTAGTGGCGGGAATCTAAAATAGTTCCCACGGTTTTCAATCGTATACTGTAACGTATGTAAATCACACCACCGCTGCACATTGCAGACGATTACCTAATTATGTTGTATACAAACATTGATGCTATATATAGCCGGTGGGGGGAGATAGTTCTACGTACATATCGATCGGCCGATTAACAATGTTACCGCGGTAAGCGTTAAACGCACTAGTCAATTTCTACCCTGCTTTATATAAGACCTCATAATTTTCGTATCTATTATCCGATTTTGAATATTAAAAGCTTGTAATGAAGCAGAGATATATATTCAACACGATACCATAATTAATAAATCCACGGCAACGAGTAAGAATCCGTTCCGCGTAAAAGTAAGTTTAAATTATCCCGTTTTATACCAAATAAAAATTCAATCAACGGTCGAAAATCATCAATTATTAATTTAATATTCGATCGATTTTGTTCATTAAAGCTTGTTTTAAAAGCTAATACTTGAAGGTTTCATAAAATGTAAAACTTGTTTTTAAAGCATTAATCGGCCGATCGATATGTGTGAGCGACGCGATGTTTACCCCTTTTACATACGTTAATATAGAGTGTCATATACATTTAATTAACATGCGTGGTCATACGGAGAATAAACAGTCACTTATCTTGACACTGGTCGAATTCTCCAAGTCGTTAAAAATGGTATTTGTAAATATCCCTCCATTGATGCTCAGCATAGTTACTTAAGTAAGTTCCAGGTAACTGCTGGTTCTCTTGGTGTCTTTAGCAGCACAAATGTTTGAGTAAGGGTGGACTTATCAGAACTGGGACATAAACTTATGATACAACCTGGATTCGATATTGGATTTAGTGGCATCAGTACGCCACACATCAGTACTTTCAGTGCTTTGATTAAATTGTGGAAGTTTATAAAATATTTTCTTTGGTATTGGTACAGAGATTAAACAAGCGAAAGAGCGTCCGGAAAAGTTACCAACGTCGAAAAAATGCTTTTTGACTGACAACATTGAATATGAGCAGCGTAGAAATGACTGTATATCGGTATATGATGAAACATACAAAGGTACAGCAAAGAGCATACTTAAAAAGATATTTGTGATTATCAGGGTGGCAATACCGCGTGACTTTTGGCTACCATTCCAAGACCTTGTTCAGCAACTGTGCCGTTTTGTGCAACACCCTGTGAAACTGTGGAAAAACAGGTTTCACATGGTGCTAAAAATAACGTTCAAGCTGTTGAAAATAACGTTCAAGCTGTTGAAAATAACGTTCAAGCTGTTGAAAATAAGGTTCAAGCTGCTGAAAATAACGTTCAAGCTGTTGAAAATAAGGTTCAAGCTGCTGAAAATAAGGTTCAAGCTGTTGAAAATAAGGTTCAAGCTGCTGAAAATAACGTTCAAGCTGTTGAAAATAAGGTTCAAGCTGTTGAAAATAAGGTTCAAGCTGCTGAAAATAAGGTTCAAGCTGCTGAAAATAAGGTTCAAGCTGCTGAAAATAACGTTCAAGCTGTTGAAAATAAGGTTCAAGCTGCTGAAAATAAGGTTCAAGCTGCTGAAAATAACGTTCAAGCTGTTGAAAATAAGGTTCAAGCTGCTGAAAATAACGTTCAAGCTGTTGAAAATAAGGTTCAAGCTGCTGAAAATAGACTGAATTTTCCTGGAAAGCAGATACTTTTCCCCTTAGCGTGGCGTATAATTTCATAGAAATCGATGAAGAAATACCATAGTTATGACTAATTTTGTTTCCAATGTTGACACATTTCGTCTTGGAAGTGTAGCCAAATGTCACGTGGTATTGCAACACTGATTATGTGAGTTATTGACCACAGGTAACTGTATTACTTGTGGTATTGGCAGTAGGCAAAGCTTAACCAAACCTGAACAACAATTAGACAATGATGCTAAAAATGGTCAAATTATTGCAGTTATACTGTATATAAATGTGTTACAAATCAACACTAACAAAGACGTATATCAACAAGTCATAGTTCAACATCACATGATCCTCCTACATACAGTTACATGGATAATTGCAAGAAAAACAAAGAAAACATAAAGCTATCACATACCGCACAATAGTTGTATATTTAACGGAGTTAGTGTTTCATAAAACATTAGTATAATAACCAGATACGATCTGCGTGTGTGAGCAAATATTTATGGAAGTGGAATTCTAGACTTGTGTTAGATTATTTCTAGATAATGACACACAGTAATTAGATCATTCAAAGACCAAGTTCTTAACATTTCTATCTTAATAGCTTAGGCTGGTCAATTAGCGGTCAGAAATGCGTGGTCTATCGCCCGTATCAACTGGTTTGAATGTAATTAATGCTCACAGATTCGATGTTTTTGCATGTTGTTGGCACATGGTTTATGTCGAATGATTTTATAATGGCTTCAGTAGATTAGGATGAGTATTATGATATATAGATCCAATTATAAAGCACTTGTGTCTCGCTATAAGCGCTATAATTAGCGTAAACTACTCATATGTTATATTGTATCTAATACACTAGTACTGAGAAAAAAGTAAAAGGAACCTGTAATATACCTGAATAGTATTGGAATGCAAAGTGCAAATTATCAAACAAGTGTTCATCAACACTTGTGCAACATGAAAGCCATTGCATCAACAACAGCTGTTGATATACTCGATCATTTCAAACAACTTCTGCGAAGGAATGTTACAGACAGACTTAGAGCAACTGAACCTAGGTCAAGTGAGATGCGTATTGTTTACACTTCTCGTTCCTTATTAGATATAAATCAGGGACGTAGAGAAGATATAAATAGAATTGCATTGGTTGGTGTTGGCATTTTATTCTTTAGTTTATTTTTTTTTTAGTTTAATGTGGAAATAACAAAAGTCCTGTTATTCCAGAAGCATGTACAATACATTACAACCTCTCAATAGCAACTATGCCTGTGTCATGTCTTTAGCATTATTGCACAAGTCAACTATATGCTTTTTTAACAACTACAGAGGCTGTTACTATATTGCAATGTAGGGTATATTTACTCTTCTCGTTTTATGAACATCGAACTAAACTATCTCGTATAAGTTCACAGTGAACTAAATATTACAGTGACTGATTTATCCTTTGTAGTACGTTGTGTTTATGAACACGATCAGAATGGCATCAGTTACGTAGCAGTGTTCATGTAAGGACAGAAGATGGCCAATGTCCGTACTACTGTAAATTCAACACTGATAGTATATGGCTACAAATTAATATGTGTACCCAATATACAGTATGTGATGATGTTTTTTGTGTATTCTAATATATGATTGCGTTCTATTCGTATTTAGTAATACATAAGAAAGGCCTTATAATTGTTGTGCCAATTGATATTGAAATCAGTAGGTGAAAATGAATGGGTGCATTAACTTAAACAATTTTCACTGTAGCAAGCTTAAAGTGAATAAGCCCTTAGCACTTGATGTGTATTCAATAATTCATTTTGTATAAGTGATATGTAACAATTGAGCAAATTATAAACAATAAACCTATACCATATAATAATATGTTTTTACTTATGATCGCACCAATTACAAGACAGCAGAAAAAAGTTCAGATACAAACTGTAAAATCACAAACATTCACGATTGATTAATTTTCGCGAATTCAAAAAGTTCGCGAACAAAATATGCTAGTGAACTTTTTCAACGACTGTAAAACACATACAACTGTTCTTTGTGAAGATTAAAAATCGCTAATATTTAACCTCGCGAACTACTTGTAGCTCACAACAAAAGATTCGCGAAACTTTGACCTCTCAAAATTATACATGATTTTACAGTACGTATGAAAGCAGGTACATTTTCTACGGACATGTACTCCATTTGTGGAAAATGTATTTGTTGATTGTGAAAGAGCATGAACGTACTGGTTGATACATGCTATCAATTAACTGTAATCAATAATTATGTCCATTTTGTATTATACTAGAAGTATTTTAGAAACAGCACAAACAGTGTGTCATTCATTGCGGGTGTGTATATAGGCTAGAAGTTTCCATTTTTGGGGAGATATGGATGGTTCGTTCTATGTCTGACTCTTGCGTGGATGACTAGGCGCTGTCGTCGTTTCTGCGTGACTGTGCTACCGTATTAAATTCGGGTAAAAGCACGCGGACATGAATCGGACCAGTACAAGGACACTAGGCTATCGACAAAATTTAATAAACCATAGGATATATGTCCCTTCTGTTGGCTGAACAACCGCTATAGAGCAATACACATTTGGCTGCTGTACAAAGAATGTTGCTCCACAGAGGTATAAAGTTTGCAGCAAATGGTTATATTATTGTAACAAAAGGATTATGTTGCTTAAGAGTTTATGTTGTTGCGCTATGGAGGGCCGCTCTGGGGAGGTTGCAACCTACTAATGTTTAGAACTGTTATCAGAAAGTAAATGCAAAAAAGGCTGCAAACTTTAAGTTTCTTATTCAATCTGCAATTTTCCCGACACCACTAGGACTATACCTTTCTACTAAAATAAGTTTATTTCTATTTTTACTCGATTTACTTTTTGTATATTAGGCCATGAAGTTGATTGTTTCGTTTCTAAAATAATTCATATTATTAAATTGTGTACACATTCTTTAAATAACTACATTGGAATATTACATGCACACATCTAAAGGGAGAATAGCTGGCCTATAAATATCATATTAATATTGTATCATTAACAAGTTACTCCCCTTTATACAAACATTTGGGAAAAATCAGTATTTTAAACGAAACACGATCAACATTCCGATCACATTAAATAACTTATTATACAAACATTTTAATGGGTAACTGTGTACTTTCTAATATGACAGTAACAGCGGGGCAATATCATTTTTGCATGAAATGTAAAGTTAATAAAATTAATAAAGATAAATTTCAATAACAGCACGGGTTCAAAGTAATTAATCTTGTATTCTCAACGTGGGTGTTTACAGTTAATTAAAAGAATGTCAATAACTATGTGTTTTATAATGGCCTTGCTATTGGGCTTCGGACGGATAACAAGGCCATTTTGAAAACATAATTATTAACAATCTAGTAGTACGTACATACCAAACATAATTTTATGTCAAAGGCAACCGGTCTTGGAATATTCTTATACGTATACCGTGTAATATCTTTTACCTGGTTTTATAAAATCCGGGTTGGACGGATTGATGATTAAGTTGTGCGTAGTTGTACTAGTTGACATAATTATACTTGGAGAAATTTAATAATTGTCAGAACGGAACGGAATAGAAACGAACGGAACGAAATACACGGAACGGAACGGAGCGGAGCAGAGCAGAGCAGAGAAGAGAAGAGAAGAGAAGAGCATAGCAGAACAGAACAGAACAGAACAGAACAGAACAGAACAGACAGAACACATCGGATTTTTTATCAACAATCGTGAGTATTGTCAGATGGTATTGATTCACCATTTACAACAATTTGTATGTACATATATTACAACATATGTTAACAATCTGAATATATTTTGCTAGTTTTTCTTTGTGTTTAAAACCCCAAGCAAGTGACATATGTTGGTTGAATATGTAAATCCAGTGATATTTGTAATGGAAGCAGATTTCTGAAAGTAAGGTTGTGACTGATCTTTACTCTCCCGCCTCGCCCAAACTTCCGTTTATCTACAATCATAATGTAAATAGAACGATATAGTGAAATCAAAGCGCAGTGCGGAGCGTAACTGATCTTATGATATAAGCTTTAATATTTAAGGTTCTTGTTGAGTTTTACCGGCTATTATTCATTATTATACCATATTTATATAGCACTTTTACCATGTAATTACACGTTCAAAAGTGCTGTTCAATCACATTTAAGCCATGGTTAAAACAATTTTACATAGATAAATGCATGCAAACATTAAAAATGTATATATACATGTAAACATAATACAAATAACACAAAGAACCCCCCTCAATTACCCCCCCCCCTAAATTGGGTGTTTCAAGAGCAGCGTCACATACCACTGCCACGAGAAACTAACTCCAAAGGAATAGTGATACTTCCTTTAAGGAGACAGGAAACCCCCGACACTATTTACTACTGTACTAGTGTTTCAAGAACAGAGTCACATACCACTGCTTCGAGAAACCGTCTCCAAAGGTATAAATATACTACCTTTTAGGAGATCCTTAAGAAGTCAAACTAATAATCAGCCAGAATATGCTTTAGTAAAACAGTGTGTTTTTAGCGCTTTCTTGAATGATGGTAGTGTTTTACTATCTCTGAGTGTTGTTGGCAGTGCATTCCAGAGCTTCGGTGCTGCAGCCATGAAACATCGATCATCGTACGAGACAGTCCTCATCCTCGGCACAACTAGAAGAATAGAGTCATTTTGTGACCTAAGCTGCCTTTGTGGAGTATATATTTCCAGCATACTTCTAATGTAGCCTGGGGAATTCCCATGTAGTGCTTTGTAAACAAGAGTCAAGACCTTGTACTCTACTCTGTATTGTACAGGTAACCAGTGAAGATCCTTCAGCACAGGAGTGATGTGGTTGTATCGCGGTATCCGTGCGATGAGGCGGGCAGCTGTATTTTGGATATTTTGTAGTTTGTTAAGAATGGTTTTTGGGGAGCCGCACAGTAATGAGTTGCAATAATCCAGTCTTGATGTTACTAAAGAATTTATGAGGGATTTTGTTGCGTCAACAGTCCAACTTTCACTGTGAGATTCTCAGCATCACTGGTATTCCGTTTTGGTACAAACAGGATTACCTCTGTTTTGTCTGCATTTTGTTTCAACAGATTGTTTTTCATCCAGTGCAAGATATCCTTCAGACATGCTTATATATATATAAAAGATATATATATGCTTCAATTCGTAGCAGTGTTTGATCACGTGAAACGCAATCCTTCGGTTTGAATGCCATATACAGCTGGGAGTCATCAGCGTAGAAATGGTGTTGCAGTTGATGCTTTCTGCAGATTGCACCCACTGGTTTTGTATACATGATGTAGTTTTTGGGACCAAGCACAGAACCCTGAGGTACGCTATAATTCATTAGGACTGGTTTCGAATGTTCACCATCAATACAAACAGTCTGGTAACGGTCACACAAATAGGACTTCATCCACTCCAATGGCTTGCCTACTATACCGAAATGTTTTTCAAGTCGGCGTAAGAGGGTGGTGTGGTCAATGGTGTCAAATGCTGCTGATAAATCAAGCATGACGAGGACAGTAGCTTTATTCTGGTCTAGAGAACAAAGGATGTCGTTTTGCACACGAAGTAAAGCAGTTTCAGTAGAGTGGAGATTATGCAGTGTTAAGTGATCATCTAGTTGAGCATCGACTACCTTCTCAATAACTTTGGAAATAAAAGGTAAGTTTGACACCGGTCTATAATTTTTCATTACATTTTGATCAAGGCCTGGCTTCTTTATCAGTGGTCTTATTCTGGAGCTTTTAAAAGCCGTAGGTACATAAGCATTTTCAAGTGATGCATTGAATAGTCGCGTTAACAATGGCAGTAATTCATTTAAACAATCCTTCAACTACCATGTTGGGATTGGATCAAGCTCACATGATTTACTAGGTGATTTATTTATCAGTTTCCGGATTTCTTCTTCTGAAGTTGGGGAAAACTGTGATAGTTGCTCATCTTGAAAATGTGTGTCAAATTCAGCGGTGTCGCCATGTTGGTTTGACTGAGTAGTGGAGGCTATTTCAGTTCGTATTCCTTCAATTTTGTTAATGAAGAAGTCACTAAAGTCCTGTGCAAGCACCTTAGCCGATTTGTTGGATGGTAACACCACTTCTTTAGCATCGCCCATAAGATGTTTAGTTATCTTGAACAGCTCTTTCTGATCACGACAACTTGCCTCTACCTTATCTGCGTAATAGGTTACTTTAGATTGTTTTAACAATTTGTTGACAGCAGAACATTGATTTCTATATAATTGTTGATCTATTGTTAATTTAGTGGTTCGCCATTTTCGCTCAAGTTTACGTCTCAGATGTTTGGCGTCATGTAGATCTTCAGTGTACCAAGGACAAGAAGGTCTTAAAAATATCGTTTTAGATTTGAGATGAGCAAATTTGTCAATGAGTGATGACAGTCCATGTGTATACACCTCAACAAGTTCATCAACATCGGAAATGTGCAGCCCACTTTTCAAAATATCAGATGATTTAATGTCTTTATTGAATTCATTTACATCAATAGATTTTAGCTTTCTAAAATTCACGGTTTTTCTCATACTATTATATTGTACATGTATTTAGCTTTACAGTTTAAACACTCACCCACATTCTGATAAACAATGTTAACTGGCTATAAAAACATTATCATAAATTCTTCAACTTTATGCTTATGATATATACCGTCAAAGATGACCGTTCATTCGAATGCAGGGAGGTAAATATTGCAATTCGACGACTGACTATGAATTGCGTACGAACTTTATTATATTCTTGTAAATCGCCACGACAATACTTTCAGTGTTTTGATTCTTCAATCAAACCATAGGTACATGGTGTCAAATTATCTGATAGTATAATATAGAGAAGATTGTGCAGCGGTCATGCATAGCGACAACGGATATAGGAACTGGTATCCATGTTTGCTTTGACAACTGTAGAAAAACTGGGTACCCGCTTTCGTAACGTCATATCCGTTGCGGCTAAGCATGGCCGCTGCACAACCTTCTCTATAAATAGTGTATACATAGGGTACAATCAGAAAATTTGAAGCCATTTGCCTATGAATCAAACGAGGTAAATGTTCGAAATGAGCGTCGGTTGAAGAATGGGAACGTGTTTAGATGTGATCAGATTCTAAATACCGAGGGAAAGTGTCGTTTTTGTGTGGCGTAAACGCCACACAATGATATTACCACTTTTCAGCTTACGACCAATTTAACGCATTAGGCCTCGGCAAATAAATAGTTCTATGATTTGAACAATATTACAAGCATGCAACACAGGTTACACGTATCATTGGACCTGATTTGTTTACATTACCAACATTGACTTATATTAAGACCAACAATTATATCAGACTTTTATTTTTAGAGGATATTTATAGCAAATCATTCCGCAACGGACTATATTTTTACTACCAAAGAATGTTCTCACTAGTGGCGGGAATCTAAAATAGTTCCCACGGTTTTCAATCGTATACTGTAACGTATGTAAATCACACCACCGCTGCACATTGCAGACGATTACCTAATTATGTTGTATACAAACATTGATGCTATATATAGCCGGTGGGGGGAGATAGTTCTACGTACATATCGATCGGCCGATTAACAATGTTACCGCGGTAAGCGTTAAACGCACTAGTCAATTTCTACCCTGCTTTATATAAGACCTCATAATTTTCGTATCTATTATCCGATTTTGAATATTAAAAGCTTGTAATGAAGCAGAGATATATATTCAACACGATACCATAATTAATAAATCCACGGCAACGAGTAAGAATCCGTTCCGCGTAAAAGTAAGTTTAAATTATCCCGTTTTATACCAAATAAAAATTCAATCAACGGTCGAAAATCATCAATTATTAATTTAATATTCGATCGATTTTGTTCATTAAAGCTTGTTTTAAAAGCTAATACTTGAAGGTTTCATAAAATGTAAAACTTGTTTTTAAAGCATTAATCGGCCGATCGATATGTGTGAGCGACGCGATGTTTACCCCTTTTACATACGTTAATATAGAGTGTCATATACATTTAATTAACATGCGTGGTCATACGGAGAATAAACAGTCACTTATCTTGACACTGGTCGAATTCTCCAAGTCGTTAAAAATGGTATTTGTAAATATCCCTCCATTGATGCTCAGCATAGTTACTTAAGTAAGTTCCAGGTAACTGCTGGTTCTCTTGGTGTCTTTAGCAGCACAAATGTTTGAGTAAGGGTGGACTTATCAGAACTGGGACATAAACTTATGATACAACCTGGATTCGATATTGGATTTAGTGGCATCAGTACGCCACACATCTGTACTTTCAGTGCTTTGATTAAATTGTGGAAGTTTATAAAATATTTTCTTTGGTATTGGTACAGAGATTAAACAAGCGAAAGAGCGTCCGGAAAAGTTACCAACGTCGAAAAAATGCTTTTTGACTGACAACATTGAATATGAGCAGCGTAGAAATGACCGTATATCGGTATATGATGAAACATACAAAGGTACAGCAAAGAGCATACTTAAAAAGATATTTGTGATTATCAGGGTGGCAATACCGCGTGACTTTTGGCTACCATTCCAAGACCTTGTTCAGCAACTGTGCCGTTTTGTGCAACACCCTGTGAAACTGTGGAAAAACAGGTTTCACATGGTGCTAAAAATAACGTTCAAGCTGTTGAAAATAACGTTCAAGCTGTTGAAAATAACGTTCAAGCTGTTGAAAATAAGGTTCAAGCTGCTGAAAATAACGTTCAAGCTGTTGAAAATAAGGTTCAAGCTGCTGAAAATAAGGTTCAAGCTGTTGAAAATAAGGTTCAAGCTGCTGAAAATAACGTTCAAGCTGTTGAAAATAAGGTTCAAGCTGTTGAAAATAAGGTTCAAGCTGCTGAAAATAAGGTTCAAGCTGCTGAAAATAAGGTTCAAGCTGCTGAAAATAACGTTCAAGCTGTTGAAAATAAGGTTCAAGCTGCTGAAAATAAGGTTCAAGCTGCTGAAAATAACGTTCAAGCTGTTGAAAATAAGGTTCAAGCTGCTGAAAATAACGTTCAAGCTGTTGAAAATAAGGTTCAAGCTGCTGAAAATAGACTGAATTTTCCTGGAAAGCAGATACTTTTCCCCTTAGCGTGGCGTATAATTTCATAGAAATCGATGAAGAAATACCATAGTTATGACTAATTTTGTTTCCAATGTTGACACATTTCGTCTTGGAAGTGTAGCCAAATGTCACGTGGTATTGCAACACTGATTATGTGAGTTATTGACCACAGGTAACTGTATTACTTGTGGTATTGGCAGTAGGCAAAGCTTAACCAAACCTGAACAACAATTAGACAATGATGCTAAAAATGGTCAAATTATTGCAGTTATACTGTATATAAATGTGTTACAAATCAACACTAACAAAGACGTATATCAACAAGTCATAGTTCAACATCACATGATCCTCCTACATACAGTTACATGGATAATTGCAAGAAAAACAAAGAAAACATAAAGCTATCACATACCGCACAATAGTTGTATATTTAACGGAGTTAGTGTTTCATAAAACATTAGTATAATAACCAGATACGATCTGCGTGTGTGAGCAAATATTTATGGAAGTGGAATTCTAGACTTGTGTTAGATTATTTCTAG
The DNA here is from genome assembly GCA_947247005.1 of Spisula solida. Taxonomy (NCBI): domain Eukaryota; kingdom Metazoa; phylum Mollusca; class Bivalvia; order Venerida; family Mactridae; genus Spisula; species Spisula solida. Next base: position 36,576,433 of record OX365957.1, on the reverse strand, counting down.
ATAATGACACACAGTAATTAGATCATTCAAAGACCAAGTTCTTAACATTTCTATCTTAATAGCTTAGGCTGGTCAATTAGCGGTCAGAAATGCGTGGTCTATCGCCCGTATCAACTGGTTTGAATGTAATTAATGCTCACAGATTCGATGTTTTTGCATGTTGTTGGCACATGGTTTATGTCGAATGATTTTATAATGGCTTCAGTAGATTAGGATGAGTATTATGATATATAGATCCAATTATAAAGCACTTGTGTCTCGCTATAAGCGCTATAATTAGCGTAAACTACTCATATGTTATATTGTATCTAATACACTAGTACTGAGAAAAAAGTAAAAGGAACCTGTAATATACCTGAATAGGATTATACTTAATGCATTCAACATAAAAACTGATATTGTGGTTGTTGTATAATTAGGTTGTATCCTGTGTGTAAAACTAAAAGGTGGAAAGTTTGAATTCGGGTAGAGAAAGATATAAATCGGACAAGTTGTTAAATACACACGCCAACATTCTAAAATAAATAATTAAATATAGTTTGAATAAAGACAGAAACTATAAAGATAGAGAATGCTCGCCCATATGGGTTATCCCGGTGGCGAGGGTAAATACATCCAACAACAAATACCGACCCGCTGGCAAACAATCACATTACGATACTATATATAACAAACTCCTACTGATACGGTACAACCTCTCTATAGATTGCGAAAACGAAACAAATAGTTGCTGTACAGAGGTTTTGGCTCTGGAGAGGTAAGATTTATAGTAAATTGCTACCTCTGGAATACAATGAGTATGCATTTAAGAATTCCACATTGTATATCGCATTATACCCACTCTATGTTAGCATGGGGTCTGTTAAGGTGCTAGACTCTTGTTACAAAGACAAACAAAAACGAACAAGTAGGCGGTAAGTAACAATGACAAAAATGCAATTCAATTATTTTGTAACAATACCGAACATGTTTGATAAACCCACAGGTGCTCGGCATGTGGATATGACCCCTATACCTCGATATCTACAACCAAACATCATTGAAACCATTTCCAAAACAAATTCTCGGGACCTTCGACCATGTTATGCAAACATCTTATTGACGCCGAAAATAGTTTCATCAATTGCAGCATATATTCTACAAAGCTACTTCCTATTTCTAAATATATAGGACAGTTGGATATCTCAACAGATAATTAAAACCTATTTTAGTATTTTTGTATTTACAAAGGAATTGCCACTTCTGTTAACTGCCTTGCGAAGTTTATTGACCGAACTACGCAGAAATTGCACGATGAACGCAAGATTATTGAGACCATACTTCTGTTTTTGAAAACCACGAACAAAGTAACAAAAGAAAAATTAGTATTGCTATTTTGTTTAATTGACGAATTTTTTCAGAAAAAATTATGACAGCCTGAACGTGGCACCCCTTAATGCGTACCTGCGCCACTTGGTTTTCATAGATTACAATGTCATAGGTAGAAAATCAAATAATTACCTCGCCGAAACTGCAACACCGCGATTCAAGAGCCGTGCCAAGTAACGGGGTTTCTGGTTCTAAAAACAGACGGTGTATCCAGTTTTCAAGCATAAATTGATAAGGAGTATAGTTTACGCTAGAAACAAATGTACAATGAAATCATAAGAAAAAATAAAATTGTAAAAAACAGCTTCATCCGCTGATTCATCTTTAATTTATACTTCCTCTGCATTCATTCAAACAACTGTAATACCTACAGCGCTTTGATTAATTTATATACTAGTATTCGATTTGAAAATAATCTGTTATAAGTCTAGACAGAATGACCATTTTTCTGAGTTGCTTTTATATGACGATATTATTATATTTGTAAAGTTGTATGGGATAATTATATAGATAATTACACATAGATAATGCAGTTAAAGATGTGGATTAAGAATCTCTTTCAACTATCCATACTCACTCGGTGACACTCGGTAGCTCATTATTAATATACAATAGGAAGATTGCTATACAATAAGTCTTGTTTAATCTTGGGATTGGAGAATACCACAATGGCTATATGGACATATTAGTGATAACCCTTATGGTTAATACAACGATGGTTGAACTCGCTGACCACTGAAATCCATATTGTATTGACGTTGTCCGCAATAAAGTATACTAAACCCCACTGGTCAAATGTCGATGACCATGCTGTCAGCAACATACATTCGATGTATCGTTAGGTTGCTGGCTCAGTCAGGCCACTGTTCGGTCAATTGGATGATTCGCCGCTAAATGCAAATGGCGATATCCTGTGACGAACTCATTATCATGGTGAATGGTTAGTGGATTGATTAATATTACTTGTTAACAGGTTGTCTCTTATCTCGAGAAATGTAATAACAACTATCCACAGACAAATATTATCAGTTAATCTGTTTTGCTGTGTTAGGTGATATACACATATACATGTTGTTTTAAGATATAGCACACCGGAGATAACTCCAGGCCTTATCAATAAATAAACATGGATAATATAAACACTGCAAGGCCGAATAGCCGCTTGTTATCAGCCTAGATTTAATTAGTGTATGTAAAGTGATTAAACACAAGATTGAACAAAAATTATACATTAAATTTTCATTTCCATATGTGAACAAAGACGTGTGTTATAATCGACGGACTATAGTTTATCGGGCTTAGACACAATAGTGAACATGCTATTTTTGTTGCTGTACTGGAATTATCAAACGGCCCTGATGGTTGAGAGTGGTTTCAGCGTCCGCCTCAGGAGCACGGAGAAGCAGGTTCGATGCCAGGTGGTGAAATACTAACTTGGTAGAGTAATGATGGTGGCGAGTTAATAGATCGTCATCTTCCCTAAAGGGAGACAGCTGGTTCGATCCATTGCGGCGACATATCAGGCACAATGACGTATCAATCTCCGTATTAGCATTTTGATTATTTCCTGGTGTGTTATTCACAAAGCATCTCAAGGAAAAACGTTTCATAATTTTCTTAAAATATTAAATTTTCATTAAGTGTATCAGCTAAATAGGAAAATCAAGATTGTCTATTTTGTAAGTAGTTTAGAAGCATTGTGTAAAGAGCTACAATAAATACAAAGAAAACATGGGTTATTCTTTGGGAAAATGTGCAGCTCAATCTTTTAAGTTATAATAAGTCAAACTATGTGAATTTTCCCTTTAAGATGCTTTGTGAATACCAGTCCTGACCTGTATTAGCAGAGTTGAGGCCCTTAATATGATGAAATTCATTTTGTTTCTCATAACTCTATACGTATGTGTGCTATAGTCATATATTGTAGGAGTATTAGTCAGCATGTGTATCTGAGTTATTACCTTTGACATGGACAAATGGCCACTGGGGGCCTCAGTGTCCCATGGATAAATTTATAATTAACATTGTTTAGAAACATTTTGGAAAGAGCTACAAAAATAACAAGAAAACATGGGCTATTCATTACTTGGGAAATATGTGCAGCTCTATGTTTAACTTAAGTCAAAATATTAAGTTTCCCTCAAAGATCCTCTGAACGGGTGACTGGATTTGAGCGGCACAATAGCTTTATATTTGGACTTGAATCGACACAGTGTCAGGATTATGCGTTTGGGGAGATTTCAAAATTGTTAAAATGTTGTCATTGGGGCTTGAAAATCAACAATGAATGACAAAATATTTAATGACCACACAGAAGACAAAATAATTGCTTATTGTGAAAAAGTCCAGACGTTCAAATTTATACCCCCTGCGAAATTTTGTAGACAATCCTGCCTAATTTAATTCCTAGCACATATTAAATATTCATACAAACGCCACATTCCTACAATTTGGCATGACTGTACAATGGTTAGTAACAGAGAAAGACGTCAGTAATCATGAGTAATAACGAATACGTATACGTCTGGATTCAAATCCCATGTGCAATAAATAAGTTTCAAGTGAAATTCAAGGATTTATTGATCTTCAATTTGATAAAAAATACACAATCTTAACAACAGCAAGATGTGATGGCAGTTCACTAACCTATGTGTTCGTCAACACTGTTTCCCGTGAGAGTTATTTTGGTTGAGAATGAGAAAAAATGAGTTTGAACACTTTCAAAATAAAAGCCAATATTCTATAGCTGTGTGAAGTTGGCTCAACATACGACATTCAAAAAATCGAATGTCGTCCAGCTCGACATAGGACATTGGACGACATTAAAAAAATCGTCAAAAATCGAATGTCGTCCAGCTCGACATTGGACGACATTCAAAAAACATCAAAAATAGAATGTCGTCCAGCTCGACATTGGACGACAATCAAAAAATCGTCTAAATTCGAATGTCGTCCAGCTCGACATTCGACGACATTGGACGACATTAAAAAAATCATCTAAAATCGCATGTCGTCCAGCTCGACATTGGACGACATTGGATGACATTCAAAAAATCGTCTAAAATCGAATGTCGTCCAGCTCGACATAGGGCGACATTGGACGACATTCAAAAAATCGTCTAAAATCGGATGTCGTCCAGCTCGACATTGGACGACATTGGACGACAATCAAAAAATCGTCTAAATTCGAATGTCGTCCAGCTCGACATTGGACGACATTCAAAAAATGGTCAAAAATCGAATGTCGTCCAGCTCGACATTGGACGACATTGAACGACATTCAAAAAGTTGTCAGTAATTGAATGCCTTGCAGCTCGAAGGCGTTAAAACATAGTTGAGATGATGTTAGTAGTCAGTAATTTGGAAAATATCGTCTCTGGTGTACACTAGAATGTCGCGAAAATTAATTACATTACTCACCTTTACTAGCAATATCCTGTGTACAGTATACCGCAGTGATGATTACATTTTAAATATTGTTACGGCATTTTGACCCCATTCAAAACAATAATTAAAACCAGTGTATGTAGTTATTTATACCCGCGCGAAATCCCGTTCACAGCGGTCCCATTATTGTGTTGTGTGTACTGTATTATGGAAACATATGCGTGCACATTCTCCGCTGTCGGCGGATTCGAAATGCATGATTGTTATATTCGAATTTTATTTGAATTGTATTCGAATTATCTTAGAAGTATTTCTAACGACGTTTAGACAAGCTGTAATAATTTTGGTCATTTCGAATCATCATTCGGAATGTGTTTCAAATTTTTAGTTTTTATTAATTCCGACTCATTCGGACCCATTCCGGCTGATTCGAGATTCGTGTGATTGGGGTATCAATTACGTCTATCGCAAGCCCGATACCTGTAAAAACTACATACACATGGGTAACGAACTAGTATGTGTTTATCCACGTCCCTATTGTTTCGCTTACCAATCATGATGTAATAGTGTATGTTGAACGCATAGCTAGACTGATTCTGACCCTGTGGTTCGACTGTGCACTTTCCACTAACGGAAGTGTACACAGCATTACTCAAGTTTTGCGGTCAAACCTCGTAAGTTTTTTGGATTTTTTTATGTCATTTCATGCACATTATGAAATGAATAATAACCAAACCATCATTGGAGACTACATATGTACATAAATATCAAATTGCATCACATATGATTTCAGGTGTATTCGTAAGTAATATGGCGTCCATCTTTGACGTCATTTTGGATTCCCGGGTTCGTACAATATGTTGACAATTCATGCCGACAGTTACATATTCCATATATAAACCAAATCACTGTACAACTTATTGTGATACTAACGATTTAACTTTTATGACTTATTGTGATTGAAATATCCGGTTATTTCCCATCACTGTACGACTTATTGCAATACTATACCAGTCAAGGTGTACTCCTTATTGTGATAACCGGAAGTTGACTCGTTTATACACTGTTCTATTAGTATTTAACATTGCTTGTTGCATTTTAGTTGTCACCTATCCATGAATAGGCTACTTTTGTGCCGAGTGTCACTCGACTCTTAGGCACCGTGGACAGCAACTGTAGATACTAGTATACAACAGACGGACGAACAAGTGCATTCAAAATATTATCTTAAATCCTTGTCAGGCTGCCTGAACATAGCTAGTAATTATTGAACAAACACAAGTTTAGATTAAATGTCCGTGACTTTATTAACAGAACTATTATTATAACAAATATTCCAGTTGACACAAGAAAAGTATAAAGTAAAACCAAAATATCCGGTAATATCGCAAAGCAACTCGCAAAGCTTCCAAACTATTCACGATTTACTGAAAGTACACAAGTCTTAGCGAATCTATAAACTCCCCTAACCAAATTGATTAAGTAAATAAAACTATATTTTGTTATGTTTCCGAAATTTTGTGCATTGTGTACCGTTGAAATTCACGAAAGAAACGCCCTACTTAAACTTCTGTGAAAAGCCATGCAACCAAAATAACCTCAAATTACGTTTCCTGATGCTAAGATTAAAGATTGTAGAAACCAAATAAGTTGTTCCGCACATTGAATAATTTAAACTCCTACGGTTGCTAAGCGACTCATCACAAAGAAAAACAATATAGCGGACAATAAAGTATCAACAAATACAAACTTTACATGACTGACTCCTTACATCAGCAAGTGACAATATTCGTTCTTCTACAATGATTGAACAAAAAGTGCAACACTTTAAATCCAAACATGCACACATAAACAAGGTAAAGTCGCGGAAATTGATTACGTTTAGATAGGCCGTTCTGATATGGGTAAAATATGCTAGATCTCAATGTAAATAAGATTATTAACATAATATAACATTCGATTTTTGATGATTTTTTGAATGTCGTCCAATGTCGTCCAATGTCGAGCCAACTTCACACAGATAAGATTGAGCCGGATAGGAAGACAGCACTAAACTAAACCAGCCGAGCAGAGAAAACATAAAAAAACATACACGGCCAAATGTTCAACACCAAACCGAACGAGAAAATGATCTTCCAAAGTCCCAGCTCTCAAACAGCTGAATGGACTAGTTTCAGCAATCATAATAATGTTGTTCCCATTAACATACAATATGTATTATCATGAGTAAAACAAGAGTATGACAAGTATAAAGATGTTTTACCCTTTCGAGTTATTTTGTGTTCATTCCGTATGTGCTCTTTGCAACTTAGTAGTCCAGCATAAGGCTGCTTCAATTCTTTCAAAAAAGGAATGTGTACTTTTTCTGTTGTGTAGCTTTGTAGGTTGTGTTGTTGGTGTGTGGTGTTCTTGTGATTCGTATCTGTCTGCTGATTGTTGCTCGGGTAATGTTACACTGGTTGAGGCGGCAGGCTGTCGGAGTAGGTTGTCGTTTTTGTGACTGTTCAGTGTCATTATTTCTTGCACGTTTTGTAGTTGTCCGTGTGATTTGTGTTAAATCTTACTGCAATTGTTTTCTTGTATAATGTTCGGAACACTTTAATAAGGGAAAACGAAACTAAAGCACATAAAAAACAGTAACCGTATTATTCCTTTTGGCATTTCTCGGGAATTGATTATAATCAGATTTTACTGTTCAAAACTAATTGGAGGATCCAATGCAGAGCGCCAGTAAGCATACCAAACAAGAATTGTGATCAATTGCAAATGGAAATGAACGCATGTGCCCATGTCTTAATTTACAAGAAAACCGGTTCAACGTTCGGGATTTACCGATATTAGAATATGGTCCGATTCTTATTTTCTAGAAAGTATCAACAGTGCACTTTTGCATGATGTCAACCCAGACAAGTGAACAAATGTTTGTTTTCCTAGTCACGTGATATTAAACCAAGCAAGATGACAAATGCGCACTTCTTTTCTTGGTTCACGAATGTTGGTGATAATGATGTTGGGAACGTGCAAGCAATATTAAGATCTTTACCACAACTGTGCCGTCTTCTCCAGCACCCACGACAGTGAATACATCTAATTACGTATTGTATGTATACCCTGTAAAACCTTGGGAAAGAACAGTCTTGAAACTGTAGTCTAATCGCATACATGTTTCACAGCTGCTGCACAATATCTTATATTGCATGGAAAGCAAATAGTTCGGCGTATATTCATAGAAACCGATGAAGAAATAAAATACTTTTTGTTTTTGAAGTGAAGCAACATTTTAAAGTATTTATTTTTGTCGCATCTTCTCGTCGAATGTCTCGAGAACAAATCACAGTTTGGCTCTTCTTAACGATTCATGCCATAAAATACTAACACATAACACATCATTGAAAACCCAGCAAACATCAGATCGTATATCAGCGAAATCGGAAATTTTAGATCATGAACAACTAGAAGCAGACATCGATGGTGTTATATTTGATTCTGTGTACTCATCAACGCTATAATTGCATTAACAATCGTATCGAATTATTCAAATAATAGCTACAGCCCCTTATTGCAGTCTGATTTAATGGGATACATTTGTATTTAAATTAAAGTAGAACATGCTAAAGAGAATAAACACAGGTAAAACAACTTTGACAATTTTCAATGATCATAAAATGGTTATGTTTTTTTTCAAAGCCCATAACGGGATAGCGCCCACACTAATGGAAACTGTATTATATATTATCTATATCTACTATACAGTAAAATGTGTCTATAAGTACGACAAGGAAGGCAGCACTCAACTTAACCAGCCGAGCACAGAAAAAACATTAACAGGAGGGCACTTAGGGCCTTATGTCGCTCACCTGTCGTTATAGTTCACGAAGGCCTACATGACAACGTAAGAAATCATTTACAACATCAAAGAGTCAAGTTAATGCAGCCTCAGTTGCATGTTCAAGGTTATCTCATAGTCATAACCAGCGACCTTGTTATTTACATCAGATAACCGATATTGATAGATTTGACCAAAATTGTGACCTCTAGTTCCTATATAAAGTTTTTCTTTAATTTTACCTGGTGACCTATGTTTGACCCCAGTTGGCCCAAGATCGCACTTTTCCTACATTTCATAGAGACAAACATTCTGACCAAGTTTCGTACGCACTCGTGATTTAATTTGTCCGCATCCGAACTCCTGCCCGTGTTATATTCACTGACAAAATACGTGAACATATTTTTATTTCTTAAATAAAAAATACCACAGCTAATCAAACCTTTACATGTATATGACATATGAACACGTTAGAATCTCACACATAAAGTTTTTATTAATTTGCTTCAGACAAAGCGATTCTTAAATTGGAGATAAGTGCTGCTTTGCAAAAAGACGAGATGGGCGCTTTCAGAATTAAGTGGCAATTACCTAAGACATTCCAGTAAATTGCGTAAAACGTAAATTGTTTAATATTTCTAAATCGATTTAAGTTGGAGGAAAATTACTAGTTGCGCGTGTCCATTATAAAATCCTTAATGTACAAATGTATTTTAGACTCAGAAATGTTTTCTCAATGTCGGTCATAATTAAACTATAGAGGGACGATTTTACATGACATAATAAGTTGTTTAAAGCGCCGTTCACAACCTGACCTATTTGCAAGTACGTGCTTTCTCTCAATAATATAGGTTAAAGTACATTTTGTATTTATTTGCAACGCATGTACTGTTTACTACATTTTTCGATATGACCGTCCGCTCAGCAATATTACGTCAAAAGCATTTAAAAAATAAAGTAATATATCAATAACACATGTAATTCGTCAGATTGGGTATAATACAAAGTATTGAAGTTAGAATTAGTTAAAATTAACATAGCTTTGTATGTTTAAATTTTTTTAAAACTTCCGAACTTGCAAATACATTGTACGTGTAAAGCACGTGTCTTCAACTGCTAACTTACAACATGCGTGTGAGTGAGGACAACGTTCGTGAGCATCACGTGAAAGTACAATCAACATGCGTGCAACATACTGTGCACGCAGCTACACGCGGTCAGGCGCAACCATGTTTGTATGTTTAAATAAGGTTAAAAACTTCCGACTTTCCGGGAATAGTGTACACGACGTCACGTTTTGTTCGAATACTTTTGTCCTTCTACTGTACTTTTACCTACATTTTTGAGAGAAAGAACGTACTTCCAAATACATTAAACTAAATTAGATTAAAGCGCGTGTCTTCTACTGCTAACTTACAACATGCGCGTGAGTGAGGACAACGTACGTGAGCAGCACGTGAAAGTACAATCTCCGTACGATAACGTTACATTCGCACGGAGAACGTACCCTGTAAGCTCGTTGTATTCAACATGCGTGCAACGTACGGAGCACGCAGCCACACGCGGTCAGGCGCAACCATGTGTGTGTCGTACGTTGACGTTCTCTCCCGTTCTCCCTTCCCACGTGATAGGAAAACACGTAGCGGCTGTAGCCTTCCAAAAACTTACGGACAAAATGCACGCACATTGGGTTGTGACTAGATCTTATCTATAACTAACAGTTACGAAGCAAGAAATATATTTAAAAAAGATATTCTGAGTCGGTTGTTTTGAAATAGTTTACTTCATTTTGCTTTATATGTTGCGTGATAAACATTTTAACATACACGAAGGCATCTTTCAGAGAATTATCTGATATATACATTGCAACTTCTCCAAAGCGGCTCTTCATAGACAAACTACCTCACGTACGCAACATAAATTAGTTGTACCCGAAGTAACAATCTATTATATAATTTACGTCCCCAAAGCAACAGCTTCTGTCTAACGACCAAATTGTGCATTTCCCATTGGGCGTTGCTCTGAAAAGGTTACACGTACTGTAGATTCATTTAATCCTATGTTCATTGGAGTCATGCATTATAGAACAAACATCGTATCATCGAACGTTGACATGTATACATTACACTGATGGTGTCAATTACCTAACACCCCGTCTATTTACATAGACGATCGAGTAACATTAGCACATGAAGCAGACAAATGGAAAAATAACAACTGTATAATATCCCATTACATAAATTAGAAATGTGATCATCTGACAGAAACACACCATTTGTTATATACCGTACTGGGTGAATACTGTAAAATACTGTAAACTCATTATTGTTCGTAGAAGTTGAACTTTTGTTGATTTCGTGGTTTTAGCTCAACCATGAACTTTTGAATAATCGACCTCCCAAATACAGGACAAGTATTCCCCACCCATGTGTCCTAATCTTGAATTATAAACCCGTCGAAAATCCACGGAATTTAGTGCCAATAGTGCCAATTGTTAAAATTGTATAGTATTAAATAATTAGGTCGTGACAATAAGAGGCTTAAACATTCGGTTATATATTAAGCGTATAGGACGTTGAACCAATGGTGTACTTCACCCACTTTCACGTACTTGTATGAACTATGACAGGTTTTCTGTTTATTTGTCATATTGGTTGCTATTTTTCATAATCGTATGACGCAGTTATTAGGTGGTTTGCTACCTACGACATTACAGTCCAGTCAGAACCAAATGATTTATCTAAGGTGTATTACTTCGCACCTTTTGTGATAAAAAGCCAATGTGCCGCGGTTGCCAGCGGCGCCGAGTATAACAGCCGACTTATTCGATTGCAACTCAATGGTCGGGTATAAATGTACAGATGGCTGAACGAACGTATGTTTGAAAACAAACTGGTACTTATTTACTGACAGTTTATAAAAATGTGGATGACATGACAGTAGCCATACGTTGAACATTAACATGTCTTACCTTGTATTAACACGAGGGTCGATCACGTGGGTGCTCTATCCACTGAAATAATCGGATGGGCTGTTTAAACCTCTATCGGGCGCATAGAATCGTGATGTCGTCGAAGCCGTCAACATGTCTACCTTTCAATGGGTCGACGCGAATGAGCCTCTACTAAATTTAATGTACATAACTTGTTTTCATGTATGATTGTTTTAAATTTTGATGTAGATGCGATTTATGAAATAAATCTATCAATCAAATTAATTACAATGCATCAGTCTTGTTTATTCTGCATCATCCCCAGTATGAAGACCACATGTTTTCCTATGCAACCATGCGTTCAACGAAGAATTAAGTGACGCACGTTTCGCACCTGTTTCGTACCTGTTACGTACCTGTTATTCGTTGAAAGCTATGTTGAAACACACGTTCGTCACGTGAGCGAAGTTTGGCTAACCATAAACCGAGGTGGTGTGCCTAAATTGGTAAATCGTAACAAAATGGCGAACAGAGGCAAGCTAAAGAATGCCAATTGTAAAACCCGTGCATCCGTATATATTTCGAACTGAGAACGGAAAAGGCGGGGTTTTACACGTTCAAATTGATTTTTTACGTGATTGTAGGTATCTTTCAGGGCTGTACATCTGTTTATAAGAAAGCAAATATTTGTCGACTGTATTTGCTGGTACTCATGCATGGTCAGCGTTTATTCGGTGGTCTATCAGCTTGTTGTTATCAACAAGACTAAACATTTTACGGCACAATAACGAAAACATACGAAGTTCAAGTTTAATAATGTCACATAAAACATACGAAGTTCAAGTTTAATAATGCCACATAATACCACACTTGTTATTCGTATTGATCACAACGAATATTCTGACAATTAAATACGGCTATGCATTTCGAATACCTGTCGATACTGGTCCGATGAAACTAACTACATTGTACTGCTTCATTCAATATTACCTGCACTCCGAATTCTCTGTCATTCAAAAATAATAGACTCTGACGCTACAGTGGTTATGTAACGTTTTCTGTGTAATGATGCCCATGATGGTAAAAGGAACTGTAATACTCATTATGATTCAGTTACTGAACCCCTACAAACCATATTTGCAGTTGTTAAAATATAAAATGTATTTAATTTTGAGCGTTTTATCAAAGCACTTTTTTAAATTCATTTTTTTATATATAAAGTGTGTGCTATAGTCATTAAACATTGAATATTAGTCAGCATGTGTATTTTAGTTATGACTTTTGAATATGGTCAAATGGCAAGAGAGGGCATCCGTGTCATATATGACCACATTTATAGTTTACATTGTTTTGAAGCATTATGCAATGAGCTTCATTAATCATAAAGAAAACAAGGGTAATTTGTTTCTTCGGAAATTTGTGCAGCTCAATATTTTAGTCACATTATTTAAGTTTTCTCTTAATATGCTTTTTGAATACCTACCCTGGTCTGTTTGGCGCAACGGTAGGATCACGTGACTCGGTGACTGGAATTGATCGGCACAATGGCTTGATAATTGGACTTGAATCGAAACAGTGACTCGAGTATGCCCTTTGCAGAGTTTTCAAAATAAGTAAAATACTGTCATAAATAGGGCTTGGAATTCTAAATTGAAAAACAAAATGTTTTAATGACTACATTGGCGACACAATAATTGGGTGAAATATGCATCTCAACGAGCTTTTTGTGAGCCGATTTTCATGAAAGTCTGAAGTGGTCATGTTGACCAAACAAAAGTTTAAAAATATTATTTTTCCATAAGTAAAGAGTAGTTTTCAGACAGTTTTTTCTTGTTTTCTCAAAATATTCATTTTGTACTTACGACCTTCTTATTCTAAGCCAGCGAATTGCTCATTCTGAGATATACCCCCGTGAACATTTGTAGACAATCCTGCCGAATTTAATTCAAATCACATATTAAGTATTCATACGAACGCCACATTCCTACAATTTGTACGATGATTACTAACCGAGAAATACGACAGCAATCTTGAATAATTACTAGTAAGTATACGTATGTGTTCGAATCCCATGTGCAAGAAATAAGTTTCAAGTGAAATTCAAGGATTTTTTTTCAACAATTTGACTAAGATACACGACCTTTACAACAGCAAGATGTGATGGCAGTTTATTAACCTATGTGTTCGTCAACACTGTTTCACGTAGGAGTTATTTTGGTTGAGAATGAGAAAAAATAAGTTTGACCTCTTAAAACCACTTTCAAAATAAAAGCCAATATTCTATTGCTATATATATCAAATGAATTGTCATTTATTGTAGCATCTTTCTTGTTGTCATCGTAAAAAGATAATATTGAGCCGGATAGGAAAGGCAACACTCGACTAAACCAGCCGAGCAGAGAAAACAAAAAAAACATACAAATGTTCAACACCAAACCGAACGAGAAAATGATCTTCCAAAGTCCCAGCTCTCAAACAGCTCAATGGACTAGTTTCAGCAATCATAATAATGTTGTTTACTTAACATAAAATGTGTATTATCATGAGTAAAACAAAGAGTGAGACAATTATAAAGATTTAGTTGCCCTTTCGAGTTAATTTGTGTTCATTCCGTATGTGCTCTTTGCAACTTGGTAGTCCAGCATAAGACTGCTTCAATTCTTTCAAGAAAGGAATGTGTACTTTTTCTGTTGTGTAGCTTTGTAGGTTGTGTTGTTGGTGTGTGGTCGTTCTTGTGTTTCGTTCCTGTCTGCTGATTGTTGCTCGTGTAATGTTACTCTGGTTGAGGCGACAGGCTGTCGGAGTAGGTTGTCGTTTTTGTGGCTGTTCAGTGTCATTTTTTCTTGCACGTTTTGTAGTTGTCCTTGTGATTTGTGTTAAATTGTGATATTGCATTAATCTTGCTGCAAGTGTTTAATAAGAGAAAACGAACATAAAGTACATAAAAACAGTAACCGTATTATTTCTTTAGGCATTTCTCGGGAATTGATTATAATCAGATTTTATGTTCAAAACTAATTCGAGGATCTTACGCAGAGCGCCAGTAAGCACGCCAAAAATAATTGTGATCAATTGCAAATGGACCGCATTTGTCAATGTCTTAATTTACAAAAAAACAGGTTCAACGTTCGGGATGTACCGATATTAGAGTATGGTCCTATTCTCAACGCTTTTCTAGAAAGTATCATCAGTGCACTTTAACATGATGTCAACCCAGACAAGTGAACAAATGTTTGTTTTCATAATCTCGCGATATTAAACCAAGCAAGATGACAAATACATACACTTGTTTTTCTTGTTTCACGAATGGTGGTGATCATGATGTTGGGAACGTGCAAGCAATATTATAGTAGTATCGAAACAATAACAATGTTGCAATACCACGTGACTTTAGGATACAGGTCCAAGACGAAATTAGATTCACTTTGAAAGGAAAAATAGCCATTAGTATTTTATTTCTATATCGATTTCTATGAATTAACGCCACGCTAAGGGGATACTCATTTGCTTTCCACGCAATATAAGATATTTACCACAACTGTGCTGTTTTCTCCAGCACCCACGACTGTGAATACATCTAATTACGTATTGTATGTATACCCTGTAAAACCTTGGGAAAGAAGAGTCTTGAAACTGTAGTCTAATCGCATACATGTTTCACAGGGTGCTGGAGAAAACGGCCCAGCTGCTGAAAAATATCTTATATTACATGGAAAGCAAATAGCTCGGCGTGTATTCATAGAAATCGATGAAGAATAAAATACATGTACTTAGGGCTACTCTTGTTTTCAAATGAATCTACATTTCAAAGTATTTATGTTGTCGCATCTTCCCGTCGATTGTCTCTACAACACATATCAGTTTGGCTCTTCTTAACAATAGATGCCATACAATACCAACACATGACATATCATTGAAAACATAGCAAACATCGGATCGTATATCAGCGAAATCGGTAATTGTAGATCACGAAAAATTAGAAGCAGACATCGATGGTGTTATATTTGATTCTGTGTACTCATCGACCATTTTATAGCATTAACAATCGTATCGGATTATTGAAATAATAGCTACAGCACCATATTGCAGTCTGATTAAATGAGATACATTTGTATTTTTATTACCCTTGTCATCTGATCTGTATGGATTGAGGACACTCCATTACATACCTTTGAATAAATCATTAGAAGTGATCGCTTGTAGTTTTTTATGTACACATATACATGTATCTTTATGAAGAACCTGTCTCCCCCCCCCCCAAAAAAAACCCCACATAATTAATTAGCAATCGTATCAAATTATTCCAACAACAGCTACAGTATTTGTTTAAGGAGATATTATTCATTTTTTTCGCCATGTGATATGTATGGGTCGAGAGTATCCCACACATAACTTATAATAAATCTTTAGAAGTGGCTGTTGGCAGTTTGTTCACATATATTTATATCAAGAAACAATAAAGTAAGCAGAAATCGGTAGGAAATTTAAATTAAAGTAGAACATGATAAACAGAATAAACACAGGTAAAACAACTATGACAATTTTCAATGATCATAAAATGGTTATTTTTTCGAAGCCCATAACAGCATAGCGCCCACACTAATGGAAAATGTATTATATATCTACTATACAGTAAAGTGTGTCTATAAAATTCGGCTGAAGTAGTAAAAAGGTCATATTAAGTAAGACAGGAAAGGCAGCACTCAACTTAACAAGCCGATCACAGAAAACATTATCAAGAGGACACAAAGGGCCCTTTGCTGCTCACCTGTCGTTATAGTTCACGAAGGCCTACATGGCAACGTAAAAAATCATTTACAACATCAAAGAATCAAGTTAATGCAGCCTCAGTTGCATGTTCAAGGTTATCACATAGTCCTAACCAGCGACCTTGTTATTTACATCAGATAACCGATATTGATAGATTAGACCAAAATTGTGACCTCTTGTGCCTATATAAAGTTTTTCTTTAATTTTACCTGGTGGACTATTTTTGACCCCAGTTGACCCAAGATCGCACTTCTCCCCGATTTCATAAAGCCAAACATTATGACCAAGTTTCGTACGCACTCGCGATTTAATGGCTCCGCATTCAAACTCATGTCCGTGTTTTTTCACCGACAAATTACGCGAACAGATTTTTTTTAAATCAAAAATACCACAGCTAATCAAACGTCTACATGTATATGACATATGAACACGATATATCTCATATATAAAGTTTTTATTAATTTGCTTTAGACAAAGCGATTCCTAAATTGGAAATAAGTGCTGCTTTGCAAAAAGACGAGATGGGCGCTTTCAGAATTAAGTGGCAATTACGTGAGACGTTCCAGTAAATTGCGTAAAACGTAAATTGTTTAATATTTCTAAATCGGTTTAAGGTGGAGGAAAATTACTAGTTGTGTGTCTATTATAAAATCCTTAATGTACAAATGTATTTTAGACTTCGAAATGTTTTCTCAATGCCGGTCATAATTAAACTATAGAGGGATGATTTTACATGACATAATAAGTTGTTTAAAGCGGCGATCACAACATGACGTATTTGCAAGTACGTGCTTTCTCTCAAAAATATAGGTAAAAGTACATTTTGCATTTATTTGCAACGCATGTACTGTTTACTACGTTTTTTTCAATATGGCCGTCAACAATTTTACGTCAAAAGCATTTAAAAGATAAGTTTGTTGAACAATAACATAATGTAATTTGTCAGATTGGGTATAATACAAAGTATTGAAGTTAAATTTAGTTAAAATTAACTTAGCTTTGTATGTTTAAATTTTTTTAAAACTTCCGAACCTGCAAATACATTGTACGTGTAAAGCGCGTGTCTTCTACTGCTAACTTACAACATGCGTGTGAGTGAGGACAACGTTCGTGAGCATCACAAAGTACAATCACGCAGCTACACGCGGTCAGGCGCAACCATGCTTGTGACGTACGTGGACGTTCTCCCTCCGTACTCCCACGTGTTATGAACAACGTAGGGCCGTAGAAAACAAACATACGGATAAAACCACACACGTTGGGTTGTGACTAGGTCTTATCTAAAACTAAGAGTTACGAAGCAAGACATACATTTAAACAAGATATTCGGAGTTGCTAGTTTTAAAATTGTTCTCTTTATTTGCTTGATATGTTGCGTGATAAACATTGTAACAGACAAGAAGGCATTAAACATCTTTCAGAGGGAATTATCTAATACATACAATGCAACCTCTCCAGAGCAACAACAAGCAAAATAAAACATGTGTTCCCACAGTAACCATTTATTATATAATTTTTCTTCTACAGAGCGACAACTTCTGTCTATAATGACCAAATGTTGCGTTTCCAAATGGGCGTTACTCTGAAAATGTTACACGTACTTTTATCTTTGTCTTTATTGGGGTCATGTATTATTGAACAAACATCGTATCACCGAACGATGACATGTATGAATTACACTAATGGTGTCAATTACCTAACACCCCGTCTATTTACAGAGATGATCATGTTGCATTAGCACACGAAGAAGACAAATGGAAAAACTACAGTGGTATTCCATAACATAAATTAACAAGAGGGCCCACAGGGCCCTAGGTCGCTCACCTGTGCACAATGATCAAGTAGAACCATGTTTTTTTTAAAAGTTGTTTCCAATCAGTTGTCATGGCAACCAGAGTTCTGCATGGGTTATAATCTTTTAACTATTTTTAGAAAGGATAACCAAAGGAATATTGTTACCCATTTAATATGAAATTCAACCAGTACTTTTAGAGGAGACGATTTTACTATGGATATATAGGGAAAAACAGCGCCCCACCAACTAGTGGCCAAGTTTTTAGACGAATCAGGACAAATATGTCAATTTTGTAAGAGGGTCACTCAACAACTATTTCTGTAAAATTATTTTGAAATCTGGCAAGCGGTTGATTTTTTTATGATTTTTTAAAAGATTTTCCTATTGGTTGCCATGGCAACCAGAGTTCTGTATGGAATGTAATTCTTTTAGCTAGTTTAAGAAAGGACCACCCAAGGAACAATTTAACCAATTTATAATGAAAGCCAACCAGTACTTTTAGAGGAGAAGATTTTAAAGATTTTACTATAGATATATAGGGAAAAACAGCACCACACCCACTGGCGGCCATGTTATTTGACGAATCAAGACAAATATGTCAATTTTGTAAGAGGGTCACCCAACAACTATTTCTGTAAAATTATTTTGAAATCTAGCAAGCGGTTGATTTTTAATGATTTTTTAAAGATTTTCCTATCGGTTGCCATGGCAACCAGAGTTATTTATAGATTACAATTATTTTAGCTATTTTCAGAAAGGACCACCCAAGGAACATTCCTGTGAAGTTTGGTTGAAATTGGTCAAGCGGTTTAGGAGGAGAAGTCGTTTGAATGTAATATTGACGCACGGACGGACGGGCGCATGGACGACGGACAACGGACGAAGAGTGATCACAATAGCTCACCTTGTCACTTTGACAGGTGAGCTAAAAATGCTATCAAAGTCGATTCTCGACCTTCTATTAAAGAAATAAAAATCTGTTCGCGTATTTTGTCGGTGAATAAAACATGCTACGCACTCGTTATTTAATTTTCAGCATCCGAACGAGTGCCCGTGTTTTAGTCATCGACAAAATACAAGAACATAGTTTTTATTTCGATTCCAAATACGATAATATCCCGCACTATTTAACTGCGCGCATTCCATTTTCACCCATTTGACATTGAACATAATTCCACGCTGAAATTGAGTGGCTTATTAGCTGGTACAATTACCCCCCTCGTAAATGAAAACGACCTTCGTAATTTTCTGAAGGAAATAATGTTTTAATAACACGAGTTTAGTGTATCTATTTCATGAACAATATTAATGAATTGATTATCAGAAGTTTTATGAATCTTAATTTCGAGAGTATATTGCAGTTTCTAAAAAAAGATGCGTCATAGCTGTAACACTGAAACTCGTCGACTCGCGATCCGTTGAAGTTTTTTCCATAAAGTCTACCTAAATTCATTCATAAATATGTCACGTGATACGGGGCGTAAATAGTAACAGCCTATTTGATACCATGTTTTATTGCGGTAATAATACATGCCCTGGTTTGCTCTATGTGTATATGGATTAATCCGCGGATTGTGTTAGAATAGCATATTTAACAGCTGATAAAGTATCTTTATTTATAATCCGGCTTTAAATTTTCATAAGCGGGAAGTATGACGAAGACGCTCGAGGTGTAATACCAACACAAATCAAAAGGACCGATATTGCACGATTTGCTAGCAGAAATTTATACATTCAACGCAAGAACCTTGTAATATATTCATGCACAAAGGTCATGACAAAATGTGATCGTGTGACCGAAACACAACATTTGTTATTTACCGTACTTGGTGTATACTGTAAAATACTGTTACTTTTTTTCGTGGTGGTTGAATTTTTTTGTTTACCCCAATCATGAACTTTTTTTAAATTCCAAAGAATAATCGGCCTTACAAATACAGAATAAGGGTTTCCCTTCCATGTTTCCTAATCGACGAAATATAAACCCAACCAAAATGACATTTTTTACAAAAATTCACGAAATTTAATGCCAACGAAATTAGTTAAAGTTTACAGTGATTAATTATTACATTGTGTCACAAAAGGCTTAACGATTCGGTTATACATCAAGCATGTAGGGCCTTGGACAAATAGTGAACTTCATCCACTTCTACGTACTTGTATAAACTATATGACAGGAGTACGCTCGTATTTTCTGTGTATTTGTCATATTGGTTGCTATTTTTTCTTACTCATATGAGACAGTTATCAGGTGGTCTTGCTACGTACGACCTTACAGTCTGACAATGATGCAATTATGTAGTCAGAACCAAATAATTAATTTAAAGCCAATGTGCTGCGAGTGCCAGTGCCAACGAGTGTAACAGCCGACTTATTCCATTGCGACTCAGTGATCGGTGAGTAAGTTGTTTAGTTGGCTGAACGAGCTGACTTGGAACCTATTTACTAGAAATTTCTACAAATGTGGATGGCATGACAGTAGCCATACGTTGAACATAAACATGCCTTGCTCTGTAATAAAACCAGGGCCGATAAGGTGACAAATGGGTGCTCTATCTATTGCAATGATCGGGTGGACTGTTTAAACTTGTATCGGGCGCATGGATTAGTGATGTTGTTTTTACCTTGCGCCGGGTCTACGCATATGTGCCTAACTTGTCCCTGTATGATTGTTTTTAAATTTTGATGTTAATGCGATTTTTAAAAACAATAACAAACATTCATTTTAATTACATAGATTCAGTCCTGTTCATTCTGGAACATCCCTCGTATGAAGACCACATGCTGTCCTATCAGTACATCTGTTTATAAGAAGACAAATATTGTTCAACAGTATTTTCTTGTACTCATACATGGTCACTGTTTATCCGGTGTCCTATTCGAAGATAAATCGAAAGAGTTCATATTTAATAATGTCACAAAATGCCAACGCCTGTTAAACGTTTTGATGACCAAGGTAACTCTGTCAATTAAATAAGGCTATGTATTTTATTTACTTTAAAATCACATATTTTCGCGAGTATTAAATTTCGATGATTTTGATAAAAATGCATTTTCTTAGTGTCATTAATTCGTGTATTACAAAACATGGAATTGTGAACACGTGTTCTGCATTTGGGAGGTCGATTAATTGTGGGAATAAGATTTCGTGGTTTAATTCAACAGCGAAATCATCGAAAATTCAACTCCCTCGAACAAAAATTATTTCACAGAACCTTTTGATACTACTTACCGAATGGAAACAATTACATTGTCCTGCTTCATTCAATATGGCGACACTACGAACTCTCTGCCATTCAAAACTAATATACTCTGACGCTACAATTGTTATTTAAGGTTTCTCGAGATAATTTTCTGTGTAATGATGCCCTAATCTGAATAAAATTTTCAGCTCAAAATTGAGACTTCAGGCAGACACATTTCACTAATGATGTAACATACTCGAATTTGCGTTGGTTGTGCGGTACCGATTCAGGGTCGAATTCAGATATGGCGACATAATTTAATATGCACACTTGACAAAACAACACCTAAATATGCAAAACTGTCTTAGCTTATAAACAAAGTGCGTCATTTGCCTATTACTTTAATATCGTTTTAGTTGGGACGCGGATGGTACGTTCTTGTTAGAATGGCTGAATGTGCTGCCACTGCTTATGTATGACTTTGAATTGTCTGTGCATTATAGTATTTAATATCATAAATGAGCCTTTATGAAAACCTGCTATTTTGACAATATGTAGTTACTATAAGTAACAAGAAGAAAAAAAATTATAAGCGGTTTTTCAAAATTTCAGCCTAATTTAATATTCATTTACAAAGTTACATATCTATAAAAAAAACCAACCACTAGGTTGGTTGGCGTAACATTATCAAGCAATTCACAAATCCAGTATTTGATAAATTATTGACGTAACCTTTCCAGAAATGTCTTACATTTAAGAATTTTATTCTTATTTTCATAAAACGTATCAATAGTGTGAATGTTTGCTTTTAGAGAAAAGTAGCTACTGCTATAAACAACTGTAACCATTCGTTTTTCTCAATATGGGTACTTTTCAAAATTGTCACCATAGCAACGACATAAGTAACTTTAACTTATATTTAAGATATAGTACTATATCATTCAATAACTTTAAATTAAATCAATGAACATGACTTTTTCTCATTCCAGAGCTATTTCTAAACCGTTTTAAAATTAATTATAGAATGTCACTATGCCCGGTTTTCCTAGAGAACAGCTCATACTTATTGATTCTATTTTAAGTAATTTGTCCATATAGTACTATATCTTAGCTTTAAATTTTCTATGAACGTACTTCGTTGCTGTGGTAACCAATTTCGGAAATGTACTCCGATTGAGAAAAACGAGGAGTTAGTTGTTTGAGAATAGAGAGTAATAGCGTTTCTCTAAATGCAAACAATTTTGATATTGGTATATGTTTAGAAAATTTAACTTAATTCTAGAACGTGATACTATTTTGATAAGTTTATGTCAAGAATTGATTAAACGTTATTATTACCAATTTCTTGTTACAGTTACGCCGAATAGCGTTTGAATGACGTTTGCGACGTCACACAAAACACTCCGAATAGGGACTCTACAAACACAGCTGTGACTTCCTTAAAACTCAAGATATTAACAAAGTTTCTTTGGCATTTTGCTTCAATAACATTACTGTTTAAAACGAAAATCTCAAAATCAATTTTGTAAAATAGCAGATTTTCCTTGAGACTGGCTCAAATATAAATACCAAATTTATATTGTTATAGCGCTTGTTCCTACAATAGCATGTTTAAAAGCGCTTTGCAATCAATGCGGTGGCATAGTTTAAAGCAATAAAATACTGTTTCTGAAATCACATAAATAAACAAATTATGATAATAATAAAATAGTTCATATCTTAGCTGTTTGAGCTGAGTATGCCAAGGATAGTTATTCTGAATTATGATGTATAAATCGCTTTACGACTGTCAGGGGTACACTAACACGAAATATGATGTAGTTGAACCGCGCGCTTATTTCAGATTGCGAATCTTATTGGCAATTTGTTGTACGGTTGATTACATGTGAGACCTGAGTTGATTATATTTCTCCATTTCGCATTATTGAACTCATACCAATATATTGCCTTTAGTTATCTTATTATCTTACGATACAACCCTGCAACTACGTATCATAAATAATCGTACATTATCAATACCATCCCATATTGTTGCATATAGCTAGCATACTAGTTTTTGAAGCGCACAGAAATTTAATTTTTTGCAGAAAAACTTTAAGCGGTTTGGAGAGTACACAATCTCGGCTTAAGCGTCGCATTAAAATCGATCTAAAGAATAAAATACACACCGTTGTTTTTGTTTGTTGTCAGATTTCTACTTGCGTTATTATGCCAAATACCACGTGGTATGTTCACATTGCATACACTCAAGGACTTTAAAAAATATTTTCTCGTTATTTTCTGGGAATCCTGCGAGCGCAATCACCCTAAGCAAAAGTGTAGGATTTTCAATACCGGCTAAGTTTGCAATTTATCCTCGTATGTGGGATGACATTCGTCTACGAAGTCCTAAAACGAAGCTCCTGTCACATATTAGATTTTCACAATAGTTTCTACGCGTGTTCAAATTCGCCATTAACATGCCATTTTGTTAAAAACAAGCATAAATAAAGTAAATAACAAATAATGTCCACGCATTTCACAGACATTCAAAATCATCAAGTTTTAAGTTTTATTACTTAAATTGGCAAATTCAAAATCCTATTCTTTAAATAAACATATTTTAATGCGGTCGGTTAGAGCGTGTATAAAAGTAAAACCAGCATTCTGGAAACTTGCAGATGCTTAAATAAAAGGATAGTAAACGATTAACAAGTTTATTCGACGAATAAGTGTGCCTACACCATCCCACAAATATGAGCACATTAAGAGTATAATGCCTCACATAGCCTGTATTGAAAATCCCACACTTTTGCCTAGGATGAGTGCGCTTGCTAGATTCCCAGAAAATAACGAGACGACATTGCATTACAAACTAAACTGATTTATACGTAGGAAAGATCAATTAATACACTTGTAAAATTATATTGCAATAACATAACTACTTTAAGCGATATTGGACTTTCAATTAGGTGAGACGTTTTTAAAGTCCTTGAGTGTATGTATAATTTATTGTTCGCGTGCGACCAACGGATATGATAGTTATATAATTACGTACTGTAAAATCACATATTTTCGCGAGTGTTGAATTTCGTGGATTCTGATAAAAACACATTTTCGTGGAGTCGTAAATTCATGGATTACAGATCATGAAAGGGTATCTGAAGTTGAGAGGTCGATTAATCGTGGGGATGAGATTTCATGGTCGAGCTCGACAACGAAAGATGGTGCTGTAATGAATAAATTTGTAATATGTCTGGATATAGATAAACCCAATCAACCTATTCATATTTGCAAAATTAGGAGTTCCATTTCAAGTAATTGACAATATTTCTGACTGTTCCGGAGGTCAACATATACACGAGGGTGCATTGTTACTACATGTATATGCATTAGCCATCATACTCTATTTCATACTTTGATTTTCGGGTGGTAAATTTTAAGTATCCGTTACAGTTTTGAAAATCCTTCGTATGTCATAGAAGTAAAGTTGATTAGTAATGGAAAGTCACAAGCTTGTTGCATCACAAGCTTACACTGGTGCACACACATATCGTAAATACAGTACTACATATACAGAACATTCCTCTATAGAGCATCAACCTCTCAATAACAACACCTTCAAACATTTCCTAAGCTGATATCTACAATGAATTTAACCTCTGTAGAGCGACACTCTCTAAACAACGACCAATTGTTGCAACTTCTAAAGGGTTTTGCTCTACAGAAGGCTACTCTGGGGAGGTTGTACTGTATATAAAACATTTAGAATTCATGAAATAGATATATTAGTACATAAGGCGGCTGTCACTTATATCACTTCTTGGTTTCATCCTTGAAGTTCTCTCTCAAGTTATCAAGTTAATTAACAGCTTATTGGGCATACAAATGAACTCCTCATTGCTAATACGCAATTACCTAAAGCGTGACCTGTATTGTATGATGTTGTTAATTATAGACTAATTCACAGCCTAGCAGGTGAATTTGCTGGCGTATTACGGATGGAATAGAATTATACAAATTATACATATTTCCGTAATCATAGTGGACGTCAGGTGATTTGGCAGACGGAACTGTTTAGTTATTTTTATGTGCGTCACCTTCATTGGATGCATAGAAAAAATATATAGAGGATCTTACATGAGTGTCTTTTTGTTAATATTGTCATGACATAACTATTGCGTTCTGTACTTTCTGTATGGTGTGTTTTCCATATACTAAATAACCTCAGACTGTATTTATATTAAGTTTGACTGTTAAAGTAAATGGTATCGTAACAATCAATCTCACCACTAATATTTTGTGAGTACTTAATATGTGTATACATGAGGGTGTGTATGCGTGTGTGTGCGCGTGTGTCTGTGTGCGTGTGTAGGAATGTGTACGTGTGTGTGTGTACGTGTATGTGTGAGTATGAATGCAAGTGTATAGGTGTGTCCGTGTGTATATGATTGTTGTGTATGCTTATTTATATATGTATTTATACATTGTTGTAAACATGAACCATGGGCATTATGCCTTAATTTCTGAATAAACTATATTGATCGTATCTTCTGTTTGAAGTACGATCTTTTTTGTGTTCAATCACAAAAAAACCTTCTAGATGTTAACCAAGTATTCCGACAAGTATAAACACAGGCGATCTAGTATTGAGCCTTGCATTTATGATACTTCTATTTATGATCGTATAATTATGCTGGTGAAAATTAAGCGTAACATCGAGCTCTGCAGACCTGAACCAATCCTGGTTAACATGGAAAGCACATCTAACATCTTGCAAACTGGGCCTAAAAGGTAACAAAACGCACAGCAATGTCCATAACAGAGCCAAAGATTCCACCAACCAAGTACAAGTTTCGTATCGATATGATCACATACCTAGTTCTGTACATGTAATGGGTATGTCAGTGCTTATTCAACAGAGTTTACAAGACATGTAAAGGACAACATTAGGGTTACCAAAACTAAATAAATAATATACATGTAAATAATAACATTTCCTGACAAGCTCTAAGGTTGGATCTGGCACTTTGGTTCAATGTCAGACATGAACCGGTGTATCATATATCTACCTTTAAATCCTATTATTGTTCGTACATCATTTGACATTCAAACGCAATCTCCATTTCGACATTTGCATTAATTTTGGAAATTATACCAATTGAAATGTGTAAGCGAGTCAAGACTTTTTGAATTAAAACATTCCTTATAATTAAACCTCTTGTTTAAAATATATCTGGAATGTCACTTGTTTATAAATAGTTTTGTTCATATCAGCACTGGACAATTTATTCGTCTGCTTGTAATTATGTTTAGGATTGCTCTATTGACTACATTTACCCAAGTATCAAGTAATTGAGTTACAGACAAAAACATACTTCCGGACTTGTATGTCTATACACTTTGACTTTCAATATTCTATTTTGAAAGGACAAAACACTGATGGTGTTCGTGATAGGTTTGCGATTGTGTGTATACTGGTGATTCACTTGCTATGGAAGGTAATTATCACCAGTCCACCATGATCTCCTGATCTGGAAAAGCACCCATAAGTATTGGCCGACTCGACAAGATACTTAACACGCATTTTAAATTCTAAAATGTTTTTGATTGTTTTAAAGATAATTACATACTAGAAAAATGGTTTTCGTCAATTTGACAATACCCAGAATCCGGTAGTGTTGAAAAGCAGGAGATTTATGAAGAAATGTTCTATAGGACAATCGGTGTACCTTTACAAATTTAGAATACAAAGTTGGAAGGAATATACCTGTATCATCTATATAGGGAAATTAATTACTTTTCCTATACCATGACGTCCACCTTGAACGCCATCTTGGATTTCTCGGAGAGATTTCTCTCAAATTGTATGTGTACCAATTTACATTTATGATTTAATAAATAGTATGCACGACGGAGTTAGTTTGTGAAACTTTCCAAATACTCGATTACACAAAACATGTGTGAAATTGGTAGGTGGGGTAATAAAACCACATATTATACGTCAGACTGCATGGATGCACTGTGTTCCAATTAAAGTAGTGTTTATATTTAACATACTATACCATTAATTCACAAAAGTGTATTTTAGATATGTGTTAATCAACATTATAAATCATAACAAAAGACATAAGTGATTTGAAAGGTGAAATTGCCTCTGTATCTGTTTTACGTAAACTATGTTTTACCTGCAAATAACCTTGACATTGCTTTTTGAAGATTTTCAACATAAATAGTGTAACTATCTAAAATATTTTTAACAGACGTTTGTGGTTTCTTTAATACATGAACATCATTTAAGGACATTACTTCCAATGACCTTGTCATATTCCTGCTATTTTCATGTATCTATCTTTATTTGTAACTGGTAATGCTAAAGAAGACGGCCATTTTGGACGCCATCTTGAATTTGACAGAACGCCATCATTTTTGCAATTTATGTTTGCAGTGTCAGAACTTTCACAAATAACAATTCATTTCGGTAGACAGTATACCTTGTTTATCTAGAGGTTACATCGGAACTTGTTTCTGAGATTGTCACACTCCATTACCCCCACCCACTTGTACTGGTTTTTAAATATCTATATTAAATCAAAAATGGTTTTATTTGTTATCTATGTCACGTTATTTTCATCTGTTTATAATATTGTTCATATTTCAATTATTTTACAATGTACTTTATGGATATGTGTACATAGGTTACATGGAAATGAAAATAAACACTGTCACAAAAGCAGCTTTAGTGTTTCCAATAGTGACCTTAGAAATGTTAATTTTTCGGCAACTTCCCCTACTAGATTTTCTAGACTTTTGATATGTTATTTGTCAATGTTTTTTGATGCCAAAACAGTCAACTTGGTTTCTTTTGTAATTTGTTTGAGGTAAAGCCCATTTTAACTGTAGAATGACTGGACTATAAATATTTGATAACTTGAACACGAAAGAAGATACACATATGTTAAAGCCTTTCAAGTGCATGATGGGAGACACGATTCTTTATACCGAAAGCTTGTTTATTTGTGTTTCCAAATCAAATTCAACCCTTATCTTCTTTAGAAATTCTTAGTTGTTTTGATTAGTATGTGTGATTTCTGTTTTATTACAAGTCTTCCTTGTCCGATATTTCATTACATTTTAAAAAATATTAATCCTATGAAAATGGTGATGTTAACTGACCGCTGTATGATTAAATGATAATAATAAATCGGTCAGGAAATGAAGTCTGAGATAGAAGATCGTAATTAGAGATTTAATTTCCAGCTGCACGCCAAAACGAGCTAGCAGTGAGTTCGATATCCACAATAGCTTCGCCAATTAGCAGCTGATGCCAAGTATCTAGTCAGCTTTAACTTTGTTCACAACGTTCTACCTGAGCGAATTTCGAGCTTAATTCGATTTCAGCTGAAAATTGGAGTTTTCATTATGTCGAATATCCCATTCACAGCTGGCTGGAAATTCGATTTCAGCTGGAAATTTATACTTATGACGAATAGCGAACTCACAGCAGGCTTGAAATGAAATTGTAGTTTTTAGGTCCAATATCGAGCTTTGAAAATTCGACCTCAACTCGAAATTCGCTCTGGTAGAAAGTTGAATAACGATTTTATAGCTGACTGGATATTAGACACCAGCGGGAAATTGGCGAAGGTATGTGAATATCGAACTCACTGATAGCTCGTTAATGGTGTACAGCTTGAAATTGAATTTCTAACTGTGATCTTCCAACTTGCTGCTAACTTGGAAATGTAACAGTTAACATACCGAAACAACAGAGTGCGAGATATATATAAAATAACAGTGGACAAATTGCTGGATCTGCATGAACGAGTGACCCTAGTCAAAATGAGCAATGATGAGATATGATGCCTATTGATAGATTAATAAATCCAGTTGAAAATGCTGCCTATATTCCCACATAAAGCTTGTGCGCGGACAGGATGCGTATAAACTACCCGGGAAACGTCCTTTAACAACAGTAAAACATACATGCCGATATCGTAAACGTACGAATACTTGATGATGGTTAACCAGTATTACCCTTCCCGAAGAAAAACACACTTTTACCAAAAACTCACTTAAAACCAACTTATTAGTGGGTTTTTCCTGCGTTTTTTGACAAAAGTATGCTAAAAGCGAGTTTTTCTTGGGTTTTTTGACAATAAGTGAGTTTTTTGTTGGCTAAAGTGGGTCTTTTTATCAAATAAGTTGGTTTAAGTGCGTCTTTTAGTACAGGAAGTGTGTTTTTGTTGGTCTTTTCATAAATGAAGTTGGTTAAAGTGGGTCTTTAACGAAAATAAGTTGGCTAAAGTGCGTCTTTTGAATAATGGTATTCTCAGAAGTGGGTTAAAGTGGGTTTTAAGTTGGTCTTTTACATTTTTTATAATTTTTCGTTAGTTGAGCTTCGCATTAAAAAGACTCACTTAAAACCCACTTCTGAAGGAAGTTGGTCTTTTGTTTTGAAATGTTGACATTCACTGAACACTAGATCTTAGATCTACTCATATGTCCCATAGTTCGAATGTAACGCATGATCTATCACGTATATTCTCATTTGGTATTTCAATTGGTGTTTATGCATGGTAATATGTTTTTTTAATTTTCACAAAGGACATGTTATTTAAAGTCCTTCATGTAAATTAAATATCCTGTGCTAAAAACATCGGACCTTATTTTTTTAATGCCGCCGCGCGCATAGCCTTATTTGCCAGTTGAAATATGGCTGTCATATGCGTGCCTCCACCCGGATTTGAACCCAGTCGCCAAATTCACTGTCTAGTGTATTTGACAGCATCATGTAAATATACAACAACCAATAATAACATTAAAATTAATATAAATTATATTGGTAATGCTGAATGCAACATATCGAACTATACGTATATGATTACCGAGGGGTGAAAAGCTTATCAATAAGCTTCAGTTTAGCTTATTCATATAAATGCAAAGTCCTGCAAACGCATTTATAATGTTTTACTCAGTTTAAACTGATTGGGCTGAATCCGAATATATTACATAGGCTTTCTTATCTGCCTATGTTACAGTCACAACTGTACTTCACGCGGTACTACATGTATAAATAAAACACTGATATATTACACAGTAAGCGGTCCAGGTAAAATAGATATGGGTGGTAGATTATATTTTTGACAACGTGGCATGTGTAATATATACATTATGATATAATTGATCACGTGTTGCAGAAAATCCAGACAATTTCCCAGCGTGCGGTCTGTTTAATTTGCCTATGGCTATAAAACACGGCATCTTTGAACAGTGATTTACACATTCCGAACTGTATGTCACGTGGGGCTATAGATAAAACATTAAGATAATTACACAATAATCGGTCCAGGCTTAATCAACTGTCCAATTAAAATATAGATAAGGGTGGTAGCTAGATTAAAAAAAATTGACCACGTGACATATGTTTGTATTCATATGATATAGCTTGTTGGTCACTTGCGACAATACAAAAACAGCGAGCGGTCCTGTACACAACGTTTCGACTTAAATTGATCGAGTAAATTGACTGTAGTCAATGAAAACTACGTTGAAAATAATCTGGAAATATTTTTTTACAATACACGATATGACTTCCCGTCAATTTTTTGTCATGCACTTAGGCAGGAGCTGTTCTATTAATAGGAGTGTGTAACGCGCCATAGCCTCGTGAGATCTCAGCCGTGATCACGTGAGCGATACTGTCTAGTCGGCCATTTTGTAAAATCTCGCCGATAGCGTCAACAATTACAGCCAACTTATTTTCAGTGCAATTAGTTCCTTCAACCCTATATCGTTTAAATAAGATAGTCTTATGTTTAGATAAGTTGACAGACAATGTATTTGTGTGAATACATTCTCAAGTATCGGTCGATTTATCACAGAAATTGAACATCACAGTTGGCTGATTCCTAGTCTGAAGCCGCCTTTGTTCTTCAAAATGGCGTGAAAACAAATTTTATGCACTTTTGCTCAACGCCATGTGCACTTAATCTTTATGTTTTAACAGTAAAATTTTGATAATTATAAACTATTTATAATTCTCGAATGGTAGAAAACAATTGTGCCGCCGTATGAATTGAATTAAGAAATTTGGATGCGTTCAAAAATCGTCCATTTTACAAATCTAGCCATCTATTGACGCATTATTATTTTTTACATGTCTGTGTTAAATTACACTTTACTACTATATTATGTGACGCATTTTCCTTTTTATTGTTTTAAATCGGTAGTACTGACATACGAGCATTGCACGTGATAATTTTTTTGATTATTTATTGAATGGACAAAAAAATATTAGGCGGGTAAAAACAGGGATTTAACTATACTTTCACAAATATCTGGGACGATTATATTCAGTCCCAGCAAATACTGTATGTATATTAATTTTTAAATAGAAAATACCAAAAAGTTTGCATATACATATATGAGAGAAATAAAGAATATAGCAAGAAACATGTCAAAAAATAGAGTGTTTAATGTTTTTTTGTGATCTATGCTAATCATTTATTTGTTTATAGCGAAGTCAAAGTCAAGTCAAGTCAAGTGAAATACCCTTTATTCGCTCGATCATTTCATGTTTACATGAAAAAATGAGGTGACAAAATGTAACAACAAGCTTAGCAAGATCTGATCAAAGTTTAAGTATATAGGTGCCAGATTTTGACACCATATATTGATTGGGAATATATTGGAACCCCACTGTGCAAACTGCTTAATGGATGTCGACCTTGATTGCTTATCTCGATAGGGCACAGTGACTTATTAAGTTTATTACATAACACGATATAATTGTCAAAACCAATCATAAAAACTGCACGCAGGGGTTATGTATTGTTATGTAATTACCAAACCACATAGTGGGATTTTGTTTCTGTGAAATATATTATATACATGTTATTATAACGTGTTAAGAATTATGAAGGGGTCTGGTGTAGATCTATTCTGCATGTACTTGTGTTCTTAAAGTACTAAATTTTTTACCGAGGCAATTTTTAGCACTTATGGAGAAATCACAGTTTTCTTGTTGTAAATAACTTTGTAAATTATGATGAAGTATGTTTGCAATATATGCAAAGCATGTATTATATTTAACGACTTATTAATGTCAACCTTTAAGTTTAGTCATTTAACGGATAGCACATGCAAACTTATCACTGACGGCCTTTTTAGCTCGCCGTTGTCGTTGATTATTTGTTTGTTTTCAATAAAATGTAGAAAAGTATGAAGTTCAGTGTTTCGGCATTCTAAAACATTTTAATTTATCAAAATAGGATATGTATTCAACAAATGACGCTAATTTTACTATAGCAAATACTGTACTAGGACGTTCGAAATGGTGGAATATATTTTAAGTGACGGCTTTTTGAATCGCCGTTGCGCGCTCAATAATTATTTTGTCTCTTAAAAAATTAGATAACAAGAAACTAGAATCTTAAAGGGTTCTATAACACAAAACTTTTTCGAAATCGTATAATAATTGATAAAACGATAAACAATGGTAGTAAACTGTCCGATAGTAAGCGCAAAAAACGTACGATAAACCGCGCTAGGAATCGAGCGTCTGCAATCGATCGATAACCACGTGACCAGCGAATTATCTGATTATACCAACGGCGCAGAAAAAAATCAATAATTGGTTGATAAAGAACATCGATTCATTTCCCCTTGTGTTATCTAGGCCCTGACTTAGGCTACATAGTTGACGTAATTTAAGTTCGGTAACATTATTTTAAGCGCTAAATATGAGCTGACACATATACATGTATATACAAAAATGTATATGTAATTAATGTCTATGTAAATATATCTTCGATTTAAGATTTAAAGACACGCTTTTTTATGATTGAGTTTGATATCTACACAATATAGTTTTGTTACTTGGTAGCTATAAAGATCTTACAGTATTATTTGGTAGCTAAGTGTGAGAGTGCCTAAAGTACGTAAAGTGGCGTAAGGTGGCGTAAGGTGACATATAGGAGGTTTATAACGATTCATAAATGTTTAAAAATGTATGTATTTCACATATTTAATAAGTATGTTGATTTAAACAACTCTGGACCTAAGCTTGTAAAAAAAACATTTAAAACTTGTCACGTAAGGTGGCTCAAGCTTGGGTCAAGTAGCGTAAGGTGGGATAAAAACAATTAATTAGTGTCTTGAATGCTTATGAATTTCGTATACATATATAAAATTATATTATATTGAATTACGTATATCTGCATAGAATATGCATTTGTTTGATACAGAACATGTCAGTAACGTCGCGTAAGGAGGTGTGGAATTAATAAAAAGCATGTAAAGTATTTCTGTAAAATGGCGTAAGGTTCACAAATTGACATTTAAAGTCACGAAGTAGGCCTATTTATTCTGGTTTATTCTCGCACGTTATTTTTTTCGACTTCGCGGTTTATATTATGATTTATGCAGTGTGCTACATTTTCAATATGTATTGGCGTCTCCTTATTCATTATGAATGATATAAAATGTATTTGATAAAAACTTACTTGGCCAGAGAATTAAAAGAAGTATTGTAATAGCCTACTCTGACTAACCTACACTAAATACCGAAACTAGAATTTGTATACAATATATAAATCACTCACATTAATTAACCTAGGGGAAAACAGAATAACTATTTTAAAAATTTTCATAAGCATTCGCGAATACCGATCGGAGATTTTATCTATGAAATCGATACACGGTCCGGAATTACGGGTTTTAGCATCTCGACCATGGAGCTTTGTTATCGTTTCCGGCGGAAAATTTGAATCGAACAAATCGAAATTCAATGTTTTTAGCTCACCTGTCACAAAGTGACAGAGTGAGCTTTTGTGATCACTCTTCGTCCGTCGTCCGTCGTCCGTCGTCCGTCCGTCGTCCGTCCGTCGTCCGTCCGTCGTCCGTCCGTCAACAATTGGCTTGTGTAGACACTAGAGGTCACAATTTTAGCCTAATCTTTATGAAACTTGGTCACAATGATCATCTCAACAAAATCTAGGCCAAGTTCGATATTGGGTCATCCGGGGTCAAAAACTAGGTCACTAGGTCAAATCATAGAAAAACCTTGTGTAGTCACTAGAGGTCACAATTTTGACTTAATCTTTATGAAACTTGGTCACAATGATCATCTCGACTAAATCTAGGTCAAGTTTGATATTGGGTCATCCGGGGTCAAAAACTAGGTCACAAGGTCAAATCATAGAAAAACCTTGTGTAGTCACTAGAGGTCACAATTTTGACTTAATCTTTATGAAACTTGGTCACAATGATCATCTCGACAAAATCTAGGTCAAGTTCGATATTGGGTCATCCGGGGTTAAAAACTAGGTCACAAGGTCAAATCATAGAAAAACCTTGTGTAGTCACTAGAGGTCACACTTTTGGTCTAATCTTTATGAAACTTGGTCACAATAATCATCTCAACAAAATCTAGGCCAAGTTTGATATGGGGTCATCTAGGGTCAAAAACTAGGTCACTAGGTCAAATCATAGAAAAACCTTGTGTAGTCACTAGAGGTCACAATTTTGACTCAATCTTTATGAAACTTGGTCACAATGGTCATCTCAACAAAATCTAGGTCAAGTTTGATATTGGGTCATCTGGGGTGAAAAACTAGGTCACAATGTCAAATAATAGAAAAACTTTGTGTAGTCACTAGAGGTCACAATATTGGCCTAATCTGTATGAAACTTGGTCACAATGATCATCTTAACAATATCTAGGTCAAGTTTGATATTGGGTCATCTTGGGTCAAAAACTAGGTCACATGGTTAAATCATAGAAAAACCTTGTGTAGTCACTAGAGGTCACAATGTCGACCTTATCTTTATGAAACTTGGTCACAATGTTCATCTCAACAAAATCTAGGCCAAGTTTGATATTGGTTTATCTGGGGTCAAAAACTAGGTCATTAAGTCAAATCATATAAAAACCTTGTGTAGTCACTAGAGGTCAAAATATTGGCCTTATCTGTATGAAACTTGGTCACAATGATCATCTTCAAGTTCGACAGGTGAGCGACTTAGGGCCCTTTGGGCCCTCTTGTATCAGGTAATAATCAATCTGTTGTGGTATTTATGTATTGTTTTATCACAAATTAAGAACTACACATGTTTTGGCACCCTCCAGCTATAAACAGGCCTGTGATTCTTTCTCCTTCAGACTGATTTTATTTTCGAAGTTTTTGTCTCAAATCTTCGAAACAAAATGGTTCAGATTCAGACTTTCAGTGTGACCAGACAGCCAAACTGTTTCCAAGTGTGCTGCATATTTATTTCTGACAGTCCAGCAAGTGTACTTTAACACGTCGAGATGGTTTCACTACAATGTGGCCTGCTCCGAAGTAATTATTTTTTCAAGTGGGTGGGGTAATGTTTTCCAGACTTATCAAAGTTTATGCTCTGAGCAATCACAGGCTTGTTTAAAATACTAACTTCTGTGATTTTGTTGTCCTTACATTGGGTTTGAACATTCACTAATAGTGATAATAATTTAAATTTTATTTTTTAGACCACATACACTTCTGGGTCTGTTCCCCCCCGCCAGATACGAAGCTGGATATATTTTTATCATCATCATTGTATACCCAGACTCATACATTAATCACACAAACATTATTAAACGTATCTAGGACATATAAAAAACATTCCTTGAGTATCGCGTCGTGTTTGACTGCAACTGTTCCGCCTATATTTGGTGTCCTTCGGTCAAGCACACATTACTCTACACGACGATGATAGTGACAGAAACCGATATTCGCCCATGCCTCCACATTTTGCAAGAAAGTTCGCAATTTTCAACTAAAAATGCGCCATGCACATGTATAATCTTTCGACAATGGTTTCCCGTCTGATCAATACGAAAGTATGGCGTTGAACGTTGGAACCAGATATTTAAATAAACCTTTTGGAATACCTCGTTTGGGTCCAATGTTCAAAGCACGATGTAATTCCAGGCTTCGCGAAAGTGAGAAAAAAAAGCCGGACATCCGGTCCAGCA
Source organism: Spisula solida (assembly GCA_947247005.1). Taxonomy (NCBI): domain Eukaryota; kingdom Metazoa; phylum Mollusca; class Bivalvia; order Venerida; family Mactridae; genus Spisula; species Spisula solida. Next base: position 36,540,190 of record OX365957.1, on the reverse strand, counting down.
TAAAATAAATTTGGCCGGACCGAACAATATTAATAGGAAACAGTTTTTTGTTGAGATTTGTAGTCACAAAATGTGTTTTGGAAAATAACATACTGAAGACAGAGTACAGTATAAGTATTCGTCAAATCAGCGTCTTTTTGCAAATTAGTTCTCTTTCCGTCCTTTAAACAACCGACATGCGCATCGTTAAATTACTGGAAATAATGCTTCGTACTGATAAATTTCGTACCAGACGATACGAAAATTTTGACGGACATTGGGACCAGCGAGCTATAATTTTTGTCGGACCAAACTGATTTTCACCGGTCATGACCGGCGGTCCGGCGACTTTCGCGAAGCCTGTAATTCTTATGTACTGGGGTGGGAACCATCGTTCAATTTGTCGAAAGATAATGTGCGCGGCGGAAAATTAGTTGACAATTGTAAACTTTCTCGCATATTTTGAAGACAAGAGTGCCGATGGAGTATTGTCAGTATAGTCATCGTAAAGATTAATTTGTTATTGACGAAAGATACCAGAAATATACGGGAAAGTTGCAAAACAAGTTTTACACAATTAATTTTTCTAGGTCAGTGTGCGAGAAAGTTCAGCGAAACATTTTTATCTTTGTGTTTTTTAAGCAGTAGAGGAATTACGTAGATTTTTGTATTGAATATCAAATATATCCAACTCCCCTCAGCACTGCTCCAGACCATTGCTTTCTTTAAGTTTCTTATAAATTCATTTAATATAGTTCACTGCATCAGTAACGCTTGATAGCGCTTTGCTGTGCAACAGTCCGATATCTGCTAACGCTAGCCAGTAGCATATATATGTATTTTCCTTTTTGTTCGCTATTATGAAGCAAGTTGTTTCCAAGCAGTGCTATTGAGTGGTTTGGGCAGGCAGTGGGAGCTCCTGAAAATCTGTTGAACCAACAGACCTGACTGGCAACAGGTCGGACTCAATATTTCGAAAATTTAATGACGATTGTTTAGAATCAATTAGGAATATGACAAGCTGTACCATCTTTTCCAGTTAAGAAGTCATGCAAGGATGCATTGGAGATATATGCGGAGAATGTAGATAGAGTGACCCTTACAGGATGGTGCTTGTGGCTCAGTATAGGTGGGTTCTGACTTCTTTCAGCATACATGTAAAATCATTGTATATACAGTGTGTTAAAAAAGTTTGTTCTCAAAATTTAAATTCATACTAAGTTTTATCTCAGCCATGTACACAGTGTACAATTTTAATTTCTTACACTCATAGCTTCATTTAATGCTCGAAAGATTAGAGCAATGTAAAACCTTCTGGAATTTAACCTGAAAATTTTACATTTACAAATGTGCATGTCGTCAGACGACACATGCGACTTGCAGAGCTTTTATTCTTGAAAAATTTTTAACTGCCTGTTTCTTTAAAGTTGGGAAAATTTAGCGTCGAAAATTGGGAATTATTAAAAAATATTGTTTTGAGTAGTAACTGTTCATGCTTGCTTTTTCTTCTGATAATACTCAGCTTATATGTAGCAAAGACTTTAACTAGATTTAAAAATCTATTGTCTTGACTTAAAAACAACTATACCAATAAGTTGCTTTTATACCAGCGGGAACCAAATGGGGAATGACAAATGTATGCATTCTTTTTGGAAAAAATGGAGGTTATTTTCCTGGAGGAAAGTGCCTGTATTCGGCCTTAAAAATAGCCCAAAAAATCACTGACACATTTTATTTTTTCATGTTAAACATATTAATTATTCTTAATATCTTTAGTAAATAAGAAGTCTGCAAAATAAATTTACCCGTTTGCTCTTTTTATTATATACTGCCACCCCCTGAGGTAACTTCCAGATCAATCAGAACACCTTCACATCATGTCATAGAACTATCGGATTATTTTGTAAGGAAGTCTTAGGAGTTACGGCCCTTTTGTAACATAGACATTTTGGTTACTTGAAAGTATTTGTGTTTACAGTACTATCAACATCACACTTCAGAGCATATGTCCATTACAGTGACAGCTTTTGTTATGACATATGCTTGTACATGTCTAATCATTTCCTCTTATTCTTGCAGCACATCATTCAAGCTTTAATAGATAACAGCATCAGGTGAGACTAAAAAAGCCTGGTATCATGACATTATTGGGGATGCTGTTTACGTCTGGCAACTTGTGGTCTGCTCCATGAAATGTGAATCCTATAGACAGGACCTGCTATAGATATAAAAGTTGAACGAAGAATCCCTGCTGCAGAAAGAACAGCTATCATTGGTAATTTGCAGTTTATTAATAATGTGATTTTAACTGAACTTGCACACAAGTTGTATTCAAGTTTCCTGAACTGGGTGTATCCCATAATGGCTTACATAGAAACGACCCTTTAAGGGGCCAGGAATTGGCTAATTTGGTCTGGTGTGTGTGTCAATTATTATGATGAAGGTTTTTATCACAAATCCATTTTAACCCAATTTTTAAGGGTGTTATTTCTGTTTGTTTTTATGCCCCCGTATCGATAGATCGGGAGGCATATAGTGATTCACCTGTCCGTTAGTCTGTTCGTCCGTTCGTCCGTCCTGGTTAACCCAAATTGACTGTTTCTTCTAGCATTAATATGGCTGGCTACAAAGCTTTCATACTTGCATGGATGTTGTATATGAACACTCTCCATATGCCTGTATCACCTGACCCCATTTTGACCTTCACCTTGACCTAATTTTGGACTTAGACATATTTATGGACAAGGCTTCCACAGGGGGCATAAGCGTTTATTGAACGCATTCTTGTTTGCTCTTATAATTATATCCACGTTATTTTATGGGACAGCAAATTATGGAACAATGTTTTTCGTGTGTGATAACAAATGTGTGTGACATCTCAAGATTTTAGACGCCAAAATGTAACGTCGCTGGCTTAAATATGTTATTTCTGATGTTGTTTTGGCCTGGTTAAGGGTTCTTGGTAGGATTTTAAAGTAGGAGTCCTGGAGTCCCAGGACTCCTTCTTAGCAAAAAGCTGGAGTCCTGAGGACTCGAGTGGGGGGTGAGGGAGGGGGTGACCCCCTCCTGCAAGGGGGGTTTGGGGGATCTGCCCCAAGAAAATTTTATTTCTGGACCCTTAAATCCTGCATTCTGGTGAACTATGGAGCTAATTGTTTCAGTTATTTTGTGACCTCAAAAGATTTTTTTTATGTCAGTGTGAATAAAAAAGTAGAGTTTTTGTGGTAGGTTACTGAATGATTCAATGCAATACATTCCGAAAATATACCAGAGATCAGTTGTACAGTATGCTCAATGAAAATGATTATATTTCATAAGTACAGATAACATACTTGAATTATTGCTATATAGATAATAGTAGCCAAGAATGTATGAATCACGAGCTTATCCGAAAATATGTATATATCCGAAAAAGTGCAACTCGCATGTCACACAAGTCGTTCTTATCCCGACCATTTGGCCAAATCATTCTCTGGAAACTCAGAAAATAAGTCTGCTGTTCAGTAACAATATCTCAAAATTAACACACGCGTATCGAACCCAATTTACGGACAAAATTCCCATGCCGCACGATCAAAGACGGGCAAGGCTTTGAAGTGAACCGCGCGTCGGTAACATCAAAAGTCCTTAGCATAGAGATTGACGCCGCACACGCGTTTGATGAAACTGACGACTTACATTTTGGCATAAGTTTGTTGGATTGTTGTGATATTTTAATCTGGGAATTAATGGCACGGAATATGAATTACAAGGTATATATTCTTTGAAAACTCGATATTTGCGGATACATTAGTTTTGAGCATGAATTTTAATCAACGTGTGGGTTTTGAGTCTTTTCACTGTTTTTAAATTTAATGTGCGTACACATGTACGATTACCCAAAGTACGACAAATATCACAGTTATGATCAAACTATAATAATCATCGGACGCGGCAATCAAATAAAATCGATAATTCCCTCGATAGATCAATTAAAGCGTACATGTTTACATAACATCTGTCTTTACTCAATATTATCGCGACGCGTCAATCAAAAGTGATTGATGGTGACTCGTGAACGCTGATTGGTTGATGAGGCAATTAACTCCACCTCTCGTCTGTCAATTACTCGAAACGAGTGATGCTTTATTGAATACGGTGTACGCGACGAATTTATGACTCAAGGTCAAACGCGGCCGATAGAAAAACGGCACGTCCCGAAAACGCGTAGCTCGGTAATTTGACGCGTCTAATTAAAAAGTATGCGTCCAAATATGCTTAATTACGCGTTGCCGAGAACCCTGTTGGTTACTTAACTATAGTTAAGTGTCACAGTGATAAAGATTGCTTTTCTATCTGAGCAGCATATCGCACAATCTTGTTGTCTACTTGGCATAATGATATTCACTGATAAAATTATTGTGGGAGCGAGGTAAAATGCGTTGATTTTCTGAGCAGCGTGTCGCACAAAGTCGTTCTCTGCTTGATGATATTGAGAAAGTTATTGTGGAGCGAAGCGAGCTAGAAAAAATGCATGGTTTTTCTTTAATAGCAATATAGGCCTACCACACAAACTCGATCTCTACTTGATAACGTTCAATCATGAATGATTAAGTTACCGTTACATGATTAAATCCGGTTTGTACTGGTTATTTCAAAACTAAAATATGTGTATTATATTATTGCAGATGTTATTTCTGACAAGTTTGACATCGCCCGATGTCAAGTCAAGGAGAAGATGCGGGGATAGCTAAGACGACCTAGGATCATGTTTCGGTAAAGACCTGCTTTCGTCCTTCTTTTTTCTGGACCAGAATGTTATAGAAGGAACCACATGTTACCAACAGGAGAGTCACAAGTGCAGTGGTTACTAGCTAAAAAGTGTCGCCCTGTGGTACAACAATTAAAACACAAGTAGTAGAATATTATCTCTAACTTAAGGCTTTTTATCTAGTCTAATACAACCAGCGGATTCAGCTTTATACACATAGAGGAAATCACGGTGCGCATGAACTACCAATAAAACACAGGTACGGCTGAATAACTTCAAACTGCAAATAAGCCTTCCGACGAAGAAAATAGTGCAGTGGATAATGCATTGATCTGTTGTCAAATGCGGAATATTGGCTTTATTAGAATTGAAATAATGAATATGTACATGTCTGTGTTTTATCTATAATAAAGCACAGACACTTGTTCGAATGCATACATTAAATCACTTGTGCTACGCACTCATGATTTAATTACTACTCATCCGAACTTGTGACTGTGCTTTATTCTACGATAAAACACAGGTACATGTTCATTATTATGCCCCCCATCTTTGGTGAGGGGGTATGTTGCTTTGCACATGTTGGTCGGTCTGTCTGTCGGTCGTATTAAATGGTTTGCGTTCAATAACTCAAGAATGCTTTGACCAAGGATCTTCAAACTTTACATGGAGATTAGTCAGCAAGAGTAGATGACCCGAGGTCAGTAGGTCACAGGTCAAGGTCACTGTGACCTTTACCATTTTTGACTATTTAAATGGTTTCTGTTCAATAACTAAAGAACTCTGTGACCTAGGATCTTCATACTTTACATGGAGGTTGGTCAGCAACAGTAGTTGACCCCTTTTGATTTTGAGGTCAGTAGGTCAAAGGTTAAGGTCACTGTGACCTTCACCATTTCTGACTATTTAAATGGTTTCCGTTCAATAACTCAAGAACGCTTTGACCTAGGATCTTCATACATTACATGGAGGTTGGTCAGCAACAGTAGTTGATCCCTATTGATTTTGAGATCAGTAGGTCAAAGGTCGAGGTGACTGTGACCTTTACCATTTCTGACTATTTAAATGGTTTCCGTTCAATAACTAAAGAACACTTTGACCTAGGATCTTCATACTTTACATGGAGATTGGTCAGCAACAGTAGTTGACCCCTATTGATTTCGAGGTCAGTAGGTCACAGGTCAAGGTCACTGTGACCTTCACCATTTCTGACTATTGGGCTGCCATGGGGGCATATGTGTTTTACAAACATCTCTGGTTTCTTAATTAAATTATGGGCCAAAAATGTCTACTTACTTTTATTTTATCTATACATTTTATGTTTTTCCTGATTACATTATATCAGCTCTATATATGTTTGATTATAAAGTTGTTTGCAATTTATTTTTTTCATGCACATACTTTATAACTTACTGTCATGAAGGGAACTCTCATTATGCTCCCCATCTTCGATGAGGGGGTATATATTGCTTGGCACATGTCGGTCAGTTTGTCGGTAGACAAAATGGCTTCCATTAAATTACTCGAGAACGCTTTGCCCTAGGATCTTCAAAGTTTATATGATGGTTGGTCATCAACAGTAGATGACCCCTATTGATTTTGACCTTAACCATTTCTGACTATTCAAATAGTTTTTGTTCAATAACTCAAGGACACTTTGTCCTAGGATATTCAAACTTTATATGGAGGTTGATCATCAACAGCAGATGACCCCTATTGATTTTGAGGTCAGTATGTCAAAGGTCAAGGTCACAGTGACCTTTGCCATTTCTGACTATTAGGCTACCATGGGGGCATACTTGTTTTGCAAACATCTCTTGTTGATTTTAATGTCCGTCTAACTATGTTACCTATTGCAACCTCTCCAGAGCGGTATTCCATTCAGCAACAACCTGCTTAAAACGACATGCCCGGTAATCATTTTGTTAAATAGTAACATTTTACTATATATTATACCTCACCAGACACAACCTCTGTACAACAACCAAACTTTGTGTTGACAACCGGGAGTTGCTCTGGACAGTTTGTTCTGTAGTTTAGTCAAAATGTAGCAAGCTGTGATGTTTATAACAATGAAATTAATTTGCTTATTTATGTCAAAAAAGTTATTATATTTATCTATTTATGCTATATCTTTCTATTAATGCAATGTCTTTCTGTATGTATCTACATTATTATTCACCAGGTCTTTCATATTGTTTATATGTAAAACATTGTTTTGTGTTTTGATTGTATTGTTGTATATCAGTAAGAACATCTTTATTTTTTCAAGTAAATATTTTATTAATTGATATTTATTGTTGTATTCTTTATCAAATTTGAAAAGGTATGTCATTTCATTTTAATTGATCAACGTGAGTTTACACAACTAAAACAGCATTTAAACCTGGACTCCTCACATTGCTTTGAAAAGGTATTCCATTTAATTATACCCCCGCACAACGAGTTGTAAGGGGGGTGTACTGGATTCAGTTTCTCTGTCTGTCTGTCTGTCCGTAGACGCAATCTTGTGGACGCAACTCCTCCATTCAGTTTTGGCAGGATTTCGCTCAAACTTTCACAGATGCACAACCTCAACATATAGATGTGCATGAAGAAAGGAATTTGCGCTGCCATGGATTTTGGCATAATTGTGGCCCTTTGCCGGTGGGGGTATATTACTCTGCGGAATGGCGACAGCTCTAGTTTAAATTGAATAAAACTGAGTTAAAAGCGTGTTTAAACCGAGCTAAAGCTGGCTAAATGCGGGTTAAAACCGTGTTTAAGGGGCGAGTTTAAAGTGTGTTTTTCACAGCTAAAACTCGCTTTTATCTCTTCTACTGGGTGGAAAGTTGGTTTCTTAGTGAGTTAAACATGAGTTTAAAGCGAGTTAAATGCGGGTTAAAACCGTGTTTAATGCGAGTTTAAAGCGTGTTTTTTCACAGCTAAAACTCGCTTTTAACTCGCTTTAAACTCACTTTTAGCTCACTAAGAAACCAACTTCCCATCTAGTAGAAGTGTGTTAAAGCGAGTTTTTTGACGCATAAAAAACTCACTTGCTGGGAAAAAGTTGGCTAAAGTGGGTTTTAAAACCCACTTAAAACCAACTTATTGAGAAAAAAACACACTTACTTGAAATAAGTGAGCTAAAAGTGAGTTTTAAAACCCACATAAGCGAGTTTTTCAGCACAGAAAAATCACACTTAAAACCAACTTATTGAAAAAACACTATAAACCCACTTTCGAGAAATAAGTGAGCTAAAAGCGGGTTTTAAAACCCACATAAGCGAGTTTTTTAGCACAGAAAAAACACACTTAAAAGCAACTTATTGAAAAAACACACTATAAACCCACTTTCTAAAAATAAGTGGGTTTTAAAACCCACATAAAACCAACTTAAGTGAGTTAAAGCGAGTTAAAACTGTGTTTAAAGCGTGTTTTTCCCGGGTTTTGCTCAGAAAAAACCCAGTCGGTAAGCTAAAAGACGCACTTTTAGCACGGTGCCAATACCGCAGGGTTTAACAGGTGAATAGGTGTGTGAAGTTGGCTCTGAGATCGTTAATCGAAGATCGACATTCAATACAGACCTAGGTGCTAATACAGATCCAGCTCTGAAATCGACATTGGCAATATAAGGTGAGCTAATACAGACCCAGTGGCCAATACAGATCCAGCTCTGAGATCGACATTCGCAAAAAAAGGCCTGTGAATACAGATCTGAGTTTGAATACAGAGCCAGGTCTGACATCGTCATTCGATGTACACCGACGGCGAATACAGACCTAGGACCGAATACCGACCCAGCTCTGAGATCGACATTCGCAAAATAATGCCTATGAATACAGATCTGAGTTTGAATACAGAGCCAGGTCTGACATCGTCATTCGATGTACACCGACGGCGAATACAGACCTAGGACCGAATACCGACCCAGCTCTGAGATCGACATTCGCAAAATAATGCCTATGAATACAGATCTGAGTTCGAATACAGAGCCAGGTCTGACATCGTCATTCGATGTACACCGACGGCGAATACAGACCTAGGACCGAATACCGACCCAGCTCTGACATCGACATTCGATGTATAGCGACGGCGAATACAGACCTAGGATCGAATACCGACCCAGCTCTGACATCAACATTCGCAAAATAAGGCCTGTGAATACAGACCTAAGTTTGAATACAGACCCAGGTCTGACATCGTCATTCGATGTACACCTACGGCGAATACAGACCTAGGACCGAATACCGACCCAGCTCTGAGATCGACATTCGCAAAATAAGGCCTGTGAATACAGACCTAAGTTTGAATACAGACCCAGGTCTGACATCGTCATTCGATGTACACCTACGGCGAATACAGACCTAGGACCAAATTCCGACCCAGCTCTGAGATCGACATTCGCAAAATAAGGCCTGTGAATACAGATCTGAGTTTGAATACAGAGCCAGGTCTGACATCGTCATTCGATGTACAACTATGGCGAATACAGACATAGGATCGAATACCGACCCAGCTCTGACATCGACATTCGATGTATAGCGACGGCGAATACAGACCTAGAATCGAATACCGACCCAGCTCTGAGATCGACATTCGATGTACACCGACGGCGAATACAGACCTAGGATCGAATACCGACCCAGCTCTGAGATCGACATGCGCAAAATAATGCCTATGAATACAGATCTGAGTTTGAATACAGAGCCAGGTCTGACATCGTCATTCGATGTACACCGACGGCGAATACAGGCCTAGGACCGGATACCGACCCAGCTCTGAGATCGACATTCGCAAAATAATGCCTATGAATACAGATCTGAGTTTGAATACAGAGCCAGGTCTGACATCGTCATTCGATGTACACCGACGGCGAATACAGACCTAGGACCGAATACCGACCCAGCTCTGAGATCGACATTGGCAAAATAATGCCTGTGAATACATATCTGAGTTTGAATTCAGAGCCAGGTCTGACATCGTCATTCAATGTACACCTACGGCGAATACAGACCTAGGACCGAATACCGACCCAGCTCTGAGATCGATATTCGCAAAATAAGGCCTGTGAATACAGATCCGAGTTTGAATACAGAGCCAGGTCTGACTTCGACATTCGATGGACAACTATGGCGAATACAGACATAGGATCGAATACCGACCCAGCTCTGACATCGACATTCCATGTAAAGCGACGGCGAATACAGACCTAGGATCCAATACCGACCCAGCTCTGACATCGACATTCGATGTATAGCGACGGCGAATACAGACCTAGGATCGAATACCGACCCAGCTCTGACATCAACATTCGCAAAATAAGGCCTGTGAATACAGACCTAAGTTTGAATACAGACCCAGGTCTGACATCGTCATTCGATGTACACCTACGGCGAATACAGACCTAGGACCGAATACCGACCCAGCTCTGAGATCGACATTCGCAAAATAATGCCTATGAATACAGACCTAAGTTTGAATACAGACCCAGGTCTGACATCGTCATTCGATGTACACCTACGGCGAATACAGACCTAGGACCGAATACCGACCCAGCTCTGAGATCGATATTCGCAAAATAAGGCCTGTGAATACAGATCCGAGTTTGAATACAGAGCCAGGTCTGACATCGACATTCGATGTACAACTATGGCGAATACAGACATAGGATCGAATACCGACCCAGCTCTGACATCGACATTCGATGTATAGCGACGGCGAATACAGACCTAGGATCGAATACCGACCCAGCTCTGAGATCGACATTCGATGTACAGCGACGGCGAATACAGACCTAGGATCGAATACCGACCCAGCTCTGACATCGACATTCGATGTATAGCGACGGCGAATACAGACCTAGGATCGAATACCGACCCAGCTCTGAGATCGACATTCGATGTACAGCGACGGCGAATACAGACCTAGGATCGAATACCGACCCAGCTCTGAGATCGACATTCGCAAAATAATGCCTATGAATACAGATCTGAGTTTGAATACAGAGCCAGGTCTGACATCGTCATTCGATGTACACCGACGGCGAATACAGACCTAGGACCGAATACCGACCCAGCTCTGAGATCGACATTGGCAAAATAATGCCTGTGAATACAGATCTGAGTTTGAATACAGAGCCAGGTCTGACATCGTCATTCAATGTACACCTACGGCGAATACAGACCTAGGACCGAATACCGACCCAGCTCTGAGATCGATATTCGCAAAATAAGGCCTGTGAATACAGATCTGAGTTTGAATACAGAGCCAGGTCTGACATCGTCATTCGATGTACAACTATGGCGAATACAGACATAGGATCGAATACCGACCCAGCTCTGACATCGACATTCGATGTATAGCGACGGCGAATACAGACCTAGAATCGAATACCGACCCAGCTCTGAGATCGACATTCGATGTACACCGACGGCGAATACAGACCTAGGATCGAATACCGACCCAGCTCTGAGATCGACATGCGCAAAATAATGCCTATGAATACAGATCTGAGTTTGAATACAGAGCCAGGTCTGACATCGTCATTCGATGTACACCGACGGCGAATACAGGCCTAGGACCGGATACCGACCCAGCTCTGAGATCGACATTCGCAAAATAATGCCTATGAATACAGATCTGAGTTTGAATACAGAGCCAGGTCTGACATCGTCATTCGATGTACACCGACGGCGAATACAGACCTAGGACCGAATACCGACCCAGCTCTGAGATCGACATTGGCAAAATAATGCCTGTGAATACATATCTGAGTTTGAATTCAGAGCCAGGTCTGACATCGTCATTCAATGTACACCTACGGCGAATACAGACCTAGGACCGAATACCGACCCAGCTCTGAGATCGATATTCGCAAAATAAGGCCTGTGAATACAGATCCGAGTTTGAATACAGAGCCAGGTCTGACTTCGACATTCGATGGACAACTATGGCGAATACAGACATAGGATCGAATACCGACCCAGCTCTGACATCGACATTCCATGTAAAGCGACGGCGAATACAGACCTAGGATCCAATACCGACCCAGCTCTGACATCGACATTCGATGTATAGCGACGGCGAATACAGACCTAGGATCGAATACCGACCCAGCTCTGACATCAACATTCGCAAAATAAGGCCTGTGAATACAGACCTAAGTTTGAATACAGACCCAGGTCTGACATCGTCATTCGATGTACACCTACGGCGAATACAGACCTAGGACCGAATACCGACCCAGCTCTGAGATCGACATTCGCAAAATAAGGCCTGTGAATACAGACCTAAGTTTGAATACAGACCCAGGTCTGACATCGTCATTCGATGTACACCTACGGCGAATACAGACCTAGGACCGAATACCGACCCAGCTCTGAGATCGATATTCGCAAAATAAGGCCTGTGAATACAGATCCGAGTTTGAATACAGAGCCAGGTCTGACATCGACATTCGATGTACAACTATGGCGAATACAGACATAGGATCGAATACCGACCCAGCTCTGACATCGACATTCGATGTATAGCGACGGCGAATACAGACCTAGGATCGAATACCGACCCAGCTCTGAGATCGACATTCGATGTACAGCGACGGCGAATACAGACCTAGGATCGAATACCGACCCAGCTCTGACATCGACATTCGATGTATAGCGACGGCGAATACAGACCTAGGATCGAATACCGACCCAGCTCTGAGATCGACATTCGATGTACAGCGACGGCGAATACAGACCTAGGATCGAATACCGACCCAGCTCTGAGATCGACATTCGCAAAATAATGCCTATGAATACAGATCTGAGTTTGAATACAGAGCCAGGTCTGACATCGTCATTCGATGTACACCGACGGCGAATACAGACCTAGGACCGAATACCGACCCAGCTCTGAGATCGACATTGGCAAAATAATGCCTGTGAATACAGATCTGAGTTTGAATACAGAGCCAGGTCTGACATCGTCATTCAATGTACACCTACGGCGAATACAGACCTAGGACCGAATACCGACCCAGCTCTGAGATCGATATTCGCAAAATAAGGCCTGTGAATACAGATCCGAGTTTGAATACAGAGCCAGGTCTGACATCGACATTCGATGTACAACTATGGCGAATACAGACATAGGATCGAATACCGACCCAGCTCTGACATCGACAATCAATGTGTTCCGCCGGCGAATACAGACCTAGGGTCGAATACCGACCTAGCTCTGACATCGACATTCGATGTATACCGACGGCGAATACAGACCTAGGATCGAATACCGACCCAGCTCTGAGATCGACATTCACAACATAATGTGGGCGAATACAGATATGAGTTTGAATACAGAGCCAGGTCTGACATCGTTATTCGATGTTAACAGACGGCGAATACAGACCTCGGATTCAATACCGACCCAACTATGACTTCGACAATCATTATTTACCGACGGCGAATACAGACCCAAGTGTGAATACAGATCCATCTCTGAGTTCGTCATTCGCAAAATACGTTGAGGGGAATACCGAGCTGGGATGCAATATTATTGACAGCCAGAAACCAAGAAAACAATGTATTTTACATGCTTTATATTTGTTGTTCAATGCATGAAATCTGTAAAAGCAACATCAATACATACCGTTTTATTTATTTCTTATTTATAAACTAATAGTGAATGACCAATATAAATGAGTTCTAATTATATACATTGCAAATTTACCATAGTTTTCATTGATTATTTAAAATTTATTTTAAAGGGAAGTAATAAAGCCTTAACAATAAACGTCACTGCTACGTATCCACAGTTTAATGCATAGACCGATGACGAATACAGACCTAGGATCGAATACCGACCCAGCTCTGAGATCGACATTCACAAAATGTGGTAGGTGAATACAGATCTGAGTTTGAATACAGAGCCAGGTCTGACATCGACATTCGATGTAAACCGAGGGCGAATACAGACCTAGGATCGAATACCGACCCAGCTCTGACATCGACATTCACAAAATTAGGTGGGTGAATACAGATCTGAGTTTGAATACAGAGCCAGGTCTGACATCGACATTCGATGTAAACCGAGGGCGAATACAGACCTAGGATCGAATACCGACCCAGCTCCGAGATCGACATTCGCAATATAAGGTAAGTGAATACAGATCTGAGTTTGAATACAGAGCTAGGTCTGACATCGACGTTCGATGTAAACCGAGGGCGAATACAGACCAAGGACCGAATACCGACCCAGCTCTGACATCGACAATCAATGTATTCCGACGGCGAATACAGACCTAGGATCGAATACCGACCCAGCTCTGACATCGACAATCGACGTATACCGCTGGCGAATACAGACCTAGGATCGAATACCGACCCAGCTCTGATATCAACATTCGCAAAATAAGGCCTGTGAATACAGACCTGAGTTTGAATACAGTCCTAGGTCTGACATCGACATTCAATGTATACCCACGGCGAATACAGACCTAGGATCGAATACCGACCCAGCTCTGACATCAACAATCGCAAAATAAGGCCTGTGAATACAGACCTGAGTTTGAATACAGACCCAGGTCTGACATCGACATTCAATGTATACCCACGGCGAATACAGACCTAGGATCGAATACCGACCCAGCTCTGAGATCGACATTTGCAATATAAGGTAAGTGAATACATATCTGGGTTTGAATACAGAGCCAGGTCTGACATCGACGTTCGATGTAAACCGAGGGCGAATACAGACCTAGGATCCAATACCGACCCAGCTCTGAGATCGACATTCGCAATATAAGGTGCGTAAATACATATCTGAGTTTGAATACAGAGCCAGGTCTGACATCGGCATTCGATGTATACGGACGGCGAATACAGACCTAGGATCAAATACCGACCCAGCTCTGAGATCGACATTCGCAATATAAGGTGCGAGAATACATATATGAGTTTGAATACAGAGCCAGGTCTGACATCGACATTCGATGTATACCCACGGCGAATACAGACCTAGGACCGAATACCGACCCAGCTCTGAGATCGACATTCGCGAAATGTGGTTGGTGAATACAGATCTGAGTTTGAATACAGAGCCAGCTCTGATATCGGCATTCGATATGAACCGACAGCGTATACAGACCTAGAATCGAATACCGATCAAGCTCTCACATCGACATTCGCAATATAAGGTGCGAGAATACATATATGAGTTTGAATACAGAGCCAGGTCTGACATCGACATTCGATATATACCCACGGCGAATACAGACCTAGGACCGAATACCGACCCAGCTCTGAGATCGACATTCGCGAATTGTGGTTGGTGAATACAGATTTGAGTTTGAATACTGATCCAAGTCTTACATCGACATTCGATGTAAACCGACATCGAATACAGACCTAGGATCGAATACCGATCCGGCTCTGAGATCGACATTCGCTAAATAAGGTTGGTGAATACCGAGCTGCGTTTGTATAAAGAGCCATCTCTGACATTCGATGCATACTGACGTCGAATACAGACCTGCGGTCGAATACCGGTCCAGATATGAGATCAACTTTGCTAAATAAGGATGGTGAATACAGATCTTAGTTGGAATACAGATCCAGCTATGTCATCGACATTCGGTGTATACAGCCGGCTTATCAAGACCAAGGGTCGAAAGTCGATCCAGCTCCGAGATCGACATTCCCAATATAGGGCCGGTGAATGCAGGTCTCGGGTTGAATACAGAGTCTGAGATCGACATTTGTTGTATACCGACGGCGAGTACAGACCTACTATCGAATACCGACCCAGTTCTGAGATCGTCATTCGCAATATCAGACCGTTGAATACTCAGCTGCGTTTGAATACAGACCCGGCTCTGACATCGACATTCGCAATATATGGCCGTTGAATACCGAGCTGAGTTTGAATACAGAACTAGGCCTGACATCGACATTCCATTTATCTCGAAGGCTAATGCAGACCAATGTTTGAATAATGATCCCGCTCTGAGATCGACATTCAATATATTCCGATATCTAATGCACACCAAGGTCCGAATGCAGTCAGAGTGCAGACCTAGTGCAGACCGAATGCAAATCAGCTCTGAGAGCGACATTTTTTTACATCGGGCATAGCCTCTATTTGCCAGTCTGCGTTCTGTTGAAATATGGAGTACAAATGAGTGCCTTTACCCGGGTCGCCAGATTAGAAGAAAAGTGCTTTAACCACTAAACCTCGGAAACAATAATTCGATATATACCTATATCGAATGCAAAACCAGGTCCGAATGCAGACCTAGCTCTTACATTGACATTCGATATATACCTTCTGTACAAACAGGCCCTAGGTTGAATATAGCTGCGACTTAAGCAGTAGGCAGAACTTACTTTGAATCTTTGTGTTCCGTTTGAACAACACAGAGCTTAAAACAACAGTTTACGTTTTTCTTCTCTGACCGGTTTGAACTAGACGCACTTGACACCTTTTTTGGTCGTATGATGTCTTTCTTGATAGGGTGCCAAAACTTCTACGAGGGATGTTCAATATACAATTTTACAGTGATCATAAAAAACTACAAGGCGTCATAATTGCTTTAAATAATTTCAAACCCATTTTGTACTTTGTGGTTGTCGTCCATTTTACACACACCACCGGGAGTGATTTCTCGAACCTTGCCGATCACAACACCATGCACTGGTACATTTTCGGATGGATGAGGATCAACTTTAATGTCAAAAATATTTAGCTAAAATAACAACAACTCATGTTCCATTCCATGAGGACAATTTTGTGCTAGTACACTATTATTCCTCATAACATATCTCATATCTACATAGTGTATTGACTACTTCTTATTTTAGTCTTGTAGGCCTAGTATACAAGTATCATGACATTTGCAAAATGTTCTGTTAGTACATCGCTTATAAATGGGGCACACATCTATTCGTCATCCGATAATCGATCGGCATACCCATTACCTAAGTGGACCGGAGGCCGGACGGACATCGGCTGGTCTTCGTGGAATTGTCGGATTAAATCAGAACGTGACGTAGGGTCAAAGTGATATTTCCGTGATGATCCAATGTGTTTTTATGTCCCTCAACCGTTCCCGTCCGCCATCCTTTACCAAGGAGCAAATGTTAACCAGCGGCCGACGCTCAGTGTATACACTATGCCTATACACAGGTTAAATAGTTATGGTATACGGACACCAGCGAGCCAGTGTGACCAAGGTATAAGCTAATTTTCTAACTCATAACATGTCGTAATAACCCAATTATCTGCCAAAACACAGCGCAATATGCAATTTTCAGCGCAATTTCACAGCGCAATCAGAAGCTAATCAAGGAAATCTATGGTTAAGATAATAAGAACCATACACATAATTGAACAGTCCTCTTTGTACATGCATATTGTTTGCGCTCTACTAGGCGTTGGTGTCGAAATTCAAGGTCGCAATTATAGTGCAAACACATTACCCTTGTAATCGAACATTCGTTAAAGCATCATTTAACCGTTTACTAATTGTCAATAACTTAAAATGATATTTGTTTCCATCAGCAGAAAGTATTGCGATTATGTACACGGTATACTATAAACACAAATCTAAATATCCAACAAGACACGATTATCTCGAGGAAATTGATACTTGTCGTGCAATATATCGATGCATAAAATGTGAGAACTAAGTTCATTTGGTTGGACTATAACTGTGGTTTACTTGGTGCATTCATTTCGCGGCAAACCTGTCTTAATGAAGACAAACTATATAGTACCTGGCCCATATCGTATATAATATATACACAATATGTACGTACATAACAACTAGATGGTCATTCACCAAATTGCAAATAACCTTTGCATAATACATGCTAGCAAATGTAGAGTATGATACATATTATAAAATTCGTAAAAGCTACTGCATTTTGTTCTAGGTGAAATAAAAATAACAATTTTGGCTAGCAATTGTTATGGTATAGTAAGGTGTGACCTTAACCGATGGAAGCGGATCACCGGCGGTACCAGCGCTATGACTGGACTTGGAACAAAATAAGGCAGATTAGTAATCGAAAGGATTGATATACATGTTCATAAAATATACAAAAGTAATCCGATTGATTTCAAATTTGCACATTTTTATGCATTTTATACTTGTTTAACTAGTGATATATCAACACTGATGTTTGAAAAGTCTGAATGGCTTTAGCTGTACAGGAAATCTGCCATGTTGCAAATACTGTTGAAGAGGGCATTTTACTGGTACTATGCCCTATACAGTGTTACTGAATTTTGCTGTTGGACGTGTTAAGTGGGAAAGTCAAATATGTAGCTATTTTAAATATCTAAATATGTTGTTTTTTCACAGAACAAATAAATTCAGAATAATTCATCATTTGTCGTTTAAAACTATGTATTTTAAATGTATGACGTCATATCCCTGATACTATAATACGAACAACAAAAATAAAACAATGGTGGTAATTTCATGTAAGCAGAATTACATGAAAAGGACAACATGTGTGAGTTTTCTATTTTTGTTTATAATGAGGGTATAACATTACCCCATCCACTTTTTAAAAGTTAGTGTCGAACATAAAAAGTCTTGTAAAAATATACATGAGGCAAAAAGGATTAAAATCCTCCGACGAAAGAACCATCATGTCACATTCTAGAAATGTTGACATATTCAGAATAAATTAGTGTATAATTCGTTAGTATGCATCCAGTATTCATTAGGATGTATGTGTGGTATTTTGGGTTTCGCGTTTGATTCATTTGTATAGCTATAGTTTAATAATAATTTAGCGGTTTCAAAATTTCAGATTGTCATTTATGAGTACAATGGTACATATTCGAATAAAATGAATTTAAATCCAATCCGCATGAATGACATTTGAAAACAACGCTCAGAAACCGTATGAGCCCATATAACATAATTGTATTGCGTAATTATGAGACAAGTATTGACCAGTGCAATAAAACATGTCCTGTTTGAATATCAATGAACTGAAAACGCATTCATTTTTTACGAAACCGTTTTCATCTCATTGATATTGACAAAAGTCTAGCTGAGGGTAGTAAACCCTTGTAATGAATATCATCTCACACATGGGTCATTAAAATTAAGTCAATAAAGTAATCATTGAAAAAGTACATGTGTTTAAACAATTACAAAAATCACCTTTGTCTATATGCACAATGTTACAATTTTAAATTGTTTCAAACGTCACATGAGTTATTGTGTTATACATATAATGTTTTCACGTCTGCGTCGCTGCATATATAGTACACTAAAGGAACCTTTAGTAACAATCCACAATCCACCCACAGCAAACTTAGGCTATGAGACCAAAGGGGGTCCTTATGTCCCCCGTATTAGGGAATTTTGCTGACAATTATTTTCTGACTGCCCTATGTCTACTGATCAAAAACTACTTTGTTAGTCCTAGAAAATAGTACTTTGTATATTTGTTATTTTACGAGGTATACAAAAAGAAATTAAGAGAACTTTTGTTATCTTGTCAAGAAAGAGAACTGTGTATCCGGACGGAGTATTCCAGCCAATCCCAAAAGAACCACCCTGAATAACGACAAGGTATTATGTTAATAAAAAGACTACAGATATAGTCTTGATTAATACAAAACTCATCTTAGTTATATTATATGATAATTTGAACACCGTGATACTCTATTTAAATGTTTCAAAGCAAGGCTTGAATCACGCACATCCATCCACATAACAAGCAGAAGTTGGCTATGTTAGAGTAATTGTGATAATAATAATATACCTGAAAGTCTGCGAGTGTGCCATAAACAGACGCAGACATATGCAATGGACTCCTAAGAGTTCCTAGAGGCCAAAACTATCATTTTCTCCATTGGCACCGAAATTCCTGAAAGTCCTCAAGTGTGTCATTAACAGTCGCAGACAGATGCAGTGAGCTCCTAAGTGTTCCTAGAGGCCAAAAATGTCATTTTATCAATTGGCAACAAAGTTCCTGAAAGTATGCGAGAGTGTCAGAAACAGTCGCAGACCGATGCAAAGGACTCCTATGGAGAACAAAAGTGTCATTTTTGTCAATTTGCACCAACATTCAGGAGAGACTGCGATGGGTGTCCGAAACAGTCGCAGACCGATTGAATGGACTCATGAAGGTCCCTAAATGTCAAAAATACCATTTTCTAAAAAGGCACGAACATTCCTGAAAGTCGATGAGTGTGTCAGAAACAGTCGCAGACCGATTGAATGGACTCATGAAGGTCCCTAAATGTCAAAAATACCATTTTCTAAAAAGGCACGAACATTCCTGAAAGTCGATGAGTGTGTCAGAAACAGTCGCAGACCGATGTAATGGACTCGTAAGGGTCCCTAGATGCCAAAACTGTGATTTGTTCAATTGGCACCAACATACCTGAAGTCTGTGAACATGTCAGAAACATTCGCAGACCGATACAATGGATACCTTAGGGCCTCTATATTCATGAAAGTCTGCGATAGTGTAAAAAACAGTCGCAGACCGATGCAATTGACTCCTAACAGAGCTTAAAGGTCACACATATAAAACAATCAAATGGCACCAAAATTCCTGAACGTCTGCGAGGGTGCCAGATATAGTCGCAGACTGATGCCATGAAATCCTAAATCTAATGTTGATGTCAGAGCTGGCTTTGTATTTAAACTCAGATCAGTATTCGCACGCCTTATTTGCGAATGTCGATGTCAGAGTTGGGTCGGTATTTGAAGTCGTATATTGCGAACATCGATCTCAGAGCTGAATCGGTATTCGATTCTAGGTCTGTATTCGCTGTCGGGTTACATCGAATGTCGATGTCAGACTTGGATCTGTATTCAAACTCAGATCTGTATTCACTAAGCTCATTTCACGAATGACGATCTCAGAGCTAGATCGGTAATCGACCCTATGTCTGTATTCGCCGTCGGTATTCGTAGAATGTCAAGCTGGCTCTATATTCAAGCTTAGATATGCATTGACCCAGCTAATTCCGCGAATATCGATCTCACAGTTGGGTTGGTATTCGATCATAGGTCTGTATTGGCTGTCGGCTCACATCGAAATTCGATGTCAGACCTTGATCTGTATTCAAGCTCGGTAGTCACAGGCCTTAATTTGCGAATGTCGATCTCAGAGCTCGGTCGGTATTGGAACCTAGGCCTGTATTCGCCGTGCGTATACATTGAATGTCTATGTCAGACCTAACACTGTATTGGAACCTAGGTCTGTATTCGCCGTGGGTATACATTGAATGTCGCTGTCAGTTGAGTCGGTATTCGATCCTAGGTCTGTATTCGCCGTCGCTGTACATCGAATGTCGATCTCAGAGCTGGGTCGGTATTCGATCCTAGGTCTGTATTCGCCGTCGCTATACATCGAATGTCGATGTCAGAGCTGGGTCGGTATTCGATCCTATGTCTGTATTCGCCATAGTTGTACATCGAATGTCGATGTCAGACCTGGCTCTGTATTCAAACTCGGATCTGTATTTACAGGCCTTATTTTGCGAATGTCGATCTCAGAGCTGGGTCGGTATTCGGTCCTAGGTCTGTATTCGCCGTAGGTGTACATCGAATGACGATGTCAGACCTGGGTCTGTATTCAAACTTAGGTCTGTATTCACAGGCCTTATTTTGCGAATGTCGATCTCACAGCTGGGTCGGTATTCGGTCCTAGGTCTGTATTCGCCGTAGGTGTACATCGAATGACGATGTCAGACCTGGGTCTGTATTCAAACTTAAGTCTGTATTCACAGGCCTTATTTTGCGAATGTTGATGTCAGAGCTGGGTCGGTATTCCATCCTAGGTCTGTATTCGCCGTCGCTATACATCGAATGTCGATGTCAGAGCTGGGTCGGTATTGGATCCTAGGTCTGTATTCGCCGTCGCTTTACATGGAATGTCGATGTCAGAGCTGGGTCGGTATTCGATCCTATGTCTGTATTCGCCATAGTTGTACATCGAGTGTCGATGTCAGACCTGGCTCTGTATTCAAACTCGGATCTTTATTCACAGGCCTTATTTTGCGAATATCGATCTCAGAGCTGGGTCTGTATTCGGTCCTAGGTCTGTATTCGCCGTAGGTGTACATTGAATGACGATGTCAGACCTGGCTCTGTATTCAAACTCAGATCTGTATTCACAGGCATTATTTTGCCAATGTCGATCTCAGAGCTGGGTCGGTATTCGGTCCTAGGTCTGTATTCGCCGTCGGTGTACATCGAATGACGATGTCAGACCTGGCTCTGTATTCAAACTCAGATCTGTATTCATAGGCATTATTTTGCGAATGTCGATCTCAGAGCTGGGTCGGTATTCGGTCCTAGGTCTGTATTCGCCGTCGGTGTACATCGAATGACGATGTCAGACCTGGCTCTGTATTCAAACTCAGATCTGTATTCATAGGCATTATTTTGCGAATGTCGATCTCAGAGCTGGGTCGGTATTCGATCCTAGGTCTGTATTCGCCGTCGCTGTACATCGAATGTCGATCTCAGAGCTGGGTCGGTATTCGATTCTAGGTCTGTATTCGCCGTCGCTATACATCGAATGTCGATGTCAGAGCTGGGTCGGTATTCGATCCTATGTCTGTATTCGCCATAGTTGTACATCGAATGACGATGTCAGACCTGGCTCTGTATTCAAACTCAGATCTGTATTCACAGGCCTTATTTTGCGAATGTCGATCTCAGAGCTGGGTCGGTATTCGGTCCTAGGTCTGTATTCGCCGTCGGTGTACATCGAATGACGATGTCAGACCTGGCTCTGTATTCAAACTCAGATCTGTATTCATAGGCATTATTTTGCGAATGTCGATCTCAGAGCTGGGTCGGTATTCGGTCCTAGGTCTGTATTCGCCGTCGGTGTACATCGAATGACGATGTCAGACCTGGCTCTGTATTCAAACTCAGATCTGTATTCATAGGCATTATTTTGCGAATGTCGATCTCAGAGCTGGGTCGGTATTCGGTCCTAGGTCTGTATTCGCCGTCGGTGTACATCGAATGACGATGTCAGACCTGGCTCTGTATTCAAACTCAGATCTGTATTCATAGGCATTATTTTGCGAATGTCGATCTCAGAGCTGGGTCGGTATTCGGTCCTAGGTCTGTATTCGCCGTCGGTGTACATCGAATGACGATGTCAGACCTGGCTCTGTATTCAAACTCAGATCTGTATTCATAGGCATTATTTTGCGAATGACGATCTCAGAGCTGGGTCGGTATTCGATCCTAGGTCTGTATTCGCCGTCGCTGTACATCGAATGTCGATCTCAGAGCTGGGTCGGTATTCGATTCTAGGTCTGTATTCGCCGTCGCTATACATCGAATGTCGATGTCAGAGCTGGGTCGGTATTCGATCCTATGTCTGTATTCGCCATAGTTGTACATCGAATGACGATGTCAGACCTGGCTCTGTATTCAAACTCAGATCTGTATTCACAGGCCTTATTTTGCGAATGTCGATCTCAGAGCTGGGTCGGTATTCGGTCCTAGGTCTGTATTCGCCGTCGGTGTACATCGAATGACGATGTCAGACCTGGCTCTGTATTCAAACTCAGATCTGTATTCATAGGCATTATTTTGCGAATGTCGATCTCAGAGCTGGGTCGGTATTCGGTCCTAGGTCTGTATTCGCCGTCGGTGTACATCGAATGACGATGTCAGACCTGGCTCTGTATTCAAACTCAGATCTGTATTCATAGGCATTATTTTGCGAATGTCGATCTCAGAGCTGGGTCGGTATTCGGTCCTAGGTCTGTATTCGCCGTCGGTGTACATCGAATGACGATGTCAGACCTGGCTCTGTATTCAAACTCAGATCTGTATTCATAGGCATTATTTTGCGAATGTCGATCTCAGAGCTGGGTCGGTATTCGGTCCTAGGTCTGTATTCGCCGTCGGTGTACATCGAATGACGATGTCAGACCTGGCTCTGTATTCAAACTCAGATCTGTATTCATAGGCATTATTTTGCGAATGTCGATCTCAGAGCTGGGTCGGTATTCGGTCCTAGGTCTGTATTCGCCGTCGGTGTACATCGAATGACGATGTCAGACCTGGCTCTGTATTCAAACTCAGATCTGTATTCATAGGCATTATTTTGCGAATGTCGATCTCAGAGCTGGGTCGGTATTCGGTCCTAGGTCTGTATTCGCCGTCGGTGTACATCGAATGACGATGTCAGACCTGGCTCTGTATTCAAACTCAGATCTGTATTCATAGGCATTATTTTGCGAATGTCGATCTCAGAGCTGGGTCGGTATTCGGTCCTAGGTCTGTATTCGCCGTCGGTGTACATCGAATGACGATGTCAGACCTGGCTCTGTATTCAAACTCAGATCTGTATTCACAGGCCTTTTTTGCGAATGTCGATCTCAGAGCTGGATCTGTATTGGCCACTGGGTCTGTATTAGCTCACCTTAAATTGCCAATGTCGATTTCAGAGCTGGATCTGTATTAGCACCTAGGTCTGTATTGAATGTCGATCTTCGATTAACGATCTCAGAGCCAACTTCACACACCTGGGTTTAACACGGTTTTAACCCGCGTTTAACCCGGGTTTTGCTCGCTTTTTGGAGAAGGGTACTTTCAATCTGACAATAACTTGGAAATTGACTCTGCTAAATTCTTACAAACAATCTTGTCAGCATTACAGGAACCAGACAGTTGAAGTCAATAAGCCGTAGATGAGTACGTACATAGCAATTAAGTTTATTGTCTTGTGGCATTGAAACTAGCGCAATTACACAGAAGATGAACAGATATTGACATAAGTATGACTTTACAGTCGGATTTTTCTGACCTGTCGCAGGTCACCTCTGCTTGATTGTTACTATTTCACATAAGGGTATTTGCCCGTACACAAACCGTTTAATTGTAATTGACTTGACTCGTATGGAATTTACCGTTACACATTTAACATCAATACCTGTTTTATCGCATTGGCCCATCCAATGAATAATCGATGTGAAAGTACCTTGGACAGGTTGAAACTTATACCTGTCGTTCATTTAGAAGGCTAAATTATATTAATTACTGAAGACATTTCTCTTTATGTGTTCATTCTTGTTCTACAGCGTATTCTTCAGCTTGAATAATGTTCGTCTTTGGACACAATTAACCACTGGTGTATTAGGATGTATTTTCCAATCTGTAACACAAATGTACCAGCAATGATGGCGTTTTATGTGATCATGACCTGTAAACTATGTGTATTGAGTCCACAAGTTCACATACTACAAACATTTAGCTCGAACAAATTAATATAATAGCTAAAGCAATGGAATTTAGCATTTCATAATTGTACAATATGGAGCAGTAGGCACTTAACTGCAAGTAGTAAGTTTTATATCCCAATTAATTATTCATAGAAATGTCATTCTAAGAATTATATGTGCTATTTTCAGAGAAACTAGTTTAATAATTGCCTATTTAACTTGTCAAGCATTGCGGCTAAACATTTGTACATGGAACTAAATTTAATTGACTGTTTTACGTGGTAAGAACGTCATTTATGTAACCATCGAATTTTAGTTAAAACACCTTTTATGGTAGTAAAATCACCTTATACCAAGGTCGTAATGAAGAAATATTATCGGCGATATTGAATTACAAAATGTCTTTCCCGATGGCTCCCGATGGCTCCCGATGTGTATGCAGAACCTTCCACCGACGCCTCACCCCGAAGCTCCTAAGTGCCTTCGGGAGTACATCCCGAGGCAGTGGAACCTACACTTTAGCGAAATATCGCCATCATTTCGTGAAAGCATCTGAGATACTCAGGAAGCATCCCGAACATTCCTCGAGTGTTCGGGGATGCTTCCCCGGCGTATTCCCGACATGACACCACGAATGATGTGATCAACATTGAACTTTCACGATGGCAATATATCTGAAGACTCCCCGATGAGCCAAACTCATAAAGTTACTTTGATATTAATCCGAACGGTTGATTTGCTTCTACTGCTGACCTTATTTTAATCACGCCCGATTAATTTCTCAGTTTTCATATTATGTTCTGCTCTTTCTCGTGCAACTCGTGTTAACGTTTCACGTAATTTGAGAACTTTTACCTTTCGATCCATTTTGTCATTCAAATTTGAATAGAACATATTCATGTTGTTTATATCTTATAACTGACACAAACACATTTTGGTTGGTATTTCGTCCTAACACTTCAACACTACGCAGATGATTCTCAACGCTATCCAGGAATGTCCTTATCCGTCGGTTTTGTATGTAAGTGACTGAATAATCAGCCCATTGCAATGAAAGTCTACTATGTCATGGACACTACCAAAATGCTCCTGTAATATTCGAATAGCAATATTGTAATTTACATTAGACAGAGCTGATCCAGATATTGCATTTTTGGCTTCTCAAACAGTTTAGTTCTGAGATAGTTTCAGCATTCGAAAGAGTCTCATTTTCATGCACAGCACATTTGAAGGAGTCCCAAAATTCAAACCAACTTGTTCTGTCACCACTGAATGGGATTAATTCCAATTTTGGACATTCAACTGCGCTTGATTTCTATGCAATATTATTTTCAATACAAACAGATGCTCTTGTAGTTTAAACAGCCTTGCATAAGCTGCTGTAACTTCTCAAGTTGATGCTACTTTGAATGATATAATAATATTAAATGACGTCAAAATATTAAAAAACAAAAATATGTCACGGACCTGTTTCGTTTATATTTGTTACTCACTGAATTTTTATGCGTGCACATACAGATGAAATACAAATTAGAAAAGAATGCGTTATTAATATTTTTATGTCATCATCTATTAACTTTAATGAATGTTATTTTGTCACTTATGATCAATTATGAGTTTCGTTACACGCGTACAGGGTTGCTCGTTCCTCCTTAATATTGTCGCATTAAGATTTATCCTTCGGTAACCTAGTTACCAAGAAAATACGAGGGGTGATTAATATATTCGAAGAATGCTCATCTAGCAATTTTGTTTTGTCAGCAAGAGTCAAAAGCGAATCAGTATAATTAAGAGTAAGATATCTCAGACCGAATGCGCTTATAAAATAGTTTATTCGTATAGAGGGCGCGTGGCGTTGGACGTCATGTGATGCCATTCTAAGCGTCACCGTTTGAGCAGCACCTAGCTTCTTTCAGATCTCATATCCGGGTCCAGGTTTACGATTGATCTACTCTGATACGGAAATAAGTCATAAATAGTTCATTCTGGAATGTAAGATGAAATAAGAAGAGTATCGATGCCTTATTGGACATAAACCTCCGAACTAGGCGGCTGGCTTTACACGACTTTACAATCCAGATAATGAAGAAAGCAAGACCTAACAAGTTTAGGGCGAAATTTCTAAAGAACACCTTTTAACTAGGGTCAAATATGTATTGTGTTGTAGTTGATACTGATTGTAGATTTCGCCAGTAACATATGGTTCGGAAATATTCGTAATATTTCTCACAAATTAAGGAGGAGTGCCTCCACCACGGTCTAAATTCTTCTGTTTATTCATATATGACCAAGGTATCCGTTTGGCAGAGTCCCTACAATCAAATAAACAGTGGAATCATAATGTAGTTCACTGATTTAGAGCGCAAGAATCCTTATACATTCCCTGGTAATTTTATTGTGCTAGAATCAATATTTAAAACGTTAGACTGAGGAAAGTCTTCGAATATAATGATTACCCATAGGAAACTTAAAGGGACTGCCTCACATATTGGTGTATTGCAAAAATAAAATAAAATTGTCAAATATTCGCGTAATTTTGGTATAGTTTCCTGTATATGTCATAAACAACCACACTGATATCTAAAATAGCTTAAGAAACTTCGGCAATGGGTAGTTATATAGTGTTTTTACCTCAAACATTATATAGGGTATTAATACCCTATAGAATTAACACTATATTACTTAATATGCCTGAAATTTGTTCGCATTTGATGAAAACGAATCGAACATCGAACCGAATACATCACTGATGTTTATGCTGTAGTTTGTTGATGTTACAGTTTGATCACATGTGAATAACATAATTCACAAAGCATGTTGGAAGGAAACTTAGCGCTTTCTTTCAAGAAGAAAATACTCAGTGGGCGATATCAAGAGTGGTTAAAATTGCTTATTTGCACCAAATCTTTCATAAAGCAATCGGCAGTGGCTTTCTATTACATCAATACTTGGTTAGGTTGGAAAATCACGACATACAAAAATTTTAGCCCAATCTGTGAGGCAGCAACTTTAAGACGGAATTTAAATTACCGGTACATTAAAGTGGCAAGCCCATGTGAACACTTTGAAAACGTATGAATGTGTCTATTTTGACAATGTCATTAAAATCAGACCCTTATTACGCTTCACTACTTTACGCTGTTATTAACGGCATAAAGGAGTGTAACAAATGTTAGGATCTGATTTAAATGAGATGCAATTTTGATTATACGGACTGCAACTTTACACGAGCATCATACCCAGAGTTGTAAGAAACGAAAATGGTCATTTTGTTCACATGCTGCAGGTGACAGTATAAAGCACCAAACTTTCACAAAATGACATTTAGTATATTGGCATTCAGAAAAGTGAAAGAGACAACCTAATTGGCTCTTAAGTTCGCATATGTGAGACCCCAAACAGTGTTCACCAATTTAAATTTAATTGCACACTACAAATATAAATAAACTAAACATGACTTGTAATAAACATATCAATTCTCCATTTTTGTACTAGGATATAAACACATTATAAGTCTGATGCCTCCCCGTCACAGTCACTGTTACCCGGTGCCGCTTGATATCGATATTACAAACTATCTCACGAGACTTTCGAAACTTTCCCGTGACACCAGGGAACCTGTTCCCGACACATCTTGAAGTTTCTAATACGTACAACCGGAGGATAAGTAATACTCATTGAGATAAGACCATTACGCCGGGGACACATTGGTAAAGTTCAATGCATACATTGAATTTGGTTGCAGTTTTCTCGATGTATCAAAATGTCTCACGACTTTTACTAGTATACGAATGTCCGTCACGTCTGGTTGGAATACATGTATCATTCTGACATTTAGAAATTAGTCTAACATCTTCAGGTGCAGAAATGGTTGTGTCGCTAGCAATAGCAGCATTAAAAAACGCATACTCCATGAAGAATATATTAAATGTGTGATTTTGTGTTCAGCATAATGTCAACGTTTTTATAATTATATAAATAACACATAGTGTTGTAGGTAACAACAAACATATCATCCCTCGGAAAGTACTGTTTCCTCGAGTTGTTTTCAAGAAAATAGTGTTAAAAATTTACTATCACCCTGTGACAGCAAACAAAATGTACAGTCATGTAGTACCATGGACGTTACAGAAAAATGTTCCCTATTTGCCTTTAGGAAATTAACATTACGAAAACAGTGAGGGGTAATAGTCAGTGTAGCAATACCACGTGACTTTGGCTACAGTTACAAGAAGAAATTCGTAAACATTGGAAAATAAAATAGCCCTAAGTATTTTATTTCTTCATCGATTTTTATGAAATATAAGCCACGCTAAGGGGACAATTATTTGCTTTCCATGAAATATAAAAAAAATATTTCAGCGACAGTGTCATTTCGTCAATTACCCTGTGAAACCGTGGAACGTGTAGAAAAATCGGTAAAACTGCTGAAAAGGATCTTATATTTCACAGAAAGCAAATTCCTTTCCACTTAGCGTGGCGTATATTTTATAGAAATCGATAAAGAAATAAAATACTTATGTTCCAATGTTTACAAATTTCTTCTTGTTACTGTAGCCAAAAGTCACGTGGTATTGCCACACTGATAGTATTTGCTGTCGAATGAGAAGAACATTTCATTTAAAACACCGGTATATTGAAGTATGTACTATCGCAGTTGAATTGGGGTAGATTTAAGTTGCGGAATTGATTTCGGCGGGACAGTCTAAAACAGCAGAAAACGCAAAATTAAAGATTCAGCAGAATTAACCCGCTATACGGAGTTTTTATTAATTGCTTTCAAACACCGAAGTGCATTCCTACAGACGACTTATATAGGCAACCATGTTGGCAAACAATCTCCTAGGTCAGATATAGTCATAAGCGTTTCTCGGATATAAATATGTCTATACGTAAAACAGCTTAACCCGTGTAAGTAGTGCTATACATTTTCATCATTGGTATGTTTTATAAATAATATATGTGATTCTGCACGGCGAATATATACACACACTTTGGTAATTCTGTATTTGTAACAGTATACGTCAATATGTGGGCTTATATACATGACTTTTACAATTCAAACGGAGTCTGTTATTTTATTGCATCTTTAACATTTTTGTAGCTTAACGTGAGCAAACACGATTCCGCATACATTGCTGATGTTTGTGTCTTCATAGTCAACAGAACAGTTTGTTATTACATGTATAATGCATTATATCAAACACTTTGAGAACAGTGCGTGTATAAATTTGGTTCATGTCCATGCATTAGAAATGTTATGTTCTGCGTTCATTGGCTAAAATCTCACTTTGTCCCGCTTGACGTAAAGGAACGTACCTCGCGCACATACCAGACGGCACATTTCTGTATCGGTTATAAAAACTGCCCATGCCTAGACGCTTTAGCTGCTTGCTTAGTACACTTAATGTTACAGAAACTGTTCCGATGGCACTCTAAATCTTAAACGTGCTGTCTCGCGTATTGGCGTATTACAAACATACAGGTATGGAATCAATTTTAACTTAATAACAACAGCAACTGAATTGTGCCTAATTTGAATTCTCTGAGTTTGTCTCTCAGTTGATTTTACATTTTGAATTTAAGATAATGGAATTTCGGAATAAAATGATCCAATGTATACAAGATCTGGTATAATATATTCAGTTTGTCTTAATTTTCTACACAGAACCTCTTTAGCTCCAGACAGATACCAAATTAATGCCGAAATAATAAAATGTCTTTATGGGTAATGTCATCAAGTAGGTGGAATTCCACACGATTGGTATATATCTGTCTCTCAACACAGAATGTACATTGTACATGATACATCACTGGTTTTGAATTAAACGGTCGTAACTACAAAATCAATTATTTAAGAAAACAAGAAAAACTTTACGTATGGAAAAACAAGTTTTTAAACTTCAGTTTGGTCAACATAAACATAGGCTCATAAGAAGCGCATTGAGATGCAGATTTTAACTATGCATGAGTCTTATAAGGTCGAAAGTAGTACTTACCTTCGTACTTACGATCTACTAATCCTAAGCCAGCGAAACTGGTGAAACTCTATATCAGACTCGATTCTGTGACAGATTTTTGTATTTGTATTCAGGAAAAGTTAATGAGCATTCGTGTAGTCTGCAATCAGGTTGAAACCTTTATACCTTAAATGTTTGAAAGTGTACATGCATAGTTTGCTTATTAGAACATGAATACGCGTATCTGTCATCTTGTGTCATGACAACAAAAGTTTTTTTCGTGGTATTATTGTTCGTTTTTATTGTACAAAACATCGTTTAATGTATGAAATTATATAATGTTCATACATTATGCATAACTTTTTAAAACAGGGAAAAGTCATAGGTGAGTGACAAAGTCAAAGGTACTGTCTTATAAAGCACTTACGAAAATATTACATTCACGCTCAAATTCCTTATATAATGTTTTATTACAAATCCAAATATGAGTTAGATATGATTTGTAGAAACACATGAATTGAAACATGGTTAATATGGTAGATCCTTTTACCATAATTGAAGCTGTTAAAGAATTTGAATTTGGACGTAAGTTAAAGATGTCCGTAAGTGCGTTGATAAAATAGAACACACACAATCAAGGTCTGTGAAGTTGGCAGTTAGTTAGTTGTTCATTGAGAGGTGAATTCTAAAATAGGAACATGTGTCAGACGTGAACTCAGAAGTGAAGTCAAAATTCAAAACTTAAAGAACTGCTGACAGAAGTAAACTCAGAAGTGGAGTCAAAATTGATAACTTCATTGATCACATCTGATTTCATTTCTGTCAGCTGTTCATTCAGATTTTCAGGCATCATTTTGAGTGTAGCCAATGTCATAGCAACAAGAATATAACATGCTTTGCTCTGTATCGAAACATCTTGGGTACCCACTCCATATATTCCGACGATGGCATGACAACTTGAAAACTGGACAGATCGAGTGATATGTGAGTTCTCGATTCGCTAAGCTATCCTGCGAATACAGAATCAGCAACAAAACCCGTCTAGCTATATTACATTATCTTCCATCTACGTTTTGGACATTGTGATCTGTGGAAACATATGAAAATACTGGGTGTTGCGGAGACAGTTTGGATATCAGTGCGGGACAGAGGCACAGACAATTACATTCTATATAATGCAAATAGTGCCAATCTGGAGGAAGCACAACATAAAGTTTGTCACATAGACAGGACATTCGAGACCAATATGTGATAATATGGCAGCAACCTACAGAAAATGGTACATTCCATCACAACAATTGAACTGAAGATATAACGCAGAAGAAGAAAATCCGATTACAGCAAATTAAAGAAAGATACGAATTCATTACCAAGTTAAATCAGTCGCAATTCAACTGTGCCGTAAGTTACGTAATTTAATTATTATGATCGCATTTATATTTGAGTTGATTTTAATTGATACCGTGATATTTCCTGTTGATCTTCATTTACTTAATGTTTCAGTGAAATATGGCTTGTGGAGTAATTCGCACGTAAATCAATACAGAATGTTAAGCTAAACACGCAAACGACTAAAGGTAATGCATCACTGTCATGATGAGATAAATCTTATAAAACATAACATTCGTTATAGTGCATTCACCTCCCGACTTCAGTCATTTTAGGTCGGGTACCAGCCACTGCCTCAATAACACGTACATAACTTGCTCCAACAAGCCATATCCCTACCGCGTTTCGAACCTACCACCTTCCATTCCGTTCCAAATGAGGCAAATGTCCGTTGTTTAAGCAAAGTACTTGCGAGCCATTTTATTCAGTTACCTCTCGTTTAATATAGATAGTGGACTGGCTTAACTCCCATGGAAAGCTCTCCTCTGATCCCGATTTCCCGAAAAAGCTCAATCTGAGCTAAATCTCATCTCAAATATTGTCATTGGTCGTTTCGATAATTTCCATGAGAGGCTAGACTCAAAATTCGAATCACAAAACAGAAAACATTATCCCCTGATTACTAGAAGTACAGTAAAATTTAAAGAGCTCGAACTTCGGATTTATCTCAAATCTAGACTCAGATTGTAGCAAAATATCATGTCTACTTGAGATGCTTCGGATGATCGGGGTCAGGAGTCTTACCAACTCGGCCACTTCCGATCCGACACTGATGTGCAGGTAATGGCAACACAGTCGTATGTCAGCTATAATTATCCTTTCACATCACCGCCTGTCCGATTGCCTAGTGTTAGAGCGTCCACTTCGAGTGCGGGAGTTCCCGGCTTCAACCAAAGGCCGCATCATATTAACGACGAAATGAAAATGGTACCAGAAATTCCCTTGCTATACTCTCAGCATAGCCTGAAGGGAAACTAGCTTCTCTTCTCTCATAACGTCGTGTCGATGGATAACATCAGGAATGATTTATTGTGAGTGATTAATATAAGTTGGAAAAACTTGTCTCACAATCGACCTTAAATAAATTAGTATGAAGAAAATAGATCACGATTTCAAAAACAATATTGTGATTTAGTGCAGATAAATAGAGTGGTTCGTGTTTCCTGATACGGTCTTGTTTACCGTGAAAGTCCAATGCATGGATTTTAAAATGTCAAGATTTAAGATAAATTCTAAACTCATTTATATTGAAGTGACACACCGTCCCTAATGTACATGACATTTTATGTATACACTTTATAATTGCCTATCAATAACATTATAACATTTAAAGTAAAGTACATTTAGGTTTCGTTTCGCTGCAAAGGTTTGTGTTTTACGGATCAAAAGAAGTACATTACGTGTATTAATATCAATGCCACTAAAATACTCTTCCGCACTTGGTATTGAAAGCGGAAGTTTGAAGGTTCAAATCCCGGTCAGAGTACGTTCTGATATGGTGAACAGGTGATGAACCACTAGCTATCAAGCGTCTACGAGAGGTGACCTACTTACATCTTATATTTGAACAGTGTTGAATATCCGATAGTTTCTGAAATTCAACCTAACACGATGTAATCAAAATGTCTCAATTTAATCGTGTAAAGTAATAATTGTGTCAGGTGACATGCATTGTATAAGAGCTCAGTTATTATATTTGCAAATTGCTAGAATTTGATACCTCTCGTACTTGTTCGGTAACTGATATTTTATTGTAAATGCGCTCCGAATGTAACTGTCATTTAAGCCAAATTGACTGTTCATTTAAGAAGACGTGGTGATACTGTTCGTATAATTAAAATTGTGTTTGTATAATCAAGGCCAGATTAGATAGTTAACACGTGTATAGTCAACCTGTTAGCTCCTCGACATTTCTGTTTGATTTCGAAATATTAACCATTTCTTATTGTCCACCAAGATACTGATTTACCTCTTTGCAATTCCCTTAATACGTCTTTTAACTAGTATTGGGTTGTGTTTCCTTTGCAAGTCTGTAATTGTACATTATTATAAAAAAACATTTACCAAATCTTATCAGCGTGTATGCTCATACTCGTATTAACCCTTAACTTGGGCAATACCTGTTGCTGAAATTTGTAAAGACAATAATTAATTCAGATGATTTTATTCAAACTGATAACCAACAACACAAAATGATCAATAACAGCTAATGTTGCCAATTGTGTGTCGTTTGTACTGGAGAGTTCCTCAGTTAGTTATTAATGTCGTGTACTCTGATTCGTTGATGTACGAGCATTTGTGCTTACATCGGAGACAGAATCGACGAAAATCAAGATAAAAACTAAAAGCTCAATTTCGGTTTTGTAACGTCGACTTCTATCCACTCGATGGCGATGTTCAAAAGTGATAACCTCCCCTCTACTAATGTAGTCATGGAAGCCAATCCGAAAAAAGAGATAACAAGCACTTTTATAAGTTAACGACCATTGTAATGTTGAGTCGAAACCAGACTGTAATGAGGTGTTGTCGATCTATCGAAAATTCCAATTGACCAAACGCAAACATAATTTTTACTCAATCAATTCGTCTTACATTTTACGTTTTTTGTCATTGTACTGTTTTATGTACTGTTGCATTATATTAGATGGAAACTCTTCGTGTTGCAATCTCTGTGTGCACACTAGTCCATAAAGCATACACACACAAACACATACACTTTTCTGCATAAATATTTTTAATAAATTAACAAAGTTGCACGGTACCAAATCGTGCCCACTCAGGACATATAATAGTAACAGTTAAGTTGATTTAAGTTTCTAGTGTGCTAATGATAAGTAAATAGTATTACTAGTAAATATTTATCTTCAGGCATAAGAATTATTTGTTCTATGCCATCTGTCGATCTTATTGTCTGATAATTACGTCACATTGTGTTATTATTTTATCACAATCAATACACGGACAAATGAAAGCAATTACTGACGCACCATTGCAGTGCAAATTGACTGTTAACTACTAAAAACAGACCTGATTATTTGACAGGTAAGTGCCGCTACTCCGGCTTCCAGAGTACAAATTAGTGCTAAATGTAATTATATATTTATATGGTAGAAGCAAAATGACGTCATAATATCGATGGTAATGACAGAAATTACACCTACCGTTTGTATGATAACGTTATTGATTATCTATATCAAAATTGAATGCTTAGAGGATGACAAACAAATGGTCATCATCAAGACTGATAGTTGACCAGTTAACATGAACCATAGCAGGTTGCGGTTGACGGTTGAGACCCGATTATCACAGTCCTATCGGTCCCGAATAGACGTGTATTAAAGGTGCTGCCTCACGTAATTTCTCAGTATTGAATTTTTTGACCGGGGCCAAAAGGAGCTAGGAGTTAACTATTTATTCGTATTTGCCGGTTGTCCTCTTACTATTTCGTCCCCGCGATTCGCATCCTACCGGGTTTTTGACCGGAGGGGACTATTGGTTTGCCATCTGTCCTGTTTTGGTTCTGACGGAAATTGTGGTTGATATGGCAACAGACACATTGACAATAGCTTTAAACCGGTAGGGGACTTCTGTATTGCTTGCAATTCTTAATGACTTGTTCAGTACATCATATTTCGATTTGTTCAATTACGTGATTTTACTTAATGAAACTGGGTCACTCGTTTTAAGGTTTTCAGA
Source organism: Spisula solida (assembly GCA_947247005.1). Taxonomy (NCBI): domain Eukaryota; kingdom Metazoa; phylum Mollusca; class Bivalvia; order Venerida; family Mactridae; genus Spisula; species Spisula solida. The sequence continues at coordinate 36,504,217 of OX365957.1, read as the reverse complement.
TTTTTTGTTGCTGAAATCGTGCCTTTCAACGTTTTAATACTGTTACTTAACTTTTGAGACTGAAGGCTTCTAAAACTATGTAGTTCAGCAGTTTTACTGTTGTTACTAGGTCATTCAGCGTAGGCATTCCGCCTTTTGGTTGCTGTATCTTTTCTACTGGGTCATTCTGCTAGTTATAATTTATTATACTTTTCGACAGCTTGGACTTTGGCGGATCTGCGCTTGTTTAGTTGGGCATTGTGCTTTGTGTGTTTTTAATGTTTTCTGTGCTCGGCTGGTTAAGTTGAGTGCTGCCTTCCCTGTCTGACTTAATATACTCTTTTTGGTGTATTGAAAAATAAAAATTGTCAAATATTCGCATTACTGTTCTATAGTTGCCTGTATATGCCATAAGCAACCACACTGGCTTTTAAAATAACTTGCGAACGAATTGCAAAACCAATTAAATACCTCACTGATGCTTACGCTATAGTTCGATCGCATGTGAATTACATGACACACAAAGCAATTTGGAAGGCATCTCTGCACTATTTTCAAAAGGAAAAATACCGAGTGCCCGATATCAAGAGTGGTTTTAATTGCTTATTTGCCATAAATATTTCATAAAGTAACCCTCAGTAGCTTTTACTTACATTAATACTTGGTTAGGTTGGATAATTACATCAAACACAAATGTTAGCCCGATCTGTGAGGCAGCACCTTTAACATCTCAAATACACATCTTAGTTTTCCAAACTTATTTATTTCCAAATAGGAGCAACCTGCAAGGTGTCATTATTCCATGTTTTTTATTTGTTTTCATTTGTTTTAATTCTTACATGACCTACGATTGTTTTATTTAGTATTGTGTAACGTTCGGCATACCGATAGTAGTGACGTCAATAGTCGTGGTAAACTCCGAACGCCCGTACCTTTCCGTAGAGATGTTTATAATTGAAATTCAGAAATTTTGTTTTAAATCAGCAATGTTGTTCTTTAATTTCTAAATAGTAATATTTGGACGATAAGTTTTATAAAATAGTTACACATTATGTGAACTACACAACACTGTCTAGAAATCAGCGTACTGTACGGACCGTAACGGGTGTACGGAGTTTACCTCGACTATTGGCCCTGCGAAAAATGACGTCACGCAATGGCTTTTCGGAGTTTTGAAATACTAGTATATTGATATACATGTATGTGAATTATGGAGTGTGTATGCTGTAATATATGAATGGTATACGTTTAATTTTAATCTCGGGTGACTGTCTGAGTCGGAGTTTCTAGTTGTTACCTTGTTGCTACGGAGTTCCTTGTATAGAGAAGGTAGGGCGGAGTATCGATCCATTTCACTCCTTCATTTATGTATATGATGCTTGTCGGTAACGGGGTCTTGGATAGTGTTTTGTGCCATTATATTTAAATATCAGGTTCCTGTGGTTAATTAAACGCGTAATTTCAACCATTTCTTATTCCTTAGACTACTCCTCGGTATTTCTCATAAGGACACAATGTTAGTCAATTACGGAACATCGGGTAAATATATGTCTTAGATAGAATACTGACATATTGTATCCAATACGAATATTGTACTAGCAATCGTAGGCCTCCAGACCGGAATACAAATATTGTACGTATGGTAACATCATTATAATTATAGCATCACCTAGAAACCTCATTTGATGAATTCGGTGTGTAGAATTCGGCATTGGCATAGATACATCAATGTAATATTTAAGACCAGTTCCGTGGAAAACTAGGAAGAAGAGAGTCCAAGTTCAGTTTACAAGGCTAGTTTCATATTTGATTTCTAACCTAGATATTGACTCGACACCGTCATCGATAGGCAATAATTTCAAAGTGACAGTACTTATTGTATTTTTCTTATACTTGATTTGTGTATTTAACTATTTATTTTATTGCTCAAACGCCAACTGTGTTTGGCGACGAACATGTATAATGCCAATAACATATCATGGACTATGTGCACGCTTCATGTAAATCCATCGAAAATAAGAAAGGCAAACGTGGGCTTGGAAATACACACGTTTTTTATGCAGTGTGTATGCTGTTCTAGTTTTAGTATGTCTTAACCAGTAGTAGGATGTAGTCGAGATTTCATTAAATCAAACTAGGGCTTTTCGCACACATGGCAAACACCGTAGCGAGAAGCAAAAGGGTGAATGTGTTTTAAAGGGGGTATTTTATTGGCTTTTGGTACCAACACAAAATGTTTGGTTTCGCTCGTCTGTTGTATTTGTAATTGTATACTTACATGCTCCAACAGACTCTCAAAGCATCCCAAATAGAAACCCCGACTCGAGTCTGAGGTTTGGATAAATCTTGGGTAGGCGTTTTTATTCGTTTCTGCTACAGAAGTTTTGTTCGGTGTATGTGGTCATTAATGAATACGTGAGTCTCCGATTGAAACAATAGACAAGACATGCGACAATATTTGTGCTGAGATCTATATTTCTGATTAAGGTTTATCGGGCGATCTTGAGACAGTACCGCTATTACCAGCTGGAATACAATGTAATGTAAAGTCATTTTAGATAAATTGCGCTGTCCACTAGTAATTATGTTCGAAGAAGTCGGTTAAACGCTTAATTCCAACTAGTTCTTATTCCTAAGAATATTCCTCAGTACTTGTAATTGTATGCCTCCAGGCCGGAAGACAGTCATTGTACCATGATGACATCATCATAATTATAGCATTACACAGACATCTCATTTTATAGTTTGAATGTATAGAATTCGGCGTTTGCATAGATACACCAATGCAATATTTGTAACCAGTACCGATGAATACTAGGGAAAAATAGAGTAATGTAATCGATAGGATACGACACACGAGACGCAGATGTAATATATGGCCGTAAAATGGTCAACAGCGAACGATTATGAAATGTGAAATTGTGTCTGGATGCATAATTAGCGATGTTATGACATTCAATATTCCTACGCTAATGTTACACCGAGGAATATTGTTTTACTTGTGAATATGTCAACTTTGGTAATAACCCTATATATAGTTATATGGCAGACACTTTATAAAGTATACAATGTGATTTTCGCAATTAAATTTATCTTATTTATCCTGGCATTCGACGGCTTAAAAACCATAGTATATCACGTAAAATAAAGTCTTTATTATTATTATTATGTAATCTAGATGCGGTACTTCACGAAGCAGGCTGTTCTGCATTCGCAATTGCATCCGCCTAGATAGCGTAGTGGTAGAGTGTCTGCTCGTAGTGCCAGACGCCAGGGATTATCTCCGTGACTGTATCATACCAGCAACTCTAATGAAACTGCACCAACGAAACCAACCGATTGTAAAATTATCTTGAGTTGTAACATTCCGGCATTTCGATCGCGATGTACTTATGTACATTTTACCATGTTGTGATTTTGTATTTCTACCAGCACGTCCGTACACTTTTTGTCATTATCTATGAATGTTTCTATAAGACATAACTAGTCTAGTTAATTGTAGAATATGCAAAGTGCAAAACAATCCAGGAAACACAAATTATCATTTATTGATAAACGGAAGATGAATTCAAGTCAAATCAAAATTTATTTATTGTCGGAAATTTGGTACAACAAAATAACATAAGCTATGTATAGCTTTTGTCTTCAATTAGTTACAAGGTCATAAGACTCAACGACAACAATACGAGTACGAATTGGCGATTCAATGATTATTTTCTGTGTTATAACTCAATGAATGAAGAATGCACCAACATACTTCAATTGTACTCTATCAATTACTGACCTATAGAACTAACTCTACTTCCATTTAAATTGCTTGAAATATGTTCGCATTCGATGACAACGAATTACAAAACCAACCAAATGCCTCATTTGTGTTTACTCTGCTGTTTGGTTATATTACAGATATATCACGTGTAAATCAGATAACTCACACAGCATGCTGGAAGGCAATAGTTGGCTATTTCAAAAGGATTTTCTTTACCACACATACTTGTTTATAGTTAGGAAAATAGCGTCAAACAAACATGCAGCTCCATCCGTAACTCAGGACTTTTTAACACAAAATAGTTATGCAGTGCAACGAACACGATCAGGAATACTCATAATATGCATTGTCATGTCATGCGATTGTTTTATATTCGAGGTATCAAAAACCAATTCATGTTTATGTAATACATCTGAACGAAATCTGCCCGATATTTGAGTTTACAAGAAACATTTACAAACAAGACCGGTATACAATTTTTCGAGACAGTCTATACCTTGATGAAATTATTTTTAACTTAATAACAACAACTGAATTAGGCCTAATTTGAATTCTCTGAGTTTGTCTCTCAGTTATCTTTACATATTGAATTTAAGATAATGGAATTTCCAAATAAATTGATTCAATGTATATGAGACCTTGCATGATATATTCAGTTTCTTCTGATTGTCTACACTAAACCTCTTTAGGACCAGACAGTTACCAAATGTATGCCGAAATAATAAAATGTCTGGATAATGTCACCGAGTAGGTGGAGTTTCACACGATTGGTGTACATCGTCCTTAGATAAGTGACAGTTATACTGATATACATTGTATAGTGATTAAAATACCACCTCTCAATACAGAACGTTCATTGTACATTATATATGTTTATTACAAATGTATATAACTAACACTGTATTGTCACGAATACAGGCCAAATCGCATAGTGGAATACAACACGACAGATTCACTGTGGACATACCACGTGACAAAATGCTGTGTGGTTGAGCTCAAAACGGGTGAAAATCGCTCGACTCGGGTAACATTTTTCCTTTTTATTTTCTTATTACTGAATGAATTTTCACGAAACAAAGACGAGAGCCGTCTCCATGGCGAGATATTTTCTCAGAAAGTGCAACGAGAAACCATGACCTGGCTAGGAAAATATATGCAATAAGTAGCAATGCATTAACTAATGTATTAAGTATATGTTACCAATTAATATCCAGTGAGGGAGAAGAGAAATATATTCATTATACGCATTATTTCTGAAACTGCTCACACACACAGCATTTCTGAAATAGCTCACACTCACAACATTTTGTTGTTTTTAAAACATGTCTCGAATATAAGCATACATTGACAAAACAAGTGTCTCTCTAGTCGTATAAACATAAAATACAACGCCTCGCACGATAGTTTGTCCACAGAATCAATAGAAAATGTGAAGAACCGCACATTTTGGCATTTTTATATGTTTTCCTCACCAACACAACATTACGCTTTCAGTTTTGGAAATGCGCGGTTGCACTTTCTGAGAAAATAAAGGGATTTTGGTACATATTTGAAACTGCCCAATGTGTATTTCGCTAAGGAGACGGCTCTCGTCTTTGTTTCATGAAAATTCATCCAGTAATAAGAAAATAAAAAGGAAAAATGTTACCTGAGTCGAGCGATTTTCACCCGTTTTGAGCCCACCCACACAGCATTTTGTCACGTGGTATGTCCACAGTGAGATTACATTTTCCGTATCATACATGTCTGATTTTCCGAATCCGTATCATGCCTGTCTGACGTGTTATATGCCAAACATTATGTCAAATAAATGACGTCATGACGTAAACATTTACCTCTTTTTATGAATGAACGTCGCGTTATATGCCGAAAATATGTCGACGTTCATGACGTCAATGTATACACATTAAACGCATTTTCGCGCGTAAAAGCGCTTTTTTCACTTTTGTTGAAATATAATAAAAGGAATATCACTGCAGTTGTGTTGATCCGTTATGCCGTATTACCTCTCGTTGCTTGCACCATACCGCATCACGCTCGACCTAAAGGTCTCGCGAGATACGGCATTACACAAGCAACTCGAGGTAATACGGCCCATCGGATCAACACACTGTAGTGATATTCCGTATATATCGCTGACTTAGAATGAGAGTTGTACTTACCTTCGAACTTATAATCTTCTAATTCTAATCCAGCGACATGTACAATAAATTCTGTTCATGAAACTCTATACCTGACTCGATTCTGTGACAAATATTTTGTATTTGTATTCAGGCAAAAGTTCATTCGTGTAGTCGGCAATTAGGCTGAAACCTTGAAAACTTGAATGTGAATGTTTGAAAGCGAACATGCATATTTTGCTAATTACATTCTATATACTGCAAATAGTCCCAATATGGAGAAATTGCTTATTAGAACATAAATATGCGTATCTATTATGAAAACAACCTTTTTATTTTAGTGTTTGTTTTGCTCGTAATTATTGTACAAAACATCGTATAATGTATGAAATTATATAATGTTTATACATTATGCATAATACATGTAGTTTTAAATAGGAAAAGGTCGTATGTGTGTGACAAGGGTACTGTTTTATAAAAACACTTACGGAAATATTACACTTACGTTCAAATTACTTACAATATTTTTTACAATATATGTGATTTGTAGAAACTCATTGAAGAATTTTAATTGGGACGTTAGTTAAAGACGTCCGTAAGTGCGCTGATAAAATAGAACACAGAACTACACAAATCAAGAATTGAGAAGTTGGCCGATAGTTGTTAGTTATTCATTGAGAAGAGAATTCAAAAATATGAACAGGTTCTGGACGTGAACTCAGAAGTGAATTCCAAATTTAAAGAACAGCTGACAGAAGTGAACTCAGAAAAGAGCTCATAAGTGGAGTCAAAATTGAAAACCTTATAGATCACTTATGGGTTCTATTCTGTCAGCTGTTCATTCAGATTTTCAGACATCATCATGAGTGTACCCAATGTCATAGCAACAAGGACATAACCTGTTTTGCTCTTTATCGAAACATCTTGGGTACCCACTCCATATATTTTGACGATGGCATGGTGACTTGAAAACTGGACTGCTCGGGTGATATGTCAGTTCTCATTCCACTAAGCTATCATACAAAACAGAATCAGATATAAAAAACCCGTCTAACTATATTACATTATCTTCTGTCTAAGTACTGGACATTGTGATCTGTGGAAACATATGAAAAGACTGGGTGTTGGGGGAGACAGTTTGGATATCAGTGCGGGACAGAGGCGTAGACAATTACATTCTATATACTGCAAATAGTCCCAATCTGGAGGAAGCACGACATAAAGTTTGTCACATAGACAGGACATTCGAGACCAATATGTGATAATATGACAGCAACCTACAGAAAATGGTGCATTTCATCACAACATCACGCATCATCACATCATCACGCAATAAAATCACGCCTAATTTAAATTAGGCGTGGTTTTCCCGACAGTTCATACACCGATGAACTGTAGAAAATGTCTATTCAATTCTTATAATTACAATAAAAATTAAGAAGTGTTGTTAATTTTCATCGAGACTCAACTGTTCCCATCGTGTTATGTTTAGTCGTGGCGTAGGAATCCGTTGTCCCCGGAGATGAACGAAGCTAAATTAAGTAACAAAACCAATCAGTACTGGGACACCAACGTTCCCGAGGGACTCTGCAGATGTCAGAACACGAAAAACATGCGTTAACGCTATTTTAGAATATAACTTACATTACAACTTCCGTAAATGCGTTTGTATTTCAAACTACATTTTGTAATTACATTTTGGCGGGAATTTTAAGGCGACGTTCTCTTTGTTTTATCATGCAACTGCCATGGTAACTGCCTGATAACACAAGACCTGAGAACATTAAGTGTTTTCAGGTCAATAGGCTGCTAGTAGCCTGAGAACACGTTTTGGCTCCGCCCACTAATCACGGACTATTTTCCCATTTCTCATTCCTTCTGAAATTGACCTAGATATTATTGAAAACTACAAAAATATACTTTTGATAGCTAATATTTATTCGAAGTTTAGATTTACAACCAACATCAGCAATATTTCTTCGCCAGGTAGGGCTACGCCAGTGTAATTGTTCTTGAATTCATACGGGTCATCCACGGATCAATCGTTTGGGAAAGGCCCTGAAAAAAACAAAAAACACACATAAATGCACAGGCATAGTATCATCAAAGATAAACATAAAAGGTATGCATAGCCAACGGTACTACATCAAATACACTGGACAAAATACAAATTTGAACTCATTTGCAGACTCGATACGATGTGCATACAAAATCGTTGAAAATGAAAAAATCCGAGATTTTTGGCGAATCTAAAGACTAAGTGTGACAGTTAAATCATTGTTAGAATTCAGTGTAGATCTACATACGGTTTATACATAGGTAAAACATAAAAAATATAATAGGCTCTTCAACAAGATAATGTCTTACCTTATTCTATTTCCATCTGTTTCCCAAGCATTGAGGTCTCCCTACTGCCATTCTCCACCCACTAACTTGACTAAGACGTGTAAGCGTGTATAAGCTGTTCATTGTTGAAGTTATTTCCCCCGTCCGGAATTCAATTTTGCACTATACAATAGTATAATACTATATATATATATATATATAATATACAATAATATAATACTATACTATACAATAGTTTATTTAATGCTAACTGATGAGATATGGAGTTCTATCAGTGAAATAAAACCTATATCAGTCACTGGTTATCATCTACAATGTGACTGATATTAGCTCCGCCCCCTCACAGGGACTACTTTAATTTACCAAAATCTCAACACTAAAATGTCTGTAACTTTTTTATTACTGAACGGAAACATGTCATGTGGGGGTTTTTATTCTAAGTTAGACCATTTCCTACAAGTTGGTGTATGATTTAATGCAAAATTCTCAAAAAAGTCGTTTTCACCTATTCACCATAATCCAAGATGGCGGATTTTAAAGTGAAAAATATTAATGGAATAACATATTCATACGTAGCCTAACCACAGTGGTAATTTGGCATAAATAGTACCAGTTTTGACACCATAAAAGCATTAAATAAATAGAATATTTGTTTGTTTTGATTGAATATGGTTAATATCTCATCTTGTTGTGATAAAATTTTAATATTTTCACTCGCGCTACGCGCTCTTGAAAATATTGAATTTTATCACTACACGATGAGATATAAACCATATTCAATCAAAACAAACAAATATCCTCTATGTATCACATAGTCAATGTTTATATTTATTCCAAGGCATTGTTAAGAATAACAGACGAATGTATGGCGTATTTACGACCTTGTTCACACACGTGTACGTCATTGATGATTCATCCAGAAAACTTCAAAAATTCATGAGCGAAATTTTATTCTACTTTTATGACACGATGTAGTTATTTGGTAATACTATTTACTAAGATTCCCTGTTCTAAATACATAATTCAAGTATTTTATTTTTAATATTTCTTTTGTTAAGCAACATAGAATTGAGAACTATTTTTGCGCGAAGAAGCACATTTAGTTGTGTTATTCGGCGAGATTACTGGATCTACTAAAACCCGCATCTCGGTTGTAACTTTAAAAATTGAGGATTTACGTCCCTTACTTGTTCCGTGATGCTGGTTGCATGATAAATAGAAACTCGGGTCACTGTCCGGATCGAACAATGTTATCAGACTCGGCGATATCGTCCGGGGTGACTCGCCAAAGGCTCGCAACCCGGACGATATCACCTCGCCTGATAACATTGTTCTCACCGGACATTGACCCGAGTTTCTCTATATGAGCGTCGACTTCTGGGATCGGCTAATACCACGAAAACATGGTTAATGCGGTTGGTTTAAATTTATCATTTAAATCTTATTGAAAATTATTTAGTTGTTACGAATAAAATTGGAATTACAGTACATATGACACTGAGTGCATTAACATGTCCCAGGTGATGAGCGAAGCTAGATTTAGGATGAATAAAAAGTAGTCCGTCGATTGAGTTGCATACGGAGCTGCTTCATCGGGAAATGAACGACAGGTCACATGATCGTTTTATCCAATCGAAATGCAGCATTTATGTGAAAATACACAAAGTTGTAATTATAGGCTAATAAAGGCCTAATAATAGGATAAATGACATTTTTTAAATAAATGGCTATCAATAACATTGTAACATTTAAAATAAAGTGCATTTGTTTCGCCGCAAAGGTTTGTGTTTTACGGATCGAAAAAAGACCATTACGTGTATTATTATCAATGCCACTAAAGAACTCTTCCGTGGTATTGGAAGCGGAAGTTCCAAGGTTCAAATCCCGGTCAGAGTACGTTCTGATATGGTCGATAGGTGAGCCACCAGCTAGTACGATACGGTTATCATGCGTCTATGAGAAGTGACCTACTTAAATCTTATATATAAACAATATTGAATATCCGATAGTTTCAGAAATACGTGCTGACACGATGTAATCGAAATGTTTCAATTCGTAACACTTAGCTTGGGCAATACCTTTTGATCGTGCTGAAATTTGTAAAGAGATTTTATTTGATCTGATTACCAAGTACCCCCAACAGAATACCTAAATGGTGTCATCAGCCAACTTGCAAATTTTGTGTCGTTGGTACTTCGGTGTATGTCAGCTTATTAATGCTGTCGTTTATCTGCTTTACTGTTGTACGAGTATTTGTGCTTACATCGGCGACAGACATAAAGAAAGACAAGATAAAAGTTAAAGCTGTATTTAGGATTTGAAACGTCGACTTGTATCCACTCGAGGGCTATTTTTCAAGTGATTACCTCTCCTCCACTAGTATAGTCATGGAAGTTAATCCTAACAACAAGCACTTTTATAAGGCAACGACCACCGTTATTTTGCGGTGTGTTTTTTTACAATTGTCTACCTATCGAAAAGTCAAATTGACCAAACGCACTACTAATTTTCGCTCAATAAATTCGTCCTATATTTCACGTTTTTCGTCATTTCCCTGTTTTATGTACTGTTGCATTTAATTTACATGGAAAATCTTCGAGTTGCTATAGCTGGGAGGTCACACACAATTCCCTGCATCAATATTTTTGATCAATTAAAAAGTTGCACGGTACCAAATCGTGCTCACTTATGACATAAAATAAAAAAATAGTTTATTGATGTTTCGAGTGTTCTAATGATAAGTATATAATAATCTAATAGTAAATATTTTACTGAAGGTAAGAGAAATATTTGTTTTATGCTATCTGCCGATTTTATTTTCTGATAATAACGTCACATTATGTTATTATTTTATCATAATCAATACACGGACAAATGAAAGCAATTACTGACGCACATTGTAGTGCAAATTGAGTGTTAACTACTATAAACAGAGCTGATTATTTGACCGGTCAGTGCCTTTACACCGGCTTCCAGAGAACAAATTAGTGCTAAATGTAATTATAAATATATCTGGTGGGAGCTGAATAACGTCATAATATCGATGGCAATGACAGAAATTACACCTACGTTTGTATAATAACGTTATATAGAATATAAGTATCAAAAGAGAATGTTTAGAGGATGATAAACAAAAAATCGCCAGCAGGGCCGGTAGTTGATAACAACCTCACAGGAGCCATAGTGGTTTGCGGTTTACGATTGAGACCCGGTTGTCACTTATCGGTCCTGAATAGGCGTGTTATAACATCTTGAAAACACATCTTAGTTTTCCAAACTTATTCATTTTTAAATGCTAAAGGGTGTAAAGAAAGTTCGTTCCGGTTTTCGAAAGCTATTTCTACACAAAACAAATGATTATATTTGGACCAACATTTCATGATAAATCGCCCGGTAAAAATAAAAATACGGCATACTTTCTGACCGGAACGATCTTTCTTTACACCCTTTATCAATTAACGAGCAAAGTGTCATTCTTCCATGTTTTACATTCACTTTCATATGTATAAGTTCTAACCTACGATTGTTTTAACGTGGTGAGACGTTCGGCATTCCGATGGTAGTGACGTTACATCTTGCTGGTATACCATTTTACACAGTCGCAAAACGACGTGACTAATTGCTATTTTTGGGAGAAAAATCTACACCGAAATTTCTTCGACTTAGGCGAACTTTTTCATATCTATTGTACGGGTTTGATTTTCACGAAATAAAGACGAGGCCGTTGCTTAAACAGAATTACATATATTTCAATTGCGCTTTTTGAAAAATTAAAAACGTAATGCTATGTTGGGGAGCCAAAAACAAAAACACGCAACAATATGCCGTTCTCTGCTATTAATATTGATTCTGTGGACAAACAATATTGCGATGCATTGTATTGCCCGAGGAATTGGGACCGACGTATAACGTCGAGAACACGCCGGGAGTTCTCCAGATTCTTTCCGATACCCTACGATTCCTCACAATTCCTTCCGGTGGTACAAATTGTATTATGACCTACACAAAGCTTTCTCTAGACCTCGATAATCATGTTTGCGAAGCCTCCGGAAGCTCATTATTGACCATCGGGAGGACATGTCCCAGGAAAAACAATAATGAAAATACTTCATGTGACCCGGCCAAGGTCACTCCTTTAGATCGAAAACCCAAAGGTATATACAACATAAAACCAAATTATTTCATAATGTGTATGCCTGGGAATATTAAAATAGCGTTCTGGAGTAGTAGCTGGCCTGAGTATACAGACTTTAAATTTGTGTGGTATCATAATAAACTATTAATAATGTACTGCAACACCCTGCCCATAGCAATACTCTGTGTGATGTACATAATTATCTGTATTTAACTGTGAGAGATTGCTGCTACAGAGAGATTGAAGGATTCGTAACATACTGCTGGTGAAGAAATGTTGTTGCTAAAGTGCTAAAGAGTCGTTTTAGATACAATACACTGTATATTAGTAATAATATTCGAAGAAGTCGGTTAAATGCTTAATTTCAACTATTTCGTACTCCTTAGAATACTTCCTATGAGGACACACTGTTAAGCCTATTACAGATCAACTGGTAAATATAATATTAGATAAAATACGGGCATATTGTATCCATTACGAATATTTTATTCGCAATTGTAGGAATACAGGCCGGTATACATTGTACGTGTGATAACATCATTATAATTATAGCATTACACAGACATCTCAGTTTATAAAATGTGTGCATAGAATTCGGCAACTGCATAAATACGTCAATGTAATATTTTAGACCAGTTCCGTGGAAAACTAGGGACGAATAGAGTCCAAGTTCAGTTTACAAGGCTAGTTTCAGATTTGATTTTCTTACCTACTATTGACTAGACACAGTCATCGATAACGAGAATTACAGTATTGTAGTAGGGACAGTATTGTAGTAGGGACAGTATTGTATTTCTTTTGTACTTAATTTGTTTAACTATTTATTTTATTGTTCAAACGCCAACTGTTTGTGGCAATACTATTTCTTGGACTATGTGCAAGTTTCATGTAAATACATCGAACAGAAGAAGTGCAATTGTTGGTTTGTAAATACACACGAATTCAACTAGTTTTCAGTGCCTTAAAACTATCGCTTTTCACACAATGTCACAAACCGGAGGAAGAGGCAAAAATGTCAAGGTGTTTTGTAGCGGGTATTTGTATTGCCTTCTGTTACAGCCCCAGTGTGTTAGGTTTCACGTATCTGATGTATTTGTAATTGTATACTTACATGCTCCTACAGACTCTCAAAGCAACTTGAGTCTAAGTTTTCTGTAAATCTTGAGTTTTTATAAATTAGATTTTTTCTGCTGTAATAAACCCTCTACAATTTTTTGTTCAATGTATGCGGTCAATAATGAATACAGTCTCCGTTTGAAATAATAGCAAAGAAATGCGACAATATTTGTGCTGAGATCTATAGTTCTGATTGCGTTTTATCGGGCGATCTAGAGACAGTACGGTATTACCAGCTGGAATACAATGCAATGTAAATGATAGTACACGTGACACGAGACGCAGTTGGAATATATTGCCGTTAATTGGTCAACGGTGAAACAATTACGAAATATGAAATTATGTCTGGATGCAATAATTAGCGATATTATAGCATTCAATATTCCTACGTCAATGGTGCATCTAGCACAATTGTTTTCCTTGTGAATATGTCAACTTCGGTTACAACCCTATATATAGCTATATGTCAGACACTTTATAAAGAATGCAATGTGTTTTTATCTTATTTAACCAGGCACCAGACGGCTTACAAACCCACAGTATATCTAATATAGATGCGATACTTCACGAAACAGTATGTTCTACGATTGACAGATTGTACCTTCTCGCAAGTTCATTCACCAGCGTAGTGATAGAGTGTCTGTGTGTAATGGCGGATTACCTCCGTGACTCTATCATACCACCAATTCTTATGAAATTGCACAAACGAAGCCCGCCTGTTTTAAAATTGTCTTTGATTGTAATATTCCGGCAATTCGCGATGCACTTATGTCAATTTCACCATTATATGATTTTGTATGGCTTCTTGGAAGTCCGTACACTTTTTGTCATTATGTTAAATGTTCCTATAAGAAAAACAACTAGTCTAGTTTAATGTTAAATATGCAAAGCGCAATTGATAAACGGAAGACCAATTAGTTACAGGGTCAAAATAAGGACGCAAGGCACAGCTACAACGATATAGGTACTACTTAATAAGTATCGGTGATTCAACGATTAGTTTAATGTGTTATAGATATGTAAAAGTCAAATAGTTTCCTGCGGGTGATTACCTGCGGCATTGTAATTTAGTTTTATTGTTTAGGATGTGGTTTTTGCAGTTTGGATGCAATTCGAATTTATTCCGGTGTAAGTTTAAATTAATGTTTCTGTCAAAATAATTCCAATACCTGTAAAATCGGACAATACCGATTATCCTCCAATTATTTGGTTGTGTTAAATGTATGTGCCGAACCAATGAACAAATTCAAAAGAATTAGAAAAAAAGTTATCATGTATCAATACCATGCTTCTGTTAATCTAGCGATGTGTTCTCTACGGGATGTAGTCCAACTGGGAATCTTATGCAGCTGCAGACACCTGCTGTTTAGATTCGTGGTCTCGCGTTCAAAGTGAAATTTCGGAATAGTTCTGCTCTTTGGTAAATAAACTATTGTATTGCGATACAGACCGATGTTATCCGCATGGAATAATGGAATTAGTCTGGTTCACGACATTCTTACAAAATGCTTCTTTTTTTGGATATTTTTTTGAAATCGTAAACCATCGAGAACATGTCACTTGCCCCTTAATGGTCATTTTACTTTTGGCAATCCAAAAGCCGCAGGTTAATAACACATATATTGAAGAAGGCACTACCAGACTTCCAAAGTACTTTGTCAACTATAGGGTTCCGTGTTTCCAAGTAATTACTTAAATATGGGTATAGAATAGCCTTCCAGAACACATAACACTTTACTTCTTAAAATCGTTTATTCGCGAGACATTTTTCTAAAATGACAAAATGCACGTTATTTGAGCAGTTGAAGTATACTCAATGACACTATTGGTTCAGACGATATACTGGGGCTGTTGTTTAAACATGTTAAAGATGGCAGTTTTCCTAAAATTGTTATCCCACAATTTTCACTGTGATATGTTTTTTGATGTTTATGTTTGTATTTTAGGTATGTTGTGAAACATGTTTGAACAACGAATATTATTCGACACCTCATTCCTGAGTTTATCCATCGCCATTCAAAAAAACACCATTGTATAGAGGTACCAGGCCGTGACATCAACAATTGAACAGCATTTGCATTTTATAAGCAACGAGCAACCAAATGACTACGCAGTAATTTTCCAAGAGGATGTTGTTGTCCAACATTACAGGAAATAGGAAGTTGAACCAATGCAATCTTCTCTCCTGTTGCCTTGTAAACAACATTTTTTGTCGGTATTGTTTTAACTTTTCAAGGGCACAAATTGGTACGAAGTGTTTGGATTGTACCACGATATGTTATATACAAACATGTCTAGATATATATGCTGCAGGTGTAAAAGACGAAGTTGAAAGTGCGCAATATTTGGTCACAATAAAAATGCATAATTCCCATGATCACATTATTTACCTATCTTGTTCGGAATCGTTGACCATTTGCAAGAGCAATGTCTGCTAAATAGTTATAGTATTTTATGATATGCATTCATTAAATGTGGTGAATCAGAGTATAGCAACTTTTATCCGGCATACAATTTTTATCGGGAACACCGGAAGTGATTTATTTGAAAATCAAGGGACCAGCCTAATCGATGTTCGCTCAATGGTGATAACCTAGTTTTGATAATACCTAGATTCATTATGTTGCGACAACCACCTATACCTAATCAGCTGATCGTGTTGACTTTATCAACTTCATAACTTTGATAATAAGTCTAATACAAATAAGTTTACATTATAACCTTTATGTTTATTAAAGTTATGATGAAGTTGCGCTTGAAATTAGCTGATAATTCAAACCAAATGAGGTTATATTATAAATATTGGGACTATGGAGAAAGCACATCTATATAAATTAATAAAACGAATATAACATAAACATGGTTAGAATTTATTTGATTTCGAACTCTTTAGTATGACATAAACTCATTGACTAGATTATGCATTGTAAATCCTCATTTCCCAATAATATCAATATTATGATCGTATGATCTCGAACAGATAGCAAACAGTGTTCACGTACCACGTGGTATGTGACGTCATTTTGGTTTAGAACGCAAAAACTCTGTCAACAGAAAGTTAAAAACAACCGAAATTACCTTGTTCTTTGACCAATTTTAACGAGACTTCCTCCTCGCTGAAGCCGAGATCGATTACTTTCCACACAACTTATATTTCCACGAAATGTCACAGTTATTGCACAAAGGTATTAAGTCGCGTGGATAGTACTCATTATTGACTTGAGCGTCGAATATGTCTTGTTAAAATCGGCCAAAGAATAAAATATTTACGGATGTTTTTAACTTATCTGTTGACAGATTTTTTCTTGCGTTCTTGGCCAAAAATGACGTCACATATCACGTGGTATGTACACTGAGTAAAGACTGCACAAATAAGAGAGCACTTTCTATTTATATACACTTACTTACTCTACCAACGCAACACCTACATTTTTCATCATTTCTCAACTATTTTTTCAATAGATATAGTTTAAATTTGGAATGTAAATGAACACATATTCGTTGCATGTCTCCTAGAATGTATATTCAAATCAGTCCATTGAATGATAAAAATTAAATCAAATAATGAGCATCACTGCAAAACTAAAAGTCACAAAAAAACATGTAAAAATACTGAATGACGTAGCTCTAGCTCCCATAGCACGTGTACATCAGGCATTTCTGCATAATCACAACGTGCAACAGTTGCCGCTATCACCAAAGTCTTTGAATGTCAAAATAACTTATAATTTGTGGGGACGAGCTGTGCAGGCGACAAACGAGACGACCACCAACCCCGAAATAATGTAAAAAACATACCGTTTTTCGGGAAATGGGGACCATTACCCAGGTATTGATACGATTTATGTGCTCTCGGTAGGACAGAAGAAACAATACATCATAAAATACACGGAGGACATTCTAGATACTAATTAACAAGGAACAGAATCTGATTCTTTTATTTTTGTATAGTTATAGACTGTTTAGTGAAGTTTACACCCACCTTGGTAATATTTTTCATGGTGTATTTTTGTGACTTTTCGATTTGCAGTGATGGTCATTATTTGTATTGTTTATACAATGAATCATTTTTAATACAACAATCATATACCCATCAGTTAAACATGTATCTATTTATATGCCAAATTTTAATCAAATTGCATTATAAATAGTTGAAATGATGAAAAATGTAGGTGTTGCGTTGGGAGTGTGAGTAAGTGTATCTACACTATTCTACGACAGACCAGCGGCGACATTTCAGTACGATCAAAATTTCGAATTGAGTTTAACTCGTTGAATAGTGCGCAAAGATAATGTTACTGTCCTGAAATGTCACTACCGCTTTTCGTACAATTTTTACTTTAATTCTTGTTTTATAACATGTGTGCTCATACGGCTAGACATTTGTTAGGTTTGTATTTGTTGTACGTCAATATTATTATCTGACAACGTTTCTGCAAAATTTGTCGCGTAGCAAAGATTTTAGAGCGTTTTACCAAATTTTTATTGATCATCCCTTACATATAGCAGCTGTCAAATTACTTAAATATTGACGTTGATATCTCGCAGACAGATACACTGCATAGCTTATAAAAGCAAATTCGGTTAAACTTGTTTATATTCTCTTACCAGACATGAACTAGGTGAGATTATGTAATCAGATTGCATTCGTCGTTGTTCTTTGCAAATCTAATATTGCCTACTTTTCAGGAGTGCGAAACTACGTTCTTCCCCTGACTCTATGAAATATGTTTGTTTAAGATACCGGTACGATATATCGCTGGCTAAAGATTAGAAGGTCGTACGTACAAAATCATTAGAGAGGTTGCGATTCGAACGTGTACGACTACGTTTACGACTACGTTTACGTGTAGCTACCCCTACATGTACATACGTACGCGTTGCAATTAAAATTGGCTTGCGAAACACAACGTGTGCGGGTAACATCAAATAGCAGTGGTAACATGATTTCTTCGTGAATCGATAATGAGTGTTATATAAACTCACTGAAACTACCGGCGATACAATATTGGGTTTCCCATGCATACGCATACCTGTGTGACATAGTATACATAATAGTTGCGTCTGTCACACGTCCGTTACCTGTCGAAACTACACATACCTGGATGACGAAATACCCCAATATAGTATTCACGTACACGTTACACGTTGGCTTTCGCAACCTCTTTAATATTTTGAGAAAACAAGAAAAACTGTCCGAAACCTACTCTTTACTCATGGAAAAACAAGCTTTTCAAACTTCAGTTTGGTCAACGCGTGGCCATTTCCGATTTTCATGAACATAGGCGAATAAGAAGTGCATTGAGATGCAGATTTCAAACATGCATGAGTCTTATAAGTTCTTACGACCTTCTAATTCTAAGCTAGCAATATTTGTGACATAACATGGTAAACCATGACATTTTTATTGATCCTTTTGACATAGTTTCAATAGTAATTCTGTGCTGACAAATTCAATCTCTTTAAAATAATAAATGCAAATTCTCGTCCTGGTCCTGAAATCTATTTAGATACGATCTTTTCGTCGGCACAAGTAGGCGGTCAATCATTGTTCGTGGTGTCTTTACTACATTATGTTTTCTAGACGTTCGGATTGCATATTTAGTACAGTATATTCGCTTTTTATCGCGAAGAGATGCGTAGTATAAAAAGACATGATGCTTTAGATAGGTTATAATTTAGATACAAGGTTTGCACGAGTCATCGTCGATTTATACATTATCATCGTTAGTCTGTGCAGACTCATAAGGCGATCTTCTTCGAGAACAGAACGAAAATGAACAGAATAAATTTATAAAGGTTCGTCGGAATTCATGACTCATTGTGCAATACAACACAAAATTGATACTGTTATTTACAAGTGCAACAATGTCCATGACGTCACCAAGTGGAATGTAAATATACTCAAAGAAGTTCTTAATAAACACACAGCACATTATCAAAATACCTTGAGGCAATTCGGTTAACAGAAATAACACTATAACGACCAACAGCATCACAGTTGTTCTTGACGGGTCACCATTACCCTGTAAGCTTATCGTCACTCCATTATCTGACATACGTCGTCTGTTTCTCATAGTGATATTAAGCGTTCTTAGAAGCAAACCACCGTAAATGATAATCAACAAACATGGAACCAGCTTGGCCAGCATGCCGTATGTTATCAATGCTATCATTTTTATTGGCTTCACTTCCCGGGAACCAAGCGCCCAATCTTCAAATATGTATCCGGTCGTGTTATCTTGAAAATGAATTTTTTCCAGACTGTGACTCAAATAATTTGGAATCATTAGAACTACAGATACTCCGACAATCACACAAATCATTAATCTAGCTCGTATGAGTCGACGCATGCGCGTTAAGCCACCTTTGGCCGGCGAGTTGATATGATGGTGTCTCAACATTGCCAACCCCACCGCCAACCATATCGATATGGTATGAGCCGTCGCAGAAAAGTTAATATGAACTAATAGAAAATGCATCCACGCGGAACTATTTTTCTCGGACGATAATTTCGAATAAGATGGGAAATGGCAATAAAAGTGAAACGCAAAAGGCACGTAGGACGCCATTGTCATCATGTCAGCCACAGCTAAACAAGTCAGAATGCTGTTTATAGGTGTTTGCATCTTCTTACGAGTTAATACAGTAATGTTGATAACGTTTAGCGGAATGCCAGCCGTACAGATGATAATACTGACGAAGCCATGCCACTGGCTATACCACACACTAAAGGCATCCAAGCTTTCGCTCCGTTGTGCTTCCACTGTGGAATTCATTTTGGCAGACGATTTCTTGCTTAAGACACTACGTCTACTTTTTAGATATATCCAACGCAAGAACAAAATGTGTTTAAAAGTGAGAACTACGATGTTTTATTGTGCTCTGTTGTGCTGACGCCCGGTTAACATTTTCTCCATGAAAGTACCATTTTGCTCCTTCCGTGTATTTACATCTTAATTATTATTACAAAGATAATCCCAGTCTAATCTCAGCAAACCAAATACGCGAAAACAACGAAAATAGGTCATCCAATCCATGTCTGATGCTGCTTTAATTATTTCCAAATATGGGCACAACGAAATATAGCACCGTATAGCGTAAACACATTAAATGTAAACACTGCCTCCTCAGAATGTGACTAGAACGTATACTAATTTAAATGTATCCCAATATAGCATAAGTACCAACCGTCTTTCAAGTCCGCTGTTACATCAAATTTAAAACAAAGGTCACATAATAGTCCTTGCTGTTGTGTTAAGTGGTTGAATCGTTTTATCGGTTATTAAAGCACTCCACAACCATATTTCTCCTGTTTATTATCACAAATCCACATAAATATCAGTTTCCTTCAATTTATCGAATTGTGTTAATAGTCACAGTGGGCGGTTATTTGACACGTTACAAAAACAGTCGCAGAACGTTTAAACATCAAGTTCCTTGACTTATTTATTTATAAAAAAACCCACGAAATATCGTATGATTCCACTGTGTAAAAACGAGTCAACTTCCGGTGATCACAATAAGGCATACACGTTTAATTGTATAGTCTTCCAATAAGTCATACAGTGATCAGAAATCACAAATGCTTTGCTCCCAATAAGTCATACATCGATTTGGTTTATACGCTGTGGATTTTACTATGCTATCAATAACTGTAAAAGATGCGCACATAATATCCGATTAAATCTTGTATTACGATCCTAAAGTTAAGCCGATGTAAATTATTAATTGTATGATGTTTTATAATGACTATTTGATAATTCCATCAAATATAGCACAATTATTCTTGGTTAACGAAATATTAGTTTTTTGTTTAATTCTAAAACCGAGTGTTTTCCCACTATCTTAGATTTCAGAAAGTGTGCGTTTGTATTGAGTCCTGGAAAAACTGCATTATAAACAATGGCAATATTATTTCCATTCTTGCTTTAAATGTTTGAGTTCAGATTAACACACAAGACGACATTCTTGAAACACCGTCGATTGTTTAGATAACTGTCCAGTTCGCGATGTTTACGTTCTGCGTGACTTCTGAGAGAATACGTTACTCTGGTAATTCCAGATACGGTATTACGTGTCAATATATCCACCAATAACTTCTGTCAATAAATCCACCATTAACTTCCGATGATTTTTAATGTATATTCATAACATAGAATTGTCGATTCCACCAGAGGACATCTCAATTATTTTTTCTACGGTAATATACTTTTTATCCGATATATTGTATAACGGTGTATGTATACAATGAGTTTAGAGCGTATGTAATTCCAACACAAATATTGTACGTACGATATTGCTCCAATTATTTTGTCATTTGACGAAGTGAGCGCTAAAATAAGCCCGTTCAATTTGCAACATGCATATGGTGTCAAACACTCGCATATCAAAACTGTCTCAAACGTCATGAGTACAAACTGAAAGTTTACAAATGTAATGATATATTCCGGACCATTCCATTGCAACTATAAAATTTTCCACTGTGTTTTTTAATCACAACGTCTTTTTAACACAACGTTAGTTTTACCAAATTTCTACGATAACATAAACGCCAAAAGTACGTAATAAACTGAACAATAAAACTGTACACCATCCGAATAAGACCACCATGAATAAGACATAAAATTCTGACACTACATGTCGGATGAATCTGTTTATATATACCCACGATTGTTCACAAGTACAGTACCTTTGACCAATACTATAATAATAGCTAACCGAGTAGTAACACACACGCGCTTAAAAGTTGAACCACGCGTTTGTATATTTAGTATTTATTGGATTTATTCACGGCAATAACGTGTTAATTATGATTAAATATATTTGCATTGTAGTGGAACTATCTCAAATGTGTTTCTTATTGTTTTTTGTAGTGTCGGTAGTCTGCGAATATCAACTAAAGGTGATTCAAATATATGCTGTTAAAGAAAATTACAGACGTTTCTAAGATAATATTCAGTATATTTTTTTTTTAATTTAGATACTTAATAATTAAAAGATTCAAGCATTCCATTGTCTAATGTTGATGACAAAATGTTAAATAAGAGTTTGAAAGTCCAAACAGGCATTGCATACTATTACAGTATGAGAGAAAGCTAATGATGTGGCATTGGTTGATTCGATCATGACCATAGCCACGACAACGGAAGAACCAAAGTCATCCTAATCAAAATCTAGGTGTCAAATCCGGATAAAGCAGGTGACGGCCAAGCTACCTACCAACCGATACAGTAGGTGGGGGGCTATATATGTTTGGTGTCTATGTTTGAGACTTATATATAATAATACTACCAATTCAGAGCGACCATAAGTTGCACAACAACCCTTACACAACGGCCAATATTTGTAACTCCAAAATGGTGTTGCTCTACAGAGGTTTTACTGCATACCGTATTCAATAGCTTATTAGCTTGTACATTGTTGTAAGTGAGCTTTGTACACAATTCTACGCGTATGAGTCGTGTAAATCATCTATTCAGCCAAGTTCATTGTGATTCCGAGAAATTTACAGAAAGTTAAAAACCATACGTTTGACATTCAATTGCCTGATAAACGTCAAAAACGCGCGCAAGCAATGCGTTAATTATTCAATATATTTTTAACATGATGCTGCGCACGCATATCGCCTGTTTTTTTTCTTTAATTGCAATCTGTAGAAAACATTGGATTAAGCAGTTGTTTCCCCTAACAAGAATTCGGTCCAACTCCTACACAGTGTTCTCCCTTGCCACTAAGCTATAATAATGCTAATGCGTACCGTTTAACACTGTGAGGTGTTTGGAATTTGATACCTATGACAGTGTATTGTACACCAGAAACTCAAAACAATAGCTTTAACGCATGTAGTCTAAACGATATTCCAATTAGTTAAAATTGGATACAGCCTGTTAAAACAGTGAAATCCCCATTAATCCCGACCTCTCTTATCTGAAAATCACTCTTATCCGGACTAAGTAACTGTTAGTCTCAAATTACGTTCTTATTTTGATTCAACGTTGTTTTAATGCAGGTAGTTGTTCTTATTCGGAACCCCTCTACCCTGCTAACCGGACGAAATGTCCCGAATTCGAAATACATGTACATGTGTATTTGCTGTGAAATTTCCTACACGGATCAGAAAATATATCATAATGCATATTTCTGTTTCTGGTGCCGCATTAATTGTAATGGAACGAAAGAACTCCATGTCGGTAGAAAATAATGAAGTAAGCACTTATTTCTCCTGAGAAGAATAGGAGAGATTATGTTTGTTTACAAAGGCATTCATACCACCAGCTAGCTATTGGTGAATTGCAGGATTTATTGTTCATTCATCCAATGGATTGCATATGAATATTGTGATCTCTCCTATTGGGCCCAACTAATACGCAATGATCTCCCTTACCACTAAGCTATAGGTTAATAACTCAAACAGTAAAAAAACCTATGCTTATTAATAGCAAATCATTTGTGGAAAGTGCATATACGTACTTATTTACAATGACGAAAGAAGATTTCAGAGCATGAGTCCTTTCCTATCATCCGTTCGATTCCCGGTCGCGGAAGATCATACTTTCACATGAATATTTGACATAACTGTGGATTTTCCTCCACATGTTGAGAGGTTGCGCGTTCTTTGAGGAAGGGTGTGTCAGTACTGGTTAGGATACAATCCAGGAAAATATGTCAGGGGAAACGGGGAGCTTTGCATTCCGACCGAGTTGACCCCGATTCTCTGCCCCACATGTCCTTTTTATAACTTCGAAAATTAAAGGAAAGTAACCCGTCCATATGTTTATATTTTAAGTTCATTTTTTTATAAAATTCATCCAAGTTAATGTCATGACAACTTAATGTTGCAATGTGAGATCACCCACACTTTATACTCGAGGACGAAGAATTAAAAATAAAGTTGTACCCCTTGCTTTGGTCAGAATTTTTCAAGTTACATATATGCCGAGCATAACCTTAATTTGCCAGTCAGCTTTATGCTGAAATATGGCAGGCATATGAATGCCTCTACCCGTAATTGAACCCGGGTCGCCTGCTAAGACGACAAGCGCGCTAACCAATGAACTACATAGGTACATACTCGTATAGGTATGCTGTACTTGCGAGTATAGTTGAACATGGAGATGGAAGTACGAGGTGTGTAAAAAACGTTCGTAGATACTCGAATTTAAACGCTATCCGGCGTCATAACGAAATATTTTTCACTAGAACTGTATAATATATTACAAAATGCATAAAAAAGTAATACGTTTATGAAATTTTATGTCATTATGAATCATGTAATACTGTTCTGTATTGATCATGGTGTTGCTACGAGGCGCAGGTCAAACTATTTGGTTATTGTGTTTTGTAAAACGTCATGACAATTACGTAATTTTGCCGCAAACATCTTTACGTTTCTACATTTGCTTGAGATTTGTGCAGGCGTCTTTACTGCAAAACAACATTATAACAGTACATCTGGAATTTCCAACTTAAGTTTTACGCGACAGAGCCAAAGAAGAAAATGAGGACGAAAAATAATAATGATGTCTTTTAATTGCGAAGAACAGCGCTCTATTATTAACACAATTATGTGTCATGAAACCGAGTTCCCATTTATATAACATAAATTCGTTATGTAGCTACATGTAATTATTCGCATTCATAGCACTTTAATATTTACCATTTCCATAAGAGATTTTCAGAGGGAATAATAACGAACAAACCGGGTTACCTGGGGCAGACGACGGAATATTGCCAACGGCGCTATGTGACGTCCATGTAAAAGCTCGTCAATAGTACGTACCTCTTATGAACTCAAAAACGGGTTCGGTGAAACCGAAGGATAGTTAATAATAATTTTTGTACTTGAATAAGGCATGAAAAAATGTATGCGCATGATTATACGGAGTTTAACAAGCAACACCGAAAAATATAATTTTTACATGGCTACTGTTTAGAAACATGTATTAATAATTACAAGTGACATTGTGAACGGTAGTGCCGTCAAGAATCTGAACCGCTGAAGTATTATTGAGTGTAAATGAGATTGTGTAGAATATTTACTAGTTGACGTATTAAAATGAGCTTACACTATAAAACAATTGTGTAAGTATAATCTAAAAATGGTGTAACGTAAACGCGTGAAATGGTGTTAAAGACCACGTTACACTTTTCTATTGTGCCATTACACTTCTAAGATGAAGTGTAAATAAACATCAATTCGGAGGAAATATGACACCGTATCAGGCTACTTGTTACCTAAATCGTGTTAGATGTCATTGTTAACACTCTTGGTGTATGATTTTCTCCTTGGATCTGGAGAATGAAAGCACTTTGGTGTAAGCAAAGAAGTATACACCCAAATATGTGTAAAAATGCCTCTCAAATGCGACATTCAAACTTTGGTCATAAATCGAATGTCGTTTTGCACGACATACGACATTGGACGGAAATAAAACGTTCGAATGAAACAGAAAATCGTTTTGAACTACATACGCCTTTGGGCGTTTTTAAAACAATGATCCAATCGAATGTTGTTTTGAACGACATACGACATTAAACGACATACGTCGGCACGATATTTGAATGTCCTATGTCAAATGTTGAGACAACTTCACACATTTCTATAACAACGAATAAATGGTAATAGCTCAAAGGGAGACAAATCCAGTAATATGCAATTCAAGTATGGAGTATGGATAACGTCCCTTACACTTGCTTTCACAGAATCTACCATTTACAAGATGCTGGAAGTTAGTAGAATTAACTTCCTATTTCTTCTTCTCCTTTACCTCTTCTCCCTTTTTCAGATCGTGTTGTTGTTGATGAAGATCGTCTTTTCAGGAACGCATAACATTTGCGAATTCGACATCTTCTTAATCTCTTGAATTCATAACTTGTTCATCTTTGGAACGTCTGGAGAGAATAAGAGGGTTGTCTATGGCCTACCCAGTCTCCAATGTCCTACCCAGTCTCCAATGTCCTACCCAGTCTCCAATGTCATACCCAGTCTCCAATGTCCTACCCAGTCTCCAATGTCCTACCCAGTCCTCAATTTATATATATGAAATATTGCTGAAAACGTGACAAACTTATCAACGTAGACATTCATCGTAGGAGAGCTCAGCATAACTTGATTGACAGAGAGATCTTAACAGAACGTAAGAGCACCTATGAGAACATATGAGAGCGTGATGGAATTCGTTGCAGAACTTGACACAACTCGTGTTGGTATCTTAACAAAACGATACAGGTAATAACAAAACTTGACATAGCGTAGGCAGGGTAGTAAAACGACATTTCATGCAATTAATCGTGGAGCTCCACGATATTGTCAAATCGTGGCCATAACTACAACTTAGGTATCGTCGGTATCGTGGCTGACTGTAAGCGCATCATTAAGATGACACATTAATATAATAACATGCATAACATAACATCAATAACATGTTCGGCATTTATTACATAGGATACTTGTTAAACATGTAACATGAACAGTTGACTTACTGAGAAAATAACTTGACATTATACATATATATAGCATTGATAAAATATTCTAACACGATCTGCAGATTAATCCATATACGCATAGAGCAAACCAGGGCATGTATTATTACCGCAATAAAATATACCTATCAAATTGGCTGTTACTATTCACGCCCCGTATTCCGTGAGATATTCATGAATGATTGAACGTATACTTTAAAGTAAAAACTTCAATAAGTCGCGAAAAGGGCAAGTTGCACGTGTATCCAGTGTTACAGCTATGAATAACGCATCTATTTTAGAAACTTTAATATACTCTCGAAACTAAGTTTCATAAAAACTTCTGATAATCAATTCATTTAGATTTTTCATTTCATGAAATAGATACCCTATACTCGTGTTATTAAAATTGTTACGTTGTTTAAAATGTGTGATTTCCTTCAGAAAATTACGAAGGGCGTTTTCATTAACGATGGAGGTAATTGTACCATCTAATAATCCACTCAATTCACCGACAAAATACGCGAACCGACACAGCATGAAAAAACGGATTTAAGTGCAAATAATATTTTTTTATATTTACTTTTATTTGGAATTTCACAAAAACGTCAAATTTAAGTCGATTTATTTTCCGAATATTAACTAAATTTAATTTGTAAATTTAATCGCAAATAATACTATATTATCTTTCCGTTTATTTGGAATTTCACAAAAACGTCCATATTTTAGTCGATTTATTTTCCGCACTATCCCCCAAACACTAAAGTGACTAACCTCTTCTGGGGGCCTCGCCCATATGGATTATCCGGTGGCGAGGATAAATAAAAGCAAATAAACAGTATGGTTATACTTTGTAAATCGTACAAAGAATTATTTGTATTGCTTACTGCTCTACTAAAAAACTGCTCTACTACTGAGTGGTTTGTTATTTGCACAATATGTGCAGAATAAATTTTATTAAAAAAAAAGATATTTAATGAACTTTAAATGCAACTTAAATTTCAAATTTAAGTCAAAATTTAATCGCATTTAAGGACGTTTAGGACCTTTCTCCGACGTCATCGGTAAAAAATCGCTTTTTCGCCGAATCTAATAAAAATCTCCAAAAATATGCTTTAACCTACTTTCCGTATTATGACGTTTTTAATTTTTCAAAATATCGCTTCGTTTCCTAGCAACGTGACGCTATGTACATAGGGCGTGAAATTGACGTTTTGAGCGTATATTTCTGTTCTATTAAGATGTACAATAATTTTCAAAACTCTATTTATTAGTCATTCATCCTTTGAATACGTATATGTTAAATTTATAGCAGTTGCGACTAACAATTTCGCACCGAAAACGGTTTTATATCGAAAATTGACCTGTATTTTACTGCTTATTTGCGACACCCTACTCACTCCAGGACGCAATTTGGTCAACAAAAAGTGATTCAATCAACTAATGAAACATACCGTGGTTTTGCGGTAATTCTACAGAATAAGCACAAACAATAAAAAATGGGGGTGATCTCGCATTATTTTCGACAAAATGGAATTTTAATGAAAAACGGACATACGTTAAAGGCATAACGTCGTGCCGTCGCACGACGTTACGGGTTATTGTGGCTACGTCAGCGTCATGATCTTGTGGTGTATCCGGCGCATCGGCACATTGTTTCAATATATACAATATAAGAAAGCCTTATTGATGAGATCTTCAAAATACCCCTAAAATTGTATGAATATTAATAATTTCTAGTGATATACATGTACGTACATTTTCCCTATAAATAAAGAGATATGAACTTGCTACTAGCACACACTGTATAAAACACTAACCACCTCTCAGAAAGAATATTGTGCTTTAACATTTTGGCTTACGACCTATATATTGTGTATGCACAGTAGGGGGTTCGGGGCAAAGTGTTACAGTCCCTGTGGTAAAATGTTTATTGTAATAAATACCGACAAACATACTTTGGTATGTAGTTATATTTTCAATTAATGGTCAAACGTAGTCCCAACACGTCTTCACAACGTGTTACATTTACGGACCATTTTAAACAGTTGAACTTGTTAATGCATATTCAATGCAAATTGATTAATTAAAGAACTTGCATTGTAAAAATTAAGTATGGTTTGTGTATACATTATTACTAGGACTGTATAAGTGTACATGTATGCATTCAATAGGCAATGTAACAATTATACATAATATATTTTCCCCCAACTCACTAAACAGCAACAACACAACAGCTCTACAGTAAATCCCAAAGGTGGCCGAATCAAGTATCTTATGAACCAGTCATGGTAAAAAACCCGCAAATTCCCCCTGTCCTATACCTCACGGGTATAGTCAGAGCTGCATTTCCCCGCTATTTTGTCGCGAATCAAAAGCGTACCACACATACATCAGTGCGGGGACATCGAAAACGTAAAAACACAAGACAGTTCCCACTATCATCTGTCTTTCCCCTGGATTGGGATAGTAGTTTCAATTGACTGGTACATTATTGTAACGTCATGTTTGATGTGTAGGCCTACTCCAACTAAGGCACATAAGCCAAAATGTCAACCTATACCGTGAGTTTCGAATTAAACAAATTTGAAAAATTGTGAAAACAGTACCAAAATTCCAGAAAAAAGCGTTGTCAACCTGTAAAACAAAATGTGTGAAGTTAAACGGGCCGCGCATTAGCCGATCCAACAGCGGCTCAAAAGTGTTAACATTAACTTCAATATAATATTACTATCTAATACACGTGTAAGACATCATACTTAAGAAATAAAAATCTGTTCGCGTTTATTGTCGGTGAATAAAACACGGGCAGGAGTTCGGATGCGGAAAAATTAAATCACGAGTGCGTAGCACGAGTTATTTAATTTTCCGCATCCGAACGAGTGCCCGTGTTTTATTCAACGACAATATACAAGAACAGAGTTTTTATTTCGATTCTAAATACGATAATATCCCGCACTATTTAACTGCGCGCATTCCATTTTCACCCATTTGACATTGAACATAATTCCACGCTGAAATTGAGTGGCTTATTAGCTGGTACAATTACCTCCCTCGTTAATGAAAACGACCTTCGTAATTTTCTGAAGGAAATACCACATTTTAAACATTGAAACAATTTTAATAATACGAGTATATGGTATCTATTTCATGAAATGAAAAATATAAATGAGTTGATTATCAGAAGCTTTAATAAAACTTGGTTTCTAGAGTATATTGGAGTTTCTAAAAATAGATGCGTCATAGCTGTAACACGGGATTCTCGTGCAACTCGCCTTGTCATCGTGACTCGTAAAAAATTTTACTATAAAGTTTACGTTCATTCATTCATAAATATGTCACGTGATACTGGGCGTAAATAGAAACAGCCAATTTGATAGGTATGTTTTATGGGGGTAATAATACATTGTTAGGTCCGCTCAATATCTAATGGATTAATCCGCAGATCGTGTTAGAATTATATATATAACGCTATCTTTCAATTTGCTGGCTGTTCATCTACCGTCCGTATTAATTTTGTTTTTAATTAAATTTATTCACGGTTACTTAACAATCAAAATGTAGCAGACCGCACAGCGGTCTTTAATCCAGCTGTCAACATGAGTTCACATGATTGCGTACCAGTGAAACCAGATATATATGCGTGGTAAGTGGCAATATTTCTAGACAAGTGCGGGACTAACTTTCCAAATGTTTATACATCAACGATTTGCTTTTATACCAAACGCTATTATTATATACATTATAACTATGTATGACTGTAAGAAAAAGATGTATACATAGTTTAGTTATTATTTTATTAAAGGGACGTAATTATTAGTTTGGAAGACTTCAGTTAGTTTGGAAGACTTGAGCTCATAATTCGGTACAATGCATTTAATGTCCGATCGAATATCCCGAGTAGATGTTTAGATAATTTAAATACATAACTCAGCCGATGTTCTCTTTTGTATTACTGTGTATTTATCACGATGCTGTGTTCAATAAAGACACATTTTGAAGAATAATAAAACCACAGTACTGATAGTATTGTAGGTATTGCGAGAGAAACTCAGTTTTGTCATTTTCACAAAAATTACCACACTCAAATCGAAATGAATAATTGTTATGTAGTGACAAACTTTGAACAAAGCTATTATATATATGATTTTATCAGTGAACAGATGCAGGTGAAATGCGTGCATTTTATTCTTAACATGTAATTGTTGTACTAGTAAATAGGACGCAAGTCCGTAAATAGAACGGACGTACATAGCGCGTTACGTTGGGCGACGTAACGTTTTTACGTAAGTCCGTTTTTTACTGAAATTCAATTTTGTCGAAAATAATGCGAGATCACCCCCCTTTTTTATTGTTTGTACTTATTCTGTAGAATTACCGCATCACCATGGTGTATTGCATTAGTTGATTGAATCACTTTTTGTTGACCAAATTGCGCCCTGAAATGAGTTGGGTGTCGCAAATGCGCTATAAAATTCTGTCAACTTTCGATATAAAACCTTTTTCGGTGAACAATTGTCCGTCACAATCGCTTTAAATTTAACATATACGTATTCAACGGTTCAAGGACTAACATATGGAGCTTTGAAAATTGAAATAGACCTTATTCTGACCGAATTATGCCATTAAAACATCAATTTTACGCCCTATGTACATAGCGTCACGTTGCTAGGAAACGAAGCAAAATTTAAAAAAAATAAAAACTGCACAATAAGGACAGAATGTTAAAGCATATTTCTGGAGATTTTCATTAGATTCGGCCAAAAGTCGATTTTTTACCGATGACGTCGGAGAAAGGTCCTAAACAACCTTAAGTTTGCGTTTATATTGCATAAACGTGCATTTAATCCCATTTATATTCTATATTTAATCACCTTTAAATGCAACTTAAATGTGACTTAAACTTCTATGAATAATTCGACTTAAATGTAGTATTAAACTTAACTTAAATATGGAATTTAATAGCTACTTTTTTTCTGATTAAATGTATTTAAATTCCGAATATAATTAAATTTAAGTTAAGTTTAATAGTAAATTAAACGTTATATTTCATGCTGTGAGATTTTCATTATTTAAATAAATTATGGAATTATTAATGTGATTCATAAGAGATAACGTAGAAATAAACGTTAACGATAACTAAATACTAGGTGTGTCAATAATTTAATTCTAATAACACTAGGCAACATTAAAACATAGCACAGCATGATGTTATTAACAGGACCTTATTAATACTCGTATAACACCAATACAAAAACATCAATACGATAAGATTAATAATCGTATTAATATATCAATATTGCCAAAACATCAATAACACAATATTAATATATCGAGCTTACAACTAAACATAAAAACATAAGATTAATAATATAACGCTAAAACAGAAAATGAAATGAATTAAATGTACATCAATAGTAATGACTTTGATGTTCGTAAATGTTGCATTGTAAACGTAACCCGAGCTACACAAAATCAAATGACTCGGGTCACTCATATGAATTAATTCGCGTCATTGTATAAATTAACTCTGGTTACTCAAAAAATAAACTCAGGTCACACAATACAATAACTTGATTCACTATAAATTAACTCGGGTCACTTAAATTAAATTGAATTTAGACGTTATGCTATTGTATACTAGTTACTCGTAGAAATCCAAGTATGTATTTTCTCCACAGTTGTCACCGTACCAAGAGTGGCTATCGTATCTTTGGTACAGTTATTATTTACTGTTAATGACTGTGTATCGTTTGTATTGTACGAATCCATACTGCTTGTACTGGTTTCTGACTGAAAGCAAAGACAATACTGTTTATAAAATGCCAAGCTAGTTCTTACACAAACTCTACAAACTCACAAAACTAATATACAATAAACATGAATATTGTCCATTTAAGCTGACATATGCTGGAATCCATCATACATTAGAACAATGCTGAGAACACCATTGCATCAGACACACTTACACGTTTCGACTCTCCCGTGTGTACCAACGTTCTAAATGTCATCAAATAACAAACCCAAACAACGTAGCATTTCTACTGTACATAATCACATGAACCAACTAACAAAAATACGTTGCCATGGTATATAATTAATATACGTACGTATTTGGTTACTATTGTCACTTACTATAGCATTGTCTTGTCTACATTCACGATCCAGAATATGTTCTGTAGATCCACCACAATCCTTATCATCATGACCATTGATTATTGCAGCCTCGCAATAAGCTTCGTCTTCCATTCCAACTCCAACATCGTCTCCCGCTCTACCGTTATCAACATTCTCAGCTTCTTCTCCATGATCTCTGTGTTCATCTGTGAAGGAAGCTTGACCGGGAACTAACGTCATATCTGGAACTGGTCTTTGCATATCCTGACTGTCAAATGACGACTCTGATACCGTCAAAATCTGTCAAATCATTAAATTACACTATATAAAAATACCATTTACGTACAAAGATTCTTAAACTTTTAGGACTTTTTGACACCTGAAATCAGGGCCTGTCAGATATTTCATTATCTTTTTGTAACAAAGTTGTTCCAATTTCAAAGTGGTTTTGGTACAAAGGTTCTCTTACGAGCTAGACTATCGAGGCGGTAACGGTACAAAGTTGCCCCTACCATCTACATAGACTTACAAAGAACAATTTTGCGGACTACTAACTTGAATATTTGGAGAGTTTTGAGGTTGTACGGTTTCAACAATTTTTAGAGGCATCCATATAATTTCTTCACTATCAGACCCAGAACTACCATCATCTGTACCGGAACTGTAAGAAAATAGATATCGTTTGTATCAGTTGTACACTGTTGCACTTGTCAATGTTTTCCTCCAGAGAGAGGGGGGGCGATGGGATTATATAGGGATTATATAGGGGAATAAGACAGTTTTGGAAATTGGTTGTCAAATTGCCGTCCCATGTGTAGATAGTCCCGTGTTATTCCTTTGGGTTCCCTTGTCCATGAAATATAGACCTAGTCTAACTTCCGCTGCATGTGACGACGGGTTTACCAAATCCCCGTACTTCGGAAAAGTCTTTATGTCAAATTCTCCGTTCAGCTCCGCCGCCGGGGAGCATTGCATATCAAACTAACTGCTACAAAGAGCTATCATTGGGTATTATATATAATTTAATAATCGTCACCATTGACTACTAGTTTACGTCTAAATTATTATTTTGTATAATCAGTCTTCAACAACTACAGATTCTGGTAAAGGGATTAACAATGATGTTGTTTTGTGAACTCCTACAAACCATATATGTACACAAGATCCATATTGGTAGATATAAAGAAACTATGTAAGGAAATTAAATTTGAGCGTAAGTTTACGATTTCTGTAAGTGATTTGATAAAACAGTTCCCAAATTATGAAATACTTTCTACATGTACCTCTAAAGATGAATATAATTATCAGAAGATATTTCTATTTGATATGACACGTCGTTATACCTGATAAGACTACGAGCACCCTCGTCTGAAAGTCGCCTTTGTTTAGTCCATCTGTGTAGTAACAAACGCTGCATCAGAATCTGGAGTTGTGTTAAAGAATTGCGCAAATAGTTCAAAAAGATAATATTAATTCAGACGGGGAAGGTAGCACTCAACTTAACCAGCCGAGCACAGAAAACATAAAAAACATACAAGGAAAAATGCCCAACACACAAGTTACAACGTGCTTATGACAGATAAACAAGTATTGACTGAAATAGGCGAACAAATATCTTAATTGCTTAGTATAAAATTGGTAAATATATCTGGTTTATATGAACAAAAATATTTAGATTTTATTTCATCCCCTCGTCCCATATAATTGTAATCCAAAAGATAATAACAAATGAGACATGGTAGGCACAGAAACATTACTATTGTCGACTGGAATATAATCAAATCTAGCACTAAATACTTGTTAATATGTTGAAAAACCAAACTAGGGTCAGCACAATACAGAAACAGAAGGAGACAAGAAAAGCACAAAAAGAACACGCGAAAAAGAAAAGGCACATCTGTAATAAGGGCCACAGTGACTGTAATGATATTATATTATGATTACGTCTACAAGGATGTATTTGCAACGTAGTATTAACAGACCGACGGCTAGTGAAACAGTCTATTCTACCAGTTGTTTTTCGATCGTTAGGAAGGGGTTAGCCATGAACAGTTTAAAAAGTCTTTGTTTTTAATGATATAACAATATACCGGTATATTATACACTTTTCCTCTCAAATGGTCAGGTTAACCCAGAGGATTGACAATTGGCATAACATGCTCTTAAAGGATACTCCAAAATCCATTCCAATGGTGACTAGCCTGTAATACGAAAATAGATATTTATGACATAATGGACAACATGAGTTAGTAAAAAACAGAAGTAATTAGCAAACGCCTTTCTTCCCATTTTTATGATTATCTATTTCCCGATCGTATATCCAATGTACTACACCTTTTGCTGCATATGACATAACTTACGACATGGCTTACGACATAATATCACCAATGACAATAGTGCAACAAAAATAAATAGTTGAATAAGCCAGTTATATAAGTACACAGCTTCTCAAAGAAACTACAACGCGACGTCATTCACAAACCAATTCATACTGTAAACAAGACACACTAGGTTAAGTAGGTCTACCGTTTCAGCATCATTTTAGACATTCTATCCATTTTTCATAGTTCACTTCCACAGAAATTGCATTAATTTTTATGGACGGGCCGAATAAAAACATTTATGTGACTCAGGTAACATGATGAGAATGTTAGGGCTAGAAAATATTTTATTGTAAAATATAAAGTTCCGGTTATGACCAGTATTTGTATAAGGCGATTGTTATTATGTTTATCAGACTAGTACAGGATAAAATGAACATGTTGGAGTATGTTTTTAAATCTATGATATGCCATGTTTCGCGAACCACACATTGTTGGCCTAATATAGATGCTCCATTTACAAATCGAATGTATTTCTAACAATTAGTGGAAACAAACACGTTGGAGTCGGTACGTTTTTCCTGTTAATGGAATCAAACAATTTATTATCATTTTTCAAATTAGTTTTTCATGTTTTCTATGAACGAACCGACTCCCTTCATGATGCTTCATCGAAACGCTTTAAATTCTCATTAAAAGAAAGGTTAAACGTCCCCATCGTCTGGCCATAAATAAAACTGAGTGTTAACAAATAACTTTATAACAAGTTGTTGTTATATTTCACCTGAACTGTAACATTCTCTAATTGTGAAAGTTATATTTTACCTGAACTGTAATATTTTCTAATTGTGAATAATGACGATACGGGAAAATGTCAGTTTTTTAATTGTATATTTCTTTTAAATATCAGAGCAAGTAATTATGTTCTTGATTTTTAGTCTAACAAAGGTTACTGTATAAAAGGCACATGTGATGGTAAAGAATTTGAAACAATCATCGGAGCATAATTATGACACCCGCCTACAACAAGTTTTTTTTATCAATTCAAAAATGTTAGTACATGTATAAGCAACAACTGACTATGCACCAAAACTAAGCAACATATCTTTTGAGCTATTACGGTCAAATTTTAGATTACATGGTTGCCATGCAAAACTTTACTGAAAATACCATCTTTGCAATATTGTCGAGAGATCTAGTGGTATGCGCCAAACTTGCTATACATTGCAGGTTCTATCCGTAACCGCTTCATAATAAACACCTTGGATAAGATATCACAGTGGTGCTCAGCTGCCTTGCTGGGTGCACGGTGTGTAAGAAATGTTACAGGACATATATGCTCAGTGTCAGGAGTAAACAGAAGCGTCCTCAGCTGGTGCCAAATCATAACGTTCTTAAAACGAATTTGGAGTTTCCTAGTCCTACGATGGATGTATAAACTCCTGCGTAGGAGATAATAAAAAAACCTTTTAAAAAAGGCTTTTATCTCCGAATTAGGCTTTTTCCGGATGTACTCCT
Source organism: Spisula solida (assembly GCA_947247005.1). Classification (NCBI taxonomy): domain Eukaryota; kingdom Metazoa; phylum Mollusca; class Bivalvia; order Venerida; family Mactridae; genus Spisula; species Spisula solida. Next base: position 36,467,332 of record OX365957.1, on the reverse strand, counting down.
TGGTTCTTTAACTCGCTTGGTGTACAGCACCCATACTCGCGAGACTAACTCTGAGTTACCAACTGGTTCATCTCTAGTTTGGTGGGAAACACTGAAAAGTGTTGCTGAAATTCCCAGTACCCCGGCTGAGATTCGAACCAGGGATATCCGGATTGGTAATCGAGAGTGCTGACTACTCGGGCACCGTGTCACCATAAACTCATAATAAGGCCATACCAAATCGTTTTGTCGTTTAGCGTCCACCCTAAGTTCGAAACCCTATCTAGCTATCCTGAGAGAAAAACGAAGCCCTCGAAAAAAACCCAAGTCATACCGACTTCTATCCTTTTCATTATATATGGCTTTCATGTATTGTCAATCATAATAGCGTACTGAAATAACTGAAAAACGTGTTTGTGTGAAAAAAAAACAAATTCTGAGCTTAAATTTAGAGTCAATATTTAATATTACACACAATCTTTACAAATCTCATTGAAAGAGAGCGAAGGATATGCTAAAATTATAAACATTGATAACTCAAAAATTGTTTTTTATTTCCTTCTCGAGAAGCCCAAACCTATCAGTCCGCTGATGCTAAACGTAGAAACAATTTGGTATGGCCTAAATATAATGAGAACAGCCATCAATATAATTATAATACATGTAATTATACCTTGGTAACGTCCATGGTGATGCATGGTACATATATGTGCTAGTCATACTTTGTGACGTCACGCTGAATATATAACACGCACTTCCGGTTATTCCAGTGAGGTAAACTAACGGAAAACACCGATGTGATTCGAATGTAGTGTACTGAAAAGAGATTTTGGTAAAATAAATTAGATGTTATTTTACCATGAAATATTGGTGGCATGCGTTATTCAATAACGAATGCGAAAATATACTATCCATACTGTACAGACAGTTGCATTGATTACAGTGTTTTTCGATGATGGCAACATTGTTCATTGGTGGCAGCATTGTTCTTTGATGGCAGCTGTGGTCATTGGTGGCTGCATTTTTTACTGGTGGCAGCATTGTTCATTGACGGCAGCTGTCATCATTGGTGGCAGCATTGTTCATTGACGGCAGCTGTGGTCATTGGTGGTAGCTGTGTTCATCGGTGACAGCATTGTTGATTGGTGACAGCATTGGTCATTGACGACAGCACTGGTAATTGGTGGCAGTACGTGGCAATTCAGTTTATGTACAGGGTAATGAAAAAGTTCGTTCTCATTGTTTAAATTTCAATAGTTTATTTTTCTGACGTCAAAAGAATGTAAAATTTCCAGGTTAAATTCCAGAGGGTTTTACCATTGTTTTAATCTTTCTGGCATTATAAAAAGCTATTGGAGCAAGATATTGAAATTGTACACTGCGTACATAGCTCAGATAAAATTGAGTATGATTTTTAATTTTTAGAACAAACTTTTCTACACCTTGTATAATACTAGTTCCTTTCAGTTGAATTTGATAAGTGCATATAAAATGGTTGTTAGGGGTAAAATAATGAATGTAATAAGAAATATGTATACTAACCTAAAAACACGTGCCAAAGTGGACAATACGCTTAGCAACGAATTTACATGTATGCTTGGAGTTAGGCAGGGAGATTGTCTATCCCCTTTCCTGTTCTCAATTTTTTTAAATGACACCGAAGAGTACTTTGTACTTAATAATTTCAAAGGTATTGAAATGCATATGGTTAAATTGTTCCTTTTGTTATACGCCGATGATAGTGCTATGTTCTCGGAAACGGAAGCTGATATGCAACAAGGATTGGACACCTTAAATAATTATTAAGTTAAATGGAAGCTGAAAATTAATATAAACAAAACAAAAATCATGGTATTTAGAAAATCTGGTCAACTTCCTAGAAACATTAACTTTTATTTAAACGGAGAACACATTGAATCTTCGCATAGAAACAGGTACATGGCAAAGACCAAACATTGAAGCCCGAAATAGATGATGTCTTTCTTGCAATAAGGTCGAAAATGAATATCATTTTGTTCTAGAATGTACAAAATATAATGACTTACGAGAAGCTTACATCAATAAATTTTACTGGATACGACCAAGCTAACTCAAGTTAAAATTACTCTTTGAAAACAATTGTGAATCAACGATTAGAAACTTAAGTGTTTTTATTTTTAAAGCATTTAAAATTCAACAAAATGCAATTTAATTTAACAGATATTATTCCAAAGGAAGACTGGTTGTTTTGTTGGAAATATCACCTTGAACTATTTATAATGCTAAATATACGTCTACATGTCTTCGTGTGTCAAAATGCCTATTGATTTTGTTCGTTTACGTACGTTTTTATGATCATGTTCTTCCCAAGCAATATATATTTAAGATGAATATTGAATCTCTGCATGCGTAAATATGTAATTGTATGTTTCACAATTTTGTTATTATTTTGTAAATTATGTAACCCTTCTCCGATGTATGACCTAGTTAACTACAGGGTGTCCCAAAATATATGTTACAGTTTCGTAGCTTAATAACATTTTCAACGTATGCATTATATAACACCCGGAAAAACCATTTTAAAGAAGAGGCTTTAATTTTTTTATGATATATCATATGCCATAAATAAACATTTTTTAAACCTCACGTCTAGAAACGTTTGAAGTGCATTTTTATGATAGTAACGTGTTCATGTTAAGATTTGACGTCATTGCTAAAGAGTAAAACCTGAATGGTCTATTGTAAATGTTTTTGAAATACATTGTGTGTATGTTTTAGATACTTATCAATATAAATGCTTGGTGAGTTATGAAGCAGAATAAGATATTAAAATGGGACAGCATGGTCTACAGTTGTGTTGCTAGGCAACACAAAACCTATGGTAAAGGGGCTTTTCATACCCATACCATTGGAGGTAATTGGTTGCATAAAACCCAAAACGCAAAAATGCCTTGAATACTAAGAAATAATTGTACTCTTACTTTGGCCTATATAGTTATTTTGCACATTTCTTACGACGCTTAGCTGAACGAGAATACCAAGCGTCCATTTTTTTCTTTAAACATTGGTTTAGTGTTTCCGAATGAAACCATAGGCACAATCAATACTTTGTTTAATGCCATGTTGCTTAAAATTGATGTTGGAATTAAAATATTTCAAACACCTCAAGATTATAGAGATGATGTTGTTGAAATTATATTCAACAAAAGCCAAATTTTGAATAATTAGATTGTTGCTAGGCAACGGGGCAGTTATGGTATATTCACAAAAAATTGTACACAATATAAAATTTGCGTATATACCCTTTCTTATGATGTATTTATCATGGATGTAGCATAAGTATACATGTTATTATAACGATTTCTTAGTGTAACATATATTTTGGGACACCCTGTATCTTTCCATGTTTTCATCCCCCACCTGTCAATATCCGTTTTTCTTTTCCTGAATATAATCTGTGGCGTTGCCATTCATATGTAATGTTATTCTATCATTATGACTGTTGTTAACAAATTGTTTGTCACCATTTACCCTTCTCCGCTAAACAACTACTCCCTCTCTTTATCCACGCATAATTCGCGCGTCCACATACTGCTTTTCGCTTTGTCTCACTTTGGTTTTGTTGTTTTATTTTCATATGTACATTTATACTTGCGTTGCCATGTTTGCTATATATGTTTTATAGTAATGTGTGTATATCTGATAGGCCTTTGGACTATAGATACTTTGAAAATAAAACTTACTTACATATATGGGTATAATTGTTCATACAATTTATGGGCACTCATGTGCCGTATATTTTTTGAGAAAGCGGGTATTCGAAATTTGCAAAACGGTCTATTTCTACTCATTTGTCATTCAGGTCTCGACTTTTTTCATAATTCTGAACGAGTCTATATCCTTGGTAATAAACATTCTAGTTGTATAGATGTCGTCAAATGTAATTTAACTTTTTGGTGAAGAAAAGTAACTTGACAGTTTTCAGCTCGATAATTGACGGGGTATTTTAGCTCTGATACTTTAGTTGTATATACCATGTGCGTTCTAATGAATCTCCGTTTCCTACTAGAATCTTTCGTCCCCTAGTAAATTAGTGTTTATAAACTCTGAGCTCCTATATTCAGTGTGATAAAGTAAATCGTAAGAACAGAATGTCACCATGCAGTTGGCATATATATCCATTTTAAATATACACATGTATATAAAGGTGGTAGCATACTGCATAACATATTGGTCGATTATACATTTAATATGTTAAATGACAACGCTAAAGTTTGCTTGTGTTAAGCCTGTGGTAGGATTATGTTAGCTAATTATGGTAACTAATCGACCGTCAAAATTAATTGTGACAGTGAAACGCAAGAAACATTACTTATTTTTGTATCATTAAATGTTTAAAGTAGGTATTTTGTCTGGGGGAATTCAGCTTGTTGGGGCTAGGCGCTCGGCTTGTTAATAAAGGCGGCCATTCAGCTAGGGCATTCAATTTTTTGAAACTAGGTCATTCGGCTGATGCTTTCAGCCTCTTAATTGCTGAAACAAGGTCGTTCAGCAAAATCCATGGCATTTAGCTTTGTTTCTGTTATGTTTAACTTGTTAGGACTTCAGACATCTAACTCTAGTTATTTCAGTCGTTTTACTTTTGCAACTATGTCATTCAGCTTTACCATTCAGCTTTTTGATTGCCGCAACCAATTCATTCAGTTTTCGAAAGCTGGGACTTTGACTGTTCATTTTGTCGTTTGGTTATATGTTGGGCATAGTGTCTTGTATGTTTTAATGTGTTCTGTGGTCGGCTGGTTAAGTTGAGAGTTGTTTTCCCGGTCCGACTTAATATTACAACAGTTATAACGCCTACGGGAAGGGAGGTAACTTCGTAGAAGTAAGATGGTCATGCAGCTTGTGTTCATGGCTTTTTATTTACTGACAATTAGGTCCCTATGAACATTTTGTGCTTCGCGGATGTACTCCTGAGTGTACTTTAATGAGCATCGGGGACATCGAAAACAGGTTCCTCGTGGTATAGGAGAAACTTCGGGAGGTCATAAGACAATTTGAGACAACGGGAGGAATCATGTTGTATAGGGGGGGGGGGGGGGGGGGGGGGGGGTAGACATCGAGGTAGCTCCTGATGCGTTCCCGACGTTATTCGGGGATGTACTCCCGATGGAAATTAGGAGCTTCAATTGTATTGCTTTAATATTTGGAAAGCTTGTTTGTAAGCATCAGTGATTATGTAAACACTATATAGTAGGCTAAGGATGCAGAATTATGTAAATTACACGTACCACATGAATTATCTCAACGATGCGCACACATCCCAACAAAACACCCGCCATTATGCCTAAAATATATCCCAGAAGCCTGGATACCGGAAGTCCTATCTGAAATAACAAAAACATATATAATGGTTCCCAACTGAGGATTCACTATGAGCGAGTTCAGCTGACTTACGAGGGTAAACTCGATTATGTAGAGTTGCAACAAAACGAGTCGAGTTTCAACCCTCGAGTGTACTCGAGTGTACCCGAGTTCAACCCCGCTAGGAGGCTGGGTTGCTGTAGTTCCAATCGGGACACCTCGGACAATTTCTTACGAATCACGTATCATGCCGTATGGACCGTTCCAATTTTTGTAGTTCCACATGTCCGTCACGTTTGTTTACACTGTAGTTTAACTATTTTCGTTTTGCTGAAGAGCTCCAACAGTTAGTTTATTTTTAGATTTTTACGTCATTAGAGTTCACTCTAGCTGAACTCGCTCTATAAAGAACAAGACAGTTACAGGCAGGGTAAACATTGGTACCAGTCAAACAGATATAGATCAACAGATCCTAAATGCGTCCACTTGTCTTGTCGATTTAGTGCGCATCAGGAGTGGGTATTGTTTTAACCATGTCACTGGATATGAAGATGGTGGATACCCAAGATTGCGTGTCGATATAGGATTCCGGCTTTACATTACATTTGTATTTCCAACTAAGTAGAAATTAAAAGATAACATTGAATGCAATCACTGTGTAACTGAAATAAAAGCGGCAATATTTTAGGATTCAGTGTTTTTGTATGAAGTTAAATACAACCAATTTTATATAATGATTAGTTAAGTGATTTGAATAGTATTGTAGTGTCTGACCTCAGTTTCAGCATGTGTTGAACCGAACAGTTCGTCATTTCTGGTTGTTGCTTTTACTGCTGATTGCCCAACTACTGTATACAACAGGGCGGGTAACAACATATACAGCGGGTACATACACTTTCCTATAAAACATCTATTGTCCCGTTTGTCCGATTTTGCTGAAATGTATACTGCTTACATTTAAAAACGCACATAATTTAGTTGATACAATTTGGCAGGGTTCAAACAAGGTACAGCATTAAAACATTTTGGTACAAACATGCTATCTCCAATGAATAGATCAAGATCGTTTGAATAGTTATTTTATAAAAAACAGTATATTAAGTCAGACAGGGAAGGCAGCACTCAACTTAACCAGCCGAGCACAGAAAACATTAAAAACACACAAAGCACAATGCCCAACTAAACAAGCGCAGATCCGCCCAAGTCCAAGCTGTCGAAAAGTATAATAAATTATAACTAACTGAATGACCCAGTAGAAAAGATACAGCAACCAAAAGGCGGAATGCCTACGCTGAATGACCTAGTAACAACAGTAAAACTGCTGAACTACATAGTTTTAGCAGCCTACAGTCTAAAAGTTAAGTAACAGTATTAAAACGTAGAAAGGCCCGATTTAAGCTTTAAAAAACATGTGTCCTGCATAAAGAAATATAATTACCTTGCATGACTTTTAGGAACATCTATTACTGTAAGGCACCTTCGTGTAGTACTTTGCTTAGACAGAACTTTAATGGATTTACGGGTATAGTCTGCCTCATAATGCTGCGATGGCGTGATATTCTAGAGAGTTATCAAACACTCCAAAACGACCAATTGTTACAAATTTAAAGTGTTATGTATGCTATAAAACTGCCTGGCATGAAAAACGGTCAAACAAGGTAATTGTGTGATTCTTTATTTATAACTCATAGACTTCATAAATCTTCAAATGATTCAAAATTATCATTTGAAGATTTATGAAGTCTATGAGTTCTAAATAAAGAATCACGGCGTGCAATAAATATTTAAGTTAGCTTGACGTGATACTAGTATTATACGAACAAAGCTTGACTCATCTTTGCAGACCGATGAATAGGTAATGATACATTTTCCTGTAAAGTGTCCATGTTGTAACTTGTTCTAATTAATATGCTACATTGTACGAAATAAAACGTGTGTAATTGTACTCAGTGTAGAATATACGAGGGGTAATCAAAAGTTCCAAGGAAACATTTGTTCGATAAATTAAAATAAACTGTAACCCCATTATGGCTACACGTCGTAATTACATAATACGTTCATAGCTCGTTGATGGCATAACCCATATTGGATTGCGCGTTCACTGTTGCTAAAACAGCATACGGAATAAGATGTACATTACGCTCCTGCTAGCTACAAATAAAAACTTGCCTGAATATTCTTACCTCTATATTGCTTTTGATTTCTGTTCGATGTCTTTATAAATGCAAACGTACAGCATAATGAATACACGGGAACTATGACAATACTGTATATAATCTGCAGTTGGAAAAAGATAATATTAAGTCAAACAGGAAAGGTAGCTCTCAACTTAACTAACCGAGCACAGAAAACATGAAAAATATACAAGGTACAATGCCCAACACACACTTGAACGAGGAAACGATCCGCCCAAGTCCTAACATGAGTTTAAATTTATGGCAATGTGCTTGCGAAGAGGTGTCTGGCACCAGTGTAAAAGATGTGTTTATAATTATGGCATTGTGCTTCCGAGGGGTGTCTGGCACCAGTGGGAAACTTGTATTTATAATTATGGCATTGTGCTTGCGAGGGTGGTGTCTGGCACCAGTGTATTGATGGAATACGAAGACAAATTTGTGCCACTGATACGGAAACCATAATGAAACCATCTATGTTTGTAGTGATCTACATGCCGTTATACCGTTACATATCGGTTTATAAGACGATATATAGCTTATACGGGAATCAATGCAAAACTAATCCAATTTAAGTCTTAATTACATAACCAGTGGCCTAGCAGTGCAGTAAAGCCGTTCTGGAAATATCGTTCGGCACTCCCACCTAGCGTGCAATAAATATTCAAATTAGTCAATCAATTCAATGATAGGCCCATGACGTCAGGCTAATACGAACGTCGTCAATAGACGCGCGCATTGTACCACTAAGTTTTGGTTGAACCCTATTCAGAATACCTCATTATTTTAAACGAAAAAGAGCGTTCTCTAAGATTCTGTGATAAATAAAATCCTTCATTTGTTGTCATTATATACGCGTTTTATCAAACCCGTCGACAAAAACAAAATGACACTCGTATCATTTTGTTTTCCACTCGTTTAATAAAACGTGATGAGCACTCATGCAAGATCCTCTATTTGCGTCATATAATCCAGATTGTCCTATGAGCGGGTATGTTTGGTATGATTACATTCTGTGTCAAGAACTAGGATTACAAACAAAATCCTGATTTTGTGTAATTTGCGATTAACTAGTTTGTATACGCAAATAAAATTTTAACTTTGATTTCAATAATTATTCACTTTTTGTGCGGGCTGTAGCAACGTTAAATGTCGCATCGACGCTTAATGTCGCACCTGACGTTAAATGTTGCAAGGCTGACGCTAAATGTCTCAACCGACGCTAAATGTCGCAATCCCCCCTGACGCTAAATGTCGCATCTGTGACGTTAAATGTCGCAACAAACTGGCCTGACGTTAAATGTCGCAACATTAACGCTAAATGTCGCAACATTAACGCTAAATGTCGCAATCCTTTATAAACACTCTTTTATAGTATTACTGTTCTAGTTTTAGTCCAGACGTATCCACAGTTATTAGGGGTTTACCCAAAGGGGTTCGACACATAAATCTGTAGTGATTAAAAACTGTTTTCAAAAAAAAAATTTTTTATTTCTTCTAAGTACATGTATGTTGTATAAAATATACACAGTAGAAATAAAAAATATTTTTTTGAAAACAGTTTTTAATCACTGTAAGTTTATGTGTCGAACCCCTTTAGGTTTAACGGGATGAACCGAATCTTACTCGGTATACCCGGTTCAGTGAACCGTCGTACAACCGTAACAACGCTGGATCGGCAAGACGAACTATGGTGAACCGTGATACTCTTATCAAACTGGCAAAAGAGACCCGATTGTTTTAAAATGTTTAAAGCCTCATGTAGTCATCAGGAGCTACCGGGAGGAATGGTCAAAATTTCAACAGAATCGAAATATGGAGTCAAAACTGGATTACAACCGTTGCTACACATTAGCTCTACCGCGATGTTGCATCCCGGTCTCAGTACGGATTATCCCGCTGTATCCACAGTGTATCCCGGTTCTGAGCTGACAGCAGACCTTGTGCCGGTTTGGCACCCCCGGTTTGTCCCGTTGTATGAACCTTAGAGACATCGTGAAGTTCTTAGTCGATTCGGCCTAACCGTGACGAGCCGTGTTGCTACGACCTTATGACGTCGTACAGGATGGGTTCGATATCCACTATAGGTGCAAACCTATTCTGGTATTTTATTTATTTATAAACCGTGGTATACCGGCATTATTTGGACTGCGCTGAACCCTAGCTCTACACCGGTTGAGTCCCAGTAAAGTGCGTTTCATACCGATGGAGGCAGGGAAGAACATAGCATACACCCGAATTATGGTTATATACGATATGCCCGGTAGAAACCCGTTTCGTTACGGATTATACTTACTTATACTGGTTTCATCACGACCAAGGTCTGTGTAGTTCCAGTTACCGAGTATTTGTCGAACAATGCAAAATACACTAAATAAATATTTTATGTAAATCATAATTGAAATTTTGTTGACATCAATTTATTTGTGTTTACGAAAAGTAGCATTCAAACCCGCACGATGAGTTACTTAGAGGATAATGCACGGCTATGTAGGACGGGGTCTAGATAATCGGCCCGCAGGAAGCATAATCGCCCGAGTGGCTTTAGCCCGAGGGCGATTATCAATCCGAAAGGTCCGCACGGCATTTTTACGAGTTCGACACAGTCATGAGCCTGCAGTGATTTTTTTTTTTCAAAAAAAATATTTTTTTATTTCTACTGTGTAAATGTCATACAATATACATTTACATAGTAGAAGTAAAAAAAAAATATTTTTTTTGAAAACAGTTTTTTATCATTAAATGCTTATGTGTCGTACCCCTTTGGGTAAACCCCTAAGAACTGTGGATACGTCTGGACTTAAACTAGAACAGTAATACTACAAATGAGTGTTTATAAAGGATTGCGACATTTAGCGTTAATGTTGCGACATTTAACGTCAGGCCAGTTTGTTGCGACATTTAACGTCACAGATGCGACATTTAGCGTCAGGGTGGATTGCGACATTTAGCGTCGGTTGCGACATTTAGCGTCAGCCTTGCGACATTTAACGTCAGGTGCGACATTTAGCGTCGATGCGACATTTAACGTTGCTACACGGGCAACACTTCTGTTATTTTTCTCATTAGGAAATGAGTAATATCCGTTGAATGATAATAATAATAATGACAAAGACTTTATAAATAGAGGCAACATCGTTAGGCAACTGCCTAATCTTCACTGTGAGCCTCTTGTGAAATAAACAACATTTACATTTATACAAATGTTCATTAATTTAACACCACGATAGCAAAATATCAATTATATATAATGTGAAGGCTATCAGGAACACGGTTCACAATAACGTCGACAAAAGTCGACTAATAAAATGGATTTAATCAGTTGACCGTTTTATCGCTGTTGTGCAACGTTCATTTGGTGCATTCACGTGCTGTATTGTGGGCTTACGTTAAAACTCAAACACCCTCAATGAGAAGTTAACTGTTAAACAAACATTACAAGCAACTTTTAAATGACGTTTCATGTTATGTTGCTGTTTCATCAACAAATCTGAATTAACAAAACCCTTAAAGGTGTGGCGCCATCGTTGAGTTGTGCAAATTTAATTTGATCTGAGCCATTTGTAGTATGATAGTATCTTAGCTCAAGTACAATTACAGACGTCCCTGATCGCGTATACATATCTCCCGACGTAGTGGGAATTCATCGACAGTAAGCGCTACAAACAATTAATTATCAGAAATCAATTAGATCTCCTTTACACTTTAAGCAATTAATGTTGAATCACTCACGCGTATGTGGTATCCAAATCAGCGCAATATTTTTAAGCTTTGTGCAATCAGATTGTTTACATCTTCAAAGAGTAAAAATAAGTGTGGCCGGCGGACGATTAAAACTGTGTAACGTAAACGATTACATGTACGCTAGCGTCAGTGTCAACATTTAACCAGTATCCACGTGTGTACTGAAACAATCAACATTATAATAGATTTACCTTCCTATTCAGTAATCACGTTATAATTATAAGCACTTTAGGGAATAACCATTATAAAGTCATGACGGCTTGTCGCCAGTCTCCTAATGATAGAGATCTAAGTTATATATACATTTAATATCTTAATTAGTCAAGGGTGTAGTTGGTGTGGTTGGAACAGGCACATTCTGATTCTGTTTTGAAACCTAGTTTAAGAGTGGGTATAATAGTAGTAGGTGTGGTGAGAGAAGGCGCATTCTCTTTCTCTGTTAAAGCATAGTTACGCTGAGGATATAGTGGGCGTGATGGAAAAGGCACATTCTCTTTCTATTTTGAAACATAGTCAAACTTAGGATATAGTCGGTGTGGATGGAAAAGGCACATTCTTTTTTTCTTTATTTTGAAACATAGTTAAACTGAAGGTATAGTAGTGTGTAGGGAAAAGGCACATCCTCTCTCTGTTATGAAACATAGTTTAACTGATAGTATAGTGGGTGTGGTTTGAACAGGCACATTCTCTATCTGTTATGAAACATAGTTTAACTGATAGTATAGTGGGTGTGGTTTGGACAGGCACATTCTCTATCTGTTTTGAAACATATTTTAACTGATAGTATAGTGGGTGTGGTTTGAAAAGGCACATTCTCTATCTGTTTTGAAACATATTTTAACTGATAGTATAGTGGGTGTGGTTTGAACAGGCACATTCTCTATCTGTTTTGAAACATATTTTAACTGATAGTATAGTGGGTGTGGTTTGAACAGGCACATTCTCTATCTGTTTTGAAACATAGTTTAACTGATAGTATAGTGGGTGTGGTTTGGACAGGCACATTCTCTATCTGTTATGAAACATAGTTTAACTGATAGTATAGTGGGTGTGGTTTGAACAGGCACATTCTCTATCTGTTATGAAACATAGTTTAACTGATAGTATAGTGGGTGTGGTTTGGACAGGCACATTCTCTATCTGTTATGAAACATAGTTTAACTGATAGTATAGTGGGTGTGGTTTGAACAGGCACATTCTCTATCTGTTATGAAACATAGTTTAACTGATAGTATAGTGTGTGTTGTGGGAACAGGCACATTCTCTATCTGTTATGAAACATAGTCTAACAGAGGGTATACTAATGGTAGGTGTGGTGAGAGAAGACAAATTATCTATCTGATTTGAAACATAGCCTAACTGAAGGTAAAGTAGGTGTGATGGGAAAAGGCTCCCCCTGTGCAGGATTGCAGTGATGACACTATGCTTCCTTGAATTTTGCAGTTATTGCACATTTTCCCATCGTTATTATAATACAAAGGTATAGTTATATTGTTTCGTGTTAGTCCATAAAAAGGTATTATACATTTAGCGAAATGAAAGACTTGTTTACAAATCCAATTTCTATCTAAAGTTTATGTACCTCTTTTCTTCAAGAATCGTGTCTATGTAACACTTAATAATGCATATCTATGGAAATAAATATTGTTTAAACTAAGGACTTATCATAGTCTTTAATCGAAAATTATTTCATTCCAGTAACGCTTAGGACATTTTATTTTCTGTTCGTTTGTGAAACAACTTAACTATTCAAGTTTGGTACATCGAGTTTAAAAGCATAAGGTAAGCGTATTACACTATGAGTAACGTACCTGTGTAGGCAACTGATGTGACAAGATGGCGCCAAACAATGACATCACTTCCGAGAGCCAATACATGACAGCTGATAACCGGATGTGACTTCTATGTCCGTGATCACGTGCTCGCACGAGACTCAGACTAGAAACAGTATAATTCATACAGTAAAAATACCCATTGAGCAATATGCAATAAGGATAGTCATATTAAGCGAGCAAGCTACGTATAGAAACATGATAGATTGTATCGCGGGACGGGTGGGAATAGAACAAACAACAATAAATCTGTTTTTTTACTAACAATTTCTCCTTTAAATCTTTATGTTTTTATTTGCTTCATTATCAATTCACCCACAATATGTTTGTTCAGTTAAAAATAAACGCACATTTATTGTTTCTATTTATCATTCTAGGACTGAATCGAAAATAAACAAAATGTCATAAAAATAGTGATTAATTTAAAATACTTTAGTCTATTACAGACAATGGTACATGTTGGCATTTCCTTAAATACTATTCACAGTAAGGGTTCGTGAAAGTGCCGCGCTCTTAACGTGTCAGTTGATTGGTTAGCAAATGAAGAATAATGAGCTATTTTAATAGTCGTGCCTAGTACCGTGCCGTAAAGCCTGGGTATTCAGGCCTGTCACTTAAAATGTAAACAAACATTGCAATATCATTACATTGTTTTCCTATTGTTCTTAACTTGTTAACGTTTTAATTTGAGAAAAAGGCAGTGGAAATCAATACCTTATTTACTAAGCCACATACCAACATGTAGACATATTATATATTAAAATTAGATATTACTTAGAGAAATTACAATGTTTATGCACACTAGGTTACCGAAATTCGAATGATTGAAAAATAGCCCATGTTTCCTTTGTGTTTAAAGTAGCTCACTACATAATGTATAAACACTATAAAGCAATTAATAAATACATCTTGATTGTATTATTTACCCGTTACACTAAAGGATATTTTAATCAGCAAGTGTGTGCAAGTGACTAAGTGCCGACTTGTGTTGTTCCTTTGGTCTCTTTGTGCCTTTCGTTTTTGGTTCTGTTGAAAGCGGCATTCCCTGTCCGACTTGTTTGGGGGTTTTATGTTGGCAAGTACTGTTGTGTATGTAAGAATAGGGTTGAGTCCTAGTATGGGCTTCAGTTTACATTTAAAAGAAGTTATGTTTTATTGGACCAACTATGATTGTTTCACCTGTGACGAATGTACTAGCAAGATGTAATTATATTAATTTTATTAATGCATTATGATGTTAATGTTTGTACATCGCATGTATTATATGTAATGGGCAATATTGCCTTGCGATGAACTCAGTTCTGTTCTAAACAAAATTCTATATTAACTGAAATAATTCAAAGTGTACCTGGTATACGCAGCAGCACAGAGTAATATTGCCAGTAACCCGGATGCGAATCCAACCACGTGATGGACGTGTTCCAAACATTGTGCCACGTAGTTCCATATCCACGTGTTACCGTCTGTACAATTAAAGCTTCGATCCAACAAGGTTATGTGGGTTTGTCGATAGTCGTCCACTATTGTCATGCTTTAGTACCTGAATCATGTATATACAGTACAATGAATACAATGTGTGATCAAAGAGTTCCAAGAGAATGTTCTGAAATCGTTATTATATTACCAATATAGCTGACATCAGGACCCGGAATTACAACCAATGCTTACACTCAGCACTCAAGTATTGAAATCCACATTTAGGTTCATAGCGACATGTTTAGAGCAAAAGCTGTTCAAAATGTTAATTGGTACTAAATATTGTTTTTAACCTTCTTTCAGGTACATATATTTGTAAGACATGATTGTTATTCATCAGTCTGAGTGCTGAGTTTAAAAAAAATACATCTATGCCTCATACATAGTACACATTGTCATCATCTATATTTGCAATCTAGGACAAATAATAGCTCCTTTTTATTACATTTTTAATATTTAAGTGTTGAGTGCTGAGACTGTAAGTATTGGTTTTTATTCCTGGTCATGGTGTCCGCAGTATTAATCATATGCATTTTGTAATTGATTTGCGCGTAACAAAACAAACCGTTAAAAATATTCAACCCAAAAGATTCTGGTGGTTTTAAAAATGATTATTTTAAGTCAGACAGGGAAGGCAGCACTCAACTTAACCAGCCGAGCACAGAATTCATTAAAAACACACAAAGCATAATGCCCAACTGAACCAACCGAGCACATGAAACATAAAACACATAATGACACAATGCCCAACTAAACAAGCGCAGATCCGCCCAAGTCCAAGCTGTCGAAAAGTATAACTAATTATAACTAGCTGAATGACCCAGTTTCCACGGCAAAAGGACTACAATTCCTAGTTTTAGCTTTCAGAAATCTTAAAACGAAGAAGTGCCCAACACACTACCGACCAAGAAAAGAAAACATCCCTTGTCCCACTGTTTAAAAGCTGAATAGAAAAAATTCAGCAAACAAAAGGCGGAATGCCTACGTTGAATGACCTAGTTACAACTAGAAAGACAACTACAACTTTAAAGACTTACAACGAAGAAAACAGAAATTTGTAGATTAAGATGAAATCCTTCGTGAGTTTTCATCTATGATAAAAGTATCATTTCCAAACAATTATGGAGAAGATCCGACATACCGGGTAATTATGCATATGATGTGATATTGCTCTAGAATAAAATATAATCAGTTCTGTTTAACGAATTAAGACAATTTCTATTCTTCAAAGAAAATCACTAAACAGCAATAGTCGAATTTTCCTGACTTATAGCCACAATAAGGTTCCGGAACGACGTATTTTCTTCATATAGAAAACACAAATCGGTGTTACTGATTTAATGAGGGATAAATAATGAACAAAATGAGCCATTAAAACACGCGCTAACTGTCATATATGTGAAATAATCTTTCCATGAAAATTGGCATAATGAGCCCGGTTTGTCTTTAACAGCTTCTCCGTCACTTTCCGGAGACTACCGAGAATTTTCCGCTAGTTTCTGATAACCAATGGATGGCTAGCACACCTATTGCACTATCTTACACTTAAGAATGCCAGTTCTTAAGAACTGGCACTGGGGATAAGAATTACCTGGCCCTATAATTCAAAAAACCAACACTAATATTATTTGATTGTTAAAACACGAGTTATATAAAGCCGAGTTAGTCTAATTTTCATAGACCCGAGGTTTTATTGCCGAGTCTTGACTTTACATGAAGTGACGTTCACAATGGTGATAACAACATTTGTCATAAGTTATGTTTTATCATTCTTATTGTCCTGAAATTCACATAATAAGCCCCAAACCTTTAAATCATCTTATGTACGCATTATTATTGGGTTATAGCGCCTGTACGCTTCGTATCTATCGATTGTTATGCGCCAGTTCTTATTGAAAGGGAGGTAATACATTTACAGTATCCGAAAATAGGTCATAAGTTTTTTTATCGTTCCAATTGTACTAAAATTCACATATGAAGCCCGAAATTCTATTATTCTATAATTTTAAAGCATACAAACTTCGTATTTGTGGTTGGTTTTTGAATTACAGGACAAATTCTTATCCATAGCGCCAGTTCTTAAGTGAAAGATTCCCGTTTGTGCGTACTTCCGATCATTGACGAAGTTTTCGGAATTCTTCGGAAAATTTAAACGTAAACACTATTTAGTATTTTGTACGGAGGACAAAATATTTATTAGCGTTTTCGGTTGATTATTTCTCAAAGAAAGAACAGCGACAAGAAATCAGATATGGGTCCCTTCTGTACCAATTTTGGTCTAATTTAATATCTAGATCTTTCAATAGTCTTTGTAGACAGAAAATACTACAAATTTAAACCTTATTGGGACTTTCAATGACATTGCAGTGTATACGTAATCTATACTCAGTAGTATCTAATACATCTGAGAGAATAGGTCAGAGCCTCGTATTTACAGATTACAATTAAATAAAAAAGGGTTTTTCATTTTCAATGGAATTCAATACACAAAGTATACACATTCTATGATCAGAATATCATGGCATCATCTAAATCCCGCAGCTTGTTTACGTGCCGTTTATTTATTGTGATTGTGCTGTTATAGTGAGTCCAGTATAATGTGATATTTACAAACATGAATCGGTTTGGTCAACTGTTACAAAATTGGTTCTACAAATTACTAAAGTAAACAGACATGATCAGTATTGTACTCAAAACATCGCTGATAAATCGTGCACATCTGATATTCCATCGTTGTGGAATATACCAACTTTTCCCGCCTTTCCCATTATCCTGGACGCACTATACCACCTACCATGGGTTCGAATGTAGAAAACATTTTCCTGAAATTTACATGTCCCCTAGGTCCAGTCTACTAGACTATTTTGAATTGCGACACCCAGAAGAGCTGAATATATCCAAATAGAAATTTCGCTGCGAAAGTAAACAAAAATGTTCGCACTGCACCTATAAATCAACGGCCATGACAGGGACCTTTGCGTGAATAAGTTTTTTCATGAAAGCAGACCTAGGTGTGAGCCTATTTATGGCATTGGTCTCAACCCCTTGGACTAGCTGTACCATTCATTTTGGAAAATATTATTCTATTTGAAAATCATTAACTTTGTGGCGCTAGATGTAAAAGCATATCCACAGAGACTGATAACGCTATAAGTGGAACCCGTAATTTCTGGGTTTTTTTGCAAACCTACTTTGAACGCTTTCTTTAAAAGGAACCAATATGCCCAAATACTTGTACAATACTTCGTAGTGAGGTATCAACATTTTGGTATGTATGTCGTAAAGTACGGGAGCCTGAAAATACCTTCTCGCACTTACATGATTAAGTGCAATACATGTTCACAAACGGTATATAGTCCCGATCGAAAAGCATTAGCAGAGTAGATAAATTGAACATTATTCCTTAACACATTTAACATTAAATTCGTACAGAAATTATAAATAATAAATCTAGCATATGTCGCGATATATCATTGCGTAATAGTTTGTTACATAGCCATGTTTTGTGCTTACTCGAGCGGCTTGATTGACTCAAATCAAACGTTAAAGGGACTGCCTCACATATTGGTGCATTGCAAAAATAAAATAAAATTGTCAAATATTAGCGTAATTTTGGTATAGTTGCCTGTATATCCCATAAAAAACCACACTGACATCAAAAATAACTTGAGAAATTTCGGCATTTTGTAGTTATTAAGTATTTTAACATCAAACATTCTATTGGGTATTAATACCCTATAGAATTATCACTACTATTATTTAGATTGTCTGAAATTTGTTCGCATTTGCTGAAAACGTATCGAAAAACGAACCAAATACCTCACTGATGTTTACGCTGTAGTTTGTTGATATTATAGTTCGATCACATGTGAATTCCATAATTCACAAAGCATGTTGGAAGGAAACTTAGCGCTTTTTTCAAGTGGGCGATATCGAGAGTGGTTAAAACTGTTTATTTGCATCAAATATTTCATAAAGCAACGTTAACCGTCAGTGGCTTTCTTTTACACCAATACTTAGTTAGGTTGGAAAATCACGATATACAAAAACTCAAGCCCAATCTGTGAGGCAGCACCTTTTAAATGCCACATATGTTACAGTGGATAATAGGCTAGAATGCAAAACACGTCGAAATATCATGTTTGCTCTAATTGGTCTCTGGTATGATGTATTGGTGTATCAATCACCTATATTTCGCTGGCTTAGAATAAGAAGGTCGTAAGTACGACCTTATAAGACTCATGTATGTTTGAAATCCACATCTCAATGCGCTTCTTAAGAGCATATTTTCATGAAAATTTCGTGTTGACCAAACGGAAGTTTAAAAAGCTTGTGTTTCCATAAGTAAACAGTAGTTTTCAGACATCTGTTTCTTGTTTTCTCGAAATATTGATTTTGTTCTTACGACCCTCTAATTCGATTTAGATGTAGCTAAATTTTAAAGCGTGTCGTTATTTAAATAATATCAGATGTTAATAAAGATATACTTTAAAATAGCTCCTCAATTCATAATGGATGATGCTGATATTGTCGTGGGTTGATCAAAATAATGAACCGCGTTGCGTTGATATTCCAAAGGTCATCACTCATCAGCCCCCTACCGCACGAAATCAAACTGTATTTGTATAATTATAATACAGTATTCGAGTATATTTATTGAAGTTATAAGTTATACGATTATGATTTATGATATTATATTAAAGCGTTTATTAAATACGGTGAGTATATAATGAGAACGAATCCACTTACTTTAATGTGTCTCTGACAAATTTCCAAACAATTATAATAAAAACGAAACTCCTCGAACCTCAATTCTTAACATAATTCTTGTTATATGATTTATTACTTGGGATTGAATTAGGTCAAACGATTTTTACTATGTATAGTAACGACAATTAATTGTTATTATCATCAAAGGACATATGACGTAGATGTTGGAAACAGCTGTTTGCGTTCTTGTTTAGACATATCACGTCAAATCGATGTAGAAAAACGAAAATGTGATTATGTATATCAAAACACGATCTCAAGGCAATAAAATATACGGCACGGTATTTTCCTCTCATAACAGATGTTGACATGTTGGTCTTTTGTTGTATGGAGGAAAAACAACACGATTTATAAAAATAGAACTTTGAGTAAAACATTGATTAATACTCATGTGATGATCTGATATTAAGCATATTTACATAATACATTTGTATATAGAATTCATTTTTGTACTGTATATTAGAATTATAATATCAATATAAGGTACAAAAAGGGATTGCGATTCAATCAGATAGCTTGGGATCCTTAATGCTACTTGGTATACGTACGTTAATATTTTCCAATAAAAACAAACACAAACTAATTCATAAATCAATACTGTATTTTTAGCCCAGAGAAGAGTCATGCTTCTATAATTCAGAAACAGAAAATGGATCACGGAAAGAAATGGGATATAAAACAGTACCTTTGCCCACCAAAAACAGTACAGTTATGGGGGATTTTATAATCACATACATGTAATTGTATGTATGTATTATCTATGTGGAAATGCTAGTGCATGTATATAATGTTTAATGTGTTTTGTATGTGACTTTAAATAGGAGAGATCATCGTATTCATATGCAAAATGCCCACCGGCAATCTATTCGACGAATGTACAATAAAAACCTGCCATTCACCAATAGCTAGCTGGTGGTACTAATCCTTTTGTATACAAACATGCCTTGCGTTCGGGGAAACATTACGTGACGTACGTTTTGCACATGGTACGAACCTGTTATTCGTTGAACGGTATATTTAAAAAACAGGTTGGTCACGTGCGCCAAGTTTGGCTAACCATATCGGGAGGTGGTGTGCGTATATTTGTATATTAAGGTATCAGAGGACAATTTATAGTGCGATTGAGCATGTTTTTTTAAAAAGCATTTTATTCTTTCAATTGAAATGTGTTGGGTACAGTAAGCATAGTACTATGATGCACTATATGTACTCTTGAAGTTCAACCCAAAATAAATATTTATAAAGTGAATTTATTGAAGCATGACAGCATTTTTATTGCAAATCTTACTCGTTTACAAACAAAGTCAACATGGCATTAAGATTCAAAGTGTGTTGTCGGGGACATAGCCAATAGTATAAGGAACAAACTCTTACAAAGAAATAATTATGAAACAAATTCATGAACTTGTATCATGCAAAAAATCAATGATCATCAATGACCTTGCAAACCGAAAGTAGAAATATGGCAGTGTTTCTTGAATATCTTTCAAAGTATACATTTTTCAGTCTTAAACTAAGTAAGAGTTTGTTTCCTAGAGTTATATTGTAAGACTGATATACATTTTAGCAAGTACAGTTGGGCAGTTTTTGTGTTTGCGAACGAGCAAGATTTACAATGAAAATGCTGTCATACTTCAATAAATTCACTTTATTAATATTTATATTTTGTTTAACTTCAAGGGTATATGTAGTGCATCATAATGCTATGCTTACTGTACCCATCAAATATCAATTTGAAGAATAAAATGCATTTGAAAAAAGCATGCACCCACCCACTATAGATCATACCCCATGTCCTTAAACAAAATGGCGGACAGAGGCAAACAAAAGAATGTGAATAGTAAAATCCCTGCATCCGTACATATTTCGAACTGAGAACGGAAAAACGGGAAATAGTACTTTCAAATTGTATGCCGCAAACTAAGCGTACAACGAAGGATATTAGAGAGGTTGCGATGCGAACGTGTACGGCTACGGGTACGTGTAGCAACCCGTACATGTATAAGTACACGTTGCTAATAAAATTGGCTTGCGAAAGACAACGTGTGCGTGTAACATCACATGGCCGTTGTAACATGATTTCTTCGTGAATCGATAATGAGTGTTTAGATAAACTCAATGAAACCGCGTGCGACGAATAATTGGCTCGTGCAAACGCATACCTGTGTGACATGGTACACATTTTATTTTCGTCTGTCACACGTCGGTTACCTGTAGAAACTACACATACCTGGATGACGAAATACTCAAAAGTAGTATTGACGTACACGTACACGTTACACGTTGACTTTCGCAACCTCTCTAATATCGACAAAAACCCGTGATTGTTAAACATGTTTGCAGGTTACTTTCCTTGAACGTAGGATCTTTCCCCACAACGATAATGTGATTCCCGCGCCAATTACTGGACGGTTCTATGTATTGATAACGGGTAACAGGATTAATTTGATGATTTGAAAGTGATATGCAGATTGTATCTGCTTCTATTTATATGATGATTGAATAGTACAGTGGGCTAAGCAACGTGTAATTTATGGAGTTTTCTTGTATGCTATAGGATCGAATATCACTCTTGGACTTTGATATTTTTTTAATAGTTTTTTTTTCTAAAACGTATAATTTGATTATGATAATGTTTTTATATATAATTTTTGTATCTGTGTATATTACTTTATGGTAAATGTACAATCATGCAATGTATACATAATTAGTTTAATCATAGTTATTACATATCACATTTGAACAACAGTAGCTAACTTTCTTTATCCGCTGTATCTGTTTCGAAATTGCTTCCTTCAGTGGCAGTATCCGTAGCCTCTTCACTTGAATCCACCATGAACTCGACTATTTCAGGCTCCTGGTCCACGACCATGTCCTGGTTCCAGTAAGATTGCTCCAAGCCAACAACATGAGAACAACAGAATCTCCAAAATTCACCAGAAATAGAACCCATTTCTTGTTCGGTCAGGCTCAGAACATCGTTCAACTTGAAAGAGAAATTCCTGTCGGCAACTTCCCTTTTCAATTTCGCCCAAACAAACTCAATCGCGTTAGATCTGCATGATACGGAGGAAGTCGTACTGACTCGTGTCCGGTTCCTTGAGAAGTTGATCAATGACACATTTAGGCTGTGGTTTGTTTCTCTTACAAAGGTTTAGAAGTTCCTGTTCGAACATTCTTTCATTAAACACTATGTGATTCAGTCACAGCCATGATTGTATGTCCACCTTCCTTGTAGCCAGTGTTGGGCATCTATTCTCCTGGACTCTACGGTAGTGTGCATTGTCTACCGCAATCACACTATTACCAGAAATGTTGGGAAGAGGCCTTATTTCAATCCACTTCTTGAAGTTTTCAAAGCTCATGTCATCATGATAATCTCCGCTCTTGGATTCGCTCTATAATATCAGCTGTGCATCGTTAACAAAGCCATCTTTAGAACCGGCATGCATTCCCCTTTATTGTATGACACATGGTGTTCACTCTCTGACGACTGCCAACACTTATTGGGCGAATTTCCAGCGTGGATGTAGGTTTCATCTGTGCATATGATAACTCTACCAGAAGCCCTTAATTTCTTCAACTTCCACCGAACCTGCGCCCGCAACACAACAATATCGCTGCGTCCAATGAGTACTTTCCTGTCCGTAGCAATACAAGTCCATTTAAAGCATAGCTGATAAAGTAGTCGACGAAGATGTTCCCTTCCACCTTTGTACAATCAATCACTTCAATATATTTTTCATTTTATTTCACAATAGCAGGTTTTCTAAATTCAGTATGATCATAATTATGCTATTAGAAAAATAGAATAAAATAAAAACGACTATACAAATTATGGCATTCTTCGGATTCGAACCCGTAAAACTAAATGTGAAACAAATCCAGATTCTAGCGTATACCACTTAGCCACAAAGCCACATTGAACAAATCCTTCCTTTTTTCGATTGTATCCATCTATTGTAAATCATGCATACCCTTTTGCTATAAATAGACTAAAATAGTTACGTTTGTAAATAACACATTATCGTTGTGGGACTATTTTTTTATAATTAATTTTATTGAAACGTACACATAAATTGATATTAGGGTGAAGATGCTGGCAAAAGCAATAGAAATCTGTGATACATTTGAAATTCTGCCAAATACTGATAAACTTGTCATTTTATTTACACATCCAGCTCTGATTAGGTTATGTGCCAAACCCTGCTTTGATATTTTAAAACGTAGATCATTTTACCTTTGTAAATAATGTAACTTATTTATTTATTCATATATCCTGTTTTACAGATCCTATGTAACAATTGTTATTCAGTTTATTTTCGATCTGATCGAAGGTGATAAATTTATTTTAAAACGTTTTGTAACTATACACATTAGTGTGATTTTGATTTTCAGTGTTTTATTTTATATATATTTTAGGGCAGTCTTTATAATTAGAATAACAATGGTTACATAGATTTATATTGTAAATAGTGTGAGTGTTTATAGTTCAATTTTGAACCCTGAGCCATGACCTATCCGACTAGTCCATTTTAGCGGGTAGTCTATCATTTATTACGTTCGGAGCGCATTTTTAATAATATAATTCTTACAGATATCTGTATTAAATCAGATTACTGTTTAGTGCAGTCGGCTACGTTCTGAATTTTTAACCCAGAAGTCGGTGGTTCGAATCCCGGATTCGCTCATTTTTTTAATTCATTGTTTTATATTATTTGACGAGATTATAAGTTTATGTTATCCGCAGAAAATAAAGAAGTTATTATAAGTTAACGATTTTGTTTATATTTTTTAATTTATCCATTTAAATGCTTCGATTCAATATATTTATCATTTTCACTCATTTCGATCGTTGGTGTATTTCGAGCTTACTGACATCCTATATTCGGGTGATAACCTTCATAACGTTCTAAAGTATACATGTTACAGATATGGTGTGTCACATATACTAGTATTACACGGATTTTACAAGTTGTGTGCATTTAAAAAAATATAATAAAAATGAAAAACTATTTTGGTGGGATTCGAACTCGCCCTGGTCGGACAAAATGTATTTTACAATGTATCAAGCGCTTTACCGTCACGACTATCCAGACACATGAAATATTTGGCCTTAATTGTATTACTTATCGTAGTGGTCAAAACTATACCAACCATATCGATTAGTGGTTAACACCTTAAAAGTGCAGTCACGGCTCAATGCTCGAAATCGAACTATAATGAAATTGTGATTTGATAGTCTCATATAATTCTTTTAGAATGGCTTTGTACTGTGATATATGTTTTGTAAATTGTATAGTTTATGTGTACAGATATGAGACTTAAACCATTGTTATGACGTCACGCTATTGTTCTCATCGTCCAATATATTTAATATTGGACGGCTATCAATGGCTTACTGTCCAATATGTTTACTCAACTGTCCAATATTACTATAGTCCGCCCAGGGTAACGTGATATTTACAAATATTAAGCGGTTTGGTCAACTGTGGCAAATTGGTTTTACAAATCACTTACATAAACGGATAGGGTCAGTATTGTACTCAAAACATCACTGATAATCGTGCACATAATTGTAATCCACCTTTGTGGACTATACCAAATTTTCCCGCCGTTCACATTATCCTGGGCGCACTATACACAAACATATTGGACTGCTACAATAAACAAAAAGAAAACACGGAAATACTAATGACTGCTGTTTTTAATTATCTATTACTTAAATAAAGATATATATACGTAATTATGCTATACTTGGACGGAAGTATGTGGGACGTCCACGAACAACTTCTACCTATAGACGAGGAAAACAAAATTATCTCAACTAAAATAAATATCAAAGCAGGTCAATACCTCATCATTAACAACTGTATAAATATTTTGTATAGTAAGAACTGGTTACTGTAAAATCACATATTTTCGTGGGTCTTAAATTTCGTGGATTTTGATGAAAATGCATTTTCGTGAATTAATAAATTCGTGGATTACAGAACATGAAAGGGTAAGCCCATATCTGAATATGAGAGGTCGATTAATGGTGGGGATTAGATTTCGTGGTCGAGTTCAACAACGAAATCAACGTAAATTCAACTCCCTCGAAAAATAATGATTTTACAGAATAAGATTAATCTCTCTACAACAGCAGTCCCACGTTCTTTATGCTACGGTCACAAAGCTCGTACGATATCCGTACGAATTTACCAAATCGTACGAGTCTACATATTTTGGGATCCTAAGGGTATTTTTACATTCGTAGCGTCTGTTCACAGCTCGTACGGACCACGTACGATTTATAGAGATGCAATCATACGAAATCCATACGGACATCGTCATATCCGTGCGGACATCATACGAGGCTCACAAGGAGCCCAGCCGTGCATCACACGGTGCTTGTATGTCAATCAGAGCTCGTATATCACTCGTACGCAGTCCGTAAGGTGGTCGCACAGTGATCGCACGATGACCGTATGATGTCCGCGTGACAATAATTGACATATTCCGCAAATTTTAATTTTCTTTTGTAAAACCCTGGTCACATTGATTGTACGAGCTCCGTGCGGTTAGATTTTCAGTCGAATTTTAGCAAGCTCGTACGGGGTCCGTACGGACATCGTAAACTCGTAAGAGCATCGTACGGATTTTTTCAACTGGTAGAGGAATCGGGGGCTCGGTGAAAATGATTTTAGATACACATTTGTGGTACGAAAGATGCAATCAGATCATCTCAATGACAAATATCCTTATGCACAGGTTAGTTTTTCAAAAGTGGGCGTGTATAGTGATCAGTCAATTAAAGAGAATCATCGATCGAGCAATTCCTCCACTGTTTAATTGTGAATTAGAAGTCTCGATTTTTTCTTCGGCATAAATAGGCTTTCAAATCAACACACAGCAATGGTGACTCAAGACAAGTTAAAATATAAATCTATCAACGTACATTCTTATCGAGTTACTAAATAGTTGAAGAACTTAATGTGAAATACTTGGGAGTATGTATTTTTTAAAAGTTTGCAACCGGCTACATTCCACTGCGCTATCGGAATTGTCCTTTAAACCACCCATGTACCAGTCGAAATAGCGACCGCAGACGAGTGCTAATGGATAAAAAGTAATGCTCCGGTGCTCATTGCGTGACACTAATCCCAATAATTTATTGGTTATGTGTGATTATTCGAAGTTCCTGATTACGATATAGCAGATGCGTTATTTATTGTCGGATAACCAAATGAAATGCGTTATGTCAACAATCATAAATGGGTTGTTTGCATACGTGTTATGTTGCACTCTTATGCATTTATCTTGTTCATATATCAAATCATTTGTTTGATTAAATGGAGCCGTGATCTGCCTCTTTATGTCACTCTGGAGACGAACATACGCCAAGTTGACGACAGGCACTTAGTGCAATGTTGCTCCTGGTCATATATTTAGATACCGCTCCTTAATGCAACAGTGCATTATCACTTAATATAGCATGACATGGCTGACAAGAACATCACATAATTGTTTTGCTTTATGAACAGTTGTGACTTATTTAATTTAGTGGTTTGTTTCCTGAAGCATGATAGTCATTTAAAGATTTCCATTTAAAGTAAAGTGTCATTCCTTAGCTATAGCCATTTGACCAACTTATTTTCTGGGTGCAAATCACTTCTCAACTACTATCATTGTAATACCATGCACTAGGCATGTAAGCACAGATTAATCACTTGTTAATCATCTGGCCATTCACAAAGCAGACATATCAGAGCAGAACTCTACCAAGATTCGAACATTTGATCTGCCCCCACCTCCCCCTCCCATCCCCTAACTTAATCTGTCGAGAAAAAAACGTTATTTTTTTAAAGGATGACAACCATTCAAACATGCATAATTATTTGGCTGTGATTTCCGCTTATCACAGTATTTCAGTCTTATCAAAACTAGACAGTACCTTTAACCTCACATTGGGCGACCCAGCAGACACCTGCACCTGGTAACAAGATAATTTTAAGTCAGACAGGGAAGGCAGCACTCAGCATTACCAGCCGAGCACAGAAAACATAAAAACACACAAGACACAATGCCCACCTGAACCAGCCGAGAACAGAAAACATAAACACGTACAAGGCACAATGCTCATCTAAACACGTTATGATCCTCCTATGTCCTAGCTGTCGAAATTCTAAATGAACCAGTTTCAGCAATCAAAAAGTTGAATGCCCAAGCTGAATGACCTAGTACTATTTTAACGACTTGGGTTTGTCTCGGCCTTGGATCGGACACGAGACCCTCGGACTCAAAACACTTCTAAAATATTGTTTTATTTTGAAGTTATTTGTGTTGACAATTTAATGTAACAAATTACATGACATTGTATAAGTCAATTATTTATCAAACATGTACACAAGTCCTGTACACTTTCATATAACTCCATTATGCGTTCTTAAAACAATTATCTTTCGTTCCAGATCCATCATCAGACACCGGGTTATCAGTTGTTGTTACATAATTATTCCACCAGGCCACGTTCAAATAAAACTATTTTACGTTTACACTTTGATCCGGGGGCAATCTTTCCATTCAACATTAAGTGATTTTTATCAATTACTCAGAAGGGATTTTACCAAACATTTGTAAACACATCAACGCACATAAAACACAATAACCCATTATGTAATACGATTTTTTGCTTCAGTTCAAATAATTATATAATAAACTTTTAATACGTATAATTGATAATTAATCATAGAATATTAATAAAAAATAATAGTGATTAACTAACAAAATACTCTTCATAATTTTAGACATAATTTCATGACATCCTATATTTTATTCAATCAATTAGGCACGTGACCAAAACTGTAAAATTAGTAATATTCGAAGGTACAAATCGTTATAATAATATGTTTACTAAAATTATGTTGTGTAAATTTACATCACATTTTGTCTTATTTATTACTTAATTAACAAATATTTCATGTATTCATGAGTATGTCGCTGGCATAGAATGAGAAGATCGTTAGCTTGTTTTTTCTACAAGTAAATAGTACAGTGTTTTTTCTGTTTTCTCAAAATACCGACTTTGTACTTACGACCTTCTAATTCTAAGCCAGCGATGTGGCTTAGTGATTAAGGTATTGATCGTCACTACAAACGCTAACGCAGTATTGGGACCTGTGCCGCTCAAAGCAAACAGGTAGACCAGGTACAAAAGTATAGGAGAGATCACCGTATTCATATGCAAAATGCCCACCGGCAATCTATTGGATGAATGAACAATAAAAACCTGCCATTCACCAATAGCTTGATGGTGGTATAAATGCCTTTGTATACAAACAAAATGTCTCCTATAGGGGTATTAGAAAAAGGATTTTCTTTACAATTAACACCGAAATTTCAATGACTTGGTGGATAATAGTGACAATACATCCCCCAAAAAATTTATTAAATAAAATGCCTTACCAATGTGCATTTTTGTTCAATCGTATGCATAATCACTTTTAATGCATATACTCTTTCAATATTCGCTGATACCAAGCTATAGGTGTATTTCTAGGTTATGCATGTTTATGTACTTTTATCATAGAGTTTATACAGTTAACCCCCCCCCCCCCCCCCCGTTTAGCTACCCAAGTTGGAAATTTACCTATACCAGTCGACCAAACAGTGTTTATATTATCACTGTTTATTTATTGATAAGGCTTTAGTTATCTCCGGCAATCTATACCTATTATCCGATTAGACTGTTCACAACAGTAAAACTACGACATCAGCATGTATAACAAAGATTTGTAAGTGATATTACAATACTCATACATTGTTATAAAAAAACGAAATCAAAAAGTAAAATTCATTTTCTCGCTTATCATTCCACCGATATTGAAGATGTTTTCTATGGGAGGGAATGTCCGCCACTACATGCATGCTGTTAAATGACAATTGCATCTTGTTCTGTTTTATGCATACCGCTAAGTGACAATCTTGTCTTGTTTAATTCGTTTTAAACTACATGCATCTACCGTGCGTATTTATGCTTCTTTTCATTATGCTTGCGTGTAAATGACAAATGCATCCATTCTATTGATTTGTTTCTGTGTCATCTTAAAATGTTCATGCGAACATATTCTTATTGATTTATACATTTTGCATAGTGAATATGATTTAACCATTCCTCCATTATCTAAATACTAATACTGACTTATGCATAACAACATGATTCAAAACTCAGCCAGGCGAAAGCAGTTAGCTCTATGCAGCAGCTAGCATGAACTTAAACGAATGTATTTGTAATATTCAATTCATACAATGCAGGGAACCAGATTTTTTCGGTAGTTTCCGTAAAAATGTCAACCTAGCACGGTGCGTAAACAAAAATCTACACGACGATTTAGTGTTAACCGTGCAAAACGAAATCAGCGTGACCCCGGGAGACCGGGTATGTAGATGTAGGCCAGGTTGACGAGAGTCGAACGAGACAATCACTAGGCCCCTGTCTTGGGGTTAAAAGAAGCGTCAGATCCCCAAAGTAGCCATAAAAACAGAATGCAATAGGCGACTTTGGGTGGTTTTGAGACCTTGTAGAGCCAAAATAGG
Source organism: Spisula solida (assembly GCA_947247005.1). Lineage (NCBI taxonomy): Eukaryota > Metazoa > Mollusca > Bivalvia > Venerida > Mactridae > Spisula > Spisula solida. The sequence goes on along the minus strand of OX365957.1, from coordinate 36,437,439 downwards.
AAATGTGACCCCGGAAGATTGGGTATACAGACGTAGCCTATGCTCATACGGGTCGAACGAGACCAACCATACGGTCTCATCTTGGGGCTCATAGTAACTAGGGGCCGGGCTCCGTAGCATTGTATTAAACTTTGCATTTTGGAGCGAGCTCGAGTCCGATCAGAGCCAAAACGAGCATACGTGATCCCGGAAGACCGGGTATGCAGATGTAGGCCAGGCTATCGAGAGTCGAACTTGACCGTGAATAGACCCCTATATTTAGGCTGAAAGAAGTTCCAGATGCTCGAAGTAGCCATAAAAGCAGTATGCAACAGCCGACTTTTGGTGGGCTCGAGCCTTTGTAAAGCACAAACCAAGTAGTTGGACCCCGGAAGAGTGGGTGAGTCGAACTAGACCATCCACACGTTCCTATCTTGGGGCTAATAGTGGCAAGGGGCCGGGTCCCGTAGTGGCTATTGTAGAAGTATATTGAACTTTGCGTTTTGGGGCGGTTTTGAGCCCGAACAGAGCCCAAACCATAGTGTCCGTTTTGTTGTTGAAATCCAAGGGTCTATCCGTCCATTGTAAAAAATTCGTTTGAAAAGAACATTTACGTGGACATGATTTCCAAGATAAACGATACAAACAAATAGGAAAGTTTTCACTCACTCAACGTTAAACGACGGAAAATTCCGAACACTAAATTGGCTGTCCTGAGTGGTCTATCTTGTATTGTAATTTGCGCTAGAAGATAACATTTCTATTGGTTCCCTGTAATGTTCTAAATGTTGTAAATGTATTATCATGCATAAACGTTCGCCAAAATTAAACGTTTAAAGTAGTAACAATTAATCAAGTATCAAGAAATACGAACGATCCAAAAGGTTGTTAGTAGATTGTTACGTTCAGATGTAACAAAGTCAAATGCACATAGTCAAACACAAAATGCAGTTAGAAATAGTAAGAATGATTAATTTAAGATAACAGAAGTCAAAACAAAAAGGTATAACGCAGTTGACAATTACATGCAAGAATAAACGATATGTATGAAGAGATTGTCTAGTTGGCATCAAGAAGCATGAATAACGTAGATAACACTTGTAAGAAACCAAAATGCAGTTGCCACGTAGTAGAGCGCATATGCAAGTAAGCAACATAAAATTGGCACTTAACAGCATGCATGTCCTGACGGATATTCCCTTCCATAGTTTTCAAGTATACAACTCAAAATAATTCAGCTTAGAAGCTTAGTACTGTTGTCAGAAACAGTTTGTGGTTAGATTTCATGTTTTAAAATATCTTGTATGACAAGGTACAAACATTATTGGAATGTGAATTACAAACCATTTTAATACATATTACTGAAATTGTCAAAAAAAACGATTCGGTCAACCTTGTACGACCAAACAAATGGTTATTGTACTAGTAGCATTCGCTAAATTAAGTACGAATAAAAATAAAACGATTTTTACGGCACTAACCTTAGTGAACACAGTAAAACTGATTTGAAGCACTTAACTTATTAATCAGAAAATCATTGTGTATGTTTGATGTTATTGGATGACTGACAATAAATTAATTCTCTGTTTGTAGGCAATCTAGTGACGATGTTGTGTGTACTCAAGGGAATGGGACCATGCGTGTCAGGCATTTTGCAATTATGGAAATTCTATCATTTTCAATTTTTAGATTAATCGATATAATAATTTTGAAACTTTATCATTCAATATACGTATTATAGTACCTACCTACATAGCCAATGCTTTGCGCGGATGTACACAGGACAAGGAATAAAGCGTTTCACTCTTCTCCGTTTTTCTCAATCTTTCCCAATTCTCCCCAAGCCGAACCGATTTCCTTCATATCTGTCTCTATTGTACGTTCTTTGTTGTTTTTCTTCGTCCTCGTTACTGTTTTCCTTCAGGGGTACACATAAGAGCCACTTTCGTTATGCTGTCTTGAGGTTTACGTAAAACATGTCCAATCCATCGCCAATCTTTTTCCTCATTTGATTTGTTTTATGCAGGTCTTTATTTGATAGTTTTGTAGGTGAAGCTGTTATTGAGATGTTTGGAGATATCATTTATGAACGTTGGAGAGTCTTTGAATATCCGTCTCACTCATCCACTAGCATTCAGCTCAAACAATAAAACTGATACTACACAGCTGTTGTACCGCCTCAATATTGTAATAGTTTTGCTTACTTGTCTTTTAGGTGTTATTTAATTTTATGAAGGCACCTCTTGCTTTACCTAATATGACTATTATATCTTTATCATCACCCTGATATTATAGAGCTATCATATGTTGGTAAATGTTGATGTACAGTTAAGAGCATTTCCTTTTAAATCAATAGTTTGGTGGTTAATCTGTGTAAAGATGTATAGCTTTTGTTTTCTTGATATTAATGTTTAAGCCGATCTTACTGGCATTTTTTTTATAGTTTGGTTATTTTTCTCCAGAGATAAGAGTTACATCAGATCGTCAAATGCCCGGCGATTATAAAACTTGATGGGCTCCTTTACAGGGCAACATCAAATAGTCTTTACCACATCGAGAAATATAATTCTACTTTCTTTTGGGCTATCGTCTAATAAAACAAGTGTCAGTAAACCACGAAACGTTTTACTGTGTAAGACATTTGGACTTTGGGTACGAAATTGGGATGACATGGAATATTTTATTACCATGTGGCCAAGTTTTACACGGAAACTGATATCAGTTGACCTGACGACAGAGCATTTGACGTTCGAATAGAAGGCTTTTATCAGGCTCACTAGTTTTGATGGCATTCCATAGTGCCTCAGGATTTTCCGCAAGCAGTCTCTGTGTATATTATCGAAGGCTTTCTCAAAATCGATCAAGTTGATGATCAATTACCGCACGTAATCAGTACACATATGTTCCTCAATACAAATATCTATACGCTGCAGATTTTTCCTTTCCTTTACCTGTCTATTGGTCACTTTTTCTGTCGACTGCTGTTTTATTGTGTTAATCAAGATCTAGCCGAATATCTTGATGGATACTAATAACAAAGCTACACCTATTAAGTTTCACAGTAATTTGTATTGATTCAACTGTGAACGTTTGACACATTAGCAAGTTTAAAATTTGATGTGACGTTTGTGGAAGGAACAAATACATCTCCGTGTCAAGGAAGAACAACTGCACACATAACTATTCGCAGATTTACTGGTGTAGCTACGAAATCAATGAAACAGGCACAAACTATGTCACATCTCGCTTTTTTTATTTTCATTTTTACCATAGCCAGCTGTTATAACAGCCAACTTAACACGTGTTATCCGAGTATTCGAAGTGTTAACGTCTATTTGTTGGGTATTTACTTTCTTACTGCTCGGAATGGACTTCTTATGTAGTTGGTATTTACATATTATAGAACATTTTTTCTCTCAGTCTTTCTTTCAATCTCTCTGAATGTTCGACACGTATCTTTTTCTTTACCTCATTTGTTTACCTATAATTGTCCATATCTAATGTGTAGTTCTTTCTTGTGAATCCGAGTGTTTGTTTACTTGATTCACTGAAAATCTAATATACCTTTTGCTAATCTTCTTCGATGCTACTGTTCTGTAATGTTTGGAATCTCAGTTCTATTCTAAATTCTTGTTTTTTCTTCTATGGGTTTGCCAGGGTAAAATGTCTCTTTTTGTTGTACTTAATGTTTAAATATGATTTTAGCTGTAAAAAGACGTTTGTCATTTCCTACATCAGCGTTGTGTCTTACTTTTACGTCTTAGAGATCATTTCCATTTCCCATTGATACCAATGTTGTCAATTTAATACTTATCCCTCCTCATGGTGAAATACATGTCCGTTTATGAATGTCTATTCGAGGGAATAGTGTTCCACCAATCACTAGATTTTTGTGAACACATAATTCAACCAGCTGTGCACCATTTTCATTTATGGTACCTCATTCATATTTCCCATTTGTTTCAATATTGTCTGGTCCAACTTTAGCGTTGAAATCTCCAATGAGGATTGTGAGATCGTTTTTTTGGATTCCTTTTATCTTAATTTTTCACATGTTATAAATTCGCGTTTAAGTTCAATTTCAGCTTCATTTGCTAAAGGCTAAATTTTTTTGGTTGATGGTTTGATTGGTTCTGTGTTCAGTCTTGCATTAATGATACTTTCATTAGTTGGCTGGTATAAAATCATAGCATTAAAAGCTGCTTTGTCGTGAATTGTCGCAACTCTCGCGTGATGTTTGCCATCCTTTTAAATATGTCCACAAGCGTTTACTTATCCCTAATATCGCTGGCGTAGAATGAGAAGGTCGTAAATGCGACTTGCGACCTTATAAGACGCATGCATATTTGCAATCTGCATCACAAGGCTGTTTTCATGAAAATTTGAACTGGTCATGTTGACAAAACCGAAATTTTAAAAAGCTTGTTTTCCAATAAGTAAAATCAATACAAATGTAGTAGTTTTCAGACATTTTTTCTTGTTTTCTCAAAATATCGATTTTATATATACGAACTTCTCATTCTAAGTCAGCGATATCTACAAGTTGTTACCGTTCATTCATCTCGAAACATGAGCTTGCTTTCCTGTCTCACACTTAGTACGAACATTCCAGAAGCCCAATTTTAGTTTGGTTCTCGTATTCAGTATACAACTGAACAGTTGGTGTTATAATACAGTACAATTGTTGTACCTTGCTGAACATTTATTGTAGAAACTCTTTCTAGTAATGCTTTAGCTAATAATGAACTGAAGCATAAATTAATTTATAGACCAAATAGTTCCCGATCAATAACTTCAATACGGTTGGGCCAAGGATATTCGAACTTCATAGATACGATGGTCACCATTTTGTTGTTGACCCTTATTCATTTTGATCAATGTGAATTGTGAACATCGCCGAGACCATTAACATTACTGACTTTTGGGCCGCCATGGGGCGATAAATGTTTTACAAATATATCTTGTTCCTGTTCGCATTTATTACACATCAGTGTTCTTTCCGTTAACTCCATGCGACGTTCTTTTGTTTATACGTTATATACATTACTTGCCTTATATTTGCAGTCAGGTTCAAAGGATACCACAATGTAAGTGAATAATCAAGATAATGATGATATTGTTATATATGCCAAGACCAATATCTATGCTTTTATATACTTGTATTATTGTATTGATGACTTATATTTTATCGGGTATATGTTGAGCAGCAGAATCGAACAAAACGAGAATAGAAAATCAGACAGGGAAGGTGACACTCAACTTAATTAACCGAGAACAAAAAAACAAACAAAAAACACAGACTACAATTACACGACACACACGAATATGAATTCATTTGTCGATTTCCATGTTAATTAATATGAATAATATAATATGAAAACAAATAATAAAACACTTCAATATTTTATTGCACATTATAATAAGAACTACACAACAACAACATTATCAAACTTATAATCTAAACAAAAGCTCGGTGTGACATTCTATGATAAACACAACAACAGCTCACGATTTCAAATTACGAATTCTATGATTTACATTACAATTCGTGTTATCTCTCAATTTCATGAACGATATGTTTATGAATTCACAATTTCACGACATCAATGAATTCACGTGCTCTCCTCTCAACAGCCTTAAAACATACTATGCTTACTTATATCGTCATGTCATGTCAAACATATATTTCACATATTCTAAATAATACAACCTAATCAAAGCGTCCATCACTTAAATAACAACCACATCATATTGCACAGTTAGGAGAAATTGCTTTGTGTATTTACAGACGCATTATTCCAACGTATTATCTAGTTCAGCAACATATATACATTCACATAACAACCATACCATACCTTCATATAACTAAGTACCGTCCTGAATAAGCTACACACGTTATAACGATACAGTTAACGAACCAGTTTAATACAAAATGTATACATAAATTAAATTCACATGTATTAAAAACAGTCAACTAACGAAAGTGGTATTATATTATAATCGGCCATTTTATATTTGAATTCACTTCTATTAATCAGTCAACAACCTTAAGGTGTCAATGATATCTCAGTCAGCCATCACATATCAAATTGTATTCAATAACCCCATACCTTAAAATATCAATTTTACTAAATCCAAGCAATTTTATATTGAATTCACTTCTAATAAGCAGTCAACTACCTTAAGCTGTCGATAATATTAAACCCCGATCAGCCATTTTTTTAATTCATCCAACGGTATACTGAATTGTCAACTACCCTAAACAGTCGTATAAGATAGAAACAACCTAATAAATGACTGATTTAGACAGGCGTTTCACGTTATAAGTTATATACGCTGATCATCCGTAAATGTGTGGACAAGTAGCATTATGAAAGTATAAAGTCATAGGTTTGTTATTATGATATTAATTACGACGTGGTGTAGGTACGACGGAAAACAGTCAAATCTTCCATTTCGTTTAATTCGTGCTGTCTCTCTTCCAGGAATTCGTGAATTAAATTATGCCGAGTTATTATGCCTTGAATCTGAAAGTAAACAACAACGAAAGTGCTATGAGATAAAGTAAGTTTACTGTTTGTTTATTGTAAAGGGATAGTTAATATGACTTATGATATATCGCTGGCTTAGAATAAGAAGGTCTGAAACTGTCTGAAAACTACTCTTTACTTATGGAAAAACATACTTTTTCAACATCAATTTGGTCAACATGAACTGTTCCGATTTTCATAAAAATAGGCTCATAAGAAACGCCTAGTGGTACTTATAAGGTATTTATCATGCTAAGCCAACGATATATGTATATACAAGAAAGGAATGATGTCAGTCCCCAGAACGTATATATCACAAATAAAAAATGACAAAATGAGTAAATAAAACTCCATAATTTAATTAAAAACCCAATGCAGTTCGTCTTACAGGCTCATCAGGGGTATAACAATATACAACAAACGTTATTTTTTATTTTCGATATATACCAGTACAGTCAAAAATGTCATACACAAAGGCTGTATATGACAAGGAGTCTCTGAATACATATCAATAGACAAATAGACTACTATTTATACGTCAGTAAGTATGTCTCTATTTGAATTAACATTTCCTTTTGAATTATTAGGACAATATTCATTTGTAAACACATTATTGATAAGTCAGATAGATCTATTGCGGGGGTCGTAATTCCGAAACGATTGAAGTGATCAGCATGTACTATGATCGCACGTGAAACTAAGCACACTCAAATACGGGTTTTGGCGTCTGAAAAACCCATCCAGACACTCACAAATATTTATACCAGACCAGACAATAGTTAGCGCCACCCCCCCCCCATTGTCATTAAATTGAACTATATTTTAATCCATTCAGACATGGACATGTATAACCTGGCCGTTATGATCCAGTACTGGTAAATGCCGAAGTCCCATACTGCGGAACAAATGGAAGACTTGTGGTACTGGTGTATCCTGGAACACAGTATATGGGGTCGTGTTCATATACGGACGGGCATCCTGAAAGTAAAATAAACATAAGCTAACTCAAACATTTCTGTCTAAAACACGTATTTTAAATGATCTGACAAAGAGCCGATTGCTTAAAGTACATCCTATTCAGAGCAACAACCATGTGGAGAGAAAAACCATTGCTTTCTATACAATATGGGAGGGTCTGGTGCAATCTGGCAGGACCAACCAATGACTTCTTATACAATGTAGGAGGGGCAAACTATGGTTTCTGATACAATATGGGAAGATCTGATACAATATGGGAAGATCTGATACAATATGGGAGGACTAAACAATGACATCTTATACAATGAGGGAGGAGCAAACTATGGTTAATGTTACCATAATAATTATATGGGAGGATTCGATACAATTTGGGAGGACCAAACAATGACTTCTCGTGCAATATGGGAGAAGCAAACTTTGACTTCTGATACAATGTTGGATGAGCAAATGTGTCTAATGTTGAAATGTCGGAGGAGCAAATAATAATTGCTGTTGCAATGTGGTAGGAGTAAACTATAGCCTCTAAAACAATTTGGGACTGGTTAGATATGAGAAGAGCACACTTTGGCTTGAGATGTGGCTTTAGTAAAAGTCACGGGAGACCAAAACCTATTCAACCTATGCTGTTTACGTAAATATGAAAAACCACTGTACACAAATTTATTGGACGGCTTATAACGATCAAACCATGGCTCATCGCAATGTTGGAGGAGCAAATTATGACTTATGTCGCAATGTGTGAGGAGCAAACTGTTATTTCTCTTGTAAAGATTGGGTATATTATGGTTTCTGCTTCAATGTTGGAGGAACATACTATGACGTCTGATACAATGTGGGAGACCAAACATGGCCATCATGTGATGAACATACTAGGGTTTATGTCGTAATGTTTGAGAAGCAAAATATGACTTCTGTAAAGTATGGAGTGTACATTAGTTCTAATCCGATGTGGAAGGAGCGAAATATGTCTTATGTTGATATGTAAGATGGGTCAAGCTATGAATACTGTTGCGATGTGATAGGATAAATCTATGATTGCGATTTGGTAGAAGCAAACTATGACTACTGTTGAAATGTGGGTGGATCAATCTGTGACTTATGTTGCAGTTTGGGAGGAGTAAACCATGGCTTATGTTACAATGTGGGAGGGGCAATATATGACTGTGGTTGACATATGGAAGAAGCAGACCATGACTTTAGTTGCGTTGCGGCTGTAGAAAAAGTCACACAAGACAAAAACAAACATAACTTATGTTGCTTATACCAATACGAAACACCAATGTACACATAAAATATATTAAGTTGTAATGTAATAATAAAGATCTGAAAATAAATATAAATATTAATTTATTCAGAATAAATAAATTTATGACACATACAAGTCAAATAATTTTTGTTTAAAACGGCACTGACCGTGCAGATCTGCATCATTTTGTATTTTACCCGTCTTTGATGTTTTTTCAAATATTAATACTTTAGTTATATGTGTTGTTTTATTTGTATGTTACAAATACAGATGTCATTTAGCTGTAAAAATAAATGACAAAATTTCAATCAATACTGAGTTAATTATATTTCATCCATCATCTAACAGAGCACCACATATGTGTATTATCAGTTACAATGTTTTTGGGTGAAAGTTAGTAGGTTGGCATAAATAACTCTATGCAAGAAATGGCTTTAAAGAACACGAGAAAATGACATGCATTATAAAACCGTGAATTAGCAGTTGTATCGTTTTAACGTCCTTGTAGAATATCTTTCTACCATGGTACTAAGTTGTTTTGGAGAAAATTCGATCGTTAGATAAAAGACGTGCATACCTCATTTAAAGCAGTAAGAATTCCATGTACTCGTTCAGTAACTTAACTAAAACCATTCCATGGCTGTCGATAACTGATATTTTATGTAAACTACTGTTTTATAAGTACTGTGTTTATATAGTAGTGGTATGCATAATTAAGGCTTACAAATACAAACGTAATTAGTAAATTTTATTGCGTAAGAACGAGTTAGAAATTACCTCAAGCAAACACATGATAGAAAATGCATGACATTTGAGAGTACTTTGTACATTCCAAACAAATAAGTGTGTTAATAACGTTTTGTACATAGCACAGTTTTTATTGTCATTCAAATTTCACTTAGTCTAGAATTTGTCTAAACCGTTCATTCTGCTACCTACTGACAACGAAGCTGTCTTCGACGTAAAAGATTGTACTGTATGATTATGTTGGAAAATTAGGTCAGGTTAAGGTGGTGTTTTATCAAGTCCTAATGATAAACTCACTACATATTAAAATGAGCAAATGAAAATAATAGCATTTTTAAGGTTGATATATCCATTCGTTGAAACAGGAACATTATTTCTGATTCATTTACTAATATGCACTTTCAAATGAACCTGCATTTATATTTAACAATACGAATTTCATGAAGCATATATTAATAATTGAATGTATCCTTTGTGCTGAAAATAGTCATGGAAACGAAACCAATTACATGTATTACCAACCAATTAGTAGATAGGTTATGCTAGCTACACGTGCCGACCTTGTCAAACAGCTTTGGTAAAAGAATACTTCGTCCAGAGTATAGTCTGATATATTTAAAACAAGACATTGAATAGTACCGATTGAAAACGAACAGTTTATCCAGTTTATTGTAACAAATCATTGTTCAGCTTCATAATTGTATTATATTATTCCAGCGCACTATTTTTTATATTTATCCCTATAGAATTTCGTTATAAATCAAAATATCAAAGACAACACATTGTGGGGAGTACGTCGATGATTTTTGGAACGCTAAGCCACTTCACTAACGATTTTAATTTAACACATATTGATTTTACAACTAACGAACTAAATCCAATCAATTGTGTATTTGTACGTACTCGACCATACCTCAGTGATCACGCAATAGTGGCATTGACCACGGTATAACCTGTCAAATACCGGACATATGCCCTCTGCATCTAGGACTTATATTGTTTAATCTAGTGTACTTTATTCTTACAATTTTCAATAAAACGTGGCTTTTATGAACAAAACAGAATACATGTATCAACACAGAGATCACAGATATCAACCTCGAAACCAAGTCCTGGGTTAGTAATGGAGCAAATTATGACCGGTCCCACAGCAAACAAACACGAATTATGATGCATGTAATAGCTTGGTTTAAACTGTATTTATTTTAATATTCGTACATATATACAATAATACAAACATGTAATAAGTAATGGATCGGAAAACAAGTTTTTGAAAACTTATATTAATTCCTCTCCAAGGTTTTTGTTAATACGAGAAGAAAGATCAAGTGATGACGGGTTTGAAGGTATAGTTCAGTTTGCCTTTGGATATCACACACCACACAGCCTCACGGTCGGCGCTCTCGCTTTATATAGAAGTACATAATAAATCGTGTGTGCGAAATGAAAGCGCAGATCGCGAGGCTATGTATTCTGCGAAAGCCAACGGCAACATGACCTGTACTAGCTTAGAAGCATTGTATACGGTACGGTTCTCGATCTGATTGATACCAATGTGATTAAACCTGAATCTTTGATGACTGTATATGTAATTGACAGGGTACTAATTAGATTTTCCTTTAAACCTGAATAATAAACTCAAACTAAACGTCTCTGTGAGCAGTTTATTACCAGGCTCATTCACATACACACAATGACTTATTTTCGAAACACAATGTATACGTATTGAAACTATTTATTTTATTTGACTTTGAGCGCACATCACAAACCTTTGGGATAATTAGACCTCCTATTTCCTACGCAAACATCCATTTAAAGAGCGCGGAAATGTCGGTTATTGCAATAAATGTCTATTCTTGAAATGTGATGAAGAACCTGTGGTGTTATAGGTAATTAAACTCTTACTTTGATGGTGCGTTCATGCAAAGTTTATTTCAAGTAGATATACTGGTACATAATTATAATCCCCGCTACCGAATCTTTTGTTTCTCGATATTCAAGCATATTCAATATTCTAACATATACTATTACCTTAATACAATATAATAAGATTTACTGCAAGTAGACCTTAAATCAATGCTAAAAGTTAACCAAGGCACTTCCCATGTCGCCATCATCACATATCAGGCAAACAAGCTTAAGATACGATATTTTTGTTTGCACTTTATTTATTTTTGTATAAAAGTTTTGAGATACGATAATTTCCTTCTGCTTAGTGTTCTAATTAATATGATCATCCTTTAATTCTTTCATACGCTATTTCAGTCGGTGACATATCATTGTTATATTTGCCAATGTAGGTGATCTTTTGAAATATCTATAATATCCACACTTAAGATGTACAGAACAATTTAAATAGATTGTTCATGAAATGCTCGCCCCAGCATTTTTAAAGAATGATAGTTTCTTATGTACAACTAACACGGTATGAATACCAATACACCGCTTTTCAGTTCGGTCAGAAAATTGCTCTTTTTTCATATGGCTATAAAGCAACTGAAAACCACATAAAGCTCTGGTGGAATTCAGGTACATTACATTCGAGCGTTATATAACAGTTTTCAGTTCCGTCAGAGCCATATGAAAACAGAACAATTATCTGACGGAACAGAGAAGCGATTGTATTGGGATTCATACCGTGATTAGGTATACAATCATAATACATGTTTTACCACACGAGCATTTCTAGCTGCAGGTTCTAATTGTCTATTATATTTTCTTATTTAATCGGTGACAGGTACGTTGTTTGATATGCGAAGTAAATAAATCATGAACATTTAGATACGAGTTTTCAGACTCAACGGTATAAAAATGCATTGACTTACCAGAATAAATTTCATATTACTAATATCATTATTTCGGATGTCAACGATATCAGGAAAACGGGGATAGTCTTCTGTGAGTGTCTTGTAACTTATGCCGGGTTGTGTGGAAGCCTGAAAAAAAATAATACCAGTTAACATTATAAACATTGGTGCGACGAAAACGTGTAATTGCGATGAAGAAAAGAATAAAGTGATTAAAACGCGAGGTCACAAAACTAATTACATATGGCTTTGGCGCGCGTTGTAGGCATTGTTGTGAGTCGTATCACATTGTCGCACGTTGTGCTATGGACACATAGGCGATACACAACAATGCTATGCAACATAACGAACATAATATACATGATACAGTGGCAAGGCGAGGCATCGTGGCGAATATCGTATTGTTGTCCGTCGTATCACATTGCCGTCCATCATATCGCGTTGTCGTGTGTCGCATTGCAGTGTCGCAATTTTGCATTACAATATTTTGCGTTGCGTTTGGGATGTGACAGATGCCATTTTACATGACACTTAAAGGATTGCGTACGTTTTCTGCATCGTGATTTCTAGGTATCGCGTTTTCGGCATCGCACTATCGCGCATCGCACTAGTTATTAAAAGGCATAGTTCAGGATCCAAACGGAATTCCGATGTGTAGTGTCGAGAGTGATAGAACTTATCGACATAAATTAAACTAGAACCCTGATATTCTTGATCAGGGCACCGTGGTAGCATGTTCGAAGGGGGGATGGAATAAATGTGTAGAAGTTTTATAAATTGGGATTGCATGATTGTCAGACTCCATGCTCTAAGTTGGAATTCTCTGGAATTATTAGGATACAATATATTTATTAAATAATATCTTACAATTCCATATGTTGATGCCTGAAATAAAGTAATTCAGTTCCCTTCTAAAATAACATCAGAATTGTTTGATCAGCGCAGGTGATATTTCCATTACAGATTAGCTTTGACATTTGGTGGGGGATAATAATAATAATGATATTGGTTTCATTGACTTTGTTGTGTTATAACATCATCCTGATTGAGTTAATATGGATTGCCAAAGATAGAAATACACACAACAGAACTACATTAAACAGTTGTTCTTTCGAGCAGGGAATAAGTCAAAATTTATTAAAGCTGTAGTGGTTACCCTTTGCTACAATTGTGTGTATTTTCGTTGTTTTGCTCCATGTGTGCTTATTGTCCTTGTCAAAGTAAAGCAAGTTTCATCTCAATATCTTCAACAGATTTTGAACTATGGCCAATGCTAAAACATTTTAATGCCCTTGCTACAAATATCCGTATTATCACTGTCAATAGGTATAGCAAGTTTCATTTGAATATCTATTATGGTTTTTAAGTTATGAAGAAAGACAATAAATATGAACAGCTTTTGAATTTTACAAAGGGCCGTAATTTGTTCAATATAAGAGTGGCTAGAGTAATCTAACTTACAAGTAGGGTATCATTGTAGTAAGCTTATGATCAAAGTTTGAAGTTAACACATACAATGGTTTGCAAGTTATTAAAACGACAAGAAGAAGTCACAAACAGCTATATCCCCCAACCAACGGAAAATAATTATGTCAAACACTATTAAACGCAAACAATATTTTTAACATAAGTTATGTGAAAGTTTGGTTTCAATCCCATGAGAAATGTTTGAGATGCACAAACTATTTTTCTCTATATCCAAATTTATTACATACAAAATAAACCAAGTGCATGTTTACGGTGACCTTGATCGATCCAACCACTGACACTTTCAATCCCAATTGTTGTTTTCACAATAACTACTACCTACATAGCACGTTTCATCGTGATATCGTATTCCTTACTAATGTTATTGATCAAAAACAATTTTTCTATTTTTAGAAACTATCACCACCATCAGCCCACTGTCGATTGCAAGCGGCATGTTTACATAACCTTCATATACTGCAAGTTTCACAATTATATCTCATTCCTAACAGAAGACATTGAGTGTAAACGGTTTTTTCTTTATTTAGTAACAATGATCCTGGCCCCAATTTCAATCCCAAGTGTCGTCCCTTCACACAAGCTACTTACAAACCTACCAAGCTTCATCATGTTTTCTCAATCGTTACAAAACATGAGAATACATGCTTTTTCTATTTTTAGTAACGGTAATATTGACCTTGACCCCCATCGACCCAACTTCCCATTGCAAGTGTTTTTAGCACACCAGCTACATACACAACAAGTTTCATTGTAATTTGTCATTCCGTTTGTAAAAATCAACACATAACTGAGAAGAGTATAACGGACGGACGCCTACCATTACCAAATTAAAAACATGAAAATTTGTGGACGGGTGGACGGACATTGTGATTACTATATGGGATTGGTGGTACCACTTTTATTTCGCCTTTAGTATAACGCAGCCTATGATCGAACACATGACCTCTGTACTCGACTTGTACCTCGATAAATGCACATATTTTTTCTAATGAACAATGACATGTATGTTATATAGAAATCATGAATTCATATACAACGCACGTATACCTTATCCTAATTTTTTCTGAAACCGGATATTACAAAAAAACGTTTCGTATTGGTTAAATTTGAATTTTCAGTGACCACGAACACGAAAATCGATTTCCTATCTACAGAAAAAGTGCGTCCCTCCTGTGTTTTGTATTCCACGAATTTACAACCCAACCAAAATGATTTTAACCAAACATCCACAAAATTTAATACCTACGAAAACATGTGTCAGTAAATCAAGTATTAACGTACTATCTAATTAACCCCACCATACTGCACGCGGGTGTGAAGAATACATGTATGACGGTGACCAATGCAATAGAACAAGTTAACCTTCACAACCCGTTCAATCACGAGTGTTTCAATAAAATCAAAGTATGAAATTATCAATGAATGTACTTGGGTTGGAACAAAATCAATACTATCTTTGACTAACAATGATAATTACAATTAATTTGCAATGTGAACTATCAGACTACCCCATCAATCCCATGACAGAGTATTTCCCACTGCACGTATTGTGAACGTCACGGCAGTTTCCAGTAGCTATATATATACGTCGGAGATAGTTTGTATTCAGTAGTAATATTTTTGACGTAGCGGTGAACGACGAGAATTCGAAGCATTGTCATTAGTTTTGTCACACCAGTTTATTGTTTACATCGCAATGGCTAACACTAGAGGACTATTTGAACTGTGTCTGGTTGTTATTTTACTATCAACATTTTCAACAACATATGCAAATTGGTACGGAAAAAGAGGTATGATTGAATACGATTTTTCCTTTATTACATTTGTCGTTTTCCAATAATTTAATTTGCTGCTTTGGGCAGAACAGATTACGCTTTCTACTAGCAATTAACAATTGTAATTTCTATGCAAATTAGTATAAATAATAAATAGTTTGTAGTATTGCGTATCCTGTTTATTAGTATAATATTATTACTATTATTGTCTGACCAGATTAAAATGAGATTCCTAGCTAATGCTCGTTCAAGTGTGATGAGTCTCGGATTAATGTGGTTTGCTAATAATTGTTTCGTGTTATTACAAACTGTTATACATATATTTAACAATGCAACTCGTTTTTTTTGTTATGTCATAAATAATTTTATTAAATGAACTCGCTCTGTATTGTATTGGCAATACTAATTTCGACAAATAAAATATTGAAGTTGAAGTGCATAAGTTAGTATACACATTTAACATAGATAAAATTCTTTATTATATGTGCAATAAAACCAGTTAGTGTACACATTTAATACATATGATATCATTGTTATAAAAACTCGTTAGTAAGCGCATTCAATATAGTTCTTGTTTTAATCATTATGCTATAAAACTAGTAAGTTTGCACATTTAATATAGTTATTGTTTTAATCATTATGCTATAAAACTAGTAAGTTTGCCCATTTAATATTAATTTATTAAGTTAACTAATGAAACTAAGATAAAACACACTGTATAGTTAGTCCCATAATATGACTTGTTTCTGATCAATCTACGACTCCCGTACAATCATGTTTGTGACTAGTGCAGATCATTTTCTCGTTCGTTTATGATAAGATAAGACAAGATAAATTTAGTTAATTTATTAACGTCTCACTCTTGTACATGTTTGTTACAAATATACATAAAAAATGATAAAAATGTAAAAATGCACAAAACCACTCAATTTGAGTTATGAGAGACAATATGACATTATGTGTTGGGCATCGTGCCTTGTAATAGTGCTATGTGATTTTGTAGGTTTTCTGTGCTCGTCTGGTCAAGTTGACTGCTGCATTCCCTGTCCGACTTTATATTGTCTTTATATTATTGCTCGACGAAATTCGGATGCCAAATAACATCATTGTACAGCTGGTTTTATGATAATATAATAAAGAAGAACAATACTGTTCTGTTATGCATATTATATCTAATAACGTCTGGAGAACGAAAGTAAGAGGTATACCTTGAACGAAGTATATAAAATCCATTATACTTTGCATTTTCTAATACAATATTTAGAAGAATCTTACGATTAATGTCTAAAATTGCATAACCATACGTCAACCATTATAAAATAAGTGTATTTACCTTAGCAGGTTGTATACTCGTGTATACTACATGCAGGTTTTATTTTCGTTATATGCAAAACTCGTTTTTAATCTTAGAAAGGTAAAATGTTAATAATCATTAAATTGCAAGATGCGATACGATAACTGAATCCTCATATGTCCATCAGAGCTTAAAATCAAATTGAAATGTAATGGTGTGTATTAGTGAGACAAACGCGTATAGGTTTACGCTCCAATAACTATATATCAATTCATTTTCTTTGATAAGTTTTTCTAAGAATGTAAATGTTGATTTTCTGCGGAATACTTCCATGTGTAATATGTCAAATTCCATCAAATAAAACAAATTGAACAATAGTGCCATTTTAGGCTTTTCGACACCCATTTTCGTGATTCTAAAAATGTTCAAATGTTAGATGTATTAAATGTTCAAACAACAGAATAAAACTGATTTTTTATGAAGGCATGTAGAAATGTATATTAGTAGTTGCGTTTCAGCCGACCATTATTCTCAAACTTCGCAGTGTATGTTATGACAACATACGACCAGTCCGGTAATTATATATTAGTGACCATTCAGACGATATAGTAGAGGATACAGCAAAGTTTATTCGGCTTAAGCATAATACATCTTATCACCGTAAAACAACAACTAATAAATATTTACATACATGAATACACTCATCAATGTTGAGAATATCATGTATACATGTTAAATCAATAAATGAAAATTTGTCTAGGGACAACACAGTTTATAAATAAACATTAGTTATGCAATTATCATAGTATATATGAATATAATATTGAAATCAATATAAATACGAACGTCGTGAATCAGGGGCTTTGTTGATAAAAGTACCAAGTGTGTTTAGTTCCTTTATATTGGTTGAGGATAAAAGTTGTACGAATTTAAACATGCTAGAATTATCCGGTAGTGCGTCTAATACCCGTTTATACTGGACATATAATGAGGAGATGGTACTCATCTTCGATGTCATTTTTCTCACATAAAACACAATATACGCTCTTCTCTAGGTATGTTAGTATATTTGCCAGTCTCATGCAGGGTGTGTATGATGACAACCGTATTCTAGATAAGGCAGAACGTATTTTCACACTTGTTATTGCATTTAAATATTCTGATATAACAAAATATTTTATATTACTGCACAAAACATGAGTTCCACTGATTCTATTGTGAAATATAAATGTATTTGTGTCTGATCATCAATACATAAATGAAACATCTGTCTGTCACAGATTGTGGGAATGTCCAAACATCATTGAATTTAGTCACTGACAACATAAGTCTTGGTCTGTTCACACAATATTTGTCTGTTTCAGAGTTTTGTAATAACATATTATAGATTTGTTTTAATATAATAGTATCACAATCATTAGAGTTAAATTGTAACCAGAATTTTACAATACGTCGTTTTCTCGTCAATTGTAATGCATAATGATTAATGTAGCATTTTATTGACTTATGTAGTGTGTACCGGTAGACAATTTAACAACTCCTAAATATCAGTTGAGTTTCTCTAAAAGATAACAGTTTGAAATATTGATTATTTAGTTCTTCAAACAGTGGAAGAAATTCCCGATCGGCCAATTCGGGGATTCCCCTAACACCTTGCGCGATCGAGAAATTTTGCTCCGTTAAATTGTCTGATCGGGCAATAGAAACCCATTTTTGTAAAACTAACATTTACATAAGAATACATGCACATTTCGAATCACAAAAGATTTATCTAAAATCCTACTGCTCAGAATTATTTGCCTATATTCGGAGATATTAAGTTCTTTTTGTTCACTTTCCCGTTTTGGTAAATTTAATTTCCCGACCAGGTAAGTAAATATTTTTGGAAAAGACGCCAAAACGGGCAAGTGAACACAAACAATTTAGACTGGCCAAATGGGTAGATTTTAAGGCTAGATATTTCAGATTCTGGACAATTCAAAGTTTTAAACGGTATAATGTTAGATACACAAATTTGTGATATGAAACATGTGTTCAGCTTTTTGCTTAGTCTTCGGCGTTTATTTAAGTTAGGCGTGATTTTCCCGACAGTTCATACACCGATGAACTGCAGAAAATGTCTATTCAATTTTTAAGTAATATACTAGATTTACACTAAAATGTATAAAGGTGCATTTTGCAATTGTGAATACAACGCTTTCTTAATTGTGGACTGTTCGTACAATAAAAATAATTTTCAAAAAACAGCGTTAATGATTCCGTCACATCCGACACATTTCCCCCACTCAAGGGCATACCTTATGTTTTGTATATTGAAATATATTCTCCGGAGAATACGATACAGGTTCTCTAAGTGTGTATATTCAGGCAGAAATATTTTCGTCATACGCGTGTCTCTGTTGCCATTACCCGCCATACTTCAGCATGCCGTAGATTGATTCTACACATACATTTCTTCAAATAATAATGAATTTGCAGGCTATACGATATAGATTTTCAATTGGTTAAGATCAGTTTTGAAAGTTGTTTTATTTCCATTGATTATACTACAATATATAACGTCAAGTCTCTCATAAGGAAAATATTTATACAATAGACATAAAAACGACTCTTGTCGGAAGCATTCTAGCTTTTGCTCTTCATCGGGAATTTAATGAAAGAATTTATAATCTAATCTCCCAGACTAACAATTATGTTCCTGGCTTCCTTTCTTGATTTCATAACGCATACACTGACAACGTTTGTGCTTTGCTATTTTTGTAGTCCTGCGGCCTTTATAACTATACCGATAATTGAGCATATTGTTGCCTTGAAGCAATACCATTGGTCGACGTATTTTAAAATGCCTTGTGCCATCTCATTAACTTGTACGAGTATTATGTTATACCAATTGCAGCGATTCGTATTTACTTTTGAAGATTTTTTGAAACTTGAAATTCATTTTCCTGTTCATCTTTGTGTGGGGCATTGTGTTGTATGCTTGAGGTCGGTATTTTGTGAGTGTCATGCGCTGCTGTTTCTGTTAAGTACTGCATTCCCTGTCCGATTTTCATTAGTTTTTATTCCCACGACAAATGACCATGTATAAACCGAATAGCATGGATTTTGCTTAATATGTTTGATTAATATGTTGGAAATTAAGTTGTAAAAATGATTATATTTCAAATTCCAGGAACATACAATTAAAACACACAAAAAAACACAAGCAACAAAGAAAAACATAACAAAGAACGAGAAAAAGTTATAATTGTACAGATATATTGGATATTATTGTTGCAATATTTACTGACTGAATCGAAAAAGTACACACTGCATATAGGTTTATTTGTTAACAATGAAACAAGCAAAACGGAAAGTTTACAATAAAAAAGATAAACATTCTTCCATGGAAAGACAAACAACACTGTTTCAAGGGTGACTTTTTGACATAATATTATATACAAAATGTACATGTCAATTACATAAAAATGTTGACGCGAGTCAACATGATAGCCCTTGAACACGAGTAAATATTGTTCAGGGTCGTTGCATGTATTAGTAATTAACATTGGTGTTAGAAGTGTCCGTTTGTAAGGTGAATGAAATGATACCTGTGTAATTAATACTAATAATTAATACCTATACCGTGAAACAAGAATAGTGTAGGTACATGTATATAGAAGTTGTCTATAGATAAATTAGCAAACCGTCAATAGAACACTATACAATACAAATTATATATACATATAGATCTAATGTAGCACTTCTATATCATCAAACTTACAAAAGTACGTTATTAGAATCTCGTATGTATGGAAATTCAGTTCACGATTGTGAAACATTTTTTTTTTTTTAATGTGACTTGTTTTCTGTGATATTTCTTCTTGTGTCTTCTGTCTTCGGTCTTTTCTGGTCTGTTGTTTCTGTTCAATACTACCTTCCCTGTCCGATGTGTCATCACATTTTAGTTTCCGCAAAATTGATAAATCACGCTTAATATATCCTTTCTGATCGTAATCCATCAATACAAGGATATTTGATTACTGTATATGTTTGGTAATGTGTACTTTAATTAGTGTTTCCCACTACCAGTTTGGCGTTGTCTGACCTCCTTATATAAGAAGAACAGAAAATGTACTGGAGTTAATAGGAAAAAAATAAGATTTTAATACAATGTACGTGTTTGAGTCTCGCTGCAATGTTCTCCCGTGGGGATAATGGTTATCAATTCGACTTGATGTAACACAGGGCACTGAAGCAGACACCGTCCTTCATAAATAAAGTTTTTATCATAATTATCAATACGATATGTTGGACAAATTTCACATCTATTTTACAGACATCAGTTACTGAACATGGAAATTATTTCGTGATTCACTGATAAAACCAATTTAGGTCGGATGAACGAGGGGCAGTAAAAAGTTCGTGAACAAGTTGTACAACCTGAGAAAATATGATGTGTGTTTTGCATTTTTTTTATATAATAACATTTATCTCAAAATGTGTGCAAAACTCATTGTTGTAATGTCTTTATAACTAATAAAATATGTATTTAACATACTTGTCAAAGTCATTTTCATACATTACTGCGCAATACCAGAATTAACAACGTCAGGACGCAAACTACAAAACCTTAGTGCTCACTCTTATGCACCAGTCTATTGAATTGACCTGTATTGTGAGTACGGGGCTTTTATTTTGCGCCAAAATAGAGGGGAAATATAGCCGTGACTATACCCATGATGAATAAGACAGGTGCATTTTGCCGGGGTTTACCATCTGTATGGCCCTTGGGGCAGGGATTTTACATTTGGTGGCACAGTGGTCAAGCGGCTAACGCTCTTGACCACTGATCAATAGGTTCATTGTTCGAATCTCAGCCGGGGCACTTGATCATTTATGAAACGCTTTTCAGTGTTTCCCACCAAACTAACCATGTCTCACTGCAAAGTATCTGGCTAAGGTGCCAGAAAGCTGTGTATCGGTGCTATACACCGGGCACATTAAAGAATCAAGCTGTCTATTCGAAATAAGAGCTAGGCGAACTTCTGCAGCGCCGGACACGCCTGTATCTAACCCCTCTTTCTCTCAATCTGTACTACTGGTCGGACTATGCTGTATCTGTACGTGTAGACCATGCACTTTCGCCATTGTGGCTGCAACACAATCTGTAAAGTGCCTTTGAACGTGTGTTTGCATGAAAAAGGCGCTATATAAATCTGGTATATTTAAGGGGTTTGAAAATGCAAAAGTAAAATTCCCGCCATTCTCCGAGTTTGGGAGCCGTGATTTCAATTGACTGGTTCATTACACATATCTCCAGACAAAGGACCCATTTCCAGTACACATCTACTAACCAAGCCACTGACATCACCTCACGTAACGACTGAACTGCATTGCAGAGTTCTGATACTTTAGCAAAACGACTCGCGTGCATGTCGTTCTTCAATTATAAAAATGCTGTAACATCCATAGTTTGTCAGTCTGATACTGAATATTTATAAAATTCCTTCCCGTATAAAATGTAAGCTGTAAACTGTAAACTAAATAGCCTATAACATGGGAGGGTTAACATGTTCGTAGGGGGTGGTCGGGGGAGTCATTCCAACTCTAACGAAGTACACAATGATTAATGGACATACTTTATTGCAGTGGGCAGCTTACTGATTGACATCATGCTGTTTGATGAATCTACCACGGAGTGGGGTATAGTGAAATGGTCCGCATCTTATTGTTGTTCAACATAAGGCTTCTTGAGAGTGCACGGCCTACATGCCCGTTGTAAATCCTTCAGGTGTAATTCTGCTTTTATAAGACATTCATTTTTCGCAAAATATAAGGAATCTGATCCTATCATTATGTTCGAAAAGCCACTTTTTGCTTATCAATGATAAGTTGATAAAGGATATCCACAAAATATATCAGGCCCATCTGAACTAGTTACAACGAAAACCACTTAATCTTTTCTGTGACCGCATTAGCTAAAACATACGTAACTTGAATTATTATGATAAAAATGCAACTCAAAAATAGTTCTACCGGTTTTCTACTACATGTATTATGTTACACAACTTCAATCAATTAAAAATATGCCAGTTTGTTCAAATAAAGTTTTGTCACGTTATATGGAATTTCTAAAGTTTCAAGAAAACAAAACTGGGAAAATGTAACTGTCCACAAACATTTTGACATTCCCTCTGTTTCCTAATGTGGTAATTTTGAAGCATTGCTACATTGGTATCTTTACAAGTTTCTAGTTTAGTTTATGATGGAGACGAGAACGGTAGACCATCTTGTAAAAATGTATTATCAATTGGATACAAATCAAACTATGTTTAATAAACTGTATGTCATTTAAAAAGATCTTAACATCTGATGTTACATGAATCCTTATTGCGTCCGACAATTTTACCGATAATGAAAATAAACTTTGCTCAGATGTTGATGCTAAGTGAGACAATTAATTAGTGTGAAGTCTATGTAAGACTTAAATACTGTTGTTGGTGTGGCATGTGTCTGCAAAAGTCAATTGTAGACAGAAAAGATTAAGGAAACAATTAGTGTGACCTATTTGAAATAGAGAATCAAGTTGTCAAGTTGCAAATAACCGTTAGTTATAGTGCGCCAAAGATAATGTGATGTTCTCATTGTCCGTTGCACAACCGTTTTTGTAAATAAACATCGATTAGAAAATAGTGGCGTCAACCAAGAATAGGTTAGTTTTTTCAAAGTGCAGCTACAGCTACCAAGTTACCTTGATGAGATAAGTCGAACGTTTGATGGCAATGCGCAGAATGCAGTTAAAATCCCATACATCACATGAGAACCACTCAGAATTCTATGAATAATTATCAAATTTGCACCCATTGTTTGACAATTTACGCAATGTAAATGGCATTCCAGCCGAGAACATGGTTTGTATGGGGTTCAAACAAACCCTGAATGACTAAACTAAACACACATCAGCGGGTAATCGAGTTACAGGAAATGCCATTTTAAGCAATTTCTCCACTCTATTCATGTTCTGCCATATCTTCGATTCGTAACTTGATTCTTTATATGGAATTTCCGTGTTTCCACGTGATTGAGTAGCGCTGACTAGATGTCAAAGAGACGAAGCTACGCATACTTTTACCCGATGACATTAATGTTACTCTGTGTACAGAAGAATATAAAATTACTGACAAAAAAGTTAATTTCAAATGCCATCGATCAAAGGTTATGAGCACGTCACCCACGATTTGTTGTGTTGAATATCGCGGACAAATGAACCCGGCTTGAAATGAGATCGTAGACAGGAACGTATAGTGAATGAATGGTTTATGAAAACATTCTAGTTATGTCAATAAGTGTGGCTAAAAGAATAAACTGCATGCACTCCCACTTAGTACCAATGTCCATCGTATGAATGAAAATAATAGTAACGCGTCACATATTTCACTATTAGAAATACGATATGCGTTGTGCTTTCTCCTTTAGAACTGCTACCGAGCATGCACCTATAGAGCGCTAGACTGTTACTTGGTAGATACATGTCATGCATGATATAGTTTTCCGTGACATGTAGAGTATTTGTCTGTTTCTAACGAACGTAAATTAGTGATATAAAGACTTTATTGGGGCAACATGGTTCGAGATACAGAACAAGACAGATACATCAGGGCACGCCGTATTCAAATACATGTAGTTTCTTAGATATTTTCTAAAGGTTTTTAGGCGATATCTATTTCAATTAGAAATAAAGCAATCTCAATTTGGCTGAGACAAACAAATAATTAAAAGTCTAACTGTTTTTATAACTGTTTCACATAGGCAAAAACATCTCGGACAAAAACTAAGTTATTCAACAAACTTTGAAAATTATTTTTTCTTAGTCAAAAATTAAAGTTTTGTGAATAGCTCTGAATCCTGATCCATACGTTGGAAACTATATCTACGGAGAGGGGGTTCACACACGCGGTTCCTAAATAAGACAGCACACGTTGTTGGCGGTGATAGTAATCGTACTAATGATACAGATAATAATAAAAACGATGATACGTATGGTGAAAAAAATAAAGATGCATCATCTCAAAACGATTGTGACAAATCGGACAGGGAAGGCAGCACTCAACAGAAACAGCCGATCCCGAATGGCACAAAACACACTTAAACGAACAGACATCAATGTACAACACAAAACTAAAAAAACTAAGCTAAACAACACAAATGAACTAAACTGCTACAAAGTCCTTAAGTAATTATTTCGTACGAATGTTCTCATTTGATTTGTGTACGTTCTCCTTGTAAAAGGTTACTAAGCATTACAAAGTGTCTCTTATAATTCATAACTGGATGGTTGTGTACATGTTATCTGTTCTGCTTATGTCATATGTTATATGTATGTACATAAATGAGGCGAAATAAAGAAAGAATATTCGTCAGTCATTTACAGACAGCGCTTTAGCACATTGAGCAATTCGCATCGTATTGTTTGAATGAGTTATGGCTCCAGTAAATTACTTATTCCACGAATGTTTGCGCCATAGGGATAAACACATATTGAGTGTGAATATTTATTGCCCGAGGAAAGTAATCAGAATAAGTGTTGTCACTGTGTGTCTTTTCATTCAAAAATATCCATTGGTAAAGATTTATCTAATTCTAAGCATGAGTGTTTGGCGTCTATGAGAGCTCGGAGTATAGACATATGATGTATGTGGGAGAGATAAGTACTATATTATACAGCAAACAGCTTTAGTTATGTTCCTAATTGTGCCTAAATAATTATCGCATGACAATGCGTGTATTTCGGTAGAATTTTTATCTTGTCATTTTGTGCCCAAATATAATGCCTCGTCTCTAAATGATTCCTCCGAAATATTTAACAGTAGATCTACAATATCATTCTTATACGTAACATCATACCATTCGAACTATTTGTTCCACGTAACAGTTTATTTACGTGTTGTCACACATTACTAGAATAGAACCGTAAAATGAAGTGTGACTGTTCTTGCTTAATGGCGCTGCGTAGTCAAAAGTGACAGATTGTCTATAGAACGTGTGTACTTGTTGATAATGTTGTGATGTTGTTAAAATGTGATCAGGTTTTTTAACAACAAACATGTAATGTAATTGTCAGAACGATTTCCTAGACTTTTATAAAATAGAAAACGTGTTGTATAATAATACTCACGTTGGACAGACTATGTGTAATTTTCCTTCTCTCACGCCTACTTAGATTCCATCGCCACCTCTAAATCTGCTGTTAAAGATATACGAAGGGGTGATCCAGAAATAATAGGACTTTCCTCATAAAGTGTCTTCTTACTGAACACTTACATTTTAATTTAAAATGCATAGCAATTCATGATCTATTTGCTGACAGCAACATTTTGTTCGTTGTTGTTGTTGATACTCATACAAAGCTTTGCTATAGAAACCATGTAACGCCTAGGAGGATCACACTGCTATTTTACATTACTTTCCTTTTTAAAATGTGAATATTTCAGTAACCACGTACTATGCCTATCTGAACACATTTTTTTTAAAAAAGTTAATCCTTCTTGGGATCACATTAGCTCGAATTAAGAATCATTGTAATGAAACTGCATAGTTAGAACATATTAAGTAAATTTTAATGATTAAAAAGGGCGGAGCGAACGAAGTGAAGCGTGTTCTTTTTTAGTCATTAAAATTTACTTAATATGTTCTAACTAACTTAGAATATAACATTCTACATTCTGATTGGCCGACAGAAAGTAGCGCCAACGCATGACGTCAAGTCTGTGAAGAGAAAATTTTAATGATTAAATTTTCATTTAACCGCCAAAATTCGGCGTTTTCATTGGCTCATAATGTAGGTTATATTCTAAGAATCGTTGTAATGAAACTGCACCCGAATATATCACTCCTTGTCGCGATTTATATAACGTGACGAAACTAGTAAAATGCTGTTCTTGTTAAGAAATCGGACAGGGCAGGCAACATACATCAGAACCAGACGAGCACAAAATGCAAACATGGACACACACAAAAAAGAAAAATCACAAATAGCTTAAAAGGTACCACCTCATAACTATGAGTTATACTATTTACAATAAATTCTCTTTTCTGTTTGTAGGAGACAAAGTTGATAGTGACCTTTTTTCACTTTTACAAGGATCATTACCGGAAGTGATTGACACCCAGCTAGACGCACGCGTTACTCTTCAAACCATAGCTAAACTCATAGAGGATTACGAAATAAGAACGATGCGTGAAGCACATTCAAAAGGTCAAGCAAAATAAGCGCAACTATTTGCGCTTCATACAGTAAGTATTTGTTCATTATTTTCATCCGTATACAGCAAATATCCATTAACATAAACACAATTTGTGATACCACAATTTACTTTGATGTTATATGAAGAGATAGGACTAAATGCAATGCTTATTGATGGGATGGGTCTTAATGTTGATATGCCGATGCCGAGCCGATGCCGTGTGGATGAGTGCAGCAACACGTTGTCCCATCCTATATAAAAAGAAACACAATTCCAAGTCACTAAATCATCTAAACTATCGTCTGACTTATGATTCACCGGCAAATCAATTTATAGTTTTAATAATGACATTGCATTCTTACACGCGAGGGGTGATCCATATATTCGAGCATTTCTTTCTACTTTATGAAATGTTGATTCTTGAACAATAAAATTACTACAGCGTGTAGATCTGTTAAATGCCTAGCGTTTTAATGAATTATTTATATTATGACGTCACAATGCGCTTGATGACGTCACTTATTGTGACCCTGAAGTTGTGGAGCACGCGCTGTCGACAATATCGCACAATAAAAAACTCATAGAGCAGCAGCTTGCCATTTGGATTTAAGCCAAACATGGTAAATCTTTGCGGTATCTCATAGATAACTCATAGATAACTTTATCGAAATGTAGATTGTGTTTGCACTCTAAACCAGCGATTTACACATGATTCTTTAGTGTATGTAATTGTACGGACTCTGTCACACTAGATATAACGCGTTGATAAAATATGAAAAGACATAGAAATTAACACCGTGGTAGCGTCATTCTCTCTTATTATCTGCGAAATAAGAGACATTATTCTGAACCATGTTTCTGATGTAAACTGCGATCAGTATTGACTACAAATCAATAAATCCTTCGCCAAATTTACAAAGGGTTCTTTAGAAATAAAGCCCTAAACTTCTCGGTCGTGCTTCCGTCAACCTTGGCAAAATACAACTTTGTAAACCAAACGGAATGTGCCCAATAACGCATCGAGACTCTTTCTAATCAACTTGTATACTTGCATGAATAAAAATGGTTTAGAAGCGCATTTAGTCAAAGGAGTCTTACTCTGAATAATGATGATATGATATTAACAAAATAGCCTTATATTGGCAAAACTAAACTGCTAGATGGAAAGTTCTCGACTTTATAGATCACCCCTCGTATATATTGTGTAAGTTCATTTCATTGTTGTATTGTGTCGGTCTTATTTGTAAAACCAATAGACCGTGTTAGAATTGAGAAAGTACACGAACAATAGGCACGCCTTATCGACTATGTGTCATATGTAGTATCAGTAACAGTTGACCGAACCAATTTTCCTGGACTTTATTATCAGTCCCTACTCAATTACAAGCAGATCTAGACCTTTCTGGTAAATTCAGCATAATATGTATCTGCAAATACCTCTTACTAACTTTGTATTTACAGGTTACTTGGTAACAGGAGCAACGTTTTATTTAAAGATATCTTCCATATAAAGACAACTGCATTCTGCGTGAGATGACGTCACATCTGTGACAACAGTTTCAAGGACCGACCACGAAATACATTTGACCTTAGTCATCTCGCCTGGTTATAATTGTTGAAAATTATCACCAAACGTTCTTTTAGACACTATATTCTCGCCTATGTTTCTTCAACATGTGTGACTGGTCACTTTTGAAGAACAATGCCTATGTGTATTCAAATACCACAATCATAATAAATAAATGCAGCCCTAATTTATTGATGGCATGTCAAAGCTATAAACGCTCTGACAATGTCATTCTTCACACGCGACTATACTGTTCCATTTTTGTATGAACTGAAATTAACGAAATCATAATAAAAAAATAACGTTTTGCTTGAATAAATCAGTGATTGATTTCGTGGCCGTTATTTGTCCAATGTGAGTTATATAATAATACAAAATGTATCATAATTGTTTGACGCTACGCTTTTTAATCTAAAAGATCTGTATATTTAATAAATAAAGACTAATAAATGAAGTTATGTTGTAGATTTTTATTTTGACCAACCCGATAACTCGAAGAGTAGCACTACGAGAGTATATAGGCCTTCTCTATTACTAGTATCATTGCGGGTTGACGCATTGTCCTTCTCCTTTACTAGTATCATTGCGGGTTGACGCATTGTCCTTCTCCTTTACTAGTATCATTGCGGGTTGACGCATTGTCCTTCTCTATTACTAGTATCATTTCGGGTTGACGCATTGTCCTTCTCTATTACTAGTATCATTGCGGGTTGACGCATTGTCCTTCTCCTTTACTAGTATCATTGCGGGTTGACGCATTGTCCTTCTCTATTACTAGTATCATTGCGGGTTGACGCATTGTCCTTCTCTATTACTAGTATCATTGCGGGTTGACGCATTGTCCTTCTCCTTTACTAGTATCATTGCGGGTTGACGCATTGTCCTTCTCTATTACTAGTATCATTGCGGGTTGACGCATTGTCCTTCTCTATTACTAGTATCATTGCGGGTTGACGCATTGTCCTTCTCTATTACTAGTATCATTGCGGGTTGACGCATTGTCCTTCTGTTTTACTAGTATCATTTCGGGCAATCGGTCGTACATACTTGGACGCATATTAGCCTTACGGTCGACCCCACGTTGCCTCTAGTCATACGACTGAGCATTTAACATGAACCAACGAAAAACGTAAAATGTACAAATTACCTTTTTATGTTTAGTCAATTGAATTTTTAGTCAGACCATTTAAAAAAAACACAAAATGACGCGATTTTCCAATCAGCAACATTGTAGTCGTTAACAGTTAAAAATGCCTAGTATCCCTTTTTGGCGATAACTTCTCATTAATACTGTTTTATAGTCAATGGAAGGTAATCCATTGAGGGATTAGCTTTGAATGATAAGCCGTTGAGTGTACAAACTTGCGTGTTTCTAAGCATAAATTAAGCCTAATGAATAGCATTGTTTTGTTTATACCTGCATCCAAGAAAAGCAATGAGTAGACCACAGTACGCCGTTCGACCAACAGTCAGGATCGGATTAAAGTTGTTACCCTGGGCTCGTATTTATAAAGCATCTTTTAAGTTAGTGAAAAACTTAAATATTTTGAAATTAAATTTTGTGATGAGCATAGTTTCCCGAAACTGAAGAATAACTCATGTTTCCTTAGTGATTATAACACCTCTCTACAGTATGCATCAAACTATGTAAGCAAATATTAATCTCAATTGTATTATTTAGCTGATACATTAAAAGAAATTTTAAGATTTCAAGAAAATTCTTGGTTTTCTATAATAAAATGCTTTATAAATATCGGCCCTGGTAAAATGAAATTATAAAATGTTCACATATATTTTATCAATAAAAAACCAAACAATTTACTCTTTATCAATGATACAGTTACCTGTGGGTATTAGCGGAGGCTATACTAGTACCACTGAAGTACCGACACTGTTTGGTGATACTAACGATGTCGTAAAGTACATCACCATAAAACCACACGAAGTAACAGTCAATGAGACAAAAGACAGAGAACCTTTGATCAAGTGAAACGACTTGTTTATGTAAGGTTTCGCACATAATATAAGAACAATATAAAACAAATGAAATCGGTTTTATCCTCATAGAGCGCACAGTGGCAAAAGTTTCAAATCCTGATAACGGTAATGAAATGGAGGGGAAGTCCCAGTAGACACTGTCATCAAACGAATAACGTAGAATAGCAATTAACAGTCGTATACGTCCAATCAGTATTTCAATTAACTATCTAAAATCTGTAGTTGATTATTTCCACCACAAAGGAACCGTGTCTAAGGCCACGCATAATCTACCACAAATTGAAAAATACTTAAAACAAACTAGTTTTGTATACACAGTTATCTCACATACTTTGTGGTAAAATCTTGGTCGTGTGGTGAATTTATGTTAGAATTATACGATATATTTATCAATTACCACTAAAGCAGTATGTGTGCTTTCATATAATGTGATACATGTACATCAGTGATCGTAAGAAGTTCCTACTTAATGACACTTAGTGCTGATTCGGTAAAATAAAGACAGTGGAGAAAAATGGTTCAAACTTCAGTGACGTCATACATACAAGAAATGTGGGTGAGTAATTCAGAAATCCATATTGTGCCGGAAGACATACCTTTAAAAAGATAATGATAACCATACCAAACAGGAGAAGTAGCATTCGACAGAAGCAAGAGAGCGAAAAGGCACACAATGCAGAGAAATAAACACATTAAAAGGCACACAATGCAGAGAAATAAACACATAAAATGACACACAATGCAGACAAATAAACACATAAAAAAGGCACACAATGCAGAGAAATAAACACATAAAAAAGACACACAATGCAGAGAAATAAACACATAAAAAAGGCACACAATGCAGAGAAATAAACAGTCACATAAAAAAGACACACAATGCAGAGAAATAACCACACACAAAAAGAACACACATATGTCAAATGACAAACGCAATGTCAAATGAACGATAAATGATTAAACTGAACATTGACAAATAGACTCTATATCCTACTCAGACAGCCTGCTCTCATTGTATACTATTTCTTACCGCAACCAAATTCCTTCATGCTTGATATCAATATTTTTGTTTGTTTTATGAATAATCCGATTGCATTGTACTAATTTGTTACCAAATGATTCGCACGTACCAACCATAACAAACGGATCATTCAGAAAACACCAAAATCATTTATATAAAACAAGACTTTTGCTTAAGGGGCATTTTCTGATATTTATATACAAGGTAACCTTTACATCATTAGTTCATAGTCGATACTAATTTGTCAGCAACAGCAACAAACACCCATTATTCATACGGCACCTTGATCGCGTGGGCTGTAGAAAAATGAAATACTAAGTGGATACAAAGTATATAAATGCAATCACTCCGTTAAAGATCATATTTGTAATATGTATTTGATATTAATTTTTAAGCGAAACAATGTGGACTTGACATTCAACTACATGTTTTCATTCACCAGAACGTGCCAGAATACACCTCGCAGAAGATACATGGTTGACGTTAACGTTAACGCAAATAGGACAGCAACAATACTACTGTAACAGGTTATACATGGTAGTAATACCCTACATCGCTCCTCAGTTCCGTCGGAGAGTTTTACTATTTTTTCTGCTTTCGTATGGCTATGACGGTTAACCGAAAACCGTTGTAATGCTCGGATGGAACTTATATGTCGCGTACGCACTGCAAACGGAATTGTTAACACCAGGAAACTACAAATAGTTCCCAATGAACACGACATAAGATCAAGCTCAAATTGAAGGAAGAGATTTTCATTCAATAGACATTTGCTCATTTAATTGGATTAGATGTAAGTACATGTACGTACCTGTTAGTATAACAGGGCTCGTTTAGTTTAATTGGATTTTGCACACATGACCGTATCCAATCGTGTTAAAGGATTTAATACATTAACACAAGTGTCCACCACGTGTCCACACTAGCTACATCACGACAATATCACCAGTTGCAGATAGGTGATATCAGAGGTCAAAAGTTCAGTTTCCAAAGGTTAATAAAAATACTATGTTGTTTTATTCCATTCGTTGTTATACAAAATGATATTTTAGAAAAGTTATTATGTATGTGTATACTTCCATATAGGACAATAAGATATTGTTCTGTAAATTCGCGTATTTTATATAATACACAAAGTTTGATAAGGGTCAAGAAATCAATATTCATAACCGTGTTACGCTAACGGAACAACACCGATTAAGAAAAGATGGTGAACATATTAAAATATCATCTAATCTGCTGCTCAATGTCATGTGATGCATTAGGTATACATTGACATAATGTCTTTTTCAAGGTAACTGATATGCCTTATTGCCAGGAACCAAAGTGGCAAGATTAAAATGGACATTTTTGTTCCTTTTCTGTTCACATACTGTTTACGAACCAAAGTGCCGAAACACGGACCGTACTCTGTAATCACAGAGGTATGAATTCCAGCACCAACATTTTAGTGAGACTCGGCTTATTGGCATTAAGACATCAAAGTTTGAAGTAATATTTACAAAATTGCAGATGTAACATTACGATTCTGAAACTTCCGTTAGTCCATTTATTCAATTCGCAAAATATTCGCAAGAAAAATTATAGACCCTCATCAAATTTTGAGTAGTATATCTGAAATTTAAAGAACCGTAACATAGGGCTGAAAGGGTTGTTATACAACATTGTATTTTTAAGAAGATACATAATCGTATATTGCCAAAAAAGGCAAGATGTTTTTCTTTTAATTCACTTATTGTATATCCAAACTTCGAAAAACCTTTACAAATAAATATATAAGTCTAAAATGATATAAAGCGCTAACATATACAGTCATGTATTGTACTTATAAGAGCAAAAACATGAGCGACTACTTAAGGGCAACCTAAATAAGGGAAACGTTTAAAATTTACTTCTCCAGATGAAGAACATTTTCATTGTATACCAACTTGAATGATAAACTAGTAGGATGAACTCTTGCGAAAAGCACCAAACCAACAAGTATGTTCCCGGTTATATATGATTCAAACATCAAACGAAGAGACGGACTAAAAGAACCTTAATCTGTCCTGCATATAGAATCATTAGCAAGGCATTTTATTCATGAAAATTAACAGTTAATGTCCCAGAAGACAATAATTTTGTTACGCTCATGGGTTTGTAAGGTTTTTATACGAATTAAGCAATGCCTAATTAACGTCAGATTGAATGGAAAACAGTTCAAACGCATTAACAAGATTGTAGTGTGTGACTGTGTGTCGAATTCTAAGTGAACAAGACTAGTTATGTGTGTTGAATTCTAAGTTAGTCGCTATTGTATATTCTTTCTACTATATAACTAACTACATATAGGTTGCACTTTACAAATGTTTGTTGAATTCTTAGAGAACAAGACTAGTTATGTTTGTTGAATTCTAAGTTAGTTGCTATTGTATATTCTTTCTACTATAATATTATAACTAACTACATATAGGTTGCACTTTACAAATAGCGCGGAATAAAACAAATCGACGTTCACCATATTTGTCAGCAGTGACCACCCTTAACATCTAACAATGCATTAGAACAGCGCTTAATAGACTTGTTTTATAAGGCGTTATATAAATATTTTCAATCAATTATTTTTAGAACAATTTTAACACCCATAGCACAGTTGAGAATGACGAAATACACAAAATTCATGAACTACCGCTTACCTGATTATGTTCTTCATAAAATACACCGTGCTTCAGCAATGTAACGAGCTGTGAGCGTAAAATCATGCCCTCGAATTTCATAACATGCGTCCGGCCTTGCTGTTCGCTGTAATGTAAAAACGTATGTATGTGTAATATATTTTTTTACAAATGTCAGTTTTGTGGAGTTTTACTGGCCTGTCAAAAATTACAAAACCTCACGGTATTTTCACACAACAGATAAGCCATCTCCAGAAAGGTTAAGTAATAAATGTTACGCGAGCATGATCTTTATTGTTTGTGCTTGTTGTCACGTTGCGTTCGAGAATGTCAGTCAAAATTGCCAGCTTGGATAATGACCACCAATTGTGAGGGAAGAGACAGAGCATTGTGTGATGCACGGAATCCGGGTGCAATACCCTACCTCTTTCCTTTGATCTTTAACTTGTCCTGTGCACATCATCAATTGATGTGAGACTACCGGTCATTTATCTTTAATAGTCTTTGGCATATACCAGCCTCAGAATTAATATAGGCCATATACAGGTCATGAACAACAGCATACAGAGTTTGAGGATTACATGCCAAACAATAGTTTATTTAATGCTAACTGATGAGATATGGAGTTCTATCAGTGAAATAAAACCTACATCAGTCACTGGTTATCACCTACAATGTGACTGATATAAGCTCCGCCCCGTCACAGGACGTACTACTTTAATTTTACCCAAAACTCAACACTAAACTGCCCGTAACTTTTTTATTACTAAACGGAAACATGTCATGTGGGAGTTTATATCCTTAGACAATTTCCTTAAAGTTGGTTTATGATTTGATGCAAATTCTTTTTTTTTCTTTTTTCAAATTTTGATTCTCAAAAAAGATGTATTCACATATTCACCATAATCCAAGATGGCGGATTTTGAATTGAAAAATATTAATGGAATATCATATTCATACGCAGTCTAACCACAGTGGTAATTTTGCATAAATAGTACCAGTTTTGACACCAGATAAGCATTAAAAAAATAAATAGAATACGTGTTTATTTTGATTGAATATGGTTAATATCTCATCTTGTGATAAAATTTTAATATTTTCACTCGCGCTACGCGCTCTCACTACACGATGAGATATAAACCATATTCAATCAAAACAATCAAATATCCTCTATATACCAACATGAGCTAATCAACAAATCAGCGCTTTTTCTTATAGGTAGAAAATTAGAAATAATGAATATTGTCATACGATAGATCCAGAAGATATACATGTATAATTATGTT
This sequence comes from Spisula solida, assembly GCA_947247005.1. Classification (NCBI taxonomy): domain Eukaryota; kingdom Metazoa; phylum Mollusca; class Bivalvia; order Venerida; family Mactridae; genus Spisula; species Spisula solida. The sequence goes on along the minus strand of OX365957.1, from coordinate 36,401,843 downwards.
TATATTGAAGCCTTGTAACAGAACAAGTGCCACCTGGTCGAACTACTTATGATAAACGACACAGTCTCTCGCTTATTGTGTTCTCAGACAAGTCAATGATCCAACTACTCATTTAACTTATTTCGTAAGATCCAAACATGAACATTCACCCGTCACCTTTAACAAGGTTTCACCTTTCAGCTATCTTGTCGCATTCACACTTACAATCATAGAATGCCATCCTTCGGGAAATTTGAAAGCATATCTTAATCTGCACATGCCAGCTTATTGGTGATTTCTTAAAATATCTTGAAAGTACGTGTTGAGAGAGCTCTACTTCATTTATAGAATCATACCATTTTCGAATTAGCATGTCACCTTATGAGTTTCTCAATTTTCGTCTTCAAGTCAAGTTATATTCATATCGGAGCATGTATTAACTTAGGCTTACTAACTGATAGGTAGGAACGCAGTTATATAAGGATATAAAGTTTCATATCAAACATGGCTGGAAAACGATCGAATTACATCACAGGTTTATTTGCCATGACACATCTTATAGACTGTGTTTCGAAATCGAATCCGTGTGAATACGCGTAGTTTTGCAAAACATGGACAGTTTTCCCCATACACCAAAAACTAGTTCACAAGTAATGTGTAACTATTTGGTTAACATTGTGGGAAATGATAAGAGAATCAAGAAACGGTTCCTTTGACTTAGTTACAGTTGGCCCACTGCCACATTTGGTTGGTACGTGTACTTAATTCAAATATTCCGTTTTATTATCGTTTGCCTCGGCATTAAACTTTTTTGCTACTTCCACTTATTGACTGCGCAGGCGTTCAACAGGACCACGGTGTTACTTAATGATCCACACTATGGGCGGCTATCAATTTCAAGCTATTCTGTCTGTTTATTTGCAACGATGCATCTATCATTTTCCCCCTTTGAACCTCGCCTTGCCAACACTCTGTCCAATTGTGTAGAGGCGCTCGCGGGGTATTTCGCAGTGACTGTTTACGCTTGCAAACCAAGACAGCTTTCTGACCAGTACTGCGCGTGCGTTCAACAGGGTTATCTTACATATTTTTAAACAGTATAACTTTATTTGATTTACATAATTATACGATGCATTCATACATTCACCTTAGAACCCTCGCTGGACTGGCCGGTGAAATTACTTATTTGCGTAAAGCTAATTCCCGGTGTGACGTCGCTAGTACATTGTTTCGACAGAAATGCAGGGGTATAGCTTGGTGTAAATAAAAATGTAAGCCAATTGGTTCTACAGGGGCATGCTCCTCGTGATTCATTTTTAATTACATACAGCCTGCAGTATTCAGACTTAAATCAAGAAATATTATTAATTAATGACCTGCTTCGGCGACTGGTCAATGACACTTCCCTCTCAAACAGCATGACTAGATGAATTAACCAGTAGAATCTAGAATAACCAGTAAATGAACCGCTCTTTGAAAGTCCAAACTGTCTAACATCTGTGTTGTGTATTTAAACCCTTCTACATTCCACAACCTCTACAGTACATGTTTATTTTATTCATATTTTCCACATGATACATTCATAAACATTCTCAAAGCAAACTCTTCCGCGAGGCCAAATATCTCATTTCAAAGATCTATTTTTAGATCTTTGCCCATTTGCATAAATGTTCCATGACCTAGTTCCTTGTTTTGTAAACAACAACTGACATTACGTAAACGCGCTACTTTTCTTAAATATCCCTACGCTAGCTGTTTCAATCAAAGCACTGAGAGTACAGGTGGGAGGCGATCTGGTTGCTGCTACTAAAGCTTAAACCGACTTTACACGTGTGATGTTCGTTTTCTTACTGCCGATCTTGTCTTGAATGTCAAAATAGGCATATGAGACTATATAGGCATGTTGGGTATCTAAATAATTGTTAAAAGGTGCATATTAATTTATATGTAATACGTGTATTGAATGCGTATATCAAAAGTGGCTTTAAATAATACTACGCGCCTATTTATCAGATTCTACAGTACCGTCTTGTAATCACTTCCCTCACAGCGTGAGACAGTCTATAGAAAGCTGCTAGCTAGTACAGCGACACCATATGATTGCATAACAGTACTTTGCAGACCGTATACGATTCATTGATAAAACCATCACTTGACCGCAGTCTGAAGTTTCTAAAAATAGCTTTACAACCGGGACATTTGATGAACACGTCATTTTCGTATTATGAAACAAGTTCGGTATCGGCCGGTGTAGTGATTTTTTTGCAAAAATATCGATTTAACGAACAGTTTCACAATATTTTTTTTTATCTTAGAATAAACAAATGTTGCTGATTGGCTTAAATCAGTTAAAAAATTTGGAGAAACATATGTAGCAGTATTGGGAATGTTGACAGTTTCTGGAACTACTTGAATGCGGATTCACATAGCAGCATAAAGGCGGTTAATTTTGTATTAAGAAATGGGCAATGGTAGTAATGAGAGGCTTTAACGCCTCCCAAAAATCGTTTGCAGGGCATATCCATTTATCATGAAATTTTAAAGATATAGCATATCAATGTAGACTGACTGCAGAGTCTAAATTGTGCATTAGAAGGAATGTCGTTGATAAACGACCTCTTTAACCGTTCTGCTCAGTGTATTTGATAGGTGTTGCTCAAAGTTACACATACTGTCTTTCTTTTGACGGGTGACACGATATTCATAACCAATTGACAGTTAAAACATGTAAATATGTATACGCTCTACGCAGCTCTTTGAATTCACTATACTCGTTCTATTTACGCGCTGATATATATCGCCGCATAATTTGACCCCTATTTGATATACTTATTTTCCTTGGTGATGCCTTGGTCGGATTTTACTGAAGAAAGCGTAAATGGCCGAGGTATAACGAATATAATAGTTTTCCTAAGACTGGCTCAGTTTGCCGAAAGACGTAAATAGCCAAATTTTCACGATGGTGGTCTCCATTCAGCAATATCGTCATTTCACAGAAACGTTAGAATATTTTTACGCAATTCATGTCCGTATTTATGAATGAATGCATCCCTAGGATAAGGTTTCAATATTTCGGCGAGCAAAGGCTAAACTTTATGATACTATGTCTATTCACTAAATACATAAAATAATTATAATTTTATAGCTGACATATAAGTTAAAATTTGGGCCAGTCGTTTCTACTATATATAAAGCCACGGATTAACGACATTCCTTCTAATGCGCAATTTTGACTCATCAGTCTACATTGATGTGCTATATCTTAAAAACAATCGTGATAAATGGATATGCCATGCCAACGAGTTTTGGAACAGCTAAAACTTGTATACTGACCCTTCAATTATTGTACTTAGAATCATGTGTATTAACTCCTAGAATATCACAGAGGAGTACAAAATTCTTAACTATATAGAAATAAAGTAATATATACATATTATACGTATATATATAGTTGTTTGAGATACAGTAAAGGCTACAAGACACGTATTCTGTGTATTGTGTTCAATTCGAGTAGCATTTGTTTGTTCACAAGAACCTGATATTTTAATACAAATGGCCAAAACACTATCCAAGACCCCGTTACTAACAAGCACGCAATAAATTATTTCTCTGTTGGTGAATGTCCGTAGCGGGACTCAGATGTTTTTTTAGGCCATATATATCAAAATATCAGGTTCCTGAGGTTTGTTGTTACATTGTTTCTGAAGAGTTCAGATAGGTGGTATAAATGTACATACAACATAGGCGATTCTTTTGTTTTCATTTTATGTTTTGTTAAAATACTTGTCCAATTTGGCTAGATGATGGTGTCGACATTATCGCCTGTTCGGTTCGAGGGATACAATTGAAAACAGGAATACTTGACCATCATCACGTAACATTACAGTTAGCGGGTCTAATATTCAAACCTTTATATTTGGACAGATATGGCTTGACAAGATGGAAATTGAGCATTGTAACCAAAGTTTTATTCACAATATTGGCTGCATACTTTCTTGAGTGCATCTTCGTAAACATTCTATATTCTATACAAGAGGTGTTTGAAGAAAACATCGGATTTTGTCTTACCAACACAATAAAATCGATTTATTTCTATTGTACCATTTAAGAACTTGTGTTAAGTTGTATATACACTCATTTTGTATCAGATTTGCATTATTGTTCCAACCAAAATCAACGATCTTGTAGAGGGCGTTGGATTTTGGCTTTTTAAGACAAATTGCCCCTATAGAAGCATTAAAAAAGTGTTGGTAGATTAAGAATTACCCATGTCCGTGAAGAAAATCAGTAATATGTGTGATGTGTGATATGCGTTCACCTGCTTGTTTTGGCAAAATGGCACCAAACACTAAAAAAAACATCAATGGTCGAAACCTGCAATCGCCATGCCCACACTGGTTCTGTGATATCTAGGACAAAACCAATAACCCAAAGTTGGGTGGAAGCAAAGTTGTAAGTTTCAGTATCAACTTTCAATCAAATTATTTCAAAAATGTTCGATGCAAAATTTCAGAAAAATGCGGTGTTCATTAGCTCAATGCCAGGCAAAACCTAGAGCGCAGACAGAGGTCTTGGCGGCTGTATATGCGACTACGTAACAATGATTGGACAAATGTGTCGCACCTGAGGAGTAAATGCTTTATCTTAAAGGAAATTATTACACAGACAGAGTCTGCTATTTTATAAAGGGCCATAATGAAAGGCATAAGTTGGATTTAGTTACGCTTGGTGTGTTCGCGACCGCTTTCATAACATGGTCTTGTGTTTGATATTATGGAAAAGTGGAACTTAAAATGGTTGAAAAGGGGACAAAAGTGAAAGCATATTTTATCTATGCAAAATGTTTAAAAGTTGTTTTCTGACAAAACTGTTACACGTCTTTTGCCTGGTGACATGCCAATACTAATACTGAACTTCCTGTCACCCTACAAATATATGTCATTAATTACCTAATGAACTAGACTGGGAAGTATATTATACCAGAACAGCGGATACCGAAGTCTCCTGATGAAGTATCCATAGAATTTAAATCCGAATTTAGAATATTGAATATATATTAAGCATCAGCACTTTTGGCCTTCAAAAATGCGAAATCATCAACCTCTATACAAATGTTTATTTTGTTCTAAGGATATTATAATGTACCATACACATTCTATAATTGTTGTTTATATCACTTGATACATTACTACTTTATACACAATTCGAATTCGTCGTTAAATTCATAAACATATTGGATTTTCATTTTGTTCAAATATAAGTTGAACAACTCTAGTATAGTCATACAACCAGTGTATGGTATGCCCTACATTAGTTTATACTAATTTATTTAAGGTCGATTGTGAAACAAGTTTTTCCAACTTATATTAATCACTCTCGACACCTCATTCCTGATGTTATCCATCGCCCTACATTAATTTTGGCAACCTATATTAACCGATATATCTTATACTACTACGAGGAATGCTTACTTTATTATTAATATTTTCAAAAGTGCATGTAGACTTTAAACTGTTTCTGTTGCTACAGTGCATCATATCCATCGTCGAGGAAATGGAGTCATTCACCATAACGTTAGTACACAGGACAAGTTAGAACATTTCAAACACGCGATACTGCGATAACTGCTGACATGATACGAAAAATAACACAAGTGGTGAAAGTTCAAGCACAAAAGGAAACGGCCAAAAATGTGTCCACACGAACTGTAAACAGGAAAATTGCCTTAACACTGATGGTAATTTCTTTTCTTTGTCGTGGTCTCAGACAGACGCGTTCCAAAGCTTCTAATTTGTAAAGAGCGCTTCCATTGCACCTGTCCTTGAGGTTTGGGCCGGAATAAGTAATTATAGTCAGGTGTTGTTCAAATTCATCAAGACACTAGTTAAGTTATGCTGTCTATTTCATACACAAATGTTTTTGTCCTTAAAGAGGTCCGAGCTACCTTGTGCGCAAAATCGTTTTAGATAAGAACAAACATGAATTTTAGTTTCAATGATCGCATATGAATATTGATTAATGACAATAAACTTAATAATATTGCAAAACATAGCTATTTTTTATTTAACTTTTATTTTTGGAATGTATGAAAAATGGGTAGGAAACGGCAAAATTGTGAATTATATGGGTGTACAATAAGTCCTTACAATTGTTCAAATGCATTTGCTTATATAAAATATGTGGTGCATGATTTAATTGTATGAAGTAGCCACACTTTGAAATATTTTTAATAAACATTTATTTCATTACATTATGCAAATTAGGTTAAGTTTATGCACATTTATTCATTATTGGTACTTTTTGATGAAAAGCTAAGAAAAAAGGCTGGTGACCGTTATTTTATATTTGACTAAACTGATTTTCTTTTTGATACTCAACTTATGTCCAATTTTAAATTATTTTCGATCGTTAGATATTTTTTGACGTTCATTTAAAAATCACACATTTTTTGCAAGTGGGTGGGGTAACTATTTGACATGTACAAATACTGAATTTGTTCACCAGGGAGTCGGAATTGTGACTAATGGCAATAGGAATGACCATTGAACACATAAAATATCATGCATTGATTAAAGGTGGTTTCATATTATACAAATCTTAAAAAGAACATAATGGTGCCATAAATGCAGGAAATAGATAAAATGAACAAAATACAATGCTAGGTCATTCGAAAGTCATGTATCTCGAAAACGAGCCTGGTGACATATCATTTTAATGATTTCAAAGTTGTTCTAAAACATTGTTCTGTCATTTAAAGATGTTTCAAGGGAACTTCGATCGTCAGATCAAAGGTGCGCGTACCTCCTTAAGCCTCATATTTGTTGGCAAATTATATAGTGAGCTGCATTTGTTATCAGCACCCGAATGTGATATGCTGTTGCTCTAAGACTCTGCCTCCTAGTCTCACCATGTGTTGCACTTACACAATGGATGTCAAGGACTCCCAATGCTGTACCATTATAGTAGGGTTTGGATTACTATTGTGATATGCTTACAAAGGTACTGAAATATTATTTGAAGCAAATAGGTCAGTCATATATGAATACAGCATTTTAGGTAATTTAGTTAAAAGGACTTTCGCGAGTTGAACCAGAAGGTATCAATTTCCATCAGTCATTACGTAAACATTACTTTATTTACTAATGAAATGTATGTACACAAATTATAAGCCAGTGTTTCGGTGTATTTTATACTAAATTCTAACACTGTACACATTTTACTCCACGTAAACGTATAGATTGAACACCTTTCGTACTCACAGGTAACTGTATCATTGTTTAAGAGTAAAAAAAGTAAACATTTGTGTTTTTGTAAAATTTATATATTCATAACAAGGTTGATTTCATGGGAATTGACTAGATTTTAAAGGTATCAAAAACAAAAATTGACATTCGGTATCTCCATAAAGTAAGTATATTCATACAAAACATTGTTATAACTACTTCCATGCAAAATTCCATCGAAAGTAATCAACTAGTTAAAAAGTTATTCCATGAATGTACATTGTATATCACGGTGTCTACCCGATCACTGAGGTGCATTCAATAAAAAATAGAAATATTGAGGATACCATCTACATAATTATGTCGAATTTACCGTTGTGTATAAACATAATAATGTGGTAAAATTAAAGAACGCAAAAGCTGGAACAGATTTACCTGGATGACACATGTTAACTTCTGTAAATGTATACGGTTAAGTCGAAAAACTAATCGGCTGCATAATTTATTGTCAAAATGATTCCATGTTTGTCAAATGCCGATTTTGTGACAGCGATTTTCATTGGTCGATCTCGCTAAAACCCGTCGAAAGTGTAAGTAAAGTTTAAACTTTGAATTATATCGTATGAAGGTAAAGTTAAGCCTGTTTTCAAATGCTTTCAATGCACATACGTGTTTTTGTCCTCATACAGCCTAATAAGGATAATTAATGCTGTAAATGCTGTAAATTATGAAAACAAAATGCACCCCCAGTGACTGTTGGGTTTAATGCCTATGTAATCATCCTTGTTATGAATATATAAATTTTACAAAAAAAAAAAAATTCTAATTTGTTTTTACTCTTAATTAATGATATAGTTACCTGTGCTTGTAATATGTACATGACATTGAATGTTTCTACAGGAATATAAGATTTAAAGTACTGACACGTGTGTAGGATCCAGCTCTTCGTCGTCCGTAAAATCCTGAAAAAAATAGTTTCTTCATTATTTTCATTATCACTTACATGAACTAGCACAATTAATAAATGCTTATTAATTTATGTCTGTATACTAGTGGTTGGTAAATGCATAAAGTAGAATATTCAATCTTACCCCTCATACCACTAAATGTTGCCGTCATGTACTCTCTCTTACATGAAAACTTTCTTTGAAAAAGGTAGGCTACATAGATCTAGTTATTTTACTGTAGTAAAGTGAGTTTACTGTATTCGCATTCCCGACGAATATCTGTTAATAAAAAAATACTTGACTCCGCTTAAAATGTACGTCCATGACGTCACTGCATAAACAAAGAAACCCACATGACGCCATTTGCATTGTTATAATATGCACACTGGCTATGCCATATGAGTTCATGGCACCTTTTAGAAACGTTCACAGCCAGGTGTGTGTGATAGATCTAATATATTTACATGATTAATGCTGAAATCCCCGGCGTCTCTAAGATGCATGAAGCTGACAACAGGGTAAGCATTGTGGACTGTTGTTTTTAGTATTCTTTGAATCACCGCCACACGGGTACGAGGAAAGATAAACTGCAGATCAGAGCTCATTATATTCTTGGCTAACAATCTGAAATAAAGGAGAAACAATCTTATTATAACATGAGATGTTTGTAAAACATGTATGCTCCAATTGCAGCCAAATAGTCATTGATTTAGTCTACCGACAGACCGACAGACATGGGCAAATTAATGTAACCCTTCATTAAAGATGTGGGGGGGGGGAATTCAAAATGTACATTACCAATTACCAAAATGTATAAAAATGTTTGATGACGTGCATCTTCTTCTTGATACTGATCACGTAGGCTAACATTAGTGTGTACAATTTCTCGTCGTTTTTGTGGATGAATTGGACTTCAAACCACTTGTGGCCCAAACATTGTACTTATGTCGATGAAGAGTTATATCATACTATAGCTAGTCCGATGAGTCGACACATCTCAGAAAACCAACTATCTCCCTTTCACGACGATATGATGCACCCAAGGCAATGATGTATTTAACGTGCCTATCACATCTCGCTTCTTCAGTGCTTCAACTCGGGAAAAGCACTTTTAATTTACACCGTATCTCTAAAGCAATCACGTGAAAATGATCGGACTGTATCATATAATTATAAACTCTTACATAAGATATAAATATATATGAGCCAGTCACCAGAAAAACCTGATATTTTGACAAAAATATAGATTTTGAGATTTTCCATAGTCTTAAAGGATCATGTTTATGAAGCAAAATAAATTTTGTAAATCTCTTGAGTTTTAAGGAAGGTACAGCTGTTTTAGTAAAACCCTTATTTGGTGCTGTTTGTGTGACGTCGCAAACGTCATTGAAACGTTAGTCGACTTTACTGCTACGATAATTTCATAATTACATCATTTGATCAATTCTTGACAAATTAGTATCATGTTTTAGAATTATGTTTTGATTTGTTAAAATATACATCAAAATCAAAATGATTTGCATTCAGAGAAGGCTATTACTGCTATACAACTTACTCCTGTTTTTTCTCAATCTGAGTACTTTTCTGGAATTGGTCACCATGGCAACGAATCATGTGATTTCGATATAATTCATTAGAATGTTTAAGCTAAGATATAGTACTATATTGGTAAATTACTTAGAGAAAGTAGAATCAACAGAAATGTATTTTTTATCATTTAAGAGCTATGTATAAACCTTGTTACATAATAGTAATTACATAATGCCAAAATAGCAGGTTTTCCTGGAGACTGGCTCATATGCATTTTGTGGAACATTTAAAACTTTGTTTTGAAAACTAAATACGAGGTCCTCGTACACTTACTGCACAGAAACTGACACATGTGCTACATCAGCAGTGACTTATTATTATAATTAGACAAGAAAGTGTCTTCATGAATTATTAACAACACTGTATCCAAATTTCATTCACACAGCCGCCATCTTGTGTGTTCTTGCGTCTTACATAAAATAAGCCACTGGGCAATTTCGTGGAGGCAATAAATGGTGTAGTTCTGATAATAATGGATTCCAGTCGAAGTTATTGTCCAGAGTCCTTCGGTATGTCGGCTTAGAATTGTTTATAGAATTCTTTAAGGCGAGACTAATGAACTTGGTAACCTTTCTAGATTGGTAACCTTTCTAGATAGGGTTTTGTTATAACACGGCAGTTGTGAAGTATATGGAACCTGATTACAACGATATTCTCCCAACGGGCAGATCCGTAACTTATTTCGTATTTTTTGTATATTTATTATTATGAGAATTTTACAGTTGTATACTAGGATGTCTCAAAATACAAGTTCGCTTGTTGAATAACTTAAACTTTGTAATTTTCTAAAAATTTAATTAATCCCTTTTTGGGACTTTTTTGTTTAATTAGTTCGTGGCAATGCTGTTGGCCTTCACTTTATTTAAATTATACTACGACACCAAATGACACCCTACAGCCATGTACACGATGTGCTCACCTGTTAACTCAACTTACACACATTTTAACTAAGGTAACATGGAACTTGTTTCTTCTACGTATCTTCTGGTTAAAAAACAACTCAGACAAAGACTTTTACCAGAGAATAACCCGTTCTCTGCAACACAAATCACGGTACAATGGATAGGTAACTACGAAAGTCGAATGAAATATGATTACCATCCCATGTTAGACCTTGAGACAGACACCAACAGGGAAGACAAACAGGGAGAGACCATAAGAGACTTAGAGAAGATCCACAAACCTAGAATTGAGAGAGAAAGTGTGGACTTGGGGTCAAACGGAAAGAATAGCTAGAGATCGAAAAAGTTGACGTACTTTTGTGATGCCCTTAGGAACAAAAATGTCAAAAAAGGATTAAGTAGGGGTAGGTAGGGGTAGGTAGGTGCTTGTAGGGGGACAGGTAGGTACTTACTTATGCATCCCAGATGGTGTGTCCCATTCTAATAACGGTACGCCTTTTAAATGGATATGAATATCATAGAGGCCGTCATTAAAGAAATCCCCGGACCATTTAGCAACCTGTAAAAAATCATCACTTATGACAACATAATAAAACTTATACTTGAACGAACGGTCATACTATACATTAGTGTAAATACGAGTATGTATAACTCAAATGTGATACTAAGGGTCAACAAATTTACCTTTGTGAATATTTTGCATATTTAATAATATGGACGGATTAAATTTTCACAAAATGTTACATCCGCAGTATTGTAAACGAATAAAGATTGCTTTGAAATATGATGAGTCAGTGCTGATAAACCCAAACTCTTATTGTTGTACTGTATTCTAGCCTCTGATAAAATAATGCAGTGTGATGTTTTGGCATTTTTGGGTCTTACACAATAATAGAAAGGGGACACAACTCCCATGTTATTCTTGCCATTCTAGTCCCCACCAATATAAACAAGGCCCAAAAGACGGCTATAATCCCCCGCCGCATTAATGAACAGTGGAATTGTCCAATAAATTATACATTTGCTATGAGTTCATGCAATTTGGCCCAGGCGTTAGAAAAATAAAGAATTGAGCGGATGGGAAATGTAAGGTTGAAACCTTTGACCTTTTAACTGTGACATTTTCATTGAACCGGCATGGTTGAAATTTGGGTTCTGCACGTCGGCTTTATTAGTTACACATTTGGTATTAGTTTCATGCAATATGTCCCAGGCATTAAAAAGTTATGGAACGGACACGAAATGTAAGATTCAAACCTTTGACCTTGAATTGTGACCTTGACCTTAAACCGGCATGGTTGGAATATGGGTTCTGCACGTCGTCATCATTAGTTACATATTTGGTATCAGTTTCATGCAATTAGGCCCAGGTATTTAAAGGTTATGGAGTGGACACAAATGTAAGATTCAAACCTTTGACCTTAAATTGTGACCTTGACCTTGAAGCGGCATGGTTGGAATGTGGGTTCTGCGCATCTTCTTTATTAGTTACACATTTGGTATGAATTCATGCAATTCGGCCCAGGCATTAAAAAGTAATGGAACGGACACGAATGTAAGATTCAAACCTTTGACCTTAAATTGTGACCTTGACCTTGAAGCGGCATGGTTGGAATGTGGGTTCTGCACATCTTCTTTATTAGTTACACATTTGGTATGAGTTTTAGGCAATTCGGCAAGGCATTAAAAAGTTATGGAACGGACACAAAATGTAAGATTCAAACCTTTGACCTTGAATTATGACCTTGACCTTGAACTGGCATGGTTGGAATGTGGGTTATGCACGTTTTCTTTATTAGTTACACATTTGGTATGAGTTTCATGCAATTCGGCCAATGCATTAAAATGTTAGAGAGCGGACACGATTTTGTTACGGATGGACGGACACACGGATGGACGGGTTTACGGGGCTTTTCCTTTGATCTTTATGTGTTTTTTTTCCACATAGACTGGTTTATGTGGATTTCCTTCTTTATTTAACTAAAATTATGGACGGAATGAACCTCATAAACCATTGGATGTTGGCCCGGACGGACGGACTAACGGACGCACGGACGGAGACCATTCCCATAATCCCCTCCCACTTCGTGGCGGGGGATTAAAAATAGACGACATTATGTCAATGCATATAAAATGCGTCACATGAAATGTTCGCCATTAAGCAACAAATAAGATTATACTTTGATAATTGCACAACGTTGTCTTAATTGGTTTTGTTCATTTAACGTAATGAAGGCATACATATTGAAGTCTTGACCTACGCAAAGTTTGATAATTAGTATATTATCAGAACAATGACTTCCCTTTAAATTAAAGTTTAAAAGCGAATTCATAGCATTTAGCTAACAGTTACTTGCATGGAACCCCGTGTCATGCATTTAAGGTCACAAACTAAATACGCATTGTAATGGAACTGTTAATTTAGTTTAAAAAGATAAAACTATATATCTGGAACATTTCTTCTGATTAAATCATCTGATAATATGTGCTCAAATGCGCAGAAATCGCTTAATTCTAAGCAACGACTTATATTCGCTTATGAACGTACATTGTACACCCAGGAAACAGTCATAGGTAAAAACATAGTTTAAACGAGCTTAATGTGGTCACATGTTAAGGCGAAAAGAGGCCCTTACATTGAAAACTTTTTAAACAAACATAGAGACACATTTATAATTGCATGTTTATTTTCGGACGATAACAGTTCAATATCTGTTGGAATGCTTGGCTTTGTCCAATATTATTTACATGTTTGAATGGACCATCACCTTTGATCGAGAGAGACCGGATAAATTAATATTCAACATAGAGCAAATTCGCCGTGGTTTTGAAATTTGCTCGACATAGACCGGATGCTCGTGATATCGATGCTAGGCTTATCGAGATTTTACTGTATGTAAATATTGTTTTCTCAAATCATTGCATGATTTGCATTCTACTTAAACATAGACTTGGTCTTCAAATTCAAAACACATATTGCAAGACTTCTAGTCCATTTATTATATAGGATTGCCATGTACAACATGAAACATTCAAACTAGGACAAAGAGCGACTTACATCACAGGTACAATCTTTGAGTTATTTCGAAAATAGAATGATTGTATATATCTTCTAATTCGAAACACATATCGCAAGACTTTTAGTCCATTAATTATATGGGATTGCCATGTACAGCATAAAACGTCCGTACAAGGACAAAGAGCTACTTGCATCACTGGTACAGTCTATAAGTTATTCTGATAATTAGAAACGCTAGAGGCAACAAATAAGTAAAGTGGTCACGTGATTGACATTCCTATATCTCATATAGAGGAAACAATAGAAATGATGAGTATGACTATCGCAAAATGTATCACTATTCGAACGGGTACCGTACATACTCAACACACGTCCGAAATTACAAACTAGATCTACAAGACGATGGATGGCCACATAATACAACACTAAGCGATGCATTGTAATCGTTCAGTGTACAGTGCAGCCTGTCTGCAGCATTATTCAATATTGTTCTTTTGTATTTTGTAATGTTTTGTACTATTTGTAGTTGCAAATTTCTTATGTCCGTAATAAGCCACGACTTGAAAATAAAACTTGCAACTATAATGTTATGGTCCATTTTTCGTGATAAGCGTATCCACTCGCCGTGTTAGGATTAGAACAACCACGTATCAACAGAATATTATATACAGCAGGTCAATTGAAAAAGGTCGTCGGCCTAATTATGTGTGCTCCTTTTCAACGAATGCTGAACTTGTAACAGCTGTTTGATTTATTTGTCCAGCATACTAGTATTCTAAGCAAAACGCAAAGGGAAAACACGAGCAACTCAATACGCTTTCACAATGGCCATTGAATGAATCGCGACTTATTATGTGAATGTAATTAATATAAATGAAACGGGACGTGTTCAACGTCAATAAAACGAATTAAAACTTGTTCAAGGTCAATACAAACAAAACGTTCTCAGTATCCAGAAAATGGAAAGTATCAGAGGTCACTTAAACGGATTTTTGGACAGTTAATCGGGATTCGTTCAAGGTCAATAAAATGGAACTTTTCGAAGGTCAATAAACTGAAAGTAGTCAACGTCAGGTAAACGGCTGTTGCTCAATGTCAATAAAAGTGGAACTTGGTCAAGCTAATTAAATTCGGGACGTGTTTAAAAGTGGAACTTGGTCAAGCTAATTAAATTCGGGACGTGTTTAAAGGTGCTGCCTCACGTATTTCCGTTTTGCTAAAATGAAATAAAATTGTCAGATATTCGCGAAATGTTGGTATATATTTGCCTGTATATCCCATACAACCACACTGACATCTCCAATAACTTGCGAAACATCGGCATATTGTTGTTTGTTAGTATTTTACATCCAAAATTATATAGGGTATTAATCACTTAAAGTGTCTGAAATTTGCTTGCATTCGATGAAAATGAATTGCAAAACAAACCGAATACCTGACTGATGTTTACTCTGTAGTTTGTTGATGTTACAGTTCGAACACGTATGAATTACATGATTCACAAAACATGTTGGAATAGAAGGAAACTTAAGGAAAAATACCCCGAGAGCGCTATATCGAGAGTGGTTTACATTGCTTATTTAAATTAAATCTTTCATAAAGCAACTTTCAGTGGCTTTCTATTACATACATGGCTAGGTAGGAAAATTACGTCATCCAAATAGTTGAGCAATCTGAGAGTCAGCATTTTTAAGGTGAATAAAATAGAATATTTTCAAGGTGTACTCAATGTCAATAAAAACGGACTGTGTTCTTTGTCAATATAACAAGGAATGGTACTCACCATTAGAGTTATCATAAGAGGCAGTCCGTAGCTTATTTCATTGGTTGATTCAATAAGAATAACGGTTAGACTTATGGTCATCCTGACTACACCACCGAGAAAAGCTGCAGCCCCGATCAGTGAGTATGTCCCAGAGTATATAGCTTTGTCGTAACCAACAACACTGGAATATGAGAACATTAGAGTGTGCATTACGACAAATAGCAAACTCTGAAGTCGCCATTGTGAAAAGTATGGTCTATTGTATTATATATACATTTTACGACATATCTCACTCGGATTGTGATGATGGTTTGCCCAAATATAGTACATGTATTAAGTATTGGCGTGCTGATTGTGGTGGTTTTAGGGGACAATTGCACGCCCTATGCCCCCAAAAAAACAAAAAGCCAGCACTTGATACTATAGTTTTAGCTTTGTGCCAAATCAACGAAACCCGCCATTGTCCCCCACTTACCTTGTGAAAATAGTCGATTTATGGTTAAACTGGGCGATTTAAACAATCATTGACAAAATAAAATGTTAAGCCGCTAAATGATGTTTACTTCTTGAAGTCGGCGTCTGGAATGATTTAAAATATCGGAAAAACTAAGTCATCAGATGATGTTGTTGTATATTGATTGGTTGATTAATTATAACCGTTAAACGAGCGGTTGAAACGAGCTTAAACTTAATGAAACCGGACACGGCTAGTTGCGTCCGGTTATAAGGACAATAGAAGTCTTTTTAACCTTTTTGACTGTCATGGTTATATATGGGCTGTATGCGCTTATAAACGTTATATACGAGTACCTTACAAATAATATAATTACTTGCATTGTTTTATGACTATTGACCAAACAGCTGTCAATAAACCCACTTAAGCCATAATGTTCAAGCAAACATAGTGGATCTTCCGGCGGGTTTCGTCGTCTGCTAGGCAGACCACCATCGACCGGATGGATTCGGTTATGCGCGAACACTCTGAAAAGCTACTCATTTTTTCTAATCATCCAAGATGGCCGCTTTATATAGAATATAGAAGGGGTCACCGGGTGCGTTGTGGTCTGGACTAGCCCCCTGACTACTTCTAACCTTCCGCACACGGGTGGATGCTCAACCACTATCGAAGCTTCAACTTTGTATTAAGAGGTAATGAAGCAACCACACCAGAGGTTTATTTCATAATGCAAATACATGTAAATTATGGTGATTACATATGATACAGACAGATGGATGGTGTACTGAATGTGCGTGGTGTTTAGTGAATTATTTTGGTACATTGTCCCATGTTCCAATATAATCCAACAACAGATGTTTGCAAACCTACGATGTTAACCACATTATGAAACCATAATGTAACCAAATATACACCTGTTGTGCTCATGTAACGTTATACAGAGTATTTTGTATCTGGTATAAACGTATATTTTTCTATTTTCAGGTGTGAGCGCGTATATTAAATGACGTACATATTGTATAAAAATATATATGTTATATATGTGGCTTTACGATCGTTTCATGTTTCGCACTTTTATACGTAGATTCACACGGTAGTCTAATGTTAGAGCGTCCGGTTACAGTGCTTGAGGAAGGGTTTGTTCAGTGACCGCGTCACACCAAAGGAAGAAAAAAAAACATGGCGGCTTGCGCTTTTCAGCATCAGTTACTAGAAAATGGTGCTTAGTCTTTTTTCAAACTCCAAAACCGTCAATAAAAATATTTTCCGAACTTAAATAACCAATCAAACGTCATAAAATCTTATTATATTTTTCCATCATTTTCACCCGGAGCGCTTTCATGCGGAACTATAACACAGCTGCTTCTGTTGACTACTGGCTTCCCTGTCCGATTTATCTTTATGGTATCGGCATTAGTAGTTACTTCGTTTAGCGGTCTACAGTAAAAAAGGCCCCGATCTCCCTAAGCATCTCAATCTGAGCAAGACCTCATGTCATATATTGGCATGTGTCTTTATGTTTATGTCCATGGGAGGGTGGACTCAAAATTATCATCACTTTAAACAGAAATGTTATTCTAAGGTTATAACAGTAACTTTTTAAGAGCTTGAGCTTCCGATTTATCTCTAATTCCAAATCTGATTTTAGCAAAATCTCAATTTGAGTTTAGATTTCTACTTGAGATGCACGAATATTAATGAATTTACAGTATTACAATGAATATATCAGTAAATCGTGTGCTTACTTGACTAACAGAGTTGAGACGAATCTACCATAAGCTGCTCCACACAGTAGACATGGTACAAAGAGTCCACTGGGTACCTGAGTGCCGTATGTCCAACACGCCAGCAGAAAGAAACAACCGAAGAATATACTCAGAGAACGAAGGCTGAATTGACCTGTGTAAAAATTACTAATAACTCATATGTTACTATAAATAACATATTTGAGCAGTTTTTCTCAGATTATATTTTTTGTCTGGCCTTACTAGTAACGTAACAGACCCTCTCGTGAGGGCCGATGACTGAAAAAGGCCCGCAGTACGGAATTACATTACCCCGGGCTAAAGTCACTCGGGTGATTATGCTTCCTACAAGCCGATTATCTAGACCCCGTCCTACACAGCTGTGTCACAGTAAGTAATCGTACTCTACATAAATACAATCAAAGAAATAAATATCATAACATTTTTTCTACGTATATTTATACGTATGGAATTGATCAAACGTCGCTCACCCCATGTGCAAAACAACATTCTATTAAAGTACAAACTAAAGTACAAATCCATAGTTCAATTCATATTATAACAAAGGCAATATTGTGAAGCCGACGACAAACTAAATAAATAAAACAACATCACATCAGCTCTCAATACACTTAAAGCTACCAATTAAATTTATTAGTAAGAATATCTCAAAGCGAGAGAGTGAATGAACGAGCCGACAAGGGATAGTCAATGAGATTACTGCAATTTGCAACAATTAAAATCGTGAGTGAAAGTGTTTCTTTTCAATATCATGTTATATAGAATGTATGTACATGTATTTCTAAAACGGTTGTACTCGTATAGAGGTAACGGTTTCCGGTACTCCATTGAACTGGAGTCTACACGAGCTCGAAGCCATCGACCGATTTCCAGGTCGTTCGTAAAAATTCCCTCAAAATTACAAACAAACATAATGTTTTAATTTGAAAATTCTAACTTGCAAACTTGTATTTAGCTTGACTCGGTCAATTCGATTACTGTCTATCCGAACATCCCGTCCACCCGAAATGATTTCAGATGTTGATCTCTTTCCGCTGTATAAACTTGAATATGATACACTGATCGAGCAAAGGTCAATGTAATTTCGAACTAGACTGGAACCTCGGTCCGATTTTGAATATTCCAACGGGTACCAGTTTAATTATTTCGAAACTAGCGATATTGAATAAACAACGTGCGATTATATATTGGTCCGGTTCGTCTCCATTTTGTGTAGACCTTGTACAGCTTGTCTCATTTTCCGTGGTACAAAATGTACCAGTCTAATTTTGTGCATAAATAAATTTACCTTCTTGGTGGAAGAGCTGTTTGATAGCCTCTTCCTGAGAGTTGAAGAATAATGTAGCCATGTCGTTATAGTAACCTTCATCACAAAAATATGTCCTCACAGTGTCTTCAATATTTGGTGTTGTCTGATTCACGAGCTTCAAACAAATGATGTATAAATTTTAGTTTACTTTTATATAAATCGCTGGCTTAGAATGGGAAGGTCTGAACTCGCAGATTAACGACCTTATAAGGGTTCATGTATATGTGTAATCTGCATCACAATGCGCTTCTTATAAGCCTGTTTTCATGTAAATCGGATCAGGTCATGTTGACCAAACTCAAGTTTAAAAAAGCTTGTTTTCCATAACTAAATTCTAAGTTTTTCAGACAGTTTTCTCTTGTTTTTTCAAACAATTGATTTTGTACTTACAACCTTATCAGTTTAAGCCAGCGTATAGTACAGCGTCTTATGAAAATATGCAACAATGTGAAGTGCACTTGGTTTTTTAGACAACAAATCAACGAACTCCTGTAATTCCTGAATACCCTCGTAGTCATAAATACCATCAGGCATGATGTGTCGACAATGATTAATTTTTATTGTAGAACTTGTTTCATAACATACAGGACACATTTGTTCTCATAGTCGATGCCTTTAGTGATGCAAGAGTCACGTGGGATTATTAAACTGCGATAATAATTATATTTGAGATACGAATCCAGTCTAATTCATTCTTTTCAACACTTCATGATTTATAACTGAATTTAGGAATAGATTACATTCAAAATACAAATAGCCATATATTGTATGTTTTTTGAAATTATCAAAGTTCTCGTACAGAACGCCCAATCCTTTAAATGCATGATCAGCATTCGAACCATTGACAATTCAAGGTCGAATGCTAAAACATCAAAAAATCAGCAAAACAGTGAAAACGGACTTAACAGCTGTTCTTAATTAGAGGTGATTTTATTGATCAACATCCAATTTTATAAATATTTACTGTATATTCAGAATATGGAAACCGATTGTTTCTAATGCCAGTTTATGATACCGGGTGTTTGTATGAAACACTTACGACTGCAGGAACTGGTTTGCAGTTTCCTAAAGCCATGGCAGCCACAAATGCAACCGTCGTTGTTACCATAGCTACTAGTAAGGCTTCAAAAATTCTGTAAATATAGTTGCCTAAATTATACATTGCACTTTAATAAATAGTCTTATTGCGCATTTTCTACCAGCAAATTTAGGATAGATCTAACAATATCATTTGCTCTGGATACGAAGGTTGTTCAGAAAGTTTCGAGGCAAGTGCCATTATATTATTACTTCTTGGTATTTTTATGCAATTTGCAACAATTGTAGCTACATGTTTCGTCTAGTAGTATTCTTTAGATATATGTATACCATTTCACATAAACGGTTAATTGTGTAAGTTCTGTCCCTTACAAATATGTTTAAAATATAAATAATTAACAGTTGATATCGCTTGCACATAACAAAATGCCGAACCAACAACAACAAAAATACCGGGAATGTTTTCTAGAATAACATTTGTGCCTTAGTATCTTCGTGAAATTGTATCGTACAAAACTGCAATTTCAAAAGTGACAGTTTTAATATATATAGATGCAATCTTGCAAAGCTTTTGGGAAAAGGAACTGTACTTTTTGTAAAGAAATGGATCTTCGATATTTTGCTTCAAATATATGATGCAGCTTCGGCCTTTTCACATGGAACAGGTCCTATAACGTGTCAAAAACCCGAACTTGCACTTATATGCCAAAGCGACAGTAGCTTCGATGTATTGCTTCCTAAAACAATCATGTTCATGTAGGCTTTCCTGGTTTGACTATGACTTCTGTATTTTCAGAAGGTTGCGCCTCGCCCCAGCAATTACAATGATGCTTAATCCGAAAACACCACCATTTAACTTCACTATTTTAAAGTGATGCCATAGATAGTATAATTATAATGATGCTATCTTATAATTCTACTTACTTTACACGGAAGTGCTTGGAATTCACGTGCTTCATTCGATGTATAGTGAGATATTTATTGAGATGATTAAATAGGGCTCCTAATAGACCCCCGATGAGCCCCATAAGTATAAAAATGAATAAATCAATTGCAGTCCACAGTCGGCAAGTCCCATTTGTTTTGTCCTCATCTGTACACTATTAAATAAATTAAATATTACATAAATACTAATACATGTAACTCCAGGGTTGGTATTATCAATGCACGTCAGTAGAACACTTAAATATTTTGAGTAAAGTTAAACATTTGTGCTGCTCCTCTTTCGCGCAAATTTTCGAAGAATAATTTTCGTAGTGATATTACAAATGTAACAGCTACTGATCACATCATGCTTCAAAGATATATAAAATATCATAAGTTGCAAGAGTTTTCTTCTACTTAAGGTGTTTTCTGAATACCACACAAGCATGAAACGGAGCCGTGTAAAACACAATTAACTTAAGGTCAATCTTGCATCTTTCAACGAAAAAAGCTACGAAAACTACGTCTCGACAGATGGCATATTTAACGCCACTAAACTTTCTATTTCAGACAAAAAACCACACACATAGGAAGTCAACGTCTCATACTCCAATCATACCAAACATCATTAAAATCTGAAGTACAGTCAATTTGACTCTTTCGGTGAAAAGAGAGCGATTAACATCTCATACTTCAATCATACCAAATATCATTACATTCTGACGTACATTTCTCTTTCACCAAAAAGGTGGGAATCTACCTTAAATTCCGCTTTCTATTTAAAACTTAAATGTCCATCCTTACCTTGAATACCCCGAAGTTGATAAGACCAGGAGAATAGAAGGATCCCCAGGCATTGTAGTTCAAACCACTGAGGAAGAAGTTCAAGGTGAAGGTTGCCGACATCGAACAGAAAAACTAAAACAGAACAAATGCATAATTAAAGACATTGTTCCTTATACAGTGTAATGTGAGAAAACCGACATGTGAGAAAACCAAAAATATTGTCCAAACCGACCAAATATTTTGGTCCCGAAATTTTCTCTTTTTTAATGCAATGTAAAAGCTGTTGACAAAACCGGAACTTGAGACATCTGATTTTCCCCCAACAGGTATACTTACACACTAATCATGACTTGAATACCGAACAAATAACCAAACGATTTATTTGTTGAATGACCCTATGGAATGTGTGGAAACTATATACTGTATACATTAACAATTTGAAATTATACCGTTCCCAACCAACTCTTCATACATGCAAAAAAGAAGACTAAATCTAAATACATGCGCATTGTGTCATGTTGATGTTTGTTGTTATTCATTTACAATAATATGCCGCCATTGAAGCCAACTTTTATGTGTGTTATTATTGATCACTGACAAATAAAATTTTGAATTGCCAATGGCTATCGTTTGTGTGAGCAAGTGTCCTGTTCCGTTTGAGGTTGGAGGGCCGCATTCACAAAACAGCACTTCCGTAAGACAAGTTTAGAATGAAACAAACAGGAACGACGAAAGCATACGAATACGGTTATCGTTTGATGATATTATACCTAAATGTCAATATGGATGCACATACCACTCATTGCCCATGTGACCCTGATACTGGTACATTGACAAACCGGCACTTTCAAAGCCCACAGGTAAATGTATCATTGATAAAGAGTAAAACAATCTTAAAATTTATGCTATCTAGATATTATAAATTTTTATAAAAAATAATTGTGTTTACTCTTTTTTAATGATACAGTTATCTGTGCCAAAGCCAGGGTTAGAAAGAAGCAAAAAAGGAACGACGAAGCATACCAATACGATTATAGTTGGATTAGCCCTCGTTACTACGTCTGGTAAGTGGATTTTCAAGAATAACGAAGTAGAATCATGCAAGTTTTAGCAAGTTACATAAATTATTACAATTCTATTGTACAAAATTAACGACAAAGGGGCGGGTTAAGCACCATCAAAATAATGGTCGAAATCGTAATACAGTCAGAACTCGATACAACGACGCTGTTCGTTTCCAAGAAAAATGTCGTTGTAACGAATATGTCAGTATACTGAATTGATACAAAGAGCGTTTTAATACTTTTGTCCCCAAATATGATGTCAGTATAATGAATTTGTCAGTATATCGGATGTCGTTATATCGAGTTCTGACTGTACATGGCTACACAAACATGGAAGAAACACGATTTGTATATAGTGATATAGATGCACACGTGATATCAAACATATCTAATTGTCATTAAGTCAAGTAAGATCAATACAGAATACCACCCACATCTAGAGTAAAAAGACCACCCATCAAAAGGAACCATGCGAATGAACACGGAGAGACATTAGTATTGTTAAGTGTAAAGGCATCACTAGAGTCTTACCGTTCTCCACGTAAGGTTCTGATTCCAAAATGAACATCCCTCTTCCAAACTGAATAAAACTCCGCCTATAGGTGCACCAAATGCCGCTGTAATACAAGTTATTGTTGGTTTGAAATACTTTTATTTTAGATTGTGAAATATAGTTTGTTAAAATAAGTATATGTCTGCTTCCTCTACCTCTGTTTCTTACTAAACTCTTTATAACTCCACGTCTCTTTCAGAGTTTGTAAAACACTACTGACGTGTCTCTCAGATGTTGGAAAGTCCATGCCCTCTGGTACAGAAGTCCGGCGATCCCCTCTAAATCACCAGGTATCGATAGATTGCTTTACATTGCGCATGTTACCCCATTGGTACTACATGTACAAGGATACAAACTTGTTGCGCCAAAGTCGTCACTTTGGCGCATACTGTAGTTATAAACCATTAGTGTTCAATGGTTTTCAATTAACAAAAGGCTTGCAGTCGACACATATGAAGTGTAAGAATGACAGACGTTACTATTTCAGTGAAGCAATACTACACGATTCTGACGTCACTAATGACATCAAATCCAAGACATTTGCTCCTCTTGGAAAACAAAAACTGCAATAAGTATTTTGTTCGTCGATACGCCAGTCAAAGGGATGCACAATCTGATTTCCACCAAGTAGAGGATCTCTATCAGCAGCTGGGCCGTTTTTTCCAGCACCCTGTGAAATCTTGGGGATGAGTTCCCATGCGAGCGGACTACAGTACCAATCCGTCTTGTTTCCTTGTTTAACATAGTACAGGGACGCATAGTGTATAAGCACTTACGACAAACTTAAACATATCGGTGGCTTAGAATGAGAAGGTCGCAAGTGCTTCTTATAAGACTCAGGCATATTTGAAATCTGCATCATACGGCGCTTATTTACGTGAAAATCGGAACTGGTCATGTTTACCAAACTGAATTTGAAAAAGCTTGTTTTTCCATCAGTAAAGAGTAGTTTTCAGACAGCTTTTTTCTTGTGCTCTCAAAATATCGATTTTGTACTTACGACCTTCTCATTCTAAGCCAGCGATATATCAAAATTTGAATTCTTTATCATACTTTAACAACTACAGACTGTGGTAAAGGGATTTGCAATATTAACGATGATTTATTAACTCCTACTAACACTATGTGTCCCCTATTTGTGAAAGTCCTATTTGTTGAGATAAAAGCATGATTAGGATTTGTTTAAAAATGTTAATATGAGTGTAAGTAAAAGTATTTCGGTCAAGGTTTAAGATGTTAAATAGTACCCTGGGCTAACTTGATGGCAATATGCACGGGAGACATTAGGCCTTTTCGACTGGGCTGTTTAGTGGAGCAGGTTATAATCTGGTTCCGGTCCGAAGCTTACAGTACGTACTACTATATTACTACTACTGTAATATTGCAGACGGAAACCAGACTATAACCAGCTCCACGTAACAGCCAGTCGAAAAGGCCAATAGACTAGAAACTACAGAAAACACAAATTTTATTCCTGAACATCTACCATAGTGTTAGAGGCGTGTATCATCAATTATATTTTTTGGTATATCAACATGTGCATATTGGATGCAGAATTAGATGTAAAATTTATGATATAATCATCGTCGGGCGTACTATATCGAGGTTTCACACTTCGGAACTACATTTCCAGATGAGACGCCATGGTTATCGAATCCTGTGGGAAAACTCATCCTATATTTTCATTAAACATTTGTGCTAATATAAATCTATGAAAATTCTATAGTATCAGTAGCGTCAAAAATCTGAAATTGACTAACATATTGAAGAAAAAATAGGGTTATATCCACTTTTGGGTTGGGATGATATTTTCGATTTAAGTAGAAATTAAATAAAAATGTCTATGTTTTAGAACAACGAGGTTGTTTTGTTGCGAGGAAATGTCAACGTAACTGGTGTCTTGCATGTCAGAACTACTTAGTGGGAAACCCACGTTTTCCGTGACAACATGCGAGCAAAACGCCGAGCCTACTGTAACTTCGGTATGTCGCAGTTCTAGATAGGTGAACGTTCGTCTTTTTGACTCATTACTTGACTTCAGGTTTTTGCGTAGTACTATGGATTGTAGTCACATTATATTTACTGCCAGGCAGTTATTATTAAACTATGTTGTACAGGACCATAAGTTGCAGTGTGTATATATGCTAAACTCATTTTCTATTATGGTGTTAAACTTTTTTGTAAATCTTTGATGTTGCTGCATTGTTTGTACATATTTTATACTCTTCATATATTTGGAGGAATAAAAGTATCTTATTTTCTATCTGCCAAATAGTTGAAGCAAATTACAGAACATGCGACATTTACAAAAAGTACAGTAACTGTTCATTTTCTCTATAGCATGGAAGAAAGCATCCACGCATTAATACTGCTATTGTTTAATTTGTGGCAACGTGTTAGTTCCAATCTAATATTATAATCAAGAACAATTTGAAATCCAGTAACGACCGGTTTAATTAGTCAGGTTCACGACATTCTTACAGAATGCTATCTTTTTGGATTATTTGTTTTTGAAATCGTAAGCGAGACTGGTGAAAGGTGACGTGCTCCTCCATTGATAAATGTTTGACACATCAAAAATAACAACAAAAAGGACTGTGTTTCAATAGAAGGAAGATACTTACCAGCCACACCGGCTGCAGCACCGCCTGACACAAAGTCACGTTTATCCCTGTGAAATAGAGAGTAATTGAAATATGATGGAACGAAAACACAACAAAATTGAATGAACTTTGCGTGACGTCATTTCCGACGTAGCAATATTATTTTTGACGTTGGAACGCTAATGCTGACATTAATTACGTAGTTCTTTATAAGTTTTTTTTGTAATTTAAAGAAGGCTTGTGTGTCGAAACGTCATAACTATTATTTTTACGGCTTGTTACTAATATTTACGACTAGTTGCTAATACTTTTGCTGTAACATGTACCAATTTGCATTAGAATATAACCTACATTATGAGCCAATGAAAACGTCGCATTTTCGCGGTTAAATGAAAATTTAATAATTAAAATTTTCTCTTAACAGACTTGACGTCTTGCGTTGGCGCTAATTCCTATCGGCCAATCAGAATGCAGAATGTTATATTCTTAGTTAGTTAGAACATATTAAGTAAATTTTAATGACTAAAAAGGCCTCGCTTCGCTTTGCTCGCTCCGCCCTTTTTAATCATTAAAATTTACTTAATATGTTCTAACTATAACATAATAAACGTTTATTCTAACATAAGCAGCAGTTTTACCTATATATACTCGTACATAGTTCATCTAAACCAAATAACCGTAACAGTGTTCCTAAGAGGCTACGGTGTCTTGCTTTGTGTTGCCAAATGCAGAATATTGGCTAGTATTATATTGCCTATCAATCAAATTAATAAAATTTAATATCATGTACATGTGTTTTATTTATGATAAAGTCTATGATAAACAAGAATAAGAGTAATATGAAAAAGACGTTACATTTTTTTCACATTCACTTGACCAAAAAAGATTATATTAAGTCAGGGAAGGCAGCAGTCAACTTAACCAGCCTAGCACAGAAAACATTAAAAACACACAAAGCACAATGCCCAACTGAACCAACCGAGCACAGGAACATAAAACACATACCAGGCACAATGCCCAACTAAACAAGCAAAGATCCACCCAAGTCCAAGCTGCCGAAAAGTATAAAACATTATTATTAGCTGAATGACCAAGTTTCCGCAGCAAAACGACTATAATGCCTAGTTTTAGCTGTCAGAAATCCTAAAACGAAGGGCTGCCAAACACACTGCCAACCAAGAAAATAAATCAGCCCTTGTCCCGACTGTTAAAAACCTGAATATAAATGTTTCAGCAAATAAAGGCGGACTGTCTACACTGATTGACCTAGTTACAACAGTAAAATTAGGATGACGTTATGTTGGTATCTTACCTGTCCGTACGGAAGAAATCATACTTGGCTTTCACTTTCTTAAACGTAATACTCTGAAACTAAATGAGCATTGTTGCATGTTAATGGCTGAAATCACTTAACACAACATTCGTAATGTATAATTCAATTAACTCATTCGCTAAAAGATGTTATAGTTAGAACATATTAAGTAAATTTTAATGATTAAAAAGGCCAGAGCGAGCGAAGCGAAGCGAGGCCTTTTTAGTCATTAAAATTTACTTAATATGTTCTAACTAACTTAGAATATAACATTCTGCATTCTGATTGGCCGATAGAAATTAGCGCCAATGCATGACGTCAAGTCTGTTAAAGAAAATTTTAATGATTAAATTTTCATTTAACCGCGAAAATGCGGCGTTTTCATAGGCTCATAATGTAGGTTATATTCTAAGGCTAGTTAAACGATTCCGGTGTATTTGACTGGAAATTTTCCTGAAAGTGTTTAAATATCGCTCTTCACTACAAGAAGGCTTCAAGTTGTATGAGTTTTTCTTCGATTACCTACATTTTGCGAGCTTTGTGAAGTAGGCTCGACATACGACATTCAAAATATCGAATGTCGTAAAGCACGACAAACAGCATTGGACGACATTCTACAATCGAATGTCGTTTTTGAACGAAATACGACATTAGACGACAAGTTCAAAAAATTGAATGTCGTGAATCACGACATACGACATTGGACGACATTCAAAAAATCATCAAAATTCTAATGTTGTAAGTCACGACATACAACATTGGACGACATTCCAAAAATCGAAATGAACCTGTCATCCATGCACGGTAACTCATACTTACTAGCAACTGTTGCTGACTTACAACGCCTTATAAATACATGTATATTCAATGAAATACAATGCCAATGTGTATTGATCAAAGCGGCGATTTATAAAAGTGATAAGGTTCGAGCCCAGAAAAGTACGTTAGTACAATGCAAACTTTGTAAAACTACATGTAAATACATTTGTATACATGTACGAGTATAATAATTTATATGTAAAAGTTATTTTTTAGGCCATTCTATTGTATTTAGCGGCGTATGACTTTGTGGAATGGCCAATGAGTACAGTACAACCTCTCCAGAGCAACCCTCTGTAGAGCAAACACCTCTCAACAACAACACCTTCAAAAATTCCCTTTTTTACTCTAAATTTAAGCTCTGTAGAGCAATAACCTCCACACAACAGCAAATATTTGCAGATTCTAAAGGATGTTGCTCTACAGAGGTTATACTGTATGTCCACATTTATGCATTTCCACTATACTATACACATATATGGGATAACATACCTGTGGTATACCAGCTCCGATTATAGCTCCGCTATGAATCATGGGTCCTTCTTTTCCAACAAACAACCCTATGAACGGTAAACATAATAACTACTTAAACAGCAACGTGTTAAAAACAAAACTAACCTGATACGTCAGATTCAAGATCGGCAGATATCAGTACAAGTGAAACGACTTGTCTGTCACACCTTAGGACCGACCCCACCAGCAATATTAATGCATGTCACTTATAAAGCGCAAAAAGTATTTAAAAATATTCTATTGCGCTTCACAATTACATGACGCACTAGGACTCTAGAGTTTGAATCGGGTCATAAAGCACTGACTTGACTATTAGCAAGAGCACACTAATTGTTCATGAAACCGACTATACAAATGTGTTTTCTAATTTGATCTGAACATGGCTTTGCAGTGAATGTCTTTCAGGTAGCTGGTTAGGTCGATCTGGGGGACACCAATTTGGGCCAGTGACGGCCATAGGATGTGAAAGTTAGTGTAACTTTGTGATCGCAACCTGTACAGTTTTATTTACTTTGTGCAAACATTTACCTAGAATCATCTGGTATAGGACAGGACTGATACTAATATACAAAATATGGTCAAATGTTCAGTGCTTGCATACAGAACAATATCCGTTTTACATGTATGCTTAGTTCAATCAAGTTAATGTCTTTATTTTTATTTCTTGCGGAACGGGATTGGGCAACGAGAGATCAGTAGTATGTATTTCAATAACACATGTTTCTGTTATTGTTCTATTATATCGTCTTTTCTTTGCAATGTTAATTTCTAAGTTTGTGTTTAGACAAATAATCTGCACTAAGTTGTTGAAGGTGTTTCAAACAAGAACTTGTAGCAACCTCCTACATACTTCAGAGAAGACATTTTGAAGTATTGTCATAGCATGTGTTATTGTGTGCAATATCAACACTGAACCCAAGAAATGACATATTTTGCCATGTTATAATAATGCAACATTGAGAGATATTTGCAGCTGTATTTTCTTCACAAACGATCTACAGTAACTACGGATGTTTTAGGTTATGAACCACCAAATAGATGTGTTCTTTAGTTCAATGTAAAGTGACAATGACCGGCCTCAAATTCCAAAATATTTAGTCTATGGCCACCTGGCACAAATATATCATCTTAAAGAGGTTTATACAAGTTTCAAAATAATACTTTAAAAAGGGGGTCATGTATTGTCTAAAAAGATTTTGCTCATCAAAGAGAGAGATCATATTTTCGCTATCGCGCGAATTGATCACAGGCAGGTTAACCCATACTCTACTTTCCCGATCACATTTAGATCCAAATGTCAAAAAATATATGATTCAACAGTTTCACTACATCAAATACATATGGACAATGACTTTAAACTCAATTTTTCACGATTTCATAGCAGTTTTTTCAGGACTCTTTGGGTCACCATTTGAGCAGCTTATGTATTTAGTGGTTCCTTACCTTTAGCGATGTGATCACTAAAAGGGATTATACTGATTTTAAAAAATAATCAGATAGGCATATTACATCTTTAACCTTTCATATAATAAATATGTTGAACAGACTTTTGAAAACAGCAGAAAGCTGGCTTCTCTCATACATTTTACGACAATGGCCGCAACAAGGAATGGGGAGGGAGTTAATATCAGTTATGAAATTTGTTTACAGTAGACCTAAATCACGGGTAACTTTATCATGGGTAAAGATCAAATTGCATGTGTATTTAAAAGATATATTTTCACAATGTCTTTTTTTTTATTCTTTATCCGAATGATGTATCACAATTACCCGCAACCTAAATATGTTCCAACATGTAGTCTTTGTACATAAAATGTATACATTATTTTACAATGCCGTAGAATTTAATAAATAGAAGTGATCGTACCTCCAGCTACGCTGAACAATACACCGACAGCTTTGGCTATCAGAGATTTTAGTCTTGCGACACGTGGGATCTTCACGCCATTAAGGTAACATTTGATTTCTGGTATACCAGATCCGGCCGCCACCGGCTGAAACCATGAAAACACTCAATAGATGTCGGTTGTAAGTACAAGGAAATCGAAAAAGTGGTTTGTTTTGTTATGACAGGTTGGCGAGCCTAGGGGTGGTAGTCAAAGTTGATCTTATATAATTGGGGAATAAGATAGCGAATCATATCGCCTGTTACTAACCTAGGGTTTAAAATGGTGTGATCTGATTGGTTGTCTTTATCGTTAAGTCAAGTAAGATCAATATTAAATACCACCCAGAGCTACGGTAGTTAAATACTGCTGACCGCATACATACCTGCCTGGTGCATGACCTTAATAGAAGGGCTTGGGACACCCTGTGATCAGATGATAGATGTCTCATAAGTTAAACTTGGTTGTCCTTTTAATAAGGATAACCGTATAATAAACTATTGTTTTTGATGGCTAGACGCTGTCGTTGTTTCTGGATGGCTTCGAATTGTCTATACCTAAACAAGGTGATCAAACAATTTGATCGACATGATCACTGACATTTCATGTAACTTTAATAAACACTTCAAACACAACAAAGGTATCACCTGTTAACACGTGTTAGTAGCAGATTTGACATTTACATGTATTCGCCTCCTACTGCATCAGATGAACACAATTAACTAAACATTAAAATAAGGTAATACCTATACCAGAGACGATTAACACTTAAAGGATCTGTCGGTCGGGTAACTGTACAGTAGGTCGGGTTACCAGAGCCTCATACATTTTAGTTAAGCTTTAAATCACTATCTCACCTCGTATACGGTTAGACAAGTTGCTATAAAGACGAAGCCAGCGTTGAACAACACCATTATTACTAGAGTAACCGCCAGACAGCCATCTTCAGAACATATCTGTATAGCTGTATGTACAGTTAAGGAAAACAAACAAAACAAGCCTAATAGCGGACAATACGCAGGCCGCAAGGCCTGCGGATGTCGTTCCGCTTTACGATAACACATGTCACGTGATTTGGTCAGAGTTGGATTTGGAAATTTATGTTAAAATCCCGCACTGAAGCAAAGATACTAGAAAATGGCTGCCAATAGAATAACAAAAAAATTAAAAATGCGATATTCGGCAGCTCATAAATTTTCTTTTATTTTTTAATGATGTGTAGAAATATTCCAAAAACTAGCGTATGCCCCTGTCTAGAAAAGATAATAATTATCAGTCTTCCATGGTTGCTGTGCAACCGATCTTTTAGATAGGGAGGGCTATTTCCTAAATGTTTGGACACAAAAAAGGCAGCCATTTTTTTGCCCCCTTCGGAAGGAAATTTTAACATTTTCAGTGAATAAACGATGCTACAAACTGTTATGAGACACATGATTACTCTGAGATAACGAAGTAAGTCGAGCGGGAATCGTTCATATGTGCGAAATATCAACCAATCTTAAGAAAAATTAATAAAAACGACACATGTTCCGGCTACTTGAAGTGAAGTTGACATGTTCAGGTTACTTCCCTTTGCAAAGCGGTTACTTCCCTTTGCAATACAATTAGTATAAAGTCCGTTTCGGGTCTTTACGTATCCCGGACTGATAATTCCACATCGTAGTTGTAGGTTATTGTAAAGAAAGTAAAACGAATGCATTTTCGTAATTCCTCGCCGAGATGTAATAAAAAATCCCTCCAAAATCGTCAACAAATGTAAAAATTATTCGCGGGATAAAGGTCGCGAAAACTAATAACATGTTGTTGTTGTTCTTATTGGATACAATAAAACCCGGAATTTTCCGTCTGAATATCTTTTATGTTTTGACGATTTGCAACAGGATTTATTTAACAAGAAAACGTGATTAAGCTTAAAGATGTTTGATATTTAATCGTAATATGATTAATTGAAATGAAAATAGCCTTTTCTTTTGAACAAAAGTACTGTCTGATATACTCATGCAACCCATTTCTGTACAAGTCAAATAGTTTCCTGCGGGTGATTACCTGTGGCCTTGTAATTTAGTTGTATTGTTTAGGATGTGGTTTTTGCAGTTTGGATGCGATTCGAATTTATTCCGGTGTAAGTTTAAATTAATGTTTCTGTCAAAATAATTCCAATACATGTAAAATCGGACAATACCGATTATCCTCCAATTATTTGGTTGTGTTAAATGTATGTGCCAAACGAATGAACAAATTCAAAAGAATTAGAAAAAAATTATCATGAATCAATACCATGCTTCTGTTAATCTAGCGATGTGTTCTCTACGGGATGTAGTGCATTGCCCACTATATTTATTACTGACTGGGAATCTTATGCAGCTGAAGACACCTGCTGTTTAGATTAGTGGTCTCGCGTTCAAAGTGAAATTTCGGAATAGTTCTGCTTTCTTTGGTAAATATACTATTGTAATGCGACAAAGACCGATGTTATCCGCATGGAATAATAGAATTAGTCTGGTTCACGACATTCTTACAAAATGCTTCTTTTTTTTATATTTTTTTGAAATCGTAAACCATCGAGAACATGTCACATGCCCCTCCATGGTCATTTTCCTTTTGGCAATCCAATATAACCTGCGGCTCAAGGCCGCAGGTTAATAAAAAGGTAAAATATCAAATTAGGCCTATTTGAAATCAGTTGTTATCTGTGTTTATATATAATTATGCATTTTTAAATTAGTTACCCCTGATTTAAGTAGACCTAGAATTAAACAAATTGAAAAACGTGCATTATCCACAGACAGATATATTTTCATTTTGATCGGGCTGACAAATATTCATTCGGACTGACAAAGGATAGCAGGTTCGTATCGTCCTTCGTTACTTCCTATCCAATATTTCGTATCATACCGCTATCGAGCGCTTTCTTGTGCAACGGACCGCTTCTGTAGGTTGCATAGACGTAACGCCTTTTGGAAATGGGCTCCAGGTTATAAATTTATTGTAAAGTTATGCATCATCAAAAAAATCCATACTAAATAAGCATGTTACAAATAATGTAGGTCCGCTAAAAATATGCTGTGCATTAGTTCATATTACAATGTCCCAAATTAGTATAATATGGAGCCACACATTGGTTTCATACGAGTCCCATATTGGTATAATACGGTGTTTCATATTGGTATAATACGGTGTTCCTTATTGGTATAATACGAAATCCCATATTGGTATAATACGGCGTTCCATATTGGTATAATACGGAGTCCCATATTGGTATAATACGGAGTCCCATATTGGTATAATACGGAGTTCCATATTGGTATAATACAAAGTCCCATATTGGTATAATACGGAGTTCCATATTGGTATAATACGAAGTCCCATATTGGTATAATACAGAGCCCCATATTAGTATATAATACGAAGTCCCATATTGGTATAATAAGGAGTTCCATAATGGTATGATACGAAGTCTCATATTGGTATAATACAGAGTCCCATATTGGTATAAAACAATGTCCATATTGGTATAATACAGAGTCCCATATTGGTATAATACAATGTCCATATTGGTATAATACAATGTCTACATTGGTATAATACGGAGCCCCATATTAGTATATAATACGGAGCCCCATAATGGTATAATACGGAGTCCCATAATGGTATGATACGAAGTCCCATATTGGTATAATACAGAGTCCCATATTGGTATAATACAATGTCCATATTGGTATAATACGGAGCCCCATATTAGTATATAATACGGAGGCCCATAATGGTGTAATATGGAGTCCCATATCGGTATAATACAATGTCCATATTGGTATGCTATGAAGGCCCATATTTGTATATTACGGATCCCAATATTGGTGTAATAAGAAGTCCCATATTGGTGTAATACGGAGTAACATATTGGTATAATACGGAGTCACATATTGGTGTAATACGGAGTCACATATTCGTATAATACGGAGTCACATATTCGTATACTACGGTTTTCACACGGAATTTTATAATGGTATATACGGAGACTAACGGAGTCCCATATTGGTACATGTACATGCATTTACGTACGAAATCTGTTCAAATCATCACTTTTATACATCATCCTTGTATGTACGGCAGGTAGACAATGATTCATCATTTGCCCAAGAATTGACCTGTACACGTGTTTGATTTTAATAAATAACAAATCTCTCCCAAGTCCTAGTCAATCGTTAAAAATATCACACAATTCCCTATACACTAAATTAATTATTACAAACATCGCAATTATTTTAACGCAATAAGTAATTGGTACATTTAGCTCCCAGTGTCATTCTGTCGTGTGTCTATCTCTATATCATTAGCGTGTGCTTTTTACAAATTGGTATTTTTGCCTCATGAGAATCGGGACAAGTTTGAGGAATTAATGACAGCTGAAGTTGGCGAAAATTGTTGACAACAACACACACAACGGAGTATTATGTTATGTTTATATTGTTGTTGTCATTTTAATGTTGTTTCCCAACAGTATTTTCGTACTTCATAGTGCCTGCGTACAATCGCATTAACATCTGACCCTTATTACGCTTCACTACTTTACGCTGATGAAAGTAACAGCCTTAAGGAAGGAATGGAGCAAAGGTTAGGGTCTTATTTTAATGAGAGTGCAATCATGACTGCGTGTGTGCGCTACAAATGTATATTCTTTAACCCCAGGCAATTGGCAACTGTCCGTGCCGAACCAAGTTGAACGATTAAAGTGATTTCAGATTTGCCGGTTTAATCGTCCGTCATGCATTAATCTCGAGCACACACGACGCCGGAATGTCTGTCTCCTGTGAGGGGGGGGGGGGGGGGGGGGGTAATGGAAGATTATCTTCGGTGACATGATTACAAGAGGACCTTCAGTATGTATAAATGCATCATAACCGTTGTTATCGCCGCAAACAACGTGACAAATACGTCTGATCTAACTTAAAACTGTTTACATATTCTAATTTAGTTTACTAGTATTAGATAATACATAATTAATTTCTTTTTATCATAGCACCAGACCTCTTACACAGGATGACAGTTTTTTAGGTCTTATCCGAAAGGCTGTAACTGGTGTTTGTGTATGACCTGCCGAACTACTATCTTGATATCAGTTGCTAATTGAACACATTATATTGGAGTCCTTTATCTTGCAATTCAGATACAGAAGCTGAAAGGGAGGCTATGCTTGCCTTGACATTATACTCACGAAGCAGAAGGAAGGATAAGGCGTCATCGTTGGTGAGTTCGCTCGCTTAAGCTAATAAAAAGAACGTACGATCATTGGCGGATCTACCGGTAGTATCTTTCCGGTTCTTGCCTTTGTCATTGTTGCTAACTTTAGCTAAAGACTGTGATGCACTGGTAGTGGCATCGACTTTTATAGAGAATGGCAATACCCTATTTGGTACATTGATCTTGATTTTGCACACCATGATGATAGCTATTTATACAATATTAAAACTATAGGCAAACCGACGTCATCACTTCCGCAATCGCCCTGTCATGGTTCGGACAATACGGCTACGACTCGGCATCACTTCCGTTGAAAATCGGCGACTTCGGCAACTATTCGGCATGTTTCGTACCATGATCGAATAGCCTTCGTGTATAGAACTCATCTATTTGTCGTCTTCAGCGAGCTTTCGGCATCGATTCAATTCCTTCGGGAACCGCTCGTGATGACTAAAGGATTACGAAGCATCGCAGAAGGCTTCCCGAAGATGCCGAGTGAATGACGATCACGAACACTCCGAACTATTGACGATGGTTTTCTGATTATACCGAAGCAGTCCCGAACAAGACTTCCGACGTCTTAAAATTTGGATCCCGAATATTTTTCAGTCCCGAAGTGCCAAGAAGGCTTCCATAAGTGTATTGGAATGACGCGGAAGGGTTCCAGAACATCACGAAGACATGCCGAATCATCCCGATTGGGCGAATGTCGGCTTCGGGAACCCTTTGGGTCCTACTGAACGGCAGGTCTTAAAGCGGGGAATCGCAATCGTGGAAGCTATGCCGTTTCCGGTAAATGCGGGGAATCAAACACGTTGATATACTAGATTATAATTACGTATATTTATAAACAAAAGGATACACTTATCCACTGTGTTGAACTTCAGTTTTGATAATTTTTTGACAATTGTATCGATGAAAAATGCAACCTGAAACAAATATATACCCGTATATATATGCAATGTAAGGCACTCGTTGATCAAAGTACTAACGTAAATAGAAAACTTACACGCAATAAAACTATATGATTCTTTCAAACAAATGGTGCTATATAAGACGTTTACAACTGAGTTCCTTAACTGAAACTTATAGGGCTAGCACAGCAAAGCGTTTCCGAGTGCTACCGAAGTGGTCCATTGCGTAAGAAGGCCTAGCAAAGTGCTGAGAAAGGCATGCTATCAGCGAACACTGCTTTATTATATAGCGTGTCGTTGCAAAGGCGTAGTAAAACGAGCTACCAAAAATGCGCTCGGTAGCGCCTAAGTAAGCTCCAGATCTTAAAAAATATGTAAAGATGAGGGTAGACGCATACATGTAACGTGTCAATTTGGCAATACGATAAATAACTGTATATTACTTACAAGCCCTGTGGTCATGCCTATCAGGAATGTTATCACCCATTTTATGATTTCAACTTTACTCAGTGACTGAAATAAAAAATATATAAGTAATTAGTGGATAAAACGAATGAATAATTAATTTGTGATCAGCCGAGTGATGATCGTTGTGGTGGGCGGGGCTAGGAGCGACTTCAATCAAGCGTTAGAAACTAAGTTCCGCCGAGAGAGCAATTTGGGATGGGTTGGTGTGATTACATCGCTGTATTCGATATGATACGTTTTGGATCAAAGACTTGCAGGATAGATACTGTTCTGGAATATGAATTAAAATATAAACGTTTAAGGTAACACGGGATTCGTTTTCACTTGACAGTTATTTACGCAGATCAGTACTAAGCCATGATAAGGTAACGGTATAAAATGCATTCTCCAAGG
The DNA here is from genome assembly GCA_947247005.1 of Spisula solida. Classification (NCBI taxonomy): domain Eukaryota; kingdom Metazoa; phylum Mollusca; class Bivalvia; order Venerida; family Mactridae; genus Spisula; species Spisula solida. The sequence continues at coordinate 36,364,372 of OX365957.1, read as the reverse complement.
GGAGATAATTATTCCTGCCCCTTTCAAATATGTATATTTGTATAGGCTGGATTACCTCCCATATCACTACATAATAATAACAATAATAATAAAGACTTTATTTTATGAGGAAACTCATTTGACAATACATGTATACATCAATCTTTCATCCATATGATAACTATGCATAAAGAATATTATAATATTATTATACGATTTTCTCTGCTCGTCAGTAACGGGGTATTTGGTAGTGTTTTGGGTAATATATTAAGATATAAGATATAGCACGGAAAATTTGACATGATCCTGACCTTTATGCATGAATATATTACAGGGTTCTTGCGTTGAATATATAAATTTGCGCAAGCAAATCGTGCAAATCGGTCCTTTAGATTTGTGTTGGTATTACACCTCGAGCGTCTTCGGGATACTCCACGTTTATGAAAACCTACAATCGGGGTAATAAAATTAATATAGACAATTAATCAGCTGTGAAATTATGCTAATAGGAGTTCGAGAGTCGTGTCAAATTCTCTGGACTATACCTGTGGTACGACAAGGACTCATATTTTAGCAGCGCAGCACACAAGTTTGGAATTAAATAATACATGTACACACTACAGGGCTGTACCGTAAGTATAATTGGAGACTTTGAATGTTTCCTCCTAACTGGTTTTTATTTTACCATGTCTTTGTAGGACTAGGATAATAAAGGAAATTCAGAGAAACTGATAAAAATAAATGTGCAATAACTGTCATTTATTGACACTAGCTCGATTTAGTTGACATGTAACACTTACGTGTTCCTTCGTTTGTGATTCAAGATAATCCTCGTAAGGCTTGTTATAACAATTGTCGTAGTCCAGACTCTGCAGTACGGAACACATAATAAATTACAGACAATTCAAAGCCACACAGAAGCGCCGGCAGTACATAGCCACCGACACAAGAGATAGACGCCTACGTGGGTTGTCCAATTGATGCATACAACTGCATTTGAAATTATGAAATAAAAAGATAACGAAAAACACAACAAAACATCAATCGTATCGAATATCACCATCTGAATATCTGACCTGGGATAAGATTAAATTGGTGAGAAGAACATGTGCGACATGCAACAGTAAAATGTTCCAGCAGGTGTGTTTACGAATAATTATTACAATCGTTTCCAGGAGTGCTCTGACTAGAATATTAGACGGCACCCTGTACAGTATAATTTTATACATATTATATCCACCGACATACCAACAGACAGTGACAGAAACAAACATATAATAGCTTAGGTCCTCGTTGCAGCTCTAATTTATTGTCCACTATATGCCAACGGTATAATAAGTAAAATGTAAACTCGGTTTGTACAATGCCGCCCACGACAGTGGCCTGAAGAAATACCAATATGTGTCATCTAAAAGTGGGAGGTAACATGGTTATTCACGAGTTCATTTTCATCGTGTTAGTCCTACGTTTTCTTTAGCTTCATCATCATCTTCTGTCATAATTGACTACTAGTAAAATGGTCATGCGTGGGGTATGAACAAAAAATCAACAACTATAAGCTAAAGGCTATAGGACAGACGTTTTCCTCGAATGAATTATTAACCTGCACTGGTGTTATCAACGCTGAGATGGATAACGGAAAAGGAAATTCGATTTCATGATATCAAAACATCCCTTCTTGATATCAACTGATCTCATGATAACATAAATCCTGTGAAATTTAATGTAGGTCAAGTTTCGATTTTTTGAGTGTAGAATTTGACTTAACCCGCTCGACCCTGTATTCGAACCGGGATCTAAATTGCTTACCTCGTAATCCTTTCTCGGCAAATGGTCCGCATGAGGGTATGTGTGTGGTAGCAGAGAGCTCTGAAAAGTAGACAAAAGGTCAAATGGATTTTAATGTAAAGTACTAAGTCCATGTGTAACATCTGAGAATTAAGCGATGGCGTGTGTAATCATGAATATGCATGGTTATTATTATTATTATTATTATTATTATTATTATTATTATTATTATTATTATACCATATTTATATAGCCATTTTTCATGTATTTACACGTTCAAAAGTGCTGTACAATCACAATTAAGACATGGTTAAAACAATATACATAACTCATACAATTATATATGCACAAATTTAAAAATCAAGGGTATGACTAAAATACGAAAAAGGAGATTTCCCGACGAAAAGGAAATTCATCAAATTACTGACAATGACTTATTTCCGGTGCGCAGTGCGCCGGGTCCATCGTATGGCCACTCCCGGATATGTTATGAATCAAGGTTAGTCCAATGAGTCATAACATTTCACTGAAAAACAACAATCTCTCTTTTACGACGATATTATGCACCACATATATAACAAAAGACACTGTTTCTAATGTACTAGTGTTTCAAGAACAGCGTCACATACCACTGCTACGAGAAACCGTCTTCAAAGGTATAAATGTACTACCTTTTAGAAGACCCCTAAGAAGTCAAACTAATAATCATCCAGAATTTGCTTTTGTAAAACAGTGTGTTTTAGCGCTTTCTTAAATGACGGTAATGTTTTACTAATGTTTTATGGTTAAATTGGGTGGCGGTATTCTAGCCTTCTAAATGTCTAGTATACTGGTAAGCGTCAAATACTTCATCGGAACTGCCAAATGCCGACTCGAAGGAATTCCATGAGCTGTATTGCAAACCCTCTTAACATGTGGAGCAAACCGTGAAACCAAAGATTTAAAAAATGTATGCCACTGCAGTACGTCACAGTACGTCTGTTACTGTGTATTTTTGTAATGCACCAGTCAATTGAAACCACGCCCACCCAACCCCGGGGAATAGCGGGGATGTTTATATGTGCTTTTTTCCAAACCTCTGGTATAAACCCCCAGGGCCATTCAGATGACAAATCCCTGCAAATTGCCCCCGCCCTATACCTCACGGGTATAGTCACGGCTATATTTCCCCGATATATTGGCACTAAACAAAGCCCTGCACTCACACGGCAGTGCGAAGACATCGGAAAGGTAAAAACACGGGACAGTTGCCTCGCTACCCCCGGTCGTCCCTGTGGTTAGGGGCCGTGGTGGTACATAATTCGTATTCATTATAGTCTTATAAAATCAAAGCACTAAAAGCATTGGAAGCATCCTTGCTGTTGGCTATTGAATACTCACATGATGACAAACAGTACTAAAGTAAAGTATCTGAGTATCTATAATTTATATAAGATCACTTTTCTGAGAGCAACTTGTCGAGTAATGTATACTTTTTCAGGTAATCCCCCAATTTCAAAGTCTTCCTGTCCCTCGTTTCACATGATTACAAGTATCCGGCAATGTTTCCTACAATTATTTTATGTACAAAACAAGGCGTAGGCGCAATGGCGAAATTAATAATGTTGTTTTCCAGACAAATATAAGTTGATGTGTCAATTACAAACGCTATGCATGACCCGAAATATCTATTTAATGTGACTCGTGTTGGCAGTGATTTTGGTGAAAACGGACAAAGGTTAGTTTTTGTATTATCCCAAGTTTGTTCGTGCTTTTTGCGCGTTATGTACATATTAAGCAAATTTTAGCCAACGAAAGCATTAACCATGTGCATGTATTAAATTTAAAACTGATTCCTTTCAGTTGTGCTAAAATAAAAAAAATGTGGTTCAAAACCTTGCGTTCTTCATTTGTAATCATTCAAGAAGAACAAAATTTGTTTCCGACACTGATGATACGCAATTTCTTTTAGTAAATTAGAAATTAAGAAACAACCCGAGTTAGTTCATTTTCGCTTGTACTTGAGGAGCAATTAACAAGCTTAATTTTGTAACTAAATTTTGACTACGATCAACCTACCGTAAAAGTGTTTACCATATTACATAAACCAGTGTTGCAATACCACGTAACGTTTACATCACTAAAGGCTACAACCCCAAGACGAAATTTGCTTCGCTTCAAAAACAAAAATAACCATGTTTGTTTTCAAAGCGAAGCACATTTCGTCTTGGGTCTGTACCCCAAATTCACTAGGTACTGCTACAATGTAAACCGCGCATAATTGATTGGATATTGGCTGTATCAATATCAAACCAATCGTGAAAACTCGGCCATTTTCGTTTGTCTCCGCTAAATATGCAATTGCAATGCATAAAGGCCGAGGTATAGCACAGAGAATTTGACATGATCCTTGTAGTGTATGAAGGTATCTGGTTACACGCTGACATGCATGAGTGAGCCGCACTGTGAGTCTTGGAGTAAGGGTTAGTTAGTTAGTTGATGATTGTACACGCTAAGGAATAAATACGTATTAAACCACAGACGATATCTGTTATATATTGTGCATGTTCACCACAATCCTGACCTTTATGCATGTATATATTACAAGGTTCTTGCGTTGCATATATAAATTTCCGCGAGCAAATGGTGCAATATCGGTTATTTAGGTTTGTGTTGGTATAACACCCCGAGCGTCTTCGTTATAATCTCCGCTTATGAAAACCTACGACCGGGGTTAAAAATATAGACAATATGTGAGCTGTAAAATTATGCTAATTGAAGGTCGAGAGTCGTGTCAAATTCTCTGCACTATAATTAGAATATATGTATCAAACTAGTTGTATGTCAAAGGGAAATAAGTCTCGAGATCGTAAATTCTTATACATAAGGTTTATCTCCCTTAATTACTTATTTATTGTCTGAAATTCTCATATTACGACAGGTTCAAAACTTATCCGCGTAAACGGTATTAAAAAAACTGGAATGAGTAGATTAACGTCCTGTTTTTGACAATTTTGACATTCAACTAAGCAATTATGAATTTGTTGTAAATACATGTACATGTATATCATGCAGAAGAGAAAATGGCTTTCGTTAACTGATAGCCAATAAAGATTCATTGCTCAGATAAACTATAATTTGACCGATTCTTGCATCACTAACTGATAATAGTAGTGTTCGTGTATGAGCAATTCCATAATACTATGGTACTTCGCATCCTCTGTTAACGTTTGGTGAGATGGAAACAACCGAGGTTTACCGAATGTCAGTTGCACATCCTTAATGCACTCACCGTTTCTGATAGGTCTCCTGCAGTTTGTGTCAACTCCGAATAATCTGTTTCTTTTTCACTATCCATACTTCCACAAATAATGAACTTCCGGTTTTTCCAACAAAACGTTCATGCACTTGTATGAGAAATGAAGTAATCCACTTCTGCTACATACACGATTAATGTAATCTAATTACAAGATTCAGTTGGTTAAGTAAACCTCCAAGTTGTTATATTATGCCGACAGATGAAGTAGTATTAATTTATGACAACCGCTGCAATGATCCTTGGAAGTCATAAATGTCAAAAACTAGTCTAACACTCGTATGTCACCATCAAAAACAAGCACTCGTTAGGTCCAACTGTATATTGCATACATCCAACAATTATGTGTCATTTTAAAAGCATATAATGCTGGCAATTCGTACGCAACGGTATTTTGACAACTTTTGATTTGAAATTAAAATGATAAATCACCGTTTGTTTACGTTTATATCTGTATAAACACAGGCATAAATGTAGATGTAGTATGTGCAGCCTAATCCATGCTGTACATATCAAGTTACAAACAGATATAACAAGTATCCATGAGGAGGAGGTTAACCACAGCTAAAGATAAATGGTGACTATATAACTAAACGTAGATTAAAGCTACCGGTATAATTATATTCACTTTATATAGGCCTGCATTTGTATTCGTTTGTACATGTATAACAAATGGCCCTATTGTGATCATATAAAGCTTTGATAAGTTTATTCGTTATACTAATGTGTATTATAATCACTTCCGGCATACATATGGTCTCAATCCGAATGGTAGACATTGCAACGACTGTATAGCAGAAGAAAAGCCACACCCTTCCATTTGAATTCCGAGTGTCAAACAAGAGAAATAAATACTAGAATACTAATAACTTAAAAGGGTAATCAGTATAGATAAATTGGTGAGATTTTAGATGGGGTTGCTTTAAGGTAGATTCAATTATTGTACGAAGATAACAGACACATTATTTGTACGTACAGTGTAGTCGGTCGTGTATAATATAGTGATAACATTAGATTATAGACACGGTGACCGTAATCGACCCAATATCCCCTATCACCAGATACTTTATACTGTATATTGATTACTGTAAATAAAATCACATATTTTCATGGGTATTAAATTTCGTGGATTTTGATAAGAATCCATATTCGTGGGGCTGTAAATTCGTGGATACAAACATGGAAGGGTAAAACCATGTATGTATTTGCGAGTACGATAGATCGTGGGCATTAGATTTCGTGGTCGAGTTTACCAACGAAATCAACGCAAATTCAACTCCTTCGTAAAATGATGATTTTACAGTATGCTAACCTTCACTCCTAATACTACCAAATGTGACTATGAGATAAATCAGGAGGAGTTTCTCTTTTTTCATGAAATTATCTACCTTTGCATCCATAAACAGATGATCAAGCCCAAAATAATATCTAGCAAAAGTTGAAATAAAGGTTATGATTTTTGATTGATAAAATACATTATCTAGTCGGTAGCCTGACGATAGGTATTATAATAATGTAGGTGCATTTCAACACACCTTATTTGATTGCAGGAGTATGGAGATAATGACGTAATCCTGACATTTATGCATGAATACAATACAAGGTTCTTGCGTTGAATATAATAATCAATTTCCTTATGTATTTATAACTCCAGTGGTATGTTTTCGTAAGCGGGCTCTCGAGGCGTAATACCAACAGAAATCTAAAGGACCGATATTGCACGGAAATATTATATATTCGACGCAAGAACCTTGTAATATTTTCATGCATAAAAGACAGCCTCAATAATATAACAAATATGTCTTCAAACCAAATATGAAGTTTTTCAATCAATATCGTCTGCGCCAGTTCGCACCTCACACTTATTAGATCACGTGTGTCATTGGTGTACTTCTACTTCTACCAATTTGTGACCACCGTCATCAGGTTGACTATTCTGTCACTTTCGTGTACGCATGTATTTACAAACACTATTTAAAATTGTCCAAAAAGCAAGAACTGAGTTCACTGTATCAACAGTTTGTGCTGTACACTATTTTACACTGTGCGGATAAAAACAAAGGTTCACCAATTGATTGTCCTTTAGGTGTCCCTTGAATGAATCAAGGCTGGTAGCAGAGGTAACAGTGGTAAGTAACGCATTCCAGTCTCTGATTGTTCTTGGGTAGAATGACTCTTTCCGTAAGGTTGTTCTTCAAGATGGTAGCTGGAAAGAACTCAAGTTCAAGTTCCGGGTAATTAAGTTTGTCTGGTGGTATAAGAATATGACTAGCATCGAATTTTACTTCATTGTTGTGATTTTGTAGAACAGGGAGAGCCGTGCATGCCTACGTCTTTCTTCCAGAGTTGGTCAGTTTATGGGTTGTAACATGCCTTGAACAGATGAGGTGCTGTGGTATCGATTTGTGACATATGTGGCAGATATTCTCTGTATCATGTCCAATTTATGTTTATCTTTTTGAAGGTATGGGTCCCAAACCGAGCTGGCATATTCTACGGTTGGTCTAACAAGTGATGTATAATAATATGCTTTCTCTTTGAGGTTCTGGTTGGCAATGTTCAAGTTTCTTTTTAAGAATCCAATAGCTCTGTTTGCTTTCTGACATATATGTTATTTACATGACGATCCCACTTTAGGTCTGATGATATTGTGACTCCCAGGTATTTAGCTGATGTAACGTGTTCAAGTATGTGGTCATGAAGGATGCAGTCTTTTCGATTTGGTTCTCTTTTCTTTGTGATTGTTAGTACTTAACATTTGTCTGGGTGGAAGTTCATCATCCATTTTTCTTCCCAAGGAGCTAGTTTGTCGAGATATTCCTGAAGAGTGTTATTTTCAACTGCAACTACCAGGTATGCGATGGCGTCATTGGCAAAGAGCCTTTCTGTCGAGGAGATGTTTTCTGGCATGTCGTTAATGTAGAAGAGAAAGGGACTTGGGCCTAGCACCGAACCCTGTGGTACTCCAGACTCAACACCTATGTTGCTAGATTGTTCCCTTCTACAACAACACGTTGTGTCCTGTCTGCTAGGAAGTTTTTATCCAGTTGTTTGTTCGATGCCTGTAGTTCACAGCATCCCTGACCGAGTCATTCGGCATCGCCATGTAGCGTCTTCCTCTTCTTCTTCTTCTTCCAATACTGTAGTGACACCTACTTCTTCTTCCAATACTGTAGTGACACCTATTGGTGTATAAACGTACAAGCGCATCGCGGTGAGAGAAAGATTTAAAATCAAAACTTCTATTTTACAATCCAGTGTTTTAAAGTGTCTATATACAGTGCGGTTAAAAACAGTCTCTCACGAATCTATCGGAGCTGAATCTGCTGGACTTCCCTCTTGAAGCTGTCTATGGTTGAACAGCATACCACTGACTGGGGAAGTCTATTACATAGCCTGATGGTGTCGGGAAAGAATTCGAAGCTCTTCTGGTAGCAAAGAATCCGGGCGTAGGGTAGTTGGTAGTTTAGTCCATGGCCTCTGATCGAAGTTATTGGTACAAGGTATGTGGCTGGAACGTCAACTAGGTTGTACAAGACCCGATACAGCATTGTTACCCTAGCTTTGGCACGACGCACCTGTAGCGAGGGCCATTGCAGATGCTGGAGCTTGGTAGTGACGCTTGACGTTCTTCTGAAGTCGGAGAAGACCATTCTTGCAGCTCTGTGCTGAACCATTTCGAGCTTCCTGATGTTTGCACTGGTGAATGGGTCCCAGATGACTGCAGCATACTCTGTGAGCGGGCGAATCAGGGTAGCGTAGCATAGCTCCTTTGTCTTCCTGTGGCATTGGTTGATGTTACAGTTGATGTAGGCTAAGGTGGAATTTGCCTTCTTCGATACAGAATTTATATGTTTATATTAATATGTGGTTATGCCAGTTTAGTGTCATGTGGATGTTAACTCCCAGGTATTTTGCTGAGTCGACAACTTCTTGTGTGGGGCAATGTATCTTATATGGATGGTTGATTGGTTTCCTTTTGTTTGTTTGTTTGTTTGTTTGTTTGTTATATGAATAGTCTGGCACTTCTGGGGGATGAAACTCCATGAGCCAGTCTTTCTCCCATCGCTGAAGATTACCAAGGTCGTTCTGTAGGGCCTGAGTGTCATTCTCTGAGTGGATTTGTCTGTAAAGCACACATTCGTCAGCAAACAACCTGGCTGTGGATCCATTAGAGATGTAGTTCGGCAAGTCATTAATATACAGGAGGAATAATAAGAGTCCAAGATTGTACTGGAGCCGATTGCGATGTTGTACCTTCCAGTGTAACTTGTTGACTGCGTCCCTTAAGAAAGCTGCTGATCCAACTGTGAATGTTACTTCGTATACCATAGTAGGCAATCTTCGATAGTAATCGTTGGTGCGGTACCTTATCAAAGGCCTTTGGAAAGTCAAGTTATATCGCATCTGTCTGTGTCCCATCTTATCAATGTTGCTGGCTAAATCCTGTACAGTGAGTAATAACTGTGACTCGCATGATCTTCGCTTTGTAAATCCGTGTTGAGTATCAGTCAATTGATATTCTATGAGCATCTAGGTGTTTCATGGTGGTGCTGCCAATAATGGTACTCTAAGATTTACAAGTGATGAATGTTAATGAAACAGGTCTGTAGTTCTCTGGTTTACTCTGCTCCCCCTTCTTGAAAATTGGAGCAACATTTGCTGATTTCCAGTCCGATGGCATAGTTCCTTGATCTTGTGATGCTTGAAAGAACAAAGTGTAGATAGGAGCTAACTCTGATGCAAGTTTTTTAGCAGTCTGGATGGCAGCTGATCAGAACCAGTGGCTTTGTGGGAATCTAGGCCTGCCAGTAACTTCTTGATGCCTTCTTCAGTCACTGTTATGTTTTCCACATGTGGATGGGGACAAGGGCCCATATCGGGGATAGAAGTTTCATCTTCATTTTTGTTGAAGACTGAAGAGAACTGTTCGTTGAGCAGGTTCGCTTTGGTGGTGCTGTCAGAGTGGGTGATTCCCGTCTTTGCTTTCAGGGGTGCTAAACCTTGGCTATCTTTCCGTTTACTCTTTATGAAACTGTACAGGCGTTTAGGGATGGATGTTGACACCGGGCTTACAATGGTGTTCACATATTCGTCATAGGCTGATTTAATTTTTACAGGCTTGTTTGGATTACTTCTTCAGTTGTTTGTAGCGTTTGATGTCCTTATTCTTCTTTGAACTCCTGGCTTTGGCAAAGGCTCTCGTCTGTCTACGGATCAATTGTTTGACTTCTCTATTTATCCATGGCTGGCTGAATCTAGAGCGTGTCGTTTTTTATGGTACACAGGTGTCAAGTAGGCTAAGTAGTGTCTGCTTTCAGGGGCGTATCCAGAGGAGGTCCAACTGAGGGGGGGGCTGAGATTGGGTGGGAACGGGAGGGGTGCCCCTGTCGGCGAAGATTTTTTTCAATGTTTGAATAAAAATGGTGCAATTTCCTGCACTTTTAGTAGTGCTACTAATTATATTAAATGAACATTAAAAAATGAATAAATTATATAATCTGATCATTCATGTTTTACCGTTCTAACATTAATTTAATTATTAAGAAATCCAAATTTATTCAAACATTAATTTTTTTAACACCCCTCCCTTCGAAGATTTTTTCGATGTTTGAATAAAAATGGTGCAATTTCCTGCACTTTTAACTTTAAAATTAGGCCTAAAAATAATAAAGTAGTACTACATTTGTATTTATTAGCTCTAGATAAACATTTAAAAATGTTAATATGTTTCATGTTAAAGTTTTACCATTAATTAATAAGAAATCAAAATTTAAACATACATGAATAAAAAAAATGATAATAATGTAATGCGATTTCCTGCACTATATACATTTTCAACTTTAATATTTGGATATAAAAGTATTCAATTTAATTTATCAAACAAGTTTATATGAAATTAATGAATATTTAAAAATATTTCAATAATGTGATCATTACTTTCCATTCACACATTTAATACTATAGAAATCCTAATTAATCATGCAACAACTAATAACAAATATACATTAATTTTTCTCACTGTAATGATTATATGCAAGTTCTTCAAGTCAAACTTTATGTTTAATCATCATGCTCTAATTTAATGGGATTAAATGGTGATAACCATTGATATCATATTGTGTATGCTCTGCCTGACCATCTTTAATCAACCTAAACACACTCAATTTTTTATCAGTTGCACAAATCACACCTCCACAGCAGTAGGTCCTGTTGAGTCCTTGATTAGTCATGCCTGGGGGCTAAACAATCTATACACAGGATGTCATACAGACTCACTACCAGTATGGTAGATGCCAAGTGATTTAGTTAGCCCCCAGTTCATTCATTCAAAATGGTTTATAGCCAGCCAGCTGGGGGGGGGGGGGGTTCCCCCACCAAATACGTCCCTGCCTTTATAAATGTCTTCCACATGCGTGGTTTCAGCACCCTCTTGATACCGCTGATTCCATTCGAATACATGTCTGTCTGAGACTAAACATGCAGCATTGTGCTATTCCCCCCGCCCCAATTTTGAAGACGCTCCTACGCATATGTATACACGCATAATCAGAAAACATTCATTCAAGCACGGAAATACATTCTGTGTATATCCGTGATTCAAGAAGTATATATTATTCTCTGATATTATATTTTGTTACATGATCTATCGTATAATTATTGTTTTGCTTATAAAGTAGAGTACTCTTGTAATGCTTGTTTGAGAAAAGGCAAAACCAAAATTAAAACCGTATTTGTCTGACTTAATATTACCTTTTTGGTACGAATATAATTGATTACGAAAGTGATACTTTCCGAGTAGTCCCCCTTTGTAGAAAAACTCTTTACAAAGGAGAATTTCATCAAATGGTTGTGAAATATTGTAAAATATTTCGAAGCACGTTTTTAAACAAAATTTCCAGTGTAGCATCCTTGTTTCAGGTAATCATCGGTAATTTTGTTATAAACACTTCTTGGAGGACGGGTTGCACTTCACAAATTAGTGCAGACTTGTCATCTACTCTCGAATGATGTAAAATTTGTCCTCTGTTCCAAAAGTTCGTTTTGAAGTTGAACTGTTCTTAAGGGCTCTCGTTTGGGCCAGAGCATAGGCAGTCAGCACGTACCCAAACACTCCCCCAGCCAAATCAGATTTTACCACTGTTTACTATCTATGACAGGCTACTAACAGAATTTCGGATTATAAATGTGCCTGTCACATTTGTAGCCGTGTAGGTTTATTACTCATTGAAATGGTATATTACGGGTATCAGCGTGTAGCTACTTTATTTTACTTTCAGGATATATCAATACTTTAGTCCTTAAATACACACCCTTTACACGCCGAACGTCAGAATCAAGAACACAATTCCTTAATTTGGTCGCTAACTTAGACGTTCAGCAAATCCAGATTTCCACGCTTGTAAACGTGAATTTTGCCTTGAAACAGAATGTATGCTTCACGAACGGGCCAAGCTAGTCATCCTTTCAGTAAGTGTAACTAAATAATTTACCTCACATGCCAATTAAACCTCACAAAAAAATGTACGAAATTCGCCACCGTTAATTTCCAATTCTATTTAGTATTCCGATAACCTTTCGACCTCAACAGATTTCGAAGCGATCGTTTGATTGGCTGTGTGTCGAGTCATTCATAGTTGTTCAATCGTGAAAGCTCGGCCATTTCCGTTTGTTTCCGGTCTATAAAATTAATTATAATATACAGGGCTCAGTCTATAATATACACGGCTAAAAAATCCACTTGTCGGCTGGTAGAAACTAGTTAAGAGTACAAATTGACTCCGGACGAGTGAATCTTCAGGCAGTGCTCATCTGTCATCATACAAGACTAGTGGAATTTCTGGCTGAAAATAATCACACTCAAACAAAACATATAAAATAATTTCCATATTGGAAAATTCAATCCCACAAACAAAACAAAATTCATAGTGCATTGACATATTGCTTTGATACTTTGCATACTTGTTGAAATTATGCCCCCATTTGGACTTGGAAATGCAAATGTTAAAGTTAAGGTACAGGTTTTTTAACCTCTAATATCTTCAAAGTGCATTGACATATTGCTTTGATACTTTGCATACTTGTTCACCATCATGACCCCAACCCATATACAGGGTAGGTAACTCTATTAAGCATTTTGGTGAAATTATGCCCCCTTTCTCAACTTAGTGCAAATGTTAAAGTTTAGTTACAGGTTTTTTCACCTCTAATATTTTCAAAGTGCATTTACATAATGCTATGCATACTTGTTCTCCATCATGACCCCAACCCCTACACAGGGGTGGGTAACTCTGTCAAGCATTTTGTTGAAATTATGCCCCTTTTGGAAATGCAAATGTTAAAGTTTAGGTACAGGTTTTTTAACCTCTAATATCTTCAAAGTGCATTGATATATTGCTTTGATACTTTGCATACTTGTTCACCATCATGACCCCAACCCTACACAGGAGAAGATAACTATTTAGCATTTTGTTGAAATTATGCCCCCTTTTGGACTAAGAAATGCTTATTTGTTTACCTTCATGACCAAGAGGACCTACACATGAGTAGGTAACGGTCCTGCATAATTTGTCCAAATTATCCCCCTTTTTAGACTTAGAAGCCCCACCTCTATACAGCAGAGGGTAATGCTGCTGTTATGAAGCATTTTGTTTGGAATATATAATGATTGTACTATCCTGGAGCGCGCTGTTCGTGGACAGCTCTTGTTTAAAAATCTCTATAGGTCGTCAAACAAACTTGACGCATGTTGTATCACACTGTAGCCTCATCACTAGCATGTCCAGGGCTGCAGGCCTTTTTCCATCTATGGCAGGCGCAATTTGTCTTCCTCTCAGGAAAATTCTTTAAAATCAAGTAGTTTTCCCCTTTTTCTTCCCCTTTTGCAAAAATTATAAGTTATTTTCCCAAAGTTCCCTTCTCATACTTTTTGAAAAAAAGCCCTGGGGGCTGGACTGTCAAAAATTAAAAAGCAGCCACTTGGAGACAACAAGTCTTATCTAGTCATCTACTCCAAATGCAGCTCATGTGTCTTACTATATAATTATGTTGAACTGAACATTTTTAGCCCATTATGAAAAAATTATTTATTTATTATTTACCGAAATTTTTCTATTAAACAGGAATATCGAGATTAGACATTGCTTTCGATGGAGGAAAAGGACGAAAGCCAAACAAAAGATACATCTGGTAACACTCCACAGGGAGCAGAGGGTTCAGTGATGGAGGACATGCTTGTCTCGGGGTTGGTGAAACCCGCAGAATTCAAGCCAAAGACTGGACAAAAACATAAAACATTATCACAGGAGGAAAAAAGCAAGATGTTGACTCTGGTGAATGAATTAGACAAGTATAAGGACAGTGAAAATGGTGAAAAGGCACAATCAGAAAAAACAATGATGTCGCCGGCTAAAAAAACAGAAAAGTCTGGTGGTAGTTTATTTGCGTATGTAGATTCTGAATTAGCATGTCTGCATGAAGTGGATAAGCTGGTTAAGCAGAATAATGAAAATGTCACAGAAAAAAGTGAGAAAAAAGACCTTAAATCTGCTAAAAGTGAGAAAAAAGACCATAAACCTGCAAGTGTTTCTGCAGAACAACAGATGCAGTTTGAATCCTTGTTGAAAGAAGACAATGCTAAAGCTGGTGCAGATGAACATGATAAAGGTTCATTGAAATCTAAGGATAATGTTTCAGATGTCGGTGAAGTTAATTATAGTGGAGAAAGGAAAGATGCTAAACAAGCAAGTCAGAAATTGGCAAGAGAAAAGGAACTCAAGTTGCCAAAAGAAAGTCAAAGGAAAAAGAAAGAAAAGAAAGATCAATATGAGAACAAGGGACCAGGAAAAAAGAATGGTAAGCATTTTTCTTTTTAATTCAATGTCATTACTACACTAGCCACCTGAATATTAACCAATTTTGAATTAAATGATATTGTATTATAATGTTCGTTTTGTCTGGGTACTGTTACAGATCAAACTTGAAGGCCCGCGTACAGTACCCTGGGGAAATGGTGAATGCCTTTCAGCATTTTTAGCAGTATTTCCTGACTTTCACATAAATATTGATTTATTATTTGCTACTTATTTTAGTTAACCTGTCGCCAAAGAATTTATAATATGTATGATAAAATCTTTGTACTGAGAACATCTGTTTTCTGATAGACATATGTGACACTCAACAGTTGTTGTTATGAAATGGAAAGCATAATCATGTGGTGTTTTCTTGACAATCACTGAATTAGATTTGAAAAAAATAATTTGTAACACCTAAAAAGCGCAACAAGGCACCCTTGCTGCCTGTTACAAAAGCAAATAGCAGCTGCCTGTAGTGTATTTGTGATGAAATTCTGGCACTTTCAAAGTTTTAAAATATACAAATTTTGCAAAGGGATGTTACAGTGTATTATATCATGAATATGGATTGTTTTCGTAGCAAACAAAAACATGGTAAGTCAGATATCTATCTCACATACTCATATGCTGAGCTCAAATTCTTATCTTACTGCTTATTTATAACTTGAGCTTGGTGTTTGAGTTTTTGAGAATAAAATTTGTTAAATGTTTACTGAAAGCCAGACCGGTCACATACCTTGGTACTGTCACCTTGATAGCCTAGTTGTAGAGGGTCAGCTTCTAATGGTGGAGGTCCCTGGTATTGGATGACATCTGAGAAATGAGTTGTCTAGAGTCATTAATATAAGTTAGAAAAACTTATTTCATAAACTAAAATGAATTAGTATAAACTTAAGTGCATTATGGTGTTATATTTTGGCTGTTCGCAGAGACGTGGACCTTGTTTGAAAATCAGGTTTTTATCGAATTTTTGCACATTTCTATGTTTAATTTTCAGTAGGCAACAACAGTTCAGAAGGTGCTTCCCTAGGATCGTACTCACAACTGTTGATATCAATGGGTAGAAGATCTCCAAATAGAAAAATTGAAGTTGTATGTAAATTCTGTAAATTTGTTTAGCTAGATAGTTATTATATAATTTAAATTGATTCATTTAGATTATATAATTTCACAGGTTTTTTATTTAATACATATTCAAGAATTGATGCATATCACATGCGGTAATTATACTCGTGCTGCACATGCATTATTAATTTATTGTGCAAAACACACAATACAATTAACATTCGGGTTTCGTAAGGGTACACGGTAGCGACATGAGTGCAAACTTACAAATATACATGTACTCAAACAGGTAGATTGTAGAACTCTTTCCCCTGTCTGAAAGTAGTTTAAGGCATTTAAGTTCTACTGTAGTGCTTTAGCCTTGTTGAGTGTGCTTGTCTTTGTCTAGTAGTAGGTTACTCTATCAAGCATTTTGTCAAAATTATATTCCGTTTTCCAAGTATAGGTACCACCCAAAATATTTTTAAAAGTCTATTAACATATTGCTTTGAGAATTAGCACACTTGTTTAGCATCATGACCCCAACCCCTACATAGGAGTTGGTAACTCTATCAAGCATTTTGTTAAAATAGTGGACTTTTAACAACTTAGAAATCTATATTAAAATTTAGGAACCATGGTGCACCTCAAATAGAGGTCTAGTTGAAATATTTGCGCAGTTATTCTAAATATTAATTTTACTATATTATTATGTTATTTTACTTGCAGGTTAATGAACCAGCTGATATGCCGGCAGTGCCATCACCAGAGACCGAGAACCAGTCACCAGGAAAGAAGAGAAGAAATAGGAAAAAGAAGGGAAACCAACAGTTGGATGATCAACCCAGCCAGGAGGTATTTTATAGACTCTTATTCCTAGTAACATCTATCCTCTAAAATTGGACATGGACCGGTCCCTAGTCGAACCAATCGGCCGCAAAACAGTAAACAGTAGCAGCGCAGGTCAGAAATTAAAATAGCCGCAGCAGCCATGGTTCAGTTATCAATATGCTGGATTTACAACACAGTAATATGGGTCTGATTGTCATAGCTTGACAAACTGGTATTCAATGAAAGTTTGACAATAATGCTGATTTTCCACCACATTAATTTTGGAGATGGAGGATACAGTCCTGGAAAACTGGTTTATAAATGTGTATGACACAGTTTTTATTCCCCCTATCCTTGATGAGGGGGTATATTGCTTCGCACATGTCAGTAGGTCGGTCTGTTGGTCGGTTGGTAAACCAAATGGTTTCTGTGTAATAACTCAAGAATGCTTTACATGGAGGTTGGTCAGCAACTGTAGATCACCCCTATTGATTTTGAGGTCAGTAGGTCAAAGGTCAAGGTCGTTGTGACCTTTAACATTAATGACTATTTGGCTGCAATTGGGGGCATACCGGTACATG
Organism: Spisula solida; assembly: GCA_947247005.1. Lineage (NCBI taxonomy): Eukaryota > Metazoa > Mollusca > Bivalvia > Venerida > Mactridae > Spisula > Spisula solida. The sequence continues at coordinate 36,347,000 of OX365957.1, read as the reverse complement.
TATTACAAAAATCTCTTGTTTCATTTTTGTCTTTCACTTACTTGCTTGCTTTCCTTTTTAGGTAAATGTAAAAGCAGAGATAGAACAACTCAATTATCAACGACCACAGTCAGCAGGCAAGAAGAAGAAGAACAGAGCATCACCTAATCAAGATCAAGAAATGGTATATAATCCTTTCAATAATCTAATACTGTAGTTTTACCCTGATGCCCCTGAAATAGATTTTAAAGATATTTAGCATGAAGTGTCATGATAGGTCCTCTTCAGATTGTCTAAATATAATTACTCCTTTGAGTCCTTAGTTCAAAACTTCATCTTTTGCACGGAGCATTGTCTTGAGGTTCTGTTTCAAGATTGTTAAAATTATATCCAGGGGAAGGTTGCTTTAATGCATTAAAGCATTATTTGAGGCACTCGAAACATATTAGAATTGTGAACAAAGTTTTTACTGTCCAACTTTGCATTTTGGACATCGATACATAATACTAAGGCAAGTAATGTTTGGACATAATGGTCCTCTTAGCAATATTATTGGCCCTTAACATAGATAGATAAATTTTGCAGAAACTGGCATATTACTTAACTCATACAAACAAACTAATTTTTTATTGGAATATACACCCAGCTGAAACATAACTTTTATACATATTTTTATACCATGCAGTATAATCGTCAGTCAATGGGTAACAAACAGAAGAGTGCAGAACCTGCCCAGTCAAGTACGAAAGCTTCGAGACATCAGGTTATATATTTTGCCATTATTTACATCTTGCAGTTTGTTTATTATGGGGGTATATATTTATAGAAGTGAGCCTGGCTGTCAGTTGGTCTTTTGGCTTCAGGATGAAAACTTAGTTAGGAATAAGATATTGATCAAGAAATGGCCAATTAAATCTGCTCTGAAAGATTTTTAATACAAATTGAGTTAATCATGGAAACAATGTGGTTAATGGCCTTTTATTTGACAGAAGTGGTCGGCCATATACAATTTTTGGGATTTTTAATGTGGCTCTATTGATCTAACCAGTTTTCCTGGAATTAATTATCAACCTGTACTAACGAAGAGCTAGTAACTGACAAGGTCTCGACTGTATATGTGAGGAATATTACTGTAACCAACGTCACCAGAGTACATCACCTGTCCTGAAAGTGTATTGGAACCTTGATTGTTTTGGTGATGAGTGAGTGCTCTATCAGCCTTTGCTCTTTCTACTTCACTAAGCAGGTAATTTACTGATAATTGTACTTGCACCATTGATTCAGGATCATTGAGTGTCAGAATAATTGTCAACTGATTTTGATTTTCAGTATGAATTTTAATAAAGAATTACAAATTGGGTAGAAAATATACAAGTCCTTTTAATAGTATCGTATAATTAATGCAAACCACAGAAATTAATTCCAGATTTTCTCGCAGGTCGCAGAAATAAAAAAAACCCGCAGAAATAGAACATACCAATTTGAGGTTAAAATTGCCGAATATTTTGCCTGCAGAAATAACCAGCTGTATGGTACTTAAATATTTATTTTTGAGGAAGTTGAATTTTCTACCATGAAATCTAATGCACACAATATTGAAATCCAAAATACATAACATAGTTTTACCCTTTCACGTTTTGTAATCCACAAATTTACGACCCATCAAAGATTTATAATTTTACATTATATATGCTTGAAGCAGTCAGTTATTTTTTTTGTTTATTTGTTTCATTTAGCCTGTTGATGAAGCTATTAGTGACGATTTTATTGAGGCGACTGTGAACTTACCAAAGGCAGACCACATGCATGTGATTGGTCCACAGGGCAAACATCTGCAAGAAATCTTGATTGAAACTGGTAATAAATCCTCCTATTCATTTTCATATACTGTGAATTCAAAAGTATCCAGAAAACGCGAATAATGGACCCCGTGAAATATACCCGCTATACAGTATTTAAAAGTCTGAAGCTCAGGTTCCGATTTTATTTGAAACTGCTCTCATTTATTTAAGCTTATCTTAAGCATGGATTTATCAAAACTGCTACAGTGGAACCCCGCTAATCCGGACCCCTCCAATCCGGATTTCCCTCTAATCCGGGCCGATCTGTTGGTCCCGAATATTCTTATTCATGTTTTAATACGTTTTTACCCCTCGGATCCGGAACCCCTCCACTCCGGACACCGGACAAAATTACGAGGATTTATCATATATTTGCTCTAAAATTGACCCCTCGGATCCGGACAATCGATTTGAACATTGCCCAGGCCAATGTTTTGACAGGTGTCAATGTGTTGTATATTCGCATCATCGTATATGCAATTAAAACAGTCTGATCAATTAACGGTTGTAACATCAACAATACGCAGTGTCGGTGTGTACGTGTTATCGACACGGGTGTGAAAATCACAATTTGGGACAATTAAATATTATCATTTTAAAAGCGCTAATTGACAGCGTTTATTGGCCTACTCAATTAATTAAAAGACTATTGCTGCGTTGTTTTGTCTACACGGAGGTAAGTTGAATCGAATACAGGTCCCCTTAATGTTTAATTTTGAGAAGGTCGTTATCGACATCAAAGGAAAACAATTCGGACGTTCTCAGTTTGGATAAATCTACGAGTAAATGCAATAAAAATCCATCAAAATGCCGGATAGTCATTCTTTTACAGAATTTCATATGATAATCAAGTCTGAGCCTCCGTTAAAACGTCGTAAGGTTGAAATCGACCTTGAAGCTAAAGTAAAATTGATCAGAGAATATTTTTCTGTACCAAAACCAACAATGAAGGTGTGTAATCAATTGTTGCTGTTTTACATCTCATTTTTTTGTGGTGTTTAGCAATGCCTTCAACTAAGATTAACATACAAGTATCGAAAAAAATAGAAACCCCTCTAATCCAGACACCTCTCTAATCCGGACTTTTTGTCTGGTCCGGACGAGTCCGGATTAGAGGGGTTCCACTGTATTATAAATAAAAGTATTTTTCCACTCAGGAGTTTGGACAGTATCTTGGATAGCATCACATTCATTGGCAGAGCCTCCGCTATAGGTCGCAAATGGCGCCATTGGCACAAAAATCAAGAATTTGGCGATAAAAAAATCAATTTGGCGAATTTCATGGCGAAAGCTAATTTCTCTACAAAATTTGACCTAATGTCGTTAAAGATCCATTTCACTGCATGCTTATGTCCTAAATTGTCAAAAATATATAAGAAATCTTGAGAAAAGATTTGGCCCAAGTGGCGCTAAAGTGGCGACAACTTTTTTCTTTTGGCGAATGTAGTGGCGAAAGCTAAATATTCTCCAGAGGAAGCCCTGATTGGCAGCTCTTAGTACTGTATCATTGGTGAACAGTTTGTTGATGGTTGATATATTTTATATGATACAAAATATTTTATTCTTTTTTCCTTATTCAGGGGTATGTGTATCTGTTCCCAAATTGAACTCAAAGTCAGAGGAGATTGTACTGAGAGGGGACAGAAGACAGATAGGTACAGCGATGTCACTCATGTTCCAAATGGTTAGTAATGTTTCTTGTCTGGTCAGTGGTTTAATATTAATGGGTATTCCTGTTAGAGTTAATGGACTTTGTGAGTTTTCCAATCATATTACAGAGGAACTCGGTTATAACGAAATTGTAGGGACCGAGAAATTGCTTTCGCTATATCTGATTTTCGCTATATCAGTACATTGAAATTTCGATGTATAATATAAAAGTTCAAATATGACGTATCAACATCATTATGTTTGTCGTAAGTTTTCATGTATAGCTCTCGATATAATATTGTGCTTGAAAAAAATAAAACAAACATTCATAATGATATATATAATTATGATGCTGAACAATGTTTTGTTATTATAAAATGATAACGTGTTCCTTATGAATGAGTACTATTCAATGTCTTGCTTTGAATCTGTCAATCTATACTCTGGACGAAGTAATGCATGATCAAAGCTGTTTGACAAGGTCTTCACATTTAGCTAACAGTCTGAGCACGAGCCGCTTTAAATAATTCCAACAATGCAATTATAATCTTCATTTGAGTAGCGATGACGATTTTGAAGAGTTGACATTAGGGGTGGGCCGATGCATCGAAATATCGATGCATTGCGATTCCGAGTATCCCGATAGTATGGATCGATAGTAAAAGTCTCGATCCAATAACTATCGCCGATAGTTAGCTCAACAATCGATAGTTACGATAGTTCCCGTTTTATAAATAAAGTTTATTATTAATTTAAAACAACTTCCGTTTTCGTTAAAAAACTAATTGTAAATAACCACAAGTATCAAAACAGCCACAAATTGGCACAATGGACCAATATAGCATTAATTTTATAAATCTATTTCTGTCGAATTCATTTTAAATCATTTCCACAAATAGTAGATTTTTATGTTGTACAAAATGCGATATCTTACACAGAGCAAATTTGCATTTACAAGTTAATATCTGGTTTTCAAATCTTGGCAATAACTATTGCAATAGTATCGCAATAGTTTCCAGCAATACAATAGTATCGCAATAGTACTTTCAGCAATACCAATAGTCAAAATTTGACTCGATAGTCACCCCTAGTTGACATGGTTGATGTCTGGAAGGCAGCTCATGTATCTATCATCTGTCTTCAATATACCATTAAAAATATTTGTACTTTGAAATTATGTTTTTGCTTGCATTTACATTTTTCAAAATTAATAATAATCTTGTAAATTCAACAAAGTTTAGTGGTACAATTATTAGTTTGGTTAGTTAATTTGCAATGTTGAATGCCCGAGGCGCAACCACTTAACACCTTGTTACGATTGTTCGCACAAACTAATTTCACACAATAACTGCCTCTGTCATAACCGAGCAGTAATGCTCACAAAATAATTCATCGGGACCTAGGAATCATTATACCGTTTTTAGCTCACCTGTCACAAAGTGACAGAGTGAGCTTTTGTGATCACTCTTCGTCCGTCGTCCTTCCGTCCGTCGTCCGTCCGTCAACAATTGGCTTGTGTAGACACTAGAGGTCACAATTTTAGCCTAATCTTTATGAAACTTGGTCACAATGATCATCTCAACAAAATCTAGGCCAAGTTCGATATTGGGTCATCTGGGGTCAAAAACTAGGTCACTAGGTCAAATCATAGAAAAACCTTGTGTAGTCACTAGAGGTCACAATTTTGACTTAATCTTTATGAAACTTGGTCACAATGATCATCTCGACAAAATCTAGGTCAAGTTCGATATTGGGTCATCCGGGGTCAAAAACTAGGTCACTAGGTCAAATCATAGAAAAACCTTGTGTAGTCACTAGAGGTCACAATTTTGACTTAATCTTTATGAAACTTGGTCACAACGATCATCTCGACAAAATCTAGGTCAAGTTCGATATTGGGTCATCCGGGGTCAAAAACTAGGTCACAAGGTCAAATCATAGAAAAACCTTGTGTAGTCACTAGAGGTCACAATTTTGACTTAATCTTTATGAAACTTGGTCACAATGATCATCTCGACAAAATCTAGGTCAAGTTCGATATTGGGTCATCCGGGGTTAAAAACTAGGTCACAAGGTCAAATCATAGAAAAACCTTGTGTAGTCACTAGAGGTCACAATTTTGACTTAATCTTTATGAAACTTTGTCACTATGATCATCTCGACAAAATCTAGGTCAAGTTCGATATTGGGTCATAAGGGGTTAAAAACTAGGTCACAAGGTCAAATCATAGAAAAACCTTGTGTAGTCACTTGAGGTCACAATTTTGGTCTAATCTTTATGAAACTTGGTCACAATGATCATCTCAACAAAATCTAGGCCAAGTTTGATATGGGGTCATCTGGGGTCAAAAACTAGGTCACTAGGTCAAATCATAGAAAAACCTTGTGTAGTCACTAGAGGTCACAATTTTGACTCAATCTTTATGAAACTTGGTCACAATGGTCATCTCAACAAAATCTAGGTCAAGTTTGATATTGGGTCATCTGGGGTCAAAAACTAGGTCACAATGTCAAATAATAGAAAAACTTTGTGTAGTCACTAGACGTCACAATATTGGCCTAATCTGTATGAAACTTGGTCACAATGATCATCTTAACAATATCTAGGTCAAGTTTGATATTGGGTCATCTTGGGTCAAAAACTAGGTCACATGGTTAAATCATAGAAAAACCTTGTGTAGTCACTAGAGGTCACAATTTTGACTTAATCTTTATGAAACTTGGTCACAACGATCATCTCGACAAAATCTAGGTCAAGTTCGATATTGGGTCATCCGGGGTCAAAAACTAGGTCACAAGGTCAAATCATAGAAAAACCTTGTGTAGTCACTAGAGGTCACAATTTTGACTTAATCTTTATGAAACTTGGTCACAACGATCATCTCGACAAAATCTAGGTCAAGTTCGATATTGGGTCATCCGGGGTCAAAAACTAGGTCACAAGGTCAAATCATAGAAAAACCTTGTGTAGTCACTAGAGGTCACAATTTTGACTTAATCTTTATGAAACTTGGTCACAACGATCATCTCGACAAAATCTAGGTCAAGTTCGATATTGGGTCATCCGGGGTCAAAAACTAGGTCACAAGGTCAAATCATAGAAAAACCTTGTGTAGTCACTAGAGGTCACAATTTTGACTTAATCTTTATGAAACTTGGTCACAATGATCATCTCGACAAAATCTAGGTCAAGTTCGATATTGGGTCATAAGGGGTTAAAAACTAGGTCACAAGGTCAAATCATAGAAAAACCTTGTGTAGTCACTTGAGGTCACAATTTTGGTCTAATCTTTATGAAACTTGGTCACAATGATCATCTCAACAAAATCTAGGCCAAGTTTGATATGGGGTCATCTGGGGTCAAAAACTAGGTCACTAGGTCAAATCATAGAAAAACCTTGTGTAGTCACTAGAGGTCACAATTTTGACTCAATCTTTATGAAACTTGGCCACAATGGTCATCTCAACAAAATCTAGGTCAAGTTTGATATTGGGTCATCTGGGGTCAAAAACTAGGTCACAATGTCAAATAATAGAAAAACTTTGTGTAGTCACTAGACGTCACAATATTGGCCTAATCTGTATGAAACTTGGTCACAATGATCATCTTAACAATATCTAGGTCAAGTTTGATATTGGGTCATCTTGGGTCAAAAACTAGGTCACATGGTTAAATCATAGAAAAACCTTGTGTAGTCACTAGAGGTCACAATGTCGACCTTATCTTTATGAAACTTGGTCACAATGATCATCTCAACAAAATCTAGGCCAAGTTTGATATTGGTTTATCTGGGGTCAAAAACTAGGTCATTAAGTCAAATCATATAAAAACCTTGTGTAGTCTCTAGAGGTCAAAATATTGGCCTTATCTGTATGAAACTCGGTCACAATGATCATCTCTACAAAATCTAGGTCAAGTTCGACAGGTGAGCGACCTAGGGCCCTTTGGGCCCTCTTGTTTTTATTATATCCAATTTTCTTATAAGCGAGTGGTAGTACTGTAAGAACATTGAAATAATTTCGCGTTAACTGAGTTTTCGTTACTAGTGAGTTTGTTATAAGTGAGTTCCACTGTAATAAGGTTTTGTTTGCTCAACTTGATGTTTCTCTTCAGTGATTTTTTTAGCTATTTTTGGGGCCGAATACAGGCCCCTTCCCCTAGCAAAATAACCTCAATTTTCCCCAAAAAGTCATAATTTTTCCCCAATTTTTTTTGCGGGTTTAAAAGCAACTCCATGTTGTAACAGTATGGCTGTTTTAAAGTAAAAACAATAGATTTTCAAACTTGCAAAAGTCGTTGCTACATATGACTTGAGTATTATCAGTATAAAATCGCAAAATGTGAACAATTTTAACCAAACAAATATTTTTTAATAATTCCCAATTTTGCGAATTGTCACGCTAAAATTTCCCAATTGTATGGGCACAGGCTGTTTCATTTTGTTCAAGAAAAATCACTGCTCTTAACTTGGAAGTCCAACCCACCATTTCTTTAAAATATGGTATAGCCTCCCTCAACTTGGAGATCCGACTCCTGTGTCCTCCACTTGGGATCTAGCCCCCTATTTACAAAGCTTCTGCTGATCTGGTTGAAAGAAGGCTTGTTCATGATGCATAAAATAAAAACAAATTTTGTTCATAATTATAAATGTACATAAAACTATTATCTATCAATAATCATCAGTGATATGATATCATTATACATGTATATAAGATATTGTGAAATAGTATTACTCAGTGATGGTGCAATAACACATTATTTTTATGGTTGTGACATTGTATAAAATAGTATAACTTAGTGGGTTGTGTTTTAAACTGGTGAAAGTGTCAGGTACATGATAGGCTATAAAGGGAATATAATAAGGTAAGAATTATTTACTCATAAAATTAGGATTTGGTAACAATTTTGTACTTTTATGTCTCCAACAAATAGTGAGGGAGACATATTGATTTTTATCTATTTCATTATTTGTTATTGTCTTATTTTCAGTCGGAAAAAGCCAAAATGGAGTGTAAGCAGAACAGACAAGGTCATTCAGGGAGGGCCACAGGTCAAGGTCCACAGAAACAAGGTCAACAAAAACATAATCAAGGTCAAGGTGCTAGTGACCTTTCTTATCAAATGGAAAGACAATTGAATCTAAATGATAATTCAAATGGTGCTAGAAAAAAAAGTGAAATGTGTGTCGGTAATATTGTGAAACAGTCCAATCAGCAAGGATCTAGACAGGTCAAAGGTCACCAGGGAAACCAAGGTCAAGGTCACCAGGGAAATCATCAAGGTCAAGTTCACCAGGGAAATCAGCAAGGTCAAGGTCATAGAAGACAAAGAAATGGTCAAGGGCAACAGTATGACAATCTTATTAATCTTACACCACGGAGAGAAGCGGAGCCCAAAGGTCAAGGCAAGAGGCAGAGGAAGAAAAAGGTGACTATAAGCGTTGAACTATTTCATCATCTTTATAAAAGTGTGCTTTGGAGTCTTTGATATTCGTTTACACTATCCACCAAAAATAAGTGTACAGAGGTTATTTCCCTATTTAATCAGTATGTGAATTTTGAATTTGACACTGCTTGCCCTAATTAGGGAAAGGTTATTATTTTCCTGTATATTCTATACACATTTCCTGCAGAAGTTACTTGCCCTTATCAATAATTACTTGTCCCGGATAACCAGCCAAGATTGAATTCACCTACCTATTGTAATACTTAATGTGGAACAGTGAAGCAACACATGTGAAGACAAATAATATTTCTAGAGGCAATTAGGTGTAAGATTACATTGAATTATACCCTAGGTGCACAATATTTGTTGTTGTGCTAGAAAGGCAACTTCGTCATGAAAAGGTGGAATAATTCATCTCATTGGATCTCATGGTTATTTTGATTCAAAACATTTGAATTGTGAGTCTTGTATGCAATGGCTTTTCTCTTAGAAATGAACCAGATACCTTGCACAGGTGTGTTTTACAATCTGTATTCAGAAATTGATATTGTATTTGGATGAATGTATTTTTACATATTTTCTAGGTTGTATTTTTTGATCATATTTCTCGGGAAGAGTTGGAAGAAGGTCTGAAGACAGGTGCTTTCGTCCAGGTATGGTTTATATAAGTTTATATACAGACATGCTCCATTGTTAGCTAAGTACATTTTGTAACTTTACTTCTTAACAGGAAAACCTGTGCTTGCTTGCTTGCTTAGAAGTACTCTTTGCCGAGGAGTGGACATAGGGCCTCCACTACACGTCTCTATCTACATCTGTCTCTGGCCATTCTTTTCACTTCTCCCCATGATAGTCTAAGGGGTTACAGCTCTGTCTCCAGTGTCCTCCTCCAGGTTGTGACAGGTCAACCTCTTTTTCTGCGTCCCTGTGGATTCCAGTCCGGGGCATGATTTAAAGTTGATATCGTCCCGAGAAAAATAGTAGACTAAGTGAAAATATGAATTATATAAAGAATAAGTATGTAAAGATATGTAAAGATTCAATTTCTGTGGTTTGAAGTCAAAACCAATGAAGTCAACACAATTTTTCCGGACTCTCCCCTTTAAAATGTGGTATTTTGTGAAGTTTGTTTTATTATAACACCTTCAACTGCATTAATTAGCTAACATCTTGTATTACAGGGACCACTGAGGATTAACCCGAGGAATTATGATGAATCGTACGTCCGTCATCCTGTAAGTGTAATGATAATGAGTGTTTGACTGATTATTAAGTTTCAGACAGCATTACAAGCTGTATTTAAAGTATTAATTGAACCTTTAGTCTGTATTAAGTATATTGTCACCCCTATCCATAGGACCTGTCAATTTGTTTTATTAGAAATCTACTAGCAGATTTCATGATTGTATCCTTTAAGTTAAATGCCAAGCATTGAGTTGGTCGCAATTATTTAACTAAATGATTGCTCAACAACTGATGACCTTATCAGAAATGTCTTCCTTGGTTCGAACTGTAGACCACTAGTACCCAAGGTGAAGCCTTATCCACCAAGAGCCATGTGGACAGGCTTCTCATGGTCAGTAAAGTCATATTTTTTTCAAGGTCAGGGAATTTTGTTTCAGAATATTGATGGGAACCCTGATGGACCTGTTCTGTATCCAAATGTAATAATGTTCAATTCAAGCATTTCCAGGGGTGGTATTCAATATTGATTATACTTGACTTAAGGATAAGGACAACCAATCAGATCACACCATATTAAACTTTTGGTCAGTAACATGCGATATAATTGGCTATCTTTATTCTCCAATTAAATAAATAAGATAAATATTTAGATGATTAATCTATGTTACTCTGGTTATAGGATGGTAAATCGGATATATTGATATCTGGTATGAAAGCTAGAAACCGAGCGTTGAATGGAGATACAGTGGCTGTACACATACTCGATCAAGGAGAGTGGAAAGTAAGCACTTTTTATAGGTCCAGTACGTGTTGTATTTATTCAGTTAAACCACAATAATTCTTATAATTTAAAAAATGATATCTATAGCGTTGGCGGTGGTCAAGTGGTATGTTAACTGGATTTTTAACCCAGCTATTTGGATTTCATTCCTGGTTTTGGCAGGTTATGTCCTTCCCTGAACATTTGACAACAATGTCAATTTTTCTCCACATGTAGAAAAGTTGTTGGTTCCTTGTGAAAGGATAAGTCAGTACTGGTTAGGAAACAGCCCAGGAAAACTGATACATGTAGTTGGATTGGTTGCTGTATATAACTGAAAAATTGTTGAGAAACAGCAGTCAACCGGAATAAACAAACAAAGAAAAATGGAATCTTGTTTCAAATACTTCGGGTCATGATGTTTGATTTTGATAAAAACAAATTCAGTTCAACTTCCTTAAAATGCAAAATGTTACAACTCTTACATGTGATACTGGGAACTGGAATTCAGATTGAAGGTTGAATGAAATTGAACTGTGCATATCAATTGGTGGTTTGGATTTCATATAATGCTATAACCACTGAGGATTAACCCGAGGAATTATGATGAATCGTACGTCCGTCATCCTGTAAGTGTAATGATAATGAGTGTTTGACTGAATATTAAGTTTCAGACAGCATTACAAGCTGTATTTAAAGTATTAATTGAAACTATAGTCTGTATTAAGTATATTGTCACCCCTTATCCATAGGACCTGTCAATTTGTTTTATTGGAAAAACAACTCTTACATGTGATACTGGGAACTGGAATTCAGATTGAAGGTTGAATGAAATTGAACTGCGCATATCAATTGGTGGTTTGGATTTCATATGATGCTATAACTTCAGCAAATCAACTAACACAGGTGTTAAAATCAACAAAATAAAGTTTTATTATCATGACTGACAATTTTATTACAGATTTACAATTTTGAATTTTATTAAATTTTGACTTCTTTGTTGCTGATTCACAATTTTGTCTTTATTACAGATTCACAATTTTTAATTTTATTACAGATTCACAATTCTTAATTTTATTACAGTTTCACATTTTTAATTTTATTACAGATTCACAATAGTGAGTTAGCTGGACTTGAGCATGCATCAGAAGATTCAGATCCAGAAGTGGTTATAGAGAGTGAGGAAATTGTGGAAGTTATCGGTGATAAGAATAAGGGGTCAACAAAAGGTGAATCAGGGCAGAAAGGGGCTGATCAGGGAAAGGGTCATAAGGAACCTAAAGGAGCCTGTCATTCTCCAAAAAAGTGGTTCACTACGTTAAATGAAATGATGTCAGATCAAAGTCCAGTGAAAAAGACTTTACAAACGGAGAGTGGAATGGAGAAAGTCAAGAAGTTGCTACAAAGAACTGGCATCGTAGTTGGTATCATTGAAAATAGGAATTCCATGACATGTGCTGGACACATTAAACTAATGCAAGATAAGAATCCTCATCGTGCTCTCTTCCATCCTAATGATCACAGAATGCCGAGAGTTGTTGTACCAATGTGTGACTGCCCTAAAGGTGAGTCAACAATTTGACATTTCAGGATTATTTAAAAATAATTTAGAATATTTTTTTTCCAATTTCGAGCTATCTCGGGCATGTCAATTTTTTTATGTGTGTATTGTGCTATTATGTTACCTTATTTAATGCTAACTGATGAGATATGGAGTTCTATCAGTGAAATAAAACCTATATCAGTCACTGGTTATCACCTACAATGTGACTGATATAAGCTCCGCCCCCTCACAGGGACTACTTTAATTTACCAAAATCTCAACACTAAAATGTATGTAACTTTTTTATTACTGAACGGAAACATGTCATGTGGGGTTTTTTATTCTTAGTTAGACCATTTTCTACAAGTTGGTGTATGATTTAATGCAAAATTCTCAAAAAAGTCGTTTTCACCTATTCACCATAATCCAAGATGAAGAAAGAGGTTCAGCTCATGTTACTGAAACAACCGACGCCTCAGAAAAGGCCATAGTACAAATCACTATCAGATGCCAACTAGATACTGGTGGATACACAGTAAATATATACCCTACAACTTCGAAAATCATGGCAAACGGTAAGAGATCCCGAATATTCACAGAAGTAGATCTTCCCAAGATACACAAGTTAGTTGCATCCGTCGTTCCGGTTGATAAATCACTCGAGTCGTTGAATTTACTGCTAGAGAAGCAACTGAGTAAAGTACTACAGGAACTGAAAGATGAACCCGTGCCCAAATCACCTATTTCTACAAGAGCAATCCAGGCTGCATCTACTGCAAAATCACCAGTGTCCAAAAACATAAAAGCTATACCGCCTACTCCGAATAACGAGACGAATGATGACGGGATGGATGAAGAAGGGGATATTAGCTGTTTGAAATGCAAAAAACCTTGTAGGTCCAAGTCTGTATATTGCAATACATACTCAGAACGACACTGGATCCACTATAATTGTGATAGACTATCAAAGGATGAAATTATTGTCCTTGAAGCTAAAAAAGGTAACATATACGCCTGTAGAACCTGTCCAGGAAGTAAAACCAGTTCTATGGTACCAACTTTCCCAAACACATTATTGAAACTACCGGTAACCAAAAATATTAGTAAATATACAAATGCCAAATCAATACTTATTGAGGAGCTGCATAAAGAATGTCCAAGCTGTGAGAAAAGTGTGACCCAAGGTGTGAACTGTAACACTTGTCAATTAACATTTCATGTATCTTGTATCTCGCAGTCCGAGGATTGCTACAGCTGTATCGGCTCTAAGCTACAAAACAAGGAAACGCTGAACGCAGACGACACTGAAGTCAAAGAAATTGCACCAATCTCTATAAACGTACAAAAGCCCAAATCGGATAATGAAACAGCCAACATTAAGCTAAGTGAAGTTCGAGAAAAGGAACTAAAACTTAGAAAATGGGAAAATGAACTGAAAATGAAAGAAAAATTATTAACAGAAAATAGTAAAGAAAAAACGAGAATGAACTCTTATATCAAACAACTAGAACATGAGAAAATCGAATATGAAAGCACAATAAAAACACTTAACAATAAAATTAAAGATATGAATAATAATGGCGTGAAGGACAATAGTGGCTGTCAGTGTGCAACAAAGCAGAGTACTTGTAATGAAGGTAGTAGCCATAATGCTCAACTCATGCAGAAAGTTCATGACAAAGTCACAGGGTATATCCTAAGACAAATTGACTCACATATAGATAATCTAATGAAGAACGAAACCAGCGATGCTACTGTGCCAGAAACCAATACAGTCCAAACAGAAACATCCACACTAGCTAACAAAGGCACTGAGCCAACCAGACAAACAACAAGTGATGAATCTATTCCCAATGTTGCAGAAATTAGACAGCGAGACGACAAGAAGACGAATGGCATATATGTTCCACCCTACAAGAGAGCCGCCTCATTTACAGGTCAACCTCTTCGATATGGGCCAAAACCAGCTCCTCAAACCAAAGCTCAGCTACTCAAGCCAGATGAACAGGTAGGAAATACAGTTCCCAAACATATCGAAGAACAGGTAGCCTCCACAGTGCCCAAACATATCTACATCGACTTGACCAAACCTCCACCACCTATGCTAGTCCAGAACACAACTCCTCATCAAGGTTCCAGCGAGCAGCGTTTTTTGGCACAGGGCCAACAAACCAACCGGCAGTTCTAACTACAGAGCACCAGTCATTGAAGATCGTGTCACTAAATGTTAAAAATATAAAAACTAACAGTATAGCCATCATTGAACTTTTTAAAGATGCCAATATCGTTCTCATACAAGAGCACTGGCTATTCCATTTTCAAATAGACATGTTAAACCAAATTGACGTGAATATCTGTTCTGCAGGGAAAGGCGTAGATATGAATGACCCAATCCAACCATCCCAGATTCCGAGAGGTTATGGGGGTGCAGGAATCCTATGGCATAAATCAATAGACCTAATGGTAAAATAATACCTGATGGTAGTGAACGTGTACAGTGTATTGAACTCTGTCAACCAGGAGCGAAGCCATTATTTATGGCAAGCTTATACATGCCCACTAGAGGCTATAAGGACAGTATCTCAAAGTTTCAAGAAACTGTAGATGAACTTTATGAAATAGTACAGAAATTTCAAGCGACTCACGACATTATACTGGGAGGAGATCTAAATGAAAACCTGAATGAACTAGTAAGAAAAGGTGAAAGAGCGGAATATATCATGGATTTTATCAATGAAACGTGCCTGGAATACACATGTACCGACACAACCTATGTCAGCCCAAGAGGAACAGATTGCAGCGAAATTGACTACTTCCTTCATTCCAAAAGTATACAAACTAACGGCAAAGTTGTAATGAAAGGTCTGGACAGTAATGTTTCTGATCATCATCCAATATATATAGAAATTGAATATAAACTCATAAAGAAAACCTCAAGCGATATAAATCAAGGTCGAGTTAATAGAAAAGTGCAGTGGGATAAAGCTGACAAGGACTTGTATGCAGCGATGGTAAACGATAGTCTGAATATATTAAGCAGCGTGATTGTGCAAAAGAAACTT
This sequence comes from Spisula solida, assembly GCA_947247005.1. Classification (NCBI taxonomy): domain Eukaryota; kingdom Metazoa; phylum Mollusca; class Bivalvia; order Venerida; family Mactridae; genus Spisula; species Spisula solida. The sequence goes on along the minus strand of OX365957.1, from coordinate 36,331,534 downwards.
GATACAGAAACCATAGCAACAAATACATGTGAAATACTTAAAGAAGCAGCCCAGCATAGCTGTCCACATCGAAAGTCATTCAAAGCTAAACCAAAGCTGAAAGTTTGGAATAATGAAATAGCTAATGCTCTAAAAGATGTCAGACAAGCGAACAAGGAATGGAATCTCAACGGGAAACCGAATGAACCAGAGCACCCTATAGTCGTTAAAAGAAAGCAACTGAAGAAGACCTTACGTAGTAAAATCAGAACAGAACATGCTGAGCGATCCATGAATGAGAAAGAAGAAATACTCCAGGCTAAAACATATGACACCAAGCTATTTTACAAGCTTATTAACAGACAACGTAACAAAACCAGTAACTTTATCACTGACTTGCATGTTGAAAATGAAACCTATTCGGGGTGTGATAACGTTCTCGATGGCTTCAGAAGACACTTTGAAAGCTTAGCGAAAGTTAAAGAAGATCCAGAATATGATGGCGAGTTTGACACAGTTGTACAAATTGAATATGAACAAATCAAATCAATGGCGAAGAATAAAGATATTCCTATAGTTACAATGGACAAGATTGAAAAAGCTATTATATCTATAAATAAAGGTAAATCTGCAGACATTCATGGCTTGATGATTGAACATGTAGCTTACGGTGGAGAGCAGCTAGTTATTCTTTTACAAACACTGATAAATACGATTTTTCATGGAGGGAGAAGTTCCAGATAGTCTCAAAATAGGATTATTAACGCCAATATTCAAGAATAAAGGAACGAAAAATGACGCTAGATTTTATCGAGGTATCACAGTTCTACCTGTTATATGTAAACTTATAGACAGTATTCTGAAAGCTAGGATTCAGCCAAATATTAGTGAAACACAAAGTCATTTACAAAGAGGCTTCACGGCGGGCGCTTCGCCACTTAACGCTGCACTGATAGTGGAAGAATGTCAGCGGGAGAGCAAAGACGAAAAAGAACCATTAGAGCTGGTACTACTGGATGCTAAATCAGCGTTCGATGTTGTCAATCACCAGAATCTCATGAGACGTTTATATCAAATCGGCGTTGAAAACAAACACTGGACACTTATAGATAGTTTACATACAAATGCCAAAACATCAATCAAGTGGATGAATAACACTTCTGACTCTTTTAACATAGAACAAGGTATTCGGCAGGGAGGTATTATGAGTGCCGATTTATATAAGGTATACATGGATCCATTACTACATAGAATTGAAAACTCCAACCGCGGAATGAATATTGGTCCAGTGAAATGTCCGACAACAGCGTGTGCTGACGATGTAACCATAAATAGTGCCAGTTATGAAGATACGCAGGTGCTAGTAGACATTGCCTATGACTTTAGTACGAAGCAGAGGTATAAACTCCAGCCTGATAAAAGTGTTGTGATAAATGCGAAAGGCAGTAGTTCTGAATACACAATGAATGACAAGAAGATGCAGAATGTAAACAGTGGTACACACCTTGGTATTCAAAGAACAAATAGTACAAATGAAACCATAACACAAACAGTTGATCATAATATAAAAAGTGCAAGAAGAACTATGTACAGTCTACTCTCGGCTGGACTTCACGGGGAGAATGGATTAGACCCACAAACATCATTACATCTTATAAAAGTATATGTGTTGCCAAGGCTGTTATATGGGCTGGAAATTATTCTTCCAAATCAACGATCTGTTGTGAAGCTCGAAGTATTCCAGAAGCAACTGCTAAAACAAGTTTTATCTCTACCACAAACTACGGCTGATCCTGCATCATACATTTTATCTGGGTTCCTACCTGTTGAAGCACAAATACATATAAAAGCCCTAGGGATGTTTGGTAACATTTGCCGTATGAGTGAAGAAAGCACGGAGAAGCGCCTAGCACGAAGGCAACTTGAAGTAAAAACAATGAAAAGTGCAAGTTGGTTCATCGATATCAAGAAGCTATTCTGGAAATATAAATTAGGAGAAATTAATGAAACTCTGAACAATCCCCCATCAAAAAATGAGTGGAAAAGTACAGTCTACAGAAGTGTCTCAGAAAATTATGAAGAGCAAATAACAACCTTGGCCAGTTTCTACAAGTCGCTGAAGTATCTCAATAAAACCTACAAACCAGGAAAAATTCATCCAATGGTGCACACTGGATCCTGCATGAGAGAATGTGCAAGAATTCCAATGAAAATGAAAATCCTGACGGGTACCTACATATTACAAGCTACAAGAGTCGCCTTCAACCAAAATGAAATAGATCCTACTTGTCAACTCTGCAATGAAGCTCCAGAGACTCTACAACACTTTATATTAGAATGTAATATTCTGAAAACTATTCGAAAAACTATATTATGTGATATTACTACGGTGCTACTTGAGGAACTAGGACAAAACTTCATAGATCTAGACACAGACAGTCAGCTAGCTGTACTGATCGACTGCTCAAACATAGAAGAGGCCAAGACGGACACAATTAAGATGATCGAGCATCATTGTCGGAGACTCATATATTCATTGCACACTGCCCGATACAGAATGCTTAGTTGTCTGAAGGGAAGAAAGAGATAGATAGTAGCAGGGTCTTCAGTGCTGGTGCTGAAAGCAATCTTATTAGCAAGTCAGATAACTATAAGAAAAGTGCAGACAAACTGTAAAATACTCTTTGAGTATACTAACACTACTGTATACGTATATAGAATATTACTTTTATCACGGTCTTAAAACCTTTTAAAAACCGTACTATTATACATGTGTGCGTAAATAACTGTCGCTAACATAATTATTCTGAGACTGGATTATACATTCCGTTATTCATATGGTGCTGGATTATATATTCTGAACTTTATTCATATGGTGCTGGATTATATGTGCTGAACTGTAAATAGTAACCAGTTTCACTCCATTGGAGGTTCGCCTACATAGGCGGTGAAGATAATACAGAATACAGATGGCGGATTTTGAAGTGAAAAATATGAATGGAATAACATATTCATACGTAGCCTAACCACAGTGGTAATTTGGCATAAATAGTACCAGTTTTGACACCATAAAAGCATTAAATAAATAGAATACTTGTTTGTTTTGATTGAATATGGTTAATATCTCATCTTGTAGTGATAAAATTTTAATATTTTCACTCGCGCTACGCGCTCTTGAAAATATTGAATTTTATCACTACACGATGAGATATAAACCATATTCAATCAAAACAAACAAATATCCTCTATTTAACCTATTGTCAGTGTGTGCTTTATTTTATTCTATTGTCCGCTACATGACCATTAGTTGTTTATGCACCATAAAACAACACTGTATCCAAATTAAATCTAAAAATATTGTCTTTTACTCCGGTTAAGTTAGTGCCTTTTTGTTGTAAAGTAATAGGCTTGCTTGAAATATCCATTTATTGGTGATGGGCATGGACGTACAGGCATGATTTGGTGTATCTAAAGAGTAAAGGATTAATACAAATAACTGAATAAAGGCGCTCGGAAGCATTTTGCATTGCAGAGGACCCTAAGTGTGTTTTTTTGTACAATGTGTGTAATAGTGTATTTGTTTGTAGATTTTCTACAGCGACCAGAAGATTATGCTAATACATTATATGTGTGTAATGTTATATTTGTTTGTAGATTTTCTACAGCGACCAGAAGATTATGCTAATACATTATATGTGTGTAATGTTATATTTGTTTGTAGATTTTCTACAGCGACCAGAAGATTATGCTTATACATTATATGTGTGTATTTGTTTGTAGATTTTCTACAGCGACCAGAAGATTATGCTAGTACATTATATGTGTGTATTTGTTTGTAGATTTTCTACAGCGACCAGAAGATTATGCTAGTACATTATATGTGTGTATTTGTTTGTAGATTTTCTACAGCGACCAGAAGATTATGCTAATACATTATATGTGAGTATTTGTTTGTAGATTTTCTACAGCGACCAGAAGATTATGCTAATACATTATATGTGTGTATTTGTTTGTAGATTTTCTACAGCGACCAGAAGATTATGCTAATACATTATATGTGTGTCAAATGGAAGGATGGAAACAAGACAGTAATTTCCCAGAAGGGTGAGTGATTATATCTTCCACATATTAAAGGATGCATCACATATATCAAACAAAATTACGTTATACTCAACCATTATTGTTTAATTTACTTAGCAGATTTAAATTACAGTAAAACCTCGTTATCACGAGGACCCATCGGGACAAGCCAAATGTTCGAGTTAAACCAGGTGCTCGAAATATCCGAAGTCTATGATGAATTGTTGTTATGACTAAGTGTAACTGTGTTTATAATGAAAACACGTATGATAAATGTATTTGGTTGTAACTACGAATATCGTCATTGTTTATCAAGTCTATACGCAATTTGAAACGTGTAAACATTTGCCGAATTCAACAAATTGCATATGAAAGTCGTAATGAATCTTTTTACATTAAATATCAAACTCCATTTAACGGTTGTAATAAAAGTTCGCATCATCAAAAACATAACATTACCCAAAGCGCACGATAGATCCTACATGTTTGAACAAACACCCACGCACAAAAATCGCACATGATAAAATAAAACCCGGATGCAAAGTCGATCCAGTTTTCAGCACAGGGATACGGCTCATTGAGTAAAAAACATGAACTATATTATTTATGATAATTTATTTAGGACATGATGTTTAGCTGAATGAGTTATTATCCTGTGGTTTCCAATTGAAACGCGCGCGACAATTTGGAGATATCAAACGCGGCGGTCTTCATCTGACTTCAAACGCGCCGCACATCAAAGAAAATGTCGGTACAGTTGGGAGTAGTGTTACGTCAGAGTTCCATACCGCGATATGAATTCGCCAATCTGCGCATACTGTAGATTCAATTGACATTTAATTTTCTACTTTACAAAGTCGACGATTTTTATTCTTCAGGGTTGTTCGATAAGAATTTGATTTAATCGCGGACTTGATTTACTTCACTAATTCGGTATCAGACACGTGAAATTATACTGTACGTAAGTCTACATTCGCAGGTTTTCATGAAATACGGGATATGAAAAGTTTTTGAAATGATTTTTACTTGCAGTTATATAACGAACGGCGCCTAAATATTTAATATTCTACATGTACGTCGGTTTATCTTACGATAATTAAAAGTCTGTGCGAGTCAGTACGTTCGAAGCAACGATGTTGCATTTAATAATTCTAGTTCTCGTATGTGTTAAAGTTCCCAATTGTTGCCTATTGAACTTGTTCTGAAACGTATGTGTTGTTTAAATCACGCTCATTAATTAAATATCTTTTACTTCGTTGTTAATGTAACGAATCGAAAATACGGAAATCAATTTAGGTGTTAGGGATTACGCTATTGTCATAAAATGTGATTATCACGATGTGTGAAAAATATGGACCGTAACAAAATTTAGTATGACATTTTTCGCTCGGATGATTGCCTCAAGATAAGGTAATTAATTATCGTTGAAAATTGTTGATTGGACCGACACCTGCGCTCGAATTAGACCGGATGCTCGTAATAACTTTACTCGAGTTAGAGGGATAAGTTAATGTACAATATAGAGCAAATTCGTCGGGACTTTGAAATTTGCTCGAATTAGGCCAGTTGCTCGAATATTCGCTGCTCGTATTACCGAGGTTTTACTGTACCTACTTTTGTTAAGGTGACTTATAGGCCCATTGGGCCGAGTGCCTCTTTACTTGTGGAACAGTCTGCCAATAGAAATAAAAAACGTTGACTCTCTGCTGGTTTTCAAAAAGACACTAAAAACGCACATGTTTAAAATGGCATATCAGTGATCAGTGGATGTTAATTAGATTTTCACGACACTAACCAACTTTCAAGGAATTAACTTTCGTGTGTACAGCGCTTTAGAGACTTGTTTTATAAGGCGCTATATAAATGTTTTCAATTATTATTATTATTGTAAATATGTTTGTTGTAAATATGTATGCACTAGTCACTATAATAAACAATTTACTTACTTACTTAAAGGAACCGCAGTGTTCCTACAATTCCGGATTAATCCGGATTAGCTGCATTGAGAGGAATTATCTATTCTGCACAAAATAACAGTTATTTGATGAAAAAATTCAAAGAATTGACAAAGTTATGGTCATTTAAAGTTCCATAATCTGAATTTTATCAATCAATCAATGTTTGAAATATACTTTCTACTCCCAATTATGGGGGAATCATACTAGGTTTGTGTTAAATGTCAGTCTGGTTGGATGGATGTCACAAAGTTTGTTGGTGGTTGTATTTCATAACCATTGGTCGTATTTCAATTAAACTTCACACAGTTGTGTCTATTGTCAGGAATTCTAGGTCCAATGATGTTTTATTCATCAATTTCTCATCAATTTGATGTTCTGATTTTCTCATACCTGACAAATATAAAACACATTTACTCTTAATACAGCTCTACATTATACGTACATAACATATGTGACCTCATCATAATAAACAAAGAACATCAGATGACGTCATTTACATATTTAATGCACACTGTGCATTGTCAATGTGCATTACAGAAATGTATGCATTGTAGAGAAATGCACTGGTGTGTGATAATATTCCAAAACTATATAATAATTATAATTGTGTTCTGTATTGATGTGAAACATATACTCTACTGTTTACTAGGAGTTTAGTGAAGAAGCTTGGTGAGAAAGGGGAAATAGAGCCGGAGACTGAGGGAATGTTATATGAAAATGAAGTAGACTTTTCAGAATTTCCAGATCAGGTATTTTACATGCATTTAACATGTTACTGTGTCATTACTTAAAGATAAACTTTTGCTTGATAAGTTCTTCTTAGTTGTGTAGAGAAAAATTATGCATGTTTTACAATACTGTGCATTTGCTGTATATATCGCTTGGCATATAAGGGTATATGTACTACTTGTAGTGCACTTTTTTAACACATCACAATACTAAGTTAACATGATTACACCGTATGCTCCAATCTATATATTATATGTTAATATTGTGGCCTCCGTAGCTCAATGGTTAGCGCGCTTACGGTCTAATCTGGCGACCCGGGTTCAAAACCGGATGGACGCACACATATATGCCTGCCATATTGCAGCAGATAGCTGACTGGCAAATAAAGGCTATGCTCGGCATTTTTTACAAAAAAAAAATTCTCACTTTTCTGGAGATGACCTACCATGCAACTAAGTATTTTTTGACATGTGAAAACAGCACTATACATGTACATAACTGTAACAGATGTGATTAAAATATAAATTGATATCCCTGTCTCCACTTTAGGCTCTACAATGTCTTCCACCTACACCGTGGAGTATACCTGCTACAGAACTGGATTATAGACGTGATTTCCGTTCATCCTGTGTGTTCACTATAGATCCTGCTACTGCACGTGATCTAGATGATGCTTTATCCTGCGAAGATCTTGGTGATGGTAAGTGTCTGCGTGTTGTAACAGGGCTTTCATTTAAACCCTTGAATCAACCCTTAGACTCTTGAATAATCCAGAATGTCGCATCTTTTGACCTTTTGGATTCTGACTGACCAACCAATTTTCTTTAAATTACTTGTACGTAACTTTGCTATAGAATATCAAAGCTTTGTACAAACTTAAAAAGTCATCAAAATGACGAAACTTTTGCACAGCTGCTGATTTCCATGAATTCATACTTCTGGTACATAATTAACTAAATTTCTGTGTCAAGGGCGTGCTGCAGGGGTTTTCAACACTTCTGTCATGACTCATGACACACAGGGTTCCCATGGTCATTGAAAAGTCGGCGAATTTTAAAATTAGTTAGGGAAATTAAGACAGTTAGCAAAAGTTATATATTATTATAACTTTGCATCCATCCTCAGTGCTAAAACTGTTGCCTTACAAATGAAATGTCCCATAAGCAACTATAGCTTCCCGTTCCCTATTTCTATTCAGTATTGCCGTATTTTGTGAAATAAAACAATGCTTCAGTGGCTTTTGTCAGAATATTTGTGGGAGCCCTGCTAAAGTTATATAAAATGAAGAAATACTACAGATTGTGTTTGTATTTACAGGGAGATATAAAGTGGGTGTACATATTGCTGATGTGAGTTATTTTGTGAGTGAGCATACAGACTTGGATACAGTAGCGTCATCTAGGAGTACCAGCGTGTACTTAGTACATAGAGTGAGTTTAACCTAGTAATAGTATAACCTCAATAATTACCATCCTTGGAACCCATGGAAAATGGTAGTGTAAAATCTTTTAATTTCAATTCGACAAAATTTCGTGATTTTGGTTGTTAAGACCATTTCGTGAGGACATGATTTCATGGATGTCAGATTTCATGAAAATTGTCAAGTCAAAATTCACACAAATTATCAGAAATCATTCAAAAATCAAATGGATATAATAAATTGTTATTTTACATGTTGATATATGCAAGTTAACTTCCAAAAAAATCCAGTGTTATTCCTGACTGACCTTGAAAGCTAGTATATGGCAGCCACTGTAAACTTGACATAGTTATTGGTATCCTTATTCATTGGGGTGTTTAATTTCATGGTTGTCATCCACAATATCGATGAAATTAAATCCCCCACAAATATTATTGATTTTACATATACATTACTTAATGCTATCTATATTATTGCAGGTTATTCCTATGTTGCCACGGTTGCTTTGTGAACAGTTATGTAGTTTGAATCCTGATGAAGACCGACTGACCTTTTCTGTAGAATGGACTATTAATGAACAAGGAGAAGTATGCATTATTGTTATCATTATATATCCAACAAACAAGAGTAGTCCACACAAGTTGCTAACATTAATTTTTACTGTATTGTCGTCCAATGTATCAACATTAATAATTATACCCCCGCACAATAAGTTGTAAGGGGGATATACTGGATTCAGCTTGTCTGTCAGTCTGTCTGTAGACGCATTCTTGTGGACACAACTCCTACTACAGTTTTGGCAGGATTTCGCTCAAACTTTCACAGATGAACAACCTCAACATATAGATGTGCATGAAGAAAGGAATTTGCACTGCGATGAATTTTGGCAGAATTATGGCCCTTTGCCGGCGGGGTATATTGGCGACAGCTCTAGTTATACACTGTCTTTTAAGAGGTTATCAGACAGAATCAGAGTCAGAATGGCCCAGTGACAAAAACGGCCCATTAACCAAGAAGGCCCAGTTAATAAATGAAGTTTAATCGTGATATGATGTTGTATTCTTACCGAATGAATTGAAAAATACTGAGGTATAGTTCGTTGTCTGCACTTATATTTATATTATTTGGGCCTAAGTGTTGTCTATAAACTCTGATTTTTGAAAGTGGGCCGTTTAGGTACACATCAAGTTTGGGTCGTTCTGTTTCAATTATACTGAGCCGCTCTTGTAAGTGGACCATTCTGATCCGATACCATCAGAAATACTTGTATCAACTGTGATGACAAAATTTGATGATGGTATCTCAAAGTACCGGGCAATAAATGTCTTTGTGAATTTATTGTACCTGCTGATTACACATCCACAAAATTTGATAACCATTCATTGTAGTTGAAGTCTTTCTAGAGTTATGGCCCTAAATTGCTTATTGCTTATGATTGCTAATTTTGTGACCATACCTGTTAGTACCTATGATTATTTGAAATTTATAAGCTTAAGTTTAATAATTGAACAATGTTTGAAACCGATTAGTGCTGTTGGGATGTGACTGTGTTATTTGCTCAGAAACATCTTATTTTGAGGATTTGGCATTATGCCTCAGTTAGGACCCCTGAGAAGTGAGGACTTGACTGTTAGATTGTACGATGCTTTTGTATGTATGGTGTTGATATTTTAGGTTGAAGATGAATGGTTTGGTAGATCTGTGATTCGTTCCTGTGTCAAACTGGCGTATGATCATGCTCAGGTAACACTGTAGTAATTTCCTTACTGTTTTATCAAAGCACTTACGGAATTTATTAAACTTATGTTCAAATTTAAATTATTTATATTTCTTTTAACTGCTAGAAATTGTGATAAAGGATTGTTCAATATTAGCTATTTTTCAGGTAAGGAACTCCTAGACTAACACATGTTTCACTGTATACTGTCTGTGTTGTTTCAGGGTTTTATCGAAGAACCAGAACGGGACTGGACACAAGAGGAACTTCCTGCAATATCTGAGAAATTCACGGTTAATGATATAAAAACGAGGGTATTAAATCTTCATAAGGTATGTTTACAACTGTATTTTGACTACTCAATACCTAGAGTAGTTTTTGTTACTTCATCAAAATCCTGTTGCTCACCTGAGGACTAAAGCTTTTTATTTTTTGTTTGACTGAAAGATGTAAATGTGTGGCAATCCAGGTTTATCCGTGCCTGATTATGCCTCCCATCTTTGATTAGGGGTTATATTGCTTTGCACATGTCGGTATGTCTGTCAGTTGGTCGGTCCGTCGTTAGACTAAATGGTTTTAGACCCTAGGATCCTCCAAATTTACATGAATGTTGGTCAGTAGACAGTAGATGATCCCTATCAGTTTTGATGTCAGTATGTCAAAGGTCAAGGTCACTGTGGCCTTGATCATTTCTGAGAAAATCTTGACCATAGTGGTCAATGTTTTCCATGTCTTAGATATCACATTTTGTACTTAGTTTAAACAGTATTTATTCAGAAAATATTTTACAACATGTGTATAATATATATAATTGTTAAAGGATTGGAAAACAAGTTTTGAAACTTATATTAATCCGGCTCCTTTTCAAAATAGCAAAATAATTACATACATAGTATAGTAACATCTGTAGTATGTGACTGTGAGGATAGAAAGAGGATAGATAAATGAAGAGAAGAAGTAAGGAAAGCATATATAGGAGGAAGACGGAAACATTTTGTACTTTACATGCTTACATAAGTTACATAGGATTATGGTTCTGCATTGACAGATGATATGGAGTTGGTTATGTATTACTGTTTTCAAAGTGTACTTCAAAAAAACAAATACTTCTTTGATAGGTGCTCAGCATATAAGTGCACCAGTGTCAAGATTACATAACCAAAGACCATTTCAAAGAATGATAGAAATGGTATCTGTCATTTCCTTGCTACAATATCAGCAAAAACTGAAATCTGGCTTCTCTCTTTGTCTCTGATACCCTCATCTAGATCGATACCAACTGGAAAGAGGTCTCAAGAGTGATGAATATAAATTGGGAAAACTTGTTTCACAATCAATTTGAAACGAATAAGTATAAGCTAACAAACTAAGATAATTTGAGTGATGGTGTTGGGGAGACCAAAAACCCACATTCAAACAAACAAAAACAGACAACTAAATATGTCAGGATAATGTGAGTGAGTAATACCCAGTTGGTAGTCCAGTACTGACTGAAATGCCATTGGTGAGACTCAAAACCCAAAATAAAACAAACAAAACACACAACAAAATGTGTCAGGATAATGTGAGTGGGTAGTCCAGTACTGACTGAAATGCCATTGGTGAGACTCAAAACCCTAAATAAAAACTAACAAAATCACAACAAATATAGAACAAGATTACATGTCAATTTCAGATTGCAGTTCAATTACGTAAGACAAGGATGGAAGGTGGGGCATTGAGATTAGATCAGATCAAGTTACAGTACAGTCTGGATCCAGACTCTGGTCTACCTAATGGATACTCTGTTTATCAACAGAAGGATAGCAACAGGTGGGTTTTTGTTACACAGTGTTTATATCCCCGTTACTTACAAGGGGTGATCCAGAATTATGTGGACTTTTGTTCTAATTCAAAAACCGTTATACTTACAGCTACAAATCTGTGACAGTTACAAATTTGTGAACCATGCAATATTGATACTTATTGCACATGTGTATCAAATTTCAATCAGATATGATCATAAATAACCCTAAAACGTTTGCTGAAACAATGTTTAGGGCCCTAGTATGAACACTTAATTGTCATGGAATTTCTATTTTTCTTATCAATGTCTTGTTTAGGCTTGTGGAAGAGTTTATGTTAATGGCAAATATGGCAGTGGCCCATAAGATCAACAGTCATTTCCCAGAGAAGTCAATACTACGTCGTCATCCACCACCACAGGAGAAAATGGTGGAAAATCTAGTAAGTTAACTACTGTAAAATCATTTAATTTCAATAGTACGGAATTTCATGGTTTTGGTGAAAAAGACCAATATGTGGGGACGTAATTTCTAGGATTTCGGATTTCATGAAATATGGCAAGGTTAAAATTAACACAAACTATCAGAAATCATTCAAACATCAAACAGATATAATAATGTATTTATTAAGGAAATTGATTGTAGTTTTTGCGTGATAAACCGGTGTCTTTTTTACACTGATTTGTAAACTTCTGCCCAACTGAAAACCAGCGAGTGAGTCACCTTAATATGTCTCTTGATAGACCCGCTGTTTATATATCTTATAATATTCTCTACATTTTCAGAAAGAACAATGCAGTGGTCTAGGTATCCATCTAGATGTATCGAATTCACAGTCTTTACAAGTATGTATTCATTGTATAATGTTGCTTGGTGTATAACTTTTATTTAAGGGTCCCCTACCATTGTCAATAAAGGGTGACGGCCCCATAACAATTTTTGCCATTTTAGAACTTTTAGTACTGCATGATTGATATGAAAGATCCCCTTATATTTGAATACAGTAGTGTACTGTAGACTGTGTAGTAGTGTTTTAATTTATTTATTTGATTGCAAGTTCATGTGATGTAAAACATCAGATATAGTGCCTCAATTTTAGATATTAATAATTAAATATATTTGTATTTATGCCCCCTCCTTAGCACATGTTGTATGTGGACCAAATGGTTTCCAATTCTAGAATGATGTAGTGTAGCATCCCCAAAATGCAAGTTACTGTTGGTCATGCCCAGTAGTTGAACCACATTATGTTTTTTTCAGAATTTCTCGAGATAATTTTATTTCCTCACCTAATGGTAGTTTGGCATATATTAATTGTGATGTTTCCAGGTTGAACATCAAGGTCACAGCTACTTAAATATGAAATTACTTAAAAAGTATATAAAAAGGTTATACATGTTTAACAAACGTTGCCTGTCATTTATTAAAATGGCGAACAAATATTTCTGAAATGTAACACCTTTTTTTCTATAATCAGATATCATTAAGGAACTATGCTGGGGATGATGCTATATCTATGGCTAGAATGCAAGTTCTTGTTGCTCTGTGTGCCAAACCAATGCAGGTAAGGAGAATTATGTTTTTATTTGTCTTCATTAGATCCATTAGCTACTGAGTAACTCTGTATTGCAGCACTAGAATTGTCATTATTTGATGCTAGATATTGCTTGTTTTCAGTTCAGGGTTTTTTATGTATCCAACATATAGAGGTGAGACATATTTATTTTGAGCAGGAGGCCTGCCTGTCTGGATGGATGGTGCTAAGACTAGTTGTGCATATTGTCATGAACTTTAAGTCGAATGATTTTTGCCTGAGTAATGACCCTTTGTGGGAGACAGCTTTTGTGTCCAATAATTTCATCTATTTTTTTCAAATTTTTCCCAAACTTTGTCGTTATTAAATCATAAAAATGTGACATTTTTGTATTTCAGAATGCAGAGTATTTTTGTACAGGTTGCATTGAAGATGAGAGTTTATACCATCATTATGCGTTAAATGTACCATTGTATACACATTTTACCAGCCCTATTAGACGATATCCTGATATCCTTGTTCATAGACTATTAGGTGCCGCATTAGGTAAGTCAAAGTATAGGCTCTCAGAGGTTCCATTTGACATGGCAGTAGGGATTTTGACCCTTGAAAGTTTCAATTGTGTCCCTCAAGAATTTAGTTTGAAGGGTCATTTTCTCTTAAAATTGTGGATATTTTGTCAAAATTATCAAAATGACCCATCAGATTCAGAAGCTAGCTGGCTCTACCACAATAGCATGTAGATGTGGATGGCATGTGTTGGTTAAAGTGTCAGTACCTAATCCAGAATTCGCATAACCATGACAAAGGCAGAGTAGTCTGTATGATAGGACCAGTCTGAGTGTGTATTTTAGAGAGTTGTAAGAGGAGATAACTCACTGATGTTTCCCTTCAGTTTATCAGTTACCTTTTTGAGGGTTATTTGATAAAGCCCATTTTAATAATAACTTACTGGCAAACAGCATACTAGCTCACTGGCCTCTTTCAGTGTATGTTCTTATAATTATTCTTATGTTTTGAACAGGTTATTGTGAAAATCCAAGTCGGAGTCCCGGTGAATTAGAAAAGATAGCCAAGCATTGTAATGACAAGAAGACTAATGCTAAGAGAGTCGGTGATCTCAGCTCAGACTTGTTCTTCTCCATATTTGTTCAGGTAGTGAGATTCTTATGTTTAACTGTTAAGCATTCTAGTACATTGTATACTTTATACTTACTGTATACCAAAATTGTAACTTTGGGCATCCATGTTAAAGCTTAAGTATGACCTCAAGTATTTTAAAAATACATTAATTTATTGCTTTGATACTATGCACACTTGCTAAATATCATAATTATCCAAAACTCTATATGGGAGTAGGTAAGCGTTCTGTCAAAGTTATCTGCCCTTCTCGACTAAGAAACACTAACCTAACCTCCACAGAAGAATGCTGTAGCTATCTTACATTTCATTATTCATTATATATTGCCTTGATTATACTATTAAGTACCTGTGTTTTATCTATAATAACTTGTTCGGATGCGTACATTAAATCACTCGTGCTATGCACTCATGATTTAATTACTATACATCCAAACTCATGACTGCTTTATTCTACGATAAAACATGGGTTCATAATTATTCATTATTTCTTAATTATTTGTTTGTTTATTATACAGACGGTCGGACCACTGGAAGAGAAAGCAATGGTTATGGGTGTGTTAGACAAAGCCTTTGATGTATTTGTACTGGAGCTTGGTGTCTCAAAGAGAGTTTACTGTGATGTAAATATCATACCCATATGTATTCCATAAACTTCAGGCGGGGTTTTAGAACGTTAAACTGTATTCGATATCTGTAATATGCTTCAGTATGTTTGGCCCCCTATACGCTAGTTGTAGTCCTCATTACAATCAGATCATAACATTTGCTGCGTTTCTTTACACTGTTAAGAGATCTGAATACACTCCATGGTCACTCCACTCTCTGGCGCACAATGACGTCACATAGCCTCAGCAGAGTTTAAACATCACTTTCAGATTTGTGAAAGATTTTACGGGACCGTGGAAATAACTTTGACATAACGAAAATTCGAGATAGAATTTTCTGCATCAAAATTCGATATAAACGAGTTCGAGATAAAGAGAGTTGACTGTATAATGTTAAGTTCACATCGACATGGTCGTCAGATCCTGTATCAACGTAGAGTAGTGAAGCGTAATAAGAGTCTGATTTTTATGAGATTGTAGTCCTATCTATCTATTTTAGAAACAACATTGCCATGTTTTATTACATACTCTAGTCTAGAGATCTGTTGCCAAAATTCATGAGATAAAAATCACGTGAATATACAGCGATTTTCAGTACCATATATATATTATGTTGTTTGTTATATTTCAATATCATTCTTATATTGATGCAGAAACTGCCTATTAAGGAGAAAGTGTTCAAACAGAATAGAAAAGTTCCCTGCTTGACACTGGTCTGGGAGAGTGAAGACGGGGAACCAGAAATTAGACAGGAAATCACTATCTTCTCAATGGTGGATTGTGTTATTGAAAGGGGAGAACAGCCATTACAATGGACAGTAAGTTAATATTCAATTACATTACTTTTGCATTATCAAATGTACACTTCAGTTATGTCTCCAACATATATAGCACAGAGAAATTGACATGATCCTGACCTTTATGCATGAATATATTACAAGGTAATCACGTTGAATATATAAATGTCCACGAGCAAATAGTGCAATATCGGTCCTTTAGATTTGTGTTGCAATTACACCTTTAGAGTCTTCGTGATACTACCCGCTTATGAAAACATACAACGGGTTTATAAATATAGAAAATAAATCAGCTGTGAAATTATGCTAATAGAAGGTCGAGAGTCGTATCAAATTCTCTGGACTATACTAGGGGAGACATATTGATTTTGTGCTGGATGTCCAGATGTCTGTCACAAAGTTTGTCCATGCTTGTTCTCCTGAACCAGTTGGATTTCAATGAAACTTCAAATGAATACTTGGTACTAAGCCTTGTTGTGCATTTTGTCAGGGCTTTTCGGTCTGATGATTCTCGCCAGAGTTACAGTCCTTTGTGGGAGACTTCTAGAAGGATATTATTGACAGTAAGAATCGGTTACCTCGACCATGTAGTATGACTTTCACTGATTCACCAATGATGTCTTGATTTGTTAAATCAAGTGCATTCAGCAAAAACCTTGTCCATATGAGGTTGTCAAATCCCTAGACAAATACACTGGGCTATGCTGAATTGGCCAATCAGGCAAGGTCTTAACCAAATGGTGGAGTACTTACGACTGTCTCAGTCCAGTGCAGGCAACAAAAACAACAGGGAAAATGCATGAATAATGTTTAACTGATCATTCATATTGCATAAAATCAATAAAATAATTTATAAAAATATTATGTTTTTCCTGCCTATACCTACCTTAATTTTTTCAACATGTTTATTTTTACCGAAACCACTGAGAATGTTAATTAGTTTTGTCCTTATAAATGTTTTTATTATTTCAGGCTGTGATAAAACGTCCTCTCCCTGTGATGTTGTGATCTATAAGTTGATTGATGAATATTGATACATGTTCAGTATTAAAAAGGTTGAAACATGAGGCTGTACCAAGTGGATGAAGTGTGGAACATTCAAGTTTTGAGACAGTTGGGAGTGGTCGCGATCTGTCATTATAAGATAAATGATACCTTCCTGAGTCTGTGTGTTGAATTGGATAGCAGCTTTAAAACTTACATTGTCAAATGTGGAAGGTTCTAGTGTATGTATTATAACAGAAAAATTGACGAGAAACAGTATTAAACCTGAATATACAGGCTTATGGAGGAAATCTGCGCAGGTTGTGAACAGTGAACCTGCCATGTCATGGAATTTCAATTTGGTTACCGGTGTAGTAACTGAATAAAACATTGTTTCATTTAGTTTTAATTACTTACATTGTATTGAATTTCTGAAGTGGTTAGATGCGAATATTGTATTGAAATTCTGAAATAGTTGGATGTGAATATTGTATTGAAATTCTGAAATAGTTAGATGTGAATATTGTATTGAAATATGAAGTGGTTGGCTGTAAATGTTGTATGTTGGAGGTAAATATATGAATGTCAGTGTTGATTGTTGATTTTAAATAAGTCGGGTGTATGTGACTGCTTGTTAGACAAGATAGAAGTAAATGAATCAGATATTGGTATCAGTCTGATACAAAATATATCTCAACTAATAGTACCAATTGACCCTATCACACTCGTCTGGTACAAAATGATCCCAGTCTGGGAAAAAAAGATTACACCCATTTCCAGTCTGGTGAAAATTTATCCCAGTCAGAAAAATATAGGTGAGACCTGTTTCCAGTGTGGTAAAACTAACTCTTAAAGTCTAGTAAAAACTAATCCTAGTCTGGTCAACATAGGTGAAACCTGTTCAAAGTCTGGTAAAAACTGAACCTAGTCTGGTAAAAACAGGTGAATCACATTCCCAGTCAGATAAAAACATCCCAGTCAAGTAAAAGCATGACAGTATGGTAAAAACTGATTCCAGTCTGGTAAAAACATTTTTTATGGAGTTTATGTTTCTTGTTTTAACTGAATGTTAAGAATTGAGTGATGTTACGTTTTGCATCTGTATCATTACTGATATTCCTTGGGATAAAATGTAGAAAAGTATTATTATGACTCTTTAGTCATGAATAATTATTGCGATTATTACTGGTTGAATTCAATCCAGGAAATCTGATTTGGGAATTTGTTGCTGTATATAACCGTACATTGCTGAGAGACAACATTAAACCTGAATAAGCAAACATATGAGAGCAACTTAAAAGTTCCATGACTGTATAAATATTGACATATCTTGAGTCATTTAATATCATGAATATATTAATTTTATCACTAAATTCAGTAAATTGTAAATATACAAGTTAGACATACATTAATGTTCACTCCCATGAAGTGTTGTATATTTATTGCTCACAGTAATTTATATTGTTTCATTGTTAAGAATTATTTAGTTAATGCATTTGTCTTATGAATTAATTAGCAAATTATTTAATGCTGTTCACAATGTAAGACTTGCCATGGTGAAATAAATTTATTATCCCTTCCTATCTTTGATGAGTTGGTATAAATAATTGCCTTTGCCAGTCAGTATATCTGTTACTGTTGCCAATCAATAACTCCACCACTATTGACCCTTTGATCTTCAAACTTTCCTTTGAGGTTGGTTAGCAACAGTAGCTGATGTCGATTGATTTTGAGGTCATCAGGTGAAAGGTCAAGGTCACTGTGTCTTAACATGAATAAATAGACCAAATGGTTTCGGATCAATAACTCCGCCATTCTGAAATCTAGGATCTTTCAACTTTACATGTAGATTGGTTAGATTGGGATTGGCCCCTTTGATTTCGAAGTTAATGGTCAAGGTCACTGTGACTGTTAACATAAATGACTATTTGGCAACCATGGAGCCAGATACATGTTTTACAAACATCTCTTATGATAATTGGATTCAGTGCTGTGAATGAATGCTGCGAAGAAGTTGGTTTGTCTTTTAGTCGGAAATCATTATAAAAATTATGTATATTAGCCTTGAGATGTATGATTTTGTTAAATTAAATGTAGATGTAGATTGCATTATAGTGCTATATTCATTGTGCTGTTACATTCTATCCAAACCATACAGTTTGCTGTAAGGAAGGCAAATGAGTCACTTTTCTGACGGATGTCTGCCATTGGTGGATAAGTATGGATACATATTTTTGTGCTATTATTTACATTACAGTTTTATATTTTTATGCCCCTATCTTTGATGTGGTGGTATATTGCTTTGCACATTTAGTCAGTCATTCCTGTAGGTTGGTAGACCAGATGGTTATAGCTCAATAACGCAAAGAATGGTTGGGCTCAGGATCTCCGAACTTTACGTGGATGTTGGTCAGCAATAGTAGATGACCCCTTACTAATTTTGACTTCAGTAGTTCATAATTGCTATGATTTTTAACATGAATGAATATACCAAATGGTTTTCGATCAATAACTCAAGCCTGGTTGGACCAAGGATCAACAGACACCATGATCATAGGGAGGTTGGTCACTACCAGTAGAAAACACCTATTTGACTGCCATGGGGGCGTAAATGTGTTACAAACATCTCTTGTCATCAATGTGTTTCTTGTATTTTGATTTTATGATTTGCATAAATATTGTTTTTTCAAGGAGTTTTCAATGTACAGTGAAGTTCCACTATTGTAAAGACCATTCAAAAAGGTCATGTCTTAATAGCAAATTGATCTTTATAGAGTAGTATAGTACTCTTCTGGCTCAATTCAAAACTATGGGTTCTTACATACTTTGCAAATGTCCACCTGATTTCAAAATTGTTACATGGTCATATTAGTGAACTTAACTGTTTTAGATATGTTTTCCAAATAGATAAATGTGCATGCAATTAGAACTTGACCCAATACCTCAGTGGTCAGCTATCATTGTTATACTATTTTAAACAGTGAATAAAAGCCATAATTCGTCAAAGGTTGATTTGTTGTCAATTTGTTGTTACACAAATTTCTACAGATAGCTTGAGATCCATACTGCAGTGTAGCAATACTACATGCCTTTTGGCTACAGGTGCCCTTTAGTCCAGCATCCTGTGAAACCGCAGGTAGTGTAGGTTTCACAGGGTGCTGGAAAAAATTGTCAAGCTGCTGAAAAAGATCTTATATTTCATAGAAAGCAAATTTTCCCCTCAGTGTGGTATGTATTTCAAAGAAAAATACTTAATATAGCTATTTTTATTTAACAATGTTGACAAATTTCGTCTTGGACTTTTAGCAAAAGTCACATGATATTGCTACACTATACTAGTAGACTGTGAGAAGTTGGGAACATCACATCACATGGACAATAGCAAACATCAGATAACTACCAAACCTAATAAACATCAATAATAAGACCACCTACATAGATCACCTGTATTTTGTCGGTCGAATCGACATTTTTGGCTGCAATTGTGTACATGCGATGTACTTTAAATTTATGACTATGTGATACTCCCCTGTGCCAGGGCCCGTATTTATAAAGCATCTTAGTAGAAAACTAAGAAATATATTAAATTCTTAAAATTTCCTTTAGTATATCAGCCTAATAATACAATTCAGACTATTAATTGTTTACATAGATTTTATGCATTATGTAGAGAGCTACTATAATCACTAAGGAAACCTGGGTTATTCTTTAATTTGTGGGAAATATTTGCATCGCAAATGTTTTATTTAAGTCCAAATATTTAAGTTTTCCACTAAGATGCGGGTCTAAACTGGTACCGGCTGATTGATGGGACTCTGAGTATTATGCACAGTATGTTCAAAAATAATTATAAATAATTCTTTAGTTCAAGTTTATCTTTAATGTATTTATATTAAGATGAGACATGTACAATAGTGATAAAATATGTAAAGAAAGTATATACTACAAACATGAAATGGATGAACAATACCACATTGATGAATGAAAAAAGAAATGATTGAATTAAAACTGGTTTTAAATATCCGACTTAAGTCGATATCGGTCTTATGTCAAACTTATAACATCTCAATACAAAGTTTTGTGAAATGACCCTCATATTATTGATGCATATATCAGAATATGAGTGAGTATTAGGCATTATTGACAAAATGTCTTTATTGTTTGAATTCGAAAGGGAATAGTACTGTTATTTTATCTCCTGGCTTAAACAATCAATTTCACAAAACTTAATTCATACGGAGATATTATAAACGTTTCACAAACACATTCATATAAACACATAGTGCTTGTGAATTTACATAAGCTATATTTACCTGTCACACAGATAGGAAGAGATCTATGAAAACCTGAATGAGAAATTGTCTGAAGTTGATTGTTCCTGAAGAGCTTTTTAACCTCTGTCTAAGACTACAAAGTGTGTCTGTCTGTCTATGGTAAATCTTGTTAGGTCAGCCACTCCATTTTATCCTGAACAACATTCATATACCACACCACACTGATAGTATTATTTTTACGTCATCCATGATGCAATGTCTGTATACGACGATACCAACTCTGTGCCCGCAATAAAACCTCACCTAAAGACCCAATTTAATATTAAGACCCCTGCCATTTAATTTTCAGGATCATTTTCTCACTCTGTTTTACTCATAAGTTAACCTCAAATATTAAGACCAACTCAATAATCACGTCTTAGACCAGTCATTTTTTAATGTCCAAAGGGAGGTCTTATTATTTTAGTTTTTCTGTACAATGCAATTTAAAGTCAAAATGCTTGGCACTAATTTGATTTTAATACTTTACAAATAAAATACATATATATTAAAAGACCTTAATAGATCTTAATTGTGTGAAATTTCAAGGTCGAAAATATGCTAAAGCATCTGCACAGTCCACTTTCTGTAAGACTTTTGCAAGAGCTCCGACTGTAGCATTATTGTCCATTTTATATTTCCATAGTTTCAGTCCCTGATATATAATCTCACGTGCAGGCTGACCCTCCTCACGTAAATGATCAATTTGTGAATCGTCCAGGCCCAGCATGCGTACTGTAATAGTTAATATAAATATATCATTTCAATTGATAAAAATATCTTAAATTTAAGCTAAATCTACCGATCTCCAGGGTACTGTTTTATCAAAGCACTTACGAAAATCTTAAAGGTGCTGCCTCACAGATTGGGCTAAAATTTTTGTATATCGTGATTTTCCAACCTAACCCAAGTATTGATGTAATAGAAAGCCACTGACAGTTGCTTTATGAATGATTTGGTGCAAATAAGCAATTTTAACCACTCTCAATATTGTCCACTGAGTATTTTTTCCTTGAAAAAAAAGCGTTAAGTTTCTTTCCAACATGCTTTATGAATTATGTAATTCACATGTGATCGAACTGTTACATCAACAAACTACAGCCTAAACACCAGTGAGGTATTTGGTTCGTTTTTCAATTTGTATATATCAAATGCAAATAAATTCCAGGCAGTTTAAGAAATAGTAGTGTTAATTCTATAGGGTATTAATACAAAATGCCGAAGTTTCTCAAGTTAATTTAGATGTCAACGTGGTTGTTGATGGGTTATACATGGAAACTACACCAAAATTATGCGTATATTTGACAATTTTATTTTATTTTTGCAACACAACAATATGCGAGGCAGTCCCTTTAAAGTTACGCTCAAATTTAAATTCTTTATATTAATTCTTTAACAACTGCAAATTGGTGACAGATGCGGTTTGTAGGAGTTCATTAACTGAGTCCTTAGTAGTATTGCAGCTCCATTTACCACACTTTACAATTGTAAACAAATTATGAAGAATTTAAATTTGATCGTAAGTTTACTGTTTGCGTAAGTGCTTTGATAAAACAGTACCCAGATGACCATCAAAAACGAAATATTAAGAAACCATGGGAAATAGTTTGAAGGTTATTTAAGTAAACATTGTAAGAATATGTCAATATAATTATTATTTTATGTTAGGACAATATTTTACTAGGTAGACTTGCTCACCCAAACCAAAATGAATGCTTGTGGCAAGCTTGTGAAATGCTTTCGAGGACTATTAATGAATTTAGCAAACTTGCGACAATCTTGCAGGTAATTTTGTTGTTTGTTTGAGTAAGCAGTTTTCGTAGTAATTGACTTTCCTACTAGAATTTCATAAGAGCTCTACTGGCAATGTAAACAGTTGTGTGATACTGTAAATTAAATATATATATCGTCGCCTGTCTTCACAAAGGACGTGTCTTCATTTTGGCGCCAATTTTTATTTACTAATCAGAAAATACAGTCATTTATACGTCGTTTGCGAAGACTCCTGTACCTGTAGTTAATCAAATAAAAGTATGACGTCATGTTATGATACGTTGTATATTTCATTGGTCCATTTCTTTTAGAATTTGCAAACGTATAAATCAATTCGCAGAGTTTCAAACGTATTGTTTGATGGAATCAATATTTTTTGCTAATTTTGCATGACGGGTATTACTACCAGTCAGTATTTATACAGTTTGTGAGACATATATTGGAATTAAACATGTATCAAAATTATACAAAAATGTACGTCGTTTGCGAATTGATAAAATTCGAAATTCTGAAACTATTATACGACTTTTGAGCATACACAGTTTATTAATTGTCATGACAACCAACGACTATTTGATGGTTATTCATAGTCGAAATGATGTTATTGACTCAATTATGCAATAAGTCTATCTGTTCGATAGAGGTACATGTCCCTTAAATATAAAATGGACAGCTGGGATGTATTAATAGGATAGGTGGTTAATTGTTAAATACATGTGACTGCTAACTCCAGTTCGGACAGTTAATAATATAAGAATGATACTCACAAAATCTTGGAAATTGTCCAATGTATACAGTGCACAGTTTTATTTCATCCTCGGTTACAACACGTAAGGAATCTATAAATAATTTTAAATATATCAACAATGTTACCTTGGTAACCAACCATGTATGTTTATAACAGGGGATTTCATTTGACCCCTAAAATTTCCAAAAAGACCCATTTTTCAAACCTTAGGACTTTCATTGAAGGGTCAATATTTTTCCATTGAAGAATTGTTAAAATCCAGTACAAAATGATCAAAATGACCCTTGAGGTGAAAGGACCTGCTGAACTATATAAATGGATGAAAAATAAAAATCTGACAATACACACTATGGCACTTCATAGCAGTACTTTTACACAAATTTCATCAAATCCCTTAAGAAATGTAGGAGTTGGCACACAGAAGAGTTGGTCAGAGGGATGGATTAACTGACAGCTATGCCGAATGCCGCCTACCATAACCATAAACTCTAAGCCTTTGGTGAGGTACATGTATGAATAATAAATACCTTAGATCCACTGGGCTGCATACTCATAACAGATTATCTATTTCATTTACAGTACAAGTTTAATATAAGAAAAATTAGAAAGGGTGGAAGACTTTGGTTTTTCCAGTGCAGGTTTGCTGCAGGGACTTTCCATCTCTGTCTGTGAGGAAGATGATGGGAACAACGGGAATCAAGGGTAGAACCCAGCAATTCAAGCACTCTAGTGAGCGCCCAGTTAGAATTCTGGCTTAGAAGTTATGAAACTAACATGGAAGCCATTGTAGACAGAGCAGTGCATAGTCACTGCCTGTCCTATCGTTATAAGGGTGTTCTGGGTTAATTGGTGTTCCCTCGTAACAGGTTGAATATCATTGTAAATGACCTGATGGTAGATAAAATTGGACAAGTGGTCTTTGCAGACAAGTTTCATAGAAGTGGTCCAAGTTTGCAGGTTATCTTTAACACAGGTTGACTTAACAATTAAAAGTGAATGATAACATTATTTACTTAAAATGAGGTAACGTTTTCTCTCAGCAGGTGTTAGTTCGCTGGGTTCCCTGTCCTGGAGTGGTATATCAGGTTGTACAGGGGCGACTGGGTCAGCTTGCCGTTTCGCGCTGGGAACAACACCTTCAACGTTGGAGCTGGAACTTTCACGATGTAAACTTGATTTCTTCTTTCTAGTTTTGCTTTCAGAATTATTAATGTTCATAACATTATGATTCCCTATCTGTAATAAAAACACAAAGAACAAGACTTAGTGCTATCACTGAAGGTGATTAATACCTAAAGAAAACCACTGCCATGGTTCAGTGGTTAGTGCACAGCAGGTCATACCCTTCCATGAAAATTAGACCACATGTAATGTTAAATTTCCTCCACATGTGGTTAAGTTGCTGGTTCCTCGTGGAATGGTAAGTTAGTACTGGTTAGGATACAGTCCAGTAAGCTGTGAACCAGCTGTAGTTAGAGTCCAGTGAAGATCTGTTTAAATCCACTGCACTCATTATTCTGATACTAAAAAATTCAACCTGTACTCATTATTGTGATTGAAACATCCGGTGATTTTCCATCACTGTACTCATTATTGCAATCCTATACGATTCAATGTGTACTCATTATTGCCATAACCGGAAGTTGACTCGTTTATACACTGTGTTGTCTATAAAGAAAACAATATGTTATGTTAAGTTGTGAAGGTAAGTATGTTAGTATGCCAAACAATAATGAGAAAGGCGGAAAAGCCCACAATAATGAGAAAGGTAGGAAAATGTGTTATGTTCTGAAAAGGTGAATTAATCTGATGTGCATCATTTATCAATGATATCTTAGAACAAAACTGACCAATAACTTTGTGAATAAAAGCACATCATAAGGTTACCACTCTATACATACAAAATTTAATGTATATTGAGTTTCAAGTTCATGTACATATCTTGAATATATACTGAGAAATGGGACCTCTGACAAGAAAACGTTGGCAAATTTTAAGTTTCAGGTAAAAAATGGCCATTATAAAACTATGTAAGCAAAACAGATTTTTTTTTAGTTTAGCGTATTACTTTACCTGCATATTCTGAACATCATTGACAAAAATCAAGGGACCTTTTCCATTTGGGTTTCCATAATTGTTCACTGTTATACCTATAGATAGTAAAATAAAGATAAATCATTTAAACTAAGAACAGTACTGAAAACATAATTATAAAACATTTAAAGGACTGACAGAGAACTGTCCTGTGTTTTTGCGGGTCTTTTGTTGGTGTCAAAATAGCGGGGAACCTGTGATTTACTGAGTTTTTGCAGAAGTATAGCCAGGCTATCTCTGTAGTTTGACAAACAGTAATTCATCTGTGATGTTTGCATACATCCAAAGATCAGGCAGAAACACACATGAATTGTTACTAAAAGTGCAAAACTTTATGTAATGTAGGATTACACTGGTTTAAAATTGAACAGTACAATTTTTCATGGCCCCCTACGAACGTGGCTATGCAGGGGCTTTACCATCGGTTTGGCCCTAGGGCAGGAAGGGATTTTACAAGGGGTTTGAAAAAAAATCCCCGCCATTCCCCGGGGTTAGGGGGGAGGGGCATGGTTTTAATTGAGAGGTGCACTTAGTGACATTCAATCACCATCTGAGATAATATAGAAGTACATGAACTTATGATGAAATAAACTGATTTTTATTAATTGACATTTCAAAAAGTCTTACTTCCAGGCACACCATTTGAAGCTTGAATACCATTTACACCTGAAAATGCTTTGGCTGTCTTAGCAGCAGCTTCCTGGGCTATTCTTGCTTTCTCCATAGCCTTCTCCATCTATAATATTATACAACATGACTGTTTTAATCAATGCTTAATAAGAAATCTGACTACTGTAACTGACTAGATAAGGCGTAGAAAATAATTGTTGTTTTAAACAGTATTTATTTCCATCAATATGCATTATTATGTGTTACATAGACAAGATTCTTGAAGAAAAGAGGTACATATACAAGCATTAGTAACAAGTAAGTTATATGGTAACTTTAGATAGGAATTCGATTGGTAAACAAGTCTTTTGGGACTTATATAAAATAATGTTTGGTTTTCTGTATCACAACATACCCTCAAAATTTACTGCAAACTTGTATAAGTTTTAAGAGTGTTTGAAACAAATTCTACGTTTCATCATTTTTTTAATAATATACTTTCAACGGGTTGCTTTTCCTCTATTTCCCTCCCCCTCCTTCTATTTAATACCGAAAGTTTCCAAGTGGTTTAGTAGTTTACAGGGCTTTTTTCGCTGAATTGTGAAGAGGCCCAAGCCCTTTCGTTTTGTGAAAATTTGGGCAATAATTCTCAAAATTGTGAAAAAGTAGCTCGTAAACTTTTCAAAATTATGAAAAACTTAACGCGATAAATCATCTAATTATGATACAAAATTTTTCAGATGTTAGTTAATTTTTTGTCAACTTTTCCCAAACATGCATGTATCTATGATATAATACTTTATATCAAGTCCTGTATGGGAATCTATGACTGTTATCTGTGATTTGTTTGTTTGGTGCTTTGTGAAGTTGATTTTACAAAAACCATGACGCAAATTCTAATTGTGAATTAAGGAGCCTTTTAAGTTTGTAAAAGGGGCCTATAGCAAATTGTTAAGGGGCCTAATATAGGCCCCTCGTATATAGTGAAAAAAAGCCCTGGTTTACCTTCTGTTTATGTGATGCAGCAAACAGCCATGTACACAGCCATTGTTCAGAGAATCAAGTGTTTGAATGATTGATGGGAAACAACTCCATTTTGGTTCAATTTTCATAAAAGGTGATGACTGATTTCACGATCATCCTAAAAACCTTATATACTAGTATAGAGGCTAATATGCAGATATTGACGTGATCCGGACCTTTATGCATGAATATGTAACAAGGAACTTGTGTTGAATATATCAACGTCCGCAAGAAAATTGTGCAATATCAGTCTGTTAGATTTGTGTTTGTATTACACCTTGTCTTTGTGATACTTCCTACTTGTAAAAACATAAACATAAAACCAAATTCTATTATAATAGGGTTATAAATACTTTAATAGAGACAATATATCAACTGTTTAATTATGCTAATAGAAGGTTGAGGTTCACATTAAATACTCTGTACTATATTAATATTAGCTATAATACAAATTCTGCTGTGAATTAAATGACTCGATCTTATATATAAAATTTAATATATAAATTTAGTGACCGGCACTTGCAAATTGCAAAATTAACACTAGCCAGGGGCATGTAATAATTGATTGGGACAAATGACTTGTTATACAGGAAATATGTATTAATTATTTTTATAATCACATATATGAAATAATTTATTTTCAATAAACTTTAAGGAAAAATGTTAACTTCCCAAGTCCTAAATTCACAGACTGCAGTAGGTACAGTAGGTATAATGATATACATATCATCACAGGATCCATACACCACATAAAATCTAGTCAATAAATTGTAAAAATAAACATCAGTAATCACTGTAATGTCAAACAGAAAATTATACCTGTCTCATTGCTCTTTCAATTTCTCCATCAACACAATCAAAGTGGTCTCTCTTTGATTTCTTCTTTGATTTCTTTTTCTTTTCTCCTTCCATCCTAGTTTTATAATTTTAAGCGTCTACATAAATATTCTGACATAAGAAGCTAATTAACTAGCTAATTATTGTTTTGTGGAAGTCCCCCGGAAATTCCTACTTTCGTTTTCACAATACACTCGGTCTCAATAGACGCTTTGAAGAATGGGCCGCATTCTTTACAACAATGCGTCTATTAACGTTGAGAATATTTGAGAACCAATCTGGCGTTTTAGTTACCCCGGTTACGGTGACGCTACCTGCAATTTTGAGTGACGTATTTCTCAAATACAAAATGGAATCTTGTACTTACATGGTAGAAAAATAAAAACATTTCAATAAATCCAAAATGCCCGAAAGGTAAGTTCATCAGAAACCGAATAATTAGCATGCAAGTTGCAATCATTGTCCAATTTTAATTTATCTGTTTATTCTTACCTTTCTTGATCAAAATGCGTATATTTATCTGTGTGTATCAGTTGTTTCAAATTCAAGGTATGTCAACAAAAGCAATGTAAGTACATTTGACAATATGTTGTCTACATTCATCAACTCATAAATTGGCGTACTGATATAGTTTGTGATTAATTTGACCAATTAAAATCCAATTAGTGTAAATCGAAATCAATTAAATTATATAATACCTGTACTGTACATGCAGTAATTTGTGTCAAAATGTGGGATCAAACCTACAACCTAGACAGGCTGCTATCTTCAAGTGGTGGCTGACTGTCCAGGCTACAGTGTGATAGTGTACGCATCAAGTTGGTTTGACTAACCTACAACCCTGCTTCACTAAAATTAACCTCTATTTGCATGGAAGTTACTCCGGAAAGCCATACAGCTCAGCCTTAATTGAAAAACTATTATCTTACTATGATCACGCCAATCTCATCAGCCCTGACAAAAGTATATAAGTTTGACGGGATCAGCTTCACAACCAAGAAAGTTGTGACCAACAGATTGGAATGAAAATTTAAACTTAAAGCCCCGACTGGTCTGAGATATTGTCCAGGCCATGATTTGGTCAGTACATGTGGACATTTGAGTGACAACATGTGTTGCATGTTGATATGCAGTTACTTTGCAATGGTCTCCTTGTCCAAGAGTGAACTAATGGAGAGCCTTTACACGCATATAAACCAAATCACTGTATAACTTATTGGGATACTACACAATTCAACTTGTATGACTTATTGTGAGCAAAAGCATGTGATTTCTGATCACTGTATGACTCATTGGAAGACTATACAATTCAGTGTGTATGACTTATTGTGATAACCGGAAGTCTTGAGCAATAAAATTCTTGCGTGTTCAACAATAAAAATCCCCTCCCAATTGGCTACGTCTGGTCATAAGATTGTAGTAGAAGAGGTGCCCCAGTGTGAACAGGGTTTTAGGTTTCATCAACAGACAATTTCTAAGACCATTCTTCAATTAAAATACACACAGAGGTAAATTACAATATTATTTATTTTATCGCACACAGATTGATTGAATAGATATAAGGCCACCTGTCTTTCACACAATTTATGCTGATTCTATTTTTAGTGTTGACAGTGGGCATGACACCACTTCCACTATTGATACAAGTAATACCGACACTACAGGAACTACACTGACTCTAGGAAAAGTCCCATACCAGAAACAGCAGTACCAGAATGAAATAGATGTTCTACCGAAGGTAGTAAGTCAAATCAGTTGTTTTATTATGGATCAATATTATATTGCTTTGAAAAGTATATTTGCATGGATAGAATCTAAATTTTTTGAAAATCCTTGCTGAAATCCTAAAACATTTACATATTAAAGGAAAATTTAAGAAAATGGCCCATTTTTGGACTCTAAAATTCCTGAAAAGTCCTGAACATAATTACCCATGTATTTACGGGCAGACATTGAGGTGGTATTTTGATGATTGTCAACCATCGATGCTTCAGATGGGTGTCTTGTTGGGGCTCAACCCAAAAGCATTAGCAACTACATTGATGAATATTCCAAGACAATTTGATGCATACAAAACAAATGAATTTCAGACTTCATGGTCAACCATTGCAGTAAAAGAAAAACTGTAAATGAACAATGTAGGCCCGTAGCCACACAGAGGCACATCTCGGCCAGTGCCTCAGTAATTTTTTTTTACAAAATACCAAAATAAGCATGTCTTTTGCCTCAAATATATACCCTAGAAAATGCCTCTGGATACAGCTCTGATGGGGGTAGCCTTCAGCACACTTTACCTAATTGTTGCATTTTTTTTTCAGCTACCCTCACACAAGTTTCGGTTCTCAGTTTGGCATGACCTGCGTGAAACATGTTTAACAGGTGATCAGCTTCACGCTCCAAGAGTTAGAGCTGGTAAGTAAAAATACTTTGTAAATAATATGTTTATAACGTATGTGATACAAAGGATAATGTCTCCTTTTCTGTCAGGGTTCCCACGGTCAGGGAAAAGTCAGGGAAAAACATATTTTTTTCAAGGTCAGGGAAAAGTCAGGGAATTATGAAATTAGTCAGGGAATTTGGAAATTGAGCAAAAGTCAGGGAAAAGTCAGGGAATTTTTCATTGAAGCTGTTGCTAAGTGTCATTTCCTATGAAGAAAATACAACTGAAAAAATTCTCGCTCGCTGTGCTCGCTCAGAGTATTTCTAAGTTGTATCAAATTAATGTTAATCAACATACTGCTAACCTAAACTCTTTTGTTCCATATAGAGCAAATATAGCCTACTTTTCTCCATTTTCTTGCCATATTTTGCTCTAACAAAAAATGCCGATGTCAGCCGATTGCTCTAAAAAGTCAGGGAAGACTGCTCTGTGGTCAGGGAAAAATCACGGAAAAGTCAGGGAATTTTGTCTTAGAAAATTTGTGGGAACCCTGTCTGTATATTCATTTTTGACCTAGAAATTTGTTTATTTTACATGTACATCCATATTTCTTTGGGGTGGATGGAAGGAAATGACCTGCCTTGATCTGGAATCGAAACTCAGATCGGTAGGTAACAAATCAGCACACTAACCACTGGATCATGGCCGTGGCTTGTATAATTCATAATGATAATTCTTGAATATTTGTATTTTTCTAGGTCCCCCGGAGAAAGATGAGCAGTTCTCAAAGATCATACAGGATGGTCTCCCCATTCACCATAACTTGCAATCAAAACAAAGACAGAATCATATGAATGAATTTGAGAAATGGGAAGAAGCCACAGTAAGTTTTATTTAAATCACAAGTGCAAGACACAACATCAGGTGTAGACATAATGGGCATATATAGCCAAATTTGATTTTGTGTCTTGCACCTGTGATGTAAATGACTGACAGAATAAGTATCAATATTTAAGTCTTCCCCCATATGAATGGGGGAGGCATACAGGAGACATATTGATTTTGTGCTGGATGTCTGTCTGTCTGTCTGAGTGGATGTAACAAATTTGTCCATGCTTGGTCTCCTTTCTGGTCCAATTTCAATGAAACTTCACATGAATGCTAGGTACATGTACCAAGCCTAGTTTGGCATAGTGTCAGTAATTTTAAGTCAGATGATTTTTGCAGGAGTTTATGGCCCCTTGTGAATGACATACAGTTTTGTCGCAAATACCCTTTTAATTAGAACTGCATGAAGTTCAAGAATTGTTTCACGAATATCAATGTCACTTTACAGGTTATAAATCTGTGTTATCAAGAATTATCTCACAAATATCAATGTCACTTTACAGGTTATCAATCTGTGTTATCAAGAATTGTCTCACGAATATCAATGTTACTTTACAGGTTTTAAATCTTTGTTATCAAGCATTGTCTCAAGAATACCAATGTCACTTTACAGGTTATCAATCTTTGTTATCAAGAATTGTCTCACGAATATCAATGGAAGAATTTCTACAGGATACTAAACAAATGTCAGTCAGCTGTGACCGTTAACCTGTCTCACAATACAATAGTTAGCCTTGGAAATGTGAAGTTTAACAAGTAAGTATTGGGTTTTTGTAAAGTTTCACCAATCCTTTCAAAGGTACTGGAGTCATCCTATTTATGTCATAAAGAGATCATCATATTATCGTATGCAAGCCAGCCTGAAGAGCATTATGTACGCAGGTATATTATGATATTACTGTGCAAACCAGTTTTCATAAGCTCCAATACTTATTATGCCCCTCCCCCATCTTTGTTGAGGGGAGTAAATTGCTTTGCACATGACTGTCTGTCGTTTGACCAAATGGTTTCTGATCAATTAATCAAGAACACTTCACCCTAGTATCCTCACACTTTTCATGCAGGTTGGTCATCAACCATAGATGACCCTAATTGATTTTGATGTCAGGAGGTCAAAGGTCAAGGTCACTGTAACATTTATAGGAATAAATAGACAAATAGGAATAGTTGAGCCCTAGATCTTTAAATTTTACATGAAGGTTGGTCACCATCAGTAGTTGACACCTTGATTTTTAGGTTAGTAGGTCAAGGTCAAGAACAAACTTAAACTACTTCTGTGTGCTATCCACGTCGCATTTAGGAGGCATATATATGTCCCTTACAGTGACAGCTCTTATTCATTATATTTTCTACTTATAGATGTGAGTACCTGAATGTGAATTTCAACTTCATCAAGTCTATTTCGGTAAGTTCATCTTAATACTGCAATGACCTCACAGAAAATGTTACCATTCTCATGCTCAAAGCCACGCAGAGCGAGTGGCTTGTAGAAAATTTTAGAAAATTATCGAAATAAACAAGTCTTTTTAAGTAAAAATTGCTTCCAGATATTATAGTAATCCCTCAAAAATATTTGACTCCATGGTTTTTTGTTTCTGGATGTGACCCTGGTATTGTCATATCATCAATGACCACCGAGTGTTAACTAATTATTAGTCAACTTCATTATTCCTTCACCTTTCCCCATACTCTGAATGCTACATGAACAGCTATAATAATTTACAGAGAAGAAACCTTATGCCTTGTACGTCATAGTGTAAACAAAATAACACATTATTGGAAGAATATTTGGAGTTTATTTTGCAATAATGATTCATATGATGTGTGGTTGAAGATTGAAAGATTTTTACCAATAATATTCAAATAAATATTGTACATCTCATTTACTGTAAATCATTATATTTTGGGGGAGTTAAAGTTTTGTTTATTTCATTGTTGAACTCAATCAAGAAATTTAATACCAACAATTAATCCACCTTTCAAATGCAAATCATGGTTTAACCCTTTCATCTTTTGTAATCCTCGAATTTACAACCCGACAAAAACAATTTTTTATCAAAATCCACGAATTTTATACCCACAAAAATCTGTGATTTTACAGTATTTAAAGGAAGATCAGTTAAAAATGGCTAATGAGACATATAACTTCTCAGCTCACTTTCTTCTCATCTCCTACCTAATGCAGGGCAGGTTTGTATGTGGTAACCATTATTTAACTTTCTGGTGGATTGCCAACTGGCCATATCAGAACATACCATACCAAGATTTGAACCTTTGACCTACTTCTCCAAAGACAGTAACTGTTGTATGCCCTAAGACTTTATCCACTTGATCAGAAGGACTGTAATTATGATGGCTATATTTTGTTGCAGGACTTGCCTAGTCTACCCAAGGTGAAGAGTCTTACAGCTACCTCCAATTATATCACAAGTTTGAAGGACCTGAGCAGACTGAAAGGCACACCATTACAGGAACTCACGT
Source organism: Spisula solida (assembly GCA_947247005.1). Lineage (NCBI taxonomy): Eukaryota > Metazoa > Mollusca > Bivalvia > Venerida > Mactridae > Spisula > Spisula solida. The sequence continues at coordinate 36,297,658 of OX365957.1, read as the reverse complement.
TGGCAGGAAACCCAGTGTCCTTTGATATGTATTACAGACAAAAGTATGTTAAAATATAAAGTACATAATCAACTATACATGTCTGTCAAAGGCTAAGGGCCAGTATCGTAACTGTTGCTAGGCTAGGCGTGGGCCCAATATTAGCCAAAACACACCACAGGCTATCTTTAGTTAAAAAAATCTGCGGGGGACAAACCCCAGACCCCCTAGTATTATTTGGGCCAGACATAAATATGTCTCAAGGTCCCCTGAGGACAATATCTTTATGGTCTCTCTCCATCTGCATGTCTATATGTCTGTCATTCTGCATTACTTGCCAAAACCAATTGGTCTAAAACTAATGAAAATATTTTGAATATTGAGAGAAATTGCTTTGTGCAGGAACCATTACTCTGTCTACCTTACTTGTTATCTTTTTCCAATTATTTTCCTTGATCACTTTCTCTTTCCAGAGCATTACTCAATTATCTCCCTTGATAACTATATTTTTTCTGAGCATTACTCAATTATCTCCCTTGATATATTCATTGAAATTTAACCTCACAAACTACTTCAGAATGGCATTTTCACAAAATGTTGACATTGCGAACATATAAGATTTTACAGTACTTTTACTGCTATGCAATGGACATGTTAAAGAACCATGCAAGGAGTCTATTTGGAAAGAGCTAGAGCAGCATGGCTGGATTCCTTGTATCACATTATAAACTTTCTGTTTCTTCCCTTGAAGCCCAAGGCCATAGGCCAATTAGGCTGGAATATAAGCAATGGCTACGCCCTATAACTGTCATAGTCGAAGGTAAAACAGCAGTACTTTTCATTGTGTGGCACGATACCTTAACAGTTACTATTGATTATTTCAGTGTGTTTAAGACATTACCCAACTTACAGCTACTGGATGGTATACCTAGACTTGCTGAAGATATGATACCTGTGGAGGATGAGAACCCTGAAGACAGTTCTAGGTGTACGATTCTGTAAACTTTGACATAACAAGTTAATATGAAAGGGATGTGTCTTCAATTAAACAAAGAGGGAGATTTGCCCTGCTCAATCTAAGTTGATGTGTTATAGAGATGGGTATGAACAGTTATACATTCATCTTACTACTAAATCTTCTGTAACAACTTAGTTACAGCTTGGTCGGTTTTCACAAAGCTTCTTAGATTTTTTTCCTAAAGAAGTTTCCTTATAAAAATAATCACAATTTTTTTTCTGAGATAAAAGCTAAGATTATTTCGTAAACATTTTAGAAAATAATTCAACAAACTTAAAAAAAAATTCTTAGAAAAGTTTTGTGAATTTGGGCCCCCTGTTCTGTAAACTTTGACTGAACAAAAGTTTGTCATCTTAGAATTAAAGGGACAATCGGGCAGTATCCAGTGTAGCAAATAAATATATCTGTGTTTGTATAAATTTTGATTCTCATCTATTCTTGATGAGCTTAATTGCGCACTGGACTTTGTATGAAAACAATTACTCGACTTACATGTATATTATAAGGTTGAATAAGAAATATGTGTGGTTTCAGATTTAGAATTATTCATCTGGTGCACAGGCTAAAATAAAACAGACTGGTTTATTTCTATTTAACTGAAATCATTTTAACCAAATATCTGTAACAGAAACCATTAAATAATATTAGGCTTGGTCTGAATAATCAAACTTAATGTAGATCTGGTTATCTGTTAGCTAGCTAGAGGTTAACTAATATTGTCTCTCTTAAAATTGTAATTTAAGTGTATATTTATTATTCCTAACACTTTTATGAAAACTAGAGAGCCGCAAGATGGGCACTTATTATGCTTCACTGTAGTGAATTATGAGAAACTCTCTATTTTTAGTAACCGGTACCTAGACCCTATTGACCCTATTTTCTTTTTTATTAGCGAAAAACTAATAACAAATTTCAAATTTAAGTAAAAGTGACCTTGGATCCAACTGCCCAACTTCTTATCACAAGCAGCGCCTTCATGCATACTACCTATATAGCAAGTTTCAATCATGTTAAGCAGTTTCTTGCCATAGTGTGGAGCCTGTCTTGCGGCACTCTTGTTCGTGAGGTTTTACTGTACATATGCATATTAGTATATAATGAATCGGATGACTGATGTTTGATATGAACAGTCTGAAGTCTTGTTAGTGTGCTTGTTATTGTATCTTTATTAGAGATACAGAGCAATATAATTACAAATATAAATGATATGTAGAAGAGCCATATATCATGTGTTTATCTCTTGTAGTGGCTCAAACAATTTGCTGATATTTATGGCAATACATTATGTTGAAACTATTGATACAGAGCTGGGCTCTGATCTTTTGTGTTTGTCGGGTACAATCATTTTATACAAATTGTGCATTTTTTGTTTGTTAACTAATACCGTATTTTGATATTTAATCTTGGGCTTACTTTTAACTTAGTAGCCACATTTCATAATTACATTTGTTTATATCTTTGTTGTACTGACTGCTGTAAAAACCAGTGTCATTCATTTTAACCCTTTATTTTATAGCTAATCAACCTATATGGCATTTATTTTTTACTTATGCATGAGATTTATCAAGTTTTCTTACTAATGACATTTTTGTTATTGTTAGTGTTTGTTGAGTTAGAAATTGTCAAGTTGATTGTCATGTTTAGACTTCTCAGATATCTTTTAAATAATTACACTTTTACAGATATACTCAGCGTCAATGAAAAGTTACCACCCTTTTAACTCTTTTATTTTAAAATACACGTTACACTGTGTTAAAAGCCAAACATGAGTATGTTTTGACATTACTGTGTAGTTACAGCTATCCTATTCAACAATATTCAAATGCACACTCTATAAAACTTTTGTACCGATAGGTCAAATTGTATACAAAATACAGAGGTATGTATAAGTGGTAACTTTTTAGTGACCCCTAGTATATATATTATAGTTTATTTATACAAATGTATCTGTAAAAAATACAGATGTATGTGTGTACACTTGCCTTACTAATATATTTGTCTTGCCTCAATCATCAATTTTTATTGGTTTCAACAATCTCGAGTATTTTGTTTATAAATAAAATCTATTAATTATGGAAGTAACAGCCCTTTTGATTGGTTTAAATTTTGTTTCGTCAGAAATGTTTGTATTCATGCGCAGTACAAAATAAGAGCTTCGGTTTCGCGCTATTTGTCACAGTTTTGTCCGACACTTAGAAGAACAGACGTTGTTTTGAATTTGTTCTGTTATTGGTTTACGCTGTGGCCACTTTGAAAAAGTTTCTTATGAAGAATTGTGATAAAAAATTTGAATCTATTCACGATTGAAAATATTGAAGATTGAATACGATTTGCGTGGAATTGTTGGAGAGGCTCCAAGTAGGAGTTTTATATATTGGACTTATGAACAAATGAGTGGTTCGAGAAATTCAGATAGAAAATCCAGGAAAATTAATTATAAAATCATGGATGAAGCGGGATTGAGTCCTGTTATGGATGCTAGACTTTCGTCTAGTAAAAAGAAACCCGTGAAGGACCTCAAACGAGAGGCGGACATATTGAAAGAGGACCCGATTACGTCAACGCCGGTTAAAAAAGCCGCGGAAATGGAAAAGAACGAGAAAGATAAACTTCTCGCAAGAATAAACGAATTAGACGAAAGAAAAAGACACCTTGAGGATATGAAAGAGTTAGAAAGGCTCCGGGGGGAAGTCGAAAAAAGAGAACGAACAGTGCATGAACTTGAAAATTCATTGGTAAAAGAGAGCAAACCAGAGAGTGAGCCGGCAGTAGCGAAACCGAAAATGAAGAAAAACAGAATGGCAGCCAGTTTCGCCGGAACGATCCCCACGGACAGCGAAACTACGTCAGGTACCAATTTATTAAACATTGAAACTTTGAGGCAAATGACTAATCTAAAAAAGCTTGCCAAAAAAGAGCTGGCGAAGTTAAAGATAACCAAGTCTGATTCCTCATCATGTTCGGACAGTACCAGTAGTTCGGACACAAGTTCCGATTCAGAAGGAAGTGAAAGTGAGCCTGTTAAAAAATCCAAAAAACACAAAAAGAGTAAAAAACATAAGACAAAATCAGGCATTACGTCTAAATCGTCGGACTCGGTGAGAAATAAACAAAGATACCCTCATTCAAATTTACGTTTTGATTTTGTTAGCAAAAACATTTCATTTGAAAAACTAGAATTCAATTTATTTATAGCAGGGGAACTAGAAATCATTGGGGCAGCTAAGACAGGAAAAAAGGAAAAAGAAGGTCGTTTAAATTTTTTGAAAAAATTGATGTACTTGAACAGTTCTTACGACTTTTTAGTCATAAAATCGTTGTATGCAGCAGTTTTACGAGAAATAGAGTTAGGTCACAGTACTTGGGGTGATGATTTTCAGTATGTAGAATCTACTGTTTTAGCCAGACATACAGTTAAGACAAAAAGTAAGTTTTTCGAACCGAGTCAGACACAATTTAGACCAAAGCCAAGTTACGAGCTTCCCCAGGAAAATGACAGTACTGGTATGGAAGACACTAGAATTTGGTTCTGTTCAAAATACCAGAGAAATAAATGTACATTTAAAGGGGCACACATGGTAAATATCAAGGGAGGTAAAACACGTTATGCTAAGCATGTTTGTGCTACCTGTTGGAACACAGATAAGAAAGAGTTGGCTCATCCAGAGTGTTCAAACATCTGTCCTCATACAGCCGTTTGACTAACTCACACCTGGTCAAATAATAGAAGGGATGATAGTGCATTAGTAGATATTTTCTTGCCTTCGTTTTACAAAAAACATATGAAGGGGAAAAGTTCTAAAGAAAAAATTAAAGATAGCTTTTGTATACATAACAAAAATTGTAAAGTTTGTTTGGATCTGAAAGGACCGTTGAGTACATGCTCTTATAATAAGATTAAAATAGCACAAGAGGTCAAAGAGTCGGGTAGATATAATTTTGAAGGTTGCAAAATTCCAGTTAATGAAAAAATAGACACTGAATTTATGAAGAAAATGTTGGTAGGATATGCAGATATACAAGTGTGTGAATTGATGAAATTTGGGTTTCCCATTGACTTAGAAATAGAAGACAAAAATGTCTTGTTGTCTCATAGGATAAATAAAAAGAATCATCAGGGGGCGTCCTCATTTCCAGATCATATGGTTGAGTATTTAAAAAAAGAAGCTTCATATGAAGCAATCATTGGTCCGTTTGAAAAATGCCCATTTAAAGAAGGTATGGTTATCTCACCCCTTAATACGGTACCCAAATCAAACCCAAATGAACGTAGGATTATATTGGATCTAAGTTTTCCCAAGGATGGGACAGGGGTCAATGATTATGTACCAAAAGATAGTTATCTAGGACATGAGATTGACTTGAATTTTCCTAAAATTGATGATTTTATTGCATTGATTAAGAGTAAGGGCCAAGGCTGTCTAATGTACAAGTTAGATTTACGAAGGGCTTACAGACAAATAAGTATTTGTCCTTCAAGTTATAATATGGTCGGATTTTCATGGAAAAAACATATTTTCTTTGATACAGTTTTAGCAATGGGTTTAAGGTCGTCAGCTTATATTTGTCAAAGGGTTACCAATGCATTTGCCTTTATGATGTGGAAAATAGGGTTGGCTTGTTTGAATTATTTAGATGATTTCGCAGGCGTTGAAAATAAGTTGAAAGCTAAGTTTGCATTTAATCTGTTAAGGGAGTTATTCATTAGGAGTGGTATAGAGGAGGCGATTGATAAAGCATGTTCACCTTCAGAAGAAATGATATTTTTAGGGGTTTTGTTCAATAGTCGTACAATGATTATGAGCGTTACAGAGGAGAGACTTGTAGAAATTAGAAACTTAGTGTCATCTTGGTTAACCAAAGACCAAGTATCATTAAAGGATATACAAAAATTGGTGGGGAAGTTAAACTTTGTAGGGGCGTGTGTCAGGTCCAGCAGAATATTCGTAAATCGGATCTTGAACTGGTTAAGGGAGTGTTATACCAACGCGACTAGTAAATTTGAAATCCCTGTAGAAGTTAAGAAGGACTTGCGATGGTGGAATACATTTTTACCACTGTATAACGGTATCTCCTTGATTGATTATGGAGAATGGTCTTTAGTGGATAAGGTGTTCAGTTCAGATAGTTGTTTAACAGGGTGTGGGAGTATCTGTGGGGAAAAATATTTTCACAGCATCTTCCCCAGTTTCATTGAAAGTCAGAAATTGAGTATAACAAGTTTAGAGATGTTGACAGTTATGATATCCTTAAAAATGTGGCAAGAGGAATTACACAGAAAAAAGGTGGTTATATTCTGTGACAATTTAGCCGTTTGTATAGTGATTAACTCAGGGAAAGCCAAAAATGCATTTTTACAGCAGTGTTTACGTGAAATATGCTTTATTGCTTCCATTAATGAAACGCAAATAAGAGCGGTACATCTCAGTAGTGGTGAAAATCGTTTGTCAGATTGTTTAAGCAGATGGCATTTGGACACAAAGTATAGTAGAGAGTTCTATGGTCAATTTTCTCAGGTCTCTTCTCTGGTAGACGTTCCGGTTACAGAAGATAAGTTTAGGTTTCTGCATAAATGGTAAACATTTTGTGTTGCAGGACAAGAATTTAAGTTACTGAAACAGGAACTTAGAACAGCCACTTCCTCAGCCTTTGCAGAAGGGACTAATAAGAATTTAAAGATTCAGTGGGAGAGTTTTATTTTATTTTGTATATATTTTAAACTAAAGTTTTTACCAGCGTCCACGTCAACTATACAGTTATATGCACAATTTCTCAGTAGATCATTTAAATCAGTGGATAGTATCAGAAATTACATTAGTGGGGTTAAAACTTTGCACTTGGGAGTAGGATATAGTATAGATCATATTAACTCTTATTTAGTAAATTTGTCACTTAAGGGTATTCAGAGGTTAAAGCCAAGGGAGGTTAAACGAGCTGAACCGATAACATTAGAAATCTTATTACATATTTATGATTACTTAGACTTTTCGGTACAGGACAACATAGTATATTGGTGTTTATTTTTATTCGCCTTTTTTCTAGTAGCTAGGAAGTCTAATTTAGTACCAACATACACATCAGATATTGCAAAGGGAAATTTTTTAAGTACTGACAGTGTGAAACAATGTGGAAATTATATTTTGGTTCATTTTAATAAATCTAAAACTATTCAGTTCGGTGAAAGGGCAGTTATAACACCATTATTGAAACTAAAAGATAAAAGATTGTGTCCAGTACAAGCTTATGAAAAAATGGAAGGGTTAAAAATAAAGAAACATGGGAAAGTAATTTTTACGCTCACAAACGGCTCTTATATTTCATACTATTTATTTCAGAAAAAGTTAAGGGAATGTATTGATGCTATTGGGTTATCACCAGAACAATTCTCAAGTCATTCATTTCGAAGAGGTTTCACAACGTTAGCACATAGGTCTAATATTTCTCCAGAACATATTCAGCTTTTAGGAGACTGGAAGTCAGATGCATATAAGTTGTATTTAGAATTAAATTGGTCCGATAAAGCAGCAATTTTATCAAGAATGTTCGAAACAGCAGATTAGTAAGACATTTTTGTATTTCCAGATATTCGAGTACATATCTTATCAGACTCGATCGCCAAACATGTTCATGGGATATGGTACACTGAAGTCAAGGCCTTTCCCGGAATAAATCTGGTCAGACTAACCACAAAAATACAGAATCAAATTGCATTGGTTCAGAAGCCATTTACCATTATTCATATTGGAACCAATGACATAAACTCTAATGATAAATTATCAGTGGACGCTATTATGAGTTATTTTAACAATCTGATTACTGTTATACGAGATGTTTCATCAACGCATATTATTTTGTCTAGTATATTACCGCGTCCAGTAGATTATACCAGTACAAACGGAAAAGTTAAAGAGGTTAACGCCAGATTGAAAGTCTTGTGTAAGACACGACATTGTCAGTTTGTTCAGTCTTTTAAGTCATTTTTTAAGGGAGGAAAGCCAATAAGAGAGTTATTTTCAGTAAGGGACGGGGGGTTACATCTAAACTTAGAAGGGATTAGACAGTTAAAGAAGGTTTTTATTAAGGTGGTAGCTCATTTGGTCAAGGGAAAAATTGCTACGTAAGGGGATCCAACAGGTGGCACAAAGTTGCTAAATTTGGATTGTTTAGGAATTAAATAAGGGTTAACAATGGAAACTTTTAATGTAAAACAGTATTAAGTAATTTACTTAAAACTGAGTAGTAGAATATGGAATAAGTTTCATATATGTGGTAGTTGACTGGTGAATATCTGTAGGGGTGTTAATTTGGAGGTGAAAGTTCGAAGTGTGGTTAGGTCTTGAAGAAAGTATGTTATTTCTTCGACCTTTGAAACTCATATGATGATAGTAACTTTATGTCATTTATGAGTCATCCCCCTTTTAAAGGAAGTATCATTATTCCTTTGAGGGTTAAGGACATGTGGTAATGATAACTTGACGTTACCCATGTCCTTGTTGAGGTACACATTCAGTTAATATCTCTACAGATAATCAAATCGTTGCTTGAAATTGTATATATGTTGTGTATATTATCATAGTCAGACATAATGTTAACATATGTAATCAAATTTGTATTTTGTTTGACAGTGTTTTGACAGTGCTCCTGATAATGTAAGTGTTATAGCTTCGCTTATTTGTGTGCCCTTTCAGTTTGTATGTAGTTTGCTTTGCTTAAATTTGTGTTGTTTGTTAAAGCTGAGCTTTAGTTGTGCCTTTATGTTTATTTTTATTTTGCTTATTTTGTTTGGCCGGGAGTTGGCGGAATTTGTTTATTATCTTATATAACTAGTAAAAGACATTTTAGATCACATCAGTGGTTTGTTAAGATGTGATCTATTTGAATTAATGAGTGTCTTGTTGAAAATACTAGTCAGACTCTGTAAGATTGAAAAGATAAATGAATAATTTATACGAAAAATTATTGGAGAATTGTGTCGGTACGTGCAAATAAATACATATTTATATTGGTTAAAATTGTCCTCTTTTGTTTCTGGATATATGACATAATTTCGAGTATTTTGTTTATAAATAAAATCTATTAATTATGGAAGTAACAGCCCTTTTGATTGGTTTAAATTTTGTTTCGTCAGAAATGTTTGTATTCATGCGCAGTACAAAATAAGAGCTTCGGTTTCGCGCTATTTGTCACAGTTTTGTCCGACACTTAGAAGAACAGACGTTGTTTTGAATTTGCCACTCCCACCCACCCTTGTTTTAATTTTGAATTGTCTTGTTATTGTTGAAACATGTTCAATTTTTGAAATGTATTGCATGTTTTATGTGAATGTTATTATATATAGTGTTATATCATCTTGTACATAAGTGATTATACCGGACTGATATAGTGAGTCAGGCGGAATTTGTTTATTATCTTATATAACTAGTAAAAGACATTTTAGATCACATCAGTGGTTTGTTAAGATGTGATCTATTTGAATTAATGAGTGTCTTGTTGAAAATACTAGTCAGACTCTGTAAGATTGAAAAGATAAATGAATAATTTATACGAAAAATTATTGGAGAATTGTGTCGGTACGTGCAAATAAATACATATTTATATTGGTTAAAATTGTCCTCTTTTGTTTCTGGATATATGACATAATTTTGAATCAAGCAATTATAAATTAATAGTTGTAGAATCATCTTAAGTCTTCATAAACTTTAAATAAGGGGAGAGAGGCATGATTTGATTTATTTTTAGTAGTTTATTAATATCTTAAATGACTTTGTCTTAAGAAAACACATTTATTATAATGAGAGTGCTGGTATAATCTATTTATTTTGACTTACCATCAGTCTGTTAAGATTTTGTTTGAAATGAATTTAAAGCAACCAAATTGATATGAAAACAGGTTATTTGTATTTTATTTTTTGTGTCATCAAAATACATTCCATTCAATTGATGTTTGTTGTTGATTTTATATTATCTATTTTAAATTTGTTAAATATATAAGCATTCTGGAAATGCAGATACATAATTATATATCTATATGTATATATTTTTACGCAAATAAAATATTTTTCTCTATATATATTTGATGTTGTTGATTAATGACCTTTGTATACAAGAAAACTATCATTATATGATTTCCATTATAATACATAAAGGCCTTCCATTGCTTTGCCGGCCACCAAGGCCCTGTTGTAGTAAGACGGATGCTTGTAGTAGCCAGTTGAAGTGTGCCATCAATGACAGACTGAGAGGTAATATGAAGGAAATTTGCATTTTTTTAAGTTTTCTACTAATATTATGCTTTGTGAACACCACCTCAGACCTGCCTGGAACACCATTGCTGGTAGAAATCTGACACATGTAAAATTAGCCCTGGCACAACATTGTTTTTCTTATCCAACACGTGTAAAAGCTTCAAATTATTCAATGGTGTGAGGTCCAGGAATGATGTTGAAACGATGACAAATGGCTATTGAAATGTTGAATGAAAACAAGAGACATTACAATTGATACGTTTCAATATCACTGAATTGATCATTGGTCGTTTAAAGACTAAATAAAATAACTCCATATTTTGCAAAGGTATTAGAATAGTATATATATAGGGAAAAGTTTGTTTCCCCTATCTAAAACATAACTTAGGTGAGCGACCTAGGGTTAGCTTGGTCCTCTTGTAGAAATAATTCTTGTAGAAATAATACCTAGTGAAATATGTGGCAATGACCTACTAATGGTACTTCATGAATCATAGACATCTTTTAATTATTACATGTTTTATTGATAACCTTACACATACATAATCATATCTTTATTATGATCTGTTATGCCCCAACACATCCTCTACATAATGAAAATAAAAACGGTGCCACAACAGTGATTGATAGTCCATAAATTAACATGTGACCTGAGCAGACTATACTAGTAATTTAACTGCACGTAATGAATCGATGTCGATAAAATATCAATCAATGTAGACAATTTACGTTTATTTGGAAACATTTAACAGTAATTAGTCACTCAGTCATATTGTGGTCAGCCAATATGGGTTGTGATGAGATATTGTGATGGAGCATGCACATAGTTGCCCCTTGGGGTTAACAGTTTGGAGGATGATGTCAAGGTTACTGTTGCTACATATAGATAATCAGTTTCCACTCAATAACTCCCTTCTTTGGTTAGAAATGAAACACTGGATGGAAACTTGCTGTATATGTAGTTTGTATGAACTTCAAGGCGCATTCTGTGAATGCAAATTGGGCTTTTGGAGTAACGGTTACTGTTAATAAATTTTGCTCTTGTTTATATTCATTAACACCAATCATAATTATATGTGCATTTGAATCCCATGTTGGTATGAAACATTGAAAAACACTTTGTCTATGTTCTTTCGGTGGTTTGGTGGTCAACCCCGAATTGTGTTCAACGACAATAATATTATGTGTTCTTAAGTTCCTACAGTCGTTACAGACCCATTTGATGAACAACAAACAATGACCAAAGTAATTGATAATGGAATGACGTCCGTATATACTAGATACATTCGCAAGCGCAAAATATCGCTCACTATATGTTTCCTCTATAAATATGCATATCAAAGTCACATATCAAAATAGTGCTTAAGTTTCGTATTTTGATAGAAAATCAACGCTTGGTCTCTCGACATGTTCGCACATTTATTGCACATTTAGTTAATACATCAACTAACAGAAAATACTTCTAAAGCATGTGTCCTGCCACTGTTTATCTTACTATGGTCACATTCCAAGGAACGTTTGTCAATATTCGTTTTCGTTCGATACAATAGTTATAAAGCATGCATTGAATATAAGTGACGATAGCTCAGTGGTAACGCACTGGGCTGTCAATCCAGAGGTCGTGGGTTCAATCATGGTAACTGGAAATTTCTTAAATTATATTCGTAGTATTTCCCGATGTATATCTGATCGCGTGGATAGCAAAGTTTCTGGTTAACGGTGACAGGAAGCTGTGTATCGGTGCTAAACACCGGGCACATTAAAGAACCAGACTGTCTGTTCGAAATAAGACATAAGCGCATTCCAGCAGCACCGGACATGCCTGTATTTTATGTCACTCTCTCCCTTCAGGGGATTTCTCTCAGTCTGTTCCTATGGTAAGGTAATGCTGTATCAGCACTGTTAGAGGATGCACCTGTGCCCTTATGGCTGCAACACTTTATGTAAAGCGCCTTTGAACGTATTGGTCGCAGGAAAAGGCGCTATATAAATCTGGTACATTTATTTTTTATTTATTGAAAAACATGGCTAGATTGCACCTGACGTTAAAACAGTTACGTTATTAGCAATTGCATTCCACTGATTCCAAAGATTACTTAGTACACGCCTGTAAAATACGTAACCACTTGTAACAGTTGATACACGCTACGGCTTCCCAAGATATATGTATAAATAATCAACGTTTGGTCATGGATATGGTCATCTTCCTAACTTGAACAATTAAGAGTGATAACAATGACGGCGAAGTTATTCACATTTACATTGTTTTTAATCGGCTTGAGAGGAACACTGTCGTGTGAGATACCAGAATTCGTGTATGAGAAATGCAAATACACCAAAATATGTAACAGAACATCAACCAAGCAGCCACCATCTGGTCATGTGTCATGTTGTAAGTCGTGCAGCTGTAAAAATAACTGTGGACTTACAATGGACTGTTGTTTTGATTACCTTGACAAATATAATTTTGTTGAAAAGGGACTAGTTTCATGTTTAAGACCTGTAGTTTATGATTAAGTATTTTTGACAAACACTTGCCAAAACAGAGAATTTCTATATGGTGACGTCTTATACACATTTTACTCATTCGGACGATTGTTGATGGACTGGCGACCACAACAACAGTCTTCTTGCACCGGTTACAGATGTGAACACCAACACGACCTATGTACATGAAACATGTGCTAAATGTAACAATATTAGCAGTTTTGTCACATGGAATTATTTTTCTAACAACTATCGCATATACGGACCAAATGAAGTGTCTACTGTGTTGCAAATGGAAGACAGCATGGGCAGCAACATTGGAAGCAAAGTATTTGTACCTCCCCAAAACATTCGAAAGTCAACGAAAGTATGCCACGATTCGTTTGAATCCGTAACGTGTGAAGACACTTCGCCAAATTATAATACCTGCCAAATTATTAATGCTCCATTTGTGGAGGTAGTTGCTGAAGTTAACGTGTACAAAACATTGGCTGCTTCTCTTGTGGAAGTACTAACGTCGTATTTGAAGAATTATGTCGAATAGTTTTATATCCAAGACAGAACACTATGCAATTTGATGTTCTGATCGACTCAAGGGAGTCAAAAACAATTTCTACTCGAAGATCCATCGAACACAATTCGAATCCGGGAATATGTCCGGGATGGAGCACTCAATCACAACTAAAAGTACAACGTTTGATTTTTGTAAATGATGTTTATAAATGATGTTTATTTAAGTCCCCTTCCGATTTTCAACCGGAGGGACTGTATGTTTGCCCTCTGCCCGTCCGTCAATAATCTGAATCATGTCATAACTTTTTTTTCAAGCTAGGTTTATCATCACAATCAGGGATCCTGCCATAACTCGAAAAGTTTCAAAGGTTGATTTATGAGACTTAGAATGTGTAAAGGCACATACAAATATATTTGGATTCTTACAAAAAATTAGTTGCTATGGATACGGGCGTATTGAAAATACTTCCCATTATATGGATATTTAATAACCCAAAAATTATGCCGTGTTGATTGTTTATGGTCAAATGACAGTCAGCGGGATCGATACATGTAATCACATTACACATACACCTTATTCATTCTTTATGTGACTGTATACGTGTGCAAAAATGTAAAATAAGTTATAATTATTTTTATTTAGTTTCAACTTTCAATATTCAACTAGCCTTATTAAGCTCCACGCACGGAACAGGTTAAGCAATAATTACAATCAATAACAAAAAATCACAGTCATTTCGTCACTTCAAGTACACCTTACCTTGTGAACTTGTGAACTTGTGATTCACACAAAAAACTTTGGTTTGATCATTTGACACGTGATACATCTTTCGTAATAAAAAAGAAAACAATGACTCTATAAATACTATTATATACGATTCTTATGTTATATACGATACAATCAAATAGCATACAATGTATCCATCTTGTGCATTTGATCGATAATGTTAGTAATTGATTGATTACCACGAATACACTATAAAACCTCGGGAAGTCAATGCTAGCGAAATATGTTTGATGCGTTCGTTGATTGACTTCTACCAAAGATGAAACTGTTAATACTATGCTTGCTGGTGACATCGCTGGCTTGTTCCAACGCATGTAAGTTTCTTTTCTATATGTTAGTATGTTTTGCATTAATTGCAGTTTTCCTTTTCACCACCCTTTTAGAATATAACCTACATTGTGAGCCAATGAAAACGCCGCATTTTTGCGGTTAAATGAAAATTTAATCATTAAAATTTTCTCTTAACATACTTGACGTCATGCGTTGGCGCGAATTTCTATCGGCCAATCATAATGCAGAATGTTATATTCTAAGTTAGTTAGAACATATTAAGTAAATTTTAATGACTAAAAATAACTCGCTTCGCTTCGCTCGCTCCGCCCTTTTTAATCATTAAAATTTACTTAATATGTTCTAACTATAACTTAAACTAAATTATTGCGTATCAATAAAATTATTAAGAACTATAGATTCTAACACATATTTAAAGTATTGTATGATTATTTGTTCGAAATGATGTATTTTTTATGCGTGGCACTTTCAAAAATAAACAGTACTATTGTCACAAAACCCGCATGACTAAACAAAATAAATCAAATTATATACCGTCAGAAATCGGAATCCTTTTTTATATACAGAAATATTATGAACAAAAACAAATACGCAGACCGAAAGGTGACTAAACAATATCTCAAACGCTGACCCGGCGCACAAAATGACGTCGTGTGTTACTATTAGAGAGGTTGCGATGCGAACGTGTACGACTACGTGTACGTGTATTTACCCGTACATGTATACGTACGCGTTGCAATTTAAATTGGCTTGCGAAAGACAACGTGTGCGTGTAACATCACATGACAGGTGTAGCATGATTTCTTCGTGAATCGATAATGAGTGTTTATATAAACTCAATGAATCCATGGGCGATGAAACATTGGGTTTCCCGTGCGTACGCATACCTGTGTGACATAGTACACACTATATTTTCGTCTGTGACACGTCGGTTTCTTGTAGAAACTACACACACCAGGATGACGAAATACTCAAAAGTAGTATTCACGTTCACGTACACGTTACACGTTGACTTTCGCAACCTCTCTATTGTTTCAAAATTATGAACGTCATAGTGTAACTCGATAAATCAGATATCGAATTTTCGCAATTGAATTCCGATTATGTTATTATGTTATTTAATTATATTTGAATAATACTTAAAACTGTACCCGTGAGGGCCCCAGTCCTGTTTATTTTTGAACGCCCCTCGTACTAGTTTTTGTCATCAAAACGTTAATACAAGTTGATCATACCATATAAATATACAGTATATATTTTCAAGGGCAGACTGACATTTTATTTTTGTAACCCAATGGGTTTAACTTCTTTTCTTTTGTGAATGTTTTGGCCAAGATTATAAAACTTGACAAGGCTCATAACTTCAACTTAACTATCAGACAATGCCAGAGTGTATTATTCACCTTTTACAGTGACAGCCTTTGCATGTTTTCTTTACATATCATAATGTATATAAATTTACGTAATTTACGTATCCATGGTAATAAAATATGACATTCAACCGACAAACACAGCCCGTAGAGCCATAGACTGTCAGCCATGTTTCTAGAATCACATTATTTATTTGCTTTGACCGTATTATTATTTTAAACTTATTTTACTTGATTTCAGGGGTGAAATATCGTCCACACAGTAAGTAAATAGAGGATATTTGTTTGTTTTGATTGAATATGGTTTATATCTCATCGTGTAGTGATAAAATTCAATATTTTCAAGAGCGCATAGCGCGAGTGAAAATATTAAAATTTTATCACTACAAGATGAGATATTAACCATATTCAATCAAAACAAACAAATATTCTATTTATTTAATGCTTTTATGATGTCAAAACTGGTACTATTTATGCCAAATTACCACTGTGGTTAGGCTACGTATGAATATGTTATTCCATTCATATTTTTCACTTCAAAATCCGCCATCTTGGATTATGGTGAATAGGTGAAAACGACTTTTTTGAGAATTTTGCATTAAATCATACACCAACTTGTAGGAAATGATCCAACTAAGAATAAAAACCCCACATGACATGTTTCCGTTCAGTAACAAAAAAGTCACAGACATTTTAGTGTTGAGATTTTGGTAAATTAAAGTAGTCCCTGTGAGGGGGCGGTGCTTATATCAGTCACATTGTAGGTGATAACCAGTGACTGATATAGGTTTTATTTCACTGATAGAACTCCATATCTCATCAGTTAGCATTGAATAAAGTGTTTCCATTCTTATTTTTGTTGTTATCAATGTATTTGTTAGTTTCTTAAGGCTTAAGTTCATTTTGCGACTTTAAGAAGTTATAAGACTTTCTTTGTTATAGCGTCTCCCCAATGAATGGGCCAGCCAATTGACTTATGAGACACAGTCATATCTCTTGTGTCCTATATTCAGGAATTAGTCTCGTTGATAAACATCTACAAACCAATGTATCGTATGAGGCTATAATTAGACATACCATTCTCTTAATATATAATATAAAACTGTAGCGCAAATACAACACAAAGCACACAGAAACGATATAGATCTACTGCGGACCTTGAATTTCGTGCATAATTAATAAAAAAGGGAGGTAATTATTGCTTGATTAATTGCTAGAGTATCAACAATGTGGGAGGGGAAGGGTTTACTTTTTATTTGCAAGAACATAATACCATTGCCCGGTTTTTATTATTTTTAAAATTTGATTTTTTTGTATAATTGATTCCTCCGCGCCTTGCTAGCTTAACTTCCTCGTCCACATCAATTACCTGTTTCTTACGTTAGTATTCTATATATTGTGTTGTTTTTTTAGAACTTTGCGTTGACTGCTATGGGCGACGAGTATGGCCAGGTATGCATTATTATGATGGATGTAACTGGTGCAGATGTTCCAAATATGGAGTAAGTTGATACTTCTAACATTGTCATTGTTATAGTACACCTAGGATAAATATGTTGTACCTATAGTGTGATTCGAACATATACTGTACGACGCAATCGCCTAGCAATGCGAAGTGTGTAAGCATTGGATCACTCCGCTATCTGAAACCCTAACAGATCGCTGGCATAGACTTAGAAGGTTAAATTATAAGATTCATGCAAATTTGATTATCTGCATCTCAATGCGCTTCATATGAGCCTATTGTAATGAAAATCGGAACTGGTCGTGTCGACCAAACCGAAATTTAAAAATCTTGTTTTTCTATAAGTAAAGAGTAGTTTTCAGACGTTTTTCTTGTTTTCTCAATATATCGAGTTTGTACTTAGGACCATCTCATTCTAAGCCAGCGATTTGATTACTGTGCTATTTCAAACCCTTAAAGATATTGCGCACATTCCAAGTATCAGACTATACCAGTAAAGGGTTGTTATGTAATTAACAACACTGACTATGCAAATCATACAATGCATCAATCCAGTCAATAAAATAAAACATGTAAAACACTCTTCTAAATCTAATACATAATGTTGAAATGGGAAACAATGTTCAGGACTTTTGTAGACAGCAATCGTATATGTTACAACCACAAGTATGTGAGAACAATATGAGATGTGATACTGAGGCTATTTCAAAACATATTTGGTAACCATATTAATAGAAAATGGCACACCAGTTTGTGTTTCTTTTCATCAAGTTAAGTACATGTATTACATAATTATACTAAACATGTTAAGACGTTGCGCGTAGCTCGAAGACTGAATATGTACATGGATAAATGCTTGCAGCATTTAGTACAAGTTGTAATGCTTGTAATTAGCGATATTGAAATTAGTGAAAGAGACCATCACGTTTGCGCGCCATTAAGAGTAAATTAATTTGTACATTAGAGCAAATTTGCAAGGACTTCGAAATTTGCTCGACATAGGCCGTGTGCTCGTTATATCCTTTCCGCTACCACGATTTGGGGGGGGGTTATGAGAAATTCATATGGTCCCTATACCCCGTGACTTAGACACTATTGACTTGCAGCACTGATAAAAATTCGATACATCCGGATGCTACACACCTACCCCAAACCGAAAGTAGAAAAAATTGTCAACATTTCGACTAAAGGTCACCGGAAATGACGATGTGACGGTGACCCTTGCGCGAAAAACTTTTTTTTTAATTTTAGCTTGGCAGGCCTATTTTTGGCCCCTTTAGGGCATTGGTCCTGACCCCTTGGTCTAGCCTTATATTCCTGCTATAGAAAAATAAAAACTTTTTGGCGCTAAATGGCAGGTAGGACCAGTAATTTCAGTTTTGTCAAATCTACGTTCAAATCCCCCTTTAAAGGGGTCTAGCGGGCCCAAAAACCTGTGCACGACCCTGGGCCCGTAATATCCTGTAGCCTGGGATGCCTGTGTACCCATGACAGCAAAATTCCCGAATTAGGGCATTAAGGTCGAAAATTACGGAAGGCCGAAATGGCCATCCCGGCGAGTCTGCAAAGGATATCGATGTTCGTCACAACAAAGTTTCACTGCATTTACATGTATGTTTTACTGTCGTTTCAGACTGCATCATGCACATATAGAATGTGTAAATTCAACAATTGTTTTAAGAAGAGAGGCTAGATGGATACTCCGTTAACATCTGAAGTTAAAACAACTAAAGCTGAAATAACCGAGCTTATAAACTGTTTAGAATTTTGAATAAACATTATACATGTACTTGTATTATTATTCCTGTATATATATGTATACACGGTTTTAAATTATATTATCTCAGCGTTGTACTGTCCAGTTCAGCTGCGTCTATACAGAGCATTTTAATCTCTAAAAAAGATAATATTAAGCCAGACAGGGAAGGTAGCACTCAACAAGCAAAGAAAACATTGAAAAAACATACAAGGCACAATGCCCAACTGAACCAGCCGAGCACAGGAAACATAAAACACGTACAAGGCACATAAGGCCATGATGTACATTTCACAAGCTGCACATAAAGCCAAACATGATTTATGAAGCACACATTTTTTCCCGAAAAACTCTTGTAAACAATGGAGAAACAGTGTGGTAGAAATGTATACTTTACGTAACTTCACTTATAGGTCAAAATGTATACACCAAAATGTACTGTCTAGACGCGCCTTTAGAATACAAATACAGTGACGCAGTGGTCGAGTCCACTACAATTGTGTGAAACCATTTATAAAGGCTTATCCATACTTCTATAATTTCATTGATAATCTAAAATAAATTACCTGTTCAGACAATGGTTGTAATATTGTGTGTACACATAAAATAGAACATGACTCCCACATTATCCTAACTGGACAGTACAATTCAAAATATTCTCCCAAAACAGTATAATTGACCAGACGCCAGATATAGTTAAGAACATTTGATTTCTTAGCTGTATTTGTGAACCGAGAATTTGACTGTATGGCTATTGTTGTACAATCTAGTGAACGTGCTCTTCTTCATTGAATAATAAGTTACTAACGGTAAAATTTCAAAAACGAGCAATACACTCAATCAGTTCAAAGCTCTTTATATTAAATGGTTCTATATTATGAGGTAACACAATGTGGAAAACATTTTTGCTACCTATAAATTCATGTACTTGTACAATTGTGTTGGTATGTTTCTTTTATTTCAATGTTTTACTCTTGTGGGCCTTACGGCAGATTGACAATTATGTCAAGTATGTTCACTCTATAAATAAAATCTTTATTATTATAATTGATATGACCAATGAAAAACAGGATATGGCTGTAAAAACATTGGAAACATTGCACATGGTTGCATATTCCAATGGATTCGCTTGAAAGCTTTCGAGCAAACCTCCTAGACAGACAAAAAGGACGCGGCGTTCTCTCCACTGGCTCTTGGTCATTTTTATATATGTTTTCCCCAAAGCGTATTCAAGGTAAGATAATTCATAAACAAGCATGGTGACTTATGTTTTGCATTTTCTTGTATCTAATACAGTGTACAATATAGATGATATTGAATGAGTGTTGGTTTACTATTGATTTATGGAACGAGTTGTCTAAAAGGATATGATGCGAGCTTTGGCCTTGTATTTTGCTTCAAGTACTAGTAGTTGGTGCCTTTTCACATGTAACACGTCCAATAACGTGTTACAAAGCTGCACGTGAATACTATATTCCCAAGCCACTGTAGTTTCGGTGTGTTGCTTCCACAAAGCACTTTGACGTGGTCCTCGGTATTTTTTGCAATGTTTGTGCAGTTGGCAGGCTAGCGACCTAGCAGCCTAGCAGAGTGAAGTTTGCAGCCTAGCGGCCTATCAGTCTAGCAGCGTGAAGTTGGCAGACTAGCGGTCTAGCAGCATAGCAGCGTGAAGTTGGGAGCCTATCGGCCTAGCAGCCTAGCAGCGTGAAGTTGGCAGCCTAGCGGCCTAGCAGCCTAGCAGCGTGAAATTGGCAACCTAGTAGCGTCAAGTTGGCAGCCTAGCGGCATAGCAGCCTGGCAGCGTGTAGTTGACAGCCTAGCGTCCTAGCAGCCTAGCAGCGTCAAGTTGGCAGCCTAGCGGCCTTGACAAGGTGCCTATATCGTGTTTATGATTGTAATGATGTAAAAATTAATAATGGTAACTTCGGCATTTTGAAGTGGTGCCATTGTTATAGTTATATTTTTTAGCGTTCGACCTAGCGGTGTAGCGTCCTAGCAGCCTAGCAGCGTGAAGTTGGCAGTCTAGCGGCCTGGAAAAGGTGCCTATCGTTTTTATGATTATAATGATGTAAAAATTGATAATGGTAACTTCGGCATTTTGAAGTGGTGCCATTGTTATAGTTATATATTTTAGCGTTCGACTGAGAGAGTAGTTTTATTCCTGCCTAATTGGCCAATGACCTCCGGCTTCGAGGAAAGAGACAGAGAGTTTTGTGATACAAGGGATCCGGGCGCGCTGCCTTAGCGTTTGTGCTCTGTGCTTTTTGTTCGACTGTATCATAGTGTTTCGCTGGCTTAGAAGAATAAGGTCGTAAGTGCTCATAAGGTCCATGTATATTTGCAATCTGCACCACAAGGCGCTTCTTATAATGAGCCGTTCATGACAATCGGAAAAGGTAAAAATGACCAAACTCAAGTAGAAAAAGCTTATTTTCCCATAATTAAAAAGCAGTCTTCAGACAGTGTTATCTTGTTTTCTTAAAATGGCATTTTTGTTCTTACTACCTTATTATTCTAAGCCATCCATATGCCCTTTTGCCATATCTGAGTCCAACATAAGGTGATTTTCTTTTAGAAAAGCATGTATGCTTTTTCTGTTGAGTGTTGCTTTAATGACTGTCTTTGTGGTATGTAGTTGTTCTTTTGATTCGTTTTTGTCTGCTGGCTCTTGCTCCGGATATGTTGGATTGACTGATGCAGCAGGCTATCGGAGTGGGGGTAATATTTTTGCAGCTTTCAGTTTCATTTTGGGTATTTATTTTTGTAGTTCTATATTGAACTTGGGAAATAAATTCAATGTCGACGTTATTTTTACTTTTATCGACAATGTACTTTTCGGTTCCTAGTTTGTATTGGTAATAATATGGTCATGTTATATATATTGAATAAAACTTGAACAATTTAAAGAAATGTTAGCCATAACATTAGTGTATGAAAATGTCAAGATACATGGAAATAAACATGAGATCAAGCAAATTTTCATGACATTCGGATGTAATGATTACAGACCCTGTACTTGTTTTCTGTCTCTTTCCTTGTTCTTGTGTTCGGTTTGTGCCTTTCGTTTCCTGTTGTTTCCGTTGAGTACTGACTCCCTCCCTTTCAATCAAGAGTCACCAGATCTTATCTTTCGTCGGTTTCCCCAGGGCCTCTTTCATGAATAGCTAGCATTTGGTACACTGTTCTTTTAGTGACATTCATTTTTGATATAACATTACCCTTTAACACATTTGGTTTGTTGCGGCCTGGTATCGAACCAGAGGCCCATTGGATTTGAAGCAGACACGATAGACAGAGCGGACAATGACTCAAAACGTATTTACAAATAATAACAATACAATTCATGTACATGCACAAAGTTTATTCTTGTCGTCAACATTTCTTATTTAAACTCTATTTTCGTTACAATAATTATGCGAATAAGTAGTAAATTCCAGAAGCGTTTCAATAATTATGCGAATAAGTAGTAAACTCCAGAAGCGTTTCAATAATTATGCGAATAAGTAGTAAATTCCAGAAGCGTTTCAATAATTATGCGAATAAGTATTAAACTCCAGAAGCGTTACAATAATTATGCGAATAAGTAGTAAATTCCAGAAGCGTTTCAATAATTATGCGAATAAGTAGTAAACTCCAGAAGCGTTTCAATAATTATGCGAATAAGTGGTACGTTAACAATATGTAAGCAAGAAGCACTCACAGACAGCCATATCCCCCGCCGAAGGGAAAATAATTGTACCAAATATAATTGAATACAATCATTTTTATAAAACATAAGTTATGTGAAAGTTTGGTTTCAATCCCAAGAGAAATGTTTGAGATGCACAAAAGATTTTTAACTATATCTAATTTTATTACATACAAAATAAACATAGTCAACAAGAAGCAGTCACACTACAAGAAAACCAAGTTAAATGCGACCTTGTTGCCCTTCAGGCCACGGTCAATTGCAAGTGACATCTTCACATAAGCTATATAAACTGCAAGTTTCACAATGATATCTCATTCCTAACAAAAGTTATTGAGTGAAAAGTTTTTTCTATTTTTAGTAATGGTGACCTTGACCCCCACTTGCAATCCCATGTGACTCTTCACTCAAGCTACCTTCAAAGCTAGCAAGTTTCACCATGTTATCTCAATTCTCACAAAAATGATTTTTTCTACTTTTAGTAACGATGACCTTGACCCCACCGGTCCCACTTCCCATTTAAAGTGCTGTCTGCAGACAAACTACCTACACATCAAGTTTCATTATGATATCTCATCCCAAACTTAAGTTATCCATCAGAAACAAAAATATGAGCATTAATGATTTTTTATATTTTTAGTAACGGTGACCTTGACCCCCAACAGCCCAACTTCACATTGCAAGTGCCGACTGCACACAAACAACCAACACAGCAAGTTTCATTATGATATCTCATCCCAAACTTAAGTTATCCATCAGAAACAACAATATGAGCATTAATGATTTTTTCTATTTTTAGTAACGGTGACCTTGACCCCCAACGGCCCAACTTCAAATTGCAAGTGCCGACTGCACACAAACAACCCACACAGTAAGTTTCATTGTGATATCTAATCCCAAAGTTATCCATCAGAAACAAATTGTTTTCTCTATAGCTTACACATGTATAAAAAGGGCCATAATTCTGTCAAAAATGGCTGAAATTAAAAACCATGACAATATGCGCCATTGCCTCTCATGTGGGTACATCTGTAAAGGTTTCATCAAAATTCCATAAGAAATGGAAGAGGAGTTGCACATAGAAGAGTTTATCGTTTTTTCTATATCCCACAAAGGTACAAAACAAACAAAGGGCCATAATTCTGTCAAAAATGGCCGAAATGAAAATCCTTGATGATATACGCTGGGGCACATCATAACTGTACTTCTGTAAAAGTTTTGACAAAATTCCTTGAGAAATGCAGGAGAAGTTGCACACAGAAGAGTTTAAATGTAAAAAATCAACAAAGGGCAATAACTCTGTCAAAAATAGTTAAATAAAAAAATCCTGACAATATGCGCTGGGGGACATCATAGCACTTATTCTGTGAAAGTTTTGTCAAGTTCCCTTAAGAAATGTAGGTGGAGTTGCACACAGAAGAATTTACAAGTAAAACTCAACAAAGGACAATAACTCTGCAAAAAATGGTCGAATGAAAAAAACCTGACAATTTGCGCTTGAGGACATCATATCAGTTATTCTGTGAAAGGTTCGTCAAATTCCCTGAAGAAATGTAGAAGGAGTTGCACACAGAATAATTTATATGTAAAAAACAACAAAGGGCAATAACTCTGTCAAAAATGGTCGAATAAAAAAATCCTTACAACATGCGCTGGGGGACATCATAGCAATTATTCTGTGAAAGTTTCGTCAAAAAGGAGGAGTTGCACACAGAAGTTCGGACGGACGGACGGACGTTCCAACATTTGGGGTTTACGTGGCTTTTCCTTTGAACTTTATGTGTTTTTTTCCCACATAAACTGGTTTATGTGGATTTCCTTCTTTATTTAACTAAAATTATGGACGGAATGATCCTCATAAACCATTGGATGTTGGCCCGGACAGACGGACGGACGGACGGAATGACGCCTACCATTACCATAACCCCTTCGCCTTCGGCGGGGGATAATAAAACACCTCGTCGGGTAGTTCTAATAGTGTTAAATGTACAGAATTGTGCACTTTTTGTCTCGTCTGACATTGCATGAAGATTAGGTAATATTTTAGGGTATTTTGGGTAATACCACAGGAATTTGAAATTCCATTTTTAAATTATCATAGCTGTCGATCTATGGTGCTGAATAAGGAGCAATTGGCCTTCAAAAACCAAACACCCCACCCTCTGCAGAATTGCTGATTTCGGCTCGAATCATATTGCAAACATACCAAACAGTAAATGCATATGCTATCTGACACATTACTTGACACATTACTTTACGCGGTTCCAAAAAGTTATTTTATTTTATATCGGATTAACAATTTTAAATGGATTGACTGCTATGCTATGATATTTTAAGGATAGGAGTTCAAATTTCCGTGGTAATACTGTGTCCCCCAATCCTGTTATGCAACAAGTTGCTCAAATTGGGAATAGCCAGATCTTCAGAAATCCATACATTAAACATATAAGGACAGATTACAATAGAAAGACGGAGCCGTTGCAATATGTCTTTGTTTTCTTAAAATTGGTTAACAAAAAAAACAAACAAACAATTTTGTTTCTACAACAGAATTTCGACACTGTCAACATTAGTCATTTAATTCTTTTTCATTTCTTTCAAAAAACCTCAATTGATTTCCAGATATTCTTCGTTCAACAAATTAATTCAGTCGTCATATTTCAATGAAAAATAACAAATGAAAAACGTCTCTTAAATAGTAACATAGGTCGTTTGAAAGATTTTATAGAGATGAACCCTGCACTCTACGTCGACCAAACAAACTAGCGCCATCATTCCGTGCTACTCTGCATATTTCATACCGGTACAGTCGGTCCCTAAAATGAGACATACATGCACATGACATTAAATCACAACATTTTGTCGGTTGATTTCTACTAATCTTGACTAGAAATTGCATATTTTATGAAACTTGTTTTGTGGTATATAGTTGTTTTCTCTTTTGATTATGATTTACCACATATTTACTGTGTCAATTCAGGTGGTTGCATTGGGATTACCCTTAGGCAACCTTTTTGACGTTTATTGATCTAATGGTCAAACGGCCTAAACTGCCTGCAACATGGTACCTTTTAAAGGTCAAAACAGTTTGGCTCTTGTGTCACGGACGCGGTTGGCATATTTAATAGACACAAAATTACTGACAATCAGAATCCACGTGTCTGTGTACTTAATGTAATATCATGCTATTCTAACACATAATGCAAAAGCGCGCACCCTACCTCCCTTCATGCAGCATATTTTACACTGAGTGTTTTCTTTGTAAACATATCCAGAGCATGATCCTCACAAAAGATATCCGAATGGGAAATGTATACATGTATAATAGAGAGGTTGCGATGCGATCGTGTACGACTACGTGTACGTGTAGCTACCCGTACATGTATACGTACGCGTTGCAATTAAAATTTGCTTGCGAAACACAACGTGTGCGTGAAACATAACATGACAGGTGTAGCATGATTTATTGGGTTTCCCGTGCATACGCATGCCTGTGTGACATAGTACACAATATATTTTCGTCTGTCACACGTCGGTAACTTGTAGAAACTACACATACCTGGATGACGAAATACTCTAAAGTAGTATTCACGTACACGTTACACGTTGACTTTTGCAACCTCTCTAATATATCATACTTACTCCCTGTGGTTGTCATGTATTGATGTTACTCCTTTCAGCACATAGGTTGCTGGTACTTGGTAGTCCTGATGTCCATCCCATGCATTCGTCCAGTCAGTCAATTTGCAGTCATATAAATGAATTTCTGAAATAAATGCATACACAGTGGAAAGAAACTCAGTCAGTCAATTTGCAGTCATACAAATGAATTTCTGAAAAATATGCATACAAAATGGAAAGAAACTATGTGACTTAGCCTTACCGTTCCCGCGGTACGAGTGCTTCTTCACCCAAGCACCAAGGATTTGCAAAATCGGTAAATTTAATACGCTGTTCACTCAATTTCAGCATGATTACATACATGTATAACCTATATGAAGATCGGCTAATTTCACTGAAATTAACCCATCCATAATACCTTCTCATTCATCATAATTGATCCCACTAGAATATTCTTGCGGAAATATGTGAAGGGGAGAGTTTACTATAACAAACTACAACGTGTTGACATAATTATCAAAATCATCCATTCGTCGAAAAAAGCAAAGATTTTATCTTGCAGTGTGCAATGACGTGCTTGTTAAACAGCTATTTCAGACAATTGAAGTGATTAATTACTGAACGAAATATGCTAGTAAAACAATATTTACACAGTCATGTGCATTTACTGAATATGAATCGATAAGATTCGCTTCATTTAATATTTTGACTGTATAAGATTTTGTTATCTGGACATATACTAGTGGTCACCCTGTACATATACTACGTACCATGCATTTCACAGCAATTAAATCCCCATATTCTGTCCTCTCTGTGGTTGTCGTGATGGCTCTTCATACCATTAACATAGCGGTTACTGTCACATTCGAAAGCCAAAAGAGAGTCGTAGGAGTTTTCCCAACCTTATGGATGAAAATAATTCAGTATAAAAATAATACCATTATAATGTATATTATTACAAATGTGCAATACATCAGAGTGATCACAGACACTGTACATTCATTGTTGTGCTACGCCAATGTTGTTGTTAGTAACTTTAATAGAAACAATAACGACAAGGAAAGGTAGCAATCGACAGAGTACGAAAGACACAAACACTGTCACAAAAAATCACATAGTTTCCAGTTAAGAAAAAAATATAGTGGTCGAGTCCACCATTACGGTGTTAAACTTATAGTTTATAAAGGCTTATCCAGACATCTATACTTTCAATGCTTAACTACAAAATATTTCCTGTTTAGGCAATTACATGTACCAATCATCAATTAATTCAAATAAGCCGCGTTATGTGTAAGGGATGCCTAATAGTGATAAACTTGCATAATCCTGTACTCACTCGTCCAATCACATGTTGCAGTCAAACCTTCTATATCAACTTCCACCGCAGCGCAACGTAGGTCGAATACTCGGTCTTCTTTGTCATTATTGTGGTCACTGATGATGTGGTTTATGAATTGATGTGATGGACACTCGAAATGTAAGTCATGATCGAAACTGTTCAAATAAGCGCCGTAGATTCCTCCAAAGCACACCGTGCAAATTGTGACTACAATTATCTAAATAGAGAAAAAATGTACTTGATGGTATCAGGAATTCATTTTCCACATTCAATAGACGAAATAAAAACACAAATTCTTTCATACACAAATCGGTAGAATCACACCAAACCGACCCCTTTCTGAAATCGGACACATTTTAATCCATCGGTATGTCCGAACTTACCGATTTGGTCACCTAGTAATAATATACCGTTGATGTTAAGCATCCAGTGTTTTGACGTTATATACGAGGTCAAATAACGTAAAGTTTTGAGGAAAAAATGTAGTTCAATGCCACCAATGTCCAATCCAGAGCGTTGGCTGTGTTAGAATCGAAATAACAAAATTTAATACAAATTCGTATGTAATTGTGTTTAGTCTACACTACCATGTGCCTAATCGCACTCGTAGAATAATTTAGACTTGACCACATGTTATAAAACTCAGATACGATCTACATATTTATGGTTTCTTAAATAAATGCTCGAATAAAGATTATTTGTAAGCGAGGATTTGTAGGAGTCTGGTAAAACAGAATACGGAACTACAGCGGCAAGAAATGCCACACAGCTTATACCTTGTACGTCCGCTCCTCAATTGCAAGGACTAGATATATAAATTCATAAGCACATTAAGTAGCTCTTATGACCTTCTCATTCTCAGCCAGCAAAATGACCATCTTGTACGTATTGCCACTGGAAGAGCATAAATACTCTCCACAATCGTGTTATTCTTTCTGTCTTGCCTGACTGGTGGAATCAATTGGCACAACCAATATTTTATTATGAAGAAAACGTAAACACTTACCAGGGTCTCCATCATACTATAAATGTGTTTACAGATTTCTTATGATTAACAACCGCACAATTATATAGACACACTTTTTGTTTGAGTCTTTTATAGAACTATTCGCACATGCGCACATGCGCGTACATACATACTTAACCCGGGAATAGGTCATGTTCATGTAACAATTTTAGATTTCGCGAACAATGGGATTGTGTTTCTTCGAAAGATAAGTAAACATTTAAAAGTATGTTTCCTGCTAAATGTCAGCGGGTCAGTTTGGGAGAATTTACGTTATCATCCAGTTGTAGGTCAATCACTGTCTCAATAATTATGTTAATAGTTTGTCCTTCAAAAGTTTAGTACACTTAAGAACACCCTATGTTCAGCAGCAACATTCCTTATCAAATTGGTACCATCGTTTTGCTCCACTAAAACACTTTCTAGTACTTGCAGGTGTTAGGCCGCCACTGGAACTAAAGGCTATGAGTTCGATCATGTGGTATAATGTACCAAAACGAATACAAATATCCCTTGTTTTGTGCTAAAATGGTACGAATACGAAGGATGATTAATATATTCGAAGACTTTTCATCTAGCAATTTATTTTGTTTCTTCGGCAAGGCTCGATAGCAAATCTGAATAATGCAGAGTAAGATATATCGGACCGAATGCGCTTATAAAATATTTTGTGCATGTAAAGGGCGCGTGGCGTTGAACGTCACGTGATGCCATTCTAAGAGTCA
Source organism: Spisula solida (assembly GCA_947247005.1). Lineage (NCBI taxonomy): Eukaryota > Metazoa > Mollusca > Bivalvia > Venerida > Mactridae > Spisula > Spisula solida. Next base: position 36,268,368 of record OX365957.1, on the reverse strand, counting down.
CAGTTTGAGCATCACCGAGCTTCTTTCTGAACTCATATCCGAGTCCATGTATACGATTGATTTATTTTTAGAATGGAAATAGGTCATAAATAGCCAACTCTGGAATGTAAGGCAGAATAAAAAAGTAGGCGTTATTCGAAATAAAACTCCGAACTTGGCGGTTGGCTTTACACGGTTGTACAATCGCGATGATGAAGAAAGCAAGACATAACAAGTTTAGGGCGAAATTTCTAAAGAACGCCTTTTAACTAGAGTCAAAGATTTATTGTGCTGTAGTCAATACTGATCGTGGATTTCGCTAGTAACATATGGTTCGGAACTATGCCTCTTATTTCTCACAAATTAAGGAGGAGTGTCTACACCGCGGTCTTAATACTTCTGTTTATTCTCATATTACAACGGCATCCGTGTGGCAGAATCCCTACAATCACATAGACAGTGGAATAATGTGTAGTTCACTGATTTATAGCGCAAAGAATCTTTATACATGTTGGCCAAGTCATCTTTGAGATATCGCAAGGATTTTCCAAGTTTTTGGTCAATCTCAATGACATGCCGTTGCTTTGTGATTAATTTTTGTCCGTCATGCTCGACAGCGCGCACTGCACATTGGTCACAATAAGTGACGTCATCAAGACCATTGCGATGTCAAAATATAATTAAATAATTAAAACTGTAGGTCATTGATCGATCTACATTCCCTGATAATTTCATAGTTCTAGAATCAATATTTAAAAAGTTAGAAGGAAAGTCTTCGAATATATTGATCATCCCTTGTATTTACATAATGGGTTGGGCCAGTGTCAGTGTACATAGTCACGTGTTCTCATACTAGTATATAGCTATGCTACGGTTGGCGGGACTGGTTAAATAAATGATGTCGTATTCTTTAGTCAGTATTGCCATTCAAGTATTTTGATGTAGGTATGTACTGTACAAATATACTAGTTATTTGTAAAACCGTTTTGGGGTGTTAATGCGATAGCCGAGTGGTTTAATGACTTGAAGTTCGTAGTTGGCATCGCAAGTCGATGGTACCGTACAGTATAGGTTCGAATCATATATAAATATACTATTAGGTGCAAACCATTTAATACAAACAACGTATCAAAGTCATCAGCATAACAAACACATTACGCGAATACTACCACTATACATGACCAACTTTACGCTAAAACAATCAACATGCACAGATTGTTAGTCGTTCCAATGAGACAGGACATCTTCCAACGGGATTGGCAGTTTCAAATTATTACATATTTTTTCACATTCATTGATTTACTTGCAGCGTACAATTCGTTGGCTTTAAAGAACAAGGTCATAAGTAAGGTCGTAAGTAAGACTCAAACATAATTATTTATTCAGGAATCTGCATCGCACTGTGCATCTTATGAACCTATTTTCGCGAGAATCGGAAATGGTCTTGTTGACAAAACTGAAGTAGAAAAGGCTTGTTTTCCCTATGAAAAGAGTAGTTTTCATTCTGTTTTTTTTTCTTGTTTCATACTAAAACAAGACGGTGTTACAATACACAATGCTCATACAATACATTGACATATTCATCTCTTGACAAATATTGGTTAGATCATGCATTTAATCACAACTGTAGGCGTCGAACTAATGGCAGTTGCTTGAAGTCATATAAATGTTAAGCAAGAATAGAGTGTGGGGTAAAGGATAATGTTTATTGAAATAGTTAAATTGTAATGAGCTAGGTCATTCCTGGTAGAAGTATGTTTCTTTGTTAATAGTTATCCTCTTTTCTTAAAACAGTTGTCCCATTTACACGCCCGCCACGTACAGAATGCTCTCTGAAACGACAACAAGAGATATACTATGTGTATTGAATACGTTTGTAGGCCGTTTTGTTTATATCCGAACATCTATTCCAGAAACTGTCAAAATAACTACATTATCCAGAATATAGCCAGTTTGAGTTGGATGTCTATTTAAATTGCTTTAAAATAGTTTGGGTAGTACTATAAATTACCAGCAAAGCCACGTTTAAACAGGACTGGTGACTACTTATAAATACACATGCACGTACAAATGCAAGTGACATACTCGTACCATCAATGCATAAAAGATAAGTATACTCGTTTAAGGCAAACAAATACAAATAAGGTTATTTAAAGTAATTAGTCTGGACTAGATATGGCGATTTAATGGACCTTGTTTAATGTTTGTTCTTTTGATTATGATTTAGCACATAGATATTGTATATCATCAAGTGGGTGCATCGGAATTACCCTTGTGCAACTACTTTGAAATCGTTAATCCATTAGAGAAACGGGGCTATATACGTACATGTATATATGACGTGTCAATGCACAAAGGGTGATTACCTTATATATCATGAACAACTGTCAATGTTAAATCCTTACCCCATATTTGTTACATCTGCACCAGTTACATCCGTCATAATAACTCATACCAGGCCACACACGTCTTCCATAACAGTCAACACACGGCTCTAAAAATACAGTACTTTATATCCATACTTCATCATTACATATGAGTTCATCTTTAGAAAACAACAATGTTGACCAAAACATTGCAAAACAAATAATAAAATGTTTCAACCGGAGAGAACAAATGTCACAATCGACACCATGGTAACTGTTAAGTTTTTGTTAATACAATTGGTGTCCACACACCATTTCAAATCGAGCAAAAACGAAAAATAATATAAGAATTCATCCAGCCAGTCCATATAATGCTCTAGGGCCCCCAGTGATGTGAACTACTTCTTAAATAGTGTCCGATTATCCGGCACGTTATATTTTCTATCGGGAGTTATCGGTCTCTGCCCCGGCTTAAGCCATTTTTAGGGATAGACGGAGTACACCGGGACAAATTATTCCGATTTTGAGAAAACAATTTCTTGGTGTTTGGAAAGCCATGCTCGATGTGGTTGTAAAGTCAGCCATGGCCGAATTATGCCAAACATTTATCTTTAAACTTGAATTGAGTCAAGTAAACATATTTACAATTGATAAATGAAGGCAATGTAAAATAAATAAATATTGTCTAAGTAACATGTATTTGTATATAGCCTTCCTTGACAATAATAGTATGAATAGCAACACTTACTCTTCGGACGCCATCTTACAACTGAAAACAAAAATTGTAAACACTTTGAATACAAATCTAGCAAATCCGCATGGACACCATCTCTAGTAAACGAAAGCATCAGCTGTACAAAATAGAGAAGTGGCGACCTAAGTGCTATCTATGAGAGGATAGTTCTGCAGTGCATAAATTATAGCTATGTCCAATGTTAAATTAAGGGCACGAGGGGCATTTGGAAAATATTTTAAAATCAGTGTGTGATAACTTGTTTCATATTCCACTAAATGTGAATTAAAGTGGACAAATGTTTTCAAAATTACGGATTGCCATTTAAGAGTACAATAATATACATGCACATTGCAAGTAATATCAGTTGAATTTAAATCAGTCTGAATGACGTTTGGAAAGAACGCCCTGAAATCGTGTGAGATTGTCTTACGTATTTATAAAAAAGGGATTTTTGTTCACACCTTAAAAGCTTGATCTTTAAGAAATAGTACAGTGTATATAAAATATATAGTCAGAGGCACCACCCACTGATTGATAATTTCTGAGTGACCCTTGAAGATCTATAGGAACTAACTAAAGTACTACCCTACTGCGAATTTCTAATTGGGCACCACACAAAATATGATATTATGCAACATTTTTAATCAGGTAATGTAAAGTTATGTCATTTTGTACATGATTATCTATTGATTGACGACAATAAAAGACATAACTGACATATTCCTGTACAATTCACGCATGCGGAATGGTCGGTGCCAAATTGCTGATGTACATGTAGTCCTCATGCACGGCACGGGAAGTTAGCATATTTAGTAAGAATGTTATGTATTCTCTGCTGAAAGAAAAACATACATAACGACCAGAACGCGTCCAAGCCGTCAGAATGATTTGTGCCGGAACAACGTCTTCAGAACAAGCATAATGTCGTTTTAAACGTTGCAATTATATTGTAGTATTTGTTATTCTGAACCAATATAGTTTTTTTCTATAAATCTATCATAGGCTTTTAGAGTATAATTTTATGTCGAAAGATACTTCTCCTAAAATATAATAAAATAGATGACCAATTAGAAAATTGTCGTAGTGTATTAGTAAACATATAATTTATGAACTTTATACTTATTAATGTACGCCGATGACATTGTCATACTTGCAGAATCTGCAGACAGTTTGCAGAAAGGTCTAAACATTTTACACGAATATTGTAGTCGTTGGAAAGTAAAAGTTAATAAAGAAAAAACTATAGTAATAGTGTTTAGGAAAGGCGGTCCTTTACCGAAAAATTTAAAGTTTTATTACGACAACACTATTTTGGAAATTGTTAGTAAATTTCATATCTAGGCATTGTATTTAGATGCGGTGGCTCAATGACACTCAGTTAGCTTTATCTGGCCAATCTAACAAGGGCGTTTTCTTGTTTAAAAAATATTTGTCAAAATTCACCAATATTAGTATTCAAAATTCGTTAGGACTATTTGAATAGCTTATTACACCAATTCTAAATTATGGTAGTCAGATCAAGGGCTTTCACAAAGCCAATCAAATAGAACGAGTGCATTTACAATTTTGCAAAAGTTTATGGAGCACTGGGCAAAATAGATCTACTAAGCACACGACTATTTAATATCATTAAGTTCTGGTTGAAAATAATCATATCCAGCGATAGAAAACTTATACGAATAATTTATATTATTATACCTCACTTTTTCAATGTCATGCAAGGGCAAGTAACTGCAGCGATCTTAGTTCTTTGACTGTTGAAATATACAAGATTTTCTAAAAAATAGACTGACAAAAGAAGACAACTAAAACAAATCTTTATTTAATGCTAACTGATGAGATATGGAGTTCTATCAGTGAAATAAAACCTATATATCAGTCACTGGTTATCACCTACAATGTGACTGATATAAGCTCCGCCCCCACAGGGACTACTTTAATTTACCAAAATCACAATACTAAAATGTCTGTAACTTTTTTATTACTGAACGGAAACATGTCATGTGGTTTTTTTATTCTTAGTTAGACCATTTCCTACAGGTTGGTGTATGATTTAATGCAAAATTCTCAAAAAAGTCGTTTTCACCTATTCACCATAATCCAAGATGGCGGGTTTTTAAGTGAAAAATATGAATGGAATAACATATTCATACGTAGCCTAACCACAGTGGTAATTTGGCATAAATAGTACCAGTCTTGACACCATAAAAGCATTAAATAAATAGAATATTTGTTTGTTTTGATTGAATATGGTTAATATCTCATCTTGTAGTGATAAAATTTTAATATTTTCACTCGCGCTACGCGCTCTTGAAAATATTGAATTTTATCACTACACGATGAGATATAAACCATATTCAATCAAAACAAACAAATATCCTCTATGTATTCAAAACGATGCGTTTCCTTTATTCAACTTCACCAGATTAAGAACACTGTACATAAAACAATCATGTACAAGTATGTTAGACTTCATGACGTCATCAGCAATTACGTCATAACGTCAAAATGCGACGTTAGGTTTGGCGCACTTTTAAAGTTATAGATCTATACAAAAAAAAAGTAAATTTATTGTTCTAGATAATTTCTTAAAAATGATCTATTAGTTAAAGAAATCGGCAAAATGCACCAAATGAACGTAGGGCCTACACATACAATAGAAAGTGAAATTGATACACAACAATGTTTTAAAACACCGTCATGCCTAGATCTACTGTTTATAATTATGGTAATCATAGCAGTAAACGTTTTGCTAGACTTATAAAAGTGTTCGGTATAATAAAATAAATATCAGATGCCTGCCTGCGTGACATTGATATTGCCAGGCAACCCTCGAAACAGAATGTGACCCTGGGCTTCGCCTCGGGATGACATTCTGCCCTCGGGTTGACAATATCAATGTCAAGCAGGCAGGCATCTGATATTTATATGATGTTTTATTAGCAGACATTGATAGGCACCCGAATAAAATCAATTGGGCTTCATTAGTAAGATATATGTTAAATAACTTACGATTTGGGGTCGTTTGGATACCGCAAAGTGTAGGTAATTCAACAACATTTTTGTCAATTACATACCTGAAACCATATTATCGCAATTGTCCTAGCATGTACAAAACTATCGAACCATTCAGATGTGAAAAAAAAAATTCGAAATCTAGCTGTATATGTTTTCAAAGCTTTCGAAGTTAAAACAAAAAACTAGTTACAATTTACAATCCCTGCCCTGTTCGTTTTGTTTGTATAATATGCAGTGTGCGTTAGATAATTTTGTTTGTATAATACATGTATGTTAGTCTACCAGTATGATCTTTGAATAGTGAACATTATGTAATAACTCTGTATAAATGTATGAATCTAATAGTTTCGGTACATCAATTAAAATATGACAATTTAGTAAGCTGTATTGACTGATTGTTCCATGATCCATCCCTCATTTTATTTACATTGTAATTTCACTGTAAACTATTTAAATATCGGATATCCATTGAACTGTATGTATAAATATGTTTTTATCTGTTGATACTTATGTTTGCCCAGGGGCCATATTGGCCCATGTAAAACTATACAATGTGTTGAACCAATACTTAATAAAAGTCTTTTTCATAACTTGCCCATTTGATAATCGAACCCAAGTTAAAAAGATGATACATACTTTCAAATAAATATGCAAAATAATAACTTAATAATAACAATAATCGTATTTTTAAACATGGTGTTAATAATAAATAAATGAACGGAAAATAAATACCAAAATATGGAACAACTTACAGGCGTCAGAATAAACCAGCGATGTCACCAACAAAAATATTATCAAAAGTTTCATGTTTCGAAGAATTAAATCAACAACACTACGAAATATAACTTAGCAGTCCAACGGTTTTATAGCACACTTACGATAACCAATCAATTACCAAGAACATCAATCACATGCGAAAAGACTGATAATTATGTTTTATCACATATTTGACATAACAGGTGTGTACGTAATAGTAAAGCTACCATTTAATCTTTAAATAACAATTGTATATGAACTCTCACCCGGTCAGAGATAATATCATTTGCGACTTTTACACGTTGCATTTATTTACTAGATTTTAAAACCTCAAAACAGGAATTCATAGTTTAGACAAAATGGGAATCCATTCAATTAAGAATGAGTCAAGACGAGACCGGAATTTGAATTTAAGACAAAATGGTACATGTATAAGACGAAATAGGAAGTCCTCACTGCGATAAGACAAATACTGGTCAATCGAATGAATCCATATAATATTGTGTGAACAACTAGACAGTGCTTCGTATAACAAATATATTTAATATATCTGAATCAGTCGATGCGATTTTATTTATCGGTGCGTATTGGACTTCACAATTACTGAACTATGATGGCTGATTTATGCGCTTGCATACGCTCGTTTCGTTGAGGGAAAAAATGTCGAAAGCATGAAAGGTCAAAGTTGGCTTATTTGTTGTGTTTCGCCTTTCGATTTTCCAGGCAATTAAACGCCAATACGAGGCTTAACATTGAAGGTGAACTATTAGAAATTCAAAGAAGAACACTCGATAATTCACCATACGTTTTAGAGATATGCAATTATATTCTCACAAGTTTACATTTTAGGTCAATGGTTATCTCGCCTCGTAGATAATGCCGAAGTTCGCCTTCTTTACATTACGATGCAAATACACGTTGACGCAAAAAAACCCAACACAAAAGCATATAGCAGGAAGGAATAAACGATTAAATGTTGACAATAATGTCTCATAATTATGGAAGACTGCATAAGGCTATTGTAAATATGCTACCATTCATGTCTTTGCTAGAGTGGCAAGCCCTCAATGGATCGGTTTATATTTCAATTTATAACTCGAATATAATGAACACAAACGAAACCGCAGAATATACGTATATATTCTCGACACAATAACCTTACAAACATGTCCACGTACCGGTATTGTATATGCCTTGTAAAAGTTCAATGGCAACTGATGTCCACTGTCTTCTGAACAAAAATACTTGAAGAAGAATATCTGTTAGGAATTAAGCAATGCAATAACTTAAGTAATTTATCTCACAGTATTGTCTGAGCAACCAATATACATTTGTACGTAAGAAATTTATCTGAAAGTATAAAACGAAAAGTCACCCAGATGAGTATTTAAACTTTTATCTAACAAACGCGAACTCGGTCGCGTACCGATATATCTCGTAATGCAAAAAGCAACAATGCTAATAAATCAGCACATTAAATGTACTTTTGTTTGTAAATGGTGATGGATGGGATGTTATGCCATAACTTGTTAGGCTCATAAACTAGGTGCACACCACATCACTGACGCGTACCAAAACGATTAATGTCATATATCATGTTTATAGATTATAAAGAATAAGATGAATTTGGCGAAACAAATGGTAACTGATGGGCCTTACTTCACTGATCATGATGTGTTCACGGTTCGTCGTAAATAATTCAGTTAAACGACTTCATACCATAAACCACCGGGTCAATTTCAAAGAAACATCACGTGATAGTTCCGTGTGTGGTCCTGATAAAAATACGTCTTATTCCCAATAGCGCGTAAATTTAGAGTTATAATCACTGCTATTCAAAACAGTTTATTGCAATTGCCATTTTCGAAATAACGGTGATGTTGGTATACTGCCCGAACATGTCTTACGAGCAATTTTTCACCGATACAATGACAGTCCCTGTTCTTCCATAAAATCTCAAAATCTGAGCTAAAGCTTATCACCAAAATTGTCGTGTTAAGGACTAAGTTTGCCACGGGAGGCTTAACTCAAAATTGGGACCACAAGATAGAAACAATATTGTTTTTACATTAAATTTTAAGAACTGGAACCTCAAATGAATCACAAATTCAGGCTATGATTACGGCAAGTTCCCAATTTAAGTTGATACTTATACTTGAGATGCTTCGGGGGATCGGTGACATGTTATGAAGCCTGTTTTATAGATGGTAGAGTTTGTTAAAACAACTGATGATGATGAATACTAAGAACTGATCGATACTGATCACATGCATAAGTTTTTAGACTTGGTAATTCGCCGTAGGAAATTTCAAGTTCAAGTGATCTCCCGAAACATCTCAATCTGAGATCAATCTCAACCCAAATTTTGTCACTGATTGTTCGAAATTGTTCTCCAAAGTGGTACAACAAAAAAGAAACATTATTCCGAGTTTATTACAGTAAAATTTATAGAGTTCGAGCTCCGTAGTTATCTCTAATTCAGACACCCATTTGAGCAAAATCTCAATTTGAGCTTAGATTTCTACTTTAGATGCTTCGGGAGATCGGGGACAGGAAGCGGGGACTGTCATTATGACCCCTTACCGCGACATACGTTACACAATGGTGCTTGTGGTGCTCATATACTATACTGTATAATATTATGTAGAATCCGTGTGACTTTAACTGGAGGACTTTTACGTATGATAACTCACATAATTGATATATATATATGTGGCTACCTTCGTCGTCGAGTGTAATAGTCGGCTTGCGACCCAATGATCATGGAGACGATGGGACGTCAGCTGAGATGCAGCTTGTTTGAAAGAAGACTTTAAACCGGAAAGAGACCTTTAGCACTCACCAGTCAAACAAGGGCCGTTATCAGGATGGACGTATTTGTTTCATAGAACGAGTGGTATACGTGTTACCTCCCATCGTCCGTATCCGTAATAGAATAACATTCTGATATAATATACTCCACTGTTTTACTCTCGCTCCATAAAGGCATAAAACATTATTCAATATGTATAATATATCAATATTTGATTCCCCGACTTTCATTATTAACAAGTGTACGTGTCCCTGTTAGTGATTTAGTTTTGTTTTGTCTTTCAGTTGTTGTTCGGTGTTTTGCCGTGTATTGTAGTCTGTGTTGTTTTTCTGTGTTCAGCTGTTTCAGTTTGGTGCTGTCTTCACTTCACTGTCCAAATTTTATTATCTTTTAATTGTTTGAGCAGTGTTTGTTATGCTTATTGATATAGGGTCAAGCTTTGCCACCCAAAACAATGGATAAGTGTACATGCGTGTATTGAGTAACTACACGGCCTATTTAGGAAATGTTGCGTGGGTTGCACAGGCAAATACCTGACTTTAACTTTATGGGAAGTCTCTCTTGTCTGAAAACAATTTGAGGGACCTGGTTCAGAAATATCGTGGGCAGTCAATTATTAATAGTGCTAATAATAATCATAATCCGTTGCACAAAAGCATATTTGTGGAAATCTTAAAACATTTTGACTTAAGTGACAAAATTGTGCTGCTCATATTTCGGAAATTAACCCATGTTTTTTAAGTGACCACTAGAAATATTTACACACTGCTTTAAACCTGGGCAAACAATCAATAATAAATGAATAAAAAGTGCTCTACTAAGGTGCTTTGCGAATACCACAATCTAATTAAAATCAGATCCTTGCTCCAGAACATTTACTCCATTCCTTTAGGCTGTTAAGAGATCTGACTGCACTTCGTAAGAGCTCATGTTCAAATTTATGACTTCTTTGCCGCACAATGACGCCACGTAGCTTCAACAGTGTTTCATCGCACTTTCAGATTTATAAAAGAAGCGATTTGATAGGATAAAGTAAGGTTCACATTGACATGACCCTATACGGAGTGTCGTCAGAACCTATATCAGCGTAAAAAAGTGAAGCGTAATAAGGGTATGACTTTAATGAGATTGCGAATACCAGCACTGGTTTGCTGATCACTGCTTTACCAGTACAATTCGAACCTATAGGACCACTCTATTAGTACTGCTGTATAGCATTAAATGAATGCGTAAAATACATAGATAATGACTGGTATTTTATTGTAAAATGCTATTTTTCATTTGCCATACTTTAACATGAGGAAGGGATACGATTGGGTGATAAAATACGTCGACAATGATTTGAAAATTATATTTATTTCTGTAACATATTGCTGTCAGAAAACAGTTGGTTGATGTCCAGTCGGCTGTACTACAGTTGTAGCACGAAACGAGCGTGTGACAGAGATTTTGCTGTCCATTTTAAAAAGTTAAAAGTTGTGTGCTTGGATTTTATAGTCTCGGTTGTTTTCAAAAGGCAACTGTTGTAATTTTAAGCTATCCTCTCTTTTTAAAACATCTGTTGAATTTGCATAACATTAGCGTGCACGATGCTCCCTGAAACGAAATGAAAATTATAGTGATATTTTGAGATACACTCATTAAAAGTTATAAGTACACCAACACAATAAATAGCGATATATGCAAATAGTGTATATCATTTTGCTTCTAGATTGAAATATAACAGAGTATAGAACTACAAAATGTATGATATAAAGTTTATTTAAAAGTTATTATGTTTAAACATCTTAGGAATTGTAAGTAATTAAGTTGTCGTAGATGTGGTGTTTATTACTTCACATATGCATGTCGATCGATTGGTTGGTTAGTTGACTAAATGTTTTCCGATCAATTACTCCAGAACAGTCGGACCCAGAACCTACAAACTTTAAGTGGAGGTTGTTCATCATCAGTAGATGACCCCATTGATTTTGAGGTCGCTATGGTTCAAAGGTCAAAATTACCGTGACCTTCGAATGAACAAAGGTTTCTGATCAACAATGTAAGAACGGTTAGTCCTAAGATCGTAAAACTTCACAGACAGATTGCTGATCATTAGCAGAATACTTCTACAAATTTGTAGGTCAATAGGTGAAAGGTCAAGGTCGGGATGACCTTAAGTATACATGACTATTCGGTTGTCATGAGACATGCATGTTTTACAAACATCTCTTGTTCTTTCTGTAATCGGAATTCTTCAGATTTCATGTTTTTGTGGTTTTGGTATTGTTGGACAATGTGAAGTCAACATTTCAAGACATTTTGCAATATGCAATGTTGTGCACGTGCATTTTTCTATATTTTGAGGGTTCACGGTTTACTGCTTACACCAAGCCAAATACACATATCCATTCATCGGATATTGTTGTTATACTACTCGCATAAACACATCCAAAAAATGAACAAGCTAATGTGTATAGTAAAAAAGATACAAGCATAACAAGTTGGTGTACTTATAACTTTTAATGAGTGTATGTCTGCTAAGAAATGGTGGCACATAACCAAATGTACTGTTACATATAGGTAGTTTTAAACTAAAATAAACACGCATGCCAGTATAAAACGATGTTGTGTAAAAAGAGTATATTAAGTCAGACAGGGAAGGCAGCACTCAACTTAACCAGCCGAGCACAGAAAACATTAAAAACACACAAAGCACAATGCCCAACTAAACAAGCGCAGATCCGCCCAAGTCCAAGCTGTCGAAAAGTATAATAAATTATAACTAGCTGAATGACCCAGTAGAAAAGATACAGCAACCAAAACATTATAGATATTCTATGCACAATTTCGATCGTTTTGCTCACTTTATATATCAAAGCAAAATACCTGACATAAACGAAGGCATACCAGTTGCAAATATGCATTTGCAAATAATTAATTGGTTAAGTAAATCAATTATGTACATTTTCGCATGTGTAAAAGCCTGATACTAATAATATTAACAAATCGCTGGCTTAGAATTAGAAGGTCAAAGTACAAAATCAATATTTTGAGAAAACAAGAAAAAACTTTCTGAAAACTAGTCATGGAAAAACAAGCCTTTTTAACTTCAGTTTGGTCAAAATGACCACTTCCAATTTTCAAGAAAATAGGCTCATGAATAAGAAGCGCCTTGAGATGCAGTTTTCAAATAAGACTTATAAGGTCGTAAGTAGTTACTACTTTCTAATTCTAAGCCAGCGAAATACATAATTTTATTTCTATTAGCCAAGTACTGTCACCTACACAGTTCATCCATATATCACAGCGTACAGACCGTAGCGTATAAGGCAACTATGTTGGTGGAAGGCAGCGGAAAACAAGGTTTGCTTGACTTAAGTAGGGTACGTATTTGTTGTTTGTGGTGAGTGTTTCGTTGAATTTCAGAGTGATCACTTACAGCTATCGTTGAAGCGATGAATAAAACTTAGTATATACAATGTTATGTGCTCTCACGTGTCATATTAATCGCGATGTTAAGTATGCGATGTTTGCAAAAAGTTCGAAACTTTCGCATTTGACATTGAAATCTCGACTTAATTCGTCGTTTGGATAAATTCAAATCATTGGAAACAAACTTTACTTCTTCCACAATTGAACAGTCATTTCCCTTTTGCGAAATATACATTTTCTGCTAAGATGCAGAGTTTGAAATTGAATAAGGTACAGAAAACATGCTAACGAAATAGGCATCTTTGATTTTCGAATTCTTACGATGAAGGCAAACTGTAAAATATGAATAATACCACAAACAAAGCTGCCTTACCCGCAACGGGTTGTACGGTGTGATATGGGTCACTCCGTTCAATGGGCGTAACCGACGACCTATCTACTTGCAGAGATGTGAAATGTGTAACAAAAAAATGAAATACTTGCCCCATATTTATTACATCTGCACCAGTTACATCCATCGTAATACATCCTACCAGGCTTAACACGTCGTCCATAACAGTCAAAACACGGCTCTAAAATATAATTTATTCATAATCCACATATTAACCATAATCTTTAGATGAAACCAATGTTTTAGTCTATTTTAAATGTGTAAGACTTAAAAACACTATTTTTTAAACGACCAACACTGCCCGACCCACCCCTATCATTATGCTTGCTCTAAAATATTAAAAACCTGTTGTACGAGAGATGCCCCACATATATTTGAACATTCTTTAATATGCTTTCATGCTGACAGGATATAATCTCTATTTAAGCGAGTAACATAATGTGTCAATCATCATATACACTCAGTGTTTAACAATTTGCAATTTAGTTTGCACCGAAATCAACAATTTTGCAGGGGAATATTGCTTTTTACTTTTTTAAGACTGAATAATCCGATCGATGTTGTTTGTATTATAAATGTTCTCGTCTGTATCGCCGCAGCAGTATCGCCAAGATTTAAAAGTTTATGTGTGCGTGATCGTTACACTCCGGTATTTACTACTAGTATTCTGTCGTTATATACGTCACATTTGTGTTCACGTAAGGTACCAAGCGGTATGGTTGTGGTGGGATGTGAAGCTGTGTCTTGACCACAATACTATGCTCCTTGGTTTGTCTCCATGATAGAGGGGTGGCAAACATTTTGTCCAAATACGTTTTTGAACCTATGAACATATTTATGTTCACTCACGTTTGACCGTTTGAGAATAAATGTGAGTTCCATTTTACCAGTATAACAAACAATAGCACATGCCATGTAAACGTCCTCGAACATGTTATGCTTATCAAATGTCAACTTATGTGTAGTCTCGTAAGCATTTATCGAATAGCAGTCTGTTCTTTTACAGTGTTATCCTCAATGATAAAGCATTGCCTCATCAGAGGTGACACAATTATTGCAATAACCGTTCCGTTGAGTTCAAGACTTGTATCTCCCTTGCTGTGTTTTTGTTAACACCGATTTTATCCGGAGTTTGGCAGGTATATATTTATATAACCAATGGGTACGATTATGGGATGCGTCATCACTTTTTGGCGTTTTTAAATATTTTGCGTAATTTCACTAATAGAGCAACAAGGCGCAAAGTACCCTTCTTGTGACGAAAAAAACGTATTGTCTTCACAGAAATGGAATATGCATACTCAACCAACACATTCTGTATGCTTGTATTGGATAGGTTGATCTTCAAAACGCCAAACACAACACCCTCAACAAATGTGTTTGGTTGTAACCAGATTGCAGAAAAACTAAACAGTGAGTTATATGCTAACTGACATTAATCTACATAGTGCTAAAGAGATATTAAATCTATATCGAGTTTGCATGCAACTATTTGATTTTCAACGCTGTTAAAATATCAGTGGGGTACTGTTGAACCGAATATTGCTCGCGTCAAGCCTTTTTGCCGATGAGGTGCCTTGTGCTCAGACTATGGCAGATGTCATATTTTGGTCATATTTTCCAGAAAAAATTAATGGATGTATTTTTAACCCCATTACGTTTCTATTATTTTAAAAATTGTTTTACGATTGTATAAAATGATTTTTAAAAATTGATTTTTTTGAATGTCGAATATCGTGCAAACTTGACACCACTGCTGAATACTTCAATGACAGCATCGAAAACGAATACTACGATTACACAAATTATAGCGTAATAAAATAGAATGATGATGGAAATGCGATATTACGATAATGATGTTATTCATTGCCACGAGGGTAGTGAGCGTCTAGCAAGAAAAATACTGGTACCATTTTGGTTTCGTTTGTAGTATGATGCGGTCCAAAATCGAACCAGACTGGTCCTCCCGCGCTCGAAGCGGACGCTCTACCAATACGCTATCAATGAGACAAATACGATGTCAATATCGCATGATTTATTGTGTCATTTACATAATTCACACCGACTTACATGACAAATAATGAGCTTTATTCGTAGGGTGAAAACAATTGTGACAAGCTACATTCGGGGCAATACTTTTTTGGTTCAACAGGGCACCTATCGTAGCCGTATTGGTGCTTGTTTAGCAATTTCAACATATAAATCCATTGAAACGGCCAAAACATTGCAATACAAACATATAAAATGTGAAAACATGTTAAAGGGTAAAGTCGGTCTAAACAAATATCAAGTTCATGAATATTGAAATTACCCTATATCCCTTTCCTATTGTAAAAAACACCATAACAAATGAATGATATTATTGCGTTTAATTAATAATGTTCTCATTTAAAGATAATATCATGATTGCATCTCACTGAATTAGTAGTTTCTGTAAAATCATTAATATTGGTGGGGATTTAATTTAGTGGAATTCGAAGATGACCTCAACCAAATTAAATCCCCAGATGAATAACCATACGAATAAATATGTCAAGTTTGCAGTGACTGCAATACTTGCTTGGAAGTTTAGTCATGTTTAAGGCTGTGTTTTGGTAACATGTAATAAAACAACTTTTATATAATTATGTTTAATGTTTGAATTATTTCTGATATTTTATGTGAATTTTGACCTCTCCAATTTCATGAACTCCGAAATCCTTGATATTATGTCCTCAGGAACTGGTCTTCTTCACCAAAACTACGATGTCCCATTGAAATTAAATGATTTTACAGTACTAGACGTATTGTATTGTTTGTTTGTTTTATAAGAATACTGGAATAAGTCGCTATTTACTAATAATAGTTTAAAAGCTTTTCATGATAATATCTTATTTCAATCCATTCTGAATTCATGCACTTATTATATTTTAGCCTTGAGTTGCTTAATGGATATAACTATGCACATTAAACGAGATCAAATAGAATAATATTGCTTGAATATATAATATCTATAGTTTATAGTGCGATGTACCAAACCAAGTAGGTATAACCTAGATAGTATTTACTTATAATCCAATAACGCTATAATACTGACATAAATGGCAATACTTACTCGTCGGACGCCATCTTATAACTGAAAACACAAATTATAAACAATACGGTACAGCATTCAACTCTAGGAAATCCGAATATACATGCACATGAAGCATCGAAAGCTAAGCTTGGACAATTAACATTGCGGTGGAATAAAGATAATCATAATGTTTATATTAAAGTGGACAGTATAAGAACTAGGTACCATAAATACATACATACGTATAACCTGTCCCGCCTTCTAATCGAACCAAGATAGACATAGATACTGTTTTATCAAAGACGAGTATCAAATTGTTGTAAAAATGACACGTCGTCAATGTTTCATTATTTTGACGGCTTAGTTATTTCTGTCAGTGAAAATACATTGTGGCTGGAGAGAATGTCATTGCAAACGAACCATATACTTGAGTTAGCATAGGAACATTAGCTATACCTTTGACGAGTCACTTATAAAACCTAGTACATGTATTGGTAATAAATGTAGATCTAACTACAAGGAACACAGTGCCAGAAGTACACCGTACCAAACACGTGATTCCAAAAATATTCATCAATACAAATAATACAAAAATGGTATTTCTTTAAATGAATCTGTTAACAATAATATAAATGTATATATTAACGATTTGTTTGAAGGGTAAATAAAAATCAAATAAGAAATTTTAAAACACAAAAATATATGTATAACAAATGGACAAACTTACAGGCGTCGGAATAAACCACCAGCGATGTCACCAACAAAAATATTATCAAAAGTTTCATGTTTCGTAGAAGTCAATCAACGGAAGTATGAATTGTCTTAATTGCCAAAACTTTGCAGATAGTTTTATAGTACGTGTATCCAGACTGACAATACATCAATTACCGTAACCATCAATAAATGGAAACAGTTGGATAATTTGGTGATATATTAATGGTAAATGCACTATATTTCCCTGAACTTGTTGATAATAGAGGTAATGGTGTATATTAACCACGTACCACTAAAACTACTAGTCAAAGGAGCTCGCCCATAATGTTGCAAGTGTTTGTGAACCACAAATGTATCAAATGAAAAATGTAGTTGCAGCGATGAAGTTATCCTTTCATAGCATGCAATTGTATGAGAAAGCGCTATAGTTATATCGATACCTTCAGTTTAAAATGCCGAATATGCAAAAAGCAAATTTTCAGGAGAAGTTTAAAACAGTTTTTCTAAAATACTGATTATTTTACAATAGAGTAAGTTTTGCTTTTGGAAGTCTGTTTTAACGTGTTTTGAAAGACAAATACTAGTAAAACATTACCTACATCATATCCAATATCCCAAAATGCACATTCGGTATTTTAAGATTTTGAAAAGTGCAACTCCGGCTTTTATGAAATATGTTTTGCGTATTTTTATACACCTAAATAAGAAGGAAGGTATTAAAATGCTAATTTCATGCTTACGAATGATGAAAGATAGCATTACTGTCATTTGTCTGTATTTTTCACACAGAGGATCGTGCTCTAAAAGAGTGCTTATCTTTTTTGTGACAAATAAAAGCTTTCAACATGATTCAAAATATTCATCTCTTAATCAGTTTTAAAGAAGTTCATAATTAATGATTAAATAAGCGTACCTTTTGGCCTAATCCACTTGAAAGTTAATTTTTTTACAAGTTGTCATGTCCGGCATTTTAAAAGCTCGGTTTGTTGGCAGTTTTCAGTATTTTAAGTGTTGAAAATGCCTAAGCTGCTGCTGCTGTGTGTAGGTACGGCATTTAATATGTCGCTCAATTAGCCAATGCAATTCCGGCATTTTATCACGTGCTCAATTTTGTGAGACCTGATTGGATAATTCAAGTGGGTATAAACATAAACATGAGCTTAGGTATATTCGACAAGAAAAACACTGTCTGAAAACTACTCTTTACTTATGGAAAACAAGCTTTTTAAACTTCAGTTTGGTCAACATGACCACTTCCGATTTTCATGAAAATAGGCCAATACGAAGCGCATCGAGACGCCGATTTATATTTGCGTAAGTCTTATAAGATCGTAAGTAGTATAGTTCAGATAATTTGACATGGTACTGACCTTTATGCATGAATATATTACAAGTTTCTTGCGTTGAATATATAAATTTCCGCGAGCAAACCGTGCAATATCGGTCTTTTAGATTTTATGTTAGACTATAGATCTCAGTAGCTAGCCAATCAGCATGGAAAAAAGTGTTGAATAAATCCCGTATACAACACTTTGCTGTGGTATATATAACAATAGATTGCTATATACTATAGTAGGCCAAGCAAAATAATTGAGCATGGCTATAATAATGTATACATGCATTTAGCACAGAAAATGTGAATGCCACACTTTTTGATACCAAGTTTAGTTTTGTCTATATTATAACAATACTATATTTTAAACAAGTAACTAATTGGACTTATTAGAATACATGTACATGTATATCATACCTTTCTACATTTGTTCATTATTACTGTCATAATCTGAGACAACAATTTTGATAGATAATTAACCAATTGAGGTAAGTAAGGAAGTAAGAAAGTAAGTAACGACTTTATTTATAGTAGATAACATATTTGGTGTTATACCAATTTTCAATATGGTCTGCATAATATACATATATACATTAAATACATGATGATATACAAACAAATTTATAAAGAAAATGAAACAGTATTAGTTAAACTTAACAATATAGAATACTCATGTATTGTTTAAAACGTTAACCTATAATTAAATAGCCTAGTATACATACAAAATCAATAATCAACTGTGAACAAAAGTGCTATTCAATATGTATATATTATATATAATCAAAGCACTGAAAGTACAGATGTGTGTCGTACTGATGCCATTAAATCCAATATCGAATCCAGGTTGTATCATAATTTTATGTCACAGTTCTGATAAGCCCACCCTTACTCAAACATTTGTGCTGCTAAAGACAGCAAGAGAACCAGCAGTTACCTGGAACTTACTTAAGTAACTATGCTGAGCAACAATGAAGGGATATTTACAAATACCATTTTTAACGACTTGGAGAATTCGACCAGTGTCAAGATAAGTGACTGTTCATTCTCCGTATGACCACGCATGTTAATTAAATGTATATGACACTCTATATTAACGTATGTAAAAGGGGTAAACATGGTTTCGCTCACACATATCGATCGGCCGATTAATGCTTTAAAATCAAGTTTTACATTTTATAAAACCTTTAAGTATTAACTTTTAAAACAAGCTTTAATGAACAAAATCGATCGAATATTAAATTAATAATTGATGATTTTCGACCGTTGATTGAATTTTTATTTGGTATAAAACGGGATATTTTAAACTTACTTTTACGCGGAACGGTTTCTTACTCGTCGCCGTGGATTTAATAATTAGTTGAATGTTGTCTAAAAGAGAGACATATATCTCTGCTTCATTACAAGCTTTAAATATTCAAAATCGGATAATAGATACGAAAATTATGAGGTCTTATATAAAGCAGGGTAGAAATTGACTAGTGCGTTTAACGCTTACCGCGGTAACATTGTTAATCGGCCGATCGATATGTACGTAGAACTATTTCAGTTCCCCCCGCCAGCTATATATAGCATCAATGTTTGTATACAACATAATTAGGTTATCGTCTGCAATGTGCAGCGGCGGGGTGATTTACATACGTTACAGTATACGATTGAAAGCCGTGGGAACTATTTTAGATTCCCGCCACCAGTGAGAACATTCTTTGGTAGTAAAAATATAGTCCGTTGCGGAATGATTTGCTATAAATATCCTCTAAAAATAAAAGTCTGATATAATTGTTGGTCTTAATATAAGTAAATGTTGGTAATGTAAACAAATCAGGTCCAATGATACGTGTAACCTGTGTTGCATGCTTGTAATATTGTTCAAATCATAGAACTATTTATTTGCCGAGGCCTAATGCGTTAAATTGGTCGTAAGCTGAAAAGTGGTATTATCATATTTGAACAATAGCATATCTATCTAAACGTTTTGATACAATATGTTTGAATTACTTATTTATCTACAAATGATTTAATATTCTAGAACATGTTTTATTTCCCAGAGTTAACGATCAATCTCTGTCATCGGAAGTTAATATAAACTGATTCGATAATAGGTAGATGTCGATTATAAATACGCAAACAGTGTTGACAGTTGTGTGTATTTTTACTATACATGTATATACCTTACACAGCGCGCTATAAAATGTTCGACTAGTACATGTAATTCAGAGTTGTCAACAAGGATTTCAATTTTGTCTTTAGCTTACATGGTAAAATTGTAATTAAATATCGTAAGATTTCCAATTTTTCTTAAGCAGTCTTTATGTAGAGTTCTGAAAACATGCACGTATCCATTGCTCAGGCTGCTATATAAGGTGATTATATAGTTAATGTGATAGTTCATAATATCATTGTGTGGCGTTTACGCCACACAAAAACGATAATATCAAGTCAGACAGGGAAGGCAGCACTCAGCCTAACCAGCCGGGCACAGAAAACATATAGGCGGCACAGACACTGTCCAATATAAAAATCTAGCCACTACAAAAACAGGGCATCCCGTCCCGAAAGTCTGCCGCCTCAGTCAGTCAAACTAAAACGGAACGAGAGCTAGGTGACAAGAAAATAACAACCGGACATTACACACCACAAGGACAATCAACAACATATATATAATGCACAAGCAATTTTGAAAGATACAATTTAAGCAGCCTTGTGCTGGACTACGAAATTGCAGAATGACGCATACAAAATGAACAAAGTTTAACAAAAAAGGCACAATGGCGAAATATTTTTGTATTTTAACATTGAGATATGTATGCATAGATTATTATGTAGTATTGCGTTTCCATACCAAGAATTGTCTAATAAAAGAACTTATGTTCTCTGAACTTATATTGCCAACATCTCTGCTGGGTGCTGACAACATTATCAGTAGAGGGTGAATGCCGTTGTAGCTTCTATTACTACAGTACGACCTCTCTAGTGCAACAACCTCTGTATAACAAAACCTTCAAAGTTATTACATGTATATACTTTTGTAAATTCTGTAGGGCAACAACTTCTAAACAATGACCAATATTTGCAGCCCACAAAGGGTCTCACTCTACAGGGGTTACTCTGTACTATTGTGTCTTCAATAATTACGCGCAGATTACCCCTCTCTTCTAAGATATCATTTTCACAGAGTAGAACTTAAAACCAACTAAACTATTAAAACAAATTGTAGGGGTTCCCATGGTGTCTGGTGATTGAAGTAAATGACTTTCATACTATCACAAATGAAGACCTCACCTTATACCACCTCAAAATAAAGACCACTACTTTCTTTCCACTGACGTGCACATTATTCAACCTCAAATTCACAGTGAAATTGCACCTAAATGAAGACCACCTCCTTAACAAGATTGGCTCAGAATTAACCATTTTTCGTTCCGTTTTCATCTGTTTACTCTTTGATAAAATGGTGCAACCACTCAACATTATTGAAATAAGGTTTTTACAGTCGCAAGAAGTAGTTTCATTATTGAGGTTTTACTGTAAATAGCTTAATTTTGCCACTTAGATCTATATATGCATCATGCAACACTTAACATATTACACCAGCACTTAAATGGTTTATCATACGCTATGTACTGGTCGATTTATAGGCAAAGTGTACCTGATAAACAAAGATTATTTATCTATAGTCTAAGTCAGATAGAACGGCTCGTAGGTGTTGATATGGGATTATAATCCTCGTTTCACTCGGAGTTATAAATCCCATATACAACACCTACTCATGTTCTATCCTATACTTGGTATTACACCTCGAGCGTCTTCGTGATACTTTCCGCTTATAAAAACATACAACCGGGATTATAAATATAGACGAGAAATCAGCTGTTAAATCATGCTAATCAAAGTTCGAGAGTCGTGTCAAATTCTTTGGATTATAGTTAATTTACGACCTTCTACGAAATTCTAAGCCAGCAATATAACACCAACTTATAAAGCATGTCACTTAAATAAACAATGACCTTCAATAACTCAATTTACGTATACGCTCGTATAAAGACAGACAAACATTTTATTGTATTTTATTTATATATCAATAAGGTTCATTATGACTGCTCAACCCATTCGTAACATGTATGTTCTTGCAGGAGCGGTATCGCGTACATTTTAAAACATACGTTACGTGCAACAGACCGGTTTGCACATCCCACCAGTATGTTAGACTTTCACCAATACATATCAAGGGATTTATATTTTATAGACAGATGCACATTTACAATTAGTGACAATGACAATGATAGATGCCTATATATTCATCTTCGTGGCAACATGCATTGCCTGAAATACTAAACCAGGACCACAAATATAAATAAATGATTGATAATGAAAGATGTGAATTCAAAATTTAATGGTGTTAAACCTTTGTCTAAGGATAGTTTTTGTAAAGTTTCACGACGAATGCGCATCTTTGCTAGAGTGGAAAAACTCCGTTTATATCGTTTTAGATGACCAGTTAAATAATGCAGTAAAATGACCAGGCATTTATGAAGTATTCTACTTATGACACAATTGTAATCAACAGAAAACAAAACTTGTCCAAATGTGACTTTCACCTCGGTTTGTAATCATGAACATGTTCCTTTACAATATTTTCAACACTAATTTTATGAAAATTGTGATGATATGATTACCGCTGCCAAGGACGTGTAGGACCTTTCTCCGATGTCATCGGTAAAAAATCGCGTTTTCGCCGAATCTAATGAAAATCTCCAGAAATATGCTTTAACATACTCTTCGTTTTATGTCGTTTTTAATTTTTCAAAATATCGCTTCGTTTCCTAGCAACGTGACGCCATGTACATATGGCGTAAAATTGACGTTTTAAGCGTATATTTCTGTTATATTTCTGTTCATATTTCATTTTCAAAACTATATTTGTTAGTCTTTCATCCTTTGAATACGTATTTGCAAAATATATAGCGGTTTCGACTTACAATTTCGCAACGAAAACGTTTTTATATCGAAATTTAACTGTATTTTACTGCGTTTTTGTGACACCCTACTCACTTCAGGGCGCAATTTGGTCAACAAAAAGTGATTCAATCATCTAATCGCAGGGGTGTCAATTTTCCGGATTTATCCGGAATTCTGGATTTATCTATCCTTGAAGAGCTATACTGTCTGGCCAAAATAAAAGTTATTTGATGAAAATATCTCAAGAAATGGCAAAGTTATGGTCAATTATATCTGCTCTGAAGAATTTTCTTCAATAAAAAGTTTGAAAAACTGAGTTATATTTAGTTGACTGCCTGTAGTTTGTCAAAAAAGGTCAGCCGCATATGATTTTCAGGTTTTTTAATTTGGCTCTATTGACACCCCTGCTAATGAAACATATCGTGGTTATGCGGTAACTCTACAGGATACAGCACAAACAATAGAAAAGAGGGGTGATCTTGCATTATTTTCGACAAAATTGAACGACGTTACGGGCAATTATGGCTACGTCAGCGTCATGATCTTGTGGTGTATTGGCATTGTTTCAATATATAAAAACTATAAGAAAGCATTACATTATGCTAAATGCAAGATGAGATCTTCAATACCCTCCTTAAATTGTATGAATATTGACTTCTATTGATATACATGTAGTACGTACATTTTCCCTATTAATAAAGATATACGAACTTGCTACTAGCACACACTGTATAAAACACTAACCACCTCTCACAAAGAATATTTGCTTTAACATATTGGCTTACGACCTATATATTAGGGGGGTACGGAGTAAAGTGTTACAGTCCCTGTGGTAAAATGTTTATTGTAATAAATACCGACAAACATACTTTGGTATGTAGTTATATTTTTAATAAATGGTCAAAAGAAGTCCCAAAACGTCGACTTAATGTGTTACATTTACGAACCACTTTAAACAGTTGAAATTGTTAATGCATATTCAAATTGATTAATTAAAGAACTTAAAGTTGCTATCGGGTCCAGCTTCTCTAAATCATTGTATCCAAAATAAATGCACAAACTATAAGAAAAGTATATAATTTGACGATTGCCAGCCAATATAATTCTAACTTCCTCCGTAAACTCCGATGCCTGTGGAATTAAAACCAACGACCTGGTTACGATTTCATATTGGCCGACATTGTCATCAATCTTCTTCCACTTAACAACTGGCGCCAGTTCTTAAGAACTGGCGTTAGCGTTAAGAATTGGCCACATAACACACCAAAAAAAACCCACACAAATATGATGTTTTTATGCTTTAAAATTATAAATTATAGTATTTCGGGTTTATTATGTGAGTTTATGTACAATTGGAATGATAAAACATAAAGAAATCATTTATAATTTTAAAGCATAAAAACGTCATATTCGTGTTTGGTTTGTGAGTTAATTGGGCCAGTTCTTAAAGCTAGCGCCAGTTCTTAAGAACTGTAGCCAGTTCTTTTAGCGCACAATTTAAATATTTTATGACCCCCGGGGTCATAAAATAAATTCGATTTTTATATTAATTGTATTTTAACAATTCCATCACTTCTTGATGAAAGCATAGCGTCCACGGCCAAATAGTAATGCATTTTAATAATTGCAAATATAGTTTTTGGCCTACTTTATGGTGATTTTTAACCCTAATGCACCTTTAAGCATAGTTTTGTATACATTATTACTAGGACTGAATAAGTGTACATGCCTTCAATAGAAAATGTAACAATTTTACATATGTAAGACTTTTCCTCCAACTCACTAAACAGCAACACCACAACCGCTCTACAGTAAATTCCAAAGGTGGCCGAATCACGTATCTTCTGAACCAGTCAATTGAAACCATGCTCCCCTACGCAGGGGAACGACGGGGAGTTTTACTTTTGCTTTATCAAACCCCGAGGGTCATACAGATGGAAAAACCTTGCGAATTCCCCCTGTCCTGTACCTCACGGGTATAGTCAGAGCTGTATTTCCCCGCTATTTTGTCGCGAATCAAAAGCGTACCACACATACATCAGTGCGGGGACATCGAAAACGTAAAAACACGGGCCAGTTCCCCGCTATCACCTGTCTTTCCCCTGGATTTGGGGGAGTAATTCCAATTGACTGGTACATTATTGTAACGTCATGTTTGATGTGTAGGCCTACTCCAACTAAGGCACATAAGCCAAAATGTCAACCTATACCGTGAGTATCGAATTAAACAAATTTGAAAAATTGTGAAATTATTAAAACGGGCCGCGACTTAATAGCTGATCTAACAGCGGTTCAAAAGTGTTTACATTAACTTATATTATACTCAGGGTTGTAAGAGCCGTGAATGTTCACAAGGTGGTAAAAGCACCAAATTTGGCACAGTGGTACTATAAGTCAGTCTGATGAAAAAAATCCAAAGAGACACTTGATCGAGGCTTTTATACACTGGAAATGAGGCCCCATAGGGGTACATAATTTTTAATTTCTTCCCCGGTATAAATACCTGTTTTTTTTCACCTAATTGTGAAGCAAAACATTTGCAAACTTAGTATATATCATGAATAATGTTTCTATTTGAATTATATTGCTGTTTGTAATAATTAAACATCGAAAAGAGGCCCGCTAGTGATTTAAAGGAAAAAATGAGGCCCTAATTCGGGAAAAATAATACCTAAATAATATACTCAGGGTTGTGAGAGCCGTGGATGTATACAAGGTGTATAAAGCACCAAACTTGGCCTAATTGTACTTCAAGTCATTCTGATTTAAAAAAGAGACACTCATGAGAGGCCCTGTATCCTACACAAATGAGGCCCCGAAGAGGTACATGCGTTTTAACAAATATGACAGTATATAAAAGGCATTGTTATTTACCCGTTTATGAAGAAAAGCATATGTGACCATATTATATATTGTGATGAATGTGAAATACATGAAATATGTTATTTTTTGTGATAATAAAACATGGAAAAGAGGCCCCCTTGGTGGTTTTAACAAAAATGAGGCCCAAATTCGGGAAAATAGTAAATGAATAAGGAACATAACTGTTAACATTGTATATAAAGCACCTAACTTGGCATATTTTTACTTTAAGTCATTCTGGCTAAATGGACGAAAGAGACACTCATGAGAAGCCCTATCTCCTGCACAAATGAGGCCCCAAATGGGGTACAAGAATTATAACTAATCATACAGTATAAATTCATTTTTTTGAAGATTGTGAAGCAAAACCTATGTGACTATTGTATATATTATTACTAATATATTATGGGCATTTGAAACATGTTGCTTTTGTAATAATAAAACGAGACATTTATGAGAGCCCCCTCCACTTCCCGTGGTCTGCACAAGGGGGAACCAAAGGTATACTTGATTTTTGACAAATTGATCATTATAATATACACATAAGTTACATGTATTTCTGAAACGTTAAGCAAAGAAATATTAACTGCATTTTATCTTATGTTTTATTCGTGATTTCCATTTTCACAACCTTTTGTAATAATAACATATGAAAATGAGGCCCCACTTGTGTTTTAAACCAAATGTTATACTCAATATTAAGCAAATGCATCCTATAGCCTTACGACAAATGTTGATAATAAATGAGCAATCAAGTTGCATTGGTAAGTCTAAACAATCTACATTACCTGAATGAACATTTAAGTTGATGAAAATAAGGCAATGCTAAGGTAAATTTAAAGAAGAAAATCAAGAACGTCACCAAAAATACAATAGCAAAGGAACATACTAGTATCATTCTCTCTCAACTTTAATCATAAGGTACATTGTATATGGTATACATACCATGTTGAATATAGGCAGTTGAATTGCACCGAGTTTCATAATTGTAAAATTAGACAACGTGCCTATGCTTGTAATGCGAACTATGTGTTTTTAAATCAATACACAGAACTTGAGACCAATAATATAAATTAGTATACATGTCAATTATAATGTGAAAACAGGCAAAATAAGTTCAATTACAGCGTTATTCTATTAATGTATGGCATAATTGATCATGGTAGTTTCATTAATACCTCCAGAAAAAGAATTTTATATACTGTGAATCTGGATCACACAATTATGCATGACAAGTGGATTTTAGACTTTATTGAGGTCCGTAATGGGTTATAACCTATTCATGTTCAGTTTGCACACTTAATTTTCTTCTTAAATATATATCCTATACTCTCATAAATGGATGTACACAATCGATCTGCTACATTATTTGAAATCAGTAATAAATATATATTTTACTGTCATAAGTTTTTTTCACATCAGTTAATGAAAACTAACACACACATGGTCCAATTCACTCCATCTAGTACATGGATAGTACCATCAAGTAAAGCAACCACCGGCCATGTAAGATACCCTACACCTACGAGTACAGCCATTCCAATGAATAAGACCTACCCACGATATCCATTCCATTTTGGAAACTCAATACTTCTAAGTATAGACATTTCAGACCCTATGTGGTGCTCACCCTAACCGGTGCAAGCCATTCCAGACCCTATGGAGAATTGACCATCTCTAAATAAAGCCACTTCAGTCATACGAGGAACTTAATTACCACCACTAACTACACCCATTCCTTGTATAATACGATACTCACCCTCACCGATTACACTGACCAGTATTCCAGACCCTATGAGGTACACACCTCCATCAAATTCTACCATTCCTTACCTGATAGGGAACAGACCTATAGTAGAAGCTATACCTTATTCTGTGAGGTACTTCCCACTACCTTATTCAGCCATTACTAGCCCTATTAGGGAATACAGCAAGTTTTCATGAGTTTATGTGGTACCTTAAATGACAGACAAAATCGCCATACATGGCTCAAAGAGTACCACACGTTTGGGGATACAGCTGCCTGGCGTAAATATTCCTGACAATATGGGTCACCCAACCTGTCTTAACATAGCAATTCTTTGCTCTATGTGGAACCTTACACTGCCCGAAACAGCCATTACTCG
The DNA here is from genome assembly GCA_947247005.1 of Spisula solida. Taxonomy (NCBI): domain Eukaryota; kingdom Metazoa; phylum Mollusca; class Bivalvia; order Venerida; family Mactridae; genus Spisula; species Spisula solida. Next base: position 36,239,850 of record OX365957.1, on the reverse strand, counting down.
CTCTGTGAGATTCCTATCACTGCGTGGAATAGCCATTTCATACGGTATGGTACACATTATTTGCTTGGGGTACCTAACATCACTTGCTTGGCATTACAATCCGTTTAGTGCTCTGTACAGTACCTAACACACCTTGTCTCAGCTGTGACATTCTTTATAGTGGTTATTTTATACTCCTCATCGACGCACCCCGTCCGGGCTTTAATGGGCACCTAACACTTATTGCCACACCCATTACTGTCTATGTAGGTACCTATGCTAATATTCATTGGACCAACCATTCATTGTTTCATGCGGTATCTGTCACTCCCTGGGTACAGCGGTCGGGCTATATTAGGTCAATACAACTGAATAATTCAGCGAGTGTCCTAGATCAATGGGTACCTTGTATTGGTCCATGTGATAGTTAACACTGTCGAATACAGATTTTCCAGGCTATATGGTGATATCTTCAACATAGACATTCATGTGTCCTTGTGGTACCTAACACATTGAGGTACACTCACTGGGGTACCTAACACTACCTACTTAAAATACCATTTCTGACTGCGTGAGTGTTATCTTACCATGTACTCCTGGCTCCATTGAGTACCTATCAAGGTTGGGTACTTCCATTCTACGCTCTGCATTATAGGCACCTACAATGATTGTCAAGAATAGCTGTTCTGTGCCCTTATGATACAGGACACAACCATCCATTGTGCCGTACCGACCTCCAGCACACAACAACTTTCACCAGGGCCTTGAAGAGCATACACAGTAATACAAAATTAGATTGAGCCCTTTGCAGAATAGAAGAGGGGAATGCGGTCTCGATGCAATTCATTTCTCTTTTACATGTTTTAATTATTTAATATAATGTAAACTAAAGATAATCATTATGGTGTTTTTGAGTATGCTTAGATCAATTGCGAGTATGTTGTATTCATAGTTGTATTCTAAGTATCATCACATGTACTACGAACTTTAGTCGTGGTAAATATTGAAACAAATACACATACATTTATTCTTAGCAATTATGCAAGAAAGTTTGACTTTAATTGATTTCTTTACTATATTGGCCTAACATTGGACTTCAGGTGTAGTTTATGAGTACCACAAGCGGGGCCTCATGTACATATTTTACAATCAAAATGTGAAATAGCTCAAATACCAACATTCAACACAGTATGAACTTGGGTTACCGAGTTCCTTTGATAAAAACTTTAAGAAAATACATTTTAATAATGCTTCTCTACTAGTGGATTTCATTCATTTTTTCTTTTTTTTAATTACCCCTATATCGGCCTCAATTTTAATAAATTCGACCAAGCATTAGGTTATTTGGTGTATATTCATGCTACTCAGTTCAATATTTATTATAGTTATAAAGCTATTTCTTATAACTGTGTATTTCATTAATGATCTGACATATTTTTATTGTGCCTTATTACGGAAATAAGCTTTCGTTTGTACCCCTAATGGGGCCTCATTTTCCCCTTGAACTATTACTTAAGCATTAATGTGTTGAATTCGCACATAAAACTAATATAAATCAGAACTACAGATCTTTTGTTATTCATTTGAGATACTATTTATGTGTTTCACTGATAGAACCATGAAAATGCTGAATTTTTTATTTTTTCATGATTGAGTATATCCCAATTAGGACCTCAAATGACTGATAAGTTGTCTTTTAAAAGGCTTAAATTATATTATAAACATTGGTAGATCATCTGAAATGCATTTTATGATTGTTTTGTTCAGCCATAAAGAATATTTGAATAAGTATACAAACCTGTTTTTATTTTATCAGTTTTTTTCTTCAAAATACCCCTTTCGGGCCTCCTATTGGTAACAATACATCTATAATAGTAAAATTTATTATATAATTTATCAGACATATAAATGTTTAATACATTCAAGTACAAAAAATGGCGAATTGATAATTATGATGTTTATTTTATTTTGAGCTTATTTGTATTTGTCAAGTGCAATTAAATTTTAACTGGTGGACCCTGATTGGGGCCTCAGATATAAAATATAAAGGGCCAAACAGGTTGTCTCTTTCACTTTTCTGAAAGCCAACGTACTAAATGTCATTTTGTGAAAGTTTGGTGCTTTTACCACCTTGTGAACAAAATGACCAATTCTTGGTTCTTACATCCCTGAGTATTATTATTAGGTGAAGTTCCGCTAATAGGACCACTTCAGTTATTTTAAAATCATGCAGATTGTACTAGTACACGTGTAAGACATCATACTTTTGTAAATTGTATATTATATAACGCTTGCTTTCAATTTGCTGGCTGTTCATCTACCGGCCACATCAGCTTTAATTCAGCTTCCAACGGGATATAACTTAGATGCGTAACAGTGAAACCAGATATATAAGCGTGGTTAGTGGCAATATTTCTAGACAATTGCAGGAGTAACTTTCCAGATGTTTATACATCAAAGATTTTCTTTGATATCAAACGCTATTATTATATACATAATAACTATACATGACTGTATTATTATTTTATTAAAGGGACGTAATAATTAGTTTGGAAGACTTAAGTTAGTTTGGAAGACTTGAACTTATAATGCTGTACAATGCATTTAATGTTCGATCGAATATCCTGAGTAGTTTTTATAGATAATTTAAATACATAACAGAGTCGATGTTCTCTTTTGTATCACTGTATATTTATCATGATGATGTGTTCATAATAAAAGTACTAATAAAGACAAATTGTAAAGAATAATAAAACCACAGTACTGATAGTAGTACAGGTATTGCGAGAGGAACTCAGTTTTGTCATTTTCACTTTCGCAAAAGTTACCACACTCAAACAGAAATAACTAATTGTTATGAAGTGACACACTTTGCTTTGAACAAAGCTATTATATATGATTTGATAAGTGAACAGATGCAGTTGAAATGTGTGCATTTTATTCTTAAAATGTAATTGTTGTACTAGTAAATAGGACACAAGTCCGTAAATAGAACGGACGTACACAGCGCGTTACGCTGTGCGATGTAACGTAAGTCCGTTTTTTACTGAAATTCAATTTTGTCGAAAATAATGCGAGATCACCCCCTTTTTTATTGGTTAAGCTTATTCTATAGAATTACCGCATCACCACGGTGTATTTCATTAGTTGATTGAATCACTTTTTGTTGACCAAATTGCGCCCTGAAATGAGTTAGGTGTTGCAATTGCGCAATAAAATTCTGTCAACTTTCGGTATAAAACCTTTTTCGGTGAAATATTGTCCGTCATAATCGCTTTCAATTTAACATATACGTATTCATCGGATCAAGGGCTAACATATAGAGTTTTGAAAATTAAAATAGACCTTATTTCGACTGAATTATGCCATTGAAACGTCCATTTTACGCCCTATGTACATAGCGTCACGTTGCTAGGCAACAAAGCGATATTTTGAAAAAATTAAAACTGCACAATAAGGACAGAATGTTAAAGCATACTTCTGGCGATTTTCATTAGATTCGGCCAAAAGTCGATTTTTTACCGATGACGCCGGAGAAAGGTCATAAACACACAAGTCACAGAAGGAAGTTAAAAGAAGAAAAACACAGACGACAAGAAATTAATATCTACAGCCTTCTGATTACATGTATCAAATAACCGAAGAAACTAGTTTGGTTTCTGTGGGCAATTATGGGAACTGCATTGGGTTTGTTATAAATATTTTAATATATATGTAGCGGACATGAATTATCCATATATGTATGTATTCCTTTGCGTTCATATAACGTTCTACAAATATTCAGTAAAGAAAAAGAACATCAGCACGAAAACATCCGAGTGTGTCTTTGCTTAAAAATGGTAATGGATGGAATATATTGACATAATATGTGCGATGAGGAAACAACTTCATGGCATGGATGTGAACCAAGTAGATACATTTAATCAAACTATGCTTCTTAATTCCAGTAATGATAATTATGAATTGTACAAAAATGATTGTTGACTAATGACTTCATTCCGCCTTTTGGTTGCTGTATCTTTTCTACTGGGTCATTCAGCTAGTTATAATTTATTATACTTTTCGACAGCTTGGACTTGGGCGGATCTGCGCTTGTTTAGTTGGGCATTGTGCTTTGTGTGTTTTTAATGTTTTCTGTGCTCGGCTGGTTAAGTTGAGTGCTGCCTTCCCTGTCTGACTTAATATACTGTTTTTTCAATGTAGCTAATTAAATAAATTGGCGAAACTAATGATTTTTGCGACACTGATCTAGACGGTAGATAGATAAATAGATATTTTATTTCCTCCAATACATGAAAATGTTTTAAGCTTACCTTGTGTTTGTTGTTCGCCGGAAACAATTTAGTCAGTCGACTTTACACCATGAACCACTGAAACGTCGCGTAATTATTCATTGGGTGGTCGTATAACCTAATGCAGCGAATCGCCCTGCATCACCGCTTTCCAAAACTGTAAATGGGATATTCATTATGCAGGAGATGCCGGTATTTGTCGGCAAATTCCGTATACGAATTATTACAACAATACTTTGACAGCTGTTATAGAGATTGTACAGTCTATTACACAAACGTTTATGACGAGTACTGAGGACGGACCTACACTGATTACATAAGTTTATTTTGTAATTCTGAATCATATAATATGAACGTTACTAGGTTCCAGTGGTTTCCTCATGGATACCAGATAGTCGGATAGAACGTAGATCTACAAGTTCAATTATTACATGTTACTATAAATTCGGGATCATATTTTTTTCTGATAATTCCGAGTACTGGGTACGACGGTCGCCGAGTCAACACCTGTTACTATAAATAGTAACCACATGTTATTATAAATAGTAACAAATTATAAATAGTAACAAATCGGTATTAGATTTATGTCGGATGATCACACGTTTCGGATAGAACGTAACAGTTCGTCTAGTCGTTCGTATCAATCACTTAAATGCTCGTATAATAAAATGTTATTCTCAATTTCATTTAAAAATGGTGATACTGACAAATTACTAATTGTCACATTGAGTTGTTTGCAAATTGATGAAAACGACTCGAAAAAATTATATGAATTGTGCAGACGTTCAATTAATCTGTGTTAACCTATTTTTATTGTTCCGTTAAGTTGTGTTGTCATTGGAAAGGTACATGCGTCTTCTTATGTTACTAGTTAATCAGTTATCGCGAAAGGTAGTCTTTATGTAGAGATCATCAGTAATAAGGTATCTTTAAATCCTACAAAATTGCCATAGGTATACACACGATTTATAAAACTTTCATTTTGTTTTATATGGTATTCATTTAATTGAACAGCGCATAGATCTTGTATTGTTTCTTTTGTATAAGATATAGCAATTAAAATAGCTAGAAGCGACATTATTCTTGTTTAGACAAATGACTTAATATTGTTAAAACTAGTTTAACCCTAACGTAATGAATGCTATCAGAAGCTAGAACTGTTGTATATAAACTTAAATTAACTGACTATGATAGAGACACGTCGCTGGCTTAGAGTTAGAAGGTCGTAAGGACTTTATAAGATTCATGCATATTTTAAATCTGCATCTCAAGGCGCTTCTTATGGGCCTATTTTCATGAAAATCAGAAGTGGTCATGTTAACCAAATTGAAGTAAAAAAGCTTGCTTTTTCAAAGTAAAGAGTAGTTTTCAGACTGTTGTTTCTTGTTTTCTTAAAATATTGATTTTGTATTCCTTCTAATTCTAAGCCAACGACATGTGTATATAAAAATTAATTATTATTTGACATTATTGATATATATTCAATTGGATTGCTATTACAATATAGAGAAGGACAATTCTTAAGTGCCCCTACGCCTGACGAGGGACCATACCCCCCCCCCCCCAAAGAAACAGAAAAAAAATGGTAGGCTTGCTTCGACTGTTTTCGGATTTCGCGTAACAATAACGAGCCCCGCGCTTTATTAGAACTGTTGGTTTAATTCACTTAAAGTTATACATATGAAATCAACAACTATAAAACGATTTATGTCTTTGTTTAACGGTGCTTAGACACAATTTAAATGCAAATTCGTTCTCCCTCTGGAGCCTAAATTACCGTCAACTATACGATTTGCGTGTTGGTGCCCTATATAATGAAAATGCAAAAAACCCGCACATTTGAAACCATTCGCCATTCGTTTTCAATTTTGAAAAACTTTATGGAATGAGCAATATAATGGTATTAACAATACAAGAATATACAAATTAAGTAGATACTTCATAATATTTGACATTTGTTGATCGATTGGAAGAAATCAGTTAACAAAGCTGAAATGCAACAATCACCAAACCCTCTAACAAGTTGGCCAGATTTTAAAAATAATCGGCATTGAATGAATTAGTTGGTGCTGCAGTCAGAACAAATATACGGTTGTTGTTATTCATCCATACTTAAATACAATGGAGCCATATGAAATACTTAAATAACACATTTTTTTTATATTAATCCGAAGCAAAAATAGAAAACTAGGTGAGAATCAAGCCATTACGTCGCCTTTTAAGGTTGAATTTATGATTAGCATTTTGCACACCGAGGTCATGTTGAATTAAATATACAGCTGTTTCTAAGTATAGTACGTTGAACTTCATGTTAGTTAAAACTCTAAGACATTCGAATAAAAGGGAAACGCTGCGATTTCTAATTCAAATTATCGATGTTACGCTTAAATGTAATTTAAGTCCGTGCTGAAAACCAGGTAGTTGAAATTGACAATGCGGATTGTAGATGTTTCAAGTATGAATACCGGCTCTGTCTGTCATGTCTCTGAATGTGAATAATATGTGTATGGTTTGTTTTATGTGAACAGCCTAGAGATTACTATTTGATATCTACCTATTATTGAATCAGTATATTTTAGCTTTCACTGACAGAGATGGAGTGTCAGGTCTGGGAAATAAAGCGTGCTTCAGAATATTAAATCATTTGCAGATTTATTAGTAAAGTTATCTGATTGATATGCTGAAGTCTGTTACATACACAGCTTCCTTAGAGGTATGTCTGCTGTTGAACGTTTTTGATCGTGAAAACGGAATCCATATTAATATCAAGTGTACATTTAACTTCATGTATACATGTACAGTCATGCTCTTCAGTTAATACATGCCTTTCTGTATTTTTGTATTTGTAATTGCTATTAAACATGTAATATATGTTCATACCATACATCATTTGTATCACCGTGTCTGCATACACATGTAATATATTATTTGGTGTCACTTAGATACGTGTTTGCCTATTTGCTGATGAAACAGCTAAGAAACTCGGGCAACAGGATACAAACATTAACCTAATAATGTATACATTGAATAAAATAACGTGTATATTGTTTGAACGATGTCCTATACACAAGCGTACAACATGTACAGAAACTAGTTGACAATATTGCAACGTTAAGTTGTATTATTCTAAATAATTGCAACATGTTTACAGACGGCAAGGTCACGAGCGATGATACCATTGGCATTTGTTTTGAGCCAGGCCTTGGGCTACTCACCTGACTCCAAACAAATATCAACGGTATCCGCTGGAATGTTTATTAAAACGCAATAGCCAAATACGTATCAGATTCTGGCTTTTTGAAGATTATGTCAGAATGAAGTCATAATAACGATCTTCGTGTTACACATATATGTTTCATGTTGCATCTTGACCGAAGTCCATCACTTACACTGTTAGTTTGTCTATATTGGACATGCATATGACGGACTGTGTGTCCATGTACGTTAGAATGCTAGGCGACTTTATTTACATTGAATGTCCATCGTTCAACGTTATGGGAAAAGGACGACTGACGTACGGGTATATATCCCACAGTGGTAGAAGAAATTCATCAGAAAAAGACGTTCCTTGAAACTGCTTGAAACATACATGTATATACTGTTGAATGGTATTGAGAGAGGGATCCTCAGACGTAGTAACCAATTACACCAGACCTTCTCCTGCAATTATTATAACAGTTTGTTTCTCAGACATAGAATACTGACTTAACAGGCCAACATATTACAAATACACATATCAGGGTAATGTGTACGGAAATCGTAAACTTGCGTTCAAATTAAAATCTTTATTAGTCTTAAACAACTACACATTGGAGATACATACAAGTATTTACTGTAACAGTTCGTTAACTAAATCATAATTGGTATTTCAGATATATTTACGACATTTTTGAGAAGTTAAGGAATTATAAAGAAATTGAATTTCAATAAATTTGAAAGTGAGTTTAAAGTTTCCACAAATGCTTTGATAAAAGAATACGCGCATGCATATGTTCCTAATATTTTACCAGTCAGTCTCGTAATGCCTATTTAGACATGCCACTACATTACCCTCGAGTTCATACCTATCATGACAAATGCAAACAAACACCTCATCAATTATGTTTACATGGTCTGCCTCATCAATTATGTTTACATGGTCTGCATTGTTGTGCAACAATTTATTTGTTTAATTTTCTCAACTGGAACATGTTAAATAAAACCATGCATCACGGTTGTCATTTCCTGACATTGTCACACAAAGCACAGAACACCATTGTTTAAAAAAACCTAACCAAAACATGCAGCATATATCAAAAAGCGCTCTTTACATTCATTATTTTTTTTATTGGCCGACAATTTGCTGCGATGAAAGTAAACATGAATATTTAACTCGCGTTCGGTTGTGTGTTGGGCATAGTGCCGTGTAAATGTGGTGTTTTTTGTTCCGGGCTTGGCTTGTTAAGTGCTTCCTTCTCTGTCCGATTTTCTTTTATCTTAATTATGAATATTTGACAGTGAACCAAATTATTTAGTTTCGATAATATTTCATCATACAGGAAGCTTCATATAACACCGTCACTTAGTTCTCAGCCAGTTCCAAATGGTATCATCGCTCGTGACCATGTACATATTCTGTAAACATGATGCAATTATTTAGTATAATGCACGATGATTCACTTTTGCGCGAAGTCATGGAGGATCAATATATATTGAGAAGCTTCAGAAATTTCGGTTTGACACCTATGAGTTTGATGTTGTTTTTTTTGCAACAAAATGAGTTTGATGTGATCATGCTTAAAGGGAAGCATGCAGAAATGAATGAATGTATTTAACCATTTATTAAAGAACAAAACAGTAAATAAATTCAAACTTACTAAGCTTTTGTATTGAGTATATATCACAATAATTTAAAGCTCATACTTATACTGATGGTTATCATTAAACTATTGCAGTACAAGCCTGTAGAAACACAGAGTAAGCGACCGTTTTAGTTATACTGCAATAACTACAAGTCTCTTCACATACGTTTTTAAACAAAACCTCCCCTCCTACCAACACTAGATCTAAATCTTGATACTACATGTAGTATGTTCATCTAGAAATATCGATATTTCGACCAGTGACACCAATCTTGTCACATTCATTGTCAAAAAAGAACCTAACACAATACGCCTCGTGCTACAATTATCTCTGCGTAATCATAGGATGTTCATCTTCAGTAAACGTCTTTTTGTTACTGTCCTTAATAATCTCAAATTATAGAGTGAATTTCACCGAACCTTAAGGAATCAGAATGGGCAATTACGTCTTGACATATATAGCTTTCGGTTATAAAATAAATGAAAAATGTTCACATAATTATCTACTACGAGGGGGTATCCAGAATTAACCGGACTAATGCTATATTGTTTGACATGTTCATAATTTTGGGCTGAAACTTTGCAAGGATCATATCGATATGTAACTAATTTTCTGTAAAAGTATATTTAAGTGAGATGTTGGAAAGCTCTCTGTTTTTTTTACTTTAGCACCCTACTAACTTGTTCAGTATGTCAGAACCGATGTTTAATTGCTCCCTATCAGGGTTGGTTTTTTGAGTACCGGTATTTTGGTAGAATACCTTTGCCGTTGTTTTCCCTTCAGGACGATAAGCAACATATTGTGGAGAGATGGTATATTTGCGTTGTAGTGCAGATATGGTATTAATAGTCCGACAAAGTTTTTACAATCTTTAAAGTTTAGATAGTTTCTAAAATGAGACCTGGTGAGTTAGATTTTCACACCTATACTGAAAACGTATGTTATTGTTATTGACATAAATGGTTGTAAGTTACAAAATATCATTTTATCTATATCTTTATTCATATCTACAATTACGGCAAAAGTTTTTTCTATTTACTTTTTAAATGTAAGCCCAGTGCTGTTGAATTATTGCAGAATAACACCATTAGCATTGTTACTGCAACTGCCTTGACCTGCACATGACATGCACGTCAAATTTGAGGTATTGGCTGGCAACACGTCACACATATTGTGTCGATGAAAATTACCATGCATATCGTCGGATATGCTCTATTGACATGTCATAATCAATTTTAGACCGTTTTGGTCAATATTCCACAATTTAAACCTAAATTGAAATTACCTGACTAAACATTTTGTTTTGAGTATATAAATTACGTCCACTGAAGATGAATTAACTAAACTATAGACACATGTAAAACACATCAAGCACATTAAACAGATACTTAGTTTGACACAGACCACATCACACGGCACAATGCCCAACATACAACTAATCGAGAAAATGAAATCAAACCACTGATTGACATAGCATCAGACCTGGCAGTAAATAAATCTATGTACAGTGTTGTTTGTACAATTATCAAATCTTTAATTTGTCTAATTGATGAACGTAATTGTTGTATATCATATAAGCCTAAGGAGAATATGACTTATCTTTTGTAAGATCATTCGCCCATCTAACGATAGCATCCAATCATGGCATACGGGCATCGATCATAAACGTCGGGGAATAAATTGTTTCTGTACAACAAAGGCAGCAGATGTATCACCTACAACCAGGACGACGACTGCCACCTTCTAGGAACTATTCTGTTCATAACAAAATGTTTTGCTTTAAGTAAAACAATATACTTCAAATGAAAAGACACTCGGATAAAAACTACAAATCTTAGGCCATTCCTTTATTCATTCAACGTTTCCATTAACATCAACACAAAAAACAAGACAAAAACCACTCCTTTCACACACACAAAGGTATAGATAAGTATATAAGCACAAACAGAAATCTTATTATCTTATGTTGGCAAATGAAATGTCGTTGTATTCAGAAGAGAGGTTTCTACTTTTACTGTTTACTGTTAGAGTATATCTTAGCGGTAAGAAACAGATGTTTGATACATTGTATATTGTATGTTCATTTTCTCTGTAGCCTAATGTATGAGAATACGAAAACTGGGATTTGTTTCAGATATATTAGTGTCATGATAGTTGTCAGTTCATACAGGGCATCATTTTCCCACAATAATTATTATGTGCAGCATGTGGGACTAGCTTAGATATAAAGAAAAGGTTGGGTTTAAAGGCCAATTTACCTGACTTACTGTTTAACATTACAAGTAGTTTAAGCCAATGATGAGAGGGAAAGAATACAGTCAACTTTCTTTTCAATGAATGCATTGTTCATATTATGGTTAAAAAAGAAAATTAAAATACAATGTCACTGTACCTTTATAGGGTTAACATTGTGATATATAATCGTCCTGATTGTTTGCTTTTACTCGTCCCAAGTTTCCCGGACTGTTGCAGCTGGCTGGCGGAGTGCCGATTTGTTTTTTTGTCACTCGTCATACATAAAATATATTATCAATTGTTCATGTTTGTGTTCTGATGCTTCTACTAGTGCTCCTATCCCTTCAGTGTTAATATTATTTTTCCATAATTTTAAGAAGACTAGTTTTAGGTCAGACGCTAAAGTTATGCCTGAGTTGTAGTGATGTAACGATAAACTTAGTTCAAAAGGAGGGAACGGTTCTGCTGAATTAAGTCAAGTTTCATAAAACTAAAACTGGTTTCAAAACATGACATATGGAACATAATATTACATTTTGAGACATTGGGTACAATGTAGCATTATGCATTTCGATTAGGAGCAACATATTTTTGTGGGACAAGTAATAATCACATGATTGTAGAGATAATGTCAGTTTCATTCAAATATACGTCGAATGCATTGATACTGTACTTTATAGGCATGAACTATCACATTAACTATATAATCACCTTATATAGCAGTCTGAGCAATGGATACGTGCATGTTTTCAGAACTCTACATAAAGACTGCTAAAGAAAAATCGGAAATCTTACGATATTTAATTACAATTTTACCATGTAAGCTAAAGACAAAATTGAAATCCTTGTTGACAACTCTGAATTACATGTACTAGTCGAACATTTTATAGCGCGCTGTGTAAGGTATATACATGTATAGTAAATATACACACAACTGTCAACACTGTCTGCGTATTTGAATGATTTGTTTATGCTTTGTTTCACGTGAACAGTCGAAGAGATTTATAATCGACATCTACCTATTATCGAATCAGTTTATATTAACTTCCGATGACAGAGATTGATCGTTAACTCTGGGAAATAAAACATGTTCTAGAATATTAAATCATTTGTAGATAAATAAGTAATTCAAACATATTGTATCAAAACGTTCAGATAGATATGCTATTGTTCAAATATCTTAGTAGAAAACATAGTAGGAATCTACTTATTAAAAAATATCCACCATGATGGTAAAAACCGCTATTTTTATATTATGAGCCTATATTTAGAACTAGACTTAAGAATTATGCGTTTACTATTGTAACATCACACATTGGCGCATTGCCATCGATGATTGGAAGTTAACAACAATATTCCTATTGAAATAAACATGCATTAGTTGCATTTTCTTTCAGAATTAAAACACTTGCTTTCATTCATTGAAACGCATAAATATGAAATCAACTGCAATACTTTAAACAGATATTATCACGTGAGCTGATTTATTGCGTTTTAAAACGTTGTGAAAGATTGAAAGAACAAAATTAAAGATTTTTTTCTACCATGACTGCCATTGTGGCGCCCTTTTAGCTTCTAATTTACAATTTGTATTTTTGTTCAACAGGAAATACAAACTTAAACAACTTAAAATACAAAAGACAGAAAAACATACACAGAACACGCATAAATAAAATTGTCGGTTTAAAAGAGTCGGACAAACACAAAATAATCTTCTTTCAATGGGATCGGAGCAATTTTCCAGAGATGTAAGAGATTGATGTTTTTAGAAAACAATCATGTGGATGACACTGATAGAAATAGTATTTTTGCAAAATCTTATCATGAAATTTGCAGGTTTTATTACATCCATTCTTTATTATGAATGTCAAATCCCAAGACTATAGAACAAAACAGAGGTACAGTGGCATGATCTAAAATTCAGATGAAGCAAATTACATTTACTCCATTAATAGGTAAATCGGACGTATGACCGATATTTAAGAAAAACTCAAGAGCGCTTTTTTGAAACCGTCATTCAGTTAGTTATAACTTATTATACTTTTCGACAGCTTGGACTTGGGCGGTTCTGTGCTTGTTTAGTTGGGCATTGTGTCTTTATGTGTTTTATGTTTCCTGTGCTCGGTTGGTTCAGTTGGGCATTGTGCGTTGTGTGTTTTTAATGTTTTCTGTGCTGGACTGGTTAAGTTGAGTGCTGCCTTCCCTGTCCGACTTAATATAATCTTTTTTAAGTAAAAACATATGACATTCACAGTAAACGTTCCTCTACATTTCCACTACAAGCACTGCAACCAAGTACACGTCTTATAATTGCTTCAATATATTGACATATGATAAGTACACCGACAATTGAACTAGTGCATATTACTTTACATAATTACGACCTTATTTTCTGTTGGCTGCTTAACTCACCCGTTCTCTACTAAAATAGCAACACTGTGCTCTTAAACGCAAGGAAAATAACTTATCTTGAACAAACAAGAGAATCGTATCAGGCATATCACTACAATACGCTGCCATTCACACAAAAAGCATAATTTACATGCAAAGCCATGTGCATGATTTGTTTAATGAAAATTTGCAAATTAAGGAAGTGGAGTTGTGTTTGAAAGGAAGAATCAATTACAAGACAGGATTAATACATCTCTGGAGGTAACGGACATTACAAATGCATCTCTCAAAACTGAACGGACATAAAAAAAACATCTGATCAGTTGATATGAAAATCTCTCATTCTGTCTTCAAACATTTTCAAGATAACACCATGGCTTATCGATATTGTGCACGACCAATCATTGTAAAGGCTTTGTTTCATCAAACCTTTGACACACTCCAATATTATTTTACTAACGATTAATATTTGTCAACATAATCTGTTATTATTCAAAACAGAATGCAAAATTAATATTAAAAAGACAATAGAAGGTTATACTCGACCAAGCTATCAAAAAGCTGAATGAACTAGTACAAGCGATCAAAAAGCTGAATGCCCAAGCTGAATGACCTAGTTTCAAAAGTAAAACGGCTGAAATACCTAGTTGTAGCTGTCATAAGTCCTAACACGTTAAAGAATAACAAAACTTAAGTGACATACACAGGACACAAGAGGCATACACAGAACAGCAGAGGCATACACAGAAATCGGAACGTACCATCCATATCCCCCAAAAGGAAATTTCCAAGTAATTATATATAATGCCCCTCAAAAAATAACACACTGTACGCGCGCTGTTTCTTAACTTAACTATTAGTCGTACAATTCCTCTCAAGAAATTATCAATTCGTCCTCGGCCGAAGTCTAGAGAGATTGTTTTGTAAACATCTAAATAAACAGGGTAAATAGGTTATAAAGCGTACTTAACCTGTTAAACAGATTACAGATACAGCTTGAACTGGCACAAAAATGGCAATAGTTGAACTCATTTTGCAAGTAAATACTATCACAATACTTGGAATTATAACAAGCCTTCGTCACAGATGAATTTGACACTATTGCTACATGTAACAAATGTCAGTTGATTTAGTTGATTGATATTTTCGCAAAGATAGTGTACTAGAGTATTCTTCACAAACTCTCTATTATTAGCTTGTATATATGGTATTCCATCACTCCTCCCTTTGTTGACTCCCAAATGATTGCAATAAACGTCTTATATCGTGCATTCACATGGGTCAAGCCTACCCAACCTGAATTACAAAAACATATAATACATGTATATATGACCGTTCACATAGAACGGTCAGACCACCGTTAACTGAAACCCCGAGCCTATATAATGCTCATTCATATGGCGAGTATCATTTTATTGTGGTTTATTATACAATTTAATGGTATTGAATGATAAACAATAAGTAGTCATACGTATAATGAAAACAAGAACAAGATTTATTTTTGCAGATTATTCATTATATTTTGATACTATATTTTATTTGGAAGAATTAATTTACAAACATAAGCGCTTAAAATATCGCTATCCTGAAGATGAATTAGTAGTTATAGCATTCATATAGTTGTTTTCAATTAAGGAAACATTTACAGATGGGACCAAACGAAGTATTTAAATAAAACCGTTTGATGTATTACGTTTTAAACCGGTGCAGAAAAACACAAATTGGATAAGACTTTTTTCTCTCTTAGCCATTCCGGCGCCTTAAAAATATCGAACTTAAAGTTAGAAGTTTGTGCCAATGGACAACATACAGCGACAGAAAACGCACAGGGCGTACGTGAATGATGGGTTCTTTAAACATATATATTTATCGTATTTCAGCAATGTATTCTAAGTCATGATAATCCGGTTTTAAGTATATTGAAAGTGCATATCTATTGATAATGAAACGAAAAACAGGGGACTTAATGTTCAGTTTTTATAACAGTGAGCCTATAGATAGAATGATACCAGCTAACAGTGACACATCTGTAAAAAAAAAATGGCTCTCGTTCCGATATATAATACCTCCGTCGGTGCGGTTTGTCCTACGAACCAAGAAAGCATAAGAACTGTTAAAATGTTCCTTGATCTAATGGTGGATAAAAGGTCACACTGCACCATGTAAGGCAAAATCAAGCATTAACGTTGACTGTCATACCGTTACGTTAGATCTTCATTCATTTCATTGGATGTTCAGACATTATCACAGAAAATGTGCCTTTTGCAATGTTTTAATGGTTCCTTACTGGAGTCCAGTGGAATTGGGTACGCATACTTCAATAAAACACGTCCTTTGATTCAGTTGGTAAATAGTACATCATTAATGCTCAAAATAAATGTCAGGTTAGGTTTCGATATGCATTAGAAAGTCTTGAAGGGGACAGAAGACCGAGACGACCGAATTGTACAATGACGTCATATCTTTCGGGACCTAAATGTCAATTAAGCATCCAATTGCAAAATGTCTAGACAGATACTTTTATTACACGTGATTGTAAATATCACTGGCTAATTAACGAACGATGTCTGATAATATCATGTGGCAAATCCTCCACATGCACTTTATAGTTGTCTAGTCTGAATTCAGTAATTGGTTAATGCCTACTTCAGCAAAAAAGACAGCAATGTCTGTGTCATGCTGCACAATAACAATACTACTTTCAGAACATAATCGTTGTCAACTATCAAATATTTGGTTCTTTCAGTAATTTAACGACTTTCTTGTCACCCTCTTTCTCCATTAGAATAGCACTGTGGTCGAACGGATAACGTACTGAACTACTGATCGAGAGGACCCTGAGCCGATCCTTGACCGAGGCACTTGGACATTTCCGTTACGATTTTCAGTGTTTTCCACCTAACTAGTGATGAACTGATTGGTACCCCCAGAGGTTATCTCGCCTGTATCGGTGCCATCCACCGTGCACATTAAAGAGCCGAGGAGTCTGTTCGGAAAGAGTTAGGTTAATGCAACCGGATTATACAGGATGTGGGGAGATAGGTTTCCCTTATCAGGAATTCCCTAATCAGTAAACCTATATTTTGGCCAATTTCCTGCGGAAACCCCACATTTTGTTAGTAATGTACATAATTATGTTGATTAATGTTTCATACATGTCTTTATGCCATTTGATAGTATTACATTTTATGCGTATGTTTATTTTAATATTAAATAGGTCATTCATGTTGGCCACACAACATGGATGACCACGTCAACTCAAATATTGCATCTGTTTTGTTTTCTCCCCGGTCGGTCGTAAATACTAGCTATGTCCAGGCATAGCGTAATTTAAGACTGGTAGGGGAGATAACTGCGGTTAACCTTGTTACCATAATACGGGAAAAAGGGGACGGGTCTGTGTTTTTATCCAATTCAAAACTGGCCGGAACCGGTTTTGACCAGCTCCGTCCAGTTACATTTATGTAAGCTAGCCGCCATTGCGCGTTTTTGTCAATTCATCTACGTTTTTTCCTTATTACATGAAATTTTCCCACCACCATCCCCTTTCACCACGTTTGTTTTGATTTAGTAGTCATGTTTTAGGGGCCAATTTCCTGCGGAAACCCCAGATTTTGTTAGTAATGTACATAATTATGTTGATTAATGTTTCATACATGTCTTTATGCCATTTGATAGTATTACATTTTATGCGTATGTTTATTTTAATATTAAATAGGTCATTCATGTTGGCCACACAACATGGATGACCACGTCACCTCAAATATTGCATCTGTTTTGTTTTCTCCCCGGTCGGTCGTAAATATAGTTTACTTTATTCCTATGAGTCTCTTTACATGGAGACATTTTTGTGAATGCAGTGTTGCCTTCGATTTCGCTGTTGTTACACCGAATACTAGTACATTGTTACTGTTTATGTTTTGAAATGCGTCAATACCTAACCCTTTTCTCTACAGCCACCTTATGGTTGTGGAGTATTATTGTAGTAAACAGAAATGACAAACATATTAAATCATAAAACATAACGCATTCCTGTTAAATGCAGCGCTGAAATGTTAAAGGCCATGGACCTTCTTCATCAATCAATACTCACAGAAGTTATTGATAATGGTGTATAAGAGTACAGTGTTTATTTGCTAAAAGATTTCACGTATATTGAGTGACACTATTGTATATATCAAAATGTCTTCCGTAGTTATAATAAAATCTTCTCACATAAGACATTGTGTTGACGTATTTTTATGAAACATTTGCATGTTTTGACCTATCCATTTAACAATACATCATTGGCCGAACTCCTAGAAGACAACGAAAGAATATTGTTAATATGACGACCGCGAATTACTTGATTCACAAATTGTCGGGAAGTGTGTTTCTCGAACACGGTAATTATATCAGTTCATAAAGCAATCATTTCTTTACATTGATAAACTCGTCCAAATTCAAACCATACTAATTGAATGGGCAGTGAAACAATATTGTTACGAACATAATCAGAAATAACAAACAATTGCTTAGGTATTGCACTTTACGTACAATGTATGTGCAAACAATGATTACGTTTGTCTTGAAAGGGAATTAAAGGTACGCACGTAAATCGTAATTGTGTTAAGATGGTTGTTAAATACACATCGTTTCACTTTGTCAAATTATGGGTATATGTTTCAGGAGGATACATTACCAATATGTCAACCAAAATTCCAATGTTAAAAAAACTTTTATCGCCTGTTTATGTGCTAAAATGAATACTAATTCAAATGAGATTTTGTACTGGCAGTTAGACGTCTTATACATGATTTCATTTGAGAAGAGAAATGCAAATCGATTTTGTAATAGTTTACAAGTTTATTTGCGACATATACGGCCACCGGCCCATGCACATTACAATACATTTAAACAATATATACAATTATGTAGCAGTGAACAGGAGGAAAATGGTATAGAATGTACGGAAAAAGAATATAACATAGTTACTCATATAGGGATTATTTCATAACATGATTACGTAATTGTTGATGATGACATAGTTGAGTTAAACATTGTAAACATGATATTTACTTATTTATACATAATCATTTGAAGGCTTTTCAAATTTATGCTCTTCCAATAAGAAACTCATTTCGCATTTTAAAAGCATAGTATAAAAACCGCCAAATTTCTTACAATAGTTTCGTCTTTCTTTGCCATAAGTCGGATAAAACTGTCTAAGGTAATATTGTCGATAAACTGTTGAGGTATATATTGGCAACGTAGAGTACTATAAAGAGGACAAATTAATATAAAATGCAGTTCGTCTTCAATTTGAATTTCACAATAAGGACAAGTGCGGAATTCTCTGGATATACAATGATGACGACCCTTTTCTATCATGAGAGTATGGGATGAGCATCTTAAATTTGCCATACAATTTCTGAATGTATTTATAGTCATATAATGGACATACATTGCCACATTGTAGTTATTTTTTATATTTTATATAGTGTGAAAGTTTGTTATTTTCTCTACACCTAGAATTCCAATTTTGAACATATATAGATTTCAGCCGGTCAACATATTCTACTAAAAACCAACGCATTGTTGTTCCCATATATGTCCAAAACCATTTACATACAAATGTTCACGTATAGAAGTTGCCCAGTTCCTATATCCAATACAATCATAATATAATTGCATATTGTAACATAGTTTTACATAGCGTTCATTTGGCATAGAGATAAGACGTAACCAGTATTTTATACAAAGTTTAGCCGAGTGCAAAAACATGGAATATCTACCAAGATCAGCTAGTACAGCATCATTACATGCACTTTGATTCACATTCAAAAAACGCTTACATGCGTATAATTGTACCTGTTCAACACAGTGTTTGTCAGTAAGCTTTATCTCAAGCAAATGCAACTTCTCTTAACATGTTTTCTGTGTGTTTCTAAACAATGTATGACTGGTTATGACGAAATATTTTCCTAGTTAGATGTCCTAATGTATGATTGCATTTAAGAAGATCACTACAAATTGATTTTGTCAGTAAGATTTATCTCAAGCATATGTAACTTTTCCTAACATGTTGTCTGTACGTGTGTGTGTGATTTTAAATAGTATGGCTGTTTATGACGTTACCTCTTCTTAGTGATGTCATTCGCCCATACGTGTAATTGGGACACTGTTAATTATTTACAATTGCACAATGTGCTGCATTGAATACTGTAGCGCACATACAATCCAAAGCCACACAGAAGTAGTGTCAAGGCCTAACCACCAACTCTATAGTCAGACATAGAACGAAACCATCCATATCCCAATCAAACATACGTCATGTGACATTGTAGATGGGTGTCACAACCTGTACGATATATACAGTGCGAGGACGCATTCTTACAGAACCAAGGCCACTCAATTCTTGTAACGCTTCATTACGTTCCACCATTCAATTCTCAAAATGTTGATCTGGTAATATACTTTTCAATCAGAACTTCTTCTTAGATTGAATGGACAACTCTACTTAACTTGAATACCAGTTAACCATAGTCCTTTGAATTTAGTCCAAGGTTGCTTCTGCATTGAATAAAATCCATGATAGATCGAAAAGAAAATTGTCTGCAAATGGTTTATGTTGCGCAATAGCCTTGTAATCATTCTATTCATTCATACAAGTTAGAACAAAGTCAATAGTTTTGGTGGTAAATATAACCAAATATACGCTACATTCCTCTACAACATGTACATATTGAGATTTTTTATTGGAAGTATTGAAATGGCCATTATTCACACCGTGTGCATTCCGAATGTTGTTCAGACCCGTAATTATTTTGTGTAATAATCCGTTTATTATTGATGCTAAAAGCTACTTTAGTTTGATGTGCGTCGACTATCTGGTTTCTCCAGACGCAAACATCTGTATTTGCATTCGAGTAGTTTCAAATTTCAGGTAGTTAAACCTTTGTCACTGATGTGACAGATATATTCGCTCAGGTTGCTATTGACCTTAAAAAACAAAGTGTCTAGACTTTCCTAAAATTCATGAGAAACAGTATCTCCATAATGTCTGTAAAATGTGTGTGTTTTATTAGGTTTTCTCTAGTGGAATTATTTATGTTGATAATATGATGAAACATTATAAAAACTGTGAAGTCCAAATCTATATCGCAACGATGTATTTGTGTTACATTAAGGTATATCGCGTTACCTAGTGCACAGTAGCTGTTTCCGATTGTTTAGTAATCATTCCGAGGGGTTACGTTGACAAACAATTACGTACAATGAATGATAATGTTCATTCGTACAAGCTGATGGATTATAACAACTGGACATATAAACCCATTTGTACCAAATCAAAAACACAATTACTTGGTTTAACAGTTTCTAAGAATTAATACATTTTATTTCAAGATCCATTCGAATAGAACGATCGGAAATGGCCAAACAAATTTGAAAAACAAATATTGGATGAAAAACACGAATAGATTTAGTACGTTATATGGGAAACCCGATGATATGAAAGCGGCTAATAGAACATTTTGTCAATAAGAAGTTTAAATACAGTTTATATGTCTAGACATTGTGTTTGTAACCCTAATTAGGTGCTGCTTTACAACAACGGTAATGATCAAAGTTATTAAATAGAAAATACAATCATTCTACTAGAAATAATTACAATTCTGAAACGTAGACAAACTGGACAGTCGTCTAACAATGATCACTATAGTTCAGTAAATAATTGTCCGTATCGTAAATTAGTTCAGCGGAATATCAAAGGAACCGACAATAATGTAAGGCTAGATGACGTAGTTCAGCTATATTAACTTTGTACCAATAACATCTTATTATCTGTATTTTCTGGTATCTGATGATTTTATTACGAAGTTATATTTATTTGTAGCTTATGCAAATAATTCCTGGAAAACTAACACCAAGATGGAAACAACAAAAAACTAATTTGTTGACAGCGTATGTTAAATTGAGAGACCGGAACGATTTGATTGCACTTTGGAATATCAGTCGTTTTCAGAAAGACTTGTCCATGTGTCGCTTGTGAAAATAGTTCTAGGATGAATATTTATACAAACTAAATTCGGTCTTGTGTTACTTTTTCTTAGATTTCTTGTTATTAGAATAGTTTCAGCTTATGACACCTCCCACGTGTATTCACGTATTTAGCCTATGCCGTATAACGTTTAAGTTACTGATAATTAAAATAATTGGAATTTGCGAACTTAACTATTTTCACTATTTAGGAAACTATTAATACCCATGGAGAATACACCACTGTATCCAATATGTGAAGGGTAACAGTCGCAACGCCAGAGACAAGTGACAGCGATTATGTTTTTCAAATTATATCATTTTTAGCGACTCAGCGTAAAAGATGTAAATGTATGTTGATTAAAATGTCTAGCCTATACAAAGGGCCAGCCAATTGGACTTATGAAACACTTATCTTTCGTGCACACAGTACCTTCCGAATCCCTTCTCTTTTTGCCGTACACCTGGCAGAGATCAGCCTTACGGTAACCATTATTTAACTAACTAAGTTTCACTAACTGACCGAATCAATTCTCACCTAGCTTCGGCTGGGATTCTAACATTCGATCTCCCGCTTCCAAAGTGGATGCCCTAACCACTCGGGCACGGTCGCGATGTTATCTAACATGGTTATGAATCGGACAGGCAATGCGACACTTAACGGAATAGCAAAGCAATCAATGCTGACTCACAACGGAATTCCGATCCCCTCGACCTTTATGCATTGCAATAGACCTTTGACATAACGAGGCGCCATATTGAACTATTTTCAGTCACATGATTGCAAAATGACCGCCCTATCACTATTACACTTGTAACACATAGACGATATATATGTCAGTTATATACTACAGTAAGAAAACGACGGCTGCATAACACTATGGTTAAAACCAGTAGTATTATCACCGTCTACCAAATTACAGAAAGCTCGTCTAGCCCAATACTAAACCACTGTCGAAAATATGATTATTTAAGTATATGACCTTGACCATGATTTAATTTGTTGTGTCACATTTATCAAACATCTTATACTTCCGAGTATGCTTTTGTATTTATCGATAATAACAAATACAGTAGCGTTTCAAGTATTTATATATGCATCGCCAATACACACACACCTTTTAGTAAACAAATACAATTTCCAAAGAAACAAATGTTGGTCATGTTTGTTTATGATTTGTTTTAAACACGAGCGTGGAAAAAATAAATGATAATTAACTGTCAAGATACATGGTATCTCTTTCATGATATGTCTTCGTCTTATGATCGTAAAAAAGGAAAATATTAGGCAAACATAACATAACCATCTTATTGACGGATACAGAATGTGTTACTTTCAAGCAAACGCACCTATCCTAGAGCTTTACACGAGGTATATTTACCAGAGACACGGAAGGCACGGTGGTCGAGTGGATAACGCACTTGACTACTGATTGAGAGGTTCCTGGTTAGAATCTGGACCGGGACACTTGATTATTTCTGAAACGCTTTTTAGTGTTTCAAACCTAACTAGAGACGAACTGATTGGAAACCCAGAGGTAGTCTCGCGTGTATCGGTGCTATACATCGGGCACGTTAAAGAACCAGAAAGTCTATTCGGAACGAGCTAGGATAACGCACCCGGATTCCTTGTATCAAAACTCTTCTACTTGCTGTCTCTTCAGCAAAAACACAGGACCCCATTGGAAATAAGCGTTTGTACTTCCATAGGTTATCCTTGACCGAAAGGCCTAAATAATCACGCATATACAAACGAATATGGTCGAGCTTTCATGATTGACAAAAGAGAACACACTAATAAATTAGAGACAACTAGCACAAACCACAATGATAAACACAAAGGTGAACAAGAAGTAACGAGATCAGCTAACAGTCCTAATTTCATTTAACAATACTTTCGTGTCAATAAAAAAGGACGTAAGTTGAACTACCATGCAGATTCATACATGATTTTAAATTAATAAAAGATAATAACAAATTTGGAAGAATGATTCATTAAAGACACAGAAATGAACAATGCCCGAAGAAATTGCTAACCCGGTCAACAAATATCATTACTAGAAGATATTGAACTATTGTATCTAGACCTTGATGTCGAGATCTCATCGTAGTTTTTTCTACTCAAACTTCAAAAAAATAATTTTCCTTGCCAGGCGGAATGAATCGTTTCACTTATTTACAACTTCAGAGAAACTTTAAATTTGCTTGAATACTTGATCTTAAAAACACGACCATTCTACTTCATAATAATTGGTCTCTAAATTATACTGATGAAGAACTTTGACAATTGTTTTGTATGTTGCTTTTCATCGTCTTGGTTACCAATGCAACGTAGCTGCGATAATCAAATCATTTCAATGCATCAACAACTTTTTATTTCATTTGTTTAATGTCAGAATAAATGCCAAGCAAGAACACACTCCAAATGTTAATCAGTTCCAGCGAAATCGTCTTAAACGTTAGGTGATCAATGTCTTATTTATTGCAAATGTTGTAATCAATTTCGTATTATTTGCAAATGTAACATTACAAGTTGGCAACCAATACATCCTTGTAAAATATCTTTATAAAGATGATAAAGAGTATTTGTATAAAATATGTAATACAACCTTGATATAAGAGGAAGTTACCGAAAATGTGCGACTCAAAGTTTGAAATTTGTATAATGTGTCAATGTTTCCAGCGCACTAGCTGCCTTTGTTTGCGTACTTTACCCGCTTTCAGTGTGGTAGAGATGAGTTTTGCACTTTGACCACATCATACCCAAGCACAGTACCTGCAGTAGTATTTATGCTTCTTTAGAAGAAGGAAACTCGCGTCTTTCTCATACCGTCGTGACGGTGGTGGAAATCATCGTGAATGTGGTTTCAAAAATGAATCGTATTAGTTTTACAATCGATCTACTTACGTATCAATAAATACTGAAACGTACTCCAGTCTTCATATTGACGTGTGTACGAACGCCATTCAATTGATCCTGACCGTAGAGTTCGTCCAGCACTCGTAATAATCATAAACAACATAGCATGTGCGTTCAAAGGAAAATTAACCTACATTGATGACATATTGGAGACCACAATTCCTATGGGTATAAAACGTGCTTCTGTGAAATATGTGCCCGTTATTCAGAATCCTTACCTAGAATATGACAAAACGACAATAAGAACACGAATTCGTTCACCAAACTTACGCTATAGATCAAGCAAAGTATGGCATGGTATGCTAATAAAAAGTGATACATTGCCTGACCACATGCAAGTCATAGCAGGATTATTTTGCAATAAAACCGACCCATAAACTATGTGATATGATAACCAGCCTAGTGACATCGTATTGTGTGAGTATTATTTCTGCTACTGTATACAGTCGAACACAGTTTATCGTTTTGATTTCACGAACTATATTAAATATCCTTAGCGTATTCACACCAGACCGAGACAATCTATTGGTATAACAAAGTCCTGAGGTTTTTAGATAGTTACATTGTTTCGTCTTTTAGACCAGTACACAATACATTTAATAAATGTAGACATGGATGTACATCTAAATACAATTTTGGGTCATTTTGGAAATTTACTTCACGAAATGTCTAGACATGGTCTTTTTTATCAAGTAAAATATATTGAACCGTCTAAATATATGGTCTATATAGCGAACCCGCCAAAATAAATAAGTTACTAAAATAGGATATTTCGCAACACCAGTGTCACTTGTCAACATAATTCACCAATAAAGAACATACTTCTGTCTTAATACGTCTGAACCATTGTCAGAATAACTCGTGTTAACAATGGACAATTCGTGACATGAAACGTCAGCAATACATGCTATATCGGTACTTACTGGAATAGTTTTATTAACGTAGCGATTGCACTTTAGTGTACACTAACATTTGAAAACACACCGTTCGATCCCTGACACCTTAAGGAAAAACAAGTGAGATATTGCCATCTTGAAATCTAGAAAACAAAATACATTATGTACTTCCAAAACTATAGTAAATCTATTCATACTGCTAACTTTTGAGAATGTGATCATAATGGTGAGTTCAGGGAGTTCTGCATTTACAAGACAACTACAAAACATTAGAATATTATAAATAAACTTTTTATGATGTGAAAGGTTTCCTCATAAATAATGCTTACTAGTTCCGTGCAGTTTGAAAGATTGACAATATTCCATCATTTTTGTTATGTTATGCTTAACCCAATTGGTGGACATTTTATGGTTGAAACTTTTTTCCTCGTGATCTAAATTCTCAGGGTTCGATGTGAACTTGATGTTTACATTTTGAGGTGCCAATTATGCTGAGAAAAGGTTCAGATTGAACATGCTGATAATAGAAAGGAGACTTGCTCGATATTCAGTGACTTATACGCGTGTATCCTGTGGTGCGCTGGTTTTCTTTTTTATGATTTCCATTTTGTGAATTTCGTGTTCTGCTGTTGCTTCTGAGTGGTGCTTTCACTGTCATATATGTTATTATATTTTAATGCTACACGGATTTGTCATTCAGATTCACAATTCGTGGGGTTTATGACAATCGTGAATTGTGGGATAAGTGTTCAATGCATCGCGCCATATAATTGTAAATTACTGACAATGTCTCATTTGTTGCAAATGAAACAACAATAGTATAAAAGTATCACTCAGCAGATACTGCATGTGATAATTATGGTCAAATTATAGTAAAGCACAACAACAATATTGGACTATTTCTGGATGTAATGGAACTGTGTAATTTCTGCACAGGAATGTCCGTACCAATTTAATTTAGAGGAAAACATTTTTGAATGAAATTGCACGTTACCACAGGGTCCCATCTCTATCACCCTATGGGGATCATTGCGTAACTCCCATAGATACTCGACGATAAGCATCCACTGCTTGTGTGATACATAAGATTGGGCGTCATGGTTACATTCATATTTAATTGAAAACTAGTACATAAAGACTATTTAATTATCGACAATAACCAGTTTTGCAATATACAAGTGTTGGTATTCAATAGTAATTTTTCCATGCGTTAGTCTCTAACGTTGTTGAAAAAATTACCTTCATGATGACCACTTGTTCTATTCTTCTTTATTTTACAACTTATTTCATTGAAACCCGAGTCTTTTGCTATAAAATACTGTAGCGCACAGACAAACAAAAGCCACACAGAATCGGCGTCAGAAATGTAGAACAAACCATCCATATGCCCCAAAACAGGATTTTAAGCAGTTTTCTGAGAGGTGTGTATAATGTACAGTTGTATATATTTACATTAAGAATAATATTATGTTGTGTAGCACTGTTTCGAAATTGAAATTATAGTTTACGACTGTGTGAATGTAAAACCAGTTATAGAATTATTTTAATGACAACTCTAATTACTCACGTTTTTCATTGCAAATTTCAAATGGCATAGAAAATACTAGCCTACAAATTCCAAAGCCAAATCTAGTCAAATTGTTAATGTTTCATAGTGTAGTACAAGTATTTGTTTTATCAGTTAAACAATTTAATAAGTCAAACGCTCCTTTATTAAAATAAACGTTTGTTACTATATCTACCTCAACAACAAAATATCAAATTAAATGATCGTTCTTCTAATACGTCTGTAATTAGACAATTACTAAACATCATTTTGGGTACTAGGTGATTTTTTACTGTTGTTCGGTTAACATAATTATATAGTATTATTATGCCTGTGGTAATAACAGACGACATTGTTAAAAATAAAAATAGACAAAAAGAACGGGTAATAACACCTTTTAGTATGACCCCATATTTAACTAACAGTACACAATATGACACTTACACTAAGATAGATGTATGCGTCCAGTTTTCCGAAAGTAATTATAGTCAAATATTTTGTTAGCGGACACAAAATGCCGTCTGGAATTCTGGGAGTCCGGTATTGTGGAAGCTTTTTAGCTGACTAAATAAGAAGAAAGTAGCCTTGTTTTTATGAACGTATTCTAATCATATAACACACTGTATGTCCCTACTGTTTCAGTTTGTTGCAGTTGGTTGTTAAAAGATAAAATTAGGTTGGACAGGGAAGGCAGCACTAAACTCGACCAGCCGAGCATAGAAAACATAAATCCAACACAACAGAACGAGAAAATGATCCGCCGCACAATTTCCAGCTGTCAACTAGTTTCAGCAATCAAAAAGCTGAATTCCCATGTTTAATGACCTAGTCTTAAATCTGCTTAAGTGTCCAAACTGCCGCTTCTCGTAACATACCTAAAATTGTAAAAGGATAATAACAAATAGGACAGGGAAGGCATCACTTAACATATACAGCAGAGATTGAAATGCACAATAAGAAACATACGACAAAAAGTAAAATATGGACCAAAAGTACCAGACACAATTACAGAAATGAACAAGAACAATGAAACTAATCAGCTACGAAACAACGTGATGAAATGAAACATGTTACTAAGTAGGAGCAACTGAGAAATTTACTTTGTTTCATTTATTTGTGATATGGCTAACTTCCGGAACCAATTTGTATTCACTTTTCTAGATATCAGAATTACTCGTGTACACCCTTAACCCCCAATAGGTTTAAGACCCAAAACAATGAACAACACGAAATGTAATTTGGTAAAAGCGTCTGAACCGATCGCCTGACTTTACCGTATATATCACTGTTCATATTCGACTGTTAAAAACAGTACGAAACAAAGAAAGTTTGCACGCACAACAAAATATCTTTAAAACCCACAAATGGGATGTTTTCCAAACCTTGCTACGATCATTAATATATAAGTGTCTTTATACAATCAATGTATTAATTGACTAACTACTAACGTCTCTTGTAAACACAGGGCTAAAAGGTATGCTACGAAATAACCTTATTTCATACAAAATACGTATTAACATTCACGGGTACTAACATTGAAATAATGTCATTCAGTTGTGAAATCGTCTAGTAGAATGATTTATTTTCAAACCCGTTCTTGAAATGGCGTCTAACCATAAACGGAATAATGGCTCCTAAAATTGACAAACTTGATCAATAAAATAATGTAAATGTTACACGCCGTCAAACTCTTGAAATTATTTCACTTCAACTTTATACCTTTATAGAACTACATTGTATAGATATGGTATACACATAACATCAACCAGGTAAAAACTGGCATTTTTGTATTAAAACCTAATGACTATCTATAAAACTCGAATAATAGATGATTTCAATAGATTTAACACAACGCTTAATTACGCGTTAACTTTTGTAACATCACAAATTGGCACATTTTCATCGATGATATGAAGTTAAAAAATACCATTTTATTCCTATTGAAATAAACGTTTTTAAAAGCATTAGTTGTATTTGCATTCAGAATTAATAACACTTGCTTTCATTCAATGAAACGTATAAATATGAAATCAACTGAAATATTAAAGAGATATTATCATGCGAGCTGATTTATTAAGTTTTAAAATGTTGTGAAAGAAAATTAAAGGCTTTTCCTACCATGACTACCATTTTGGCGCTTTTAGCGTCTATTTTACGATTTGCACTTTTGTGCCAAAGGGAAATACTAGAAATACAAGAGGAAATATAACATAGACAGAACACGCATTTGAATTAAATTGTCGGTATAAATGATCACTTCCCAGGATGATCAGCGGAAAAACGCAAGATAATCTTCTTTAAATTCGGAACAATTTTACTGAGATGTACGAGTATATATCTTGAACGTTTTTAGAAAACAATTATGTCGATGACTAAGATAAAAATATTATTTTACATAGTCTTGTCATCAGATTTGCAGGTTTTATTACAAACACTCTATTCCATGAAATTCAAATCCCAATTGAGACTATTAAATGCAACCATAGTAGAGTGGCATGATCCAAAATACAGATGAAACAAATTAAATGTACTCCACAAAAACATAATGAGACTTTTTACCGCTAAAAGTATCGAACTTGTTTATAGTACTTTTGTAAAGTGACTTTTTGTGAAGTTGTCCTTTTGCTGTGGAAACTGGGTCATTCAGCTAGTTATAATTTATTATATTTTTCGACAGCTTGGACTTGGGCGGATCTGCGCTTGTTTAGTTGGGCATTGTGTCTTTATGTGTTTTATGTTTCCTGTGCTCGGTCGGTTCAGTTGGGCATTGTGCTTTGTGTGTTTTTAATGTTTTCTGTGCTCGGCTGGTTAAGTTGAGTGCTGCCTTCCCTGTCTGACTTAATATAATCTTTTTGTATTGACAAAGAGTAAATGTTCCGCTACCTTTCCATACCAAAACTGTTCTTACATTAACAAATCACTTCTACCTGTACTTGTTTTATTATGGCTTCAGTTCCATGAACGATATCCTGTCAAGTTATTAGTACACCGACAATTGAATTAGTGCATATAACTCAAATGAACATATTTGTTTAATAATAATAATGTTAAAGATGTTCCTTG
This sequence comes from Spisula solida, assembly GCA_947247005.1. Lineage (NCBI taxonomy): Eukaryota > Metazoa > Mollusca > Bivalvia > Venerida > Mactridae > Spisula > Spisula solida. The sequence goes on along the minus strand of OX365957.1, from coordinate 36,209,667 downwards.
GTTTAATGGTGGAAAAAATATAACACTGCATCATGTAAGGCAAAATCAAGCATCAATTAACTATGCTTTTTACACCGTTACGTTAGATGTTCATTCATTTCTGAGGAATGTGTGTTCAGACATTATCCTAGAAAATGTGCCTTTAGCAGTATACAATGTACTAATGGTTCATTATTGGAGTCCAGTTGGATTTTGTACGCACACTTCAACTTCTTTATTATCAACTTATCGTACTTCAAAGATCAAATAAACGTATAGCTGTTCCCATTTGTCAAAAACTACGCTACTAGTTTGTAGGTTTAATCAAACGTTGGCATTAAATTGACATAGCTCAGAACAGGTCTGTGTTTACGAACTTACATGTATTCATGCAACGGTAATGCTGGCACCGATTGTATAAATGCCTTGACTTGTTGGGTTCACGGAAATGGCAAGGCTTGTCAGACTGGCTGCTACAGATGGGTCCACTTCTAGTATAGTTTATTATCGAATAGACCATTAAACTTGTTTAATTTAACTCATAAATAAACACCCGATATGGAGACACATATTGGATATTTAAGCTGGTACTTTATGCTATGTAACTTATAATTTATTATACTTTTCGACAGCTTGGACTTGGGGGGGATCTGCGCTTGTTTAGTTGGGCATTGTGCTTTGTGTGTTTTTAATGTTTTCTGTGCTCGGCTCGTTAAGTTGAGTGCTGCCTTCCCTGTCTGACTTAATATACTCTTTTTGTGTATAGGAATGTCTATAATTCCAATATCACTCTTTAAACTACTCTACCCAAAGGGGCCGAGTTTCCATTATTTCTCAGGAATGGACAGATACGCGGACTTTCTCTGACTTAAAATACACCATATTGTCAAATGTTATTTTTATTTTATGTCAATTTGGAGTAAAGCTCAAAATTGTTATAAAATATATGTTTACTAAATCAAGTCGTCCCTCATGTACCTCTTATAGATAACCAAAACACATACTTGACCATACCAGACCAAGTAGATCATGCTTTTTCGTGAAACCATTGGAATAATACAATAGCTCTCCATTACTCTAGTAATGGAGTGTAGTCCATGAAGTATGATTGTGTAGTTATTTGTGTGTCACATGATCAAGCCATGACGCTTAGTGGTCACTTATTCAGTGTCACTGGATGAAATAACATGATGGACTTATTAAAATGTTTATTATGAAACTAGTGTTCTAATAGTTCAGTGTCAGTGAATATATTTCCGTGAATAAACAATAACTGGATATTTAAAACTTGATGAAACATGGTGGACATATATTATGTTTATCATAAAGACGCTGTATTTTCGTGAATATGATGACGAAAACGCAAAAGTACGATGACGAAAACACGATCATTTCAAGTACGGTATTATTATAGCATATTATCATACTTATTGCTGGCGTTTTCGTCATCACACCGTCAATTTCGTGCTTTCGCCATCCTGCTTTCAAGATCTTGCGTTTTCGTCATCATATACTTGTATGTTCTTGTGTCTCATTACAGATAGTCCAATTCAAAGGCGCTACATGATCTAACGGAATTTTAAATTGTTTTGCATAAAAATGGGTGTAATGCAAGATCGATGAATTCATGAAACCTTGGTTTTGTCTGTATTTATCTCGTACTGTACAGTACGAATATGTTGTGTTATATTGCACAACAAGTACATTTAGTACTACACGTGTGTGTGTATACACAGAGTGGATACCACTCCATTATTTTGTTACACATTCTTTAGTTTACTGGAGGGTTATTGTTAATAGGGTCTCCATTCCTGAAAAATAATGGAGACTTATTGAATGGCTTTTATTGAGTGTATTTTAACACTGGATAAATTACGAACGATATCTGATTACATCATGAGGTGTTTCCTCCATATGTACTTTATAGTTGTCTAGCCTGAATTCAGTAATTGGTTAATGCCAACTTCAGCAAAGACAGCAATGTCTGCGGTATGCTGCACAATATCAATAATACTTTCAAAAATATTCGTTGACAACTGTGAAATATTCGGTTCTTTTAGTAATAGCGACTTTCCTGTTACCCTCTTTCGCCATTAGTATAGCACTGTGGTCAAGCGGATAACGCTCTGGACTACTGATCGAGAGGTCCCTGGTCTGATCCTTGACCGAGGCACTTGGTTATTACGATATTTTCAGTGTTTTCACCTAACTAGAGGTGAAGGGATTGGTAAGTAAAAGGTTATCTCGCCTGTATCGGTGGTTAAATAGCCGAGCATCTATTCAGAAAGAGTTAGGGTAATGCACCTGGATTCCTTATCACACTTCTGTCTTTTAATTGGCTTTAATTATGCCCTTGTCAGACACCCCAGCCAATTATACACAAAAAGTGGCGTTAGGCATTACACCTAGTTAGTTAGATGGATATATAATATACTTTGTTCCTAAGAGTCTGTTTATGGAGACACTTTTGCGAAAACCGTGTTGCCTTTGGTTTCGCTGCTATTTTAATATGCAATGCTTGCTTACCAACTGGCTCTTGTTCCGTTTTAGTTTGACTGACTTAAGCAGAAGATGGGATTGGATGCCCGGTTTTGTATTACATGTTCCTGTGCTAGTTTTTTATGTTGGGCATGTTCCGCGCCTTTTCAAGTGAAGTTGTATATTTTCTGTGCCTTTTTGTTCTCGCGTGTCCCGCGGTTTTTGTTGGGGTCGGTGCAACTTCCGGTAGTTTCGTATTTTGTTTAATTATTATAATATGGGTTTGTATCTGGATTTAAACGCCAATTTCGTTTACAATCGAGTTTTTCATTTTTAAATAATCGATAATATGCCATAATTTCTCAGTATTTAATTTTTTGACCGGGACCAAAAGGAGCTAGGAATTATTTATTCGTATTTGCCGGTTGTCCTCTTACTATTTGGTCCCCGCGATTCGCATCCTACCTGGTTCGTTCATGAGTCTATGTACAGCTGTGGAGTTATGGATGTAGTGTTCTGTCCCCTGAGGTCATTTAATGTAGTTTTAAGTCCCCTACCGGTCTTTGACCGGAGAGGACTATTGGTTTGCCATCTGTCCGTCAGTTTTGGTTCTGACGGAAATTGTGGTTGATATGGCAACAGACACATTGAAAATAGCTTTAAACCGGTAGGGAACTTCTGTATTGCTTGCAATTCTTAATGACTTGTTCATTACGTCATATCTCGATTTGTTCAATTACGTCATTTTACTTATTGAAACTGGGTCACTCAAGGTTTCAGAGTTTTTTCAGCAACAAAAAAATCTGAAAACCTTGAGTTTTAATACTGTTACTCAACTTTTGAGACTAAAGACTGCTATAACTATGTAGTTCAGCAGTTTTACTGTTGTAACTAGGTCATTTAGCGTAGGCATTCCGCCTTTTGGTTGCTGTATCTTTTCTACTGGGTCATTCAGCTAGTTATAATTTATTATACTTTTCGACAGCTTGGACCTGGACGGATCTGCGCTTGTTTAGTTGGGCATTGTGCTTTGTGTGTTTTTAATGTTTTCTGTGCTCGGCTGGTTAAGTTGAGTGCTGCCTTCCCTGTCTGACTTAATATAATCTTTTTGTACAATGTTACTGTTATGTTTTGATATGCATCAATACTAAACCATTGTCTCTACAGCCACCTTTTGGTTGTGAAGTATTATTGCAGTAAACATAAATGACGAACTTATTAAATAATTAAACATAACGCGTTCCTGTCAAATGCAGCGCTGAAAAGTTAAAGGCCATGAACCTTTACATCTGTGTGATTTTATACAAAGTATGGCTGTTTATGACGTTACCTTTTCTTAGTCAGATGTACTATGTATGATTTTATTTGAGAAGAGCACTACAAATCGATTTTGTCAGTAAGCTTTATCTCAAGCATGTGCAACTTTTTACAACATTTTGTCTGAATGTGTGTGTTTTTTATATTGCCATTAATAGCATGGCTGTTTATGACGTTACCTCTTCTCAGTGATGACATTCGCCAATACGTGTAAATAGGACACTGTTAATTATTAAAGGCCATGAACCTTTTACATCCATCAATCGTCACAGCAGTTATTGATAATGGTATTAAGTATAAGAATACAGTGTATATTTGCTTAAAGCTTTCAAGTTCATTGTGTGGCATTACTGTGTATATCAACATGTCTGACATTGTTATAACTAAAGCTTTTAACATAAGACATTGTGTTGACGTATTTTGTATGAACATTTGTTTGTTTTGACCTATCCATCTAACAATACAAAATTGGCCGCACTCCTAGAAAACAACGAAAGAATATTGTTAATATTACGACCGCGAATTACTTGATTCAAACATCAGAAATAACAACATAATTGCTTACGTTTTGCAGTTAACGTATATGCGACCAATGATAACTTCGTAATGGAAAGGAAATAAAGTAAAGATGCAATCCTGTATCGTTATTGTATTAAGATGGTGTACACAATCATGGTCATCATCATTCTACCAACTTGATATCTATTATTTCACTTTGTCAAAGTATGGCTGTGTCTTTCAGGAGGATACATTACCATTATGCCTACAAACATTCCAATGTTAATAATACTTTTAACGCTTGAGTATGTGCTAAAATGAATACTAATTCAAATGACATTTTGCAGTTACGGTTAGATGTCATAATGCATGATTTCATCTGCGAAGAGAACTACAAATTTATTTCGTAATTAAGCTTTATCTCCAACAAATGCAACTTCTCTTAATATGTTGTCTGTGTGTTTCTATACAAAGTATGGCTGTTTATGACGTTACCTTTTCTTAGTCAGATGTACTAATGTATGATTTTATTTGAGAAGAGCGCTACAAATTGATTTTGTCAGTAAGCTTTATCTCAAGCACATGCAACTTTGTACAACATTTTGTCTGAATGTGTGTGTTTTTGATATTGCCATTAATAGCATGGCTGTTTATGACGTTACCTCTTCTCAGTGTTGACATTCGCCCATACGTGTAAATAGGACACTGTTAATTAATTATTTACAATTGCCCAATGTGCTGCATTGAATACTGTAGCGCACAGGCAATCCAAAGCCACACAGAAGTAGTGACAAGGCCTAACCACCCACTCCATAGTCAGATATAAAACGAAACCATCCATATCCCAATCAAACATAAGTCATGTGCCATTGTAGATGGGTGTCACAACCTGTACGATATATACAGTGCGGGACGCATTCTTACAGAACCAATGCCACTCAATTCGTGTAAGGCTTCATTACGTTCCACCATTCAATTCTCAAAATGTTGATCTGGTAATATACTTGTCAATCAGAATTACTTCCTAGATAGAATTGACAGCTCTAATTAACTTGAATACCAATTTTCCACAGAGCTTTGAATTTGGTCCAAGGTTGCTTCTGCATTGAATAAAACCCATGATAGAACGAACAGAAAATTGTCTGCAAATGATACATGTTGCGCAATAGCCTTGTAATCATTCTATTCATTCATACAAGTTAGAACAAAGTCAATAGTTTTGGTGGTAAATATTACCAAATATACGCTACATTCCTCTACAACACGTTATTATACAAAATGAAAGTACCATCTTCATAATGTCTTTAAATGTGTGTATTTTATTACGTTATTTCCAGTGGAATTATTTTATTATGTGATTATATGATGAAACATTTTAAAACACAGTGAAGTCCAAATCTATATTGCAACGATGTATTTGTGTTACCTTAAGGTATATCGCGTTACCTAGTGCACCGTAGCTGTTTCCGATTGTTTGCCGATTGTTTGGTTATCATTCAGAGGTTTACGTTGACAAACAATTACGTACAATGAATGCTTATGTTCATTCGTACAAGCTGATGGATTATAACAACTGGACATATAAACCCATTTGTACCAAATCAAAAACACAATTACTTGGTTTGACAGTTTCTCAGAGTCAATACGCTTTTTAAGATCCATTCGAAAAGAACGATCTGAAATGGCCATACAAATTTGACAAACCTATGATGGATAAAAACACGAATAGATTTAGTACGTTATATGGGAAACCCGATGATATAATAGCGGCTAGCAGAAGATTTTGTCAATAAGAAGTGTAATACAGTTTATATGTCTAGACATTGTGTTTGTAACCATAATTAGGTGCTGCTTCACAACAACGGTAATGATCAAAGTTATTCACTAGAAAATACAATCATTCTACTAGAAATAATTACATTTCTGAAACGTAGACAAACTGGACAGTCGTCTAACGATGATCACTATAGTTCAGTAAATAATTGTCCATATCGTAAATTAGTTCAGCAGAGTATCAAAGGAACCGACAATTATGTAAAGCTAGATGGCGTGGTTCAGCTATATTAACTTTGTACCATTAACATCTCATTATCTGTATTTTCTAGCATCTGATGATTTTATTTCGAAGTTTTATATATTTGTAGCTCAGGCAAATAATTCGTGTAAAACTACCTCCAAGATGGGAACAACAAAAACTTTGTTTACAGCGTATGTTAAATTCAGAGACTGGATTTATTTGATAGCGCTTTTGAATAACAGTCGTTTCCAGAAAGACTTGTCTATGTGTAGCTTTTGAAAAAGTTATAGGGTGAATATTCATACAAACTAAATTCGGTGTCCAATGCATTGTATTTTGTAACAATAAAAGTTTAAGTGAGTCAAACAATCACGCAGATTCATACATGCTTTTTATTAGTTGTTCACTGAAAGATAATGACAAATTTGTAAAAATGATTCATGACAGACACAAACACGAACATTGTCCGAAGAAATTGCTAGCTCAGCATCATAGTGGTCCTGTCAAAATGACTGAAAAAATATTGAAGTTTGATGACTTCTGATTGGCTATCCCAAGGCCATGGCATTTCATTTTCATCTACCCTAGCTTTTCATGTGCGGAATAACGTCTCCAGATCAACAAATATCATTACTAGAAGATATTGAACTATTGTATCTAGACCTTGATGTCGAGATCTCATCGTCTATTGTTCCACTCAAACATCGAACAAAAATATTCATTGCCAAGCGAATGATTCGTTGCACTTATTTACAACTTCAGAGAAACTTTAAATTGCTTGAATACTTGATCTTCAAAACAAGATCATTCTACTTCATGATAATTGGTCTATAAATTATACGTATGAAGCACGGACTTTAACAATTGTTTTGTATGTTCCGTTTTATAGTCTTGATTACTATCCAACGAAGATGCGATAAACGAATCATTTCAATGCATCAAAAACGTTTTTCATTTGTTAAATGTCCGAATATGTACCAAGCAAGAACACACTCCAAATGTTAATCAGTTCCAGCGAAGTCGCCTTAAACGTTGGTTGATCAATGTTATATTTATTGCAAATGTTGTAATCAATGTCGTATATTTTGCAAATGTAATATTACAAGTTGGCAACAACTGCATATTTGTAAAAATATTCTTATATATATATATTTTCAATTTCGAAACAGTGCTACACAACATAATATTCTTCTTAATGTAAACATATAAAACTGTACATTATACACACCTCTCAGAAAACCGGACATTTAGCCCGGTTAAAAAAGGCGTGCTTAAAAATCCTGTTTTGGGGCATATGGATGGTTTGTTCTACATTTCTGACGCCGATTCTGTGTGGCTTTTGTTTGTCTGTGCGCTACAGTATTTTATAGCAAAGGACTCGGGTTTCAATGAAATAAGTTGTAAAATAAAGAAGAATAAAACCAGTGGTCATCATGAAGGCAATTTTTTCAACAACGTTAGAGACTAACGCATGGAAAAATTACTATGGAATACCAACACTTGTATATTGCAAAACTGGTTATTGTCGATATTTAAATAGTCTTAATGTACTAGTGTTCAATTAGTTATGAATGTAACCATGACGCCCAATCTTCACATGTATCACACAAGCAGTGGATGCTTATCGTCGCGTAATTATGGGAGTTACACAATGATCCCCGTAGGGTGATAGATATGGGACCCTGTGGTAACGTGCAATTTCATTCAAATATGTTTTACCTTTAATTTAATTGGTACGGGCATTCCTGTGCAGTAATTACACAGTCCCACTACATCAAGAAATAATCCAATGTTGTGCTTTAACGTCTGTATTGGAAAGGCAAGAAATCGTATTTTGTTCATGGATTGTAAGACCATAACTATGACAGCTTTTCAAATCTATTCTGCTATATCGGAAGGAAAAGGGACGCTGATTCCGGAACTTCACCACCAGGTAACACAACCTCTCCTTAAATGTTGTGTTTATGCGACTATAATTATCACATGCAACAAATGAGACATTGTCAAACATTTATAATTATATGGCGCGATGCATTGAACGCTTATCCCACAATTCACGATTGTCATAACCCCCACGAATTGTAAATTTGAATGACGAGTCCGTGTAGCATTAAAATTTCAATAACACGAATCCCACAAAACGGAAATCATAAAAAACAATACCAACACACCACAGGATACATGCATATACATGTAGGATCACTGAATATCGAGCAAGGCTCCATTCTGTTATCATCATGTTGGTAATATAGCTGTCAATCAGAACCTTTTCGCAGACAGAATTGACACCTCAAAAAATGAAAACATCAAGTTCACATCGAACCCTGAGAATTTGGATCACGAGGAAGGAATTTTCAAAAATAAAATGTCAAACAAATGGGTTGAGCATATTATAACAAAAATGAATGAATATTGTCAATCTTTCAGACTTCACGGAACTAGTAAAGTTGACTGACCACGACATGAATTCAATGAATGTGTTACAATACGTATACATCTAGATTTGTTTTATGACAAGTTTATCCAAGCATTATTTATGAGAAAACCTTTCACATCATAAAAGTTAAATTATAATAGTATAATGTTTTGTAGTTGTCGTGTAAATGTAGAACTCACTGAACTCACCTTTATGATCACATTCTCAAAAGTCAGCAGTATAAAAAGATTTAAATTAATTTTGGAAGGCTTTTGTTTTCTAGATTTCTAAATGGCAATATCTCACTTTTATTTCCAGAAAGTGTCAGGGGTCAAACGGTGTGTTGTCAAATGTTAGTGTACACTTAAGTGCAATCGCTACGTTAATACAACTATTCCAGTTAGTACCGATATAGCATGTATTGCTGACGTTTCATGTCACGAATTGTCCATTGTTAACACGAGTTATTCTGACAATGGTTCAGACGTATTAAGACAGAAATATGTTATTTATTCGTGAATTATGTTGACAAGTGACACTGGTTTTGCGAAATATCCTATTTTATTAACTTATTTATTAGGGCGGGTTCGCTACATAGACCATATATTTAGACGGTTCAATATATTTTACTTGATAAAAAAGACCAGGTCTAGACATTCCTGAAGTAAATTTCCAAAATGACCCAAAATTGTATTTAGATGCACATCCATGTCTACATTTATTAAATGTATTGTGTACTGGTCTAAAAGACGAAACAATGTAACTATCTAAAAACCTCAGGACTTTGTTATACATGTACTAATACATTGTGTCTGGTCTGGTGTGAATACGCTAAGGATATTTAATATAGTTCGTGAAATCGAAACGATAAACTGTGTTCGACTGTATACAGTAGCAGAAATAATACTCACACTATACAATGTCACCACGCTGGTTATCATTTCACATAGTTTATGGTTTGGTTTAATTGCAAAATAATCCTGCTTTGACTTGCATGTGGTCAGGCAATGTATCACTTTTATTATCATTCCAACCGATAATTTGTTTGATCTACAGGGTGAGTTTAGTGAACAAATTCGTGTTGTTATAATAGTTTTGTTATCTTCTTTGTAAAGTATTCTGAATAAACGGGCATTTAATTTACAGAAGCACGTTTTATACCCATAGGAATGGTGGTCTCCAATATGTCATCAATGTAGGTCAATTCTCCTTTGAACGCACATGCTACGTTGTTTATAATTATTACTAGTGCTGGGCGATCTCTACGGTCAGAATCAATCGAATGACGTTGGTACACACGTCATGAGGAAGACTGGGGTACGTTTCAGTATGTATTGATACCTAAGTAGATCGATTGTATAACAAATACGATTCACTAATGACACCACAATCACGATGATTTCCACTACCGTCACGACGGTATAAGAAAGACGCGAGTTTCCTTCTTCTAAATTGCGAACGACAAGCAAAAATACTACTGCAGGTACTGTTCTTGTGTTTGATGTGATCAAAGTGCGAAATTCATCTTTACCACACTGAAAGCGGGTAAAGTACGCAAACAAAGGCAACTACGAGAGTCATTAAATATATTCGTAGACAACCGTTCTCATTTGATTATTATTGTGTGTTAACAATAATTTCTTATAGCATTACAAACAGTTACGTATTACCAACGGTCAATGCAAATTTATCTTCAATAATGCAAACCAGTAGCATGTAATCAGCCACTCTATTACCATAGTAACGCACTACGTGCCTTTTTCATTAGTTGAACTAGTTTTAGAATATAACCTACATTATGAGCCAATAAAAACGCCGCATTTTAGCGGTTAACTGAAAATTTAATCATTAAAATTTTCTCTTCACAGACTTTACGTCATGCGTTGGCGCTACTTTCTATCGGCCAATCAGAATGCAGAATGTTATATTCTAAGTTAGTTAGAACATATTAAGTAAATTTTAATGATTAAAAAGGGACAAGATTTACTAAAAATAGCACACAATCAATAGAAACTTATACGGACTGAGATTGTACATGTAAAATGATCATAACGGCAATCTAAGTTCTGCTTACATTTGTTGATACTTTAGTTTGCAAAATGGTTTGTGATTTTGTTCGGTATAATAAAATAAATAACACATAGCTGCTCGGGTGACAGTAAATAATACCAACCCGAGAATAGTTATATCACCCGTAAAAGTAGTTACTAAATATTAAGGTAGTCTTTCAAAAAGACCTAGAGCTTGTGTACAACTTGTTTTTTATTGACTTATTGCAATAAATTCTACCAAACCCCCCAAAAAGACTGGTAACCATTTTATTTATTGAGTTATCTGCTGTGTATACAGGAATAGTGGCAAATGTTTAAACATAAACTGGATGTTCTCGAACACTATCATAATTTTCAACTTAAAAGTCAAAACACTTGTTGAAGACCTACATGTACATCTACTGACAGGAGGACACAAATCTATTAAGCATTTTATAAAAGTTATTCCTCTTTTCTAACTTTGCACTTCTACACAAAATACATAAAAATGTCAATTTCGGAAAAACTCTGAAAGGTATCCACTTTAAACTCAATATTGTTATTCACCATCACCAGGAGAGTACATACCTGACGAGGTTGGTAACCCTGTGACCTATATTTATGAGTTTTCGGTCCTTCTTACTCTTAGTATTTTCACTCACACATGTGCATTGGTACTATAATGTATGAGAAAGTCGAGCGTCCAGCACTCGTAGGCAGTGCTCTTGTTTATAAATATGTCCAAAGCATAGCATATTTCAAAACGTATTTCTCTAGCTGGCCAACCATACAAATAGTCCATGTCCCAGGCCTTGAAAATTGAAGGTTCATTACCAAAGAGGTGAACAGATCCAACAATGATTTTCGGTTAGCTTGATATCTCAGCAGTATGAAAACGGTTGATGGACTTGCGGGTCACTTTGCCAAATGACCTTTTGGCGGCCATCTTTAAAGATGGCCGCCATTATTTTAAGCAATCATAAGCTTTGGGAAAACTTGAATTATTCCTCACTCAATAGGGCTATCGGCTTGCAATATGTCTTAAAATGTTCGTATGTCAACCCCACATCTACTGATATATAAATCATGATATTATAATAAAGTGATTACTTCGAAATTTATGGTATTCTAAGAAAACTTTGATATTTTTCACTTTTTTCATTATTTTTTCACTTGCAACTCCGATTGGGATTTGTATTTAGCCATTTTTTGTTAGTTATATTTAGAGGGTAATTCTAGGCATCCATAATATACATTACATTGATAGATTTTCACTTTGAAGTCAAAAATTGGTCAGGAATATATGACATCTGATATCTAATTAAATGGATATTTTTAAGACGCATGCAATATCTTTTCCAATAATCTCAGGAACAACCATTAATTTTGGTTTATTATTTCAAAGTTGCTTTGCTTGTTCATATTATATCTATACATGTGTAGGTATCTGAAAATCGAATCCTTTGCCTAATAGGATGTGGGTATGATACCGGACCCCAGCTAGAAGTCTTGCAGGCGAGGGTCCGGCTATTAGTACAGGATCATACACGCCATGGGCCGAGTGTTTCAGTATAACTTATTATTTGATTCTTTCTTTCCTAAATAGTGAATCATTAGCGAATTGCATTCTTATTCAACACGAATGTATGCCAAATTATAGGTTCCTAAGTTATATGTTACGTTTTGGTGACGTTTTAGAGAAGTCATAATGAAATATATTATTATCTCAAGCGAAGGGTTCTGTATCTGGCATCATCAGACTTACCTTCTTGGTCTATATGATTACCATCACTGACAGTCATGTTTAACTTAAAACTGCTGCGTGAATTATAACGATTTCTGTGGGAGCCTAGATGTAGGGTGTATGCTTCGGGATCGAGAGGTCCCCGGTTCAATCCTCACCTGGACCACTGCTTAATTTCTCTGAGCAAGAATAATCCACCTTCCCCACTTACCCAAATGTATAAATGGATACATGAGGGGGTCAAAAGCCTGCCAGCAGCCAACACCGCCGAGCGAGTGTAACAACTGACGTGAGACTCAATGAGTAAATGAACAGTCGGTCGAATGGTCGAATGTCTGAAAATTGACTTTAACTGGGTGCTTTTTACATACAATATAATTTTAGTATCGAAGATGCAAGTCATTTGTTCCTACATTCATGGCCAGTGTTTATATTAAGAGTTATACCCCTTGATTGCAGGGCTAGGAGTAGATGTACACTGTTTTTGTAGGTATTCATGACAATGATGACCGGCGTTAGTCGTACCCCTTGATTGTAGGAAAGCAGTAGGACTAGCAGTTGCTATGCCTAATGTTATTCGGTAACTGTTACCAGTGGTAGTTGCACCCAATGATTGTAGGGAACCAATCTGGCGGGGAATTACTTATCTACATGTACCTCATTGAGACAGGAATAGCAGCAAACCGTGAAGTAAGACGCATCATAGGATCTTGTAGGTATAGCTTTGCCTGTTGAATATGGATAGCCCATGACACAAGCACAGACAAAGTGATGTGGGGGATAGCCATTAGGAGAGGAAGTGTTGTTCCTGTCATTGGTCGTTATCCCTTATCAGTACATGTAATAGCTGAACTTGACTGCAGAATGTACCCCAAGTGGATGTACTATGTGGTGGACTTTACTCCCATAGAGAGAGAAAATGATGTACAGGCAGTAGCATATATACCTTATTGGGACTGGAATGGACAGAAGCATTTCCGAAGGAAGGTTCTTCTATATATTAAGAAAATGGATGGATTTAATCGGTGGAATATTCCCCATGGGGTTAAGGATGGTTTTCTTAGAAATATGGTGTACTTTAAGGACCAGGAATGACTATACCGATAAAATAACAAGCCCAATATGGTAAGGAATGACAATGCGTATTCACCTACTAGTATTAAATCATAAATGACTGTGACCATAGTACCCCCAATAAGATCAGGAATGAATGTGTCCATCAGTAGAATGTACCTCATATAGACATTATAAATGGCAGTTCCTATCTTTATTAGTTACATGTTATGTAACCCATATGACCAGGAATGATTACCATTAGCAGAATGTACCACATATGGTCAGGAATGGCTGTACTCATTCTACCCCTCTGTATGATGAACACCATATGGTCAGGAATGCCCGTGCCCAACTGCATAGTTACGAAAGGCTGTATGTATGTATTATGTATGTATCAAGTATTGTCAGTAATGGCTGTACTCATATGTAATATGTATGACATAGTTATGGTCAGGAATAGTTGTATACCCAATACCCATCTGTACTACGGATTCCATATAAGGAATTGATATACCTCTAATAATATGTGCCCAACATGACCAGGAATCTATGTACCCATGTGTAGGCTGTACCACACATGGTTAGGAATGACTGTCCCCATCTGTACTGTGGACTCCATATGGCCAGGAATTAATGTACCCATATGTAGTCTGTACCACACATGGATAGGAATGGCTGTACCCATCTACTACGGACTCCATATGGTCAGGAACAATTGTACCTATCAGTAGAATGTACTTCATATGGTCAGGAATGGTTGTTCCTTCATGTAGCATGTTTTAGTACTCATATGGTTAGTACGTGTACTAAGTATCATAATTATGTGGTCAAGAATATCTGTATTCATGTGTAGTATGTACCAAATACGGTCAGGAACGAATGAACCTATCTGTAATATGTATCTCGTATGGTTACAAATTACTGTACCCATCTGTCGTACCGGTATGCATTAATAACCCATATGGTCAGGAATGGCGCAGTCCGTCCGTAATATGTACAAAACTGGATTGACTGTAGCCGACACATACTAGTAATCCATGAGTTCAGGACTAAGTGTGCTCATCTTTGGGATGTACATCACGGAGCAATATCTTATGACCCAACCCAACAAGAAAAGTATACACATATGTAATAGTGGATGCACACATCTTAAGATAGTGCCTGCAGGCATGGCAGAGATAGTCGGTGATGCTGAAAACATTTATAACTCGCAGGGTAAATATCCCCGTGGTTGACACCTTGTAGTTGTATTTGTAGTTGTAATTATTTAAACCTTTCAGTCAAGGATGACTTCTTAATATTCCATATGGGGTCATGTGCTTTGCTGAAGAGACAGCAAGTAGAAGTGACTGTGGTGTGATACAAGGAATCTGGATGGGATACCCTAGCTCTTTCCGAACAGATTCATTTTTTGTTCTTCAACGTGCCCAGCGTATAGCACCGATACTCGTGAGAATATCACACGGTTAACAAACCAGTTCATTTGTAGTTGGGTGGGAAATACTGAACACTGGTCAATGAAATTTCGAACCAGGGACCTCCGGATTGGTAGTCAAGAGCACTTACTCCTCAGCCACAATCGTGTCACCAATTAACACCTTGGTTGTGGTAGGGTTGTGGAGGCTTTAAAAGTTCTATTAAGAACGGTTATTTAAAGGTTACTAAGGTCCACCTGAGTCAGAAAAGTAGTAAGCTAGACACTAGACAAAGATCAACTGATTCAATATATAATTTTGTATCCCCTCTATCCCTTATTGTTTCCCTTCGAATACATTCCGGCTTTCACATTTTCATTTCTTAGTGAATGCGTGAAACGAATAGAATTTAACAGTGGGAGGTATGAATTCTTACATGCTTTACTATTATTAAAGAAGAATATGAAAACAACGTTAAAAAAATGTACTTTTAATGTAATATTCGGAACTTTATTAACAAAAATATAAATGTATAAACTCATATCAAATTATTTTCCAATCATTTGGAGTCATGTTTATGTTTATTTTCCGTTTCGCTGAATAGTTATTCAAGTTTTCCTGTCAATAACCATTTTTTTGAAAATAATGTTATATGAACTCATACAACTGACCGGATCCGAGCCGCCAAACCATCCAGCTAGGGGTCAGCTACCACACTAACACCCTTGTGACACGGTACTGGACACCTAGGCATATATACGCATCGTATCAACAAAGTAGCCATGGAATAAAACAAATCTTTTTTCTGAGATTGTTGGAAACGGTCTATTCATATGCCCTAAAATATTTATTTAATTTAGGCATTAGCTGTCATATATTCCTGACCAATTTTGGACTTCGAAGTTAAAATCTATCAATGTAATGTATATTATGGATGCCTAGAATTATTCTCTGAATGTAGTAAACAGAAACTGGCTAAATACAAATCCCAATCAGAATCGCAAGAGAAAAAATAATGACAAAAAGTGAAAAATATCAAATTTTTCTTAGAATATCAATAAAGTCGAACTAATTCCTTTATCATAATATTATTATGTATATGTCAACATATGTTGGGTTATAATACGAATATTTTAAGACATATTGCAAGCCGATAGCCCTATTGAGTGAGAAATAATTCAAGTTTTCCCAAAGCTTATGATTGCTTAAAATAATGGCGGCCATCTTTAAAGATGGCCGCCAAAAGGTCATTTGGCAAAGTGGCCCGCAAGTCCATCAACCGTTTTCAGACTGCTGAGATATCAAGCTAACCGAAAATCGTTGTTGGATCTGTTCACCTTTTTGGTAATGAAATTCGGTCTGTCACATGGACTAAAACAGTTACATCTCTCATGTCCAGAACCTCAACTGGTACTATTTTGCAAATTGCTAAATACATTTCTTACTTGTATACATGAATCGAATGATACAAAGTTATTGCGCAGAATATATCATTTGTACACACTATGCCTTCCATCCTGAATTTGATTCAATGCAGTAGCAACCTTGGTTCAAATGCAAAGCTCTGTGGTTAGCTGGTATGCAAGTTAATTATGGTTGTCAGTTCTGTCTGAGACATAGCTCTGATTGACAAGTATATTACCAGATCATCATTTTGAGAATTGAATGGTGGAATATAATGAAGCCTCACACATGCTATAAATATAAGCAATGCGTCCTCTTATTGTACATTTCGTACAGGTTGTGGCGCCAATATACCATGGCACATGACTTATGTTTGATGGAGATATGGATGGTTTCGTTCTATGACTTATTATGTAGTGGGTGCCTAGGCCCTGTCACCGCTGTTTTGTGGCTTAAGATTGTCTGTTTGCTAAACAATGCAACGAGCTGAATGACGGAATCAGTTTGTAGTGCTCTTCTCAAATGAAATCATACATTAGTACATCTGACTAAGAAAAGGTAACGTCATAAACAGCCATACTTTGTATAAAATCACACAGACAACATCACATGTTAAGAGAAGGTGCATTTGTTGGAGATAAAGCTTAATTACCAAATAAATTTGTAGTCCTCTTCGCAGAGGCAATCATGCATTATGACATCTAACCGTAACTGCAAAATGTCATTTGAATTAGAATTCATTTTAGCACATACTCAGGCGTTAACAGTATTATTAGCATTGGAATTTTTGGGGACATAATAGTAATGTATCCTCCTGAAAGACACAGCCTTCTTTTGACAAAGTGAAACGATAGATATCATGTTGGTAAAATGATGATGACCATGATTGTGTACACCATCTTAATACAATAATATTATTTCCTTTTCAATACGAACGTTATCATTAGTCGCATATACGTTAACTGCAAAACGTTAGCAATTATGTTGTTATTTCTGCAGTTTGAATCGAGTAATTCGCGGTCGTAATATTAACGATATTCTTTCGTTGTTTTCTTGGAGTGCGGCCATTGCTGTATTGTTAGATGGTTAAAGCAAACAAATGTTCATAAAAATACGTCAACACAATGTCTTATGTTAAAAGCTTTTGTTATAACAATGGCAGACATGTTGATATATACAATAATGTCAAACAATAAACTTGAAAGCTTTAAGCAAATATACACTGTATTCTTATACTTAATACCATTATCAATAACTGCTGTGACGATTGATGGATGTAAAAGGTTCATGGCCTTTAACTTTTCAGCGCTGCATTTGACAGGAACGCGGTATGTTAAATTATTTAATAAGTTCGTCAAAACAAAACAGTAACATTGTACAAGCATTGCATATTAAAACAGCAGCGAAACCAAAGGCAACACTGTTTTCGCAAAAGTGTCTCCATAAACAGACTCCCAGGAACAAAGTAGATTATATATCCATCTAACTAACTAGGTGTAATGTCTAACGCCACTTTTTGTGTAAAACTGGCAGGAGTGTCTGACAAGGGCATAATTAAAACCAATTAAAAGACAGAGGTGTGATAAGGAATCCGGATGCATTACCCTAACTGTTTCTGAATAGATTATCGGCTATTTAACCAACGATACAGGCGAGATAACCTCTTTCTTACCGATCCGTTCATCTTTAGTTAGGTGGAAAACACTGAAAATATCATAATAACCAAGTACCTCGGTCAAGGATCGGATCAGGGACATCTCGATCAGTAGTCCAGAGGGTTATCCGCTTGACCACAGTGCTTTACTAATGGGTAAAGGGGTAACAGGAAAGTCGCTATTACTAAAAGAACCGAATATTTCATAGTTGTCAACGAATATTTGTGAAAGTATTATTGATATTGTGCAGCATATCACAGACATTGCTGTCTTTGCTGAAGTTGGCATTAACCAATTACTGAATTCAGACTAGGCAACTATAAAGTACATATGGAGGAAACACCTCATGATGTAATCAGATATCGTCCGTTAATTATCCAGTGATATTTACCAACACGTGTAATAAAAGTTCCTGTCCAGACATTTTGCATTGGGATGCTTAATTGACTATTAGCTTTCAAGGAATTTGACATTTTGTGCGATATGTTGTTACTGTTCCTGTAATAAACGATAATGCTCACTATATTTATCATTGACTGGGAAGCGCGTTGCTTTATGCAGCTGCAGACACCTGCTGTTTAGATACATGGTCCCAAATGCCTAGCTTTTACAGTGAAATGTCGGACCGTTCTGATTTCTTCAGTAAATAAACTATTGCAATGCGTCAAAGACCGATGTTATCCGCATGGAATAATTGAAGTAGTCTGGTTCACGACATTCTTACAAAATGCATCATTTTTTATTATTTTTTTTTTAAATCGTAAACCATTGAGAGCAGGTCACGTGCCCCTCCATGGACTTTTCACTTTAAGCATACCAATATACATGCGGCCTCATGGCCCGCAGGTAATGAGCAGTTGTAGGCCAAATAATACGGGAAAGACGTGACGTTGTTCGGAACTGTATATCGCAAGAAATTACGTCACGTCATAAAAATTGTTATATCCACCCCAGCCTCGGTTGCAGAAGGTGTATATCAAATATATTGACCTCTCGTGCACGCCGTCTAAGCCAATCAGAATCCTTGTTACATCACAGGTATACAATATAACATAATATTCTCCTTAATGAAAACATATACATGTAAAACTGTACATTATACACACCTCCAATAAAACCGGGCTTTCGGCCCGGTTCGAAAAGGCTTGCTTGAAAAATCACGTTTTAGGGCATATAGATGGTTTGTTCTATGTTTGACGCCGATTCTGAGTGGCTTATGATTGTCTATGCGCTTCAGTATTTTATAGCAAAACACTGTGTTCGAAGGAAAATGGTCGTCAAATAAAGAAGTTTAATACAAGTAGTCATGTAGACCAACACATGACACAATTACTTTGGAAGTCTAGCTCTTTTATGTCGCTAAACTTATTTGTGTCGATACAAAGAAGAGTCTTCTTGTATTCTTCGTCAAATAGAAATAAATGTAACCATGGCGTCCCGTCTCTATCACACAAGCAGTGAATGCTTATGGATTACCTATGGAAGTTACACGATAACTTGGTTGCATGTTGATTCAAACAATCCAATACTTCACGTGATCCCCTTGGTTGATAGAGATGAGACCCTGAGGTAACGTGCAATTGCATTCAAAAAGTTGTTCCTCATTATCAAATTGGTACGGACATTCCTGTGCAAAAATAACACGGTCCCATTACATCCATAAATTGTCCAATTTTGTTGCTGTGCTTTAACGTCTGTATTGGAAAGGATAATACTCGTAGACTATAACTTCGACAGCTATTCCAATTTATTCTGCTATATCAGGAAGAAAAGATACACTGATTACGGAAGTGAACTTCATCACCAGCAAATAAAACATCTCCTTAAATGTTGTGTTTATACGACTATAATTATCGCATGCAGTTTATGCTTAACAAACATGTTGTTTGATTTGCAATAAGTGAGACATTGTCAATTATTAACAATTACATGGCACGGTACACTATACAGTGGGCCCATTATTCACCATTGCCATAACCCCCGCGAATTGTACATCTGAATAACGAATAAGTGAAGCAACAAAAAAGACAATAACATCTACGAAAGTGAAGGTACCAATCAAACAACAGAACACGAAATGTATGAAACGGATCACACAATAAAGAAAACCACATACCACAGGACACTATACACGCTTATAGGTCACTAAATATCGAGCAAGGCTCCATTCTGTTATCAACATGTTGGTAATGCAGTTGTCAATCTGAACCATTTCTCAGACAGACATGACAGCTCAACAAATGTAAACATCAATTTCACATCGAACCCTGATAATTTGTATAATATGTCCATCAATTGACAAAAATATAAGGAAATAAATGAATATTGACAATCGTACAGACTGAACGGAACTTGTAAAGTGGTCTGACAAGGCATAAATGCAGTGAATATGTTGCAATACATGTACATCTAGTTTTGTTTTTAGACAAGTTCTTCATCCAATCATTATTTACGAGAAACACTTCCACATCATAAAAAGTTATATTTTGATATGCTAATGCTTTGTAGTTGTCGTGTAAATGTAGAAATCCTAGGACACTCCTTTGTGGTCACGTTCACAAAAGTCAGCAGTACAAATAGATTTACCTAAGTTTTAGAAGTGTTAGAGATCAAACGGTGTGTTGTCAAATGTTAATAAAACTATTCCAGTGTGTACCGATATATCCTTTATTGCTGGGAAACAATTTATGTCATGTAATGAATTGTCCATAGTTAACATGGTTTATTCTGGCTATTGTCCAATCGTAGTTAGACAGAAGTATATTCTTTACTGGTGAATTATGCTGACAAGTGACACTGGTGTTGCAAAATATCCTATTATAGTAACTTATTTATCAGGACGGGTTCGCGATAGACCGTACATTTAGACAGGTCATTATAGTATACTAGTTTAAAAACACCGTGTCTAGACATTCCTGAAGTAAAATTGGAAAGTGTGTTTTCAAAAATGACACATAACTTGTATTTAGATGAACATTAATGTCAACATTTGATATATTGCGCACTGGTCTATAGGACGTTACGAATAATTCTATATTTGTTATACCACTACATTGTGACTACATTGCGTCTGGTCTGCTGTGGATTCGCTAAGGATATTGAATATAATTCGTGAGGTCAAAACGATAAACTGTGTTCGACTGAATGCAGTAGAAGCAACATTACAAACAATACGATGTCACCACGCTGGTTATCATGTCACACACCTTTTTGGTTCGGTTTTATTGTACTATAATCCTGCTATGACGTACATGTGGTCAGTCAATGTATCACCTTTTATTCGCATACCACGCAAATAATTTGCTTGATCTATAGCGTGTGTTTAGTGAAAAAAATGCTATTATCGTTATCTTCTTGGTGAAGTATTCTGGAAAAAAACGGGCACATGTATCACAGAATATACCCATTGGGATTGTGGTTTCCAATATGACATCAATGTAGGTTAATTCTCGTTTGATCGCACATTCTACGACATTTATGATTGTTACTAGTGCTGGACAATATCCACGGTCAGAGTCAATTGAATGACGTTCGTAAACAAGTCATGAGGAAGAATGGAGTAAATTTTACTATTTATTGATACGACATTCAGTCGTTCGTAAAACAAATTCTAAAATAAATACGAGTTTCCTCCTTGTAAATTGCGAACGACAAACAAATACTACTACTGTTCCTGGTTTTGGGTATGATGTGTCCAAACTGCGAAACTCATCACTCCCACACTGAAAGCGAGTAAAGTACGCGAATAAAGGCGAATAGTACACTGGAAACAAATAATACAACTTTCAGACGTTGAGTAGATTATTTTGATAACTATAAACTATATAGTTTACGACTGTGTGAATATAAAACCAGTTTAAGAATTATTTTAACAACAATAGTAACATTCATACTCTAATTACTCACTTTTTTCATTGCACATTTCAAATTGTCAAATGGCACAGAAAATACAAGCCTTCAAATTCCAAAGCCAAATCCAGTAAAATTGTTAATGTTTCAATATCGATCGAAAACGATGTAGTGTAGTACAAGTATTTGTTTTATCAGTAAAACAATTTAATTAGACAAACACTCCTTTATTAAAATAAACGTTTGTTACAATATCTACCTCAACAACAAAATATCAAATGAAATGCTCGTTCTTCTAATACATCTGTAATTAGAAAATTACTAAACATCATTTTCGGTACTGATTTTTTACTGTTGTTCGGTTCACATAATTATATAGTATTATTATGCCTGTGCTTATAACAGACGTTATTGTTAAAAATAAAAATAGACAAAAAGATTGGGTAATAACACCTTTATTATGACCCAACATTTAACTAACAGTACACAATATGACACTTACACTAAGATAGATGTATGCGTCCAGTTTTCCGAAAGTAATTATAGTCAAATATTTTGTTAGCGGACCCAAAATGCCGTCTGGAATCCGGAATTCTGGGAGTCCGGTATTGTGGAAGCTTTTTAGCTGACTAAATAAGAAGAAAGTAGCCTTGTTTTTATGAACGTATTCTAATCATATAACACACTGTATAACTCAACACATACAGCAGAGCTTGAAATGCACAACAAGAAACATACGACAAAAGGTAAGATATGGATTAAAAGTACCAGACACAATTACAGAAATGAACAAGAACAATGAAACTAATCGGCTACGAAACAACGTGATGAAATGATAACTAAATAGGAACAACGGAGAAATTTACTTTGTTTCATTTATTTGTGACACGGCTAACTTCCGGAACCAATTTGTATTCACTTTTCTAGATATCAGAATTACTCTTGTACACCCTTAACCCCCAATAGGTTTAAGACCCAAAACAATGAACAACACGAAATATAATTTGGTAAAAGCGTCTGAACAGATCGCCTGACTATACCGTGTATATCACTGTTCATATACGACTGTTAAGAACAATACGAAAAAAGGAAAGTTTGCGCGCACAACAAAATATCTTCAAAACACAAATGGGGTGTTTTCCAAACCTTGCTACGAACATTACTATATAAGTGTCTATATATAATCATTAAATTTTTTGACTAACTACTAACGTCTCTTGTAAACACAGGGCTTAAAGGTATGCTACGAAATAACCTTATTTCATACAAAATTAGTATAAACATTCACAGGTACTAACATTGAAATAATGTCATTTAATGCTGAAATCGTCTTGTAGAGTGATTTATTTTCAAACCCGTTTCTGGCGTCTAACCATAAACGGAATAATGGCTCCTAAAATTGACAAACTTGATCAATAAAATAATGTAAATGTTACACGCCGTCAAACTCTTGGAAATAAATTCACTTTACCTTTATACCTTATAGAACTATATTTGTATAGATATGGTATAAACATAACATCCACCAAGGTTAAAACGGCTATTTTTATATTAAAACTCATGACTATCTATAAAACTCGAATAATTTATGATTTCAATAGATTAAACACAACGCTTTATTTCGCGTTAACTTTTGTAACATCACAAATTCGCACATTTCCATCGATGATTTGAAGTTAACAAAAATAAAAAATACCATTTTATTCCTATTGAAATAAACTTTTTTAAAAGCGTTAGTTGCATTTGCATTCATAATTTAAAACACTTGCTTTCATTCAATGAAACGTTTAAATATGAAATCAACTGCAATATTAAACAGATATTATCATGCGAGCTGATTAATTACGTTTTAAAATGTTGTGAAAGATTTAAAGAAGAAAAGGCTTTTTCTACCATGACTACCATTATGGCGCTTTTATCGTCTATTTTACGATTTGCACTTTTGTGCCAACGGGAAATACTAGAAATACAAAAGGAAATATAACATAGACAGAAAACGCATTTAAATTAAAGTGTCGGTTTAAATGATCACTTTCCAGGATGATCAGCGGAAAAACGCAAGATAATCTTCTTTAAATTTGGAACAATTTTACTGAGATGTACGAGTATATCTTGAACGTTTTTAGAAAACATTTACGTCGATGACTAAGATCAAAATATTATTTTACATAATCTTATCATCAGATTTGCAGGTTTTATTACAAACACTCTATTCCATGAAATTCAAATCCCAATTGAGACTATATAATGCAACCATAGTCGAGTGGCATGATCCAAAATACAGATGAAACAAATTATATGTACTCCACGAAAACATAATGAGAATTTTTACCGCTAAAAGTATCGAACTTGTTTATAGTAATTTTGTAGAGTGACATTTTGTGAAGTTGTATTGACAAAGAGTAAATGTTCCGCTACCTTTCAATACCAAAACTGTTCTTACATTAACAAATCACTTCTACCTGTACTTGTTTTATTATGGCTTCAGTTCCATGAACAATATCCTGTCAAGTTATTAGTACACCGACAATTGAATTAGTGCATATAACTCAAATGAACATATTTGTTACTCATAATAATGTTAAAGATGTTCCTTGGTTTAATGGTGGACAAAAGATCACACTGCATCATGTAAGGCAAAATCAAGCATCAATTAACTATGTTTTTTACACCGTTACGTTAGAAGTTCAATCATTGCTGAGGAATGAGTGTTCAGACATTATCACAGAAAATGTGCCTTTTGCAGTATATTAATGGTTCCTTATTGGAGTCCAGTTAGATTTTGTACGCACACTTCAACTTCTTTATTATCAACTTACCGTACTGCAGTATAGCTGTTCCCATTTGTCAAAAAATACTCTACTGGTATGTAGGTTTAATCAAACGTTGGCATTAAATGGACATAGCTCAGAACAGGTCTGTGTTTACAAACTTACATGTAATCATGCAACGGTAATGCTGGCACCGATTGTATAAATGCATTGACTTTTTGGGTTCACGGAAATGGCAAGGCTTGTCAGACTGATTGCTACAGATTGGTCCACTTCTAGTATATTCTATTATCAAATAGACCATTAAACTTGGTGAATTTAACTCATAACTAAACATCCGATCTGGAGACACATATTGGATATTTAAGCTGATGCTTTATGCTATGTACCTTTGTGTATAAGAATGTCTATAATTCCAATATCACTCTTGAAACTACTCTGGAACATATAAATATGTCGTACATCATGACGTCATATTTGGTGAATAACTTATGCTTAACAAAATGTGGTTAAGATGACGTTAGGTGATTTATTGAACACCAAATAATGTGATGTACGCAACAGTCTGTTATAACATACACCACAATAGTGCACTATGGCGAGCCTTCAGAGTTTGACTACTTCACGCACTTTTGTCAAAGGTGGTTTACACATACTCACCGATGTGTTATACATGAGTCTCGTCTTAGCCAATCAGACTACATGGATTAGCTGAAGTTAGACTTAAACCAAAGAGGATTCCTGAAGTAATGTTATGTCATACCTTGTTCTCTTTATCACAGCGATTGTGTATAATCATATTCACAAAATGCACGAATGTGCAAAGGCAAGCAGAAAGTTAATATATTTAGCTCTATTTGTACATTTATATATAAATAGCGTTAATATTGTATATTTTCGGGCGGTGCCCTTTGATATTTAAAAATAAACTTTACCATTATCATTATAACAGGAACAGTAACAACATATCGCACAAAATGACAAATTCCTTGAAAGCTAATAGTCAATTAAACATGTGTCTAGACAGGTACTTTTATTACACGTGTTTGTAAATATCACTGGATAATTAACGAACGATATCTGATTACATTATGAGGTGTTTCCTCAATATGTACTTTATAGTTGTCTAGCCTGAATTCAGTAACTGGCTAATGCCTACTTCTGCAAAGGCAGCAATGTCTGTGGTATGCTGCACAATATCAATAATACATTTTTTTGTACTTTCAAAAATATTCATTGACAACTATGAACTTCGGTTCTTTAAGTAATAGCGACTTTCCTTTACCCTCTTTCTCCATTAGTAAAGCACTGTGGCCAAGCGGATAACGCTCTGGACTACAGATCGAGAGGTCCCTGATCCGATCCTTGACCGAGGCACTTGGTTTTTACGATAATTGCAGTGTTTTACACCTAACTAGAGATGAAGGGATCGGTAAGTAAGAGGTTATCTCGCCTATATCGGTGGTTAAATAGCCGAGAATCTATTCAGAAAGAGTTAGGGTAATGCATCCGGATTCCTTATCACACCTCTGTCTTTTAATTGGTTTTAATTATGCCCTTGTCAGACACCCCAATTATACACAAAAGGTGGCGTTAGGCATTACACCTAGTTAGTTAGATGGATATATAATCGACTTTGTTCCTACGAGTCTGTTTATAGGGACATTTTTGCGAATACAGTGTTGCCTTTGGGTTCACTGCTGTTTTAATATGCAATGCTTGTACAATGTTACTGTTACGTTTTGATATGCGTCAATACTAAACCATTGTCTCTACAGCCACCTTTTGGTTGTGAAGTATTATTGCAGTAAACAGAAATGACGAACTTATTAAATAATTAAACGTACCGCGTTTCATGTGAAATGCGGCGCTGAAAAGTTAAAGGCCATGAACTTTCTACATCCATCAATCGTCACAGCAGTTATTGATAATGGTATTAAGTATAAGAATACAGTGTATATTTGCTTAAAGCTTATATCAAAAGCTTTTAACATAAGACATTTTGTTGACGTATTTTTATGAACATTTGTTTGTCTTGACCTATCCATCTAACAATACAACATTGGCCGCACTCCTAGGAAACAACGAAAGAATATTGTTAATTTTACGACCGCGAATTACTCGATTCAAACATCAGAAATAACAACATAATTGCTTACGTTTTGCAGTTAACGTATATGCGACCAATGATAACGTTCGTATTGAAAAGGAAATATGGTAAAGATGCAATTCTGTATCGTTATTGTATTAAGATCATGGTCATCATCATTCTACCAACATGATATCTATCATTTCACTTTGTCAAAGTATGGCTGTGTCTTTCAGGAGGATACATTACAATTACGTCTACAAAAATTCCAATGTTAATAATACTTTTAACGCTTGAGTATGTGCTAAAATGAATACTAATTCAAATGACATTTTGCAGTTACGGTTAGATGTCATAATGCATGATTTCATCTGAGAAGAGAACTACAAATTTATTTCGTAATTAAGCTTTATCTCCAACAAATGCAACTTCTCATATCATGTTGTCTGTGTGATTTTATACAAAGTATGGCTGTTTATGACGTTACCTTTTCTTAGTCAGATGTACTAATGTATCATTTTATTTGAGAAGAGCACTACAAATTGATTTTGTCAGTAAGCTTCATCTCAAGCACATGCAACTGTTTACAACATTTTGTGTGAATGTGTTTGTTTTTGATATTGCCATTAGTAGCATGGCGGTTTATGACGTTACATCTTCTCAGTGATGACATTCGCCCATACGTGTAAATAGGACACTGTTAGTTATTTACAATTGCACAATGTGTTGCATTGAATACTGTAGCGCATAGACAATCCAAAGTCGCTAGGAAGTGGTGACAGGGCCTAACCACCCACGCCATCGTCAGACATAGAACGAAACCATCCATATCCCAATCAAACATAAGTCATGTGCCATTGTAGATGGGTGTCACAACCTGTACGAAATGTGCAGTGCGAGGACGCATTCTTACAGAACCAAGGCCACTCAATTCTTCATTACGTTCCATCAATCAATTCTCAAAATGTTGATCTGGTACTATACTTGTCAATCAGAACTACTTCCTAGATAGAATTGACAGCTCTAATAAACTTGAATACCAATTTACCACAGAGCTTTAAATTTGGTCCAAGGTGGCTTCTGCATTGAATAAAATCCATGATAGAACGAAATGAAAGTTGTCTGCAAATGATATATGTTGCGCAATAGACTTGTAATCATTCTATTCATTCCTACAAGTCAGAACAAAGTCAATAGTTTTGGTGGTAAATATTACCAAATATACGCTACATTCCTCTACAACATGTTATTATACAGAATGAGATGTTTTGTTGGAAGTAATTAAATGTCCATTATTTACAACGTGTTCATTCCGAATGTTGTTCAGACCCGTAACTATTTTATATAATAATCCGTTGATTAGTGATGCTAAAAGCTACGTTAGTTTAGTGTCGGTCGAATGTCTGTTTTCTCCTGACGCAAAAACCTGTACATTTGTATTAATTTTGTATTTAAGTAGTTTCAAATTGCAGATTAAAAATGCAGTTTAACCATTGTCACCATTGAAATATTAGCGAAGTTCGCTACAGACCATATACCGGTATTCAGCCTGTTAATGTACTTTAATCACCATGTCCTTAACTTCATGAGTAAAAGATGACATATTTCTATGAAAGTTCCATCTTCCTAATGTCTTTAAAATGTGTGTGTTTTATTTCGTTATTTCCAGTGGAATTATATTATAATGTTGATGATATGATGAAATATTTTAAAACACTGTGAAGTCCAAATCTTTATTGCAACTATGTATTTATGTTACATTAAGGTATATCGCGCTACCTAGTGCACAGTAGCTGTTTCCGATTGTTTTGTTATCATTCAGAGGTTTACGTTGACAAACAATTACGTACAATGAATGATTATGTTCATTCGTACAAGCTGATGGATTATAACAACTGGGCATATAAACTCATTTGTACCAAATCAAAAACACAATTACTTGGTTTGACAGTTTCTCAGAATCAATACGCTTTTTTAAGATCCATTCGAAAAGAACGATCTGAAATTGCCATACAAATTTGACAAACAAATGATAGATAAAAACAAGAATAGATTTAGTACGTTATATGGGAAACCCGATGATATGATAGTGGCTAGCAGAATATTTTGTCAATAAGAAAGGTAATACAGTTTATATGTCTAGACATTGTGTTTGTAACCATAATAAGGTGCTGCGTCACAACAACAGTTATGATCAAAGTTTTTCACTAGAAAAAACAATCATTCTACTAGAAATAATTACATTTCTGAAACGTTGACAAACTGGGCAGTCGTCTAACGATGATCACTATAGTTCAGTAAATAATTGTCCGTATCGTAAATTAGTTCAGCGGAATATCAAAGGAACCGACAATAATGTAAAGCTAGATGATATATTTATTTGTAGCTCATGCAAATAATTCCTGTAAAACTAACACCAAGATAGAAACAACAGAAAACTAATTTGTTTACAGCGCGTGTTAAATTGAGAGACCGGAACGATTTGATAGCACTTTTGAATATCTGTCGTTTCCAGAAAGACTTGTCCAGGTCTTTTTGTGTCGCTTTTGAAAATAGTTCTAGGATGAATGTTTATACAAACTAAATTCGCTACTATTTTCACTAGTTAGGAAACTATTAATACCCATGGAGAATACAATTTAAAACACCACTGTATCAAATATGTGAAGGGTTAACAGTCGCACCCCCAGAGACAAGTGACAGCAATTATGTTTTTCAAATTATATCATTTTTAGCGGCTCAACGTAATAGATGTAAATGTATGTTAATTAAAATGTCTAGCCTATACAAAGGGCCAGCCAATTGGACTTATGAGACACCTATCTTTCGTGCGCACAGCACCTTCCGAATCCCTTCTCTTTTTGCCGTACACCTGGCAGAGATCAGCCCTACGGTAACCATTATTTAACTACATTGTAACTAAGGTTCACCAACTGACCGAATCAATTCTCACCTAGCTTCAGCTGGGATTCTAACATTCGATCTCCCGCTTCAAAAGCGGATGCCCTAACCACTCGGGCACGGTCGCGATGTTATCTAACATGGTTATGAATCGGACGGCAATGCGGCACTTAACGGAAACAGCAAAGCACGCAATGCTGACACACAACGGCATGCCAATCACCTCGACCTTTATGTATTGCAATAGAACTCTGACATAACGAGGCGCCATATTGAACTATTGGCCGCCCCTATCACTATTACACTTGTAACACATAGACGATAGATATGTCAGTTAGTAAGAAAACGACGGCTGTATAACACTAGGGTTAAAACCAGTAGTATTATCACCGTCTACGAATACTAAACCACTGTCGAATATATGATTATCTAAGTATATGACCTTGACCATGATTTAATTTGTTGTGTCACATTTATCAAACATCATATAATTCCGAGTATGCTTTGCATTTATCGATAATAACAAATACAGTAGCGTTTTAAGTTTTAGTACATGCATCGCCAATACACACCCACCTTTTAGTAAACAAATACGATTTCCAGAAAAACAAATGTTGGTCATGTTTGTTTATGATTTGTTTTAAACACGAGCGTGGAAAAAATAAATGATGATTATCTGTCAAGATACATGGTATCTCTTTCATGATATGTCTTCTTATGATCGTAAAAATAGGAAAATGTTAGGCAAACATAACATAACCATCTTATTGACGGATACAGAATTTGTTACTTTCACGCAAACGTAACTGCACTTATAACTATCCTAGAGCTTTACACGAGGTATATTTACCAGAGACACGGAAGGCACGGTTGTCGAGTGGATAACGCACTTGACTACTGATTGAGAGGTTCCTGGTAAGAATCTCGACCGGGACACTTGGTTATTTCTAAAACGCTTTTGAGTGTTTTAAACCCAACTAGAGACGAACTGGTTGGAAACCCAGAAGTAGTCTCGCGTGTATCGGTGCTATACACCGGGCACGTTAAAGAACCAGGGAGTCTATTCGGAACGAGCTAGGATAACGCACCCGGATTCATTGTATCAAAACTCTTCTACTTGCTGTCTCTTCAGCAAAAACACAAGACCCCATTGGAAATAAGCGTTTGTACTTCCATAGGTTATCCTTGACCGAAAGGCCTAAACAATTACACACATACAAACGAATATGGCCGAGCTTTCACGGTTGACAAAACGGAACACACTAATAAGTTAGAGACCACTAGTACAAACCACAATGACAAACGCAAAGGTGAACAAAAAGTAACGAGAGTTAACAGTCGTAATTTCATGTAACAATAATTTCGTGTCAATAAAAAAGGACGTAAGTTGAACTACCATGCAGACTCATACATGATTTTAAATTAATAAAAGATGATAAAAAATTGGAAGAATGATTCATGAGACACAGAAATGAAAAATGCCCGAAGCAATTGTTAACCCTGCATGAAAGTGCAAACATGAATGAAAAATATTGAAGTTTGATGACTTTTGGTTGGCTATTCCAAAGCTGTGGCGTTTCTTTGTCATCTATACTAGCTATTCATGCGTGGGGTCAACCAATATCATTACTAGAAGATATTGAACTAATGTATCTAGACCTTGATGTCGAGATCTCATCGTAGATTTTTCTACTCAAACTTCAAAAAACATTTTTCATTGCCAGGCGTATGAATCGTTTCACTTATTTACAACTTCAGAGAAACTTTAAAGTTGCTTGAATACTTGATCTTAAAAACACGATCATTCTACTTCATGATAATTGGTCTCTAAATTATACTGATGAAGAACGGACTTTGACAATTGTTGTGTATGTTGCTTTTCATGGTCTTTGTTACCAATGCAACGTAGCTGCGATAATCAAATCATTTCAATGCATCAACAACTTTTTATTTCATTTATTTAATGTCAGAATAAATGCCAAGCAAGAACACACTCCAAATGTTAATCAGTTCCAGCGAAATCGTCTTAAACGTTAGGTGATCAATGTCTTATTTATTGCAAATGTTGTAGTCAATTTCGTATTTTTTTGCAAATGTAACATTACAAGTTGGCAACCAATACATCCTTGTAAAATATCTTTATAAAGATGATAGAGTATTTGTATAAAATATGTAATACAACCTTGATATAAGGGGAAGTTACCGAAAATGTGCGACTCAAAGTCTGTAATTTGTATAATGTGTCAATGTTTCCAGTGCACTAGTTGCCTTTGTTTGCGTACTTTACCCGCTTTCAGTGTTGTAGAGATGAGTTTCGCACTTTGACCACACCATACCCAAGAATAGTACCTGCAGTAGTATTCATGTTTCTTTAGAAGAAGGAAACTCGCGTCTTTCTTATACCGTCGTGACGGTGGTGGAAACTATCGTGAATGTGGTGTCAAGAATGAAATGTATTTGTTTTACAATCGATCTACTTACGTATCAATAAATACTGAAACGTACTTTGTTCACCAAACTCACGCTAAAGATCAAGCAAATTATGGCATGGTATGCTAATAAATGCAAGTCATAGCAGGATTATTTTGCAATAAAACCGATTCATAAACTATGCCATATGATAACCAGCCTAGTGACATCGTATGGTGTGATTTTACAAACTATATTAAATATCCTTAGCGTATTCAAACCAGACCAGACACAATGTATTGGTAATACAAAGTCCTGGTGTTTTAGATAGTTACATTGTTTCGTCTTTTAGACCAGTACCCAATACATTTAATAAATGAAGACATGGATGTACATCTAAATACAATTTTGGGTCATTTTGGAATTTTACTTGAGGAATGTCTAGACATGGTCTTTTTAAACAAGTAAACTGTATTGAACCGTCTAAATATATTGTCTATATAGCGAACCCATCCTGATAAATAAGTTACTATAATAGGATATTTCGCAACACCAGTGTCACTTGTCAACATAATTCACCAATAAAAAACATACTTCTGTCTTAATACGTCTGAACCATTGCCAGAATAACTAGTGCTAACAATGGACAATTCGTGACATGAATCGTCAGCAATACATGCTATATCGGTACTAACTGGAATAGTTGTATTAACGTAGCGATTGCACTTATGTGTACACTAACATTTGACAACACACCGTTTGATCCCTGACACTTTCTGGAAATAAAAGTGAGATATTGCCATTTAGAAATCTAGAAAACAAAAGCCTTCCAAAATTAAAGTAAATATTTTTATACTGCTGACTTTTGAGAATGCGATCATAAAGGTGAGTTCATTGAGTTCTACATTTACACGACAACTACAAAACATTAGAAATATTATAATTTAAAGTTTTATGATGTGAAAGGTTTTCTCATAAATAATGCTTGGATAAACTTGTCTTAAACAAATCTAGATGTATACGTATTGTAACGCAAAACGTTGGATTCTGCAATCTTTTCTGTCGTTATATGTCGTCATTTTCTAACGTCCACACAACGTCGGGTTCCAACTAAATATCAACCTGAATCCAACCTTTTTCCAACTAAAATCTGACCAAAATCCAACCTTCTCCCAACCACTTTCTAACGTCAATTTCAACCATTTCCTAACCAAATTCAAACCTTTTCCCCAAAATATTTCTGACCATTCCTTTCTTTGCTTCAGTCTAGGTTACCATAGATGACCACGTGTGTGTGTGCTGGGCCAATATAATTACAAGACAACAACTCTGCCGGATTAAAAGAAAAGTTTATTTCAAATGTCATCTCTAGGGCTGCATGATATACAGTGCTATACATTTTAATGACAAAACATTGAACATAGCATAAACAAGAACACCACAAAGTGGCACCAACGCTTGTTTAACATGGAGACAACAGATGATATTTGAAATTTCAAGTTTGAAGACCATAAAGAGTAAAATTGATGTATAGAATAATACTGTATCCGAAAATGAAAGATACTTGAGCCATTTGTTGGATAGATACTTGGCATTTGGAAAAGCTTTAATTAAAACACATACAACAATGCATTATGCGATGGACTGTAATTATGGCATAAAATATACTACTAACTGAATAGTTGAAGGCATGACTGTGAAAATATTGTGCACAGACACTGGTTCCTGAGTCGGATGGCGGAGGGGAAGAAGGAGTACAGGAACACATCAGTGTGACAAGACTTAGACAACGAAGAAACGTCAAATTCTTTAGACTTTATTTCAACGTAAAAACTACAATAGAAAAACATGAAAACTAAATTAGACCATGAAAAACTATTCTTTCTAAAAATAGCTTATTATTTTTACAGGATAGATATTTAAAAGGTCATTATAGCCAGAATACAATATAAAAAGGTACGTATCTGTGAAAGATTTAAGTGAAATTACTTGAAAAATATATCATATGATACTGCAAAAAGATTATTTTAAGTCAGACAGGGAAGGCAGCACTCAACTTAACCAGCCGAGCACAGCAAACATTAAAAACACACAAAGCACAATGCCCAACTAAACAAGCGCAGATCCGCCCAAGTCCAAGCTGTCGAAAAGTATAATAAATTATAACTAGCTGAATGACCCAGTAGAAAAGATACAGCAACCAAAAGGCGGAATGCCTACGCTGAATGACATAGTTACAACAGTAAAACTGCTGAACTACATAGTTATAGCAGCCTTTAGTCTCAAAAGTTAAGTAACAGTAATAAAACGTTGAAAGGCCCGTATAGTCGGATGACCTACTGTAAGATAAAAGTTTATTACTCAACTCGAATATGAACAATATGGCACCTGGTAACAAACTCAACTGAGAACATATAAATCACTAGAAATACATAAATATAGCTTACGTCATATCTCTCCATGGTCAAGTTCAACCAATCATCTAACACACACGTTAACTGTTTCGATCAATGTAAACAACAAATATAAGCAATATAGCAATCACGAAAACATAATATTAAGTCAACAAAAACGATGCTCCTTAACACAAAGAAAATTTCTCATAAAAATATACCAACCGGCGAATACACAATTTAGCGATGTGATACCTAAAAATATTACCGAGCTTACGGAATGTACAGGTTTTAACATTAAACAACTGTAAATACGGACACGACCGGCCTGACTGGACTTTAAACTAGACCTCATTAAACAACGCTGAAAATGTCGTTTGTAGACTAAACGAGGCAGATTACCTATTCATAATTATTAAAGCTATTTAAAATACAACATATGCAAACAAAAACACTCACATGAACCATTTCTGGAAGAATTGCAATCAAAATAAACGTATGTAGAGGCCAACGCACCTTATGTGATCGCTGTTTGTAACGTTAACTGTATCGTAAGAATTACTCAAAAATAGGCCTCTCAAACAGAACACTGATAGTTACAGAAAGCTAAAATCTATAGACTACATAGTAATTATCACATAATAGTACAAAACAATTTGAGTAAAATGAAAAGGACAGTCAATACATAGTGCAAATACATTGCACAAACAATGAAGTAACTAAGTGTCAGACCTCAAGTTAACACCGTTCTTAAAACTGCCAGAGCTCGACTATTTAAATGCGTGATAGTGTTGCCTACCAATGTGTATTGAATGGGCGATGGTAGTGAACAAGTGTGCAAGGTATCAAAGCTATATGTTGATGGACTTTGAAATTATTTGAGTTTGAAAAGCTTGAACATTTTTTAGTTAACATTTTCTTATAAGAATATGCCAAGTCCATAAGGGGGCAAAATTCCTGATAGTGTTTGCCTACCAAATCAAATTAAACAATCAAACAATGATATTTATCTAATATTACCACCCTGATCAAAATCAACGTAAGTACAACGTTATGACGTTGGATTAACGTTTAGGTTTAATGTTGTATTAACGTTGGATTTTGGTTGCTGACCAACTAACCAACATAAAACCATAATCCAACTTATATAACGTCTGGTGTTTGCTGGGAAACGTTTGTTACTATATCTACCTCAACAACAAAATATCAAATGAAATGATCGTTCTTCTAATACATCTGTAATTGGACAATTACTTAACATCATTTTGGGTACTCGGTGATTTTTTAATGTTGTTCGGTTCACATAATTATAAAGTATTCTCGTATGCCTGTGATAATAACAGACGACATTGTTAAAAATAAAAATAGAGAAAAAGAATGGGTAATAACACATTATATTATGACCCAAAATTTAACTAACAGTACACAATGTGACTCTTACACTAAGATAGATGTATGTGTCCAGTTTTCCGAAAGTAATTATAGTCGAATATTTTGTCAGCTGACCCAAAATGCCGTCTGGATTCCGGAATTCCGGGAGTCCGGTATTACGGAAGCTTTTTAGCTGACTAAATAGGAAGAAAGTAGACTTGTTTTTATGAACGTATTCTAATCATATAACACACTGTCTGTCCCTACTGTTTCAGTTGGTTGCAGTCGGTTGTTAAAAGATAGAATTAGGTTTGACAGGGCAGGCAGCACTAAACTTGACCAGCCGAGCATAGAAAACATAAAATCAACACACAACAAAACGAGAAAATGATCCGCCGCCCAATTACCAGCTGTCAACAGGCTGATTGAACTAGTTTCAGCCATCAAAAATCTGAATGCCCATGTTGAATGACCTAGTTTTAAATCTGCCCAAGTGTCCAAACTGCCGCTTCTCGATGACGTAGCATACCAAAAATTGTTAAAGGATAATAACAAATTGGACAGGGAAGGCATCACTCAACATATACAGCAGAGCTTGAAATGCACATAAAGAAACATACGACAAAAGGTATAATATGCACTAAAAGTACCAGACACAATTACAGAAATGAACAAGAACAATGAAACTAATCAGCTGCAAAACAACGTGATAAAATGATAACTAAGTAGGAACAACTGAGAAATTTACTTTGTTTCATTTATTTGTGACACGGCTAACTTCCGGAACCAATTTGTATTCACATTTCTAGATATCAGAATTACTCTTGTACACCCTTAACCCCCAATAGGTTTAAGACCCAAAACAATGAACAACGCGAAATGTAATTTGGTAAAAGCGTCTGAACCAATCGCCTGACTATACCATGTATATCACTGTTAAGAACAATACGAAAAAAAGAAAGTTTGCACGCACAACAAAATATCTTCAATACACAAATGGGGTGTTTTCCAAACCTTGCTACGAAAATTAATATATGTGTCTATATACACTTAGTCGCAAAAGAAAGTATACATTGTACATACTTTGAAATTGTATCCTTTGGGGTTGACAGAACTAAACGAAATTCTGTATTAACAGAACTGTATGTTTATCTGACATTTTAAGATCAAACAATAACATGTCAATAAATACGATATCCCACAAATGAAGTCAACAACGTCGGTACCTGGAAAATCGAATTAACATAAATGTTCAATATTTTATGTGTCCGCCTCCGACATAAAATGTACGAGACATTTACGCAGTGGTGCAAATTATGTTTATGTATGGTAAATTGGACTAAGTATGTCGCCAAATTAAACAAAAACACTCAAGATAATGCGAATTTTCACTGCATGATGGTTGTGATCTTTTTAAAAAACTAGTCATTTTGCTTGGTTAAGGGGAGGTAAGTATGTGAAAAAATGTTGTTTTTATGAGGTGATACGTTCTAAACCTGAATTGGGCTATTTAGTAAATATTAACATTATATTTGTGTCTGTAAACCCCCGGCGATATAATCTCATTTATGCGCAATGTATACTTTCTTTTGCGACTGAGTGTATACTCATTGCATTTTTTGACTAACTACTAACGTCTCATGTAAACACAGGGCTAAAAGGTATGCTACGAAATAACCTTATTTCATACAAAATAAGTATAAACATTCACGGGTACTAACATTGAAATAATGTCATTCAGTGCTGAAATCGTCTAGTAGAATGATTTATTTTCAAACCCGTTCAATGGCGTCTAACCATAAACGGAATAATGGCTCCTAAAATTGACAAACTTGATCAATAAAGAGGATATTAAAGCAGAAATTTAATATATTTAGCTCTGTTTTGGTACAATTATATATAAATAGCGTTAATTATTGTATATTTTCGGGCGGTGCCCTTTGATATTTAAAAATAAACTTTACCATTATCATTATTACAGGAACAGTAGCAACATATCGCACAAAATGTCAAATTCCTTGAAAGGTAATAGTCAAATAAACATCCCAATGCAAAATGTCTAGACAGGTACTTTTATTACACGTGTTTGTAAATATCACTGGATAATTAACGAACGATATCTGATTACATCATGAGGTGTTTCCTCCATATGTACTTTATAGTTGTCTAGCCTGAATTCAGTAATTGGTTAATGCTAACTTCAGCAAAGACAGCAATGTATGTGGTATGCTGCACAATATCAATAATACTTCTAAAAAATATTCGTTGACAACTATGAAATATTCGGTTCTTTTAGAAATAGCGACTTTCCTGTTACCCTCTTTCTCCATTAGTAAAGCACTGTGGTCAAGCGGATAACGCTCTGGACTACTGACAGATCGAGAGGTCCCTGATCCGATCCTTGACCGAGCACTTGGTTATTACGATATTATCAGTGTTTTCCACCTAACTAGAGATGAACGGATCGGTAAGTAAGAGGTTATCTCGCCTGTATCGGTGGTTAAATAGCCGAGAATCTATTCAGAAAGAGTTAGGGTAATGCACCCGGATTCCTTATCACACCTCTGTCTTTTAAGAGCAGTTCTCTGAGAGCACCAAATTGTTTTGGCCACGCAATCTCTCAGATTTTGATAAAAATGTGTTAGTTGTGTAGACCGACCCCATATTTTAATTTCAAATTTTTTCCGTTTCTTGAAATTCCTCTCCGTGTCCATAGCAACCGGTCTTAAAGTTGGGAAAATGTGAAAAAAACGTGAAAAAGAGACCTGTTCTCGAAATATTAATTATTTTTCAAACAATTGCTATAACAACAAATATTTAAAGTTATAATCATAAACTAAAATAAATAACCTAACAATTGATAGCAAAAGAAAACAAATATATACTTATAGCCTGTTAAACTCGATGTTTTGAGGCAAAAACATGATTTTGTGGTCTTTTTTACATGCATTTATACAATAATCGCAGCATTACTCAATATAGCCATTAATATAGGTGAATGAGCATAGAGTCAGTCTACAAGTATAAAGAAAAACATGTGTGGGCACTCTAAAAACAAATCTACAACTCCAGCCAGAAAATTGACAATTTTGAGAAATTTGCTGTAATTTGGTGGTCTCTTGCCTAAATTGATGTCCCGAGTGCTCTCCCTTGCGAAAATAACTCTTCAATTCAAAATGGCGGACATTTGACTTTTGTTTCATAAAGTCAAACTATTCTTTGGA
Source organism: Spisula solida (assembly GCA_947247005.1). Taxonomy (NCBI): domain Eukaryota; kingdom Metazoa; phylum Mollusca; class Bivalvia; order Venerida; family Mactridae; genus Spisula; species Spisula solida. Next base: position 36,170,651 of record OX365957.1, on the reverse strand, counting down.
TTTACAGTATTAATAGGGTGACAACAATCTGTTTTGATTAAGATTAAGACAGGAACCATCAGAGAATAACTGTTGCAGATGTTATATTGTATATTACTGTGATTTTCACTGAGAAAGGGCCATTTCTGGGACGGATTTTTTGACAGACGACTGAAAACAGTGTAGGTGTCAGAGACATAAATGAACGAACTCGTGTTTTATCTAATTGTAACGGTCCAGCGTGTTAATAACTTTTGGTTGACCATCTTAAACTACAAAATGAACATAGAAGAAGAGATTCAAGGCGGGTTTACTAGATTACAGCTGCACTGAAACTGGCATGATAGTTCAAGACTTGCCTCAGTTGGAAGTTGGGATATTGCAATGCCAATGGAAGTTTTCAGGTAGATCTTTCTATTTGTCTGCACATATATACAAGAATAGTTTTTGTTGTCATTTAAACCCCTTAAGCTATAAATATATTTCATACCATACTTGTAAGGGTTCATGGCATAAAGTTTTATCACATCCCCCACCAAATAATTTTGGGGCATGTATGGATTTAATTGTCCTTTCATCACAAAATGTTGTGCTGTCTGTAACTTGAAATGTAATTGCTACAGTCATTGAACTTCATAGATATTGATCAATATTACTCAGCATGTGTTGTTGTGTACCTATACATTTCATTCTGATTTGACCAATACTATTTGCAGAGTTGTTGCCCTTGAAATTTGAAGAAATTTTCTTATGTCATTCGCAACTTAAAAGTAATTGTACTATTGTCATCGAACTTCATATGAATATTTGTGTGTTTGTTTACATGTCATTCAGTTATTAATGTTTTCTTATTTTAAACATTGAACTTGTTCAAACTGGTTCAGTTTGAGAAAAAGAGCCTGTGGTGAATCCCTGATGAGTCATTGAAATCACTGACCGCCGGCGCTTGTCGAAAGCTCTGTTTACATGTACCCGGCTTCACTATTAATAGGCTAGTATTTATAATATTTACATTAAAATAATGCTCTGCACTAAGTTTTGCTTCATTTGTTTGCAACATTGGGACCATGAAATTGAATATTATCAGGAATAAAAGCATGATTTTACCTGACAAATACAATGTAGTTTCCTTTCTTTCAGTTTATAGTTCCCAATGTGTGTGCTGAAATATGATGATGTAAAATACATCAAACAGATCAATCTATCTGGTAAGTGCCCTTTGTTTATGTTGTGTTTTAATAATTATGCAAATCATATATGCCATAACTATTACTAGATCTGCATTAGTATATGAATATAATTTGAAACACAACATCCCAGTCATAATTATTTGTTTATGATAAAAAAAAATAGTTTCCAATAATGTATGACTGCTTAAAGTGGGTGTCTGTTTAATACAAGTGGCTACTGATAGAGGTTCAACTGTATACATGCTAATGTACTGTGACTCTATCTCATTGAATGGTTTGATTCTGTTCAAACAACTAGAACACCCTAACCTCAGATAAGTATTGGTCAAGTATTATGCTGAAGTTATGAACACATATTGCTAAGGAACACCAACAACCATTTGTAATGTCAGCTGCAATATTATAAAATCACTTATGCTATGGTCTGTTTATAACTGTTCTGATGTTCTTTTCATGATTTATTGTTATTCTGTATATTTCATCTAAACATATATCATTGCAGAGTCTGTTTGCTTTCATTTTCAGAAATTGGAACTACAAAGTACATGTATCTGATTATGATTGAGGAGACTAGACTAGCACTTGAAAATGTTCTTTGACAGAATACAGGTACATTTATTAGTATAATATAAATTAATACTAAACTTAGTTTAGAATCCATGTTAGTAGTCTGCATATAAAATATGTTTCTTTCTTCAATTGGGATTTATAAATTGAAATGGACAGCACTTTTGTCAAAAGATCCATGACTAAGAATGTATCATTCTTCTTCAACAAACATTTTGAACCTTTCAATTTACTGTAACATTGTTGGTCTTAGTTTTAAATTCACCTCATAAAATTATGATGTTCTATGCTTCTTTGGAACAATTTGGAACAAACTCATTGACAAACATGGGACTTCTTAATTTTAATGAGATGTATATAAGAAATAATACATGTCTAACTCAGTAACTGTTATGGCTATAATTATTACCTCCCTGAAAATACCTTTTAATTAATCATTGTTTGGAAAGGTAAGTTTGAATTGTATGTTTCCATTTTATCAAGGTTTTAATTTCCTTTTAGTTTTGTTTTCCAGACTTCAAGACCTCCAAATCATACACGAAAACGGATTTTAAGTTTGATATATCTTCTTGGCTACATGGATCATGGACACTTGATCACCATTCTAGCGCATACTACATATCTATTCAAGAACTAATGACTGAATTTCACCAGAAAAAGTTCATCCGTTATTTACATAGTGTTTAGAATTACCTTAATGAAAAGTTTATATCTGAGTGAAACTTTTAATAAGATGATTCAACTGACTAAACTCTTTATGCACCAGTCTCAGCTGGATTTTGATAATTTGTTTGAGAAACAGAATTGGTTCAAAACTGTCATATAAATGAGTTTGGTTTAAACAAAGGTTTTATATAGGCCATTTTAATGAACTATAGTACAAACAAATTGATTTAGTCCTCAACCCCTCTATCAGCATGATTTAGTAGTTGATTTCTTGTCTACAATTTAATTGCGTCTGATGTTTAATATGCAGAGAACATTATAAATGCCTACTATAATCACTAATCTAAATCTCTGCGGACATTTGATACATGTATATTCTCTGCAATAAGCTTGTAAATATATTCATGAATAAAGGTTGAGGATCATGTTAATTTGTTCCAGCTATACCCTAATGTTCAGATGTCATATTTTACAGTTTAGTTTATACATGTACATTGTATATCCTATCAAACAACTTCACCATTGAATGACTTGCATTGACAAATAATTATACCCCTACTGAATACAAGTGTTCAAACTTGTCCGTCTGTCTGCCGGCCTGTTCCTTTTTAGATTCCAGATGATTACTTAAGTTAAGAATGAGATATTGTGATAAAACTTGCTGTATTGGTAGTTTACGTAAATATGCCGCTCAAGTTGGAAAGTGGGGATGCTGGGGTCAAGGTCACAGTCAAGGTCACATACTGAAAACAGAAAATCCTTTTCTAGACAATAATTAGTTTAGGAATGAGATATTGTGATGAAACTTATACTTTTCGACAGCTTGAACTTGGGCGGATCTGCGCTTGTTTAGTTGGGCATTGTGCTTTGTGTGTTTTTAATGTTTTCTGTGCTCGGCTGGTTAAGTTGAGTGCTGCCTTCCCTGTCTGACTTAATATACTCTTTTTGCCGTATAGGCTACCGTAGCTTATGTGAATATGCTGCTCAAGTTCAAAAGTGGGGACAGTGGTTTATATGATGATTAAGCAGCAAGGTTCCAGTTGTACTTAGTTGTTAAGCTACAATGAAAATGTGGTTCTGTAATAAGACGGTGCTGTTGGGGTATTATTCGTCACCGTCTCATGTGTGGCATTTCTAATTTCGCATTTATTATTTCATGTAGGTGTACTGGATGAAATTATTCTAATAAAAAAATTCTGTTTCTGTTGTATTTTTATATTATGACTATTTTATTTCTTTAATACACCATATATCAGTAATACATGTAGTAGCATTAGGATTATATAATGAAAATGCATCTCCTTGAGAAGCTGAACGGATAAAGCTAAATTAATATAGCTAATGTGGACCATGGGAAAACTTTTCGTCTATGAAAATGGGAATCTACTACATTTAAACCATTTGACTGCATAAGTATGATCATGATAGTAATTCTGCAGCTAAAATGGCTTTCAGATAGATACAACTACACATGTTTGGCATTTTTCACAAATGGTTGCCATGGTATCTGCTGTAAATTATGTCTTTGGCACTAAAAGTAAACATTAGAATGATGCTTAATAAAGGCAATTATATTAGATTGTGATGAATCTCTTGTTTATTCAGTAAATTCTAACCATAAGGACATCTAGTACCTTAAAAGGAGGTAACAAATATTAATATTAATTAATAGGCCCCATCTCAACATTGACTACACATAATGCACACAGTCACCATAAATTGTCACCCTAGCGTTGATAATTTTTGGATTATACCAAGATAGTCATGTAACTACTTCAGTATCCATAGCAACCACATGTTTTGTCAGAATAGAACATATTTGAGTGTACATGAAATTCTTATAGACTCAATTCCAGGATCCCAGATTTTGAAGTATTTTCACTGTATCGTATCCATAGCAACCAGACTCAGCAACAAAATAAAAATCAATTAGATGTACATAATCTCCTTATTGGCCCTCACTTACATACCAAGTTTCATAAACCTAGCTTGGAACCTGTTCGAGTTATGTAAGGATCCAGATTTTTGACGGATGGACTGACAGAAGGTAGGGGCCTAATAAAGCGTATATACATTCTATGAAGAAATTGTGAACCTAATAAATGATTCAAATCAATAAGAATATGTAGTATTTTGCCATAAAGAAGAATAAGTAATGGTACTAGAATGTTTTCCAGCATATTTGACAACTCCGAGCCAATAAATTAACATTTTTTGATATTTTTCTAAATGGTTGCCATGGCAACAACTTTGAAAGTCATTTTTTGCAATTAAATTGAAATTAAAATGAAATTCTACGAACATAGAATGTTTTTATCATGGGTAAATAAATGTAAATATAACATTTAAAAAATAATAGCAACTTGTCTTAGAAAGAGAGGTAATCAAGAATTTACACAGTACATATTTTGGGTCATATTTGGTGTTTTGTTAAAAAAAAGTTTCCGGAGTGCCCAGCGATTTTATTTCATTATATGATAAACCAAGGTTATGTCTTTCAGAAAATATGCACCACTGTGTCTAGTTTTGCTGCGTTATAAAATTATATATTACTTTAAAAATCGCCGTTTTTTACATTTTTCAAAAAAATGAAATTCTGCGAAAGTGCCTACTTTTGTAACAACCATTGAATAGTATTTAGTCAATGTAAACTTTTGACTATAGTTCATTACGTTTACCTGATAATATCTTTATTCAATAATGCAGACTAACTTTTTCTGTATATATTCAGTTTTCCAGCGAGGGTAGTACAAAACTCGTGTTTTACGGAAAATTTTCTACTTCAATTAACCCGATTTTGACCAAAAACTTCAACATCCGTTACCATGGTAACCGGAAGTGTTAGGAATAAAATGAACATCAATACTTTGTATGTGCATGGATACGACTAAGTCCTGAAAGTTTCAGGAAAATCGGTGACTATGCGTGCCGCACCCTTCTTTAAAAATTTGGTTTTCTCAGAGAACTGCTCTTAATTGGTTTTAATTATGCCCTTGTCAGACACCCGTGCCAATTATACATAGATGCGTTAGGCATAACACCTAGTTAGTTATGTGGATATATAATCTACTTTGTTCCTAAGAGTCTGTTTATGGAGACACTTTTGCGAATACAGTGTTGCCTTTAGTTTCGCTGCTGTTTTAATATGCAATGCTTGTACAATGTTACTGTTTTGTTTTGATATGCGTCAATACTAAACCATTGTCTCTACAGCCACCTTTTGGTTGTGAAGTATTATTGGAGTAAACAGAAATGACGAACTTATTAAATAATTAAACATACCGCGTTCCTGTCAAATGCAGCGCTGAAAAGTAAAAGGCCATGAACCGTTTACATCCATCAATCGTCACAGCAGTTATTGACAATGGTATTAAGTATACAGAATACAGTGTATATTTGCTTAAAGCTTTCAAGTTTATTGTGTGGCATTATTGTATATATCAACATGAACATTTGTTTGTTTTGACCTCTCCATCCAACAATACATCATTGTCCTCACTCCTAGAATACAACGAAAGAATATTGTTAATATTACGACCGCGATTATCCCAATCAAACATAAGTCATGTGCCATTGTAGATGGGTGTCACAACCTGTACGAAATGTACAGTACGAGGACGCATTCTTACAGAACCAAGGCCACTTAATTCTTGTAAGGCTTCATTACGTTCCGCCATTCAATTCTCAAAATGTTGATCTGGTACTATACTTGTCAATCAGAACTACTTCCTAGATAGAATTGACAGCTCTAATTAACTTGACTACAAGTTTACCATAGAGCTTTGAATTTGGTCCAAGGTTGCTTCTGCATTGAATAAAATCCATGATAGAACGAAAAGAAAATTGCAAATGATATATGTTGGGCAATAGCCTTGTAATCATTATATTCATTCATACAAGTTACATGTAGAACAAAGTCAATAGTTTTGGTGGAAAATATTACCAAATATACGCTACATTCCTCTACAACATGTTATTATACAGAATGAGATGTTTTGTTGGAAGAAATGAAATGTCCATTATTCACACCGTGTTCATTCCGAATGTTGTTCAGACCCGTAATTAGTTGATGTAATATTATTTATTATTGATGCTAAAAGCTACATTAGTTCAGTGTGGGTCGACTATCTAGTTTATCAATACGCAAAAACCTATGGATTTGTATTTGCATTCAAGTAGTTTCAAATTGCAGATTAAAAATGTAGTTAAACCATTGTTACCATTAAAATATTAACGAAGTTCGCTACAGACTACGTATATATTCATACTGTTAATGTACTTTAATCACCATGTCCTTAACGTCATGAGTAAAAGTTGACAAAATTCTATGAAAGTTCCATCTCCATAATGTCTTTAAAATGTGTGTATTTTATTACGTTATTTCCAGTGGAATTATTTAATTGTGTTGATGATATGCTGAATCATTTTAAAACACTGAGAAGCATCTGTCCTAATCTATTTTGCAACGGTGAATTTGTTTTACCTTAAGGTGTATCGCGCTACCTAGTGCACAGTAGCTGTTTCCGATTATGTGGTGATTATATCATTCAGATGTTTACGTTGACAAACAATTACGTACAATGAATGATTATGTTCATTCGTACAAGCTGATGGATATATAACAACTGGACATATCAATCCACGTGTACCAATACGAAAACACAATTACTTGGTTTGACAGTTTCTCAGAATCAATACACTGTATTTCGAATTCCATTCGAATAAAACGTTCAGAAATGGCCATACAAATTTGAAAAATGATGGATAAAAATACTTATAGATTAAGCACGTTATATGGGAACCCGATGATATGAGACACGCTAATAGAACTTTTTGTCAATCAGTTTATATGTCTAGACATTGTGTTTGTTACCATAATTAAGTGCTGCTTAACAGCAACGGTAATGATCAAAGTTATTCACTAGAAAATACAATCATTCTACTAGAAATAATTACAATTTTAAAACGTAGACAAACTGGGCAGTCGTCATATAACTACCATTTTAGTTCAGTTAATAGATATCCAAATCATTGATTAGTTTAGCGGGATTCCAAAGGAACCGACAATTGTGTAAAACTAGATGACGTAGTACAACTGTATTAACTTGTATCATTATATTGTTTTCATCCGTATTTCATAGCATCTGATTATTTTATTTAGCAGTTTTATTTAACCGATCTCATACGCATAATTCCTGTAAAACTAACTCCAAAATAGGAACCACAGACACGAATGTGTTTACAACGTATCTTATATTGAAAGACCGGAACCATTTGATAACACTTTGGAACATCAGTCTTTCCAGAAAGACTTTTCCATGTGTTGCTTTTGAAAACATGTTCTTGGTTGAATATTCGTACAAAATAAATTCGGTGTATTGTATTTTTTTACTTTTTCTTAGATTCCTTGGCATTCTGTTCAGCTTATGACACCTGTCGTGTGTATATATGTATTTAGCCTATAACGTAGTACGTTTAATGTACTGACGTTTAAAAGAATCGGACTATTTTCATTATTTTGGACAATATTAAAATCCTTGAAGATGTGATGCGTTAACAGTCACATTCATAAAGACAGGTGACGGGATTATGTTTTTCAAATTATATAATTTCCAGTTTCAATCGGGATTCGAACCTTAAATCTCCCGCTTCCAAGGCAGATGCCTTAACCACTCGGCCACAGTCGCGATATAGTATGTTTGTTTGACCCTATTCCTAACGTATCTAACAAATAATCTAACAAATCGGACAGGCAAGGCAGCGCTTAACGGAAACAGCAAAGCACAACAGGGGCCATATTGAACTATTTTCAGAAACATGATTACAAAATGGCCGCCCCGTGTCACCATTACACAGTAGATGTATAAGACATTTATGTATAAAAACAAGTATATTATAGAATCACCGTCTATAAAATTACAGTTCACCTAGACCAATATGCTGAACAACAGACGAGTTATATGACCTTATGACCTTGACCATGATTTAATTGATCGTTTTACATTTATTGATAATAAACAAATACAGTAGCGTTTCAAGTCTTTTTTATACATACACCGCCAATAGACACCGCCTTATCCGCAGACGATATTTATATTTTTGTTTGAAAGTAAACAAATAAGATTTCCCAAAATTTCAATGTGTGTCATGCTTGTTTACTTTTTCAACATAATGGTATTTCTTTCATGATATGTATTCTTATGATCGTAAAAATGGGAAAATGATAGGAAAATATAAAATTACCATGTTATTGACGGATACATAATGTGCTACTTTCACGTGATGAACTATAACATTCGTGTAACCTAGAGCTATACACGAGGTGTATTTACCGGAGACAAACAGATATGGCTGAGCTTTCACGATAAAAAAAACGGAATACACTAATAAATTAACGACCGAGATCACAAACTACAATGACAAACACAAAAGTGAACAAGAAGTAACGAGAGTTAACAGCTACAAGGTCATACTTCCATGTAACAATAAATGTGTAAGTGAGTTGAACAACCACGCAGATTCACGCATGCTTTTATACCCCCCGCACAACGAGTTGTAAGGGGGGTATACTGGATTCAGCTTGTCTGTCTGTCCGTTCGTCCGTCCGTAGACGCATTCTTGTGGACGCAACTCCTCCTACAGTTTTTGCAGCATTTGCTTCGAACTTTAACAGACGAACAACCTCAACATGTAGATGTGCATTAAGGAAAGAATTTGCGCTGTGACGATTTTTGACATAATTATGGCCCTTTGTACTTTTATGCACTATACAATATATAGTGAACACTTCTTGTGGACGCAACTTCTCCTACAGTTTTTGCAGCATTTGCTTCAAACTTTCACAGATGAACAACCTAAACATCTAGATGTACATGAAGGAAATAATTTGAGCTGCGACGGTTTTTGACAGAATTATGTCACTTTGTACTTTTATGCACTATACAATATATAGTGAACAGTTCTTGTGGACGCAACTTCTCCTAAAGTTTTTGCAGCATTTGCTTCAAACTTTTAACAGATGAACAACTCCAACATGTAGATTAGCATGAAGGAAAGAATTTGTGCTGCGACGATTTTTGACAGAATTATGGCCCTTTGTACTTTTATGCACTATACAAAATATAGTGAACAGTTCTTGTGAACGCAACTTCTCCTACAGTTTTTGCAGCATTTCCTTCAAACTTTAACAGATGAACAACCTCAACATGTAGATGTGCATGAAGCAAAAAATTAGCTCCAATGATTTTTGCCACGCGGGGGGTATATTAGTCTGCCGAATGGCGACAGTTCTAGTTAATAGTTGTTCAATGAAAGAAAATAACAAACATGGAAGAATGATTCATGAAAGACACATTCACTCAAGCACTTTAAAAACGCCTCACCTATTCAAAGTCCAATATCGCTTAAAGTATTTAAGTTATTGCAATATAAATGTACATGTGTATTAATTGATATTACCTACGTGTAAATCAGTTTGTGATAAAATATTGCCTCATTATTTTCGAGGAACCCTGCAAACGCACTGACCCTAGGCAAAAGTGAGGGATTTGAATACTTCTCGATGAGGCGTCTTTAAAGTCCTTGAGTGTATATGAACATTGTCCGAAGAAATTGCTAGCTCAGCATGAAAGTGGTCCTGACAAAATGACTGAACAAATATTGACGTTTGATGACTTTTGATTGGCTATTCCAAAGCTATGGCATTTCGTTTTCATCCACACTAGCTATTCATGTGCGGAATAACCTCTCCAGGTCAACAAATATCATTACTAGAAAATAATGAACTGTTGTATCTAGACCTTGATGTCGAGTTCACATCGTAGATTGTTCTACTCAAACATCTAACAAAAATCATCATTGCAAGGCGAATGAATCGTTTAACATATTTACAACTTCAGAAGACTTTAAATTTGCTTGAATACTAGATCTTCAAAACAAGATCATTCTACTTCATGATAATTGGTCTATAAATTATAGTGCTGAAGAACGGACTTTGACAATTGTTTTGTATGTTGCTTTTTATTGTCTTGATTACCAATGCATCGTAGATGCGATCATCATGTGTTTAATGCCGGATTAAATGCAGAGCAAAAACACACTCCAAATGTTAATCAGATCCAGCGAAGTCGTCCTAAATGTTGGGTTATCAATGTCTCATTTATTGCAAATAGTTTGATTAATTTCGTATTTTTTTGCAAATGTAACATTACAAGTTGGCAACCAATACATCCTTGTAAAATATCTTTATAAAATTGATAAATAGTATGTGTATAAAATATGTAATACAACCTTGATATAACATAAAGTTACCGAAAATGTGCGACTCAAAGTCTGAAAGCTGTATGATTTGTTTCCAGCGTACTACGAGGGTCATTTGATAAATTCGTAGACTGTGTTAATCATTTTAACATCCGGTGACACAGAGAAAAACAACTACATCACGTTAAAGTTCAGCCTTTCGGACACAAGTGCTGAAAATATTGCGTGAAACAACGCATTTTTAAAGAAAATATTGCTAAAATATAAATATCACCATACCGGTACCACCACACACAGCAATTTATGATCTGACGTCAGCGACGTTATTAACGTTTTGCTAATTCTCAAATGGTAACCCGAAATGAAATTGTGTTATTCACATAGAAATAAACCTAAACATTCAAATTGTTTATGATTTAACATATCTTCCACAATATCTTATATAGTCTAAGTTAAGGATACGGCTTGGCATAATTGTTGTATATCAATTAGAAAACACCTCGCACATTTCGGCGGACGTTGCGTGAAACGTCACTACGTTTGCCTATCTGCACATCTCTGTATCGTTTTAAATATCATGCTGCGTTTCAAAGATTTGCTTTTGCCACTTAAACACAAGACCACTGCATGCTGTATGTTCTCCTTTCACTCTCTGTAGCAGCTCTTGTGTGTCTGCTGTGTTCTAAATCCCATGCACAATTCAATAGTCGTTTCGTAAAGAAATAGACGTTTTGACGTTATTGAAAACGCGACTCGCCTTGATAAAACAGTTTTTAATTCACACTCCGACGTCCAAATAACTTCATGATTTCATGAAATCCCATGATAATATTTTGTAATAATCTGGCAGAAACATTGGAATGTACATTAACTTAATCGGAATTTATAACTAGTTGAACTAATGAAAAAGGCACGTAGTGCGTTACTATGGTAATAGAGTGGCTGATTTCATGCTACTGGTTTGCATTATTGAAGATAAATTTGCATTGACCGTTGGTAATACGTAACTGTTTGTAATGCTATAAGAAATTAAATTATTGTTAACACGCAATAATAATCAAATGAGAACGGTTGTCTACGAATATATTTAATGACCCTCGTAGTTGCCTTTGTTTGCGTACTTTTCCCGCTTTCAGAGTGGTAAAGATAAAGTTGGCACACAAGAACAGTACCTGAAGTAGTATTTTTGCTTGTCGTTCGCAATTAAGGAGAAGGAAACTCGCGTCTTTCTTATACCGTCGTGACGGTAGTGGAAACCATCGTGAATGTGGTGTCATTAGTGAATCGTATTTGTTTTACAATCGACCTACTTACGTATCAATTAATAGTAAAATGTACTCCAGTCTTCCTCTTGACGTGTGTACGAACGTCATTCAATTGATTCTGACCGTAGAGATCGCCCAGCACTAGTAATAATCATAAACAACGTAGCATGTGCGTTCAAAGGAGAATTAACCTACATTGATGACCACAACTCCTATGGGTATAAAACGTGCTGCTGTGAAACATGTGCGCGTTTATTCAGAATACTTAACCTAGAAAAAAAACAAAAATATAATAACAACAAATTTCCAGCTTCGTATGATGAACTCAATCCTGGTGTGCTGGAATAGAAATGCGAATAGATCTAATTTATTTGATAGACAGAATTTCAAATGTCTGTGATTCAGTGTATGTATGTAATCACCGGAAAGAGCAAAAGCATTAATATACGTAATTTGAGCAAAAAAATATTGTTTGGATTTGAACTCGCAGTAAATGGTATACATTTTTAAAATAAGATCCACAAAACCATAGCTGTTAACAACTCGGCTATAGGGCGGTTATAGTTTTATTCATTTAAATGTACTAATAATGTTAGAACTTAGTCCTGATACACCCGTGATAATCGATGACAGCATGAAAAACGGATTTAAGTGCAAATAATATTTTATAATATTTACTTTTATTTGGAATTTCACAAAAACGTCAAATTTAAGTCGATTTATCTTCCGTATATTAACTAAATTTAATTTGTCAATTTAATCGCAAATAATACTATATTATCTTTCTGTTTATTTGGAATTTCACAAAAACGTCCACATTTAAGTCGATTTATCTTCCGTATATTAACTAAATTTTATTTATTTATATAATCACAAATAATACTAGTACATGCATCCAACTAGATTCGCGTTTAGTTTACATGTAGATCTCCAAATTTTATTTCAAAAATTTTAAAATTAGAAGAATTTCCATAATTGTTTTATTACCTATCTTGAATAAAAATATTAGTAAAATTTGTACATGTATATATCTTTTCCTTGCCGTTGTATATACTTTAAATACAAATTTTACCGTTAAGTAGTTTCATAGTGAACTAGTGTATGTGTAACATCTTTAAATTCTACTTCATATTGCCCATGCGCATTGAAATAAAAAGCAGTACATATAGCTAATATAAAAACATATAGTTATATAAAAAGTTTGTTTTAAATAGTATTACGTCGTTTAAAGTGTCAATAAAAGATGGATAAACAGTCAAAAATAACGGACACATAATTATAGTGAACCTGAAAGAAGTGAATCAGAAAGTGAAGACATAATGGAATTTAATTGTGAAACGTCAAACAGATTTGATCCGAGCGCGGCAAACAAAGAACAATGGCGAACCATGGGTAAACGAAGGCGATCCAGCAATAACATGGACGTTGACCAGTTCTCTAGACTTAACACGGAAGATAAACTAGTGAGTCTATTTGAAAAAATATCAATGAACACTGTAACATTAGATAGTGTAGAACAGAAGCAGAGCAGATGTCTCGATCAAATTAAGGAACTCACGGAGAATGCAGTTCGTACGAATCAGCGTTTGCATACGATTGAACAGGTAGTAGACATAAACAGCGAACATATAAAACTTTTGGCCTATAAATCAATTGACAACAAAGCGAGAGGTATGAGAAATAACATCATATTCTATGGCATATCTGAATTCTTAAGGAGGGACTGCAAGCAAATCATATTAAACTTTCTAGAAGATGAGCTACAAATTGACACCAAATATTTTGTGATTCAACGAGCACACAGACTTCGACACATACGATCAACAAACAACGGTACACGTTATGACGCAAAGCGACCCATTATAGCCTGTTTCATGGACTACAACAACACAGAGATAATCATGAATAACGCACGTATGCTGAGAGGTACACCTTTCGGTGTCGACCGACAATACCCAATAGAAATTGTCCATAGCCGTAAAGCTTTATATGACTCACAGGAAGCCAAGGATGGTCGCAAAAACAAACTTAATGTACAAATAAAATACCCAGCCAAATTGTTATTCGAAGGCAAACTAGTGTGCGATAAATTCCTGGACTGGTTTGACACATTAAAGCAAAACAGGCTAGAATGCTTAGAAGGTATCGATAATATATTGAACACTTACCATAATCCAGTATCCTATCCACGAATGTCACAACGCGCGTACTCCACTGATACAGTAGTTGATGAAGACACACCTGTATTCGCTACACCGGTCGGTACTGGACACGACGCCCCACCACAGAAGAAAAACAAAACGAACACTCCTCAGCAAGCTAACACCGTTCCTAATACTAGAACCCAACATTCCCACTCAGACGATGAAAACGTCACAAAACGCCCGTCTCCTCGGGCATCCAGAAGCAGTAAATATCCACATAATACGTCCAAGAACCAATCTCGCAATCGGTCATCTTCAAATGAAAGAGCTTCACGTCGTCACAGAAGTCGAACACCTACGACACGTGGTTATGTGGTCAACACAGAGAATGTGGGTCAACACAGTGAGACCAAATCTAATAATAGACACGGGGAAAATCCCAACCAAAACCATTCACACTAGGACACAACAGAGAAAAGTGATTTGAAGTTTTGTGTTTTAAATGTTCAGGGGCTTGTAGGTAAATCCTACAATAAACTTAACTCACCTGAAGTTATCAATTTATTTAATGACAATGATATACTATTATTCACAGAGTCGTGGTTAGACGATAGTCTTGACTACTCGGTTGATAATTTTACATACTTTGTGTTGAACAGACAATTGAAAAATATTAACGCACGTAGAAACAGTGGTGGTATCATCGTCTACATATCGAATACAATTATTTCCAAAGTATCATTGTTAAAAACTGTGCATGACTGTATGATTTGGTTTAAACTTGACAAATCGTTATTTAACTTTGATAAAGATGTTATCATGTGTTTAACTTATATAATTCCTACAGGTAGTAGTAGAGAACATTTTAATGGTGAAAATGTATTCAATTGTTTAGCAGACGATATAATTTTGTATAATGAAATGTTTCATGAAAATTGTTATTTTGTTATTACAGGGGATATGAATAGTAGGACAGGGCAATTAAAAGATTATGTCGAAAACGATAATTTACATACTTTCGACCTCATGCATGATGATTACATCGAGGATATCCAAATACCTAGAATATCTCAAGATTTTACAGTAAATTATTATTAAATCTTTGTAAAAGCACGGGTTTAAGAATTGCAAATGGTCGGGTTATGGAAGATAAATACGTGGGTAATTTCACATGCGTGAAGAATGCTGGCTCTAGTGTTGTTGATTATGTCATTTGTAATCCAGATTTATTTCTGTATATTTCATCATTTCTAGTACAAGAACCGAATGTTATTTCAGACCACTGTGTTATTTCATTGTCTTTGAATTGTAAACACTCTAACAGTAATGTTGATTCTGATACTGGCGAATATGAAAAAATTGCATTTAAATATAAATGGAAAGCGGATTCCAAAGATTTATTTTTGAACGCATTGGAAAATGAATCATTTCAAACCAATATTGGCATGTTGACGGAAAATGTAAATTTATTGAATACACGTGAAAGCGTAGACGAAAATTTATCGAACTTCTATAGTATGTTTGGTGATATTTGTGATCCTATTTGTAAAACAAACACTGGTAAACCGAGTTGTTTTAACCATAAAAAACCAAATCAACCATGGTTTGACGAGGACTGTGTAAACAGCAGGGCGACTTTTTATGAATGTTTGAAATGTTTTAGAAAATGTAAAAGTGATGGAAATCGAAAACAATTATGTTAATCAAGGTCAGTGTATAAAAATATGATAAGAAAAAAAGTTTGATGAGTGTAACACAAAAAAACTAGAATCGATTAGGTTTAAAAACGCCAAAGAATACTGGAAGTTATTGAAATCAACTTACGTTAAATCTGACTGTAAAATACCATTATCAAATTTTGAAGCTATTTTAAAGCAAGCAATGACCCGGAATCGGCATTTTTTCAACCTGATGAAGATATAATATTTTTTAATAACGTTATTTTACAAAATGAAATACAAATTATGTTCGAAGAACTGAATTTACCATTTAATGAGCGGGAAATTTCGATTGCCTGTAAAGAATTAAAAAATAACAGATCTGGAGATTCGGATTATATTTTAAACGAAATGTTTAAATACGGTTTTAATTTTATCAGTAATTATCTAGTAGCACTATTCAATAAAATATTTCAATTAGGTTATTTCCCTTCAGCATGGTCCGAGGGATATATCGTACCGCTATTTAAAAAGGCGACATCAACCAACCGGAAAACTACAGGGGAATTACATTATTAAGCACATTCGGCAAATTGTTTACTCACGTCTTTAATAATCGACTCAATAAATGGGCAGAAAATTATCATATATATATAGAAGCACAAGCAGGTTTTAGAATAAATATGAGTACTGTAGATAATATATTTGTATTAGATGGCTTAATTAATCATATCTTTAATGAGAACAAAAAGCTTTACACATGTTTTATAGACTTTACTAAAGCATTCGATTATCTAGTCCGAGAAAATATATTCTATAAATTAATACAACTAGGAGTCACTGGGAGAATGTTAGATATAATAAAATCAATATATGCAAACGTAAAGTCTAGAGTTAAATAAATAATGAACTTAGTAATACATTTGATTGCTTTTTAGGTGTACGACAAGGTGACTGTCTAAGTCCGTTCCTATTTTCAATGTACGTGAATGACTTAGAAGATTATTTATCATTGAATGGATTTAAAGGTGTAGACACTGGTTTGTTAAAATTACTCTTATTACTTTACGCGGATGATATCGTTATCTTCTCTGATAGTCAAGAAGGACTTCAGGAGGGTTTAGATATTTTATCAGATTATTACGATAAATGGAAGCTAATTGTAAATGTTAATAAAACAAAAATAATGATATTTAAAAAGGGTAGAAGTTGTTCTCACAATCATCAACCTTTTACTTATAAGAATAATGTTGTTGAAATTGTTCACCAATTTACTTACTTGGGTATTGTTTTTACCACAAATGGATCTTATCAAAAGTTATTCGAAACTTCAAGTGGACAAGCATTAAAAGCAATATATAAAATGAAAATGTACTTAAATAAATTCAATAAATTAAAGATTAGCCATACATTGGATTGAAAAACTTATAGTGCCGATATTAAATTATGGTTCCGAGATTTGGGGATTTCATAATGCGGATAAATTAGAGATAATTCATTTACAGTTTTGTAAACAACTATTATGCGTAAAAAAACAAACCCAGAATAATTTATATACGGTGAGTTAAGGAGAATACCTTTAAAACAAAATAGATTAGTTAATATCATTCGTTTCTGGCTTAAAATAACACGCGCGGAAGACAGAAAACTTACAAAACAAACCTATAATCTTATGATCAATGATATTGAAATCAATGCAAATACTTTAAACTGGGCATCAAAAGTTAGAAATATTTTACAAATTACGTGGTTTTATCATGTATGGTTTTTTCAAGGAGTAGAAAATAAAACTGCTTTTATCAACTTGTTTTCACAACGAATAAAAGATATTTTTATTCAAAATTGGAATGCAGAAATTAACGAATCTTCACGTGCAAGCACTTATAGTTTATTAGGTAATTTTGGTTTTAAATCATATTTAGATGTTATTGATATGAAAAAGTATAGAATAATGTTTACCCAACTTATAATGTCAAGTCACCGATTAGAAATTGAAAGCGGAAGATGGACTAAGCCCAACAAGATACCGAGAAATGAAAGAAAATGTAAAATTTGTAATTCATTAGAGGACGAGTTTCATTTTATAATAGAATGGTCTCTTTACAATAATTTACCTAAAACATACATTGATAAATATTTCTGGGAAAGACCAAATATACCAAAATTCATTGAACTTTTAACATCAGAAAATCATCATACCATCAAGCAGTTGTCAGTTTATGTATTCAAAAGTTTTAAATTACGCGACTGTACCATATTTGTGTACCCATGTGGATGCTTTTCTCTGTTATATTGTTTTGTTCATATAGTCACTGATTTTGTTGAAAGATAAAATACTGCCATTACCATCCAAATAATTCTGAGCATGCTTTAAACCACATTTTCTATATATACTGTATCATGTCATTTGTGTTTATGTACATATATGTAAACTGTTGGGCTTCAAGCCTTATGTTTGAAATAAATATCTATCTATCTATCTATATATATATATGCCTCGCCCATATGGATTTCCGGTGACGAGGATAAATAAAAGCAAATATAGTTATACTTTATAAACCGTACAAAGAATTATTTGTATTGCTTACTGCTCTACTACTGAGCGACTTGTTGTGTTATTTGTACAATATGTGCAGAATAAATTTTATTAAAAACAAAAAAAATATATTGAATCACCTTTAAATGCAACTTAAATTTCAAATTTAAGTTAAACTTTAATCGCATTTAAGTTTGCGTTTATATTGCATAAACGTGCATTTAATCCCATTTATATTATATATTTAATCACCTTTAAATGCAACTTAAATGTGACTTAAACTTGTAGGAATAATTCGACTTAAATGAAGTATTAAACTTAACTTAAATATGGAATTTAATAGCTACTTTGTTCTGATTAAATGTATTTAAATTCCGAATATAATTAAATTTGAGTTAAGTTTAATAGTAAATTAAACGTAATATTTCATGCTGTGGATCGTGTTGAATGTTTGTTTACGCAGTTGTGACAGATAACTTTGAATAAACAGTACACGCTTATAGATCCAGCAAATTATTGGGAGGTATGCTAATAAAAGTGATACATTGCCTGACCACATACAAGTCATAGCAGGAACATTTTGCAAAAAAAACCAAACCACTAACTTTGTGATACGATAACCAGCATGATAACATCGTATGGTGTGTGTGATATTTCTGCTACTGTATACAGTCGACACAGTTTATCGTTTTGATTTCACGAACTATATTCAATATCCTTAGCGTATTCACACCAGACCAGACACAATGTATTGGTATAACAAAGTCCTGGTGTGTTTAGATAGTTACATTGTTTCGTCTTTTAGACCAGTACGCAATACATTTGATGAATGTAAACATGAATGTACATCTAAATACAATTTTGGGTCATTTTGGAAATTTACTTCAGGAATGTCTAGACACGGTCTTTTTAAACAAGTAAAATATATTGAACCGTCTAATTATATGGTCTATATAGCGAACCCGTCCTAATAAATAAGTTACTAAAATAGGATATTTCGCAACACCAGTGTCACTTGTCAAAATAATTCACCAATAAAGAACATACTTCTGTCTTAATACGTGTGAATAACTCAATGAAACGTCAGCAATAATGCTATATCGGTACTAACTGGAATAGTTTTATTAACGTAGCGATTGCACTCAAGTGTACACTAACAATTGACAACACACCGTTTGATCCCTGACACTTTTTGGAAATGAAAGTGAGATATTGCCATCTAGAAATCTAGAAAACAAAAGCCTTCCAAAATTAAAGTAAATTTATTCATACTGCTGACTTTTGAGAATGTGATCATAATGGTGAGTTCAGGGAGTTCTACATTTACACGAACTACTAAACATCAGAATATTATAATTTAACTTTTTATGATGCGGAAGGTTTTCTCGTCAATAATGCTTGGATAAACTTGTCTTAAAACATATCTAGATGTATACGCATTGTAACGCAATCATTGATTTCATGTTGTAGTCAGTCCACTTGACTTGTTCCGTGCAGTCTGAAAGATTGACAATATTCCATCATTTTTGTTATATAATGCTCAACCATATTGGTAGACATTTTACAGTTGAAACTTCCTTCCTTATAATCAAATTCTCAGGGTTTGATGTGAACTTGATGTTTACATTTTTTGAGGTGTCAATTCTGTCTGCGAAAATGTTCTGATTGACAGTTATATTAACAACATGCTGATAACAGAAAGGAACCTTGCTCGATATTCAGTGACCTATACGCGTGTATCCTGTGGAGTGTTGGTTTTCTTTTTTATGATTTCCGTTTTGTGCATTTGGTGTTCTACTGTTGCTTTTGAGTGGTGCCTTCATTGTCATATATTTGTTTATGACAATCGTGAATTGAGGGATACTTGTTTAATGCATCGCGTCATATAATTGTAAATAATTGACAATGTCTCATTTGTTGCAACTTAAACAACATGAGTATAATAGTATCACTCAGCAGAAACTGCATGTGATAATTATAGTCGTATAAACACGACAATTTAGGAGAGGTTGTATTTGCTGGTGGTGAAGTTCACTTCCGGAATCCGCGTCCCTTGTCCTTCCGATATAGCGGAATAAATTTGAAAAGTTGTCGTAGTTATGGTCTTTGAAATCCATGAACAAAATACGAGTACTATTCTTTCATATACATACGTTAAAGCACAACAACAACATTGGACTATTTCTGGATGTAATGGGACAGTGTAATTTCTGTACAGGAATTCCGTACCAATTTAATAAAGCTGAACACATTTTTGAATGAAATTGCACGTTACCACAAGGTCCCATCTCTATCACCCTACGGGGATTATTGTGTAACTCCAATACGTACTCGACGATAAGCATCCACTGCTTGTGTAATACATGTAGAGATGGGTCGCCATGGTTATATTTATTTTAATTGACGAATAGTACATAAAGACTTTAAATATCGACAATAACCAGTTTTGCAATCAACAAATGTTGGTATTCCATAGTAATTGTTCCATGCGTTGGTCTCTAACGTTGTTTAAAACAAATGGTTTTCTAAATTATCACTTTTGTTCTTCTTTATTTGACGACCTATTTCATTGAAACCCGAGTATTTTGCTATAAAATATTGTAGCGCACAGACAATCAAAAGCCACACAGATCGGCGTAAGACATCTAGAATAAACCATCCATATGCCCAAACATAGAATTGTTCAAGCAAGCAAGAACCGGGTCGAATATTATGTTGAGTAGCATTGTTTCAAAATTGAAATTATAGTTTACGACTGTGTGAGTGTAAAATCAGTTTAAGAATGATTTTTATTACAATATAGAGGATCTTACATTAGTGTCTTTCCATATTGAATTTATTTAACGAGTTGAATACAATGATAAAATGCGAAGCTCATTTTTATTCAACGAGTTTAATGAATTCAATATGGATTGACACGAATGTAATATTCTTTTTATCACATAAACTAAATACATAGTAAAAGAGTGTCAAGAATGCACACACTTCCTCTTTAGCAAGAAACTCCATAGGAGTGAAGCGGTTCTTTGAATGGGCTAAGAAAATAGTGCAACAATGTCTACTCCAATATGTTAATTATTCTGCTTTTGAAAATAATATTTTTAGGATATCTAAAATGCTGAAGATGTAAATTACGCTGTAAAAAATAAAAACACAAATCTAGGACCGCAGCGACAACGTATTCTGTTCCGTTCCGTGTTCCATTCTGGTTTGTAGTAACAACCAAGGGGAAGTAACTAGGTTTTCTGCATTTTTTTGTCTAAATAGCCGATATCAGTTAAATAACTGATTATACGATGCAATGATTATACGGATCGTAAGTAACGGCCACCATTATAGAAATGAACAAGAAAAAAGTAAAGAGAACTTTACTTTGTTCCATTTATTTGTAACACGGCTAACTCCCGGAACCAATTTCTATTCGCTCTTCTAAATAACAGACTCTTGTACACCCTAAACCTAATATAGTCATAACAATGAGCCACACCAACTGTAATTTGGTAAGGGCGTCTTAATCAATCGACCGACTATATCGTGTATATCACTGTTTATACGACCGTACCTAACAAATTGATGCAAATATTTTGCACGTACAACACAATTTCTTCAAAACACAAATGGGATGTTATCCTAACCTTGCTACGAATATTAATAAATAAGTTTCTATATATCGCTGACTAAGAATTAGAAGGATGTACAAAATACATGTTTTAAGAAAATAAGAAATAAATGTCTGAATACTGCTCTTTGCTTATGGAAAAACAAGCTTTTTAAACTTCAGTTTGGTCATAAAAATTGGCTGATAAGAAGTGCCTAGTCTTATAAGGTCGTAAGTGACCTTCTAATTCTAAGCCAGCGATTTAATCATTGAATTATATGACAAACTATATTCATCTGTTGTAAACACAGGGCTAAAAGGTATGCTAATGCTACTAAATAACCTTACTTCATACAAAGTAAGTAAAAAAAACTATAAACATTCATCGGTACTAACATTGAAATAATGTCATTCAGTGTTGAAATCGTCTAGTAGAATGATTTACTTTCAAACAGGTTTAATGGCCTTTAACCATATACGGAATTATTCCTCCTTCAGATCTGCGTTTTTAAAACGTATCCTGTCGGTCGGCCCCATAAACGCTGAATGGCTGTGTACACATACACCATCAGAACACTCGCGCAATATAACGGCGACGCCTTTTGCATGCAGACCAAGAAAAAGTAATGTGCGCCTAATTGTCTTCAATCAATCGACGAAAATGTTATATAATATGAACGTCATTTGTCATGTACTTAAATGCATAACTAGTGCATTTTTAACGGAAAGAGTGTGATTTGGTAAGATGATGTACACTGGGTTATACATCGGAACTCTATCATGATATACGGCGATCTCTTTCTCAATCAAATATAATCAATGGCCTATTTTGCGGTAGCTAAATATTTAACTCAACATAGCATTTTGGTTTCACGAATTTCTGAACTAATCTTAATTGAAACAATACATAACGTTTGTATTCACTACCAGAACGTTGTAGCCGACTTAAATCATCATTACTCATTATACAACATCCCATATTCAAAACTCTTCCAACAATTCAGAATCACATAAACAATGATCATTGTTTTTATTGACGCCAGCTATCCGTCGGAGACAATTGCAATGGACAAATAGATTGTCTGCTATGTCTTACACAAATCAGCGTGGGAAGTAATGAATAGGGTTGCTTGTGGTTACTACAAATAATTGTTGTTTATTTCAAAGGTCGATCACAGCTGTTGTGTCCGTTTAATTTCATCCACTCTCTCAATTAATTGACGCTTTTATTAACAAAACACGGTTAGGCTTCATTAAGCGGAATTGAGCTCCAATCTTGCCTGTTGATCATTTGCATAATGCATTTTCATTAAGTTGTCATTAAGGCTTTACATGGCATGACAAGGTGAAATGTATCTGACAAAACCAATGGACACCTATCAGAGTCATTTACAAGGATGTCCATTATCTACATCTATTTATTTTTATTGTATGCTAAGAATTACTCCCTTATTGTATTAAGGATGTTGGAGCGCTTAGGATCCCACCTTCAGAATTTGCTCAAATTTTGCCAGGAAGTTAAGGAATCTATACTGACACAAAATATGATGAAAAAACACTAGGTCACGGAACTCGTTTTTCGGGTAATCAGCCCTGATTGAAGTGTGTATTAATTATTTTTATAATTTCATGGACATTGGTAAATTGGTGGTGGTGTTCCAACTTGACATTTTTATTTGATGTCTGTGATCTAAATAATAAATTATTTTTCAATATAGTTTGGGTACACATTGTTATACATGGTCAAGATACCAAAAAGGGTATATTTAATTTTGGTCTAATATATATTGCTCTTTTACCCTACCTACTTCATATTTAATGCAGCAAAATAGCACCCATGGAAAATCCTAATTACTTTTTTCCCACCTTAAACTTTTTTTAATAATTTGTTTAATAAGTCTAGTGACATTTATCTTCAAAATTATGCAATAAAAATATATGTCACCGAGGTATCTTTTTCGCAATTTATGTTTTTATTTTTGGTTAAATGTGGCTAAAATGCTGAGAAAATCAATGAAAACGCTTAAAATAAAATTTATTGAACATTTAAATATCGCGAAAACACATCAACACACAATAAACAAACATTACCAAACCAACCTGACTCCCAAAAAAGTCATTTGGCTTAAATAGCAATATTTTTTTTTTTTACCACACCCACCTTTTTTGTAATGTGATATTTTTCTCGGAATGGGAACCGTCATTTCGATTAGTATTTTCTAATCTAATTGCATAATACTTTTATTTATTTTATTTATTTAAGATTATTTTGACACATTTTTACATTTATAAGGCACATAACGTACTATGACAAATGACGCATGCGCATTTAACCGATCGAGCATCCTTAAACTAAACCAAAATATATCCGGAATCTCTATTAATGAAGAAGAAATAATACAAACATATTTTGCAGAGATTCAACCTTTGTGATAGACGACACAAAAGAATCGTTTAAATCACTAGTAAAAACGTTAAGCGAATTTAGTTTCATTTTTAAATGATGTACTTAATGCACGGTGTATTGTTGATTCTAAATTGAGTGAAAATGATAACAAAACAACAAAATGTATAGGTAAAGTAATTCTATGGAATAATTCGAATTTGAAAATTGGTTCTAAAACTTTTAATAAGACCTGGCATAACAAGGGAATAAAATTCTGAAAACATATATATGACTATCGCAGTACACCGTTCTATGAGTTTATTCATTTACAATATCTGTATGGAATTTCGAATGTAGACCAGTTCAAATATATGGCAGTAGTGCAAATTGAGGCTGAAATTGCACTAAAATAACACACATGAGTCCTATTTTCCTGTTTCCTATTTTTAGATATCTTAGTCGTAAATAATAGTACGTGTTATTTTGAAATGTCTGAAAATCGTTTGATGATAATAGTTAAATGTAAGTATTTGCATAGAACGTAACTTTGTAAGATTGTTTGGAATGCATGTGAGTGTGAAAGAGAATGAGAGGGTGAGAAAGAAAACTTTAAAAACACTTCCAGTGCATTTGGTCATTTTTGTATATACCAATATGCATGAATGTACTTAAAAGTAATAAAGAATGAGAAAAAAGAACGGGACTAAAGAATACTAGTAAGATAAAATAATATAAAAAATTCGACGTCACTGATGACCTCATTAAACAAGTCATTAAGAATTGCAAGCAATACCGAAGTCCCCTACCGGTTTTAAGCCATTTTCAATGTTTCTGTTGCCAAGCAACCACATTTTTTTTCGGAATCAAAATATTATCCCCTTATTGCCCCCTATCCACTTACCAAGTTTCATAAACCTAGCTTAGAAACTGTTTGAGTTATGTCAGGATCCAGATTTTTTGACGGACGGACTGACTGACGGATGAACGGACGGACGGAGGGTTAACCTATAGTCCCCTCCGGTGAAAAACCGGTAGGGGACTAAAAATATCCATCGCTTCACGTCGCTAAACCCCTTTTATAGCAACATGGCAAATTTTTCATTGTCATCTTCTGAACTAGTTCAGTCTCATATTCTCTGTTAAAAAGAGCGAGTGTCAACCAAACTGTTTACCCTTTGTCTGAGCAGTATCATCAAAATTGAAAGCTATATAGAGGATATTTGTGTTGTGGTTTAAGATCCAATGTTATTTCACCGATGCTCACGACAAAATACAGTCCGTTTGAGTGGAATTATCAACAGTGAAATTATCAACAGTGAAAGTATCGAATAATAATAAACTGATATTCCACGGTAAACTACTCATTAAATAAATGACATTTATTTAGGTACACGTATAACCATTCGGACAACGTAACTTCAGCTTAATTACTCCTACCTATATTTAATTGTTAGACGACTTAAGGACGTTTGATACAGTTGTTAATGCGCATCATTTCTGTGCATATACCTTACACGGGGATAGAGGCCGCACTGGATCGTCATGAAAATTGAATAAAATGTTTGTCGTGATACTATCTAGAGTTAGTATAAATATGGGTACTTTGGGGTAAAAAATAAATTCACTGAGTAAATAATATGAAAACACTCTGCGTGAAATAGCGGTTACATTTTCATTCATTTTTGTGAAATTAGAAATAATTACTTCGGTTACCTGTACCCATTTATAATGAGTGTTTGTATTGCCTGGAACTACACAGATCCCCTTTTACTGATATATAGGGAATAAATTAATGATATCTTGACTAAAATTGTGAAGATTATTCAAGTGAGCGATTCAGGGCCCATCTGTGCCCCCTTGCTATATGGAATGCGACGCCACTGCGACGCCACTGCCAAATTGGGGAAAAGGGGAGATAATTGAGTCATAATAGCACAACGTGTAGCGTGATAACCTATGTTTCATTTTAATTTCTAGATAAAGTGCACTTTAATCAACATCCTTAGCCAAAAAAAAATTATGACAAGACCAGAAATTATGGGAAAACATATAAAAGTATGCAAAATGTACTAATTTGGCCATTTTTGCGCCAATTTTCCGCCATTTTGCGGCAATTTTCAATGCAAAGAAGCATAATTACGACGTAACTGCGCCTAAAATAATTCTTGTAACACGTCAATTTCTTCTAAATTTATACTAACTATACTTTTATGTAAATAATATCCAAATTTAAGTACTTTTTTGGTATTAGAATATTTTTCCCGCGCAGATTATGCGTCACTTTTACGCAATTTCACTAATGTTTTTATGATATAGGGGGACAATAATGACGTCATAGCGCAAGAAGTAGTCCCGTGACCTATCTTTTTTATTTGGATTGACTACACCTTTATCAACAAAATGAGCAATACAAAATATATTGGTCATCGAGGTCGTTTTTGAGCTACGGCCGATTTTGTGTATTTTTTTGTCTTTTTTAGCAGTCATTTTTCGATAATTTTGACAATTCTTGTTTTGTCAAAAATTTGTGAATTTTCTTATCAATACCAAAAGGCAATACAAACATTCCGTTTGAATAATATGTGTTTGTTCATACAAACCCATGGAAATGATTTTAACAAGAAAAATATCGATTTTAATGAAAAAATGAAAACATTGCGAAATATCAGAATTTTCGGTCATTTTCTTTAAAAGTGATGTTGCAAAAGGGCCCGTGACCCCTTAAATAGTACCGCGACATACGTTTTTTTATTTCACATATTGCCAGTATATATTAAACTGTAATTGTGCCTATTTTTTGGTAACATTTTAAAAAATTGATAACCCTATCAAACGTCCTTAACAACAGTTACTGACATTACGTCAATGTTTAGTACTTAATGCCACATTCAGCATGTGGAAGTTAATGCAATTAAGGCAAAATATTGGCAGTCGTTTCATTTTGAGATTAACTTCCTCGAATAAGTACTGCAAAGCAAATATTTATATAACAAGTGAACATCTGTCGAAATCATATAATTGAAAACTAATGGCGTACTATGGGCTTTTTGTAGGCAACTTACTTCCTTCTTTTGCAAAATTGGTGTTGGACTATTATGTACTTTTGTTTTTTTAAACGCCGTTTTGAAATATATACCTGCCAAGGTGTGTAGTAACATCATATATATATATATATGAACATCTCTGGGCCAACTGTTTGAATTGGTTCTCCCTAAGCACACTACACTATTGCACATATATGTACATGTATTATAAGAACTGTAATTTTATATATTCATGTAATTGACAAAACAAATGACTTCAGTTACAACACTATAAAATGGAAAGTTGGGTTAACATACACCACATATTTATATTGTTCCATCGAATATGAGATTTTGATATTTTACATTGTCGATCTCTTGAATCTGACAGAGGATCTCCTGTATAAGAATCTTTCTACAGACAAATACTAACCCTAAAGTCATTACTTTATGTCTATAGATATCACACATAAGTCTTTACGGTCATTCACATCTACAAACGTGATTTAACCTACTTATATATCAATATTATAGAGCACAATCCTAATGGACAAAATGCAATTACTTGTATGTGAATATTTTGTCCCTTTTACAGAATAATATACCAATTTAACATCACGAAAACCGTTGAAGCATAGCATCACATAACAGACTCAATGTGCATTCATTTTGTTTGATCATTATGTGTAAGAAGTCGGAATGCCGTTGAAGTGAACACCAATTTATGTGACTATAACTAGTGCAAACAAACGCTGTCAATGTGCAAGAAAACTTAAAACGTTTTATAACTGTACATGTAGCATGTGTACGACGACAATAAAAATGATTTCATTGGGAGGATGTATCAATCCAGTTATCCATTTAAACCGATCAGTAACATTTACTCAAATATCTATCAAACACCAAACCCGAGCTCACATACATACTCTTCCAGAATAAGTCCACCCATACAGAACGCAATCTCTACAAACAAAGCATGGTAAGTCGTATTAAAGATGATAGTCCCAGCAATGTTTAATTATCTTACTTGAGCCCACTGATATCATTTCTTATCTGCATATATAGACATACATTTAAAAATACTGTACTAGAATTGCACAGAAAACCCGATGCCACACAGAAATGGCGGTAGCGCTAAGCAACCCACGCAACTGTGAGATATAGAATGATTGGATTAAGCGAAGTTTACACTCCAAGAAATTCAGCTAATGTCTAAACTACAGGAAAATGTAATTTAAGGGTATAATGGAACTAGCCAATTGTATTTCAGTTTTTGAATGTCTAGACAAGTCGTAAATACATTAGCAGGATAGATATATGAACTCGTCCTGGTAGTAGATACAAGATAGGAGTTTCTACCATAACAATAACAATTGTCAACATAATTAACGAGTAGGTGTATAACAACAGAATTGTTGAAATGATTACACGTCTGAAGTAACACTGTGTTAACACAAGACACCCATGAGGTGAATAATTCCTAGCAATATAAAGCATTATTGATACTAGCTCAATGCCACTTTCATCAAACTTAATGATCTAACATCAATGAGTTATTTATTATCAAATTGTCAAATTTGAGGTGATCATTGTGGTACAATAGGTTGCAGTTCGTTTAATCCGTGTTAAGATAATTACAAATCGGACAGGGACGGAAACCTACCAGAAACACCAGCGCACGAACGTCACAATAATGAACGCACAGTAAATAGAACCAAATACCTCAAGATCAAGTCTTAATACAAATTAAAAATGCGTCTTTTCGGAAGGAGTCATATCAAAATGCATCACATTCCGCAATTTCCCAAGAATTATCATTTAGTCGAATGGTTAAACATACTTATTCTAGTGAGATAGTGACCGTGACTAATAGTTTTAACATCTAAGCTAAGATTGGAAGTAAAATATCGGAATTTGATTTCATTGAAAACTCTGGACCTATTTGTCGTTTGTTGAGTACACAAACCTCATTCGGGAATTTAGAGAAATTCACTTCGCTGAAGGCATATTCCATTCCCAGACAAGAGGACCGACTCTTTGATATTCCGTTCTTCAAGATTGGTTTACCACACTACAGATGAAATGTGCCAGTTGGTTGATGTCTTGACAATGTTGTTAACAGCTATAAGATAGAGATCTCATTATTTGTGACAGAGTATGGATTATCTCTTCAGAAAAAAGGTATTTGATCAAAAGCTCTTGAAATCAAATAACCTCCTGAGGAACCTTGTGGAAATTGGTTTAGCTGAAAGGAGCACAAGGTCGAATGAAAAAGAACCTAGTCAGACGATTACGTGTTACTGTACACACACAATATCAACAACAGTGCGTTGATGTGAGCATAGAATATACAAATCATAATTTATCGTATGTGGTTATGAAGTGTGTTATTTCATTTTTTAATATATTGCAATATTTGTCAACAAAACACGTAATTTATAAGATAACCAAATATAGACATTGGCTGTATCGATGCGCTTACAGTCTGTAACTGAAATGCATATGATATTAAAATACAAACAAAATACAAGCTTCGTATTACTATGGAAGACTGTTGATGAAACATAACAGTTAACAGAAATGTGCCCATTTATAGTGCAGCATAGGAATAACCAGAAAGTGTTCGTAAACAATCAGTGCTCAGTGCAAATACATGTACAAGGTCTAAAGCAACATCATAATATGTCGGAACCATGGTCGGAATAAAGACGGTTTCCCAGCCTTACGTCAAATAGAGAATACCAGCTGTATTAGTACAAATGCAATGTACATGGCTATTTATTGGCACTAGTATCGTTTTTATCAGAAATGTTGACAGTTTACTGAGTTAGCCTCAACCTGATATTTAACAATCAATAGTTAGTAACATTATTAACGGGTCACAGTTCACTATGTCCCTGAGAGTTCTTGATAAAAATGCGGAATGTTGCATTAAAAACATGGCTGTCTAATAGAAACACCTAATCGAGATATAATCAAACTACTCAAATTAAAGTGAAATTGTAATTGATCAGGTTTTCAAGGACGCAAAATTCACAATAACAACTCAAAACATAAAACATTACATAAGCAGATGTATACCGGCAAAAGTTTCTTTGCGAAAGGTTGGTATTAAAACCATCCGAAAACTAGAGAAGTTTATACGTACTACCTTGTAATCGCTTGCACGTATTTGCTTTATTCAAGGTAATGTCATGTGGAGACATACTTAATGAAGTTTTCATTCATGATTACATCCCTTTATGGGGTGAGTATATAGGCTTGCTTGAAATATCCAATTATGGGAACTTGGATGGTTCGTTCTATGTCTGATTCTTGCGTTGCTCGCTAGGTGCTGTCGTGGTTTCTGTGTAGCTTTTGATTGTATGTGCGCTACAGTATATACTAGTATGATTGACAATAGTCATTGTAGTGATTCTTCTGATACAAGACATAGATCGACATTCTACAACTGAAACCTTGCCCCGAGTAATTCCAATTATCAAGGCCTGTGGGTAAACTGGTATAATACGAGCTAAGAAATGGTTTTGATTCACAATATTAAATTGATACATTAACAGACAAACATATATACGTTGACGGAGGGTTGCAATGAAGGTGTGCTCGATATTGAGAGACCAATGTCGTTAACACTTACAGTGTAAGTCTTTACAGTTACACAGCGTTTCAATTATTGCAGGTCGTTCTTGAATCAAATAATGGTTTATAAAGTGTCATGGCTGCTACTACTCGAAAACGCAGCATGTAATAATATATAAAAGACGGCATTATGTCAAATCGAACAGCAAGTTTACTAAGTAGCATCTTAATACTAGTCATTGGTCACTAGGTTTTAAAGACTAGTGTATTGTATTTCAACTCGTGGTGATACGACTTACTTCCGTAACCAATTTTTAACACATTGGGAGTCTGGCACTACATACCGCCATTTCAATTAGTCTTTTTACACAGATCAAACGATGTTAACAAAAGTGGACAATTGTTTGGATAAAAGGACATCTAGTTAATTACAAACCGTAAAGAAAATACAAATGTCATTCCTTTAGATGATACACATTTAACATCGTAGCCCATGATAATAGTATAGGGCAATTTCCTTTTCTGCGTATATGTCAATTGAACGCGTTTACTGCACATGTTTGTCAAAACACTTTAATTGCAATATTGTAAACATTTCATGAATTAAAATGAAGGAAACAACTTACAAAATGTGCCCAAATGTGACAAATGTTGGGCTATCCCAGTAGCGGCTACATAGGATGCTTTGTTCTCAGACACAACTTAATCACCACGTGTAGAAAATGACAGAACCAACCATCTCCTATCTTACATTAGATCAGAGAAATTCTTGAATTACATTGACGATCTTATGAACCTTGTAGAAACAAATTCTGTTCAGTAGCTTATTGTTGTAGGAAGGGCAACAGCAGGGGGCATATTCATCAAACCATATTGAATGCGTAATTACTTAAATTGCGGTCATTGACTTGAATAGATGCATTCCCAAACAGAAGCAATACCAGTAGGCGATAGATATGTGAGAACTCAATTGCTCCTTTGTGACTCTCCTATCTAATACAGTTTTATTCAGATAAGTTTTTCCGCTTAGAGTCTTGGAAGGCTACAATGAATTTACCGTTTTGTGATCTTATAGAAACTCCCTCTCTATCTACCGGCTATATTCAATGGCTTTCAATGTCCTACTGATGTCGGCTTTATAAGATACTTAAGACGACCAAATCAGTCTACGATAAATCCCCTGACAGAAAGTTAGTGGGCTGATAAGACATTATTATGCAATCACGGTTCTGATTGGGATTTGTGTCCAAGAGCTTATTAACAAACATTCTGAGATAGAAACAACTGTTACATTTCACAGCATTTTGTTTACATTCAACCTTTATTTATAACCGAAGTCCAAAATGTAGTTGTTACCAAGCCGACTTTGAACTTTGTATCTTTAATGTACTGAAGTCGTTCTGGTGACCATCAAATATTTTAAAACAACATCAACTAGATTAAAGAACTAAATATTGAAATAATAAACTATGATTGCAGTATGATGCTTGAAATATAAATTACTTACACATCACAGTATTCAAACCTCTCCTAACAATTCAGAATCACTTAAATAATGAACATTGTTTTTAATGACGTCAGCTATCCGTCGGAGACAATTGTAATGAGCGAATATATTGATAGTCTGTTCTGTCTTACACAAATCGTGGGTAGTAATGAACAGGGTTGTTTGTGGTTACTACAAATAATTGTTGTTTATTGGAAGGTCAATCACAGCTGTGGTATTAGTTTAATTTCATCTACTCCCTCAAACGATTGACGCATTTATTAACACAACGCTTCATTAAGTGAAATTGAGCCTTAATCTGGCCTGTTGATCATTAGCATAATGCAGTTCCATTAAGTTGTATTTTTGTATTAAAGCCTTACATTGCTGGACAAGGTAAAATGTGTCTGGCCACGATCGGGACTAAATAATAGTAGTAAGATAAATTAATATGAATAAGGCCACAGACGACCTCATTTAATAATACCCATCGTTTCACGACGCACTGAGCGACATACACTCCTTTTAGAGCAACATGGCAACTATTCCATTTTATCTTCTGAACTAGTTCAGCCTTACATTCTTTGTTTAATGTCAACCAAACTGTTAACCCTTTGTCTGAGCAGTATTATCAAAACTCAAATATCGGTGAAAGCTATACGACATGTACACGTATAACTATTCGGACAACGTAACTTCAGTTTAATTACTCCTACCTATATTTACTTGTTAGACGACCTAACCACAGTTATTGACATTACGTTAATGTTTAGTACTTATTGCCACATTCGGCATGTGGAAGTCAATGCAATAAAGGCGAAATCTTGGCAGTGGTTCCATTTTTAGATTAACTTCCTCGAATAAGTACTAAAAGGCAAATATTTATATAAGAAGAGAATCTCTGTCGCAATCATATACTTGAAAGCCAATGGCGTGCTATGGGCTTTTTGTAAGCAACTAACTTCCTATTTTGCAAAGTTGGTTTAGGACTATTATTTACTTTTATTTGTTTTTCAACCCCCGTTTTGATTTATATGCCTGTCAAGGCGTGTACATTGTAGCAACATCATATACCGGTATATGAACTTCTCTGAGCCAATTGTTTGAATTGGTTCTCCCTACGGACCCTCCACTATTGCACATTTATGTACATGTATAAGAACTATGATTTTATGTATTCATATAATTGACATAAAAACTGACCTAATATGCTTCAATACTTCAGCTACAACATTATAAAAATAGAATATTGGGTTAACAAACACCACATATTTATATTGTTCCATCGAAGGTGAGATTTTGAGGTTTTACATTGGCGATCTCATGAATCTGGATCTCTCGTCTAAGTCTCTTTCCTGTACTCGACAAAATACTACAGACAAATACTAACCTACTATTCATTACTTTCTGTCTAATCCCAATGTACAACATGCAATAATATGAATATGTTGTCCATTTTACAGAATAATATACCAATTAAACATCACGAAAACCGTTGATGCATAGCATCACAGACACAATGTGCATTAAATGTGTTCGATCGTAAGACTCCAGAATGCCGTTGCAATGAACGCTAATTTATGTGACTATAATTTGTGCGAAAGAACGCTGTCAATCTGTCAAGAAATCATAAACTATGTGTTCGGCGACAATAAAAATAATTTTATTGGATGAAGGTATCAATAAAACTATCAGTTTAAACCAATCAGAAACATTTACTTAAATCTCAACCAATCATAAAACCCGAGCTTACCTACAAACTCTTCCAGAATAAGCCCACCCATACAGAACGCGATCGCCCCAAACAAAACATGATATGTAGTATTAAAGAGGATAACTTTAATAATGTTATCTAAATTGAGCCCAGTGATAGTAATTCATAATCTGAATCTATTGACATACATTTAAAAGTACTGTATTGCACAGACAATCCGACGCCACACAGTAATGGCGGCAGCGCTTAGCAACCCACGCAACAGTCAGACATATAATGATTCGATCAATCGAAGTTTACACTCCAAGAAATGCACCTAATGTCAAAATTACAAGAATATGTAATTAAAGGGTGTAATGGAACTAGCCAATTGTTCTTTAGTTTTGGAATGTCTAGACACGTCGTAAATAATGTTTTTAGCAGGATAAATATATTAACTTGTCCTGATAATGGATAGTAGAATAGGATTTTCTACCACAACAAAAACAAGTGTTAACATAGTTAACCAGTAGAGGAACGACAATATAATTGAAAACATGATTACACGACTATGGAGCAATATAACTGCCACCACTTAACTTCAATATTTCATGAAAACTTTCGTAAAAATTATGGGATATTTCGTGAAACAATATAGTTATCATGAAGACAGATAAATTATCTTGACACGAAATTCTGCTTGTTAGTGCTCTGAACTGACACCACATAAAGATGATGCTTTCACGAAACTAAACAAGTTTTTCATGATAGCATAAAACTGTTTCGCAAAACGCAAAGATGTTTTGGTGAAAATAATCGACTTTCGTGAAAAGTTTCGCGAAACGTAAACATGTCTTCGTGAAAAATAATACACTTTCGTGCAATGTTATTTGGTTTTTTAAATAAATAACCGGAATGTTTTGGCAGATCAAAGCAGTTACTGACAATTTTTCACGTTAAGATATTTATCTTTCATTCATAATTTGTTCTTGTTTTCATGAAATCCCTCGTTAATTTTACGAACTATTTCATGGAAATTAATATTTATGTGGTGGCAGTTATATGGCTCCATACACGTCAGAAGTAACACTGTGTTTACACAAGACACTCATGAGGTGAATAATTCCAAGCAATATAAAGGCTGTATTGGTACTAACTGAATGCCGCTTTCATAAAACTTAATTATTGCTTGCACTGAGTTTAATTCGTGTTAAAAAGATAATATTAATAAGAACAGGGAAGACATCTAAACAGAAACAGCACGAAAGTCACAAAGACAAACACACAGTAAAAAGAATCGCAGACCACAAGTTGAAAAAATCTTAATACAAATTGCAAATGCGTCTTCCCAGATGGAGTCATGTAAAAATGCACCACTATCCGCAATTTCTAAAGTATCATTAGTTATTCAAATGGTCTAAACCTGATTATTCTAGTGAGATGGTGCCCTTGATTAATATTTTAACATCTTTAACCGCTAAAATTGAAACAAATTCACTTCGCTGACAAGGGCACCACCTCCTTAATATTCCGTGCTTCAAGATTTGTTCATGGCACTACAAATGTATCAGTTAGTTGATGTCTTGACAATAGAGATCTTTTTATTTGTGACAAAGTATGGATTATCGCTTCGGAGAAAAGGTATTTGATCATAGGCTCTTGAAATCAAATAACTTCCTGAGGAGCATTTTGTAAATTGGTTTATATGAATGGAGCACAAGGTCGAATTGAAAAAACCTAATTTGAACATTACTGACTGCTGCTGTAAACGAACTGTATCAACAACAGTGCGTAGATGCGATCATAGAATATACACATCTTATGTGTTTGGTTAGCAAGATGGATTATTTCATTTTTAATACAATAAAGGTAATCCATTAGAAAACCCAATATACATTTGGCTTTGTCGATGCGCTTACAATCAGTTTTTGGATGCATATAATATCAAAATAAAAACACAATACAAGTTGTAGATTATTGAGGAAGATGTTCGATTTCAAATTACAGATCATAGAAATGTGCCCATTTGTAGGAATGACTGGACTAGGCACAGTATACGTAAACAAGCCAACCAGGGCTCTGCCCAAATATACGGTCTAAAGCAACATCATTAAATGTCTGCACCACAGTCGGAATATAGACGTCTCATGCCTAGAAAGGTTTCCAAACATTAAGTCTGCGGAATAGAGACGTCCAGCTGTATTAGTACATGAACATACGAGGGTCATTCAATACTAAAAAGTAAATTATTGGCACATTTCGTCTGATGTTGCTTTAAAAGTCCCTACGTTTGCCTATCTGCCCATCCATGCATCGTTATAATACCATGCTGCTATCAGATATTTGCTATTGCCGCTTAAACACAAGGTCAACTGCCAACATGTTCTCCCATTGTTATCTGTGCCAGCTCGTGGGTGCCTGTTGTGTTTTCCCAAGACCCGTTCACAACTAAATAGTCGCACGAATGCCCTTGCATTAAGTCATATACATGTTGACGTTATTGAACATGTGACGCGCCGTGATCATACATTTTTTATTCAAACTCCAACGTCCAAGTAACTTCCTAATTTCTTAAAATGTCATTATAATATCTTGCAATAATCAGACAGAAATATGGGAATGTAAATTAATTATTCGGAATTTATTTATAACTATTTGAACTATAATAAAAAGGAACGTTACGTCGGTCGTGGTGGTAGCGTATAACCATAATATGCAACGACTGGTGACATGCTACTGGTATGTATTATTCAAGATAAATTTGTATTGGCTGTAGATAATAAGTTACTTGTTGTAATGATATAAGAAATTATTATCTAAACGCAATTATAATCAATGGGACCGATGGTGTACGAATAGATCTATATCTGACCCTCTTATGCACCTTTATGACTATTTGCATCGTGTCTATAAGGAGTTATGTAAGTTCACATATTTAGCC
The DNA here is from genome assembly GCA_947247005.1 of Spisula solida. Lineage (NCBI taxonomy): Eukaryota > Metazoa > Mollusca > Bivalvia > Venerida > Mactridae > Spisula > Spisula solida. The sequence goes on along the minus strand of OX365957.1, from coordinate 36,133,681 downwards.
TCAATCTGATATTTATCAATCAATAGTTACTAAAATTAATATTGGGTCACAGTTCACTTTTTCCCCTAGTTAGTTATTGATAAAAATGAGGAATATTGCATTTCAAAACAATGGTTTTCTAACAGAAACAACTAGTCGAGAGGGATGTATAGTTCAAGTAAAATTGCACTCGATTAGGTTTTCAGGAACGCCATATTCACAAGAGCAATTCAACACATAAAATATTACATAAACAAGAGGGCCCAAAGGGCCCTAGGTCGCTCACCTGTCGAACTTGACCTAGATTTTGTTGAGATGGTCATTGTGACCAAGTTTTATACAGATTAGGCCAATATTGTGACCTCTAGTGACTACACAAGGTTTTTATATGATTTACCTAATGACCTACTTTTTTACCCCAGATGACCCAATATCGAACTTGACCTAGATTTTGTTGAGATGATCATTGTGACCAAGTTTCGTAAAGATCAAGCCAAAAATGTGACCTCTAGTGACTACACAAGGTTTTTCTATTATTTGACCTTGTGACCTAGTTTTTTACCCCGGATCACCCAATATCAAACTTGATCTAGATTTTGTTGAGATGATCATTGTGACCAAGTTTCATAAAGATTAGACCAAAATTGTGACCTCTAGTGACTATGCAAGGTTTTTCTATGATTTGACAATGTGACCTAGTTTTTGACCCAAGATGACCCAATATCGAACTTGACCTAGATTTTGTTGTTATGATCATTGTATACAAGTTTCGTAACGATCAGGTCAAAACTGTGACCTCTAGTGACTACGCAAGGTTTTTCTATGATTTGACCTTGTGACCTAGTTTTTGACCCCAGATGACCCAATATCGAACTTGACCTACATTTTGTTGTGTTGATCATTGTGACCAAGTTTCGTAAAGATTATGCTAAAACTGTGACCTCTAGTGACTACACAAGGTTTTTCTATGATTTGACCTTGTGACCTAGTTTTTGACCCCGAATGACCCAATATCAAACTTGACCTAGATTTTGTTGAGATGATCACTCTGACCAAGTTTCATAAAGATTAGGCCAAAATTGTGACCTCTAGTGACTACACAAGGTTTTTCTATGATTTGACCTTATGACCTAGTTTTTGACCCCGGATGATCCAATATCGAACTTGACCTAGATTTTGTTGAGATGATCATTGTGACCAAGTTTCATAAAGATTAATTCAAACTTTTGACCTCTAGTGACTACACAAGGTTTTTCTATGATTTGACCTTGTGACCTAGTTTTTGACCCTGGATGACCCAATATCGAACTTGACCTAGGTTTTGTTGAGATAATCATGTGACCAAGTTTCATAAATATTAAGTCAAAATTGTGACCTCTAGTGACTACACAAGGTTTTTCTATAATTTGACCTAGTGACCTAGTTTTTGACCCCAGATGACCCAATATCGAACTTGGCCTAGATTTTGTTGAGATGATCATTGTGACCAAGTTTCATAAGGATTAGGCTAAAATTGTGACCTCTAGTGTCTACACAAGCCAATTGTTGACGGACGGACGGACGGACGACGGACGGACGGACGACGGACGGACGACGGACGAAGAGTGATCACAAAAGCTCACTCTGTCACTTTGTGACAGGTGAGCTAAAAAAGTATACGAGCATGTAAAAGGTAGGTAATAAAACCTGTGAGAAAACTAGAGATGTTTATATAATCAAGTCGCTTGCACATTCTGGCTTTATTCAAAATAACGCCATGTGGAGACTGATTCAGTGTCCTTTCCCCCCTTTATTGGTGAGTATATAGGCTTGCTAAAAATATCCATTTTGGGGGATTCGGATGGTGCGATATATGTCTGACACTTGTGGTGGTGGCTAAGCGTTTCCGTCGTTTATGTGTGGCTTTGGGTTGTCTGTGTGCTACAGTATTACTTGTGTGATTGTGAGGGTAAGATTGACAATATGCATTGTAGTGATTCTTCTCAAATTAATATAGTAAACTGGTATAAAACGAACTGTCAAAATGGTTCTGATTGACAAATGCATTAACAGACAAACATCCTGATACGTAGACGGAGAGTTGCTATGAAGGTGTCTTTGATATCGCGACACCTGTGTCAAAATCTCAGAATAAGTCTCTACAGTCACACAGATAACGTTTTTAAGAGTTTCAATTAGTGCAGGTTGTAGGTGAGTCGGACAATTATTTGTAAAGAGTCCAGACTGCCACTTTTCGACAACGCAGCATATAATTGTAAATAAAGTTCAGCATTAGGTCAAATCAAACAGCAAGTTCTAATGATCGGTAGGTAGCAATCGACAATACCAGACATTGACCACTAGGTTAACTTCCGGAACCTATTTGTACTAAGTATTCAATTTCCTAGATACCACATTTGAAATCTGTCCTCACATATCAACATTTCAATTAGTATTTTAGAACAGATCAAACAATATTAACAAAAGTGGACATTTTGTGGATAAATGGACATCTAGTGAATTACCAACAGGAAAGAAAATAATTCCTTTAGATGATAAATAGGTGTTTAACATCGTAGCCCAATTATGTACTACACTTCGTTGCCTGAGTAAAGAAGTGTTCTATCTCCATTTTTGTCAAAATTGAGATTTTTATATCACTGAAATCGTCTCATCGAGCTCTACATTAATAGCTAATCTAATGATTAATCCGTCCAACATAAACGAAGATACGCAGTAATGATTTGCTCTATCTCCAAATAAATCTAAAGTTGACTCTTATACTGTTTCAACTCCAGGAGTTGGAGCAGTTTACCTGTAAACAATATATCTAGCCAATCAAATCTAGTTTTTTGTACATGTGACTCTTAGTGCGTCAGTAATTATTTGCTCTATCTCCTTAACGTTCATTACAAAACTGCTCTATCTCCATAACTTTCAATACAGAAGTGCTCTATCTCCATAACTTTCAATAAAAAAATGCTCTATCTCCTTAATTTTCAATAAAGAATTGCTCTATCTCCATAACGTTTAATAAAGAACTGCTCTATCTCCATAATTTTTAATAAAGAACTGCTCTATCTCCTTAACTTTCAATAAAGAACTGCTCTACCTCCGGTATCAGAAGATAGAGCAGTTCACCTTTAAGAAAAAATGAAATATTTTGACAAAATTGCTCTATCTCGAAACACAAAAATATAAATAAATAAACACGTACAACATTTTATAAATACAATGTATTTAACTTGATATTCTAAGTCTGATCTTAATGAGGAATATTTACATACAATAGTGTCCACATATCTTAAACAATAACAGAAATATGACCAACTGAAACTCTAAACTTGTTTTCCTCGAAATATTACAATTGGTAGATAGAGCAACGTTCCACTCAGGCGACGACTTAACGAATCTTATATGTGCGCAGTAGCACAGTTAATACGTATTTGGTCTTGCTAAAAGTTTCAACATCAGATTACAATTGTCACAAAAAGAATAAACAAATGTTGACATCAGCAGAAGATAATGTCACACATTTTTGCCGTGTGTTCATCGGGCGTTTGTCGTATTATTAATGTAGCTATGTGCCCGCTTTGCTCATAAATATCGTTTTCAAGTGTACGTATGAACTTATCACGGCGACAGAAACTAAGAAAACAAGGTTTAGAATTGCCTCACAAAGACAATTCCGATAGATTTACCTCCCCTTGAGAATAATAACCATTAAACACACAAAGCACAATGCCCAACTGAACCAACCGAGCACAGGAAACATAAAACACATAAAGACACAATGCCCAACTAATCAAGCGCAGATCCACCCAAGTCCAAGCTGTCGAAAAGTATAATAAATTGTAACTAGCTGAATGACCCAGTTTCCACAGCAAAAGGACTACACTGCCTAGTTTTAGCTGTCAGAAATCTTAAAACGAAGAAGTGCCCAACACACTACCGACCAAGAAAATTAAACATCCCTTATCCCACTGTTTAAAAGCTGAATAGAAAAGCCTACGCTGAATGACCTAGTTACAACAGTAAAACTGCTGAACTACATTTTAGCAGCCTTTAGTCTCAAAAGTTAAGTAACAGTATTAAAACGTTGAAAGGCCCGATTTCAGCAACAAAACATCTGAAAGCCATAGTCGGATGGCCTAGTTTCAACAAGTAAAATGACGCAATTGAACAAATCGAGATATGACGTAATGAACAAGTCATTAAGAAGTGCAAGCAATACAGAAGCCCCCTACCGGTGTAAAGCTATTTTCAATGTGTATGTTGCCATAGCAACCACAATTTCCATCAGAACCAAAACTGACGGACTGATGGCAAACCAATAGTCCCCTCCGGTCAAAAACCGGTAGGGGACTTACAACTACATTAAATGACCTCGGGAGACAGAAAACTACATCCATAACTCCACAGCTGTAAATCAACTCATGAACTTCGCGGGGACGAAATAGTAAGAGGACAACCAGCAAATGCGAATAAATAACTCCTAGCTCCATATAACTTTTGGTCCCGGTCAAAAAATTCAATACTGAGAAATTATGACATATTATTGATTATTAGAAATTGAAAATATTTAGACGATTTTTACTATTTTTAGTCGCATTTTAAGCATTTTTCGTCGTCTGCTAGCTGCAGAAAGCTTTTGTTGATATTTACCGAGGTACACGTATACACTTAAACGATTTAAAAACGCACCACTTGTGAAATGTCAATTTCATTGTTGAAAACATTGTTCTATGGTTCTTTGACTTCAGCTAAATAATCTTCAGTCGATGGGCAATGTGTTATGCAATCTTTATGTCGCTTAACGAGTTTGAAATAAGTTATGCAGATTAACAGGGTGACGAATGTACATGAAAGTCACAATATCTAAACGGGAGAAAATACTTGTACTAAACTATTTACTTCTTCATTGGCAATGATGAAAGTAATAATGCAATAGTATATTTTCAACTTATCCGTTGACACCCTGCATTCGATTGATATTGTGTGCAGTCATGCGGAACCGATTAAAGTGATTCAACATGTGTTCATGTTGATCCCTGGCTCAGGGGCATACCGTTGGGCTTGGCTGATCGTAGTCGGTCTTTGATTGTACCATCCACAATGATTCGCTGTTCTAAGCACACACTCGTCGTTTGGTGGCAGCTGAACCGCCCTGTTACGACTTTATGGCTCATTTAGGCTTGCAGCGAAACCTAAAGCATCCGAACAAATATTTCGAGCTAATCGCAGCATAACATTATCATGAGCAAATAGTGTTTATGTTGTTTTTTCAGTGTGTACATACACAGCGTACCATTTAAAGCGAATATCGATCCAAAACAGGGGCGGATCCAGGATTTGGCGTTAGGGGGGGCGTACATTCATGTATTGATACCCCCCCCCCCCCCCCTCAAGAAAATGTGCGAGCGAAGCGAGCTAGAAAAAAATGTATCTCTGAGAAGCATTCCACACAATTTCGTTCTTTATCTTATAATATTCATTGATAAAATTATTGTGAGAGCAAGGCGAGTAAGAATATATGCATTAATTATTTGAACAGCATATCCCTCAAAGTCATTCCCTACTTGAAAAAATTAACTTATAGTGGTTGTGCGAGCGTAGCGAGCAAGAAAAAATGCAATTATCTATTTCAGCTTCATACACCACATTCTTATTACTTGGTAATATTCACTGATGCAGTTATTGTCAGAATTAGAAAAAAAATCAGTGTTTGTCTGAGCAGCATACCCAAACAACTCAATGGTAAATCAAAAGCTTTCATTGAATTTACGTAGTTCTTCATCGAGCGAAGCGAGCTTGAAAAATCGTTGTTTATATGAACAGCATAGTCAGGACTAACGATAATCGACTTGATAATATTCACTGATATATAGCTGCTGTGAATTCGTCACGAAAAAAGGCAATGTCTATCTGAGCAGCATACCCTGCGAACTCCAGGGCTTCAGTTTTGTTTAAGTGGAAATGTGAAGTACTTGGGATTCAGCGACTAGGGAGTCCACGGGCCAGTGGCTTTCTACCTCGTGACTTTTTAAATAGAACCACGTCAGCTGCATTCTGAGGTATCTTTTTTTAATGAAAAGGACTGGTTTATTAGAAAATAAAGCCAACTCGATCTATTAATATTTTATGTCTTGTCGGACATTTTCAATGTGCAAGAATCTCGGCATTTCTGTAGCCGATGTTTGGCACCATGCTACCAATCAGTCCGATATCTTGTTTTTGCATACAGCATTTAGTTCACTTTAAAATCCATAAATTGATTATTGATTAATTACGCGAGCGAAGCGAGCGAAAAAAATTGCATATCAATATTGTTCTTACATCCAAAATATGAGAAATTACCTAGGCTCCGGCGATTTTAGGGGGGGCGTACGCCGGGTCCGCCCCCCCTTGGATCCGCCTATGCAAAATGTTAACGCGATTACAGTGCACGTGCAAAACATGCAAAAACAGAAAAGTAAGGCTAGCGGGGTATTCAAAATTTTAACTTTCTATTTTCTGTGCTTAAGTTAAAGATTATAAGCTGGAGAGATACTCTAGACTATGAATTTAAGTTATTTTGTATACTGGTGCGTTTTTAAATCGTGTTCAAGAGTGTATGACGCCACCTTAACCCTCAAAAAACGAAATTTTACCGAAAGTCGGACTCTTACGAAATGAGGGCCTCGGTTGGTATATTGTATTTTAATCCTCGTTCAATTTGGACACATAAACAAGTAATATTATTTGATGTATCCTACACGAATCATCTTTGATGAACGTACAGTCAGTGATAAACAACATTATTCGTGTATATCTGACTTTTTTTACCGTTTATTTCCATTGTCGACCATGGAAATATATTCCCCAAAATGATTGACATTTTATATTAGAAAACCAAGTGTAGGCTTAAGTAATTAGAAATATTAGTCGAGATTTTTGAAGGCTTCACGTGTACTGATACAATTACACTAACATCGGACCGAGAAGGCAACAGTCAACTTAAATAGCCGAGCACAGAAAACATAAAAACAACACAGACCCCTATAATTATTACACGGCACAATCCCCAACAAACTACTGAACGAGAAAAGGAACTTAGACGTTCAGTTGTAAAAAGATCAAAAGTCCAAGTCCCAGCGGTCAAAATTCTTAAATGAATGACATAGTTCCAGCTATAAAAAGCTGAATGACCTAGTTCCAGCTATTTACGGCAGGCTTAACATTGTAAGCATATTATGTAAATGAGTGAAAAGCATAAGCGACCATTAGACTCGGGCTAATCATTAATTTTAAATATATTGTCTATAATTATAAATAATTACTTTGAATTCATGAGAAGTCAAAATCGTAAGCGTTTACGAATCGTTACCATTAGTACGACTGAATAACATAAATGTCCACAGATGAGTATTATCAGTACTACGACTATATGTACTAGCAATATTTCCAATTACCATCGTAACTGCATCAGCTGGTTGACACTAGATATCTAGAGGTGATTGATCATTTGTAAAGTGCGTGAAATCAAATTATACTCAGGGGTATACTGTGCAAATTATTTTAATCAAAATTGCTATCCTATGAGTAATAAAACTGTTGATTACTAGCGTACCATGTAAGCTTATATCAAATGTCGGCAGATTTTCTGTATTTTTGCTTTTTAATTAGGTTCCAGCTGTTTCGTTCATCCAGTAAATAGACTTGTTACGAAGAACTTGGATATTTTTCACAAATGACCATTAATTGTCGACAGAATTTTAAATGTATCTGTCGAAATAGTATGCCAAAGTCACATTTTAGTAAAACGTATAGATGACAAAATACTAAATTTGCAATAGTTGCTTCCCTTAGATTATAAATTTTGCATTTTGTTGTTTAAACTTCAATATTTTGTAAAAAACCAACTGGAGGTTGTATATAATTTTCTCCCATCTTTTTGTGTTTCCACCTTTGGGACTCAACTAAAGTGCTCACAATCCATGACTATTCTAATGGGTTGACAAGTTATTGTTTTTTGGAAATAGCCGTTTAAGGCCTAATGTGGCTTTAATAAAGAAAACAATTAACTTAAAGCCCAACACAGTTATTGGGCACCAACGTTTGTTTCGACTTTTTGCTAAAAATTAGATATTTGTGCATCGTAATGTAACACAATTTGCAATCACGTTGCACAAAGGACAGTGCAATCGGACATAATATGTCATTAATCGTATGTTCGAAAGTTTCATCACAATATTATAAAAAAAGATTTCGTGCAAACCTCCCACAGATCAATAATACCCTGATAATAGCTACTGATTGTGGCGGTCCGAACTAAAAATATGCAGTACAGTTTTCATTTGTTATAATCAATCATATTATGGATAGCTGTCATCCTTATCTTATTCTTCTTGTTCGTAATCATTGTATATATTTAATATTGTTTACCATTAGCAAGTAATACAGATACATAAAAACAGTACAATACGCATAAGACAACAACAACACATCCGTCACAACCAATACGCTAACTAGTTGAATCTGTTCTGCTCGGTTTTTCATGCTGTGTGCTGCCTTCCCTGTCCGAAGTTTCATTACCTGTATTTATCTAATAAGTAGAATTACCTGCGTATGGTTATTAGTATGTGTACTGGCCCGCTTTTAAAGAGGAATATACTTCAAATGGAAAATTAGGGAAGCTGGGCGAATAAAACAGAGCTTATTATTGCGTACTGTCAGAAAAATTAGAAACCAATTAATACGAATCAGTACTAATTTTCTTAGTAATCAGTAATTACGTTTTGAGATTTGAAAATATTATTAATGTTTTTCGTGCAGTTAGGAGCTGATCCATTATTTATTTTAAAAACAAACTTGACTGTAGACAATTTATCCCATGCGTTTGTTAACAAGAAGCCACCCAAAAAAATAAAATGTTGTTTATCAGTGTGAGCAGTACAGCCTGTACAAATCTTATCACTTTATGCTGAGTAGTTTGTAATGTACCGAATAGAACATGCAAAATTAAATAGCATTGTAAACTAAAGCCATTACATGTAAATTGTTAATGTCTGGGGTACAATAATGCTTTCGATAGACAGAGGAATTTCAGTTTAGCAATAGTTTTCTTTAGAATAGAACTTAGAATATAACCTACATTATGAGCCAATAAAAACGCCACATTTTCGCGGTTAAATGAAAATTTAATCATTAAAATTTTCTCTTAACAGTCTTGACGTCATGCGTTGGCGCTAATTTCTATCGGCCAATCAGAATGCAGAATGTTATATTCTAAGTTAGTACAAACATATTAAGTAAATTTTAATGACTAAAAAGGACTCGCTTCGCTCGCTCATTAAAATTTACTTAATATGTTCTAACTATAACATGGCATGTCAGTAAATGAAAAGGATTGGCCCAATGTGACACCAAAATACTTTGCAGATGATTTAGATTTTTTAATCACGACCATTACAAGAAATCTGAAGATTGGAGTTAGATCTGAGTTTGTTCAATAAACCGAACAAAATTGATTCAGTTGTTCAAAGTACAGAAACAATGAGTTGTTGATGAGTCATTGACTAACCATATTCCAGTCATTAGATAACGAGGTTAAGATTTGTTTTTACCAGATACTAAAATACCAGAATCATCGGCATACAGTAACCGATTAGTTTTACAACAACAGATACGTCATTAACATCAATAATAAGAGAGGACGAAGAAAAGATACTTGTGGTACCCCCTAATGTAACAGATAGACAAGATGAAAACGTTTTCTATCAGACAAGAATGATCTGAATCACTTTATATAAAGTAATTACCAAGACCAGCTGTTTGAAGTTTCATAATAAGAATAGAATGATTAACAGTACCAAATTCATTTAAGGTAGCTCTAACAATATCATACATATAAAGTTACTTTCATTAGTTCCATTCCTATGTAATCAGTAACAAGGATCAAACAAGTTTTTGTGGAAAACAAATTTTAAATCGTGACAGAAATTCATGAAACAAATTATTTTCTTTACAATGAGTTTCAACCTGATCATACAACCATTTTGGACATGCTACTTAAAGTAGAAACAAGTCGATGGTGAGGTAGCGAAGCGAATTATCTTAATTTGATTTCATTGTCCTTGGATTTTACATATGAGCACAGAGCTCTATCGAGCATGCATTGAATTCTATTGTAACATCTAACAGTCCTAGATAATTGCACCTATTAATACATGAACACTTATAAATGATGTTCGAACGGTTACCAGTAGTACGAGTGTATAAGTACAACGGCTACATGTACATGTACTAGCAATATCTCCAAATGTCACTGTAATTGCATCAGCTGGTTAACACTAGATGTCTCGAGGTGATTTACACTAGATAGCTCGACTATAATGGTGATTACCGACTAGAGATCATTTTCAGAGTGAGAAAAATCAAATTACACTCAGAGGTATATTTTGTAAATTATTGCTATCATATGAGCAATAAAACTGTTTATTAATAGTATACCATAGACTGTCGATTTGAACCCATTGCTACCAAGTAATTTAAGTACTAACATATACTCGTAAATTAGTTATTTGTAAACATCTACAGCTCTGAGAATAGGGTGTAAATAATTTAATTCGACACGAGACAGTTTTGTCATATAAACATCTAAACAGAACGGGATAGTCTACACCTTTATGCGCAATAAAAGGTTTACAACATATAATGCTACTCTATAATTTGTTGTAATCATTATATCTAGATTATTATTATCTAGATTTCTGTCTTCAATTCCATGGTAGACAAACAACACGTATCCTAATCAATCTATCTGGACACAATAACCTCGTCAGCTTTACAAATATAATTAACAAGGCAATAATAAATCAGACATGGACTATAACCTTCAACAGAAACAGTACAGCATGGCAGTCACAAAACAACACACAATAAAGAAAACTCACAGATGTAAAGTACAAACATGAAAAGGTACAAGTAAAATCTGAAACACCAAATCGACAGACCATGATATAAAAAGCTATGTACCGTGTGTTTTAAATTAAAACTCAATGATTACACAAGAATGTTACATCACATGATAGTTTACCATATAATATATTCATATATTTAACAGCGTCCGGTTTCTACATTATGCAACGACGAAATATCTCATAATGGATTTGTTATGCGTCATATTTCAGCCTTAAAGGCATCCCGAAATAGCTTTCAATTAGTCGTAACCATGTTATCCCGCATTTATTAGGTTTATGTATACTAGTATATGTTTCTGTGAAAGGGCATGTTATTTTAAATAACTAAACAGTTTTTGTTTTGTTAATGCGAAATACGGTTTCGTTTAAACGAAATGAAAGAAAAGTTACTTTGACATAGGTTGGGCTATCACAGTATCGGCTACATAGGATGCTTTGTTCTCAGACACAATTTAATCACCACGTGTAGAGAATAACAGAACCAACCATTTCCTATCTTACATTAGATCAGAGAATTCTTGAATTACATTGACGATCTTATGAACCTTGTAGAAACAAATTTCGTTCAGTAGCTTATTGGCATAGGAAGGGTTACAGCAGGGGGGAATTCATCAAACCATATTGAATGCGTAATTACTTAAATTGCGGTCATTGACTTGAATAGATGCATTCCCAACAGAAGCAATATTAGTAGGCGATAGATATGTGCGTATTCAATTGCTCTTTTATGGTGCTCCTATCTAATACAGTCTATTCAGATAAGTTTTTATCGCTTAGAGTCTTGAAAGGCTACAATGAATTCACCGTTTCGTTTGCTAATTGTCGTGATCTTACAGAAACACACACTCTCTCCCTCTCTATCTAACGGCTACATTCAATGGCCTCCAATGTCCTACTGATGTCGGCTTTATAAGATACTTAAGACGACCAAATCAGTCTACGATAAAACCCCTGACAGAAAGTTAGTGGGCAGATAAGATATTATTATGCAATCACGGTTCTGATTGGGATTTGTGTCAAAGAGCTTATTTACAAACATTCTGAGACTGACTGAAACTCAGAGTTAATAACTACAGTTACATTTCTCAGCATTTTGTTGACATTGAACCTTAGTAACTCAATAGTTACCATCGTTGCTAAGTGTATCAGATTGTTAACTGGTCGACCTTAAAGTGACTAAGGTCAAGTAAGGAGTGAACTTAAAATGGTAAAAAGCGCACGTAGGATGTTATCTGCAAAATTAGTTACATCGGTATAGCGTTCGTGTACTCTACAATGGTTTTATGAGCAGGGGGCCACGAGTTCAAATCTGAATTGAGTATAGTTTTCTTCTGATTTTCTTTTTTTCCCCATTTTCTTTTTGTCTATAATTTCGACGTTTATTTAAGGTAAGTCCCTTCTACAGTTTATTTTTGCAGAAATAATGTGTGCTAAATATTAAAATCTGAGTTGAGTTTGGATTCACTGTCGCTATAATTGCCGGATATAACGGTCTGTAATATCTACTACAACTACACATTCCTATATGATTCTGTATTGATCTACTGACATACAATATACATTGTACAGATATATCGATAGAACCTACGGTTCAATTTGTGTTCTTCAAATTCAATAGTGGACAATGTGTGCATAAAAGAAGGATGGTCATAGGGCTTCCAACTTGTTACAAACAGCAAAAATTGTCACTGGGTGTCAATTAATGTTTACGGTGAATTTATCCTCGCACGACCACCTTATGGAACCTGATAGTGTAAATAAAAGTTTTCCGCCACGTCCTTCCCTGAGCAGAAGGTCTCCGTGACATGTTATAAAAGCATTTAAACAATGGCACATTTTAAAAACAAAACCAATTGGTTAGTAACTTCAAATTTCGGAGTTGTAAGGAATTATTCGCAGCAGTCAGTACGTTTAACTACAAGGACTTGCATAATTTATAAAAAAAACTGTAGAGCCTGTATTAAAACATAGACAGGAATGCAATGCGATTGTATCCCACGAACTTTTCTCATACAAATATTTTCTCTAAACCAACTTGACAGTTAAAACATATGGTCTAGGCAAATTAGTTTTTTTTAAAAACAATAAAAATAATATTATCATTCACCTCGGAGCGAACGCTCAATGGAGTCGACGCCATTTCAAAACTCCATAAATATTGGCTTTAAAAGCCGATATCAGACGATTATCGGTACCGATCGCTTGAGGTGCAGATGTATTCTGTATTGTTTTTAATCCCATTTAACTACCTAGGCCATATGTTTAACTGTCAAGTTGGTATAGAGAATATATTTGTATGAGAATAGTTCGTGGGATACAATCGCATTGCAATCCTGTCTATGTTTTAATACAGGCTCTACAGAAGTGAAAAAAATCCTGAGGTTTAAATTACGAGTTAAAATGTAATAGGCAGATTATTAAGTCATCCAGTGGGAAGCCACCCACACAGGAGACTGACACAGAACGTACCACCGTATCCCCAAAATAGTATACTTCAAACAAACCTCAAAATATGAAATATCTCTCTCATATATTGTGGGCTTAAAATTAAAGGTATATATTACTCATGCATGCATATTTGACATCTGCATCTCAAAGGGCTTCTAACGAGCCTATTTTCATGAAAATGGGAAGTGGTCATAATGACCAAACTGAAGTTGAAAAAGTTTGTTTTTCCAGAAGTAAAAAATATACAGTTTTTTCTTGATTTCTCAAAATATTGATTTTGTGCTCACGACCTTCTAATTCTAAGCCAGCGATATAACATATTTGTCGAAAACATTATTGAATTGACTTTTTGATTTAATACCTTTAATTTCTTTTTAACTTATGTTTTATCGTCCCGCTACCGTCCGGTATATCCCGTCACATGTTATTCCGCGGTTGGACAACAAAATACCCGCGTTACGTTTGTACAACTACTAGATTATATTGTACTACGGTTACAGCTTACAATAAATAAAATATATGTAGAACATTGCATAAACGAGTTGGCACTAATAGGCAAAAGCAGTCTTTCAGTATACTAATTGATCCACATCACATCACATATTTAGGGTATTACAGTAAAGTTCCGCTAATAAGACCACTTTTATTGTTTTAAAATCATGCAGGTTTTTGCCAGTTTAAGGTCCAAAAGTATTAAATGTAGAACAAAAATAAAAAGGTCCGCTAATAAGACCGATTCACTATTAAGACCACTTTTTGACTGGTTTTATTAGCGGACCTTTACTGTAATAACGTGTCGGCAACACATGCACAATACGTTCAAACAAACGTTTCCTAGTTTGTAAATTAAACTACTGAAGTGCCGCCACGTGTGAGAGTGGATTTCAAAAATCAGAATGGCGGGGAGTATATAAACGATGGCCAGTATCACTGACATCCATAATGTAGCTGATATCGGCAAACTTGGAATTAGTGTATGTTGTTAAGGCTTAAAGAAAACTTAGACATTTCAGAGAGGAAATTGTATGAGTTTGTCAAAAGAAAGAGAAGATATGTAACATGAATTGTGGACTATAATAATAAAGACAAGGCGGTAACGAATATTTCTAGATGTTTTCATAGAAATGTAGAAATTTTTGGCGACTTCTTGACAATAAATATGTCGATTTGATAAATGAAAGTAGACAAATAGATACACAGCTCATTAGTCTGGGTACGCTTGTTTTTGAAATCGACGGATAAAGACTGAGTAAGTAGACTATCTGCATTTCATTCAGAACTGGCTGCTGTATGCATTGTGTGGGTCTGTGGAAAGGACAAATCACTAAAACTTAGTAATAAACCTGTGCCGTATCGTTTCACGTTGACATTTATACAAAACATTAAATTAATGACAAAATAAAATTGTGTATACATTATAAGATAAAGTTTCCTTGGAATTTATTTCTAACGGATTTCTTAAGCCTGTCGATAGCGTTGACTGATAAATGTGAGATATTTAACAATAAGAATGCAATGAATGTTATTTATTTTTATTTTGCACTAAGAATGCAGTAAGCATTCACAATAATCCCATGACGTACACAGCTAAATACACCGTTGTCAAAATATGCCGTATAAGATCAGAAGATAGATAATACTGCTTTTATATATTTTTTATATAACGTTTATATTATAAAATTCTGATTCGCAAAGGATACGTTAACGAACATAACGTTTTACGATGGGTGGCAAGTACCTTTCAATTGAAGTGGTATTACTAAGTGCATTACTAGTTTATATTCCTGGAATAATTTCGTCTTTGTCGAGAGGTCAGCCATTATATTACATTGGAAAGCATGGTAATTATTCTTGGCCTAGGCGTGAATTGTCCGTAACACTAGACGGTGATATTGTGCTCGGGGCACTACACATGGTGCACGAGCGAAGTGAGGAGCACACGTGCGGTGCTATAATGAACCAGGGAGGTATACAAGCGTTAGAAACGATGATGTTCACATTGGATTACATAAATAACAGTCCATACATTCTACCGAATCTATCTCTGGGTATATTAGCTAAGGATGATTGCGATCGTGACATATATGGTTTAGAGCAGGCTGTGGACTTTATACGAGGTAAGTCTAATATACTTCTTATATCGAGCGTAATATGAATATAAAATATCACATACATGTATAATATTAAAGCGCTGACAGAAAGCGTTGGCTGTTTTTATGTGCGTATTTCGTAACTTGCGCTTGATTTCAATAACTGTACTTTAGTAGTTGTAGTTTCCAACCAAATCTAAAGTCAAACAAAACATATGTTACTTAATTTACTATTCAATATGACTAAGAAAGTAACGTGTATAATACAAATGCCACAATTACAGTGCCTTCCGGCTAAATTACCAATGTCAGAATTACAAGGTGATAACTGGCTTCTCTGCTCATGTACTCTCGTGGCAATGGATTCCATATCATCCACACCAGGGTATCATTTAACTCGTTTCCCAATCGCCCTGACATAAGTAAGTTCGTAAACATCGACAAGCAAATGGTTTAAATGTAGGGATTTCACATAGATAAAAATCATTGAGTAATAAAACCTAAACAGCATCCATAAAAAAAAATTCGTATTATAAGGTCGCGAAGTAACGATTACATGCGAAAAACGCACGATTGTTGTTGTTGTTGTTGTTGTAGTTTTGAATTCGCTAACGCCGTTATTCTTTTGACAGACCGGATCTCTATGGTCACTAGGTAGACGGACTGTCGCTTTCGACATCAAATAGCAGGAATTTGATACCGAAAAATGGTAAAACATGGTAAAAGACGAGAATAAAACTATAATTTAATATTTATAGAATAAATTTATTGTGCCCAAAACCCCTTAAAATAAAATCAGTCTTCCATGGTTGCTGTGCAACCCGTCTCCTAGATGGGAAACACTCTTTTCTATAGTTTTGGAAACAAAACCGACACATTTTTCGGTTACCTCCCTTTGCAAAGCGGTTACTTCCCTTTGCAATACAATTAGTACAAAGTCCGTTTCTGGTCTTTGCGTATCCGGACCGGACGGTGATAATTCCACATCGTAGTTGTAGGTTATTGTAAAGAAAGTAAAACGAATGCATTTTGAAATTCGTAATTCCTCGCCGAGATGTAATAAAAAAATCCCTCCAAAATCGTTAAAAAAGTAAAAATATTCGCGAGATAAAGGTCGCGAAAACCAATTACATGTTGTTGTTATTGGATACAATAAAACCGGATTTTTCGTCTGAATATCTTTTATGTTTTGACGATTTGCAACAGGGTTTATTTAACAAGAAAATGTGATTAAGATTGTAACTAACATGATTAATTGAAATGACAATAGCATTTTCTCTTGAACAAAAGTGCTGTCTGATGTATGCTCATGCAACCCATTATAAAAAGGTAAAATATCAAATAAGGCCTATTTGAAATCAGTTGATACCTGTGTTTATATCTAATTATGCATTTTTTAATTAGTTACTCCTGAATTAAGTTGACCTAGAATTCAACAAATTGAAAAACGTGCATTATCCACAGACAGATATATTTTCATTTTGATCGGGCTGACAAATGTTCATTCGGACTGACAGCATTTTTATTTCTGCCAGTCCGAATGACTGAAAGGCTTTTAAAGTTTTCGCACCTGAACTTTAAAGCAAGAGTGATAAATGACTAAGCATATTTACGCTGTGCTTTCTACGTGGTTCTGTCTGGGAGCCAAAGACTATAGTCTCAATGTCAGCAAACAAATTCCTTGGTAATATTTTCCTCTGCCAGGTTATCCAAAGTCAAAGACCTGGTGGGAAATTCCCTACTGGATGCAGTGCATTAGTTCATATTAATTTTACTGCCTACACTAAGTAAATTAAAAGAGATATTGGACTATATATTCAGTCACAAAATATTGCCGCCTATTAGTGTATTTGAACCGAATATAACACATCCATTTTCGGTCAGTTCTTATAATATATGGCTTATATATTATATCAACATAAGTCGGCTTTTCTCTATTTAAGTACATAACTTCTGGAAGACATGATATTATGGAAATCAAATTAGTGTTACACGACTAAACGGAGTTTATTAAATTATTGTAATACAATTTCTATAACAGAATAACAACATTTTGTTTCCAAGGTCGCATGGCCTTGTACCAATGACGAAATAAAAATACAAATGCAGTACCGTGCTCCCATTGCGTGACACTCATCATTAGAAGGGAAAGCTGGTTGCTCTTTTCTCATACACTCGTGGTGATGGATATCATCAGGAAAGAAGTGTCGAGAGTGATTAATATAAGTTGTTTAACAATCCACCTACACTACGGCATTGTATGGTGCTATCGCGATTGTCAGTGGATTTGTACTTCTCTTATTCTGTGTATTATACTGGGTGATAGTATTTCGTAAACATATCAACAGCCATAAACTGTCTATGTTAAGCCATCATATGTATACACATGCAGGCACTTATAACTGTGCACTTACACACATCTCACTAGCTCAGTATTTAGTCGGTATATTACTGTAACGGTTGTTGGGTCCATAAAGGGAGGTAATTGGATAATTATGCACATATTGTAAACATTGTAGTTTGTCATTAGAGTAGAATGGCCTATAGAAGTTCAACAAATCACCCTCAGTAGTGAGCTAGCTTTTCACTGACGGGATTTGTTGGTGTCAGTCCGTCCGACACGTTACATAACATTGAAATTTGCAACAAACGTAGTTAAAAGATGCATGATAATGTTTTGATTTCATTTCATAAATCGCATGATTTTATAAACGCTAGCACTCAATTCATTTTCTCGTGCAATTGGTTAAATTGTTATTTAAATGTTGTTCAAAAATATCAAAAAACAAAAAAGTTATTAGTTATTGAAAAGTGCGGAAAAGTGTATTTTACCACTACTCGATTCGCACATTTTAGTGTCAATTAACAGCGCTGCATTCTAATTAATCAACTATTGTAAAGAGATAAGACAGACATATTTATATAGTACAAAAAGATAATATTAAGTCAGACATAAAAGGCAGCACTCCGCTTGACGAGCCGAGCACAGAAAACATGAAAACATACAAGGCACAACGCCATACACACAACTGAACGAGAACATGATCCTCTCCCAAGTCCCAGCTGTCTAAAAGTTGAATGAACTTGTTTCGGCATTCAAAAAGCTGAATGTCTAAGCTAAATGACCCAATTTCAACAATAAAACGGCTGGAATACCTAGTTATAGCTGACAGAACTCCTAAAACGTAAGAAAAAACAGTATTGAAAAAAATCTGAATGCCATTGTTTCAGCTGAATTACCTATTTTCATCAATAAAAAAGCTGAAAGCCCCAGCCGGATGATCTAGTTTCACCAAGTTATCAAATGAGCTGTATGTCCCAAGCTGAATGACCTACTGAAAACAATTAGTACGTCCAAGTTGAATAACCACGTTTCAACAGCAAAAAGGCCGAAACACATTTTAGCTGTCTGAAGTCCTAAAGCGGAAACGTGGTATTTCCGGTTATTGACATTGCAATTTTGGCTTATTGAAATGTGTCAGGTGTGTTTTGTTGCGGTAATAATGTACATCTTGGTTTCCCCTATGCGTATATTGATTAAGCTGCATATCGTGTTAGAATGTACGATAATGAGTATATATACAGTAAAAGAACGCCGTGCATGCTCTATGTAGATGCGAGTATAGTTGGGCACATTTTACTTGTAATTAATTAATCATCGTTTCCTTTGTTATTGTACTGTAAGAATGTTTTGATAACAACTCTGATTGGACAACGAATAAGCACGGCTATTAAAGGAGTAAATGTTAATTGTGCTAAGCTATATACATCTTACTACTAGCTGTGACGGTTGGCTTTGATTCTTTGTATCACGTATAAATCATCACAGGTAAATTACAAGTTCTAATTAAGCTACGTTCGTCATTTTATGGAGTATTTTATTCCATAGAATGTATCAAATGGAATGTATTCATTACCGAGATTGTAATTATGTTCGCTCAAATCAATGAGCGCTTCTGTGTTCAAATCTCCAAGCTCGTTATAAATATGTACACAGTTTTGTGTTATGTGGAGTTTATTATCCTCGCCAATAGGTGTGCCTTCGTCGAGGGCATCCAAGTAAATATAATACATTTTCTTTGATCCGTGTTGAAATTGATTGGATGTGAAATCTTAGAAATTTGCAATTGTGGGTATGGAGCATTCTACTTTCTTCGTGTCATCATTGTACATCACATTATTTATACTTGTTGCTTACAACACCATGATAGCATCGGTGCAAGACTGTAAGACTGACAAGCAATTTCATGTTTGTCATTTATCTCTGATAAAAGATCTACAAAATCATTATTTACCATTTTATCCACCGTCTCGGTTTTCTCCTGTAACAAGATTAAGTCAATTAACAATTCCGCCGCTCGCTGCGATGGTTCTAATGCCACCGATGGTATCGGAGATTTTAATACACACAATTAAAGAGGGGCCGCAAGCTCTCCACTAATAACGTATCGTATTCAACACGGTCTTAATGTCAGTGACATGTCCTTTATTCACGGTGAGAAATAACAATACTTCTTACAAGCAATGTTGTAATTCTTCAATTTCATCGACCTTAGCTTTGTGTGTTTTCCTTATTAATTTCATTAATGGAGTGGTGCGTTGATTTTATCGTATGCGAAAATCGGTTCTGATGATTTGGAAATGTTCAAGAACTTTGCCAGATTGCACTTAACCTGTAACTAATATGTTTTGAGGACATATGTTCTGTCAATATCCAAGAATACCTTTCAAAATGGTTTTGAACTTGCCTAGGACATATATTTTTCTTAATCTGTTATTTTCACTATGGTTGGGGATTTTAGAACATTTCCAGACTAAAATGCGATAATTCGAACGATGAAAAAATTCGAATATTTTCGTCGGTCCGTTGGCCATTCAAATATCGCAAATAGACTGTATCAACTATGTCCTTATTTTCATTTCTTTTAAATGCGAAAGCTTGCAAGAAAGCTGTCATAACCAAATCATAATTAAATGTGTCAATACAGCTTAGGAAAAAAGCAACGTAACAGTAGTAATATAGTTATCGTGAAAGAGGAATACTTCTATGATATACTGGAATTCACTCTGAAATCCCCAAATAAAATACAATTGACAATTTTCAGAGACGCGCACAAACAGCGTAATGATATACTAATTCATCATTCTATGCCATCCTGGTAAGGTTAATGTCATTCACATTATTTTTTACCAAACGAGCGGTACTAGATAATTTGACCAATTAGTTTGGATTGCCTTTACAATATACAAGTTTAAGTACCAATTATGCCACCATTAAATGTTATTTTATATGATAAGCACCACCAATTTAGTTTGATTTAACGGTATTTTATTTGCAATTCGCTTAACCTAAACATGTCATCCAAATTAGTTCTTTTGAAATTATAGGAAAAACCCTGCGAATGTATGTGATGATTATGACAGAGTTTAGCTCTAATATCACATTAGCTGTTATCCCTCACCGCCATAGTGTGGCTGATTTCAGACATGGAAATTTATGACATTTATCCGCCTTTTTTGTCTAATAAGTATAGGTTATAGATCATATATTCTAACACTGTCTGTATTTTGCTCCATGTAAACGTACAGAGCTGTAGCGTTATCTAACAAACGGTATATCACGGTAGAATTTTGGCTGTTTAATTTATTAAATAAGTTAAATAAGCATCAGTTTGGCGACAAATAACGAAAATAGTAAAGCTTAGAAATCCAGGGGCGGACGTACTGATACTTTGAACAGCGGAAGTTGTCTATAGCAACATGAAAAACAACTCATCAACTCCGCAAATAAATTAGTCCGTACAAAATAGCGCCAGTTACACGTGTTAGAATGCAAATAGATCGCAGATTTGCGTGATATACCGGTGAATAGATCACGGTTTGTCGTTCATTTGCATAGTCATTAATCACTCAGGCCTACGGCCTTCGTGATTAATTCCTACGCATATCAACTCTAAACCGTTATCTATTAACCGGTATATCACGCAAAACTGTGATCTATTTCCTAATTATATAATTCTGATAAGGATCTATAACCGGCTTATAGTTTACCCGCCGACTATTTGGTGGCCTTTCCATTGCTTTCGTATGCAAACAATAGCATGCCCATGTATGGAGTAAAGTGAGTGAAATTAGACAAGATTGCATGTATATTAGCTTATAATTGCTGATAGAATAACGGTACAATTGAGAAGTTATGCGAATCTAGTTTTCCATATTTTGAAGCAGCTAAATTAATAGATATTGCGCCAATTGCAAATATATATAAATAAGTGGTCTAAAAAATTTAAAATCCCTGGGATTTGATTGGACAAAGAAGTAGGGCAAACTATAAAACTGCGATATTCTTTGCTTTAAGGTACATTTCACATTTTGTAGTTGGTTGACCTTTTTAGATTGCCTGCACTTATTTATCAACCTAGGGTGGTATTACAAACATCGTAGTAGAAAATTTAAGATTTTGTTAAATTAATAAAATTTGAATAAGTTAACATGTTAACATGACCAGTGATTGAATGATACCTCCTTCCCTGTGACAAACTTGACGAAGTGGCGATGCACATTGATGTGAAAATGTCATCAAGTGCCGGTACCCTGAAGACGACAACATACTGTTCACTGTAGGGGTGATCCGATGCCGAGTGTCCCGATAGTGTGGATCGATAGTAAAAGTCTCGATCCAATAACTATCGCCGATAGTTAGCTCAACTATCGATAGTTACGATAGTTTCATTTTTATAAATAAAGTTTATTATTAATTTCAAATAACTTCCGTTCTCGTTAAAAAAACAAATCACTTGCATCAAACTGCCACAAAAGACCAATATCACAATCGTTCAACTTCTTATCAGAAGTATGGATTCACGTGATATACGTGATAAACTATATTGGTTTTATCAGGGCGTGAACTTAATTTTTTTCCTATACACAGTGCAAATTTGCAATTACAAGTTATTCTCTGGTTTTCAAATGTTGGCAATAACTATTGCAATAGTATCGCAATAGTTTCCAGCAATACAATACTATCGCAATAGTACTTTC
Source organism: Spisula solida (assembly GCA_947247005.1). Taxonomy (NCBI): domain Eukaryota; kingdom Metazoa; phylum Mollusca; class Bivalvia; order Venerida; family Mactridae; genus Spisula; species Spisula solida. The sequence goes on along the minus strand of OX365957.1, from coordinate 36,111,183 downwards.
AGCAATAGCAATAGTATTGTAAAAGTCAAAATTGAACTCTATAGTCACCCCTAGTTCACTGACGAGGTTATATTAGGCTAAGTACTTATCTAAATATGTCTTACGATCTGAGACGTTAATGCAGCTTCCATTCAATCTACGACAATACACTTACAGTGCGAAAAAAGTTTACTTAATTGTCATAGTTGTTGTGACCTTTTGATTGTAGTATGCAGTAAATGATGAAATCGAAAATACCTGTAGGGCTAGTATTTACAACACAACAAGTGAAAAACTAAAATATAATGTTTTATTAAAGTTAAAATACTGTGCTGTTCCTATTTGTCGCACATTGAATAGTGACCCAAGTTTTCATTTTGATTATAGCAGCTATGTGTATGATGTTTCAAAAACCTTGATTAGCTTGATTAGTACCGGCGTTTGATGACGTGTTCACATAAATGTGCATCACCACTTCGTCAGGTTTGTCAAGTTGCCTCCGTAGCTCCGTGGTTAGCGCTAGGGGTGGTCCGATGCATCTAAATATCGACGCATTGCGATCCCGAGTGTCCCGATAGTGTGGATCGATAGTAAAAGTCTCGATCCAATAACTATCGCCGATAGTTAGCTCAACTATCGATAGTTACGATAGTTTCATTTTTATAAATAAAGTTTATTATTAATTTCAAACAACTTCCGTTCTCGTTAAAAAAAAACAAATCACTTGCATCAAAACTGCCACAAAAAAAACCAATATCACAATCGTTCAACTTCTTATCAGAAGTATGGATTCACGTGATATACGTGATAAACTACAATGTATATTGGTTTTATCAGGGCGTGAACTTAATTTTTTTCCTATACACAGTGCAAATTTGCAATTACAAGTTATTCTCTGGTTTTCAAATGTTGGCGATAACTATTGCAATAGTATCGCAATAGTTTCCAGCAATACAATACTATCGCAATAGTACTTTCAGCAATAGCAATAGTCAAAATTGGACTCGATAGTCACCCCTAGTTAGCGCGCATATCGTCTAATCTGGCAAATAAATGCTATGCTCGGCTCGGCACTTTGCTCGACTGTGTAATTTAAAATCAACAGCCACAATATTTAAACAAGTCCCTTACATGCATTCAGTCCGACAATTTTATTCTAATTAATCAGTTATTTGGTTGGACTACAACATTACTCTGTTAACAACTAGAGAGGCAGATAACGGGAACATACATACTAGGTGTTTCTTTAATTATAATACCTTGGCAATAATATCCCTAGGTATGTGACAAGGTTGGAGTAACCCCCTAACGACCAGTTTTTTTTTGTATCGGAGCGGACGTCGAGATTTACATCAGATACTCGCTGATATTCTGCAGGGCAATCCTATAATTTTATTACCACCTAACCTAGACATGTCCGGGAAGAAAATTAGATATGCTTTACAAACCGACATTAGTAAATGACACGTTATAAGCATCTTATTACCAATCTTTGCCGTCCCCTGGGGTTTTATTATCAAATAATATTTGTAGAAGGCTACATGCTTCTTGGAAAGCATTAGTTGTCTGAACTTGATAGTGCAAATATTGTATCGAAATGTCCAATTATAATATGCAGCTTATTATTGGCATTCGTCCCTAAACACATACATCGTTACAATGAAATGGTCATTACCATCACCATGGCAACCCACACATGATAAACACCTAATCAAATAAAAAACATCAAAGAAAGGCCCCGCGTATATGCCAAAACCACACGAATGAAGTTATTTCATGCTAAATAATACATATTTCACAATACGGTTAAACAATCGTAGATGTAGAAATAGTGTTTCCGTGGAAGAAATTCCACCGCTGCCGCCAGTGTTACACTTTGTAGACGCGGGAGTAGTATATGTCCGAGTTTCAAGTACATAATGCATCATTACACTTATACAATATGTAACGACATAACAATACAAATTACTACTTGTAATGACAGTATATTTAAAACATACATTATGAAAACCGTAGTATACCGGCTGTTCTTCAATGGATTGGAGTTCTTACGCTTAGGAATTAATACAGAGCGTCAAAACGACTAAATATTGTTAAACAAAAGGTATACTACGGCCTTTGAATATTTTATTTTGACTCTAATATGATTTAATTGTGCAATCATATCTGAAGCCAGTGTTTCTGTGCGAGTTTAAGTTGTTTACCTGCTTATTTACCTGCGTGGCGTCATAAATGGAATACCAGCACGACGTGACGTCATTTGCATCGGTATATCGAACGTTAAACAACGGTATGCTTTGTTCTTTTTCCAGAGAGGCAACATCTTTGGTCATGTTATAATGGATGTTTAGCACCATGTACGTTCATGACATACATCAGGGAGAAAACGTACAAGATGGTTACAGATAATGGGCATATAAACCCCTGTCAGCACTTTGTACGATTTTAAGACCTCCAGTAAATAATATAACTGTCAAATCCGTAATACCATTGATTTGTCACATGGCGAAGAAACGCACCGTATTTTTCACCAGAGTTGTAAAAACTTTGAACTTATTGAAATACCTTTGGGGTTTGTGACCTACAAGAGCAGCAAACTGGCCCCGTGGTTTGAAAACCTTAACATGCTCAACTCAATTTCAGTACGAAATTTGATTAGCATCTTTACAGCGTAACGAAGATTAATAATCGTTATCTAATATAAAAATATAAGTCTGATTTGTCCAGGCTATACATGCACTAAAACATTTTCAGTAAACGACAAAACGTTGTACAGTGTGAGCAATGAAAATGTTTTTATAAACAATGGACCTGAACAACTTATAACTACGACTTGTATTTGGTCAATATCAGTTCTGTGGCGTGGGCGAAACTGTCATCAATACCACATCATGGTAACGTAATGAAAATGACGATATTCATAACCTAAATTACTTGACACGTGACAGATTAGAATTGTGAGTATAAAATAACTATACTTATTTTGTCACGTAGGTGTTTGTCTAATTGACTCAGAAGTCCCTCTTCAGAATGTTCTGAGATGAGATTTTGGAAGAAACCATGTTATATATGCACTTTACCAAACATGGTAATATAGTTAATTATATGGGGACCACACCACTCTAAAATACATTATTATAGTAACACAAATGTAACTACTAAAAAGATAATGGAAAATCGGACTGGGAAACACCACTCAGCTTAACCACCGAGCCCAGAAAACATAAAAATCATTACATACCACAATTACACGGCGCAATGTCAAACACATTAAACGAGACAATGAAAGCCCAAGTTTCAGCTGTCCAAATATCGGAAGCCCAAATCCCATTTTTATATGCTCATCACAAACTCGAAAATAGGATTTAATATTACGGAGAATCGTGTGTCAACATGGTAGAAAACTGTTAGATGCAAGGCAATGTCAATCTTGCTTTAGCTGTCTTTTTTCATTAATATACGTGACATCCGTAAATATATACATGTACATGATTGTATAATCAAGTATAGAATCTGTGACAAATGCTTGTAAACATTTGAACGAAATTAGTATTCACATAAAATACATTGACAAAATATAAAGATGATAATCTGAATGTTATCAGAGCATAACATTATTTTCTTGGAACAACAAGGCCCGATATTTCGTGTTAAAAGATTATATTAAGTCGGACAGTGAAGACAGCACTCAACTTAACCAGCCGAGCACAGAAAACATAAAAAATCATACAAGGCCGAATGCCCAACACACAATCGAATGTAAAAATGAGCAGCACGAGTCCTAATTGTCAAAAAGCTGAATGAACTAATTTCAGCAATCAAAATACTTGAATGGCCTAGTTTTAACAGTAAAACGGCTTAAATGCATAGTTTCTACATGTATGAAACTATATACCATATTTAACTTGAATGTCTTCACTGGCAAATAAGTATCTAGTTGATCTGTTATACGAAAGAATACGTCATGTGTACAGGGAGTGAGAGCCCGGGCTGAAAGATTTTCATTTCCCGATCCCTTCTTCATGAATTCACGATTTCTAGTTTATGCATTCGCAAGTTTCACTTTATGAATTCTCGAATTCACGACATGGTTTACGTTATGAATTCGCGAGTTGTGAATCATAAATACCTGGTTTCAACAAATGTAAGACGCGAATTTCGAAGCATAAATTCGCATAAAATGAAATAGATGAAATATCTCCACCGTTATGCCATACCAATGCCTTTATATTCTTAATATTCAGTCAATAATTTCTCAATTAATTTGTAACACCGGGAGCGTAAAATTGAAATAGTATCATTCCATGAGTTCAAGGCTGCAAGAAAATCATGAAATTGCCTTAATTCTCTTATCCTGATTACAGTATTAGTTATGGTCAGACACGCCGAGTCTCCCTTGTCGGTTTAACAAGATTTCAACATAGAATTGGTTACAGAGTTTTTTTTGTTTCCAATATGCTGCGTAATTAGGAAACATTATGTTGAATGATTTTGTCATAGGCACATAGCTTCAAATTATCATAGTGTACCTTATTATCTGAGTGTACCCTACATACAGAGAAGGATGTTTAGCGGCCACGTTTAGCCGCAACCGATAGCCGCAACCGATATGACGTCACACAAACTCTGGTATCCGTGTATTCGTGTTTCTGTGCAAATTGTAGAAAAACTGTGTACTTGCCTTCGTAATGTCATATCCGTTGCGGCTGAACATGGCCGCTGCACAACCTTCTCTATATATAGGGTACACTCAGATAATAGGGTACACTAGATAATTTGAAACCATGTGCATATGGTTTTTGTTCACACATCTCAAAATGCTAATCTACTATTAAAATAAAAATAAAAACGATTGTCTTTAAAAAAATATACGGAATTACAATGGAATGAATTAACGCTTAAATTATTTCAAGAATGACACTACAGGCAATACCAAGATGAGAAGAATTATTTTTTAATAGAATCAATTTAGATTCAAGTCATTCATCATTTCCAGCTGAAGCCTTTTAATGTTTATTGAACTGAAAATGGTGTTAACTTATTGAATGCCTGAAAACAGTTCTCGGTGAAATAGATTTGTCGAACAATAAATATTACAGAAGTTCCAGTTTTATGCTTCAAATAGGCCGATATCGTTCCATGTACCACAAGCACATCGTATCATCGAGTTTAACAACTTTACGTCTATCTACTAATTATTTTGGGCGGACATGGACGGATCAATTTATCGTTTGGTTGTGTTGGGCATGTGCCTTGTATGTTTTTATGTTTTCTGCGCTCGGCGGGTTAAGTTGGGTGCTGCCTTTCCTGTCCGACTTATGTTATTATTTTTAGTAGATAATCGAAACAAACCATATAAGTTGTACATAAATATAACCTTGTGCCCGGGCCACGTACGTGCAATGTTCGCATTTGCAAACGAATGTATATTTTGACATATAATATACTGATTTAGTTTTGTATTGCACAGTTTAACAGGTTGTTAGTGCACTTGGTAAAACATTAGACGGTCATCCTCAGGTTCTACTGTTAGTAAAAAGACAGGCTAGTGTAGGCTTGCAAATACATGGCGGGAAACGTTTATTTCAACTGTCCTGTTCTATAAGGTTGTCTATTGGGTAAGTGTGACGTTTGGTGCACTGTAAAACGTTCAAGCCCCAAGTGGCATTCACTGTCCATACCATGGCGGAAGCCCCTTAGTCAACCTTCCTATTTGTATGTATTGTCCACTTTATAGTAAAATATAAAATTACAAAAATATTTGGCCAATTGTCCTGGTGGTGTGTGTTGTCCGTTTGTCGTTTTATTGTCGTCATGCGGCAGACATTCGGGTGCGATGTCGTGTCTTTTAGTTGCTAGTTTTTTTAGCGTTGGGCATTGTCTGTGCCTTTTTGTTATAAAGTCGAGTTGTTTTGCTGTTTTTTATGTTTGGCGTGGTCTGCACATTTTTTAGTTACGTTGTGAATTGCTTCCATGTGTATTTTGGTGCTCTTCTTCCCATAGTTTCGTAGTTTTCGTTTAAATTGTTTAAATTATTTAAATATGGGTTTGGATTTGGTTTTTAGCTCCAATTCCGTTTATGTCGGTGTTTTTCCATCTATAATAACCAACAATATGTCATAATATCTCAGTATACATCATTTTCAAAGTAGCCAATGATATGGAGCTAGGTTTTTTATTCTTCGCATTCACTATTTTTCCCCTATCTGACTCGTTCGCGCTATTCGTACCATATGCTGTTCGTTCATAAGTCAATATAGGCGGTTGCAGGGATTCGGATTTAACTGTTATTCTTAACTTTTAAGACTTCAGACAGCTAAAACTAGGTGTTTCGAGCTGGGTAATTCTACTGTTTCGCTCTGCTTGTTCATGCGAGCCATCTAGCTAAGACATTAAATTTGTTGAAACTTGGTTATCCAGCTGGGGGTGTAGCTTTTTTATTGCTTAAACTTGGTCATTCAGCTTAAACATTGACATTCAGCGTTTTAATACTGTGAGTTTTCTACTTTATATGACTTCTGACAACTAAAACTAGGTATTTCAGCCGTTTTACTGTCCGAACAGGGTCATTCTGCTGCGGCATTCAGTTTTTGTTATTGCTGAAACTAGTTCATTTACCCTTTTGACCGTTTGGACTTGGACGGATCATTTACATGCTCAGTTGGGCATTGTGTCTTGTATGTTGTTTATGTTTTCTGTGTTAGGCTGGTTAAGTTGAGTGCTGCCTTCCCTGTCTGACTTAATATTATATTTTTGGCAATTCTTGGACCAGTTCAATAACGCGTGGTTAGACTTGATTTGAACATAATGTTTCAGGAACTAGCAAAGAACTTGCAGTGTTCTTTGACTGACGGATCACTTAGGCTGAAGGCTGTCGGAGTAGGGTGTGGTGTTTTATTTTAACACTACTTGTAATATGTGATTTTCCTTTTACATGTGTTCTTGCTTGTGCCTTTATTTTCTGCTGAGTAATCCTTTCCTCTCCGATTCGTTATATAATATAGTTGAATCCAGCTAAGGGTTTGTGAAGCTCTAAACTACATCTTGTTGTTTAAGTTTTAGTGAAACATTGTCGACCTTCAACTTTACGGGCAATATCCTCGTGCGAATTCAAACGGGTTATAATTCAACGATTAGAACGAAATTGCGCTACCTGAGGTAATCTTGAGTACGCACGGCAGAGTACGGTATTTCACCAGGGAACCCGATTAACACTAGACTGTCATACCTATTATTTCAGTTACACACGCCGTAAAACTGCTATAAAAGATCCAAGTTTACCAGACGAACTTCTCATACTCGTTATCATTAGCTTGTGAAAGTACTGAACAAGAAAACCATTGATGCAAAGCATCAAAGGTCGCCCTTGAATGGTGTAATTATACAAATGTATCTGAAAATAATTATATTTATTTTTCCAATAATGTTAACTGCTAGAATTTGAATTGTATTTGCCAATACAATTATGTTAATACTCTTTAATGCATAACATTAGATGTAGACACCACATGTATGTCTGTAGACCAACAATAAATCTTTAATGTTAAATGTTACTTCTGACTTCAAAATATGTTAATACTCTTTAATGCATAACATTAGATGTAGGCAACACATGTATGTCTGTAGACCAACAGTAAATCTTTAATGTTAAATGTTACTTCTGACTTCAAAATAAATGAGTCATCTACTGGTTGTAACCAACTATACTATAAAAATTCCAAGACCATCTTAAGTTAACGTATTAACCAAATAAATATAATTATATATTTATGTACATTGAACCTCACTACAGCAGTTGCACTGTACATGCCAAGCTTTGATCTGTTTCGAACATTGTTCTATTGTTAAAATATGTTTGAAATATTCATTCAGTACTTTTTATGGTTTTGTACAATTTTGGTGAAATTTAATTGACAATTTTCACCAAAAAACTGATAAGCCGTCTGGTTTAAACTGTTACCATAAGAATGAAATTGTACTCTTAATTTTTACATGTGCTGATATTGACACCAAACACTAAAGGAAATTATTCTAGTTAAGGATTAAGACAAATTTGCTTGGTTAATCTAAACTGGTTGACTGGCTGTATATAGGCCCGGTGGTGGATACATTCACATTCATAATTGCCATTATTTCTCTCATTATTTATGATTTAAACATATTAAGTTATTTTAAGACTCGCTCATGGAAAACTATACAAAAGGAAAACAAACCGACTTTATGTTTCGATAATCTATAAATAAATTTCAATAAGTAAGATCTGCTGAGGTACCATGCGGCTGCAGTCAGATCGCACAAAGAACAATAAATACAGGAAAGACGAAGTGACGTCATCGAATGCAATAAAGTTCTGTATTGGCCGGATCAGCCGGACTCAAAACGTTCAGTTAGAAATGAGTTAAGAAGGGACCTATTACTATTGCACAGATCTCGCTAAAATAAATGTGGTTATTTTTTAGCAATAACCATGATTATTTTACGACTTGCTCATGAAAAACTATACAAAAGGAAAACAAACCGACTTTATGTTTCGATAATCTATTAATAAATTTCAATTAGTAAGATCTGCTGAGGTACCATGCGGCTGCAGTCAGATCGCACAAAGAACAATAAAATTAAGATCTACCGAGATACCCTAAATGGCTACAGTTAGATCTTTAAGCTATTATGGATTGATTTTTCTAGTAATAATATACCATATGTATGATCATATCACAATCACTATCGCGTTCATCTAAGAAAGCACTGAGGAGTCAATTAAGTTTTTGGAGGTATTTGGCCGCTACGTAAGACTAACCGCCATGCATGCGTCTTGGCATGACTCGTGGCTCTGACAGAAACCCCAGCCTCAGAGCTATCAAAATGTAAATGTTCAATTCATTAAGTAAGTTAAAGCATTCCCTCGCTTTACTGCTTGAATTGTACAGACCAGGCAATACTGTGTAGTGCTGGCATGTTATTACCCGCACTACCGTGCAACTTATTACCAGCACTACCTTGCAGCGCCGCCATGTTAGCAGCTATGACCCGCATCACCGTGCATCACTGCCGTGCTAAACAAGGATGTATTAGCCAAAGAACAAGGGTAGCTTAAGAACGCCTAACATAATGTTATACGAGCGATTCAAGACCCTTTAGTTTTTTCTTCTTCTTCTTCTTCTTCCGTATACAGGACAGGAATCCATCAGCTGGATTGTACTACGTCCCGGGTGACGTGCGATAAATACAGGGGATGCCTTAACTTACACGTACGACAAAATAGACCTATATAGTACTGATTTAATCAACAGTCGATATTACGAGTAATACTTGAACTATATGATACTACTGTGTTCTAGTTTAAAACATATTCGGACAATCGCGAAATTCTGGTATGCATTTTTCGCTGATTTCAATTTTAGCGAATTGGTTTGGACGCGAATAAAGCGAAAATTAGGTACGCGCGAAAATTACCCGATACTAGTATACGGTATATGATACTACTGTGTTCTAGTTTTAAAGCTCTGAAGCTAGAATTTCCGCAGCACAAAGTAGCGACTTCACAATTTGAACGACGTAGTCTCTACATATCGAATCATCGCAGGCAGGTATATTCTACCAACTTCGAATCGTCTAGCAGTCGACCAATATTTTCACCAGCGACATGCTGCTGAAATATTAAAATCTTGAACAGAACAATGTGACAAATATCTACAAAAATAAATAGACCCTGGTACTTTACCACATAAATAAGGACAAGGCATGCCATTTCGAATGAATTCGAGAATGGAGGCAAGCTGCTAAATAATACTAGTAATAAACTGTTTACACATTCGATTCACCAGTGAATAATGTTCAACTCACGTCACGTTGGCTATTAATGTATGCATACACTATTTCCCACCTACTTGTCTTTAAATTGACAGCCATCCTTGGTTAAAGAAAGCTAGACTTCTATAGTGCATGTATATGTACAATATGTAGTTTATAAAACAACCGCAACAAAGTTACACTAGATATGTACCAGCGTGGAAAAGCAACCATTGTAACTTAGTGATACAATGAAATACGTGTATAGGCTATACAGTATTAGTAGTTACAGATACTTGAAAGATACCCTGTAATTTTGTTAGTGCCATAAAAATGGGTACCATAATCCTTACCCACTGGAGCGTTATAAATAAAAACGTCAGAGCTTGCACATGCATTTACTTTCGTACTAACTTATTGCCCGATATGCCCTATAGCATGTAGGGCAACTGCACATGCAACTAAGCAAGCAATATTTATATGAATAAAAATGAAAAGTATGATTATTTGTCTGCACCAGATACTCATCTGGTAATATTGAATTATAAAATGATCCTTCCTGATCGTCGCAAAACGGTGTATGAAGCCGTATCTCCAAGATATAAATAAGGTTATGATACTTCACCAAATGATTTGTGGGTTAGCCTTGGAATGTTGATCTCATGCACTCAAAGGCTAGTCCTGGAAGTTGTTCTGCACATGATATTCAACCTAACCATCCTGTGTCCACCTTTCGCCAGGCATTTCGCCACACAATACATTCTTCCCGAATATCTTGTTGCTGGAAATGCAACATCTTAGGCAGCATGAATGTGACTAAACGTCTATATATTTGCTCGAATGCATGTTATGTTTGAAAATGGCAATAATTCACTTTATTAGGCGCTCGAATAATTTTAAACCAATTACAGGGAGCAGCTATGCATTCAAAACCACACATAACCAAAGTTCCTTAAATACTAAGCACTACCACACATTCAATACCAAGCACAACCTTGCATTTAATACCACATACTATCGTGTAGTTAATACTATGCACTACCGTGCATTTAATACCACGCACTACCGTGCATTAATACCAAGGACTACCTGCCCTACAGTGCATTAAATACCACGCGCTACATGTATTACCGTGCATATAATACCGCACACTACCTGCATCACCGTGCATATAATACCACGCACTAACGTGCATTAATACCAAGCACTACCGTGCATTTATACCAAGCACTACCTGCACAACAGTGCATTTAATACTACGCACTACCCTGCATTTAATACTACGCACTACCCTGCATTTAATACCACGCGCTACGTGCACAACCGTGCATTTAATACCACGTGCTACCTGCACTACCGTGCATTTAATACCACGCACTACATGCATTGCCGTGCATTTCATACCGCACACTACCTGCACCACCGTGCTTATAATACCATGCACTACCGTGCATTAATACCAAGCATTACTAATTACCGTGCATTTAATACCACTCGCTACGTGCACTACCGTGCATTTAATACCAAGCACTACCGTTCCTAAATACCATGTACTAGTACTTGACATATGCCAACACCTTATACAACCATGCAATACCCGCACTGTCAAAACAAGAATCGTTGAGAAACGCCTAACGTAACGTTATAAGAGCGAAGCTCAAGATTCATTATCTTTTCACCTAAGAGCATTAAATTCAAAATGACATGCGGATATTGCCCGGCACATTTCATCTTAACCGGCACATTTCATCTTCACCAGACTTATAATTAGACACATTTAACTAACTACCTGCGCTTTACCTAAAACATTAATCCCATAAACCGATATATATGCATATGCATAATTACCGCACAATACCGTGTGCTTTACCTGCACTAAACCAACCGTGTCCTAAATTTCATAATTCCCTCTCAGCCGTGTGCGTTACCTTCTTAAACGTGCGCTATACCCCGCTGTACCACGAATTGTGCCTAACCAGAATTATACCGTGTGCATTACCTGCATTATACCGTGTGCATTACTCGCACTATACCGTGTGCATTACCCACATTATACCGTGTGCATTACAAGCACAATACCGTGTACGTTACCCGCACTTTACCGTGAGAATTACCCGCACTATACCGTGTGCATACCCGCACTATACTGTGTGCATTACCCGCACTATACCGTGTGCGTTACCCGCGCAATACCGTGTGATTACCCGGACTATACCGTGTGCATACCCGCACTATACTGTGTGCATTACCCGCACTATACCGTGTGCGTTACCTGCACTATACCGTGTGCATTACCTGCACTATACCGTGTGCATTCCCTGCACTATACCGTGTGCATTACAAGCGCAACACAGTGTGCATTACCCGCACTATACCGTGTGCATTACCAGCTTTATACCGTGTGCTGATTACCTGCTTTATACCATGTGTTTTAACTGCACTATACCGTGTGCATTACCCGCACAATACCGTGTACATTACCTGCTTTATACCGTGTACATTACCCGCACTATACCGTGAACTTGAAACTGTAGTATACTTTATGTGTAAGGTGCACAAAGAAGCCATAGAATTGCCAGTCATAGTAAAACCCGTGATTGGCAGAACCTGCAATACGAATTTAGGCCCCTGTTAGAAATTTCATTTTACACTAGTAAATTAGGGAGGGTGGGTGGGATTTTTGTAAACTTTGCCCTTGGAGCTACATACAGGAAAGACGAAGTGACGTCATCGAATGCAATAAAATTCTGTATTGACCGGATCAGCCGGACTCAAAACGTTCGGTTAGAAATGAGTTAAGAAGGGACCTATTACTATTGCACAGATCTCGCTAAAATAAATGTGGTTATTTTTTAGCAATAACCATGATTAACATAAATATTTCACAAACTATCATTCTTGAACACCTCCGTCACCTGAATACGTTTTTAAAAAGAAATTGGTTGTACATCGTTTTTTGTTCATAATCCGGACCGGACGGAACGGATTTTAATGTCAACTTTTAATGAACGCGTAAACATTCACGTGGATTCACTTTCGTTTTCGATTTTCGAAAATACACGATGAAATTTCGTCTGCTACGTTATATTTATCGTAAATAGATGCATTTGTGACGCTAAGTGAAGCGATGCTGCTGAAAATATTTCATTCTCAAAGCATGGGCCGTGAAAATCTAACGGTAATTGTTGTGCTATATATAGAACATGAACACGTTCAAAGTCAACAAAATGTAAGAAAATTAATACGCTACTACGGTGATAAATACGTAATCATTGATTTACACTAGTTGTTGTTATTAATTTTTAAAATGTTTATAAAAATGAGGTTTAGTGAACAATTATCATGACATGCTTATATCTATTAAAACTGTTAATGTTTAACAAACGACGCACTTCTTTTTTCAACGACAAAGGTTGATTCAGGCATTGGGGCTCCTCACGGGAATTTGGAATCAGGCATTTAGGCTCCTCGCGGGAATTTATTAAAACAATAAAAATATGTTATATCATAATGTACATAATTTAAATAATTTTGTTATTCTTTTTAATTATCTTCTTAAGGGAATTAGTTTTTTACGCATACAATTTGTAACATTTTTCTTGCATTCAGTCCTTCATTCTAAGGGAAATAATCACTATAAAATGTTGTGACGGTATGAACGGCTTTTAACCGAACAGAAAAAAGAAGCTCCATGGGAAAAACAAAAAAGCATTTCAGTAGTAGCCTCCACTTCAGTGGAGGCGACGATGAAATAAAATGAAATGCAATCACTGAGAACGTCAATGCCGCTCAACTAAATGTATTAACTCGGTGAAGATTAAGTAGAAATTTATTGGATGTTAAAGGGCTATAAGTGTTTGATATTGACTTCAAATCCTTATATTTTGACGGTGTTTGAGCTAAAATACCACATGCCTGGCCTAATAGAGTACACGCATAAACAACTAATAACACCTATGCGTATAATCACGTTTAATCTTCTGGAGTTAAGCTTAGTAACTCGTCCGTGGATTAGGTAAAATACAGCGTATTCTTACATGTACGTAAATGAGTTAAAGACGACTTAACATTCAGAAAAAAATTACATACGGTGTCACTAACCTTATGTGACGGTAACTGGTACGACACGAGCATGGCATTTATACGTTCCAAAATTATCATTCAGAGTACTCTCCCTTTACAAACTTTAAAGTGTCTGAACAAATAAAGTTCTTACTTCGTTTGAACATCTTAGACATAATAAGTAAGTTATTTTGATTGTTATCATTTAAGATTAATACATTCTTCCTATTTATATCAATATTTCAAGCTAAGAGCCCTCCAATAGTATAAAAGTCACAGTTCTCTTATAGACGCTCATTAAATATAGAGCAAACGGGGCGCTTTGTAAACATTTGGCGATGACTACTGAAACACGCCGACTAGATATGTGACGTCACAGAATAAAGCTTATATAAGGCGGTAGTCTACTGAAAATTGGTCATTCGTATGCTCACCGATCTCGGAGAGGGAACGCAGTAGTTAGATTTAAATACGTAGGGTGTTCCAGAAGTAATAGGACTTTTTTAATATCAGCGCGGTTAATGAGAAATTTAGAAAACTAATTTGCTGTAAATAGAATTTCATCTATCACTGACTAACACGCGAAATATATAAGCAAAAATATATATTAAACATTAAATATACCATGTACCATGGAGGCGGGTCGCGCCGTGACGTTATGATGACGTCGCCTTTCAAACACAGTATTTTAACCGAAATACATCCTTAGTAATTTTTGTGTGGCGTAAACGCCACACAATGATATTACAGTAAACTCCCTCAAAACCGGACTCCCTCAAAACCGGAATCCCCATAAAATCGGACGATTTCCTAGATCCCGTATTTTCTTCTTATAACGTTAACTTAAAAAGCTCCCGCAATACCGGACTCTCATAATTCCGGATTCCGGACGGCATTTTCAGTCCGCTGACAAGATTTTCAACGATAGTTACTTGCCGAATACCGGACGCGAATATTTGTCTCATCTGACGGAAAACTTAACGCGTACATTTTTCTTGTCTAAAATGTCACTTTGTTAATTGTTAGTTAAAGAACGTGTCATAACAAAAGGTGCGAATAACAAGTCGTGTTTTTAATGTTTACTCTTAAACGGTCTCGCGTGTAATTTGCACAGGCGTGAAAAATACTTTGTGAAATTCGCCGCAATGAAATTAAATAATTGCCTAGATTCTAATTACGAACGTAATAAGAAAACGGTCCTTCCATTTGATGTTTTGTTCTTGAGGTAGGTATTGCAACAAACATTTACTGGAACAAAGGATCGTTTAGCCCATCAAAATGTTGTAATTACGACAAACACTGCACTCAATCGTATTTAATTGATATGTCTCCAATTAGCTCACACTTGCATTTCGGGATTTGTAAGATTGCACTGTCCATGTCATTGGATAGTTTTGATGGCCAATGAAAAAATGAGCAATTTGAGTACTCATCGATGTTAGAATTGAAATATTTGCAGCTCCCTTAATGGTGATGCTCTTTAAAGGTTGCACTGTACATGTAACATAAACATGTATCATGAAACACAAAGTATATTCCCTATGATAACATATCAAAGTGTACATGATACAGAACTCCCTTAAAACCGGACCTCCCACAAAACCGGACTTTCGAACCGGTCCGAACAGGGTCCGGTTTTGAGGGAGTTTACTGTACCACTTTTCAGCTTACGACCAATTTAACGCATTAGGCCTCGGCAAATAAATAGTTCTATGATTTGAACAATATTACAAGCATGCAACACAGGTTACACGTATCATTGGACCTGATTTGTTTACATTACCAACATTTACTTATATTAAGACCAACAATTATATCAGACTTTTATTTTTAGAGGATATTTATAGCAAATCATTCCGCAACGGACTATAATTTTACTACCAAAGAATGTTCTCACTGGTGGCGGGAATCTAAAATAGTTCCCACGGTTTTCAATCGTATACTGTAACGTATGTAAATCACACCACCGCTGCACATTGCAGACGATTACCTAATTATGTTGTATACAAACATTGATGCTATATATAGCGGGTGGGGGGAAATAGTTCTACGTACATATCGATCGGCCGATTAACAATGTTACCGCGGTAAGCGTTAAACGCACTAGTCAATTTCTACCCTGCTTTATATAAGACCTCATAATTTTCGTATCTATTATCCGATTTTGAATATTTAAAGCTTGTAATGAAGCAGAGATATATGTCTCTCTTTTAGACAACATTCAATACGATACCGTAATTATTAAATCCACGGCGACGAGTAAGAATCCGTTCCGCGTAAAAGTAAGTATAAAATATCCCGTTTTATACCAAATAAAAATTCAATCAACGGTCGAAAATCATCAATTATTAATTTAATATTCGATCGATTTTGTTCATTAAAGCTTGTTTTAAAAGCTAATACTTTAAGGTTTTATAAAATGTAAAACTTGTTTTTAAAGCATTAATCGGCCGATCGATATGTGTGAGCGACGCCATGTTTACCCCTTTTATATACGTTAATATAGAGTGTCATATACATTTAATTAACATGCGTGGTCATACGGAGAATAAACAGTCACTTATCTTGACACTGGTCGAATTCTCCAAGTCGTTAAAAATGGTATTTGTAAATATCCCTCCATTATGCTCAGCATAGTTACTTAAGTAAGTTCCAGGTAACTGCTGGTTCTCTTGGTGTCTTTAGCAGCACAAATGTTTGAGTAAGGGTGGGCTTATCAGAACTGGGACATAAACTTATGATACAACCTGGATTCGATATTGGATTTAGTGGCATCAGTACGCCACACATTAGTACTTTCAGTGCTTTGATTATATATTGTTACCCTGACTTTCAAAACGAATCTGATGTTACTGTCAACATTGTTTATATTTGTCTCTATACCCAAAAAATGAGTTACAGTTATGTAAGAAATTGCTCTAACCTTGAAGCGTCTATCAGTGTACGAACGGTGTCTATCAACGTCAAACTACTTTTTCTGTGACTTGACCTGTGGTCACTTGTTAGTTCATTCCTTCGCTATCTGTGAACAGTTTGTGCCAATAGAACACAAGTAGATGCTGAGGATGCTATTACATTTTGCTTATTTAATTATTTTAATGGTTTGCATTGTTGCTTTTTCCAATTTATAACATAATTTAGCAATCGTGCGGTTTCTAGTTTTTGACGTTGACGTCATTTTGTCCATGACGCGCTTGGATATATACACTTGTTTACTCAGTCGTGATCATAATTATGCAAACAGCGATTTCTTCGTAAATTTGCATGCACACATCAGGGACATCAAGGCAATGCCACATAATTTGCCAATATTATATATTCAGTGGTTACTGAGATATGCACATGTTTAGTAAGGTTAACAATAAAAATGTACAGTGTGACCTGCCAATACGTTACATGGTTTCTATGACAACGCATTGTATAAGCACCACCACCAACAACGAAATTATGTTGTTATCAGTATATAGAGAATGAAATTCTACACATATGAGATAAATTTCATTAAAATGTAAGTGTTGTGTAAGAAGTTATGAGAAAAGTCCTATTATTTCTGGAACACCCCTCGTATATTGTAATTCTGATACGAAACTGTTGTGTCTGGTTTGTTCGGATAGTTAGATAACAGTTTGCAGTTAGTTGAAGCTTGTTGATACCTCCATATACGGAATCGTCCTACTCGAAAGGGTGCTCGATTAGGCATAGTTGGTATTGCCGGGTTGTAGATAGTTGATAGTGTAGTCTGACTGAAAACTTCGTGTGGTGCCGCTATTTACGGAATCGTCCAACTCGCAAGGGTGCTCGATTGGGCATAGCTGGTGTTACCGGGTTGTGGTCATAGGCTAGGTAATTTGTAATGTTTGACTGTTAATAAATTTGTCCGAGAATAGTAGTCTACTGGCTGGAACTTTGCGTAAAACCGCTAACAGGGGACCTTTCTATCTGTAAGGGTATTCGGTTTGGCATAGTTTGAATACCGGGTTGTGGCTGTAGGTTACCGTATGTGAACATTGTAGAGCGGTGATAGCGTTCGATACTTGGGTGCTCAGTATCGTTGATACCGTTGAGAAGTATTCGGGATAGTGGTCGAGGTTTGTTTGGTGTTGCGGGTTATTGTTCGAAAAGCCGAGGGTTGAACGTTGGAAGCTTGCATCTATTTTGAGACCTGGTATTTCGTATTGTAGATTGAGTCACACTCTCGAAAGTTATTTAGTAGTTTTGAACTCAATTCTTGATGACCGCGAGTTTAGGTCGTGATTTGTAAATAATTGATTGTTTGTACATATAACATGAATTACGTGATAGTATCACACTGTGGTTGTTTCTGAAGTTCGGATTCAAAATAGAACCCTGTGTAGTATTTTGTTTCATTATATGAACGTTGGTGCTCCATAGTGTGAATTTATATTATAGTAGTAGGTAGCTGGCTGACGTTAGAGGCGGTACACGTTACACTTACAACTCGAAATGGGTGTCAATTGACATTACGCAAGAGAACTCTCCGCCTCTGACCATGTGACTATAATTTGCACTTGTTATACTTTATATAATATGAACTAAGACACAGCCTTTTTTAGCGAATTATATCTTAAATATTAAATTGTTCATTTTCATAATTTTGATCAATTCTCATAGCTACATGTCAGTATTGAAACACAGCAGTAGACACTTGTCAGATCTATGTCCTTTATTATTAGGTATATGATCATCTAGTACAGAATGATTGCTGATCATATGATTAATAAATGTACAGTCAGTAGAACATTTGTGACATTTTTGGGTACGAAGTAACGAAGGACGATACGAACCTGCTTTCGTTTTTAAGTTTACTGTATAACTACGTTAATTGTGTGTATAATAATACGACTTTCCTTTTTTAAAATAGTACTTTCATGGCGTAATCAGTTGATCAATAACTGATTATATGCAGACTGTCACGTTCTGTGTTTTCTCTGTTTTCCAAGCGTTACAAGATGGCGGTCGATCAAAATGCTGTACGAGTATTTATCTCCCTTATTAATATGTTCCAGATAGGCCTACTAGAGTTTTTGGAATATTTTTAAACATCATTAAAATATAAATGAAAAATTTATGAGCTACAGAATAACGCATTTAAGGTAACTTTTGTTATTCTCCATTTTTCAGTATCATTCTGTAACTGCGAGACTGTAACACAAATTTTCAGTTCCATTAGTGAATTCAAACTCTGACCAAACCATGTGACACGTTGACTTAATGCGAAATGTATTCGATATTAAGTACTTAATTGACACGTGACGCAATGTAATCACAATGAAATCTTGGGTTACTCTTCAATGTGCGGCACATATGTACAGCACAAATATTTAACTTAAAATAAAAACATGTTTAAGTTTTTCACTTAAACGCATTGTAAATATACTAGCTGTGCATGTATTTTGTTTTGCATCATTTACTGTAGACTACGACCAGAAGGTCACAACAACTATGACTAGTACATTATATAGTAATCGTTTTATTTCGTATTGTGTTTTGATGGAAGCCATACTGTCGTAGATTGAATGGTAGCTGCATTAACGCCTAAGATCGTACGACATTTGGATAAGTACTTCGTCTCATCGTTTCATACAGGTTCCGGCGTTTGATGACAATGTATTTTCACATTAAGGTGCATCACCTCTTCGCCCAGTGTGTCACAGGGATGAGTTTAATATATGAATGACGGTAAGCACCAAACACGGAACTTATATATAGCATACTAGTATTCGGTTTGACGTGAAACAGTTGCAATCCACAGGATCTCCATATGATACTAATGGAGCGTGTTTGTTTCTTTCATTATTACATGAGGGCCATTAGGCCGCAGGTATATTGAAAAGCTCAATGTGACAAGTCCATGGAGGGGTACTTGACCTGTTCTCGATGGTTTACGATTTCAAAACAAAATCCCAAAAATGAAGCATTTTGTCAGAATGTCGTGAACCAGACTAATACCATTATTCCATGCGGATAACATGGGCCTTTGTCACATTGCAATAGTTTATTTACCGTAGAAAGCAGAACTATTCGAAATGTCACTTTGAACGCAAGGCAATTGAGACCATGTATCTAAACAGCAGGTGTCTGCAGCTGCATACGCAAAGCGCTTCCCGGTCAATAAAACATATACTAGGCAATGGATTACATCCCGTAGAGAGCACATTGCTAGATTAACAGAAGCATGGTATTGAAATATGCTGATTATGTTTAAATTATTTGGAATTTGTTCATTCGTTCGGCACATCACACAACCAAATACTTAAAGGATACAATTTATATCTCATCATGACATTTGTTGTGATAAAGTTCAAATTACTGTTACATATTATAGTTGGTTATATCAGATTAATCGGTATTGTTCGATATTACATGTATTTGAATTATTTGGACAGATACATTTAAACATACACTGGAATAAATTAGATCAGCATTCAAACTGCAAAAAACACATTCTTAACAATAAAACTAAATAATCTGCTCGCCGAAAACTATTTAAATTGTAATATATTGGCAATACTATCCTTAGATATTTGACCATGTTTGAGTAACCCCCTAACGACCAGTTTTTGTATCGGGGCGGCCGTCGTGATTGACATCAGATATTCGGTTATATTCTGCAGGGCAGTTCTATAATTTTATTACCA
Organism: Spisula solida; assembly: GCA_947247005.1. Lineage (NCBI taxonomy): Eukaryota > Metazoa > Mollusca > Bivalvia > Venerida > Mactridae > Spisula > Spisula solida. The sequence continues at coordinate 36,090,694 of OX365957.1, read as the reverse complement.
TCTAACCTAGACATATCCGGGAAGAAAATTAGATATGCTTTACAAACCGACATTAGTAAATGACACGTTATAAGCATCTTATTACCACTTTTTGCTGTCCCCTAAGGTTTTATTATCAAATCAAATTTGTAGAAGGCTACACTCTTCTCAGAAAGCATTTGTTGTCTGAACTTGCTAGTGCAAAAATCACATGTACATCACAATGTCCAGTTGGCAAATTTGATTCTATAATATGCAGCTTTTATAGGCATTCGTCCCTAAATACATACATTGCCACATTGAAATGATTGTTATCATCACCATTGCCTCACATGATAAACATGAAATCAAATAAAAAACTTATAATAACAAAACAATAAAGGTACCGCGTATATGCCAAGACCACATGAATGACGTCCTGTCACTATGACAAATCAATGCATGTCGTCAAACATTTATATCCGTTATATCAGAATTTAAGAAAAGTATACTTCAAAAAATATCATTGTGAAAACCCGAACGTTTTAAAATTGGCTGAACTTTTGAACAGCGAAAATCAATGTACGATAAAAAACCTATCATTGTTTGTGCACAAAAGTTTTGCATTTAGGTCACTACTATACTTCTTATAGTCCCAATTCTCCCCTTACCAACTATCATCTTTTTCTGTTAGACATACATGTTCGTATTTATTTCTAGTTTAACTTTAATATTTGCAAATCTATTGAAATACATTTTACAAATTTGCAAATGCCATATATACATATACGTATATGTATGTACACTGTTTATAATTATGTTCTTGTACCACCATTGACATGCTATGTTTATAGCTCTATATATGTTGGTGGAATGAAAGGCTAATAGCCTTTTTCTGAATATAAGCTATCCATATATAGGTAGCTACATCCAATCTAATCTTTATACGTGCTACAACATACATAGTATACAGTACATAATTTACTGTTAAACAATCGTAGATGTAGAAATAGTGTTTCCGCGGAGGAAATCCCACCGCTGCCACCAGTGTTACACTTTGTAGACGTGGGAGTAGTATATGTCCGAGTACGTAATGCATCATTACACATACAGTACACAATATGTAAAAGACACAACAATATTAATTATAATCTACTTGTAATGACAGTATATTTTGTTTTAAAGGATGTTTAGCATCATGTACGTACATGACATTCGCCAGGGAAAAACGTACCAGATGGTTACAGATAATGTTTAATACTAATCACCGTCAGCACTTGGTACGATATTAAGACCTCCAATTAATTAAATAATTGTCAAATCCGAATTAACTTTGATTTGTCATATGACGAAGAAACGCCTTAAGCACAGTATTTTTCACCAGAGTTGTAAACACAATGATCATTTTGAACTTACTGAAATACCTTTGGGGTTTGTGACGTACATTGGCAGCAAACCTGGCCCCATGGTACGAGTATTAAAACTTTTGTCGTGCTCAATTCAATTTGAGCACGAAATTTGATTAGCTCCTTTACAGCGCAACTATTAATAATCTTTATCTAATAAAAAATATAATTCTGCTTTGTTCAGGCTATATATGTATTTAAACATTTTCAGTAAACGACCAAACGTTTTACATTGTGTGCACAAAATTAAGTTGAGCACAAAAATAGAGTTGAACGTGAAATTGTTTATATAAACATTGGGCCGCAACAGCTTATAAATACGACTTATATTTGGTCAATATCTGTTCGGTGGCATAGGCAAAACTGTCACCGATACCACATCGTGGTAACGTAATAGATATTACGATATTCATACCCTAAATTACTTGATATGTGACAGATCAGAATGGTGAATATAAAATAACTATATTTATTGTGTCACGTAGGTGTTTGTCTAAGTGACTCAGAACTCCCTCTGAGATGAGCTTTTGAAGAAACTAATTGACTCATAAGTCCCTCTTTAGAATGTTCTAAGATTATGTTGACGGAAACTATGTTATAGGCACTTTACCAAACAGAGCCATATAGTTAACTATATGGTGACCACACCACTCAAATAATATATTATTATAGTTACCAAATGTAACTACTAAAAAGATAATTGGACAGGGAAGGCAGCACGGAACTGAACCAGCAGAGCACAGAAAACATAATAAACATCTAATACCACAATTAAACGGCACATTGCCCAACACATAATTAAACGGGAAAATGAACTTAACCGCCGCAAGCCCAATATCCTTCTTTATAAGCTCAGCACAAACTCGGGAATAGGAATTTATATTACAGAGAATCATGTATCAACATGGTAGAAAACATTTAGAAGCAAGGCAATGTCAGACTAGGTCATTTAGCTGAAACCTTGACACTGAGCTTTTTATGCTGTTTTTTCTATTTTTTAGGACTTCTGACAGCTAAAACTAGGTATTTCAGCCATTTTACTGTTGGAACTTGGTCATTCAGCTTGGGCATTCATCTTTTTGATTGATGAAACCGGTTGATTTAAAATTTCGACTGCTTGAAGATCATAACTAGTTTAGTTGGGCATTGTACCTTGTGTGGACGCTTATGTTTTGCTTGGGTTGTCTTTTTATTATATTAATATTAAGAAGTCAGTAAAATAGTATTATAAGCAAGTATAAAATATGTGACGCATGCCAGTAGACTACGATTTGAGCGAAATGAATATTTACATGGAATACATTCACAAAGTGATAAAAATTGATTTGCCAATTGAATGTCATCCTTTGCTTGGAACAACAAGGCCCGATTTTCGAGTTAATATGTTTCTACTTGTTTGAAACTACAGACCATACTTAAATTTAACTCAAGTCGTGGATTGGGCCTAGTGCCTTGTGTGTTTTAGCTCACCTGCCACAAAGTGGCAAGGTGAGCTTTTGTGATTGTTTTTTGTCCGTCGTCCGTCGTCCGTCCGTTAACTGTTTCACCGTTAATACTCTAGCACTCTCAATTTTGGTCAGTAGTTGTATCTCAATAAAATATAGGTCAAGTTCGAAGTTGGGTCATGTGGGGTCAAAAACTAGGTCAAATAATAGGAAAACCTTGTTAACACTCTGGAGGCATCATTTTTGCTTTCATCGTCATCAAACTTGGTTAGTAGTTGTATCTCAATGAAATCTAGGTCCAGTTTGAAGTTGGGTCATGTGGGGTCAAAAACTAGGTCAAATAATAGGAAAACCTTGTTAACACTCTGGTGGCCACATTTTTGCTTTAAACTTCATGATGTATGGTCAAAATGTGTATCTTGATGACCTTAAGGTCAAGTTTGAAGTTGGGTAAAGTGGGGTCAAAACTCGGTCGAAAGGTCAAATAGTAGAAAAACCTTATTAACACTCTTGGTGCCACTTTTTTGTTTTTATCTTCATCAGCTTTGGTCAAAATGTTTATCGTGATGACCTTAAGGTCACGTTCGAAGTTGGGTCATGTGAGGTCAAAAACTAGGTCAATATGTCAAATAATAGCAAAACCTTGTTTGACCATTTTTAGCAGGTGAGCGCCCCAGGATCTATGATCCTCTTGTTTTATGTTATTTTGTGCTCGGCTGGTCAAGTTGAGTACTGCCCGACTTAATATTATCTTTGTGTATGTCTTCACTGGCAAATAAGTATCTTCTTGGTTTGTAATCCGATGGAAGACATCACGCGTGCAGAGGGTGAGATTCCAGAAAGGTCTTCATTTCACGATCCCTACTTCATGAATTCACAATTTCTAGTTTATGAATTCGTAAGTTTTATTTTATGAATTCTCGAATTCACGACATGATTTCAGGAGGTTTACGTTATGAATTCGCAAGTTTTGTTTCATAGATTTCAACAAAATGTAAGAAACATAAAATACATCATTTCACATAAAAGTGAAATCTTTAATTATCGCCATCGGTATGCTACACATGCCTTTAATACAAGAGATAATCCACCTATATTTGAACAGTGTTGAATGTCCGATATGTGCATGCTAACAATTCGGTCTTCAAATAGTGAACAAAAGTGCCCCTACAAAACTGTTGATTTGGGTTCTAACTAAATTGCAAATATAAACAGTGAGTGTATAATCATGTGACTCGACACATTGATATACCAGACTAAATAGAAACATTTCAATTATAGTGTGTCGGCACGAACATATCTGATGTGCAATACTGTTCAAATATAAGTGGGGCACCTCACGTATTCTTAATATTCAGTCAATCATTTCTCAATTAATTGGTAACACCGGGAGCGTGAAGTGATATTCTCATTCCATGAGTTCAAGGCTGCAAGAAAATCATGAAATTGCCTTAATTCTCTTATCCTGATTACAGTATTAGTTATGGTCAGGAACGCCGAGTCTCCAGAGTCAGTTTTAAATATTGCAACATAGAATTGGTTACACAGTTTTTTGTTTCCATTGTGCTGCGTAATTCGCAAACACTATGTTGATGTTATTTGTTCAAACATCTTAAAATCGTACGGAGAGCCTATGCTTAAAACTAAAATAAAAACGGGTGTCTTTACAAAACATACGGAATTGCATTGTAATGAATTAGCGCTAACGTTTAATTAAGAATGACACTAAAGGCAATACCAAGAACAAAAGAACTATGTTTTTAACATAATCAATTTAGATTTAAGTCGCTCATTATTTCCAGCTCAAACATTTTAATGTTTACTGAACTGAATAGGGTGCTAACTTATCGAGTACATGAAAACAATTCTCGGAGAGTTAGATTTTTCAAACATTAAATATTACAGAAGTGACCTTTTCATGCTTCGAATAGGCCGACATCGTACAATGTACCACTTACCACAGGCACATGATAGCATCGATTTTATATGAACATGTTTTCGTCTATCTACTTGTTTTGGCGAACATTGGCGGATCATTTGCTCGTTCGGTTGTGTGTTGAGCATTGTGCCTTGTATTTTTTATGTTTTCTGCTGTACTCGGCTGGTAAAGTTGGGTGCTGTCTTCCCTATCTGACTTTATATTACCTTTTTTTAGTATGGCCAATTGTGAAATTCAAATTCTCCTCATTTTTCAGGTTTTTTTTCATAATAACTGAAAACCCATTGAAGATATCAACTTCAAATTTTAAACATAAACTCGCAACAACAGAATACTGTTTTATGGCAAGTTATATAACTCTAGCTACAATATTCGAAGAAGTATGGCTCTTTGTTAAATTCCTCATCGCTCATTTTTTCTTCTTCATAACTTCAAAACCATTATAGATATATCCAAAGTGTTATACTTATTGCCAGTGGTAATACGCATATCTGTAGCAAACGACAACAACCTTAGCTTTGATAAAGTTTGATTTATGCCCCTTTTTTCAGCTTCAAAAACTTAAACTTTTGTAGTAGTTCAAAAACTAGATATTCAAATGAAACTTGCTATACTTACTGGTATTGACTACGACTATAAGAACATGTTTGTGCAGCAAAAAACAATACACAAATTTTTAGCAAAGTGTGACAAATCTAGTTTTAAATTTTTTGACTGATTTCAATACTATACTTAATTTCTTTTTCCTTTCCCCTTTTCTGGCATGTTACCAGACGTGTTCTTGTGCTGGTTTTCTATGTTTGGCGTGGTCTGCACCTGTTTGAGTTATGTTGTGAATTCGTCGCCTTAGTCTAAAAGTGTCCTATCTACCAATTCCACTTTTTCGAGAAAATGAGGTTTGAAGATTCACATGCAAATATCATTTTAACGTTCCTCCGAATTAAAACAAATGTTAGAGCATAATCAATATGTACGAATAAATTATTAGTTTGGTATTACTTTTATGATTTGTAAAGGCAAATTCATGTTATTAGCAAAATTAATTGAATCCAGAATTTTTTACATGTTTTCACTCTTAAAGCGCGTTTATGGAGATAGCACAATATCAGGCAACTGTAAGCTGTAAAACAGTAAAGCAATGCAAGTTAAACTAATATTTAAGCTAATACGAATTTTATGATAATTATAGTATGATCGTGGTATAAATGGCTCGATATTTTGCAAATGATTTTGTCATTGTGTATGCATTCTCTAGTATGATTGTATGGTAACATAAATTTTTGAGATGACTATTAATGTGTGTTGGTGGACGGACGGACATCATAATTTGATGTTCATCATCCTTATTTAGTAGTTCTATTCGAAATGAAACTATTTTAAATTTGAGTTTTTCAATTCGTTTACACATGTTGTATTATTTTAACCATCTCGCGTTAATTGCCTTCATCACTATTATCAAAATTCGACAAACTGGGAACACCCTGGTCTTACCTAACTGTTTATGTTAATTTATAAGCAATGCAATATTGCTTGAGTCCATAATCTTTATTCTATTCTATTATAGAATGTACCTCCTGAAATTCCACGAGTTTCAAAATTTACCTATCCAAAAATAGTTATCCGAAAATATGTCTAAGTACCTTAAACTGATTAAAGGAACATTGTGACATCCGACAGAGGAACTAATATTATGATACGTTTTCCAAATAAATATTGAAACAAATAATACATAGAGGATCTTGCATGAGTGCTCATTACATACGAGTTTTATTAAACGAGTGGACAAAATGATATGACACGAGGCTTTGCCGAGTGTCATATTGTTTTTGTCGACGAGTTTAATCAAACTCGTATGTAATGAGCACGAATGTAAGATTCTGTTTATCACATAACCTTAGAAAACGCTCATTATTGTTCAAAAGGATGATGTACGCTGCATATGTTTCAGCCAAAATCCAGCGGTACATTGAGCGCGACGTCATGGCGACGTTGATATTATCATGACGGCATTGACGGATCAATGCATGGATTGGCTAACGTCACGTCAAGCTAATTTAAATATTTATTGCACAGTCTGGGAGTGCCGAACGATATTTACGGCACGGCTTTACGGCACTCCTGGACCGCAGGTTATGTGATAATTACATTTTCCAAATGCACTGTATATTTTACTCATTCTGGCATTGGTTCAAAGAAATTTCTTCTCCTGAAGTTAAAAATAAATCAGCCATTTTCAAAAATATTTTAGGAGTCACGTGGGCAATTGAAGCTCATTGATTGGTCCATACCATTTCTTACTCTTAAACTGTGCTATGTTGTGGATATAAAACAAAGTGCACGCTAAAAGCAGGTGAAAATTGGGAGATAGGGCATAATACGACCCGCTAAATCGGTTAATATGACGTATATGCATGACATCAAGGGCTTAAAAGATAAACCAAAGTAAGACTAATCGAATGGTGTATTTATCTCATTTGAGGCGACGAATTGTCTGTGTCTTTTGGTGTCCTTCTAGTTTTGTAGTTTTCATTTAAATTATTGAAATATGGTTTTTAGGTCCAATTCCGTTTATGGTGGAGTTTTGTATGTTTTCTGTGCTCGGCTGGTTCAGTTGGGCATTGTGCCTAGTATGTTGTTATGTTTTCTGTGCTCGTCTGGTTAAGTTCCTTGATAGTTTCTACAATATTATGTTCAAATCAAGTCTAACCACACGTTATTGAACTGTTCAAAGTATTGCAAAAAGATGATATTAAGTCAGACAGGGAAGGTAGTACTCAACTTAACCTGCTGATCACAGAAAACATTAAAAACATACAAGACACAATGCAAAACTGAACCAACCGAGCACAGAAAATATAAAACACATACAAGGCACAATGCCCAACCTAACAAGTAAAAAAGCAACTCAAGTCCAAGCTGTCAAAAAGTAAAATGAATTAGTTTCAGCTATCAAAAAGCTAATTGCCCTAGCTGAATGACCCAGTTCCAACAGCAAACGGCTTCAATATCAACGTTTAGCTGTCAGATATATTAACTGCAGTGCAAAGCTTTAGGTCAAGTTTACAGATGAACCTTAATACTGCACAACTGAAGGAATTAACTCGTTGATTATTAAGTAACTTTAATTTAGCAATGAAGTCTGATACTATGTGTTATTATGGCACCAACATTGAGTTGATTTGTGTGACCTTACAGAAAAGTTTAACTTACAAAATGTGTAACATTAACATTTCCGAAAGTCATGTATTATAGTTTGATCAGAAGTTGATTATTTTACTCCAGGAAATTTTAGTTGGGTATTGTCTTCCCTGTCCGATTGGTTATATTTTTAAGCATAGTCTGATATATGTATATATGGATATGGTTTATTAACTATTGAAATGTCATCAAAGACTTTCAAGAATTTTATGTTTGTATTTATTGATTGTATTATTTTGGCCATATATAGTGTGTAGTTGTTTGACATATAAGATATGTTTTGGTCTCGGGTAATTTTAATCTTTGACATAATATAGGGCCAAACAAAGATATTCTTGAACCCTGTCATTAACGTACATTTTGGTAAAGGTAACAGGCAAGTCTCCCACGAAGACAGGGAAAATCCCGAATGACCACGCACTGACGTCTGTTTCCTACCTATAATTTACAAGCACCGTAAAACTGCCATATAAGATCCAAGTTTACCAGACGAACTCTTCGTATACAGTACGATATCATTATCTTGTGACAGTACTGGATGAAATAAAATGAAATGCAATTACTGAGAACGTCAATGCCGCACAACTAAAGGTATTAACTCGGTGATCATTAAGTAGAAATTTATTGGATGTTAAAGGGATATAAAATGTTCGATATTGCATGCGTAAAAAGTAAAAAAACTAATAAAGCAATATGCGTATAATTACGTTTAATCTTCGGCAGTTAAGCTTAGTTACTCGTCCGTGGATTAGGTAAACACCGCATATGCTTACATGTACAAGGGTTATCCGTAATGTTCCTAAAATCTTAGTTAAAGATTAACTACGGTTTTAAAATTCATACCATGTGTAGAATGGCATCTTACGAATTTTAATATGGCAAATAAATATTTCGGAGGTGACATATGCGTAAGTTATCATTGCTATTGCAAGGCCTGTAGCGAAATATGGAGCAGTCAAAATTTTAAACTAAATGTCATTACATTCGTCATCATTCAGTCAACGTGTCTCTTTAAATTGCATTATTTACATAAGATTTCTCAAGACTTGAAATATATCATTCGTGATGTCTGTTCCCAAATTTCAAAGTAATATCTTGTAAAAAATAACACTTTAAAAGAACACGTCGCACCAATGTTTCGACACTCACTGTCAAAGACGTCGGCGTCAAACTGTACGGAGCACTTCACGGCCATGACCTGCTGCACCAAGCCATTGTATGCATCTACACATACATTAAGAGTTTGAATCCATTTGTTGTTCTGAGAAGTATCAATAACACTTCTGATAGAAGACATGGATGGTGATTGCGTTTTTGTTGGTTTAGAATGGATTATTTTCAGTACATATAGTCTGAACTTGGCTATAACGGAATTCGCCATCTTTCACAGTATAGAAGGGAATATATATGGTAAACGATCCGGTGATTCTAATTAACTCAGCGAGAATTACAAAAGAATTTTGAAAAGATATCCACGTTTGTGATACATATAGATTTATGAAAATATGAAAAAACGACATCGTAAATGCGTAGCATGTGGTGGGGAGTATTTTGAAAAAAATAATGAGCCAGTTTGACTCTGACGTCATGACGTTATAATAGTATTTTGAGTGCTCGGTAACAGTGATTATGTATAATTTCTAAGTTATGTAGACTTTTTAATTGTTAAGATTTTTGCACAATTGTTCGTTTGTAAATCACGAACAGATATAAATTTTAGGCAAGCTATATTTATGATTATGATTTAACTTATATTTTCACCTTGACATTTGTCCTAGAACTTCACGGATGACCCTCGTACGTAAATGAATCACATACGGTGTCACTAATCTAACCACAATGTGTGTCCATTGACATTACGCCGGACCATGTGATGTGTGTCCATTGACATTACGCCGGACCATGTGATGTGTGTCCATTGACAATACGCCGGACCATGTGATGTGTGTCCATTGACATTACGCCGGACCATGTGATGTGTGTCCATTGACATTACGCCGGACCATGTGATGTGTGTCCTTTAACATTACGCCGGACCATGTGGCTATAATTTACACTTGTTACAGTCCAGCAATAATGTCCAAAAAAACAAATCGAGTTGTATGGTTGCCATAGCAACCATTTCAAAATGGCCGCTATGCACCAAAACTAAGCCAGCATGAAATAGCAGGTTACCTTATTTTCATGACACAGTTCTGAATAAACTTTGATGCACATGTTCAAGCAATGTTGTTTGATAGCATATTAATGAACTTACACCAAACAAATATAAACCAAAACAGTATATTTCCTAGTTTTAGGGTTAAAACATTAAAAGATATAAAAGAAAAGTGTGAATTTTAGGAATCGGTACATTACCATATCATTTATCAATTTATTTGAAATAAAATCACTTAAGTGGGTAGGTAGTGACCTGAAGTTTAATATATCAAAACTCTAGTGACAAAATGAGATAGTTTTGGGGTAAAAATGTTAAAAAATATAAACAAAAAGTGCGAATTTTATATAATTTTTATTATATTAAGTTCTTAAGAGCAATTCTCTGTAAAAACCAAAAAATTAAAGAAGGGGCCCGGCAGGCTAAGTTACCAATTTTGCTTAAACGTTCACCCTTTTAAATGTACCACCCACTAACAACAAATCAATGTTAGTATCAATTATAGCAAGTGCCGTTGCCATGGAAACCGATTTTTTATGATTATGGCAAACTTTGCCACGTTTCATCATTCATTTTATTGCAAAAGAAATATGTTTGTCGATGTTCGTACTTTCCATGTAGAGAATTTATTTATCTTTAATGTGGTATATTGTTTGTGCACTGACAAATGTTTAGTGAGATAAAATTTGAAATTAAAAACAAAAACACCCAAATTAGGCAAAAATCGTTATTTTTCCGAAATTAAGTCAGTTTCCATAGCAACCAAATAACAATTTTGAATTTTAAAGTTATTGAAATGAATAGGATGGTGACATGTATGTATGGAATGAAAATGATTAAAATCTTTGACTATGCCTGGTCAAGTTTTTTGGTGGCTACAGAGAATCGCTCTTTATTTACACGTTACGTAATGTCTATTGGTCTGCTAATGCACATTTGAGACACATATGCGCTGTGTGTTTGTCATCTTCCGCTTTCTCAGACTCCACTTCTGGATAGTCTAAGTGACAAGGAAGACTTGTAATATATATGCTGTAACCGTATAGTGATAGGGTTTTAAAACTGAAACACAATCTGGAATGTATATATTTGTGTATTTTCCTCCACCAATTATTACATGTTGATAACATGAGATTAAGACCAAAACTGAATTCCTATCGAATAATATATTCCTCTACCACATAGACTGACCTTTCAGTCATTGTATGATCATTAGCAATGGTAATAGAACCACCGATCTACTCGTTAGCAACTGACCATCGTGGTTGATTTATAGGTATAACGGGATCACAGCGCCCCCTATCACATTTAATGCTACCAATGTAGCAGAGTAACGAATTGACCATACAATCAAATTATTTCAGGGAGCAACTACTAATGAACTTCCGAAATTTAAGCATTTTCTGAAATTGAATATAAATGTCAGCAACTTATTTACGGGTTGTCAGTCAATATGTCTGACAGCCTGCATTTTAGAATTATTAAAGAAGTCAATCATCTAGATATGACTTATCAACTATGATAATATAGGCAATATGTATTACAGACTTAATCTCCCAGTACCCAGTCTCACAATAGACACGCCCTATTTTAGTGTCATATAGCTTGCTACGCACAGACCAAAGCAGTTATACAGTAGTACGAGGAAAACATTAGGTGTTGTTATACTGTGTTCCGAACGTGTTATGTTTGAAAACGTGTTGTTATTACATTTTGATATTTGTACAGTCTATAATCGGCATGGCAATGCCTTCGATCATTTATATAATAAAACAATTAATAACACTTATAAGTGAAAATAACAATATTAAATAATACAACCCTAACCCAAATTATATTTAAAACCAATATCGCACATTTCGAGGAAAAAAGTGGGAACCCGGCTTCTCTTCTGTTAAAAACTCGTGGCGATGTTTACATTAAGGAATAAGGTTGTCGAGACTGATTAATATAAATTAAAGAACTTATTTTATAATCGTCGTAAATTAAATTAGTAAAACTAATTAGATAACGACAAACCTGTCTCAAGCCTGTCGCCGCAGCCAGTCGGATAGAATCGTAATAAGAGTCAACATACCAAAGCGTAATTCTCTGAAGTAAAGGTCATCAATATCACTACAAACGCGGTATCCAGAAGGGTAATACCAATATGGGTCATTAAGTAAAACTTTTTTTTAAAGAAATAGTTCACATTTCAATCAAGAAAAGTAATACATTTGGTAGTGACAATTCATTTCATGAAAAGATAATATTAAGTCGGACAGGGAAGACAGGGAAGGCAGTACTGAACTTAATTAGCCGAGCACAGAGAAAATAAAAACATACAAGGCACAATTACTGACACACAAATTAAGCGAGAAAATGATCCACACAAGTCCCAGCTGTCAAAGAGCTGAATGGCCTAGTTTCAGCAATCAAGTCGTTGGTCTTTGAAAATCATTCCGTCCTAAACAATTTCGTAGTTTTACATATTTATACTAACTATTATGTTATATGACATCAAAAATGTTAGCATGAATTATACGTTTACTTAATAAACTTAGCCAATAAATACAAGCCATAGAGTTTAGTGCTATGTTCTTGCTGACATTAAGCATTCGATGCATTGAGAAACCATGCGTATCAGCTTCGAAGCTTTTATAAAGATATTAACGTGTTTTAATTGTAGTCTGCTAACATGCCCGCGTTCTTATTCAAATGTCGCCTCTTTTATTGCTTTCAATTTCCGTGCAAGATAAATAGCATCGTATTGGTAGAAAAGAACATCAATCAACAATATATATAAATTAGTTTAAACATTGGACAAAGACTATTTTCAGGGCAACGTTGATATAGAAATAACTATAGATATCAAAGAGGCTATACAATATGTCAGTAATTACTGAACATTTCCTTACATGAGAAGTGTAATCGACAGTTTATGCGTTTTTCAATCAAAGTGCTACTCAAGGTCAAATAGTTTTCTGCGGCCAGATAATATACCGACCAGAAATAACGACTTTAGTACCGGTAAATGTATCCTTACCATCTTTACTTGAAACTTGTGTGTAAGATTTTATGTACACTGGTACCGATGTGTACTGCGTTTCTGTGTACTATTTGAATACAGTTGATATTCTAACAGTAGACGAGGTAAAATGTAGACTGGTACCTAGAAGTGTTAAAAACTATTAATTTAAACTTGAAGTCGAAAGCCATACTGAGACATTAGCTGACCGGGCATTGATGCTTGGTCACGTGCTGCTTTATAGCAAATTTGCTTCATGCAGCTGATAATGCAACAATATATGGATGTATAACACGTTATTGCTATTACCCATAACGACAGTTATTATGACGAGTAATGGTGTATGTGTCATTTGATGTGTAAGAGCTTTAGATGGAATACCGTAATATGTTGTAATCTTATTGGAACTACGTCTGTCCAAACACGTACTGTACTTCCTTCACACCTGTGGCATTCCAGATAGACCATTGAACTTATTGTAGTTTAAATCACGAATTAAGCGAGTAATATAGATAAGTCTTTAACTTTTTATACTCTGAACAATTCGAAAACAATATTAAAACTGGTAATGACTTTCTTCTCGAACAAAGCAGTTCAACTGTTGCAACAACCTTTCATAATATCATCATCAATCTTGCGGCTGTCAGTATTGTGGTTTATGAGAAAGACAATTGCAAGGTGGCATTTGGTATTTCTTCCCAGACAGCATTCTACATGTATTTGTGTAACTGGTTATCAATTTTAACTTGCTCTTCACATTGACCAAGATATTGTAATTGTGGTTGGCAGCAAGTAAGGTTATACAAGTACTGTTTATCTAATAACCGTAATCAACCCATAACGTCAGGACGTCGTGTTCAGTGTACCGCTAATCAATTTTGTTGAAACCAATTAAGCATACATCATCAATGTCAACGATAACGAGCGTTTTAAGGGTATATGATAAACGCGCCGGCAAGCCTATTGTCATGTTATTTAGTTCACTCGTTTAATAAAATAAAAAATGAACACTCATACAAGATCCTCTATTTATGCTTATTAGCCAAGTACCTTTATACAATTAACCTTAGAAAAAAATAAAGAATAATGAAGTATAGGAAATAAACTTCAGTTAGGTAAAAAGAGCTGTCTCGCTACCGCCCAACATGACATTGTGTCTGGATTGTACAATCGCGGGTTATAATGCAATGATAGCACCCTGATTTGACAATGCAATCTTTAGATATGCACATGATTCACATAAAGCCATGTGATTGGATAAATAAACTACGTGTGTAATAAGGTTATTTATTTGTGTTCTTTCAGGTTCCATAGCAAGTATTGGAGGTTCAGACTACACGTGTAGAGATGGATCAAGACCCATCATGAGCCCTAAAGTGATCCCGGGTGTGATAGGTGCACCATCTAGTGTCACGTCCATTCAAGTAGCAAACCTACTGAAATTGTTCAAAATTCCACAGGTAAGTACATGTATTTCCTATAGCATCTACAGATAGAATATGAACTCAACGACAATAGTCTCGCAAAGCCTTTAATTTGTCATTGAACTATGACAAATGATATGCTTTATTATATTGTGATTTAGATATGACCATTTGAGTAACCTGTTATATGATATGTGATAGCTCGTGATTTCTCTTATAGCTGTGTTACAATGTTTAGGTAAAAAATGACACTAAATCGTCTTTTGGACATAAGAAAGACACATAAGTGTTTTAAATGTTCGGGTCATATAGCGTCGTATGAATATGATAGAACTTTTGAAGAAATAGGCAAACTTAGATCGTTGTGAACATCGTTGTGAACATCGTTGTGAACATCGTTGTGAAGCAAATACCGCATTGGCATAACTTCAGTTGATTGTCCTGTCTACTATCATTGTGATCCGTAATTCAATTGTATCATCAAGAGGGTCCCACGAGTGATGGAATGTATTTGATTGCGGACGATGACCCCACTGAGAAGAGTTTGATAACCTGTGTACGTCACAACATAGACAGTGCGGTCAGCAATTATTAGTGTTGAAAACAGCGTGAAAGAAGTATATTCCAGATGTAATTATTATGAGCACGTGTCTGTGACGGAATGCTTTGAACAGATAAGAATACTTCAGATATATAATATAAAGTGAATTTCTAGCTTTATAATCATGCTTTGTTAAAGTCAATATTGTGGTATTTTGCGGCTTTCACATAGTCGGCGTTATAAATCTGCCATCGTCGACAACTGTGTACTAGGGACACGGAGTTATAAATAATGCTGATTGGTAAGACCGCGCCACGCATCGACAGTTTCGGTATATTCGTCCGCTTACCATATATGACTTTTTTTCGACATTTGCATACATTGCAGTAATACATAGCTTGTGACGTCGTAGTGGAAATTCCGTGCTAAACAGTTTGTGAAAAAGGGAAACACTTTCCTGATGTGTATGTAATCAATGCATGAACGATTCCGTACTTGTTTAGTAATTTATATGTGTTACTTTTATGTGATTTATATATGTGTCAGGTTGTATAAATATATGTGAAGTATGGGATGAACATATGTACATTTTATGATTGACAGGTGTATAGATGATGAATCGCATTCCAGTATAACGAATGGTAAGCCAATATTACATGAAAAATGAATGCAATATTTGTACACTATGTAATAATATCGTCTATAGCAACGGAATTGCTAGACAGCATCTAATGTAAAGTTAAACTAGAACTATCACTGAACATGAAGCCAAGACAAGAAACCACAGTATCATTTAAATCGAACTTATCCAAAACGTCTGACCGTATAAAATAAAACAGTTGGTGCATACGTATAACTATAATAGCTGGCAGTATTCCTCTACCTGATAACTGTAACAAACGTTAGTGCACACCCAATTGGTCATAATGACGTGTACGGAGACAAGCATATGAACTAAACCAGATGTTTGTAAACATATTTTCGTTAATAAGGACGCTTACTTATTCAATTTTCTCAACATTGGATGTGAACCAATTCCTTATTTATACAACTGGCGCACATATTGTATAATCTGTTTGGTTCCTGACACACTTCTAGCGGGCAATTGATTGGCTAACTGCCATCACCGTGCTAGTGATTAATGAAAAACCAAATTGAGGGTGCGTGACATGATAGTTTATCGGTCTGTATTGAAATACCGCAGGGTCGCCACGACGCTTTTTCCACTGCACAAATTTCGTTCAAAGCATCTTGAATTCCGGTGTAAGACATCAACGTATGGTTACCATTTCATTACAGAATAACATTAAATTAATATATTAAGATTGAGTGTACCATTTGCGCTCTGCTGTTTCTGTTAAATGCTGTCTTTCCTGTCCGTTTTGTCAATAACTTATGAGTGAGTGTGCCATTTGATAACCATAATGGTGCGTTATCAACTTGAAATATTGAGCCCTTATAATACAGTCTATGCCTTCCAATACTAGTACTACAGGCAACAAGGCAAGCTCTCTAAGCGGTCTTGATATACATGTACATGATTATACTGTCACAAATGTGATGGAACATATCGCTACAGTATATTGTGACCTTTGTTCAATCATAATACAATAGGAATTAACTGTCAAAACACAATCGTTTGTCAAAACTAAAACATTCGATTTGGAACGATGGCGACAATTAATGTTCTTTAAACGCTCAATAATGATTTCTCTGAATGTTTTTCATGACTCGCAGTATAATACGTCGTATAAATTTAACACATTACTGTTTTACACTGACTGTCTTGTGCAGTAGTGTCCTCGTATTTCATTAGAATTCAACTATACAGTAGAAAATCCTTGATCTGAACACTCTTCGATATGACCAACACATTCGAACTAGAGATGATTTCGGATTAGAGAGGGTTTGTCTTATAAGTGTCTGTGGCATGATAACCACATTTGATGGATTTCTAATAGTTGTATTACATGTATATACAATACCAGTAAGTTGTATTTACCCAATATACTTATAAGATTAAAACGTTTAAATTCACATGTTATAAAAAAGTAATTGCATTTTTAACTTTTAAAATGCCGTTTACTTTGTCCAATTATCTGTCTAATAAACATTTGTCAGAGTATATTGCAATCATACTTTATAAACATTGAGAATGTCACTGAGTTTGCCTTTTTAAATGTACTCTGTATATAATCAAATGTGAAGAAATAATCGTATGTCAAAATAACAAAAATGTTATTCGGGACGATGGCGACAATAAATGATCTTTGAATAAAGTATACAGCTTCTATGAATCAAGTATGAAGCGTCTGTCAGGGAAACATATTGTGAATAAATTTTGTATTGCAAAGCTTGTTTTCTTAGTATACTTCTAGCAGACAGGTATGTGATTGGCTAACTGTCATCACATATGCTAGTGATGAATGAAACACCAAATTGAGGGCATGGTTGTTGGTCGATCTGTATGGGTATTCTAGACACTATTTCCACAATCATATTAAGTTTGTACAAATTATCTTGAATTCAGCTTTAAGACCTCAATGTACGCATGGTTACCTTTCCAATACAAAATGACGTTGAAGCATGTGATATGTGAAGTATGTCATTTAATACACATAATCATAATGGTGAGTAGTCAACATGAAATTGCATTTATAGCAGATAATGCCGTCCAACGCCATAGCTTGCTGAGAAATCAAAGTCTACATGTACCGTAGACAAGGTTACATAGTCACATGTCAGATGGAATACTATCACTACTATATAATGTAATCTTTGTTGAATCTGGTGACTCATGAGCCAATGGGAATCAACT
The DNA here is from genome assembly GCA_947247005.1 of Spisula solida. Lineage (NCBI taxonomy): Eukaryota > Metazoa > Mollusca > Bivalvia > Venerida > Mactridae > Spisula > Spisula solida. The sequence continues at coordinate 36,072,800 of OX365957.1, read as the reverse complement.
GTTAAAAGACACTCGTTTGTCAAAATAACGAATATTTGAATCAGAACGATCAATATTGGATAGACTTCAGTTGATAGACAATTTAGACAATTTTATCACTTGTGGTAGGAAGCTGTATCTGATTGATTGTTCACGGTTGTATGCAATATACTACAATATTACAGACGTTATTGAAAAGTGAGTATATGCCCTTTGAACACACGATTTATAGTTTTCACACGAAGGCATCAATGCCAGGCTCTGGTTGAGGTGTGTCGTACAGCCATGTGGAACTTGTCAATAGCATTTGGATTTATTATCACTATTGTACTTAATATATACTGCAACAGTTAACGATTTCAATGTCTAAAAAAGGCAACATGACAGTGTTGATACCGACAAGTCGACAGGAACACCATCATGTTTCGTTCAACAAACCCGATTGTCGCTTAAAGATAAAAACCGTTAACATGTACAATGCTCCATTCCAACTTGTATCTAAACAGTTGCTATAGGATGCTACTCTAAGTTGACCTTGTGATGTGCTGTCGTCCTTGTGAGAAGTTGTTGTCTGTTGACTCTTTTGTACTCCGGTCTTGTTTGACTATCTGAAGTGGCGGGGTGTCTATGTGAAACGTAGTGTTTTTTTAACAATTCATATTCTTTGTTGTGTTTGTTATGATATTTTGCCAATGTGATTTGTACTTGTAGTATGTGATGTTATTTTCATATGCGTTCGTTTTGACTCTTCTGTGCTCTACTGTTTCTGTTTGAAAATATCACTAAGCCCCGGTTTCCTGGAGAACGGCTTATTTAATTATATACTACAGATGGTTGTTCATATACTGTTCGCAGAGAAACCCACTATCTCGAATTACCCAGAAGTCTAGCGAACATCTCGTATATATCCCTAAAATTAAATGTTAATAACAACCGAAGATGATATAGCCGTTAGCTGTCGTCGAAGGTAACGATGTCGTTTGTTGACCATTTATCATTAATGACTATGTCTGAAGAGTTTACTCATGCTTAATAAAGCATTTATCCTATTTAAAAATCACCTCTTCTGTATCCAAACGCACTCCAAGTACAGCTGTCAGGACAATTACATAGTGACAAAAACCGTATTCAATCAGTCTATATGGCCTAAGTACAAAATAAGATGACGTTTCTATAATGAGGCGTCTACAGTAAATAAACTCGAGTATTATATTGGACCTGGCTATTTAATTGGATATTTTCATTATTTGTTATAGTGATTTTACGACATTTCGTTTTCAAAATTCGCTATAGATCAAGCAGTTGGCCAGGAGGCTATACAAAACTGAAATATTCGAAATGATAAAAAATTCACTCAATCCTAGTCTTAGAATATACCTGTATCACTGTGTCGCATCACCAGAAACGGTTTAACTTTTAAGGGAAATAACCTTATATGATAATTGACACTAAATTGTCTATTGGACAAAAGAAAGACACATAAGTGTTTTAAATGCCCAGTGTCCCATATGGCCTATACACATGCTAGAGTTGTGGGTGAGAAAGGCAAATTGACCATCGAAGGAATTTTAAACGTTGTGAACATTGTCAAGCAAATATCGTATAGAAATAACTTCAGATGATTGTCCTGTCTACTGTCATAGTGATCTGTAATTCAATTGTATCTTCCATGAGGTCCCACGAGTGATGGAATGTATTTAATTGCGGACGATGCCTCCACTGAATAGAGTTTGATAACCTGTGTACGTCACAACACAGACGTTGTGATCAGCAGTTATTAGTGTTAAATACAGGGTGTAAGACGTAGTCCAGATGTAATTTTATGTGCACTTGTCTGGGACAGATTGCTTTGAACAGATAAGAATACTTCAGATACATATTGTGAACGTCTAATATCACTTGTTACAATGCCAAATCATAGAAAAAACATGTGTAGTCGCTAGAGGTCTCAATGTTGGCTTTATCTGTATGAAAGTCTGGTCCTAGCAAAAACTAATAGTCAGGGGATATTTTTAAAGTGACATCTTTAAAGTAACAGTTCAAACCTTACATACATTAGCTGTTATACAAAGATTATGTTCAGTATTACATACCGTATATGTCTTGTGTCAATATCATTAGGACACTTGACATAGCGTGTCGTTTTTCCTAAAGGTCTCGAGACAATATTGTCATGCAAAACTGAGATCAGCCGGATATATCCGCATAGATAACATTGAAAGCGATAGTAGGCGAAGCACCGGAAATAACGATAATTTTGTCACTGAACCTTGCTTAAATAACTTTCTTTTACGAAAATAGTTATTGTTTTGGGCTAATTTAGAGCATTGACCTCAACACGTTTGTCTAGCTTTAGATTCATTCTTTGTTAAAGGCAATATTGTCGAATTTTCGCGGCTATCGCATTTTCGGCGTAATTGAATCTGCCACGATCGATAACTATGTACTCGGGACAGGGAGTTACAAATAATGCGGATTGGACAGACCTCGCCACGCATACACAGTTTCGGTATATTCGTCCGCTTATGTCTTTATTTCGACTTTTGCATACATTGCAGTAATACATAGCTTGTGACGTCGTACTGAAAATTCCGTGCTAAACAGTTTGTGAAAAAGGGATTCCGAAACACTTTCCTGATGTGCATGTAATCAATGCATTAACGATTCCGCACTTGTTAAGCGATTTATATGTGTCCCTTTAATGTGATTTATATACTGAAAAAATAAAGTTTAGCAAGTTTTTCAGGGTACAATTATTTTTACTTGTATGGCGATGTATGCATACGTGATGTAATTAACATGTCGGCCATAAGTTAATTATCAAAATTTCAGTGGTTAATTTGTGTTTTCGTTGTTTTGATCAGCCATGACGTCATTAATAAAGAAAACACGTGTAACACGTACAGCAGGTGATCTGTGTAAAGGATGAAAACAAGCACGATATTGCCAGTCTTATGCCACAACAAAATAACCCGGTGTTAAAATTGTAAAATATTCAAAGGTTCGAGGTCCAATAATTACAGTGAACGATGTCAAATATATGTGAAGTATGGTATGAACATATGTACGTTATATGATTGACAGGTGTATAGATGATGAATCGCAATCCTGTATAACAAATTGGTAGGTCAATATTACATGAAAAATGTATGCAATATTTATACACTATGTAATAATAGCGTCTATAGCAATGGAATTGCTAAACAGCTGTTAATGTAAAGTAAAACTAGAACTATCACTAAACATGAAGCCAAGACAAGAAACCACAGTATCATTTTATCGACCTAATCCAAAACGACTAACTCAATACAATAGAACAGTAAGTGCATACGTATAACTATTATAGCTGGCAGTATTCCTCTGCCAAATAACTGTAACATAAATGAGTGCACCCCCAATTGGTAATAATGACGAAATGAAAGTACGTGTACGGGGCCAAGTATATGAACTAAACCTGATGTTTTTGAAACATGTTGTAGATAATAAGAAAAGAAGCTCACTCATTCAATTTCCATAACATTGGATATTAACCAATACCTAATTTATAAAACTGGTGCACATAATATGAACTCATTTTGTATTGCATTGCTTGTCTTCCTGACAAACTTTTTTTTTTTGGAACTGACCTACGCCAGCCCGTTTATTTTTCAGTTAACGTGAACAATAACAACATATACATATATCACAAATATAAAAAATTACAATGCATGTATATAGATACCACAAATAATACAAAGTAGTTAGTTGTTGGTGTTTGCATGCATATATGGGGTAAGTATATTTATGAGTTCATTTGCTTAAGGAATTTGTCTAAAAATGCGATGGTAATTTGCGTTTTGCATATACTCCAGTTAAAAGATTTAGTTCCTCTTGTAGTATCTTAATTATTTCACATTTGTTAGTTCTTTTTTCACTTCAAAAATGGGCTTTATATATTGAGAAGCCAATATATGAGAGGAGTATGTTCAGTGAAATTTATTTTGTAACCTATAATTATATATTTTAGTTTGTTAAGCGGTTTGGCGATGCCACACATGTTAAATGTGTCTAATATGGTAGCCCAGAAGTTATTAAAGTAGTTACATGCAACGAAGAAATGTTCTAATTATCTGGTATTCCAAAATATTGGCAATTAGGTGAATTTATGATCTTCCATATGTTGAGTTGTTCGTTGGTTGCTATAATATTATGTATTATGACAAACTTCTAGCAGACAAGTGATTGGCTAACTGCCATCGCACATGCTAGTGATTAATGGAACACCAAATTGAGGGCGCGTGACATGGTTGTTTGTCGGTCTGTATTGATATACCACAGGGTCGCCACGACGCTTTTTCAACTGCACTATTCATTTCGTACAAAGCATCTTGAATTCCGGTTTAAGACATCAACGTATGGTTAGCATTTCATTACAAAATATGATATGTTATTTTTGAGTGTACCGTTCGTGCTCCGCTGTTTCTGATGATTGCTGTCTTCCTTGTCCGATATGTTATTATCTGTATGAGTGAGTATGTCATTTGATACACATTATGGAGCGTTATCAACTTGAAGTATTGAGCACTTGTAAGATAACAGGAAATAATACCACAGGAAACAAGGCGAGCTGAGTGGTCTTAATATACATGTACTCGATTGCACTGTCACAAATGTGATGGAATACTATTAAAACAGTATAGTGTCAAGACACAATCGTTTGTCAAAAACAACAACATTCGATTCGGAACGATGACGACAATTAATATTATTTAAATGCTCAATAATGATTTCCCTGAATGTTTTGACTCGCAGTAGAATATTTCAAATACATAATTTAGCACACTACTGTTCTACATTGGTGCAGTAGTGTTCCTTCCTGTATTTCATTCGAATTTACATGTACAATAGAAACCCCCTTATCTGATTACCCTTCGATATGACTAAAACCTTCGACTTAGAGAGGATTTGTCTTCTTAGTGTCTGTGACATGATAATCACGCTTGCTCGGATTCCGTATTGTTACATTATATATAATACCAGTTACTTGAATATACTTCATAAGGTTAAAACTTTTCTTCTTCACATGTTATTAAAATAATTGCATTAAACTTATTTCACTTTTAGAATGCGGTATACTTTGAACTATGTCTAATTATATGACTAACTAGAATTATCACTGTCGTAACCAGGGCCCCGTGGAAGCATGCCAGAAGAGGGAGAGAGAAAAGTTTAGAAGTATAGTGGGGTTGAATAATTATTAGTGCTATTACATGTAGTTGCAATTTTCTGTCCTAAGACACAATAATAAAGTCATATCTATACATGTTATGATGCCTCAAATAACGTAATTCACTTCCTTCTAAAACAACAAGCAAAGGTTTAATTTCCAAATAAGAAACCATGAATCGTGAACTACATTAATATATTTGTGTTTATGTGCAAGTGTTTAAAGGAATCAGCTATTTTAATTAAGCTAGAGTTGTTGCCCTTTGCTACAAATGTGAGTATTGTTTTTTTTGCTCCACATACATGCACTTATTGTCGTAGCCAATACCAGTAAGTTTTATTTGAATATCTTGTTCGGTTTTCGAACTATGGCCAATGTTAAAGTTTTTGAAGCTGAAAAAGAGGCGTAAGTTTGCAAGTTATTGAGAATAAAAGCTGAAAATGAGGACAAATTTGAATTTTACAAAGGGCCATTATTCTTCCAATATTATAGTTAGAGTTGTGTAACTTGCCATATAATAGCTTACTGTTGATGTGAGCTTATGTTTAAAGTTTGAAGTTGATACCTATAATGGTTTTCAAGTTACCCTAAAATAACATGAAAAATGTGTACGGACGGACATTCTCACTGACTTGACATTGCGGGATTTTCTTTTGTTTATCCTTTCGTTTGAAAAACCCCATAAGCAACATTTTGCACCCCGTAAGCAACGGAATGAATATAATCTAAATATACCCTACTGTTCAACACCACACAACTACGTGTTGGTGAGTACGGACCGACGATATTTTTTGCGTGGCCCTAATAATAAACTTTGTCAAATACAATGAAATAATACTCTATAAACTTTGAAAACTTGGAGTGTGCGTTTTAAAATGTACTGAGTATACAATCAAATGTCAAAATACAATCGTTTGTCAAAATAACAAACATTTGATTCGGAACGATGGCGACAATAAATATTCTTTAAAAAAAGTATAAAGCTCCTATGAATCAAGTTTGAAACGTCTGTCAGGGAAATGTGAATATATTGGATAGACTAGATGGACAATAATTTTACAAATGGTAGAAAACTGTAGCAATTGATTATTCACGGTTTTATACCGTATTTAATTACCGAATACAATATAACAGACTTTATAGAAAAAATTATCATATGCTCTTTGAAAATTTTAATCATAGTTTTTACATGAAGGCAGCTATACCAGTCTCTGATACAGTTGTGTTTTGTGTTAACTAGGACAAGCATGTGAACTACACCAGATGTTTTTTAAACATGCGTTTGTTAATAAGGAAGCTATCTTATTAAATTTGCGCAACATTGGATGCGAGTCTATAACACTGGCGTAGATATTGTGAATAAATTTTGTATTGCAAAGCTTGTTTTCTTGACACATTTCTAGCAGACAATTGATTAGCTAACTCTCGCCGCATATGCGAGTGATTTATGAAACGCCAAATGGAGGACATTGTTGTTGGTGGAGGATCTCTACGGATATTCTACAACGAAGTCACGACGCTGTTTCCACAATGATATTAAATTCGTACACATTATCTTGAATTCCGTTTTAAGACCTCAACTTATGGTTACCATCCCAATACAAGCACAAAACAAATGATATTTGTAAACACGTATGCCCCCAATGCAGCCCAATAGTCAGAAATGGTAAAGGTCATATTGACTTTGAACTTTGCCCTACTGACATTATAGTAAATGTAAATTTCGAATGTCCTACGGCAAAGCGTGCTTGAGTTATTGAACGGAAACCAGTTGGTCTACCAACCGACGGACCAACAGACCGTAAAGGTTGGTTGTCAACTTTAAATAGTGAGCACTTATAGCAGACAATTGCTTCCAACACCATAGCTTGTTGAGAAATCTTAATGCACGTGTACCATAGACAAGATTACACAGTTGCATGTCGGATGGAATACTATCACTACAGCATAACGAAATCTTCGTTGAATCTGGTGAATCCAATATAACACAATGGGAATCAACTGTAAAAACACAATCGTTTGTCAAAACTCTAATGTGACCTTGTGATGTACTGTCGTCCTATTGATAAGTTGCTGTCTGTTGACCCTTACGCCGGTTTGTGTTCTGTGTTGTGTTTGTTATTTTATTTTGCCCATGTAATTTATACTTGTAGTCTGTATGATTTACCTTTTATGTGCGTTCGTTTAGACCCTCTTTTATGCTCTACTGTTTCTGTTGGAAATGTCACTAAGCCCGGTTTTCCTGGAGAGCGGCTCATCTAATTATAATTATATACTACAGGTGGTTGTTCATGTACTGTTTACAGAGAATCCCACTATCTCGAATCGTCCAGAAGTCTAGCGAACATCTTGTCACATATCCCTCAAATTGACTGCTCATTTTAACCAAAGATAATTTAGCTGTCGTCGAACATGTCGTTCGTTAACCGTTTGTCATTAATGGCTCTGTCTGAAGAGTTTACCTACGCTTAATAAAGCAATCATCTCTTCTGTTATTGCATAGTGACCAAAACCTTATCACAGCAGTATATATGGCATAATTACCAAATAAGATAACGTCTTCATAATGAGACGTCTAAAGTAACTATACACGGGTAATTATTTTTCAAATTATATGGAACCTGGATATGTAGTTGGGTACCTGGAAACTGTTATCTCTCTTCACTCACTAAGAAAGGGGTGTCAGGAGTTGGCAAAGTTAAAAAGAAGTTGTCCGATAATGTTAAAGAAATATGTGTCTATTTCTGAATGTAAGACTAATGAAATAAATGCTTGAAAAACATAGGTACCTACGCAAATTTTTGAGTATTGGTAATCAAGGGAGACGACTTTTTTTCTAAAATTAAAGAAATTGGGCTAAAATTTCAAGCGCTTAAAGTAATCAGAAAAAAATGTATAAGTATAATTGTTTATTCTGAGACTCGTACGAGTTTTAAACACACTGAAAAGTAAATTGACAATCTAGCAATAATCAATTTTAATTAAGTTTCGTAAATTAAAAAATGCCTTGCGGAGAGAATTGTTTAACTTGACACAGCTAGAGCCATATACACAGGAGAAACACAGATATACACAGGTGCTACGCACTCGTGATTTAATTTTTCCGCATCCGAACTCCTGCCCATGTTTTATTCACCGATAAAATACGCGAACAGATTTGTATTTCTTAAATAACATCACATGTACCAATTACAATAACAACACGTGTACTAATTAAATGCAGTTCTGTTTTGGAAGGTGAAGCCTCTCATAGTAAGAGTTGTATATTTCTTGTACAGTGAGTGTCCGCATTGAAGTACACTCCGCAAAAAATTTAAGGACCACTATTTCAAACCTATATTTTTTAATTATTCAGATATTGATACTTTATCTATTCAGAATTTAGTATATTTAAGTATTGGGAAAATGTAAAACACACTATATATTGCGTAATTACACGGATAAACTGTAGATTTTGCTTTTGAGCGGGTATCGCTGCAAAACGCTGTGTTCCTGTCTATTCATTGTAACTGTCAGTTTCTTAACGTTACTCGTTCAATTCATTTTCGGGTTAAGTTTGGGTAATTTTGTACTTTTATAGTGAGTATACGACAAAAACGCACCTGAGGAGACATTTACCAGTTGGTGACGTGAAACAAATTAATGAAATGCTATTGGTGGGACACATTCAACGTCACGTTGGACGTCAGTGTAACGTCAGTCATACCGTGGTCGATCCTGCCGGGTATAGGTACCTGGATACTTGGTCTGTTGTTGAGCGCATAGGAAGAGCCCGTTAGAGTAAAACAACGGATTGTAATGACCTTTATATTGTCAACATTGCTAAACATGGGCAGTTCGAATCCGCTAAAACGTCGACTTCTTACTTCCGGCATGCATCTGAGGTTCGCAACTGTGAATGAGCTCTTAGAAACAGACTTCATGCTGCCAACAAGCATGCTCGCATTCCTGCTTTCCTTCCACCATTGACCCCAGAACACATGATGTATTCACTGACATTTTCTCGGGAACCCCGAAACATCCCGTTAACCAGACTCCGGTCTGTTCTGTTCTTTGAGGAATCAATGTTCTGTGTAGACTTTAATGGTGGCAAAAGAAGTGTGTGGCGACAGAAAAACGAAATATGTTTGTACTTTTGTATCCAGGAACACGACAGGTTTGATGGTTCGTCAGTGCTAGTTTGTGGCAGGGTATATGGTGAATCTACAGACACGTGCGTCATCAAAACGGTGAAGATCAGTTGATGTTACCTACCACGATGCTGTTGAAAATTAATGTGTACGACCTACGGTGATGCTAGAGGTCAATACTTTGTGCTAATGGACTTTAACACCAGGTCTGACAGTGCACGTGTGGTCACGGAGTACTTCAAACGCGAGCGTATAGTGCGTTTGGACTGGCCTGCTTGGTCTCCTGACATGAATCCGATACAGCATGCATGCGACAAACTCCGATGGCGGTTAAGTGCACGACTTGTCAAACCGCAGACCCAGTGGGAACTGACACTTGCCCTCACAGAGGAGTGGACAAAAACCCCTCGTTATGCAATCAGAACGTTGATTAGCAATTTAAAACTGAGGTGTAGGGTTCTTATGGGAGCTCGAACGGGTCATCTGTGGTATTGGCGTTAGTTATGGCATTGCATTTTATGTGTTTCGACACTGATTGAAAAAAATCATACCCCACCCACCACTATGCGAACGTTGACATTTTGGTAGCGACATCACTTCTTGACCAAGCACGTGTTTACTACTGTCATTTGCCATTACCCTCGTTTACATTTGTCAATATGACATATTGAACATTTGATATCAATTATTGTTTAGTTGTTAGTAATTTCAGTGATGGAATATTAACCCTTGCATTTTGTGGTCCTTAAATTCTTTTGAGGAGTATAATTCCAGAAACTGTCATCAGTTTCTATACTGCTACAAATGTTTCTCCAAAAATTCAAACTGGTTAACTTGGATCAGCAGCAGTTGTTTATTTCAAGATCAACAATTCGCTGGCTTAGAATTAGAAGGTCGTAAGTACAAAATCAATATATTGAGAAAACAAGAAAAAACTGTCCGAAAACTAAAACAAACTTTTTAAACTTCAGTTTGGTCAACATGATTCCGATTTTCATGAGCATAGGCTCATACGAAGCGCCATGATGTGATGCAGATTTCAAATATGCAAGAGTCTTATAAGGTCGTAAATTCTAACTCAGCGAATTATTGTCAAACTGTGCGTTAAATGGATATTTCTACGGATAATCACTCCGATGAAGCTATATCACACTTCTTTACTATTACCAAATGTACGGATCAATGCTTATTGTTAGCGACATCTTTCGGACGTTCTTCGAATGTCCCGGATGTAGTTATTTTTAGGATAATTTGCAGTTCTCCTTGAAGCGAAGTAGTTCGTATTCACATATAATAGAAACTTATTATATTAACTACCTCCTTTAGGACACTGAAATTCATATAAAAACACTGTGTTATTTTTACTCAATGTAATTTACTCTGACTTTTTTTTGGATAAAATAACAGTTAATAACAATTACTACAATCAATTTGGCTAAATGAATGGGCGGAGTTCTTGTCTGCATGGACTGTTACGTAATCATATAGTGTGGCACTGACTCAGATATATTCTAGCTGTCTCTAGGCGTGTCTCTCTTATTCATAATCCAGCTGTGGTGTCATGGTTTACAAGCGTACTGTTGAATCTGGTAAATAGGCGCGTATAATTATTTTAGTGTCACTTTTGATACACACATTTAATACATATTTTCCAAATAATATTCCCCTCTTTACGATTATTTAGATAAGCCATGTGCGCCTTTTTTTTAAATTTGACGAGACCGGCAATAACAAAACGTCGAGCATAAAACGTATAAACTCGGTTTGAACTTAATCGCCTCCAAATAGTACTATGATTATTCTGTGGATGATAGATGGCACTCAGTCTTATATAAAAAGGAATAAAGGTTCTGAAATGGATGGACACGGTAATTATCAAGGGAATAATCTGCGGAACTGTGCCTACATGTTCCATAAAGAACTGGAATTTCGTATATAGGGTAAAAATAGTTAATGTACGAATAAATGCTATTAAGGGGTACATCATATACACACTAACAGTCAGTGAAGCATGAATGCATTTTTTGTTTCGTTGATATGCAACTTAGTATAAGTATATCGAATGTAATTAAGGCAGTGTCATTTATTGCAGTTTGATATTCACTGTAGATTTGACAACAACAATACATGAACTAATTAGTATATCAGTATTTATTCAATAGAATAAAAGCTGGACCTTGTTTTGTATAATTAACCAATTTATGTGTATTTATTCAACAATTTCTATTATTACCTAGCACTCTATATAACGAGTAATTCGTTATTTTTGACTGTTTCACGTCTTAATGTTTATTTTTAGATTCAGGTATGAAACAGTTCATTGCCAGGAGGGCAACAGTTTTGACTGTTGCACCCCTGGATGAACTAATACCTGCGCACTACGATGCGCAATATAAATTCCTGCAAAAACACCCTGCTAGATCTATATCGTATTTTTAATATAACTCTTGAACAATGTTTTGTCCCTTTTTGCTTTATTACATGCCGATTTTATTTGTTTGATAATAAAATCATGGGGATAATGACAGTCTTGAATTTATAACAAAAAATATCCACTATTAGTATGACAAAATGTCTTAGAAATATCATTTTTGTTTGTTGTATAAGTAGAACTTTACTGTAGTTATATAGAGTACATGTATTAGGTAATAAAACAGTTATTTCATGTCTGTTTTGGGTTAACAGTCAAAACTATTGTCCCTCGGTATCTGGGAAGACATTTTGAACTGTTGCCCTCGGCCTATCGGCCTCGTGCAACAGTTCAAAAGTCTTCCCCGATACATCGGGACCATTGTTTTGACTGTTAACCAAACAAACATGAAATAAGTGTATACTATAAAGGTAATCACGAACTTAATAATATATTTGTACGTAAAAACACTAGAACAACTGGTTCTTTCAACAGCAAGCGATAACAGCAAGATAATGAACCATTTAGTGGCGTTAAATACAACAGAATTACCACTTTATGTCTATTGAAGAAATTCCATCTCAAATCTTGTCACATGGCCACGCTAAACAGATTTAAAAAGAACAATTTTAACTTGTCCGAGGGAGAAGTTGATAAAATGTTTAGTTGCATTAGAAACTTTGAAACCAAAGCTTGAGCCGACAATACAATGCCATGTTGGGTTGTATCTTCTGTCGAATTCCTTCTTGATGTAATCGGCAATATTTGATTCAATACTGTACTTCTCAAGGGCCTGTGTGGAACAGTCTACAGCATCTTGCTGCATTTCTTCGCTCATATCAGCAATAGTGATGACGGCTTTTCTCTCAGACATCTTGGCTGAAAATACAGAGCAGTAATAAAGAAAAAAAATGATTTGAGACTTTTAATCTTCGGCACGTTTTTCGTAGGCACTCGTGAATGTCACGGTTCTTACAAAGGGGTTCGACACGGCTAAAAAAAATCACTTCACTATTTGATATACTTTCAACTCGACTACCCATCTCAAATTTATGTATAACATATTAAACCATTAATTATTTAATTTGTACTGTACGCGTCAAGGCAATATAATACCATCGTAATTAACACAACTTTTATCAATACCCATTGATGCTGCGTTTACAGTCAGCCACGATGCCCACGATATCCGCGATTTGACAATATCGTGAAGCTCCACGATTAATTGCATCAAATTTCATTTTACTACGCTGTCTTACACTTTGTTACGTTGTGTTACCACTGGTTGCGCTTTCTTACGATACCAACACGATTCTTGTCAAGATCTGCCACGATTTTCATCACGTTCTCTTCCGTTCTCCTACGACAACCACGATATGCTAGATCACGTTTTATAACGTCTTATTACGTTCTGTTAAGATTTCTTACGCTCTTCAAGTTATGTTGAGCTCTCCTACGATTAATGCCCATGACTTGATAAGATGGTCACGTTTTGAGTACGATTGAATGTATAAATAAGATAGGGGGTTGACCAATTCTCTAGATATTCCAAAAAGGAACATGCTGTGCATTCAAGAGATGGATTATATGTCGAATTCGCAATAGTTATGTGTCCCTGCATAGCTAATTTTCAACAGTGGCAACAAGGTATGGAGCGTGGAAGACTATAGGAGAAGTAAAGGAGATGAAGAAATAGATAGATTAGGACCTACCTCGTCGAACATGTTTCGGTGTCAATAGAAATAACCTACTGATTTAATATTTCCAAAAAAGAATTCAGGCTTAATGATGTTAACACCTTCGTCAACTGATAGGATGATACGTATATTTGATGATATTCTCATGAGAATAGCACCAAACATAGAGAGAAAATGTACCAAATGAGAACCCATTTCACATGGATTGCAGCTGAAAATCATCCCCAAACATCTTATCACTTAATAATATGATAAATATCTTTTACTATACTATGCCTACATAAATAGTCGTTTCTTCTATAGTGTTCAAGGAGTTCGTACGGCAGTTGCTACAACGTATTAACTTAAAGGTGATATTTTCTATTGTCTTTTCACCTTTGACGAAGGAAAACTAATTTCCGACAAATTCAATGATGATGTAATGTGTCACATGCTATAGGGGTTTTCGAACAAAATACATTATGTAACTTCCCTAAAGCCAGAGCACACGGGTAGCTTGAGGGATTGTCCATGTCCCACTGCGGTATTGGTAGATGCTTGAACCTAGTGGCATTTGTCATATGTCAGATGAACAAACTGTACTCATCATATTTGCATGGTGCAAACGAAAAATATCCTTGGTCCGGGTGATCCTGTTTGTTGTCCACTCTGTGCTAATCATATAAGGAGAGGTTGACTTTCAGGGACTGTGATATCCTCTGCTTAGATATAAGGGGGTCACTATCCTCAATCACCTGCCTTATTGTGAATGGTAATTTGATATGGTAGTTCCTCTTGAGAAGGTGGGGTAGATGGTTTTTCCATTGGCTACGTGAACCTACTGTTATTGGTGTTGGTAGAAACTTCCGAAGGTTAGACAATCTGATCATACCTAGAATATTTCCTTCGTTTTTGGCTGGTATTTTAGGGTGTCGAAATCGTCACAGCGCGGCCCCACAATTCTTGAAACGCCTTGGAACTTACCCAGACTTAAGAGAGCGCCACAAAGCGTGAGAGCAAATCGGAATGATCGTACCAGAACGTACCGCATCGTGATTAAATTACTGATACTACCCAATATATATCTTGACGAAACGTAGCAGATAGTGATGGAGCGTGGGGAATCGTATTGCAACTTAACGCAGCGTGTTTCAAAAATCCATCAAGATCCCCTACGATGAAGCATCAAGGTCTGACACGCTACGTTAAGTTCTGATACGTTTTAATGCGCTCCACTACGATTAGCACGTTCCGTCACGCTCTCTCAAGATAAAAGTTGAATCGGGACAATCGTGGTCAAATTTTTGACTGTCAAAAATTTTGACACGATGTTCACGATGCTCGCGATTCCTCCAAGTTCCCCCACGATCATCACGATTCGATTCCACGACCTCCGACGATCCCCCACGCTCATCACGATACTTTCCAATCGTGGTCATCGTGGCCATCGTGGCTGACTTAAACGCAGCATGACAGCGACAATGAATGACCGCACAATGCGTAAACCCCGTTTTGAGGACACAGTTGCGAGTCCACAACATTGAGAAAAGCGTCAAGTAAAGTAGATAATTTCATTCTTACAAATAGCCTCGGCAAAATAATGCAACGGTCCGATGGAGAATCATGTTTTCCACAACTCTCCACCACGCGTCAGTTTCTGTACCGCGCTTACATTCGATAATCCGAGTTCAACGCTTTTTTCAATTTCTTATATATATGTTCATTCCTTTCGACCATGTTTCGTATCACATGACAAATTACCAACGTCACGTGAATTTGACGGAGTGAGAGATAGAGAGAGTAAGTTGATTGGCGCAAGCTGTTCACATCATAATAATTATTTACTAGATTATCACATGGTCGTCACGTGATACCACAAATGGTCGAAATGTGGAAGTACTGTGGAAGTAGTCTTAATAATGTATACTCGTCGGGAAAATATATTTCACGGATATAGAAATGTTTTGTTCAGACCGAGTCTTGTGTTGGTCCTCGTTATCTGTCATATCACACGTGTCAATATACGTTCGGTATTGAAAAACAGCACTTACATTTCAAGTGAGTCTAACAGAAATGGTCTGAATTAAAAATTAATTCAACAAACTGAAAACGTTTTTCCTAAACAATAGTGTCTGCTTACCTATCTTCATTCTTAAGTTTCTGTAAGTTTAAACTATGAACGAAAATGAAACATGTACACTTACATTTACAATCGGTCACTATTCAAACTCTTATATTTTTACACGAGAAATATAGGTGACCCTACTTATCTCAATCGTCATTATATGCTCTTAAGCAATAATGTTCATGTTTTACATAGCGTCGTCAACTAGGCGGAGTTATTCCCCATTGTATACAAACAGTTTTTTATGTTGTAATTTAACGTTTGCCCGTGGGAAGCAAAATCATGTTACAAAAGTACAACTCAATGTTGATCGCCCAAACAGAAAACATAAAACATTGCTGAAATAAGTACACGTTATAAATATGTGCAGACTTAGAACAAAATGTGAAATCACCCCCTTTCAATAGAAAATAGACCAAAAGAAATTTCGCAAACATACGGAATCCTGTTCGGGCCACATTCAATTTCGCTTGTCTAACATGTGAACAGGCGATCGCGTCGAAGGCGATAATTATCGCCTCTTCTCATGGAGAGAGACACTTGTACTAGCGAAATTTAACACCTTCGTGAAAGTTTTGGGGCGATAATTATCGTCTTAATTTTCGCACGTATGTCTCAATTTTCACGGAATATGGACAAGCGAAATTTAAGGACATGCGAAATTTAACGTTAAATTTCGCCCTTGTAATTTTGGCGGGCTTATAACACGTGGTATCAGTGTACCCGGTGTAACGTTAACACCGGTTACCTTCTTACACCGGCAAAATGGGGATAAGGCTAAATGCAAACCATTACAATTTATTAAAAACTCTGAACTGTCAGAATGTGTGGATGAGAATCATATAACTAATGGATAATAAACAAATCTGCGGGTCGTATTGTCTCTGATGAAAGGCATATAGAAGGGTTCATACCTTGTTTAAATAACAAATCCCTAAGAATGTTTGGTTCAAAAATGGTTTATACGGCCAATCTTTTAGACTACATGGGTTTCTACATGATTTGTACGTCCAATCCACTAGAATACATGGGCTTCTACATGGTTTATACGTCCAATCACTTAGCATACACGTGTACCTAAATAGGTTATTCGCCCCATCCATTAGAATGTACGGGTTCATACATGGTTTATACGTCCAATCTGTTAGTATACATGGGTTCCTACACGGGTTATACTTTCCAATCCAGTAGAATACATGGGTTCCTATATGGGACATACGTCCAATCCAGTGCAGGCCTGCCATAATAAAATCATGCAAAAGCCTGAGATTCTAGCAAACATTGAATTAAAGCGCGCAATGCTGGCAAATTCAATATTTTGCGCTTAGCACGCGAACCGCCTATTATATAGGCCCTCCAAGATCAAAAACCACTTCATTTAATTTGATAAAGCCATGCAAGTAGTTGTTCTGTAATATTTAGGTCTTAGAATAAATACCAAGGGAGAATTAGAGCTCTACATTTCTTGGTAGCCTTGTAGCCTCATATAAATCTATAAGTCTCTGCCTTGTCTAAGCAAATTTATAAAAAAAGGTATTTCCTCAATTCTTATAAATTAATTAGCAAAAATATTTAACTCATGTTGATCAAATATCGACAAGTATTTCAATAATTTTCGATTATAGATCTATATACCATATAGCTTAAAAAGCAAATTAATAGTTTCAAGTTTTATTAGCAAAATCGGCAAATAATATGCCTTTGGCCAATTTACAACAAATATATACAAGTACATATAAGTAATATACAAACACATGCACAGTATCCAACAGAGATAAATAGCAAATTACAAAGCAACTGCATCAATGGCTACAGAGCGTCTTAACATAGCATTATAGGTAAATTTATCTATATTTTTAATGGTAGTAGTATTATTCGATGACATTAAAAATACAAATTTGTTCAAAGTATTCCATGATCTGGAAATATTATACATAATACGTAAGTCAGAATAAAATGGACAGCATAGCATGAAATGATATTCAGTTTCTATCATATTAGTATTGCATAGTTTACATTTACGGTCAGAGCGGGCAATATTTGTGTATCTACCAACTTCAATTTCGAGAGAGTGTGAGCATAGACGAAACTTTGTTAAAGCTAGCTTGTACTTGTCGTTCATCTTGATATCTAGATATTTTTCAGACTTATATTGACATTTAAATTGTTTGTAAAAATCCAACTTAGATTGTGAATTAATAGTATCAGCCCAATGCTGAACATGCTGATCGTATATACGTTGTCGCATAGAATAATAACACATTTGATTGATAGTATCCAAGTTCCATACATAGTTCAAGCCAAGTGAATCAATCATATGTTTAATAGCCTTAGACCAACTATCTTTAACATTCAAAATGTGAAAACGGGCATCATTAACTTGTTCGTAATGTGTTCTTTGTATTAGCGAGGCATGGGAATTCTTATTCTTGCACCAATATTTAAGTGCTCTTAACTTGCACATAACAGATAGTGGAAACCGTCCTAACTCTCCAAGGACTCCCGCACTTGAGGTTTGAGTACGAACGCCTAAAACATGACTGTTTACAAAATCTTATGTGTAGTTTATCTACCTCTTTCATATCATATATACCCCAAACCTCGCTACCATACAAAAGAATAGGAACAATCATAGAATCAAACAATACAAGTTTAGTTTTCATATCACACTTAACTCTGCTAAAAATAAAAAGAAGATGGTTGTAAGCTTTCAAAGCTTGATCGTTCAAGACTTTTACAGCATTTTCAAATCGTCCATTATGACTAAATTTAATTCCTAAATAACAAAAGTTATCAACAATATCAACTGGTATACCATTTATGTTCCACACAAAACGATTAATTGTTTTACGTCTTTCAAATATACATATTTTGGTTTTACTAACATATATCTTAAGACCCCACTTAGAAGAATAAGTATGTACTGCATCCAGTTGGGCTTGCAAACTATCGGGATCTGTTGTAAACAGAGCTATGTCATCAGCAAAGAGCAACATGTACAGAGACAGTTTACTTATATCATTCGGTGCTAAATTTTCAACATCTAGACACTCACTAATATCATTTATGAATAAAATAAATAAAAGAGGTGAAAGTGGTTCACCTTGTTTGAGACCAAGTGTAATATCAAACATTTCGGAGTACCTCATACTGGCCATGTCCTTAACACATGATTTGACATTAGCATATAAAGACTTCAGCATAGTTAACATCTTACTACTTAAACCAGAGTTAACAAGTTTAATAATATAAAAATGCAGAAAAAATGTCTGTAAAAGACCGACTTTAAAATCATCTATGTCAAAAAGTCGTTTTATATATTGAAAATGAAAGCGTTCAAGTGAGACAGATCTAGTATATTAAATCTGAATCAAATTTGGGGAACAGTGGGAGGTGGTAAATTTTATGACACCCGCTTCCTGTTATTTGCCAATTACCGACTGTCAATATACACTATGAACCATGTACGCTACGATTTTATGAAAACGGTATACACTGTGGAGAACTATGTATGCTTTGATTTTCTCAAGATTACCGGTAAATTGGACCTCAAAGCCGGTGAGCCTGTAGTCGCATCAGATTGCCGGTAATTACCGGCTCAATGCCTGAGAAATGGCAGGCCTGCCAGTGGAATGCATGGGTTTCTATAAGGGACATACGTCCAATCTAGTAGAATGCATGGGTTCCTCTATGGGACATACGTACAATCTAGTAGAATGCATGGGTTCCTATATGAGACAAACGTCCAATCTAGTAGAATGCATGGGTTCCTATATGGGACATACGTCCAATCAATTCAGACAGTACAACACCTGTAGTGGTCATACAGTACAACCTCTATAGCTGTCATACAGTACAACCTCTATAGTTGTCATACATTATAACCTCTATAGTGGCCATACAGTACAGCCCTATAGTGGTCATACAGTAAGCCTCTATATTTGTCATACGGTACAACCTCTATAGCGGTCATACAATACAACCCCCCTACTGGTCATAAGTACAACCTCTATAGTTGTCATACAGTACAACCTTTATAGCGGTCATAATGTACAACCTCTATAGCGGGCATACTGTACAGCCTATATAGGTGTCATACAGTTAGCCTTTATAGTTGTCATACAATACATCCTCTATAGTGACCATACAGTACAGCCTCTGTAGTGGTTATACAGTACAACGTCTATTGTGGCCAAACAGTACAAACTCATAGCGGTCACAAAGTGCAACCTCAAAAGTTGTCACACAATGCAACAATATATATTAGTCATACAGTACAACATCTATATATTAGTCTAAAGTACAACCCTTTTTAGTGGTCATACATTACAACATCTATAGTGGCCATACAGTACAACCTTTATAGCTGTCATACAGTACAACCTCTATATATTAGTCATATAGTACAACCCTTGTAGCGGTCATACAGTACAACTCCTGTAGTGGTCATGCAGTACAATCACTTTATATTTGTCACACGTCACAACCTATCTAGTTGCCATGCAGTACAACCTCCAGAGCTGTCATACAGTACAACCTCTTTAATCGTCACACATAACAACCTTTAAAGTTGTCATACATTACAACAACTATAGTGGCCACTCAGTACAACCTCTAGGTCTGCAGTCTGCACTTAGGTCTGCAAATGTTATATTTTGCAGACAGGTCTGCAAATGTAATATTTTGCAGACCTAAGTCTGCAGTCTGCACTTAGGTATGCAAATATAGTATTTTGCAGACCCAGGTCTGCAGTTTGCACTCAGGTCTGCAAATGTAATATTTTACAGACCCAGGTCTGCAGTCTGCACTCAGGTCTGCAAATGAAATAGTTTGCAGACCCAGGTCTGCAGTCTGCACTTAGGTCTGAAAATGTAATATTTTGCAGACCCATGTCTGCAGTCTGCACTCAGGTCTGCAAATGAAATATTTTGCAGACCCAGGTCTGCAGTCTGCACTTAGGTCTGCAAATGTAATATTTTGCAGACCCAGGTCTGCAGTCTGCACTCAGGTCTGCAAATGAAATATTTTGCAGACCCAGGTCTGCAGTCTGCACTTAGGTCTGCAAATGTAATATTTTGCTGACCTATGTCTCCAGTCTGCACTTAGATCTGCAAATGAAGTATTTTGCAGACCTATGTCTGCAGTCTGCACTCAGGTCTGCAAATGAAATATTGTTCAGACCTAGGTCTGCAGTCTGCACTCAGGTCTGCAAATGAAATCATTTTTTGATATTGACCGATAGGAAAAATATTGGAAAAAGCCTACCAATATTGGTCTAAAGAACAAGTTTAAATATATTATATTCATCGTTTGTTTTCTTTAGCCGAATAAGTATAATTAATACTAAAGTGAGTCCAGAACACGTATGTTACATCGATCCTGGACTCATTACTAAACTTACGGTAATAAAAAACTATACGACGAGATGCGGAAGAAAAATTCGGTTAGACTATTTTTTTCTTTTTTCGATAAACTGAATCAAGCCAGGATCAATATTTTTCTAAATTTTCCCATAGGCCGTAATGGTAACAAAACGACGTCAAAATTACCGACGCCGTTCACTATATTCAACGGCGACGTAACGTCATTTATTTAACATTACGGCCTATGGGAAAATAGCGTTTATCCAGCTACTTCCGGCAAAATCTGCCTGTAAACGGGGTGCCTGATAAACTTAGCGATAATCGGTCACATGGTCATATGACTAGTGATAATCCGTCACCTTACCACGTGATCTGACGGACTTCTTCTTATATGAGAGTCACCGGTTGCAATTCCGTGCCCGAGGGTGAGGTTTTCCTATTCTAAATGAGCTGGTGGCTGATCGGTTATTTTCTTCGACTTACTTGCGTCTACACGACGTCTATCAAGATGTCCGACGTCGTTGTTTATCATGACGTCACGGAACGAACGTGACGTTGTGCGCTTAGTCCCGAGTTTGATCCCCTTACTGAGCAGATTAAGCGACTGGATAAATAGAATAATAGGTTAGTGCCGTGAATGAAGTAAAAGTTTATCCGGCTCGGCTACGGAAATTATCGGATTCGCCTACGGCTCACCCGATAAATTCCTCCACCTTGCCAGATAAACTTTTTCATCCACGGCACTAACCTATTATTCTCTATTTATCTCTGTTTTTTACCACAATTTTCATTTTATTAAAAAAGAAAAAAATGGTCTCCTGGTATAGTTAATATTGACGTAAGTTATGTAATGAATCCAGGATCGATGTAATTTTGTACAAAGACAGTTGTATAATATTCCAAATCATCATAAATGTATTAAAACTGTGTGGAAACGTTATGTTTGAGATGATGTCTTGTCACCCCGAGAAAATAAAAAAATGCGGGTTTTGTATAATTTGAAAACCAGCTCAGTGACTAGATAAGTTACGATACATTATACAGTGTTTTTGCACCAATGTTATATATGTACATAATGCAATATTAATAAATATATTACAGTAAAGAAGTGTTCGTAATTTCATGAATTCCCAGTAAATTCATGAAACAAAAGAGGGAATATTTATTTTAAATGGCCACCATATTCACCGGATATCATGTTTTACGTCCCTTTTATAGATAGCCATCGACTAGTTTTCAGGACGACAAGGCTAATTGCCTGTGTTTCTTACCAGTACACAACTAGATGGATTCGAGACACATTATGCCTCCTAAATATCTGAAGCTCTCCAACCTGGGATCGAACCCAGGGCCTCAGATTCGCAGGCGGGGATACTATCCCTTACACTACGGAGGAATCCATTATATGATATGAAGGAAAATGCTATTCATTTGTTTAAGTACTCACAATATACACATGTGCCAATTTGCATGATTGTATCACTGTTGGAAATGTCCTTATAACAGTAAATTCCGTGAAACCAGGGGTTATGGAAAAGTTGAAAAGCACCACATTTCGCCGCTTAGAATTTCGGTTGATTTTTTTTCAAAGTTGAGGATGATCCACCTATGTTCTAACACTTCTTTAAAAACGCGATATGTTATCAAGATTCATGTTATACGAATGTAATAGGAATTTCATGAAAATTACAAATTACACTACTTTACTGTAACATAATCATGCTTATTTTAGGTGTTTTATATGATAATATGATAATCTGGATATACAACAGAAAAAGTAAATAGCGGAAGATTTATTTTTATTTTGGTATACTTATTTGACAAGTTTTTAGTGTGTACAGTCAAATATATGATTTGACATATGCAATCGTAACTTGTAACATATCCATATAATAAATTAAGAAATGAACGTGTTGTGGATTTGATAAATATTAAGGCAGTGCTGACGCTAAAAAAAAAAAAATTGTTGACGAGAATGTAACCAGCGAAAACGTATCCTGACCATAACGTACCCGAATTGACGGAAACGACACCACATGTCGACTAAAACGGAACAAAATTGACCAAAACGTACCCACATTGACATATTAAGATAAAACAAGAATCATGTCAAGATCATACAATGTCAATAATTACAATCGGGATATTGCTATTGGCAGAAACAGATTTTTTTCGCTATCTACCCTTTTCACGAAAATATTTTTTCTGTTTTCGCATTTTAGTACTACATGTACCGCCAATGGAATAACGGTTGTCAATTTGTTTTGGTAATTCAGAAGTCAGTGACAATATTTGAATTAATACAATCAGAAAAACTAAATTACTAGTATGTGAACAATATAATGCGCAACGCGAGAAAAAGGCCCTTAAGGTCAAACTTTTCGATTTGTGTTTTTTCACTAAAAGTAACTATTAGATCTTTCCTCGTTTCAAAAATGTATCATTTATGGCTTTACCATGTTCCGTTTGGTTGCTATGGAGATTTAAAAATGCTCTTTTCAGGAAATGATAAAAAATACAGTAAATAATTCGCATTACATGCATTATACATTAATGATTATTTTAAGTTTGTTTTACGTTACATCACCGCTTACTTTTTATCTTATAGTAGGTGATATCGATTAAGCTAGTTGTACAAATGAAAGGGTCACATATTTGGCATTTTGTGTTACTATAGCAACAAGCCTCAAACCAGGAAATTATCTTCGTACATGGCACACAGAAAATATGCTTTTGTATATATTTACACTGCAATTCAAATCGAAAAAGGAAAAGAGCTAAACTCATTAGTAAATATAAGAGTTTCACTCGATATATGGTTGTCATGGAAACAAAACATTCAAAACAATTAATTAAATTAAGCCGTTCTCCAGGAAACCGGGCTTAGTGACGTCATATGGTAATTAGGTAATAATAATTATAAAAGGCCCTTAACGTTGAATGTAATCATTACTTAAATGGTGCATATCCTTTCGGTAAAGTTCGTTAGCTGCCGGAATTTACCGAGCTAATTATCTGCGCACAGCATGACGGCCAATTCAAATGATCGGATTATACAGCCTGCAATAAAGCATATCTTATCTACATCTGTACCCTTAGGCAATAATGCTTTTCTGTTTATTGATGTCATTTGTTACATACATGGATTTGTTTTATAACAATTTAAAGTTGAAGTGTGAAGTTAATTTACGCAATACAGGGTTATTCATATGCAAATGTGTCCACCAGCGAGCCATTGGTGAATGAAAGGTTTTTAATGTTCATTCGTCCAGTAGACTACCGGTGGGCACATTATGAGAAACCATGCTTGTATACAGGGTTATTCATTATACAAGTGTGCCCACCAGCGAGCAATTGGTGAAAGGTTTTACTGTTCATTCATCCAATAGACTGCCGATGGTCACTTTGCATATGAATGGGTGATCTTTGATATTACATAACACATGATTGCGAATCCAGACTGGACACGGTATGTTTTAATACGGGAATGTTGAACATTATATGTTAAATATACCGGGCTTGATTTGTATCTGCAATTAAAGTTATGAATTTAACTTGAGCAATTAAAGTTATGAATTTAACTTGATAGAAATAAGTGTCGACATAACTCTTAATTCAATCTCGAACTCAGATACTGAAATACTCATTAGTATGGCAGAAGGCTTCTCCAGTGGTGAACTGTATACTTTACAGCCGAAGAAAACAGAGGCGTTGAAAGTTCTCCCAAGTAACAGAAAGCAGCATATTAACGACCAATATTACCTTTATGATGATCCGATCTCAAATACCAAAGTAAGCAGCACACATTTATTCAGAAATAAGCATACGTACGCAGTTCATCTACAAAGACAACTTTAACAAGTTTATTCAAATACCGGTACTGTACATTTTATATCGTATTAAATTTATTAAAATTATGATGTTTATGAAATTAAATTTAAGAAATGCGATAAAACCTATGTGATATGTGTGGGGCGATAAATATTAATATTAGAGAGGTTGCGAAAGTCAACGTGTAACGTGTACGTGTACGTCAATACTACTGTTGGGTATTTCGTCATCCAGGTATGTGTAGTTTCTACAAGTTACCGACGTGTGACAGACGAAACTATAATGTGCACTATGTCACACAGGTATGCGTATGCACGGGAAACCCAATAATTGATCGCCCGTGGTTTCATTCATTTATATAAACACTTATTATCGATTCACGAAGAAATCATGCTACACCTGTCATGTTATGTTACACGCACACGTTGTCTTTCGCAAGCACATTTTAATTCCAACGCGTACGTATACATGTACGGGTAGCTACACGTACACGTAGTCGTACACGCTCGCATCGCAACCTCTCAATTATGTAAATGATTTAAATTAAACTGAATGATTAATCCTTTCGATCTATGCGGATTAATAATCATGCAAAGTTAAACCATGTGGGATAATTGTTTAAGCTTTGAAAGAATTACGTGAAAGTTATCTATAATTGGATTATACACCAAAGTATACACTCACGCCAAATACAGCAAAGGAGGATGAAGATGCAATAATAATAATTTATTTCAATTTGGAGATTATACTGATAGCTGGGTAACCCGCCAGAAATTTACAAAACAATATACCAATTTATTCTAATTTATGCACTTATCACTGTTTGAAGAGTTTTCCCTTCTAAGCTCGGAATGCAGTTGACTGCATGGATATAACAGGATACGAATATTAGGTATGCACCACGCATCCGTAAATTAACACAGCAAATGAGGACGATAAGAACTTTATTGAATTTCATTAATCGTTATATTTAATTTATTCAGGGTGATCGTATATGTATATGTTATAAGATATTAACTCCTGTCCGCCAGCAACAAAGTTCAGACAAACTAATATTAAAATCATGATTAATAAATCATTTGGCTGTACGCATTCATCAGAGAAAAGTGTCTACAACCTGGTACCTAAATTTATTGATGGTTAGACAGAATTTAATAATAATAATACTAGGTTCTATGTTAACACATGTACATAGATGCCATACACATGTACTTATATTCGTTTTACAGTATAATAAATGCACAACACGTACAAACGCATAATTCAAACAAATGAAGAAATCAATAAATAAACACTAAGACTTGATAGTAATCATTTAGAATGAAATCAATGATTCTCTCGAAGCCGGGGATCATTGACCAATTTGGCAGGGATAAAACCGAATGGCCACGCACTTTGTCGACTGTGTCAGTGAAAAAGATCAGTGAAATGCCACAATGCCCAACAGACAAACTTTGCCGACACATTACACCACGTCAGGGAAACACACCGGATTAATCTACCTCCTATGACGGCTGTTCTCAGTTGTGAGGTCATCGCTAAGCGGCATCCGTATAGCCGAGACATCCATATAACGTAGGTTTTCCGGTAAACTTCGTATTAAAGTCTACGTTATGTTTCAACTCTATTCCTGAATATACTGTTTTTAGTATAAAAATGCTATTTAATTATATATCATTATGGTAAACATATTGACAATTTACACACATTTCTCATCAACATCTGTATTATAATATATAAAGACAATACTGTAGTATTCGTAATTTTAGTAATTCGTACATCTTAAGCCGGATTGATTACTTGCCCCAATGTCTTTTCTACACAGATTAAAATTTATTCGTAAAATAAAAAGTATTGCTCTGTCCAGTGACGTTTTACCTTTTATTTGGATAATAATACTTTGTAAACTTGATTACTTGACTTGAAAAACTCAGACAAATTCTAAACTCAGAATCTTGTTGCAGTTTTTATTGATTTGGACTGAGCAACCACCTGTTTTGAACAGCCATTATACAATTAAAAATTTTCCTCATATTAAGTCGTTGGAAAATCAGTTAAATGTCAAAATGCCTATTTGCGTGACATTTCGGCGTGAATTGGTGTGATGTGCTACATCGGAATATATTGGTCCAATTTTCAATTCAAGAATGTCATTTATTTCCTTATTGTGCACCTTTTACTAGTATACAGTTAATTTCATAACCCATGAAATATAGACAATACACATGTCATCATACAAAGTATTTTCCCCATATACATAGTTTGACAACACACACAATCAACGAAGTCTTAACCATACATGTCCTAAAAACTCAATTATTTTGTAAAGACAAAAATTAAATTGCGATCGATACCGCATTTAGTCGGGAGTCCATACGGAGAAAATGTGACGGGCCATGGCATCGGAGAGTAGAATGTGGCATCCATGCTATATGTTATCTTTGATATGTGTGTAATCTGAAACGGCCGGATGCCATCCGTGATTTTGCCTCGTTTTCTCAGAATTAGGTCAAAGGTCAAATAAGTGCATTTTTTATATATCTCCCTTAAAATATCATAATATCTTTGTCAGTTTTCGGCCAAAATTTATACAAATGGTATCAAAATGAAGCTAATGTATTGGACTTTTAATCAAAATAACTTTTTATAAATTTACGCATTTGTATATTCATGCATATTAATTAGAACACCAAAAATTAGCAATATTTTTTATAAAAATTCGACGCAATGAACAATATATTTGTTATAATATCGTCAGATTTGCTATTTGAAAGCCTATATGACTCTTATTTAAAAGTGAGATACTAAACTATTGATATATTAACTGGTCAATTACCTTCTCATTGATTTAAGGGCACACGTTTGCTTAAAGTGGGTGGGGGTAAATTGACGCATAAAACCAAGCTAACACCATAGCGTCAAAAGTAATATACAGGAGTAATATATGTTTGCATTGATTTAAATCTGATTACAAGTAACAACTTTTACATTGGTTTTGGAATGTTCCAATTCGTTTAAACTATGTCAAAGTTCATTTAAGGAGGAATGAGCTAGGCCTACACGTGGGCTGTAAATTTTAATTTCTAGTTTAGGGTGATAAAAAAGAACAAACATAAAATTACAAATGTAGGTTCAAATCATGATATATGAATATCATATAAAATTGCATCGTCCGCTATTGCGGCACGCTTAAAAAATGTATTACCAAATATCATTAACGAAGATCAAAGTGGGTTTCTTCCAGGACGCTTTATAGGTGACAACATACGAGTTATATACGACATAATGTTCTACTCTGAAAAAAATAACAAACCTGGAATGCTGCTACTTATAGATTTTGCTACAGCTTTTGACTCGCTATCATGGAAATTCATGTATAAAGTATTGTCTTTCTTTAACTTTGGACCTAACTTGATCAATTGGGTTAAACTATTTTATACAAATATTTCATCGAGTGTTATAGTCAATGGACATCTGTCTGAATGGTTTACATTACACCGAGGTTGCAGACAAGGTGATCCTCTATCTCCCTACCTGTTTATATTATGTGCAGAAATTCTATCTATATTGATAAGACAAAACAACAACATTAAGGGTTTAAATGTAAATGGAACAGAATTTTTAGTTTCACAATACGCAGATGATACTACTCTTATACATGTACTAGATGGTACAGAAATGTCACTAAGAACAACGATGTCAGTGTTAAAATTTTATGCTAGTATCTCAGGCCTTAAGATAAACATTGATAAAACAAAAGCTGTCTGGATAGGCTCCTTTAAAAATAGAAATACTATTATTTGCCCTGACTTAGGTATACATTGGGAAATTAATAGCTTTAAATTACTCGGAATAATATTCTGTAAAGATCTCCAAGAAATGGTCGAGATTAACTATCAGAATAAAATCAATGACATTAAAAGGTTATTTACAGTATGGTCTAAAAGAATACTGACTCCAATTGGAAGAAATGTAATAATTAAAACATTGGCATTATCAAAAATAAATCATTTAATACTCAGTCTACCTAACACTAACATTGACACGATTAAAAAATTAAAAAATATGATTTTTAAATTTCTATGGAACAATAAACCAGATAAAGTCAAGAGTAATTGTATTGTACAAGACTACAGTCTTGGAGGCATAAGGGTACTAGATTTAGAAAACTTTATGAAAGCCTTAAACATAACCTGGCTTAGAAGATATCTCACAAACTCCACTAAATATTATAAACTGGTCGAAGAACTGTGTCCTAATATTACACTTTTTAGTGTATTTGGCAGTGATTTTGGAACGAAAATTGTTACAAATACACATAACCAATTTTGGAAAGATGTCCTAAAAAGCTACACACAGTAAGTAGAAAAAAATGCAATAAATTCTTGGCAATACTTTATACATCTACCAATATGGCGTAATAACATTTTTAAAATTGGAGGGCAAAGTGTTTATTACAAAAAATATCTTGATAAAGGAATAGTTCTCATAAATGACATTCTAGATTCAAATGGAAATTACTACACATATGAAATGTTTCGACAAAAATTGCAAGTACAAACAACATTTTTACAATATAACAGCCTTATCAATGCCATAAAGGCAGGCTGTAACAAATTAGCAATTACCCCTAAACAAACTGAAAAAGTATATATTAACCAACCTTTACCCATTAAACTTATTACAAGCTCCAAGAAGGGTTGTAGAAATATATATGACTCCTTAATCAGCAAATATGAGACCATAACATCAAAATCAAAATGGGAACAGAGTTAAATCTACCAGAACAATTTGGATGGAAATACATTCTTAAGTCCCCTTTCAAAATTACTAATAATTCTAACCTACAATGGTTCCAATACAGAATTACCCACAGGATTTTAGGCACTAACTCATTGTTATTTAAAATGAATCTCTGCAATAATAATATCTGCACTTTTTGTAATCAAGAAGAAGAAACTTTAAACCACTTATTTTATGAATGTCATTTTGTGTCCCAATTTTGGCAATTACTAAAACAATGGACAAACAATACTAACCCAGAAATTAGAATAAATTGGACACAGTGCGACATTCTCCTTGGTTGCCCAAATATCCAGACAGCTACAAATGTCGCATTAAATACTATATTATTAATAGCAAAAAGGTATATCTATACCTGTAAAATGAAATCGTGCATACCTAACCTGACAAATTACAAAACCTATTTACTATCTCATTTAAGAGTAGAACAATACATAGCCAAAAAGTCCTTTTCTACACACAATTTCAATAAGAATTGGAACTGTTACATGGCAGCACTGGAGGGAGACCGCTCATAAATTAATCTCCTCACCACCAACAACATAAAACTGTACTACAATAAGATTAAATGTTGTTGTTTTTGTGTGTTTCCTATTTTAACAGCAATGGAAAACACAACACCATACCTAACCCTTGCCTTTTAATTTTTTTTCTAGTTTTCTTTTCCTTATTTCAAAAGTTGTTGTTAGACATACAGTAATATTTTGTTAAAATTATATTTGTAATTTATGTTGCTGACATTGGCGTGATGAACACCAAGACAAACTTTTATCAATACTTATTATACATTCGTGAAGTGAAGCTAACTATACTGCACCCAGGATTATGTGATACCAACAAACATGAATCGGTTTGGCCATCTGATGCAAAATTGGTTTTACAAATTACTAGAGTAAACAGATAAGTCCAGTATTGTACTCAAAACTTCACTAGTAAACCGTACACATCTGATTTATCCTCCTTTGCGGTATAACAGATTTTCCGCCTTTCACGTTATCCTGGGCACACTATAAGATTTTATTTATTCTTTGTAATTTGCTTTGCACCCATATGTATACATCTCATGCTTTGTTTGTGTTTATGTTTACCATGTTTTATATCAGCAACGAAATAAATAATTACAAAAAAAAATAAAATGATATATGAATATAAAAAGATGATGATAATCATAATGATATGGCAAATTGTTCTTATACGTATACTTCTACCTTTTTAAAAGCATAGCATGTGTGGGGAACAGTTCATTTTAAAACATGAATACTGTTATATATATTTCAATACAGCACAACCTTGATATTTTCATTCATTTCGTGTTTAAATTAAAATGAATATAGAGTTAATGCATGCATTTTCTATTATAACACATTGAGTACCGAGAAACGGTGGGTACCCATGCCCTTCCGTGGGAACTTTGATCATTAAACACAAGGTGCATATACATGTACCCTCTTAAGTTCAGAAGACAATAACGTTTTTGGCAGTTTTAAACTATGAATCTATATAGATAACCCTACAAAGCATTCATAAAATAATAGTGTATGTACAAATAAGTGACAATTTCGCTGTTTAGTTTGAGGTTGGTAGTGAACATTTGCAGTGGGTGTATTTTCGCGTGAATTTACAAACATGCAGTAGGTAGAATTAGTAGCCGTTTGTTGACGATTGCTAATACCTCAGTAACGTCTAGATATCTGTATCCATTATGGTTACCTCGGCTCGTATCCGTATACAAGTACATGATTGGTAGTTTGCTCTTGCGATATACAGTTCGAGCGCATCACATAATATAACTAGGGAGCGGTGGCCTAGAGGTAGGGCACGCGCTTTTAGATCGAGAGGTCTCGGGTCTGGACCAATGCCGAATGTCTCTGAGCAAGAATATCCCACATGTTCAACTCGACCAAGTTGTAAATTGGTACCTGTGAGGGTGTCTGTACATGTTAGTTAGTTCAGATCGATGTTTGCTGCACCCCCACCAGGGGAGAAATAGTCTCCACAGGGAGACTCGAACAGATTTCCTTAGGTAGCCCTATGACCTGGGAAAGTTAAAATGTCAAGGGGCGACTGAAAGGCTGAACTGCTGAACTGCTGAAATCAGCCCTCGAAAATAGGTAACTTCTTTTTTAACTTCTTGGCGGAAGCATTGTTCAAGCCCCACAATGATACGGTGGACGTTTTGGGACATGTTGTGAGAATTATATGTACAATACTAGTATACCATTTGGTTTTCTCTGAGGCGACAGAAATCATCCATACTTGAATATTTAGATGTCCCAGATGATGATTCTATATAAAGAGTACATCTGTAGCATGACATCCCATAATTATTGTTAATAACCTTCACACTCTTCTCCAGTAAGTATGCAAACTAGGTTTGGTTACAAATCCACACCAAAGAGACGCAAGGCATGTTTCAGACCATTTCCTGAAGACTTCGACATTAATAAGGTTGACAACATTATACACTTCACTTCACTTCT
The DNA here is from genome assembly GCA_947247005.1 of Spisula solida. Taxonomy (NCBI): domain Eukaryota; kingdom Metazoa; phylum Mollusca; class Bivalvia; order Venerida; family Mactridae; genus Spisula; species Spisula solida. Next base: position 36,040,797 of record OX365957.1, on the reverse strand, counting down.
TAGCACGAAAGACATACAAATATAGTCAATCTACATTGATCAGCACTATATAGATCACGTCAAATTTGGACAATCTAAATAGTACAACCGAAAAACTAAGATGTGAATCTGCGAATCTATAAATATCTACAGAAGAGAACACAGGGGAGTCTTCAAAGCTAACATGAAGACACTCATGAACTGTCAAGTTTCCACAATGGCTGCCTACGACAAATCTGAAGAATAGTTTGGCCCGCATTAATTTTGTTAACATATGAGATCTTGACAAATTATTCCTGTATCATTCAACTATTGTCAGACGTAGACTGCCGGTGGCAGGGACAATTCACCAGAATGCATGTTGGGGCTATGTCAAGATACCACGATGAAAGCTCATCAGCGATGAGGAATTACACATTTGTTTTCCCTATGTCTCTCGATACTCCCAATCCTCTTGCAGAACCTGATTCCGACATCTCCCGAAGAACTTAATTTCCATCGGGAGTAAAGCCTCGAAGCAGTGGGACAGACGCATAACGTCAGGACCAGATCGGGAGTCGTCCGATGTCTCCCGATACCCCATCCCGATTCCTCCCGATGATACAAACTGTCTCATGACTTCCCCGAAGCTTCCCTTCAGGAATGCAATCCCGAAACCGCGAATGTGTCCCCCAAATATCACCGAACGTTCTCCAAACATTTAAATATCCCCTAAGGTTTGTGAAACTTGTATCAAAAATATTATATTAAGTCAGACAGGTAAGGCAGCACTCAACTTAACCAGCCGAGCACAGAAAACAGTAAAACACACAAAGCAAAATGTCCAACTGAACCAACCGAGCACAGGAAACATAAATCACATACAAGACACCTCTGGGATGCCTAGCTGATTTTTTTTCGCGGAAGTATCCCCTATTACTGGTATTCTCGAGGCTCTGATGTGCTTTGGGGATACCTCCACAGGATATTCCCGACATGGCAGCGCGAATACATCGGGTAATTATATGTATGCATTGAATTTTCCCGACGTACGTACATACAAGATGTCTCAAGACTCTCCAAAACATTCACGAAGCCTCCCGAGACACAGGGGACCTCCCCTTAGACACATTGGAACCTAGACCTCTTCTAAGCTCTTTAACCCATCGGGAGTACATCCACGAGGAAGAACAACTGTCGCATAACGTCGGGAACACATCGAGAATTTGTACAATGCGTCCCGATATCCCTTGATTTATCACGATTCCTCATGATGTCTCAGAAGACCTCACCGATACTTCCGCTAGACCACGACGAACCTGTTTCCGATGGCCCCGAATCTCCACCTTGAGTTAACCCCTCAGTCGGACATAGGCTTCAAGCGTCTGGCAATAAGAGACTAACAAGACTGAAAACCGCCTGGTGAAGAACAGAAGAGTCTGAACCTGAGGAAAATCGGAATCAATAAAGAGAACCTAATGATGATAAAGTAAGGCATCCTTCGCTTATAGCACCCAAAGCATGAAAATGACCCTCGTATCTTTTGATGTCGTTTCGTTTTTTTTTCCATTCTGGTATTTCTCTTACAACAAGCTCGTTCTCTCTGAAGCAACGTCTCTGACCTTGTTCGCAAACTAAAGGAAAGGAACCTAACAATATCGACTTTGGGTTTACTCATTAGCACAACGTTGATTGTGGCAGGGGTATATCAGGACCAGGTTTCATTCGACGAATCGGAGGATTTTTCTTCCACGTTTGCTTCTTGTGTTTGTCTTTATTGATGATCTTATGATTGGTTTAGTCACAATAGAAACTTTCAATCAGGTAATTACTCATTTGTTTATTCAATACCGTCCTAATCATCATTACTTACTACACACTGCTACTGATTAAAATAGCAACACATTGTATTACCTAAGGCTTTATAAACATTATGGAGTATAGTCCAATTAGGATATGGTGACAGTGACGTTGTCGTTTATGTGTTCACACAATATTACAACCATTGTCTGAACAGGTAGTGGGAATATAGCATGTTAGTTAAGCATTGAAATTATAGCTGTCTGTTTAAGTCTTTATATTTGGTTAACACCGTAATAGTGGACTCAACCGCTGCGTCACTCTATTCTTACCTTGACTGGACTATACGGACAAGTCGGTGTATGAAGGAAATGAACGGCAATTGGCTAAACACAACGTTTTCTTGTTCTCCAATAGAATTTATACAGGCAACTATATGAAAATAAGTATACCCGGTAGTTTGTAAACAATTACCAACTTATTAATTGTGTGGTTTATGTTAATACGCCAAGCGACATTTTACGTTGACGACTATATGTTTTCTTTGATTGGAATTGGTGTAATTGTAATAACGGTAGTAACTGTGGTTACAATAATTATAAAAATAAATCATACAGTTCTAACTTCGAAACGTAATACAAAACATACATGTTTATTGTGTAATGAAACATACGTATTACATTTGTATAATATATTAGAAGACACTTGTTTATCACTCAAATTGTTATATATTATATATAGATTATCAATATTCATAACTATGCAAATGAGTTAATTAGCATAACTTTAAGTACATCAAAATGTAAGTCCACGAACAAATCATATTTGGATATAAGGAATATGTTTAACGGGTGTTTTATGTTGATTTTGACCGTATTGGGATTTTTACGTTTTGGTATCAATTTACCCCACCCATCTTTGGCGGTAGTTCTCGGTGAAATTAAATTATATTAATCTAAAACAATCATCATATTACGTTAGGTCTATGTCTTGGCATGATTTTGGTACAATTTAGTTCTTTAAATAGTAGAAATAACGAAGATATGGCATACATTTGTCGACTATACACATATAATTTTAACGAAAATTTACCATATTTTGACATCCTCATTAATATTCATGAGTATACAAATGCCATAATTTGCATAAATTAATTGCAAATTCAGGACAAATTCATTAGCTTCATTTTGATACCATTTGGACCATTCTACATGTAGAATTGACCAAGATATGGCGCAATTTCAAGTTGGTGTATGCTATATGCACTTAATTGACCTTTGACCTCTTTTGTGACCTTCACAGAGGGTTTTGCGCTTGTCATCCACCCAAACCATAGACAACTGGTATTTGGGCAATTCAAATATGGTATTGAAACACTTCTACTAAAAAATGCCATGGACCATGAAAAATAAGCGACTTTTGTCCTGATGGACTCCCAACTAATTGGTAAATAGGCACGTACACCTTCTTGCACAGTGCTAGTTAAACCCATAGTGACGTGTAAACAACTTCATGGATACGGGTTTACAAAATATTTCAACTGAAGGAAAAATCGATAATTTACAGAAAATAACGAATAGAACTTTTCGAAAATGGAACTTAAATAATTTTATGAAATAAACACTTAGGCTACCATACGCATGAGTTTTAATATGTTTCCGGTTAATGTTCTGTGCATCGAATGCAGAAATGATCGAAGCTAACAAATAATATCAATTTAATGTCATGAATTGTGGCTTTCTTTGGATTGATTTTTTGTGAAAATGCATCTCGCTGACGATGTGTTAATTTTGTAACAGCTCCATAACTAATTTGGCAACAAATTAACATTTACATTGTCGGGAAAACATGCGCTTATATGAAGCGTAATTCATCTGTTGAGACACGTGTACGCTGAATTCGGCGCGCTCACGTTTGCGTCGTTTTCTCAAAATGACGTAACGTCGCTTAAGGGCCCCTTTCTCGCGTTGCGCATCAATTATATCATTCAAAAAGGGTTGTACAGACGCTTAAAATGCTCTCCAAGAAAAAAAAGAAATAACAATAAAAAGTTTCAAACATGAATGTTTCAAACAAAAATTGTACTTATATGCTTTGTGATTCAATATTAAATTTTAGAAATGACCGAGCAGTGAAGTTGTTGTTATTTTCTTTTTTCTTTGTGTTCACATTGAGACAATTAAGAAAGGGTACTGGCCTATTGGGTATGCATGTAGTTTAAACAGCAGACCAATATGTTGATTGACCTAGATCAACAATATTTGCAGACTGTATACCCGGGGTGTAGACGTGGTGCTACATTAATTTTGTAGGTATACAAAATATTGCATTTAGAGACATCATTTAGATGTAGATGTAGGTACTAGGTACTAGGTATCCAATATATTTGATAAGCAAACCTAGATGTTGATGTATTTCATTTATTTACCAGGATGTAGATCTAAATGATAGATCTACAACAAAATCATTTGTAAACCCGTATGTAGATATTTTTCATCTGCAGACATGGTTTTAGATCTAGGTGTTAGTTCTACAAAGTATTTTATTTGTAAACCTGAGTGTAGATCTAGGTGCTCTGTCTGCAAAATTGTTCATTTGCAAACCTGAGTGCAAACTGCAGACCTGGGTCTGCAAAATATTTCATTTGCAGACCTGTGTGCAGACTGCAGACCTGGGTCTGCAAAATACTACATTTGCAGACCTAAGTGCACACTGCAGACCTAGGTCTGCAAAATATTACATTTGCAGACATAAATGCAAAATGCAGACCTGGGTCTGCAAAATATTTAATTTGCAGACCTGAGTGCAGACTACAGACCTAGGTCTGCAAAATATTTAATTTGCAGACCTGAGTGCTGACTACAGACCTAGGTCTGCAAAATATTTAATTTGCAGACCTGAGTGCAGACTACAGACCTGGGTCTGCAAAATATTTCATTTGCAGACCTGAGTGCAGACTGCAGACCTGGGTCTTCAAAATATTTCATTTGCAGACATAAGTACCGTCTGCAGACATGGGTCTGCAAAATACTTCATTTGCAGACCTGAGTGCAGACTGCAGACCTGGGTCCGCAAAATATTTCATTTGCAGACCTGAATGCAGACTGCAGACCTGGGTCCGCAAAATATTTCATTTGCAGACCTGTGGGCAGACTGCAAACCTAGGTCTGCAAAATATTACATTTGCAGAACTTAGTGCAGACTGCAGACCTGGGTCTGCAAAATATTACATTTGCAGACCTGAGTGCAGACTGCAGACCTGGGTCTGCAAAATATTTCATTTGCAGACCTGAGTGCAGACTGCAGACCTGGGTCTGTAAAATATTTCATTTGCAGACCTAAGTGCAGACTGCAGACATAGGTCTGCAAAATACATTTGCAGATCTGAGTGCAGACTGCAGATGTACGTGCCAAGTTCACGCTACTTTCTCTTAGTTGTCATGATGGTCTTATATGTAGTGGTTGTACTGTATGTTATGTTAATTTCTTACATGAAGCCTCTGATCCATTTACATTTAATGACAGACTGTATGACCAATATATAGAGGTTGTACTGCATGTCAACAATAGAGGTTGTACTGCATGTCAACAATAGAGGTTGTACTGCATGTCAACAATAGAGGTTGTACTGCATGTCAACTATAGAGGTTGTACTGCATGTCAACTACAGGGGTTGTACTGTATGACCACTATAGAGGTTGTACTGTATAACAACTATATAGGCTGTACTGTATGACCACTATATAGACTGTACTGTTTGACCACTATAGAGGTTGTATTGTATGACCACTATATAGGCTGTACTGTATGACAACTTTAGATGTTTTACTGTATGACAACTATATAGGATGTACTGTATGACAACTATAGAGGTTGTACTGCATGACAACTATAGAGGTTGTACTGCATGACAACTATAGAGGTTGTACTGTATGACAACTATAGAGGTTGTACTGCATGCCAACAATAGAGGTTGTACTGCATGTCAACAATAGAGGTTGTACTGCATGCCAACAATAAAGGTTGTACTGCATGTCAACAATAGAGGCTGTACTGTATGACAACTATTGAGGTTATACTGTGTGACCGCTATAGACGTTGTACTGTATGATCGCTATAGAGTTTGTACTATTTGACCACTCGAGAGGTTTACTGTATGACAACTATAGAAAGTCGCGTTAACGGCTGTTGCAGGTGCAGGCCCATTGATCTGCAATATCATGCCATCCTACAAATATTTGGCTTGGCAGCGATTTTCGGAGTATTTCTTCAATTTCGGAAGGACTTTACGTTTGTTAAGCTTGGCAGTAACCATTGGCCATTTCATACATAATATTTAATGGCAGAAACTTGGTTTATTTTGAAAAAAGGTGTACATTTCTACTGGCGTCCAGTGTTCGTTTTGCAATGCATACTTTTGTTCTGTCTTTGCTGGCACATATTTGTTTATGGATATGTCGCATGGTGACAAAATGAACCCGTATGTCGTCTATGGTCATTATATACGCAAACGTTGTACTTTTTTTAGCTAGAAACTGGTTTTAACTATTTTGCAAGGGCATATGTGCATATGTATTAAGTTTTGTAATATGCTTGATAATTGTATGAATAGCTCCTAATGATGTGCCAACACATTTAGCTACTTGCCTAATTGTAAATACCAGTTTCCAAAAAATAATCATTTTCCCAATCATTTAAGCATTAGTATACACGAGTAGACAGTGTTAATTTGCGTATTGTTACAGCTACACTGGACGGATTTTAAAATGTGAGGCATCACATTTAAAGCTAATACAATGATCTTTGATATACAGCTCCCTATTTTATTCATTGATACAAGTAAGATATAGCATCACTTGCATTCCAATCTTAACAACCCTCGTATCCAGGACATTTGGTGGACAGCTACATTGGACAGTTGGTATATTTATGATATTAATGACACTTTAAATGATGGAGAGTTGAATAATTATAGGAATGTACAGCTAGGATGGACATTCAGAATGGACAGCTACATTGGACAGTTGATATAATTATGATATTCACATAGACATGACTATCAAACAATTATAGAAATGGCCACGCAGAATTGACATGCTGAATGGACAGCTACATTGCACAGTTGGTATATTTGTGATGTAAATGCAACTATCAAAGATTCACAGTTGAACTATTGTAGGAATGGACAGCTAGGATGTACAGGGTGTTAAAAAAGTTCGTTCTCAATGTTTAAATATTTTATTTTTATGACATAAGAAGACTGTAAAATTCCCAGGTCGAAATCCAGACGAGTATACCATTGTTAAGTCTTTTTCATGTGTAAACAATGTACATACTCGTGCCATGCGATATTGTTTGGGCATGGGACGTTATACACTAAACGCGGCATTGGCGGGTGAAATGGCATGGATACCTCCTTCAGTCCGCCAATGGAAGTCTGTGGCAAGTTTCTGGACCAGATTATGTAATACACCAGAAACAAGATTAAATAAGCGTTTAGCACTCTGGGCTAACAACAAAGCCGGTTATGGCTGTAAAAATTGGATGTTTGTTGTAAAAAATCAGTTACATTCATGTCAACTTTCTGATTATACAAATTTATTCAATCATGTGCCAAAATATCTTATCTGTGATAACATTGTTAAACGTTTAATGTCTTTATATATTGAAAATTGGAAAGAATCGATTTCAAGACCTGTCAGTAAATCAGGAAAAGGACGTAATAAATTAAGAAATTACTGTACTTATAAAACTGTTTTTGAGGTAGAGCCTTATTGTAAAATGATACTTCCACCAAGTCATAGATCGGCGTTCAGCAAATTTAGATGTGGAGTTCCACCAATCAGGATTGAAACCGGCAGATATGATAACTTAAGTATATCTTAGCGTAAATGCCCCTTTTGTAATGAAGTTTAATCGGAGATCCATTTTTTATTTGATTGCATTGTATATGATAGTGAACGCACACGTCTAATGCAGACAACTTTTACGATTAAATCCGATTTTAACTCATTTTCTGATCAAGACAAACTGAAGTTTGTTTTTACAAATCAGGCAGTTATTAGAATTTGTGCCAAAACCTGTCATAATATTTTAAATAAGAGAAATATTTACCTCTGTAAATAATTTCCATATTATTTATAATTACATGTACCTTGTGATATGTTTTATTTCCTGTTAAGAAGCAGCTGTTAATCAGTTTAACTACGGTCTGACCGAGTTAAAAATCGCTTTCATATACCATTTTTTAATTGTGCATTATTACTCGTTTTCTATTTCAATTTTTATAGTTTTCTTTTTTAACAAAACATTTTGCTTCAAAGATTAACAACTGCTCCTTGATTTTACATAATTATGTAAATAACTTTATGGTAATTATACTTTTATAGTATCCGTTTAAGTAAATGTGTGTAGAGTAACAATTTTATATTAGTGTTACTGTGAATTTTTGTCTCTTATAATTCTTATTAGAATGGCTTTGTGCAATGTTTTACTGTGATTTGATATGTATATTGTATGTATGCTGTACAAAGATGAGACCTAGATAAATAAATATATATATTAAAGTTGTCTACTGAGAACATAGCTAAAATTAAACTTTATATGAACTTAAATTTTGAGAACAAACTTTTTTAACACCCTGTACATTCAGAATGGACAGCTACATTGGACAGTTGGTAAAATTGTGAGATAAATACAGACATGACTTTCAAACAATAAATGAAATGGACAGCCAGAATGGACATTCAGAATGGACAGCTACATTGGACAGTTGGTAAAATTGTGAGATTAATACAGACATGACTTTAAAACAATAAATGAAATGGACAGCCAGAATGGACATTCAGAATAAACAGCTACATTGGACAGTTGGTATATTTGTGATTTAATTACAGACATGACTATCAAACAATTTTAGAAATGGACAGCCAGAATGGACATTCAGAAAGGACAGCTACATTGGACAGTTGGTGTATTTGTGATACAAATACAGACATGACTATCTAACAATTATAGGAATGGACAGTCAGAATAGACTTTTAGAATGGACAGCTACATTGGACAGTTGTATATTTGTGATATAAATGCAACTGTTATAGATGGACAGTTGTACAATTATAGGAATAGACAGCTAGGATTGACATTCATAAAGGACAGCTACATTGGACAGTTGATTATTTGTGATATAAATACAGACATGACTATCAAACAATTGTAGGAATGGACAGCCATAATGGACATTCACAATGGACAGCTACATTGGACAGTTGGTATATATGTTATATAAATTCAACTATCAAAGATGGATAGTTGAACAATTGTAGGAATAGACCCGTGTATTCTAAGTGATTGGAAGTATAGCTCATCTATGACCGTATATACTAAGGTTTTGAACGTTTAAACCCTTTTTGAACCCATACATTATAATGGATTGTTGGTTGATAAATGCCAAGTGCCATTTAATAAATAGAGAATAATAGGTTAGTGCCAGTCGCTTAATCTGCTCAGTAAGGGGATCAAACTCGGGAGTATATTGTCACTCTTTCATTAACTAGCGCGCAACGTCACGTTCGTTCCGTGACTTCGTGATAAACAACGACGTCAGACATCTCGATAGACGTCGTATAGACGCAGGTAAGTCGAAATAAATAACCGATCAACCACTAGGAAAACCTCACCCCGGGCACGGAATTGCAACCGGTGGCTCTCATATAAGAAAAAGTCCGTCAGATCACGTGGTAAGGTGACGGATTATCACTAGTCACATGACCAGGTGACCGATTATAGCTAAGTTTAATCCACACCCCGTTAACAGGCAGATTTTGCCAAAAGTGACTACATGAACAGCGATAATACCCCGCAGAAATATTTGTTCTTTCTTTATCTATCCGTGTTTTACACGATTTTATATGCACACATTCTAATGGTTTGAAATAAGCCCTACCCACGATCGGCTCCGACATGCAGCATCATCTGTCCGTCAAAATGATCCTACCCAGGCAAATAGTCCTACTTGCTCAGCAATTGTATCCTAGGACTAAAAACACGAGAAATTTAACGTTAAATTTCGCATGTCCTTAAATTTCGCTTGTCCAAAATTGAGACATACATGCGAAAATTTAGACGATAATTATCGCCCCAAAACTTTCGCGAAAGTGTTAAATTTCGCTTGTACAAGTGTCTCTCTCCATGAGAAGAGGCGATAATTATCGCCTCCGACGCGATAATTATCGCCTGTTCAAATGTTAGACATGCGAAATTTAATGTGGCCCGAACAGGATTCCGTACAAACAAGTGATAACGCGTGGTGACAGATTAGTCAAATTTCGTGCACTCCTTCTTTTTTATATCTCATCTAAGAACATCAATTATACCAAAATAGAAGCGAGTGTTATTTTGTTAAAGGCGACACTGAGTTTCCTATGGTGAATTACTTTGTCACTATCGAAATCCGTCAAAAAGTTCAAAGTCAATGATTTAAAATTTATTACATCTCCTCGACTAAACAATCTTTCGCAGAGACAGACCTTGGAAAGAAGCTTGTTTTCCCGAACATTGTCCAGACTAACTTGAGACCAGACATTGTACTGTGGTCAGAGTCAGGGAAGAAACTCATCATGATAGAGCTAACAGTGCCTTGGGAAACAAGATGCGAGGAGGCCTACGAGAGGAAAAACGCAAATGACACGGAGCTATTCAACCAATGTAAACAGAGAGGCTGGCGTACATGGCTGTTCCCTATTGAAGTAGGCGCTCGTGGTTTTTGTTCACAATCTGTGTGCCGTCTGATAACAGCGATCGAAACTACTGGCAGGGATAGGCGTAGACTTATCCAGAGACTAAGTCAAACTGCAGAACGTGCGTCTAGCTGGCTTTGACGTGAGGAGAAGAGCTGAAAGCTATCGACCTCCACACCGTAAGAACGGTGGCCCCACCTGCAACTAGATATCTTAGGCTAAGGGGCGAAATATCGATGATGTGCAGGCGCCTAACTGATGATGGAGGAAGATTGGCAGGCTATAACAACCACCGCAGACAAAAGATCAACCATTGGTCCATATAAGGTGCGTTAGAGTCTGTATTAAACTTATTCAACAACTGGATTACCAATGACTTCTAGGAAAGACTGGATGACAACTGAGAATAGATTGGTGACACTGGAGAGACAGATGACCACCAGGAACAGAATGGAACCGGGCACTAGGGTCAGCAGCCCGACGTGCAGTCTTCGTGAGATGACACCCACAATCAAGCTACAGACTCCAATAATGAACAATACCCCCAGAGTCTACCGAGAGGGGGGAGGATGATAGACTCACATGGACATACTTTATGGAATCGACACGGCCCGCTCAATCGACTACGAATTCAAATCCAGGAACAGTAACCTGCCCATGCGGAAAGGTATGCAAGAACCAACACGGTCTAGCTATACACCAAGAAAAATCTGGTTGTCAACGTGTGAAGCCACGAACACAGCGCTTAGTCGTTCCGACTAGTGAGACGCAGGAGTACCCCAGTCCGGACTTAACCCACAGTACTGAGGAACTCTCCGTTTTCGAGACAGCACAGGTCAACCCCGAGGCTCCCGAGGTGGAAGAAGAAGACCCCCTTCTACAGCTACTTCAGCTTGATTGCAGCCAAGATGCGGGACAGGAAACTGCTCAGGATAGACCACGCCTAGACCAAGCCACTAGAAGTAGAAAACCAAATATCAAGTGGCCCAAGGCTTCAGACAAGAAATCATGGAAACTCTTAGACGAGGACCTAAACCCTATCCTTGAAGCATCCATGCAAGGACCAAAAAACCGGAAACTACACACACTCACCACCCTAGTCTACTCTGTAGCAAAGGAAAGGTTTGGAGTGGAGGAAGCCAAAGTACTGAAGGATTCACCAAGACCGAACAGACGGCTAGCCCGCATTGAGAACCTGAGACGGGAACTAAGACAGTTAAAGGGTCGTTACCGAGAGAGCTCCTCCTTGGAGCGACTTGGATTATCTCAACACGACACGCACGCATCTGAAATCCTTGCGGAAAGCTGAGAACATCAGGAGAAAGGCATGAGAAAGGACCAAGAAGAGAATGGCGTTCACAGCCAACCCTTACAAGTTTGCGCGAAACCTGCTGGACAAGGAGAGGTCGGGTGTGCTCGAAGCCCCAGTGGAAGAGGTTGAACAATACCTTCACGAGACTCACTCTGACGCCAACAGAAACGACGCCCTCGGGGACTGTGACCGCATCGAACCAGCAGCACCCCCAGTGGTTGAACTCCTCACATCAGAGCCAACACTGGGGGAAGTGAAAGATGTCATCAAGAAAGCAAGATTTGGTTCTGCTCCTGGACCTAACGCCATCCCGTACAAAGTGTACAAGATGTGTCCACTCCTATTGAAGCGGTTATGGAGGCTTTTCAATGTATTATGGAGGAAATGTGAAATACCAGATGCCTGGAAGGAAGCAGAAGGAATATTCACACCCAAGGAAAGGAACTCCCGTAATATCAACCAGTTCCGGACCATCTCATTGCTTAATGTTGAAGGGAAGACTTTCTTTGCTATACTTGCCAGAAGACTAACATCATACCTCACTGCCAATAAATATGTCGACACCTCAGTCCAAAAGGGAGGGGTTCCCGGATTCTCAGGATGTGTAGAGCACACAAGCGCCATCTCACAACTCATACGAGAGGCAAAGACAGGGAAGAAGGACCTTACATTAGTCTGGCTAGACATGGCCAATGCATACGGTTCAATTCCACATCAGCTTTCAGACCAGAAAGAGAGACGTGCCATGATACAGGCAGAAGTCAGGAGAACAGAAGAGAACACAAGACAGGCTAGAGCGGTAGAGATGGGAGCACAAGGAGCATGGACAACTTGGAACACCATAGACAGGAAGCTGACTTGGGAAGATAACTGGAAATATGAACCACTGAGGCTTTCCTTCCTTCTCAGGTCGGTCCACGACGTACTACCATCCCCAGCAAACCTCTGCCGTTGGGGACTCATCACAGATCAAACATGTTATCTATGTGATCGTCCTGGCACTCTAGAACATGTTCTTTCTTCATGTTCCACAGCACTGACACAAGGACGTTACACCTGGCGTCACGACACAGTACTCAGGGAAGTGGCCGACTGGCTGGAAGGTGAAAGGAGGAAAGAACGCAGGAGTAACCCCCAGCTACAAAAGATTAGTTTCGTGAAACCGGGTGAAACTACAAAGACACAGTCGCCACAGAAATCATCAATTCTAGACGGAACAACGGGTTGGAACTTGGAGACAGACCTTGGAAAGAAGCTCGTTTTCCCGAACATTGTCGAGACTAACTTGAGACCAGACATTGTACTGTGGTCAGAGTCAGGGAAGAAACTCATCATGATAGAGCTAACAGTGCCTTGGGAAACAAGATGTGAGGAGGCCTACGAGAGGAAAAACGCAAATTACACGGAGCTACTCAACCAATGTAAACAGAGAGGCTGGCGTACATGGCTGTTCCCTATTGAAGTAGGCGCTCGTGGTTTTTGTTCTCAATCTGTGTGCCGTCTGATAACAGCGATCGGAACTACTGGCAGGGAAAGGCGTAGACTTATCCAGAGACTAAGTCAAACTGCAGAACGTGCGTCTAGCTGGCTTTGGCTTAGACGTGAGGAGAAGAGCTGGAAGCTATCGACCTCCATACAGAACGGTGGCCCCACCTGCAACTAGATATCTTAGGCTAAGGGGCGAAATATCGATGATGTGCAGGCGCCTAACTGAGGATGGAGGAAGATTGGCAGGCTATAACAACCACCGCAGACAATAGATCAACCATTGGTCCATATAAGATGCGTTAGAGTCTGTATTAAACTTACTTATTAAGTAAAACGTTGCGCACCTTTTTTATATGCTTTTATTTATTCTCGCCACCGGAAATCCATATGGGCGAGGCCCCCAGAAGAGGCTTTATTTTTATGTTGTATACACATACTAGCGTATACATTTACAACCGTCAGAATATAACAATTATATTAAATATATATATATATATATATTTGTACTTTAGTGACTGGAATTTTAATAATATATGAAGTGACCGATTATGAGTGTTGACAAGTGAGTTCACAATAGTCGACATGAACTCTAATATAGTGGTAATACTGTATCTAGTATTCTAACACACCCAGCGGTTTCTACTATATACACACATGAAGGAACCACGTTGTGCATAAATTAGCGATAAAACACAGGTACGACTTAATAACTTCAAACTGCAAATAATCCTTCCGAGGAAGGAATTAGTTCTGTGGTTACTATATCTAGATGTGTTGTCAACTGCAGAATATTTGCTATGTTAGCATCTTTTTTTAGCAATAACATCGAAATAATGAATATGTACCTGTGTTTTATTGTAGAATAAAACACAGTTATGGGTTCAGGTAGCGTAGTGATGAAATCACGGGTACGTTGTCAATAAATTATTCGAAGGTTTGAATCAGAAAGGGGTCGAAACACAAATGCGCCGATATGGTCGCGACTCGCAGCGGAAAATTGTATACGCAGCAGCGCTTGGAAAAGGGTTGTTTTAATGATAATATACGAGGGTTGATCCAGAAATACGTGGACTTTTGCTCTTTTAAAAATTAAAAAATCAGAAAAATGGAAACATGTTAACTGTTATTTTATCAATAACTTGGTAAACTTTCAAGGTTATATTAAGTATATTCGTCATATTATGAATATATGTGTTTCTGTTGTTATACCATACACGTACTTAACGTAAAACATGAAGTCACAAGATTCCATGTGCAGTTGCATAAGTATACTGTATTTACGTTATTTATGATTAAGTATCAAAATTACATGGTCCTCAATTATGTAACTGTAATATAACGGTTTTATAATTAGAGCAAAAGTCCACGTATCACTCGTACTTGGCTAAAGATATGTGGTAATTTAATAAATGAAACGTCGAACAATACTATTAATCCATCCCACAAGAAAATGAAAAAAAAAACGAGTACATGTAACTAAAATTACACAAAGTCCTAATTCCATAACTCTAGCTGCATACGAACCGGATACGGTACGAATAGTGCGAACGAACAGATGGGGACGAAACACAAATAACCGATGTGGTCTTGACTTTCGACTGGGAAAATGTATGCTTCAGCGCTTGGAAAAGGGTTGTTTAAATGATAGACCCAAACTGTTTAACTTTAAATCTGCGGTAATTTAATTGATGAAACGTCGATCAATACTATCAACAAATGCAAAATATTGTAAATAGTGAACAATAAGCGCACGCTATATTAGGAGTTTCTAGCTAAACTGTAATATGAATGTTATAAAACCATGAATTGTGTAAATTTCATATGCCCAACTGGTTACTTTAACAGTGAAATTTTTATCACCCCTCAAAAATCATTAGTCATTTTACAGCGCGTAGGAATATTTTCGCCCAAATACATGAAAACAATCCAAAATTTCACACAATACAAACAATTAAAAACTAATTCAACTTTTAGCGACAAATGTTCTTTAAAATGGTTGAAAAGTACGATATTGGTGGAGATTTGCTGGCACTCTTTTCTTCTCGGATGAATTGGCTGCAGAAAAATAACTTGATTAAATTCTTAGGGAGTTCTTAATTTTATGTAATTATAATACTGGGGATTGCCTCCATTAAAAATTAATATTGGCGGTCGTTCAGCGTGCTTTTTATAACTTTAAATAGTTAACGATGTATCAATTGACCTTTCTGCCGATTTTGATTGACAGGTGGCGTTAGCCAATCGTATTGCAGCATTTCGGCAACGAGTTACCGCCGCCATCTTGTAGGACAACCTGGTCATTAGACAAGCTAAAATCAATGTAAATTGTGCAATATTCAATTAAGTCTTATTTCATTAATAATGAACACATTTTCAAAATATTGGTTTGTTCAACTTTAATTTGATAGCAATGTCATGAAAGTGAATTAATTTAAATCGATAGGGCCTCGGAAGTAGTAGCTACATATGTACATTATGTCTCAAATATAGTCTAATGTAACAGTAATATCATTGATAGTTACATCAACATAATTCGAAATAATTACGTGTTGACAAACTCGGAAGCTTCGTCTTTAATTTGATACGACTGTTTTAAGAAATATGAACTTTAAACCATAGACTCGTGAAATTATTTTATTGTTTGTTATAGAACAAGGACATAATATATGTCCCAAATAAAGGACGTATGTATTTCCCAACAAGCGAAGTATTATAATATTGAACATTATGCTATTTTTGTCTATGTAATAGTTAAACCGCTTTTCAGTCGATATTCTTGTGATGTTAAATGCATCCATTCTGAAAAACTTATATAAAAATGATTTAAAATATATGCATTGTTCGAGCCATCTATTGTAAATCATAATATTTTTTATTAAGTTTATTTAAAAGTATCTGTAGGTCAGATACCTGTCAGATATATACATATTAATACAGAACATATTTAGCAATCATGTATTAAACACTATTTGACCCCATACTGCGGAAACCGCAATCAAAGTTACTGGTGTCATATATTATTTCTTGACAATAAACACCAAGCGGTAGAGATCACAACCATGACTGATTTCAGAACTGAACAGAACAGAATTTTATTAAAGACTTGTACGTAAGTACATCGTCTTGTCCACATAAATACATAATTATATACAATCACAATCACATGAATATGTACAGCATAAGTACAAACATAACACAACATATCATACAAAATCACATTCTTCAAGAAATGATTTCAGAGATACTTATCTAAACGGGATCATCAAAGTATATTACACATTGGAATGTTAACTAACTTAAAGTCTAGGACCCATTTAGTTTTGGTATAATAGTACATGTGCATAAAAAATACGCGTGACCAAAATCATTACACTTGACCCGACATTTTAACATTATGTTAGAAAAACGATATTGTTTTCACTTGATAACGCGCGATTGTAAATTAGACATTTGTTAATTTTCTGACTGTCAATGACAAACCGTGAACACATATTACGAATGCATACACATAGTGATGTGGGATTCGAAAGATTCACATTCTCATCATCTATGTTAACGAAGCAGGAAGTTTGTATCAAATACAGCCTCTGTTGTCAGTAATCAACAAAAAGTATGTCCTCACTAAGCGGTAGATCACAGAGATAACACAAATAAAAACCCGACGCAGAAAAACAGGAGATAGGTCTACTATATTTAAGTAAAAAAGTTATGATTATTGGAACTTGATTATTAATTAGCACACTAACATACTTAATATCATGATAATTCGAACGTTAGCAGAAGACGAAAGGCTAGCTTATGAAAAATGCCATTACACAATGTATAATGTAAATAAGCCCATGAAATGAATTATTTGTAACAATAAAGGATGCTACCCTCAAGACCGATTTTGACAAAAAGAATACATGAAATAGTGATTTAAATAAACAGAAACGTTCTGTTTGGGCGATAAAATTACGTGTGATTAAACCCCATCTATATGCAAGTTTTAAGTATGCACATAATAATGTATTACAATATTTTCAATACATTGACTAAAAGCGAAATATTTAACGGTATTGTATCAAGAGCATCGTACGGCATCTCCGTCTTAGACGCCATTTTGACGAAAGCTTGTCCAGCATGGTTACAACGAATACCCGTAACTATGGGGAGGGGTGTGGCTACGATGCGTCTGCAGAAAGGTCAATTGAACAAATGTTCGGTTTACAGTTGTTGAAATCAACGCGCATCGTAACTTACGTACACACACTTAATTTATTTAACTTGTAAAAGGACATGTTTAGTCGGATAAAATGAATCACCGGAACATTATAAAACTTTGACAGTTGATACCTTAAGTGACCTCGCTCATAGAAACATACATTTTGTTACCTTTTGACGTCAGACAATTGTGCGCATGTTTCTATTTCATAGTATAAAGTGTTGCACATTTGGGATGGACATTCGCAATATAAAACACTCATGTTGAACAATAATAGTAGCGGCGAATCCCTTCAAGAGGAATTAAAAAATTCATTTATATTTGCTAATACAATACATATCCAACGCAACGTAATTATTTACTAATAATACTTCAAATAATAGATACAAACTGTATATTGCAATAAGAACATTACTTACTATATGGGTTACTTGCTCCGGTTGAAATTGAATCTACATACGCTTTACTTTCTTTTGAACGACTAAAGATTACTAGGCAAAGATGCACACACTAAATACCTTCCATGCGTATATTGCCTAGTGTTCAATGTGTACACTATATGAAAAGTTACGATTAAGTAATAACTAAACGTAGCGTAAATGAAACTTACTTAAATTCCATCTATCTAAACGCAACATTTTCGCAATAAATACACTCATATGCAAATTAAATCTAATTAAATGTAGTATTTAAGCTCGGTAAAAATATATTTATTTAAATTTGGAATATAATTCAACGTTAATGTAGTGTTTCTGAACGTGTTTTGCACGTAGATATGAAACTTCAAAGGATGACCAATAAATAAGTATAGGATAGTACACGTGTAGGGGTTGTATAAATGTAGCATCGAGCGTCAACCAGATAGTAATTTCATTTTCTGTGATCCTTACATATCTATACTACATATAATAACAAATAATTCGTTACTTATTAAATATTCTAACACGATTTGCGGATTAATCCATATACACATAGAGGAAACCAGGGAATGTATTATTACCGCAACAAAATATACCTGTGAAATTGACTGGTATTATTTACGCCCATATTGACATATTTATGAATGAATGAACGTAAACTTTATAGTAAAAAGTTCAACGAGTTGCGAATAAGGCAAGCTGCGCGCGCATCACGTGTTACAGCAATGGCGCATCTATTTTTAGAAACTCCAATATACTCTCGACACTACGTTTCATAAAAACTTCTGATTATCAATTCATTTATATTTTTCATTTCATAAATAGATACTTTATACTCGTGTTATTAAATTTGATTCAATGTTTAAAATGTGTTCTTTCCTTCAGAAAATTACGATGCTCGATTTCATTAACGAGGGAGGTAATTGGACAGCGTGGAACTGTGTTCAATGTTAAATGGTGAAAATGGAATGCGCGCAGTTAAATAGTACGGGATATTATCGTGTATAGAAAAAAAACTCTGTTCTTGTTATATTTTCTATATTTTAGTCTCAGACTCGACCTTAAAATGGGGTTTATTTTGAATGCTGTCCCTGTAACTTGTAATGTTGGTTGTAATTTGTGATTTATTTTTATTGTGTGTGTGTCTTTCGTGATCTTCGCTTTCTGTGCTTCCTTCCGTATCCGATAAGCTACTATTGTTTTGGTTGACTGAATTGGAGGAAGACATCAACACGATCAACATATTCTAGGTTTATTTTAATTACCGCCAAGTTTTCCGCTAAGTTAGACATTGCATTTATTATAATACAGAACACATTAACAAAATACGTTTATATGTAGAAAATAATCCAATTCAATAAGCAGGTCATGTAATTGTGGAACTTTGGTGGTGCCAGTGATCTGATATATTGTTGGGAAATACGAACGACCATGCTGTCAATGCTCTTATGGATCATGTATTCAGTTAATGTATTTGTTCAGTTTTCGTCATTATCTATTGTTAACGCCCCCATTCAACTACACACTATGACATGTGTGTGTCTTATTATTTGCGTTATTGCTTCGATAAGAAGGATACACAGAAAACAATAATAAAAAATTGTAGTAAGAACGAAGGCCATTCATGGAATAGTCTCAAACATTGGTAAAAAAGACAGATAAAGTCTAGTAAAGAATTTTATAATATAGTTATATTGGAAATTAACATTGTGTAATCCCTGACAAAATTATACAAGTCGTAGCAACTTAATCAGAAAATTGTGCATTTCTGTTATAAAACTGCTAGTTTTTGCTATTTTCCCCAAACTAAATTATACAATATCATTTCCATTTCAATGAAACCGAGGGCTACCTTCGGGCATATTGTCGATCATTCTAATTACATGGATGCATGTTCTCTGTATCAGCACCTCACGGACGTTCACCCTATGATAATCACATGGGTTTTTTTAGTAGAGAAGTACAAAATTTATTGAGAAATCAGGGTGATGAATGAGACGCATGCTAATCCACATGCTAGCATCTGTGCTGAGAACTGAACATAAAATCCGATTGCTGTTTTATTTAATATTAAAGGAGAATAAGTTAGATGGTCAATGAATGTCATCAATTACACCGCTTTGTCAGATACTTTTTACAATATCCTATTATACTGCCAGTGGGCCAAGTCTTTGATTCCATAAGGAAACAAAGTACAACTGTATTAAACAAAGAACATGCGAATTGCGCTATTTACGTACATCTATATTATATAGTGATTATAAACATAACATAACAACATAACATATAGTTTATTGACATAAAATTGCATTAATACAATTTATAATCATTAAATAATCAAATATACTAGAAAGAGAAAATATGGAAAGTCTGCAGGATGTGTAAACATTGTGACAGGGTGAAATTCTAACATAGTTTTCTGAAGGGTCTTGAAATAAAGGATGATAAAAAGTATGAAATTTTATGAAAAATGTGAAATGTCAGTTTGTAATGGTGACTTCGCTTTACGTTTTTGTTTCGTCTTTTTCTTACTCCCTGTATCCGTATTTGGTGTGTTATTTGGCTTAACCATTAGCGCATACGTTTATGAACACGTTAAATCCAAAACCAGTGTCGAAAACCAAATTTTAATACTTTAATCCAAAAGTTTATCCAAAATTTATCACTACACAAATTTCTATGTCTTCTCGATTCTAGTGACCTTGACTTTTATATAAACAATAACAGTGTAATCTGAGAAAACCTAACACCTTTCGGACCGCATGTTTTGTTAGCCGGATTTCATAAAGTTTGTTTGGAATCCATGAATGAAATTGGGCCTTCTGTGGACCTACGTTTCATACCTTAACAATGAGCGGGACAAACGGTCTAAGTCACAAGCAGAAGCGTGAATGTTGTAGGATTTTTAAAAAAGAACAATAAATAAGAAATAATGTGAATCTAGCATTCAATGTACACTTAATCATACTCCTAACGCAACACCTATAATTTTCATATTTCTCGACTATTAATAAATGGATATACGAGAAGTTAAATTTTGAAATGTATACACTATTGCTATTCCAGGCACCCAACTTATCATTATTGTCTGGAATGGTATATCCCAGCTACAAAAAGATAATTACAAAGTTGATAGGGAAGGCAGCACTCAACAGAAACGATATATTACGAAAAGAACTAAAAGGAACACACTTAGTTGCTAACTACACAAGTGCCTGCCACAATGACAAACGCGAAAGTGAACAGGAAAAATGAAAATTACCAGCTGTAAATTTATTCTTTCATGTGTAAATAAGGCAGCCAAATAAAAGTGGGAGCGAGTGTTACAACACTTCATACTTAAGTTTTCATGGTCGTGAACAAAAACAATAGGGAGGGATTGAGCACCAAAGGCACATCGACGAACAATATACAAAAATATGATACTAAGTCAGACAGGGAAGGCAGCACTCAACTTGTCCCGCCGAGCGCAGAAAACATTAAAACCATACAAGGCACAATGCCCAACTGAACTAACCGAGCTAGGAAAACATGCCAACATCTGTGTGGGACGCTTTTTATTCATTAAGCACAGGGAGAAATGCGTGATGGTGTGGTTTAATCTCATCCATTTCCAGTGAAACGCATTAATATGTCGAATCATGACATTTTAAACAACAACTTTCACATACGAAAGTCAAAATCTTCAGAGTAATTTCATCTCTGTAACAAAAGTTGACTGAATAGATATGTTGCATATTCAGATTGTTAATGCTGTCCGTTCGCTAAACATGTTTTTAGAAAAATAATTATTCAGGAGCTGGTTTGGTTGTAAAAATTTGACATTTATTCAAGATGGTCTCGTTTTTCCTGTCAAACAACGCATCGGACGTATTAAGAATTTAATAAGTATGTCTTTTCATGCTTCGATATCACCAGAACACAAATACGAAATGTACTTGTATTGTAAAAAGATTTAATATTCTCCTTTTTTGACAAGCTACTGCGCTAGTCTTTACGAAATCATTGTAAAGCCGATAGTTTTATTATCTAGATGTCAGAATTGTTTCTTCATCTTGAAGTGTTTGTCATTCCATGTGGTGGGTTTATCGTACTGTCTTCTCGGCCAAATAGTCTAGCTAGCGTACACAAAACCTTAGCATACGCCAGGCGTACGCAGCAATTTGTCCTGTATACAGCTAAAATAATACAACATTATAGATGACCATCCTCATTCAATTACGACAGCATGAATATACAAAGGTATAGTGTATATTTCCAAGGTTGAAATTTCTATCATTTGATCTTAAATAAACCAAGTTGAGTTTGATCTAGCTGTTGTTCTATTAAAACTGAAATGTCAAAAGATAATTATAAATCTGACAGGGATGGCAGAACTCAAACTCAATCAGACACAACAGAGTACGAAAGACACATAAATAGAAAAATCACAGATCACGAGTGCAAGCCGCAATGACGAATATAAACGGCCAGCAGAACAAATCACAAGGAACACCACACATCAGAAGGACAATCGAAGCAGCCTTATATTATATTAAACCTTAATTATAGGGTGTATGTGCAGAGAAAATCTGATTAAAATCATATCCTCAAACCTGCTATGCAAGAGGATCTGACGACGACCTAATGAAGGTCACATCAGGCGACCTTTCCCATTAGCCAATCGGCGCATTGCTTTCAGAATTCTGAGAGCGATTAGATTCTATTTTTAAATGCGGTAGCTATCACGAACATATGCATATTACACCGCTACTTCGTTCTGATCACCTCGGTCTTTATGGATTACATATTTACCGGAGGCAAACGGCAATGACGATCAATAAGCAATCAGGATTACTCCAAAAAAGCAGACTAAAGTTGTGAACAACTGTTTTATTTTATTAATACAACCGCAGTACCAATGTAACGACCTATATGATTGACAGAATTATAAATAGATATAAATAGCGATAGTGGAAATTCCGAATTTTGAAAATACAAACTCGTATCGCCTCGTCATCAGATTTACCGGTAAGGAAGATCAAGTACTTTAAAGTCTTTAGCCAGATTGGTTTACCAGACTGAGTATAGCAACGAAACAACGAACTCTAAGTGCTCAGGAAGAAAAAGTCAAAATCTATATTTTAAAGAAATCCAATGTCTTAGAACCCAATTATGTACAATGCACTCGTTTCCCTAAAAAAGGAACCAAACATTTTCAAAACTGTTCATGCACGCATTTGGTACAATTCTTTCCCGTATAATGAACGAGTCGGAAGTTTAATATATGTGTTAACTTGAACAAAAAGCCATAGCGCCATATGATTTTGGATAAATTGTAGTTCTTATGTGTTTTAGATGGGCGAATGCCTTGTTACTGGCGATAGGAGTTCCGTTATCTCAGTGATTGGTGTAATCTAATGTATTATCAATGCACATGGAGCGTGTGTTAATGAATGTAATCACAGTTTGAAAACAGAGCGTACACTACATGATAGATGCCAAGAAACATTGGAAGAACAATAAAACTCGTAGATAAAGTTGTTCAAAATAAGGAATACAGTACACCCATACATGTCAGTGCGGAGAAGCAAGAACATTTACACAAGTTTCTTGTAGGATAACTGTATTACATTGGTACCAACATTATGCCATGTAGAACGGACTTACTAGACAGCTGTTATGTGATGTAGAACAATCTACTGAACAGCTGTTATATGAAGTAGAACGGTTTTACTAGACAACTGTTATGTCATGTAAAATAAAAGCTATCACTGAACCTGAAATACTGTAACATAAAACTACCATGCCAAATATTATAAAACATCGGACATCGCAGTATAATTGTAACTCCTCCAAACCGTCTAATAGGATACAATAGAGCTTTGATACATATAAACGTATAGCTCGAGGTATTTCTCGAACTAATAACTGCAGCAAAATATTATACTATGTTGCGTAATAACGATGAAATGCAATTACTGTATGTACGGGGATAAGTATATGGACTAACCCAGATGTTTGTGAAACATGTTTTAGGTGATAAGGAATCTTGACTATTCCATTTTCGTAACATTAGATATAAACCAACACCTAATTAATTAAACGAACACACACCCATTGCACATTCAGTATGTATTGCATTGCTTGTTTTCTTGGCACACTTTTAGCAGACAAGTATGTCATCATATATGCTAGTGATTACTGAAACACTACATTGAGGTCATGGTTGTTGGTCGATCTGTATGTATAATTATACTGCAGGGACGTCACGACGCTTTTTCCACTGCACTATTTATTCGTACAAATCATCTTGATATGGTTGCCATTTCAATATAAAATAACACTATATCAGCTTATAGGTTATGATTGAGTGTCATTTAATAAACATAATGACGAGTTGTCAACTTGAAAAACAATGTACGAGATTAAGCACTTACTACAGGCTAGACATTCCGAGTCCGTAGACAACGAGATAAGCTAGCTGAGCAGTTGTTGGACACTTTTAACATACCTGTACCTTAATTCACCGACAACATTGCGAGCACTGCCGAGCAGTCTTAATTTATATGTACACCAGACAACCTTACACTGTCACACATTTGAAGGAATAATTTCATTACAGTTTATTGTAATCTTGTTTGAAGCAAGATAAAATAGGATTCAACTGCCAAAACATATCGTTTGTCAAAGAACACACATTCGATTCGGAACGATGGCGACGATTACTGTTCTTCGGATGCGGTGTAAAGTTCCTGTCATGGATATATGAGTATATATGACAGACAATTATATTACTTGTGGTAGGAATAAGTATCAATTGATCATTCACGGTTGTATGCAGTTTTTATTTACCGACTCCAATATTACAGACGTTATGGAAAAGTGAGCATACGCTCTTTGAACATACAGTATCTGATATACAATGTAGTTGTGTCGAACAGCCATGTGCAATCTGGATTTATAGCCAATATTATACTTTTACTGCAACAGTTTACAATTCCAATGTTCATAAGTGACAGACACAACATGCCACAGTTCATATCGGCGTGTCTGGAAAACTATATTGTTTCGTTCAATAAACCTGATTGTCGGTTATAGATGGAAAATCATTAAAGTAAACGGTCACATACAATGTTCCGTTTCAATTTGCATGTGTACTGCTTCTGTTTGATGCTGATTTGAGTTGTCCTTGGGATGTGTGGTCGTCCTTGTGATTTGTTCTTGTATGTTGATCTTTGACTGACTGACTGGTGAGGCAGACTGTCAGCGTGGACGTTACGTTTTTGTTACTATTCACTTTCATGTTTTATGTTCATTTTTGTAATTTACACATACCTTGTATCATATATCTGTGCATCTAATGACAAATGAAAATTATTGTTCTGGCAAGACCACGTTCCAATTGCCCTTGAAAATACCCATTTTACCGGAAATACGCAATTGACGTGTTATTGCATCGTACTGCTGGATGTGTTACACGAAAATAAGAAAGGTGTGGCCGTTTTGTGCATACATGTGCTATTTGTAGTTCTTCTAAATACGAATTCTAAAAAAAACCTTATAATTTCAACTAGAAAGCAGCTTAAAGAATATGACCACGTGCACCAAAACAAATGTTTCAGATTTATGACATCATATCCTTGAAATATCATTTCGCAAAACAAAAATAATTATAGAATTCCTAAATTTGAAGTTAGTGCAATTGATTAAAGTATAAGAAAAAGGTATATTGACCTTTTTTCATGTGTAAGGGTATCCCGTTTCCCCATCCACTTTTTTAAATCATGGAAAGGGTAAAAGAGTTGGTTCTCAAAATCAAACTTTATGAAAAATACATTTATAACGTCCCCCAAATGAAAAACACATTCAAATCTAGACAATTGTCTTATTTAGTATAGATGATAGTCTATAGACGTATTGTATGTCTAGATTTAAGCAGAGGCTATTATACAGGGTGTACAAAAAAAACGGGGACCTACCTAAAACACCTATAACTTATTAAATTGTTAATGAATTTGATTGTTCTTTTGTGAAAGTGTGTAAAAGTGATCTCTACTTATAAACAGGTACTTATTAATATGTTTTGCTTTACAACAGGAAGTGACGTCATCATTTTACCTTCGGTGTCATTTCTTGTTATTTTTGCTGACTTACGTGGAAAATGTCATCATTTTTAAGACATTTCTGTCAGAGAGTTAAATTTTGAGTCAAAAACGTTTTAAAGTCGCAAGGGTAATGAAAATCTTGTGAAAATTGAAGAACTTTGCAATGAAATAATGAACGCGGTGATAAAGTGGTGAGTTTACTAAATAAAAGGGAAGCAGGCCACCTTCAAAATATTCATTAACAATCATCGAAGAACAAAATATAAATTTATTTGATTATTATTGAGAACAATCAACAAGAAAGCTAAGTAAAAAGCAACAGGTAATTAGGCCAACCTTTATCCGAATCAACAGTCCATACATATATATCAGAGTCATTTAGTTTGTCAGCATTTACAAGAAAGCAGAAACAACTTTTCACAACAAATATACTGCAAAAACAGGCTATTACATTCGCAAGAAAGTACTGACATTTGACCTCATACATAAGAGCAACAAGGCCTAGATAGAGCTTGGGCATGAGCCTAATAGTGAATCTGTTTGCCATACATGATGAAAATTAGTGTATGCAGATTCGTTATCATTGACTATGGGACACATGAGATGTCATTGGGGTCAGCGTGTAAATCTATTTCTATGAACAGGCTGAAATTCCTTGTTCACTGGGTGCGAATTTACCGAAACACGTGATTGAAAACAAATTTGGGTATTGGAATAAATAATCACAATTATGATGCTGGTATTTTGAACTTTGTTTATCCCTTAATGTTTTGTCATATTGAAAATGTGTTATTGATAAAAGAGACAAAGTTATGAATGTTTAACCTAGGTCCCCGTTTTTTGGGACACCCTGTAGGTAAACATTTGGTCTCCTATTAAGGTTGTTTATATTTCTGTTATTTTATTACTAACTGAACGTTTTTTCTAATATCTTAATGTTATTCGAAGGAACTGTTATGCATATTTCGAAAAATATCAAATTTATTTCAACCAGTCTGAATGATATTTTCGCAGTGCGCTTTGAAATATACATGGGGCATATATAATGCAATTCCCTCGCGTATTCAAGAGATATTTTTGTCAATACCCCAAACCTTGTATTGTTTGAATTTCAATACAATATACATTCTCAGAGATAAAATAATAAATTTGTTACGAATGCCTCACTGATAGATTGCTCTTTTAGAAAATGTTCACTTTTAAAAATTCTGGCCGACCAATGTGAAGTGATCTCTCAGTTATCAGAACTTTCAGAATGCCTCTCGTACATAAATGTAGAATGTTCACATAATGGTATCGTGGTCGCCTAAATATCTGCTAATGTAGAAAATATACTGTAGTTGTTAGTGCACCTTGTCTGCTAATGTATAAATACATCTAATTGTACACTCGCATGGTTGTTCATATACGTACTATGCACAGAGAATACCACTATCTCCAATTACCCAGAAATATGCCGTATAATTGGTAATATATCCCTCAACTTGAATGTTCATTATACCCGGAGATAATTTAACTGTCGCCAAATGATACGATGTGGTTTGTTAACAATTTATCAATAATGACGCTGTCTGAAGAGTTTACTTATCCTTGCCTATGACCAAAACCTTATTCGAGCAGCCCACGGTGTGTAAAGTATATATAGAAAACGAGTGTCGAGCTGTGATTACGATTGTACTTTGAGACGAGTCCTTTTGGGTTATTTTGGTGTCTTTTCTTGTGACATTTAGTTGTTTTTGTGGTTCTCCTTTTGTGTGTCTTCTATTTTTGTGTCTTCATCTTCTAATTCCATGCTGCCGTTCCTGTCCGATTTATTATTGTCGTGTTATCTGTTTGGTTGACGAATTTTTGGCACTCAAAAGCGGCACAAACACGATCAAAGCATTATAGCATTTATTGTGATGACCGCATACGTTTTCGACCAAGTCAGACGCCTCAGCGATATGGCATATATTAGAGAATGATCAAATAAATGTATTTACATGTAGAAAATATATTTACAAGAAACAGGGTATGACAGTGTTGAGCTTTGGTGAATCCAATGATCTAACACATTGTTAAAAGTACGCACTACCATGTAACCAATGCTTTAATGAATATGGGAATCACACATCATGTATACTAATATCTCACAAGTATGTGATTTGTGCTTAGGTTAGCTAAAGATATGAGGTAGCATTACTTTGCAGCGAGTTAAACAGAAACTTATACATGTCTGTTATAAAATTCCTAGTTTTTGCAATTTGTTTCTCAGAGACTGTATGAATTACAAGATATTGTCTCTATTTATATAAATGCAATTTTGGGATTAAATCCACTGTAATGTAGGACTACCTTCAAGCATACTATCGAT
Source organism: Spisula solida (assembly GCA_947247005.1). Lineage (NCBI taxonomy): Eukaryota > Metazoa > Mollusca > Bivalvia > Venerida > Mactridae > Spisula > Spisula solida. The sequence continues at coordinate 36,012,438 of OX365957.1, read as the reverse complement.
CATTCTTATATCATGGATGCATGTTCTCTGTAATAACACCTTACGGACGTTCACCCTATGATAATGATGTGTTGTTTTAGTATAGAAGTACAGAATTTATTGAGAAACCAGGGTGATGAATGAGACACATGTTAATCCGCATGCTAGCATTTCTGCTTAGAACTGAATATAAAATCCGGTTGATATGTTGTTTGATATTAAGTCGGATGCTACTGCACATTTGACCTTAGCGAATGCATTGCTCCTGTCATATACCAAACCATGATCATTTTGTTATGTCCTCTCTAGATAACATTTGACTATAGCGAACACATTTCTTATGTCATATAAAAAACAATGGTCGTTTTTGACTGTCCTCTCTAGATAACATTTGACTATAGCGACCAAATATCTCCTGTCATGTACAAAACGATGGTTGTTTTCGTCTGTCCTCTCTAGATAACATATGACCATAGCGACCTCTCTAGATAACATATAAAGCTAAAGACTTGTTAGTATATAGTCACAAAATGTCATCAATTACACCGCTTTATAACATAAACTACGCTGCGGGAGTGTAATAAACCCATTACATAATCAAAGCACTGAGAGTCCTGGTGGGAGGCGATCTGGTTGCTGCTACTAAAGCTTAAACCGACTTTACACGTTTAATGTTCGTTTTCTTACTGCCGATCTTGTCTTGAATGTCAAAATAGGCATATGTGACTATATAGGTATGTTGGGTATTTAAATAATTGTTTAAAGGTGCATATTAATTTATATGTAATACGTGTATTGAATGCGTTATTAAAAGTGGCTTTAAAATAATACTACGCGCCTATTTATCAGATTTTACAGTACCGTCTTGTAATCACTTCCTTACACAGCGGGAGACAGTCCAAAGCGGCTAGCTAGTACAGCGACACTATATGATTGCATAACAGTACTTTGCAGACCGTATACGATTCATTGATAAAACCATCACTTGACCATAGTCTGAAGTTTCTAAAAATAGCTTTACAGCCGGGACATTTGATGAACACGTCATTTTCGTACTATAAAACAAGTTCGGTATCAGCCGGTGTAGTGATTTTTTTGGCCAACATATCGATTTAACGAACAGTTTCACAATACTTTTTGATCTTAGAATAAACAAATGTTGCTGATTGACTTAAATCAGTTAAAAAATTTGGAGAAACATATGTAGCAGTATTGGGAATGTTGACAGTTTCTGGAACTACTTGAATGCGGATTCACATAGCAGCCTAAAGGCGGTTAATTTTGTATTAAGAAATGGGCAATGGTAGTAATGCGAGGCTTAATCGCCTCCCAAAATCATGATACACTAGTGTAATATCTATGCGAATGAGGTAGGCCTATATGCAAGGGCGAGTCACTCTATTTATGTATTCATACGTGCCGTCAAAAAGTAAAAAAAGAGAATACATTTTATTTCCAATTATGGGCCCTATAAGAGAAACAACCGTAAATAAACATGATGTACGAATGTAAATAACATGGGTACGAATACAATCGGGTACGAAATGTCTTACGAAAATATGGCATCCATCGGATGTTGATTTTATTATATAGATACATAAATTTTTATTATTATAAAGATGATTTTCCTTGCTTACTAAGTACTTGCATCGTGTTGTAATCAGTTATTAATTGATATCAACTATTTAGACAAATAAAATTACGAGGAAAACTGAGTTACTTCCCCTGTCCCTAGGTCGTTACTAAAACACAGAACGAAACACGTAACGGAACAGAATAAGCCATCTCTCAGAACCTGTATTTATCTATTTATTTATTTTGTAAATCGTTATTTTAGATCTGTAGAATTTAACATTTTGGGGTATTCATTATTGCACTATTTTCTTAGCTCATTCAAGGAACCGCTTTACTCCTATGGAGTTTAATTCCTAAAGGGGAAGTGTGTGCATTCTTGACACACTTTTACTGTGTAATTAGTTTATGTGATAAAAAGATCTTGCATTCGTGTCATTCCATATTAAAATTATTAAACTCGTTGAATAAAACTGATCAAATGCTCTGCAAAGCCTCGCATGTTATCATTTTATTCAACACGTTTGATAAATTCAATATGGAAAGACTCTCATGTAAGATCCCCTATTTGTAACATACTTTTAGAGCATTCTATTCAACCGCCAGTTGGTCATGGCTTGGATTCAAAAAGTCAAAAAACAAGTTCAAGTGTCTTCAACGAGGAACATGAGAACTGGTCATGCACATCTAAATTATAGGCACATGTATCAAACAAGTTTCAAGTTCAAGAAATTTTAATGGCATAAACATATATACATGTTTGTCGCCACAAACAACTGGCGTTGAAAATATACAAATCAAATACAAAGAAATACAGTAGAAATTGGAAATACAGAAAAGCATGAGTAATATTATTCAACCATACACAATTATGTAATATCTTACACACATACATTAAAATATGCATACATTATTTACAAATATAACATGGCAATTACATTATGGATTATGATATATATATAGTTACAAAGGAAAGATTAAGGATTAATTGTTATTCTAGACATAGATTCTGTCCTTAATTTATCTGCGTGATACAAATAGGCAGCCAGATTAACTGTACTTTTTTTCGAGGTGTTTTTCATTATATTGCAAAATTTATTTATTGTAGGCCAGGTACTGTAATATCGTTTTATATATTTAGTTCTCAGATCCTGATAATGGGGACACACAAGGAGAAAGTGAAATTCATTTTCGATCATATTCATGTTACATAATTTGCATAGCCTTAAGTTTCTTTCTATGTTTCTATGTCGTCCTTCTTCGATATATAATCTATGTGCAGAACATCTAAAACGACTTAACGCTGCTCTGTGTTTATCATTTGATACAATAGAAATATATGATGCCCTTCCAAAAGTCAGTTTAAAAGTTCTGTATGTTTCCAGTCTAGAGGAATTGTCTAAATCACTGAACCATTTTTGCAAATAGCTATCAGTTATCCTTTGACAAAGGCTAGCAATAACAGAATCGTTTGCATACAAATTATGTGTCCAAAGGTATGCAAATCCCATGTTTGATAACAATTTAATGAAGTTTTTGGTCCATGTATTAATATAGTTTCCATTTCTATCTTGCATATACATTAACTTATACATCAAAGATTCAGGTTGTTTAATAATTCTGTACCAGTATTTGACTATTCTTATTTGTCTTACATACAACATAGGATACCTAGCAACTTCACCATAAACGGCTGCATTTACCGTATTCTGCTTTAGTTGCAAAATTTGTTTTAAAAATCGTATATGTATTTTTTCTATGTCCGGTGCATTATGGAATCCCCAAACCGGAGAACCATAGTTTAATATAGGCGATATCATACTATCAAAAAGTTTCAGCTTTTCAGAAATTGCCAAAGGCACAACATCATACAATGAGTTTAATGAGAATAATGCTCTCCCTGCTTGATTAGCTAAATTCTTTTGGGTATGATAAAAATTGCCATTCGCACTAAGTGTTACACCTAGGTAAGTAAATTCCTTTACAACTGCTAATCTAGCACCATTATAAAAAACATCTACGTTTTCTATTGTGTGTCCCCTTTTAAACACCATACATACAGTCTTGTCTATGTTTACTGCTATACCCCATTTTAAGCAATATGCATGTAGCCTATCTAACAGTAATTGTAGTCCTTCCTTGCTGTAGGAAAATAGAACAGTGTCATCTGCAAAAAGTAATAAGAATATTTGCAACTGGTCAATTGTAAAGGCCTCAAATTCATCACTCTCCATGTAATTGTGCATATCATTAACAAAGAAGACAAATAGAAGTGGGGATAAAGGCTCACCCTGCTTCACACCCATATAGCTGTCTATAAATGTTGACAGGTCATTGTTTACTCGAACACACGACTTAACACTTTGATACATACTTTGTAATATTTTTACAACTTTAGTAGATACACCATAATCAATTAATTTAAACCAAATTCCATTTCTGTATACTAAATCAAAACATTTACGAAAATCTACAAAAGAACAATACAATTTTTTCTTTTCGTGTTTAAGAACTTTGTCAATAAATGACGTTAAAACAAAAATACAATCAACTGTACTTCTACCTTTAACAAACCCGTATTGATTATCGGATAGTATATTATTATCATCTGCCCATTTTCGCAAACGAGTATCTAAAATAATGGAGAATATTTTAGAAAATATGCTAGTTAATGTAATTCCACGATAATTATTAACATCATTCATATCACCTTTTTTGTGTACCGGAACAATAATACCTTTCGTCCATAATTCTGGATAAACACCGTTATCAAAAATATAATTAAAAAGTCGACATGAATGTACAAAATTTGTTTGGAATCCATGCAAATGGGATTTATGTGGACACATGTTTCATACCTACCTGTTGGAAAATGGAAAAACACTGTCTTATTCGTAACAATAACTATAAATGTGTCAAGATTATGAAAAGAATAATGAATAAAACATTATGTGAATCTAGCATTGTATGTCTAAAAACTTAAGTGTGAAGTGCTGTAACACTCGCTTCCACTTTTATGTGACTTTGTAGCCATCAATTTTCAATTTGTCTTGTTCATTCTTGCGTTTGTCATTGTGGTCTGAAATTATCGTTGTTGTGTATTCCTTTTAGTTCATTTCTTGTTCTGTCCCCTCTGTTGAATGATATTTTCCTTGCAAGATGTTTATGGTTGTAAACTCGAATCCAAAGGCACCAAAATGAACAATATATTACACAAGCCAAATTCTGTGCGGGACGCTTTATCTTCATTAAGTACATGGGGAAATGCATGATTATTTGTGTTGAAGTCATCTGTCTCCAGAGAAACACGTTAAAATGTCAATCATGACATTTCAGACCAAACCTCTAACATACAAAAGTCCCAATCTTCACAGTAATTTCGTCTCCTGACTGAATAGATCTGTTGTATATTCAGATTGTTAAAGCTGTCTGTTCGCTAACATGTTTTTAGGAACATAATTATTTAGGAGCAAGTTAGGTGGTTTAAATTGTGACATTTATTCGAGAGGGTTCCTTTCTCCTGTCAAACAACAATATCGGACGTATTAAGAATTTAATAAGTATGTCTTTTCATGCGTCATTTCACCAGGACACAAATACGAAATGTACTTGTATTGTAAAGAAATTGAATGTTCTTCTTTCTTGACAAGCTACTATGCTACATGAGGCTAAGTCTTTACGGAATCATTGTATCAAGAATTTAATAAGTATGTCTTTTCACGCGTCGATATTTCCAGAACATTATTACGGTTCCAATGTACTTGTATTGTGAATAAAGTGAATGTTCTTTTTGACAAGCTCCTACGCTACATGAGGCTAAGTCTTTACGGAATCATGGTTAAGCCGTTATTTTCATTATCTTAAGGTCAGAATTGTTTGTCATTCCACGATGTGGGTTTATCTTACTGACTTCTCGGCCAAATATTATAGCTGGTTAAATCCGTCATAGTGTTACAACGATAAGTGGAACACTCTACAGCACTAATAACGCAACATAGTTGTTTTCAGTGTTAGCTGTCTAGCTTGATATTTGACCTACTTTTGACCACTATAAAAACCAATGAAATGAATCTAAATAAATTAGCAGTAAATAAATACACGGGCCTGGTACATCAGAAGATGCTATACTCATAACAAATGATACCGCGAAAAAGATTCATTTCTGTTAAACATGTAAACGAAATGTACAGAAGATACACACACAGATATGTTATTCGCGTTACTGTCGAAACTAAGTGTACCTCATTGTGAACTGTTTGACCTTACCAATGTTTCACCATAATGTTTGTTTGCAAGGTGAAATTTCCGTCATAATTTACGTTCTTTAATCGTGTATTGTTGCTAGATATAGATCTAGTTTTTTTATTCTATAATATATCCGACAGGGAAGGCAGCACTCAACAAAAACAGCATAGCACAAAGGGCATACAAAGAACACACAAAAAGAAAACAATATAGATACTAAGGACAACTATCAAATAAATACGAAATAATGAAACTGGCCAGATAAAAATCACGACAGCATGCCACATCTCTCCGTCAAACATATCCATCCAGAAGAAGGGGCAGCAGACAAGGATAATCAAACACCTGAAAGACAACCGAAGCAGCATTGTACAACATTAAATCTTACTTATGGAGTGTATGCAGGGAACCAGATAGTTGACCTGTATAGAAACGAAATAACGAACACTTTATGTAGAGAAAGAAAAAATCTAATTCATATTATATTAACAAAAGTCTAGTACAATGTCTAAGAACCCAATTACAATGCACTCGATTGCCTTACAAAGGAACTATTAATTTTTAAAGTTGTTCATGCACGCGTTAGGTTTAATTCATTCTCTCATAATGAACGATTTGGAAGTTTAATATATGTGTTAAGTTAAATATTAGACCGAAGCACCATCTTGAAACAGGGTATACAGTACAGCCGTACATGTCAGGGCGGAAACCAAGACTATTTACACAAGCTTTTTGTAGAATAACTGTATTATATTGATACATGACACTGTAGATGAAAGAAGAGACGTATACACGTATGACAATTAATAATGATCAGGTTATTGTTTCTTAACTAATGTTGTTTTCCTTTCAGAAAGGAAAGCATTGTCATTATTTTTGCCTGTCTTCATCCCACATTATTGTACGGATCAAAGTTTCTCGGAGCGATTTGAGGGTCCAGCAAGAAATTCTACATTAAAATATAAATTTTTGCTTGCCCCTAATTTCGCGTAAAGGTACAATATAGTGATACCTATAGATTTAATAAACAACACTTCTTATGCACAATAGATGGGTTCAACTTATATATCAGTTTTGATATTCGTCACCTGGGAAATATAGATATACGCCAGTCATCAGTTTCTGAGTTCAGGAAAAAATATTCTTATGAAATATGTGTTTGGTTATCATTCTGACAGCTGTAAATGTGAACCACCGCCTTCTCTCTCCACACTGATGTATCAATCAATATAATCTAATTTATTGCCTCATTTATTATTTCAGTTTCACACTTTGAATAACCCTAAACTGTTGTCGGACTATGTAGCAAATATATAGCTGATATACTTTAAACAGTAGACTCCTTATAAAAAGATCATACATTTGACAAGAAAGACACAACATAAACATTGGAGTACGAAAGGCTTATAAAGTTGATATACAGTATAAAAATTGCTCGCTCTGCATGAAAGTGTTCCCAGTCAAAATGACGAATAGTGAAATTTGATTAACTTTGATTGATTATTTAAGTGCGCTCCATACAATCGATTCCGTTATTTGACCTTGTTGAGGGCAATATCTACCTTTTCCGTTCATCAGAATTTAAGCAGTCAATCACCAATGTTTTGTAACATGCATAAAGTGGACCGTGACTTAAAGGGGATTTGGTGTTTCTTTTCTCATACCCTGATGTCAACATTGATTAGTATGCTGTTAAGCAAGATACCTAAAACAAACTGGCGTACACTTTTAAATCTGAAATTAACTAGGAGTCAGTTAAATCTGCTGCATTGTCCGTACCTTGGTGTCAGTTTCACGCTTAATTGCAATGTTCTATAAGTATGACAGTTGTTTGATTCTATATTTGTAGGTGGGCTTCTGCTCCACAATTACGGATTCTTCTGTTTCATGCATATTTACTATATATTAAATGTTTGATTCTATATTTGTAGGCAAGCTTCTTCTCCACAAGTACCGATTCTTCTGTTCCATGCTTATTTACTATATATTAAATGTTTGATTCTATATTTGTTGGTGAGTTTCTTCTCCACAAGTACCGATTCTTCTGTTCCATGCTTATTTACTATATATTAAATGTTTGATTCTATATTTGTAGGTGAGTTTCTTCTCCACAAGTACCGATCTAAGCAACAGGGACAGATTTCCATACTTTCTACGCACCATACCATCGGATGTTAATCAAGCTCAGGCAATGGTGGAACTTGTCCGAATGTTTAACTGGACGTACGTGTCCGTTATCTACGAGGAGTCCAGCTATGGAATGCAGGTAAAATACGGCAGGGTGATTTATAATATATGTCCTAGTTTCAAACTACATGTATTATAAAGTTTTACTCCTGTACAAGACATGTACGAGGGGCGTTCGATATGTATTGTCACTATCGGTTGCATTTTTCTATGACACTATTTAGAAGGATTCTACGATTACTGTCTAAAAGTTGTATGTTTCTATTCTATATCTAGGAAATTACATAGCCTTTCGTCAACAACTAAATAATGTATTGAACTTAGAAGAGGGTATGCTCGAGTACACTGGCCTAATGTTCATTTTAAGCTAAAGTTGTGTCATCTTTGCAGTAGCTGTTTAGAAAAGTAAATGTCAGTATTCGTTAAACTGCAGCATACGAATCAAATCAAAATGAAATTATCTCCTATCTACGAGTAAGACGGTCAAAACAAGGGAGATCACTCTTATTTATACGAAATGATGCTTGTTGTTTCACGCAGCAATAACTTCATATCAATTGTATTTTGATCGCAAATTCTTCCCAGAAATCAATGTTGATGGTCTATGGCTTACATACATGTATGATATGTCAAATTCCAATCAATAAAACTAATCGAAAATTGTCAATGAAAAATAGCATGCTTTTTTGACTAATTTTGACACCTATTTTCGCGACTTTGAAATGCTCTTATTTTGTTCAAAATGGCAATCAAGTACAGCAAATTATGTTTTTATCGAAGGAATTTAGATTATTTACGGTATGATAGTTGTGGAATTAGATTATTTCCCGAAAGGAAGTTTTAATCGACAGTTATTTGCAAAAAGTCGCAGTGCCTATTACTAGCCCTTTGAAAAGGCAACAGAAACAACATTTCGGTAATTAAATTTTATTGATTTTTTTCACGAAATATTGCGGAAATCTTGATGGTTCAAGAAATATAAAAATATTTAAAGATATCAAAGAAGTTTCTTATTTGTGACCCAAGTGACAATACAGATCGAATACCCCTCGTATGTAACATATCGCTTGCATTCAATGAGACGTTCGTACGTACATAATCGATATTTTGAGAAAACAAGTTGCATTTGAAATGTGTAACATATATTATAATTACCCTGTATCAACAAAAAATGTATAATGTAAAGAGGTTCGACAAACAACGACGATGCTGACGGTTCAACCGCCTCAGAAGTTACAAACGCATCCATATAGTAATGTCTAAACGACTGTCATGTCATTTTCATTCACAGAATAGGGAAATTCCGATAGATGACATGCGTCTTACTTTACTTTTAACCCCACATTTGGATTGTGAAGTAGCAAAACGGGATCTAAAGGAGTCCATTAATAGTGATATGGTGGCTCTTTTTCTTTCAAACGAAAATGCTTATTGTTTACTCTGTTTATTCGAACGATTATCTTGTTAGTTAATATGGATACTTAAACTGAAAATATTTAATTGTGTATAACATGTCATAAAATCGAACATTTTGATACGACCATGATAATTAAATGATTTTTTACAAAAGTATAGTTAGAAAAACGTGACTGAAAGCAACTTGCAATAGTTACTCTGTCTGATACGTTAACCAGTCAATAGTCTGGTTAAATTTCAACAATGTGTACGAAATTGACATCAACGTGTCTCTAAATTGTTGTACATGTACATCTGTGACTAGAATGAGGTGATTTGATAAACGCCACGCCAGATCGTTTCTGTAAATTGGTCAATTGTAATTGAAAAATTTTGAAGCGGTGGATTATTCTACAATCTAATTTGCGCTAAACCTCCATGATTAAAAGAGACATGTTTGGCATCAGGATAAATCATAGAGGGGGTTTTAATGAAGCAAACATTGGCATATATATGTGTCAGCGATAATGCCAAAATGTGTGTAGAAACGTAGAAGGAGGAAATAATAACTAGGAAACTAATGACATTGTTTCTCATATGCAGATCTGCCGGAGGGTTTTATGTGAGAAGTTTGTACGAGATAGCAAGTCTGTATTTATCTCTTTCTCTCCAGGGATTTAATGAGCTTGAAAAATTACTTTCCCATTACGGTATATGTATCGCACTGACAGAAAAATTGCTGAAAGATTCCGGTGTACCAAGTGAAGAATTCTATGACCGTATTGTATTGAGACTGAAATCCAAGCCGAGTGCTAAAGGTAATGTATGATTGGTTCATGTTATATAACAATTAATTAGAACGACACCAGATCAATCGCCAGAGCGTATTTTATTGAAGTTTGTCTAATGCACTTCCGCTTTAACAAACACTGAGTGCTGGAGTAGGTCTTAACGTAGTTAGTTTATTCTAATTCATTTTAGGTCGATTGTGAAACAACTTATATTAATCACTTTTGACTCCCCAGTCTTGATGTTATCCATACCCACGAGGAAATGAGAGGAGAGAAGCCAGTTTCCCTCATATGCTGAGCGTCTAGCAAGGGAAATACTGGTATCAAAGTTGTTTCACTAAGGAGAAAGTTCCTGGTCCAGTGTATTATGTCGTTATATCTCTGGAAAAACATATATGGTGTTCTTTCTCTGCAATGACCCGAAAAACAACCTGGTGCAAGGTGTTTACGTCGTTATTATCGAATAATTCAATATCATGAATGAGATTTCCCCTAAGAAATGGTTAGTTGGTCGAGATAAGTTTAGTTATCCCGTACTTCACTGCAGTGTAGTTATCATTCATAATTACCTCCCTTTATGGCTAATTATGCACGAAGTTCGAAGTCCACATTGTGTATTTTAGTGCGGGGTGAGTACATAGGCTTGCTTGAAATATCCATTTTTTTGGATATGGACGGTTCGCTCTATGTCTGACTCTTGCGTGGATGGCTAGTCGCTGCCGTCGCTTCTGTGTGGCTTCGTCCTTTTGGTGCGCTAGGATTTTCTTCTATAAAAATTGCATTTATACATTTGTAGTAAAATTTAACTTAGATAATCTATAATCATGGTATATATAAAATTATATTAATTTCCAAAGGTGTGATAATATTTGGTTCCGATCAAGAGGTGGGCGAGTTAATGAAGGCGGTACGTAGGCAAAAAGCCACAGGAATGTTTTCATGGATTGGTAGTGATGGTTGGGGTGGGCGTGGCCTAGCATACCTAGGCAAGGAAGAGCAGGTACGCATACATCTTACAGAACTTATAGTTGTACTTTTAATTGTACGTATTTCCTTACATGCATATACGAAGGCATTTAATTATTGTCTCTATCCACAAATTTAAATCCTCACGATTGATCTACCTCCTAAATACATCACAATAGGAATTCATTACGACTAAAATATATGGACATACTACCTCACAAAATATTGCTTTTAAATATAGTAGAATAACATAAGAACCCATGAAATAAATGTGCAAGTATGTTACAGTATCCGTCTCAATAGCCTAGCGTAGGAACGTCTACTTCAGGAAACACTGAACAAGTATGTTACAGTATCCGTCTCAATAGCCTAGCGTAGGAACATCTACTTCAGGAAACACTGAACAAGTATGTTACAGTATCCGTCTCAATAGCCTAGCGTAGGAACGTCTACTTCAGGAAACACTGAACAAGTATGTTACAGTATCCGTCTCAATAGCCTAGCGTAGGAACGTCTACTTCAGGAAACACTGAACAAGTATGTTACAGTATCCGTCTCAATAGCCTAGCGTAGGAACATCTACTTCAGGGAACACTGAACAAGTATGTTACAGTATCCGTCTCAATAGCCTAGCCTAGGAACATCTACTTCAGAAAACATTGAACAAGTATGTTACAGTAACCGCTTCGATAGCCTAGTGTAAGAACATCCACTTCAGGTGAGAGAAGAGTCGGTTCGATCTAAGACATATTTACCAAAGTCATTAAACTTGTACATATAGGCCAGTCATTCTTGCCCAAAAATGGCCTTAACCTAGACAAAATTGCAAAAGTTTTGTTTTGAGTATTTTTAAGTTTTTTAATGTCTAAATTACTACCAGGAAAAATCCCCTGTTCAGAAAGTTGCGGAAGTACCTTAAAAAGCGATTTTAAGAAGGTCACTATACTTTTCATAATTTTATTCCATGGAAATTTGGGTATAACAGTTTATAAGTAGTTTAATGTTATACACACACGCAGGTTAAAATATCAAACCATGTTGTTGATAAAAGGAATTTACAAGCAAAATATTTTCAATAAACCATTTATTTCAATTTTTTAAGCAAATAATGGGAAAAGGAAGGGGTTGATTTAATATAAGAGGGTACCTGTTCCTGAACGTCAAAATTAGTGCAAATAGTAGATCCAAGTATAAATTTTAATTTGTTCGACACACGGCTTCCCATAGTCGGAAAAAAAATCTCACGTGACCTTGTTTGAATATGCCTTTAAAATGTTTTAATTTGTTTATATGGAGAATTTCGATGTTTTACTATAGTTTGCATTGTGTGAAATTTGAATTTGTTAATATGTAACATTTCATGTCGTCATAAATACAAGTATGGGACGCCGTTTTACATGAATTACTTTGCGCATTTTCCGAAAAACTGTCTTCATCAAATGCAAGAAAACGGCGATGTTTATCGATGGGGATTTTTTTCTGTGACTATATGGGACAACTCTCTTCACAAATATGTACAAAGAAATTCTTTTGCAATTTTGTCTAGGTTAAAACCTAGAATGACTGGACTAATAGTCTGGTACATGTATATCTCTATTGCTTGCAGCTCCAAATAGTTGGTTCCTGGTAACTGCTGATTTTCCTGGTGTCAAGGTAACGAGACTGGCCGGTCGCCATATGACAAAAATACTGTCAACCAGGGGGACTAAAAACAATATTTAAAACATGTTTGTATTAAATGGTTAGGTTGAGGGAGCAATAACAGTTCAACCACTGGCGTATGAAGTACAAGGATTTAAGGAATATTTCCTGAACTTGTCCCCGAAAGACAATAGGCGAAATCCTTGGTTCATAGAATTCTGGGAACAAAACTTCCAGGTAGGAATATATATACTTATTATATGATCTTACTGGCACAAAAGACTGGTGGGCATTGAGTCGATATTGGCATTTAGTATACATTAGGTACTGACCCGAGGGCTTCAGACAACCCTGTGACCCTTGAAACTTTAATGACTACCAGCATCCTAGACAGTGGCTCATGCTCGGACATACAACCTATATGACTAACCGTTGAGTGATGTATGGATTTATTAAGTCTATTTTTCACCCTTGAGAATATTCAATTTTGTTGCTGTTTTACTGTATACTGACGCAAATGTGCTTACCCTTGATTTCTCCAAACATTGCACTGCATATTTTTCATTTGACCTTAATGCGCATGTATCTACAGTTAAATACTGTGTAAGCGGTCACTTTTTTAAGAAACCACTTAACAATTTTATAAAGCAGCCTATTTTGTTTTATTTTTATTCAAACCCATTTTATGTTGATTGTGAAACAAATTTTTACAACCTCTCAACACATCATATATGGTGGTACACACCGCCAATAGGCTATTAGAAAGAGAATCCTCTTGTTTGGAGCACTTACGTTTTAATTATCAATGTTTTAACACTCAATGGTACAAATGGTCGTTGAAATATGATATATGAACTTGATGGTGTAAAATTCACAAAGGAGTACGCATGCGCAGAGGTTAACGTAATGGCGGACATTTTTCTCTGTCTAAATTTATGGTTAAAATCAAAGATATTATCAAAAATAACTGTAATAAATAACAATCAAGCATATAAAACAACAGAGTGAATGTATCTCTTTTCGAATAATGACGAGAAACAAGCCAAAAACGGGAGATAAATGTGCCAAAAGTGATGGAAAAAATCCAAGTGTCGACAACAAAGGAAATAACATAAACATGAACAACGAAAGTAGTGTCAACCACAGTGCTCAAGGATTAAATAGTGTGAATGTAATTAACGGATCAAACGGAGTAAATCAAGGAGGTAATAGTGCTACCAACATGAATGTTCATCCAAATACTCAATTTATAGACCCAAATTTTTACTTACCGCCAATGATGAACCCGAATACTCCGCAACAAATGCACTATCAAATGTCAAACTCTCAATCGTTTGACAATAGAGGATTCACCCCAGCCGGACCACATATAAGTATTGCTCAGCCCAGTATTGCACATCCCGGTATTGCACAGCCCAACAATGGTCAATCGAATATGGCGAGTCCCGCAAACAATGACTATCAAACAAATGTATTGATCAATATGATAAACAAACTTGATGCTCGTCTCCAGAATATTGAAACTAACGTAAATAATCTGAACAAAATCCAAAAAGAGATATCTGTTATCCACTGTGATGTTACTGAATTGAAACACGATAATTCCAGTCTGAAACACAAAATGGCGGAGGTCGAAACGTTCTGTCAAACAGTCAGCGATATCACGGATGACTTTTGTGATCATAAACAAAATTGTTCAGCATCAATGTGTGAAATCCAGAATGAAAATAAACATCTTAGAGATAAAGTCTCTGCACTGGAAACACAAAACAATGAAATAAGAGACAAAATGTTGGATCTGCAATGTAGGTCAATGAGAGAAAATCTACTGTTTACAGGTATAAATGAAAGCAATGACCCAACACCCGAAGACTGTGAATCAGTCTTACGCTCGTTTCTCAACGAACACGTGCAAAACGATCCAAGTGTAAATACGGATGGGAACATACACATCGGTGACATTAAATTTGACCGTGTACACAGGCTTGGAGGCCCGTACAGTAGGAAGCCTAGACCGATTGTAGCAAAATTTACGGATTACAAACAACGAGAAGTCATTAGAAATGCGGGAGTAAATTTAAACAAGCAAAAGAAGACGCACTATATAAACGAACAATATCCGCCAGAAATTGAAGAGCGACGCAAAATTCTCTTCCCAATTCTACGGAAACTAAAAGCCAATAAAACAAACAGATGCAACCTTGTCCGTGACAAATTGTATTTAAATGGTATGGTGTACAATCCCCACACTGATATGTTCGTAAATCCGAGACGTCAGCCTCAATCAAGAGTACCAGACATGCGTCAAAATTTCCCAAATAAAAGGCCGGCGTACACAGACAATATGCAACAAGTGCCAACATTCTCAATTCCACGACGACACGTTCATAACCAAGGTCAACGATTAGATTTTACTACACCAAATAAATACAATGCATTAAACAGTGAAAACTCGGGACCAGTTAACAGAAACAAACAAAAAGCGAGGTCCCCACTAGATGACACGCAAGTAAAGAGACCTCATGTAGACTTAACCAATACAGAGTGTCAACCTGCAGAAAGTGTTAATTGTCTTATTTCTGCTGCCTCAAACCCACCTCAACAAGACTCGTCACCCAAACTGGTATCCCCCCAGTCTGGGCCTCAGTTAGAGTCACCATTACATACAAAGGATACCAGCATGGACTATACTGTCAATGAAAGTACACACTCGACTACATAGGACGTGTCGGGAGAGTCACGTGATAACAATTCACCGGATAACCGTGCTAACAATTTACATTTAAATGACCCTAGCAAAACAATCAATATTTTGTCTTTAAATGTATGTGGTCTTGTGTCCAAACAAATTGCACCAGAATTTTTAGAATGTATCCAAAAATACGATTTAATTGGTTTTCAAGAAACGAAGACAGATTGTTTAGATAGTGTATTTTTTGAAAATTATACGTTATACTTTAAGCACCGAAAGGAAATAACTAAAAGGAAATCTGGTGGAATTTGTTTGGCAATCAAGTCCGACCTTAAACCATATATCACATTGTTAGATACTGATAATCCTAATGTGTTGTGGTTTGTCTTATCGGGTCAACTGAGTGAAACGGAAGATACTTTATACGGTGTAGTGTACTTGCCACCGGAATATTCCGACTATGCAACTGACGAACCATTTTCTCTTATACAGCAGGATATTGACTCATTTCCCAAAAAGTACAATAATATGTGTTTATTCGGCGATTGGAACTCTCGAACTAAGAACTTACCTGACTATATTGATGTTGATTTTGATGTTTTTCATGAAAATGATCTCGACGAGTTGTATCTTGAAATGCACTCTAGCATAAACGATATTTTATCAAATACCAATGTATGTATAAACAGAAATAACAAGGATTCTGGTGTAAATAATTATGGTTATAGATTTGTAGATTTTCTTCAGTGTAATGAACTGTTTATATTGAATGGACGTACGAATGGTGATTATGAAGGTTGTGTTACATGTAAAGGTGTCAGCACAGTAGACTATTTTGTATGTTCTTCAAATTTATTATCATCAGTTGAAAGCTTGAAAGTCCTAGATTTTTGCCCAATGTTATCTGATGTTCATAGCCCTGTTAGTATGTCTATGCGTTACAAAAATATTTCTGTAGTTACGAACAAACAAACGCATTGCACCAGTGAAAGCGTTAAAATGTGGAATAGAGATCTGGTTGATGATTTTGTTAAAAATTTAGAACAATGTAAAGTTGATGAAATATTTAACGAATTAGGTCACATTGAAACCCTGAATGAAATTCCGATGGATATGCTTAATAATACAGTGTCAAAAATAGGAACGCTATTCAAAGATAATGCAAAAACTTGTTTTGGTACTAGTAAAAAACGTCCAGAATCAGTTCCACAAGCGGATAAACGCACGTGGTTCAACAAAACTTGTAATGTAGCCAGGCGCGATTTTAATAGAGCTAAATATCTTTATAAGCTAAGAAAGAATAACGCAAACAAAACCAATTTGAAAACTAAAAGTAAAGAATACAAGAAAACTTTAAGGGAGCATTTTATGAGTTTCAAAAGAAATAATGTAAACAAAATAAGAAATATTAAGAAAAGTAATCCGAAAGCATATTGGAAAGTACTTTGCGGAAAAACTAAAACTAATGTGTCAGCTGAATTGTCAGAACTCTATCAGTTTTTCAAAAATGTGAATTCCGGCGAGTCAATAAATTTACAAGATACCAATGAAGATCCTAATTTCATAAATGAAGAGCTGAATACTGATATCACATTAAAGGAAATAGAAAACGCAGTAAAACTGTTAAAAACAGGTAAAGCCTGTGGTGTCGATGAAATATTAAATGAACATATTAAAAATACATTTCCTTTAATGAAGCATGTTTATGTAAAACTTTTCAATATAGTATTTAACCATGGTATTATACCGGATAACTGGACCATTGGCGTCATCAACCCGATATTTAAAAATAAAGGAAGCTCTCTTGACCCCTCAAACTATCGACCTATTACCTTACTAAGCTGCCTCGGAAAACTATTTACGGCTGTTCTAAACAACCGTTTACAAAATTACGCCTCCAAACATGAACTAATAAACGAACACCAAGCAGGTTTTCGTGCAGGCTATTCTACAACAGACAATATGTTTATTTTGCAAACTCTGATAAATATTCTAAAAAATAGTAAAAAGAAACTTTTCTGTGCTTTCATTGATCTAAAACAAGCCTTCGATACGGTTTGGAGATCAGGTTTATGGTCAAAACTCATAAATTATAATGTAAATGGAAAGTTTCTGAACGTTATTAAAAGTATGTACAATCAAGCAAAATCTTGCGTATCAAAAGATGGACAAAAATCAAGCTATTTTAAATGTAATATCGGCGTACGCCAAGGAGAAAATCTTTCACCAATTTTATTTTCATTTTACTTAAATGACCTTCATGACTTTTTTGCTGACAGTAGACTAGTAAACGGTATAAATTGTGCTAAACATGTTTCAGATGACTGTTTAACAAAGTATCTTAAATTATTTATGCTGTTGTATGCCGATGATACCGTGATAGTTTCTGAAACTGAGCAAGATTTACAACAAGCGTTGAATTTGTATGAACAGTATTGTGATTTATGGAAATTGTCCTTAAACACGTCTAAAACAAAAATACTGGTGTTTTCGAAAGGTCGACAGAAACAGTATAATTTCTTTTTTAAAACCGATCGTCTGGAAGTTGTAAACGAATACAAATATTTAGGAATTCTATTTAGCCGATCTGGTTCTTTTAATAATGCCAAAAAACATATTGCAAAACAAGGCACCAAAGCTATGTATTGTCTCATTAAAAAGGCTAAAGAGCTATGTTTACCTATCGACATGCAATTGGAACTATTTTCAAAAACCGTCAAACCTATTCTTTTATATGGCTGTGAAATTTGGGGATACGGAAATATAGATGTTATTGAAAGGGTACAATTGAAATTCATTAAGCACATATTACATCTTAAAAGTTGTACCTCAAATTGTATGGTTTACGGAGAAACTGGAACAAAACCACTATCAATCGATATTGAAACAAGAATTGTATCATTTTGGGCAAAACTTGTCAATCCTATGAATGTGAAACTTTCCAGTAAAATATATGCTATTCTGTTAAGCCAATTTAATCACACACGATCGATAAATTTCCCATGGATTGCTAATGTCAAGCACATACTTACCTCTTGTGGACTGATAAATGTCTGGGAAATGCATGAATTTCCAAACATTAAGTGGTTAACCGCAACTATAAAACAAAAACTATCGGATTTATTTATCAACCAATGGTATTCATTATTAGAAAACTCTAGTAATTGTGTGAACTATAAGCTTTTTAAACGCACATTTGGGTTTGAGCAATACCTCGTTAAAACCCCACCTGTATTACTACGATACATGATTAAATTTAGAAACAGAAATCATAAATTACCTGTTGAAACTGGAAATTGGAATAAGATACCACTAAACCTTAGAATTTGTACAATATGTAATTTAAACATTGGCGACGAATTCCATTATTTATTTGAATGCCCGGCCATTGCAAATGAAAGAAAAAGATACATTAGACCAAAGTTTTTTAAATTTCCAAATATTTTGCTTTTTGACTCTATAATGAACATAAATACCAATACCGTAGAATACAGAAAATTGTGTATATTTGTTAAACATATCATTACAAAATTTACATAGCTATTGTACATGACATTGTATGTGCCGAACTGTGTCTTTATTTATTCGAAGGTAATTACATGTACTTTATATGAATAACTGTAACTCTCCCTCTTAAATGAGGTCTTCTTTCTTTTTTTGTTCTACTATACTATCTTCTCCTATTTATCTATATTCTGTCATTGTGTTAACCTGTTATATTATGTATATATATATGATTGTTCCTCATTATGTCATGTTATTCATGAAATGAGTGTAAATAAATTTGAATTGAATTGAAATTGAAGTAACAGAAGAGCTCGAATATTTACTTTTGTAGGATTTATAAGTTGTTACAACCGTTCAATCTGTATATCGTTTTGTTGACATTGAGTGTATGAGAAGAAAAAGCTGTAAAATCGGAAATAATCACCGGAATCACCCATCTGAAATTTTCAGAATTTATTCTCATAAGGCTGTTCTTCGAGGTTATGAAAACTTTTATCGACGGGTCTGATTTTTGCAGCCCTTGACACACATACAGAGTTACACTGCTCGGTACCAGTTACTGTGGATCAACTAATAAGTTTTACATGATAAAAAAGTGCCCCCAAGATGGGAAAGGCGGGAAAATTGGTATAAGTAACCAAGTGTGAACGATTAATTAGTGTAGTTTTGGTATAAATTGACCAGATGTGTTACTTTAGTAACATTATGCCCCGATCTCCCAGAGCATCTCAATATGATAAAAATCTCAGCTCAAATATCGTCACATGTCGTTGAGTGAATTGCAATGTGAGACAGGACTCAAAATTGGTATAACACAACAGAAACGTTATTTTGAGTTTATTACAGTAAATTGTTAAGAACTCCAACTCCAGATTTGTCTGTAACTCAGACTCTAATTTGAGCAGAATCTGAATTGGAGATGAGATTTCTACTTGAGATGCTTCGGGAGTTTGGGACCTGGGTATTCTATAACGCACGGTGTATTTACAGTGTAAGTTTGCTGGGGCGCCATGGACCCCGTATAACGAGGAGTATAACAAAACATGTACAGGAGAGGAAATAATCAACCCAGACACATTCATCATGGAAGCACAGTTACAGTTTGTAAGCGATGCTATCATGGCATTTGCATACGCCTTGCATGTAAGTTCATTTTCTCGTCCAGTTATGTGTTGGTCATTGTGTCGTGTAATTGTGATATGTGATGTTTTTTATGTTTTCTGTGCTCGCTAGTTAAGCTGAGTGCTACATTCCCTGTCCGATTTTCTATTATCTTTTTTCATTTCATTAGGGTCAAATAAATTGTGAAACCCTTTAGTTTAAACCGAATGCTTTGTTCACAAGCATAGGTAACTGTATTATTGATAAAGAATATTTGTTTGTTAAATTTATTATCTTTTAGAGGGTGTTCTGCAAGTTCCCGGACTGTTGCTATAAATTTAACGAATTGATTAAGTTTCCAATAATGTTTTGTCATACATAAGATATATTTATTTAGATATACCGATGCCATAGTGTAATGGTGGTTAAAAGGCCACACTCTTTATTAATACAATACTGTAGCTATTACACTATTTTATGTCGTATGATAAAAACAGAGCATAAAATTATAAAATTACTAATGTTGGCAATCACATTCAAACACTGCGTCTTATTGTTACGATTTTTGATGAAACTTGAATCTCCAGTAGCATCTTAAATCTACGAAAGCCAAGAATGACTCGTCATATACAATGCGTAGTGTACATGCATGCCACAGAGCAATATAGTATCTAACCACTGAGTATTTAAAAACATAAAAATGCGGCAATTCAACGCAAAATAATTGAACTTACGACCTCTAGTTGAGGTTTTAATGAATCATCACGGTGTTTCCTAACATAATCCAAAATCTTGTCCAATAATGTGTAATCATCACCATAAAATGTCAGCCAAACTAAGTATTTACGTGAACTATGCAGCCCTCTGGCCTTTAGCTAAAACATCCATAATTAGAACCATTGACGTTGTAACTAAAAGGCGACTGAAAATATATCTCAAAGTCGTATTATTGCGTGACAAAACTATCAAAATGGTTCTTTGAAAATGCATGTTTTTTTTCAATTTTATATGTGTATACAAGATATGTTTTGTATCATAATTATGTATAATCCAATAATTGATTTCTTCAGACTAGGTATAGTGTATATATTGGAGCCTGTCGAACTAGAAGATATGGCGGCTCATCGTACTCAATTACAGACGTAGAAACCGATCTAGTTTAAAAAGACCTGTCAACACATACGGCCAAATATCGAATATGGCTGCACACATGCATATCCATTTCAAAAAACGTTTTATAAATTTAACTGTGAGAATATCTTAATGTCTTTCAGAATATGTACGTTGATGTATGTGGTCCGGGTTTGAGGGGCATTTGCTCGGCTATGAATCCTATCGAAGGAGAACTCCTAAAGCAGTACCTGTTGGATGTTAAATTCACCGGTAAATACCTCACTATATATTTACATACATGTAATACTAGATGTTTAAAAGATCATATAATGAAACACAGCTTTGACCAATGTCTTTAATTTTAATTAATAACTATTACAATGGATCAAAGCTTTAGAGTTCTATATAACTTATTACATTATTCGACATTACATGGTATACTTAAAGACCATCAATAGATTTTATGATTTACAAATACTCTGTCACGTGACATGCTGTTGAATCACGTGACATTGTGTGGAATTGCGTGACATTGTGTGGAATTTCCTCCGTGGATGTAAAACATACATGTTTTCATACATAGTTTTGTTGTTTTATTCCTTAAATCTTTGGTCAGATAGCTTGTGTAAATTCATTAAGCTTTATGTTTGTAGGAAGGTGTTCGCGGAACATTTGTAAGAATCAGACTCCCAAGAAGAACACCTTCGTAAAACGTTTAGTAAACATTTAACGTTCCCATGTGTTCCTAAACATTGTTTAATCATAGATAGAGAACAAAAACGCGAGGCTGACTTATTTGTCGATGGCGTAACCCGATACTAAATAAGGCAACCAATCGTTAAGTTATCTTTGTAATTCATATCATTGGCTGTGACGTTGTATAAGGCGTGTCTAAATAGCACGTGACTTGACAGTATGCGTATTACAATTCTGACCGATTAAAGTTTTAGACCCCTGTACAATTCGACCATGAAAATTGGAAGAGGTCATGTTGACCATAGTAAAAGTACAGAAAGCTTGTTTTTTCATAAGTAATGTAATTTGTCTTGCTTCTCATAATAGAATTTACCATTACGACCTTATTCTTCTAAGCCATCGACATGCTAGTCAAATTTGTCTTAAAAAACAAGGGACTAGTGTACGGTTCTAGTAGGAACAATGGTATATGAGTGCAATTTCTACAGGGCAGGATAATATTATCCTGCACGATAGTAATTACACTCATTCCTTTGAAAATTATCTTCAATTATCATTGGATTTAGCAACACCTCTTCAGCTAAATTGCTGTAGCCAGGTTATACGATATTGTCATGTCGTTATGTTCCGGTACATCTTGGAAGGAACAAAGGAGAATGCAATAAACTTCAGGTATTGCACTCATTCATTGGAAAATTAAGACCCACTTTATCAATAATTATAGCATTTATTCCCACCCCTTCACTTATAAAAGATGCAAACTGTCGTACTATGATGCAAATTGTCGTTATACCACGGGTTTCATACTTAAGTTTTTAATTATACATGTCTACAATGATTATGGTACGCTATCCTTGAATAATATTATGTTTTATATAACAGGTTTATCGGGGCAAGAATTTACGTTTCTTCCTAACGGAGACGGTCCAGCAAGATACAGAATCCTGAATTTTCGACAAAACACCCTAGGAGAATACAAATGGGAGACTGTTGGATATTTTGACAATGGTAACCTGATGGGGGTAAGTAATGTGCGGTCCACAAACATTGTCATTGTAGTGTCAATGTCACCAAAACCCTCAATTATATCTGTATTAACTGCAAATGGGTCGTTCAGCCTTTTGACAGCTCGGGCTTGAACTTTCAACAGTTAAGTTCATTTACTCGTTCGGTTTTTGTTGGATACTGTGTCTTGTTATTGTGCTCGACTGTTTAAGTTGAGTACCGCCTTCACTGCCTGATGGTTTTAATTTCTTAATTATATTTAGATAAACACATTCTTACTTAAGCTCTTTACAAACTAAAACTAAAATAAAAATAATACATTTTAAACAATAAAGGGTTGACGTACGATAATAATTTATTATTATTACTATTATTTTATAGTTGTAAAATTATATAGATGTTGTACATTTGTATATCCTGGACTTAGTAGATGTCTACTACAGATGCCTAGAATCACCCTCTAAATATAATTCAATAAAAGAAATCAGCAACCACTTTCTAATTTTATTTCTTCAATTTCAAACATGTTTCAACTTACAAATTTTGTGTATGAATATAACAATATACCGTATAGCGGGTAATTTCTGCGAGTTTTTATTTCTGCGTTTTTTGTGGTTTGAGGCTGTCCCGTAAAATTAAATTCCGCAAAATTAAACATCCGTAAAAATTTTGTTCGCAAAATTTAACTTCCATATTTTGCTTCATTATACTGGTAATATACCTTTAATTTATATCTTTCTAGTGTTTTGTTACTGTCGTATTTTTCACACCTATAGTGATCGACTGTCTTTGTTTGCTTGTTTGCTTAACAATTAAAAAAAATTAATTCCCGATCTTCTGGTAGGTCGCAGAAATAAAAACCGCAGAAATAAAACCTACCCATTTTAGGCCCAAATCGCAAAATTTTCTACCCGCAGAAATAACCCGCTATACGGTAACAAAGAACAAAATACTAAAAACAAATCCCAATGCAAGGGAAAAAATAACGAAACAAAACATATATCAAAATGTCATTAAAATATCAATTATTTTGAACTTTATTATAATATCAATATGTGTATATGGACAGGTGTCGAATTGAATTAGGAATCCACTAAAACATTTTAAAGATAATGAATAATCGGACAGGGAAGGCAGCACCCGACTGAAACAGCCGAGCACGAAAGGAAACAAGAAACACACAAAAAAGAAATAACACAGACCAAAAGTATACGTCACAATACCCAACATAAAACGTAACGAGAAAAGGACAGTTAACGGCTGCAAGTCCTACTTTCGCGTGTCAAAAGGATACAAAGTTTAAGAATCACTGAAGAAGCCGATAGCCCTTTTGAGTCAGGAATAATTCAAGCTTCACGAATCTTCTAATTGCTTTGATTAAGACCATCAAGTTCATCAACTGATTTTGAACTGCTAAGATATCAATCTAACCGAAAATTGTAATTGGATCTGTTCACGAATTTGGTAATAAACCTTCAATTTCTAAGACCTGTGACATGGACTATCAATGACAAAACGCAGAGATACTAATTGCAATGTTAGGTAGTGTTCTTATGCAAATCATGAATAGGGTTCAATTTGACCCTCAAATTAACCCTTTGGAGCCTTAAAGTACCATTTTGCCTCTCAGAAAATTAACTAAGGAGTTCAATTAACTATAGCACATTTGCTTTTGAATTGGTAAAATCAAGTGCAATATTATCAAATTGACTCTCACGATTCAGCCGTTTGAGAGCCCCTACAATAAATGGAATGTTAAATTGATCTGTGATATATGTTTTTCAGATGGAAGAGATCAAGTTTCGTTACGAAACACCAACTCATCCAGCGTCTGTTTGTTCGTTACCATGTGAAGCAGGCGAGGCCATGTTCATGACGGGAAATACATGCTGTTGGATATGTGAAAAATGTCATAAATATCAATATCTTGCTACCCCTTATCAATGTGTCGACTGTCCCTTTGGATCGAAGCCAAATGCGGATAAATCACAATGCATTGCGATTGCGGTAGTATATTTGAGATATATGCATGGCTTGGCTATTGGCGCCATTATATTTGCTTCATTTGGAATACTTTGTACCGGATTTACCACCATCATCTTTATAAAATATCACGAAACACCGGTTGTCAAAGCTTCCGGTCGTGAGTTAAGTTTTGTTCTTCTGTTCGGAATATTTCTGTGTTACCTAATGACATTTTTTCTCATTCTCAAACCGAACTCAATCACGTGTGGTGCTCAAAAATATGGCATTGGGCTTTGTTTCACAATTTGTTATTCAGCAATTCTCACGAAAACAAACCGAATTTCGAGGATATTCCGTGCAGGCAAGAGAACGGCTAAACGTCCTAAATTCATCAGTCCGAAATCGCAGTTGTTGATTACTTGTGCTATTGTAGCCTTCCAAAATGTGATTGACATTATGTGGTTAATGTTACGGCCACCGGAAGCCGTGTCATACTATTCAGGTCGGGATGACAATCAGTTAGTTTGTAAAGACGCTGTAGGCGGGTATTACATGGTTGGGTTTTCATTACCCATAATTCTAGTCATTATTTGTACAATTTACGCGATATTGACAAGGAATATTCCAGAAGCGTTTAACGAATCAAAGTACATCGGCTTCACCATGTATACAACCTGCATTATCTGGTTAGCATTTGTTCCAATATATTTTTCAACCGCATATAACATCAAACTTCGGATAGCAACAATGTGTTATTCGATCAGTCTCAGTGCTACAGTGACCTTGACCTGTATGTTTACCCCAAAACTTTACATTATTCTAACACATCCAGAAAAGAACGTCAGGGCGTCGATGGCGTCACATACGACCAGGACGTATACAAGCTCATTGGCTCAACCATCCACTACCACAAACCTCGCCGGTGTAAACTATAAGTCCATTCCTCTCAAAACCGAAACCAAACCAGGTGAGTAAAGTTTTCCATCTCACAGTGGTGTATACACTAGTATGATATCAAAACATATTCGTCGAAGCTCCAAATGTGGAAAACAATCATTTGAGCCAGTCTCCAGGAAAACCTGCTATGTTCACAAAGATATTGATTTTTTTCCACAGTATTAAAGAATATTGTAAATTTATGAAGCAAAATGCAAAAGAAAATTTGTTAACAACGAAGCTCCGAAAAGATATTGATATTTTAATAGTTTGACACTTCTTGATTTACAAGCATGTAGATAAATCATAATTTTTTATGTAAATTTTTATTTGTTGGATTTTTGCACAAAACGCAAAATTAGGGCTATGTCTTGTAGCTCTACGCCAACAGGACGCTCTAATATTTGTCAATGCTCCGTCATAAAGTACGTATCCGGTCCCAGCTGGCCTATATCGGTATAGTAATAATAATAATAATAACGTCTTTATTTAAAGAGGCAAGACAGTTGGGTATACCCAGTCTTCCGTGAGCCTCATATAACATTGACATAATAAATGTACATTTACAAAAGTTATATTAAATATATACTCATATACACAGCTGAAAGTCAAGAAGATATAACATGTAATTTAAAGCAGAAGTTCTAGCCTGCTATAACACATTAAATGATGGCATAAATCGAGTGTTGTTATTCTATTTCAGATAACAATGCTTTACATCCAGAATCATTGAGGAACATGACAGGAGACTTATCAAACTGTAAAGGTCAAAGTATAAGTACACAGACGTTGAACAGTATGGATGATGTACTAAATGACAAGGAGGTTGCTGTGTAATAAAGGTCCTTGTAAATAATGCCTTGCTTGTTGCCTTCTATTCAGGACAGATGACACTTTTCATTCTCGACGTGGATGGTTATCTTTCTGTGTAGCTTCCATGTTATCAACTACTGGGGTTCGACTAACATAATGTTGTTTTTACCTAGTTTCATTTATCGTCTAGTTACCAAACTTATGTTTTGATTGAGAATTATACTAGTATGTCAGTTACAAATGAAAGTTTTCAAGTGTTAGTACCAACACTTTTTGAATATCCGGTACCTAGCTTCAATAAAATGTATGAGCCGGTCTCTAGGAAAACTGGGCTTAGTGGCAAATTTATGAAAAACATGATCATATTGCTTTAGTAAGACAATAGTTTTATAAACAGTTTCTCAAAATTTTAGCAAATATATAAAATCAATTTACAAAATGATAGACCTTTAAAACTAACCACTCCCGCCTACTTTTTGAGTGACGTTGCAAATTAACAAGTATCACATTTTAGAATCACTTTCTTATTTCAATATAACATTTAAAAGTAGTAGTATTTTTGCTTTAAAATATTTAGAAACTAGCAAATATTTTTAACCAATAACCCGTTGTTGTTTTCAATGTGGGTACTTTTCAGAAATTGGTCATCAAAGCAACTACAGAAGTTAATTAACACAGTCCATGAGAAAAATAAACGCAAGAGTTTGTACTATATTATCCAAAGAAATCATATTAAATCAAAGAACACGACTTTTTCTAAACCTGGTCATATAATTACTCATATAATGTCACTAAGCCCGGTTTTCCTGGAGAACGGCTCATATTTGTTGATATAACATATACTTTAATATTATATATATTTTTATTATTTACTTTTTTTATATAATTATGAGATAAAATTACATAACACAATATGCGTGGTCGGGACTTCATCGTAGAGGTTGCTTGTATAACTCACTCAATGCACCAATCTTCAAAAGGTTCAGAACATAATGTTTTGTAGCTTGAAATACTTCAAATCTATAATTATGTATTTATATAACATAAACATACATTACACTTCGCCGAATTTCTAATTGGCCACCCTATAAATTCGATACTATGAAAGTCGTCGAAGTGTAATTATTGTTCCTATTGGTTGTTCTGTTCACTAACTGCAATAATAAATCTCATTCACCTCTTTGCTAAACATGTCATTTAGATATTAATGAAATCATCTAAGTACGGGCCTATCAACGTTTTAATACTGTTATTTAACTTTTGAGACTAAAGGCTGCTATAACTATGCAGTTCAGCAGTTTTACTGTTGTAACTAGGTCATTCAGTGTAGGCATTCCGCCTTTTGATGGTTGTATCTTGTCTACTGGGTCATACAGCTAGTTATAATTTATTATACTTTTCGACAGCTTGGACTTGGGCGGTTCTGCGCTTGTTTAGTTGGGCATTGTGCTTTGTGTGTTTTTAATGTTTTCTGTGCTCGGCTGGTTAAGTTGAGTGCTGCCTTCCCTGTCTGACTTAATATAATCTTTTTTATACTCACATCAGACATGACCACATTCATGAAGACAGGGAATTCTAGTTTCGTAATGAACAAGGGAATATATTTCATTGTGCGACGGTCTAATAGAATCCGGTAACGTGGCATCTATGACGCCATTAACAACAATGACACAATTTCATTAATCAACTCGTACGCAATACATATCAAGGAAGTACAGACACAATTCTAGTTGAGCTATTAGCAGGTTGAAAACGGAATCGCGCTGAATAGTGCTTATGATAGCCATAGTCAGCACTACGAAACTAATAGCGCTTATGATAAGCCACATTCGGCACTGTGAAACTACAAGTAATAGCGCTTGTGGTAAGCCAATTTGCGGCTCTGCGAAACTATTAGCGTTATTGCATTGTGAAAATAAGCCTCACAAATCGTTAATATCTCCGCTTGGTTATTAACTGATTTTACATGCTCATAAACTGAACTTGCCTGGATTCAGCTTGGCTGAAATGTCGTGATGGAACGGCAAAACGAAGGACATCTGCATTACATGAACATTAATGGTATTCAATAACAAACGAAAAACTGTATTTTACGAGCAAATATTAATCATTCTTTTATACATCTATAATTATGTAATGAAAAATAAACATATAACACATACATGTATTCCTATTATTGAAGTATTTGGATGGCATGGCTGTCGTGTCTTTTTATAGGGCTTTCGCACTGGCATGGACAGGGGGTAACATTTTACAGTGCACTAAACTGCACACTTACCCCATACATGTATACATATTTACAGACCCCAGCACAAAGTAGCACAGAAGATGCTCAATGACCTGTCTAAAGTCGAAGCAACAAGAGAGCAATATATTTAAATCCATCGTACGATGACGTAGGGCATCATGCGACAGACGTACGATAGTCTCCTTACGTAGTAAATTTTGAACATGTCCAAAACTCAACGACAATTGTTAACGATGATATTTCCCGTCGAACAACGGATGCACGATGCAGAATACTTCTTAAGATGGACGGACGTACGACAATTGTCAACGCTCCTCAAAAAGGTATATTCCAAGTGTACGAAAACTTACATTTCGATGTAGCCTCGTAAGCACCGCACAACGAAGAAATTCCTACGACAATTGTGGAAGGGGTTTAAATGGATCCACTACTAAGCAAGCAGTTAGCAGAAAAATAAAATGATCATAACCTCTACTCAAAACCTCTGTACTTGCTATAATAATATTCTTCCTATCACCACACAGTGTTTGTGAGTCGATCAGCACACATTCGCATGTGTCCTCCGTAACATAAATACAAATACATGTCATTTATATAGCGCAAAAATAATTTAAACATATTATATTGCATCACAATTACATGGCACACTAGGATTCTAGAGATGGGATGTAGTCCTAAAACACTGAATTGACTATTAGCGAGAGCATACTCATTGTATTCATGAAACCGACACATACAAAATTAATGTGTTTTCAGTTTTAATCTGATCATAATGAATGTCTTACAGATAGCTGGATAAATCGTTCCACCATTTTAGGCCAGTGTCGGCCATAGATATGTCGCAGCCTGTATTGTTGTTTACTTTGTAAAAATACAGGGGAGTTGTACCAGGGAAGCTGTAGCATTGACACCGAATAAAACGGCAGATTGGTTGCAATAGGGTGTGGTATTCACAAATGACCTAAGTAGACATCTTAGCATTTTCTTAAAATTTCAATTTCCTTAAGTGTATCAGCTAAACTGGAAAATCAAGAATATCATTGTTTAACATACTTAAGAAGCATTATGTAAAGAGCTACAATAATCACAAAGAAAACATAGGACATAATGTTATGTGCAGCTCAATTTTGTTATTTAAGTAATCCCTTAAGATGATTTGTAAATACCAGCCCTGGACTGCACGTGAATGGAATAACGGAATTAAAAACTAAGTCTAGGTGAATGCATCGAATTCGGATGTTCTAGCAAATAAAGTGGATAAATCAGAATCTGGGTGTGCAGAGGATCTTGATACACCATTATAAAATCAAGCCTGGGTTTAAACATAGACACATGGTTTCAAATTATCTGTGTTTCAAGTGTACAGCGGCCATGTTTAGCTGCAACGGATGTGACTTTACGAAAGCTGGTACCTAGTTTTTCTACAGTTGGCACAGCAAACACGAAAACCAGTTGAACTTCCTGCAACGTTATATCCGTTGCGACTAAACATGACGGCTGCACAACCTGCTTTTATATAGGGTAAACTCAGATAATTTGAAACCATTATTAGAAACCATGTGCCTATGAGTTTAAAAACCACAAGCGAACAAAAGCCACACATTCAATTTCCCATTAGACCATTTCAATGATACCTTAAAATAGACCATTTGTCAAAAGAGACAAATTTTTGCTCTTCTCGTCAGAGGTCTTACAAAAAAGCGACGCAGTATTTCATATTAGGCCATCCAAATTGCCAATTCTGCTTAAGGTCCGCGTGCTGGTAGGTTTTGAGCTCATAAAAACATGAAATTGCATGCGCAAATCCCGAGCCGATCATTTACAATTCGCCCAGGATCAGTTTCGCTGTTGATAGGCGCCTGGTGCGTGCGTCTGCGATGCTAAGGTAAACTGTGGCGATCTGTTTTAAACATGTCAAACCATTTATAGTTCATAATAAGTTGTTTTTTCTTGAGTTTGTGTGTTTTTTCTGGAGGGTAGATAGGTTTTGCGAAAAAGAATTGGCGCTAAACAAAAACAAAATTGAAACAAACCCAATGTATACGTTAAAAGGCCTAGATTAAAATGTTCTTACAACCGAGTGTATAATAACGATAAAGTACACGTACTCAGTATGCCAATTCCACTATCACTAGACATACTTTGTTTGCTCGGTTGGTTCAGTTGGGCAATGTGCCTTGTATGGTTTTTTAATGTTTTCTGTGCTTCGGCTGGTTAAAAGATTATATTAAGTCTGATAGGGAAGGCAGCACTCAACTGAACCATTCGAGCACAGAAAACATTAAAAACACACAAAACACAGTGCCCAACTAAACGAACCGAGCACAGGAAATATAAAACACATAAAGACACAATGCCCAACTAAACAAGCGCAGATCCGCCCAAGTCCAAGCTGTCTAAAAGTATAATAAATTATACACTATAAAATCAACATGAACATCCGTCAATTACGCGACCTCTTCAAGAGTATAACAGCGTTTCTTGATAATATAATTAATATATAATATACTACATTAATGTCAACAAATGGGCGAAATTCGGATATTAGTATATTAAGTTAAATGTAATCAATATGACACACTGCCAATAACATTAATCTATACTCTCGATCTTGAATTCGGGTTTGATACTTAGATTACACTCGTTATAATAAAGTCGATTGTTAAACAAGTTCTAAAAACGAGAAACTAGCTTCAGCAAGGAAAAACTGTCTAGTACCATTTGTATTTCGTATGACCCACCTACGGACCGAACTCCAAGCTGTTTGCGAACCCAAACTTAGCAAACACCCAACCTCGCACGATCTAAGTGGATATTCTCCAAATATAGACGCATATGATTAATGAATAAACGAATTTATATCAAATTTATATGGCGCCCTTTTCATGCGGCACACTTTCAAAGACACTTTACAGAGTGTTGCAGCCATAAGGGCACAGGTGCATCCTCTACCATTGCAGAACAGCACGATCTGACCAGAGGAACAGAATGAGAGAAAGCCCCGGAAAGGAGAAAGACATTAGATGTCTGTCGCAGGAGAGCAACTAGCTCTTATTTCGAATAGACAGCCTGGTTCTTTTTATGCTCCCGGTGTATACCTCTGATACACGGTGCTCAGCGTGACATCTTTAACCAGATATTTTAAAGTACACACGGTCAGAAATGCCAAGTTCCATCCCATGGAATTGAATTCAGGACCTCTGGTTTGACATCCCAGTGGGCTACCACAATCCGAAAGTCCAAGACCAAACAGTCAAAAAGCTGAAAGACCTAGTGTCAGCTATAACAAGAAATATCTTTAAAAAAGATATACATGGTTGAGTAAAATGATACACTGCAAATGTTATAATGTATTTTTTTCAAAACATTTTGGAAAGATGTCAAGTGGTTTTAGACATGAAAAAGTGAAACTGCCACTAAAAATATATCGAAGCAGACACCTTTCATAGAGACATCCATCCTTCATGACAGAGAAATGCCCAGCACAAATGTGATATGTTTCCCCCATAATATGTGGAAAACAGAAGTATGAGAAAGAAAACAGAAGCCAATTGAACCTATTTTATATTGTATTCTGACTGTAACAAAAAACGTAAAGTGTTATAATTTAAAAACGGTTGGATCATTTGAAAATGGAGATATCTGGCAATCATGTAAAATAATATAAAATGGTGTAATTTAGTATTAGCTGTTACAATGAGACATGAAACCATATGCATATAGACCACTGTACTTTTCAATACACTTCGAATACAAAAACATACGAAATAGCACCTAACTTTATGTGTTAAGATTACTACATTCTGTCCACTAATTTTCACTTGTATATTTGGCGTGGATTATGTTAGAAACATTTAATTGGCTTAAGTAGGTCAACATTCAAGCTAGACTGCTGACGCTGAAAAAAGCTAAATGACCTAGTTTCAACATTAGAAATGTCATGATTTCAGCCAAAAGAAATTCTAAAAGACCTATTTTAGCTGTAAAGTTCATAGAAAGTTTAAGATTAACAGTAAATGGTAAATCCCTTCAGTCGCACAATAATGATGTTACAACAAGAGTTGCGTCTCGACGACTGTACTATAGTATTATTGACGTCGAGACGCAATTCCTATTGTAACATCATATTTATTTTTATTGAGCTGTCGTCAAGACGCGGTTCGCACTGTTACAGAGTTTAAACGAGTTGTATATAAGCATAACAATAACAAGCATAATTAGTCCCCTACCGGTTTTTGACCGGAGGGGACTATAGGTTTGCCCTCCGTCCGTCAGTCAGTCCGTCCGCCCGTCAAACAATCTGGATCCTGACATAACTCAAACAGTTTCCAAGCTAGGTTTATGACACTTGGTATGTGGATAAGGGACAATAAGGGGATTATGCACGTCTAAAATATTTTGATTCTGACAAAAATTGTGGTTGCTATGGCATCAGAAAGAGTGAAAATATGCCCAAAACTGGATCCTCCCATAACTCCAGCAGTTTCCAAGCTAGGTTTATGAAACGTGGTATGTGGATAGGGAGCAATAAGGGGATTATGCACGTTTAAAAATATTTTAATTCTGACAAAAAATGTGGTTGCTATGGCAACAGAAACATTGAAAATGGCCTCAAACCGGTAGGGGACTTCTGTATTGCTTGCAATTCTTAATTACTTGTTATTCCTGAGTTAGGCCTTAATCAATTTTTTTTTCAAGATTTTCTATTCTAAAATTCAAGATAATTTGAATACTACCATTAGCCGGCGACAAAATACACGTTCAATGAAGGAACGTTCCGTGCCATCTCATTAAAGAAACGACCAAAGACCTCCGTTCGTGAAAGACGAATATGTGATACATAACCACGGTGTGTAACAGCCGTAATTTTACGAATTACTCAAGTACTACAATTCTTGACCAACAGGTAAAATGTGCCGAGGTAATGATGTATAAGAACGGAGAACGATAACGTCTTATGTTTTGGAGGTCTTAGTAAGAGACTAAATAAGAAAACTGAACGTAAGTTCCGATTATAGTCCAATCACATGTCTATTGAAATCTAATTCCCAATACTGATTTTAAAAACGAGGACCCAGAACAATGCAGATAAAAAAATAATTTGATATGTGTAAGGACGGGTTTCTTTCGAACTTGGGTGGGCAAATGGGAGTAAAATGTTATTAAGACCCCTGTTATCAATTGGCCTTGAATTTAGTCCCGCTTCTTCGTTTAACATTAATGTGAAACTATGATACCACTTATAATAATCACTCTTGATAGCTCATATGTGACTGTGTTAATTGCCACAAGTGTTTGGGCGAAGAGAAGTCAGCCCATAAATACATACATGTAATCATAGGATACGACCAAACTCGTCTTACCAGGAATCGTTTAACCACAATTAATTAACTGCAGCACAGGAATGGATCCCCACAAGCAAAAGCAATATCATGTTTTTAATGCCGTAGTTTTCTAACGAGATATCTTAAAGGGACTGCCTCACGTTTTTGTGTATTGTAAAAATAAAATAAAATTGTCAAATATTCGCGTTATTTTGGTATAGTTGCCTGTATATCCCATAAACAACCACACTGACATCTAAAATAACTTGCGAAACATCGGCATTTTGTAGTTATTTAGTATTTTTACATCAAAAATTCTATAGGGTATTAATACCCTATAGAATTAACACTACTATTACTTAAATTGCCTGGAATTTCTTCGCATTTGATGAAAACAAATGGAAAAACAAAGCAAATACCTCACTGATGTTTACGCTGTAGTTTGCTGGTGTTACAGTTCAATCACGTGTGACTTACATAATTCACAAGCATGTTGGAAGGAAACTTAGCGCTTTTTTTCAAGAAAAAAATACTCAGTGGGCGATATCGAGAGTGGTTCAAATTGTTTACTTGCACCAAATCTGTCATAAAGCAACCGTCAGTGGCTTTCTATTACATCAATACTTGGTTAGGTTAGAAAATCACGATATACAAAAGTTTTAGCCAAATCTGTGAGGCAGCACCTTTAATCAATGTTCATTTGTCCAACGGGTGACGAGCCAGTAGATTATAGTGATGAGTAAGGCATCACGCGGGAACCAGCCAGTAGTTTATAGTGGCGAGTAAGGCATCACGCGGGAACCAGCCAGTAGTTTATAGTGACGAGTAAGGCATCCCACGGGAACCAGCCAGTAGATTATAGTCATGAGTAAGGCATCACGCGGGAACCAGCCAGTAGATTATAGTGACGAGTAAGGAAGCACGCGGGAACCAGACAGTAGATTATAGTAACGAGTAAGGTAGCACTCGGGAACCAGCCAGTAGATTATAGTGACGAGTTAGGAAGCACTCGGGAACCAGCCAGTAGCTTATAGTAACGAGTAAGGTAGCACTCGGGAACCAGCCAGTAGATTATATTGACGAGTAAGGAAGCACGCGGGAACCAGCCAGTAGATTATAGTGACGAGTTAGGAAGCACTCGGGAACCAGCCAGTAGATTATAGTGACGAGTTAGGAAGCACTCGGGAATCAGTCAGTAGATTATAGTGACGAGTAAGGAAGCACTCGGGAACCAGCCAGTAGATCATAGTGACGAGTAAGGAAGCACTCGGGAACCAGCCAGTAGATTATAGTGACGAGTTAGGAAGCACTCGGGAATCAGTCAGTAGATTATAGTGACGAGTAAGGAAGCACTCGGGAACCAGCCAGTAGATTATAGTGACGAGTTAGGAAGCACTCGGGAATCAGTCAGTAGATTATAGTGACGAGTAAGGAAGCACTCGGGAATCAGTCAGTAGATTATAGTGACGAGTAAGGAAGCACTCGGGAATCAGTCAGTAGATTATAGTGACGAGTAAGGAAGCACTCGGGAACCAGCCAGTAGATCATAGTGACGAGTTAGGAAGCACGCGGGAACCAGTCAGTAGTTTATCATCAACTAATGAGGTGGCCAGTGTGATGGTGTCTCCCTGTGTAAGAAAGTAATTTACAAGTTATTCATCTTTACATTAACTCTGGGGATACGGATGTAACAAAATCAACTCGTTGATTGAAAACTCTGTAACTAGATCGAGGGACAGTAATTGTTGTAGAGTTATCTGTTTATCAACAACTTAGCTACGGCTACATATACATGTACATAATATACATTGCAGTCTGAGATATTCCCTGTACCACAGTATACGGCGATACATCGCTTCTCAGTTCCGCTAGAGAATAGTACTGTTACTGTCATACGTAACGCTCTGACGGAACTCAGGATACATGACATCTGAGTTCCGTCCGAGCATTATATCGGGTTTCAGTTCCGTATGAGCCATATCAAAATGCAAACAGTACAAACACTGAGAAGCGGTGTATCGGGATTACTACCGTGAGGTACTGCTGAGAACATTTGACATGGCGCTTAGAAATCCTTGTGAGTTTCCGTTATTGTACCGTAGGAATTTTTTGATTAGTTAAAATAACAACCCTGATTGAACAACGTATCCGCACGAATATTCAAGGATTCCGTGTTAAATGTTCTTAGTTGTACATGTCCTTTGGCGTTTTGTTTAGTACCAAGAAATGGCAATCAGGTCAAAGGTCAAGGTGACCGACCACGATCTACTCACAGGCACAAGGTTTCATAAATTTTACCAACTTATATGGAAAAATGGTTTGTACTATATTTACTAAACTCCCATTTAGTAGGTACAGCAAAAAAAAATCATAAAAAATGTTAAAATAGACGAAACCGTTTACCAGTGGATCTACTATATACACATAATATACATTTATGAAAATAGGATAGCACCTGTTCCTCGTTATTTCGCACCGGTTTTGGTTCATTCGCATAACATGTCAACTCGAAGAAGGCCTGTTTTTACCAAAGGAACGCTTTTAAGTTCTCAACAACCATTTCATGATAACGCGATAGAAACAGACACGTAGTAAAGTGACGTCATATTATGAATATTCACTTGCAATGAATCCGTTTCTAGCCGTGTGAAGTTGGCTCAACATACGACATTCAAAATATCGACATACGATATTGGACAACATTCACAAAATCATCAAAAATCGAATGTCGTCCAGCTCAAAATACGGCATAGGACAACATTCACAAAATCATCAAAAATCGAATGTCGTCCAGCTCGACATACAAATTGGACGACATTCAAAAAAATGTCAAAAATCGAATGTCGTCCAGCTCGACATACGACATTGGACGACATTCAAAAAATCATCAAAAATCGAATGTCGTCCTGCTCAAAATACGGCATAGGACAACATTCACAAAATCATCAAAAATCGAATGTCGTCCAGCTCGACATACAAATTGGACGACATTCAAAAAAATGTCAAAAATCGAATGTCGTCCAGCTCGACATACGACATTTAATTAATTGAAATTAGTATTTGAAATATCTTGAGCAACAAGAGAAGAAACATTAATTTTTAAGAAAAAAAGCAGCGGAAAATATGGAAACCTTGTCGTAAGCGAAAAGAAGCCGATTTACGCAGGGAAACTCTTTCGATTAGAATTTCCCTTGTGTTCAGTTCACCCCACAAACCATATAATGGTCGAATCTCAAAAATGTGTGCGTGTCAATAATTTGACACTCAAAAACTTTTGGAAGTCAATTAATTGAAATTAGTATTTAAAATAAATTATGTAAAGCAACAAGAGAAGAAACATTACTTTTTCAGAAAAAAAGCAGCGAAAAATTTTGAAGCCTTGTCGTAAGCAAAAAGAAGCCGATTTACGCAGGGTAACTCTTTCGACCAGAAGTTCCCTTGAGTTCAACTTACCCCACAATCACCAAATGGTCGAATTAAAAAAAATGTGCATGTCAATCATTTGACATTCAAAACTACTGGATGTCATTTAATTGAAATTAAAACTACTGGATGTCATTTAATTGAAATTAAAACTACTGGATGTCATTTAATTGAAATTAAATATTGGTACATGTATTTTGATAAAACGTCAAGATCTACATTGGAAAAACCCTTACTTTTTTAAGTACAAAATACAGCAGGAAATTTTGGAGGCTCGTCGTAAGCAAAAAGAAGCCGATTTACGCACTGTAACTCTATTGATAGATATTCCCTTGTGTACACTTCACCCCACATTTGCTTAAAATGTCAAAATGATGTGAATGTCAAAAACCATTTTGAAGGTCAGATCTTTCTTAGAAAGTATATGAAATATTTTTGTATTTGATAATTTTGAAGCTCAAATCTATTGTTTTACACTAATTAACATATAACATTTGAGGCTAATACGTAAAAAACAAGTATACATTGTAATAAGTACTTGTATTGCGTAACCAACAGAAGCCGCCGAATACCACATTTAAAAAAGTGGTACGTATAGCCTTGGGCTGAACAGTTTTACATACAAATACAGTCAACTCTTGTTGTTATCTCGAATTTTTCGGGACCGTGAAAATTACTACGCCTAACAAAAAATCAAGATACGTTCGAAAGTCACTTTATACCCTGTTCTCTATGTCCCCGTTTGGAAATTCAGGGAAACCGTTTCTTACTAGGGCGACAAGCCTTGCGTCGTTATGAACATCCGGGATCAAACGGGGTGATCCGAGATGAACAGTGATGGACCGCTTAAGCCCCATTCTCACAGTTCTGGTTTGGCATCCCCGATGAGTCCCGGTTTGTAATCCGGGTTGGTACCTTGTCTAACTGGGGAGGCAACCGTAGCGGCACCGTGAGCATACGGAATTAATCGGGACCATCCGTGATAGACCGTGATGGACCGGGACAATACCGGGGAATATCCGTGGCTGTACCGTTCAAATACCGTAATAAACCGTAGCATACCGGCTTTTCACATACAAACCCGGTTGAGAGCCAGGTGACCTCCGACAAAGAACGGTATAGCCTCGTTTCGTACCGGTGGCGGCAGGGGTAGATACGGTATGAGCCTGTTACAAGCCGGTTAAACCCCGGAATATAACGGTACACCTACGGTTAGGGCAAAAAGGTCCCGGTTTCATCACGGTTAAGGGCGGCGAAGTTGCTGTTACACAGAAAGAAGGCGTCAAAGAATGGCCATATTGGTTTGACTATGGTTATATACAGCGGAATCTGTATGATTTATTCATAAACCGAGGCTTCAAATTGAGACATTCTACAGAAACGTATTTATAGTTGTATCCAAGGGTACCTCAATAACTATTTCAAAGAATAGAACATCGAGCATCCAGACAAGATATTTCGTACACGAATGATCTTGCACCTAGTTCAAACTAGCAAATCACTGCTTTAATTAATTGCCCAGGTCAGACACGAATAATCATTACAAACAAGTGTCCTGGCGACTCACCAAGTCTATGATCCGTGAGTGGCTAAGGTTGACAATGGTTTAGAAGGAACTGGTGCAGTTACCGGACGGTATGCCAAGCCACACGACATTAGATTTATAACGACTTTTTGAATGTCGTCCAATCTCGCATGTCGAGCTAGACAACATTCGATTTCTGATGATTGTTTGAATGTCGTCCAATGTCGTATGTCGAGCTGGACGACATTCGATTTTGACAATTTTTTTAATGTCGTCCAATGTCGTATGTCGAGCTGGACGACATTCTATTTCTGATGATTATTTGAATGTCGTCCAATGTCGTATGTCGAGCTGGACGACATTCAATTTTTGAACGTTGTATGTCGTATGTTGAGCCAACTTCACATAGCTTCCGTAGCTTCAATTTTTCAGATTCCGTTAAATCTGCTTGAAAAGAAACCACAAAAGAATGCATAATTCTTCCATAAAATTAGCATTTTAAAGTTTTTGCAATTAATCCAATTCTAAAAGTACATGGCATGCTGAATAGCAACATTACCATAAATCTTGCATTCTATGGATTAATCTACAGGATCGGTAATCTCCCCGGTAATATCTGCTCATCAATAGATTACAGAGAATCTCATCATATCAAATAGAAACCTGTCACATGACAAATAGAAAATGTCAAGTGACAAATAGAAGCTGTCAAGTGTGAATCATCTGTCACGTGGGATAATCAGTTAAAACCAAAAACAACGTTTTGATAAACGGATTTCTCTCAACAACCACAGGTAACTGTATCATTGATAAAGAGTAAAAAGAGATAATGTAAAATAAAAAACATGTTTTACTCTTCATCAATACTCAACAACTTTCAAAAATACAAAGTGGCACATTTGGATTTTTATGGTCAAGGAGAGGTAACCCTGTTACAAATATTGCCTTTATGGGGCAAAAGTCGGCATTTCTAAAACTAAATTGGGCTTCATTTTTATCATTGCTTTCTTTATTTCTGTCTCCATGATAAGTACATACACTTGGAAACGAATATTTCCCACCAAAGCGGCCACATAACTGCATTAACAACCTCACAAATACCCGATGAACACATGGCAAATTTATGCAACAATGGTTTTTTGTGGTGTCATCATGTGTTTATTCTGTTTGTGAAAGTTGTTATCAGATTGTAATCATATCACTTGTATTGTACTTCCACATATCTAAGCAACATTATGTAGACAATTTCAGCAATATTAAACACGTATTGACCGAGCTAAGGGTAAATATATATTCATGGAAACTTGTTAGAGATTTGTTAAAGTGCATACGCCTTTATCTCTGAATATTACGTATTAACTTCACAGTGTATAAACGAGCCAACTTCCGGTTATCGCAATAAGTCATATAAGTTGAATTGCATAGTCTCCCAATAAGTCATATGGTGATTACGTTTATACGCTTGGAACTTTATATATGCTCAATGAGCGAGTCATCCATCAACAAAAACAACAGCAACAACAACAACATCTAACTAAGCACTGAAGAAACATCAACAAAACAATGTTAAATTGTGTTGTTATCATTTCTGATATCCATGGAGATAAACGTTTGGTCACATTTAGTGTCCCAAAGTTGGAATATGAATTGTATTATCTGGACACCATCGTCGATGTGACAAATGGACATCTTAAAAGTATACTAAGTAATCACAGAGAGAGAGCTGATAGGGGGCACGTACACTTGTCATTATGTAAAAGCATTGTTTTTTTTCGTGGGGGTTAAATTTCTTTCGTTGGTTTCGCAGTTGAACTCCCGACACGAATTCTAATTCGCACGATTAATTTCCCACCGAGTTTCCTATGCCATATTTACACTCCACGAAATAACGACACCACGAAATTACATACCTTACCAACATCCAATAAATTTAATACCAACGAAAATATGTGATTTTACAGTAGTTTTATACTAGAATTGGGTTGGTATTATAGGTAAATTTCCAACTTGGGTAGCTAAACGGGGGAATTTACTGTACAAACTCTATGGTTAAAGTACATAAACATGCATAACCTAGAAATACACATATACAGTTTTTATCTTGTTTAACAACATTGGTCAACAATTCTTCAGAGATATACGCTGGTCTGTTGACCTTACAAGTTTCGCTGGAATCAATGTGGCCATCTCCTCACTAAACGCTTCGCACTTTCAGACAGGAACTTGTGTTGTACTTCAGTCAGATGGTCGGCTGGGATCAATTATCGATCAGTGCTAAATTGATCTTCAATAAGCAACTGACAATTTCTCTACAAGTGAAGTACATTTTGGGAGGATATACAATTTTAAAAACTTGTATGACTTTTTGCGCGAGCAAAATCATCTGTGATCGATTCCAAATATTCGCACTTTTCGTTTATGTTTTTTATGTAAAATTAGTTAAATTACCATTCAAAACACCACAAAACACACACAAAAAGTCGTTTTTCACAATGACCTACATTGATCTCAGACTCACAACCATCGTTTTCCAACTCCCAAGACCTTCCTTTTCAATAAAAAATAGGTTGTGAAATGTTCTACCATGGGGACCAAAAACCACCCCTTGGCTACTAGTCTATAAACAGACTTTAATCCGCAATCCTCTCTAATTCGAACTTTTTTATCAGTTCGGCCATTGTTTTGAGTAGGGAATTGCCAATGTATCAGTAAAAAATACATTGTCGAATGTTCAAGAAAAGTCTAAAGATTCGGGTTTCAAGCTTGCAAATACTATCCTGTGATGCAGTATATAACAGCGTCGTCTA
This sequence comes from Spisula solida, assembly GCA_947247005.1. Taxonomy (NCBI): domain Eukaryota; kingdom Metazoa; phylum Mollusca; class Bivalvia; order Venerida; family Mactridae; genus Spisula; species Spisula solida. The sequence goes on along the minus strand of OX365957.1, from coordinate 35,970,507 downwards.
GATTCTTTCATCGACTGTTAGTGGAAACCAAAAATAGCAAATGTTTAGCTACACCTACGATGTTTAGAAAATAATCATTTTACACACAATCACGTTGGAGAAACGCACCTCCTGGCCAGTCACGCATATCGTTCGGGTAGTCTGCTACCACAACATCTCTTATATAACATGACCAGACTCCATCGTACATTCCGTATTCGTAGCTCAAACAATCGCCTGTAGACAAACACATGTCCAGACATTGCTGGGATTTGAGTCCAAAGTATACATCATAATTCACATCATTGATCATTTCAATTCCATTGAATTTAGTAAATGTGTTTGCTAACTCACCGGGGCATCTGGAAACACAGAGCTGCTGAGAGTAGCTGTAACTGGTTCCAAGCGGACAGTGACAAATCTCGTTAATGCAATTGTCAGTGATTGTATTTGTACAGCTCGATTCAAGGTCACATGCTAAATCATCCGACGAACAATCCGGTTTGAAGCTCCACGTGCCGGAGTTGCATGTAAGGTTCATACTAACCGCTTGATTGGCGGTACTTGTGCACTGAAATGTTATATTACTAGTCTTTATTGCAGGTGTTTGAGAAACATTGCTGTAATCAGGACCGGGATAAATTGTCAAACCATTTCCTGAATAAATCACAACCTGTGAAATCTGCAGAATAGGACTGTTAAGTATAGGATTTGGCACCGGACAGGGTATTTCACAAACAGGTATTTCACTCCATCCGGTTATCTCGGAATACGTAGAAGTTCTTGGTCCGTCAAGTACGTACGACGTAAAACATTCAAAAGCAATTTTCGATCCGTCGTCATGCATGTTACCTTTGACGACACCGTTATCAATTACGAATGTAGAAGGACTGGCTCCCTCATTCTTACATTTATATCCAGTGTTAAGGTCAACGCAAACTTGCCCAATCGAACAGTCGTTGTTATTACAATTTCCAATATCAATGGCGTTTCGGGAGTTTATAGTACTAACGCCCCACTGCTGTGCGAATTTCAGGGGGTTTGAATGTGGGACTGTTTCCAATGGAGACTCTGAATTAGTTTCACAAAGCTTGAACCGCCGGTTGTAGTTTATCGACAAACACGCTGGTCTCCGGCGACATTGCTTTGCACAATCTTTATAACTGACTTGAACAATAGCCTTTATTACAAATCCCTCCAGTCTTTGTCCATACATTTTTCCACCATCCACGAGGCCCAATAAAGACCACAGAGTACATATTACAAGTAAATTCATATCGATGTTAACAAATCTTACTGACAGCTATGATGATAATATACATGTACACTAGGCGCGATTGTGCGACATTACATAGCTAATACAAAATATTTCACTCCGTCCTTTTTAAACACGCGTTCCTACATTTTTGCAGAACAATGATTGGTGACGTTCAACTTTCAAAAATTAAATTAAAAAATTCGGAACTATGTGTATTAATCCGGTTGTTGCAATGTCTCGTCACATTCATGAATTAAAAGTGCACCGACAACATAATGTTAGCCTGAGTATTGCATGTATATACATTTTGTAATTTTGTTCCAGAAATCGACGACCTGTTACACGTATTTACTTAAACAACATGAAACTCACGTGCATTCCCTTCAACCAACACCGACAAACTCCTCGAAGTAGTTACCTCCCCTTGTTACATGGTACTCTGATAGTGATAACGGTAGTCAATGTTGCGAGGAGCTTGCCTCACCCAATGCAACAAACGAAAACATTTCTAATACCAGGCATGGTAACTATATTGACTACAAAGTACAAACAGCACGTGTAAACAGAATCACACGGTATAACCCGACGAATACGCCACCGAGTGACGAATCCACGACAGAGGTAGACACTGATGACGGGTGAGTGGTGATGTTATATTTCTTACCAGCAAATCTCGATTTCGAGATTTCTTTTAGATCTAAGGGTTTGTGAATGACCACGAAGGTTGAAATGTACTATTCAAAGAGTTTCGCATGTTATCTTTGCTGAATAAAGCTAATAGTGCCAGTTTATACACGACATGCAGAAAATAATGTTCAAATCTCACATTCATTGTCCAAACTTAACCAGTTTGCTATAGTATTGAACTATTTAACCTCACAGATCTAACGCAATATCATCTATGAACAATTTTGCCAAGTTGCAACTCTGTCCGTGCTCTTAAACCGATGTTTGAACCTTCCAAAGAGACCCTGGTATGCGCTAAAATGTTGACGTTTACGGCAGATGAAATTTTATGATGATGACGTTAACGGCAGAGTATGAAAAATATGGTTGACGTTTACGGCTGAGGAATTATTTAATAAAATTGCCATTTTGCGTAGTTTCAATCGTTTTTTTTTTCGGTAAAGCATGGAATATTTGGAAGAGTACTTAAATACACGTTTTAATTCACATATGTAACACAATGCAGGCCATGGTGCAGGTATTGAAATATACCAAACCTAACCGCTATAAATTTTGACTGAAAACTGACAAAGTTAATAGGATATTTTAAGGGAGATATATAAAAATGCACTTATTTGACCTGAGAAAACGAGGCAAAATCTCGGATGGCATCCGGCAGTTTCAGATTACACACATATCAAAGATAACATATAGCATTGATGCCACATTCTACTCTCCGATGCCATGGCCCGTCACATTTTCTCCGTATGGACTCCCGACTATTATGTACATATGTACTTATTTTCTTTTCCAAAACAGAAGAATGAAGTCATACACCTGTTTTACTGCGAAGATGACTTCAATATTTATGCTGAAGTTATTGGTCACCTGGTGAAAGAACATTCATATCAGTGTCCTAAATACAAAGAATTAGAACTTGACCCAATAAGTGGAAATGCAGGTTATAGAACAAAGACATATATATAAATGTGGTTCCAAAAGATGGAGAGGTTTTTGTTTCAAGTGACCAACGTGTTGGTATTTATAAAAGCGACAGATCTACAAAGTCCAAACTTAATACACCTTCAAAATTACCAAACATGTCACAGCCTCGCGATTTTGAAGTTCGTGAAAGAGTTGTTAAAAATGGACTCTCTTACATTCCAAACTATGGCAAAGAACGTCTAACGTAAACTAAAATCAACTCATTCACGAACTTCAAAATCGCGAGGCTGTGAGTTGTTAAAAATGTTGAAACGGTTGATTTTAGTTTACATTAGACGTTCTAGACACCAAGTGCTTTTACTTCTTTGGCCCATTTTAATCCATAAATATTTTCTATTTTATTTTTATTTTTTCCAATCCATATTGCTTCCGTTTTATTTACGTTTAAATATAAACCTGAGTATTTTCCGAAGTTGTGTATTAGATTAAGCGCGCATTCAATGACATGTTTAGTACTTAAGAACAGTGTGGTATCATCTGCCAGTGGGCTTATTTTTAGGTATTGTGTGTCGTTTTTGTAATTGATTGGTATACCTTTTATGTCATTATTGTCTCTTATTTGTATTGCTAGAGTCTCAGCTATTAGTATAAATAATAGTGAAGACAATGCACAGCCTTGTCTTACTCCGGTTTATAGTTCAAAACTTTCTGATTTCCATCCATTGTTGAAAATACACGATTGTATGTTATTATAAACCGTTTCTATCCATCTATAAAATGGATTACCAAAGCCAAAGTGTTTAATTGTGGCAAACAAATAATTTCTATTGATTGTGTCAAAAGCTTTTCTAAAATCTAGGAATAATACAGCACCTGGAATATTTAATTTGACTGTAAATAGTCTATTGTATCTTGTATTTATCTAATGTTAAATCCTATAAAACGATTTTTAATATATCCTTGTTGATCGAGTGAAATAATAGATGGAAGTACTTTTTGCATTCTTTTAGCTAGTACGCGTGTTAATATTTTATAATCTGTATTTAGTAATGAGATTGGACGCCAGTTTTCTAAGTTTTCAGGGTCGCCTTCCTTATTAAATAATGTGATAATACCCATTTTGTGTGTGCGAAAGTTCTTTTATTACAAATGCGTCATTTAAACTTTTGACTACGAGTTCTTCAATATCGTTCCAAAATTCTCTATAAAATTATAAAGTTAGACCGTCACTTCCTGGAGTTTTATTTGTTTTCATTTCAGAAACCGCTAGTTTTGCTTCTTCGCACGTAATGCAACCATCGCATACTTTTGCATCTGAACTACTTAATTTTATTTCGGGATTAAGTGTACTTAACAATTCATCTGGATCTCTTTCATCCCCATGGATAGAATATAGATTTTTATAAAATTTAACTTCTACATTTAAAAAGCTGTTAGGATCGTTTATTATTTTAACCGTAAGTTGTGTAATAGTTTTTCTTATTTGACGTGACTTTTCAAGAGACATGAAATATCTAGTGTTCTTCTCATTTTCGTTAATAGCATCCAATCGAGACCTTACGAATGCACCGCGTGCCTTGTATTCATAAATGTTTTCAATTGATTTTTCCATTTCTGTTATTTTTGATTCTCTCTCTGTATCAAAGCAATTATCATTTAATTGTTTTAAGTACTGTAGTTCATCTTCTAATCTTTTTAGTTCATTTGTTCTGACTTATGCCTTGTATTTCGAATATGATATCGTTTTCTCCCTAATTTGTATTTTACATAACTCATATAACAGTTGGTGTTGGTTACGGTGCTGTGTTTTGCATGTTTGAATTAAAGATTTTATTAAGATTTTATATTCTAGATCTTCAAGATAAGAGTTGTTGAATTTCCAATATCCTGGGCCTCTTTTAGATGGCAATAATAGTTTAAGAGAAATTGCTAAATGATCTGTGAACTTAATCTGAGCTGGTCTGATATCGACCTTTGCTATTCATGAACGCTATTAATTTTCCTCAATCAACCAATAATCTATTCTACTTTTATCCACTCACCCCTTACGTTTCCATGTGAACTGTTTAGTATTGTTGTTTTTAACTCTCCAAATATCTACCAGGTCAAGATTTTGTTGTAGTTTGAGTAAATTTTTGGTTTTCGTTTTATTGACGCTTTTATTGCAAGGATGTCTGTCTAATGATGTTAATACTTCATTAAAATCACCATAGTATTCCACGAATAGTACATTTCAACCTTCGTGGTCTTTCAAAACCCCTTCTTAAATCCAAAAGAAATCTCGAAATCGAGATTTGCTGGTAAGAAATATAACATCACTACTCACCCATCATCAGTGTCTACCTCTGTCGTGGATTCGTCACTCGGTGGCGTATTCGTCGGGTTATACCGTGTGAGAATGGTCGATGTAACATTTCTAATGCCACCAACATCCGTATGGCAACCATGTTAAATACACACAGCACTTTTAAACGGAATGGTCGGTGTCTGTCAAAGCAATTTAAACGTTCAAACAAAGACAATCACGTTCTATATTTATAACCAATTGATAAATTTTCAAATATTTGGAGACTGAAATTTCTAGGTACGAAAGAACGTCATTCAATATTTGTTGAGTACATTCTTTTGTGTAGCGCACGCATTTGTCTTGTACTAAAAGCTGTGATTGGTTTGTGTAAACTATATTACAGACTAGTACATTCATTTGATTGATTTTCAGCAACCATACATGCCTTCCTTTGTTCTCAATGTGGGACGGTACGACGTGGCATAAACACTTTGTACCAGAATGACTGGCGAAAAAAATGGTACGAAAACACATAGTTACGACCCCAACCTCTACATTTGTGAAGGTAACTCTATCAAGCAGTTGAATACCCCTTTATCTACTTTGGAATTCATGTTTAAGTGTTGGTACCATCTCAATGTCTTCCAAGTACATTGGCTTATTGTTTTGATAATATGTACACGTGTTAGCTGTCAAGAGTCCAACCTCTAGATAATGCTGCAAGCCTACACATATCAAGCATGTATTGTCTTGCTTTTACCATCTAATCATGGCAGTGATAATCATATATAAGTGGACTGCGCCCTTCCGAGACAGCTCTTGTTTTGTACTGTATACTAATGTAGCGTGAAACACATTACCATGGAGCAAATGGTTGACCAGGCTAATCAATTTGTTCCAAACATCAATGTAAAGAAAGACAAATCACGTCTTTGTTAATGATCTTAAAAACGATGTTGCAATGGTAGTATATGGTAATTAAATTGTAAGGTTTAATATATGTACCTGTGTCCAATATTTGCTGTATCTATCTCAAAGTTGGCATTCAATTTTTGGTGGATTTTTATAGTAAATTTTGTTTTAAGACGCACCTACAGTATTCCAGTCCCGTCACACAATCCTGATACTGCAAAACGTTAATATTCGTGTGAGATTTAATTTCGTTGATTTCATGATGACCATTATCACGAAATTAAATCCCCAATGAATAATTATACCAATAAATTCGTCAAGTTTACATCAGCTTCCTTTCAAATTCAGTCAGGTATATAGTGGGGTGACAATTGGTGATTTTTTGGGGTGAGGTGACAACTCAAGTAGAACAAGCAATGTTATATACCAAAATGTTCGCCTATGTCTGTACTATATGGAACTGCCGGCATAAATTGTCAACGCGTGGTGCGGACACGGAAATCCAAGATGGCGTCCAAGATGGCCGCCATAATTTACACATACACTTAAAATTCTATGTTCTCATGCAATTTTTTTATTTATGTATGTAGTCACAAATATTTGCTTGGATATTATTCATTTGATAATGTACATCAAATGGACATACAAGACTGACAACTTTGAGGTCAAGGTCATGGTCATTTCAAGGTCAAATTACGAAAAAAAGCTGACAAAATTATGTTTCCTCACTTGTTTTCTTGTTTTAGCAGATGTTTTATGTTCAAGTTGATATAAAAAGGGGTAAAAGTGTTGGTAAGCACATATTCTCTTATTATTAGTTGAATTTTCAGTTCAAAATATTGAAACTTTGTCAAAACTGACATTATTATGCATGTACATGTTGGACAAGATGGCATTCTTAGATTGCTGCTTCCCTATTTAGAATTTTAGTATTCAACTATTGACACTGTTATTTCTAATGGTATGATGAAATGTATGTCTAAACAAAATAACTTTGTATTGTACACCAAATGGACTTGAAAAATGACCAATCAAGGTCAAGGTCAATTTAATTTCAAGGTCAAACTACCCAAAATACCTGAAAATTTGATCTTTCATTGCATTTTGTCTTATTATGAAATTTGGTGAACATTATATTTTGTTGTAGATCATTGATGTGATCAGAGTTATTTCATTAAAAATAATAATTTATACTGAACTCCTATATGTGGTATCCCAGACCATATGGGGTACATAACACTGTCAAGTACAACCATCCCGTGCCATAATGGGTACTCACTACTACGTGTTAAAGTCATACTATAATAATAATAATAATGACTTTATTTTACGAGGTTAACACATTTGCATATGAACACAATCTTCCATGAGGACCTCAACATATAATACATACATTTAACATGATAATTGCAAACACAGTAAACTTAACAAATGAAATGAAAGTAGTCAAACTTAACAATTGAATGAAAGTAAATAATAAAATTGACTTAGATTAATAATGAAGTTTGTATAAACAAGACTTAGCTATTCAAATACACACTATGATACAACAAAACAATATAAACAAGTTAAGAGACAATAACATAATATTTACAATGAATCTAGAACATACTTATTTTATTGGTAGTCCCAGTCTGGAAACTTCCATCTTATATACATTCTTTTGAATTGTTCGAGAGAGCTAGCAGTTCTTATATGAAATGGTATCTTTTCCCAAAGTATTGGTCCAGTGTAGCTTAATGACTTTCGAAAGAATTCCTTTTTTGGCTTTGGTTTATGAAGTAATTTTTGACTAGAAGACCTAAGGGTACTATATACAAAGTACAGTCAAACCAAATCATCCCCATCACATACCAGGCCAGAATGGGTTCTAACCACCAACAAGTACATTCTGTAACCAATGGAGTATGTCATGTCATGTTCTTACAACTGCCCATAACAACCATTCCTATCGAGTTCTCAATGCCACTAGCTATACCTGAGGCCCAATGGGGTACTTACAACCACAGAGTAGAGCCAACCAAGGCCATATTGGTTAATCACCACAATATCAGTCTCGATATGGTACTCACAATCACTGAGCACAGCTGTAAAGGCCCTATGGGTTACTCATTAGTACAAATCACAGTCGTATAAGGCCCAAAGGGGTAGTCATCCAAAATAATTACAACTTTCCATGCCCATTAGGGGTGCTCTTAACCAATGAATTACAGCCATACCAGGTCCTATGGGCTACACCCAAGTCACAACAAAAGGGTAAAGACATCCAAGGCCCAATCAACCCACCAATAAGCATTGAGTACAGTCACACCTGACCCTATGTGGTACTTACCACCGACGATTACAGCCATACTATGTTCTAAGGGGTACTTGGACCAACCGAGTACAGCCATACCAGGTGCAATACAGCCATCCTAGGCCCTACTGGGTATTTCACCACCACTAATTATGGCCATACTAATCCATATGGGTTAGTTGCAACCACTAAATACAGCCATAATTAGATCCCATGTGGTAATTACCACCACCAATTACAGCCACCATAGGCCCTATGCCCTACTCACAACCACTGTGTATAGCCATACTATAGAACAGCCATCCCAGGCCAATTAATGTTCTCACCTCCAAAAGTTCAACCATCCCAGGCCCATTTGGGAACCCATCACCACCAATTACATCATACCAGGTCTTATGGAGTACTCGCCACCACTCAATACAGCCGTCCTAGGCCCTATTGGAAACCCACAACCACAGAAAACAGCCATCACAGGTTCCATTTGGTACCGACCACCTTGAGTACAGCCACCACAGGCCCTATTGAATACCCTATACCACAGAAAACAGCCAACCCATGCCTCATTTGGTACCAACAACCTCTGAGCAAGGCCATCCCAGGCCCTATTGGATACCCATCACAACAGAGAACAGCCGATCCCAGGCCCCATTTGGTACCCACTACCTCTGAGTACAGTCATCCCAGGCCTATTAGGTATCCACCACCTCTGAGTAGTCATCCAAGGCCCCATTGAGTACCCACCCTCATGAATTCCAGCTATCACAGGCCCTATTGAGTATGCACCATTACAGATTTCAGCCATCCCAGTCCCTATTGAGTACCCACCACCTCTGAGCAGTCATTCAAGGCCCTATTGAGTACTCTCTCTCACAGATTTCAGCCATCCCAGGCCCTATTGTGTACCCAGCACCTCTGAATACAGTCATCCAAGGCCCTATTGAGTACCCACCCTCACAGATTTCAGCCATCCCAAGCTCTGTTGGGTACCCATCATCACAGATTTCGGCCATCCCAAGCCCTATGTGTACCAACCATCAGATATTTCAGCCATCCCAAGCCCTATGTGTACCCACCATCAGATATTTCACCCAACCCAAGCCCTATGTGTACCCACCATCAGATATTTCAGCCATCCCAAGCCCATTGAGTACCCATCCTCACAGATTTCAGCCATCCCATGCCCTATTGTGTACCCACCATCACATATTTCACCCAACCCAAGCCCTATTTTGTACCCACCATCACAGATTAAGCCATCCCGTGCCCTATTGAGTACCCACCCTTACAGATTTCAGCCATTCCAAGCTCTAATGGGTACCCACCATCACAGATCTCAGCCATCCCAAGCCCTATTGAGTACCCATCATCACATATTTAAGCCATCCCAAGCCCATTGAAAACCCATCCTCACAGGTTTTACCCATCCCATGCCCTATTGGGTACCCGACATCATATATTAAGCCATCCCAGGCCCTATTGAGTACCCACCCTCACAGATTTCAGCCATCCCAAGCTCTATTGGGTACCCACCATCACAGATTTCAGCCACCCAAGCCCTATTATGTACCCACCATCACATATTTCAGCCATCCCAAGCTCTATTGGGTACCCACCATCACAGATTTCAGCCACCCCAAGCCCTATTATGTACCCACATCACATATTTCAGCCATCCCAAGCTCTATTGTGTACCCACCATCACAGATTTCAGCCACCCCAAGCCCTATTATGTACCCACATCACAGATTTCAGCCATCCCATGCCCTATTGTGTACCCACATCACAGATTTCAGCCATCCCAAGCCCTATTATGTACCCACATCACAGATTCCAGTCATCCCAAGCCCTATTGGGTACCCACCATCACAGATTTCAGCCATCCCAAGCCCTATTGTGGCAGCTTACCATCACAGATTGAGCCATCCCAGGCCCTATTGAGTTCCCACCCTAACAGATTTCAGCCATCCCAAGCCCTATTGTGTACCCACCTAACTTATTAAAGCAATACCATACCATACGGAGTACTCCCCCCACACCGAGTGCAGCAATCCTTGGCCCTATTCGAGTAATGACCAACACCAATTATGGCCATTTAAAAGTTTAAGGGGTACAAAGGCAACCACTGAATTCAGCCATACCAGACCCTATGTAGTAAACATACTTACCAATACAAATTCAGCCATATCCGGCCATAAGGGATAACTAACCATCACATAGTTCAGCCATCTTAGGCCCAAGAGGTGACTCACCATGTCCAAACGTTTTGTTGAAATTCCCACAGTAGGAGATGCTTGATATATTAAATGGCCTGCCATCTTTAAATGGTTGCAGCAAGTCTGCTTTTTGCTGTGTCTAAATTCCCCAATCCCAGAATCTAAAATCCAGCCAAAGTCTATTTCCCGGGATCGGGAATCAAAGGGTCTGTCAAAATCCCGTCTGTTGGGAATTGTTTTCTGTCTAAAGTCCACTGTATGCCCGCCACTCCCCCACTCTGGGGCAAAATATTGATAGGTGCATTATTATATATAATAACTGTTCAATATGTAATAATGTTGTCAAACCATTAACAATAATACTGAGTCTTTATGTAAATATTAAGACAGATTTTGTATGTGAAAACTATATTAAAGTTATTGACATTGATAAATTTAGGCGCGCTATGGCGACATTTAGATTCTCATCGCATAGTTTAATGGTAGAAAGGGGGCGATACTATGATATACCAAGGGAGTATCGCAGCTGTCTTTATTGTGAAGGTTATATTGAGGATGAAATCCACTTTGTTTTTAATTGCCCTTTATATGATGACATTAGAAGTAAATATATTCCGAAAATATATAGTACAAACAAGTCAAACCTTAGTCTCTATAGATTGTTATCCGATAATAATACTGATACAATAAGACAGCTTGCAATGTTCCTCTATTATGCTTCTCAGAGACGAGAGGAGTTTTTGAAATCATTATTTGTATAGTAAATGTTGTTGTTTAAACATGTATGCTGTTGATCACATGCTATGGCTATATAAATGTATATTAATTGTCAATACCACACTACCCACTAAATTTGGTATATATGTATGTTATATATGTTGTGTATGGGCCGGTGGCCTAATCATATTTCTAAATAAACTGTAAACTGTCAAATATAGAGATTCAACGATCAAGGAAAAACCATTCACGGCTGCAATATTGTACATTACGTAGAATCGCTTATGTTCTGTCACAAAATTTAAATAGATTTTCTATTTGCAGTAAAAATATATCACTTCTAATGAAATATTTTACACTTAAAATACCTGCTATCACATCTAAAACAAAATACAATGTTCAGCATACGTTTATAATAACAATTTGCGACGTATTATCAAATTTTCAGGTATTTTTGGTAGTTTGACCTTGAAATGACATTGACCTTGACCTTGAGTGGTCATTTGTCAAGTCCATTTTGAGTACAATACAAAGTTAATAATGTTTAGACAAACATTTAATCATACCATTAGAAATAATACTGTCAGTAGTTGAATACTAAAATTTTAAATAGGGAATCAGCAATCTTAGAATGCCATCTCGGCCAACATGTACATGCATAATAATGTCAGTTTTGACAAAGTTTCAATATTTTGAACTGAAAATTCAACTAATAATAAGAGATTATGTGCTTACCAACACTTTTATCACTTTTAATACCAACTTGAATATAAAACATATGTTAAAACACGAAAACAAGTGAGGGAACATAATTTTTTCAGCTTTTTTTCGTAATTTGACCTTGAAATGACCATGACCTTGACCTCAAAGTGGTCAGTCTTGTATGTCCATTTGATGTACATTATCAAATGAATAATATCCAAGCAAATATTTGTGACTACATACATAAATAAAAAAAATGCATGAGAACATAGAATTTTAAGTGTATGTGTAAATTATGGCGGCCATCTTGGACGCCATCTTGGATTTCCATGTCCGCACCATGCGTTGACAATTTATGCCGGCAGTTCCATATAGTACAGACATAGGGGAACATTTTGGTATATAACATTGCTTGTTCTACTTGAGTTGTCACCTACTCCTTAAATAAGCCACTTTTGAGCTGATTGTCACCCCACTAATAAGACAAGGTTATTTGGAAGTTTTCTTGCATATGTCAACATGTATTAAACAATTATTACAATGTATATTTATTTGATTCAAAGTTTTAATCACTTCTGGTAATTTGGGTGAATTGTGACCTGGCCATTTTTCATGAAATCCAAAATCCTTGAAATTACGTCCCCACAAAATGGTCTTTTTCACCAAAACCACGAAATTTTGTCCCAATGAAATTAAATCATTGTACAGTATAGGCTAACCAGCGATTCCCTGGAACAAACTTCATAATATATTGAGCACAATGCAGCAAGCAAAACCAGTAACATTTTAACAATTTTGATATGTCGCAGCCACAGGTAACTGTATCATTAATAAACAGTACCTAAAAAAAAATAAAAAAAATTTAAATTTATAATTCTTATACAAGGTGTATTTCCATGAATTGACCAGGTATCAAAAACAAGAATTGGCTTTCGATATCTTCATAAAGTAATTATATTCGTAAAAAACATGACTATAACTACTTTCACGCGAAATCCCATCGAAATTGGTTAAGTAGTTAAACAGTTATGCCATAAATACGTATCACGGTGTCCACCCGGTCACTGGGGTGGACTCAATAAAAACAAAAAAAACGGAAATATTGAGGAAATCACCAACATAAGTCGAATTTACCGTTGTGTAGAAACATAATAATGCGGTAAAATTAAAGAACGAAAAATTTGGAACAGATTTACCTGGTTGACACATGTTCATTTCAGTGAATGTATACGTGTAAGCCGAAAAACGAATCGTTCGCATACTTAAATGTCAAAATGACTCCATGTTTGTCCGAATGTTCCGAATGATGCGCGTGATTTACTTTTTGTAACAACGATTTTCATTGGTTGATTTCATTGGGGTTTCCCAGGACTTGGTTACCAGCGTACAAGCGATGTATACTACGCCAATGAAAACGACCGTTATAAAATACGTTCGAAATACCCGTCAGACACACTAAAAACCACTACAGCCGTCCCTACAGTGTTTTATGCCCTCGAAAAATAAAATCAAAGTTTAAACAATGAATTATATCGTACGAGGGTAAATTTAAGCATGTTTTCGAATGCTTTCGATTCACAAAGATGTTTTGATCACCCACAGCTTTAAATAGATGATTAATGCCGTAAATGCTTTAAATTACGAAAAAAACAAAATACACCCAGTGACTGTACGATCAATTCTTCGGGAAATACACCTTGTATAAGAATTCTAAATTTAGGTACTGTTTATTAATGATACAGTTACCTGTGGTCGCAGCCTGTGACATGAACTCACAACCGCTTACAATGTACACTGAGCGGCTTTGAAAATGCAACACTAATGAAAATCAAGATAACTTTTTTATTTATTAATATTTCTCAACGAAATTTTGTGTGCATGTTATTGGCTACCAATGGATTGCAACTCGATGTTCGTTCCATCTAAATTCGCAACAATGGTGCGTTGAACCCATTCTAGTTCACCAGAGTATTCTTCGTCCGAAACATAGTCTGGGAACTTGACTAACCACTGATGTATGAGGATGCATTGAACCATGAAATGGATAAAACGAAACACGTAAGAGGAATTGATTGTACAAAAATGTACGATGCAATTATTATTTTATGTAAGGTCAATTTGAATAGTCTATCAATCGACAAATTAGAAAAACACAAAATCAGACGATTTACCACACCGCAACTCGTGAAGTTTCAAAAACGCTTGATATCAATGTTTCAGATTTACCGAAAAATACTACCAATTTTACAGTCAAGGGGAAGTAATTCTGGATAGAGATAGAGTGAATAAAATTCATTTTTTCTGAATCTAAATTGAACTTTATACTTATCTGTGTTTTACTTTATTTCTGTCTCCATGATATGCACGGACACTTGTTCCCGAACTTTATGCGAAGAATAGGTACACATCGGCATTAACAATCTGAAAAACGCAGAAGGACATAGGGCGCAAATTTTCTTTTGTTTATGACATCATTTGTTTAATTGTGGCTGTAAAGGGTCTGATCAGATTGTCATGAAATGGATTGTAATGCCAAATATCTTAGCTACAAATGCTGAAAATTTCATCAAAATGTAATGCATATTGGTCGAGTTATGGGTAAATACATACATGCATACATATAAGCTATCTAAGTGTAAGTGTTGCGTTTTCAAAGCCGCTGTATATATACTCTAACCACTGAGGAAATTTCACTGGCTTAAAATGAGAAGGTTGTTAGTGATACATTTGTACAAACTACCTTGTAAGACTCATACATATATAAAATCTGCACCACAAGGCGCTTCTTATTACCCTATTTTTATGAAAATCGGAATATGTCATGTTGACCAAACTGGTGTTGAAAAAGTTTTTTTCCATATATAAAGAGATTGTTTTCAGACAGTTTTTTCTTGTTATCTGAAAAAATCGATTTTGTACCTATGATCTTCTCCTTCTAAGCAAATTGTTATTTCAGAGGAAAGTTTGTGAGGAAAGGAAATAAAGAAGATAACAGTCTATACAATACAGACACTTTATTTTGTTTGAATGTTCACACATATTTACAAAATCCAACAATGGAACAACACTCAAAAAGTGATAAAAATCTAAGGACTTGAAATGTACACATTCAATATAAAACATAATACAGAACCATTTCATAACAAAACACTAAAATAGTTAAACTATATACTAGCTGATTATTGCATCAGCAAACCTTTAAATGTTCTCAAATAATTGGACTGGGGCAGGTCAGTTCCAAAAAAAGTTGTCATTTGTTTTGGTGAAAACATTGAGTCACTGTCTGTAATTCAGGCTCTTGTCATATAACACATTATCCTAAATTGATGTCCAAAAGAAATGAAATTCAAAAAATTGTCTATTTATATAAAATTAAGATTTTATACAGTCACAAAAACAAGTAAAGTCAGATTGTGAATTCAGATTAGTACTCTTACAGTTAGACAATATGTTTTTACCAGACATAAACACAAACAATTACAGGCCATGTTTGCATGTATTCTTCATGTCATTGTGATTTGGTAGAATTCTGATATATAGCAGCATATAGTGGCTATCTGGACATAACTGATATATAGCAGCATATAGTGGCTATCTGGACATAACTGATATATCGCAGCATATAGTGGCTATCCGGACATAACTGATATATTGCAGCATATAGTGGCTATCCAGACATAACCGATATATTGCAGCATATAGTGGCTATCTGGACATAACTGATATATCGCAGCATATAGTGGCTATCCGGACATAACTGATATATAGCAGCATATAGTGGCTATCTGGACATAACTGATATATTGCAGCATATAGTGGCTATCTGGACATAACTGATATATCGCAGCATATAGTGGCTATCCGGACATAACTGATATATTGCAGCATATAGTGGCTATCCGGACATAACTGATATATCGCAGCATATAGTGACTATCCGGACATAACTGATATATCGCAGCATATAGTGGCTATCCGGACATAACTGATATATCGCAGCATATAGTGGCTATCCGGACATAACTGATATATCGCAGCATATAGTGGCTATCCGGACATAACTGATATATTGCAGCATATAGTGGCTATCCGGATGTAACTGATATATCGCAGAATATAGTGGCTATCCGGACATAACTGATATATCGCAGCATATAGTGGCTATCTGGATGTAACTGATATTTAGCAGCATATAGTGGCTATCTGGATGTAACTGATATTTAGCAGCATATAGTGGCTATCCGGACATAACTGATATATCGCAGAATAAAGTGGCTATCTGGACATAACTGAAAACAGTGATACAGGTGCTTCTATTGCACAAACTCCCTAATAATGGAGATGGTTGCCTTATAAGTGAACAGACACAAAGACTGATGACATCACATTCCTACAAACTACATGATTAACTTTTCTAGACAAACAAGCAATTCAAATAAAATTAGAAGCACAAAAATGCATGTCTCTCACAATGGGCTGTAACTCTGGCAATATTCATATAATGAGAGACATAACAAGCCAAAGCGCTTATTGTATCATGACACATAACATGTTCCTCCATTGATTAAACTTCAACAAAAGATATTTGTAAAACACATACGCCCCATGGCAGTCTAATAGTCAGATATGGTGACCTTTGACCTACTGACCTTAAAATCATTAGGGGTCATCTACTATTTAAAGATCCTAGGGCAAAGCAATCTTAAGTTATTGAACAAAAACCATTAGGTCTACCAAAGGACGGACAGACTGACCAACCGTGCAAAGCAATATAGAACCACTCATCAAAGATGGGGGGCATAAACAGAGTTTGACTGGTAGAGTTAATAACAAATAAATACAGGATTGTTGGTAATACATACATCTATAGTCATCCCTGATGAATTATTCACTATAACAAAGATAATCAAAGGCATATATTGTCATCCATAACCAATAGTGTCACACACAGTGTAACCATGGCAATTCTAATTCGCAAATCTAAATGTACATGGAGAGTGACCAAACCCTCTGTAGCAAGCCAAGTTTGTCAACAAATCATAATATAAATCTGAACAGCCAGTGATCATAAAAAATCTTATCTACTACAAGTAAGCTTGGCGTCTTAAACTCTCGAGTTAAAACAATATACCCCTTTTCTTTGAGGGTGAGGAGGCATAAAAATATAGTTTCATGATAATGGAAAACAAATGAAAGCAGATAAATTGGATAAACATGGGCTAATTATGTAACAATTGATTGAACACTTGATTTCGCGTGTCAACATCCTCGCAAATATTAACGGCAAATATTAGCGAAAAATAAAACTCTTGCGAAAAAAAAGTGATTTATAGTATCGATGTTGTAATAAAATGTTGTAACTGTGCTCATACCATGAAAGCAGACTATTACAATTTTTTATAAGAAAATCAATACAATGACAATAATTATTTCAATCACTGAACATCGATCAATATAAGTGCAACATCTTACAACAATAACATAACACGCAATAAAAAAGGCGCAATGAACAGAGTTTTGTCACCTTTATAATTAGGTCACAAGTCACTGGACGATGTCCGTGTATCTAATGTGTACCCGATGTCTAGACATCGTGCAGAAGCCAGTCAATAAGTACCAAAGCATACGTCAAGAGACATAAACAAGTCATTAAAAATTGCAAGCAATACAGACGTCCCCTACCGGTTTAAAGCCATTTCAATGTTTCTGTTGCCATAGCAACCACAATTTTTGTCAGAATCAAAATATTTTTGGATGTGCATTATCCCCTTTATTGCCTCCTATCCACATACCAAGTTTCATTAACCTAGCTTGAAAACTGTTTGAGTTATGTCAGGATCCAGATGTTTTGACGGACGGACTGATGGATGGAGGGCAAACCTATAGTCCCCTCCGGTCAAAAACCGGTAGGGGACTAATTACTGCAACCTCACCCAATTAGACCAAAGTATGCTATCAGATGATCAGACGGCAATCAGATTGCATTTATGACCCAGGTACATTTTTTGTAAAAGTGAGAAATGCCAAGTTGGAAACTTGTACATAGAATCAGCATTTGTCTACATAATCATGATTGTAAGATTTCAATGATGTGTTAAACAATGACAGGGCAAGAAATAAAGAATGACACAAGTTATATGTGGCATACTCAACAACTCAAAGCACTAAATCTTCACTTAGTTTATACTAATTCAATTTAGATCGATTGTGAAACTAGTTTTTCCAACTTATATTAATCACTCTGACACCTCATTCCTGATGTTATCCTTCACTATGAGGGTATGAGAGAAAAGAAGCCAGTTTCCCTTTTTATGCTGGGCATCTAGCAAGTGAAATACTGGTACCATTTTTATTTCATCTTTGGTATGACACGGCCTGAGATCGAACCCAGGACCTCCCGCATTGAAAGTGCCACTCTACCACTATGCTATCGAGAAACTTTCACTTCAATCAATTCATGCATACCATTAATGGCCTAATTATTAAGTATGGGTATAATGTTTGAATACTGATCGGCTCCAACTGGTTGCATATATGTTTTTCTATCATTTGTTACTATAATAAAATAGTCATTATCTCCTAGGAGATAAGGAACACCAATAAAACGCACATGTTGTATAGTTTATGAAGCCTCAAAGAGTTCAAGACAGTAGCAATAGTTTCCAAGAAATAAAACACACACATAATATCAATTAATGCATATTGAACGAAATGTGTATTTCTATACATATTAATAATGCCGTCTGAATATGTAACAAACAACTCAATTTTAATATCAATCCAATGAGGTTCTGTTAGAATGTCAATAACTCGTCGCACAATGACTGAGAATAATACTTGCCATTTATAATTTATATTCATTGAGACTCTAACTTATTATAATACATACAAATTCATTGAGAATCCTTATTTGTAAAACATACTTTGAGTCACTAATTATAATGCATACATATTCATTATAATATATGCATATTGATTAAAAGTCTTGACTAATTATAACAAATGCATATTCATAAAACAAGACTGCGTTCAATAAACGCTTATGCCCCCTGTGGAAGCCTTGTCCATAAATAAGTCTTAAGTCCGAAATTAGGTCAAGGTGAAGGACAAAATGGGGTCAGGTGATACAGGCGCGTGGAGAGTGTTCATATACAACATCTATGCAAGTATGAAAGCTTTGTAGCAAGCCATATTAATGCTAGAAGAAACGGTCAATTTGGGTTAACCAGGACGGACGAACGGACGGACAGACGGACGAACGGACAGGTGAATCACTATATGCCTCCCGATCTATCGATACGGGGGCATAACAATAGTTTACAAATGGAATAAGATTGATAAATGTAACATTGCTATCATAAATTGATAATGCACATAATTATAACAAAACTATGCGTGAAACAACTACATATCTAAACATATTATGAACATTGTCATACAAAAACAATTATCATTTATATTTTTTTATATTATATTTTACCCACATATAAATTGTTCAATTGACCAGGTGCCATACATCTAAATTAAGAATTGAGTTGACCAAGGAAAGGATTTACTTTTGGTAATAAAAACATTGGAAACAGAGCGCATGTTTGCATAATCAAATGGAATTCCTAAAAAACTCTGACAAACTTTGTGACATCTATCCATCCAGACAGACATGGGCCTACGGGTAAAGGGCCATCAGTTGTGTGTCAAACATTTATACCACCAAAAATTTAAAGCCAAGAGGTATCAGTTATGTTGCTGCCTTATGAACCACAGGTAACTGAATCATTTTTTCCATAAAATTTATGTAATCTTAGTAACATAAATTTTATATAAAAACAAATATTTCTTACTCTATATCAATGACTAAGTTACCTGTGATATGAACAATTGATTAACAATATTATTAGCAAGAAACTCTACGAGAAGTACAGACTTTGTGCAGCAAAGAAACAATTGCATGTACATACCGAATAACACCAATTATTCACTCACAAGTCATGGATCTATATCATACGCTCAAACAAATTTCACTTACATACAAGCAAACATGTTTAAGTGATCCCATGAATTAGTCAACCACACGTCTTAAGTAGTCTATATCATCTGCATCATTTTCAGTACATTCAGTGGTTTTGTTTACATTAAGTTCTAATCACTAACATTATAAACAGTTGTAGTATATTATATATTTTCATATCTTATGACCATTTCTCACATTTTATTATATGTCAAAGGACCACAATGGAAATAAGAACTATGTGTAGTTCTTTTTTGTGTCATCCTTTACATGTACTTCTATGTTGATTGCCATGACATTATATTGCAAGCATGCTTGTTTATCGTTTAAATGTATGCTTAAATTTATTTTTGTCATGTAAATTGTAAATAAATCTACCTATCTATCTAAAACTGTAAAATCAATCATTTTCGTGTGGCATTAAATTTAATGGATTTGGGTAAAAAATCCAATTTTCGTAGGGTTGTAAATATGTGCATTACAATTTACAAAACATGTATGGGGAACCCTTTTTCTGTATTTGGGAGGTGGATTGTTCGTGGGGATTAGATTTTGTGGTCGAGCTAAGCCGTGTAATCAATGAAAATTCTCCCCCATGAAAAATAATGATTTTATAGTATCATAAAATGGTAAACCAATACACCGGTATTATATAGTCACCTGCTTTATACCGCCACATTCAACTGGCTATATTTCAGACAGACTACTAGGTAGAATACAGCCAAAGGCTTTCATAGGTTTGAAAACAAACTGTAAAATAATATTTTAAAAATAACATACTGTTAATTTGTCAATGAGCTACATGTAAACAACAATACTTAAGCTTTGTAGAATTCAAACAATAAAATGCCATAGACTTTCCAAAGACTATAAATAACATAAATAAATATACAAACATATTTCATAATTTGGTGGCTTGTTATGAGTGGTTTAGCATGAAACAAAATGTGTTCTAAATATTGACCTCTTAAAACAAATCGCAAATATAGTGTAGCATCAGGCAGATTTGAAGATCGTTGTTAGTATGAGATAGATATAATTATTCTTTGTCAAATGAGCACTTGCATCCTTTATTCTAGTAGCACTGGTTGAAATATTCCAATTTGGTGTGAGCATTCATGTCTATCATGAAAGGTGAGCAAAAACTTAAAACTTTGACACTTAATATGAAAAACTTGTTTTTCAATGAGTTATTTACAAATATGAAATGATGAAAATAGAAATATTAAAGTGAAAAATGACTAAATTAAAACACATTTTATAAATGCTAGCTATAAATTAAACAAATGTTGCCATGGTTGCAAAACAATAGCACTAATAGTGTCCCCGTCATCAAGGGAGAGAACTCTGAACACACTAACATTATGCAGTAATACATTATTGATCTCCCCTTACAACACAGGCATCCAAAATCAGGTAAAAGCAAAATTAAATATTTTCAATTACTGAAACATTCAAGTGTGTATGCCCACTTTCCCGACCCACACTAGAGGTGACCAGAAAGATCATTGATTAACAAAGGAAGTTTGTAAAACACGTATGCACCCATGGCAGCCCAATAGTCAGAAATAGTGAAGGTCACAGTGACCTTGATCTTTGACCTACTGACCTCAAAATCAGTAGGGTTCATTTACTGTTGATGACCAACCTCCATGTAAAGTTTGAAGATCATAAGGCAAAGCATTCTTGAGTTATTGAACGAAAACCATTTGGTCTACCGACCAACCTACCGACATGTGCAAAGCAATATACCCCCTCATCAAAGATGGGGGGCATAAAAAGAAAAATTCAGTACACACATCATTAACTGGATTTGAAATTCTTTACTCTAGTTACCCTGTCAGGGCTCGACACTAACATTGGTCCGCTGGTCCGAGACCAGTGAAAATACAGAAGGATCAGTGACAATTCTGGAGGACCAGTAACTGTCCTATTTACAAATTGGGCGCTTTTGCCCTGTCGGACCAGTGGCCAAAATAGTTAGTGTCTAGGCCTGCCTGTAAGTTACAGGTTATACCTTCAGCATAAACATCATTCACACGGTACTTTCTCTATTCCTTGATATCAAATATAAACTTGAACAATACAGTTTTTCTGGAAGCTAATAACTTGGTGTTGAAATTAGAATTCATTTATTCTAGCCTTCTCCAAAATGCTTTATTGCTAAATTATGAACACATGGTAAAGAATTTCTAATTTTTAATGAAATTAAAAAAGCTTCGGTGGTATGAGAAATAGAGGTAGGCAAAGACATGTTCAGAAGAGGGCAGTTCAAGAAATGTTGGTGAAAGAGTCAGTCATTACAGTATCACAAGCAGGCTGCTCAAGACGTTCAAGAGAAAGCCAATCTTGAGAGGCAAAAAGGGCTGGTCAAGACAAACTAATGGGAGGGTTGTTCAAAAACAGGTTCACAAGAGGGCTGTTCAATACAGGAGGGCTGGCTAAGACAAATTCTGACATATAAATCTACACATAGAGGGGACTTGAGATCTGTTAACTGAAATAATTTAACATGAAAAAATACAAAGTATACATGAATACCTGTAACAACTTCACATACCAATAATACTAGCCCACTGATTACACATTCAATTCATTTTGATTAGAATTCCCAGCCAGTTTATCAGATACAAAAATTCCAAAATCTGATACACAGTAAAACCTTAATAATAAGACCACTATTGTGACTCTTGAAACTGGTGTCATTATTTTGTAGTTCTTAATTTTGAGGTGCCAGGTCTTTTTAATTATTTAGGCAAGTTATTTGTCACTTTTGTAGGTTGTTTTACAACACTAAAGCCTAAGTCCCACTGAGGAATTCCACATTGGCAATGTTCTCCCGATTTCTTCCAATACCATCCGATTCATCACAATTCCTTTCGATATCACAAACTGTCACATGACTTCCCCGAAGCTTCCCCTAGAACATGCAGAACCTGTTTCCGATGTCCTGATAGCTCATTAATTTCAATCGGGAGTACATCGCCGCGGCAAAAAATGCTCAGTGGGACCTAGGCTTAAAATAAGAACACGTTTATGAGGACAAATTGATTACAATCATTATATATATCACACTATGTTGGTCAAAATATGGCAATTTAAACTAATGAGACAATAATTAGTAACTAACTGTAGCAATTACTGATGATCCAGTCAGCATCAATAGCTGTAATCACACTAAATTAACTTAATAAGCATACATATACTTAAAGCTAAGCCATAAAACAGGAGCACAATGCTACGTAAACCACATTGTGCAACTGTGCAAACTGACCAGGGTGTATTGCACAAATGCACGCATAAAACATTTACATCAATATGTCAATGTTATGACAACATAGAATGTATAGATGCTGATCTCTCAAATCGCGCAACAAGAGTTAACCTAATAACATATTCTCCTCACCAAAACAATCTATCACTTATGCATCTGACTCAACTTTTTTCAAAATTTGAGGGGTTGTACCGAGGCATAAATTAAATGCCAAATCCTGAAATATTATGCAGCCTGTTTCAAGTGCACATCCTTACCCCAAAACTGTTTCAAGCATTGTTCTTTTCTTAAAATTCAGCATATGAAATTTCAAATGACCATAACACAAGTCAATAATTTTTCATCAAATTACTTTATTTTACGCAGAAAAACTCCTTTTATGTGCAGCAAATCAATAATTTCGGATTATACCGCTTTTTGGTGTAGCAAATCTGGAATTCCAGATTATTCTGGAACAGTATGACCCCTGAAATTTACTCTTCTTAACAGAGGACAATTATTGAAGTGACCCCTATCCAGCCCCTGTGCAAGTTGCTGTTTCATCCAATGATGTCTGCACTTACAATACCATGCAATGGCAATGATGGTATTTCCACACATTTTTTAAAATAAAACAGTCTCTATCACCATAAACCGGTTGATATGGAAACAATGGTTGCTATGAAATGACATACACATATGGTTGTCATGGTGATATTATGTACATCATTCACAGCCACAATTGAAATGTTCATCACTGTCCTTTAACCTGTTATAGTTGGCACCAACACATACAGTATGATACCAGCTGTCACAGTCATCGCATTGTACCTGCAATCAAATAATCAAGTTTGAAATTTTGAAAAACCTGAAATCCTCAAAAATTGACAATTGACAAGGAAAAATAAAGAAAACCAGACTTTTTGGTACTCTCAAAAACCTGAAGTTCAGGCATGCGCCGAAAAACTTTCACCCATCCAAATATATTAAATGGTTCACAGGGGTTTTATTTGACTCCGGAGTTCGGGTTTTGACCCTTGAAATTATTTTTTACCATTCTATAGTTATAGTAGCAGCAATCATATTATGGGCGGTCAGGACCAATTTTTTACCAAAAATTTGGTTTTGTTTTCAAAATTAAAATCATTTCGAAGGACATTTTGGAAATTTCAAATTTATCCAAGTACTTTTTAATTCGCATGAACTTCAAGTCCTTTGCGAGTGTTGTTTATATATAATATGAGTGTTGGAGAGAGAGAAGCCAGCATTCCCTTTTTAAGCAGATTGTATAGCAAAAAAATTACAGGTACCATTTTTATTTCATCTCTGACATGACTTGGCCAGTGATTGAACCCAGGACCTCATACATTACCTTTACCACAAACTACTAGTATAAGCTTAGTTTATACTAATATATTCTAGGTTGATTGTGAAACAAGATTTCCAACTTACATCAATCACTCTCGACACCTCATTCCTGATGGTATCCATCGCCACGAGGGCATGAGAGAAAATAAGCAAGATTTCATTTTATGCAGAGTGTCTAGCAAGGAAAATACTTATACCATTTTTATTGAATCTTTGTTATGTCGCAGACTGGGAAAGAACCAAGGACAAGGTATCGAGGTGGTTATGTTTAAACATGTTATGTTGTGTCTTCTTTTCTATCAATTTCTACTTGAAAAACAATCACTACAACTAATATTAATCCATAAATAAGCTCTTATATACTCAGAAATGTATAAATCAAAGAAGGCAGAAAACTATATACCCATGGTGTTCGTTTCTTTTTCGGCCTTTTGCAATCAGGTGCCTCACATCGGTCATCTTCATACCACTCCACACCGGGTTCAAGGTCATCGCTAGTTGTTGCCGTACTTTGTCCAGACGCTGCAGTTTTTCGACGTCTTTTTCTGCTTCCTATTGCCGGAGCATCGTTGCCTTCAAGGTAAAATAATGTAGTAGTAGTACAATAACTGGAAATGTCGTCATTCAGCGAACTAGTTATACACTCGCCTGACAAAACTGTAACAAGAGTTGTGTCCCTAGGGTTGTACAAGTCTTAAAAAGCTACAGCTCTAATAGTTCACAGGGGTTCTTCTAAGGCATTATGTCAAATCCTGAAAATGAGACACAAGTATGTTTCATGTGCCATTAGCACACATTCATACCCAAAAATTCTTGTTTCAAACATTGTTCTATAGTCAAAATTTAGCATATGAAAGTTCAAACGATTATGAGCATAATTTACATGTAGTCAATTCTCAGTATTTTTTCATCAAAGAACTTATATTTTCTGCAGAAAAGTTAGTTCTTTCTAGTGCAGCAAATCCAGACTTCCGGACTAATCCAGAACTATAGAACCCCTGAGTTTATGAGAAAAGTTTATCGAAACACCAAACTTAACCAAGAAAGGGCAATAATTCTTGTAAAATGCAGATCAGAGTTATGGGCCTTGCTTTACAGGTTGATGGTGAACAAGTGTTGAAAGTTTCAAAACAACAGCTCTTAGTTCATGAGGAAAGTTGATCATTAAAGTTGACCATGCAATGCTGATGCTGATAAACTGATGACAATAACTCATCTTTATTTTTCAAAAAATCAGATCAGCTAAAAATGAAATCCCTGCAAAAAGCAACACAGAGTCATTATAACTGGCTTTATAGAGTCGGGTATTGATGGTGAACAAGTGTTGCAAGTTTCAAAGAAATAGTTTTATAGTTTATGAGAAAAATTGACCAAAACATAAAAAGTAAGAAACCACTAAAACATAAGCAGCCCAAATGTTGATACACTCAAAGAGTCTGAAAGAAACATTGGATTGACTGGAAATAGTGATATGCAACATGCATTGACAAGTCTTCTTTGAAATAATGAAATC
Source organism: Spisula solida (assembly GCA_947247005.1). Lineage (NCBI taxonomy): Eukaryota > Metazoa > Mollusca > Bivalvia > Venerida > Mactridae > Spisula > Spisula solida. The sequence goes on along the minus strand of OX365957.1, from coordinate 35,944,390 downwards.
GAGTTTAAAGTCATAGTGCTTATGTATGTGATGTAGTAAAACTTGAACTTTTTTACATTTTGACCTAAATAGGAAAGTGAAAGTCGAGTAGAGGTTAACCGGTCTGGGATCAATCTGTGTGATAGAAGGTACATGTCCCCGTTTTTAATTGTATTATTTGCAGCTCAAAGATTATAAATGACTAAAACTAGTTGAAATTTGAGGCCAGCTATCATCACTTAAGTTTAACCTACAGGGATCGGCACAGATCCAAATTTTAGTGACTTCTCCCGCCAGAACAATTAGGGAGAAGTTTTCAGATACAGGGAGAAGTGAGGGGTAATCTATTCACAGAAGTCTTGAAATAAACTGAATTTAGTTTAATTATATTCTTTTTAGTTTAATTACATATTTTTATTAAATTGAATTGTATTTTTGCTTTATATTGTTTAAGTAAATAAACTAAAAAGACCTGCATTATAAGGAAGAATCTAGTCCTACAAATTATACTATGTCAAAATTACTCAATAAGGTTCAGGAAGAGCACCAGTGTTGTAAGGGCAAACTGATGCCATTAGCAACTTTAGGTTTTGCACACATTCCCTGCACCAAAGTTAAATCATACACATAGGAGCATTCAGTAATTGACGATGTTAACAAATTTGATCAAAGGAATCTTTAACATTGATCCACAATATATCAAAAGTGATGGCGATTTAGTGATAATTGCTTAACTATTCATTTGAAGAATCGCCGATTCTCAGAAAATGTACTGTTTACAAGTGATTTTCACGCGGTGTTAATTATATGACCCACCGGTAAACAAAATGAAAATAACATCACAAGTCTACTGATAACATCAGACACTGATTAATTAACAGGATTTGGACCCCATGCTGTAACAATTAAACAAAGTGACACTTCAAAAGGTGCTAGTTAGTTTCAATTGGTAATATATTGGTTTATTACAATCATTGACCATGAAATGTTGTCTGAAATCCCAAAATCGAATCTCACTGTTCTCAAAATTCACGGCGACTTTGCAAGCTTTGATTTCGCTTTGAAGCTCTAATTAAGCAACATGAGACTAATAAAGGCGACATCTTCGCCTGGATTGCCCTCTGTGCCGTTGGCTGACCTAAAGAAAAAATCTATGTGTTGGATCCGAACCTTAATCTTAACCAAGCAACACTGACACCGATCAAGTGGTGACTACAACTCACCCTTTTTTCACATAATCAGATGAGCTACACATGCAATAGACTTTTTAGTATGTATACAACATGATTGCACATCATTTTGTTTTTACCTGACTTCTTTTTCTTAGCTGCTGCGGCCTGTTTCTGCCTCATACTTGACTGTGAATGTGTTTTAGGTTTCTGATCAGCCTCTGGCTTACTTGCTTCATCTGTTAAATATAAGTCATGATGTTAAATATAAGTCATGATGTTAAATATAAGTCATGATGTTAAATATAAGTCATGATTGTCAGCACTAATAGAAACTTAAGTCACAGTTTTTGACACAAAAATGTTTGTCTCCAATAAAGGGCCATAACTCTGGCAATATTATATTCATCCAACAAATAATTACAGACAATATGAACAACTAAGCTTAGTACCAACTACTCATGAGAAGGTTTATAGAAACCTTGACCAATGGTTAAGGAGAACAAGCATAGACAAACTTTCTGACATCCATCCAGACATCAAGCACAAAAAATCAATATGTCTCATCTCAAAATATTTGCCAATATTGGGGAAAACTATTTTCAAGGAGGAATCATCCAAATGGGGCCTTATACACTAAAACTAGAAGCCCAAAAAGGGCCAAAACTCAGGCAAAACTCTAATCTAATCTAAAGTTCTTGACAATAGGCATAACAAGGCTTGGTACCTTGTCTTCATGCAGAGTTTTATTGAAATCCGACCAATGGTTAAGGAGATCAAGTAATTAAGAATTGCAAGCAATACAGAAGTCCCCTACCGGTTTTAAGCCATTTTTAATTTTTCTGTTGCCATAGCAACCACAATTTTAATTAGAATCAAAATATGTTTGGACGTGCATTATCCCCTTATTGCCCCCTATCCACATACCAAGTTTCATTACCTTGCTTGAAAACTGTTTGAGTTATGTCAGGATCCAGATTTTTTGACAGAATGACGGACAGACTGACTGACTGACAGACGGAGGGCAAACCTATAGTCCCCTCCGGTCAAAAACCGGACTAACAAGCACTGACAAACTTTGGGACATCCATTCAGACATCCAGTACAAAATCAAATATGTCTCTCCGACCATATGTGAGAGATGTGAAAAGAGCCTCATGACATCCCTAAAAACACTGGAGTCGACTCTGGTATGAAGTACTAAGAGATTTTACCTTCTTCGGAACTATCCTCAGAGTCTGAAGGTACAGTCACCTTACGTTTTGCAGGACCTCTCTTTGGTGCACTGAAACACAAAACACATAGATTATTCACAGTCACTGTGTTGAAATTAAAAAAACATAAAAATCAAGAAATCCCTTGTTAAACAGACGTTCACAGACACATTTCATGAACAGATATATAACATTTGAAAATTTAAGTCAGTCAGGCCTTAGTTGCAGATTTCCCCCTTCTGATACCTACCTGTCCAAATCATCCCTACCCGAAACAAAATTATTGAGGAAAACATATAACAACTGAAATGAAGAAACGAGGACATAGAGGGAATAATCTGGGAACAATGGCAGAATATAGGAGGAGCTGGAGGATCATCATCACTGGTCTATGTTCTACACCTGACAACAGGGATGTCAACAGGGCCAAATTAAAAATCAGGAAAATCGTATGTGGTCAACCATTTTTGCCAAACCAGAGGCCTTCAATGGCATTGTTTTTATAGTTAATGCAGTTTGTTTAAAGGAAAATCCTTCAGGACAGATTAAATTTTACCACAACTTGCCAATTCTTGAAATATTTTCATGAAATAACTTTTATTTTGGTCAGAAGCCATTGGTCTTTCGGGAATAATAATTCCGGAATTTCGTATAAATCAGGAAAATTTACACCCCTGGACTAAGTTAGTGTGTAAAGGTTTAACAACTATTACTAATATTTACCTGACTTTACGTTGAACTTTCTTTCTCCTGGATTCCATCTTAGGTTTCACTACTTCTTCTTCCTCCTCCTCTTCTTCTTCTTCTTCCTCTGAGCTGCTCTTCTTCTCTTCATGATCATTGTCTTCATCATCATTGTCCTCATCTTTATCTTCTTTATCATCATCGTCGTCGCTATCATCTGAATCAAGTGCTGCAATAGTCTCCGAGAATTTTTCCCTGGCACTGGTTGCCGACTCTCTGGACTCTCTGGCACTACCTGATGACTCTCTAGCACTACCTGACGTTTCTCTAGCACTACCTGACGTTTCTCTAGCACTGGCTGCAGATCCCCTCCTTCTAGAACTACTAGTACTTGTATCCAAGATCAAAGATTTATTCGAACTGTCAGAATTTCTCTTTTTTGTCACTTGTTTAGTTTTAGTGTGTGAGCTATTTTTAGAACTAGGTAATTCCAAATCTGAATGTTCACTGGAGTCTTTTCTACTGCGACCTTTTTGAGAAGTTCGAGATTTTGCAGTTTTTTCTTGAGATTGGACATTTGACTGAAGGTCACTAAGAAATAGTCTATCTGTAACTATTGTAGGTTCAGATTTGAGATCAGTGGTGTCAGCTATACTATCTTCATCGGGTGTTTCGGAGGTTGTAAGGCCTTCAGACAATATTTCTGAAGTTTTATTAACTCTAGGTACTCTTTCAAACTAAAACAAAAGGAAACCAAGCAAAACATTTTAAATCATGTTTTACATAATCTTTTTAACATTTTCTTGGAATTAATGATCAACTATCTCTATCCTCATGCAGTTAACAACTTCTGCATGCCACACATGGAGGACATGACCTAAACTATTATTATACCTCACTTTTCTACAATGTTAAACTCCATTACCAGAGGGGGAAATTGCCAGATTGGGCAATTGAGTGATTCCCCTAACTACTTACCCGATCAGGAAATTACGCTTAAAATAAAATGGTCAATTTATACATACCTTAGAAGAACTGTGCAATAAGATATTTGACCAAGTAATAATCTGAACACATGTTTCATACCACTAAGGGTAAAGTTCAAATTTCCTTTGTATTTTCTAGATTCTGAGATATTTAGCCTTAAAAACTACCAATTTGATCTGTCTAAATTCATTGTGTTTACTTTCGACTATTCAAAATATATAGTCAGGAACATAAAGCATACCATGAACTGAAACTCTGATAGCGGTTGTTCAGCATAACTTCCAGGTTGTATCTTGTAGCCGTTGGTATGACCGAAGGTAACTTTATCACCCACCTCCATTGTACAAGTCTTGTGAGTCTGAAATATACGTTCATAGTTGAAGCAAGTATGTCTGACAAACATTTTACAAAACTTCTCATACCAAATCGGTTTATAAAGAAAATCTGACTGATTTCGTAAACATTCAAGAAGTATACTGGTAGTTATATAATGTGTAGACAAGTCAAGGCTTAAAAATGTTGCATGTTTCCAGTATGACCAACCCTAAAAATTTGCAGCAACCTTATTGGCGTTGGATTCATTTTGGATATTGTAGTCATTTTTAACTTGTAAAGCCTGTGAAGGGCAGATGCATTTTCTTTATTGTAAAAAAAAAACAAAGATATTTTGCTCACTACAGTCAGGTCTTGATACAGCAACGCTTTTTTCCCAAGCAAATGGTCTGTGTAATGATTAAGTCAGTATACTGAATTGATACAAAAAGTGTTTTCAAAACATTTTTCCCCAAATAATGCTGTCAGTATATCAGGTGATGTTATATCTATAGAGACCTGACTATATCTCGTTCTTTGGGCATATTATAATAAACAAACACAATGTTTAAGGCCTAATTACCTACCCTGATATCATTGATAAATGTGCCATTCAGTCCCTTGTCTGTAAGAACATATTCCACTTCTCCGTTCTCATTCTTCTTGCCAAATACTTCTACGTGTGAACGAGATATAAAGTTCTTTAAAACAGCAGAATCCAGGTAGAAATCATTCTGTTGGCCTCGACCAATCTTGGTCAAACCAAGACTTAATCTGAAATAAACATATGAATTTTTGTCTAAAAAATTTATATCTTTAAAAAGTATCTGAGAAACCTGGCGGGCTCATGCATCATAGACTTAAAGCAGACTACTATGAAACAAGTGTCATGTTTTCACAATAGGAGTAAGTAAAAAGAATTGTGCTACACCTCTACCTGTCAGGTGCCACAATAGATAATTGGTCATCCACAAGTTTACTTCAGATGATGAGATCATTATCATAATTATTAAATTGGAGACTTATTTGATTCAATTTGACTTATCATTTTTAAACATATGTTTGAGTAATTTAGCAAGTAATTGTATTTTTTCATAATTTAATACTGGCATTGTAATTGATTAAATTACATTACATGTTATAAGCTTTGTAGTAGTAATTAAATACATTTGATAACCTGTAGTTAAGGACGTTTAGGACCTTTCTCCGACGTCATCGGCAAAAAATCGACTTTTCGCCGAATCTAATGAAAATCTCCAGAGGTATGCTTTAACATGCTCTTCGTTTTATGTCGTTTTTATTTTTTTTAAATATCGCTTCGTTTCCTAGCAACACGACGTTATGTACACGCAGCGTAAAATTGAGGTTTTAAGCGTATTTCTCCGTCAAATTAAGGTCTACAATAATTGTCAAATTTCTATTTGTAAGTCCTTCATCCGTTGAATACGTATATGTAAAATTTTTAGCGGTTGCGACATACCATTTCGCAACGAACAAGGTTTTATATCGAAAATTGACCTGTATTTTACTGCGTATTTGCGACACCCTACTTACTTCAGGGCACAATTTGGTCAATAAAAAGTGATTCAATCAACTAATGAAACATACCGTGGTTATGCGGTAATCCTACAGAATAAGCACAAACAATAAAAAATGGGGGTCATCTCGCATTATTTTCGACAAAATTGAATTTTAGTGAAAAGCGGACATACGTAAAAAGCGTAACGTCGTGCCGTCACACGACGTTACGAGCAATATGGCTACGTCAGCGTCATGGTCTGATGGTGTCTCTGGCGCATTGGTACCTTGTTTCAATAAAGAAAAAAACATAAGAACACATTTCCTTATGCTGAATGCAAGAAGAGATTTATAATGTACCCCTAAAAGTGTAAGAATTATGATTTCTAGTGATATATATGTACTATTACTTATACATTTTCCTATTAATAAAGAGATATGAACTGGCTCCTAGCAAACACTGTTTAAAACACCTACCACCTCTCACAAAGAATATCGTGCTTAACATTTTGACGAACTGACGAATGTCTATTTTGTACGCACAGTGGGGGGGGGGGGGTTCGGGACAAAGTGTTGCAGTCCCTGGGGTTAAAATGTTTAATATAATAAATGCCGACGAACATACTTTTGTATGTACTTATATTTTCAATAAAAACGCCGACACAATGTGTTACATTTACAAACCTTTTTAAACAGATAAAATTGTTAATGCATAGTCAAATTGATTAATTAAAGAACTTGCATTATCAAAATTAAGCATGGTTTTGTAAACAGTATTACTAGGACTGTATAGGTGGCCATGCATGCTAAAAGGTAACAAATAGACAATATAACACAGATGTATATGTAAGACTTTTCCCCAAACTCACTAAACAGCAACATAATAGCACTACAGTAAATTCCAAAAGTGGCCGAATCACGTTTCTGATGCGCCTGGCAATTGGTCCCGGTGGTCATACAGATGGTAAACCCCGCAAAATGCCCCTGACATATAATTACCTCACGGGTATACACAGGGCTGTATTTCCCCGCTATTGTTACGTCATGTTAGATGTGTACTCAAACTAAGGCACATAAGTCTTAATCCAGCTTCAAACAGGAATCAACCCTGTTGTATAACAGTTAAACCAAATATATAAGCTTGGTTAGAGTCAATATTTCTAGACAAAAGCGGTACTAACTTTCCAAATTTTTGTACGTAAAAAGTTTACTTGTATACTAAACGTTATTATTATTTGCATTACAACTATGTATGTCTGCAAAGAAACGATGTATACACATTTAAGTTATCATTATATTAAAGGGACGTAATAATTAGTTTAGAAGACTTAAGTTCATAGTCAGTATATTTAATGTCCGATCGAGTATCCTGAGTGGATTTTTAGATAATTTAAATACATAACACAGTCGTCGTTGTGTTCATAATAAAAGTACCAGTAAAGACGCATTGTGAAGAATAATAAAACCACAGTGCTGATAGAACATGTAGATCTAGTACAGTTATTGAGAAACTCAGTACCGCACTCAAATCGATTTTTTTATGTAGTGACAGAGTTTGCCTTGAACAAAGCTATATGATTTGATAAGTGAACTGATGCAGGTGAAATGCGTGAATTTTCTTCTTAACATGTAAATATTGTAAATAGAACGCACGCCTGTCAATAGAACGGACCTACACACCGCGTTACGATGCGCGACGTAACGTTTTTCCGTAAGTCCGTTTTGATACTGAAATTCAATTTCGTCGAAAATATGCGAGATCACCCCCTTTTTATCGTCTGAGCTTATTCTATAGAGTTACTGAATCACCACGGTGTATACAAAAACGGATGGAAAGTTAATCGCTGGCAGTGGACTTGCATTTACTAATCTGGAAACGATTTTCCAGAGATCTGGTCAAGATGGTTTGTATCAAATTCTTAAGACAATTATATGAATAAAGAAGTCACTGGTAATAGCGAAATAACTTCAAGCAATGTATTAGCTAATACATAAGCTAATTTGAAATAACATTAGTAAGTGACGAAAAGTGTACCCTTTTGTTCCGTGCTTTGTGAATTGTTAAAATTGTATATAACTGTATATTTATAATGAGTTTGTGTTCATAATAAAAATGAAAAATACATCGATACAATAAATACACATTGTAAATAATAATAAAACCATAACATTATTGTGAGAAATATTGTTACAAATATTACCACGATTAAATAGAATTAATTGATTGTTAAGCAGCGATTCATACATACTTTTCTTACGGACGTACGCCGCGTAACGTCGTGCGACGTTATGCGTTTTACGCATGTCCGCTTTTCACTGTTAATCAATTTTGTCGAAAATAATGCGAGATGACCCCCCTTTTTTATTGTTTGAGTCTGTTTATTAGAATTACCGCATAATCACTGTGTAATTCATTAGTTGATTGAATCACTCTTTGTTGACCAAATAGCGGCCTAAAGTGAGTAGGTTGTCGCAAATACGGCGTAAAATACTGGTCAACTTTCGATGTTAAACCTCTTGTGTTGTTAAGTTGTTCGGCACAACCACTATAAATTTTATGTATGCGTACTCAACGAATGAAGGGCTAACATATAGAGTTTTAAAATTAACGTAGACCTTAATTTGACGGAGAAATACGCTTAAAACCTCAATTTAACGCTCCGTGTACATAACGTCGCGTTGCTAGGAAACGACGCGATATTTTAAAAAAATAAAAACGACATAAAACGAAGAGCATGTTAAAGCATACCTCTGGAAATTTTCATCAGATTCGGCGAAAAGTCGATTTTTTGCCGATGACGTCGGAGAAAGGTCCTAAACGTCCTTAAGCAATTAATTACAGGTTGTTGTATTTTGAGATTGCATTCTTTATTTGCATATTACGATGCCGGCCCATTCACACAAACAACATTCATGTAACATATTATTAACACTGTACATACCATGACAAAGACAGAAATTTAACAAATTATATACATGCATAAGTTATTAGGTGTACTAATATAATAGAACAATGTAGACACAATTAATTATTACCCCAAATCTGACACTTACTTCATTATATCGGGAACTTTGGGACATGTTGCCGGCGGACCAATCCTCTTCAACTGATATATCCACTCCTCGCCTCCAGACTTCCCATCACTCTGTAAGTCCTCTGGATCCGACATTACTTCAGTGGAATAAACATGCAGGTAATATATCTGAAATATGATGACATGCAATCAAAATAGAAAGTAATTATAATTTATACATATTTTACCAAGACATCATATTTTACTAGAAAATACTGATCAAATTTTGTTGCTACAGTTTAGGACAAATGGGCAATAAATGGCACTAAGTAAAGTTTATGGCAACTAATCATTCAGGGGTAGACTTGAGAAGGTCGACCTGTGCGAAAGTAGAACAGTAGGTGTGAAAAAACTGCTTACTGAAAAATAAAAGAACACCTTTAAATGACTTAGCTACATAGGACATATTGATATGGTAGCCAATTTTCTGTCAGTGGTTCAAAATCACATACTAGTACCACCAATATTCAACCGTATGCATATTTTTATACAAAAACAAAATGTATTGCAAATGATAGTCATGTATGTTCGTGTAATGTTTTTTGGTAAGTATACTCGGCCGCTCTTTTACCATGACATTTCACTGGCTTAGAATTCGAAGGTCGTAAGTACAAATCAATATTTGAGAAAAGAAGAAAAAACTGTCTGAAAACTACTCTTTACTAATGGAAACACAACCTTTTTAAACTTCAGTTTGGTCAACATGAGAAGCACCTTATTTTTGTCCGCACTTGCGAAGCTTGTTTATATTATGGGGGAAGTATAACTACGCATGCGCAATACTTCTGCACAGCACCGAAATGTAAACTACGGTCCTTATGCTAAATATAAAGTAAGCTGACGAGATGTTTTGTAAACAGTTAAACAAGGACACTTTAGCTTTATAAATACGCGGGAAGTTTCAAAACATTGCACAACAACATTTTGTATCAAAATGCCCGCTATGAAAAGTGAAAAAACATTTAAAATTTTAGCGCATTGTTTTCATCGCTTTTTTTCCAATGTTCCCGGTAGATAAATCCTACAAATTTTGTACGGACAGTTCATGGGTGCTTTCCCTTGGCTGATTACATAGTTTAATTCACTATTTAACACTATTTTCGTAATAAAAAAACGTGACAACATGGTGCCCAGATTAAAGGTCCTGTTGGACTTAAAAATGAGGTGATGCAGTGACCCCTACAAGTCCAACGGACCTCAAAAATGCTATTTTTATAAGTAAACAAATTAGCTCTTCAGTTTAGAGACAAACCAAGCTTCATTCAGGTGAAATTTCAATGAGTTGATTTACACATTGCTTGAGTTATCGTCAAAAATATGGCGAAAGTGTCCTGGGTGGACTACGGAGTCCAGTCTGAGTAAACAAACGGTGCACCGGCAAGATCCAATAAGTAAAAGTCTATAACAGTTCCACAGCTGATCGAATTTAGGTTGAGATCGAATATTAGCAGTATGAGAACACCGGTGCTAATAATTATCATTCCTTCCTATGGTTTCATCCTTTCCTATAGTCCCATAAATAAGACTCTACGTACGTTCCACAGTACTATAGAGTCTCATAGTTTTGAACTTAGCTGTCTTTAGCAAAATTTTATTTCAGGATTGAACGACTTATTCGGAATTAAACAGTTGAATTGATGGCAGTAAAGCTTATTTCAATCATACAGTACAAAAAAGCGTCAATCACACCTTTACACAACCAATATAAAATGAAATGTTTGTCTGACTTCTGTCGCGATTCACTTCCGTTTTAAAAACGAAAGTTACCTACAGTTGACAAATTTGTCTTAGACAAAATAATTATTCGGTACGGAGTAGTCGTTCTTGACCGACTTTAATGTAGGCCTATTTTTAGTCCGGATACTGGGTTTATGTTATAGCCACTTTTCGTCCAATCAAAATTCTTACAAATGTCAGAACAACAACTTTCGGAACACATCGGCTCTGTTCCACGGCTTCAATGGCGTAAATAAGGACATTTCAGTAGTGAAATGAAACAGGAATAATTTATGTATCAATGAGGTTGGCGTTCTTGCAATCATTCGTTTTCAATGATAGAAAATGCATTAATGAAGCCATGTGTGGTGTGCCTTTACTTTGTATTGCTTTTTAGGGCTCATAATCGGTCACCAAACAGCGACAAAGAATTGTGTCGCAAAGTGCTACATACAAGTAATTGGGACCCGGTGAGACCTAACGTAATGTAATGATATGTTTGGTCTCTGTTGGGACTACCTTTCCTAGGGTCTCATTCGGCTACAGCTTGGAAGCCCAGTTATAGGCCTACCTTAATGTTACCCCAAGTCTATGAGTCAATCACTTGTGTAACAGACCAAATGTCTATACTGAAATAGATCAAGTGGCCCTCATCATACAAATCAACTAGGCTACTGCCAGTAAAATTTAGTTGCAGAAAATGTTGCAACTTCGTGCCAAGAAATATACATCTAACAAGACAAATTACCTTCCACTTCTTGAAGTAATTGCACTCTGGAACACGTACTATAATTATTGCAACGTTTTACTGAAACAAAATTGTTCACAGAAGTTTATAAGGTGAGATTTTGTCAAATAAACGATGTGAATATTGACAGTTGCACAGTTTCCGGGTCAAGTTCAATTCCAATGAGTAAGAGTAGTGGAAGCGTACCGTGCTAGATTTTTGACCCCGCCCATTGATAAACAGGACATGTAAAGTTTGTAAACAACATGAAATATTCCAAATTTCTGTCTCAACAGTCATATAATGACATGTTTTATATAAAATGATAAATTTTGTAGATTCCTGCTGAATATCTCAATTTATTTTGGCCTTATAAGTTTTCAATTAATGTATCTACACACTAAGTGGGCGGAGCTTACGTGCTGCTGTTGACTTAACGGTTGGCATTTATCGTAAGCATAAATAATAAAGTGAATTTGATTTGCTAATGATAGACACGATAAGCCAATCAGAATTGACGTTACTTTCATTAACTCTTTATATTAACCCAACTATTTTTTATGACAACAAAAGGAACAGTATATAAGCGCAAAGGGGATAACAAAAGCCGCAAAATTGCTTTTCAGTGTTACTAGAATTTTTAAACCCAATCTCATTAAAATCAGATCCTAACATTTAGCTATTATGTAGTTTTTATACTTTCAACTTAATGAATATGATTTCGTAAAAAGGAAATAAAAATATCACCCCTTGAAAAAAAGTATAGAATGTTCAACAATGTGACGATAATGTCTCATTGCTCAATATAATGAGCGGTCAAAAAAGACATGATACTTTATTGATGAAGTAATACGATAACTAATGAACTGGATTGGACACGATGCTTCTGATGACATTTTGCTACATCCTAAGTTAGTTACGTAATCAACGACGCTTCTGTTGGCTTGCTTCAACTGTACAACTTTATGTTCAGTGTTTACTTATTTATCCAACACGATTGTGACAGATTCAATCTTTGCTTAAGCTCAAGTCCGTTTCCTGTAACATACCAGTACTAATGAATTAGGATAAGTTTCTTGATCAAGCAACAACGACGACCGATAACAAAATTTGAACCACATACCATACAGTCATACACAACAACCTCGCTTTGACCACGAGTCAACTACCGTAACGATTCGGACACGCTCACTCTGTTAAAATTTGATCAGAAAAATGCGTGGTATGCCATTTTTAAGGCGAGCAAGATTCACATGTATCTAATTAATCATACTAATAACTTAAACGACGGATCCCGCGTTTCGAGCCATTCTACGACGAGTCGCCGCGTTTCCATCCATTCAACGGCGAAATATTGCTCAACGTTAAGTCAGAACACTTCAATGGCAGCATCGGTAGACCTAACGAACACATCGCTGGCTTAGAATGAGAGGGTCGATATTTTGAGAAAATCAGAAAACACTGTCCGAAACAGTGGAAAACTACTCTTTACTTGTGGAAAACTACTCTTTACTTGTGGAAAACAAGCTTTTTCACTTTCAGTTTGGTCAACATGACCTGTTCCGATTTTCATGAAAATAGACTCATAAGAAGCGCCTTTTGATTCAGATTTCAAATATGCATTAATCTCATAAGGTCGACCTTCTTATTCTAACCACAGGAACTTGCATTTATAATTTGAAATTTTTTTTTCTCTAGACCTACTTTACTACATAAATATATTTTAATAGTACAGTAGTTTCAAAAAAAAAATTTCAATTTTTTTTTCAAATTATAAATGCAGGTTCCTGTGTTCTAACCCAGCGTCATGTAATGCGATAATACAAAATACAGCGATAATGATATATAATGATGATGAAAATGCGACAATACGATAATCAGTGCTATAACATGTCGATGAAAATTCGAAGTATGATAATATTATATGATAACACAATAGAATTATATAGTGAATATTGGTAAAGTATCGCTATGTTGTGTCGTATTGGTAGTGTGAGAAAATACGCTCAATATGACTTACACAAAAATAACATAATAAATAAGCTCTATTCGTAGGGTTAATTAAAGCTCCGCGAGCCGGATGTGTCGACTGACGACATGCACATTTTCATGGAAAACTATCCTGTATTGGGCTACATATCAGACTCACAAGAGTTCTCTAGTCATCTAAACTACAAACGACAAAGTTATGCTCCGGACAAAAATGTCCTGATAACATCAATGAAAGGGGAATCATTCAAAACCTACACAAGGTAGAGTTATGATTCTTTCGCATGCATACCAATTTTGGAGTCAGTCAACCTTATTGTGACAAAGTTATGCTCCGGACAAGAAAGCTGTAATAAAATAAATCAAAGGGAAATAATTCAAAAATGATGCAAGGTAGAGTTATGGTTCTTGCGTACTGCATTTCGGCTTATTGCAAGAAACGTGCATACCAAATTTTGAGTCATTTGAACTTTAGGTGACTAAGTTATGCTCCGGACAAGAAATGCTCTAATAAAATAAATCAAAGGGAAGTAATTTAAAAACGATGCAAGGTAGAGTTATGATTCTTCCGCACTGCACGTCAGCTTATTGCAAAAAAACATGCATACCAAATATTGAGTCATTTGAACTTCAGGTGACAAAGTTATGCTCCAGACAAGAAATGCTCTAATAAAATCAATAAAAGGGAAGTTATTCAAAAACGATGCAAGGTAGATCGAGTTATGGTTCTTGCGCACTGCACTTCGGCTTATTGCAAGAAACATGCATACTAATGTTTGAGTCATTTGAACTTAAGGTGACAAAGTTATGCTGCGGAAAACCGAAATCGGACGCCGATGACAAAGTTACTGTATAACCACTATATATACGAATGTCACCTTTTCACGCGACACAAAAACAAATTGCGCCGAATATGGCTTACCATCTGTGCAACATATTTGACTTACGATATGTGTGCTTCGATCGTCCATAAATATTCGCCACACCAAGGCTGTAAAATGACAACACTCGATGTAATTATTTTTGCGATGTGGAAATCAAGCAACTTATCTGTATGTTGACCAATAGGTAAGGTACACATCATATAGGAGAAATCATGCTTGTACATTGTATACAAACTTAACAAAGGTATTCATACGCAACTGTGCCCACTAGCTAGCTATTGGATAATGACAAGTGTTTATTGTTCATTCATCCAATAGATTGCTGGTGGGAACTTTTCAATGAATTTGAGATCTCCCCTATTTTAGCTCTACATCTACGCCCTTGTAGACAGAAACCGTGTAATATAGCTATACATACTACACTAAGTCTTGTGCAGCGAATATCAGTTAATCTCGTTATGTATCCACTTATTTAGCGAAGTTTTAACAACTCGATAACCTCGGATAACAACTGTGCAATAATCCAGATGTTATATACACCGGTGATATAGCCCAGTGATTCATATGTCGACAAGTTCTCTGATCTTAGATTAAGTTACGTTTAAGGACAAAGGTATGTGGTTTTCTATGTACATGTATTTGGTTTAAGTTACTTTTAGTATGGCTAAAATGAACTGGCATATGGTTTATGACGGTTATATTCATGTTTTGCATTTATATATGCACGTGGCGGTGTAATATACATGTATAGTTTTAATGTGCATGGTCCTTCACGGAAATTTAATATTACCATAGATTATCAATCATGGAAAGATATCGATTGATCGAGGCTATATTGTGTGTGGTAGAAGATCTATAAATTATGCCAGGCATAGTTCTATATGTTGAACTTTTTACTGTGTTTGACTATGTTATTGTGACCTATATGGTTATACACCCAACAGCATATAAACCAAATCACTGGTATGACTTATTGGGAGACTATACAATGCAACGTGCATGACTTATTGCGATAACCGGAAGTAGACTCATTTATACACTGTGTACACAAGAATGCATCTTAGAATAGACGATCAGAATGGTCTCCACATTAATTGATATGATTGTATATCTACATTAATATAATTATAGCTCGCCGGAGATAACTCTACCCTTGTGTATAAACAAAAATGGATACTATAAACATGACACGGTCCACTGATCTCTTGTTACCAGTGTAGATTGAAATAGTACATGAATTAATTGCACAATTAATGCTCATGATCGAACAAAGAGGAGGAAATAGAAAATGCATCTTTTTTCATTTTTATGATTTTATTTGTAAACAAAGGCTCGTGTAATCGTCGGCGTACTATACATGTTTAAGTTAAACATTCATTTCATGCAACGTTGGTAAGTTAGAATGGTGAATCACATGTATGTATATACAGCTAAGCAAACGTAAGTTACATGTATATGCAAGGTGTGTACCGACACATGACACACATGCAGATGGTTGATACATATTTTATTAATTATCTGGTATACTTACTATAAGGAGGGATTCAGAAATGGAGAATGTTCTAAAAATACCGCATCAGTATGACGTTTGAAACATCGGAAGGGTGGGGGCGTTCATGTGTACTTCTCGGATACGCGCCTGTGGTGGGTGGAAATACTATTTTAAATTACCACTTACTAGTCTATAAAAGTATACATGTTTATACACTCATGTCGCAAGTTTTCTTTTTCGTTAAGACAAGGGACAATGACACTATTCTAGACGTGTAACCATAGGCATTTGGTTTCAACTCGCCGTAAATTATTGATTTGCACTAGTCAAAGACCGACCGGGTACTGAAGAAAATACTGTTCAATAATTTACGACGAGTTGAAACCAAATGCCTATGCATGTAACATAAAGAAATATTATGTCCAAGTAGAACCGTGAAGCACTAATATATAAAGTTCTTGAAGTTGAATGACCCGTCAGTTATCGATAGTGATCTAGCAATCTGCCTATAATAAATGTATTTAGATGTCCGCGTCGAATACGAATGATCCCGGAACGCGCCATACCAAAGTCGAAATCAAATGGTACCAGTAATTCCCTTGCTAGACGATTAGCATAAAACAATTATAACGGAAAGCTAGCGTCTCCGTCTAATACTCTCCAGGCCGTAGATATCATCAAGGGTGATTAGTATAAATCGTAAGAACTTGTTTTAGAATATATCTATTTATTAAAATAAATGAGTATGTAATGGATCTTATGGAATAAATTTCCTCGTTAGATAAAGTATTATTATTATTATTATTTCATTTGAATTTTTATTAAAGGTTTTAACATATTCTGACATTTCAGTGACGCAGCCATGGCGTATGTGATCAAAGGTAAAAGAACGACCGCCGATTTATCCTATCTCCCTATCTGTGGGAAGGCCAAGGACGATCGAGATATTATATTGAATAAATATGAAGATAAATATGAGACAGAAGTGCATGAAATATTACGATTTATAGTCAACGAAGAAGGTAAATCATATCGCAGGCTTAGAATTAGAAGGTCGTAAGTACAAAATAACAAGAAAAAATGTCAGAAACCTACATGTACTCTTTACTGTTGGAAAAACAAGCTTTTTAAACTTCGGTTTGGTCATGAAAATAGGCTCATAAGAAGCGTCTCGTGATGTAGACTTCATGTATGCATGAGTGTTATAAGGTCGTAAGTTGTACTTACCACCTTCTAATTCTAAGCCAGCGATATATACGTAGTTCTTTGGAGTCATTTGTTCATGATTATTACGTGTTTTACACCCTTTCTGGACAATTTTTCAGTCATATATCGCGGCCGATTAACGTAACCAATTTTCCCTGACTGTATCCTATGTAGTACTTACTTACCCTTCCACCAGGAACCAGCAGCCTCTCCATATGTGGAGGAAAACCGACAACGGTGTCAATTTTCATAGAAGTGTTCTCAATGGACGACAGCAACAGGCGACTGTTCAATACGCCGCTGTGTAAATTGCTGATTAATTTTTCAAATTAATATACTAGTTCATGCATAGGAAGTTTGTAATTATGTCTTTCAAAGTGATCACTAATGTTTTACGCGTTATTTATCTTTTGCGTGGTCACTACAGTAAACTTACTTGTACATGTCGCATGTAAAAGCGTCAGTGCAATGTTTGTGAACAGAACATTTTAAATCGTGGTAACTAAGGCTGACTTTTACATCAAGACATTTATCCCGGGGCTCCGAGACCAAGAAAGACCTAATAATAAAAGCCATTCTTATGAAGTTATAGCGTTGTATTTTGGATAGGCTGTGGTAGCCATAACTCGGCTTTGGTAGCCATGGCCGATAGCGTGGACTTACTTCAGTGGAGGTCCTACGTATAGGAAATTATGTTCCGTAATTTCCCGCACTCCAAAACATAGATCAAACTTTCAAATTATGGTTGGATAATTGTCATTTCTTATTTCTTTACTGTCTTAGGAAATCACGTTTGTTCTTATAAATATAGACGTACATATGTACCACGCCGTACATATGTGTAAGATGAGAAAACGGACCTCTCTGTACATGCGCCAACTGAAAAGTACACAAAGAGTATCCTGTGCCAACAGATGGTCCATTTCTCAATTTGCACAGGGTGGTGTCCGATATGCGTAATTATACACTGGTGTTCGTTACCTTGATTACACGAACGATTCGACCATAATACTAGTAGTCGCTTTAATAGTACATGTACAGAAATATTAAGAAATATTCTACATATTTTGTGATTATGTACTTCAGGTAACAGTTACCCACAAGATGACATGACAGCAGTAGAAGATTTCCGAGCTTACTATTTAAGTCATGATGTGTTTGTGTGCCTGGATAAACTCAATGATGAAGTTCTTGGTGCATTCTATATCAAACCAAACTTTCCTGGCCGGTGTTCTCATATATGTAATGCGGGATTTATCGTGAAAAAGTCTGCCCGGGGCTGTGGTATTGGTACATTCATGACAGAGAACTTCCTGAGACTTGCCAAGGATATTGGTTATCGATCAGTTTTCTTCAATCTAGTGTTTGTATCAAACGATACCTCGGTACATCTGTGGAGAAAGTTTGGTTTTCAAGAGATCGGCCGTGTTCCCAATGCAGGAAATCTAAAGGGGATTGGTTACACGGACGCTCTACAGTTTTACTATGATTTGACCAAATAAGATTCTTCAAGATTATTTAATTCCATGACACGTTGTTCATAAATATGCATCTAAACATAATTATCATGTTTGATTTTATTTGCGTCAGAATATTGTTAATGTTCATATTATACATGTTATTAATATGTACAATACACGCGTACGTACATATCGCTTGCTTAGAATGAGAAAGTCGTTCGTAAGTACTAAAACACTTTTGATAAAACAAGGAAAAACTGTCTGAAAACTACTCTTTATTTATGGAAAAGCAAGCTTTTTCAACTTCAGTTTGGTCACATTTTCATGTAAATAGACTCGTAAGAGGCGCATTGCACGGTGCAGATCTCAAATATGTATGAGTCTTATAAGGTCGTAAGTAGCACTTACGACCTTCTCATTCTAAGCCAGCGATACGCTGAAGTACTATTAGTTTATTAATAGCGATTGGCCACTCATAATTATCTTACCGGTATATATTAATTTCGGAGCCTTTTGCGTGACGCCATTCAAATGTTATTCTATGAATACTGTATTTGATCGATTCTTAAGATAAACTGTTCAAAATAGTATCTCGTTTTAGAATTATGTTTTTTTAAATATCTATCAAAATCGTAAATGTTCGTATTTAGAGAAAGACTACTAGACTACTGTTTTATACAACAAACTACTCGTTTTTCTCATTCAGAGTAACTTTACGAAATTGGTCATCATGTAGTAACCCAGCTAATTCATGAGAAACTTTAAAGCTAAGCCATAGAACTTTATGGTTAAATCAGCTTTGAAATTCGGATGAAATGAATAATTTAATTTATGTATAACCTTAATAAACGTCTTTTTCATGGGGTAAGTTGCCATCGACTAAAGTTTATTGACATTTTGGCAGACGCTGTATAAACAATCAGTCTCAGCACGGCTTATTAAACAACTTAACAACAATGCATTAAATACAGGACATATTCGAAATGGCTCACACTGAGTTACGCTACAAGACAAACCACTCACAGTAAGTTACATAAGGTATCAAAAACTTAACATGAAAGCATGGTATTAATTTAAATAATTGACAGGGTTGACTTTCTTCGGAGCTAATACCAAAATGTCGATTATAAAAATACAATGTACTCAAATTACCGAAGTATATAACATGTACAATTATAAACGTCATGTTCATTTTTGTATGTTATGAATAATTAAATATGATCTACACGATTCTGTTTTATTAGTGTTTATATAAGTAATCAAGGCTTTTCACATATATAGTTGCGCGAATATGTGCAAACATCATCATTAAATTTCCAGTTATAATCTCCCCCTTCAATGACCAAGCAGTGTGCTTCCTCAGGCCAGTTCGGTCTTCCGGCCGCCCAAAATGTCGAGTTCATGTTGACCTGATCTCCGTCTAGCCATGTCCAAGCGTCTGATGCAAAGTAATCATCTGCACCGGCGTTACTCCCGCCGATATAGTAGTACGAATGTCCAAAGCCGAGCTCTGAAATACGCACAGTAAATCTAAATCTTACAAATGACAAAGACTTTCACGACAGTGCTATAAAGTTGTGCCGTTTGACAGCTGTAAAAATTATCCCAGTACATATTGCTGACTTAGAATTAGAAGGTCGTAAGTGCTACTAACGACCTGATAAGACTGATACATATTTGAAATTTGCATCAAAAAGCGCTTCTTATGAGCCCATTTTCATGAAAATCGGAACTGGTCTTGTTGGAAGTTTGAAAAGCTTGTTTTACCATAATAAGTAAAGAGTAGTTTTCAGCCAGTTCTTTCTTGTTTTCTCAAAATATTTATTTTGTACTTGCGACCTTCTTATTTTTAAGCCAGCGATATATTCAGTATTATTCTGTTTCTAGTATGGTGTAATGCAGAACGTTATATTGATGGTTATTTGCGCACCCTTTTCATGGGGATAGTTTGCTGTGATGGTCGAGTGGTCTAATGCTTTCATAAAAAAAAGTCCATGTACTTGGCATCGCTAGGTGACAATGGCGTACATTATGGGTTTGAATCCCACTATAGGTACAAAATATTGGTTTTGATCATAGTCAAATGGTTTCAAATTATCTGAGAGAATGCTGTGCTGCGGCCATGTTTAGAAGCAACGGATATGACGTTTCGAAAGCTAGTACCCTGTTTTCCTACAGTTATGACAGCAAACATGGGTACCAGTCCATGTAACGTCATATCCGTTGCGGTTGAACGCGGCCGCTACACAACATTCTTTCTATGTAGGGTACACTCAGATAATTTGAAACTATAGGGTACACTCAGATAATTTGAAACTATAGGGTACACTCAGATAATTTGAATCTATAGGGTACACTCAGATAATTCGAATCTGTAGGGTACACTCAGATAATTCGAAACTATAGGATACACTCAGATAATTTGAATATATAGGGTACACTCAGATAATTTGAATCTATAGGGCACACTCAGATAATTTGAATCTATAGGGTACACTCAGATAATTTGAATCTATAGGGTACACTCAGATCATTTGAATATGTAGTGTACACTCAGATAATTTGAAACTATAGGGTACACTCAGATAATTTGAAACTATAGGGTACACTCAGATAATTTGAAAATCAGATAATTTGAAACTATAGGGTACACTCAGATAATTTGCAACCATGTGCCTATGAGTCTGATGTCAAGTTAAGTGCGTTAACCGTAAAAAATGGGATATTTCTGTTTTCTTCCGTAAATAACTATTGCAATTTGTAATCAAGGCCGATGTGATCCGCATGAGAAAGCCACTTTATGTTTTTTTAGAATTTCGTCCATTGACCGCCAAAATGAGCTAACAGCTTTCTTATTCATAACGCTGATAGTTATGAAGTTGTGTTATACATAAAACGTACATGTATTTCTTCAGCAACTTTATCTTCACCAAAGTTTAAAACTTTTGGAGATATAGCAACAGTCCTGAAACTTACATCTAACACTCCTCGTATGTCATATAAAAGGTGCTGACTCACAAATAGGGCAAAACATATGACGTTATCTTCCTACCTAACCCAAGTATGTATGTAATAGAACGCCACAGACGGTTGCTTTATGAAAGATTTATTGCAAATAAGCAATTTTAACCATTCCATACACTCGGTATTTTAAAACAAAAAATAGCTTGGAGTTTCGTTCCAACATGCTTTGTGGATTGCGTAATTCACACGTGATCGAGTTGTAACATCAACAAAATACAGCGTAAACCTCAGTGAGGTTTTCGGTTCGTTTTACTATTCATTTTCACCGGAAGATTTATGTGATAGTAGTGTTTATTCTATAGGGGTATTATAATACCCTATAGAATTTTGGATGTAAAATTATCAAAAAGCTACAAAATGCCGATGTTTCGCACGCTATTTTAAATGTCAGTTTGGTTATTTATGGGATATACAGGCAACTGTACTAAAATTACGCGAATACTTTATTTTATTTTTGCAATACGTGAGGCGGCACCTTTAAGTTCAACTCCGTTTATTATAGAATACATTCTAATATTACCTGTGCACATCTGCATAATATAATACAACCATCGTAGCCTAGCAACAGTGGACACCTTTGCTAGAAGTCCTCCCGATGATTCACAAGCGGCGCTTGCAGTTGGAGCATCAACCAAAGAATGCACAATCCTTAAATAGACACGGGATGTACTTGTCATGATTACCCTAAACAAAATGCTGTAATGAAAGTACCTTTCCCCAATAAAGCATTTCTTTGTCGTTAAGGTCCCCACCACATATAACTAACACCATGACCGACTTCAATTTGCGAACACAGGATACTAGAACTTCGGCACAATTCGTTCTCATTATTGTATATGTATATCATTGGTGGTGTTCGTATGGATGCGCTTTCCAGCTTTTGCGAGGTTTGTTCCGTCAGCATTCGTTAGAAATGAAACAACACAAATGTACTCTGTTCATCAGGCTTATTTTAAAAGATTCGTTATATGTGACGGGGCCTTAAGCTTGGTACAGTAGGGTTTGATCCGGTTGGCATCCAAATTATTGTCCCCGTACACCAGAGGGTTGTAATGGCGAGTGGCTTGCGCCATGCCAAATCTCAAACCCCTCAAGTACTACTGAGGGATACTTAGGTGACTTGTTTGAACATGTTCGCCCATTTAATCAGGCTGTGAGAAGTATCGAAACGTGTTCTATTCAAAATATTATTCCTGATTTAAATCTTTTAAAAAACATTTTAGTATAGTGATCGTAAAGCACAGTTGCATGAGAAAATTCGCAGTTTGTTAAAATAGCAAAGAGTTCGCATTTGTTATAGTACGAAAATAATAGATACACCAACATAATTTGGAATCTTTCTGCGATCAATACATCAAATTATGTATATCTGTAACAAATACTGTAGCGCACAGATAATCAAAAGCAACACAGAAACGACGGCAGCACCTAGCTATCCACGCAGGGGTCAGACATAGAACGAACCATCCACATCCCCAAAATGGATATTTCAAGCAAGCCTATATACTCACTCTGCAATGAATAACACATTGTGGACTTCGAATTATGTGCATAAATGATAGCTCCTCTAGTTCATATGTAATATATCTACAACATAATATTTTACAATGAATGTAACTTCCCTCGTACATGTATATAGCTGAATATAACTTTAATGTTATTATAAACAAATGACTACTGTATATAATAACCTGTATGTGAAAGGTTGTCCATCCGACAGAAAGTATGTTCTATACGTCTCATCATTAGGGTGACAGGTAGACTCTGAAACTATAAATTCATACATTGTTATTTCCCTATCACATGAATCTCGAATCAGCCGGAATGGGCTCGAATGAGTCGGAATGGAGAAAGCATAAAAATTTGAAACACGTTCCGAATGAATGAGTACACATTTTAGGTTAAGATCATTTGAACAACATTCGAAATGACTAGTATAATATGGAATGCACTCGGAATACAAACAGAATGCAAAATTATGGAACATACAAGAATGTACCTCGAGATGACATTTTCTACTGCATTCCGGCACATTCCGACTCTCGTGTGATAGAGGTATTATTTTTATCCGAATATATGGTACCACACGAAATTAAATACAACTCAAATACGTAATGGTTCGTTAGAAGTTACAAAACGAATGCCGAGCATATGACAAGCATATGAGTGCCTCCACCAGTATTTGAACACGGATCGCCAGATAAGACGACAAGCGCTCAAACCACTGAACTAAGGAGGCACACACCACTTTGGAATTCTCAAAAATGCTTTAAAAAGTGGATAAAAAGCTTGCATTGGTGCGTGAAGACAAACACGAAAAGGGTTTGAGGGAATACATCGATTGTACAGTCCGTTCTTCAGATCTGTCACTTTTATACACTTTTATTTCAATATCCTAACTTTGTATTGTTATTGTTTAAACAATTTCATTGAATAAAAAGACAGTGAAAACTAATACCTTGTGTACTAAGCTATTACCAATACACATAATATATACTAAAATAAGACATTAGTAAGAGAAATTGCAATATTTATGTACACAATGTTATGTAACTATTGACTGACCTGAATAATTGATTTATAAGAGTAAAATATCCAGTATCGAGTTGAATTAATTATGACCCCTCGTGTACACAAACAAACTGTGTCGCCATTTGCGACAATGTCAAGAAATCTTAAAACTAAAAAGTATTCTTGTCTGAACTGCTAGGCTTACAGCTTGATCATAACCTAGAAATACTTTGCATTGTTTCTTATGATTTCGTCTATGGTGTTAAAACTGAAATGTTTGTAGAATGTCAAGTGTGTAAATGAATAACGTACCTGTTTGCGGAGGTTTATAATGTTTCGCATTTGTTGCGGGCAGACAACCATCTGATGACGAGGGTTCTACAGCCATCAAATAACAGTTGGTGTCCATGCTTGAATCATATGTGAATGATGTGCATCCAGTTTCCGAGGAACAAAGTCCACCACAATGTGATACGCTATGTACACGGGTGATATGTATGGCGTCGTTTGGACAAACCACATTAGGAGCTCCTAGGTCCTTCATCCATAAAGTATCCTGCTGCAAACCTATTAGTATAAATAATTCATTTTTTGTACAAATGCTTTATTGTAAATGTATTTTTAAAAAAATGAAGAATGAGAGAATAATTACCACGATGGTTGACAACTCTCCCATTTGACTTCAAGGGTGTTTCTAAAGAAATCCACTTTAAAAGAATACAAAACTTACAATGTACATGTACTCAAAAAGAAAGTGTCTTACATGTAGTGAGCACAAAAGCTTACACTTAAATAATTTAAGTAAAAATAATATAAAGTGCAATCGAAGCATATTTGTGAGTTAGATGATCATTTTTTCCAAACATTCTTGTTTAAAAATAGTTCGACAAGTTTTCGAACTATTAGTAAACAAAAATGTTTGGTCAATTTGTCAACGAAAATTCCTGATCAAGTGCTTACCAATGTTTCAAACAAAGAAACAAACAAAAGTAGACTGGGAAAATCGTGAATAAAGAAATAAAATATACAGAAAAAACATACATGCGAACAGATGGACGGTAGTTCCAATTATAAATATAATCCGTGTAATATTCATGTATATATTAAATAATTCAAACGCCGATGAATTTATTCTGTAAAGTTGCTTTGCCAGTACGTATCTTTTTTAAATTGTGGAGAGCACAAATTGGCATTCCACGATGAATGTACAAATATGCCCCTTGTTGGCAGTAAATCAACTTGGAATTATCAAAAAGTTACATAATTGATAATTCTAGTTGAAATGCCTCCACGTGCGTCCTAATGTGACGGCCTCTGGAGTGGTACACGTGAACGTTCCTATTATATAAAGTGAACGTAAACAAGATGATTTCAAAAGTCCATTAATCAAACGATAAAATTGTATTCCAAAATGGGGAAATACGAGATTTCCCGGTATTCAATCATATTGATATTGATCACTTAATAGGTTTTATTTGAATACACGATTTTAGATTAAAGCGTTGGATATGGGCTAATGTCGTGTGGTGCTCAACATCGCACAAGCACCAGTGCGTTATAATGTAAATACTGTGTTGTGTAATTTCCGGTAAACCAGGGTAGTGCCAATATCCATCAGTCTGCTGGCTAATGGGAATGCACTTGTATCTCTTGTATTTTATGTTGTGAGTTAAAATATTCGAATACACGAAACTAGCGACTATACGTTGGCCTCGTGGTAAAGCATTCGAAATAGCACTTTTTGTTTAAATTGCAGCACTGTGATCGTACGGACCGATACCAAGTGAGTAAAATATTTGTTCATCCTTAAACTGGGAGTTAATAAAACATTTGCAAACGCAAGCTACAGTATGTCTATGATATGCCTCGTGTTAATTGAATCCGAATTAAAACATGAATGATTGATTGGTGTATAAAAATGCAACAGAAACCCAATTAAATCCTGTTGATTGGGCTTTATAACTTGACGATCGCCACGCTGTCCTTGATTGGACTTTATAACTTGACGATCGCCACGCTGTCCTTGGTTGGGCTTTATAACTCGACGATCGCCACGCTGTCCTTGATTGGGCTTTATAACTCGACGATCGCCACGCTGTCCTTGATTGGGCTTTATAACTCGACGATCGCCACGCTGTCCTTGATTGGGCTTTATAACTCGACGATCGCCACGCTGTCCTTGATTGGGCTTTATAACTCGACGATCGCCACGCTGTCCTGCGACTGTCCGACAACATGCTAACACAGCAAGATGCACACTACGTCAGAAACGAAATGCATCGTAAAGACTTGCTACGTAAACAATCTAGGGATATGTCTGCGATTTTGTTAGCTGTATGGTTCATTCATATTCGAACAATCTCATACAAGCGGTTATCTTTGAATCCCTAAAACTGATATTACATGGCTGTATTTATAATATATATCGGCAAGCAGTTTCGAAAATCAAACTATCCCTACCATTAGCGCGTATGTATAATGAAAAACATTTAAATGCTTATTTACAATCTGCGTTATATCAAAGAGCATATAACTATTCCGATAATTCCGTGGTTATATTGTGATGAGGTTTCCAGATCTTTGGGAATGTAGACGAGTTTCAATTCTTCTATGTCTGAATGAAACATCAAATAACATTGATATTTAGTTTTAGCATGTTTGTAAAAATGTAATGTTGACAAAATAATGCTAATCAATATCTAGTCTGGTTCCAGTTCCCAAATCTAACATTACATTTATTGTGAAGAGTATAAATATTGAGAACCAGACTAATCAATATCTTGAACCATGTTCGAAAAAAATAGATCTAAAAGAATGTCGAGTTTGACGTGGCTCAAAGTGGTGTATACGCGGACTAGTATTGTAACTCGGGAAATGAAATCCTTCGAGACCGCAAACATTTGACGTTACATCAGTTTGTTACCTTATCACACCGTACAACCCGCTGTGTGTAAGGCAGTAATGTATGTTGAAGGCAGAGACACACGCGTTTTACGCCACTAGAGTAGGGTAAGTATTTGTTATTTTATATGTGTTTTGCGTTACTTTTGAAAGTGATCACTTACATATATCGTTGACGCGATGAATGAACAATAATTATATACAATTTATGTGCCCTCAAATGCCATATTATTCGAGTAAACAGGGTTTATGTATGCGATGTTTGCCAAAAGTTCGAAACTTTCGCCTTTGACATTGAATTCTCAATTTAATTCGTGGTTTGGAACAATTCTAAAACATTGAATACAAACTTCAATCCTTCCTCAATATATCTGTCGTTTCCGTTTTGAAAAATGTGCATTTTCTGTGAATATACAGAGGTTTAAATTGAACGAGGTACGAAAAAAATGCTAACGAAATAGGCAGTTCTGTTTTTCGGATGATAACGACAACGGCAGAGCGTTAAATATTAATGCTAACGCAGAGGCAGAGATAAGAGACATATGCTAACAACAAAGGCAGAAATTCTAATGACTTGACGGGGCCATACAACCCCTTTGTACGATTTGTATGTTATAAATATAACCCAGATTCATGTTAGGCTGTATTCCAAAGTCCATTTCACCAAGAATCACGAGTGTTTAGTGGTTATTTTCATCAAGTTGATAAACGGAATATATTACATACCTGTTGATCGCTGACGCTGGCAATTATCGGTTGTGAGTGGCCCTTTATGTCTGTAAATGACGAACTGGTTTGGGGGGGGGGGCATTAAGCGCTCCATTTGTTATCATGAAGTTAAGAAACTTATACTTTTTAGCACTCTATAGAATACGTATGTTCGAAATGCAGCAATTCAAATAACTTGACAGGGAACTTAATGCACTGTTTTGTTTGTACAAAAATATAGGTTATTTGTGTGTTACAAATTTTATTTGACTATATTTCGTGAATAACTCACACGAAGAACATAAGACATAATGTCGTAAAACATCGTAATGCCCCGATACATTGCTACACATGTGCAGTCGAACATACGATCTTGGTATTGATCTTTAAGGCAGCCAATGTTGATTAAAATGACCTCAATATAATTAGAAATACTTGGTCAGTACCGCAGTATATGATTACGTAAATATGCCGACGAAAAAGGTACGGAAGGCAGTTAACGGAAGTGGTAATTGCTTTGTAAATACAAAGAAATACTGGACATAGGTTTAAATTATTTATTGGGATATCCAACTGTACTATAGATTTAGAAATATGAAGTAGCTTTGTTGTATGGTATGCTGCAATTAATGGAACTATTTTGCATTACGGTTTACATCCGTGTCGGTAGTTATGCAATACCGGCTGACCGGTTTACTATTGCAAAGGTGGCGCTGCCTAGCCGTGGTGTAGGAATAAAAGTAGTTTCATCAACTAAAGTATAGTCGATTGTAGAAACGTGTGTATATAACTATAGTTGGTCGATTCTGGAACAAATAAAAAGTATCTATATTACATAAAGCAGTTTAATAGAGTGTCACGTAAAAATTCCAGTGTCGATGACTTACAGTTCATGTAAACTGCTGACAAACAAGTGCTGTATTTATACCTAACTGTCATAGATCTACATTTATTAAATATGCAGACGTGCATGGACATGTACTTAATTAGAGAATTAAAGCTCCAGCACGAATTAGATGTAAAGTACAACCTCCTCGACAGAGCAACAACCTTTGATTTCCGGTCATTGTATGACTTCAATGATTAGGAGACTATAAAATTCAACTTGTATGACTTATTGCGCCTCCCAAAAACTGCAAATTTCACCGTCATTTTGTTAACATGTGCCTGAAGAGCTTATGCCCCAAAAAAGCCATGCACTCATCATTAACAGGCATAAAAGGCCACTCACAATCGACAATTGCCAGCGTCAGCGATCACCAGGTTTGTAATATATTCCGTTTATCAACTTGATGAAAATAACCACTAAACACTCGTGATTCTTGGTGAAATGGACTTTGGAATACAGCCTAACATGAATCAGGGTTATATTTATAACATACAAGTCGTACAAAGGGGTTTTATGGCCCTGTCAAGTCATTAGAATTTCTGCCTTTGTTGTTAGCATAAGTCTCTTATCTCTGCCTCTGCGTTAGCATTAATATTTAACGCTCTGCCGTTGTCGTTATCATCCGAAAAACAGAACTGCCTATTTCGTTAGCATTTTTTTCGTACCTCGTTCAATTTAAACCTCTGTATATTCACAGAAAATGCACATTTTTCAAAACGGAAACGACAGATATATTAAGGAAGGATTGAAGTTTGTATTCAATGTTTTAGAAATGTTCCAAACCACGAATTAAGTTGAGAATTCAATGTCAAAGGCGAAAGTTTCGAACTTTTGGCAAACATCGCATACATAAACCCTGTTTACTCGAATAATATGGCATTTGAGGGCACATAAATTGTATATAATTATTGTTCATTCATCGCGTCATCGATATATGTAAGTGATCACTTTCAAAAGCAACGCAAAACACATATAAAATAACAAATACTTACCCCACTCTAGTGGCGTAAAACGCGTGTGTCTCTGCCTTCAACATACATAACTGCCTTACACACAGCGGGTTGTACGGTGTGCTTATTCTATATGGGAGTTGTAAATTGCGTTGTCAAGTCCGTTACATCAGTTTATTGACTGAACCAACACAAGACTGACATAAAATAATACAACATGCAAACGATCCTTCCAAAACCCAAGAACGTGAATTTTACATTTGTTTGAGTGGTTTACAACAAGTCACCATATTCTATTCCCCTTATTTGTGAGACTAGGTATTTCAGCTTCTTGACAGCCGGCACTTAGACTTTCGACTTTTTGACAGCTGAAACTCGGACTTCCAGCGGTTAGGATGATTTTCTCGTTTAGTTGTGTGTTTGGCATTGTGTCGTGTAATTGTGGTAAGTCATGTTTTTATGCTTTCTGTGCTCGGCTGTTTCAGTTGAGTGCTGCCTTCCCAGTCCAATATTTTGCTATTTTTTTACATCTTCGTATACTCATGTGCATCCTACCTTACGTTATTTTTATGTTCGAATCCATCCATAGTTCGTAATGTTGTCAGCCAATGAAAATAAGTTTAAGAATTGGTTAGACGTTTGCCGCTTTCTCTCAAGCGACTAGCCTCGTGCCAAAGCACCTTAAACCTGAACCAAAGAAGCGGTTAACCATGAATGTATTCATCTCTTTTCAATTACAAACATTTCGCTATTTTATTTTATAGATAATCAGCTAACACTATAGCTAATGTATATGTTAGAGTTTGTGAAACGATTTATTCAAGGATTGAACACCTAATGAAGGAGCGAAGCGACTGTGGTTACTTATCTTTGAAGAAAACGTTTCACGAACTCTGAACTGCTTATAGTGTTTGCTCCATCCACAACGGTTAAAATAAACCAAGAAACACATGGTTGTGTGCCTCTACACTGAACATTACATGGACAAGAAAGGACCAAATGGACGATTGCATTTGAATGCATTCAATAAAGTATGTTTTATTAATTGTAGTTAACTGATAGCATATGTTTATATTCAATGGTAAGAACCACATGCAATCGATGAAAGCGATAGTTATTGTCATTTAGGCATCACGTGTTCTGATAAGTTAAATACTAAGATTAACATACAGGATGTCGCGAATCCACGAACATTTTGTTTGTATATTGTATTAATTTGTATATTTTAATGACAGCTAGGTCAAGGGTAATGTGAATCTTATCAGAAGCTTATTTCATGCTTCTAATAATACACGTGTTTACAATATTCCTTCATAGATTTGCTCCTAATGACCTCATTACATAAATCTGTAAAGCATGTATTTCGTGCTGTAGCATGTGTGCTCCTAACGTTCATAATATATGCTCCTACTGATAGGAGCCCTTCATGATTCATGATTTTCATGTGCACTTCTTCCTCGGGTATATATACCCAGTGGGACAGTGAAGTAGATCAGAAACGTTTTAGGATTAAAATTAAATGAACCTCTGTATTATTTGAAGTTATAACTTGGGCATTCTTTCAATTGAAATATAATAAATTTGGGGGGTTTAAATAAGATTTGATTACATTGAAATTATTTTGTACAATAAATAAATTGTGAAACAAATTAAAGTTATTCTTGATGTGTTGTGTTACAATTTCATTGTGGCAAGGACATCAGGGCATTTGCGTGTTAAAGTCCACCACACAGGAGGCATGTACCAAGTTACGTGGAACTTACTTTAGTATTGTAACCAAATTAACCAATGGAGTCGATGCTGCATCAGTGAATCCAATTACAATTAGAACTATTTATCAAACTGTGGTTTTACCTAAGGCGCTGTACGGTTGCGAACTGTGGTCAACATATTCAAAAGTGACATAAATAAACTAGAGAGAGCTCATCGCTTCTACATTAAACACATGCAACAGTTCGTAAAGGGCACCAGTACTAGTCTTTCTCTGACATGTTTGAATCTGGTTGCAATAGAGACATTAATCGATTTCAAGAAGCTTCAACTATTATGTCAATTGTGTAGACTGTCATGTGATTTCCTTGCCAGTACGATATTTGTGCATAAATTATGTCGATTTGTTAATGGTGACAGACAATCTATAGGATTTATTCCCGATATATACAGACTTTTGAACCGATACAAATTAGTGAACTATATTCATACTTTTATACAAAATGCGACTTTCCCTACTAAACATGTATGGAAGGGAATACTTAAACGAACTGTGATGTCTCCAAGCCAAACCAGAATGTTTGAAGATGCTAAACAAGGTAAAAACAACTGGCTGATTTCTAGTGTCGTTGACAGTAACCGATGTTCTCCTTTGTGGAATGTCTGCAAGAATACGCCATCCTTATCACGCGCATGTAGACACATTCTTCATACAGTCATGAAGTTTAAATCCAGACAGTACATACAACGATGCCGGAAATGTTCATTACTTACAGATAATATGGTAGTTCACTGGCTATGTCATTGTGTTAGTAATGACCATACAAAACTGTGGAATTATCTGATATACTGTATTGGATACAACGAGTACAGAAAACTTATAAACATGAATATAATGGACCAGTGTAAGTTAATTCTGGATCTCGCTGTTAGAAATAATGGTGTTGTATTACATAATGTACACATTGCTTTAGCTGTATGCAAGCTTGTATAACGTGCTATATATTTATAGCTTAATTACATCTTTAATATAGGCCGTTGCTATACAGAGGTAGTTGTTGTCATGTTGTGCTCAGTGATTCACTTGTTTTGCCTTACTTTTCGTTTCAGTAAGGTATACCGTCAGTGAAATTAAACATGATATTGAGATATTGAGCAATGTAGGTATATTTTGAGTGTGATGTAAATACTATTGAACAGTTGCTGCAATCAGTGTATTCATATATTTGTTGATATTGTTATGTATAATGAGCAAATCGTTTCAATTGTACGTATATATTATTTGTATGTAAATATAGTATGTATATCTTCAATACTGGATGAATAAAAGTAAAAGCGAAGTTCACGAAGAGACATGGTCTATTTAAACATACACAGTGACTTCAATTTACTTCTTATTGAAGGAACAGTTTTTCAAGGAATAGACGACGGAAAGCAAGACAGTTGAATGGTCGAAAAAGTTGGGCCAACATTAGTGATCACACAAATCTATCGCCCCTGTGCCTTTAATTTGGTATAGTTCGTTGACCTTATTTTTTAGAGGACTTTCATGAGAGAGAAAGATAAAATTATAAGTGTTAAAATTGTAGAAAGATTTATACAAGCCTTTAAATAATTCAAGAACGGTCTACTAAATGTTGTTATGCCTTACGACAAAATAAAAAAAGTGCGTAAAATTAGAGAAATAAAACACATAGGGAAGCAAGAAGACAATGACATAATTTAAATATAAAATAATTGAAAGTCAGATTTAGCTTTCTAGTTTACTTCAATAACAAGATTAAAAGTGTGAGTTAACAATAAATAGGAGAATTTATCATTTAAAAAGACCATGTAACGCTTAAAATGTTATTACATGTATTTATACAGAACTCAATGAGACACGGGCTCAAAATTAGTTACTTATTTTAAACGCCTATTGGGGACGCAAGACGATCATATTCAATTTTAACAAAACATATATTGAACTTAAGTGCAAAGATTGCATATTTATTCAATAACTGGATAAATGTCGTCAAATAATGCTGTTGATAACTGATGATGAGTTAAAGATGTCTCCGCTCCATATTTCATTAGGCGTAAGCTAATCGAGTGTTTCTCATTAATGTGTTTTTAAGGGAGATAATTTTGCCAATAAGCCAGCAAAATGGCTTAGATATCTGGGTATGGTATGAATAATATCAATTGTACACACGCAATGCCATTAATATATAATACATAACCCACATAAAGTATTTACAAACATAACGACGTGTTACATGCACATGGTTGAGTATTACAGGATTAGGTATCAGGGCTTTTCACAAATATAGTTTAGCAACAAGCTGCAAAGGTCATCATTAAATTTCCAGTTAATGAAAATTCCTCCTTCTATAATTATGCAATGATCTTCATGAGGCCAGTTCGGTCTGCCAGTTGCCCAAAATGCCGAGCTCATATCCACCTGTTCTCCGTCCCTCCATTTCCACGCGTCGGGTGCATAGTAATCTGCAGCATCAGCGTTGCTACCGTCTATATAATAGAACGATTGACCAAATCCTGAAGTATTCAAAAGAAACCGAATATTTAAAGTGCTCAAAATTGATTTTGATATCAAATATACAAGTGTGTTTATGTATTATTAATATAGTGTCACTCCAAATGACGAGTCGTGTAATACTAGGCTCTCTGGTAGATACATACTCATAGGAACGTTGGACTGGAATAAAAATCATCAACCGGACAAATAAAGTCTGATCTGTTCTTGATTCTGACCCCCGTCAAACACTCCATAGCTGATAGCTGACCATATAGTCATCACAAATATTTGTCTATGAAGACTAATCTAATTATTAGTATCATAAACAGGTCAACGGCGTATTCGACATAACGACCTGCTTGGTAAGTAGTGTTAAAATGTAGGTACGGGTATGTTAACGTGACACAGGACTCTATGAAGGTGAGAGCTCTCTAGGTTTGATAATGTTGGTAAAAGTATGTGACATAGCATACGTGTACGGGGACGTTCTTCTGGAAGCGCGACGCACTACTGATGTATGAGGATGTTTGTCAAGGAACGTGACATAACATGCGTGTACGGGACGATTTTTCTGGAAGCCTTACTACTGATGTATGAGGATGTTTGTCAAGGAACGTGACATAGCATGCGTGTACGGGACCGTTCTTCTGGAACCGTAACGCACTACCTATATATACGAGGACGTGACATAGCATGCATTGGAGACCGTTCTCTTGGAAGCGTGATGCACTACTGGTGTGATGTATGAGGATAGTTGCCTGTGCAATTAACGGCACTGCAGTAAATAACAATATTACCTGGGCAATTCTCCATTATATAATACAACACTTGTAGCCTAGCAACAGTGGAAATCTTCGCTAGATGTCCACCCGTCGATTCACAGTCAGCCATAGCAGTAGGATGATCAACCAAAGAATGCACAATCCTTAAATAAACAGGGCATAATTGTGCTTGCATAAGACGGAATATAACGGAAGGCTAAAAACTGTACTACTTCTAGATATGACATTTATATTTTTCCAAGTATGGAGTGTCTACTAGTTTTCAAAAATACAATTGGATTTTATGTATCACATGGGTTGGATGAAAAATTGCAATGACATGCCCAGCTCCTAGACCATGCCTACTTAACTCGAGCGCCAACTCAAAATGCACTGGGTCATTACCAAAGTGAAGCTGACTAGAGCGTAGAAATTGCGACAATTCAAGTTTACGTTAAAATGCATTTTGTAATTTGCGACGTTTGAAACTTTAGTGCATGTATTTTGAAAATCCCTGTAGGTGATTCAGTAGAACATGATTGATTAAGTTTCAAAGTCGATGGCTGAGAATGAGTAAGTCGTAAGTACAAACCCGATATTTTGAGAAAACGAACAAACTGTCTGAAAACTACTCTTTACTTATGGAAAATAAGTTTTTCCAACTTCAGTTGGGTCAACATAACATGTTCCGATTTTCATAAAAAGGGTCATAAGAAGCGCATTTTGATGCAGATTTCAAAGGTGTACAAGCCTTATAATGTTACTTACGACCTTCTGATTGTAAACCAGCGTTCTACCTTGCATGTATCGTTGTAATACGATATGTTTCGATGATGTATTATTTACCTGTACGTGAAAGGGTATCCGTCTGAGAGAAGGTACGTTCTATACAACCCATCATCAGGATGACAAGTAAACTCTGAAACTATAAATACAAACACAGTCAGCTCTCATTAATTCCACATCCTCTTATCCGAATATCCGGTGAGGTTTGAAATAAAACGCACATCCTGATATCTTCTATATAATATGGGCACCGGGTATATCAGTGCGAATGTGTAAGAGGGCTGTTTAATGATTTCTTGTACTGGGTACATAATTTTTATATCCAATGACACAGAAATATACAAACTGCATCATAATAACCTACATACTAAAGCCTAGCTCCCACTGATAAGGAATTAGACAAAGTTTCCGCGATAACCCCTAATGGCTCCCGATGCTCCCAATATATTTTTGCAAAACCTGTCCCGAAGCTCTGATTGTCATCGGAAGTACATCCCCGAGGCAGTGCGACCGACGTACAACGTCATGAACACACCGAGAGTTCTCCCGATGCCACCCGGTAACCCCCGAATTATCCCTGATAAATATTAACGAATAAAATCCCAAGACCGCGAATGTGTCGCCGAAATACGTCCGAATGTTGGCCAAATATTTTTAAAACTATCTGCGAACCTTCCTTACACTTTAGCGTCTGAGAAGCCTCTTGGAAATCTTTTTTTATCGCGGAAGCATACCCGATCATTCCCCGAGGATCTGGGTGCTTCGGTGATGCCTCCTCGAGATATTCCCGAGTTTCGGGGATGTCTCCCCGGGATATTTCAGCCATGAAATCGCGAGTACATTGGGCAAAGTTCAATAAATGAATTGAAGTTTCCCGATGTACTCGTGATTTCACAAACTGTCTCAAGACTTCCCGTAGCTTCCGCGAGACATTGGGGAACCTCCCTCAGACATCGGGGAACCTCATGATATCAATCGGCAGTACATCCCCAAGGTAGTTGGACCGAAGCATAAATGTGGAAAACATCGAGAGTTCTCCCGATCCCTCCCGATTCGGCATGATCCCTCATGACCGATTTCACAAAATATATCATGACTACCCAATTCCCCGAAGCTTCTTCTAGACCACGAGGACCATGTTCCCGATGCCTCACGAAGCTCATTGATTTCCATCGGGAGTACTTCGCCGAGACAAAAAAAATGCTCAGTGGGGCCTAGGCTTTACTGTCTCTCGTTCATACCATTCCTATAGATTTTTAGACAAATTTTACATGTAACATGTTTAAGAGGGACTAACTTACATCTTTTACGCTCTCTATAGAGTTTCGCATTTGTTGCGGGTAGACAACCAGCTGTAGAAGGGGGTTCTACAGCCATCAAATAACAGTTAGGGTTCAAGCTTGAATCATATGTGAATGATGTACATCCAGATTCCGAGGAACAAAGTCCACCACAATGTGATACGCTATGTACATGGGTGATACGTATGGCGTCGTTTGGACAAACCACATTAGGAGCTCCTGGGTCCTTCATCCATAACGTATCCTGCTGCAAACCTGATAGTAAATACTGATTAATTAAACGGTAAAGAACTCTGCAGTTTAGTCAACCAAAGAGTATAATAATTAAACTGATTAGTTAATTCATTAGGAATTCTGAAGCGAACCTAACAGTAAATGTACTAAGAATTCTGCAGCGAACGTTACCGTAAGCATACTGACTAGTTAATCAAATTCATAAAGAATTCTGCAGCGAACCTAACAGCAAAATATTGACTAGTTAATCAAATTCATAAAGAATTCTTAAGCGAACCTAACAGTAAAATACTGACTAGTTAATCAAATTCTTAAAGCATTCTACAACGAACCTAACAGTAAACATACTGACTAATTCATTCATAAAGATTTCTGCAGCGAACTTAATAGTAAAAATACTTCTTCACTTCAATCAACTTCATTCAACAGCGAACCTAACAGTAAAACTACTGACTAATTAATTTATAAAAAATTCTACACCGAACCTAACAGTAAATCATGGTACTAAGTAATTCATAAAGCATTCTGAAGCAAACCTAACAGTAAAAATACTGACTAGTTTTAAAATTAATAAAGAAATATACAGCCACACTAACAGCATAAGATTTCTGCACCTAATCGAGTGATTAAATAATGCTTATCAATTCGTCCATGTAGGAATTTGAATTTCCCTTAACGGTATTAGATCTACGTGTTTGTACTGTTTCCGTTTGAGTTTAATTTTCATAGATTTGTCTAAGTCAATATCGCACCGTACAACACGTTGCGTGTAAGGCAGTTCTGTTTGTCGAAGGCAGAGACACACGCGTTTTGCGAATATATGAAGAACATTTAACGCATCCAGCGTATGTCCTTAGGAACGCACATTAGATTTTTTTTAAATATAGGTAGTTATAACTAGTTTAAAACTTATTACACAAACGTTAATAATCATAAAAACAATCATTTCACTCAAGAAAAGACAGACGTAAGTAGCATAATTAACATAATTAGCAAAAATTACAGTTACAAGTAAAAAGTAAATAATTCTACAGTAACATACATGAGTACATATGTACGGTAGTTCCGATTAAAAAGAAAATCGTCCTTGTTACATGCATCGATATAAATAATTTAAAATCCGATTAATATATAGAATCTCCTTCAGAAGATGTGATTCAATTCTGTAAAGATGATTTGCCAGTTCGTTACCCGTTCAAATTGCACAAGTCAAGTGTCCGTTCTCGCTCCGATTATCAATTCGCGCACTCGAGTGAATGTATGACCCGTTCAGTGCGGATAATTTGACACGACTCTCGACCTTGTACGTGTTAGGGCTTTTCCAGAAAAATCTCCAGTGGGGGTCGGAACGACGACGAATTAAAGTTCGGTAGGTGGGGGGTCTTGCAATATTCAAGTTCTGTAGGTGGGGGTCTATAAAAAGATCTTGTTCTGTAGATGGGGGGTCAATTCTCTTCTAATTAAAGTTCTGTTGGTGATAGGGTCATCTCTATATGTTAGAAATAAATAGTATGTGGTATATGTATCCTGACCAACAAAAAATGCTTTGGTCCGGCAAATATTGACTGCATGAATGTCGGACCGTTGGACCGGCGGAGATTTTGAGTCTGGATGGTGATATTCCCACATTGTAGTTGAAGATTATTGTAAAAAATGTAACACGGATGTAATTTTTTCGTAAATCCTCGTCGAGATGCAATAAGAAATCCCTCCGAAATCGTCAAAAATGTAACAATTTCAGCGGAATGAAAGTCGCGAAAACTGATTATTTTTTGGATATGGATAAAACCCGTAGTTCACGGTACAAATTCCGGACTTTTCACGACGTGCATCGGATTATATTTTTTTGTTTTGGGGCTTTTTAACACGAAAATGTGATTTAGTTTACAGATGTTTGATATTTTATGTTAAAATGAAAATAACCTTTCTCTTGACAGAAAGTCCTGTCTGATATATGCTCATTGAATGGGCTGAATGAGCCCATTGTAGAAAAATATTGTGGGACGACAAAAATGATATAGTTGTGTATGTGGGGGGTATTTCACAGAAATTTTTTTTGTTCTGTAGGTTGGGGTGTTTTGGCAGAAAAATATCTAGTTCTATAGGTGGGGTGTTT
The DNA here is from genome assembly GCA_947247005.1 of Spisula solida. NCBI lineage: Eukaryota > Metazoa > Mollusca > Bivalvia > Venerida > Mactridae > Spisula > Spisula solida. The sequence continues at coordinate 35,905,570 of OX365957.1, read as the reverse complement.
TGAAAATTCGAGTTCTGTAGGTGGGGGCGTTTTGATAATTTGAATTCTGTAGGTGGGGGTATTTTTGGCTGTCGTTCCTACCCCCCCCCCCCCCCCTGGAGATTTTTCTGGAAAAGCCCTTAGCATAATTTAACAGCTGATATACTGTCTATATCTTTATAAAAAACGGGAAGAACCACGAAGACGCTCGAGGTATAGTACCAACACAAATCTAAAGGACCGATATTGCACGATTTGCCAGCGGAAATGTATACGTGTATATTCAACGCAAGAACCATGTAATATATTCACGCATAAAGGTCAGGATCATGTCAAATTATCCGTACTTTACCTACCGTGAATTGATTCGTATTGTCAAATACTTCTTTGAATGGGTCCTTTTAACACCATTTAGATTTGTACTTTTTAGATCACCGTGTGCTTTGTACATTATTTCCTGCTTGGAAGTGTTAATGTGTTGTAGACAAACATTGGACACAATAAGACAATGATCTCATTGAGTGTGTCCTGAAAACAATATAAAGTGGAATAATTTGTACAATAAACTTGTTTTCATGTATTGTAAAGTCATTAATTTTCGCAAGTATTAAATTTCCAAAATATGGGTAAAATGATAATTTGGTGGTTTCTTTAATTCATGGATTTTAAAAACTCACTTCAATATTGACAGAAAAGTCTCTTGTTACGTATAGTTGAGGTCAATTATTCGAGGGGATTTATTTTGGCGCTAGTTCATCCGCGAAATCAACCAAAATTAATCCACCGCGAATATTAATATCTTTACAGTATTCTACTCTATTCGTGTATAAACAATAAGATTTCGATTACTGAGTATATTCAATAAGATCAAACAAATGGTGTTTAAGTGAAGTTGAACGACTCTCAAATTCACATAATGTACTAGGGATAGTCGCAATAAAGCGGACTGTTTCGTTGTTTTGTATTTAAATTGAAAGTCAACAAGCATTAATGTGCGCAAGATCTGTTTGGTCTTTCAAAGTCTAAGTCAAAATTGATTTATTGTCGGAATTTGGGTACAAAAAATAACAATATACTGACATTGAAACCACTATATTAATAGTAACCATTCGTTGGAGACATATTGACGTTATGTGAGGTCATTTAACATCATGTTCGTACATAAGAATGTCAACTTCTGTCTCCAACATGCTCAAGGTGCACGACGTTTCCAACTGATTCATTCAACACTGAACCCAAATGAAATCATTCGACCTTATCTTAAAGCATCGTCCAGTGCCACAGCAGCTACCTCCGATCCCACGAAATAAATGTCTGTGACAACGTGGCGACTGGTGATGTTTGTTGATTCTTTTCATACGTTTTAAATATATCTGACATTGTAACACCATTTTTAGCGCTAGATTGTAAGCTCCAAAACCATCAACAATAATAAAAGTATCCAACTTAAATTTAGAGGCTATTAAAATAAGTCATCAAAACGTAATCCATTTGCCTTTGTCAATTTGACCGAGTCACTATCATGCAGAGTTAGCAATGGGTATATTGTTTATCTATGTCTTTCGTTGTCTGCTGCTTCTGTTGAGTCTTCCCGGCTTGTGTATAAACTATTCATTTCACAGTTCAGTTATTTGTGTGCCGTGTGGCAGCTGTAAAAAGTTGTTTCATTAGGCCTTTTCGACTGGGCTGTTTCGTGGAGCAGGTTACAGTCTGGTTCCCGTTCTTCTTTACAGTTGTATTACTGTAGTAGTGCTGTAATTGTGGGAACGGGAACCAGGCTAAAACTTGCTTCACGAAACAGCCCAGTCGAAAAGGCCTATTGTTATCTCCGGCCGGTAACCACCGATTACTGACAGTGTACTGATGTGGTGTATTGTACATTGTAATCACATTGATCTTACTATAGGTTGAAACTGTTCTAAGTGACGTTGTTGACACTTTTAAATGCAAAGTGTCAATGACCTGCACGCTCTCGATTATTATACACACCATTTGCTAGAACATGTATATACAAATGTACATTGCATCAACTGACACTCGGACTGTTGTACATATAGTGAGATTAGAATTTATTATACTGAACGGTACCATCGCAATGCAACCGGCTAAGTACGAACGCGTTAGACCACAAACAAGTCGCCAAAAGAAAGAAAGTCGTGCAGGTATGAAAAACAGTCTGCATTTTGCTTGTTATGGAAAGAACTACGACTATCCCTGGTCGGGCGTAATAAGTGAGCTGCTTTTAAAAGTAGCGTCAGAAAAAAAGGACATCAAGTCAGTCACGTGTTCCAATTATGCCATGTCGTGAGTTTTAAAATCTCCGGTAAAGGAATAAACAATTTTCTTTCCCAAAGGTAACTAATGTTTCTTTGATATGTACGTGCGTTAAGTGAATTATGGCATTTGTTAATATTTCATTTGTTTTACCTCACTTCCACATTGGCTGCACAAGATCACATGGCTCACGTGACGCATGTGCACGCCGGCATTGCAGTAATGCTAAAATACAATAATGCACTTAGTCAAGAATAAAGTCGCGCATTTGGCATTCTTTAACTGAATGCTGTCCCTATACTGAAGATGGTTCGTTGGCAGTTATTATTCTGCTTCGGATTACTGGTGTTTCTGTATTGTTTGCGTATGTATCCAATTTTTTACTACTGCATAGCCATTTGTATGTTTCCATTTTTATCTTATTAAATAAATAAATTTGACACCAGACTTTTATTCTGTAAAATATCTCATACAACCCGACTCAATAACAAGCTCATGTATATCCTTAAATAATACATATAAATAAATATACAATGTATATGCTTAAGCATATAAGTAGGCCATTCAAATTGCTAATTATGTTTAGCAATCGCACGCTGATAAAAAACACAATATTTTTTGCTCGAAAAAAAGTGAAATTGCAACCACAAATCCCGAGCCGAACATCTACAATTTGGCCATTTTTTCATGAAAGCCCAGTGTTTTAATTGACACTTTATTGTTCAAGTGTGTTGATTGTTCAAATGTGTTCTAGTCTAAAATTGACAATTTAACATTTATCCCTGATTATACATTTCAAACCATTTATAGTTCATAATAAGTTTGTTTTCTTCTTCTAGGTTCGTGTGTTTTTTCTGGAGGGTAAATAGGTTTTGTGAAAAGTAGTTAACGCTAAAAGAAAATAAATTTGGAATGACATAATTGAATAATGTAAATATTATAATGTATGACGTATTACCATATGTTTAAAATAAATATTAATACGATTAACTCAAAATTAAAACGAAAAAATGCAGATATATTCTTAGAGTTTTACCAACGGAACCTACAGCGACGACGCACTGGGTTGTCAATCCATCAAAACTAGAGGTCATGGGTTCAATCCCCGGCATGCGAACTGGACATTTCTGAAATTGTATTAGTAGTAGTTCCCGCTTTATCTGACCGTGTGGACTGTATAGTATCTAGGTAAAGATGCCAGGAAGTTGTGTAGTTTATAAGATTGCGTTATTTCAATATCGCTTTACCTGCTGTATTTTCAGAACATGCATGTGAAGCAAACAGCACACCAACGATAGAAAATACGGTCGGTCAATTTCCCTTTTGGGAAAAAAGGGCACGGTATCAAAACATGTTATGCCGTGGGGCCATCTCCAACTACGATACAAACGTCGGCATCATAAAATGCATCTTGCAGTGTCAACAATCCATGCATTGTCATTCCGTATACTACATCAGTGGAAATGTGACGTATTGCTACTTTGTCAACTTAAGGCTTTACCTCACCGATGACTGCGACCAAGTACTGAATGCTGAACACTACTTTCCAAGAAATGGTCAGTAGCACATTATACTATTAGTCTAGTTCCAAATGCATCTGAAATAGAAATAATCAGCTAAAATAAGATGTTGCTCAAATCATTGTCTGAGCTTGAGACAAATTTCAAGATTCTTTTTAAAAAGGAAAGAAGATGTCGGTAAAATATTACGTATTATTTTTGTTGAATTGTTCCTGTTTAAGATATTTTCTAAAATACGCACAACGTTTAGTTTTATGATACCATTACAAAGTATGATATTTCTAAACTTATGTGGGCTAACATGCATTTAGAGGAAATATGAAAATAATTGTGTGTCAATTGAACTAAGTAAGTGTAACAACGGAAGTTCACATTTGTAATGAAGTCTGGTCTCAACCAATCAGTAGAGATAACTGCCAATATATAAACTGTCCACCGTCGGGATAAACCCTCGATCTCACGACTAACAGTCTAGCGCTCTACCAAATGCGTCAACCACTCCCAAGTAATTATATTAGGACTAATTCGCTGAATCTTCGGAAAATTGTCGTAAAACGTACCTTTAGTCACAGGTTACTGTATCATTGATAGAGAAAAAAAAGGTTAACTCTTTATCAATGATACAGTTACCTGTTCCTTTAGTCGCTAATTAATAATGTTAGATTTGCGAATTACTGCTTAACACTTATATACAGGATGGGCGTTTTAAAAAAGCATTTTATAAAGTATATTGTACACTGGTTGTGGGTGGTCATTTGGCAAAACTTCATACATGTCATCATATCAAATGACATATTTCAGAACCATCGTGTCACTCTAATGATGAATTATACCGGACAGTACAACTTTCGGATGGATATTTCACATACAAGTAAATAATTTATATAATTGTCGTTTGTAAAAATAAGTTGCCCAACTCCAGGCCCCGATCTCCCGAAGCATCTCAAGTAAAAATCTCAACTCTGTTCGAATTAGAGTCTGGATTTTAGATAAACCAGAAGTTGGTGATCTCGAAATTTTACTGTTATAAACTCGATTTAGAAAGTGTCTGTTTTGTGATGCCAAAATTGAGTCCAACCTATCTTGGAAATGACTTCAAAGATAAATGGCAAACTTTGAGGTGAGATTTTTCTCAAACTGAGACGCTTCGGGAGATCGGGGCCAGGTCATAATGTGATGTCATTATATTAAAATATTTTTCAATGTGATATTTCCTAATTCATTGCTTCTTAGAAGTCATTGATGGTGAACGTTCGAAACCAGTACTGATGAATTATAGCGTACCTCAGGATTATGTGCTTGGTCCCAAAATGTGCATCATGTATACAAAGCCAGTGGGTGCAATCTGCAGAAAGCAGCAACTGCAGCATCATTTCTACGCTGATGACTCCCAGTTGTATATGGTATTCAAACCAAAGGATTGCCTTTCACGCGATGAGCTACTGCTACGAATTGAAGCATGTCTGAAGGATATCTTGCACGGGATGAAAAACAATCTGTTGAAACTAAATGCAGACGCTGTGATCAGACCATCATCGGTGGTGAGAAACCTTGGAGCCATGTGGGATTTACACCTGAACTTTGTCTCCAGGTCTTGTGTTTCATGCAGATCCGACAAAATAAGTCAAATCAGACAATATTTGACTGTTGATGCAACAAAATCCCTTATCAATTATTTAGTCATATCAAGGCTGATTTATTGAAACTCATTGCTATGCGGCTACCCAAAAACCATTTTGAACAAACTACATGTTGTACAAACTATTCAAAAATACAGCTGCCCGCCTCATCACACGGATACCGCGATACAATCACATCACGCCTGTGCGGATAGATCTTCACTGGCTAACTGTACAATACAAAGTGGAGTACAAGGTGTTGACTCATGTTTACAAAGCACTACATGGAATATACCCACGCTACACCAGAAGTATGCTGGAAATATATACTCCACAAAGATAGCTTAGGTCACAAAATGACTCTATTCTTCTAGTTGTGCCGAGGATGAATACTGTCTCGTATGGTGATCGGTGTTTCATGGCTGCAACATCGAAGGTCTGGAATGCACTGCCAACATCACTCAGGGATAGTAAAACATTACCGTCATTCAAGAAAGCGCTAAAAACAAACTGTTTTACAACAGATTATTCTAGATGATTATAAGTTTGACTTCGTAGGGATCTTCTAAAAGGTAGTACATCTATACCTTTGGAGACGGTTTCTCGAAGCAGTGGTATGTGACGCTGTTCTTGAAACACTAACTATTTAGATTAGGAAACAGTGTCTTACGTTATAAATACATATATGTGGTGCATAATCTCGTCGTAAAAGAGAGATTGTTGGTTTTCAGTGAGATGTGTTGACTCATTGGACTAACTTTAATGCATCACATATCCGGGAATAGCCATACGATGGACCGATGCACTGCGCACCGGTAATATTTATTTTTTTATAAATGTCTTGAATTGTGATCAAACACCAGCGGTGTCATTGTCAATAATTGATGAATCTCCCTTTCGTCGTTTTCGTCGGTATATCTCCTTTTCGTATTATAGTCATACCCTTGATTTATAAATTTGTCCATAGCTGTATGATTTATGTATTTTGTTTTAACCATCTATTAATCGTGATTGCACAGCACTTTTGAACGTGTATATACATGCAAAGGCTATATAAATATGGTATAATAAATAAATAAATTGTTATTATAACTACAGGGTTGGGTTTTACTTCTTATAGGAAGTATGGACTAATCACCAAAAAGTACTAATTTTGAATAAATTTGCATAAATTGACCTTGCATATTCGAATGAAATAAAATATAACGAAAATATTTTGAAAGTGTAGATACTTTATAAAACCAAATCTTGCACTACATATTTTATATAAGCAGGTACATTTGAACTCATATATTTTATAATTGTGCCGTTTCCCACCCACATTTTATACATGCAAAAGATAAAAAGTTAAAGAATATCAATTTTGTGCACTATGCTAATGTTTTAGTTCGTTCTTATTTAATACAATCTTGAAAGGAGGTATCACCATTCCTTTGGAGTCAGTTTCTTATGACAGTGGTATGCGACGCTGCTTGAGAAACACCCATTTTTGGGAGTGATTAAGGGAAGGTTTACTTTGTGTTTTTTGTCTTATATCCTTTCCGCTACCATAGCGTACTATTGCAGACTGGCCGGGATAGCCATTTCGGCCTTCCGTAGTTTACGCCCTAAATGGCCAAATTCGGGAATTTTGCTGTCAATGGGAAGACATGCATCCCAGACTTAAGGTAATTACGGGCCATTGGTCGTGCACATGTTGTTTCGCCCGCTGGCCGAATTTGAAGAGGACTTTTAACGTAGATTTTCCAAAACTGAAATTACTGGTCATATCCGCCATTGTGGTACGAATCACTGTGGCATTGCATTAAAGTTTAGTGCCAAAAAGTATTTATTTTTCTATAGAAGGAATATAAGGTTAGACAAAGGGGTCTGGATCAATGCCCTAAATGGGCCCAAAATTAGGCATACAAAGCTAAAAAAGAATTTATTCACGCACGGATCACTGCCAAACGTACAGTCTGGTAACCTTTAGTCGAACTGTTAACAATTGTGCATACTTTCATTTTCGGCCAGGTGTGTAGCATCTAGATGTATCGAGTTTTATCAGTGCTGCAAGTCAATAATGTCGCAAGGACGGGGAATAGGGTCCATATGAATTTCTTCAAGCCCCCCCCCCCCCCCCACAAATCGTGGTAGCGGAAAGGATATGTACATACATTGTATATGCTTTCTTTGTACATTATCATGTATATGATATGAGCTCTCCAATACTGGATGTATTACCATAATATCACAAACATTTCTAACGTTAATCTCCTCAAGTTTACTAGAAGAGCACACTTCTTTCATTTGTGTGCTACACGCGTTGACCTGGTCACGTAGTCTTTCAAAAATATTAATTGAAAATTAATTAAAATACATGTACTTCATTTTTTTTATAAATAGGATCGTAGACTCGAGAACAGCGAACGAGACTACAGCTCAACAAGACTGTGCAACATCCGGTGCGAACCTGGCTATACTGTCAACTATTCCAAGAATTGAGTTCTTCCAAGAATTAATGACGAATTGCCCAGGTAACTAACCTATAATACTCCATCATGACTGTGGTAGCCACGGTTTATATTATTTTGATATACGTGCACTTGTATTAAAAAACCAAGTTTGTTAAGCAACCACATTTCAGTATTGTTTGACAGCATGCTGTGTATGGGCAGTACTTGGTATTAACATGTTAGTGTACAACACGACTTACCACAATACAATGTAAAACTGGCAAACGTATTTCAACCAATTAACTATGGAAGGGAATATCCGCCAGTACATGCGTGCTGTTTAAGGACATTCTTATTATGTATGCGTTCTTCCAATTGGTAACTGCATTTTAGTTTCACACAAATGATGTATACACAATTCATGCTAAGGGAACGACAATTCCTTCTTGTTTTGATTTATTTGTAATGTGACGTTGTATAGCCACCGGTTACTGTATCATTAATAAAGAGTAAACAAAACATTTTTTTTTATAAAATTTATAATTCAAAATGTATCTTAAAAGGTGCATTTGTACTAAAGTGGTCAGATTTACATGGTATCATAAACAAGAATTGGCTTTCAATATCTTCATAAAGTAATTACATTCATAGACAACATCATTAGAAATACCCCATGCAAAATCCCATTGAAATTGATCAACTAGTAAAAAGTTATACCATGAAATGTATACCATGGTGTCCAGTCAGTCACTGAGGCGGAGTCAATAGAAACGACAATGCTATTCTAAACAAGAAAACGCCCTATGGGTTAATTTTCTTATTTATGTGTGATTTGTAAAACATTTATATCAAATTAAAGACGAAGCATTTTTGTTTCTGATTGTGTACATAGATTGAAAATAACACCAGTTTTAATGAAATGGTTAATAAAAATAAACTGCACCTCAGTGATTGTGTGGTCAATTTCCCGTGTTCTAAACATTTCTAAGATATTGTAAATAGAGTATCGTGCACGAGTGCTCATTACATACGAGTTTTATTAAACGAGTGGACAAACGAGTTTGCCAAATGTCATATTGTTTTTGTCGACGAGTTTAATAAAACTCGTATGTAATGAGCACGAATGTAAGATTCTATTTATCACATAACCTTAGAAAACGCTCAATATTGTTCAGAAGGATGATGTGCGCTCCATATGTTTCAGCCAAAATTTAGCGGTACAATAAGCGCGACGTCATGGTGACGTTGATATTATACTGACGTCAGTGACGGATCAATGCATTGATTGGCTGACGTCATGTCAAGCTAATTTAAATATTTATTGCACGGTCTGGGAGTGCCGAACGATATTTACGTCACGGCTTTACGGCACTCCTGGGTACTGTTTTATCAAAGCATTTACGAAAATCTTAAAGTTACGCTCAAATTTAAAATCTTTATAATTCTTTGACAACTGCAAATTGGTGAGAACATTTGTCTTGTATGAGTTCAATAACTGAATCATTATTAGTACTGCAGCTTCATTTACCATACTTTATAATTGTAAACATGTTATAAAGAATTTAAATTTGATCGTAAGTTTACGATTTCCGTAAATGCTTTGATAAAACAGTACCCTGGACCGCATGTTATGTGATAAATTTTATAAAAAAAATATATTTTTTTGGTTACTCATTATTAATGATACAGCTACCTGTGGGTATAGCGAGTATTGAAATAGATTGTGTAGGATTTTCACCTAAAATGGCATACGTCACAATACGGCCATCCGTGTAATCGTCTACGTATTATTTTGATAATCCTTGATTCTTGTACTATTGTATTATAGATTTTGACGAAGATATGCGCTACTTTGTCGGTGGAAGTTTAGCTGATGATGTATGGTCGTGGTATGATGGACAACCAATGATCATGAACACCACATTCTGGGGGGAGAACCAACCTAATTCTTATAACGCAAACCGAGACTGTGTATTAATAAAAAAAAGATACGGTTGGGTAATGTTTGATGCGCTCTGTCGCAACGACTACGGCTATGTGTGTACATTATAGAGGACATTGGGTATTCATTGAACGGGGCCACGCGCAATAAAATTACATACATTGATACTCATGGGCAATTGGCATAGCGTTATTTGTGGAGTTTATTTGAATCAGGTTGTCATTTGCGCACCGTACCAATACTATTACTGTCCATGACGTCCGGCAAAAATCGTTTCAAAGATTGCATAATCATATTTATAATAAAGACTTTATTTACAGAGGTAAAGCAGTTGTGTGTACTGTTCCAAGTTTGCCCTGTTCGCCTCGTACGATTGATGTTCGAAAAGTCGAAAGAAATGCAACTCCGTGCATAGCTTTGTACTTTCTGGATTTTCGTGCGTCGTTCTTGGCTTGTGTACCCATTAAACTATTGTCTTCGTCTGGGTAAAATTTGGTTTACTTTCATTCCGAATGGCATCGGCTATGTCATAAGGTATGTTTAATAAACACTCATTTGAACTAAGCTAACCAACGTTTGCAAAACGCATGACAAAACTGACTGAAAGTATGCTCTATATCAAAGAAGTGTCGAAGCTGGGATTAAGTGAAATACTATTATTTATACAAGAGATATTTTGTGAGATTTACGGACATCGTAAGGTGTAATTTAGAACAGTTACACGTTTATTACATATTACAAAGTACTATCCGACCAACAATTTTTGACAGTGACGTCATTTTGTCAACAATCTATAAATAACCAGGGTATACCCTCAACGGATTAATGAATTTTGAACTCTGAGCCATGACCTATCGGACTAGTCCATTTTGGCGGATAGACCACAGTGTATTACGTTCGCACGTCAATATATATTGGTCATTTACAAAAAATAAGAACAATAGACTAGAACACTGGTCTCCTTGTTTGACACCGATATTGGAATCGAAAAAGGGAGACAATTGAGCGTTGTGTCGAACACACGCTTTTACAACACTATACATACTTTTTACTGCTTTAATGAACTTGGAGCTTACATCAGTATTTAACAGTTTATGGAAAAGATATCCACGATCAATTTTATCGAAGCACTTTTCGAAATCTACAAAGGCGCAGTATAGTTTTTTATTATTCGAGAGTGTTTTAGCGATAATTGAATGTAAGACGTATATACAATCTATTGTAGATTTACGTTTTTGAAATCCGAATTGATTTTCTATTATTTTGTTATGTTTAATTGACCATTTTGTGAGTCTGTTAAGTATTATTTGCGAATAAATTTTGGAAAGGGTATTAATTAGCGTGATTCCTCTGTAGTTTTGTGGGTCAGTATATTACATATTATAATACAACAAATTAAAAAACATCGTCCGTTCTTCTAAGTGTCGGACAAAACTGTGACAAATAGCGCGAAACCGAAGCTCTTATTTTTTACGCCATTTCACCCCTATCCAATTACTTACCCAATTACTTACCCCCTTTACAGTTGAAACTAGTTCATTGAGCTTTTTATGGGCGGATTGCCTTAATGGGTTCGTTAGACGAAATTTGAATGAGTAAGCTGTCATCGATATTTGTGAAAAAAAATTCACAATATTCACACTTATTAATCCAATACCATTTAAGGTAATTTTTAATAGATTACAAAGATTTGCCTTATCCCCCAAGTAATAATACTTCAGTACTTTGATTTACAATATTAATGTTTCTTATGACTTAATTGTACATTGATTACTAGCGAATACTATTTGATATAATATGCTTGAATGCCTGGATGTATAGACACCAACTTTGTTTAGATGATCATTCCATAGTTACAATGTAACAGGAAATGTTCAAATCTTTATTGTACGAAAACTGAGACGTGACTGCATTTTACTAATATACATGTATGCTATATATACAAGGTGAATCGACAACCGTATATATCTTTAACTGAAAAAATTGATGACTAACAGTAGGGTCCCTACTTATGAACCGTTATCGGATCTTCTGAAGTACGGAAAGGCTATCATCATATAGCAAATGCAGAGTGTTTTCAAATTAGGTGTGAGATCAATATGAACTCCCAGACGTTTTTTTTTTGGTATTTGAAAAATCAAGTTTTTAATTGTTCTCTTAAGTTGAGCAACATAAGAGAGAATTGCAAAGTGTTTACAATTGAAAACAAAACCATTTAATATTCACTCTGTTCCTTCAGTATTTGTTGTTGTACGTGTAAAAGGTAGTGCATTTTACTTAGATGTGTTTTCAGAGTTGTTTAAATTGATGTATTTGTCAACTCATTTTATCACATAACCTGTGGTCCAGGAGTGCCGTAAAGCCGTGACGTAAATATCGTTCGGCACTCCCAGACCGTGCAATAAATATTTAAATTAGCCTGACGTGACGTTAGCCAATCCATGCATTGATCCGTCACTGACGTCAGAATAATATCAACGTCACCATGACGTCGCGCTCATTGTACCGCTAAATTTTGGCTGAACCATAAATTATGCAGCTCACAACATCCTTCTGAACAATATTGAACGTTTTCTAAGGTTATGTGATAAATAGAATCTTACATTCGTGCTCATTACATACGAGTTTTATTAAACTCGTCGACAAAAACAATATGACACTCGGCAAAGCCTCGTGTCATATCATTTTGTCCACTCGTTTAATAAAACTCGTATGTAATGAGCACTCATGCAAGATCCTCTATTTAGTAAATGTTGTAACAAATATTTTCTTCAAACGAAATTTGGATAATTATGCCTGCTTCATAACGTCGACAAAGGGAACACATCCAGCGTAATTGTGTTTTTCAATTATAAGTGTTTTGCAATTCTCTTAGATGTTGCTCATGTTTTAAGACATGTCTTAACAACAAACGCTAAAAGCAATAATTATTTATTCTCTGTGAACTGATTGTAAACTCTAGAAAGAAATGTTCTTAAATCTGCACTTTAAGCATGATTTAATAATGAGCTCCTCTAAACCATAGGCAGTCAGCCTATTGCCGAATTGCACCTGAAACACTCCCCTAGCCAAATCGGGTTTTACCACTGTATTTATGTCTTAGTATTGGTAAACAGTGAGAAAGTTGAATTGACTGGGGAATTAGTAGGATACGTGCTAGCTGCGTAAGCTATTAACCTTATCGGTATCTTATCTGTACGTTTAAAAAACATTTTTAAGATAAGTTTAAGATTTCCGTAAAGGCTTTGATAAAACAAAATTACTACAAATAGTTGTGATTTGTAAAACAACATGGTCGCCAGGGTGCACAGGTAATTTTTTCCTGGAAAGCTTTTTAGACAATTTTGATAACCCTTTAAATTTCCTGGAAACAACGACAGGTAACTGTATCATTGATAAAGGGTAACAATAAATATCTTGAAAAAAAGAAATACAGCGTTGAGTTTAATGACAGTCTGCGATTGTTACATATGAACCAGTCTCCTGGAAAACCTGCTATTTTGACAAAACATTTGATTTTGATATTTTTATTATCTAAAAAAGTAATCTTAATGATGCAAAATGCAAAAGGAATTTTGTTAATATCATGATTTTTAAGGAAATTACAGCTGTTTAGTTGAGGCCCTATTTAGACCCCTTTTTGTGTGACGTCGCAAGCGTCATTCAAACGTTATTCGACGTCGTTGAAACAAGTACTTTATAAATACTGCATTTGATCAATTCTTGAAGTTAACTGGTCAAAATGGTATCAAGTTTTAGAATGATGTTTTAAGTTTTAAAAGATACATCCAAATTGTAAATGTTCACATTTAGAGAAAGACTACTACTGTTTTAAACAACTAATTTCTCGTTGTCTCAATCAGAGTACTTTTCTGAAATTAGTTACCATAGCAACTAAGTAAATGATTTCGATATTATTCATAAGAAATTTTAAAGCTAAGATATAGTTATATATGGATAAATGACTTAAAATTGAATCTATTGATATGTCATTTTTTCTTATTTGAAAGCTTTTTTAAAAGCTTGTTACATGCAGTAGTTATACATGTCAATATAGCAGGTTTTCCTGGAGACTGGCTCAATTCTATTATATTTGTTTCAATACATTTGCGAATGTAATTAGTTTTAATTGGCTTATATACCAGACGAAACGCTTTACATTTATGTATTATGACAGATAGTTCCCGTTACTTATATAATATAAAATAACAGTTTATGTAGGATACTAGAAAACATGCGCATATTAAAAGATATTTTTGAAAATGGATGAGCTAAAAGTTTGTCAACCATACATGTGGCCGAGCGGAGGGGTTTTGTGTACCTTTGATAATTTTGCCTACCTGTATAACTATAAAAAAAACTACCCCACATAAATTATAAAATATGCTATCATAGCTTATGAAAAAAACATGGTCACATATATTGCTAATTATGCATGTTGTTTTACAAGAAACAAAATAATGTTAATTTATTCAGTATCAGAGTAATCATGTGATCAAACTTTTTTTTCCAACAAACTACCGCTATTATTTGCATTTTCTTCTGGGTTTAGAAGTTTAAAACCAATTCAAAACAGTAGCACTTTTAACACTGAACAGCCCTTGTTTACTTTGCTTGGCCAACCTTCGGATAACCTGCAGCAGACTGTATCAATGACGTATACTACATAGTTGTGAATCCCTCCTATAGTAGCTAGCTACTACTGTTAACTGGTATAGTAAGAGGTCGCATAAAGTTCAACACTGTAATATTGTTCTTGCTTACAGTACACTGCACGGCTAAAGTTATAGTATAACAGACAGGCGAGTATAGTACTATAAGTTTCGCATAAGTAAAATAAGTGAAAAATGCAATAATTTAAAATCGGGCATAAACTTTTGTGAAAAGAATACAATTCAATCAAGTTTTAGTACTTTATTTACTGCAAAAATATTTATAAACATTTCATTTGTTGTTAAGTAGGTCAAATCTCAAGCTATACAGCTACGCTGAAAAAAAATGTCTTCTATAAAATGTATGTTATCTGAGAAAGTTCACGCCCTACGGGTTTATTAAGTTATTTATGGACGGATGTTTAAAATATTGATATCAAATTAAAGACTAAGCTCTCTAGTTTCTGAATATGTAAATATATTTTAAATATCACCAGTATTAATGAAATGTTTATTAAAAACAAACTGCAACTCAGTGACTGTGTGTCAATTTCCCGTTATTAAAAAATAAAGAGTAAAAAAATTACATAAAATTTATAATATCTCAGAAAGGTTCATAACGATTATGAACCTTTCTAAGATATTATAAATTTTATATTGTATTTTTACTCTTTATTATTGATACAGTTACTTGTGGAAACAACTGAATAGATTTCAAAATATGTTGGCATGAATGTTCCTTATAAAACCGTCTACCAAATTCCCATAATTAACATGGCCTCCCGGTAATGGGGCGTGCTTTCCCTATCCCCATGTACTGATTTTGCAAGTTTTTTCTCAGTAACGACTGGTCATTCATTGAACCACCTTCCTGTGAATTGACCTTTCTGCCGAATTTGATTGACAGGTGGCGTTAGCCAATCGCATTGCAGCATTTCGGCAACGATTTATCGCCGCCATCTTGTAGGACAACCTTGGCATTAGACAAGCTAAAATCAATGTAAATTGTGCAATATTCAATTTAGCCCTATTTCATTAATAATGATAATAATAATTATTAAAAATAATTTCTATATACTGGTATGTTTAGAAACTAGAGAACTTCAACTTTAATTTGGTAGCAATGTCATGAAAGTGAATTAATTTATTAAATCCATAGGGCCTCGGAAGTAGTAGCTACATATGATATTTTGTCTATAATATAGTCTAATTTAAAAGTAATATCATTGATATTTACATCAACAGAATTCGAAATAGTTACATGTTAAGAACACAGAAAGCTTCGTCTTTAATTTGATATTACTGTTTTAAAAATATATACTTTAAACAATAGACTCGTGAAATTATTTTATTGTTTGTTATAGAATAAGGACACATAACTTCGAATTCCAGATAACGAGAATGTGTCTAATTCACATGAAAGATGGCTGTAAAGTGTTTTAATAATATTGGACATTATGTTGTTTTGGTCTATGTAATAGTTAAAACGCTTTTCAGTTGATATCCTTGTGGTTCTAAATGCATTCATCTCCAAAGCTTATAAAAATATATATTTAAAATGTATGTACAGTATGGTCCGGACAGCTTTTGTAAATCATGACAGATAGATATATGTACAAGTTCATTTCAAAGTACCTATAGGTCAGAGACCTGTCAGATATATACACATTACTACAAAAGCATATATAGCAATTGTGTTTAAAAATTGCTGACACCCATACTGTGCCCCTGCCCTGGCGAAAACCGCTATGTGTTACATTGTTTAATTTCAATCAACAAGACATTGCGGTATATCATAGAACCCCGACTGATGTCCGAGCACAGGAATTTGAAGTTCTTGCAGTAAAATGTTATACAAGTCAGTCCATCTCACATCCCTCTATTTATAAATATAATACTGAAGGGACGCAACGCCTTTCGCCCTCTAAAATGGAATCCCGTAGCCAGTGCTAACACAAGATACAAGCGATCAAGTTAGCTCATGCGACGAAGAATATTTATATACATGTACCTCATATGGCTATAACAACATTATATATATAACATAGAAAAAAACCTACAATCTATGGATGCCGCCCTAACATTTATATAACAACAATATAAACCACAAAGATAAAACCTACATTCTATGGATGCCGCCCTTACACGTGGTCAGAACATTTACAATCTAGAAGTTGTAGTCGAAAAGCATGTCTCATAAGCTGTTTCCCTTCGACAGTTATAGGCGGAGTTACGAAAATTACCGTAACCTACGTTATATTGATGCGGCTTAGCGATTACATTTTCGTGCATGGCAGGGTATATGTTCATACCTGGCAGGAATGTATTCTTCGTTGATTGTCTCTTTTAAAAACATTAAACTTCGTGAGAATGAGCAATACGGAACATGCCCAAGTCGTCAGATGTAATATGTTACCAATCAGTAATGTATACCTGTGTTACCTATCAGTAATGTGTACCTGTGTTACCTATCAGTAATATGTACCTGTGTTACCTATCAGTAATGTGTACCCGAGTTACCAATCAGTAATGTGTACCTGAGTTACCTATCAGTAATGTGTACCTGAGTTACCTATCAGTAATGTATACCTGAGTTACCAATCAGTAATGTATACCTGAGTTACCAATCAGTAATGTGTACCTGTGTTACCAATCAGTAATGTGTACCTGTGTAACCTGTCAGTAATGTATACCTGTGTAACCTGTCAGTAATGTGTACACGTGTTACCTGTCAGTAATGTGTACCTGTGTAACCTATCAGTAATGTGTACCTGTGTTACCTGTCAGTAATGTTTACATGTGTTATTAATCAGTAATGTGTACCTGAGTTACCAATCAGTAATGTGTACCTGAGTTACCAATCAGTAATGTGTACCTGAGTTACCAATCAGTAATGTGTACCTGAGTTACCTATCAGTAATGTATACCTGAGTTACCAATCAGTAATGTGTACCTGTGTTACCAATCAGTAATGTGTACATGTGTTATCAATCAGTAATATGTACCTGTGTTACCCTGCCCACCAGTCCTTTCTTGCCAGGACAGCCCTTCCGAATAATAAGAAAAAAATGTTCAATTTGTTTCTAGATGTTTTTAATCATCCAAAAACTAAATTATAAAAGAACATATTACAACAGTGATCTGCTATTGATCATTCTTGTCTTAAATAAACTAAACAGCAACAGTAATAAAATCTTATGGCAGCATATTTATCCACTTACTATAGACTGTGCATGGTTTTATCATAAACCAAGGTTAACTAAATAATGTGTCATGATTTTTCATCATAAAAGACAAACATAGTGAGAACAGAAAATGCTTAACAGAAGAGTGTCACTAGCAAAGAACACACCACCTATGTGTGGCCATGGTCATTTCTACAGACCAAACAAAAGATGTTTGTAAAACACATATGCCCCCATGGCAGCCCAATAATCAAAAATGGTGAAGGTCACAGTGACCTTGACCTTTGACCTACTGACCTCAAAATCAATAGGGGTCATCTACTGTTGCTGACCAACCTCCGTGTAAAGCTTGAAGATCCTAGGTCAAAGCGTTCTTGAGTTATTGAACGGAAATTATTTAAATTGTCAGAAATGGTGAAGGTCACAGTGACCTTTGACCTTCTGACTTCAAAATCAATAGGGGTCATCTACTGTTGCTGACCAACCTCCATGAAAAGCTTGAAGATCCTAGGTCAAAGCGTTATTGAGTTATTGAATCGGCAATCATTTAAAGTCAGAAATGGTGAAGGTCACAGTGACCTTGACTTTTGACCTACTGACCTAAAAATCAATAGGTGTCATCTACTGTTGCTGACCAACCTCCATGTAAAGCTTGAAGATCCCAGGTGAAAGCGTTTCTGAGTTACTGAACGGAAATCATTTAAATTGTCAGAAATGGTGAAGGTCACAGTGACCTTGACTTTTGACCTACTGACCTCAAAATCAATAGGGGTCATCTACTGCTGCTGACCAACATCCATGTAAAGTTTGAAGATCCTAGGTCAAAGCGTTCTGGAGTTATTGAACGGAAACCATTTTATATAACCGACAGACCGACCGACAGACATGTGCAAAGCAATATACCCCCTCATCAAAGATGGGGGGCATAATAAACAAGGCTTGAAATTGACCGAGTAAGAGCAAATCTTGTATGCATGCCACCTTGACGAAGTACATATCAAAGATTAAAGCCTTAAAATTAAATTTACAAGTGTTTCTTTTATATCGACTGTAAACCAATGAAATAGTGTATATATAATCTTTGTAACTCACTGTGAACTTACCTCAATGTATATTTAAATTGATACATCAATAGAACATGGTAGCTAAAAGAACATTACACATAGATACAAAAAGCTGAAATACTATACATGTTTACAAAGCATTTTAAACATGAGAGAGCAATTGGCCTTAAGGTACAAACATTAGCAATTAACCTTTTTTTTTTTAAAAATATTTAACCAGTGACAAACATTATGACCCTCCTGAGTATTCACAAGGCTTTTCCTTGATATAGCTTAGCACCTTGAATCAAACTTTTAAAGCATTTTTATTAACACATGCCAAAGTGCCTAATATCGATAAAATCAATCCAGCCTTTATGATTAAAAATACTCACACCGACAGAGAGGTACACTCAAATGGAGGCAATATTCTATGTTTCATCATCGTTTCTAAAATAAAAACAACGCTATCTAGAAGGGTTTTTGACAAAAAAAACGTATGTCTCCCACAAAGGGCCACATCTCTGGCAATGTTCATCTGACAATTCCTGACAATATGCACAACTAGACTTGGTACCAAGTATTCATGTGAAGTTTTATCTAGCGCAAAATCAATATATGTCCCCATTATATGTGGGAGACAAAATAACAGAAAAGCATAAGAATATCTTAATATGAAGACAACAAAACATAACTATGTAATAAACATTTTCGAACTGATAAAAAGGCATAAAACTGTCATTATACAGGCAAGGATACAATGAAACAGACAAATTAAAACTACGAGTGTATAAATATTGTTTATACATAATCTACAACATTGAATGTATCAATAAAAAATTCTGTAAGAAATAAACATATAAAAATTGTTTAACCGTAGAACAGCTTCCAGGCCTTATCTAATGCATGGTTTGTTTAACATACAAACTATCTACCCAACAAAAAACTTAACACAAAACTTAATACAAAACAAAACATGTGGAACTTCTACGAAAACAAGGATTGTTAAAACAATAGCCATATTCACATGGCCATCCCCCGCCATATATATTTGCTACTAACAGGTGTTTGATGACAAAATGCTCTGAACAAAAAATATTTTAAAATAGAATAAAGGGAGATAATTTCAAAAACTGCACTATTTAGAGTTATAGTTATTGTTACTGCACTTAGTGGTCACCTCTTCACAAGTTTCAAGCCAATAACTTAAAATTGTTTTGAAGTTATGCTTAGGCCAAAAATTATTTTAAAATTAAATAAAGGAAGACAAATTTGAAACTGAATTATGTATTTATGGTTCTTGGTCATTGCACTTCTACTAGTTGCCATCTATTCATATGTCCAGTATAAAGTCAATGCATCAAATAGTTTTCAAGTTATACTCTGGACAAAAAATTATCTTTACATTTAAGAAAGGGAGATGATTTCAAAACTGGACTACATAGTTATGATTCTTGGTCACTGCACTTCTAGTTGCCATCTATTCAAATCATTACCTTAAACATTGTTCAAGTTATGCTATGGACAAAAATTATTTTACAATTAAACAAGTCATTAAGAATTGCAAGCAATACAGAAGTCCCCTACCGGTTTGAAGCCATTTTCAATGTTTCGCTTGCATAATCTGCTAATTGCCCCCTATCCACATACCAAATTTCATAAACCTAGCCTGGAAACTATTTCAGTTATGTTAGTATCAAGATTTTTTGACTGACGTTCTAAAGAAACGATATTTATGTGGCTACAATACGGAATGAAGAGCAGTTATGTGTCTAAAATTCTGCTTTGTTTTAAGTATTTTCAACTGGTTTGTCCATAAAAAGTAGCCACCTAAGTACCTGTGGATGGACGGCAAACCTAGTCCCCTAGTTTCAAGTCAATACATTACAAAAAGTTTTAGAGTTATGCTCTGGACAAAAATATGGGACAGACAGAAGGACGGACGCAAACTATTACTATATCCCTTGGCCTTATGGCGGGGGGGATAACAAGGCACATGTTCCAACAAACAAATCCAAAAGGTGCACAACTTCACATTCAGCAAACCTGCAGTGATTCATGATAAGGTAAACAAATATACTGTTACAAATACATCAAAACAAAAATAACAAGCATGAATCCAATATAGCCCCCATATACTATGTATCTGGGGGTAGAACAATTGAATGTGATTTAAATAGCCCTAACATTACCCTTTTGGCACACACATTAATACAATGTATAGAACAACCAAGATTATGATACTACATTGTAGTAGTAATCCTGATACACTGCTTGTCAGTTCTGTCGGAGAAGTGAGCTGTTCTCAAATGGCTCTGTAACAAGTGAAAACCGGCGTAACGCTTGGACGGAACTCAGTATACACGACATCCATGCATTCAATTTCAGCTGATTTTGATTCCGTCATGGCCATATGGGACCAAGAAGCAGTGCATCATGATTACTACCATGAAGAATTTACTGACATCTTAAATTATCATTTTTTCAGATAAAACACAATCAAGGGCAACAACTCCTGTGATACCTGGAAAATGTATGTTTTGTTTATTCTGCGTTTTTGTTCAATGTTTCTCTATAACTTGCCAATAATTGAATTTGACCAAAGGTTAATGACAACAAAAGCAGAAAACTTTGTGACATCCATCCAGCATAAAATCAACATGACTATCCCACTATCTGCAGGAGACATTATACTTTGTAAGTCAATGAATAAGTTAATGTTTGTATACAGTACAGAACAGTCCTCTATTGAGCAACAACCTCTATAACAACACCTTCAAGCTTTTCCTAAGCTGATATTTACCCTAAATCCTCTGCAAAACAACAATCTCTATATAACGGCCAATATTTGCTGCTCCAAAAGGGTGCTGCTCTACAGAGGTTGTACTGTATGTAAGACATGGAATCAAAGACTAAAAGCACTCCATGTGTAATTCTAGCTAAGAAGAAGTACAAACTAAAATAGAAAATGATTGTCACAAATAACAAGAGCTGTCCATAAGACAGTGAGCTCGACTATTTGCAGCCATTCTTCAGATATATCCAAGTTTTAAACAGTTAACAAAAGTTAGTTTCAATGCAATATCATTGATAGTAGATGAAATATGGACTGAATCTATGCAAAACGTTAACCAAGAAAAGTCGAAGTAAGAAAGGGGCAAAACTCTATACTTAAAATAAAATGGAGTTATAGTACCTAACCAGTACTGTTGGCGGATGATGGTGCTGTAAGTTTCAAAGCTATAGCATTGAAAGTATTATCAGATATGGTATGAATGTTACTTGCAAAATGGGAGGTATTGTACTTGGCCAGTAGTGTCCACTAATGATGGTAAACATGTGATGTTTTAATGCTATAGCATTGATACTATGTAAGACATGGCCTAGTATAGTACATTTTTGTATCTTGCACCAATAACCTTTACCAAAAGTGTGATGCTGACGCCAACGCCGACAAATAGGTCAGGGCTCGACACTAACACTGGTCCGCTGGTCCGAGACCAGTGAAAATCCTGAAGGACCAGTGAAATTTCTGGAGGACCAGTAACTGTCCTATTTACAAATTTGGCGCTTTTGCCCTGTCGGACCAGTGCCCAAAATAGTTAGTGTCAAGGCCTGTAGGTGAGTACATTAGCTCTCCATATTCTTTAAATAGTCAAGCTAAAAACAATTTAATGAAGCATTTTCATCATGTACTATAGCAAACGCCAGTAAGTAATTAATATCATATCACTATGATGTATTCTATATAACGATCTAACTGAACACTGCAGTAATTCCTTGTACCATCCTTCATCCACCAGAAACATGTCTCCTAGGTAACATCTTTATATCTGTTGTCTAACACTACCAACTTCTCATATATACGTATATCTGTTTCCACGGTAACAAACTTCAAACATATACATATATCTGTTTCCAAAACACAACACAGAGATCTAGTTCCATTTTATTCCTTGGCAATAATGTTCCGTCTATGTTCATTGCAGAGAATGGAGTATCGATAGAAGTATAGTATCAAGCACTTGTTTTGTAACCATTGGATACAACATTGGATGGTTTTGTCAGATGCATAGTCTGTCAGCAAGTTCTGAAATAAACCAAAACAAACTTTAAGAGTTAGCGGTGAATATGATACCACACACACACCGAAATACCTAAACTTCAAGCTATTTTGACCTGGACCAGTGCTTTGATGTAAATTTTGTCACATATTATGTGCATGAAATGACTTTGTGTAAACAGAAACTATCATAAGTTTGTGGTCTGTAAGTTTTCCTCTGCCTGCTAGATTTGCCAATGACAGTGCTGATAAACGCAACCCTGTATACCTCTCGCAAGACTATATACCTTTCGGTCACCAACAAGATCATCTCTAGAAATAGCTTCAAACTCTCCTAGATAATTGTGAAAGAAGTGTACAGATTCTGCGACTGACAGGTGTACCGTAAACCAACAGAGTTTATACTCAGCGTCAATGAAAAATTACCACCCTATTGACTCTTATATTTTAAAATTCATGTAACACTGTGTTAAAAGCCGAACATGACTATGTTTTGGCCTGTGTAGTCACAGCTATCCTATTTAACAATATTCAAATGCACACACTATAGAACTTTTGTACCAATAGGTCATACTGTATACAAAATACAGAGGTATATATAAGTGGTAACTTTTCAGTGACGTCCATTACACAATCGAACAGCCATAACTCCGTGAAAAACCACTAATCCGGGGCTAATAAGAATAAAATGTTAACAGTTAGAACAAGCCCTGTAATAACCTGCTGTAATTTATTACACATATATTTCAGTAGGTGGCAGTCTGAAAGGTAAAGTAGGATTATAACAATTGTTTCTTTTTTAATCATGCATTCAGTCTGACACCTAAGTTTACACACTGTTCCTGAAGCCAATTGCCTAACAGTAGGTAGGTCAAAGGTTTGAATTGCGACAGGTGTTTGTATTGACAATTGGCCGTCATGGAATCTAGAATCATAGAAGGGTTTTTGACATCAATTATCATTCAACCTGTAATTCCAGACAATGTTTACATCTACATTATTAACCACTTATTCATTATAAGTCTTGGTAATAAAGCAAGAAGTTTGTGAATGAGAATTGAGTTATAAAGTGATGTACAGTATGTTTAATTACAATACCTATATCATCTGGTTCTGTGACTGTGCAAAGATAATGCCAGTATTCCATTGTTCTTCTACCGCATGGCTCTCTTCTTTTACATGTTCATTCATTTCTTGTTGACCACCCGCACTGTAATCACCAGCGCTACAATTACCTGCACGCTCCACTTTCTGCCACATATGATTCCTTAGATGAGCCAAGAGATTTGCCCGAGCGCTACATGTATACGTACACATGTCACATTTATATAGAGGTTTGGTCCTGTCAGTTGTATTATCAGGACGAAAGTCTGCTACTGTACAGCTCACGTTATCTCCAACACCATGTTTAGAATCAGTGTCTGTCGATACACGTGTTAACGGTAATTCTTCAGCAGGTGCTACTGACAGGATCTGAGTGTTTTCATCAGGTTGTGTAGAACTATCACCCTCGTTGGATTCCAAACACTTGCGATCAAGGTCATGCAACTTCTTATGCTGAGTCATATGGTATTTCACCACCGCGTAATAGTTACATTTGTCACATCTATACCTGGCATCAGGCGTCATATCATGAAAGCCTTCATGTTTCTCTAGCTGCGCTCTCGACTTATTAGTACTGTATGGGCAATACTTACATTGATAAAACTTAGGCATGTGACTTGTAATATGAAGGTGCTCATGTTCTTTTAGTAGATATTTTTTAGTTTTTACATAGTACGGGCAATATTGACACTGAAATAAGTCATCCCCTGGTTTCTTCTTGTGACGTAACATGTGAACTTTCAAACCTCTCACTAAGCCCGTAACAAACGGACAGATTCTGCACTTGAATGTCTTTTTCAGTTGTTCATTTGGTTTATTTTCTCGTGAACTGGATTCACATGTCTGAGAAGTTGGACTACTTGAATCCAAAGGCGGAAAAGTAGGTATACTTGATTCCCATGTCGGAGGAGTTGGACTACTGAATTCCAATGTTGGAGAAAAGGGTCTATTGGATTCCCGTTTCGGAGAAGCTGGACTACTGAATTCCAATGGCGGAGAGGGTATACTGGATTCCAACGTTAGAGAAGCTGAAGTATTTGATTCCAAAGGCGGCGAAATACTCCCAGGGACGAGTGTAATCAAGTTTTCAGAAACAGCTTTACTCAGGTCGGCCATCGGGTGAACACTCTCAATATGTTTTTCAACATTAGCCCGATAATGAGATGTTACTTCACATTCTGTGCATTCAAAAGCTTTAGTATTGTGCTTCAATAAATGTGGGAATAAAGTCAATCGACTAGCACTGACAAAAGAACAAAATCTACATTTCCAATATGTAGTCGATCCATGCTTCTTCTTGGCCTTTTTCACAAGCTTCTTTGTTGCCTTATTTACATGGCATTTCTTTGCCATTTCTGCTTTGTTTGCATGACTTTTTGCTGTTTTTTCTTTGATCAATGTTGTTGCTTTTTCTATAGCTTTTTTCCAGTCCATTTTTTCTTTCAAAGCTAAAGACTTTCTACCTGGTCTCGTTTTCTGGTAGCTGTAATTGGCTAGAGTTGCTTGTGCAAGTTCAGGATCCAAAACGAGAATGGGTTTAGTACCAAGCTGTAAATGATGAAGCCGTTGAAAATGTCTTTTTACATCCTTACGAAAGTTAGATCTGTAAGCACAACCGCCACATTTAAACCGTTTGCACCGTAATTGATCAAGTTTCTGATATTTTTTCTTACTTTTATTAACTTTCTGACATGTATCAACTTTATCACCTGCACTCGAATTTAAGATAGTGTTTTTATCTTGGTCCATCGTATCATCCTGACCTGTATTCATCTTGTCATCCTGACTGGTGCATTCTTTTTCATCATTTTCAGCTTTCATTGCCTGCTCTGGTGTGTTTTCATTGTCATAATTCTCAGTTTTCGATGATTGCTTTTGTGTGTATTCATTGTCATGATACTGAGTTTTTGTTGTCTGTTTTGGGGTAACTTGTGATTCAGCTAAATCAGTGACAGGTACCTTATCCATCTCCACTTGTTTTTCTTCAACCTGAGCAAGAGGTTGACCTTCCTCTACTAGTTCTATCAACTGAGCATCAGCACATGAATGAAACCTCTTGATATGTAACCTTATATTCGATTTATAGTTGGACTTCAAGCCACAAGCACTACACATGAATGGTTTTATGTAACCGACAACTTCCGTATAGCTGGTGGACTCCTCATGTTTGATTGTTGTGTCACGAGGCAGCTTATCACCCTGTTTGTTAGGTGTTGATGGAGGAATGTTTGAAGGCAGGGAAGTTCCTGAAGGTTGAGAAGTTACTGAAGGTTGAGAAGTTATTGAAGATTGAGAAGTTCCTGAAGGTCGGGAAGTCCCTGAAGGTTTGGAAGTCCCTAAAGGTTTGGAAGTTCCTGAAGGTTTGGACATCCCTGAAGGTTTGGAAGTTCCTGAAGGTTCGGAAGTTCCTGAAGGTTTGGAAGTCCCTGAAGGTTTGGAAGTTCCTGAAGGTTTGGAAGTCCCTGAAGGTTTGGAAGTTCCTGAAGGTTTGGAAGTCCCTAATGGTTTGGAAGTTCCTGAAGGTCGGCGAAGTTCTGAAGGTTGAGAAATTTCTGTCTTTATATCAGTTGATGAGGGTGTAGTGGGCCAAGAGGTTTCGTTTGAGCAAGACTTCTTTGTAACATCTTTCTCACGAATTTTAGCAGGTTTGGGTTTATAATATATGGGTTTGTAACGATATCCTTTATGCTCAGGTTCTAATTTTTTTAACACTAATTTGTGAACAGCTTTAATGTGACGCAGAACCCTGGATCTGACATGTGCACTGTAATCACAATATTCGCATGAGTAGATACTGTATTTTGCTCCATGGTTTCTAACTTGATGATACAAGAACTGACGGGTATTGTATGTGCTAAGGTCACACATTTTACATTGGTATAAGTATATGCCTCTAGGTGAAGGTGTGGCATGTTCTAGACGTGTACCACCTGTATGTAGCGTACCATCATCTAACATCATGTCATCTATATCATCTTCCCCTCTTCTTATATCAACATCTTTACCAGTAGTACCTGCAATAATAAATACACATGTCACCTGTACACACTTATCTGTTTTATGCACCTATCGGTATCTGTATCAATATTTTGCCCCAATTCCCCATGCTGGAGCCAAACATTTTGTCTGAATACCCCCCCCCCCCATCTTTAAATGGTTGTCTGCTAGTTTGCTGCTGCCAGGCCTAGACACTAACTATGTCGGCCACTGGTCCGACAGGGCAAAAGCGCCCAATTTGTTAATAGGACAGTTACTGGTCCTCCAGAATTTTCACCGGTCCTTCTGGATTTTCACTGGTCTCGGACCAGCGGACCAGTGTTAGTGTCGAGCCCTGGCTGCCAGGCATCTAAAATCCCCAAAACACCGAATCTAAGATCTGGCCAAGTCTATTTCCCGGTGTAGCAGTCAAGTTTTTTCCCCCTTTATTTTTTCCCCAGAAAAATTTGGTGTGTCAAATTTCGTCTGTCAGGAATTGTCTTCTGTTTAAAAGTACCGTGTATGCCCCCCATCTCCATTGGGGCAAAATATTGATTGGTTCAATAAGCAGCCACTTCTACTTAAATTGGGCCTGGTGACCTTGTTTTGTACCCTGGCTGACTGACAATCAGAAGGGACCTTAAGTTAATGATGGCTCTTCACCTGTCATGTGTCCCAACTGCTTGTGGACAGACCAGAGAAGCTCATCTTGTCAATATTTGACAGGTAGGCTAACAAAAGGGCCCTAGGTCGCTCACCTGTTGTAGCAGTACATGCAAGACCTAAGATTTGACCTAGTGACCTAGTTTTTGACCCCAGATGACCCAATATTGAACATGACCTTGATTTTGTTGTGATGATCATTGTGACTAAGATTCATAAAGATTAGGTCAAAATTGTGACCTCAAGTGACTTAAAACAGTTTTTCTATGATTTGACCGTGTGACCTAGTTTTTGACCCCGGGTGACGCAATATCGAACTTGACCTAGATTTTGTTGAGATGATCATTGTGACCAAGTTTCATAAAGATTAGGTCAAAATTGTGACCTGTAGTGACTGCACAAGGTTTTTCTATGATTTGACCGTGTGACCTAGTTTTTGACCCGAGATAACTCAATACCAAACTTGACCTAGATTTTGCTGAAATGATCATTGTGACCAAGTTTCATAAAGATTAGGTCAAATTGTGACCTCTAGTGACTACACAAGGTTTTTCTATTATTTGACCTTGTGACCTAGTTTTTGACCCCGGATGACCAAATATCAAACTTTACCTAGATTTTATTGTGATGATCATTGTGACCAAGATTCATAAAGATTAGGTTAAAATTGTGACCTCTAGTGACTACACAAGGTTTTTCTATGATTTGACCTTGTGACCTAGTTTTTGACCCCAGATGACCCAATATCAAACTTGACCTTGATTTTGTTGTGATGATCATTGTGACCAAGTTTCATAAAGATTAGCTCAAATTGTGACCTCTGGTGACTACACAAGGTTTTTCTATTATTTGACCTTGTGACCTAGTTTTTGACCCCGGATGACCCAATATCAAACTTGACCTAGATTTTATTGTGATGATCATTGTGACCAAGTTTCATAAAGATTAGGTCAAAATTGTGACCTCTAGTGACTACACAAGGTTTTTCTATGATTTGACCTTGTGACGTAGTTTTTGACCCCGGATAAACCAATATCGAACTTGACCAAGATTTTGTTGTAATGATCATTGTGACTAAGTTTCATAAAGATTAGGTCAAAATTGTGACCTCTAGTGACTATACAAGGTTTTTCTATGATTTGACCTTGTGACCTAGTTTTGACCCCAGATGACTTAATATCGAACTTGACCTAGATTTTATTGATATGATCATTGTGACCAAGTTTCATAATGATTAGGCCAAAATTGTGACATCTAGTGTCTACAAAAGCAAATTGTTGACGGACGGGGGGATGACAGACGAAGAGTGATCACAAAAGCTCACTCTGTCACTTTGTGCATGTGAGCTAAAAACAATCAATATTTACCATAGACAAATATCACTGAATGTGATGAATACCCCCAGATACTGCTTGACACAGTTACACAAGCATCAGAAGTCCAAATTATGTTGTTCAATAAATTATAATTTTTCTACATGTGCAAAGGACATTTATACAGCTCTGTATAGGGACCACATAGGGACCAATGGTTCCAGATGGAAAACAATATCTTTCAAATTGAAACAAGTGTGCAAGTTTTCATAAAAATGAAAACATATCAGTACTGGAAACACCCATCATGACAGGCAAGACAAAAATAGCCAATTTCTGGGTTGTAACTCTGGCACCCATGATGAAATATATATGACAAGTAAGCTCAATATCAAAGGGCAACAAGAGATGTTTGTAAAACACGTATGCCCCCATGGCAGCCCAATAGTCAGAAATGGGGAAGGTCACAGTGACCTTGACCTTTGACCTCAAAATCAATAGGGGTCATCTACTGTTGCTGTCCAACCTCCAGGTAAAGTTTGAAGATACTAGGTCAAAGCGTTTTTGAGTTATTGAACGGAAACCATTTTAATAGTCAGAAAGAGTAAAGGTCACAGTGACCTTGACCTTTGACCTGCTGACTTCAAAATTAATAGGGGCCATCTACTGTTGCTGACCAACCTCCATGTAAAGTTTGAAGATCCTAGGTCAAAGCGTTCTTGAGTTATTGAACGGAAACCATTTAAATAGTCAGAAATAGTAGAGGTCACAATGACCTTGACCTTTGACCTACTGACCTCAAAATCAATAGGGGTCATCTACTGATGCTGACTAACCTCCATGTAAATTTTGAAGATCCTAGGTCAAAGTGTTCTTGAGTTATTGAACGGAAACCATTTTATACGACCGACCGACAGACATGTGCAAAGCAATATACCCCCTCATCAAAGATGGGGGGCATAATAACTCAGTGAAATTTATTCAGAATTAACGATCATACTATAATTTGCTGCCAATATGAACTAGAGCTGCCACAGAGCGACCAATAATACCCCCACATACTGCTTTGTCACAGACGTATGGCAAACGACATACATAACAAGAGATGTTGGTAAAACATATGCCCCAATGGCAGCTCAATAGTCAGAAATGGTAATTGTCACAGTGACCTAGATCTTTGACCAACTGACCTCAAAATCAGTACCGGTCATCTACTGTTGATGACCAACCTCCATGTAAAGTTTGCGTTATTGTACGGAAACCATTTGAATAGTCAGAAATGGTAAAAGTCTGTGACCTTGACCTTAAACCTACTGACCTAACAATCAATACGAGTCATCTACTGTTGATGACCAACCTACATGTAAAGTTTGAAGATGCTAGGACAAAGCGTTCTTGAACTGAAACCATTTGAAAAGTCAGAAATGGTAAATGTCAGTGACCTTGACCTTTAACCTACTGACCTCAAAATCATTAGGGATCATCTACTGTTGATGACCAACCTACATGTAAAGTTTAAAGATCCTAGGGCAAAGCTTTCTCGAGTTATTGAATGGAAACCATTTGATACGACCGACATACCCACCGACCGACGACATGTGCAAAGCAATATACCCCCTCATCAAAGGGGGGGGGGGGGGGGGGGGGGGGGGGGGGGGGCATAATAAAAAGACTGTTGCATGGTGCACAACAATTGTATACAAGTTATTTAAAATTTCAACAATGTCTGACAAAGTTATGGTCCAGACAACATAACTTATGATTATTTCTGACCTTTGAACTCCCAGTGAGACCTTGACCTTAAGAGATATTGATGTAATTTTTTCATATAACATGTCGTCGAACAGGGATGAATGTACGAGGGCTGTTTATTTAATACCCTGACTATCGCCATAGCGCTTGATTGGAACATACAATTGTAGTAAAATTTAATTTAATATGATTTACTCACCAACTTGATTAATTGACTGAACATGGTATAACTTAATTAATATTTATCCAACTGACCCAAACAAACTTGACCTTTGAAATACGGACACAATTGTTTCGCATTTTCATTGAAATCCAACCATTGAAAGGGTACAAAGTATTTATATAACGCTGATAACAAATTTCTACAGACTATCACTCCAATAAATATGGAACCCCATATATTTATCTCACAGTAACAACAGTTCACAAAGTATAATAACAGGATTGCATTAATTGTTTTTACCATATGGCGATTCTTCCTGAAACTCCTCCATCAAGTTATTATTATCATCAGAACCCTGTTTAACGTTATCACTGTCCGTCCATTCTGGGTATAGACCTTGATCAATCTCTGGATCTACGTCAGCTGTACTGTCACTAACACCATGGTATTTCTCACATCTGTTTTATAAAATACAAATCTAGATAATCGCATTGACTGAGAAATCTAAACAATTATTGTTCAAAGACTTGCTCAAAGCATTTTAATCAAATGAAGACTACATGAATACATTTCATGTAACATTATTAAAAAATTATAAATTCCATTGTGTTATCATATATTGTACCATTACCTTAATATGTGGCCTCCGAAGCGTGCTTGCTGTCTAATCTGGCGACCCGGGTTCAAATCCAGATGGAGGCACACATATATATGCCTGCCATATTTCAGCAGAACGATAGACTGGCAAATAATGGCTATGCTCGGCATTTTTTTTTTTGGAATATTTTTTTGACTGTTATGTTTTGTTTCTTTACAATTGACTCAATAAGTCAATTCTATTATCACGTTTTCTTGTGCTCATATCTATTATGCATTTCATGCATGCCTGTAAATTACTGTAAATATAATTCTTTCATGCTGATGACTGAACCATATTGAACATTGGTCCAGAACCAATTACAGTGTTTCTTTTAACTTTTTGGGGAAAGGGGTCCAGGCCCATATATGGGGGGGGATAAGCCCACGGACAAGCTGACAGAGGAATTTTCACATAATGTTCAATTCCCTTGATTATTTATTATTGATATTTTAAGAATTGGAGGTTAAAAAACAAGCTATTTTATTCCATGTTGCATTAATACAATTCAATTTATTGATGTGAAAAAGAAATGGAGCAATACTCAGGGGCAAAATTGTAGAGAACTTGGGGGAATATATACTCTGCAGACATGGGAAAAGGGGCTAAATATCTCCACATATTTATCAAAAAGAAACAGTGTCATCACCTTATAATCAAATAATACCTGTATTTATGTCTTTTATATGCAAGTAAATGCTTGGAGGTAAAGTTGCATAGACTGCATTTGTATAGTACAATTGACAATGGCAAGCGCATACCAACCTCCGCTGACATACTGAAGTACACTTCTCAATCAAATTGTCACGTCCTGAAATGTTAAAAGTTTAAAGTAATACAAATGTAAGTCATCAGGCTGCAGTTGTGATCCAGTGGTTAGCATATTGATTCCCAGTTGCACCAGGTTATATGAAAACTTGACAATGGTCCATATTGATTCCCAGTTGCACTTTTTCTAAGATTTGACTAAGTGACCTAGTTTTTGACCCAACATGACCCACTATCAAACTTGACCTAGATATCATAGAGACAAACCTTCTGACCAAGTTCAAGAAGATTGGGTCATAATTGTGTCCTCTAATGCATTCAGAAATCCTTTTCTTATTCAGGAGCATCTATTTGGAATGATATTCCATTAAATATTAGACAGGCAGAGAACATAAGTTCTTTTATTAGACAATTCTTGGCAGGGCTTTTTTTGCTGAATTGTCAACTTGTCCCAAACATGCATGTATCTATGATATAATACTTTATATCAAGTCCTGTACAGGAATATATGACTGTCATCTGTGATTTGTTTGTTTGGTGCTTTGTGGTGAAGTTGATTTTACAAAAACCATGACGCAAATTCTAATTGTGAAGGGGCCTTTTGGGTTTGTGAAAGGGGCCTATAGCAAATTGTGAAGGGGCCTAATATAGGCCCCTCGTATATAGTGAAAAAATGCCTGCTTGGAATGGAAACACAATACTTCTTAATAATCTGTGTATGCATATCTCAACCCTTTTGTTCACAATTAAATATTGATTTTATATGTACATGTATACTACGCTATTTATTTTGAACAATACATGTATATCATATATTGTTAAGTTTAACTAATACTTTCATTTTCTTCATAAATGTGTTTGTATATTATCATGTAATTTATGTATATATTTGTTTACTATGTAGACCATTTTGAAAATTGGTATGATACCAAATACGTTATCTACTATAAACAAAGTCTTTACTTACTTACTTTTTGATGGACCAACAAACCAACCAACCAAACTCAAGCATGACTCAAATATATCCCATATACTTTGTATCTTAGAACATAGGTAGAGACGTAATTCAGCAGACTAAATCCTAGTTGCCTGCAACTTGCAAAGCCAAGCACCAAATGGCCATAATTGTCAAAGAAGGGCCATTAAAAGTATAAAGAAGCTAGTTCTAAGAGTATGTTGACTGGCTTTGAATACAAATTGCACATCTACAAAAGATGAATTCCCAATTAGCATCCGACAGATTAGGGCCTTGCCGTTCACTCGCGGAAACAGGTGACAATTGTATTCCCTAAAAATGACTGGTTGTCGCGACAAAAATCAGGGCCATTTTAATGGAAGCAGTTTACGCTTCCATCGTTAACATATTCAACATGTTTATAATGGATGCTAACCTCTATAAATGTCAGATTTGTGTACATAAATAAGACCATGCTTCTGAACAGTCACACGAAGTTGGAATGGTTCCACTATGATCGCGCTGATCTTTGATGAAATGAAACGTAAAGCGGATACCAGTCTAAAGCGAAGCACGGACAGCACGTGATCACTTGCCACACATTTGGAGCTATTTATAAATATGGGGAATTCCCATAGGTCATTATTGTTTATTGACAAAAAGTCACCAACATTTTACTAAATTACCAAAGACATTGTCAATCTAGATCTAAGATAAGATAAAATAAGATAAGTTT
Organism: Spisula solida; assembly: GCA_947247005.1. NCBI lineage: Eukaryota > Metazoa > Mollusca > Bivalvia > Venerida > Mactridae > Spisula > Spisula solida. The sequence goes on along the minus strand of OX365957.1, from coordinate 35,871,791 downwards.
ATTTTCCAAATTCTGGGCCCTTGGGGGTATACTGATATCTATGATTTTATAATGATTATTCTCTCATATTTTCGTGTTATTTAAATAAATAGTAGCTAAGCTATTATAAGACATCATAAGAGGAATCAGTCAAAGCCAGCAAGTGCCTAGGGGTGACACTATCTGACACATGGAGCTGGGACACCCATGCTTCAGTTTGGGACCCCACTGCACAGAACAACATCAGAGCCCTGGAACAAGTGCAAAGGCGTGCGGCAAGGTTTGTCACCAACGACTACTCGACGAAGACCCCTGGATGCGTCACGAAGATGTTAGAGGACCTCCAGTGGGCATCTCTTGAAAGCCGTCGGAGACAAGCCAGGTTGAAGATGTTATACAAGATCGACCGCGGAATTGTAGACATCCATTCAAGCCAGTTCCTGAAACCTGGAGACTCACGGACAAGAGGAGGCTTGAAGTTTTACCAAGAACGTCACCACAATACAACACTATAGGAACCTCCTTCATACCAAGAACTGTCAGAGACTGGAATCAGCTACCAACAAGGGTCACGACAGCAAGCACACTGGAGAGCTTCCAGACTCTTCTCCGAGCCTGAGATATTTGGTTACTTATGTATATAGTTTTAACAGTTTTTAAGGAGCGAAATCTGAGACAGTTTTAGTTTGACGCATGTGTAATTAAACGCTGAGCTTAATACAGTCCGATAGGACTCCTGCTCTGTACAAGGAAGAAGAAGACAAATAAGGTGGTGAAACTATGGGGGGTTTTTTGTTTGTTTATTATATTATATGAGGTTATTGTACATTGCATTAATGTATTAATGGTTTTATTTCTGTAAATTGAATAGTAGGTAATTTTAAACTCTGTTAGTGTAGTCTTTGAAAAGCCATTGAGCTTGTTTGTAAATATGAAAATGAGTTATACAAAATAAAATATACCAAAACCTCAAAAAAAAATTTATACACTGAGTGCCTTTGAAAACGCAACACTAATGAATATCAAGATAATTTTTAAATACTACTCTGGGATACCACGCATGTTAATTAACATGCGTGGGGATACATTCAAATCCAAACTTACTTCAACCATCCAATCCAACATACCATCTAAGATGAAAACTTCAAAGAATTCGGCCCCATGAATAACCAGAAGTATCAAACGCCAACTCAAACGCAAAGCAAGACTCTACAAGAAAGCAAAGAAGTCAAACAACTGGAGCAATTACCGGCAATACCAAAAAGAAACCAAGAAAGCAATGCGCAAGGCTGAATGGACATACATTAGTAACATCATCGATAACGGCCTTCAGAACAACAACACCAAACCTTTTTGGAGCTACATCAAATCTAGGAAAGAAGACAACATCGGAACAGCCCCTCTACGGGAACATGGCCATCTAGTCAGCGACAGCAAGGGAAAGGCGGAAATCCTGGTAGACCAATTCCAGTCTGTATTCACCACAGGAATTTGAAGTTATATCAATAAAATATTATACAAGTCGGTACATCACAAATCACTCTATACGTATATAATTATAATACTGAAGGAACGCAACGCCTTCCCCCCCCCCCCCCCCCCCCCCCTCCAAAATGGAATCCCGTAGCCTGTGCTAACAAAATGAAAGATACAATCCATCTAATCCATGAAGAACGTTCTATTTTTCCACTAAATACGTCTTCACCAAGAAGTAAAATGAAGCCACTGCACATGCGCCAATAGACCACGCCTATTCGTGAACTTCGTGCGATATGCAAATAGCACCCTGTTCTTTTGGTCATCCATGTTTCAACCACAGGTTACTGTTACATTGATAAAGAGTAAAAAAATATAATCAATTTTATGTTGTCTTAGAGAGGTGCATTTTTAATAAAGGGGTCAGATTTTCATAGTATCGAAAACAAGAATTGGCTTCCGGTATCTTCATAAAGTAATTACATTCATGGACAACATTGTTAGAACTACCTTCATGCAAACTCCATCAAATTTGATCAACTATATCGTTAAAAAGTTATACCATGAAATGTATATTACGGTGTCCAGTCAATCACTGAGGTGCATTCAATGAAACGACAATGCTATTCTAAACAATAAAAAAGAAATGATTTCACGCCATGTGGGTTTATTTTCTTATTAAAGGACGGATTTTTAAAATATTGATAAAAAATTAAAGACGACTCTCTAGTGTCTGATTATGCAAAACTATTTAATATAACACCAGTATCAATGGAATATTCGTTAAAACAAAACGCACCTCAGTGACTGTATATTAGAAATTGTATAAAAATATTTTTTTGTTTACTCTTTATTAATGATACAGTTACCTGTGGTTTCACCCACCGATACAAATTCAGCTTTAGAGCCGGTGTGTAGTAATAACCATTTTTTGAACGGGCGTGAATATATTTCACAATTCAAACTTCACCGAAGTCTCTTTCGCGCCAATTATTGTTCATGTATTGACCGATTTACAGGCACGCGAATTTCGCGCTTCTTGGGGTTTTAATTATTCAAGGCGGGGCCAACACTAAGTCGGTAAGAGTTTAAAATATTTTCTTCAAAGATTTAAACCACGCTTCGCTTCGCTCGCTAAGGTTAAAATCTTTGAAGAAAATATTTAATAAACTCTAACCTATACAAAGAATACACAATTACATAGATATTGACGGACAACGTTTACAAAAAAATGATCAATTATAATTGCATTTACATCGAAATTTACATAGTAGATCAAATTAATATAGTTTCGTTCGTGTGAATATTATAACACTATACAATAGGTAGAATAACTCTAGCTTAATAAATAAAGTTATTACAACAATAATGAATATACATATGAAATTATTCAAAATAAACGACAATTCAAATGAACTTAAACATATCATTTCAGTGTATAGGTTACTTATTTTAATCACGGTACTACAGGTTTTAAACTGATTTGATTACTACCCGCAATATGAAACTACACGATCTTGGTAGTCCATCCATCACAATAATACATCATCAAACATATATACAGTATAATAATAATGTGCAATATAATTTACTATTATAATCGACATTTCAATATCAGAAATACATTGAAATAACATATGAAATAAATGTTGCATAACATTGTAGGACAGTTAATGTATATGTATAATAAAAGGTTTATCTCATATATATTTTATCTACGACATGTACATTTGCTTTTAATTTGTGCTTGTAAATTTTGTTCTAATTTCAAATGCTTTATATACATACATGGCTAAATTTCGGACAGTTTTCACGTTCTCCGAATTTAAAAGTTGTTCTGTTTTCAGCATGTTCGGATTCCGATAATAATACTGACCAATATACTGCTTCCGTATTATGTTATACAAGTTACATTCAAATGACAAGTGAAATTCATCTTCTAGAATGTGACAATGTGTGCATACTCTGTTATTCAAAGGGGTGTTATTCCAGCGACCTGTTTCAATTTTAAGTCTGTGTGCTGATAGTCTAAACCTCGTCAGAGCGATGAGGTATTTCTTAATATTTACATGCTTACATTTACATGACATCCTGTCCAGGCCCGGTCCACCGGGGGGCACAGGTGCCCCCCCCCCAAGTTGGCCTCGCAGTGACCATTTTATACATCCCAAAAATGTTAAATCCTTAAAATATTACCAATCGATCTGGCTAGGGATTGATATTTTGTGATAACAGCCTCTGTATATTACATGTAACGGAAGCGAGTGCAATAAAATGGACCCCCTGTTGTTTATCCAGGCCCTAATTAATCCCGATATGTGTCAGTCAGACGATTGACAAATGGTTGTAAAGCGTTTGAATGATCATGATTTAGGGGATCACTTGTTGTTGATTCAAAGATCTATGTTACTATAATGTGTGAACTGATCGATTTAATAATAGTGACACGATAGAACTTAAATTATATTCGAAATTTTCTTGTTGGTAGATTTATAACTGATTATGTAACAATGCAATTTTAATAATTTCATGTGAATTTTAACAACATAAAAGCTGCAAAAAACGATTTTAATTCAAAGTTGACAAAAATCTTCGCAATGGGGGGGGGGGGGGGCATTTTTTAAAGTTCATGTGTCTGGCGTTGAATTTAAATATTTTTAGTTGGAGTGTAGGAAATTTCATAATTTTTATTAAAATGTAACCAAAAAATCGATCTGAACCTGTAGAAACTTTCAGTTATAGATATAATATTGTTTATTTCATGGGTTACGTATTATGATTTGTAGACCTACACTTTTAATAATTTAACGTCTTACTAAAAAAATTAAAGTTCTTATTTGAAAAAAATCTTCAATGGGGTAAACATTTGTTTTAAATAATTGCATAAATAATTTACGTTGTCTGATAATGTTGCGAACAGTGAATTTTATAATTTGACGCCTGATTTGTAAATTTTAGAGAATTGAAATAAATTATTTTTAAATAATTGTTAAACTCATCGTATTTTCTGTTGATGTAGCAGTACGTACGATTTTAGTACCTTGACTTCTGATTTTAAAGGCTAAAAGTGCAGGAAATTGCATGATTTTAATTCGAAAAGTGAAAAAATCTTCGCACGGAGGGGACACCCCTCCCGCACCCACCCAACCATGTCATCCCAATACCTAGCTGTGCCCCCCCCCAGTCGAAATTTTCTGGACCCGGACCTGCTGTCGGTGAATAGATTGGATAATGGATAGCCCCCAGGCATAACTAATCCAGCTCTCAACAGGACCACGCACGTTAATTAACGTGCGTGACAGGACCTACTGCTGTGGATGTGTGATTTTTGCAACTGATAAAACATTAAGGTTGATTAAAGATGGTCAGACAGAGCTTACATAATGATATCAATGATTATACACTTTGTATTGATTGTATAATGATATCAATGGTTATTACCATTTAATCCCATAAAATTAGAGCATTTCATGGACATTTGTTTGATAAATTAAATGTAGATCATCATCTACAATTTTATATACGAATATTAAAGTTAAAAATGTATATAGTTCAGGAAATCGCATTACAAGTCATTACATTACATAATTATCATTTTTCTTTATTCATGTATATATTTTATTCCAGTTTCTCGCGGTACGTCGCGGGAGGTCAAAGGGAAACAACTCTAGATTCCCCCCGGACCAAATGCAATCGTGAAAGCTCGGTCATTTCCGATTGTCTCCGGTAGTTTATTGAGATGCACAAAGACCGAGGTGATCAGAATGAGGAGTTTCCCGATATTGACCAATTAGAAACTAGCTAAGGATTTCCCAATATGGAGACATCAACACTGTAACACATGTGTTTTGTATTGTGTACAAAATCGTGAAGATGTCTGCAGATACAGGTATGTGAATGGTGTATTTTGTTGAAACGTGGACACAATATAATGAACAGTTAGCTGTATTTATTAATAATGCGCATTCTAGTTATTTTTATTTACAAATGTTGAGTAATTTACCGCGTGAAAGTCAAAAAGACAAAATACAATCATAACAGTGTGATTGTTGTTATGAGTCATAATCATAACTAGAGTCTAACCTTGATAGCACAAATGCATTTGCTTAAAGCCTTTGTTTACTTGGTTAATCCCAACGTAAAATGGCTTATGCATTAATAAGTCTACGTATAGTGCTATAGTTCAGTAACGTAAAGAAAAGTAAAAATAAATGTTTTGGTGACTGATGGCCATAATTTTTTTTTGGCTTGAAGTTAACAGTTGAGTCTGACCTTATAAAAAGTTCCTTTTTAACTTTCAACTTTTTACTGCTGACAATCGCTTTTCGGATCATTATTGGCAGATGCCTGACAAGGGCAGACATACAATCAATTGAGAGACAGAGGTGTCAGGACTTTTTCCCCGCTGAATTGTGGCCCAGGCCCTTATGTTTTGTGAAAATTTAGCGTGAAAATCCTCAAAATTGTGATATGGTAGTCGCAGAAACTTTTCAAAATATGATAAACCAAAGACCTAAATATACACAGATTTGACACTTAATTGAAAACGGGGAGAAAATGCAAAATTTATGGCATGCAGCAGATGCTGATAGTTTGCATGAACGCTTTTGTTTGTCATCCGTTTTTAATGATCAATATCTCATTTTGAAGAGCTATGTTTCTTCTTCTTCAAGATGTAACTTTTTTTTCTATCTCTTATAGAATTCAGAAAATTATTGTTTGAATGAGGCAAATAGGGTATTTTCTGATAAAATTGGAGTTTCCATTAAAATGAGAGTAGGTCTGGCTCTTTGAGGTCTAATGTTTTATTTCTTGACTGATTTCAATAAATTAGGTTTCAGTTTAAAGCAGAATAATAAATCTACTGCATAAACTTATTAGTTTTTTCCTATGTACACGAAAACAGGAGATATAAGGAATTAAAAACAAACGAGATTTCAGAAAGACTGCCGCGAGATTTGGCAGATTTTTCCAATCTTTGTATATTTAATTTAGGTCTTTGGATAAACTAAGCACAAAAATCACCCAATTGTGAAATAATGTTTTTCAGAGGTTAGCTCAATTTTTGTCAACTTGTCTTAAACATGCATACATGTATGTATCTATGATATAACACTTCATATCAATTCCAGTAATGGAATATATGATTTTTATCTATGTTTGTTTTGTGCTTTGTGGTGAAGTTTAATTCACAAAACCTAGATGCCAATTCTAATTGTGAAAGTGCCTTTAGAAAGTGTGAAATGGGCCTATAGGAAATTGTGAAGGGGCCTTATAAGTTATATATGCTCTCGTATATAGTTAAAAAAAGCCCTGGGTGTGATTCAAGGAATCTGGGTGCGATAACCTAGGTCTTCGAAAAGATTCTTTGGTTCTTTAATGTGCCAGCACTTTTAGTAGTTCTGGAAACCATAAAAAAATGGTCTTTCATTTGCACTGACGTGCGACCTTTGAAATGGAATGATCGTCGTCAAAGACCTTGGACTACACTTTTAGTAGATATTTATGAAATGAATAATGAAAAATCGGCTGTAATACAATGGTTTGGAGTTGTCATGTGTCATCTGTCTTTATCTAGACAAAATCGCCTGTCATACATGTTAGAATCTGTATTCTACAAAATTTGTTTGAATGGCTAAAACAGTTAACTGTCTGATACGATTAAGCCTATGGTATTTTCGGTGTGCTGATTTTGATCAGTGAAATGCTTATAGATATATACAATGTATGCACTTTTTGACTAATGTCATGCACTATCAATATTTTGCCCGGGGGCAGACCCAGGGGTGATTAGACATTTTCTTTTCAACAAAATTTGTTGTTTGGTCTTTAAAAATTCCCCAACCTAGAGCCAAACATTTTGTCTTAGTCCCCAAAGTGAGAGATGCTTGCTGTTTTAAATGGCCTGCCATCTTTAGATGGTTGCCTGCTTTTTTTGCAGTCTATTTCCCAGGACCTGGAATCATTAAATAAATATACCAGATTTATATCATAATAGCGCCCTTTTCATGCGACCGTTCAAAGGCACTTTACATTATTGTGTTGCAGCCACAAGGGCGCAGGTGCATCCTCTACCAGTGCAGATACAGTGTGATCTGACCAGAGGGACAGACTGAGAGAAAGTCCCTAAAGGGAGAGAGAGTCATTAGATACAGGCATGTCCGGCACTGCTGAAGTGCGCCTAGCTCTTATTTCGAATAGACAGCCTGGTTCTTTAATGTGCCCGGTGTATAGCACCGATACACAGCTTCCTGGCACTTCCAGATACTTGCAGACCACACGGCCAGATATAGCTGGAAATATTATAAATATTTCAGAAATGTCAAGTTCCGATGCCAGGGATTGAACCCACGACCTCTGGATTGACAACCCAGTGCGTTACCACTGAGCTAAATCCGCTTATTAGTGTGTCAAATTCCTACCCGTTGGGAATCATCTTCTGTCTGAAGTCCCGTGTTATGTCGCTACTCCCTGCCCCCACCCTGGGACAAAATATTGATAGGTGCATTAATGATATAAACCACCCTAATATAATAATAACCATCTAAGGTTAACATAGGTTTTCTGGAAACAAGTTTCAGTAGGATTATAATTTCTGATTGAAAAAAGTTCCTGAATATGTTTCGGGTTTTATTTTTAATTTCAATTGATATATGTTTCAGATTTGAAACGAGGGAAGCGTGTGAAGAGGTTTGTTACGGGACCTCCCGTGTCGGATCCACAGAAATGTTACGTGAATCAGAATGAGGAGGAACAGATGGTATGTAGTAGTTTACAGGGGTCATACACTTCCTGAATTGGAAGAATGAACTTTTCTGCAGAAAATAAAAGTAATTTGATGAAAAATTTCAAAGTATTAACAAAGTTATGGTCATTTGAAGTTTTTATAACTGAATTTAACAATAGAACGATGTTTGAAACAGTGTTTTGGTGTAGTAGGGATGTGTGCAAATTGCACTCGAAACAGACTTGCATCTAATTTTCAGGATTTGGTATTATGCCTCAGTAGAATCCCTGGTAGTAAGATTTATTTACATCAATGGTTATACACTGGAATCATTATTTGCTGCAACAGAAAGAAAAAACAAGTTAAAATTAAAAAACTGCCAAGTATTTATAAGAGAGAAATAATTGACTTCACTTATGGTCATCAGTAATTTCAACAATGATTGAAAAAGTGTTTTGTTGTAGGAATGTATGCTTATGGCACCCAAAACAGATTAATTAGCATCTTTGTTCAGGAATTGGCATTAATTAGCCTCAGTAGGTCTAGGACCTCTGTTACACCTAATTGTTGTTTGGACATACAATCATTATAATATTATAATAAACGTGAAATACAAGCAGCAATATATAGCTACTCCAATAGTGTTATAAAGAGATTCTTCTAATGAATGGCAACACTAAAAATACATAAATATTACAACAAAAACCAGGGGTTCCACTAGCTTCTGAATCTGAAGGGTCATTTTGATACTTTCAACTAAATGTCGCCATTTTTTAGGCAAAATACCCATGAGAAAATGACCCTTCAAACCAAAATCTTCAAATGGAACCCATGAAAACCCTAAAAATGGTTAAACTTATATTATTGCAAGAGTACAATAAAGTCATGACGTTATCATTTTCTATAGTGGCTTAAGTACTAAGCGGTCATGTTCCAGATGTATGTCCTGGTATGTTGTAGTTAAGGCGGGAAATGTGCCAGATATGTCCTGGTGTGTTGTAGATCTTTCACATTCTTATCCAATCATCACTTATATATAGAGAATAATATCCTTATCTAGTGACCTAGAAGGGCAAAGTTTATCAGGCCAGTTTTTATGCCCCTGTATCGATAGATCGGGAGGCATATAGTGATTCACCTGTCCGCTCGTTCGTCCGTCCGTCCGGTTAACCCAAATTGACCGTTTCTTCTAGCATTAATATGGCTTGCTACAAAGCTTCCATACTTGCATGGATGTTGTTTATGAACACTCTCCACATGCCTGTATCACCTAACCCCATTCACCTTGACCTAATTTTGGACTTAGACTTGTTTATGGACAAGGCTTCCACAGGGGCATAAGCGTTTATTGAACGCAGTCTTGTTTGATCTGTCATATTATTATATTTATAATATATAACATGCCTCAACAATTTTGAATAGCACTAAAAAAAGTCTTGTCCTGCAGTGTAGACAAAGATTAAAACCCCAAAATCTTACTTGTCTTGCTATATAATAAATAAGGAAGGAAACATTTGCGCCCAGGATAATGTAAAAGGCGGGAAAATTTGGTGGATTACAATTATGTGTACGATTATCAGTGATGTTTTAAGTACAATACTGACATTATCTGTTTATTCAAGTGATTTGTAAAACCAATTTTGCCACAGTTGACCAAACCGAATAATGTTTGTAAATATTACATTATCCTGGGTGGATTATAGTAGATAATTATTTCGAGGCCTGTATTATGTAACTCTATAGCCTCATAAATTGCAGTCATAGCACATGATTTTCATTGAATGTGATAGCCTAGTGATAGAGTGTCTTCTGCGAGTGCAAGAGGTCTCAGGTTTGATCATAGACTGTAACATACTAAACTTGTTAAAATGGTTCTCATGGATTTCTCTAGCATCTAAATCTGAAGGATCATTTTGATACTTTTGACTAAATTTTACCATTTTATAGGCAAATACCCATGATTTTACGAGCAAATGACCCTTCATCCTAAAGTCTTGAGGGTCAAAATGTGTCTTTTTGGAAATTTCAAGGGTCAAAACCTCTACTCCCGAGTCAAATGGAACCCCTGGGTACAGTACATGTATATCTCCCTCGTTTGACGCTCAACACAGTTAGTTCCAGATAACTGCTGGTTCACCTGGTGTGAGCAAATTGTGACTCAGACCACGTTGTCTCTGTATCAGTCAAACTGTTGACCGTTGAGCAACAGAACTTCAAACAATTTTTTTTTAAATCTTACTAAACATTATATATTATGGTTTACAGTATATATACATATAGTCAGCCCAGGATAATGTGATATTTACAAACATGAATAGGTTTGGTCAACTGTGGCAAAATTGGTTTTACAAATCACTTAGATAAACAGATAAGGTCAGTATTGTACTCAAAATGTCACTGATAATTGGTGCACATAATTGTAGTCCACCTTTGTGGACCATATCAAATTTTCCCGCCTTTCTAATTATCATGGGCGCACTATAAATATGAAAACTAGCTTATTTCTGATGTATGATCCTATAGACCCAGTCACCCTTCTATTGTTTGCATTTCTTGCAGTCAGACTATTCATCATATTGTGCCAGGTGTTTAATTATTGTGTTTTATTGTATGACAAACTCAAAGCTGAATAGATAGGGGGTTATATTTCATCTTTTTGTACACAGTACCATATAGAATGTCAGGACATTTTATCATTTGTGAACATTTATTAATATGCTATATATAATTATGTGCTTAACAGGTAATACACTCAGGCCTTTTTTTCCCTGCTATAACAGGGACCATTAATAGGTGTCTTCCCCTCAAGAAAATTCCTTAAAATCATGCTGTATTCTGCTAAAATCAATTTACATCAAATTTCTCCCCCTTTTGAAAAATACTTGGTTATTTTCCCCAAAATTTAAAGTAAAGGCCCCTTCCCAAACTTTGAAAAAAGCCATGGCAGTATACAATTACAAACTTTGATTTTCTCAAGTTTATATGGGTCATGTAAAAACTTTCATGTATTCCTGACAACTTGGAGGCATTTTAGTAAAATTTGTAAATACAATGCATCATGTGTGTCAAACAAAGACCTAGTACAATACATACCTTGTTTACAATCATGTTTGACATTTAATGTACTATACATCTTGGCAGTGTAATGATAACATATATATCTGGTACAGTTTATTCAAGACATGTATTAACTTCATGCCAAGAGTAATGTCTGTAAATATTTTTTTACTGTCAATAATTTTTGTTACCCAACCTTTTTTTCAGAGGGTCTAAAAAATATTTTGTGTAGGGGACTTCTTGCTTGGGTAGGTAGGGAAGCGGAATCAAACAATAGTTTATTTTTGGTCTTGACATCTATATTTTGCAGGAAATCCAGGGATACACAGTAAGCAAGCTTCAGACTGGGATAATTTATGTCTTCATCTTTATAACACTGGGTCTACTACGTCTTGTATTTCATTGGATGCCACATTGGTATCTACGGGCAACACACAGAACATGTGGTTTAGCCGAGGCTACCTCTGTATTACTGAAGGTAAATAAAAGTAAAACAGTCAAACCTGTGTTAACAACCATCTGCAAGAAAGACCACAATTACAAACCTGTGTTTAACAAACAGTCTGCGAAATTTGCACTTGTCCAGTTGTCGAGGACAAGTAATTGTTGATTAGGGCAAGTAACTTCTGCAGTAATTATGCTTTGAGTATACAGGAAAACTATTCATTTTTGCCAATTCGTGCAAGTATTTTTAAATGCTAAATTCACAGACTGGCTTATGACCACAGGTCTGCAAAAAAACAATATTTACTAAAGGTTAATAAACCTGTTTGCAAAGACCACATATTTCATCTTGATATCTTAAGCCTAGGTCCCATTGAGCATTTTAGAATTCCTCAGTGGGGCCTAGGCTTTAATACCTGCGAAGAGAGATCAACTGTCAACAAAGACCACTTTATGCTTTACCCATTGATGGTCTTTCCAGACAGGTTTGGCTGTACACAAACTTGAAATGTAATCCAAATTTTTTAATGTGTGTTGATATAAACAGGGGTGTCAATTTTCCTGATTTATCCAGTATTCTGGATTCATAATTAAAGTTATTTGATGAAAATATCTTAAGAATTGGCAAAGTTATGTTTAACAGTTGATATACACTGGTGCAGTATAACTTGTACCTGAGCTGAAATATCTTGAACCATTTGATTGCCATGTTACGTTATCATGTTTACAGTTAGGTATGGTGTGGAGATAATGACATGATCCTAATCTTTATGTATTAATATATTACAAGGTTCTTGCTGTGAAGATACATGTAAAGCGATTTCCGTGAGCATTGTGCAGTATTGGTCCTTAAGATTTGTGTTTGTAGTGCACCTTGAGTGGGAGTGTACTCCTCGTTCATGAAAACATACTTCCAAGGTTAAACTATAGACAAGATATAAGTTCACCATACTATAACTTAACCCAAGGTGTGGTGTTCTAACTGTACCCTGGGTTGTTGTTACGGAGCTAGAGATAAAATAAGTATTAAATGGTAACTTCTGTTACAAAAAGATAATGTTGCTATAGTGAGGTTATTGCTGAAGAGATCGCTGGGCTGCTCTGTGTATGAGTGTATATGTATGTTATATTATATTGTAGGACCAGTGTATATGTATGTTATACTATATTGTAGGACCAGTGTATATGTATGTTATATTATATTGTAGGACCAGTGTATATGTATGTTATATTATATTGTAGGACCAGTGTATATGTATGTTATATTATATTGTAGGACCAGTGTATATGTATGTTATATTATATTGTAGGACCAGTGTATATGTACGAGGGATGATCCATATATAACGAGAAAATGCTTATAATTTTGTTATTACTTAGTATTTTCTAAAAATATTTTATGTGGTGGTTAATACATATATTAGGAGAAAAACTACGAAATAGTTTTCAAATATATCAAAAACTAAATTGTTTAGAACATTTTTGCCGACCTATGAATCCGGTAGGCGGGGCAACGTCATTTTTGTACCTTGTAACGTTATTCAGAATTTAACTTTGATCAATTTGACGATCGCATTCCTTAGGCCTTACTGTTTTAATTTTTAAAAACTTTTCAGATTAGCATCCTTTAATATTTATATGTCTTCGCCAATGCCAAACAAAGTTGAAAAAAATCTCAAGATAGTCCTCCGTGGAAATTTCAAATAAAACAGCCAACATTTTCGTGCGTAGTTCTGACGTGACGTAACGTTACGTCCACTTTGCGTTAGATTTCTAGTCTCTTCCCTGTTCATTTTAAATAAGTTATTATGTTCACAAATCGAAGCTTTTGACATGACATGATAACGAAATGATTTATGAATATCGTGCACAATTTTATTATAACTTGTTTTCTTCAAAACTAAATATTTTATTGAAACTGTTTTGTCGTCGGTAAAGTTTGCTATCACGGAACGATAACACGTGCATGACGTAACGAATGACAACACAATCCATGTATGACGTCATCATCAGTCAGGCGAGTCTTATGTGACCACAAGTACCAATTGTCATCACATTGCTGTTGCTTACATGGAAACTGTGAGGGTTTGAATTGCGCGAACATGGTGAAACTCCGAAAAATGCCCCGCCTTGGCGTATCGAGGGTTACCTTAGCAACCACAGAGTCTAGCAATGTGACGCTGTAATCATGGAAATATAGGGAAACATTCCTAATGTGTAATATTACTTCCAGCTAAAGTTTGAGTAAAATCTAAAAGATCATAACAAAATTATCAGCATTTTCTCGTTATATATGGATCATCCCTCGTATGTTATATTATATTGTAGGACCAGTGTATATGTATGTTATATTGTATTGTAGGAACAGTGTATACGTATGTTATATTATATTGTAGGAACAGTGTATACGTATGTTATATTATATTGTAGGACCAGTGTATATGTATGTTATATTATATTGTAGGACCAGTGTATATGTATGTTATATTATATTGTAGGACCAGTGTATATGTATGTTATATTATATTGTAGGACCAGTGTATATGTATGTTATATTATATTGTAGGACCAGTACAAACAATGGTTTGTTGCTGTAATACAGACTATAACAAAAGATGGAACCAGGTATGTCTTTGACCCCCCCCCCCCATGGAGTTTTTGCAGAAATGAGGTTATTTATTTACACAAGGTTTTTCATGGCTTACAGTCTGATCAGGACACCCTTCTAAGAAAAATAGTTACTATGTCTGTAGGTTGGTCTATCCTTCCATCTGTTTGCCGAGAAGATACATGTTGTTATCTATTTATTATAATAATAAAAAATTATCTTCATGTTTCATTAATTTTGTTAACTAAATGCCACTTTTGTCATGTAATTTCACTTTCCAACACTGGAATGTTAGTGTCAACTTTAGCCTGACAATGTTGTATGTTCTTCATACAGTATACTGTAAAATCATTTAATTTCAACGGGGCAAACTTTTGTGGTTTTGGTGAAATAGACCATTTTATAGGGACAAACTTCAACGATTTCGGATTTCATGAAAAATGGCACGGTCAAAATTCACACAAATTATTAGAAATCATTCAAATATAAAACAGATATATTATAATTGTTTTATTACATGTTGATATATAATATGAGTAGACTTCCCAAAAACTTGAAAGCAAGTCTGGCAGCCACTGTAAACTTGACATAATAATGGTATAATTATTCATTCGGGATTTAATTTCGTGGTTTAGGTCATCCATGAAATTTAATCCGCCACATATATTAATGATTTTACTGGAGATCATTTAATACATCATCTGTGTGTCTTTTTTGTCAGTTCACTGTTGATTACTTGACTTGTCATTGTACTTTGTCATTGTAATTTGTTTTCTTTTATTTAAAGTACATAGTAGTTTGAGTTATTACTGTCATTAAAGTTAGGATAAAAATATAGTGAAGCAATAGTCGAATTCACGGTGTAAGACTACGTGTAATTGTAAAGGCTTACACAGACATTTATAACTTTAATGCTAAACTACAATACTTTACCTGTTCAGACAATCGTCATAATCTTTTGTGTACACATAAAATAAAACATAACTTTCACATTATCCTAACTGGACAGTATATAGGAGAGATCAATGTATTCATATGCACATGTCCAACAGCAATCTATTGGATGAATGAACAATAAAAACCTGCCATTCACCAATAGCTGGTGGTAAAAATATCTTTGTATACCAACATGATCTCTCCTATAGCACAACACTACATGAACTCAATCAAATCATACTAAAGTTTCTAAATTTAATCGTATGTGAGCACTGTGCATTACAATGCCAATGATGTGTACCAGTAGCTTTAATATGCTTTAAATTTCAGAGTATCGGTGATTAAAGCTTCAGCCTCATTTTCACTGTCATCTAAGACCAGACGTCAGCGAGCACAACTGTTCCTGAATACTGGCCAGGTAAGTCAATGTACTGGGCTGGTAATACATGAACTATGTATGGTGTTTTGTTAGCTCGCCTGTCATATTGTGACAGGTTGAGCTTTTGTGATCACTCTTTGTCCGTCTTCCATGTGTGCGTCCATCAAAGAAGAATTCAAACAACTTCTTCTCCTAAACCAAATAGCTGAAATAATTTAAATCTAATTATAGCTCTAGTTGCCATGGCAACCAATAGGAAAACTTGAAAACTCACAAAAATTCAACCAGTAACCAGATAACCAAATAATTGTACAGAAATAGTTGTTGTGTGACCCTGTTACAAAATTGACAGTTTTGTCTTGATTCATCAAAAAAATGGCCGCCTGTGAATGGGACTCGTTTTTCCTATATAACGATAGTAAAATATTGTATCTGAAAGTACTGGCTGGATTTCATCACAAATAGGTAACAATGTTCATTTCATGGTTCATTCTAAAAATAGCTTAATAATTGAAATCCATGCAGAACTCTGGTTTCCATGGCAACCGGAATCAAGGTTCAGTTTAAATATGTTTTTTCTTGATGAATTGGCGCTCTTGTTTTGTAGTTAAATACACAGTAGACTTAATTGCATTCACTAAGTACTTACAGGTTTGATTTATTGTCACTTTGCTAGCATGAGTTATTAATCAATGTAGAACTTAGAGTAGTTGATATAGTGTGATGATATTAACCTGATTCTGAGCAGACTTCTAATAGTCAATTGTATTGCATGTTAAGTTTGTAATGTGTTCACTTGCAGACTTTGACTCAGCGACCTTATCCTGTCTTGGATCCAGCCGTGGGTACACTTTTAGCCTCCTTATCAAAATCTTCATTATAAAGCCTTTCCCCAGAGATATATCATTCCTTGGTGTTGGTGTTGTCTAATTCTAAATTTTACTTTAAATTTGTAAAATAATTATTTTTTAGAGGGAGTTGAAATTTCGTTGATTTCGTTGTTTAACCTGACCATGAAATCTGCACCGAGACATTGTGTAGCCAGTACCCAACCTTCTCTACATAAAATCTAATACCCACAATAATTCAACTTCCTAAATACAGAAGAAGGGTTTACTCTGACATGTTTCGTAATCCATGAATTTACAATCGCACGAAAATGATCAAAATCTACTGAATGAAATACCCACGAAAATATATGATTTTACAGTATTTAAATTAAAAACAAAAACAGATAAGATTGATATTCATGTGTTATTTTCATTTCCTAAATTTTATTAGGCCTTGCTGCATGTTAAGTGGATATTTCCGCATCCCAAAAAATTAGCAAATTCTAAATTTCAGACGTTTGGCGTGCGAAAATATTAGCAATTTTGAAAATTTCTCAGTTGGGTTCTTTGTATCCCATGAAATATTAGCGAATTTAGTAAATTTGGAATATTCACCAATGATTAGCTTAAATCTTTTCAATGATATATAATAAAACAAATTATAATTGTGTAGCGAATTTTTAGCTCACCTGTCACAAAGTGACAGAGTGAGCTTTTGTGATCACTCTTCGTCCGTCCGTCCGTCCGTCCGTCCGTCGTCCGTCCGTCAACAATTGGCTTGTGTAGACACTAGAGGTCACAATTTTAGCCTAATCTTTATGAAACTTGGTCACAATGATCATCTCAACAAAATCTAGGCCAAGTGCGATATTGGGTCATCTGGGGTCAAAAACTAGGTCACTAGGTCAAATTATAGAAAAACACTGTGTAGTCACTAGAGGTCACAATTTTGACTTAATATTTATAAAACTTAGTCACAATGATCATCCTAACAAAATGTAGGTCAAGTTCGATATTGGGTCATCCGGGGTAAAAAACTAGGTCACAAGGTCAAATCATAGAAAAACCTTGTGTAGTCACTAGAGGTCACAGTTTTGACCTGATATTTATGAAACTTGTTCACAATGATCATAACAACACAATCTAAGTCAAGTTCGATATTGGGTCATCTTGGGTCAAAAACTAGGTCACATTGTCAAATCATAGAAAAACCTTGCATAGTCACTAGAGGTCACAATTTTGGCCTAATCTTTATGAAACTCGGTCACAATGATCATCTCAACAAAATCTAGATCAAGTTCGATATTGGGTCATCCGGGGCAAAAAACTAGGTCACAAGGTCAAATAATAGAAAAACCTTGTGTAGTCACAAGAGGTCACAGTTTTTGCTTGATCTTTACGAAACTTGGTCACAATGATCATCTCAACAAAATCTAGGTCAAGTTCGATATTGGGTCATCTGGGGTAAAAAAGTAGGTCATTAGGTCAATCATATAAAAACCTTGTGTAGTCACTAGAGGTCACAAAATTGGCCTAATCTGTATAAAACTTGGTCACAATGATCATCTCAACAAATTGTAGGTCAAGTTCGACTGGTGAGCGACCTAGGGCCCTTTGGGCCCTCTTGTTTGTTCTTACCCCAATTTTCTGAAATTCATATATTTTAAAACGCTTGAACACTAAATTCTGTATTTGCCCCTAGTAATATATTGAACTGAAAACTTCTAGGCAAAATTCCCTCTTTATCCCTATTTTTAGCTCACCTGTCACAAAGTGACAGAGTGAGCTTTTGTGATCACTCTTCGTCCGTCCGTCGTCCGTCCGTCCGTCGGTCAACAATTGGCTTGTGTAGACACTAGAGGTCACAATTTTAGCCTAATATTTATGAAACTTGGTCACAATGGTCATTTCAACAAAATCTAGGCCAAGTGCGATATTGGGTCATTTGGGGTCAAAAACTAGGTCACTAGGTCAAATTATAGAAAAACCTTGTGTAGTCATTAGAGGTCACAATTTTGACTTAATATTTATGAAACTTGGTCACAATGATCATCCTAACAAAATCTAGGTCAAGTTCGATATTGGGTCATCCGGGATGAAAAACTAGGTCACACGGTCAAATCATAGAAAAACCTTGTGTAGTCACTAGAGGTCAAAATTTTGACTTAATCTTTATGAAACTTGGTCACAATGATCATCCTAACAAAATCTAGGTCAAGTTCGATATTGGGTCATCCGGGGTCAAAAACTAGGTCACAAGGTCAAATCATAGAAAAACCTTGTGTAGTCACTCGAGGTCACAATTTTGGTCTAATCTTTACAAAATTCAGTCACAATGATCATCTCAATAAAATCTAGGTAGAGTTCTATAATGGGTCATCCGGAGTCAAAAACTAGGTCGCAAGGTCAAATCATAGAAAAACCTTGTGTACTCACTAGAGGTCACAGTTTTAGCATAATCTTTACGAAACTTGGTCACAATGATCAACACAATAAAATGTAGGTCAAGTTCGATATTGGGTCATCCGGGGCAAAAAACTAGGTCACAAGGTCAAATAATAGAAAAACCTTGTGTAGTCACAAGAGGTCACAGTTTTTGCTTGATCTTTACGAAACTTGGTCACAATGATCATCTCAACAAAATCTAGGTCAAGTTCGATATTGGGTCATTTGGGGTAAAAAAGTAGGTCATTAGGTCAATCATATAAAAACCTTGTGTAGTCACTAGAGGTCACAAAATTGGCCTAATCTGTATAAAACTTGGTCACAATGATCATCTCAACAAATTGTAGGTCAAGTTCGACTGGTGAGCGACCTAGGGCCCTTTGGGCCCTCTTGTTTGTTCTTACCCCAATTTTCTGAAATTCATATATTTTAAAACGCTTGAACACTAAATTCTGTATTTGCCCCTAGTAATATATTGAACTGAAAACTTCTAGGCAAAATTCCCTCTTTATCCCTATTTTTAGCTCACCTGTCACAAAGTGACAGAGTGAGCTTTTGTGATCACTCTTCGTCCGTCCGTCGTCCGTCCGTCCGTCGGTCAACAATTGGCTTGTGTAGACACTAGAGGTCACAATTTTAGCCTAATATTTATGAAACTTGGTCACAATGGTCATTTCAACAAAATCTAGGCCAAGTGCGATATTGGGTCATTTGGGGTCAAAAACTAGGTCACTAGGTCAAATTATAGAAAAACCTTGTGTAGTCATTAGAGGTCACAATTTTGACTTAATATTTATGAAACTTGGTCACAATGATCATCCTAACAAAATCTAGGTCAAGTTCGATATTGGGTCATCCGGGATGAAAAACTAGGTCACACGGTCAAATCATAGAAAAACCTTGTGTAGTCACTAGAGGTCAAAATTTTGACTTAATCTTTATGAAACTTGGTCACAATGATCATCCTAACAAAATCTAGGTCAAGTTCGATATTGGGTCATCCGGGGTCAAAAACTAGGTCACAAGGTCAAATCATAGAAAAACCTTGTGTAGTCACTCGAGGTCACAATTTTGGTCTAATCTTTACAAAATTCGGTCACAATGATCATCTCAATAAAATCTAGGTAGAGTTCTATAATGGGTCATCCGGAGTCAAAAACTAGGTCGCAAGGTCAAATCATAGAAAAACCTTGTGTACTCACTAGAGGTCACAGTTTTAGCATAATCTTTACGAAACTTGGTCACAATGATCAACACAACAAAATGTAGGTCAAGTTCGATATTGGGTCATCTGGGGTCAAAAACTAGGTCACAAGGTTAAATCATAGAAAAACCTTGTGTAGTCACAAGAGGTCACAGTTTTAGCATAATCTTTACGAAACTTGGTTACAATGATCAACACAACAAAATGTAGGTCAAGTTCGATATTGGGTCATCTGGGGTCAAAAACTAGGTCACAAGGTTAAATCATAGAAAAACCTTGTGTAGTCACTAGAGGTCACAGTTTTGACCTGATCTTTACGAAACTTGTTCACAATGATCATAACAACAAAATCTAGGTCAAGTTCAATATTGGGTCATTTTGGGTCAAACACTAGGTCACATCGTCAAATCATAGAAAAACCTTGCATAGTAACTAGAGGTCACAATTTTGGTCTAATCTTTACGAAACTCGGTCACAAGGATCAACACAACAAAATGTAGGTCAAGTTCGATAATGGGTCATCCGGAGTAAAAAAACTAGGTCACAAGGTCAAATAATAGAAAAACCTTGTGTAGTCACTAGAGGTCACAGTTTTGGCTTGATCTTTACGAAACTTGGTCACAATGATCATCTCAACAAAATCTAGGTCAAGTTCGATGTTGGATCATCTGGGGTAAAAAGTAGGTCATTAGGTCTATCATATAAAAACCTTGTGTAGTCACTAGAGGTCACAATATTGGCCTAATCCGTATAAAACTTGGTCACAATGATCATCTCAACAAAATCCAGGTCAAGTTTGACAGGTGAGCGACCTAGGGCCCTTTGGGCCCTCTTGTTAGCTCACCTGCCACAAAGTGGCAAGGTGAGCTTTTGTGATTGTTTTTTGTCCATCGTCCGTCCGTCCGTCCGTTAGACTTTTCACCGTTAACACTCTAGCACTTTCAATTTTGCTTTGATCTTCATCAAACTTGGTCAGTAGTTGTACCTCAATGAAATCTAGGTCAAGTTTCAAGTTGGGTCTTGTGGGGTCAAAAACTAGGCAATCAGTCAAATAATAGCAAAACCTTGTTAACACTCTGGAGGTCACATTTTTGCTTTAATCTTCATGAAGTTTGGTTAAAATGTTTATTGTGGTGACCTTAAGGTCAAGTTCAAAGATGGGTCATGTGGGGTCAAAAACTAGGTCAAAAGCTCAAATAATACCAAAACCTTGTTAACACTCTGGGGCCACATGTTTGCTTTAATCTTCATGAAGTTTGGTCAAAATGTTTATCTTGGTGACCTTAAGGTCATGATTAAAGTTGGGTCATGTGGGGTCAAAAATTAGGTCAAAGGTCAAATAATAGAAACACCTTATTAACACTCTTGAGGCCATATTTTTGCTTTAATCTTCATTATCTTTGGTCAAAATGTTTATCTTGGTGACCTTAAGGTCACGTTTGAAGTCGGGTCATATGGCTAAAAGACTAGGTCAATATGTCAAATAATAGCAAAACCTTTTTAACACTCTGGAGGCCTCAGTTTTGCTTTAACCTTCATCAAGTTTAGTCAAAATGTTTATCTTGATGACCTTAAGGTCGAGTTCAAAGTTTGGCCATGTTTAGCAGGTGAGTGCCCCAGCATCTATGATCCTCTTGTTTAATGTCAGATATTCCTACTTAGCCCTAAGTTTTCAACAAAACTGTCCTACTTTTGCCCTTCTATTTGTTTAAAAAGGCTGTAGTAAGTATGGCTGCATATCGGTTAGAATGCTCAATCAGTATTTGTATTGATAGAAAATGATCGATATTCAATATATCATATGAAATTTTCTTTTGGTAAATGAACATCAAAATGGACACATGCAGACTAGCCGACGTCTATTGATCTTAATTGGTGCAAACTGTTAGCTATGAATGTTTATAGGTTGTGTCTAATAATCAAATCGACAGTTACAAAATTTAAGTGTTTTATTTTTATTTGCATGTACCAAAGTTTGAAACTTGAAAGTTTGTAAAAAATAAGGGGTTTGCGTTAGCATCCCTATTGACAAGACAATTTGTGGCAAAACAAATGGACAACAAAATAACTCTACTAAAAATGATGATTATATTAGTTTACATGTGTATTTGTTATTGATGAATATTTTGACCTATACGGATATGTTCGACACGATGAATCGATCAAAGGCATAATACCGGTATTAGATATATATCGGAAACAAGTACGCAGCAATAATAGAAAGCCTGTTATTATAGAAAATCTGGTTTTTATTGATGCATGGGTGAAAGCTTTCAGGCGCATACCTGAACTTCAGGTTTTTGAAAGTATCAAAAAGCCTGTTTTGCTTCATTTTCCTTATATAAATGGTGGATTTTGAAGATTTCAGGTTTTTCAGAATTTCAAGCTTTCACTCATGTGAATGTTCTGTTTTTCTTGTCATAGTTTTACAAGGTGTCCATTTGACCATCTGTTTTCAGAAGGATGAGAATTTGATTCGTTACTTCATTGTGAAGAGAGTGAAATATATCTGGAACTCTGACGAGGATAGATATCAGAAATTGAGGTAAGGTCAGAATAATGTAATACCTAGATGTCATCCCCTCTGTAATACTGGGGTGACATTCATTCCAGATTAATCCTTCCTGAAAGAGTTATGGGTTCTGAAGATATCTCAAGGAATGGCAAAGTTATGGTCAGTTCAATCAGCTCTGAAAGATTTTCTAAAGTACGGACTGAGTTAAATATGGAAAACTTCAAACAAGAGATTGAATGCCGTTTGTTTAGCAAAAATGGTTGGCCGCATATGATTTTCAGGAGTGTTAATTTGACTCTATTTACACCCTTGTACAGTAATACCTCAAAGAATATTCATAGACCTACACATGTGTAACTCCTGAACCATTATCAGATAATGAAAAATGAAATTTTGTGTGGTCGTGAATTCATGGATGACCAAATATGGAATAGGAAACCTCTTATTCTATATTTAGGAGGCCAATTAATCAGAGGGATTGGGTACACAATAGACAAATATTAAAGTAAGTTCAGCCACATAATCAAAGAAAATTTACCCCCATGAGAAAATAATGACTAACCTTCTCTGTCAGGTTTTGAGCCTGTTGCCCTACATAGTCTCCTCCACATTCCACTATCAAGCTCTTTACTACGTCTATGCAAGCAACGCTACCAGCGAGCAGTGATCGCCAATAGCATACTGTTCCTTAACACTTTGCTAGGCGAGCACAACTGAGCGCTTTCTTGTGCAAAGGACCGCTTCGGTAGCGCTCGATAGCGCTTTGCTATGCAACGGTCTGCTATCCGCATGCACTCGCAGGTTGCATATAATTTTTTCGCTACATACGCTTTTTGGAAGTAAGCCGTTTCCTAGCATAGCGCTACCGAGTGATGATCATATTATTGGCTGGTTTCCTAACTTCTTGTTTACTGTTTCAGTGGTTTGGAAGTGAACAATAGTTGCTCATATTTCCACAACACAGACGGTCTAACCTTTGATCATCAGAGAAAAAGGTAATGTATACATAATCAAATATTTACAAGGGTTGATCAAAAGTTTGTCTGGCTACCATGTGAAACAGAGTAGAAATATCAGTGATACATATTAGATGCATATCTTATTTCTATGTTGTTTGGTGACCATGGTTACATATTTATACCCCCCCACAATTAGTTGTAAGGGGGGTATACTGGATTCAGCTTGTCTGTCTGTCCGTAGATGCATTCTTGTGGACGCAACTCCTCCTACAGTTTTGGCAGGATTTCGCTCAAACTTTCACAGATGAACAACATAAACATATGATATAGATGTGCATGAAGAAAGGAATTTGCGCTGCAATGAATTTTGGCAGAATTATGGCCTTTTGCCGGCGGGGGTATATTAGTCTGCTAAATGGCGACAGCTCTAGTTTATTTCTATATTGTCTGGTGACCATGGTTACATATCTTATTTCTATGTTGTCTGGTTTCCATGGTTACACATGTACATATTTTATTTCTATGTTGTCTGGTGACCATGGTTACATATTTTATTTCTATGTTGTCTGGTGACCATGGTTACATATTTTATTTCTATGTTGTCTGGTGACCATGGTCACATATCTTATTTCTATGTTGTCTGCTTACCATGGTTACATATTTTATTTCTATGTTGTCTAGTGACCATGGTTACATATCTTATTTCTATGTTGTCTGGTTCCATGGTTACACATGTACATATTTTATTTCTATGTTGTCTGGTGACCATGGTTACATATTTTATTTCTATGTTGTCTGGTGACCATGGTCACACATCTTATTTCTATGTTGTCTGCTTACCATGGTTACATATTTTATTTCTATGTTGTCTAGTGACCATGGTCATATACATATGTATATTTTCAGGAGTGTGTTGTACGGTGCAAATAGTATATCAGTACATGTGACACCAATTCTATCTCTTCTTTATAAAGAGGTGAGTTACCATAGTTACCATATTTGGTCATGTTATAAATCTTAGAAATGATCAGGGGTCCTACAATACTGGGAATAATCCAGAGATTGATAGAGATTAATAGAGAGAATGAACTTATCTATAGGAAATAAAAGTTGTATGATGAAAATATTCAAAGAATTGACAAAGTTATGGTCATTTGAAGTTTCATAAGCCTAGTTAAGGTGTAGGGATGTGTGCTAAATGCATCCGAAACAGACTTGTAACTCATTCATAATCTAGACATAATCTTCAGCATTCAATTTTTCAGCAACTTGTGGTGATATTTTACACTTGTTGCTACGCAGAAGTAAACAATGTGTTTGTCAACAATTCATCCGTTATATTTAGGGGCCGCTTTACCTGACCAGATTTCCTGGTACTGGATTTTGATCAGTACTAACTTGCCCTTCCATCAGGAACCAGCAACTTCTCCACATGTGGAGGAAAATAGACATTATTGTCAAACCCTTTTGATGTAAGGGTATATGACTTGCCCCGTCTGGGAATCAAATCCAGTGCACAAAACACTGGACCACAGCTGTGACTATTAAGATTATCAAAATAATATTATGAAGATACATCCTGTATACTTTAAACATTGTATAACGAAATATGTTATATCCAAACTTACATAACAAGATTTTGTTGTACCGAAAGAAATTTCTGGGTCCCTAGGATTTCGTTAGAACCAGTGATTTTTTTGCTTCTTTGGGAAAGGGTCTGGGTCCATTCAGATTGGGAATTTCGCGTCGTGATAACATGAAATTGGGAATTTTCATGAAGCAGAAAGGTCAAATAAAAAGGTACCGTTTATTGATAGCAACCAAAGAGGGAAAGAATCACTGATAACAAAGTTCCACTGAATATAATTATATATATTAATAAGTTGTACATGTATTTTATAATTTGACTTCAGGCTTTAACCCCTTTCTATGTGTTCCAAGTATTCAGTGTGAGTGTATGGTTTGGTGATGAGTACTATTATTATGCTACATGTATCATCGTTATATCCCTCATCTCCTTGGCAACCACCATCTATCAGACACGGCAGGTAAGTCGTATTATACCTCAAGCAATCTAGACGTTTTCATTGGCTTAGAACCCACCATGTGATATGCAACATTTTGAATATTACCCTCATTATTATTCATAAGCAATCTAGAGGTTTTGATTAGCTTAGGACACGCCATGTGATATGCAACATTTTGAATATCACCCTCATTATTATTCATGAGCAATTCAGACTTGGATTTGCTTACAACACACCATTTTGCAACATTTTGATAATGAAAATTTTAGTTGTCCTAAGGCCTTGTTTGAAAATCTAGACAAGTTTGCTTGCATTGTTCTGGCTTATCAGTCTGTTACTGTTTATTGTAGATGCAGAGAGCGTTACGTAACACAATACAAACATCAACAATTGTGTCTGTATGTCGAGGGGGAGATGGTATGTTTCATCAATAATAGTTTGATTTTAACATCATTCCTATATTTGTCTCTATGCAGGATCTTTATTCCCACACCTACTAGAACAGAAACTCGGAGCTTTGACTTAAAATTTGTGCAAGTTGAATTTTTAAACGCCCGTTGAAAATGGGACGTATTATGTGAACACCTTAGCGGGCGGGCAGATTGGGCCCATAATCGAACTTGGCCTAGATATTGTGTCCATAAAACATTGTCACCAAGTTTGAAGACTGTTTGAATTAAAGTACAGACTCATTGAATGGTTATGGCAACTGACCAATCCATTCTGGCATAGTAATCATGGTTCTAAAACTGGTATCAGCAGTCCTACAAACCTTGCTGCTCTGGAAAGATTGAACTTTTTTGCAGAAGATGAAAGTCATATGTTGATGATATTCCAGGTTACGATCATTTGAAATTTCACAAGCTGAATTTGAACAATAGAACAATGTTTGAACTGAGATTTGTTGTAGGGGCGTGTGCTAATAGCACCTGAAGCAGAATTGCATCTTATTTTCAGGATTGGGTATTATGCCTCAGAATGATTCCTGTGGTATTATTTTACTTTATTATGTTTCAGTATATGAAGATATACCGTCGGAAGATTTGGTACCCGGTGATGTGATTGAGTACCACATCATGGTTGTGTAATGTATCTTTATTATGTTTCAGTATATGAAGATATACCGTCGGAAGATTTGGTACCCGGTGATGTGATAGAGGTACCACACTATGGTTGTGTAATGCAGTGTGATGCTGTACTTATCAGTGGTAACTGTATCGTCAATGAGAGTATGCTCACTGGTATGTTATTCTACGGATGTCTACAATACCCTTCATTATATGATTTTTTTTTCAATTAATCCAATTACTGAACCATTTTAAGAGAAATTGAAACATCTTATAGACAGAAAATGTGTT
This sequence comes from Spisula solida, assembly GCA_947247005.1. Lineage (NCBI taxonomy): Eukaryota > Metazoa > Mollusca > Bivalvia > Venerida > Mactridae > Spisula > Spisula solida. The sequence goes on along the minus strand of OX365957.1, from coordinate 35,844,847 downwards.
GATTTTTGGGCAAGATCTAATTTTATTTAAATCGTGTTCACTGAAAATTAAATTTTCTTTGATCACCTGGTTAAGTAAAAATCAATCTTGCACCAAAATCAACAAATATCCTCTTTATTTATGTACACCTTTATGACCAGCCTGCCTAATGCATGGGTCACAAATCCCCCAGATGCTGGACAAAGTGTGCCCGATGTCTAGGCATGGTGCGGATGCAGGACAATGAATAGCAATGCATATTTCAAACGATACTTCAAGTACTTTCTCCGGCCGCCAACCAATTTCCATCTAGAGTCCAGCCAGATTAAACCAAAGTACAGGCCCCTATCTCCTGGAGCATTTCAATATGAGAAAAATTTCAAATATTGTCACATGTCCTTGAGTGAATTGCAATGAGAGACAGGACTCAAAATTTGTATAACAAAACAGAAACGTTATTTTGAGTTTATTACAGTAAATGTTAACAACTCCAACTTCAAATTTGTCTGTAACTCAGACTCTAATTTGAGTAAAATCTCATTTTGAGGTGAGATTTCTACTTGAGATACTTCGGGAGATCGGGGCCAGATTTGATAGGGTTTGTGACCTAAATATAACACAGTCAATAGAGTACTAGATTATTACCAAGATTGCAACTGAGAGACTACCCGCTATATTGGCAACCAAATAATCCATAGCTTGATTGTTTAGTTAGTAGGAATTCCAGGACTTCTTTTTGGGAACTACTTTTTAGCTCACTTGCCACAAAGTGGCAAGGTGAGCTTTTGTGATTGTTTTTTGTCCGTCGTCCGTCCGTTAACTTTTCACCGTTAACACTCTAGCATTTTTGCTATGATCTTCATCAAACTTGGTCAGTAGTTGTACCTCAATGAAATCTAGGTCAAGTTCGAAGTTGGGTCATGTGAGGTCAAAAACTAGGTCAATAGGTCAAATAATAGCAAAACCTTGTTAACACTCTGGAGGTCAAATTTTTTGCTTAGATCTTCACCAAACTTGATCAGTAGTTGTATCTCAATGAAATCTAGATCAAGTTTGAAGTTGGGTCATGTGGGGTCAACAACTAGGTCAAAAGGTCAAATAATAGGATAACCTTGTTAACACTCTGGACGCCACATTTTTGCTTTTATCTTCATTAAGTTTGGTCAAAATGTTTATCTTGGTGACCTTAAGGTCAAGTTCGAAGTTGGGTCATGTGGGGACAAAAACTAGGTCAAAAGTTCAAATAATAGGAAAACCTTGTTAACACTCTTGCGGCCACATTTTTGCTTGATCTTCATCAAACTTGGTCAGTAGTTGTACCTCAATGCAATCTAGGTCAAGTTTGAAGTTGGGTCATGTGGGGTCAAAAACCAGGTCAATAGGTCAAATAATAGCAAAACCTTGTTAACACTCTGGAGGTCACATTTTTTGCTTAGATCTTCACCAAACTTGATCAGTAGTTGTATCTCAATGAAATCTAGATCAAGTTTGAAGTTGGGCCATGTGGGGTCAACAACTAGGTCAAAGGTCAAATAATAGGATAACCTTGTTAACACTCTGGACCCACATTTTTGCTTCAATCTTCATGAAGTTTTGTCAAAATGTGTATCTTGATGACCTTAAGGTCAAGTTTGAAGTAGGTTCATGTGGGGTCAAAAACTAGGTAAATAGGTCAAATAATAGAAAACTTTATTAACACTCTTGAGGCCATATTTTTGCTTTAATCTTCATCATCTTTGGTCAAAATGTTTATCTTGATGACCTTAAGGTCACGTTTGAAGTTGGTTCATGTGGCTAAAAAACTAGGTCAATATGTCAAATAATAGCAAAACCTTTTTAACACTGGAGGCCTCAGTTTTGCTTTAACCTTCATCAAGTTTAGTCAAAATGTTTATCTTGATGACCTTAAGGTCAAGTTCAAAGTTTGGCCATGCTTAGCAGGTGAGTGCCCCAGGATCTATGATCCTCTTGTTTGAAATGTTTTAATCTGTTTTATTAAATCTACATTCAACAATATCGATTTTTAACTGGCAATTATAGTAACATCATTTTGATGAACATGTGTATGACTTTTCTAAATTCTTTCAGCAATAATCCATTGTAAACCTAAAAATATTAAAGTGGGTAAAAGTATTTTGCTGTTTAATATACCAGATGAAAAACTACATATTATTACGTTTTAGGTGAGAGCGTGCCTGTTACCAAAACTCCTATCAATGATTCAAGCACATCAATGTTTAATATGAAGGAGCATGCCAAACACACATTGTTCTGTGGAACACAGGTCATTCAGACCCGTTACTATGGCAACCTGAAAGTCCGAGCAGTTGTACTGAGGACAGGTAACAAAACAGATCATTTATTATTTATAGATTTGTATCAGTAATATTTTAAGTTCATTGATGCCTCCTTGTCTGGATAACAGTTTGTGTTTCCTGTGGTAACCAATGGTTATACATGTCTGTAGTAGTTGGTATTCAATTTTATATCCATATTAGAAGTTATTTGGTACTATAGTGTTAGTTCTACCTTTTACCTAGACCAGCCGAAAAGCCATTTAATCTTAATTTGAATACATTGTTGTTCAGGAATGTAGGAATTACTATGAATGTCTTTCTGACGACATTCTGGGTAATATTCTTACTACATTCCAACTCGTTCTTCATATCTGGTAAGGGCTGTTTCCGGAACAAAGCCAGGTTAGGTAAGCTACAAATTAAAGTTCCATTTTGGGGCCAGAGGGGTCAAATGAAATTAAATCTGTGGATGGGGTGGCCATTTTGGGCTGTCATTCCTAAACTACCTGCCTTTATTCTTGAACACCCAGAAGAAAAAAAATTGAGTAATGTAAACCATGTACCTAATCAGCAATATGTATACTGTAAAATCACATATTTTCATGGGTATTATTTTTCGCGGATTTTGATGAAAATGCATTTTTGTGGGGTCGTAAGTTTGTGGATAACAAATCATTGAAGGGTAAACGTATGCTCTGTATTTGGGCATGTCGATTAATCATGGGGATTAGATTTCGTGGTCGAGTTTAACATCGAAATCAAAGAAAATTCAACTCCCTTGAAAAATTATCGTTTTACAGTAATATATTCATTTTCAGGATTTTTGACATCAAAGGGAGAGCTTGTTCGTGCCATCTTGTATCCTAAACCTGTAGATTTCAAGTTTAACCGAGATACATATTTGTTTGTCGGAGTATTGGCGTTCATTGCTGGTATAGGTCTAGTGTATACGGTCATATTGAAGGTTTGTATTCAATGACATTTTTGTTTTTCTTTACATTTAATTCTCATGTATACTTCATAGATAGTTTTAAACTTCTCAGTACAAATATGTAAAATGACTAAATGTTTCTCTTCGATTGTTATGAAAAAATAATGAAGATACAAGATTTGTTGTCAGCCTGAATCACTATTTGCCAGTCAGGACCGTTTTCGTAATGTCTTATCTTAATCGCCCAACCTTTTCTGTCTGCCTCTTATTAGCTAGCAGTATTTACAAAAGATTTTACAATTATACCATCCAAAGATAACATCAAACTCATACATCATTCAAGGTCACTGTGACCATTTTACTGTATAGCGGGTAATTTCTGCGGGTTTTTATTTCTGCTTTTTTTGCGGTTTGAGGCTGTCCCGTAAAATTAAATTCCGCAAAATTAAACATCCGTAAAAATTTTGTTCGCAAAATTTAACTTCCATATTTTGCTTCAATATACTGGTAATATACCTTTAATCTATATCTTTCTAGTATTTTGTTACTGTCGTATTTTTCACACGTATAGTGATCGACTGTCTTTGTTTGCTTGTTTGTTTAACAATTAATGAATGGTATGTGTTATATCGGTATTGACCCTCAATACACGTTGATGTAAGTTTGACAACTGGTTCAGTTTGCAACACTGTAGTTTGTGTATAATTGTATTAACGATATAGCAATACCCTGTATGAGTATATTGAGATATTATAAGAGAAAGTACCCTATCCCCGATGGGGATAGTGGCTTATCCGAGTTATTATAGACTACCGTATGTTGAGGATAATAGACTATGTTGAGGATAATATGCCGTTAAATGCATTGATTTAGTTTACCGGTAGTACATGTACCGCTGAAAATGTTCTGTTCTGATGTTCCTAAAATGAAAAAAGCTGAATTCTGTATAAAATTAACAATTAAATCTAAATCATACAAGCAGTGATATCATGTTGTTGATCATGCCGTAGTAGATACGGTAGCTATTTACCATTCGCAGAAATTTCTTCCGTTTCTGAAATCCGCAGAAATTAATTCCCGATTTTCTGGTAGGTCGCAGAAATAAAAAACGCAGAAATAAAACCTACCCTGTCACCCATTTTGGGCCCAAATCACAAAATTTTCTACCCGCAGAAATAACCCGCTATACGGTATTGCATATATTTCTTGTATAAATTTACCTCACATGACCATCAGCTTACTTGATTTATCACATAAATACCATGATCTTCCATGTGAGAACAAATTGCGGAACAATGTTCTCCAACATGTGTGATAACAGATGTGTGACATCACCAACTTCTCAGTAATGTCATAGGCTTAAATTCGTGATTTCTGACGTTGTTATGACTCTCTTACTATGGTAATGTGATAAAAAGAATCCGCCACTCGTTGTCTTTGGGATCAACATTTCTTTAAACTGTTACTTGTCACGAAAACAAATAGCCTCGCTTAATAAACTGTGTTTACTAGACTTGTTTAAGTAGGAAATGTTTATCTCCAGAGACAACTTGTGATGGAGCCTTTATGTGTGTGAACTTTCAGGTTAAACGAGGGGATCCTGTAAGTGAGATAATCAAACGATCCCTGGACTTGATCACCATCGCTGTACCACCAGCACTTCCAGCGGCCCTCACTGTGGGGATTGTATTCGCCCAGTCACGTATGAAACGTCAATCAATCTATTGTATCAGCCCTAGAAGTATCAACATCTGTGGTAGTATCAATGCTGTATGTTTTGACAAGGTAAGGAAATACGCAGTATTATTATGCCTTAATCTTTGATGAGGGGGTATGTTGCCTTGCACATGATGGTCAGTCTGTGTGTATGTCTGTTGGTAGACCAAATGGTTTCTATTTAATAACTTCATACTATACTTCTTCTGGTGTGGCCATGATATGAATGGTGGTTTTATCAAGAAGACGGGTTTGTCATTTTTGCTTTTTGTGGAGCATGTATTAAAATGTCCAGAAGTAATTCAAGTATTACAGCTAGGTTGATGAAAGATTGCCGACCTGTTTATCGACAAGAAAATTAAACACAATCATTGTGTTTAGTTTTTGTTGGAATCATTTTTCAGCAGAGTTATGTCCCTCTTTGAAATCCTAGCGTTTTGGAATGTCTTTGTTTTATGTTATGTTTGAGATAGTTCACCTGATGATTTGGATGTTTGAGAATAGTGTTGGAAATAAAACTTGGAAATGTTAACTTTCCATTTTAACATAAAAATGTCTTATTTGATCAAGTATTTTCTCATGGCATTTGGTTGTAATGGTAACGCATAGAAAAAACTGTCTGAAAACTATTATTTAGCTATGGAAAAACAAGATTTTTAAACTTGGTCTGGTCAACATGACCCGTTCTGATTTTCATGAAAATAGGCTCATAAGAAGCGCCTTGTGATGCTGATTTCAAAAGTGCATGAGTCTTATAAGGTCATAAGTAACACTTACAACCTTCTCATTCTAAGTAAGTGATATTATGGGAGACCCTGTATCGGCATATTGTCAATATATTGTATAATTGAATGATTATATTTTTAGACTGGTACCCTTACAGAAGATGGTTTAAATATGCAAGGTGTGGTACCAGCAGAGAATGGCATGTATGTACAGCCTGACTAGGCCAAAAATTAAATATTTTCTGTTTCTCCAACCTAAAATATTTGTTTGACCCTCTGAAAAGAAAAATTATTGACAATAAAAAATATTTTTCAAAAATAATTATTTTACTTCCTGACCTACCCAACCCTATTTGGTTGGGAAGGAGGAAACTAACCATATTTTATTTTTGGCCTAACTTGTTTGTTACTATAAAGTATTACATTAAGCAATACTATACATTACTTTATATTCACATGATCTTTATTTCAAGATTTTTTGATAACTGACTTATTTCGCCGATTTATGAATTTGTCGACGAAGGTTCAAGGATACGTCTTTATGTTACTAATGTATGTTGACACAGATATATGAATTCCTGCCAACTCAATTATAGAATAATAACCAAAAAATGTTTAATTATGATTGGTTGATTTATATGTTTAAACAAACAAAGTTTCAGAATTTCCTAACATTTCTCACAGTTTAAATGCATGTCAATCTTTTACATATAATAGACGGTGACTATATAAACTAATCTTGGTCAAGAGGGTCAAAATCTTTTGTTTTTTTTCTTTCGACTACTGTTGTTATAGCACAGAGAATTTGACTTGATCCTGACCTTTATCCATGAATATATTACAAGGTTATTGTGTGAATATATAAACTTCAGCAAGCAAATCGTGCAGTGTCGGTCCTTTAGCAGGGTGGCCACAGACTCTGGAAAACAGGGAAAACAGGGAAAATGACTAAAGCAAATTCCCTGCAGGTAAAAATCAGGGAATTTCAAAATTGGGCAAAAATCAGGGAATTATCAGGGAATTTACAAAAATTGGGGGAACAAATGTGTCTGCTGGTAGCTTCACCTCATGACTTCATTTAATAGATGTATTTATTCAAACAGACTGTTATCAACATGTATTTGTTATAAGATTGGTTAATGAGTTTGGTGGTGAATGTATGGCTTATAAGGCATTAAGGGGAGGGTGGAGGCCATACTTTCAGCTGTTTCTGAGTTGTGAACACCGCAAACAATCATGGAAAGTCACCTTTTAGTCAGGGAATTCCGTTCTTCAATTTCTGTGGCCACCCTGTTTAGATTTGTGTTGTATTACACCTTGAGTGTCTTTGTGATACTCCCCGCTTATGAAAACATACAACTGGGGTTATAACTTCAGGCAATATATCAACTGTTAAATTATGCTAATAGGTGGAGAGTCGTGTCGAATTCTCTGTACTATATAGTATTGATATTGTATATATGCAGGTTCAGTGACGAGATCACCAATATGTTGGTATTAAGGAGAGATCTACTGATGGAAGCCATGGCAACGTGTCATTCTCTCACTATGATTGATGGACATCTATCTGGTGACCCCCTAGATCTTATCATGTTTAATTCAATAGAATGGGTATGTTTATTTTTAGTCCGACTTCAAAGAAAAAAAGTCCAGGGCCGGTATTTATAAAGCATCTTAGTAGAAAACTAAGAATTTTCTTGAAATCTTAAAATTCCTTTTAGTGTGTTACCCAAATAATGTAAGCCAGATTATTATTTTTTTACAAAGATTTTATGCATTTTGTAGAGAGCTACGATAATCACTAAGGATGTATTGGCTATTCTTCAATTTGCGGGAAATATTAACATCGCAAATTTTTGACGTAGATTAAAATATTTAAGTTTTTCACTAAGGTGCTTTATAAATACCAGCCGAGCTATTGTCGTGACGGGCTCGTCTGTGTTGGTAAAGTTTTTTTGTCCGGGTCATTTTCTCAATCCACTTTAAACTAAACATCACAAGGGGAGTCCATTCTGACAAGGCTGGTAACCCTGTGACCTATATTTATGAGTTATCTTCCCTTGTAACTCTTAGAACTTCACTCACAAATGAGCAAAAGTACTATCAAGTCCAGCACTCGTAGGCGGTGCTCTTGTTAATTTTTGAGGAGAGGTACTTCTATTTGTTACTTGAAAAAACTTAATACTGTTACATGGCTATTCAACTCTTCATGTGTATGTATTCAGGGGTGACCATGTTATGAATATATCCAGAATTCCTGATTTTTCTACCCTGACAGAGCTATGAATTCTAAACAAAATAAAAGTTAGATACATGTATATCAAGAAATTGTATAGTCCACTATGGTCAATTAAATCAATTTTCTTTAATACAAATTGAGTTAGATATGGAAACAATGTAGTTGAGTCTCTTGTTTGGTAGAGATGGTCGGTTGCATATGATTTTCAGGATTTTAAATTTGGCTTTTTTGACACCACTGATTATTGTATGTAACTGAGCATATATTTGCATGTTATACAAGGGTCATTCAATACATAATGCATCCTATCACATAAATTCTTAAATACAATATTAATTATTCAAGCATTGTCATAAACATTCAAAGTAACTTTCCTGGTAGTCAATAATCGACTTTCATCCTTTCGGCAGATCTTCTATTCCCGTTGCTAGGCAACTATGCACATACTCCAAAACTGCTCGGCCACAGTCAAGTCAACCTTATGTAAATAAGCATGTCGAATTCCAAGGTAATTGTTGTCTCATTTTCGGCAGGTAATATTGTATCTAGGTATCATCTATCGCTTTCAGGTATTGGAAGAGTCAGGAGAAGATAACAGTAAGTTTGACATGTTGGTACCTACCATAGTTTACCCCAAATCTTCTAGAGAACATACCATGACAGCCGAGGAACTCAGTCATATTGTAAGCTTCTTATAACTACATGCATGAAAGTTATCTGGCATACGCCTAAACTTCAGGTTTTTGAATGTACCTAAAATATGGTTTTCTTTATTTTCCCTACACACATTGTTTTTTTTTGAGGATTTCAGATTTTTCAGAATTTCTAACTCATGTACCTTCACTTAAACTTGTCTGTCAATACCATCCATGGTAACAGTAGCCTTAGTAACAGTAGTGGCCTTTATTGACAGATGGACTTACTCAATTAGGTTAAATATCATTAGACATGGTCTGATGGGTGATCATTAGACATGGTCTGATGGGTGATCATTAGACATGGTCTGATGGGTGATCATTAGACATGGTCTGATGGGTGATCATTAGACATGGTCTGATGGGTGATTTCATTGGTGGTCTTTCCAGACAGGTTTTTGTGTCGCCTGAAAAGGCGACATATAGGTGTTACTTTGGCGGCGGCTGCGGCGTCACAAATTGCTTGTCCGGAGCATAACTTTGTCACCTTTAGTTCAAATGACTCAAGATTTGGTATGCATGTTTCTTGCAATAAGCCAAAGTGCAGTGCGCAAGAACCATAACTCTACCTGTCATAGTTTTTTAATTATTTCCCTTTGATTGATTTTATTAGAGCATTTCTTGTCCCGAGCATAACTTTGTCACCTAACGTTCAAATGACTCAAGATTTGGTATGCATGTTTCTTGCAATAAGCCAAAGTGCAGTGCGCAAGAACCATAACTCTACCTGTCATAGTTTTTGAATTATTTCCCTTTGATTGATTTTATTAGAGCATTTCTTGTCCCGAGCATAACTTTGTCACCTTAAGTTCAAATGACTCAAGATTTGGTATGCATGTTTCTTGCAATAAGCCGAAGTGCAGTGCGCAAGAACCATAACTCTACCTGTCATAATTTTTGAATTATTTCCCTTTGATTGATTTTATTAGAGCATTTCTTGTCCGGAGCATTACTTTGTCACCTAAAGTTTAAATGACTCAAGATTTTGTATGTATGTTTCTTGCAATAAGCCGAAGTGCAGTACCCAAGAACTATAACTCTACCTGTCATAATTTTTGAATTATTTCCCTTTGATTGATTTTATTAGAGCATTTCTTGTCCCGAGCATAACTTTGTCACCTTAAGTTCAAATGACTCAAGATTTGGTATGCATGTTTCTTGCAATAAGCCGAAGTGCAGTGCGCAAGAACCATAACTCTGCCTTGCATTGTTTTTTAATTATTTCCCTTAGATTGATTTAATTTGAGCATTTCTTGTCCGGAGGATACATTTGTCACCAAGAGGTTGAATGACTTGAAACTTGGTATGCATGTTTCTAACCAAGAGTCCAAGTGCAGTACACAAGAATCGTAACTCTACCTTGTGCCATTTTTTATTTTTCACCTTTGATTGATTTTATAAGCATTTCTTGTCCGCGGCATAACTTTGTCACCATAAGTATTAATGACTCCAAAATAGGTATGCATGTTTCTTGCTGTGACATTTTTTTGTCCAGAGCATCACTTTGTCGTTTTTAGTTCAGATGACTAGAGAACTCTTGTGAGTCAATATGTAGCCCAATACTGGATAGTTTTCCATGACAAATGTGCATGTCGTCAGGCGACACATGCGACTCGCGGAGCTTTTATGTAATAGTGGTCTTTGTTTGTATGTAGTTTTTTACGAAGGTTAGTCTATATAGATCAGTACTTGTTAAAAGTATTTTTTACGTACATTAATAAAAAACTGTGTAAGTACGCCAGCTGTGTAAGAACAGCAATGTTAAAAAATATCTGTCACAGTCAAGCCAAACGTAGGTAACAGGCAAAATATAGTAGTTGCTAGACATTTGATTGACTGATCGAAAGTTTGTCAGTTTCTAATTCCAAGTTGCCTTGCCCACGAAGTTGGAGTTCATAAGCTAATTTAGCAGGGAAAACCGAATTACCATGCACTTAGTCTGTCTCGGGTTGAACACAAACAAACAACATTTGCAAATTACCAATATTAGGGATAACAAAAGATATGTTTGAAAAATAGCTATTTGAAGCACTTGTTCACTTTCTTACAGGACAGTCCTGGTTCTGAGTTGGGTATAGTAAGACAGTTTACATTCTCCTCAAGTCTACAGAGAATGTCCGTGATTGTCCGACGTATAGGTGGAACATATTATGAAATATTCTCCAAAGGATCTCCAGAGATGATTACCTCCCTTTGTCTTCCAGATACAGGTTAGTTACCTCCCTTTGTATTTGATAATTACAGGTTAGGTTAGTTACCTCCCTTTGTTCCTTTCCAGACAAAATCCCCTGCTGTTTCAAGCCTCTCACTATCATTAAATGTGTTAACTGAGTTCCAAGTTTTTGGCTCTTGTGTTTCAGTTTTCAACCATTTTATATCTCAGTTTCATTGGCAGACCTTTCAGGCAGGCTAATAGTAATTCAGTTCTGTTCATTAAAGCTTCAGAAATCAGCATTTAGTTTGAGTTTTTTAAGTCAGAGGCATTGATTGAAAACTTGTTTTTTGTTTGTAATTTCAATAGTTATTTTTGTATTGTTTCAAATCACATTGTTATTGTATGTATATTGTATGTTTTTAGTCCCTGCTAATTTTTCTGAGATTCTACGATCTTACACACAGCATGGTTACAGAGTTATTGCCCTTGCATGGAAACAACTGTCTAATAAATACAATTATGTCAAAGTACAGAGAGTTCCAAGGTTAGTAGACTTTCTGTATAAATTCCATCATGATAATATAACTTTCAGCACATACTCTTTGTCTATATGTACAAAGACAACCCATCTTATGATCTAAAAGCAAGAACGTAATTTAACGGTTAACGAGGATGTCTCATTAACATAGGTCAAGAAGTAAAATACTAAAGGTTGTTTTTAACTTATGTTGAGAGATATTACTTGTGTTCTTAGCCAAAACTTCCATCACATACCACATGGTATATCCACACTGGTAACTATTTTGTACTAAGCTTGATTGTTTTACAGAGATAACGTAAAGAGAGATTTGACGTTTCTGGGCTTATGTTTGACAGAGATAAATTAGGGACATATTTGACGTTTCTTGACTTATGTTTTACATAAAGTAGAGAGAGATTTGATGTTTCTTGACTTATGTTTTACAGAGATAAAGTAGAGACATATTTCACGTTTCTTGACTTATGTTTTACAGAGATAAAGTAGAGACATATTTCACGTTTCTTGACTTATATTTTACTGAGATAAAGTAGAGACAGATTTGATGTTTTTTGGCTTATGTTTAAAGTAGAGACAGATTTGACGTTTTTTGGCTGATGTTTTACAAACACAGAGATAAAGTAGAGACAGATTTGACGTTTTTTGGCTGATGTTTTACAAACACAGAGATAAAGTAGAGAGAGAGATTTGACGTTTCTTGGCTTATGTTTTACAGAGATAAAGTAGAGACAGATTTGACGTTTCTTGGTTTACTAGTGATGGAGAACAAGTTGAAACCAGAGACTACACCAGTCATTGAACAGTTAGATCAAGCTAACATCCGCAGTGTCATGGTAACAGGTAATCTTTCACATTCTCTTCATGATATGCACATACTGTAAAATCACTTATTAGCTCACCTGTCACAAAGTGACAGAGTGAGCTTTTGTGATCACTCTTCGTCCGTCGTCCGTCCGTCGTCCGTCCGTCAACAATTTGCTTGTGTAGACACTAGAGGTCACAATTTTGACTTAATCTTTATGAAACTTGGTCACAATGATCATCTCAACAAAATCTAGGTCAAGTTTGATATTGGGTCATCCTGGGTCAAAAACTAGGTCACAAGGTCAAATTATAGAAAAACCTTGTGTAGTCACTAGAGGTCACAATTTTGACTTAATCTTTATAAAACTTGGTCACAATGATCATCTCAACAAAATCTAGGTCAAGTTCGATATTGGGTCATCCGGGGTCAAAAACTAGGTCACAAGGTCAAATCATAGAAAAACCTTGTGTAGTCACTAGAGGTCACAATTTTGACCTAATCTTTATGAAACTTGGTCACAATGATCATCACAACAAAATCTAGGTCAAGTTCGATATTGGGTCATACAGGGTCAAAAACTAGGTCACAAGGTCAAATCATAGAAAAACCTTATGTAGACACTAGAGGTCACAATTTTGTCTTAATCTTTATGAAACTTGGTCACAGTGATCATCTCAACAAAATCTAGGTCAAGTTCGATATTGGGTCATCCGGGGTCAAAAACTAGGTTACAAGGTCAAATCATAGAAAAACCTTGTGTAGTCACTAGAGGTCACAATTTTGACCTAATCTTTATGAAACTTGGTCACAATGATCATCTCAACAAAATTTAGGCCAAGTTCGATATTGGGTCATCCGGGGTCAAAAACTAGGTCACAAGGTCAAATCATAGAAAAACCTTGTATAGTCACTAGAGGTCACAATTTTGGCCTAATCCTTATGAAACGTGGTCAGAGTGATCATCTCAACAAAATCTAGGTCAAGTGCGATATTGCATCAGGGTCACAAATCACAGGTCTTGCATGTACTGCTATAACAGGTGAGCGACCTAGGGCCCTTTGGGCCCTCTTGTTTTTGTGGGTTTTAAATTTCGTGGATTTAAAAAAAAATCCATTTTCGTGGGGTGGTAAATTTGTGGATTACAATCATGTAAGGGTAAAACCATGTTATGTACAGTAAAGTTCCGCTTATAAGACCACTTTGATTTTTTAGAAATCATGCTAGTTTAAGGTCCCAAAGTAATAAATTTAGAACAAAAAAGGTTCGCTCAAAAGACCGATTTGCTATTAAGGCCACCTTTTCGACTGGTCTTATTAACCGAACTTCACTGTATTTGGGAGTTTGATAAATCGTGGGCATTAGGTTTTGTGGTCAAGTGAACATCAAAATAAACGAAAGTTCAACTCTCTCGAAACGAAAAATAATCATTTTACAGTTTGTATTTATTTAATACAGTGATCCTTTGATGCCTCAAACAGTTTTTCCTCAAACACCCCAATAAACGTCGACCTGGTTCTTCAGCCCCAGCAAAATAATAATGTACTAGTATTCTGTACATGCCTTGAACAGATAGATAACTTGTACCAGTTTCCCGGTCTGAACCAATCAAAGTTCTACTGTATATCCTCTATACTTATTAACCAGTACACCTCAATAGCCTAGTGGTAGAGCATCCACTTACAGTGCAACTAACCAACAGCAACACTCATTGCTTTCACAACAATCATACAATATTGGTGTTAGTAACAGTACATAGTTGATTGCTAGTAGTGTTAACTTTATTGGTCTGCTTCAGTAGAGGAAGATAAGAAGAAGAGAAAAAGAAGAAAACAATATACAGTACAACCTCTGTAGAGCAGCACCCTTTGGGAATAGCACTGTTAGGTTGTTTAGAGGTTGTTGCTCTACAGAGGTCAAATGTATAGTACATAATGACTTAGGGAACTTTTGAAATTGTTGTTATAGAGAGGTTGTTGCTCCACCGAGGGCCGCTCTGGGGAGGTTGTACTGCATAAAAAAGAAAAGAGACGAAAAAATGTATAAAAGAAAAAAGAAAAAACAATATAAAAAACTGTTTTGTTACAGGTGACAATATGTTGACAGCACTGAGTGTTGCTCATGATTGTATGATGGTGTGTAGATCAGATAAGGTGATATTGGTAGAAGCCAACATGTCCAACAAACAGTCAGCTGTTCCATCTATCAGTTTTACGTATGAAGAGAACTTTCAACAGACTTCAAAGGATGAAGTTCTAGGAACGGTAAAATCTGATTTATTGAATACTGGGTGTTAAAAAAGTTTCATGCTAAATTCATTCTAAATTTTATCTGAGCTATGTGCGCAGTGTACACTTTTAATTTCTTACTCTAATAGCTTCCTTTAATGCTCAAAAGATTAGAAAAATGGTAGAACTCTCTGGAATTTAACCTGAAAACTTTACATTCTTCTCACGTCAGAAAAATAAAGCATTGAAACCTAAACATTTTAAACACTGTACATTGGAAGTACTATACTGTTTACATGATCCAGTGGTTGGTTTGATAACCTTCAACAAATAAACGGACGGAGCATTCTCTACAGAGGAGTCTGAGTTTTGAGTCAATTGAGTAATGTCTTTAGGTGATAAAATTAAGTTTTGACATTGAGTGAATCATAGGGTGGCCACGGACTCTGGAAACCATTTGACAAAGAGATTGGATGTTTGGCATTGAGCATGATGTAGATGTCCTCAGCATAGGGCTACAGTACTCAGGGCTGGTATTCACGAAGCATCTTAAGGAAAAACTTAAATATTTTGACTTAAGTTAAAACAATTAGCTGCACATATTTCCCAAGAAACGAAGAATGACCCATGTTTTCTTTGTGATTATTGTAGCTTTTTACATAATGCTTCTAAACTTTGTAAAAAATGGATAATCTTGAGTTCGGATACACTTAATGAAATTTTAGGATTTTAAGAAAATTTGAAGTTTTCTCTTATGATGCTTTGTGAATACCAGCCCTGGTGAGTAACTTAGGTCCACCTTGGCCCTCTTGTCAGTAACTATATTAAATCAGCGATTCTAACTTTGACTGTAGGATATGGCTATACAGATTGATGATGTGAAGTCCAAGATGAAGTTTGCAATGACAGGAAAAACGTGGGATATTGTACGGAGATATTTTCCTGATGAATTACAGAAGGTACAGTGGTCCATTTCTTGAGTGACATTTGTCAGAGACAGACAGTGTTTGTTGTAGAGAGGGAGTCATTGTGAAGAGGGATTGTATTTCTTACTGACATTTGCATAAAAAGCATGATTTAACATCCAAAATATTTACATAGTGTACATGTACACATACAGCCTAGCATAAATCTTTAATGATGAATAAAGTCTATGGATGTTGCTAACTCCTGGCCAGATTATGATATTACTAATTCAATATAAGTCAATGACTTAATGATTCCACCCATTTTGCTATGAAGTTAGTATTTATAGCATGTACATACATATTTACAGAATCTTCGTGTTCACAAATTGATAAACGGGACGGTTCAGCTCCTGACAGGCTTTAAACCATACCATATGCCATTCAAATAAGCATACGCTTTTCATTTTCTTGTCAGAATAGAATACATTACCACTTTGTTTCGAATTGTTTCACAGATACTTGTACGGGGTGTGGTGTTTGCCAGAATGTCACCGGAACAGAAAGCACAGCTGATTGAGGCTCTACAAGGTCTAGGGTAAGATTGAGATCCTGCTGTTATTATATTGTTAAAGAAAGATGTCATTGGCCTTAGTTTTCATTTGTGGGTAATATTAGGAAAATGTTCCAGTAAGGCACAACAACCTCGCAGAAATTGATATACAACATTGACAGAGGTCGTGGGTTCAATTCTCGGCATTGGTAACTTAACTTTTCGGAAATTCTATCAGTATGTCCCTCTGGTCAGATAATGCTGTATCTGTACTGGTAGAGGATGCACTTGCACCCTTGTGGCTGCACCATTATATGTAAAGTGCCTTTGAACGTGTGTTTTGCATGAAAAGGGTGCTATATAAATCTGGTATCTTATTGTTATTATATTCCATGCTAGAACCATGTAATGTATTAATGCATGGTCAGAACCCAAGTTGATATTTATGGACAATATAATATTGTAGCTATTATTTATAAATATATGTAAATACTAAATTTTATGTAGCTATATGTTTATATATTTAGGTATTATGTAGCTATGTGTTTATAAGGTATTATGTAGCTATGTGTTTATATATGTAGGTATTATGTAGCTATGTGTGGTGACGGAGCCAATGATTGCGGTGCGTTAAAGATGGCACATACTGGGATCTCACTGTCAGAAGCCGAGGCCTCCGTGGCTTCACCGTTTACATCCAAACATCCTAATGTGGAGTGTGTACCTACTGTCATCAAGTAAGTGATGGTTGGCATATTTAATGCTACAAAATTCTTATCCATTTTAACAGTGAGACAACTGGAATATCAACTAGTCTAATACTGTAGAATCTGGAAAATAAGCTCACATTTGAATATAAGCGCATATCAAAAGTAAGCTCGTTTGGCCTACCGTCAATCCATATTGGATTATAAGTGCATATCATAAGTATCGCATTTAATATATACAATGATAATTTTTAAGAATGTAAGGATCTTTAGAGTCAAGTGTTATTTCTAAGTGTGGTCTTATTTCAGGGAAGGTCGTGCAGCTCTTGTCACATCGTTTGGTATATTTAAGTATATGGCGTGTTACAGTTTGACTCAATTTGTGTCTGTTCTTATCCTGTATCATGTGAGTATATTACATATTATTGTATACCTATTATGTAACAAGGATTATGATTGGCTTAGACGGCCTGCACGAGAGGTCTATATATTTTAATATACACCTCCCGAAACTGAGGCTGGGGTGGATATAACTTGTTTATGACATGACGTCATTTCCTGGGACATAACGTTCCAAACAACGTAACGTTATATCCTGTATTATTGGACCTACAGCTGCTCATACATATTTATAGGTTCTAACCTAGCCATTAATGATAAATGTTAATAATTATGTGAATACTCTGGCATACATAACATAAGAAGAGAATAGTTTGCTAGAACATTTGAAGAGTAGTCTTTTGTTTCTATTACACACACTTTCCTGAAGAGAGACTGAAGTTGTTATACCAGTAATTTAAGGAGAGTCAATGGGTATGTTCGGAACGTCTGTTCCGCACACTGTGCGGGATGTTCTACTCCGAACAACTTACGAACAAAACGGAACTGTCCTGCACAGTGTTCCGAATGTTCTACTCCAAACACCTTACGAACAAAATGGAACTGAAAGTAAAATGTTAAAGATGATCAAAATTGTAGTTGCAGCCGTAATATTGGAGGTAGAAATATGCATGTGGATATATTTAAGTGCGATTGTTTGCCCGCAATGGTCCATAATTGGAAAATAAATTTATTATATTCTATTTTATGACACAAGCGGCCATTGTTCTTGCTGTAATCACATGACTGTTCTGGCTGCACCACCTCTGTGGCGGGCACAGAAAGAACATGTTCCGAACAGTGTTCCGGTTTGTTCGTAAGTGTGTTCCACTGTCCGGGATGTGCAGAACAGCGTTACGAACACGCCCAATATGTTTTTATTTTCTTGACTTATGGCATGGTATACAATATAACAGTTGTCGACTTATGTTTCGATGAATATGATGTTTAGTTGACTTTTTTCAGGTCAACAAAACATCATATTCACCTCAACATAAGTCAATAACAGTATATTATTTTTATTATACCATATTTATATAGCACTTTTATCATATAATTACACGTTCAAAAGTGCTGTACAATCACATTTAAGACATGGTTAAAACAATTTGATATCAATATATGCATACAAACATAACAACAGATGTATTAACAGTGTAAAGTTCATGGATAAAATATGAATTTTCAGCTGACAACTTGTAGTTAAAACAATACATATGTGTATATCAAGGTTAATATTATGTTACAAGTTATGTTTATATGCTTTATATGCCTCAGAATGTAAATAAAATGTATGCTGTTATGTCTTGTTCAAGAGAAGGTATTTTAAGTGGTATAGAGGCTATTGATGGTCGTCTTGTTAACTTAATATAGTCAGTAACATGTAAAGCCTAATAATAAAATTAACCCGCTCTATGTCGCTTGCATGCCCAATGAGGATAGAAATTTCTTCGTCGGAGTATGAGCTGTTCTGGCCGTACTTATACTGAAGTATCCTTAGTCATACTGATGATGGATTCATGGTATGTTTTAAAGTTAAACTATACTTGGATCACAGATGCAGCTGTGGGGAATGGCACAAAAGGTTACACTTTATATATTAAATGGCAATTGAACTAAATGGTACACTGTAGTTTGCTGTTTAGGAATATATTTTGTATTTTATCATTTCAGGTTGATTCTAATCTGACAGACTTTGAGTTTCTCTATATAGATCTTGTACTGCTCACTACCCTCAGTGTGACATGTAAGTACAAACACAATGTTCTCTTCTAGTCCTTTACTTTAAACCAGCCTTGTTAATAATAAAGCTAAATTTTGTATGTTATTAGCTCGACTTTTTGAAGAAAAAAATCAAGCTATTGTTGTGACGGGATCGTCTCCGTGGGCGTGTGTGTTGGTTAAGTTTATTGTCAAGAGTTATTTTCTCAAAGACTATCAAAGGTATCTGCTTGAAACTCAACATAGTTATTCACCATCACAAACGCTGTCCATACTGACAAGGCTGGTATTTATGAGTTATCTTCCCTGATTACTCTTGAGCACGAGTACTATCAAATATGAGGAAGTCGAGCGTCCAGCACGAATAGACGGTGCTCTTGTTTTTAACTACTTATTAAACAGACGGGCAGACACTAAAGTCTTGACTTATAAAATATGAATGTCTATGACAGCATTATGTTCATGTCAATGTTTTGGTAATTAATTACAACTGCCCTGACTATCATCTTTTAATTGTCTTAATTTCAGATGGGCACACTGAGGCTTACCCAAAGTTAGCAAGAGAACCACCTCAGTTACGACTGACAAGTCCTGCACCTATTATCTCCCTGGTTATACAGATGGCCATACAGATTGCTTCTCAAGTTTTTTGTTTTCTTAACATACAACAACAGCCCTGGTATGTATTTTATGTAAATGTTTATGATATCCCCTTATACAAAGTTTGAAGGGGTAAACTGGAGTCACCATGTCGGTTGGTTGGCTAGCAAAATCGTGTCCACTCTGTAACTTTGTCATTTCGTACCAGATTTTTAAATTTCTTTGTACATATGTTCACTACATCAAGATGGTGTGTCATGTGCAAGACCCAGGTCCCTAGCTATAATAGCTATAATTTTAAAAAATGTTCCTGCTTCAAGGTAGTGCTGCAGGATTATGATTCATCACTACAGTTAAAGCTCTAGTTCAGGTTTAACACCATTTCTAAAACAATTTTCTGTTTCACATGGTGCATGATTTAACATAACCAGTTTTCCTTGACTGTATACTATCCTGTACTAACTTGCCCTTCTACAAGGAAACAGCACTTTCTCCATCTGTAGAGGAAAATTGACATTGAAGACAAATCTTCATAGAAGGGTACCTGACGCAACAGAGAATCAAACCCAGATTGTCAGGTTATAAATCCAGCGCACTGGACCCTTCCTTAACTATTGGTAGGATTTCAACGAAATTTCTCAAGAATACTTGCAACAAAGCCTAGTTTGTGTATATTGTCAGAAATGTTTTTATATGAATTTTAATTTTGTAAATAAAAATGATCAACACCCTGTATATGTAAGATTGTATGTTATAGGTTTGAGCCACATGTCAGCGAGGAAGAGTATGATTTCATGAGTTATGAGAATGCTGCTGTGTTCTCTGTGTCTGTATTCCAGTATATCACCTTAGCTGTGGCCTTCTCTAAAGGTGCTCCATACAGGAAAAACATGTTCACCAATTGTAAGTACATTGTTAGTATACACACATTCTGTGTAGTTGTAAAATGTGCACAAGATTTCATGTTGAAGATCACTGTATTCTTCCACCTATTGTCCGCACTTTTATCAACCTATAATCATACCCAAATATGTGATGCATCATTTACAGAGTTTGAGTCATTTTCCAAGTGTCTGACAACCAAATCAGGAATATCTTTAGTGGTATTTTCATATTTTTAGCATCCGACTTACCTTTGCATCTTCTCCCATATTTTACCTTCATCACAGCTGTGTGCAATAGTTGGGCAACTATGGTAGTTGTGATTGTATTAACCGTGTTAGAATTCCTTACATTATGTATAAACCATGTTAGAATTCCTTATAATATGAATCAACCATGTTAGAATTCCTTATAATATGTATCAACCATGTTAGAACTCCTTATAATATGAATCAACCGTGTTAGAACTCCTTATAATATGTATCAACCATGTTAGAATTCCTTATAATATGTATCAACCATGTTAGAATTTCTTATAATATGAATCAACCATGTTAGAATTCCTTATAATATGAATCAACCATGTTAGAATTCTTTATCTTATAATATGTATCAACCATGTTAGAATTCCTTGTAATATGAATCAACCATGTTAGAATTCCTTATAATATGTATCAACCATGTTAGGATCAGACATGGAGTAATCGATTAAAGTAATCATGATGATTAATAATCGATTACTTTTTTCAAGTAATCATCATTAATCAGTAATCATGGATTTTTCTGATTAATGATTAATAATTTAATCGATTATTGATGAAAAAAGGCTGTAATCATGATTACTTTACGATTACTTTATGATTACTTTGTATTTATATGAGAATGTTCAGCAGAAAATATGTTTTCAGTAACAAAAACACAATGCTTGTAACTACCAAAACTAAATAGAATTAAATATAATTTTTTAGTGAATTATCAGTCAATAATTCATTAGTTATTTAATATTAATTAAGTCTATATATACATAACATGTAAAATAAATGTAAGCAGGTACTAAGCTGTAAAAAGGCATTTTGTGCAATAAAATGTTTGTATAATTATAACAGATATCACATCATGTTTATAACATGACAGTGTGTTAGAAGATTAGGGCCTACACCTAATGCTATTGTTTGACAATTCTCACCTATTTAAATTTACCCCATTTCATACTCAAAGGTGCATGTATTTTGCCTGGGGCAAAGATTTGTAGTGTTAGTTAAAATAAGTGATATGGGTTAAGTGTCACACTATTGTTTAAGAAACACAACTGACAAGATCTGAACATACAGTTTATATTTAATTTATAGTTTATCCTGCATGTCCATAAATATGTTTGGAAATAACGATCCTGTAAAGCAGGAAATCTCTGTATATTTGATGTCAGAATGTATTGACATTGACCCCCTACACTACTGGAAGGATAATAGTGAAATATTTCCAACACTCGCAAGCCTGGCAAGAAAATATCTTGTGGTACCTGCCACCTCTGCTCCTGCTGAGTGGTTGTTCAGAATTACAGGAAAGATTTTTATGCCAGAAAGCTGCAGGCTTAGTGACAAAACTTTTGAACGCCTGATGATGATTAAATGTAATAAGCATATTTGAACTTTATTAATGTTAGAGAACCATTTGTCTCTTGAACAATGCACCCACTAGATGAATATATCTTGTGTGTCTAATTGATATATCTGTTTAGTATTAGATAGACAAATTGTAACGGTTTAATAAACATGTCATTTAACTTTGTTTTGTTCTGTGTTTTTGAAAAGTAATCGTTAATCATCCGATTACTTCAATTAACGATTAATAATTTAATCGATTAACAACAATTTGTCAGTTAATCGATTATTAATCGATTATCCAAAAATGTCTAAATAATCGATTAATAATCGATTACTTTTCAAAGTAATCGACTCCATGTCTGGTTAGGATTCCTTATAATATGAATCAACCATGTTAGAATTCCTATATTATGTATCAACCATGTTAGAATTCCTTATAATATGAATCAACCATGTTAGAATTCCTTATAATATGAATCAACCATGTTAGAATTCCTTATAATATGAATCAACCGTGTTAGAATTCCTTATAATATGTATCAACCATGTTAGAATTCCTTATAATATGAATCAACCATGTTAGAATTCCTTATAATATGTATCAACCATGTTAGAATTCCTTATAATATGAATCAACCATGTTAGAATTCCTTATAATATGAATAAACCATGTTAGAATTCCTTATAATATGAATCAACCATGTTGCATTCCTTATAATATGGGCAAATGTGCACTTTATATAAATGACTGTTTTATTACAGTACAGCTTGCGCGACTTTTGCCTAACATGGCGCATCACCGCGAATGGGGTAGGAGTGATTTTCCACTTGCATCACCTAAGATCACCGCGATGCGTGAACCGAGTGAAATCTCGATGTCGGTCGGAGTGAAATTGCCCTCGCGTTATCGGGCTTGATCGCGGAAATGAGCGACGGTGAAATCACGGCGAATCACCGCGATCACTGCGAGTCGCGGTGATTTCGTTTTGATACAGGTAAGTACAGTGTATATGAGGAGAATCTTCTGAATGGGCATTTAGTTTTTCGATTTTGTAAACAAGCATAATAATTATTAATAATTATAATATTTGCCTTGACTTTGTGATATACTTTTATCATATCATACTGTTTAAGGTTTTAACTAAGAAAGAATGCATTTGTAACACACTGTACTTTATTGATCGTTTGTTTTACCATTTTTGACATGCAAACCTACAAATCCGCTAATTGCTAATTTTCTTCAATTTTGCAGGTTCGGCGCTAATTACATGTAACCAACACCTGTACAGTACCCAAAATTATCGCTAATTGTCTTAACTCGTGGACAGAGACACTGTTTCTTGAGCTCGTCTATTGTCTTTTGTTTTCCATTCATGGCAGTGAAACAAACAAATACAGAATAATCATAAATGTTTGTCAATTGTGCAGGTGCAGTGCTAATTACATGTACACTTAATTATGTCTCACATACGCACAAACTACTAATTGTGCTACTCGTGAACAGCGGTACTGTTTGTTGTGTATTTCCGGCTTTTAATTGAGAAGAACCATTAAAAGAATGCCGACTTTCACCTCGAACAAATATTTGCCACACGTATTGAAATGCAAATTATAATTAGTTAATTAATCCTTGTCTATGCTTATATAATACTCGAGTACGATATTCTCTTCACATTTCCAAAGTTTCTGAAACACGTTATCATTGAGCTTTACATAAATACATATTCACTTAAGTTACGATTTACAACATTGTTCTAATATTATAACTGGATTAATTATTTAGTGAAAATACATTTGGTAGATTTGAACAATGTCTATTCGGGGATTAACTAGGGTTGATTCTCATTTCCTTGTATGCTATGAGTGTGATGGAAACTATCAGGTACGAACCCGTGGCTTCGTGAAGACAAGTGAGGAGATTCCTGTAAGTAGCACTATTTACAATAATTGATTAGTTTCGCCTGCTCTCGAAAAGTGTGTGATTGTGTATGACCGGTAATGGTTGAATTTGATCAAACAATTTTAAACATTCGAAGATTTCCCATTCGTATCGCATTGTAGGGTATTTTCTTACAAAGTTAAAATTATAGATAGATCTAGCCGACACAAATTCCAAACTTACGTGATTATATAATACTACTCTAGGTTTTTTAAGGGTCGCTAAATTTTCCTTGTGACTATTTTGTAGAATTCAATAAGATGGAATGTTCAGAAACTTTATGTTTAATCATTGAAAACGAATAAAGATATGTTAATTCAGGACCCAAGAAATTGCTCAGCTGAGACTGTCATTTTAAAAACATATTTTGGTGGTTAAATGAATACATTGCTTCATGACAGTTTAATCATAATCAGTCCGATATTTTAAGCACGGTTAGATGTCAATTTACTAGCACAACATAATCGTATATGTTATCGTCAAATAAAATATTGAAGTTGATGTTAATCAGTCCGATTTTTTAACCACAATTAGATGTCTATTTAATAGCACACTACATAATCAGTCCGATTTTTTAAGAAAATAGTGCTTTAAAGACTAGTTATGAGCATCTAAAGTAAAATCGTAAGTCTGTTATAACAAGCTCATGGAAATTAATGTTGCTTTCTTGACCCTTATCAAAGAGTAGTATAATTTTATTCCCGATATCGACATCACTCGATAAAACCCGTTTTCCGGGACCCGGACTGGACTGTATAGCGGGAGAGTATATAATGATTATTTTTTTCAACGTCTAAACATGAAAAATGTATAAAACATTTAAAGCACATCTTTGCTTTTAAGCTTTATTTATTTGTATTTTATTCTTCTGGATGCTCTATAGATACGCTCTATGTAGCCACCCCCGACGTATATTCGGAATATCTCGCATATTGCCCCTCAATTAATTCCTTAAAACGGGCTTTATCCAGTAATGTCGATATGGTGAATACTTTAATTGAAATTTGCTGAACAACATTCTTATCCTGCTTATATGTATCGTTACAAATTCGCCCTTTGTCACTGATATGTTCAATTGCATTAAATACGACATGGGCGCTGTTTTATCACAACGATTACGGAAACCTGACTTCACATTTTAATTCTTCATAATTCTTTAACAACTGTTTAACAGCTTATCAGAGATAGTATTGCAGACCCATTTAACACATCTTGTGGTTGTACCTATGTATAACATTTAATTATCACATAAAACTCTTTATTATGTCATTGGGACATAAAGGTAATGATGTATTTTAAATGCGGAATAATTCATCAACTAATATGCTGTTGTGTCTGGTCCATATTTGGGAAATTCAGTACAACCTCTCCAGAGTGGCCCTCTATATAGCAACAACCTCTACAACTGTATGTTGCTATACAGAGGTTTTTCTCGATATCTACATTATAGGATAAAACACGCTTTTCCTAAAGTTTACTAATGATTGGTATACAGTTGGTATAGTGTTTGTTTAGTTGTACTAATTCTCACTGCGCCGCAGGTATTATTGTAATTTATTTTAAAATAAAATGCAATGACTACTGTCTTCAAAAATGTCCGAGTAACAAAAATTTAAAAACAACTTCTTGGTCGTTATTTTGGAAAACGGGGTTGATCCTATAATGTTGATATACGTTATTTGCATTTTAAACATAGTCAAGTTGTCGTCGCCAACATATACATAATAATGCGCCCCTCGCAAATTTGACAGGACAATCATTTCTAAATATAATGTTAAAGCAAAGTAATTTGTTTCCAATTTATTATAAATCAGTTAAGTGACGAAGTAACAATAACATTCAATACAAAATATAAAACATCATAATCAAAGTAACACTGTAAGAATCCCGATACACCGCTTCACAGTTCCGTGAGAGAATTGACATAGACATTTGCACAACTTACGAAACGTAAAAAACACCTTAAACATTTATAAGTGATTTACAAATCATTCGTACACACTCAGTCCCAGTTTACATTCATGTCAAATAGTCACTGCATAGATCTACACAACACCAAGAGTGTTCAACTTCTCTTTCATTTCGTTAGTCTGTAATCGTTCAGCAAAGTATGTGAAGCTTTTACCAGAAGACGACTCTGGAAATAGCTTCTTGGGTAAATCACCAGTGGCCTTTCCTTTCAGTAAAACACAGACTGGTGCAACTTTAAAAACATGGTCAATGTACTTGTTACACAGCTCAACCGTTAACTTATCATACCAGAAGCGATGAATTGCTTGTTTTAAATCCTCACTAGTTTGTGGTTCAGTTTTGCTCACGTAGCCCTTCATTTGAGCCCAAACATATTCTATGGGGTTTAGATCTGGACTTTCTGAAAATATACAATTTATCTGTGTACTAGCAATATTCCGCTTTACAAATTTATACAGGAAATAAATAAAATGAACAAAATACAATGGTAGGTCATTAGAAAGCCATGTATGTCGAAAACGAGCCTTGTGACATATCATTTTTATGATTTTAATGTTGTTCTAGGAGACTGTCATTTTAAGTATTTCAAGGAAAATTCGATCGTTGGATCAAAGGTGCGCGCACCTCCTTAAAATCATAAAAAATCTAGAACACTTCCTCGTCCAATTCAGAAGTTTCTTCCATGTTTTACTATAGTATACAATATACCAAGCCAAATCAGAAAGTCAACTTTATAGTGGCATGATTTTTAGGAGAACAGGACAAACGCGCAAATGTTTGATTTCCAAGTAGACCTTGATTCATCTAGAATATTGGACTTGCCAGTAAAGCAGAGTAATATTATCATGTTATCGCGATCATTGGAGTGTATAAAGAGTCTATTCAGAGCATATGGATGTTTTTTAATTATCCGAGTGTACCTTTCTAAGGTCTAAAAATATAACATTTAAATTAAACATACTCAAAAGACCAAACAGCCCCGTTATTCTGATTTACAATACAGTGTGATAACATTACTCGCCTTTACTGTCAATATCAAGAGCATGACACATAGCAATGATATAGCTTACCGGATGGCCAGACATTCCACCAATTTATCCCGTTGTCACTCATGAATCCTCTAGCTAGCAGAGATCGATGCTTCGGGTCGTTATCCTGTTGAAATCGGTGGGAGTCGGGATAGGTCGTTCTAATGAAGGGCAGCAGTGTCTGGTTTAATATATGTTCCGTGAAGAACGTACTTTCCATTATACCATCGAACATAACCATATGAGATCTCCCCCGGCGACTGATTCCTCCCTACACGTGTATCTTCAGTGGATGCTTTACCTTGCCCGCATTGGGTCTAGCATGGCCCTCGGGCCTGTAACTAGTGACCTGATAAAGAAAAAGAATCCAATAAAATATTTTGCAAGTTTAACACCCAAGACGTGTACCAGGGTAGCAATACCACGTGACTTTTGACTACAGTTACAAGTAGAAATTTGTAAACATTGGAACACAATTATAGCCATAAGTATTTATAATTCTATAAAATATACGCCGTCTTACAAAGCTGCTGAATTTAGGCAGGCAATTTTACATACTCAGACTGGACATACCACGTGGTATGCGACACTAATTTCGCTAAGAACGCAAGTAAAAATATGTTAACACATAAGCCTATAAGCTATACTATTCTTAAATGTGACTGCACAAAATATGAAGAGGCATGGACAATACACATTCTCGGCTTAATCGTAGAAATCAGAAAAAAATACGTTTACATATTTTTTTTACTTGCGCTGTTAACAAAAAATTGCTATCAGATTGAATTCTAAGCAAAATGATTGTATAATATATCTTACCTTGTTGCTCTGTAGCTGAAACGTACTTTCGTCAGAGAAGATAATATCGGCCAGATCGTCATTAGCTTCAATCAGAGTATTGCAGAAGTCGACGCGCAGTAGTTTGTTTTTGTCTCTAACCGTTTGTGAGTATCTTGGTGTGCTGTTGGTAAAGCCAGCTGCCTTGATGAGTCTTTTTGTTGTACTTATTGAACAGCCAGCTCCATCACTTATCAGTTGTTCGTGTATGTCCCGACTAGACTGGTATGGATTCTTCAAGAGTGACTCCTTCACATGCTCATAGTCCCGAAACGTTAGCACTTTAAATTCACTTACTTTGGGCATCGTACAGTCCTTGGGAAATTTACCATTCACATATTGTTTAATCCAGTAAGACACTTGTTGACGCGACACATTTATTCCGTTCTCATGTAAATTCCTCATAATATCACTAACACGATTTCCCGCCGAATACAACTCAACAATCAACAACTTCGATTCATGCGTTAATTTACCCATCCTCACTTAATATAATTAACGATCAGAAAACACCGAAAATATAATTAACTATCAGCAAAACACCGACGTGCAAATGTTGCGACACAATCACGGTACAAATATGTAAAAAGATGATATCGAAGTATAAAATTCCGGTTTTCTATGAATATAATTCTAGATTTGTACAGTAATTTTAGAAGCTATGGCGAGTAGGGAATGATATACTTTTATTTGTTCAATTTATAATAAAGCAAAGATGGCATTGTAACATGCCAACATGGTGTACATTTCGATGACACGTATGTATTCTCGTGTCACGTATGTATTTTCAAGTTAATACTTCTCCCGTGACATTGTCACTTGCCAAAATGATGTACATGTTTTATTTGTTCAATTTATAATGAAACAGAGATGTCACGCGCATGGTATGTTCTTACTACTCCAGTGACATTGTCACTTGCCAACATAATGTACATTTCGATGACACGTGTATGTATTGTTGTGACCCGAGTCTTCAGTTATGAACAAGTTTTATGAATATATATATATATGGTATAGGAAATATCCCCGTGCACCTATCATATGATAAGTACATAAGTACCGAGTTCAACGTCAAAGTAATATAGCCGCTATACCACGTTTTTTCCTTTTACCAAATTCGGCATCCTCGCCGCTTGATAAGTGAATCAGTGGAAAGCAAATATACTACTCACAAATTGATAAGGGCCAAGAAATTTTCCATTTGAATATTTTTCAAATTTTATAAGATTGACTGGTTGAATTTTCAGAAACATAATGCTACATCTGCAATTCGTAAACCAATAAAGATTACTTCAAAATTTAATGTCTAAGTGCTGATAAGCCCAACCCAATTAAAATGTCTGTGCTGCATTCAAGCCTCTGTAGTAACAAAATGCGGTCATTTTGGGTCTTACACGATATGGTAATAAAAACGGGATAAAAATTTCCATGATAATCTAGCCACTTTGGTCCCCGCCAATAGGGCATATCAGTTACCTGGAAAACGAAGTCATTTTGGCAATGCGTATCAAATGCAAGACATCAAATTTCGAAATGTAGCAGCAGATAAGATGATATTTGATTAATTGCACAATATTTTCTTCATCTGTTTTGTACATTTAACGTGAGATGGACATTAAAATCGATTCCATGGCCCTTAGCAAAGTTTGAGTAGTATATTTAATATTTTATTGAATACGTAACACATAAATATCAATGCGTTATTACTTAAATTTATCCTTTCAGATCACGGTGGGGAGCGTTCACAGTATTCAGTGGGGCCGTCAGACCCAGGTAGATACTGCCAAGATCGTAGCCATGGGGTCCTTAGACAATATGAAGACCAAGCTCCAGACGTTACTTTCGGACCGTGTGGACAAGGAGAACGTCGCTCCAAAAACCACTGGGAACCCGAAGCCTAAAAAGACGGCTAGAAAGAAGGTACATAATTTTAAGTTTAAATAGAACATATTGGTAATGTTTTATCAAAGCACTTACGAAAATAGTACGTACATTTACGTCCAAACTTTATCTACTACAGAATGTGGTAAAGGGATATTGAATATTAACAGTGATTCAGTTTATGATCTCCTACAGACGATATAATTATGTCCCCTATTGTAGTTTTAAAAGCATTATATGGAAATTTGAGCGTTAGTTTAAGATTTTCTTTGATAAAACAGTACCATTAAGTACAGTTTAATGATTAAAAAGGGCTGAGCGAGCGTAGATATATTCTAAATATCTGTTCAATTAATTGATTTGTACATGTATATTTTGCAACATTTAACCAAACGGGCGCATACTACACTATGTGACATCTTCTTAATTACGTCTTCGTCACAAAATCATTGCTCACACTTCGTATAGATGGTTTGTGGGAATAATAACAAGGTGTTATATAACATTGAGCTATTGTCAACCTTCATCACATAAATAACAAACACATTTAACATAGTTCAAGTTATCTTTAATATTTTGGAGATGTCGTGTTTCTTATCACCTAGCATACTGGTTAATTTTCCAAAACAGTCACTCGAAAACATTCAACTCAAAATGCAGTGAAGTTCCGAGATCATTTTCCTCGCTTTTTAACAATTAAACTACCAACAACCTTCACCAATCATGTCCTTCAGACGAGGGTTTTGAATTGACACACTACATACTGTACCATGAAGGTTTCGTGTATTTGAGTATCTTGTATTGTGCATTTCAGACTGCCAGTGGTAGGCCCGCAGCAAGAGTATTGCTGAGAGTATTCGCTGACGAGCCACCAGCTGAACAACAGATAGAGCAAACTCAACTACTACCAGAAGCCCTACCAGAAGCTGAAGAACTACAACAACCAGAAGCTGAAGAACTACAACAACCAGAAGCTGAAGAACTACAACAACCAGAAGCTGAAGAACTACAACAACCAGAAGCTGAAGAACTACAACAACCAGAAGCAGAACCACTACAACAACCAGAAGCTGAAGAACTACAACAACCAGAAGCTGAAGAACTACAACAACCAGAAGCTGAAGAACTACAACAACCAGAAGCAGAACCACTACAACAACCAGAAGCAGAACCACTACAACAACCAGAAGCAGAACCACTACCAGAAGCCCAACCACTACCACAACCAGAACCACTACCAGAGACGCCCATCAGAACGACGCCACATTTTAGAACAGTCAGATCAGGGGACGGTATGATACAATCGGCCTTGAATCAACTAGTTGGGATGGTGAAAGTGCTTCAGAGGGACAACGACCGACTCCGTCGACAGAATGAGACCATTATCAAGGGAGTGCAAGAAAATCACCAGGAGATGACAGTCCTGCGCCGAGAAGTGGCATCACTTTCGTCAGCCTTGACTAGGCGCGAGGAAGAAACTCCAATGGCACCTCTGCTACATGTACCACAACAGCCACAGGTTGACATAGCTACCAACATAACTGGTGTGGGACCGCCAGAGGATGAAATAAGACTGATTCGTGCACGTTCTGGCAACGCTGGCAACTTCGCGACCCACCTGGCGCAGAGGATCTACCCAGAACTTTTTACAGATACGAAGCTTAGACTACACTACAACTACTATGGAGGCGGATCGTTGAATAAACAACCATTGAGTCCGACAAGACGGGAGGTCATCAGACATCACGTCGTCCGCTTTTACCCAGATGTTGCGGCGGACGCTTGCTACAAGACACAATGTGTCGCAAAGATTAATGAACTATTACAGAGACCGGTCAAGACCGTACATGTAGTTCGTGTACCAGAAAATGTGCTTCCGATCAACGTTACACCTACCAGCTTCACCGGCCTGATGGACTATTGTAATTTGTGATTCTATATGTGATACGTGCTTGTTTGTGTTGAAAACGGTTGAAAACAGTAGCTACCGTTCTTTAATGTTGTGTATCTATATGTGATACATGTTTGTTTGTGTTGAAAACGGTTGAAAACAGTAGCTACCGTTCTTTAATGTTGAATAGTTTACGTAAGAACTCTTCAAATACTCAAAAAACGTTTGAATGACGTGTTAGTGTATGTTTTTGTGTATATATATATGTTTTTGTATAATTATATCGTACTTCAATGTTTATGTGTGTTAGAATAAGTTCATGATTGAGGATGCGAGGATTGATGTGTGTGTAAAGGAATGTTTGTAACACGTGTTTGTCTATGTTTGTATATATATCGTACTTGAGAGTTTATGTTTCAATAGCGTAAGTGTATGTTCATGATTATGTAGTGTTGTCTTTGTATAGTTGAGTGTTGTCTGTTTTATTTATATATCGTGCAGTTCTAATGTTTATGTGTGTGTCTAATGTATTTATTAAACATTTTGTTACTTTTCATTGACCTTTGTTTGTACTTGCAATAATGGGTCCCTTTGAATAGACATATCATAGTTATAGGTCATATTTCGATCTTCGAACTCGAGACCTCCCGTTCGCTTCGAGTGCGAGAGGTCTCGGGTTGGATCCCTGACCGCGTCATACCAAAGATGAAATAAAAATGGTACCAAAAATTTATTTTGAAATATGAATAAAACTGTACAGCCTTATATACATGCAGTAAGCTCTATCATACATGTAGTATGCTCTCACATCTAAAGAAAGGTTCCATTCTAGCTAAGATATGTCTATGAAACGGACCCATGGTTATGGTTATTCTGGAAGTGGTTCCTCAAAGGGTCTATGGCGTGTATGGCTAGTCCGTATTCCTATACAATTTGTTCTATTGGTTTGACCATGTATTAAAAGACACAATATACGACAGTGATACTGAAATCTGTACATAATCAATACACAAAACATGAACTGTCCAAGACGCCAAGATTCAGCTGGTCACGAGATGAACATCATCACGCTGCACTGTACTAACAAACCTGAGTTTAACCAAATCCAACGGTAGAGCCTGAAATATAAGATGGTTGAAAGTAAAGTTCCGAACATGATTAAAGCAATGCAAATTTTGCACACACATACACCATCTATAATTATCGAAAACATGAATAGAGAATAATAAATTGTAACGTTGTTGTGTATCAACCACATCAAACAGAGGTTCATCAGACTTAAACGAGCATAAGCATGAATGTCACATGAATTTAAAGCACTTCGTGCTCAAGCTTCGTAACAGTTGACTATCTCGTAATGTATTGAAACTTAATATACATGGAAAGCCTTAAATATTTTCGGTTTTAATGAAGTTTTTTTAGCTGATGTTTTTAGAAGATGATCAAAGTTCATACTCAGATTAAGTTGAACATGTTAAATCTTCATGTTCATTGGACCAGATAATACCGCAACATCAATTTAAGCCTGGCTACGCCCCTGCGTACACTTATCTTCAAAATAAGTGTTGTCTAAAATCTTGAACTTGGTAACAAAGATCTTTAAAATTAAAAGTTTCAGTACAGTATCATATTAAACTAGATCATTAAAGATCAAAATACTAATTAAGTTAAAAAAGTAACAAACATAAAGTAACATTAAATTTATGAATAAAGAAATAGCATCATGCAAAACGTAACAAGGAACTGGGTAATTCATCAAACAGCAGCAGTAACAATAACAAAATAATATAATAACATATTTTAACATAGGACAACGTAACGGTATAGATCTATATGAAATATTTCACGTGTCGTATAGGCCTACTGCAAATTCCTGTAATGAAGAATGAAGACTCAAGTAAGAAAAATTATCTGAAGTAAATGAAATCGGAAACAGTAAAGGACATTTTATTTCACTGTAAAATTACGAGATTTTATACTTGTACGTGTATGTATACAGATTGTAGATCTACACACGCCAATACACACTAACTAGTCGCTAACACGTAAACAGTATGTTGGATATTAACTCACGCGAATGTTAGCGTTTAGTTGGTAGTTACTTTCACTAGTTTTCATTATCGAAGGTCGGCTATGTCCAGATCTTAAAATTAAAAAATTTTACCACACAACACTTAAATATGCTAAATAATTGATATAAATTAATTATTTTCTTTCATTGTTTTCATCGATGTGCGAATTTGGGACAAATTCCTTCCGACAACAAAGAAACTGGTTAGTACAGATCTACATTTGAAAAATTATTTGACTTCAACGATAGTTTTCCTACAATGTAGTATAATATGTATACGAACATGTACATGTATTTATACGCATTACAATAGACTTACCTGGATTGAGTGGATTCGCGGTGAATCACCGACATTCACCGCGTTTTATCGGCATCCCGCATCGCGGTGATCGCGGTGACGGGTGATCGACAGTCGAGTGGAATCACTCGGAAAATCGCGGTGATTTTCCACTCCAAGTCAAATTTGGTCGCAGTGACAAAGTGATTTAGGCAAAAGTCGCGCGAGCTGTACTGTAGCTCACCTGTCACAAAGTGACAGAGTGAGCTTTTGTGATCACTCTTCGTCCGCCGTCCGTCCGTCCCTCCACAATTACTTGTGTAGACACTAGAAGTCACAGTTTTAGCTTAATCATTATGAAACTTGGTCACAATGATCATCTCAACAAAATCTAGGCCAAGTTCAATATTGGGTCATCCGGGGTCAAAAACTAGGTCACAAGGTCAAATCATAGAAAAACCTTGTGTAGTCACTAGAGGTCACAATTTTGGCCTAATCTTTATGAAACTTGGTCACAATGATCATCTCACCAAAATCTAGGTCAAGTTCGATATTGGGTCATCCGGGGTCAAAAACTAGGTCAGAAGGTCAAATCATAGAAAAACCTTGTGTATTCACTAGAGGTCACAATTTTAACTTAATCTTTATGAAACTTGGTCACAATGATCATGTCAACAAAATATAGGTCAAGTTCGATATTGGGTCAGTCGGGGTCTAAAACTAGGTCACAAGGTCAAAACACTTCAATATGTCATTGGGTCTAAGTGTGATGTAAATTATAAAGCATAAGACAATATGAAAACCTTGTACATGCAATAGAGGCTACCATTAGAGGTGCATGAACTACTAGGACAGGTGAGCGACCTATGGCCCTTTGGGCCCTCTTGTAAAATGATATACTTTACTGATATTTACTAGTACATGTTTGTCATTTAGGATCTTTACGGTTTAGGATCTTCGCTACATGTAGCCATTTAGGCTCTTTACTAGTACATATTAGGCTTAGCTATTCGGGATCTTTTCTATTTATAGTTTATTTCTTTTTCAGACATATTCTTACTCAACATAGTGTTATGTTTCGGTGCAAGTTTCTGGTTAACTGTATTTCCTATGCCCTGGATGGAGGAACATTTTGAAGTAAGTTACGTTGAACTATAGTATCTTTATACTGTAAAACCTCATTATTTAGGTTACTTCATTATTACAACCGTACCTTGTGCCTTGAGTTCATGATAATATACCTGTTTGATTTTAATTTGAAATGGTTCTAAGGTTCAGGTCCCAATTCCATGAAAAAATTAAGGTAATGCTCAGCTGAGTCTGCTATTTTAAAAACATATTTTGTTGGTTAAATGACTCAAATGTATACTTGTATATGTTGTTTCCTCTAAGTGAGATGCCAATTTAATAGAGCAATACATATCAAGTCCGAGTTTGCAGAAAATAGTGTTTTAAAGGTATAAACATCTAAATTAAAAACTTAAGTCTGTCATAACAAGCTTAAGTACAAGGTTCATTGTTGTTTATTACTGTTGGATTTACAGGAGCATTTCATACAAATTCACCTACTATATTATTATTTAGCAATTAATACACAGTTTCTGGTATCATCTATATCACAAGACTATAATTGCAGTCATATGATCAATTCAAAATAGCAGACTCGGCTAGACTTGACTGTGACACATATACGACATATTTATTCTATGTTTGTTTTCAGTTACCAACACCCCCTATAGTTGAGTATAGACTTGACTGTGACACATATAGACACATATACTACATATTCATTCTATGTTTGTTTTCAGTTACAAACACACCCTGTAGTGGAGTATAGGCTTGTCTGTGACACATATAGACACATATACTACATATTAATTCTATGTTTGTTTTCAGTTACAAACACCCCCTGTAGTTGAGTATAGACTTGTCTTCTTTGGTGTAGCAGTGTGTAATTGTTTACTCTCCATTCTATTAGAGGTATGTACTTTATGTTCACAATGCGCTCACCTAGAGCTGTCATTGATTCGAGCTGAGGCATATCGATGATTCCGGTATATCGGAAGACAAGTATCCACGATACATGGATATATATGGATTTACACATAGACGAACAAGAAACAAGCCTATCAGAGGCCTATCAGTCATGATTCACTTATTCAGCCATCCTACACTGTATATGTTGGTATAGATTCAGCTTTTGAAAATAGCACCTTTGGTTTTAATTTAGAGTTGACCCAATTTGACAATTTGTGACTTTCCATTTTAACAAAGAAAAAGTTTTTGTGCAGGAAAATGAAGATTTTGAGTGGTTCAATTCATTTAACAATGTATCGTTTTTTCAAAATGTGAATCGATAATAGATCTGCTTAAAATATTATCGATAGCAGCTCTAATTCACCTGTAAAACATGTGAACAGTTCTCCAGGAAATTAGAGCTTATTGACAAAATTATGAAATCCGGATAATATAGCATTAGAAAGACAGGACTTTTAAACAGATTCTGAAAATTTATCCAAAATAAAACATAAGTTAAAAGTTACAGACTTTTAAAACTTACTATTTTTTAGAAGTATTTATGAATTAGGTGTTCAGCTGTAAAACATTGTGATGTATTTTGTTCCATTTTGTAATAAAAGTTTACGTGTTTCATAAGATATTGAACTTGAACAGGACTAAATGTAAGATTACTGCACGTATTATTGTGGAAGTGGTTAAGTGAGTGACTCTTAATACTGACAAGCTTTGCATATTTACTAAATTTGCTAATAATATTATTTCTTCAAGCTTAAAAGTTAAATCTGGTCTACATAGAATAGAAGTCATGTGACCACACTACTACGTAATTATGATACGTCACAGGTAGTGATGTGACAACACTTCTACGTAATTATGATACGTCACAGGTAGTCATGTGACCACACTACTACGTAATTATGATACGTCGCAGGTAGTCATGTGACCACACTACTACGTAATTATGATACGTCGCAGGTAGTCATGTGACCACACTACTACGTAATTATGATACGTCACAGGTAGTCATGTGACCACACTACTACGTAATTATGATACGTCACAGGTAGTCATGTGACCACACTACTAGGTAATTATGATACGTCACAGGTAGTCATGTGACCACACTACTACGTAATTATGATACATCACAGGTAGTGATGTGACCACACTACTACGTAATTATGATACGTCACAGGTAGTCATGTGACCACACTACTACGTAATTATGATACGTCACAGGTAGTCATGTGACACACTACTACGTAATAATGATACGTCACAGGTAGTCATGTGACCACACTACTACGTAATTATGATATGTCACAGGTAGTCATGTGACCACACTACTACGTAATTATGATACGTCACAGGTAGTCATGTGACCACACTACTACGTAATTATGATACGTCACAGGTAGTCATGTGACAACACTACTAGGTAATTATGATACGTCACAGGTAGTCATGTGACCACACTACTACGTAATTATGATACGTCACAGGTAGTCATGTGACCACACTACTACGTAATTATGATACGTCACAGGTAGTCATGTATCAACACTACTACGTAATTATGATACGTCACAGGTAGTCATTTATCAACACTACTACGTAATTATGATACGTCACAGGTAGTCATGTGACAACACTACTACGTAATTATGATACGTCACAGGAAGTCATGTGACCACACTACTACGTAATTATGATACGTCACAGGTAGTCATGTGACAACACTACTACGTAAATATGATACGTCACAGGTAGTCATGTGACCACACTACTACGTAATTATGATACGTCACAGGTAGTCATGTATCAACACTACTACGTAATTATGATACGTCACAGGTACTGATGTATCATCTTATGTTTTCTTCTTCTTTAAAAATAAAAAATTCATTCATTTTTCCACATTCATTGCCTGGAAGGACAAGGTTCACTTATGGCTCATTTCGGCCCTGTGATTTTTCAAAATATAAAACTGCATGTTCCTATAAATATGTCCTATAATTCAAATAACTTGACATTTCCTGTGTAAAAAAATGCATACATATCCCAATTTCCCTTGTATTTTGTTGACAAAACTGCCAAAAATATGACGTAAATGTCATGTTTAGCCTAAAATGTCATTTTTGGCCGTTTTCACGACTATTAATGACGCAAAACCTTCCCAAAAACCATGATGGCACTCTTGCGACACTTATATTTTTACATAACCAATGTTCTGCAAGTCTTTATATATGTACAAAATATCAAAGTGTCGCAAGAGTGCCATCGTGGTTTTTGGGAAGGTTTTACTCCATGAAAATGGCTAAAAAATGACATTTTTTTAAAAACATAACCAATTTCAAGTAGATTTTTCGACATATTACAAGGGAAATTTGGAAAAGTATGCTTATTTTTTTGAAAGACAGTGTTAGGCTATTAGAAACATATGACATATTTATAGGAAGATGCATTTCTATTTTTCGAGAAAACTCGGGGCCAAATTCAGCCATAAATGAACCTTGTCCTTAAGAATTCCGTAATTATTTGACCTGTGGAAGTATTAACTT
The DNA here is from genome assembly GCA_947247005.1 of Spisula solida. Lineage (NCBI taxonomy): Eukaryota > Metazoa > Mollusca > Bivalvia > Venerida > Mactridae > Spisula > Spisula solida. The sequence continues at coordinate 35,806,716 of OX365957.1, read as the reverse complement.
AATATACTAACAGTGTTTGACTTTTACTTAGTCTGTGAACGGGTCATAATAGACAATTGAAGGGAAGTGAATGAATTTATCTATGGAATTATATGCTCCTCCATAGAGCAACAACCTCTCTTAAGCAACATAATCAATTTGGTCCAGAAGTCACCATTTATTACACATTTAACCTCTTCTGAAGAACGACCTCTGTACAACAACCAAATGTTGTGTTTCATTGAGTGTGTTGCCCTTGACAGGTGTTCCACTCGACTCGTGAGAAAGGTTTTTGACCCACAAGATGTTGATTTGAAGGGTCATTTTCTCTTAAAATCATGAGTATTTTGCCTTTAAAATGATGAAATTTAGTCAAACTTATCAAAATGACCCTATTGATTCAGAAGCTGGTGGAACCCCTGTCTAGAGAGTTTGTACTGTAGATATCATGAAAGATAGAGTAGTCATTTATTATGTGTTATATTGCAGACATTTTTATTGGACCACGCCCACATGAGGGAGAAATTCCGCAGATTTAGAGAACGATGTTGTCCAGCCTTAAAATTTGAATACAGTGCCATCGAAGATGAAATCCTATCCACACCCGGATGGCCTCCAGTCGGAGGTGACCTTATAGTTGCTAAGCAACTTGATGAGCAGGAAACTGGTGATATGTATGCCACGGAAACAGACATCATGTTACAAGATTGTTCCGATCTAAATAATAGTTCCTCGTCATTGTATGGTTCCTCACACATCACAGGATCATGTGCAAGTATTACGAAGAGTTCAGTGTCAGGTGTGACTGATATAGAGGTTGCTAGGCAACCAGGTGCTAGTGTGGGTGCTGGTGCTTGTAACCATCCAAGTGAAGAAATTAGCTGATGATAAACTGAAGCAATGTGTGTATACTGTAGGGATGAGAACAAGTACTTAAATCAATACTTGAGTACTCCAGTACTTAATCATTGTTCCAATCAGGTTATTTGGTCCTCGAAAATGTGTAAAAAAGTCTTCTTTTGTATATAAATGAACAAGAATAAATTTGATTTTTTCACACTTTATGACACTTGTGACATCACTAAATATAACATTTGGGTTTGCCGTAATGTTTGGTCACTATTATTGTTCTCACTACTGTATTTAGTTCGAAGAATTTAGGTCTTTGTTTACATCTAGTATAAACTATTTTGTAGTAACACATGCAATTAGTGACTAAAGTTTTTTTGTCACATTGTTTTTGTAATCTTACATGGACTTGTTGACGTGCTGGATATAAGCCTAGGACGTCATTTACTGTAAATTATCAGTTTTATGTTTCTGGAGATCACACATACTGATTGTTCTGTTTGAGAATTGGCTAAATGAATGATAACTCTGTAACTTGTTTCCATCTCTAGTAGTATACAGCATGAAGCTTCATGTTCAGACCAGTGTTGTAGATAGACACAGTACTGTAAATCACTTTTATTTTCACTTATATTTGCGAGGATGCTGACATGCGAAATCTTTATTCTCGCTAATATTTTGCAATACACAGTCAAAAATGGGACATTGTCAATGACGAGAAATGAACATTCTCGTTAAAATTTTTTTTTTTAATTTTTCGGAAAAATTGCAAAATAAAAGTTATGCGAAAATTAAGTGATTTACACTATACTTGATAAAATTATCCATATTATTAACATTAAACCGAATTAAATGAGGTTTGATTTAGTTGTACTCATGCATTTATTCATTGTGTCAAGGTGCTTTAAAAGCTGTCTCGCTCACTCATTGTTTTCAACATTTTCTTGAATGTTCAAGTTTTATTCAAGCACTTTATGCTTGGGTTCATGTGTGTTTTATTGTACATTTATCAATACCGGTTATCATGACATGCCTGTACCACAGTTGCCATGGACTACAAAAATATGGGATATTTAATGTAATGGGTACAGTAAGAGATTTTATGTCCAGAAAACCTGCCTACCGGTATATCGCCCTCACCTATCCTCTTTCATGTGTACAGCCTTAATGTGCTGTTTCCATTGCGTCCAGTGTTCTGGCCATTGCCCAAATCTTCCATCCAAGCTTTGCTTCCTTCGTTTTCTTTCCTGTTCATTTGTGCTTCTCCATTTCGCCTTTGGTCAGCCCAACTTTTCACCTCTTCTATGTGCCAGGTTAATGTTAAATGCAGTATTGTTGTTATCTTCAGAAAACCTACAATTCCGGCATAATCCCGAAATCCAGACTTGCTGCTTTAGAAAATAAAAGTTATTTGGTGGCAACATACCAAGTATTGACTTAAGTTATAGACATTTGAAATTTCATATGCTGAATTTTAACAATGTTTGAAGCAGAGTTTTTGTATAGTGATGTGTGGTAACGGCATCCGAAGAAGACGTGCATCTTATTTTCAGGATGGGGCATTATGCCTAAGTAGAATCGCTGTGTCTTAGGTTTTCTATTACCTTGATCTGGTCCTGATCTCCCGAAACATCTCAATCTGAGCTTATAATCTCATCTTAAATATTGCCATGTGTCTTTGAGTTAATTTACATGTTAGTAATGATTCAAAACAGAAACATTTTGCTAAATTTATTACAGTAGAATTTCGGGAGCTGAATCTTCATATTTATCTCAAATTTAGACTTGGATTCGAGTAAAATCTCAATTTAAGCTGAGCGTTCTACTTGAGATGCTTCTGGAGATCGGGGCCTGGTGTTTGCTGTGGCTATATCACTAAATGTAATGTAATATTAATTCTGTAAAAATAATGAGGTTGTACAAATTGTAATGAATATTTATGTTATATTGTTCCATACATGGTAATCGTTATGAGCGAGTATTTATTTTACACTATCTATACTTTGTGATGTTTGTATTAATTTTATTATGCTTGAGATTGCCTAGCAGCTTTCCCATACTCAATATACATATTTAATCTCAACCTGTATGTTTAAAACTTTTTTTTGTAAAAACTGATTGTGTTCATACGAGGGATGTCCGGAAAGTTTTGAGACTTCATTCATATGATCCAAACCACCTAGATGATATATTTGAAATTTTACACAGAAGACTCATAAATAGTTAATAAATACAGGTGTATACTATTTAATGGTTTGTTTCTGATACTTTTCGAGGTATAGACAGTCTCAATACTTTCCAGACAACCCTTATAGTATTTATTTGCAGTGATTAAAGTAGACCGAGACTGTAAATGAGATACTAAGAATTGTACAGTACATGTATCTTCATTATTGGAACTCTTTTGAGTTGCTGTTTGTCAGTTATTAGGCATGTTAAATTTAAGAAATAATGAATATGTACAGTATAACCTCTGTAGAGCGACATCCGGCGGAGACAGAAAAAACTGCCGCTCTGCGGAGGTGTCGCTCTGTAGAGGTTGATTGTTTCAGAATGTCGTTCATAGACTATTGAGTGTACATAATCACGGTAATTTTAAATTGACGTCGTTTGTATGTGATTTAATGCATACAATTAGATCTACTTGTAGCCGCGCGTTTTGGGATATAATTCTGAGGATTTCATTGATTAGATACAAAAATGCGTACAATTCACGGGTCTAGTATTTATTGCTTCTCAGAGGTAAAACATACAAAAGGTAAACAATTTTAACAGCCGTTTGCCACTCTGTGGAGGTGTCGTTCTAAGGAGGTTAAAATAAGAGTGAAAACGAACGGGGGGGGAATAAAAGTGCCGCTTCTCGGAGGTTGTCGCTTCTCAGAGGTGCCGTTTCAGGAGGTTATACTGTACCTGTGTTTATGGTAGAATAAAGCACTGTCACAAGTTCTGATGCATAGTACTTAAATCACAAGTGCGTAGCACAAGTGATTTAATGTACGCATCCAAACAAGTGACCGTGCTTTATTATAGATAAGACACAGGTGCATATTCATTATTTCGGTTCTGATACAGCCAATATTCTGCATTTGACAACAGATCAATACATTATCCCCGCACTATTTTCTTTATTGGAAGGCTTATTTTCAGTTTGAAGTTATTCAGTAGATATATATTTCGGGGGTGTCAATATTCTTGATTTATTCAGAACTCAGGATTTACTATCCTGAAAAAGCTATGATTTCTGACCAAAAAATTATTGGATGAAAATATCTCTAGAAATGGCAAAGTTATGGTCAATTTAATCTTCTATGAAGGATTTTATTCAATTCAAACTGAGTTAGATATAGAAAAAATGTGGTTGGAAGGCTCTTGTTTGTAACAAAAATAGTCTGCCGCATATGATTTTCAGAATTTTTTATTTGACTGTTGACACCCCTGATATTTCAAAGAAAATAAGCAAGAGTTCTGGTACCGAAGCCATTCAAACAATTTAGTGCTCAATTTGAAGTATGTCGGACCAGAAACCTAGAATTTTATATTTGTATTATTTTTACATACATTTAGTTATTTATTTCATTATTCATCATATTCATACCATGCTTTATTTTTAGATGTGTTTTATATGCTCGTTGAAAATTGGATGCATGATATGAACACTAATCAATTTCTGTTCTTGTATCAACGCACATAAAATGCCTCTTAAATTGTTCCATGCCTATAATACCAGAAATTGGTGTTGACATTATTAAGAAGATAGACGCATCCAATAATTTTTCTGTCCTCTAATTCAAACTATTTTTATCTGATCGTCTTTAAGCATGTTGACAGTGTTTTAATATGGACATAATGTCTAGGCGAAGTTCGATAATTTCATTTACCATGCCCCAGACGAGCAGTTTTTGTGACATTTTGGCTCTTGTTTCATGATGAACCCAGTGCTTGTTGTTTTGATATGTTTTATGGTTTGTTTAGTTATTCAAGGGTCCCACAAATCTAGATTTGCTGTACTACAAAGAAGGAACTTTTCTGCAGAACATAAAAGTTATTTCATGAAAAAATTCAAAGTATTGGCTAAATTATGGTCATTGAAAAGTTTCTAAATTTTAACTATTGAAAATAGCTTCAACTTTGTAACAGAGATTTGGTGTACCAGTAGTAAGTATGTGTACTTGTGGCACTTGAAACCGACTTGCATCTTATTTTCAGGATTGGGCCCTAAACCTGAGTAGGACCTTGGTTATTATTGTTACTTGGTTATGTGTTGTAAAGTGGAATTATGATTCTCTCTCATTTATGTCAAATTTTTGTTTCCTTATTTATCAGGTGTCATTTTACAGCCACGTGTTTAATTCTTATAGTCTTACTTACTGATTTTTAGTTCGACTTTTCAAAGAATAACGTCCAGCTATTATCGTGACGAGATCGTCTGTGTCTGTGTTGGTTAAGTTTATTGTCAGAGTCATTTTCTCAAAGACTACCAAAGGTATCCACTTGAAACTTGACATAGTTATTCACCATCACAAGGGAAGTCCATACTGACAAGGCTGGTAACCCTGTGACCTATATTTATGAGTTATCTGCTCTTGTTACTCTTAAGACTTTTCACTCACAGATGAGAAAAGCTACTATCAAGTACGAGAAGGTCGAGCGTGAAGTACTCGTAGGCGGTGTCATTTTGTTTTTCTTCTGATAATGTTTTATTTTTATCTGGTATGTTTTACTTTGTTGGGGTAATATCTCATTCCGTGCCACGTGTTTAAGTTAGCATGACTTGTGTATTGTTTATCAGTGTTTATGTGAATCTGTATAATTATATTGTTTATTTCTGTGTAATGTGGTCCTGTCTCTATTGTTATGTTATTTTATATGTTTATATTTCCTGCATTTTATCGATAATGTAAAGATAGAATCTTACCCCTGAGCGGTAACCTTTTGGTATATAGAATATAAGTGTATATGAATAAAAATGCTGTCAAAGCTCAATTAGAGCTACAGATAAGCTGCTAATTGGGGTAATTACCCAATTCATTTTCTTAAAACCTAATAGATTTCAAGAGGAGGGAGTAAGAAAATGCAAAGGCAATCTGAAATACCCATATAGAAGATGATGTTATAGGGAAAAATAGTACATAATAGATCATTTACCTTATGAGTTTATTAAATACCCAATTACAATTTGTCAAAACCCAAACAAAATTGAAACTCGGGGGAGTTAATGGACTAAAACCTTACCTGTTGCTCCATTCAACCTATATTCTATGTATTCCACGTATTGGTTTATTTGTATGTTACTGATGTCATTCAGCTGTCCTAAAATAATCTTCCTGTTAATAACACATGCTTGTTTAATAGTTTCATGCCCTGCCTCTTACACATGTAGACATTTACTGCTTGACTTAGATTTTATTCAATGTATTATCCTACAATTTGTGGTTTTTAAATTATTACTGATTAATATATACCAGTGTGACATTGTACTTTTTGTTCTTGTTGAGGTTATTATTAATGATTGACTTATCATTATACTCTATACATACTGCGCTATTTTCATGTGCAGCTTTTTGGTACAAATTGCAAGAATTGTCTCCCTTGATAAAATGCCTCGTTAATTTCACTTCCTTTATTGATTTGTTTCTCATCCTTTTTTACTCCTAATTGAAATCTTATTGATGAGGGAGTTGAGTTAGGGACTTGACGATTAATGTACTGTACGGAGATTTTAATGTAATCCTTGACCTTCTACGAGGGGTGATCCAGAATTACGTGGACTTTTGCTCTAATTCAAAAACCGTTATACTTATATTTACAAATCTGTGGACAATCTATTATTGATACTTACTGCGCAAGTATACCAAATTTCATGTGGATGTGATAATAAATTAAGTAAATACAGCGTCTGTAAGAGGGTATGGTTATGAATAGCGGGGCAGCTCAGAAATGACGTACGACGTCACCTTTACACCTGTTTCATTTCATGATGCTTTTGAACACTGTAAATCAACTGTTCTTTATTTTCGCTAACCCATTATGCTGTTATTGTATGCATATATTATCGTCCTGTCAATATTTACCTAACTGTACCGTTATCAGCCCTGGAAGATAATATTTTTCCACTAATGTCACAAATGGTTGATTCTGACCAACGTTAGCACCGATCCAATCAACGTCGGGGTTTTACTTCTACCCGCATGGCCTGTCACATCATCCAGGCCTTCTTTAAAATGTTATGCCATTTAAAAACAAGTGGCTGTGATACGATATGTATAATACTTGATTACTCCAAGATTTCTGTCATCTGCGTTGGGGTTTTTCCTAGCTGTACAAAGAATTACATGGATATGCGAGTGTAACTGAAATTTTGTGACGTCATTATTGACGTCAATTATGATATGACAACAGTTACATATATATTCATAACATGACGAATACAACGAATATGTCTTCGGAATTTCATTCTGTTGTTGATACAATATTAGACAACATGATGCCATATTTCTGAATTTCTAAATGAAGAAACACAGTAACAATCAGCAACAACGTAACACGTTTAACGGAAAAAATCTCAGTTGATCCGCGAAAGCATTTATGTGTTGCCATGGTAGCGTATAACTGTTGATGCAAATACTTGTTTTCAGATATGTGTTGCGTTTTGTGTCAATAATAGATAAAAGTCGATTGTGTACAACTTTCATCCAGATCTGAACTAAAATAAAATTTCTAGAGCAAAAGTCCACGTAATTCTGGATCACCCCTCGTATTAGCATAATTTAACAGCTGATATCTTTTCTATATTTATAATCCTGCATGGTTGTGTTTTCATAGGCGGCGTGTAATGCAAATCGCAAAATCTAAAGAAACGCCATTGCACGATTTGCTTGCAGAAATTGATATATTCAACGCAAGCAACTTATAATATATTCATGCATAAAGGTTAGAGTCAGGTCAATATCTCCGTACTATATGATTAGTATGTGATTCAGTAGTGATTATTCAAAATGCATTTATTTAAATATAGCTTTGCATGTTTTATATATAATTGTTCAATAATCAAAAGCCTGGTTGTCTTTCAATGTACGTTATTGATGTAAAATAGATTACTGTTGAAGCAGAATTTTTCGCAAGGTCAAAATTTTGCTAATTTGTTTTAAGGCTAAAAAATGCATTTTTTTATGTAAACCTCGATACAATGTACTTCTAAAATGTACCAGAAACATTTAATGCTCATACATTGGCTGGTGGCTATATATGTATCTAGAATTTATAATTACATGTATTTATTATTGTTTAAAGTATTTTTATTGAGATTTAAACCCAAAGGTGCGTAGTATTAACATTAACATTCATATAAATATCATGTAATATGTAGAATTTATCTCAAAGTTGGAATACCAACATTGGAATGTAAGAACTGCTAAATTATTTTAGAAATACAAAAAGTTGTACCGGTAATGTGTCAGTATTATTGTATACAAATTGTCTATTTTTACACTGCCATAAACAAACTTGAGGGGAACCATCTTAGGGCCAGTCTCACAAAACTTGTGGCAAAACATGCATACGGTTCTATCTGATATTTTAGTCAGGTTAATCATGTATGTGCAATTGAAGAGGTATCCACTATATTTTCTGCTTATCTTGCTTTGACACAAAATGGCAGAATTTCTAGATCCTCATACGTCAGTGGTTAGTCGAGTTCCTGGACAGGTGAAGAATACTCTGGTGAACGAGAATGAATTTCTATAGCTTTGTGTTGTTTAATCAAGCTGATGCCTGCCATATGTTTTTTCTGTACTTACCAAGTTGTGTTAAGTATTAGTAATATGTAGTTCATTTTGTTAGCTTTCAATTTATTAATAAAATTGTGAACTGATGGGTACCAGTTGTGTTATTCTTTGTTTAATAGTTATGCCCCTTGTATTTTCAGTATGGTTGTCAATATTTGACATTGAGCAGTCGCTCATTTGAGTCATTTCAGGGTAATTTTAAGCTCTAAAATGTCTCGAGACGTTTAAAACCCGTTCAAATGTGTGAAGTAATCCATTGTTGGGAAAATGTTGTCACTGAACTTATCTCGTTCAGTGTTCAATGTTGCAAAGTTATGATATATGATATTACTCGACAGGGTTAACAAAATTGCAGTATACCACCGTGACAGTGGTCGTAGCAATACATGTATCTAGTGAGTTATTGCTGTTTGATTTTGGCTCTTACAATTTTTGTATGTGCTGTATCTTACAAATTACTAAGTACTATTGGTCAGATTTTCATCAGTGCTCAAGGTGACCTTTTAGAATAGTGGATGTCTGGTGTACATTTTCTGCCAACATTTGCTTTAATTGATATCTCCTTAATTGCTGAATTCATTTTGACCAAACGGTGCAGGAAATATCCTTAGGTCCTTTTTAGCTTGACTTGTTTTCGTGACGGGTTCATCTGCGTGGGCGTGTGTATTTGTTAAGTTTATTGTTGGAGTGCTTTTCTCAAGGACTATCAAAGGTATCCACTTGAAACTCAACACAGCTGTTCACCACCACCAGGGGAGTCCATACGAACAAGGCTGGTAACCCTGTGACCTATATTTATGTAGTTATCTGCCCTTGTTTCGACTGAGGACATAGAAATAGTGGCAAATTTTACACATAAACTGAATTTTCTCAAACACTATTAAAGCTTTCATCTTAAATTCAATACACTTGTGGAATGTGATGATCTACATCTACTGACAAGAGGAAACAAATCTATCCAGCATTTTGTAAGAGTCATTCCCCTTTTCTTTCCACCACAAGGGGAGTCTATACCGCCTCCTCGATAGCCTAGTGGTTGAGCGTTCGCTTCGAGCGTGGGAAGTCTCAGGTTCGATCCCTGGCCGCATCATACCAAAGACGAAATAAAAATGGTACCAGAAATTCCCTTGCTTGACACTCAGCATAAAAGGGAAACTGGCTTCTCTTCTCTCATACCCTCGTGGCATGGATAACATCAGGAATGAGGTGTCGAGAGTGATTAATATAAGTTAGAAAAACTTGTTTCACAATCAACCTTAAATAAATTAGTATAAACTTACGAAACTATTAGTCCATACTGACATGGCTGGTAACCCTGTGACCTATATTTATTAATAATTTATTTTCGCTTTTTATGCCCCCTTATCGATAGATCGGGAGGCATAATTATAGTGATTCACCTGTCCATCCGTTCGTCCAATTGTCCGGGCTATTTCTCAAGAACCACTGCTCAGATTTTAACAAAACTTCATGGATAGCTTCACTACCAAGTGGAGATGCGCATATCGTCGGCACTTTACGGTTCACTGATTATTCACACAGTTATGCTCCTTGGAAGATTGCACTATAACTATATACTAAATTCTTGTCCTGGCTATTTCTCAAGAACCACTGCTCAGATTTTAACAATTTCATGGATAGCCTCACTACCAAGTGGAGATACGCATATCGTCGGCACGTTCGGGTTCGCTGATTATTCACACAGTTATGCCCCTTGGAAGATCGCACTATAACTATATACTAAAATCTTGTTCGCAATATTTCTCAAGAACCACTGCTCAGATTTTAACAAAACTGCATGGATAGCTTCACTACGAAGTGGAGATGCGCATATCTTTGGCACGTTCCGGTTCGCTGATAATTCACACAGTTATGCCCCTTAGAAGATATCCAATATACTTTATTCTTGTCCCCAATATTTTCGGCATTTTATTCCCCGTATCGATAGATCGGGAGGCATATAGTGATTCACCTGTCCGTCCGTTCGTCCGTCCGGTTAACCCAAATTGACCGTTTCTTCTAGCATCATTATGGCTTGCTACAAAGCTTCCATACCTGCATGGATGTTGTATATGAACACTCTCCACATGCCTGTATCACCTGACCCCATTTTGACCTTGACCTTATTTTGGACTTAGACTTATTGAAGGGCCAAATTCTTGGTTAACCCAAATCGACCGTTTCTTCTAGCAACATTATGGCTTGCTACAAAGCTTTCATACTTGCATGGATGTTGTATATGAACACTCTCCACACGCCTGTATCACCTAACCCCATTTTAACCTTCAGCTTGACCTAATTTTGGACTTAGACTTATTGAAGGGCCAAATTCTTGGTTAACCCAAATTGACCGTTTCTTCTAGCATCATTATGGCTTGCTACAAAGCTTTAATACTTGCCTGGATGTTGTATATGAATACTCTCCACACGCCTGTATCACCTAACTTCATTTTGACCTTCACATTGACCAAATTTTGGACTTAAGACTTATTAAGCATCCAATTCTTGTTAACCCAAATTTAGTCTTACATCAAGGCGTTGTCTTCAAACTTGACATACTTGTTTACCATTGTTTATGACAAAATGCTAAAAGTCCAAAAATACTCTAAGTGTCTAAATATTTTCCCCTAAAAATAACCTAAGTACAAATCTAATTTTACATCAAATTGCCAAAACTCCAGAAATTTCCTAAGTGTCTTAAAAATAATTAATTAAATACCAGTAACCGGAAATGATCACAGTTTTAGTTTTTAGTCCAGTTTCCTTGGCAGCAGAGAGTGACTAAAAAACAGCTGCAAGCTTATTTATAGTAATCTTACATAACCTCTAATTGGTCAGTGGACAATGTTTAATAAAAAGATTTGATTGGCTGATAAGCCTCTGGTCAACTGGTCAGTCAGTGCATTCTGAAGATTGACAGATCTGAGGCACTGATAAGCACCGCCTTATGTCTGCCAGTGACTCATCACACTAAGCCAAGTAAAACAACAACATTCAATACACTAATATTTTGTAGAGGCAATTACCATAAAACTAAACTTCCTATCAATAAACTAACAATGCCATCATATTCCTAACAAAATGCTGATTAAATAGACACCTAATATAACCACATTCTGATAAAAATAAAGATTTTGACCATTTAACACTTTTATGTGAAACACAGTGCACATGCACTGGAGTAAGCAAAACAAATAAAAGATTATTTCTACAAAACTAGACTTCAAATCTACATTTTAGCACTGCCACCTTATTTCTTATGAAATACTGAATAAATCAACACCAAACATGACAATATTATGTTGATAAAAAAGAATTTAACAATTTAAGCATTAATTAAATACAATACACAATATAATCTAATTGAAGCTTGACATATCTATCTATATACATATCTGTATATGACTGTATTGGTATTTAAACTCCCTTAAACTTGCTAATTATCTAATCATGGCCAGTTAACACCTCCTGGGGTGCTACTTGATATGATCACCAACCTCTACAGAAGTATAGTACCATATATAGTAAAGGTATTTGTATAGACTGGCCACTGATTACTGCAGTGCAGAGAAAGGCCTGGGTACACTAAAATATCCAATATAAAATCTAGTAATATAGTACTACTAATATAGTGCTATTAATATAGTGCTATTAATATATAGTGCTAATAATATATAGTGCTAGATCCCAGAAACTTCACACCATCATAAGCCCCTAGCTTATACTGACAAAGCCATGTGACCCTATTTAACATTTTATCAGAATTATGGCCCCTGATTGACTTTTTTATGGACTAGGCTTCCACGGGGGCATAAGCGTTTATTGAACGCAGTCTTGTTACATTTAAAACTTCACTCACAGATAAGCATGAGTACTATCAATTACGAGTCATTATAAGACGGTGCTCTTGTTAACAATAATATCAACAGTTCCGGTTCACAGCATCAAAGATCTAAAAATACATCTTTGACTGCATAATGTATATTGTGTCAGGGGGCTAAACATTAGGTTTTTAAGTCTAAGAGTGTAAACTCTTTAAATGACATATGCTAATAAACATTACAGGAGTGGTCCTCTTTAAAAAGGTACCCATGCCCACATATATACAACATCCCGCGAGATTCCCGAGATACTCTCACGAACTATACTTTTGACAATTAAATACCCGGACTGACTATTACAAATACTCATTTTTCCCCCTTGCTATTGTACAATGGAACAGGTTGCCAGCTAGAGTTGCCCTCCTGCCAGATTTGAATCACTTCAAACTGGCAGTCAACTCCCTGTCCCATACAATGCCATAAATGTTTGCGTCATGTTTTTATCCTTTCACTAAGTCTTTGACTTTTTTAACATTTTAACAATATTCTTACTTCACTCACTTGCTTTTATATACTTTTTACTCTTTTTATCAAGACTGTGCTGACGCGCACCTGCACATAATACCCGCAAGGGGGTGATGCAGTATAAATAGATAGATAGATAGAAAAAATATATAATTTAGGTCAGCTGCATATATAGGACACATTGATGGTCTCAAGTGAGAGGAGTTTGGCAGGTATAGTACAACTTGTATGAAGACAGCCCAATTGTCTCCTGCTGCGGACATCCAACGATTTTCACTGAGTTATTGCCCTTTGCATTTTTATTCACATTTTTTAAATATTATCTGCTCTGTTTCTCTGCGACTCTTATTTGGATTTCATCAAAAGAAATGGTCATAAAACTCTGATAATTTTGAAGCTGAAACTTAAAGATATTTTTTATTTTTTGTCTTAGATATGTGTGCCAACTGACCATGGAATGAAATATCTTTAAAAATGTATTTATTGGTTTTACACCTAAGCATATTTATTTGGTGGTGTTTCACCTAGTTTTTGCGGGAAATACACACAACGCTAGCTCAATCCGTAGTCTCGAATTCATTGATTTTACGACCGATTGTAAAAAGTGATTTTGTTTTCTCTAAAATATGTAGATTAACTATGTATTAATTGAATAGAAGATGTTTTTTTTAAAAATTCGAATACACCGTACACAATAATTGCCGAGGTTTTCCGATTGCAACTGTGACCTTGACCTTCCACTAAAAGTTGGAGGACGTTTCTGCCGGTTGTCACATCCAGGATCTCGTGGCAAACATGTCGAGTGGACGCAAATTTTTCGTAGGAGGCAACTGGAAGATGAATGGCAACAAAGCCAGTATTGATGAAATCGCTAAAAACTTGAAAGAATGTGCTACAGACGGTGTAGGTAAGTAAAGATGCATGTCTGTCTGTCCGTAGACTCACTCCACGGGGCCGGGGGCACAGGGACCTGATATTTTTTAACCTATGGCCCAAAACACTATCCAAACTCCGTTACTGGCAGTCAGCTCGTACCCAAACACTCCCACAGCCAAATAAGATTTTACCACTGTTTACTATCAATGACAGGCTACTAACAGAATTTCCGATTATCACGCATGTGAATTAAATTTATATGACACTCTATATTAACGTAAATATGCTGCCGCTTACACATATCGATCGGCCGATAAACAATGTTACCGCGTTAAGCGTAAAACGCACTAGTCAAATTCTACCCTGCTTTATGTAAGACCTCATAATTTTCGTATCTGTTATCCGATTTTAAATATTTAAAGCTTGTAATGAAGCAGAGATATATGTCTGTCTTTTAATACAACATTCATCACGATACCCTAATTATTAAATCCACGGCGACTAGTAAGAATCCACTTCCGCGTAAAAGTAAGTTTAAAATACCTCTTTTTTTACCAAATAAAAATACAACCAACGGTCGAAAATCATCAAATATGAATTTAATTTTCGATCGATTTTGTTCATTAAAACTTGTTTTAAAAGCTAATCAGTAATACTTTAAGGTTTTATAAAATGTAAAACTTATTTATAAAGCATTTGTGAGTTGTCGACCGCCAACGATTTGATTAAACTTCGTGCATTTATGTACTAATTATTGCAAATAAATTTTCAAAATGGCGGAATCACGTCGAAACGCGTGTGAAACGGGCACCTGCACATCTTCCATGCGCTAATTGAAAACATATTTTTGATTGAAACTTGTTTTAAGTGTGAGATTAAATACGTTTTGAAGTACTGGTTGTACTTTTTTCTGGTTTCTATTGGTTCTGTCTTTACAGAATGGAGTCAAAAATAGTGATTTTTGTCACGATGCGGGACTATTTTTTTCGGTAGCTGTATTGAACTTGCGGACTTATTGCCGAATGTTTATTATAAAATATCGAATATTTACAATATAACCTGCTATTAAATGCATTTTGAGAGGTATTGGTTGCATTAAATTACGAACCATGATGCTAGCCTTTGAAAAAATCGCCACAAAAGATGATCAATGGTCGGCGTAGTTTACATCAAACATTATTATGAATACGTCCGTTCTGTTTTATTTCGTTGGCGGTCGACAACTCGCAAATGCTTTAAAAATAAGTTTTTACATTTTATAAAACCTTACAGTATAAGCTTTTAAAACAAGCTTTAATGAACAAAATCGATCGAAAATTAGATTAATGTTTGATGATTTTCGACCGTTTATTGAATTTTTATTTGGTAAAAAACGGGATATTTTAAACTTACTTTTACGCGGAACGGATTCTTACTCGTCGCCGTGGATTTAATAACTAGGGTATCGTGATGAATGTTATATTAATAGACAGGCATATATCTCTGCTTCATTACAAACTTTAAATATTTAAAATCGGATAATAGATACGAAAATTATGAGGTCTTACATAAAGCAGGGTAGAATTTGACTAGTGCGTTTTACGCTTAACGCGGTAACATTGTTAATCGGCCTATCGATATGTGTACGCGGCAGCATATTTACACCTTTTACATACGTTAATATAGAGTGTCATATACATTTAATTAACATGCGTGCGATTATAAAAGTGCCTGGGAGTCTCTTGAGAGTCGCCGTAGACAAAGCAGGCTGTGCATGATGTACAAAATACAGAATGGGCTTGTAGACATCACAGCATCAGCGTGTCGCTACTTTATTTTACTTTCAGGATATATCAACACTTTAGTCCTTAAATAAACACCCTTTACACACCGAACGTAACTTAGTCGTTCAGCAAAACCCAGATTTCCACGCTTGTAAATGTGAATTTTGCCTTGAAACAGAATGTAGGCTTCACAAACGTGCCTAGCTAGTCATCCTTCCAGTTAGTGTAACTAAATAATTTACCTCACATGCCATTAAACATCGCAATATTTCAATAGATCGATAATTAAAAAAAATTGTACGAAATTCGCCACCGTCAATTTCCAATTCTATTTAGTATTCCGATAACCTTTCGACCTCAACAGATTTCGAAGCGATTGTTTGATTGGCTAGACTGTGTGTCGCGTCATTCATAGTTGTTCAATCGTGAAAGCTCGGCCATTTCCGTTTGTTTCGGGTGTATAAACTGAACTTCTAAATTAGTGACCAAACCAAATTCACTATTCTGACTTATATTGTGTTAAGGGTGTGTATTTAAGGACTGAACTGTTTATATATCCGGAAAGTGAAATATCTTCGCTACCCGTAATATAGCATTTGAGTGAATAAATAAAAAAATACGACAAGTTATGTGACACGCACTCAATTTCCCGATATTCGCCTTTCTTAATATAGGTAAACAATGAGAAGATTGAATAGACTGGGGAAGTATAAAATAGTAGGGTACATGCTGGCTGCCTATGATTACTGACAAGCACCCGTATAGAAAATAGAAATCATGTGGTCGCTCAGTCAGTGCAGTAGCCCAAGGTCTTTGACGATTATCATTCCATTTCATCAATTTCAAAGGTCGACACGTCTGTGTAAATAAAAGACCATTTAGTTATGGTATCCATTATCATTCTATTTCATCAAAGGTCGACACGTCGGTGTAAATAAAATACCCATTTAGTTATCAGGCCTAGACACTAACTATTTTGGCCACTGGTCCGACAGGGCAAAAGCGCCAAATTTGTAAATAGGACAGTTACTGGTCCTCAAGAATTTTCACTGGTCCTTCTGGATTTTCACTGGTCTCGGACCAGCGGACCAGTGTTAGTGTCGAGCCCTGGTTATGGTATCCAGCACTATGTCCACCTGGAGCGACACATTGTTATTGAGATTCCATCCAGAAAAATGTAAACATATGACAATAGGGAAGAAGAAAGATGAAGAACAACATAACTACAAACTGGAAGTACTAAACATGTCCAGTCTGGAAAAGATATTGGTGTTATAATTGATGAGAGACTGATGTTTGAAGAACATGTTGGCAAAGAATACAGGAGAATGGAAATGACACTAAGCTAAATTGCATATACAGTGTAGCAATACCACGTGACTTTTGACTACAGTTACAAGAAGAAATTTGCAAACATTGGAAAATAAAATAGCCATAAGTATTTTATTTCTTCATCAAATTCTATGAAATATATGCCACGCTAAGGTGGGAATTATTTGCTTCCCATGAAATATAAGATTTTTTTCAGCAGCTTTACCGATTTTTCCATTACCCTGTGAAACCTACACGTTCCACGGTTTCTCAGGGTAATAGACAAAACGGCACATCCGCTGAAAAAGATTTTATATTTCACGGAAAGCAAATAATGTTCCCCTTAGCGTGGCGTAGATTTCATAGAAATCGATGAAGAAATAAAATACTTATGGCTACATTTGTGTTCCAATGTTTACAAATTTCTACTTGGAACTGTAGTAAAAAACCATGTGGTATTGCTACACTGATATAGGAGCCACAGGTAACTGTATCATTAAAGACTAAAAAATAATTTTTATATAAAATTTATAATATCTTACTTAGATAACATAAATCTTATAAAAAAATAGGTTTTTGTTTACTCTTTATTAATGATACTGTTACCTATGATAGGAGCCGCCATTTTGAAAAGGAATAAGGTGATCGGCATACGTCAGTAGCGATAAATACTGTACGGACCCTTCAAATTGTTTTGCTGCTAGCGGTGCCATCTTGGTATAATTTAAAGCTTTTAACCTGCAAAATATTTGGATTAATTCAGGCGCGTAGCTACCTATACGCGAGTACGGGGCTGAATCAACATGATTCTCACAAAAAAGTTCACGCATAACTCACTTCAAACACTTCTTTGTGGTTTCTTCATTCTAAATTTCCATGAAATTAGTATTGTAAAATCCTCAGAGAAACTCGTTCCAGTACAACCGCGTATAAAATTTTGTTAGGTTTAAGGATGAAACTTTAATCACATAGCGTCAACTGCAAGAGAAGTTTTGTTCATTAAGTTCATAGAGGTCCGAAACATGTTTGATTAGATGTTACAGGACAAAGGTTAAGATAGAGCCAGTAACATGTCAGGTTGTCATTGCTGTGTACAAGCTAGGATATAGCAACATGGTCACTGCCAAGTCCATAACTTGAATTATAACATCGTGTATGTCTGCAGGGAAGAACTTGTCAGAAACTTACTCAACACAGACGGTAACGATCAACTGAACCCACCTGCACCGTAGATGGGATAGTCGTGCGGACTCGCTCTACACTTTAACAGCGGCATACTGCCGCCACTATACATACCCTTATATAAGTGCTAGAGCGAGAAGGAGACTCCGAGGTGCATACCTATAGGTGTAGCATCATTTGGTTCGAGTCTATTATCTCTTTGCATGGTTGCTTTTGGTTTAGCCACTGAATAAACTTTCACAGAAGCGAACCAGCTACGGAGAGCTAGGTTCTTTAAGCATTGTTCCCCACATGTTTGGGTAGCAGATGTCGCCGTGAGGGGAGAGTTGTACAGCAAAGCTGTGGCCTTGACCAAATTACAGGATGTTGAGCCTTCAAAGCCAAAGGCAGCTCACCCCCTAAGACACCGTGACCATGTTCCCACTGACCCATCTCGGGATACTAAATGAGGGCACCGTTCCTACCGTTGCTTTGTTGTGCTAATCACCATGCGGATCTCCAGAGCCACAGCTGAGGGATAGTTTTAGTATCACTTATATAAGACGGGTAAATAAATAATATGCGATCTACTATAACTTCTGAACGTCTGGCTGGATTGGCAATTTCGCATACTTACGGCTACAGACATAATTATGAGCTTTGGTTGACAATATTATTATACAGGAAGAACTTCGCTGTCCTGAAAAGGGATGGGCAACTAGAATTCTATAATCATATCTGAATATTATGTGAACATAATAAGAGGGGCCTCGTGCAATTCTTCGATTTATATTACAGCTTTTTTAGCTCACCTGTCACAAAGTGACAGAGTGAGCTTTTGTGATCACTCTTCGTCCGTCCGTCAACAATTGGGTTGTGTCCTCTCTAGAGGTCACAATTTTGGCCTAATCTTTATGAAACTTGGTCACAATGATCATCTCAACAAAATCTAGGTCAAGGTCGATATTTGGTCATCTGAGGTCAAAAACTAGGTCACTAGGTCAAATTATACATAAAAAACCTTGTGTCCACTCTAGAGGTCACAGTTTTTGCCTGATCTTTACGAAACTTAGTCACAATGATCATAACAACAAAATCTAGGTCAAGTGCGATATTGGGTCATCCAGGGTCAAAAACTAGGTCACAAGGTCAAATCATAGAAAAACCTTGTGTAGTCATTATAGGTCACAGTTTTGGTCTGATCTTTACGAAACTTGGTCACAATGATCATCTCAACAAAATCTAGGTCAAGTTCGATATTGGTTTATCTGGGGTGAAAAACTAGGTAATTAGGTCAAATCATATAAAAACCTTGTGTAGTCACTAAAGGTCATAATATTGACCTAATCTGTATAAAACTTGGTCACAATGATCATCTCAACAAAATCTAGGTCAAGTTCGACAGGTTAGCGACCTAGGGCCCTTTGGACCCTCTTGTATAATCACACCGGTAATTTTAATGTTAAACTTAACTTATCCCATTCTTGTCTTTCAGATGTAGTTGTAAGCCCTCCAACACTTTACTTGGAACATACAAGAAAGGCAGTGAAGAAGGATATAGGTGTTGCTGCACAGAATTGCTATAAATGTGATAAAGGCGCTTTCACTGGTGACATCAGGTATTCTTCTATAAATAATGTTTTCATGATTATAAATTTTTATTTGATACAGAGTATTAATTTTATTAAAATTATCCATGAGTGTGATATTATAAATCACAGTGGTTGCATACATTGGTCTACTCAATGGTTGTCTAACAAGTCTTACATTAAGTACATGATCAGGGACCAGTAAATTTTCATTCTTAATTTTGGGTGATCTGAATGTAATAATTGTTTATACATGTATACATATTGTATTTTTCCCAGGGTTTTCATTATTAACCAATAAGATGATGAAAACATTGTTTGAAATTGGGGTTTGTGTTTTTTTGGCAAAATATTTTTATTAACAATACTATAGAATGGTTCCTGGACATTCTGTTTCTTCCCTGCCAATCTAGCCCTGGCCCCGATCTCACGAAGCATCTCAATCTGAGCTGAGATAAATCTCAAATATTGTCATGTGTCTTTGAGATCATTTCCATGGGATGCCAGACTCTGAAAGTTGGCATCACAAAACAGATATATTGTTCTGAGTTTATTACAGTAAAGACTTTTGAGCACAAAACTTAAGATAATCTCAAATTTATACTCTTGACTTGAGCAAAATCTCAATTTGAGTTGAGATTTCTACTTGAGATGCTTCGGGAGATCGGGGCCTGATCCCCAAGCATCTCAAGTAGAAATCTCATCTCAAATTGAGATTTTACTTAAATCTAAATCAGAATTTGAGATCAATTTGAAGTTTGAGCTCTCTAAATTTTACTGTAATAAACTAAGAATAAGGTTTCCTGTTTTTGTGAGGCAAAGTTTGAGTACAATCTGCGATGAAAATAATCTAAAAGACTAATGGTAATATTTGAGATGATATTTAACTCAGATTGAGATGTTTCGTGAGATCGCGGTCAGTTATCAATATTGATAATGTAAACACTGTATTCTATGTTTGTTTGTTTATCAGTCCTGCTATGATCAAGGATGTTGGATGTGAATGGGTGATACTCGGACATTCAGAAAGACGTAATGTGTTTGGTGAATCGGATGAGGTAACTAAATATGTATTCATACTAGGTGATAGTTTATTAACCTGTCACTGTACAGTACATTAACCAACTGAAAGTTGACTTTCTAAAAGTGCCGATTTTCAGAAACTTTTCAATAACTTTCAGGCTCATATTGAACATCATTTTTATTTTCCAGACATAGTTTGACCCATCTTTCCAAAATTGCAACGCCAAATCTTTGTGTTTTCTGAGGATGCCTGTTTTCAGGAAGGTTACTGTACAGAGTAGCCACCAACCCAGAAATCTTTTTGAAATCTTTAATTTCAAGAATTGGGATCTAATGTTGCAATTGATCAGTAAAATACAGAAAAAGCTAATTGGTTCCTGCTGTATTTCTTCTTGTTTGTTATTCTAGCTTATTGGGGACAAAGTGAAGCATGCTTTAGATGCAGGTCTTAAAGTGATACCATGCATCGGTGAGAAGTTGGAAGAAAGAGAAGCTGGAACAACTAATGATGTGGTGTTCAGACAGATGGGAGCAATTATCGGTAAGTCAGAGAGTAACCGGGTACCAGTACATCATACACACCCTGTAATCATTGTCAGACCGGGTACCAGTACATCATACACACTCTGTAATCATTGTCAGACCGGGTACCAGTACATCATACACACCCTGTAATCATTGTCAGACCGGGTACCAGTACAGCATACACATCCTGTAATCATTGTCAGACCGGGTACCAGTACATCATACACACCCTGTAATCATTGTCAGCTCATTCTTTTCATCTGAGCCGTGGTCTGTGTGCCGCTTGTTCAATTCTTCGGTCATGTCAGCTCATGATTCCATGAATTTTTTATATTGTCAGTTTTCCTCAACCTCTGAACAAGTGCATGGTTTCTTGTGTAAGGGCCAGTAAGTACTGGTTAGAATATAGTCAAGAAAAACTGGTTGGGTGAATTTGTCTTGTATATATATAACAGAAAAATTGTTGAGAAAAAGCTTTAAACCCGAATAAACATGCTAAAATATCATGAAAAATGGTCTGATAGCAGTTAAAATTGATGTCTTCATCGACATGTTTTATAATAGTTCTTTATCATAAGCTTGACTGTGAGTCCATGCATTGTAATAATAGCCTGCGTGCCCTTTGGAGGAATACATGACCTTTCATTATATTCAATTTTCCCTCACATAATTCTTAACATTCAAAATTAGCATCTCCAGTACACAGTCTGTGAATTGAGGATTTTAAACCAATCAGCAAAACGGAATAGATCTCCTACGTACTCTATGCATAATTACTGGAGAAGATACTTGCCTGAATCAACAATTGCTCGTCGCTTACAACCAGACAAGTGCTAATTTTGCAAACTGAGTACACACTACTGATAAGCTATGATGATCTGGAATTTAGAGAACACTCTGTGTAGAAAATTTGATAAAATAAATCTATTTCAGATAATATTGGCAGTAAATGGGCTGATGTTGTTATTGCGTATGAACCAGTCTGGGCTATTGGTACCGGTAAGGTTGCCACACCTGAACAAGCACAGCAGGTTCATCTAGATCTTCGTAAATGGTTGACAGATAATGTCTCAGCAGATGTGGCTAAGAGTGTCCGAATTATTTATGGAGGTTAGTTACTTCTGTGTTCTGTCGTACTGGCTGCACTCTACCCTAACTTTGGTCCTAATGTTCAAAATCAGGTCGTCCAGATCTCCCGATTTGCCGAAGTATCTTAAGCTGAGCTAAATGTCTGCACATGTATGGTTTTATCTCAGAATTAATTCCCATGTTAGACTGAACACAAAATTGGGATAAAAAACAACCTTTTTTTTCAAACTCTGATTATTGTTTGAGCAAAATTATTTGAGCTTAGATTCCTTCTTGAGATACCTCTAGCAATTTGGCAGACCAACTTGTTCCAAAATGGAAAAGAGTTCTGAAAAATGTGTTGAGCTCTGACAGGCCCCTGGTACAACCACACACGTAAACATTGTCTGTTTGTCAAGTTTGTTTTGGCCTACTCCTTAAACCTGGAAAGGCCTGATGGACAAATATTCTGCAAAAAAACTGCAATATTTCATTAATTGTAAGTTCTGAAAATGTTGCTGTTGGCATCCTTGAAAGTTGTTGAATAAGATTTTTATTTGTACCATGCTAAGGTTCAAACAGACCTTGAAAAGTGCTTGAATTTGATGCCCAATACTAATGGCTAAAACATTTAGTATTTTTAGCTCACCTGTCACTCACCTGTCACATAGTGACAGGGTGAGCTTTTGTGATCACTTTTCGTCTGATTGTCCACAATTGCTTGTGAACACATTAGAGGCTACAGTTATGACCCAATCTTCATGAAACTTGGTCAGAATGTTGTCTCTATGAAACTGGGGCATGTGGGGTAAAAAACTAGGTCACTTGGTCAAATCTTAGAAAAAGCTTGTGAACGCATTAGAGGACACAATTATGGCCCAATCTTTATGAAACTTGGTCAGAATGTTTGCCTCTATGAAATCTAGGTCAAGTTCGTAACTGGGTCATGTTGGGTAAAAAACTAGGTCACTTGGTCAAATCTTAGAAAAAGTTTGTGTAGTCACTAGACATCACACTTTTCACTTAATCTTTATGAAACTTGGTCACAATAATCATCTCAACTAAATCAAGGTCAAGGTCCATATTGGGTCAACCGGGGTCAAAAAGAAGGTCACCTGGTCAATCAAAGAAAAACTTTGTGTATGCATTAGAGGTCACAATTTTGGTCAAATCTGCCAATATGGGTAATCTGATGTAAATAACAAGGTCACTGGACAGGACTATATGCTTACCTTGTACATGCAACTGAGGCTGTGTTTACTTGATTCTTTAAAGTTGTAAATGATCTCTTATGTCACCATGTGGGCCTTCATGAACTATTACAACAGGTGAGCGGGCCCTCTTGTTCATTTATAGACGGAGGGGAACAACTCATTCAGGCTTGTTTGCCAATATTGACTATTTTGACTTGATACTGAAATATATTTTTATTCTTTACTCTGTAACTGTTGGGAGCTGATAACTAAAACTTTTAAGGGTATTAGCAATAATAATTCTTATTTAATGTCTATATTTTTTAAATTATTTAAATGGTAGGGAATGCTTCTTTAACCTACTGTACAAGACTACTTGCATGTTGTATCTTTCTAATTTCTAACTGTTCCTCCTTTCAGGTTCCGTGTCAGCAGGTAACTGCAAAGATCTAGCAACAAGACCTGATATAGATGGATTCCTTGTAGGTGGCGCTTCACTCAAGCCAGAGTTTGCTGATATTATACACGCCAGATCATAATGAGTAGTTCTGATGTGACTAATGTTACCTAGCAGATATGTGTGGATTGATATACATGTATGCATGTAGAATTATTTATGGAAAACGTTAAGTATTTTCTGTCAAACTATTCACCATGGAAGCTGGGCTGTGTAGAATTATTTATGACTGTTTTTAGTGACAAACTTTCTGTCAAACTGTTCACCAGTGTAACTGAGAGCTCTGTATTTCTGTGAAGTCGCCCCTGATGTTGTAATGGACTGCCATAATAGTTTTACACTCCTAATACAATGACTGTTTACTCTTTTGAGAATGCAAGTCTGCATATTCAAATGCTGAAATAAGATTTTTTGTTTATTTTGTTTGACCCTAGTGTTATCCTAGTTTAATATACTGTATACTCAAGCCTGTACACTATATGAATGCAGTAATCAGGGACCTGTTTCATAGACATATCTTCGCTAAGATTCAACTTTTTTGTATGATATAAGCAAACTAAGTCACCTAGCATATTCAAGTGAAGTTATATTAACTACAATTATCTTAACTATTTTAATTTGAATAAAATGTTTGTCTTCACTCATTTTGTTCTCAATAATGTATTGATTAGTCCGATCTTAGTTCAGATATGTCTATGGAACAGGCCCTTTGGGTTTCATTGAGCCTGGATTTGACTCACTGGATTTGGACTGAAGGGGCTAATTATTTCTATGAATTACTGGCATTTTAGCTATTGAATGGAAAAGTCCAGTAAAAGACCCTTGAGTATCAGCCCCTAGTGAAAGACACAGCCCCTCGAGAAGCCCCAGATTAATCCATTTAATGATATACATTTTTTTTGTACTTTGTATGATCATGCTTTCTGACCGCAGACACAAATATTGTATAACTCTAGAATTATGGGTAAATTACTGGTCTTTTGACAAGTGATCAGTTTTTGTACCCGTGTAACGACTCCCATTATGTAGTATTACGTTGGAACTTAATCAGTCGCCTTATCAGATGATCTGATTTAGTCAGTGTTGCATTTCTGATTTTATGCTGTGTGAGAGTTACTTCCCCTATATCAGTGGGAAGCTTTGCTGTTCACGGTTTATACGGATGCTATTGGAATTTTTTGTTAGCCATATTAGTGCTATGTTAAGGATTATGTGCAAGTTTTTCTTTTGTAGCTGTTTTGCTTATTTTTATCCTTTGTTTTGCATGAAAAAGGAATAATAAATACTTAATACCTAAAAGTATTATTGTTAATTTTATTGTTGATAGTGTTTGACTGAGGCAGTCGTAAGTGCATGGTCATCAGTAGTTTTCAGTTTCCCTTTGTATATTATCCAATGACTTTGATGGAATAAGGCTTGAAGTAAGAGTAGAGGAGATATGTATGTTCAGAACTGCCTCTTACGTCATGTTACATTGAATATGTTTGTATGCACATAAGAATGCTTGTGCATACTCGAGCGAATATGTTGGCATGCTAAAGTGAGTGTTTCATGCTTGTCCAGTGGTGTTTGTATGCTCACGTGATATCATGCATATCTCTATATGGTTGATATACCTAATCTGTTTTCCTGGACTGTATCTTGACCAGTTCTAACTTGCCCTTCCACTACAAACCAGCAACTTGATGAATATGATGGAGGAAAATCAACACTGGTGCAGGAATAGTTTGTAAACTTGGATTGCTGCGCTACAAATCTGGACCACGACTTTATTTTATGAAACTATAGAGACTATATTGTAACATCTATAGTCTTTGGTAACTATAAACCTTGATTGACTCAACCTCATGTACACTAGCCATGAATGTTGGACAGTAGGTAATTATCAAGTCAATTTAACTACTAGCATTTTGAAATAAGACATGTGTATTTGATAATTATATATTTTACACAGTATAAAACATGAACAATTCACAAGGTGCAGAATATTTACAACTATAGTGTATATATACAAACTACGCCCTATAACCAACAGTCTGGATTACCTCCCCTCGCCGCCACAATGGTATTCACTTTATAGTGTGACAGGGACACAGATTAATCCATTGAAAGTTCCCTACATGGAATCATGAACAAAAACATGTTATAAAACAACTATCAAGACCAGCTTGATACATCAAGTACACTGTGATCAGCACTTTATGTTTAAATAATATAATACCAGAGACTATAGATAATGTCTCTGGATACGCCAATAAAAGGATCGTTTCTCTTTAATACATTATCAAAACTAGTCTTGTTTAAATTAGCAATAATATAGCTAACAAAAAACTGAATCATTCAAGATAAATATGCACAGACACTTGGGGTTTGGACCCCCCCCCCAGCTACGCACCTGGTATATCTTTATCATCACCATTGTATTCCCAGACCCATACATTAATCACACAAACATTAAACGTATCCGGACAAATAAAAAATATTCGTAAATGCCTCTCTAGCTTTTATAACACATTTGCGTGGTTTTATTTAAGCAGAAGAGGAATTACGTAGATTTTTGTATTAATATCAAATACATCCAACAAATGTTTGTGTGATTACTGAATGGGTCTGGATATATAAGAAATATTTAAAAAATATTTCCAGGCGCGTAGCGGGAGGGGGCGTGATCCAGACCCCAAGTATCTGTGTAAATATGCACCCATTTCTAAACTAAAAGTACCTAAACAAGCAGTGTTTGTAAAACAGGCATTCCACATGACTGGTAAAAAGTCAATGTTCAATTTGACAAAGGTTTTCTACCAAAATCAGTAGGGGGCCAACTACTGGTCTGCATATGAAGTCTGGGGAACTTAGACCAAATAGTTCTTGAGCACCACTGCTCTACTCGTTGTCACAGGTCATTCAAAGACCTATATGTACGTAATGTATCTATATAGGTCTTTAGCTCATTCAACCTTCCAGGACTGCTATTTCTAGATCTACTCACTACACGTAGTTTACGTTTCAGCTGCAGTATTTAGAGTATTTGTTATTTATTCGAAACACATCTCGAAAATAGATTGTTAGTCCTGCTAACAATTCACGTCTATTGGATTGAGGTAATTTTTAAACGAGGGTAGATCTAGTCGTCGATCACAAATTTCTCAGTGTCGTCACTTCCGGCATTGCCCGAGTTGGTCGTGTTTCCGGTTCCACTGATTCAATGATGACGTCATTGGTGCAGTATCTTATGATGCAGGATTGCACTCCACGTTGTTGGCAAAGGTTACACAACATATCAGCAAGCCCGGAACTGAGGTGGCTCCAGTAGGCAAGGTTTCCACCCATTGGCTCGGTAGCTACCATATCTGAAAATAGATCAAACAAACACTATATAATATGCTTCTTGCAATGCATGCCCACTCCTGGTCTTATACACTATAATTAATGCATTTCGAAAGTTGCAACTGATTGTGTTATTGAATAGTCATATACACGTGAAACCAGTCTTGCCCAAGGTGGTGTTTCCCTCCCAAATATAGCGCCAGGGTTTCACCACAATTTCTTTATCAAAACCTCATAACCACGAGTGTTTTGCCAGTAGGGCGGCTATCAGCACAAGTATGGAACACTGAAATTGGTTTCTACTGCTGAACCCGCAACTATTCACATTAGGCAAATCACTATTGTAATATATTCGCATAGTGTCTACAGATTTGACATTTAAACACTGGCGAATTTCTATATAGCCACATCAACACGGTTATTTATCACGAATTCAGCGGTATTTTTTGCTAAACGAACTTGTTCTGCAAAAAAGACCGACATCATATATATATAACAAATTAATCATATTTTTTGTTGTAATAAATTACTAAAA
Organism: Spisula solida; assembly: GCA_947247005.1. Lineage (NCBI taxonomy): Eukaryota > Metazoa > Mollusca > Bivalvia > Venerida > Mactridae > Spisula > Spisula solida. Next base: position 35,778,930 of record OX365957.1, on the reverse strand, counting down.
TCGGCTGTGTGCGTATATAATTATGCATGTTTGATAGATCGGAAAATAGCGAAACTGTGAATAAGTAATTTAAATGACGCCAGCCGGTGAAAGTTTTTTGGTGACGTAAACAGAAAAACGTTAGAAATGTGAGAAACGCCGTGCCGCATTGGTTGATAATCGCGTATCTTTAGCTACGCATTGATTAGTTAGATGAAAACATGTTTATAAACGTTATGGAAACAACAAGAGTATATACACAATCAAATAAAAAACGTGATGAAAATAAAACTAATGACGAGTGAGAAGGCGGACATCTTGTTCCTGGCTAAACTGAAATATATCTGAACATATAAGAAATACACATACTATGCAGGTGGTCAGAAATCTGAGTAGAGTAAACCCTCCATAATAAGACCAAACTCGATACTCTAGCTTGAAAACAGACTTTCCAGCCTATTTTTTTAATACTCGGGTTGAATTAAAGAATTCTTAATACATTTAAAAACATTACGATCCTAGGAATCTGATCAGAGAAATATTCACATTTATGTGTGAAATTACTTTTTTGTAGTCAAGAGCAGGGAATATTTCGGTACTTGCAATGCTTTCAGAAGTTTCAGTGCTTTGATTTAGCTTTGTGGCTATGCTAAGAGAATGGTCTTGATATTGACACAATTTTACTATACAACCACAGACACATAAATTTTGTGGTGCCATATACACACACGTTCACATGACCGTTCGCTTGATATAACACACATATCGATATGGTCATTGATCTCATGAACTTCAGCATCATATAAATTATTACAGACCAACACGTAATAATAACAATGACACCAGAGACTATATAGTGTTGTCTATAGTCTCTGATGACACAGAGCGCCGTGAGACAACAAGAAGAGCTTCACTGTTTAAGGTATAGGCCACAAAGTCAATAAAGTGCCAGAAGTGCATCACGATTGGTGTTAATAAATCGCTAGAGATACTAAACCTACTCTATTAATGCGACACTTAGTGTTCAGTACAGCGTACAAGAGACATCAGTAATTATGATTGATGATGGCTGTGGTGAACTCAGTAATCGGGCACATGTAACAATAGTTACGTTATAATAGTATAAATACTCGCTCATCTATCAGAGCGAACATAAACACAGAACTACAGTCATATATAGATGTACTAGGTTAACCGCAATGTTATATATAAAACTATAAAACATGTCAAACAAACAGCTGCTGTCATGCCAGGTTGACTATATGAGCTTTATATGTCAGCATTTAGCACCATTGCAAGTTTGCTCTGAATGAATTCCTTCATAAGAAATTCAAATTTGTTTTAAAATAATTAACACGCATCCATTACCGTATTTACTAGTAATTAGTCACAAACGCCCTTAAGGACTTATACACATGTGTTGTACATACACAACAGTAGTTGTTGCTTTCTAGGAAGCTTAACTTTGATCGTTTCCATAAACTTCAACATCAAGGACACCAAAGTGACACACATGTGTTTAAAAATAGATAAGCTTATATAACAAGGTTAAACAGGGCAACAAGCTGTCGATAATCTATACGTGACATTAAATACACGAAATAAAACACATTAAATGTACGTAGGGACCAGGCAGACGGGTCAACAGACAGCGCATGGTTTCCAGAAGTACAAGCATCATCGTCAAAGACATCTAGTGAAAGAAATCATAACCAACAGCTTAAAGGAGAATTCTTTACATTTTATTAAGAGAAAAGGCATTAGCCTATGGAAAGACTGCAATAGTCTGAATTGCCACAGGACAAACAGTCACATTATCACCAAGACAATTGTACGATATATATGAGCCGACAGGGACGCAACTTGGTTAGCCTGCTTCGCATTTTAAGCAGCGTTGAGCTTATTGAGACCGTATGCCCAACGGACGTATAGTGAATGTTCGAAAGGTATTTTAAGATTGCAACGACCCAATGGGTGGGTACGTTTAAAGTAGATTGTGTACCATTGCCGACCACCAATGACACCATATACGGTATCCATGGTGTTACTATTGCAGAACATTGTAATATTACATGGGATGTTCGATTAAGTACAGACTGCACTATTAAGCGATCTAACCAAAATTTAAAAAAATGTAATTGCATAAGATAAAATAAATCTTGTTAACCACACATTAAAACACGAATAGTGTTGTATGATGTAGACTACGGATGAATCAGCTTGTGTGTTATCCATGCACAGGAAGCTTTAGTGAGCTACATGTCACAGCGGATAAACATAATGAATGTATGACCTATTGGGATACTATACAATTCAACTTGTATGACTTATTGCGAGCAAATGAAGCAGTGATTTCCAAACACTGTATGACTTATTAAGAGACTATGCAATTCAACTTGTATGACTTATTGCGAGCAAACTAATCTGTGATTTCCTGTCACTGTGTGACTTATATGGAGACTACAATTCAATGTGTATGCCATATTGAGATAACTGGAAGTTCACTCGTTCTTATACTGTGCATATACTAGGGTAGTAAGTAAGTGTTATGGGCGTGACACATACATTGTTCCGACATATACTTGTTAAGGCCTACATGGGAATGTCCAGCAATAAATACTACGATGAGTAAGCAAGTTTTATGTATACATCTGTATTTCCGCTATTCTATATATTAATGTGTTGTAACGTAACAAAATGACCACACAAAAATGGACACGAACAAACTGTTTCCTGTCAACCTTCTTGGATTGGTTCGCTTTATATGGTGACTTGCGATTTGTATGATTTATAAAAGGACAACTGGTCTACGTGTAGTTGACGAACATTATGATTATGGGATCGTTTTTACAAGCATACTTGAAATAATGTCCGTAATTTGTCCATATGTCAGCAACAAGGGAGTGAACATTATGTACGTACACGATGAACATGCAGTTTTATCTAGAATTGTGGTTTCAGGGTTCTATTTTAAGCATTTTGAAACCCACACGAACACGTAGCATACCGAAAGGATGCAGAAAAGTTTCCAGTTTTTTATCACATGCGTACGTTAATACGTTGAAAACCCACACGAAAACGCAAGTTACTAGACTGTTAAGATGTCGGAACTACCCGAAGTCATTCTAACTCAAAACGAAGTTTAAGACACAATGAAATTGTATAAATATGTTGATTATTGATAAATGATTAAATTTAATTCTTGCTGTGAAATTAATGTCTTGTTCACAAGCTTACAGCTAGAGGTTTGTCTGACGGAGATGTGACATTAACATCATCTAGTGTATCCTGGGGATAATTGTGGTTTAATTTAAATAAGTGCGTCGACATTGCGCAGGCTGTATACGTCAATCTTAATTGAGAGTATTAATTCTGCAAATTAATTTGATTTATAAATGTTGTCACCGGGTTTTGTTTACGTCACGTGGTAATGGTTGGACCAGTTATATCAGGAAATAGGATTGTGTAGTATTGCAACGTATCACAGTTAATATACAATTAAGCTCTTAATATAATAATTCATAAAACTACGCCAGATCACAGACCACTGTAGTTAAGCACTCTGATTGGTCCCATGCATTATTTTGAAATTATTTTTCATACATATTTTAGGGATCAAGCAACGCACCTGCCAAAGTATTGTGTCTAGACATCCTATATCGTGTGGTGTAATGGTATCTTGAGGTACCTTTATTATGCAACCAGCTGTTTTAAGCAGTAATATTACAATTAAATCCCAATCAGCCAGTTTTTTTGTTTTCATATACTAGTGTATTAATAAACAGCCTCCTGTTTGAATTCGTAATTGACTACTGTTGGAATATTAATTTATTAGAAGATAACGGTTCTGATCTTTACGTTGTCACCTCAGTGCCGTGATCATTAATTAAACAACACAAACTCATTCAGACAAACGATCATTACAATATAACGTCAGTCATATCGCTGGCTTAGAATGAGAAGGTTGTAAGTGCTACTGCTACTTACGACCTTGTAAGACTCATGCATATTTGAAATCAGCGTCACAATGTGCTTCTAATGAGCATATTTTCATGAAAATATGTCATATTTACCAAACCGAAGTTTAAAAAGCTTGTCTTTGCATTAGTAAAGAGTAGTTTTCAGACAGATTTTTTCTTGTTTTCTCAAAATATCGATTTTGTACTTACGACCTTCTCATTCTAAGCCAGCGATATATAAACAGCCAATATACAGTCACAAACCCTTACAAAAAACATACAGTAAGTCAAGTTCACCAAAATAGAAGAAAACAACATCAAACAAACAACAATTAATACATCAACCTGACTGAGACTAACGGTGAAAGGTAACTACACTCTACTAATTACACTGTCGGCAACAAAGACGAATAAATAACGCATGCGAATCACGAGCAAGTGAATAACAACAGTAAAACATACTAAACGTGTTATCGTTGTTGTCACAAATGACAGTGTGTTTATATATGACTAGACAATATTTACATCACCAAAAAACAGACACTGATATTTTCCAAACGCTTAATTAATGCAAGTACGTAAAAAAATATGTAACTGTAATTTGTGAACTAAGCATCTTTTTTACCGCCAAATATTTCGCTTTTTATTGAGAAATATGAACTTGATAGTATTTCGTTGACCCTCCACACAATTGGTCCCTATACAATTACGTCTTTTTCAACCGCCCGTATCTTAAAACGTCATATTCTCAAGGTCAGGTTTGAACATTCAGACGTTCGCAGTCGGGCCACAGTCAGAAATAGGTCTAATGTATTTACTACATGGCGCTATTTTTTCCCAAATTGTTACGATATGCATTACAAGTCAATACTTAAGCTGCCAAAACTTAGAGCCAAGCCATATTCGGCGCCCATAAACAACCAAGTGAACCTGATAGGTACCGTATAAACGTATGTTGACTCTAAGTGAAGTTCCCTGTACCTCCTTGCATATTGGTAAATTGTTAGTAAAATTGCAAACAGAGGAACCGTTGAACATATTCAGTGTCACTGTTTTTTGTGTGATTTACCAGTCACTTAGAACTGGTGTTTCATATGGTCAAAAACGAAGACAATACAATGTCTGCTAACACACACGGACCGCTTCAATTGTTTACAAAGCTGGCACAGCATATGTCCATAATCTAACCACGTTCACAAACGACGACCTGGTTATTTTATTATGTCCATACAGTCGTCATTATCATTTACAACTCCCCAGATGAAACTGTCCAAACCCCAGCCTATACTCTTGATGCAGTGACAATCTAACGTGTGTTTGTGGTCACCTGAATTAAGTATTCACCTGTCTTATTCAGTCGCAATGAAGTTCCACGTACCAACATTGCACTTATCAACAAATTTTGGGGGAAAAAACATGACTGATTTCACGCGATAATTAGATTGAGGAAAAATATTGAAGAATGGCACTTATTTTGTGTAACCTAGTTACAATATCTTGAAGTGTTTGGGCAAAACATGTCTACATAAAAGTCAGAATAACTAAATTACTGGTAAGTGCAATGCACCAACTTAATTAAGGGGCTTGTTTGTTGCTTTTCGTTTTACTAGATTGCTATCATTTAATTGCTAAAATAATAGAATATAAAACTCTACTAACCTCTTTTCACATTTGTTGTGATACTTTGTAATGTAGTCGTCGGCTGAGTGGATCGTCCAAATATGGACATACCAACTTTAGGTATACCATGTAGTGTATGTGTGTCTCCTGGCATTACACCAGGACCACTGCTAGAACCCCGAGTGTCCGGCATATGGGCGGCCCGATCAAAGGAATACGAAGCATGCAGAATTCGTTGTCTTAAATCTGCTCTCTGGTCAGAAGGATTACGTGATGTGGTTGTGCGGAACGTCACAGGTGTGGGTGCGGAGTTTAGTTCCTTTGAAACCCCTTGCGGGTCATGTAAAACCGATTGACCAATAACTGTTGGGTTTTCCAGATTGGTAAATTTGGACGTGATCATCTGAATTTTATCCACAAGTGATTGAAGTGAGCCAATGTCTTGTACAGTACTTGGATCCATATTAAGGAAACCACTCTTTTCTACGATATCTTTGACGAAAATTTTAAGCACTTCTCTTTGAATATCGATATCTTTTATTTGTTCAATGTGATTAACTTGATTTTGCAATCTATGGTCAATGTTTGTTTGTCCATCATTGCGTAATCTGTTGAGCTCCGTCAGATGACTTCGGATTAGAAGAGCGTCTCTTTCATCCCGTAAAACCGGACGCCGTTCTTCCAACAACTTCAATAAAGAGTTTTTGTTGGTTGTTGAAATTATGTCTTGATGCTTTATAACATTAATTGAGTTGCTCCTCATAAACGGATTTTTAGCCGTATCCACAACAAAGCGTCTTCCGTTTGCAAATTGTGCCCTATTGTTCAAGGATTGGCGTCGTGAGAGTTCGTCAGAGAGAGATGGAATAGACGGTAAAGTGTGCTGAACGCTTGCATGTGGTGCGATTCGCGCATTATGTCCACTAGGTTGTCTTAATTGTACTCTGCCATTCTGAAATCTTATAATTGGTTGAGGCTGAAATATTGAAGAAGTCGGTCGCATGGGTAAAAAGTTTCGTCGGACAGAATTTCTCGTCGGAAGAATAACCGTCGGCCTAACTCGTATCCTTGCTCTTATTCTTGGTGTCCTGTGGACGAGTCTTGACCGCGAGTCAATCTGCTGCTGTCTCGTATCGTGAAAACCTTGTGTCGTAGCGAACACACACACCAACACACACAATAAACACACAAACTTATCTCTAAATATATCCATGATTGTAAGTCTCAGCGAAACACGTTGCTTTAAATATATTAAATACAACAATACAATATTAATACAATAACTAATTAACCAGATACTATGGTCTGTTGTCGTTAGCTTCACAAATACTATTAGTTAACTACCGTTTCAAGAAGTCGGTTTTCTTTATATTCATGTCGCAGTCATTCTGACTTTGCTATTTTAACAACCAAGTAATTGACGTGTCTATAGTTATCTAACATGAACACTTTATAACTTATATACTAACTTAACATCATCTATTTTTACTGATGCTGTTTACACTAAAGTCAATATGGTGACACTGGAGGGTTAAATGCCGACGTTCGACGTAAAGAGTTTGTTTATACGCTAATTGATGGCGTTGTTATGTGCGTGACGGCATTAGTCATGCGACGTTTATTGAGCGTAAAGCTATATACCGCTTGTCAACATGTTTGAACTTACGTTTATAACGCTACCGGTCAACAATGCTAACCCATAGGTCCGTGAAAAGTGTCCTAGGCTACTGATATATATCGCTGGCTTAGAATTAGAAGGGCGTAAGTACTACTTACTACGTTATAAGACTCATGCATATCTGAAATCTGCATCTCAAGGCGCTTCTTACGAGCATATTTTCATGAAAATCGGAAGTGGTTATGTTGACCAAACTGAAGTTTAAAAAGCTTTTTTTCCATAAGTAAACTGTAAACAGAAGTTGTCAGACAGATGTTTCTTGTTTTCTCAAAATATTGAGTTTGTACTTACGACCTTATAATTCTAAGCCAGCGATGTATACTTGTGGTGTCGGATACTTTTCACAGACCGAGTGCTAAGACGTCTACGTTCATCACGTGACAAATATCGAGGAATATATGCACCTGCTGTTTTGAATGATTGCTGTAAAATACATAATATAAGTGGTAACCTGAATAAAGCAACCACCTGTCTAAAAACAGCCAATACTTTTAAACGTAAATTGTCCATTACTATATGATAAATATCTATATTAAACACCCACCTGTCTCACGTCGCCACGTGTTGTACCCCATGTCTGGCCAATTAAAATATCGGTTAGTCTGTATTATGCTAATGAAGTAAACCACAGTAAAACCTCGTTATCTCGAGGACCAATCGCGACAAGTCAAATGCTCGAGACAAGCCAGGTGCTCGACATATCCGAAGTCTATGATGGATTCTTGTTATGACTAAGTGTAAATGTGTTTACTATGCAAATGTATTTGATACATGTACATGTATAAGACAACAATCTTTGTTTCTAATAACTTGTCATAGTTGAAAACTACAATTAAATGACGGGCTGGTTGTTTTGACGAGTATATCATCAATAATACCACAACACAATGCTTGTGAATACAAGATATATCACAATGATTTTGCTAGCTGAATATAAATTATAGCACACAAGCACTGTTAACTAATTGGTATACTGGTTGATAATGTCATTAAAAATCCATTAAACTTATCACTCATCCGAAGCAGCAATCTATTTAAAACTGATTTAGTGTATTAATTTTAGGTTACATAAGTAAGCACGTACGTTAAGTTGTGTATAACGTAAACCAGAATGAACGTATACTATAAACCTACGTCACAAAGGGTCGTCAGTTCCCAATTTGTTTGTATTAAAAATTCTACTATAATCAAGTTGGTTCCAAATATTCATTTGCCGGTCTTTTTTCTTATTTTTATCACCACTATCCGTTGACATTTTACAGCGTTTGCCTCATTTTTTTATCATCCCATGTACAATTAATTTTGCATTAAATAATAAGAAAATAAGTACTAAGTATTCTTTCTTCGCTTGCATTAAATTGTGCAGTTAACTCACTCAACGTGTTGATTCTTATGGAGGACAGACGATGAATGTGTAACTCAGACAAAATCATTTACATTTAAGCTGTAACCGTTAGATTGTTACAATGTATATAAGTTTCAACATTTTTCTAAACTTTCTATAAAATCGAAACACAACCACGACACTGAGACAGTTTAAAACTCATAGAATACTACCACGATTATCTCTGCCCTGAAACTCTTGCTTATTTTAATTGTCCAACCTGTTTAGCCAATATTCTGTGATCATTTGTTGATGAGTACCACACGTAATAATTCATAATTAGTGATATCAAATAGTTCGCTTATGTTCACCTACCACCTTTTAACTATACATGTACACGTATTTAGTTTTAAACATATATTATGGTCAATAACTCACCAAATGACAATCTGGCAGAGTTACAAGTTCTAACAATTAATCACGTCTCATCCTACGTATTATACATATTCCATGTTAGTGGTAGCACATTTGTATATATCGTTTATTGTCCAAATGCTCATGAACTCCAGACATATTTTGACGAACCCAATAGTTTAATACACCCACAACTCACAGTTCAGACAATATAGGTCAGTAATACACTGGTCAATTCAATAATGTACCTGGAGTGTTACATGACAGTACTTTGACCTGTACCAAACGGAACCCACTTGTGTGCATGTTCTTGTGGGACACCATCTATATAACGTAATAATTACCTGGTCACGATCCACTTTATAAACATTGCACACGGCGATGTAACCGCAACATATACCGCATTTATTTAAATTGCTGTATCAACTCATACTTGTGGTTTTATTTGTGGTGGCAAGATGGTTTAAATTAATCATATATTCCACCCCCGAGACATAATACTAGTTATAGAAACAATCAACAATATTAGATATTATAATGCAAGCTTTTGATACGATGTCCGTCTGATTACCGACCACAACTATTGACACTATTGTTACTATGGATACGATGTGGGTGGGGCACACCGTACACACCATTGCGTGTAAGGCAGCTATGTTTGTGGGAGGCAGCACGATATTTGTAGGTGATCACTCTCAAAAGCAACGGAGATAAAATATATATATATATATATAAAATAAAAAAACAAATACGTACCCTTCTGAACTAGCACAAAACGCGTTTTAGCTGCCTTCTACAAACATTGCTGCCTAACACGCAACAGGTTGTACGGTGTTTGGGGATGCGTGGCTCATTACAGCTCCCCGTGGACAGATAACCAATATATAGTACAATAAACTAACTTAATGCCACAGAAGGGACAGTAGTCAGAGGCACACGAATGATCCCAAGTCACACGCAGTTGACTACACACAACACTAGTACCTGTCTGCATTTTTGCCTAAACAAATAGAAAGGTGGTGTTCCCTAGTCTTTACAGAAGATATCAGACATAAAAGCCGCATGGCAAAATTGGTATGTGCAGACCTGGTTTTCTTCTGTTATGTTTCGGACATAAAATAGACACTTTCAAATTGATCACTGGTTATGTATGGTCTCTATTCAGCTTTTAAACTGTTGCTGTGGAAACTGGGTATTTCAGCTATTTATAATTTATTATACTTTTCGACAGCTTGGACTTGGGCGGACCGTCGCTTGTTCAGTTGGGCTTTGTGTCTGTATGTGTTTTTATGTTTTCTGTGCTCGGCTGGTTGGGTTGAGTGCTGCCTTCCCTGTCTGACTTAATATAATATTTTTTGTAGTTAGCAGCAATTATAAGCAGCACTTATATCAACGTCTCCGATCCTCTGCAGTTATATTTATGGCAAGCTTCAAACAAACAAGATACCAGGTTGGTTGGAAAGGCCTGGAATGAACATTTATGTTGATCAAGCATTTATGCTGATAAAGTGCTATGAAGCAAACATGAGGTATCTAGTGTTCACTACAGTGTATACACGTTTTTTCCTGTTTTATTAGACCTAGTGACCTAGTTTCTGATACAATGTGACCCGGTTTTTAGCCAATTATTCTGACCACATTTCACTAAGGTTGAAGAAAAATGTAGACTCCAGTTTTATTTGATAAATTTAGTTTTAACCCTACATTTAAAAATCGTTAAGATTTTACTACTAGCGTAACAGGAAATAATTCTGACCATATTTGAAAAATTGAAGTTTCCAAGAAACTTTTGACAGATGACAGGTAGATGAAGAGCTCCCGGTTTCACCAGTGATACCCAAGTTAGCAAAAAAATTACTGTAAAATCAATATTTGTGGGGGATTAAATTTCGTTGATGACCTCAACCAAGAAATCAAATCCCAATGAATAATTACATCAATAAATATCTAAGCTGCCATACTTGATCTCAAGTTCAGTCAAGTGTACTTGCATAAATCGAGATGTAATTTGTGTTTATTTTGATCTTGTCATTTCTCATGAAATAAAAATCCTCGAAATACATCCTCACGAAATGGTACTTTTCTCCAAAAACCACGAAAATTTGTCCCACTGAAATTAAATGATTTTACAGTAAGGATAGCAGATGCTCCAGAATTCTAAAAGATGACTTTAATCTCTTCACATATTTTGTTCTCAGGTGAGCTAACAAGTGTATCTCCAACAAAGGGCCATAACTGATCTGACCAAAGATTCCGGACAATGTACACAGCTAGGCTTGGTACCAAATGTTCATGTGAAATTTCATTATACCATAACTCCCTTAACTTTTTATTCCCAATTTTTCTGAAAATTTAAAAATATTTTAACGAGAACTATGAATATGTGTCATTGACAATGTCAAATTCCAAACTTTATATTGTGAAATTCTCACCAGAACAACGATTTCTTGTGTCAACATCCTTGCGAATATTAGTGAGAATAACACTCTCGCGAGAAAAGTGATTTACAGTAATCGGACCAATGGATAATGATAACATGCTCCAGCAAACATGAAATCCATCCAGATAGACGTCCATCTAGCACAAAATCCAGTATGTAGGAGTCTGAGAGACAAAAATATGGATTCAAGCTCACATCAGTTAGCAGCACAACGCTGGCTTAGAATGACAAGAGGGCCATGATGGCCCTGAATCGCTCACCTGAATCACCTTGCTCATGATATTTTTATATATGAAACTGTAGCCTCTTAAAGAAGACAAGTGCGCTAAATTTGAGAAAGGACCTTATTAGGATGCTACAGACCAAATTTATTGAAGATCCCTCAAGCGGTTCAAGAGAAGAAGTCTTTTAAAAAAATTTCTATATATCTCTTATGTAAAATTAAGGGAGGCACAGGGTGGGGCCAATATTGACCCAGGGGTCATGATTTGAGCAATCTCTGTAAAGGTCCACCAGACAATGCTACTAGCAAAATATATAAGCTCTATGCCTTGTGGTTCCAGAGAAGATTTTTTAAAGTTTTTCTATATATTTCTTATATAAAATTATGAGATGTCTGGGGTGGGGCCAATATTGACCCGGGGGTCACAATTTAAGCAATCTTGGTAGAGGTCCACTAGACAATGCTGCATGCTAAATATCTAAGCTCTATGCCTTGTGGTTCCAGAGAAGAAGATTTTTTAAAGTTTTTTCTATATATCTCTTATACAAAATTAAGGGACCCACAGGGCGGGGCCAATATTGAGCCGGGGGTCTTGATTTGAGCAATCTTGGTAAAGGTCCACCACGCAATGCTTCATGCTAAATATCTAAGCTCTATGCCTTGTGGTTTCTTAGAAGAAGATTTTTAAAGGTTTTGTTACCAGAGTTCTAGATGGATCAACTTTATTTGAGCAATTTTTAAATCCCCCTATGTCAGGAACATCCAGGCAAATTTCATCAATATTGGTCAAACAGTTTCAGAGGAGATGTCATTTGAAAGTGTGGACGGACAGACAACGGACGGTGAGTGATCACAATAGCTCACCTTAAGCACTTTGTGCTCAGGTGAGCTAAAAAGGGCGTAAGTGCTACTTATGACCTTATAGGTCTCATATATATTTGAAATCAGTATCAAAAGGTGCTTCTTATGAGCCTATTTTCATGAAACTCGGAACATGTCATGTTGACCAAACTGAAGTTGGCAAAGCTTGTTTTTCAATAAGTAAAGAGTAATTTTCAGACAGTGCTTTCTTGTTTTCTCAAAATATCGAGTTTGTACTTACGACCTTCTCATTCTAAGCCAGCGACATGTATTTAAGAATTATTTAAGCATTACCAAGATTGAGAATCCTAGACCAAAACAATGTGAAAAGGTTCATTATAATGACCACAAATAATAACAACTGGACTCTTGATTACAAATTATACACAATTTATTTCATTTTCACAAAAGCCATAAACAAGAAAGCTGTATCAACACTGTTACAACTCCTCTGGTTGAAAATAGACAACAATTAATGATATAATGACTGACATAATCAGCTTCATCAGGGACTGTTTTATCAAAGCACTTACTAAATTCTCAATTATGCTTAAATGTAAATTCTTAATTATTGTTTAAAACCTACATAATTTATTTGTGACAGATATGGCTAGTAGAAGTCTTTTAACTGAAGTATAATTCATATTGAACAACCTTTAATCACAATTTACGTATATTATGAATTTAAATTTGAACGTAAGTTTAAGAAGTTTGTAAGCGCTTTGATACCCTGGTATGGAAGCTACCTTGTGACTACTTCTAACATCCAGGGTAGAATAGAGTGGAGTCCCACCCCTGTCACACAAGAATATGCTGTCTGACAAATGCCTTACAAGGGTGTATGGGAGCAGAGACTACACTATTAGATAACATCTATAAGATCGTCTCATATGGAAGTCACATGAAGAATTGGAAGCCCGTTGAGCCAGAGTGTTGACTAAATGCCAAGCATAGCCAGGGGCTGATACAGGATTTGGTGTTGGGGGTCACCAGATTAGAAGGCAAGTGCGCTAACCATTGAGCTACGGACGCATTAAACGACATTCAATTCTTCGTGTGACTCCCATTGACACTCGTCAGGTATCCAATTCCTGTGAGACTGAGATGAAAACCTGCCCTGTGAGTTTATTGTCATCTACAAATACACAATTGATTCTAAAATTGTATGAAATGTACAAAATCTGTTACATTAAAATGTAATCAACAAATTGATTTGTTTAACTGCATACATTTAACCAATATTTTGATAAATGCTTTTAGAATTGACTTTCTACTTTCTATGGGTGTTCAAAAGAGGCTACTATAAAACCACATATTTTCGCGTAACAAAATTCTGCAAATTCATTATAATTCTGAAGGTGTTTGAAAGGTTAAAAGTTTAAAAATTTTAAACCTCAGAAAGAACTACTGTGTTTTTTTAAACATCTGTATGAAGTTCACAAAATGTACCGACAATGAATGAAGTGATGATACTGAACACAATATAATATATAAAGCACAATGATGTAAAAGTTTGTGTTGATCAGTCAGAGTCTGCCTTCCTGTACCAGAATCTAGCCCTATTATCATCACTACATGATACAAACGCTGGACCTGTGGGTGAGTGGTTGATACTACGCACCAAGCTGTTGTGACCTGAAAATAGAAACCAATATTATTAGTACATGTATTGCTATAAAGTCATTGTTAGTAAAATTTTACAACTTGTATTGGTCATTATTGATGACTACAGTACAGCAACAACTTCTCTATAACAACACCTTTAAAATTTCCCTAAGCGTGTATTAACTATAAATTTAAACTCTGACGGCAAAGCAACAACCTCTAAACAAAGGCCAATATTTGCAGCTCCCAAAAGGTGTTCTTACTCTACAGAGGTTCTTAGTTTTTTTAATTTGTTTTAAAATGGTTGTGAAACAAGTTCTATCAACTTATAATAATCACTCTCAACACCTCTTTTCTGATGGTATACATCTTGTCACTACAAGGTATGAGGGAAGAATAACCAGCTTCCTTTTCCAATGCCGAGCACAAAGCAAGGAAAATCTAGTGGCTATTGTTATTTAATTACTAGCACCTGAACTCATTAAAACCAGGGTACCGATAAACTGCTTTTAGACATCAAGTTGTGAAATAATCTCCATATTGAAGAGTAATATAGCCACAACAGACTTGTACGCATCTGAATAAAATCTGGCGTTTGTTTCCAACTATATATATAACAATTTAACCGCAAAAAATGCTATCACAATTTACAAGATTGTTTCATGCTTCAGTTTTCAGTGTGTCATATAGTAGTGTAACTTGATAAGATCTCTATTTAATATACACAGAAAGTGAAATGTTACCCAATGATAGAAGACTCAGTGTGTGTAATATAGTAGTGTAACTTGATGAGATCTCTATTTAATGTTCACAGAAAGTATGTGAAATGTTACCCAACGATAGAAGCCTCTGTCTCTCAGCATTCCTAGAATCCCAACAACATAAACTGGTAGTCTTCTCATCAGGAAATAACACTGAAATCAAGCACATATCATATAGTGACTAGTCTGCTATTATACTAATACCAATGCATAAGTTTGGCAAAAATTATCCAACCTAAGATTGTTCACAATATATACCACTAGCCGTGATATCAAGCATTTAATTTATGTGAAGTTTCATTGACCAATGGTAAAGAACAAGCATGGACAACTTTGCGTAGAACAAAATATGGATCATTAAATCGTAAGACATAATTAGATTGATGGATGGACCTCCTTGGTGGAGCATAATAATGTATATTAAGTATAAAGTATATACCATAGTCCTCTGTATGATTGAAGCATGCTCGAGAACGATGTTCCTGCTTGCCCATAGTACCAGCACCAGTATATACAATCAAACATCGATTAGTTGACAATTCCCATAACTTCACCAATGAGTCTTTTCCACTTGATAAAATGTACTGAAAATAATCAGAGAATAATGTTAGGTAAATAACAGATAAATGAACTGGTCATCAGTAATATTTCTTATTTGATAGGAATAACAAGAAGGTTTTTTGACATAAAAACATATGTCTCCCACAAGGGGCCAACCTAAAGTTCCTGACAATAAACACAACTAGGCTTGGTAGTTGGTACCAAGCATTCATGTTCATTGAAATCAGACCAGTGGTTGATGAGTAGAAGCGCGGACAAACATTATGACATCCAGCACAAAATCAAAATGTCTCCCCACAAAAACAGCTTCCACATAAAGTCATGTCTTTCTTACAGCAACTTGAACAAACATTAAAACATAAAACATGTACCTTTGAATTTCTGGTAAATTGCACAGAACACACATCCTCACCATCATGAGCATTTCTAAATGTATTAATACATAATCCAGACACAGCATCCCATATCTTGATGTCTCCATCTTTAGCACATGTAGTGTACAGATTGGCATTCGGACTGTACTTGGCCTATAAAAGTGTGAAGAAACTGCATTATAAGCAAATTTATTTTACACATCTTGCTGTTACTCCTTATAGCAAGTAAGTAGTAAGTAAGTAACGACTTTATTTATAGTGGATAACATATTTGGCTGAGCCAATTTACAATATGGTCCATATTCCACAGAAAATGAGGAATGAAATTTCCTGATAATTCCCCTATTTTCCCCTGACTGAAAGGTGTTTTTCCATGATTGTTTCAGATACAGCTGAAAATATGGCACCCAACCTTATAATTTATACCTATCTCATAAGAAACACATATTTGAAGAAACAAATCAATTTAATAAAGTCATGAAAAAGAAACAATTTTTGTAAAATCCCAGATTTTTGCCAAATTTTAAATTTCCCTGCTTTTTCCCTGCAAGGAATTTGTTTTTGGCATTTTCCCTGTTTTCCAGTCTGTAGCAACCCTGTTTATTATAGTCATCAGATAACTCTGCCGAGAATATTCATTGAATGTTTACAGAGTTATCTCTCTTTAAAGCCTTATCCGATGACAAAAAAGCAGCACTGCAAATATTTTCTAGGGTATTTTGGAGGCATTTTTGTTTTGATAATTTCTCAATTTATCCCAAGGCAACTGTCTCGGTGTGTCTCTGTGTGACTACGGGCCTGTACTTACAGTGCCTTGTGTCTTTGTATGCTTCAGTAAACGCATACTTAGTATTAATTACAAGTACATGCCACATGATACTCAGCCTTTGTATCACAGTCATACTTGTCATTAGATCTACTAATTAAATTTATTATCATGTGAATCATAATAGTTTATTCTGATATGCTTCATAATGCATAACAAGCCATGATACCTAAGCTCTAATAAGTTACACTCAATTTAACACTTTAACTTACAAATTCAAAGTAACAAGTAAATAAATTATATAGATGTCTGTTAACATGTATACCCGCCCCATGGCAGCCAAATGTCATTGAAGTCACACTGATATTTGATCAACCGACATCAAGCTAGTATAATAATGGTTACCATGGCTATCAGTAAGTGAATTGAACTCCAGAAAATAGGTGTCTCACAAGCCAGCAATACTAGAAATGGACAGCCAAATTGGTAACTACACTATATTACATTATACTGTATGAAACTGAAACAGTAAACTTACACATGTCACAGAATCAGAATGTTGGTCATTTGGATTTCTTCCAACAAAACATTGGAATGTCTTCACATCATACAAACGTACTGAAATACAATACAATACAGAATAAAGGTGGCATTTACACACATAGTTTTATAATGTTGTCATGGATTTCCCACTATATTGTGCAATCAATCAATTAATCAATCAATCAATCAATCAATCAATCAAACAATCGATCGAACAGACAAATACATTGCTGCCTACAATAAGTCAACGTGAACACTTCTTGTGTTGGTGATATGAAAACAAGCAAAACAATGTTGATCTTGTGTTTTATTCTTTAAAGGATCCCACTTTAACTTTCCTCATCTCCCTGAGATTTAAATTAGACTTTGAAACCCCTTAAATTGCATTGTTTTGCAGTTATTATGCCAAGCATAACCTTTATTTCCCAGTCAGCTTTCTACTGAAATATGGCAGGAAAATGAGTGCTAACCATTCATTGAGCTACAGAGGTGTTTCAGTGATTTGTGTTTTTAGTTAGTTTGCTGTAAGTGATAGTCTAGCACATGTTGCGAGCCAATAAACTGATATACTCACATGTAGGATGATTGGTACCAACAAGGATAAAATCTCCACCAGGATGGAACGATAACGTTCTTACTTCTGCTGCTTCCTGAATATAAATACAGAATAATATGTAACCAACATTGAGTACAATGTATGAGAAAAGTGTCCATGTAGCAGGGCTCGATACTAACTTATTTTTCATAGTGGCCGGAACGGACCAGCAGCTTATGAAACATGCTGGCCCAACAGAATTCCAAGTGGTCCTACTGACTATTATGTAATTAAAGATAGCTTTCATTATACAGTGCAAGTTGTGCAACTATATTTATTTTTTATAATTATATATTTTATAAATTAAAAGTACTTTTTCCAGAAGATCAAAAAATATTTTGCATAGGAAACATTTTGCTTGGGTAGGTAGGGCAGGGAAAACAAACAATACTTGATTTTTGGCCCAATGTCATGAAATATTTGCACCCAGATTTCTTGAGTGACTAAAGACTGAAGAGTGCTTAATCCACTGTACTAACCATACCTTTGAGTCGCATTGAGGATAAATCAACATGTTAGCAGAAATTCTTACCTGAATACTTTTATATGCTTTCTTCACTGATGGTTTAGAATATTCAAAGAATCTAACACTGAAATCCTTGCTACCAGAGGCAAGTATCTGATGCTGAGGGTGAAAGTCTAGACAAGTGATTTCCTGAAATGAAAATGGAATTTTGTCTGTCACACGTTCAAGACTTATAGAAGCAACACATACCTGGATCACAACATGCTCAAAGAAGTATTGTCATAGTCATACACATTATATGTTCTATTTCACAACCTCTGTATTAATTAAGCCCAGAGGCCTTGAATACCAAACTTATGTTACCTAGATATTTTATAATTTACATATAAATCTCAACATGATTTAGAAAAAGTTTGAAATCACTTATATTATTACAAGAGATGCTCGTAAAACACGAATGCCCCATGGCATCCCAATAGTCAGAAATGGTAAAGGTCACAGTGACCTTAACCTTTGACTTACTGACTACAAAATCAATAGGGATCATCTACTGTTGATGACCAACCAACATGTAGAGTTTGAAGACCCTAGGTCAAAGCGTTCTTGAGTTATAGAACGGAAACCATTTGGTCTACCAACCGACCAACAGACAGGTGCAAAGCAATATATCTCCTCATCAAAGAAGGGGGAAATAAATATGCAATACCCAGAAAATGATTAAATTCAATATGTTATTTTTAACCCCACCATATGTTAGACATGCTGTAACTAAAGACAACCATATGCAGCTTACCCCATTATGATCATAAAGTGTTCTGATGACTGGGTGATTCTCCATAGCTTGTTGTGGTGTTTCCTGGGCTATCACTTCTGGTGGTGTTGCATTCTTAGCTAACATACGCTCAACATCTAGAATCTGAATGAGATAAATTCTTATCAACAAATTAGAAAGAAATTTTAAGTACCAAAAGAAAAGAAGTTAAGTTACCAATTTTCGAGGGCTACTTTCAGCAGTTCAGCTGTTGAGCCATCCTTTGACATTTTAACTTCCCCTGGACAACGGGCTACCTAAGGAAACCTGCATTTGAATCTCCCT
Organism: Spisula solida; assembly: GCA_947247005.1. Lineage (NCBI taxonomy): Eukaryota > Metazoa > Mollusca > Bivalvia > Venerida > Mactridae > Spisula > Spisula solida. The sequence goes on along the minus strand of OX365957.1, from coordinate 35,759,665 downwards.
GGGGAGACTTTTTCTCTCCTGGTGGGCGTGCAGCCAACATCAATCTGTGGCGCCCAGGAATATCGAACATGTGCAGACACCGCTAATATAGTCTATTTTCAGACATGTATCTATTCAACTGACTGTGCATTTACTCCCCTATCATTGAGTCACAGGGGTTTTACACACATCGCTACACAGATAACAAGCGGTCAGTCGACCATGCAGTGTAACAGTTTATATTATACAGCAATTTTCCATTTTTATGATGATAATTCAAGTTTTAACAGTTACAAGCCATTTTCCTCATATCCTTTCCGCTACCACGATTTTTTAGGGGGTTATGAGAAATTCATATGGTCCCTATACCCCGTCCCTGAGACACTATTGACTTGCAGCACTGATAAAAACTCGATACATCCGGATGCTACACACCTACCTCAAACCGAAAGTAGAAAAAATGTCAATATTTCGACTAAAGGTCACCGGAAATGACGATGACATGTGACGGTGACCCTTGCCAGAAAAATAAAAACTTTTTGGCGCTAAATGTTAATGCAATTCCACAAGGAATAGTACCGCAATGGCGGGTAGGACCAGTAATTTCAGTTTTGTAAAATCTACGTTCAAAGCCCTCTTTAAAGGGGTCTAGCGGGCCCAAAAACCTGTGGACGACCATGGGCCCGTAATATCATGTAGTCTGGGATGCCTGTGTACCCATGAGAGCAAATTTCCCGAATTTGGGCATTTAGGTCGAAAAGTATGGAAGGCCGAAATGGCCATCCCGGCGAGTCTGCATTAGTATGCTATGGTAGCGGAAAGGATATAGGCCTTTTTGTGTAAATAAAGATAGTTTAGGCAGCTAGGATATTTGTTTTATCAATGGTGATCAGATAATGTCTAGCCTTGAAACTAAACGGGAAACTGTTGCTATTTTGGTACTTAGGAGAATGGATGATTTTGTAAAGCTTGTTGTCATTTCTTGGAAATGTGTATGATTTTAAAGTAATTAAAGTAATATCACAGGTAACTGTATCATTGATAAAGAGTATAATTTTTATAAAATCTTGTTTTTTTACCCTTTATCAATGATACAGTTACCTATGAGTAATATCTCCCATGGAAGAAAATAGTTGAATGAGGAGAATGTTTACCTTAATAGATGTGTCCTCCGATCCTGTGGCTATCAACTGTCCTGTATACAGAAAGAGAAAACAAGGCTCATTGACAAGCAGTAAACAATATTATAACTTAATGACAACTAAAACAAACATTTATAATACACAAGTTGTTATATTAGTCCAATGTAGCAGATTGGATCAAGAATATACTGTAAAATCATACATTTTTGTGCTGTAAAAATTTCATGATTGTTTTGTGATATCTATTACACTACCCTTTTGCCACTGAGAGCAATCAACATTGGTTACATGGATCATCACATCTTTTATTGATTCTTGTGGTACCCCAACTTTGGGAACTCGACTTATGATCTGGTCTAGTCAAAACACTGGCTTTAGGACACAAACATGACTGAACCTCTGACAGAAGTCAACTAATGGATACAAATTTAGGGTAGATCAGAGTACATGTGGCAGTTCCAATACAGTTATCAAAATATATAAATATAGTATTACCACTAGGATGAAATACTCCGACTCTACAAGCACTTTTATGGGCTGTAACATAACACGTCTCATACAAGGCAGCTTCTGGAGATATGGTCTGCACTGAAATAGTGGAGAATATACATATAACATAACACGTCTCATACAAGGCAGCTTCTGGAGATATGGTCTGCACTGAAATAGTGGAGAATATACATATAACATAACACGTCTCATACAAGGAAGCTTCAGGAGATATGGTCTGCACTGAAATAGTGGAGAATATACATATAACATAACATGTCTCATACAAGGCAGCTTCAGGAGATATGGTCTGCACTGAAATAGTGGAGAATGTACATATAACATAACACGTCTCATACAAGGCAGCTTCTGGAGATATGGTCTGCACTGAAATAGTGGAGAATGTACATATAACATAACATGTCTCATACAAGGCAGCTTCAGGAGATATGGTCTGCACTGAAATAGTGGAGAATGTACATATAACATAACACGTCTCATACAAGGCAGCTTCTGGAGATATGGTCTGCACTGAAATAGTGGAGAATATACATATAACATAACACGTCTCATACAAGGCAGCTTCAGGAGATATGGTCTGCACTGAAATAGTGGAGAATATACATATAACACGTCTCATACAAGGCAGCTTCTGGAGATATCGTCTGCACTGAAATAGTGGAGAATATACATATAACATAACACGTCACATACAAGGCAGCTTCTGGAGATATGATCTGCACTGAAATAGTGGAGAATATACATATAACATAACACGTCTCATACAAGGAAGCTTCTGGAGATATGGTCTGCACTGAAATAGTGGAGAATATACATATAACATAACATGTCTCATACAAGGCAACTAATGGAGATATGGTCTGCACTGAAATAGTGGAGAATGTACATATAACATAACAAGCCTCATACAAGGCAGCTCCTGGAGATATGGTCTGCACTGAAATAGTGGAGAATGTACATATAACATAACATGTCTCATACAAGGCAGCTTCTGGAGATATGGTCTGCACTGAAATAGTGGAGTATACAGATCTATAATTTACTTAGCGGTAAAAGCATATTACAGGAAAAACCCACTTATAGATGGCCTAAAATAAGTCACTACCTTACAGTTAGCTCCACAAATAAGAAGTCCATTTTTACACTTTTAGTCTTTATGCAACCTCAATATTCAACCTATTTTAAAAAACTTGGTTGTGACAGTGACTGTTGCTTTTCCATGACAACCCTGTGCGACGTTGCAACAGGAGTTCTGTGAATTTGTCTACACAACAGTCATAATGCATTAGAAGAGATGCAACTCCTGTAGTAACATCATCCTAGAAAGCTGTTGTCAAGACATAACATACATGTGTATGGTATCTTGAGACAGGAACATTTTATAACCTATATTTTGAGCCAATAAAAACGCCAAATTTTGACGGCTAAATGAAAATTTAACAAGAGATGTTTGTAAAACACGTATGCCCCCCATGGCAGCCCAATAGTCAGAAAAGGTGAAGGTCGCAGTGACCTTGACCTTTGCCTACTGACCTCTAAATCAATAGGGGTCATCTATTTAAACCATTTAAATAGTCAGAAATGGTAAGGTCACAGTGACCTTGACCTTTGACCTCAAAATCAATAGGGGTCATATACTGTTGCTGACCACCCTCCATGAAAAGTTTGAAGATCATAGGTCAAAGCGTTCTTGAGTTATTGAACGGAAACCATTTTATACGACCGACAGACAGACAGACTGACCGACAGATATGTGCAAAGCAATACACCCCCCTCATCAAAGATGGGGGGCATAACAAGGGTCAACAAAATATTTTGGGTATGGGACTTTTTGCTTGGGTAGGCAGGGAAGGGGAAACAAACAATATTTATACAGTGTATACTAACCATCAGTTTCAAACTCCAGATCTATACCAGCACCTGGTGTAATGTATTCACTTTTAAATGTACTTTCTCCAGTCTCCTCTGAAATACAGTAACAAAAGTCACATTAACCTACTACCTCTGTAGATCAACACCCTATGGGAAATACAAAGTTTGGTTGTTGTACAGAGGTAACTGGTTGTATCTTTGTAGAGGTAAAATTTACAGTAAATAACTGTAAATGATACTACTGGAAAAAAATTACCATGTTGCTTAAGAGAGGTTGTAGCTGTATGGAGGGCTTTGCTGGAGAGGTTGCACTGTATTTGCATATCATACATGTTCAAAATTATGCCATAGAACTTGTAGATAGTTTAAAAGTTAAGATTGTTTTTTGCTTTAAAAAGATAATTAAACTTTTTTGCAAAATAGAATCTGCTTTGACAGAGAGGAAAATTTCCTGCTTTAAACTATTACCTTCGATTTATTCCTTGACTAGCTGTTGAAGACCTACTGACAGAATATATTTTAAATCAGAACTATTTCCACAGGCGATCTATCTTTATTAATTTAGAATATCAAAAGGAAGTGTATTTGTCTGTGCAGACACAATAGAACTATTCCACAGCAAGTAATTCAGAGCTACAGATAAGCTGCGTATAGGGGTAATTACCCAATTAATTTTCTTAAAAACCCAATAGATTTTGAGAGGAGGGAGTAAGAAAAAGAAGACAATCTGAAATACCCAAAAAGAAAATGATGTTATAGTGAAAAATAGTACATAAATATCATTAATTTTACACTATCAGTTTTATTAAATACCCAATTAAAATTTGTCAAAACCAAAACAAAATTGAAACTTGTGTATAAAATGACCAAATAGACAAAAAGCTTATCTGTTGCTTTGCAGTAATAATCAAGTATAACTTTAAGCCACTTTACCTTCCTCAGATTTGAGTCCAAGTTTGAGGACCTTTAACAATCTATCTGAAGGTGGACATGCAGGATGAGCCTTTACAGCTGATGCTAGATTCACAGCCAATTGTTGATGTCCATCGTAGAACAATTGACTGTAACAAACAAAAATAACACACGTCAATTAGTCTTCTGCGGCCAGATAAATTACCAACCAGTATTTATGACTTAATTAAGAGGTAAGTCTAACCTTACCAACTCAACTTGAAACCTGTATGTAACAGTTTATAGTTTTGTTATAAGTTTCTCAAATTCTGAAAATTCTATCAGTCCATCTTTAACATATTCAATAGGCGAAATATTCACAAGGAAAAATGGTTGAGCCTTATCAAATTTTTAGTAATATATTAGAAAAAAAATATTCTTACCGATTTATGTTACGTAATTAGTGAGTATTAACAACCTAAATTCTACAAATAATATTTTGAAATAGACTCTTACAGTTCAATAAAGCAATTTTTATGTTATTATTAAAACAAGAGCCAAAATGTCACGAAATACGCCCGTCTCGGGGCATGGTCTCAGGGCAAAATAAAAAAAATGAATAAAAATAAAAAATAAAAAAAAAAATAAAAAATTTAAGGATGTTGGAGCGCTTAGAATCCCACCTTCAGAATTTGCTCAAATTTTGCCAGGAAGTAAAGAAATCTATACTGACATAAAATATGATGAAAAAACACTAGGTCACGGAACTCGTTTTTTTTTGACATTTTTATTTGTTGTCTGTGATCTAAATTATAAAATATTTTTCAATATAGTTTGGGTACACGTTGTTATACATGATCAAGATACCAAAAACGGTATATTTAATTTTGGTCTAATATATATTGCTATATTGCACCCAGGTAAAATCCTAATAACTTTTTTTCCCACCTTAAACTTTTTTTAATATTTTTTTAAATAAGTCTAGCGACATAGATCTTCAAAATTATGCAATAAAAAATATATGTCACAGAGGTATCTTTTTCGCAATTTTTTTTTATTTTGGTTAAATGTGGCTAAAATGCTGAGAAAATCAATGAAAACGCTTAAAATAAAATTTATTGAACATGTAAATATCGCGAAAACACATCAACACACAATAAACAAACATTACCAAACGAACCTGATTCCCAAAAAAGTAATTTGGCATAAATAGCAATATTTTTATTTTTTTACCCCACCCACCTATTTTGTAATGTAATATTTTTCTCGGAATGGAAACCGTCATTTCGATTAGTATTTTCTAATTTAATTGCATAATACTTATCAAAACTGTTCAATTTCATTATTTTAGATTATTTTGTCACATTTTTACATTTATGCACATAACGTACTATGACAAATGACCCATGCGCATTAAACCGATCCAGCATCCTTAAAATAAAAAAAAAATATAATCGAATTTGGCCTAGATATTATGCCCATTAGCATTGTCACAAAGTTTGAAGATGATCGAATGAAAACTGTTTGCGTTAGAGCACAGACAAGGCCAATTTCATACTTATTTGGTAATTAAAGGCCCATAACCAAATAAGACCTAAGCCGATTTGGCCTATAATCGAACTTGGCCTAGATATGCCCATAAGCATTGTCACAAAGTTTGAAGACGATCGGATGAAAACTGTTTGCGTTAGAGCACAGACAAGGCCTATTTCATACTTATATGGTAATTAAAGGCCCATAACCAAATAAGGCCTAGGCCGATTTGGCCTATAATCGAACTTGGCCTAGATATTATGTCCATATGCATTGTCCAAAGTTTGAAGATGATCGGATGAAAACTCTGAGCGCTAGAGTACAGACAAACTGCTGGCCGCCGCCGCCCGCCCGTCCGCCAAGGGTGTTCCCATAATACGTCCCGTTTTTCAAACGGGCGTATAATAACAAGGGAAACTAATAAAAACAGGTCACAGGGTTACCAGCCTTGATAGTATGGACTCCCCTTGTAGAGATGAATAACTATGTTGAAATTGAAGTGGATACCTTTGAAAGTCTTTGAGAAATCAACATTTTTGTGTAAAAATTCGAAGTCAGATACAACTCTTGTAAAATGCTAGATAGATTTGTGTCCTCTTGGCAGTAGATGTAGATCATCACATTTCACAAGTGTATTGACTTTAAAGTGGAAAGCTTTGATTGTGCTTGAGAAAATTAAGTTTATGCGTAAAATGTGCTACTAATGTTCTTAGTCTAAACATGGGCAGATAACTACATAAATAAAGGTCACAGGATTACTAGCCTTGTTAGTATTGACCCCCAAGTGAGTAAGTATGTTGAGTTTCAAGTGGATACCTTTAAAAGTTTGATATTCTTTGAGAAAATGACTGAAGCATCATTCAAATATGAAAGTTGGAGCCTGTTGCCTAACCAAACCACCGCTTCCGAGCGCTCGAAAGCGCTATGCTAGGAAACTTGCTTAAAAAAAGGACTACGTAGTGGACGAAGCTGAAAAATTACATGCTGCTGGTGAGCACTCGGTAGCTTTGCCTAGCAAAGTGTTAAGGAACAGTATAATATTGGCAAGCACTGCTCGCTGGTAGCATGTTGTTGCATAGACGTAAGAAAGCTCTCAATAGCGCAATTTGGAAGCGTCTTCGATAGGCAACAGGCTCTATCTATCTATTTATACTGCCTAGCACCTCTTTTCGAGTATTATTGGCAGTGTGTCTGTCAAGGGCAGACTTAAAATCAATGAAGAGAAAGAGGTGTGATACAAGGAATCCGGGTGCGTAACCCTAGCTCGTTCTGAATATACCACCGAGACTCGCGAGACTACCTCTGGTTTTCCAACCAGTTCATCTCTAGTTGGGTCGGAAACACTGAAAAGTATTTCAGAAATGACCAAGTTCCCCGGACGAGATTCAAATCAGGGACCTCTCGATCAGTAGTCAAGCGCGTTACTAGTCCCATAAATAAGACTCTATGTACGTTACACAGTACTATAGAGTCTCATAGTTTTGACTGACATCTGTCGCGATTCACTTCCGTTTTAAAAAAGAAAGTTACCTACAGTTGAAAAATTCGTCTTAGACGAAATAATTATTCAGTACGGAGTAGTCGTTCATGACTGACTATAATGTAGCAGTGATTTTTCTAGAACAAAATTAAACAGCCTGTGCCTTTAAAATTGGGAAATTTCGCGCAATTTGGGAATTATTAAAAAAGATTGTTTTGGTTAAAATTGTTCATAAATTGCTATTTTCTATTGATAATACTCTAGTCATATGTGACAACGACTCTTGCAAGTTTGAATATCCATTGTTTTGACTTTAAAACAGCTATACTGTAGTTACTTTGAAACCAGCGAGCACGAAAGGGAAAATATGAATACTTTTTGGGAACGAATTGTGATTTTTTGGGGAAAATGGAGGTTATTTTGCTAGGGGAAGGGGCCTGTATTTGGCGCCAACAATAGCCAAAAAAAATCACTGTGTAGGCATATTTTTAGTCCGGAAACCGGGTTTTAGTTATAGCCATTTTTCGTCTAATCATAATTCATACAAATGTCAGAACAACAACATTCGGAATGCATCGGCTCTGTTGGACGGCTTCAATGGCGTAAATAAGGATATTTCAGTAAATTTGGAAGTAAATGAAACAGGAATAATTTATGTATCAATGACTGAATGAGGTAAGTGTTCTTGCAATGATTCGTTTTCAATGATAGAAAAGACATTAATGAAGACATATGTGGTGTGCCTTTACTTTGTATTGCTTTTTAAGGCTCCAGTGATTTTTCTTGAAGAAAATTAAGCGGCCTGTGCCTTTAAAATTGGGAAATTTTAGCGCGACAATTCGCAAAATTGGGAATTATTAAAAAGTTTGTTTGGGTTAAAAGTGGTCATATTTTGTATTTTCTACTGATAATACACTATTCATATGTGGCAACAACCTTTGCAAGTTAGAAAATATATTGTTTCGACTTTAAAACAGCTACATATAAACTGTTGTTGCTTTGAAACCTGCAAGCACAAAAGGGGGAAAATATGCCTACTTTTTGGGAAAAAATTATGATTTTTTGGGAAAAATGGAGGTTATTTTGCTAGAGGAAGGGGCCTGTATTCGGCCCTAAAAATAGCCAAAAAAAATCACTGGGCTCATAATTGGTCACCAAACAGCGGCAAAGAATTGTGTCGGAAAGTGCTACATTCATGTTTTGCGATCCAGAGAGACCTATTCACCTAACGTAATGCAATGATACGTTTGGTCTCGGTTGGGACTGTGCCACCAAAGTGACAATGCATAAGGGCACAATATCTAGGCCAATTTTGATTTTAGGCCAAAGTGGCCGATTTGGTTATGGTCGTTTTATTACCAAAACATAGGAAATTGGCTTTGTCTGTACTCCATCTCATATTGTTTACACTCGTTTCCAGTCCAATGTCGCGAAAAGTAATGACATTACTTAAATTGACGAGCAATATCCGATGTACGGTATATCGCAGTGATGATTGCATGAGTAATAAACTTAGACTTTCACCTGATCATCAGTCTGTATAGAAGGTCCCTTTGTTTGACTTCCATGTTGTTTATAAACAAATACAGTAATGCAAAATCGCCGGCAAGTCGGCCGGGCGGTGTTGCGTGAGAATGGCTTTTGTCAGCGTATTCAAACCGTCAAAGATCGATAACTCCACCAAAACCCAAACTGCAGAGTCGGTAAATTGGCCGCTGTTTGTTTAGGGTAAGCATGTTTCTTTACATATTATTTCGTCACAGATTTTTTATCTTAATTAGTGTAAATTGGCTAATGCCCACATCTCGATATTTATGTTTTGTTTTGTTTTTATATTTCGTATTATGAAATGTTGCGTAATTTCGGATGCTCGTTTCGGATAAACAAAGAATGATCAATGCATTTGTGGTACCTTCAAGTTTGACTGTTGTTTGTGTTACTTAACTGTCGTTTCGATGTCACAGCTCATCATGACAGAGACCTACTTGTCCCAAAGATATAGAGATAGGTATCCTGTTGTCTCGTATATCCGTGCTTCTTAATGGTTTAATCGGTGCATGCGCTTGGCTTTAGATAGAATTAAAGTGCTACCGAGGTGAGTGCTCGACAGCGCTATGCCTATGCTAGGAAATTGCTTGCTTCAAAAAAGCGCTACATAGCGGATGAAGCAAACTTGAGAAGTGGTATGCTATTGGCGAGCACTGCTTGCTGGTAGCGTGTCATTGCATAGACGTAGCAAAGCGCTTGATAGTGCTATTTGGTAGCAGTTTGGTTATGCAACAGGTTCCAGTTCAGTCTTTGACAATAGCACTTTCACGATTGCCCTGGCGAGTAAAAAAAATCAGGCAACCAAAATGCCCTTACCAGGAGCTCCGTGGAGGACAAACTTTTTAAAGAGTTTAAGCTTAAGAACACATAAAGAATATTTTAAGTTCAGCTATAGCATATACATGCCTCAGATTTTAAAATTAAATTAAAATTTAATTGTTGTTATTATTTCTAATGATTTTAAAATGCTTTTTTTTCAGGATGCACTACCACTAGGTTCAGATTGGATGAAAATCAACATCAACAACATACTTCCATCACTTTACAGATGCCTGCGTGAAGTTTCATCAGAAATCCTAAATTCTTCATCAATCAAGTTACCCAAATCTCTGCATTCATTCGAATTAAATAAATCCCAGGCACAATTATTGACATCTTTTCCAACATCCAAACATCTGTTTCCTAGAGCAACGCACATAGACCCGAAGTCTGCAGGACAGGCCGTGGTTTTCGCACAAAATTCTTCATACCAGAAAGAAAATCCAAATTATATTTGGCTGTCTCAGGTAGAACGTGTGTGTGATATAATGGCTGAGAACCGATATCTCGCTGGATATGCTAAGCTTGGAACATCTAGCTGTAAAAAGTGTAAGCAGAAAATCGACAAGGGATCATTGAGGATCGCTAAATTAGTGTCTAACCCATTCTCTGAGGTAAGACATTTACTTAAAGGAATCTTTTTTTGAGAACAAATGTTTAAACTTTAGCATTATGAAGTTTACCATGATAACAATTAAATCTCTTGTGATTACTAATCCGCAGACCTACCTTTATATTCTAAATAATTCATGAATATATAATGATTTTACAGTAGATTCTATACTTGTTTAGTTTTACATAAATTTGCCTTAAAGTTTCATAGAGTGGTTGATTTATAAACTTGTTTAATTAATGGTAAAAAGTGAGCTCACACTCCCAAGTCAATTGTTTTTTAAAAGCGCTGAGCTGTTGTGATAGTATTGAGGAGTTTTAAAGTGAATGGATCATGTTTGAGCTTGTGTCCGTAAAGTGTTAGTATTACACTGAATGACTGTCCATCAATCAATCCCTCCATACACACATTTATAGCTTCCTTAGGTTGTTGAAGATGTTTCCTGTCACAATAGAAATCCATTGAATTGATCACTTAATTCTTTTGTTCTTTGAGTGGTCATTTTTGATCTAAAACAATGGAAAGACAACCTAAGGTAGCTTACGTGGGGGCATCTGACTCTGACAGACAGGCGGACAGACGGTTTAGTTACTGTATTTCTGATGTGTGTACGCTTGTTGCAGGATGGTGGAGATATGAAACAATGGTTCCATCCAGCTTGTATGTTTGAGACATTCGTGCGTGCTCGAGCCACCACAAAGAAGATTGAAGATCCAGATGATGTGGAGGGTTTCGCTGATTTAGATCAAGAGGGGAAAGATGCCATTCTTAAACTGATCAAAGGTTGTTATCTAATTTTGTACCTTCTTACACCCTACCTAATCCTGTTCAGGCTGGTTTGCCATAATGTACCTTCTTACAGTTTACTGCATAATCTGTCAGTATTCTGCTTAGCTTTAGATTTTAATTGCTGCCTTACGTTCTTGTGACCACTTAACACACATGCTTCTGTATACAGAGGTGATTATATGCTGAAACTACCTAGAATTTCAGTAAAATTGTTGCCATAGAGCAGTATTGTACAGATAAAACTTGTGATGAGATATAGTACTCAGACTGATTAGTTTACGTTGTGTCAATGTTCTGTTAATATTAAAGTTTAATCATTTCTTAGCTAACTTGGATATCCATAGAGTTTGCATGTTGTATTGTTTGTATTTTCAGACTTCCTAGCAAGAGCTGGTTCTCCTGGCAAAAAGAAAACTCCCGCAAAGAAAAAACCTGCAGCTTCTGATACAACACCAATTAAACAGGAACAAAACAAGCCAACACCTGTAAAGTCAGAACCCAAGCCAGGAACATCTAATGGTACTGTAAATCACTTAATACTCCCATGAGCTTTACTTCATGATTTTCGGTTTGAACTTACTTTGCAAATTGATGAATTCGTGATTGAGAACCACTAAGTATCAAATCTAAATCTTTGGGGGAAAAATTAGGATTTGTTTGATGTTATGGAACTCTATTTAGACATAATGATGAATTTATGATGAGTACCATCATGAAAATTAGCAAAAATAAAACTACTGCAAATAATACCAGATTTACAGTAGTAGGCCTACTTCTAAAATATTTTCCATGTCGTTACAAACCCAGGTGGGCAGGGGTGTAGCCATATGTCAATATAAATACTGATGTGACTGTCACACATTGTAACACTATCTAACACCCAATTGTGTATGTATATTTTTAGGTTCTGACACATCTAGTAATGGAACCAAACCTGTAGATACACCCAGTGGTAAAGATGATTCCTTTAGAGAATTCCGTCGTTTGTGTGCCGCCATTGCTGAAGAAAATAGCTACACTGGAAAGACGGCCATTGTCAAGAAATATATCACAAAAGGCTCTAGTGGTGGTAGGTTTAACATTCTATTCAAGGGAATAAACTCTCATATTACAATAGAACTTTGATGCCTTGAATTGCCTTCGCACCTTGAAAATAGTATTAGCCAGTGCCTTTAATCCTGATTTGGCTTTCTCCCAGCGCTTTAAATCCTATTATGGTGTCTTTAAATCACTATGGGTGCTAATATTTAGGGTCAGTATTGTATTAATATTATTGGAGAGATTATGGCCTTTAATATGTAAAAATTACTTAAACCATTACTTAAATTATGGAAAACCATGTGATTTTCTCTTCTGAAACATTTCAGCCATTCTCGTTGATTTCATTTTGCACAAATCTCGGCAATGCCCCAGCGCCTTAAAAAAATTCTGGGGAAGGGCCTGATAATAGATAATCAGACAGGGAAGACAGCACTTAACTTAAACAGCCGAGCACAGAAAACATAGAAACATCACATACCACAATTACATGACACAAAATATTGCTTGGGATCAAATAAGGATGACACCAACTTAAGCTTCTTGTCCACAAAAACTTCCAATTCAATACTTGGTCCTTTTACCAAAAGAGCCAGATAAAGCCATGCTTACAGTTTTACTGCAAGCGAGTTGTACTGTATAATCACTGAGTGTATTGTATATTTCAGATGGATACGAGGGTAACCTGTATTTACTGTTGAAGTTACTGCTACCAGGTGTGGTGAAAGTTGTGTACAACCTCAACAATAAACAACTCGTCAAACTCTATAGTCAGGTATCTACTGTCTCCTCTTTGTTGTGGGTTGGACCAGTAACAGGCCCTTTCCCAGGGACAGAAGGCGCTTTGTTACCCCAGCGCCTAAAAGCCAGAATTGGCTTTCCTCCAGAGCCTTAAATCCTTGTATAGTGTCTTAAACTTATTAAATCACAATGGGTGTTCATAATTTATTTTGGTTGGTGTAGTATTTTGTGAGAGATTATGGTTCTTATTATGTAAAAAGTGCTTAAATCAGTCTTTAATTCTCGGATATCAATGCAGTTTTAGTAATTCTTGTTAATCTTGTTAAGCCAAATTCCACCATTGCCCCAGTGCCTTAAAATATTTCTTGGGAAGAACCTGAGTTTTAGTCCTATTACTTAAAATATTTAATTCAAGTTCTGAAATTTGCAAAGATTTCCCTAGCAGGACTTTAATTTACTTCAAAGTCATGATTAAGTCATGTAAAATACTGTGACTTTTAAACGAAATGTTTGATATAATTATTGGGTAAAGAAATAAAAACAAAATGGAAAAAAGTCCTATGCTACTCATTCAGTAAAAAAAACACTTTCAAACAAATATCCTGTTTATATGTGTATATTTATGACAACTGGTGTATTATTTCTATATGCAGGCATTTGGTACGAGTCAGAAAGCTATGTTAGAAGATTTAGATCAGGGAGATGTCGCAGAAACTGTCAAAATCTTCTTTGAACAAAGCAAGATTATCCCCCCACAGAAGAAATGCACCTTGACTATACAAGAGGTATGAGAGGTTTTGACAATTGTAATCAAATAAACAATGTAATGATAACCTTATAAACTCTTCTTGGGGTCACGGTTTTGATCTTTATGAAACCTGCACTGCTTTCAACGAAGGATGATGTGATAATATGTTTCGTCATGTTTCTAACCTGTGATTCGTTGACAGCTATGTTAAAAAAGTTTGTCACATGAGCAAGTTTTGGCTGATCATAGACGGAGGTGGTGAGTCTAAATTGGTGTATCGTACCAAAATGGCTACCATAGGCAAACTATGGAATGTTAATACATGTAGTAAAACCTGTGAGTCTTTATATGTTTCGAATTGAGAACGTAAAAAATGAGGTTTTTACCATTTTACCTGTTCAAACGATGGTTTGTGTCAAACAGAGCATTCAACGAAGGATAAAGCGACAAATATTGTGATTATTTTACGTTAGATCTTCCTTAAACGCACGGCTGGTCTAATTTTGGATAAGTTTGGACATTCTGGATAAAATCTAGCCCATGTCGTTTTAAGCACTTTGCATATGTCTGGTGTGATTACTGTTTTGTATTCACAATGATCTTTCATGGTACTAACAGGCCTTCAAAGTCCTTGACAATTGTTTGATTCTTGAAAAGTACATAATTCTGGTTAATCCTTGAAAGAATGCCAAAAAAGGTTCTTGAATTTGGGGAAAATACTTAAATTCACAAAAGAGTTCTTGAAATGTGTTGGTAAGAAAAACAACGTTTAAAAACAGGAAGTGGTATAGAGCCTATTGATGGTCTTCTTGCTTGCTTAATGTAGTCAATAACATGTAAATACTGTAGCGCACAGACAAATAGCCCGCTCTATATGGCATGCATGCTCATGGTGGACAGAGCTTTCTTCCATTAGCTATGTCAGAGAAAAATAGATGAAGGGTCTGTTAGGTAAAGGGTCAATACTATGATAATTGTTGATTTTATACTTACTGTGTTTCGTTTTAGGTGGATGGATATTTACAAGATTTATCTAAATTTTCCAAAGAAGATGATCAGGAGCGAACATTGACAGCAATAGCTAAAAGGTGAAATACTTTGGCTGTTCATTAATCAGGCTATCCTATTTATAACATGATTACTGTATAGCGGGTATATTTCACGGGGGTCTAATTTTTGCTATATTCGCGGTCAGCATCGATAGCGCGAAATCTAAACCCAGGGAAATATTCACCTCGTAAATATACAAATTTTACAAAGGCAGACAATTCATGATTAAAAACCAACGTTGACCCAATGATGTTGCAAGAAGTATGTCGATAAAGTAAAATACGGCTGTAAGACTTCGACTTATGATAAATTACAAAATATAATTCGAAATTAGATCTTTGTAAAACTGTGTAAACTCTATGCATGTGTATCAAATATCATACGTGCATCATGTTTTCTCAACCTTAAAAGGTGTTAACTATTAGCAGGTGCATCAAAATTATTAGATTTAACGCGTTTGTTTGCAAAACGTGTAAATGTTTGCGGAAAAGGTATTTGTTTATGTAATTTTTCTAATGATAGTCAACTCGGCCATCAAACAAACCGCTCAAAATAGCCGTCGAAACGCAATGAGCGATTTATGAAAAAATAAACAATCTTACTGTGTAATTTGTCAATCCCGTAAATCGTTTATAAATTATCAAATTTGGAAGGACAGAACCACACGCCCTTATGTGTTATACCGATGGACAGCATAAATAAATCATGGAAAGGGGGTTTAAATAGTCTTATTAGACTCTTTATACCTGGCAAGTGTTTCCCTGTGTGCCCAAACGCTTTAAATATATCAGACGCAGCATGTGTACACACTGTGTTGAGAAAATGACGTAATATATTCCGGCATATCGGAAGCGTTGATTTGATTTTGCCTGTGTAATTACATAGCGTATCGTCAGTTCTAAATTGTCGGACTTGTTTAATTAATTATTAATTATGGACTATGATAGCAATATTGGACTTGTGAAAACGTACGTATGTTCGCAATTAATCAACACTTAATGAACACTTGAATTGTCATTACGCCCGGTCTTCATACGATATTGCATGTAAGTTTTAAGCTTAAAAAGTTTATACATTGCCGTGTTCAGCAATCAATTTCCATTTTTTTATTTTCCAAGGTGTAACTTACGTAAGATTGACCTCCCATTTCATGTTTACCAACATGTTTTAAATTCCCGGTCGAGGTCGTTTGCGCGAAATCAAGACACCGTGAATTCAAAAGGATCCAGATAACGCGAATAATGGACCCCGTGAAATATACCCGCTATACAGTATTTGACTGATGGAGACATCTACTGCAGATTGCTAGAAACAGGCTTTCACTCGTATTTCTGCTGAACAAACAACATTGTACATCATATTTAGAAAACAGTGGCATTGCTTGTTTCTTATTTAACAGACAATCCAAAGCCACACAGGAAAGGTGACAGCGCCTAACCATCCATGCTAGAGTCAAACATAGAACGAACCATTCATATTTCCAAAAAAGGGATATTTCAAGTAACTCTATATACTTACCCTGCAATAAATGACACACTGTGGACTAACATAAAGGGTTAATTGATTGATTGATTGAGTGTTATTGTTTGTTTGTTGCAGATGTACAGGCAATGATCTGAAGATGGTGATACGTCTCATTAAACATGACTTGAGAATTAATTCTGGAGCCAAACACATGTAAGTACATTACTGTATATTTCAGCCACCATTACTAGTTAAATCATTAGAGCACCCAGCGCTAAATAGGGCTATGCTTGGAAGGGGCTTGCTTCAAAAAAACGCTATGTAGTGAGAAAATTATATGCTACCGGCAAGTGCTCGTGGATAGTAGATCGGCATACTTCAAAGCGCTATCGAAGAGGTACGTTGCATGAGAAAGCACATCTTGCAAAATGTTGAGAAGTAGTAACACGCTTGATGGCGCTATTTGGTAGCGTTTTGGTTAGGCAGCGGGCCGTGGTTTATTCCTGAGTTAGGCAGTTTATGTTCTTCAATGACTTGTGTCTTGTCTTCAATATGTGGAAATGTTGACAGTTGCAGAACAAATTAGAAGTGGTTGATTGGTTAACTGGTGAAATCGAATTATTACCATGTATGACTGAACGAATTTGAAATTTGGCGTAAAATCTGACTAACAATTTGTATACAGACAGCTAGTTAAAATAGATTTACCTGTTTACTCTGTGCACTGTTTGTAAATCAATACTGTACTGGTGAAGGATTGATCAAAGCTGGTGCCTTCAACTTCAAATAATTATTGTATTAATGGCCACTGGCCCATACGCAAAGATACAATTCATTGGACATAATAACAAATCATGGTACTAAATACCTACAGTCCAACTATACCAGTTCTCGTAACCTGTATTTACTGTGTACAGAGAGGGGATACATTTAGTGACATGTAAACAATTTTGTCTTATTCATTTCACCATTCGTTTTAATTTTATAGCATGTTTTGCAAAACCTTTTGATATTCCCTGGTATAAATAACGGTTATCATCTGTTCTGTTCACCATCCACAGATTAGAAGCATTGGATCCAAACGCCTACGCAGCATTCCAAGCATCTCGTGATCTTCGTGATGTCGTCGAGAGAGTAATGGAGAACAGAGATGTGGATGGCAAACCAGGGATGTCTAAAAAGTTGTCAGTTAGAGCATCACTTATGACACCAGTATTACCTATGCTGGTCAGTATATAAAAATTATACAGTTTACTTAATGATTTTGGGAATTTTCTTATGTTAAAACTAGAAAGATGTTTGACTTTAAAGAGGGCTTACTGGGAATTTATTTTCCCCCGCTGGAGGGATATAGTAATAGTATGCGTCCATCCCATTATTTGTTCAGAGCATATCTCTAAAGTTATTTGAGGTATTGACTTGAAACTTAGTATGTGAATAGATGGCAACTAGGAGTAGTGCAGTGACCAAGAAGCATAACTTTATATGCCCCAGTTTTGAAATTATCTTCCCTTGTCTAATTTTGAAATATTTTTTGTCCAGAGCATAACTTGAAAACTCTTTAAGATACTGATTTTTTGAAACTTGATAGAGGATCTTATGAGTGTCTTTCCATATTGAATTTATTCAACAAGTTGAATAAAATGATAAAATGCGAGGCTCTTTCATTTCAGGCTGAAGCTTGTAGGTCAGTAGAATATGCAATGAAAAAATGTCCAAATGGTTTCTATGCAGAAATAAAGTACGATGGAGAGAGAGTACAGTTACATAAGAAAGGCTCAGATTTCCAGTATTTCAGTCGAAGTTTGAAACCTGTACTTCCACATAAGGTAAGATATGGTGACAATGTATAACTATCTTCTATATTGTTTCTATAAAGTGATATAGATAAAAATTCATGACTTATTGGTTTTCTTTGAATTGACTTCATCCGAGAAAATGTATGCCAGTGTTTAAAAGTTATTATACTGCCAGAATATGTGACTTCAATAAACACATTAAAACTTTACTATCAAGAATTGATTAAACGGTAAACATAAGCAGATTCCATTTGCATGGATTTAACCAGTTGATTCTCTGTTGTTTACAAGCGTGATATTCTGTATTATCAATGGTATGTATTTAAAATTTCACATTTTAAGCATTACACATATTTGAGGTTTCACATTTCAAGGTCTGCAAATTTTTCAAGTTTCCGATTTCAAGGTTTACATAAAATTCAAGTTTCCCATTTCAAGGATTACATATACCTGTATATTTTAGGTTTCACATTTCAAGTACTACATATATTTCCAGTTTCACATTTCAAGGACTACATATATTTCAGGTTTCACATTTCAAAGACTATATACCTACAGCATTCCCATCTGGTGATGATTTAATTCTTGATGCTGAAGTTTTGCTCATAGATACCAACACAGGAAATCCATTACCATTTGGAACCTTGGGTAAACATAAGGTACGCTGAACTCTGTTCCCTGTGTGGTAGGAAATTCTTACCAGTATCATCTTCCCTAAAAAAAGTTCTATTATTATGATAAAATGTCAGGATATAGTGAAATAGAAAAGCAACACATGCTGTTGACTGATCATTTCACATACCCCTTAAAAGTTATGAGAATTTTAGTAAAATTAATATAGATTACTATGGGTTGTATTTTGCGTCCTCTTTTAAATGAGCCTATAAATAACATTGCGTATGATACCTGACTTATATTACATTTTAGAAAGAGCAATTTAAAGAAGCCAATGTGTGTTTGTTTGTATTTGATTGTCTACATATCAATGGAGAGAATATCATGGACAGGTAATGTATATATGTATATGTATAATTTGTGAGTTTGTTTGTAGTGCAGTCTAACCTTTGTTATAGGTCACCCCTATTAATCAACCACATTGTACATCAATTAGGCAACCACCTGCTCCTCAGTTACCAGTATGCAACTACTTGCACCTCAATCAAGCAACCATCTGTACCTCAATCAAGCAACCACCTGTACATCAATTAAGCTACCACCTGTACATCAATTAAGCAGCCACCTGTACCTCACTTAAGCAACCACCTGCATATCAATTAAGCAACCACCTGTACCTCAATTAAGCAACCACCTGTACTTCAATTAAGCAACCACCTGTAACTCAATTAAGCAACCACCTGTACATCAATAAGGCAACCACCTGTAACTCAATTAAGCAACCACCTGTACATCAATTATGCAACCACCTGTAACTCAATTAAGCAACCACCTGTAACTCAATTAAGCAACCACCTGTACCTCAATTAAGCAACCAACTGTACCTCAATTAAGCAACCACCTGTAACTCAATTAAGCAACCATCTGTACCTCAATTAAGCAACCACCTGTAACTCAATTAAGCAACCATCTGTACCTCAATTAAGCAACCACCTGTAACTCAATTAAGCAACCACCTGTACATCAATTAAGCAACCACCTGTAACTCAATTAAGCAACCATCTGTACCTCAATTAAGCAACCACCTGTAACTCAATTAAGCAACCACCTGTACATCAATTATGCAACCACCTGTAACTCAATTAAGCAACCACCTGTACATCAATTAAGCAACCACCTGTAACTCAATTAAGCAACCACCTGTACATCAATAAGGCAACCACCTGTACATCAATTATGCAACCACCTGTACATCAATTATGCAACCACCTGTACATCAATTATGCAACCACCTGTAACTCAATTAAGCAACCACCTGTACCTCAATTAAGCAACCACCTTTACTTCTTCAATTAAGCAACCACCTGTAACTCAATTAAGCAACCACCTGTACATCAATAAGCAACCACCTGTACATCAATAAGGCAACCACCTGTACATCAATTAGGCAACCACCTGTACATTAATTAGGCAACCACCTGCATATCAATTAAGCAACCACCTGTACCTCAATTAAGCAACCACCTGTACTTCAATTAAGCAACCACCTGTACCTCAATTAGGCAATAGGCAACCACCTGTACATCAATTAAGCATCCACCTGTACTTCAATTAAGCAACCACCTGTACATCAATAAGGCAACCACCTGTACATCAATTAGGCAACCACTTGTACATCAATTATGCAACCACCTGTACATCAATTAAGCAACCACCTGTAACTCAATTATGCACCCACCTGTACCTCAATTAGGCAACCAGCAACCACCTATACCACAATTAAGCAACCACATGTACCTCAATTAACTAACTACCTGCACCTTAATTAAGCAATCACCTGTACCTCAATTAAGCAACCACCTGCACCTCAATTAACCAACCACATGTACCTCTATTAAGCAACCACCTGTAACTCAATTAAACAACCACCTGTACATCAATTAAGCAATCACCTGTACCTCAATTAAGCAACCACCTGCACCTCAATTAAGTAACCACATGTACACCAATTAAGCAACCATCTGTGTCTCAATTAAGCAACCACCTGCACGTCAATCATTAGACCACCTGCACCACAACCTGTTAACTTCTTCTTACACTGATTCAGAGAATCAAATTTGTATGCTTGTTTAGCTGAGTTGGTCTAGTACATTTGACCAGTATAAAACTTAGCCCAAAGTCGATGATTCTCATCCTGGAAAATATTTGAATACTGTGTTGCTATATTTTCAGACCTATAAAGGCAAGAAGGAAAATCTTACAGAAAGAGATGGTTGAAATACCAAACAGAATCATGTTCTCCGAGATGAAACACATTATAGTAAGTCTTATAGATCGCCTAATGTAAAATCATTTAATTTCAAATTTCTCCCACATATAGTGGCGTGGAGGAGACATATTGTTTTTGTGCTGGATATCTATCTAAATGAATATCAAGAAGTTTGTCTGCGCTTGTTCTCATTACTCTCATTAACTATTGGTCGGATTTCAATGAAACTTCACATGAATACTAAACCTAGTTGTGCATATTGCAATTTGTCAATAATTTTATGTTGTATAATTTTGTCTGGAGTTTTTGGGAGACATACATTTTTGTGTCATAAATCCTTGATGTGTACATGTTTATCATAATTGTGATTTTTAGGAAGAAGAAGATTTGACTGATATGATGACACGGGTATTCCAGGAAGGACTTGAAGGACTTGTCCTCAAGGACGTCAATGTAAGTACTATATACATGTATATATTCCAGATTTATCTATCCTCAAAGAGCTATGACTTCTGACCAAAATAAAATTTATTTGTTGAAAATACCTCAAGAAATGGCAAAGTTATTGTCAATTATATCTACTCTGAAGGAATTTCTTTAAATTAGGGATGGCAACGAGTACTCGAGTACTCGTTCAAAGGTCCGATTATCGAATATCAAAATCAGTATTCGAGTACTCAGTAAAAAATAAAAATAGTAATTGTTAATCCTGTATGGTACAGAACGTGTCCTAGTAATATCTTGTCTACTAAAATTACCATTAACAATGTGTCATCAAACCTTAATCGCCGCTACAAGGTCGCTAATTGCAAGCAAAACACATGCAGACCTGTCAATCATGGTCTGTTAGTTTGTTTATGACACGTAGCTTGGGGTTCCGAGTGATTGTCATCGATCTTCAATTGGCAGTTATTGTTTATTGGGTGTGACAATCGATTATGAAATTAATAAAATATTACTTTAAAGGACAAGGTTCACTAATGGCTTAATTTGGCCCTGTGATTTTCAAAAAATAAAGATGCATGTTATTATAAATCTGTCCTATAATTCAAATAAATTCATATTTCCTGTGTAAACAATGAGCAGACATATCCCAATTTTCCTCGTAATTTGGTGACAAAACTGTCAAGAATATCATTAATATGCCATTTTTAGCCCAAAATGTCATTTTTGGCCATTTTCACGACTATTAATGACTAAAGTCCTTCCGAAAAAACATGATGGCAGTCTTGCGACACTTTTATATTTTTATATAACCAGTGTTCTGCAAGTTTTTATGTTTTTACAAAATATCAAAGTGTCGCAAGAATGCCATTGTGGTTTTTGGGAAGGTTTTACACCATGAAAATGGCTAAAAATGACATATTTTGCTAAATATCACATATTTTAAGTAGATTTGTCGACCTATTTCGAGAGAAATTTGGAAAATTATGCTTAATTTTTTGAAAGACAGTGTTAGGTTATTAGAAACATAGGACAGATTTATAGCAACGTGCATTTATATTTTTTGATAAAACCCAGGGCCAAATTAAGCCATAAATGAACCTTGTCCTTTTAATCGTTCTCATGCGTGTATGAATGAACGATAACTCGACTGCGTCACGCTGTGTAAATATTACAGTGTCACCGGTTGATAAGAGTATTCACCCTTAGTTGTTAATTTGTTATTTTTCGATATTCTAGCGTTAATGACTATAACTTATACTGCATTTACACTGTATTGTTGTTCTTTAAATTTGTTATTTTTTTGTTTCAACATTATTCTACCTATATAGATTTGACCATCAACTGAACAGAATGGACAAGCATACACGATGTTCTATTTGAAGTTGAACACGCACGTTTGCAGTACAACATTTCTGTGTCCCAAATATCATTCACATTTATAGTTTTCCGAGTACCTGAGTACTCGATCTGAAGAATGACAGAGTACCCGAGTACCGATTTTAGTACTCGTTGCCATCTCTACTTTAAATAAAATGTTTTAAAAACTAAGTAATATATGGAAACTTTGAGATTGAAGGCCTCTTGTTTGGCAAAAATGGTTGGCCGTATTTATGATTTTCAGGATTTTCAAGTTGGCTCTATTGACATCCCTGTGAGAGGTTGTCTGTCCTAACAGGTCATTGAAAATTTTATGATGTGAAATAAATCAATGGTCTTTGCAGGTTGGTTTTATAATAGTGGTATTTGTTATCTGTTTTGATGATTAACCTAAAATAAGTTGCATCAGTAAGTCATTTCTTCTTGTAAATGTATTTTCAGAGTATTTACGAACCAGGAAAAAGACATTGGTTGAAAGTAAAGAAAGATTATTTGAATGAAGGACAGATGGCTGACTCTGCTGATCTTGTTGTGGTCGGTGCATTCTTCGGTACTGGAAATAAAGGTGCAAGTTTAATTTGAATATTTCAAAATTTGCTGCACTAGCCAGAATGAATTTTCTACAGAAAAAAAGTTATGTGATAAAAAAAAATAGTGATTGAAAAAAGTATTGACTAAGAAACAGTCAAGCCTGCATCTTATTTTCAGGATTGGGCATTATGCCTCAGGTAAATACCCTGAAGTAAGCAAGCAAGTCAAGTAATTCAATTTATCGCATACATGTGTTACTAAACATAGTAACACAATTGCACTGTATTTTAACAGATATGAACAATATGAGGCAGATATGCATTGTAATGTGGTCTAGTCTAGTCTTCTGGTGTACCAAAATTCTGTATCGAGGCTATATCTGTTCATTTCAGAAGGGACGCACAAATGCAATAAACACAAACATGTGATGTCATACCCAGTCTTTCCTGTATGCCTCATAATGGAACTCTTAAACCCAAAATAAGTGTGTTTAACATATAATTACATGTATTATGATTTGCTGTAACCAGGTGGTATGATGTCAGTGTTTTTGATGGGTACATACGATCCTGACAATGATAAATGGTGCACTGTTACCAAGTGTGGAAGTGGATTCGATGATGCAACTCTCGAAAAACTACAGAAAGATCTCAAAATGGTGAAAATCAGTAAGAACGTAAGCAAGGTACCAGACTGGTTGGATGTAAAGAAGAACATAGTTCCCGACTTTGTGTGTGTCGATCCAAAACAATCACCGATCTGGGAAGTATCAGGAGCCGAGTTCAGTAAAGCAGAGGTAAATTATATGTTTATCTTCTATGGCTGAATTAGCTGTTTCACTTCAATATTGAGCTGCGATCATGGTCCAGTGTTTAGTGAGCTGGATGGGTCACCTTTTGATCTGGATTTGATTCCTGGACTTGACAGGTCATATCCTTGTATGAAAATATTAATGAAAATAATTCAAATACGCTTGGGCTGAGGATGTTCAAACTTCACATGGAGGTTGATCTGCAACAGTAAATAAATTACCTCTTTTGATTTTGAAGTCAGTATGCCAATTTTAAGGTCACTAAAGTCTTCATCATTAATGAATTTGGCCACCATGTACACATACTATGATACATGTTTTACAGATATCTGTTGTTACTGTAGGTACATACAGCTGATGGTATATCTATCAGGTTTCCATGTGTTTACATATATCTGTTGTTACTGTAGGTACATACTGCTGATGGTATATCTATCAGGTTTCCACGCGTAACCAAGGTCAGAGATGATAAATCTTGGAAGGAAGCAACAGATTTACCCAGACTCAAGGTACAACTACATATCCTCTTGTTTTACATGTTTGAGGAAAATCTCCTTGCCCTTCAAGTTGGTGCTATACCTTCTGGTGTTAACACCTGATGTTTTTTTACATTTTGGGAAAATGTCCTCCCCTTATCCCGTCTTTTCTCAACAACCTCTCTGTTGCTTTGATACTTTGCATACTTGTTCACCATCATGACCCCAACCCCTACACAGGAGAAGATAATATTAAGCATTTTGTTGAAATAATGCCCCCTTTTGGACTAAGAAATGCTTATTTGTTTACCTTTATGACCAAGAGGACCTACACATGAGTAGGTAATGGTCCTGCGTTATTTGTCCAAATTATCCTCCTTTTTCGACTTAGAAGCCCCAACCTCTACACAGCAGAGGGTAATGCTGCTGTTATGAAGCATTTTGTTTTGAATATACATTTTTGTATAATGATTGTACTATCCCAGCATGGCACTGCGAATAGTGGAGCGCGCTGTTCGTGGACAGCTCTTGTAATGAAATTCTCCTGGATTTCCATCACCAACCTCTCCATCACCCTAGAAACCTTGTACAGGTTCTTCAGTCCCAAAATAATGATACTATACTAGTATACAGTAGATATCTCAAACAGGTTGAACTATTGTCTTCAACTATTTTCCTGGTCAAAAGGCAGTTTGAGGCATTGTACTACTGTATAATATGATAATATGTTATTATGTTAGTTAAATTGTTATATAGAGTAACTTGTGCATACATATTTACATGAGGTGTGCCTCTGTAGCTCAATGGTTAGAGCGCTTGCTGTGTAATCTGGTGACCTGGGTTTAAATACGGTTGGAGGCACTCATATGCCTGCTATACTGTATAGCGGGTATATTTCACGGGGGTCTAATTTTCGCTATATTCGCTATCAACATCGATAGCGCGAAATCTTAACCCAGCGAAATATTCACCTCGTAAATATATAAATTTTACAAAGGGAGACAATTCATGATTGAAAACATGTGAATGAGCAACCAGAAATAAACCAACGTTGACCCAATGACTTTGCAAGAAGTATGTGGGTTTAGCAAAAAAAACCGGTTAATACGACAATAAGACTACGACTTATAATAAATTACAAAATATAATTCAAAATTAGATCTTTGTTAAACGTGTGTAAACTCTATGCATGTGCATCAAATATCATAAGTGCATCATGTTTTTACAACGTTAAAAGGTGTTAATTATAAGCAGATGCATCAAACTTGTTAAATTTGTAGAATGTTTATTCCGAAAAATATTTGTTTGTGTACATTTTCTAATGATAATCAACTCGGCCATCGAACAAACCGTCGGACTTGTTTAATTAATTATAAATTATAGACTATAATAGCAATATGGGACTTATGAAAACGTACGTATGTTCGCAATTAATCAACACTTAAATGAACACTTTAATTGTCATTATGCCCGGTTTTCTTATGATATTGCATTTAAGTTTTAAGCATTATAAATTGGCGTGTTCAGCAATCAATTTCCGGATTTTTTTATTTTCCAAGGTGTAACTTACGTAAGATTGACCTCCGATTTTATGTTTACAAACAAGGTTTTAAATTTGTGGTCGAGGTCGTTTGCGTGAAATCAAGACACCGTGAATTCAAAAGGATCCAGAAAACGCGAATAATGGACCACGTGAAATATACCCGCTATACAGCAGTTTAGCAGAAAGCTGACTGGCAAATAAAGGCTATGCTTGGCATTTAATACAAACAAACATATTTACGATACACAAGTAACGAGGCACCTAGCTCAATGGGCCTATAAGTCACCTTAATAGTAGGTAATTTAGATCCATTTAGGAATTATATATTGATGGTGTTTGGTACATGTACTTACAGACATTATTTGAGAAGTCCAAAGACACATCTGATATTGTTATCACTGGTACAAAGAAAGGTAAAGGTATAAAAACTCCGGTGAAGAAACAGAAATCCTCCACTGATGATGGTTCTGATGATGACAGTAAGTCACTGTTATGATAACAATAATTATGCCTGGTCGGTCAGATTATTGTAGCTTAAAATTTTAAGTGATTTTGCCCATAAGTTAACGGGACAAAAACCATGCTTAAACATAAGAGTCACGCGAGAACGCACTGTTGGTGTCCACTTTAACGTACGCTCTTTTCAGGGCCACACCGACCACAATAAAGGATTTACAGTGTCAAATGAACTGTTATTCCCCTTTTATTTGTAAATACTAAATGATTTCTGAAGATTCCAATCATAAATTGAAACAAACCCGCATTATCCATGTTTTCTTGGTATTTGTCTATCACAGTTGTTGACGCCCTCGGGACTCGGGACGTCCTTGGGGTCCAGGTCACTGTTGTTTAATGGATATCTCTGTTTGCAAATATTCATTTATTTTTATTCCAGATAACAGTAACTCCACCCCGATAAAATCCCGACCCTTGTCAGTATCATCTACACCAAGTAAAACATCGGCTAGTCCAGGAGGTGGAAGTATACTCAAGTTTCTGTCACCAAAGAAAGAATCAAGTTCACCACAGAAACCAAA
Source organism: Spisula solida (assembly GCA_947247005.1). NCBI lineage: Eukaryota > Metazoa > Mollusca > Bivalvia > Venerida > Mactridae > Spisula > Spisula solida. Next base: position 35,732,543 of record OX365957.1, on the reverse strand, counting down.
CAAAAGAACACATGAAAACGGTGATGAATCAAGCCCAGCCAAAAAGGTAGTAGTCTCAATTGTTGATAAACAGTGTTGAACCCAAATAAATTTGAATGATGTATCTACCAGTAGGGCTGCGTACCGGTTTCCGATATAAATCGAATACCGGTATTTTGTGTTCGATTGATACATCGTATCGAAGGTGTCTGTATCGGTCAAAAAATCGATCAACAAAAATACACATGTAAATCAACACAATCCCCATTTTCAGTGAAGTTTTTTCGCAGTCTATTTGTTTCGTCTCAACATGGTCAGGTCGTCGACGCAGCTTATGTCCGAGTGAATCTAATTTTCAAAGAAGAATCTGCTAAGCAAACCACTTGAATGTTATGACTCTTGCAATTTAACACATGTGCAAATAGATTGTTTATCACATCTCAAGCCTGACTTGATTGTGTTCTGCAAGTTAAATACATGTTGTATGTACGCAAGTGCCAATTTACAGTATTTAGATATTTTATTGTCAAAAGAAAATATCAAATGATATATCGAATATCGACCATTTTGTATCGATACAAATATCGAATCGATCATTCTTACTGATACGCAGCCCTATCTACCAGTACAATCTTGCTCTCCCGTTGCAACAACTGAAAGCTTCTCCACATGTGGAGGATATGACAGATTGTGGAAGAATATAACCTGCCTGATCCAGTACTTGAACCTGAGTGCTCGGATTACAAATGAATGATATCTATCCTGCATGACCCAGTACTTGAAACCTGAGTGCTCGGATTACAAGTGAATGATCTATCCTCTGTGCTAACCCAACAGACTTTAGCACTGATTATATGCCAAGTAATCAGTAATATTTCATTACTGTACATGTATGTTGGTCCCATAATTATGGGCATTCGTCTTTCTTTTGTTGCATATTGCAGGGTATTTATCATATTCTTATATAAGTGCTAACTCAATACAATGTGTTATATATATTACAGTCGAAAACAGAATGTCGATATGGGGCTGACTGTTATCAGAAGGCTGAGGACCATCTGGATAGGTATTATCATCCACCAAAAGTTCAACAATCAGCTAATGGGGTAATGGCATGTTTCTTTTTGTAGCCTTTTAACTAATTATTCCGTGGATAGGATACAAATGGTAATGAGAAGGCGAATTTAGCACTTTCTGTTCAATTCCCTAATAATCTAAAACAACACAGATTTTATATGTTTTCGCTACACTCTAAGAAGTTAAGTTACCAGTTTTTGATGGACACCTTCAGCCGTTCAGCCACCCTTTAGGTTATATATTGGACGCCATCTTGGATTCTGGATCATTGTGAAAGAAAAAAATTGTAAGAAATAGATTTTCTTGAAATTCGGCTATATATGACCAACTTTGGTGCAAGTTTAACAGATGGGCTCAAATTATGAATAAATCGCCCTCAGAACTTAGGCTATACCAGTTTTAGTTACCAGTTTTGACATTTAACTTCTTGTTTGTATTGTTTATTTGTATTTATTAATGGTTTAACTGTTTTGATTATAGATTTTACCCAATGTGTTTACTGGAGCCAAGGTGTGTGTATCAGAAGACAACAAGCATTATAGAACATTGAGGAGATATATCATAGCGTATCCTTGACAATATAAAGCTACACTCATACCATACATGCCAGATCTCCTGCATCGTGTGTGAGTCTCACACATTTCTTTTGGACATACTGGAACCTGACATTATTTTTACATTATGAAAATGATCACAAATGTTAGTTGCTTCATGAAGCATGCATGGTATTGTCATAAAATTACAATACTTCAACAATTTAAGTTGAAATTTTCAGCTAGGAAAATCTCCTTCTAGTCTAGTCTAAACATAGCCTGAAGCAGAGAGTTTGTGTAAGGATAATTATGTGCTAGGCTGAACTTAGAATATTCTTTGTTTCTCTGACCCGACAGATTTAGAATTGGTAGGTAGGTAGCACAGGGAATTAACGTATAATAATTTTATGTTCATGTTGGCCTTATATATTATTAGGATACTGATATATAAGGCCAACATTTATTTACCTATAATATATGGTTCTTTTGAGGCTTAATGCCTAATCCTGAAAATAAGATGCAAGTCTGTTTTAGATGTCATTAGGGCCGTTTTTGTTCAGGTTGGTAGTGGAAGGGGAAATAAACAATATTTTATTTTAAGCCCTAATGGCAACCAAAATAGACTTGCATCTTATTTTAAGGATTAGGCATTATACCTCAAAAGAACCCCTGATTAATCATATATTATAGGTAAATAAAAGTGGGGTATATGTAGTAGTTGATTAAGATATCTTGACGTTCATGTATCATGTGTATGTACATTTTGTTAGTTGACCTTGACCTAGATATTAGATTTGATGGTGAGATTGTACCGGATTTCAGTAAATCTACAGCTACACACATAGTGGTATCTGATGACTATAGTGTAAGTATCATATTGATGATAATGTTGTTGTTGTTGTTATTAGAGGGGTGACTGTGGATTTAGACCCCCCTGGAAATTTGGCAAAATTGATGTGATGTTTAATATTAACATGAGATTGTTAGGGCTTACTGTCTAATCAGTACAGCCCCTGTAAAAATAATAGCTGGTAGGACTCCTTCCTGAGAAAAAATAGCTGGTTTGACCCACGTAAAAAATGGCTCAATCTGCGCATGGATTACCTTTTAGCAGAGAATATGGCTGTCTATTACTAGTTTGCCTTTGGGTGAGAAATTCATGATCATTTTCACAAAAAAAAGAACAATTCTTGAGGATATATATATACTAGATATTTGTCATTAATGACAGTACTATATATCGAGGGTTGCCGGCAAAACTGTCGTAACTGCTTATTATTAAAGAAGGATGTACTGCAGTCTTGCAGGCAACCCTCGATATGTTACAGGGCTGTCCATTTTCTTGATTTTTCCAGAATTCCAGAATTATCTAGCCTAAAAATAAAATTTATTCGATGAAAACATTTATGGAAATGGCCAAGTTATAGTCAATTTAATCTGCTCTGAAGGCTTTTAGTCAATACAACCTGAGTTAAATATGGAAACATTGTGGTTGAAGGTATCTTGTTTGGCAAAAAGGGTCCGCAGTAAGTGATTTTCAGGATTTTAAATTTGACTCTGTTTACACCCCTCATGTTGATTATATATTTTGCAGGGTCCAGAAGTTGCCTGCAGTGGTGTATGTGTAAAGGAGAGCTGGTTATGGAAGTGCATTAAGACCAAGTTAATCCAACCAACCAAAGGTTTCCTCATCACGTCATGAAACTATTATACTTGAACACTTACACAGTGTGATGATTGACATATACACTACATATCATGTGATTTATACTCAATGATCACACGGTACATTGTCAGAGATTATACACTCAGGATTTACATGTACCTGTCGGGTATTGAGAATGTGATAAGACAAAGTATTGATGTCGATAGTGTCCACTTATAATAGCATTTTGGTGGGTATGTTCTGTAGTGGATGGGGTATCCTCTATTGTGATCATTACGTTGGAATATCATCTGACCTTTTATTGTGTACCTCTGCACTATAATATGGATTTATGTTAGATTTATGTATCCCCTCTAATGGGGGGTTTAGAACTGTGTCATTTATTTACTTAATATTTTCTTTTTTGCATGTTGTGTAGATATTTTTAATTAATCCTTATTTTACATTTTGTTTATTTTCATATTTCATACTTAGTTTTCAAACCACCATAGAATTTTGTTATATATTTACATAGATGCTAAATGTTCACATTGTATTTCTCAAACCGTCTACAAATAGTTTGTGTTTAGTTGCGTTGAAATTTAATTTTCACATGTTTTTCAGCAATATTTTGTACATTTATTCTCCTGAATTTTATAAGCTTGCAGCATTTTTGCATATATTAATACTATCATATGTATTTACTATTTTGAAATCTAGACACAATGTTGTTGTTGTTGTTATGATGTTTGAATTATCTGCCGTAGTGGGCATTGATAATACTTTAGTTATGAACACATTGCTGGCTTAGAATTAGAAGGTCGTAAGTAATACTAACATCCTTTTAAGACCGATACATATTTGTAATCTGCATCACAATGCGCTTCTTTTGAGCCTATTTTCATGAAAATTGGAAATGGTCTTGTTGACTGAGTTGAAGTTGAAAAACCTTGTTTTTTTCATATTTCAAGAGTAGTTTTCTGACATTTTTTCTTGTTTTCTCAAAATATTGATTTTGTACTTACGACCTTCTCATTGTAAGCCAGCGACATTTCTAATGAGCTATTAATGCAATGGTTCCAAACGTCGTATCCAGAGACAAAATAGCCCCAAGGCAAATACATTCTATAGTATATTTGAGGCATTTATTTCTTCAAAAACTTGCTTATTTTGGTGGTTTGTTTCACATTTTCTGCGGGCTATGGGCCTGGTTCCTCATGAAAATTGATATATTCTGTATAAGAACCTTGTAACATAATTCAGTATTATTCATGTGTCAGGGTCAGATAAATGGGTCTTAACTGTATCAATTATTGTTATTATGGTTTTAGAGATAGGTACACCAACACAGGGAAATGGTATCTAGCAAGGTTTCCTACCTTATCAGTCGTTTGGGACTATTCTTCTAGTCATGACGCCACAACGTCAGTTCACGACGGCCTTCCAATATGGCCGTCGCCGCTCAAGAGGGCGATCCCAGAATGCCCCGCGGCATCTTGGGCAACTACTAACGCCCGTATTTCCGGGTACACAGTTCCGTCACTACATTATTATTAGTGAAAGATCATTTATTTACATTAGACTATGTTACTATTTTTAAAATATTAAGTATTTTACATATTTACATCCAAATTTATAGATAAAACTTTGTACTTGTGTCAAATAAGTAGATGCAATTTTATGTGCAAGTCCAAAGTTCAGAAATGTTTGGCTTATGTTTAATTTATGTTATTAGCTAAAACTAACTTAAGCGTTATTAGAGCATTGATGTAATAAACAATGTTTCTTGTTATTGAGTTGTTATGAAATGGCTTTACTATTTTCTGTTTTCACAAAACCATGCTTCAGTTTGTTTCAGATATTTTTATTAAATAAGTAATCTATTTCTTGTCGTTGATATGTGTCATAAATTACTTAATTCTTGTGTATGAATTGACTGTGTCGAATTTCCATTAATCATCGATTTTCATTTGCTTGATTGGTACACCTTTTGCAGCAGCAATGTGGCATTTGTTTGATAAACTTGGTTTTTGATGCGTTTACCATATTTCTTGTTATATGTATTGTATGTTGTAACTATTAGACTCAAAGGGATTCAACACAGTAAAAATAACTATCACATCTTTACTATGAATAATAAAGACAGGAGTCTGACTTTATGACTGGCCCTCATAAACGCAAGTCAACATAATGTCCAATATTTTAAACAAGCTGAGTGCAATCATTTAATTTGTACTGCGTACATCACGGCTGTATAATACCATTCATAAAAACACAATTTTTATCTAAATCCCTACACAATGGCGCCTGTGTCGAGCATTGATTGTTCGCAAAATATAAAAAATGGTTTGCCGACCCCAGTCTTAAATATTTATGGTATAAATGTGATAGATTTTTTTCCGTGTCGAATCCCTTTGGTTAGGCTTTAGAACAATCAAGTAACTTATAATTACAGGCCCGATCCCCCAAAGTATTTCAAGCAAAAACCTTGTTCAAATCAGTGTCTAAATTTTCGATAAACCTTTAGTTTGAGCTCATGAATAAATGCAGAATGATGTTTCAGTTTTGTGTTGCCAAATGTGAGTGAAGAGTGACTCAAAGACACATGCCAATATTTTAATGAGATTTAGCTCAAATTGAAATGCTTCGGGACATTTGGGCTAGGTATTTAGAAGAACTTGATTTTTCTTATGCGTCATAATTATTTTATTACTTGTCAATGCAGCTATTGTTATTGTCTTATATCGTTTATTCACATATACTCTACCCAAATGTTTTAGGGTTGAAACTTGTCTCAAGATTGTAAAACTTAATAGATCATTTTACATCATTGTAAATATTTTTCACAAGTTGTAAATAATTTACTTTAATGTGCATCTAGCATGTTGTTGATGTTGTGTATTTGAGGGCTGTAGATGTGAAATAGAATAAAATATTTTCTCATAATACATTTGTATTGTATTCTGATGTTTTCTCCAAATCAGTGTTCATCCTTGATCAAGGATGGTATTCAATATTGATCTTTCTTGTCTTAAGGATAAGGACAACAAATCAAATCACTTCATATTCAACTCTCTGTCAGTAACAGGTGATATGATTGGCTATCCTTATTCTCCAATAAATAAGTTCAATATTGATTACCACCAAGGGCCGGTATTTAAAAAGCATCTTTAATAGTAGGAAACTAAAACTTTTCTTAAAATCTTACGATTTCCTTAAGATAATCAGCTAAATGATACAATCAAGATTACTAATTGTTGTTTACATAGTTTCATGGGTTATGTAGAGAGCTGCTATAATTACTAAGGAAACACAGTTAATCTTCAACTTGTGGTAAAAATCTGCATATCACAAATTTTTGACATATAAGTCAAAATATTTAAGTTTTAGACTTAGTTGCTTTATAAATACCAGCACATTGTGTTTGTATGTGATCTGCTGAGACAGTAGAACAGTGGGACTCACTTATAACGAACACACTTACAACATTGCAAAATAACTGACCAAACCAATAATTATACCCCTGAACTTCGTTGAATTGACAAGATTGTTGATTTTGCAAAATGTAAATGCAAGTAAAAAACTAAATTGAACTAATATTGAAGGCAGATGATGAGATACATGGGTTGCTGTCCAGACATTAATCATGTCACCAAGTCAAATTCGTCATCACTAATCAAATTATGATAATATCAAAACTGCATTGTTTGAATGATTCAAAGCCACATGTGCTTAGAACCTCTCATTTAGTGGACATGTTATGTTACAGTAAAGTTCCGCTATTAAGACCACCGACCATTCTGATAAAAAAAAAAAATGTAGCTTAAAGTGCAAACCTTGTCGAACATCTTGGATCATACATTACTTCGTCCAGAGTAGAGATTCAAAGTAAGACATTGGATAGTACTCATCCATAACTAACATTTTATCAGTTTATAAAAACAAAATATTGTTCAGCATCATATATGTTTGTTTGTTTTTCTTCGAATACAATATTATTTCGAGAGCAAGCTATACATGTATACTTATGACAAACATAATGATGTAAATATACATAGTATTACGAAATATGTTATATCCAAACCCATATTACTGGTACATTGTATATCGAAAATCAGATACAGCAACAGAAATTTCTCGGTCCCTAGGATTTTGTTATAACCGAGTTCCACTGTAGGTCATTCAGCTTCTTTTCGTGCTAGATCAGCCATTGACCTTTGAGTGAAGAGACAGTTGTGTGATACAAGGAATCTTGGTGCGTTACCCTAGCACTTCCTGAATAAATTCTGTGGTTCTTCAACATACTTAATGTATAGCACCGATACATGTGAGATTGTCTCTGGCTTACTAATAAGTTCATCTCTAGTTGGATGGGAAAATTTCTGAAAGAACATGGTTCACAAAAGGTCAAAATTGGTCCTGTGTCAAATTCTTTTGCAAAAGAACAAGTTTCAAAACATTTCATAAAATTCAATGAAACAAGAGATGTTTGAAAAACACGTATATACCCCCATAGCTCAATAGCCAAAACTTGTGAAGGTCACAGTGACCTTGACCTTTGACCTCAAAATAAATATTGTTGATAACCAACTTCCATGTAAAGTTTGAAGATCCTAGGGCAAATTGTTATTGAGTTATCGAACGGTAACCATTTGAATAGTAAAAAATGTGATGGTCACAGGGCCTTGACCTTAGGCACACGGTTTCAAATTATCTAAGTGTACCCTATATAGAGAGACTGTTGGGCAGCGGCCATTTTTAGCCACAACGGATATGATGTCACAGGAGCTGGTTTCCGTGTTTACTGTGACAACTGTAGAAAATCTGAGTACCAGCTTTCAAAACGTTATATCCGTTGCAGCTAAACGTGACCAGAGACTTAAAGATAATATTATCTATAGTCTCTGACATGACCGCTGCCCAACCTTCTCTCTATATAGGGTACGCTCAGATAATTTGAAACCATGTGCCTATGGGTATAACTGCATTAACCAACACACTTTTCAAGTTACAATGATGACCTTGCAGTTTTGGCAGAAATGGAGGCGGTCTACCTTGAAATAAAACAAATCTTGAGTGAGGCAGTACACAACAAAAGGCGACTTCTTGTGTTGACATGTTTTCTGCCTTGATTTGAAATGAAAAATGGATGTCGTAAATCAAAATATTAAATAAAAAAATGTACGAGGTATAATTATAAAGTTGTATAAACGGTAATGAAAGGGAACTTGTTTTGTGGTCGTATAGATTCAGTATCTAAATACATATCATTGTGTGATTTAACTACCTTATTTAAAATACTTTTCAGTTAAATATTTTTGTGATCATTACTATATGGTAACATAAAAAACTTCAATAACTTCGTCAGTACTTACGATAGAGAAGTGGTTTGACCCTTGTTACAAAGCTAATGAGCCCAAATTTTTACTGGGTATGGTGTATAAATGCATGCGACGTCAATGACGTCATCGATGATGTCATTCATTTTAAGTGATTCCGAGATGGCTGAAAAAGCAAAAATTGTGAAATTTGACAAATCACAGAAACGTGTTGAGCGTAGTATAAATGTACCGCAAAGCTACTACTCTATCTGTTTCTAAATTTGAAAAAGAAGGAAGAGTAAATGACCGACGGAAAGAAACCCCAGGAAGACCAGTAAGCTCCCATACTCGGGAAACAATGGACGAAGTGAGTTAAATTGTTAAAGATAATCTAAGAATTTCCATCCTTGGTGTGATGTAAGATCTTACAAATACATCGGAAGGTACTTCTTATGGATCAGTACGTAGAATGTTAAAATATTCAAGCCATATTCTGTATTCTGTATTCTTCTTCTTTAACCCCTTCGTAGAGGAACCAAACAATCGTTTGTAGACAATCAATAATCCACCACCGAATATGAACAATCTATATTACAAATTTACACAGTTCACACTTTTATTCACTCCAGTTCAATAAACACTATTGCCTGTTAAATTAAGACCTATGCCCTTTGTTAGCTTTTGTGTGTTTGGTACGGGGTGGTCGCTGCCTTGCTTCGGCCGCTAAGAGCAACTGACGAGTCCTGTCCAGACCATACATCAAACGTCCACAGTGCTTCTCAATTCGTGATATTCTATACACAGTATAACATAACAGTTATGCAACATCTTACTATTGACTTAGATGTAACGGCAAGGTATCGTTTGTACAATGGTAAACTCAGAATGACGGTATTGTTGATAACATTTGGTTCACTGATGAGGCTCACTTTCGTCTGAATGGTTGTGTAAACAAACAGAATCTACGATACTAAAGTGTTGAGAAGCCTGAATTTTACGATGAACGACCACTGCATAGTACCAAAGTAACGGTTTGGGCGGCGTTGTGTACACGGTCATGGTATATCGGGTCATTTTTCTATGACGAAGAAAATAAAACGGTCCCAGTTACAAAAGAAAGATACATTAAAATAGTCAATTGAAAATTCATTCCAGCACTCGGGAGAAAATGTCACATGGATAATGTTTGGTTCCAACAATTGGCGATACGCTACATACGGCGGATGTGTCTTTGAGCAACTTGAAACAGAAATTTGGCGGTCGGGTTATTTCACTGAAGATCGCGTTTCCTTGGCCTCCTCACTCGCCGGATTTAAATCAATTGGATTTCCTTTAATGGGTATGTCTGAAGGAAAGAGTGTACTACCATAAACCAGTAGCAATACATTATTTGAAGACTACACTACGATGTTAAATCCGTAACATCAGTGCAGATACATGCAAGCACACATTTGATAAATTTCGACGTCGTCTGCAGCTGGGGGGGGGGGGGGGCATGTTGAACATCTGTTGTAAAAAAAGTAAGTGACATCTGAAACAGGTATACTTGGAAAATAAAACTTACATGCGTATGTTAACCAACGGCGTATTACAATATATATTCCTTTAAAACTGATAAAGTTATTAAAGTTATGTATGTTACCATCTATTAATGATCACCCTGTACTTGGTCTAATGAAACATTTGTATTCTCAACAACAGGAACTCCACATACGGGTTCTTTGCCACAGAAGTGAATAATCCCTGAAATATCATCATGTATCTGTTATGTGATATATATCATACAAGGTTTCATCGATGCACCTTTAACAGTATAATCAGAAATTTCCATAAATAGAAAGTTGCCGAACACAGGCCCAGATGCCATGGTTTAAAATGAGATATCATTTATATATGGTTAACGGATTTTAAATACGCGACATTTGGATATGTTGGTATAGTTTGGGAAAACAAATTCCCATACACGATGTCTTCGTATATTCGCAACAACTAATTCAATTGTGTCATTTTGATACCAAACTTAATAAAATCCAACGAGTATTAACCAAACTATTATAGCACGAATAAGACATTGGTTCAGAAAACAAAAGTAACATGTTTATCGGCGCATTGATTTTAGCGTTGAATATGACCAGCCTGTATAACAGATCGAATGTTTACGTAAGGATTGTCTTACTTCTATATCCAAATTCTAAACTGTATTGAATATAATAAATGTTATATCCAACTATATTTAAAATGTATCTATATATCACGGAAACATTGGTACAGGAAACATACCTTGTAAAAATAGAAATACCATATATGGCAATTGGTTATTAAGGATGACGAAACATATGGTATGATTTCACTGACTTTGCTCCATGAAAACTGCATGAAATTGATTTCATTAGAATTATCACTATAATTAATACATGTATAACAAAAACATGTCAAAACGTAATAAGCAGTTAATGCAGTCCATCACAGTGTTAAAATCGGCAATGCACTCATCGAGCGTTCTTCGCAGCACCGTTGTCTCGTAGACCTACATAATGTTTTTATGGTCAAGGGGAGGTAACCATGTAAGAAATTGCATTTTCATTGAAAAAGTTTGAACTTATAAACCTAAATTGGGCTTTATTCTTATCACTGTTTTCTTTATTTCTATTTCCATGATAAGTACGAGGGGTGATCAACAAATACGCGGAAAAGTGCTGTGTTTTCTTTAATCGTCATTATGAGTCAATGAAACTTTCTAAATATGAAGATAAATTTATTTCAAATTGATTCACAGCTGATCATTAATATCAACCAAAGTCAGAACGAGCGCGGTTTCCTATGGCAACGTCGCTCGACGTCAAGCGGCCCAAAATTTTATATTTTCCAACGTTACACATAGCAAACGATGATGTACCATTCGTGCGTTTGTGATGTTATGATTTTTAAAGGGTAGGTTATGAATATACAATTATTGCACATTACCACTATTATTTCAAAATAATATTCTAACGTCAAAATTCTGTTTTAGAGCTATTTGCTTCGAAGTCGTTGTCTGCAAATGAGTGTGATACAGAAATCGGCGACGAAAAGTCGTGTTGTGAATGAAATGTCGCAAAATACCAATGTCAATATTGCAAAATGCAACAAATATGTAATAACATATTACAAAACAGGTACCTGTTTTGCATATTCTCTCATACGTAGCCACGTGAAACAATGCCGACATGCGAGTTGGCCATACGACGTCAATAACGTCATATTACGCCATCAATATCAATGTACTCCGGTAGCTAATTCTTATACTAAACATGAAAGTTGCAAAGGCAAAGCTTTGATTTTCGGTTGACAGGTTTATGAAGAGTATCTTGTTGTATGGCTATTTTTTGAGATTCTTTCAATGCGTTATTTACTATGAATTGTACCGCGACTGAGTATGTATACCGACGTTGGGCCGGTGTAGCCATAGTGACGTTACGGGTTCTATGTTTTTTCGACCAAATATTTCCTATGTATGTGTATTACATCAATCTATTATCTGACCGATTTTCATAAATTTTGGTCAGGTAACAAAGATTTCAGAGCATTTTCCCGCGTATTTGTTGATCTACCCTCACACTCGAATTTAATCAGCAGGGTAGGTACATAGCTGTATTAACAACCTGACAGACACCGGATGAACACACGATGAACACACGAAAAACATGTGTGACATAAGCATTTGCTGATGTCATCATTTGTTTATTCTCTTTGTTAAAATTGTTATCAGGTTGTAATAAAATCACAATACAATTGTAATCTAACATATCCAAGCTACGAACGTAAAATTTCAGCAAGATCAAACACGTTTTGACAGAGCTATGAGCAAATAATATTATATACATGCTCTATTTTAAGATTTGGTTAGTGTATTGTCAATAGGTCAGAGTGCGACTAAAATTGTTTTCTGGATCGAAGTATTGATTGTACTATATATTTATTAATACTCATCTGATTTTTATCATCTTAGTACCAAAATGGCGCAAACACATTTACCTTCAATCTGCAGTAGTACAATACCAGCATAAACTTGATATGTCTGCGATAAAACAACATACCCAGTGTCGCGTTTTTAAATCCGTTTAGTATACTTTAGCCAATTCCAAAAGACACTTAGTACATGTCATCTAATATATGGTAATTGTATGAATTAATATCATCTTGGACATCATGGACATGCATAAAAAAGATATTTTCATAAAGCTATAACATGCTGAATAAAAGTCTTCATAATAAGAAAATATGTACTTGACAAAACATCTATCACTTTTCTAACCAAATCGAATTGAAACAAATATAATTATCATAAAAAAGGAGAAAGAAAATATCAAGTTTTATTATTTGCTTTCAATGGATTATGGAGATTTTTCAGTGAAATAAACAGTGAAAATAACAGTGAAAATACCACTTTGTTATTTTCACTGTTTTAGATGCTGGTTCCAGTATCACGCAGAAAAAGAAACGTAACGTCAACGGCGCCGGGCTTTAAAATATGCGTTACGTCATCATGACGTCATAATTATCACGTCGTGACGTTCTAATTTCGACGTGATTTTTCCAATTAAGCCAATTACGGCACATATTTAAGAGGAATTGAGGCATATAATAAACAGAAAATTTGTTGATTTTTGGTGTAAGATCAATTTTATTTCACTCGTCATCACAGAAAATTACATTTTCACTCGTGGCTACGCCACTCGTGAAAATATTGATTTTCTGTGATCACTCGGTGAAATAAAATTCGATCTTACACCAAAATCAACAAATATCCTCTATATTTTCTATTTTGTTCTTTACCCTTGAAATGACATTGACCTTGGTCTCAAAGTGGTCAGTGTAGTATGTCCATTTCGTGCACGCCATCAAATAACTACTTTGAATGCAAAATTTACGATTACATTCGTTCATAATTTCTTCACTGGAACATAAATTATGTATGAATTTGTAATTTATGTCGGCCATCTTGGTGGCTATCATGGAAAATGCTCAAGGCTGACAAAGTGTCATGCAACAGGTTCTGAGAGAGGACATCCTCCTGAACATTTAGTACCAATGCTTTTTTGTACATACAAAGTATCATGGACAAGAATAAAATGTTTTTTTTCACAAAGTTATAATATGCTGAAGTAAAAAAAGTTCTTTGAATATGAGATAAATGTTCTTACCAAAACTTCTATCACTTTTCACAATATACAAACAAAATATATATTCTAGTACAAAGGTTGAGCAAAATATCACATTTCAGCTATTTTTGTACTTTGCCCTTGAAGTGACATTGACCTTGATCTCGTAGTGGTCAGTGTAGTATGCCCATTTGATACACACCATCAAATGAATTCTATGGATGCACTCGTTTAGCCTTACATTCTTCTATAACTTCCTCACTCGAACATAATATTGTGTATAGATTGGCAATTTATGACGGCCATCTTGGTGGCCATCTTCGAAAATGCTCAAGGGTGACAAGGTGTCATACAACAGATTCTGAGAAGGGCCATCCTCCTGAACATTTTGGTACCAAAACATTTTGTGCATACTCAAAAGTTAGGTTCATCATATAAACATGACTGGCTGGCATCTGGACTATAGTTATTTTTAGCATCGGTTGTTTGTACATGTGTAATGGTCAATAATCAGGCAAAAACGATCCACTGTCAACTATCTATCAACCAGAATGACCTAAGGAGTATTTTGTGGAAAGCACTCTTAAAACCGCTCTGGAACTCTCTATCGAACCACTTTGACTTAATCGGTTCATGAGAAATAACAAAATTCGCCTAATAACTTACGCGACACAGACCATATACAATAGTCAATAACAAGGAAACAGAATCTGCTTAAACCGAAAATGGAAATTTAAGGTAATATAACCCATTTACTTGATCCACTTCCTCTCCACAAATCGAGATTGGCAACCGGATACTTGGCGGGCTGACGGACAGGCAGGCAGGCATAAAACGATGATTATATGTATTCAATTAGTTTATAGTTATGTTCTAAAGGGACTGCCTCACATATTGGTGTATTGCAAAAATAAAATAGTCAAATATTCGCGTAAAATCACGTTTTAATAAAGCGGTGCTGTCTTATGAACGTAATTATGGGTTCATTGTTCGTTCTTTGTGTGACTTGCTTTCAAGCAGTGTTAACGCATTCAGATCTTGACGGACTAGATTCTGGGAATGTTGTGGTCAGAGACATCGAAAGCCAGTTTGCTCCTAAAAGCCCGATCGCTAAGGTGTTTAAACATTACAATGAGGACATTGTTAATGCGCTGACATCCGTGGTTAGGCACGAAAATGCCAGAATAACTGAATTGGAATCCAAGCTTCAACAACAGCAATTTGACAGAATTACTGAACTGGAATCCAAGCTTCAACAACAGAAAAATGCCAGAATAACTGAACTGGAATCCAAGCTTCAACAACAGAAAACTGCAATAGATTCATTACTCGTAGCCACACATTTACATGATCAAGAGCAAGAAGCGAATGAAAAGGTGATTCAGCAGCAGAATGCGCGAATTGTTTCAATGGAAACTAAGATAAAACAACAGGAAGTGGAACATGCGTCTATTCGTACAGAGATCGAACATGAAACAGAACAGAACCTCATTCATGATTCTGATAAACCGATATATAAAGTACTAGACCATTCAGAAAAGTCTTACCAATATGGCGTACCAGAAATTATAAATGATGACATCAACAACGCCAATGACAGACTAACATCCGACCGGTTTTATAATGAACATTTACATAAAAACGCAAACACATGGATCATGGTCACATGGAACATATGAAAAGTTCGAGATTTAACCTTGCAGAACACTTCGGGCGCAAACGTTCATCAATGGAACTCCAAAAACGTTTATATGTTACAGCGACAAAGCACGTTGCTTTCTCACTATGTAAACTCCATGCTAACCCTTTTGAAGCTAATATATTACAACTGGTTAAGTTTGATAAGGTTTTTGTTAATGACGGTAACGAATATGACGTTCATACTGGAATTTTCACAGCTCCAGTCACAGGGACATACTTCTTTACCATAGATGTGTATCAACTACAGGCGAACCAAATATTCGGAGCTTTACTTATGAAAGACGGTGCGAATGTCGGGAACGCAATAGCACATCTCCCTCGGGGAAGTGAAAACAATGGTCAGACATCAAAACGTGTGTTAACACATGTCAATGCAGGTGAAAGGTTGTGGGTAGAATTACGTCATACGTCAGGTGTGACTTTAAACAGTGTGCTGGATTTCTGTGGATTTAAGATTTATTAAATCCAAAGACGATACCAGGGATGGTATTCAATATTGATCTTACTTGAATTAAGGATAAGGACAGCCAATCAGATCACACCATATTAAACTCTTGGTCAGTAACAGTGGTATGATTGGCTACTCTTTTTCTCCAATCATTAAGATCAATATTGAATACCACCCCTCACAAATCATTTTTGTGGAAACCTTTATCCTTTTGACATATAATGTGCCGCACACTTTCCTCGCAAATTGAATAATAACCGATTGTTTCGTTAGTGAATGTTGAAGATCTTCACATAATTTTGCTTTGAATTTCGCTGTCTAAAGTAGTAATACTGTTTTTTCTTGTTCTGCTGATACACTTTATAAAAGTACAAGGTTCATTCATGGCTTAATTTGGCCCTCAATAATGTCCCGTAGCTCTAATGACATAACACTGTCATTGAAAACATTAATACATATTCCAATATGTTGACCAATCTACTGAAAATAATGTTGCCATTCAGCGTTATAATACTGTTATTTAACTTTTAGGACTTAAGACAGCTAAAACTATTATATGTATTTCAGCAGTTTTACTGTTGTAACTAGGCCATTCAGTGTGAGCATTCCGCCTTTTGTTTGCTGAAACTATTCCATTCAGCTTTTTAACAGCTGGGACTAGAGCGGATCATTTTCTTGTTGGGTTGTGTGTTGGGCACTTCTTCTTTAAGGATTTCTGACAGATACAACTAGGCATTGTAGTCGTTTTACTGTCGGAACTGGGTCATTTAGCTAGGGCATTCAGTTTTTTTGCTGAAACTAATTCATTCTACTTTTCGCAAGCTTGAACTTATGCGGATCTTTACTTGTTCAGTTGGACATTGTGCCTTGTATGTTTTAATGTTTTCTGAGCTCGGCTGGTTAAGTTGAGTGCTGCTTTCCCTGACTGACTCAATATGATCTCATAGCAAACAAATGTCATTTAACCATTTTCATGGCTTTTAACGACGATAAAACCTTCCCAAAAACCATGATGGCATTCTTTGATCTTTTGCACATACATGTATATCGAAGGTTGCCCGCAAAACTGTCGTAACTGCTAATTATTAAAGAAGGATTTACTACAGTCTTGCAGGCAACCCTCGATATTACAATTTGCAGAATACTGGGTATGTTAAAGTATATAAATATGTAGCATGACTGCCATCGTGGTTTTTCGGAAGGTTTTATGTCATTAATAGTCATTATAATGGCTAAACATGACATATTCTTCGCAGTTTTATCAAAATATTACAAGGGAAATTGGGATATTATGCTCATATTTTACATAGGAAATGTTGGGTTATTGGAATCATAGGGCCAATTTATAGGAACATGCATTTTTATTTATTTTTAAATCACAGGGTCAATTTAAGCCATTTGTAAACATTGTCCTTTCTGATGGCCCGGCTCAGATTCGAACCAGCAATATCCAGATTGGTAGTCGAGAGACGTATCCACTTTGCCACCATGCTTACCATTTTCTACACATAAAACCTAATATATAAGTGATTAGAATTTCAGGATACAGGAATATTAAAGGCATATCCAACTTTGCTGAAGGCAAAATTTAAATATAAAGATGAAACACACTACACATTTACATTTTTTCATTTTTTATTTAGAAAGAGTTAAAAACACATATACAAGGAATATGAATGCAAGATTGAAAGAATGATATAGTAATAACATTAAACTGGACTTAATAAATATATTTATCTGTCATCCTATCTGCTTTGTATGGAGCCATATAACTGCCACCACTTAACTTTAAGATTTCATGAAAACTTTCGTGAACACAGATAAATTATCTTAACACGAAATTCTGCTTGTTAGTGCTCTGAACTGACACCACATAAATATGATGCTTTCACGAAACTTAGTAAGTTTTTCATGAAAGCATAAATTTTTTTCGCAAAACGTAAAGATGTCTTCGTGAAAAATGATACACTTTCGTGAAAAGTTAGTTGGTTTCGTAAAAAAAATAACAGGAATGTTGTGGTAGATCGAAGCAGTAATTGGCAATTTTTCAAGTTAAGATATTTGTCTTGCATTCATGATATTTTTTCTGTTTTCATGAAATTTCTCGTTAATTTCACGAAAAATTTCATGAAAATTACAATTTAAGTGGTGGCAGTTATATGACTCCATAGCTTTGTTATTCTTACTGGTTAAAACACTTTACAATACTGGGGAGGTATTCACAAAACACCTCAGTCGAAATCAGTTGAATTTTCTTAAAATCTTAAAATTTCCTTAGTGTTTCAGCTAAACAGGAAAATCAACATTATCAAATTTCAACATTATTTAGAAGCATTATGTAAAGAGCTATAACTATACGTACAAAGGAAACATGTGTTATGCTTCGTTTCTTGGTAAATACGTGCAGCGCAATATTTTATCTTATTATAAGAAGTAAAACTATTTAAGTTTTCCCTTAAAAAGCTTTGTGAATACCATTCCAGGACAATAGTGAAAACGCAAGGAAAAATGCGTTCCAGGTAAAAAGTTTCCAGTAATTTCTGTTTACCCTATATGTTTTAATGTGATGTTAAGATAGGTGGCACTAAGCATTTGACACCATTAATGTGCATGTTATGTCATTACATAGTGAAGCATGATCATTCACATTCTTCTTAAAATGTTTGAGAAGAAAATTAAAAGTTTTACAAATAAAATGTTTCTTTACTCAACGCACTCTTTGGATATTACAAAGAAGAATGTTTTGGGAATGGCCTTAATTAGCTTCAGGTTATTGAAACGGCCTTAAATAGCTTTTAAAAATTCAAATTCAATAAAAGCATGGGGGGTGGAAGAACAAAAGTAATTCAAACTAAACATATTTTGTGTACAAGGAATAGAGATGTTGGACTGAATATCCTTAACCATATAACAATAAACTTTCTCTAAGGAGACCCATGTGTACCCTTCAGCTATTTGATTTGCAAGGTTTTTTGACAATTTGTCACAAAGATATTATCTAGGGAATTCATAGCTTCGCTTAAAAGAAATTACCAGAAACTGCCAATTACTGATGTTATGAACTAGCCGAAACCTAACAGAATTCACAAAATAAAGCAAATGACAAAAATGGCATATACCAGTTCATTATTTTATTGCATTGCATTTTAATGCATCTATCTTAACTGTGATATAGAATTTGTAATGAGTTACATACATCAGTGTAAGTGCTTTGCTAAAACAGTACCAAGTTTATTACAAATAGCCAGCATGGAAATGGTGTACAGCATCAAACTCTTATCAGAATAATTAAATACGTTGGGGAAGAGATATAGTCTGAACACAATAACATGGCCTCGTTCTCCCGAAGCATCTCATGTAGATATCCCATCTCAAATTTGCTTGAATCATGGACAAATCTGCAATTGGAGCTCTTGACATTTTACTGTAATAAATTCAGAACAATGTTTCTGTTTTGTGATGACAATTATGATTCCAGTCTCCTATGTAAATTTACTCAAACACATGCGACAATATACGAGATGAGATTTTTCTCAGATTGAGACACTTTTGGAGAACGGTACAAGGTCTTTGACCTTTATGCATGAATATATTATAAGCTTCTAGTACAGAATATATCAATTTCCATGAGAAATCTGAGCCTTATCTGTCTGCTTGTGAAATAATTGGCCGCAGATCTATGTATACATGTACAAGTGAAAAACTGTTAATTTTGCTGATAGAAGGTAATAAGAGGAACCAGTCAATTTGTTGCGCTGTATACAAAATGAAGGGTTAAAGCAAAGATCTAAATTAACATAGATTGGACACTCAATTAAAAACGGAGAGAAATGCCAAATAGCAAGCTGCAAATTCTGTTATTTTGCATAACAACTTTTGTGAGGTTTGGTACATTTTTCCAATCTTTGTATTTTTAGATCTTTGGTTTAAGCATACCGGTTGGTACATCGCACAATTGTACATACATGAAATGTAAATGATACTGTATTAACAATTTAAACTATAATTATATTTTTACTGAATAACCCATTTGACAAAAATAACTAACCAAACAGGGCGACAGGGACTGGTTAGTTGATGAAATGAAATGCAAAAAATAGACAACATTTAGAGCTGTGTTTCATCACAGGTAACTATATCATTGATAAAGAGTAAACAAATATTTTTTATTATAACTTTATGTTATCTAAATTCCTAACAAAAATTATTAAATATGTTTTACCCTTTATCAATGATACAGTTGCATGTGTGTCTCACTATATATACGGTGATTATGTATTTACATTAAAAATAACATTTCAGTAATACGAAAGTCATGCATAATATTATACAGTAACATAAAAAGACCCGCTCAATTCGACGTTCTCTTTATAGGACCATCTCCAAATTATAAACACAATTTCTAAGTGTTTATGTTGCATCTGCTAGAACTCAATAACTTCACCATTTTTTTAATTCATTTTGCTAACAAATAGAAACATCCTTTATTACTATGCATAACCTAACAGTAATGATATCAATAAATGAAGCTAGCAAACGCCGTCAACGGTAGATATCCTAACCCATGTTTTGTTCTGGTTTTTGGCTGTTAGAGAAGAAAACATGTGAAACATGCATGCGCTTGATGGCAATTGTGAGCAGCAATTTACGGTACTATTATTATTGTTAAATTACTTTCTATCACGAAGGGTGTTTGTGTTCCTCAGCAAAAAACATTACTACATTTTGGTCCATTTATAAAATATGAATGCTATGAATGATTTCTTTAAAATTATCAAATTATTTCAAGAAATAAAACTAAGTTATTCTACCATTTAACGAAACTGTCATGGACACAGTTCCACACACGAAGATGGCAAAACATAACACAATACATGTACCATAGGACAACCAAATGATAACCTATATTACATATTAAAATGAGGTAAAGAATTATTTGAAAAAGAAAACAACATTTGATATCAAATACATAAAAATATTTTCAAACTTTGTACACAGTATTCTCACACAAAAATAATAAGTGAAAAAGGGGTCGTCCCACATCTCACATTGCCCTTTATATATCTATACCCTCCTCCTTTACAGTTCTAATGCAACACAGACAAATGTTTGTCCAATAAGACTCCAGAAAATTCACTTTCAATAGCGAAAGTAGAAAATGGACTCCGCTTCACTTGCGTCTGCACAACGTTCCATCGTAATAGTTTGCGCAATAATATATTCAAATCACATACGGTATATTTAACTTTAAATACAGTATATAAAGTCATCACATCACACATAATATACGTTACTGATCACACGTTCGAGCTCCGATTCTCAACATAAACGTCAATACCAATCTTTGTGGTCAAGGTATCATAAATACTGAATGCCCTATAAACAAACGGTATTTCATCTCACATATACTCAATATGAATACAAGTGTAAATTTGTTTCACATATTCTCAGGTAACCCACTATAAGTCACATAACAACGTGTCTTGTGTATCTGTTCATGTTACCACACGGTACATTTCTTCCGCGGATTCATATAAGAATCAACAGGACAGTTGAATACTTTACTAAAATCTTCTGTGTTCTGTAAAGTTCCTATTACCCTGCAAGAAGAAACAATACACCTAACAATAATAACTGCTGATTCGTTTTCCTTACACACAATGATCTTTTCCTAGTCATGGACTATGCATAAGAACAAATGACGGACGCCTTCTTCACACAACGCCAGAAATAGAGGTCAAACGATCTTTACATACAACTCGACTCTTCGTCTGATCTACCTACTGCACTTAGCAGGTGGAAAACTATTCCTATATAAATATGACATCACTATAATGTGTACTTTACACAATGATGTAATCTTCTGGAAAAGCCAGACTTTACGGTTCGCATGACAATAAATGGAAATAACTGATGATTTGAAACGAGTTTTAAAACGTTTCATTTTTTAAACTACAATTTACTATTATTATAGAACTGATTTATAATTAAACATTATAGTTTGTGTTTATATGATTTTGTAGTTTAAACTTTAGACTACATATGGCAGAGTCCGTTACTTCAATTTCAGTATTTGCCAGTGTCAGTTAGCTTACCTATATCTACCCGGGCTGTGTACCCCGGTCAGTATTCTGTCAATCATTGCCTGTGGTCGTGTTGTACCACACCAAACCTAGAACAATGCAAAGATCATACCATGAATTTACAACATATACTAGCATTGTACTAAATCAACATGTTATGAAATTATACGTTTCTTTTAAATAGGTCTTTAGCCATGCATACTTGTCGCCCTTAACTCTCCTATGTCTACAATTGATTCTGTGTCGAACTTCGTTAAGAGTTATAACTTTATGAAGTCTACACAGAAGCTATGACTGCCATCTTTCATATTCACAATAACGACTGGTGACTGTCAATTGGTTTGGCCCATCAGATATTCTTTATATTCTGTCAATACTTTTATTTCTAAATATATAACATTGCTATGAACAAATACTGTGGCACACAGACAATCCAAAGCCACACAGAAACGACGACAGCCCCTAGCCAGCCATCCACGCAAGAGTCAGAAATAGAACGAATCATCCACATCCCCAAAAAACCACCCTATTCTATAATATAGTTATTGAACTACTGTCATGATGAAACGATTGTTACAAATGTGCAAATACCTGAGCAAAGTTGAGGAAGAAAAGCTGGTCACTGTTTAGTGATGTTAGACCGGGAAGTCGGGGTTCCTGGCCACCGTGTGTCAGCTTCCACTTCTGGTACGCCTGAACAAGATAAAACACATAACTCTACACTATGTCAGTTTAAGCCGTAAGTATGCGTTACAATAATTGTTCAATGTATCAAAACATAATTAAAAAAAGTACTTAGCGGACGTGATTACAAAACATATACGAGATATTCAATGAGGTATTTTGATTGACATTTTGATGAGGCTGATTTGATAGTTACATCAATCATACGGCAAAATGACCTTACCCGGTATGTTTCCTTCAATCCCCCATTGTCTGCAATATTTTCTCCCTGTGTCTGTATGCCATTTAACTGAAAGAAACATAGTGGATTATAATGACAAACACGATATACTTAAGACTACTTTTAAGTTATGTACGTGGGTAGATCCAAAAGTAATGTCACTGTTCCGCTGGTGAGTTTATTTGTTGGCGTACGTTAATAAAAATTATATCAAAATGTATAGTAATTCAATTCTGATTAATATCATTTGTGTCATATTGTTTGAATATTAAAATAGCATTATATAGACTTTCAAAATATACCACTGACGTCATGGCGCCGCACACGAAAATGACGTTATTTTTCCAGCGTATAATTACAGTTGATGAGACATGGGTGTATTTCTATGACCCTGACAGAAGACAGGCCCGTAACAATGTGTTTTCCTCACTACATAAAGACTCTAGTATGTAAATGTATTTAACAAATGGGTGAACAGACATGAGCGCTGTATCCAACACCAATGAAGATACTTTGAAAACGAATGATGTAAGTAACATCAAATTTTGTTTACGACGTCGTTGACGTCAATGGCTTGCGGCGATGTCCGGTATTAGACTTCCTATGCACACGTATATCTCAATAACAAATTATGTGTGTATGGAAATAGATTGATGTAGCTACGTGTAAAATTGCGTTGTTTTATTTACAATATTCACGAATTTACAGCACCAGTGACATTACTTTTGGATCTCCCCACGTACAGGAAATTGTGTACCTATTTGAAAGGCCACTTCACGATTACGACTACAACTTCTTCTGTGTGGCTTTGTTCTTCTTTAATACTAGTTACATAAAATCTCTGCATTTAAAAAGCGTCGTTGATTTTATGTTGGTGTTTAACTTAAATCAAATATTGCTATAGCTATCTTGCGATGTCAAACGGCAATTTCTCTGACATCACTAAGAATGGGTAAAGTTTTCAGGATTTGTCTTGAACTTCAGGATTTTGAGTGTCCAAAAAACGATCAGTTTCCTATATCTGTCCTCTATACATTGGTAAACCGGCAATTTGTCAGGATTTCAGGAGCTTTGACGTCTACACTTCAGTGTGTTTGTACGGTTAGTCATACAGCACTTCTTCAAAATTCACCAATCTCAATGAGAAATATATTTCACATGCACATTATACTAATGATAATAATAAACAAGATTTATTGAAAGATCGAGAGAACATAGCTGGGTATACACAGAAGTACACATGAGACTCATGACTCCTGTGATAATTTATATAAACATGTATGTAAGTTATAGAAAATAAATGCGTAGCATGTTATAGCTCGATGACAACGTACCTGTATACCTATTTCATCGACAGTGTAGTTACCATACTGATCTATCATACACTGTGCTTGTTTCTTGAATGATTCAATCACATGATCATCCCACCATTGCTTTAAATTTCCATTCTTATCATACTGCCGACCTAGAAGAGCAGTAGCACAAACATTATTTCTGCAGGTCATTTATATCATGGTAAAACACCATGTTGGATGAAAGTGTCCAGCGGACGTTTAATTTATAAAAGTTAACTACATCCATAGATGGGTGACAAACAAGATGACATACAGTTGCAAAACGACAATCTGTCCACCACAGTCCAACCAAAGACATATTAAGCAATTAGATGTTTTACTTAATTGTTAAAAGCACAGTTTTCCAAACATATTTTAGAAATATTTCAGTCATAGACGTCGGTCAGTTGGCCTCACAAATTTCCTGCGATGAATTATCAACCAGTACTAACTTGTTCTTCCTTTATTGGGCAACCGGTAACTTAATTCATATGTAGAGGACATGACTGACTGTTGTCCAGGAAAGGAACCGAAGGACAATCAACAATCATAATAAAAAATATGATTGCTGTACAACCATTTACATAATTCTGCTTTATGACACATTTCTTTTTCAAATACGCTTGATTTCCCGAGAAAAGCTTCATTATTTGGTACTAATAATCTGTATGAGGGTTACAAAAGAACTACTGAACGGGCCAGTTTCAGAATGTGTTTTTATAGTCTCCATATACTTGGTCGGGCTATTCGTGAGACTAAAAACAAAAATAAACAAGAAAGAAAGTCATTCATCCGTAAAAAGCCAATTAGCTTGTACAGCAAGGTAAATTGCAAATACAGTTTGAAAATGAAATTTTAGCAAACAAGACTTAGTTAAATTATCCGGGAACTATACAAATAGAGCTAACTAGAAAACAGCAACGAAGTACTATGATACCTCTGTCATCAAAACCATGTGTTATCTCATGTCCTATCACCATACCAATACCGCCATAGTTTAATGATCTGCAAACAAACAGTGGTATGTATGAGTAGTTATAATTGCATCAAAGAAACGTTAAATTGCGCTGGAGTAGAACACTAGTAGGAGAAAACGTACGTTCAAATTTAAATTCTTTATAATACTTTAATAACTGCAAATTTAGGAAATATATCGTTTGTAAGGGCTCCTTAACTGAATGAGTATTGCAGATCCATGTACAACACTTCATACTTCTAAATAAATGATAAAGAATTTAAATTTGAACGTAAGTTTGAGAATTTTGTAAGTGCTTTGATAAAACAGTATCCTTGTGGCAACTTTACTAATACCGTTTGAATACATTTGTGTACTGTTAATATATTTGTCCATGTTTTACGTTCTTTTATAATCAGTCACTGTGGCGTATTTGGTAAGGTGGCTTTACATGGCGGGATACTTTATTTACTCTGCCCTGTTCCATAACGTTGCTTCCCTGTTAGATCATCTCTTTGGAGTAAGTGTAAGGTAAGTGTATGATAAAAGTACAGCTAGCAATTTGTACACTAAACATTCTTATTTCGTTTTTTCTGTTGAATGCTGCCTTCCCTGTCCAATTTGTTATTATCTGTTTTGGTAATTTGGTAAGAATTTGTGTATGCAATGCAACCTTTTCAGTCTGTCGATATTTGCCTAACATATATCTGTCTAATTTTGATAGACTTGATGTATATCCTCCACGGTGGAAATGTATATAATTATGTAAGTACTCACTTGGGAAAACCTTTGCTGTAAAATGGTGGTTGAAGAATGCCCGCAGGAAACACTGAAAGTATAGCAATATATTCGTACTTAACAACTTTTTTAAGTTTACACCTTTCTTTTTTGAATATGAATATACCAGTTATTATACAAGATGGCGCGTTCGAATGTTGTGTACATTTATTTAATCCAATTCTAGTTTTCAGAAAAGCAGGTTCTCTTAGAAAAAAACATTAGATTTTTATATGAAGATAAAGAAATTGAAATAGTCAATAATTTTAAATATCTTGGAATAGTTTTTACTACTGGCGGCTCTTTCATAAAAACTTATGAATCCCTTTCTGGTCAAGCGCTAAAATCTTTGTACATGCTAAAATCTTATTTTTTTAAATTTCCATCAATGAGTGTGAGCCATAAGTTAGACTTATTTGATAAATTAATTATACATGTACTTTGTTTTGGGAGTGAGATATGGGGTATCAATGACGTAATACAAATAGAACGCATCCAATTACAATTTTTAAAAGAAATTATGGGCGTTAGATCCCAAACACAGAATAATTTTATATATGGAGAATTAGGGCGATACCCACTTAAAATTACATGTTTAGTTAATGTTATTAGATATTGGTTAAAAGTTGTACAGTGCTCAGATACAAAATACATTAAAGCTACCTACAATATGATGATTAAAGACTTGGAATTGTATCCAAATAAGAAATCTTGGGCAAAGTCCGTTAAACATATTTTAGATACTTCAGGGTTTTCAGAGGTATGGATTAATCAGAATGTCGCTAACAGTAAATTGTTTCTGTCTATTTTTAAACAAAGAGTAAAAGATAATTATTTACAAATTTGGAATAACGAAGTAGAAAATTCGACAAGGGTAAGAACTTATAAATTATTCTGTAGTTTCAACTTTCATTCTTACTTAGATAACATTAATTTTGATAAAAACAGGTTTGCGCTCACTAGATTCCGTGTCTCAGCACACAGGTTAGGGGTTGAGGCCGGAAGATGGCACAAGCCACATAAAATCCCATACGATGAAAGAAAATGTCATACATGTCATACCCTAGAAGACGAATTTCACTTTTTATTAGAATGTCCCATATATCACGAAATAAGAAAATGTCATATTAAACGATATTTCTGGAATCATCCAAATGTACCAAAATTTGTTGAACTTTTAAAATCTGATAATAAGACTATCCAGAAAAACCTATCTATGTTCTTACAGAAAAGTTTCGAAATAAGACGCAAGACAATCATGTATGCTTTTAATTAGTACTGTAGTATATTTCACTTTAATAACTCTCTCTCACTTTGTATATATGTATATGTGTTCATTGAATAACTACAATTACAGTAGGAGTGTATATATGTACCATACATTTAAACCGATTATGTTGCATGATAAAGTTAAAACTTACAAATTGATTATATTGCTTATTATTATATCAATATATTTGATACAATTATACCTAAATACGCTAATAATGTCACCATTAACCATTGTAAAATATGTGGAATTGTATATATTTGTAGAATGATAGGCATATTTGCCTTTTTCTTGAATAAACTATCATACGTAACACATTTATTGTACTTACTGATAGAATATAATATATGCGTCGTGTGGCAACCAAAATGGTAAGCACATGATGTTGGAATGGTGCAATCACGTGGTGTTATTTTTTCATAATGGTGCAAACATCCCATCTACTCTTAAAATCCAAAACACACATACACGTTGATTGCTTGGGGAACAATGCTTCTTTGTCTGGTCGTTTCCCTACAAATCTTCAGATTTCAACCATATCCAATACATTTGGAACGAACTTTGTTCAATTACGTCATTTTACTTAATGAAACTGGGTCACTCGTTTTAAGGTTTTCAGATTTTTTGTTGCTGAAATCGGGCCTTTCTACGTTTTAATACTGTAACTTAACTTTTAGACTGTAGGCTGCTAAAACTATGTAGTTCAGCAGTTTTACTGTTGTTACTAAGTCATTCAGCGTAGGCATTCCGCCTTTTGGTTGCTGTATCTTTTCTACTGGGTCATTCAGCTAGTTATAATTTATTATACTTTTCGACAGCTTGGACTTGGGCGGATCTGCGCTTGTTTAGTTGGGCATTGTGATTTGTGTGTTTTTAATGTTTTCTGTGCTCGGCTGGTTAAGTTGAGTGCTGCCTTCCCTGTCTGACTTAATATACTGTTTTTGTTTGTTGGGTAAGTAGGTTACCTCAACTGCCGCGAACGGGGCATGGACTTCCAAGCGATAATGTTTTGATATTTTTATGCAATTACTTTGCCTCACCATCTTGTTCTAACTCAAACAATGTACATTGTACTTCTAAAATTAATTTAGCACTGAAGCATAAAATGATTTACTGGCGCCCACTATTAGGAAGAAATCTTTATTGAGTAATTAAATTTGTTAGCACATGGTAAGAGCGACTATTAAAACGTTATAAACGTTCAATGCCGATACATCGTCAAAAACAAATCAGGTCGAGCATGGCCCCAAAAAGTCATCAATATTGTTTCACTTACTTATTTGGTTTTTGGCAGCACTATAGAATGCATTAACAACCGCTGGAGTAGTGGACCATCTGCGGAACAAACAACATTATAAATTATTGTAGTTATACATGTGTGTTAGCAATAAAACATTAAGCTACCAAACTATACATTTATGCAATCAAATTGTAACTTCAAACAGTTATTTTGCACTTTGAATGAGGTTATATTAAGGTACGATATATATGGTACAATACAGACATATAATACGCAAAGAGATTTGACACGGTTAACATCAATCATTATAATATTTAATATACAGGGGTCTTACTTTACAACAGGCCCTCGAATACCCAACTCAACATTATGTCTAATATCTTAAACCAGACGAATACAATGTTTTAATGTGGACTGTACACTACAGGGCATTATACAAGCATGCATAAAACTTTACAACTTTTATCAATACCCGTATACAGCGTCGCCAGAGTCGAGCATTGAATGTCCGTAAAATGCGTAAAACCCGACCCATTTAAACACGCGTGACCCGTCACATGTTGCGAAAAACATAAAGTAAAGAAGATTACTCATTATTCTCACATAACCTCAGGAAAATAATGCGACGGTCCGATGGAGAATAAAATTCCCCACAACTCTCCGCCACTCGTCTGTTGTACCGTGCTCACATAAGATAATCCAATTTCAACGAGAACTTCTATTCAATTTCTAATATTTAATTCATTCGACCACGAGTCGTATCACGTGACATACCACGTGCTAATCTAGTCCGGTTTTACCATGAACCGCTTGTGCCAATCAAATTACTCGCTTTCGATCAAACGTTACATTGGTATGAAAGTAAATATTAAAAGTCCTATTTGAGTATTGTCTTTGTAACGAGTGGTTACTCGAATCGTCTCATTCATTTACCGTGATTGTGCATAAATCATATTTGTTGTTCTTTATCTACAGTAGATTACAATGCATTTCTGTCGGCTCACACGTGTTTCAATGGAACATATGCATTTTACGGAACTTTGCGACGTATGGGTATTGATAAAAGTTGTAATCTTATATATGTTTAACGAATTTGCGTTTATGCTCTTTCACTCACGGTATACACGCTCCATTCGTTACTCGTTTCACCCCATATTCTATTCATTACTCATTTCGTTCTTTGTCATATTCATTACTCCTTTTATGTTTTGCTCCATTCTAGGAAGAGCGCAGGAAGTACTGTTGTTTCCTTTTAGGATCAAAGGAGCTTCTGCAGCCTCCTTTTAGGAGCACAGCTTTCTATAAATACTCGAGTTTTGTACGTATACGTACATTCGGTGAAAATAAATAGTCACGTTATGAGTTAATTATAGTGTGTTGTTCCTCGTTCTGTAAAATCCTCATTGTGTTTCATATGGTATTGTTTTGCTCTAAAACGTACAGTACAAATTAAATGATTGAATTCGTCTAGTTTAAGATATTGGACATAAGGTTGGGTTGCATTCGGGGACCGGTTTGAAAGTAAGATCCCTGTCTATTAAATAGTATAGGGATTGATATTTTAGCTGTGTCGAGCCCCTTTGATAATACGAATATTTTAAAGTCTTACAATGATTTGTGTACTGATTGATAAGACGATAATTTAAAGTCTTACAATGATTTATCTTCTGATTGATAAGACGATAATTTAAAGTCTTACAATGATTTATCTACTGATTGGTTAGACGATAATTATAAAGTCTTACAATGATTTATCTACTGGTTGCTTAATCATCTGTAGGTTGGTTATAGCGATACCACGAATAACTTCCAGAACATTCTCAAAGTAGGTCTCTGGTTGAAAATTTACCTGTAAAACAACAGAATAATCTATTTATACTTAGAAGATTGTCTCCCGTTTTGTGACTTACCTCACATTGTTTATTATACTCTAAATAGAATAAACAAAGGGAGGTAACTTATATACAACAGGTAAAAGGAGAAACATTCAATTGAAAGCCAATATAACAGACTTAGTCTAGTTAAATATCGAGAACAATTTCATACCAAGATGGTAGCTGAAATCCGCCAATCCATAAACACATGACCCTTACTTGTTCATATAAAACTTAAATGTTTATATTAGTAACCTACTCTAGCTGAGAACATTTGATCTGGTGCTAATGTATCCTCTTGTGTTTTCGTTATTGTACCGTTAGAATGTTTTGATTAGTTAAAATAACAACTCAGATTGGACAACAGATAAACATGGATATTCAAGGATGTCATATTAAATGGTCTAAGCTGTACTGTATACAGGGGTTTGCATATGCAAATGTGCCCACCAGCTAGCTATTGTTGATTGGAAGGTTTTGATTGTTCATTCATTCAGTAGACTGCCGGTGGGCACTTTACATATGAATATGTGATCTTATTTATAGAACACTCACGTGTTTATACTCATTATCTAATGCCGTATCATTCAGAATGTACTGTGGATATCCAATCTTCACGGCCATCGCATCATTCTACAATGCAATTTTATACAATATATCGACTATAGCACAAACAACAAACACCATATGATACACAATTCATATACATGTATTCTAATTACAGGTAATAAGACTTTTCTCCGACATGAATTATTGATATCCAATACGATATAGCTGTATTACACGATGCCCTTTGATAAAATGTGACTGAACAGTACTAGTTATTCCTGCTAGAATAGTCAAATATATTTTCTAAAAAAGATACTAAAAATCGGACATGGAAGGCAGATCAAGATCAGAGTTACAAACGATTTTTCCCGAAAAGGTTCTATTTCAGGTTAGAAACCACCAAATAAATTTGCTCTTTAGTTCAATGTCAAGTTACAATAGTAGGGCCAAAATATTTATATATTTTAGTCTATGGCCAGCAGGAAGACATATATCATTTTAAAGAAGTACCTTTGAGCTTCAAAAAAATACAATAAAAAAGGGGGGTCATGTATCTTCTAAGAAAAATTTCCATCAAACATGGTCTACCTATTTTTACACATGTCCGGACTGATTCAATCCGGGTTTTACCCTATTCTACTTTCACTTTGGTATCAATGTAAGAATACCAAGATATTCCAGACTTTCCAGTTTCACTACATAACATGCATATTTACAATGCATTTAAACTCAATTTCATCACTCCAGTGCACACTTGTCAAGAAATATCCCCATTTACAGGCAAGCCAAAGTTTTTTAAGGACTATTTGAGTGTATCATCATTTGGCCCGCGTAGGCATTTGGTGGTTCTTTACCTTAAGACAACCTTTTTGTGCTTGTTTAAGTTTTTTTTGCACTTTTTTCAATACTACTATGTATATGCAACACAAAACAATCAATTCCAGACCAATTGGGCATGAATTCTGAAAAAAAGACTAATACGCCTATGCGGCTTTAATGAGAAATTTGTTCAGCGCATGCCAAATGTCATGAATAGTGACTTTAAATATAGTTGTATTTGTGTACAAATGTTGCACTGAACAATAATTTTGCTTTAGATGATTAAAATGTGCTTATTCTTCATATATAATCACAAAAACCCATGTCTGATATTAAAATAAGGTAAATATTGACATGAAAATGTCAGTTTTAGAAAAAAAGTCCAATCCTTTTTATCCTTTTTTAGCAAAGCTAGCAATAGATTTTCATGAGTTTGTTGAACACGTCATTGTCATTAATAAGAAATAGTGTCGATGCTGACCTAGACTGGTTATCAATATCGATCTTATTTCATTAGAGAAGAAGGATAGCCAAACATATCGCTTGTTGCTGACCAAGATTTTTATATGATGTGATCTGATTGGTTGTACTTATCCTTAATTCAAGTCAGATCAATACTGAATACCACCCGGAATGGTGTTTAGAAGAGATTGTGTTTAAGCAATTTAAGATTTTGGGCTACCTTTTCCATGGCGAGTTGTTTCGTCTTTTCATCCATCCATTCCACTTCAGCTAACAGTTCATTTACAGCTTGTCGTATATCTTTTATCATCTCCAAAGCCTGAAACATCAAATAAATAATCAGTCAACAACCAGAGAACTATGATGGTTCAATCACCTGATTGATCCCCTACTGTTCCCCTGTACTGCTCAGCTGACAAGCCTGTCATACGCATGCCAATATTTTGGAAAAGTTAAATGCATCTTCAATGCTTTATACATGTAGTACTGTCTTCGATATCATGTTGCGCAATGGATTAAAATGACTATCATCTGTTTGAACTTCAAGACATTTGGAAATGTTCATATAAGGAACAACCATTGCACTTATGTTACAAGCAAGTAAGGAAACAAATAATAACTTCATTTCATGAGTTCTGAGGCACAAACATACAGGAAACATTCAATGATACGTACATTATTTTTGGCATCTTCATCGAAATGTTTGCTGACAAAAAGTCGGCCTACAGCATTTCCCATGTTGTCATTTACGTAGTTTATACAATCTCTCCATCGAGAACGTTCTGGCTTTGAACCATAGATAGCCTGAAATATAAACACCACCACTATTGAACCAACTGAAATACATGTAATACTATGTAGCAACATGCGCAGCTCCAGTATTTTGTCTCAGAAATGGATCCAACCAGCTTTTTGACCAAACTCTTACCTCTGCAATACTCATTATAAAAGTTTAGAACATTAAAAGCCAACAATCCAGGAGTGGTTTGTATCTCGCCCGGGAACCGCGTATGTACACGTAGCTCGCCGGAACAGTGTTTCAGGTACGTATAGACGGTCTGTTCTAACCAGCACTCCTTACTGCTCCTCCAAAGGTACCTGACAATTAAGTCACATAAATCTGATTAGAGAGGTTAGGGGACAGACCGCTTTGGATGCATTATCAACCGATTGTTATTTGATAAATATTCACCGTTTATAAATATGAACGTAGATGAATATCTCGCCCTCAGTTTTAAAAAAAAACATGTCTCTAGATTATCAGGAAATGCCTCAGTTCACAAAACAAGCACGTTTAATTGTTCATTTTAATGTTTGTCCATGTCAATTGCGACTGTCACTTCTGATGTTGTTCTTCAATATGTGTAGTTTGCCTTTTTTATGTTTTCTTATTATCCACTTTCAGCCCTGTTTACAGCTGCAGCTATGTCATTCGGCTTTTTATAGCTGATAATAAGATCACTCAGTTTTTTAGCTGAAAGTAGGTCTTTCAGCTTTTTTGGACTTTCGACTGTTTGACAGCCGAAACTTTCGGACTTTCGGCGGTCAAGTTTATTTTCTCGTTTAGTTGTCTGTTGAGCGTAGTGGTCCGTGTTGTTTTTATGTTTTCAGTGTTCGGCTGTTTAAGTTGAGTGTTGTCTTCCCTGTCCGATTTTTGTCATCATTCTGTGAAGATGTTCTTCCTTATGCTCAGTCGTTTCTGTTGAATGATGCTTTTTGTACCCTTTATAATACTCGTTGTAGTTCTACTTTATAATACAACAAAGCCTAGCGGTTACATTCAACAAAATTATTGGTACATTCTCAATTCTAAATGTGTAAGCAATATTACCTTATGGTATTCTTTTCGCAGTTCTCTGTATTTGTCCGGTAGGTTAGTCACCCTGTTCATCATGATGCGCCAGATCAGGTAGTTTGCCAATGTCCTGTAACATGGTAGTATAGAAACTGTAAATACGTCTAAGCGAATGTGTATGCTAGCAAACTAGAAAATATTTGCCCCCCCCCCTCCCCCGAAATAATATATTTTCTAACTTATCTTCATTTTGACCGGGGTCTCGATATAGAATCACGTTCTCTACAACTTATCATCATTTTAACGGGGTCATTTGCTAGTAATTTGCACAGTGTTCTTTCTTGAGCTTTTTGTGCTCTGCTATTTTTGATTACTGTCCCCTGTCCGATTTCTCATTATCTTTAAGTCTCATAAGAACAACAAAACAACACCAACCATTTTTTTGAGTTTCCTACTTTTATTTTGTTATATCTTCATGCATATTGCAATCAGGTCAATGGGGGTTGGTTTATGATAGTTTAACAAATGCTTACCGTGAGTCTGTTTCGAGGACTAGATCTACCATTTTCTTCAGGAATTCAGGTGCATACACAACAATGGCATCATTAGAACTAACAGTTATGTTAACACTGCCGAATATCGTGGTCAGGTATCGTGTCCAATTGAACTGAAACAAGATATACAGTGCCTACCAAAACGGTTAGTAACTATACTGTTGCAAAATTAAACTTTGTTAAATTATTCAATATCTGTTTATCAGACAGTCAAAAGTATACTAAAATTACAGTTACTAAATGAGTTAAAAAAGAGATGTAAAGATGAAGATATTCTGTATTAAAATAACCAATAGGCTGAATTTTCCATCTTTTAATGACAACATTGCCACTCAAGCCGGACAAAGAAACTTCATATTTTGCACATAGGGTACCAATCAATGTATGGTCTTTACACTAAATAAACAAAAATGTCCCTTGTTTTCAAAAATATCGTTGCTCCACTGTTCTGAAAATGGGGAAATAATTTATAATAAAAAAGTATTTATTTTTGTTGGGTAGTGAAATAACTGTATATCAGTTTATAGTTAAAATGAAGGATGCATACAAGCTCTTCTATCCTTACATACTTTATGTACATTTGTACGATATAAACTGTAAATATTAGTTGGTTAATACTATATGTGTCAAACTGGAGTTTTCCTTGACATTATCCGTGACATTTGTCGTAATATTTGTCGTGATATTGGCATCTACCGAATGTCTTCTACATGCGTGGAGTATGTCAGTGGTGAAATTGAAGGAATCTGCATGGTTAGGTAAATTGTTCGCCGTATGTTTTGACCGGAACTTGTTTATAACATAGACGAGAAACCGGATGCAAACATAAATACGATATAAATAATCAGAACTCGATGTAAACATTAAATATGTAATTGTGGTATGTGATGTATTGATGTCTTCTGTGCTCGACTTTTTAAGTTGAGTGCTGCTTTCCCTGTCTGATTTTCTATTATATTTTTGGGAGACTTGGTCATGCTGACGCTTATTGTTAAACGTATTTTCATACTGATGAGTCTCATACAAAACCGTACTATAAATACATCATACAAACACACGTACCTTTGGTATGCTATTCTGAAGGTCTGTGAGAGTCATTTTGTTGTACAGTGCTTCATTATCCCGTCTGTGTTCTTGTGGTGTTATAAGCTGAACAAATAAGAAATAAATAAAAAATAAAGAAAAATTGAATGGAATTAGTCTCATTTACGACATTCTGATAAAATGCTCCTTTTTATTTTTAAAAATCGTAAATCACTGAGAACAGGTCGCGTGCTCCTCCATAGATAATTCATTTAAGGCGTTCAAACAATATAACTCCTCAGTTTAATTTTTTATGTAATATAAACCCAGTTATATCGATGCTTTCTTAGTGAAGAAGAAACACCAGTTTAACAGGATACCATGACCAAGTATGCATGGCTTCAATCATTGCAATCACGAATAAGAATTAAATACACCTGTACACGTTGGATATTCTTATATAACGAGATGCCGTTCGTCTCTTTATTATAACGCTTTTTTATCGTTATGACGTGGAAATACGTTCGTAAACACGCCACCTCTTCCATTTGTCAATAAATTGTCACCACATGTTATTGCTTATCTGATGATTTAATAAATAAATATCTTACATGTGCTAGTTTTATTTCAAAGTCGACAACATCTCCCATATCTTTCTTTGCAATATCTGTCGGGGCTCCAAACAAAATAGCCACGTTTACTGCAAACTCTTCGTACGCTATTAGTCGTGGATCTTGGTTCCCTTTCATGTAATATTCTCTTGACATCATACCTAAGTCTGGCTGGTCCAACTTTAATAATAATCAAAAACAAAAATGTAAAACAAAAGATGCCTTAAAGATATTTCATGCCCAAGTGAACATTTTATTTTTTGATTTAGTAATTCTCTTTTTTGTGATCACATTGGCTAAAACATCCGTATTTAGATTGATTGCAATGAAAATGCAACTCAAAATATCTCTCTACGAGGGTTGATTAGGAAATTCGTATAATTATATTTATGTTATGAATAGTGTTTTATTGGAATAATAGATTTTTTTTCTAAATAGAACTTTACGTCGTTTCCTTAACAGTCACTATGCATAGCACGCCGCACACCAAAAAACTAAACGACGTCACATAACGTCAAACGCAATTCGTGTAATAACCAGTATCACATAGAGACATATTTTCGGCTACATTTCCTCACAATGGTTTTGCACTACAGTATTTAATTACGTGTGTTTAGCCCATGTAATGACAAAAAGGATTGCATAAAGTTTAAAACAAAATGTTCAGACGGCCATAGTACATTGTATATCTTTAATGTAAGGCGTCAAAATTGTAGCGTCCTAAGCAAAAACAAAACATGACATCCTGCCCCACTACACCTACAAAATTTCGTTAAAATTATTACATGTAATTGTTGTAAAAATGAAATGTTTCAGGCAGATGTCTTCGCAGACAATAGAAGTCATACAGACGCTACAGATGATTCCAAAGTTCAATTTGATTTTTTAAAGGTTGATCAGAAAGTTGTTCTAACCACCAAAAGTCAAATTAACTACATGTATGAATGCAAAGATTAAATAAACCATATGATATTATGTTCGAATGTTAAAGACTGATCAGAATAAGAGGGTATTAAAACCACAAAAAAATCTAATTTACTACACTTATACAAGTTTGAATGATAACATTAAGTAAACCATCTATGTTTGATCAGACAAACGTGGGTTTAAAGTACCAAACGTAAAATTAACTGTACTTGTTTGCATAGGCACATGGTTTCAAATTATCTGAATGTACCCTATTATCTGAGTGTACCATATATAGAGAGAAGGTTGTGCAGCGGCCATGTTTAGCAGAAAGGGATATGACGTTACGGGAACTGGTGTCTGTGTTTGCTGTGACAACTGTAGAAAAATGGGTACCAGCTTTTGTAACGTCATATCCGTGGCGGTTAAACATGGCCGTTGCGTAACCTTCTCTATATATACGCTACACTCAGATAATAGTGTACACTCATCTAATTTGAAAACATGTGCCTATGCTTGTTTGAAGTCAAACAACTGCTGTCCAGTGACACTCTGTCATTCTTCAATACGTACATTTATAATATAAACATCGGAATTTTTATCATCTGGTCCGACCCATTGATCTATGAGTATCTTGTTATTGAAGAGTCTCAGTTTGGAGAGTAATTCAATCAGATCAAACTCCCCTTCATTCCACTCTGAGCCTGTCACCGGCCAACCACCAAGTGCTTTTAGTAACACACGCGCTGGTTTAAGATCCAGTTCATCTATCTGGGCTAAAACGAGAAAGCAAGACAATACAGGGCCGATATTTATAAAGCATCTTAGTAGAAAACTAAGACTTTTCTTAAAATCTTAAAAGTTCCTTTAGTGTAAATAATAATTTAGCTAAATAATAAATTCCAGATTATTATTTCTTGGCATAGAGTTTATGCATTTCGTAGAGAACTACTATAATCACTAAGGAAACATAGGTTATTCTTCAATTTGCGGCAATATGGGCATCTCAAAGTTTTCACTTAAGTAAAAACTGAGATGCTTTATAAATACCAATCCTGGACAACGACATCTTAGTATTTATTTAGATTTTTATTGTATTGTGTTAGACGGACCACATCATTACATTATACGTATATACATTCATTAATTATGTACAAATAACAGGTACTCCCGTAAATGGTTTTACTACCAAGTTGAAGTTGGTGATTTTGGGTTTTGTATGACATGTCATGCCTTTAAGCGTACATATCACCGGGGATCGTCACCTACCTCTGGAACGATCAGTCGAGCATTCAATTGATTCAGCAAACCAAACAAGATGGGAACACAAACCCACACGATGTCCATTAGAATGTAACTAGTGTGCAGGCATATAATGTCAATGGTATACAGTAATTACCTTACATGTCCCCATTACTGACGACATGTGTGCTGACCCAATAAAACTATGTCGATCATTGCTTCTGAGTGACCTCTGTCTACATATACCCCCTGCGATTGTGACTAAAACTCATGTACCCTAAAAGTTAACTGATAAAAAACTTCTAAATGCTGTTAAACTGTTAAAATGTTATTCATATGTGAGGACCATACTTACTTTCATTTATACATGACATATAGAGTTTCTTGGCTTTGATCGTGGCTTCATTATCTTTGATGGACACTTGACGTTCTAGTAAATCTGTAATATATGTCACATGTTTATCTTTAAATAGTGAAATTTATGAAATGCATCATAGTTTTAACAAGTACAGACATAGACTGTGGATCTACATGTATTATATGTACATTTTTCTCCGTTCGGTGATGTCTTGAGCATCGTGCCGCGTAATTGTCGTATGTGATATTTTTTATGTTTGCTGTACTCGGCTGGTTAATTGAGTACTGCATTTCCTGCATTTGGCCAGCTCCAGTCCTGGGCAGAGGAGCAGACACCATTCCATATATTGCAAATCTGTCCCAAATTGAGGAAAGCATGACATAATGTTTAAATAGTCATAGAAGATGAAACACAGAGGTTCGCCCAATGAATACGCGTGCGAAATTGTTCAAAAAATCAAACCAACAGTTTTCGATTCAAAGGGGTTCTTTATAACAATGCATAGACACTAATTAGTCCCGCTTACGGTCATGTTTTAATAGCAAATCAAGGCGATGATAAGCAATTTGGAAGTGAGTCAAATGAAATAAACTTGAAATCGGTTCAGCAGTTTTTTAGCAGATTGTTTTAACGTTTCTGCATGTTTGCCAACTGTTTCGTAAGTACTTTTCGAACAGGATATTATAAAACTTTTTAAGATAGTTTTTTTTATTCAAATTAGGCTTATGAAATTTTATTCGCACATATGTTTCAGATCAACATTCTTCTTCCATGTGATTTAAGTTATTTACATTAATATGACGTTGATATTTTACAAATACGTATTTTGTGCTGATTTTGTTTTAAAATTCATTTTTGTTGCAGGCAAGCCTTTTTATGGAGTATTGACGAGTGAAATAAAGATATTGCAAGCTTTGACGGATGATTGCAGATGTGGGGTGTTTTAGGGACAAGTTTAAGTCAAACCCGTGCAAGTATTTGTTTTATTTATAAGCGAACAACACCTTGTATAGGAACAAGTGTCACTAATTACTCAGAATTTGGCACATTTTGATTACCATCGTGCGTGGATCATGTGCATGGCTCTCGTGCGTGAACCACATGCTTACCTTTAAGTTGTATGTGTATAATATCTCTGAGTTTGGAGAACGTATCGTAACTAGTCCGATCATCCGGGATATCGTTGACTTTGTTCCACGAACCACAGGCATACTCGAAGAAATCGTCACACGGATCCACGGAGTCGTCCATTGATTCCATTAAACGTGCAGCTAAAACATACAGGGGCAAGTAAGTTATACAGAATAGGGGTTACACGGTGGTCTAGTGGATAAACGAGCCTTGACAACAGATCGAGAGGTCCCTGGTTCGAATCTCGGTCGGGGCACTAGGTATTTTCTGTAACGCATTTCAGTGTTTCCTATCCAACTAGAGATTAACGGACACTTGTTAAGACAAAATCATCACCACCAAACTGAAAGGAAACACTTAGGTTGGTCTAGACCACTGGTGATCAGGCTTTCACGACTGACAACTTCATATTAGATTATATGTAGTGCACGATATATAAAAATTATTGTGTCTGAATCTGAAAACAATACTAGCATTCTATTTGCACGAGCTTGCTTTTTAACGAGCAACAAACGAGCAACTGATAAATGAAAATAATTTGTACTGTTGAGGACATGGTCAAAGCTAAAATACACTTACAAATCCAACAGTGAAGAAAGCATTCTTTACAAAAGCGGAGCACAAAGGTACGAAAAGAACAACTAAATGTTACAGAAGAGCGTAATCAGACAATAGCACACGGAATGTATCAGGTTATAGCCTGGCACCCGTACCAGCGGCATGAGCCGGAGTGACTTTGCTCCAGACAAGTTGCAAAGTAATTCAATAAAAGTGAATACCAGTGTATAGTATGCTGCAGGAATCATCAGTAATACTGGTCATGTTACCCTCGGCTGTCAGTATAATCGTGACAAAAATGTATACTGATAATATCAGAGGAAACAAGCTGGCTATGACACACACTACAAATGAATCAACACGATGTGTTCAGAAGTAAACATCTGCTAGAGCGACTCGTATTGTCTATAGGTACGTACAAATAGGACGTCTCGTGTTGTCTACTGTGAACAATGAATCAACAAACGAGCGACACGATTCCCTAGAAGGTAGAATCAACGACGTTCTCTGATGACAATAAGTAGCAATAAATGAATCAAGAGTTTGCCTGTAGCTTATTGGGAGAGGAAATTAATTACCTAACTAGAAGATAAGGAATAATTCTACTATAAGACAGGAGAGAATTGTACTTAATGACAGACTGCTATATTCTTAAGTTTTCGCGACTGAGCTTCTTGTGAGGTCTCATGGGGAATAGATAAAATCTATAAAACTACGACAGTCGAATGAGACTCCATTATCCAACATTGCATGGTCATATAATATGGAAATTTTAAATTTGATACTCGACCTTCTATTAGCATAATTTAACAGTTGATATCTTGCCTATAGTTGCCCGGTTGTATGTTTTAATAAGCAGAGAGTATTACGAAGACGCCGGAGTGAAATTAACACAAATCTAAAGGACCGACATTGCACGATTTGCTCTCGGAAATTGATAGTATTCAACGCAAAAAACATTGTAATATATTCATGCATAATGGTTAGAAGCACGTCCGTATCTTCGTACTATATAAAGTTATTGTTCATGAAAGATTGTGCTACGAAATAGCATTGGTAACATTTCATGGTTTTCGAATTCACAAAATTTCATTATTCTTTTCAAAAGTTCAGAGTTGAACAACTTTGACTACATTAATTCACATTTTAATCTCCATTAATTCAAAAGTTCATAGCACATGGCGTTTTCTATTACTTGTTCACTACTACAAATGTACTGTATTTCATAGAACAAAGACAGTCATCCGCGATGTCTTGAAAACATCAAGCCGGAACATAATATCTTGGTATTTTGAATTGATGATATAATTGTAAAATCTGCAGTTCGTTCAGTCGTTGTTATAAAATGGTAAAGTTGAAATGCCGGCGGTGATATATTGTGACGGAGCTTGTTTGTGTTCGACTGAGACCGTCGTCGGTGCGTGGTAATCCGTTTGTTTCCTGCCTGATTGGCCAATGACCTCAAACTTCGAGCGAAATCCACGCATAAGAATTTCATAATGCCACATTATTTAAGTTATGTTTTCATGATACTGAGACTTCGAGAAATCCGTAATTTTAAGGCGACAGTTTTCGTGCAATCATGAATTTGAGAATTGTGTAATTGCACAGTTTACAAGTTCATTGGGTCGTGATACGGTATGGAATGTCACAACAAATTGTACAACGCTGATCGGGCCCAAATTACTCACACTGCCGTATCCAGAGACATAAGAGCACCGAGGTTAATATTGTCTAGGTTATATTTTGGGCGTTTTTTCCTTCAATAAAAACGTGTTTATTTTAGTCAATTCTCTGGCCGACTTACCTGCTTTTACACAATCTTCTGTAAGGCACAACTTTTGAGGAGTTTCTGAATACTCGCCGTACGTTTTGGGCTGATCTGACGACACATAACCTAGCTCGGGCTCCGTAATACTGAGTATACGTACTGAAATAAGGAAAACATGATGTTGACAAGATAAGGTTAATAAACTAGGTCATTCAACTTTTATAGCTGAAACTAGGTCATTCAGCTTTTATAGCTGAAACTAGGTCATTCAGCTTTTACAGCTGAAACTAGGTAATTCAGATTGATAGCTGAAACTATGTTATTCAGCTTTATAGCTGAAACAAGGAAATTCAGCTTTAAGAGCTATAACAATGTCATTATTATTTAAACTATGTCATTCAGCTTTATAGCTGAAACTAGGTCATTCAGCTTTTAGAGCTAAAACAAGGTCATTCAGCTTTTATAGCTGAAACTAGGTCATTCAGTTTTATAGCTGAATCTAGGTCATTCAGCTTTTAGAGCTAAAACAAGGTCATTCAGCTTCATAGCTGAAACTAGGTATTTCAGCTTTTTGACAGCTGGGTCTTGAACATTAGATTTTTTAAAAGCTGTAACTTGGACTTTCAGCAGCTAAGTTTATTTTCTCGTTCAGTTGTGTGTTGAGCATTGTGCCGAGTAAATGTGGTCTCTGTTGTTTTTATGTTTTTTTTGTGCTTGGCTGTTGAAGTTGAGTGCTGCCTTCCCTGTCCGATTTTTAGCGATACTTTTCCATTACAGGTCCCTATTGGCCCTTTTCATCAGACTCCTCTCTATTTGTATTACTTGTTTCGCTTCCGGATACTGATAATTTAGCTTTATCCTTTTGAAACATGATTTACTGAATTGACCATAATGTATCGAATCTATTATGAATAAGTTCACATCTCTTTGACTTTGACGACCGAGAAGACGATTTTAATGAGATTGAGTAATCCCTCAGCCTCCATATAGTATGATTCATGTTGGAAAGCTGTCAGTGCTTGTATGACTAAATTCGTCTAATCTATTTGTTTGATATAAAGCCTCTATGCTGTTTGCGGAGAGACAAATACGAATTTCAAGGACATTTTTAAATGCACCAGATGCTATCTTATAGAGATTTATACAACTTCAAAAACGAAATAATTCACAAAGTCTTTGATTTTATATTACGAGAAAAGATTCTGTGGCGTTCATTGACATGTTGTTTTATATCAGACAAAAAAGAAAAGAAAACGCGCCTCAGATCTTCGCGTTTTTTTCGTATTTAAACATCTGACAAACAACATACTTGTAGTAATTGTCAACAACAAACAATCGACCATGCTGAATTCAGCCACATCTTAACTTGATTAAAAAATATGTAAGTCAAATCTTAATGACTAGGTCAAGTAAACTTGACTTGATGTACATTTTCTTTAGGTCTCAAAAAATTGAAATTCGTATTTGCAGTCATAGGCCGCAGAGTTGATTTAGAAAAATGTTATAAAATGATACTAAAACATCATCATGTAAAAGTGCTTTTAGAATTAATTGAACGTTTTTATGATATAGAGCAACGGTCCCCGTGATTCTAATAACTATCAGAATAACAGCACGTTTACTAATATCTGAACGTTCGGTAAAACATGAGTTCGGACATGTGGCTAGTTTAATCAAAGTATCGTCGGTGGGTAGACAAAACCTCGTGTCCCGGGTATTTATCAAACACGCCTTTTTGATGCAGCGGGAAACATGATACCTCAAGCATCACTCCAATATAGCACTCATATATTTTTGTTGTGGTTTACGACCCTACTGAAAAGATGAAAAACAACCAAAAACGAGGTTTTACTACCCATTACTACGATATGATACTTATTTATGTTAGGTGGGTTGGGAAACAAGTTATTACAACTTATATTTATCCCTCTCTGCTCAACGTTTTTGATGTTATCCATCGCCACG
This sequence comes from Spisula solida, assembly GCA_947247005.1. NCBI lineage: Eukaryota > Metazoa > Mollusca > Bivalvia > Venerida > Mactridae > Spisula > Spisula solida. The sequence continues at coordinate 35,688,517 of OX365957.1, read as the reverse complement.
AAAGTCTGAGAAAGAAGCCTGGTTTAAATTGTGTGACGTGTTTGATTGTTTTAACGTTTACCTCATAATCAATGACGTCATCATTAATGAGCATGCGTACAATCTGAAGAACAAATCTGTCTTGTCAAGAAGGTAAAACATGTATTGTTAGACGTTTTACTGTAAACACGTCTCATCTCTTTTGTTTTGAGTTCAGGTGCCGGTATCAAGTTTATGCTTAATTAGAATTTCACACTACAATGCGTCAACGACACCATCTTACCAGAGACTATATTTATAGTCTCTGATCTTACTAATTATACTAAATCTAGAGTTCTACCAGTCTCGCACCATCAGTGCATTGTGTCTAGATATGTTTCATTTTAAACTCTTTTTTTTCTCATTCTTTATTACTTTAAATACATTCATGCATAATCATATATACAACAATTTTGACAAAAATGTACACAAAGTGATTTTAAGATTTTCTTTCTCACACACTCGTTCTCTTTCACACTCTCATTCATGCCAGACAATCATACACAGTTACGTTCTATACAAATACTTACATTTAACTATTATCATTAAAAAAACACAAAAACACAAAAAAACAACAATACATTTACAGACAGTACAAAATAACACATACTCATATTCATAACTAAGATATTTAAAAATAGGAAACAGAGAGTTTTTTTTTATTTATTTCTTGTTTTTGTTTATCTTTGCATTAATGTTTATTTATTGTACCATAATGACAGTTTACGATTATGTAATTGAAAATGTGTTCCATTTGTGACAGTAGGACTCATATGTGTTATTATTTAGTGCAATTTCAGCCTCAATTTTTAATTTACATGAAAGATAATTTTTAAATACTGAGAACCTTGGAATAATCTTCCTGCACCTCATTCTGTAAATAAAATTTCTCATTAATATCAGTAGATAGTTTATTTGCTTTGTGTATACTTTTAGCTCAGTATTTCCTAGTATGGCATCTAATTTGTTTACTCGAAAAGTTATTGATTTTGAATATAGATAATTATTGAATTGATTCCATAGATGTTGAACAACATGGCATTCCCAGAATAAATGTTCTATGGATTCTATATGACAATTACAGAAATCACACAAGTTAGAGTCAACAATTTTGCATGTATAAAGATGTTTATTTGTAGGAATTATTCTTGTATTTATCTTAAACTGGAAATCCTGAAGAGTTATATCTCCAGTACTTTGCCTAGGTAGCATGTATAGTTTTTTCCAGTTCAGTTCAACCTCATTTTGAAATTTTTCGTTCCATTTTACTTCACTTTTTGGTGTTGTTCCTTTTTCTATTTGTATACAATATAAGAATTTATTCACTTGCATTGTCTTTTTTATATGGATTAAAAATAATTCTTTTTGTCTATTTGTGTTATCTTTATAGTTTTCTGTCTTAAGGGCATTTTTGAACTTATTTGGTATACAATGCACTAGTGCCATATATTTGAATAGATCTACATTCGGAATTCCATACAGATATTGTAAATGGTTAAATGTATAGAACGTTCTATTGCGATAATCATATATATGTTCTAAGTATTTAATTCCCTTATCATGCCAGTTCTTATAAAAAACTGTTTTAGAATCAATTTTCAAATTTGAGTTGTTCCATAGAATTTCTTTACCTATACATTTTGTTGTTTTGTTATCATTTTCTTTGAATATAGAATTGACAATACACCATGCATTAAGTACATCATTCAAAAACTTTGAATTTGGAATGTGGATATCTTTTGTCTCTATATGACATTCAAAAATCAGTTCATTTCCAAATTGTTTTAGTTTATTGTCAAAGAAAATCTTCCATTTACCTATATTTTTTTCATTGACATATCTTTTGACCCAATTGCATTTAATTGCTTGAATGAAAGATTCTATGTTAGTTAATTTCAAACCCCCATTTTCATATGCTTGATAAAGTTGGAGTCTTTTAATTTTGTCAGGCTTGCCGTTCCAAAGAAAACTAAACATAGCTTTATTGATTCCTTCAATAACTGTTTTTGGTGGATTTGGTAATACTGTAAGAGGATAAATAAGTTTAGGTAAAGCAAACGTTTTTATTACAGTTTTTTTGCCCATGAGGGTTAATTTTCTGTGTTGCCACTGTTTTAGACATGCATGGAACTCTTTTATCTTAGGTTCTAAGTTGATTTCGGTATTTAGCTTTATGTTTGTAGTAAATATCATTCCAAGTGTTTTTGCACGTTCTGAAGTCCATATAAATTGTTTGTTTTCACAATATGTTATAGTTGTTTTGTTTAGAGTTCCTACTCTAAGAACTGTTGATTTAGATATGTTGAGGTTTAGTCCAGATATTGAACTAAATTCGCTTAACGTTTTTACTAGTGATTCAAAAGATTCTTTTGTGCCGTCTAACATAAAGGTTGCATCGTCTGCAAAATATGTTTGTTTTATTTCTTCTTCATTAATAGAGATTCCAGATATATTTTGGTTTAGTTTGATATAATTTGAGAGTATTTCTAAGCATACAATAAAAATAGAGGTAGACAATGGACAACCTTGTCTTACTCCTTTTTGAATCTGAAATGACTCTGATAGATGTCCATTGTTTATTATCAAACTTGAGATATCTGTATAAAATAATTTTATCCAACTGGTAAAATCACTGCCAAAATTAAAACGATCTAGACATTTAAGCATAAATTCATGATTTAATGAATCAAAAGCTTTTTCGAAATCTGCAAAAAATAACAGACCAGGTTTTTGATGGTCTTGTAAATATTCAATTACTTCAAAAATTGTCCGAACATTTTCCCCAATATACCTCTCCTTCATGAAGCCAGTTTGATCATTACTAATTATTGATGGCAATACTTTTGTTATTCGGTTTGCAATGGATTTTGTAGCTATTTTATAATCTAAATTGAGCAAACTTATTGGTCTCCAATTTGAAATGTCATCTAAATCCTTTCCTGGTTTGGGGATCAATGTAATAACGCCTTGTTTTTGAAGCTGGGTTAGCGAACCATTATCAAAAGAGTAATTTAAGGAATTGACAAGAAAAGTTTTTATATCATTCCAGAATATTTTATAAAACTCTACAGTTAAACCATCTGAGCCAGGGCTTTTATTGTTTTGCATTTCTTTTAAGGCTAATCCACATTCATACTCGGTTAACTTCCCTTCACATGTTTGTCTTTCTGTTTCGTTTAGTGTATTTAATGGCTTATTAAGAAATTCGTTAAGTGAGTTGTTATTAATTGGGGACTTTTTATATGTTTTTGAGTAATAGTTTACTTCTGCATTTAGGATTTCTGTTTTGCCTTTTATTTCTTTTCCATTGATAGTTAATTTATGTATAGCTTTTTTCTCAGCCCTATGCTTTTCTAAATTGGCAAAATATGTTGTATTCTTTTCATTTTGTTCAATATGTATTGCTCTTGACCTTAAAATTTGACCGTCTATTTTTTTGTCATATATACTCTCTAATTTCTGTTTTTTATCTATTATGCTTTCTGTAATTCCATCAATGTCTGTTGGTTCATTAATAAGCTTTGTTTCTAAATTTTTTATTTCAATTAGAAGATCATGTTCTTCCATTTTTGTTATCTTATTTCTATAAGTTGCATATTTTATTGTTTCATTTCGGACGGTACCCTTAATAAGTTCCCATAAAATATCGGGTGTGCAGTCTTCGTTCACTCTTGAAGTAAATTTTATTTCATCTTTTATTTTTTCTTGATACTCCTGCTCTAATAATAATGAATTATTTATCTTAAAATAGCCCGGACCTTTTTCGATTTGTATTATTTCTAAGGATAATTGTATTAGTGAATGGTCAGTCTTATAGGCAGTCTTAATTGTAGATTGTTTTACTATATTTGCTAAACTGTCAGAAATAAGGAAGTAATCTAGTCTACAATGTATATGGGGCTTAGAATTTGAATGCCAAGTATACTTTTTGCTATCAGGATGTTTAGTCCTCCATATGTCAGTAACGTTACAGTTGTTTATTATATCTAAAATTTTCTGTCTACATTTTTTATGTGTGTCTGACTTCCCATTTCTTTTATCTAATTGATAGTTCAAAACTGTATTAAAATCGCCACCGATTATGAAATATTTATCATCATTTTTTAATAAAAAGGATTCTAGTTTTAAGAAGAGTAATTCATCATCCTTATTTGGACCATATATATTTATTAAGGTTACACTTTTGCCATTTATTTCTGTATCTACAACTATCAATCTACCTTTCACAATTTCTTGTATGTTCGAAAACTGTATATTACTATTTGGATGAATTAATATTGCTACACCTTCACTATTGGTTCTTGTTCCACTGAAGAAAGATACACCACCCCATTCTGATTTCCCTTTTTCCATGAAATTATTTGGTAAGTGGGTTTCTTGTAAAAAGTAAATTTGATTGTTCATATTTTTTAACCATCCGAAAACTTGCAGACGCTTTTTAATGTTACCTAAACCTCTAACATTTAAAGAAGATATTACTGTCGATTCCATAGTGTCAGTTTGGATTTCAGTTGTTCACTGTCATATGTTTTGAAAATGTATAATAAACATTTAAAGCTGTAATAAAAATGAGTTACTCTTTGTTTCATTGTTATATGGTTTTTGTTTTTAACAAACAAACAAAATCACAATCATAAGTGTTTACAAGGATTATCAAAAATGAGATTTTGAAAATCTAAATGTTAATATTTACATTTATATGAAGACCATCAATTTACATAAAACAACTAATGAGTGTCTTGTAACACTTGCAATCTACATGTTACACTGACTTTAACATATAAAATGAACAATACAAGACAAAAGGTACATAGTAAAGGTTATGACATCACCTCCAAACACCGTCAACATCCATCATGTATAGTTTATTATTTTCAATACTGATTTTCTTAAACATGTATTTAAGTTACTTATGTAATTGTGCAATTCAATAAACATTGAATGGTGTTGAAAGGAAATGTAAAAACCTTCACTTAAAATAATTCATAGTCAAAAGACACATGAATTGTAAGAATAAACATGTTTTTTCATGTATAACATTATGTTATATCGTGCCAATAGTGCTTTATGACCGCAATAATAACATTTTCACACATTTCATGCGGACAAGTTGATACAAATTTTGACGGTATACGCCTCACTGGTACGTATCAAAAACATAAATTCAAGTTGTAAATTACAATAACATACCAATCAAACCCTACTATACAAAGCTCAATATACACTTAATTCACATGTATTAAGTGTTATATCAGAGTACAGAGCCGTGTGAACAAAATAGTATAAATACATGTCATCAATAACACTATAACCTTACATTTAAAACAATTTGATATTGTATATATTTAATGGCATATTCTGTTAAATTCTACAAATTCTCAATATACATCCAATTCACATGTTTTAAGTGTTATATCAAAGTACAGAGCCGTGTGAACAAAATAGTATAAATACAAGCCATCAATAACATTATAACCTTACATGTAAAATCTTATGATTTGTAAATATTTAATGGCATATTCTGTCGGTTGACTTGCACAGCAAGATGTATATATGCTCATAGATAACTTAGGCATTATCAAGATTTAACGCATTACCAACGGTACACAATGTCACAATGCATACATACACGTATCAACTATCAGTACACAGGAATACCAATACATATATATTCATACATAACTAATGGTATACAAGAATAGCAAATTGAATGTACATACGTTTCGGCATAATTAACTCGCCATTTACCAATAATACTCAATAACACCCATGTACACACATTCACACAAGAACCAATGGTACACAAGAATAAATGCCTTCATATACAAACGATATTACACAACATCAAATAACTTTACATTTATAATACCAACAGTATCACATAATTGAAAAGATATATTTATTAAGGTTTTTTGCATCGGTTTTCAGTGAAAATCAGTTAGTTCTTTCGAACTATCACTCAAGAACCCAATACTATATAATGTACGGTTACATATTTTGTCTGTTATTATATGTATTTATTTATGTCTATTATCATATTTTATGTCAGTTAACATTAGTATATATGTCAATAATTATATTCATTTTTTTACCAAGAGTCTAATGTATATCATATGATGGTAAGTTTATTTTCCATCATTATCATTATAAATATATGAGCAACCGTATCAATTTACTTGTTTAAATAGTATTATTATCATGTATCAGGTTTAACAAAAATAATGTGTAACACATTTTTGCACTCATTGACATTTCACTCATACTAGATAAATATCTAGTACTAAAATTGATTTTCTACAATTGACCACTCAGGGTCACATGTTTACATAGCCTTTGCATGTTTTACACGTGTGTGAAGTCGCATGGCTTGACCACTATACTGCACTACAAACGTTTTTCAATCTTTGAAGAACTTCAAAGTTTTTGACCAGGTAGCCCCAATCCAATCTCCGTATTGGCCAAAAGGAACGAAATGGTTGATACCGTCGACACTTTTATACCACATTTTTCCATCTCGATTCCAGGCAAATTCGTCTTCTTTCAGTTCATGTCTAATGGATTTCAGAACGAATCTGTTGAGTTTTGTTAAATCTGCATTAACAAATATGTCAAATTTCTTATATGTTTTCCTATTTCTCAGAATCGCGTTTCGTTTCATTCTTGAAATAAATTTCACGATAATTGGACGCGACGATGGCTCAGAGGTTGGCACAGAGGCTGACTTCTTTCCTAGCCTATGGGATATATCGATATCGTTGTGAGTTAGCTGCATTTCATCTGGCTTCATATATTTGTTCAAGATATTTACAACCTTTTCTGTAGTTAATTCTGCCGTTTCAAATGATTGTGTAGCATTATTACCGGTTTTGTTTTCTTCTGGTATAACATTAATAATCACATTGTTTCGACGACCATATTGCTCTAGATCGTTGATTCGCTCGGACTGTCTCATAACTGTGTCGTCCATTTCACGATTTACTTGACTAAGTTTATGTTCTTGATCTTGGCCTTTCTTTTCTATTTGTTCTATCTTTAACTTCAGGCGGTCGTTTTCGCATTCAGCATCATATACCCTTGATTCTAACTTATCCAGTTTGTGTTCAATTGATTTCAGCAACTCATCGTTCATCTGTCTGAGGGTTTTGGTGATTATTTCTTTTATTGCTTCATTATCTTTAAGTGTTACATTTTTCAGTTGTTCGTGTATCTCTCTTAATTCTTGTCTTATGTCTAACGATTCACTGGTCTCTGTATCACTATGTGATTCTTCTATTATTACTTTAATCTCATCTTTACTTTCATTTTGTTTCTCATCTTTCTTTCCCTTTTTCTTTTGAGGTTTCGATAACGTGGCTGTATCACCACTAGTGTCCATATCACTCACACTGCTCTCACTTCTGTCTCTTTTCCTGTCAACTTTTGCGTCTGACATTTTGCACCTTATTAATGTAGTGAAGTATACTTTAAATATTCTGTGTTAATCTCAGAGTGTCCAGTACACAATACTTGTGTTAAACTTTACCTCACTGCCTACTCATGTCATTTTAAACTCTCTTACAATTGTGTTTTACTCTGATTTCAACAGATGAGGAGGACAGGTAACTACTCAGTTTTCATGGAATATTTTTATCAACCAGTAACAACTTGCTCATCAGCTAGCGACTGGCAACTTCTACCCTAAGGAAGACATACAACTGTTCATAATGTTGCCAATGTCAGGGAACAAAGAAACTTGTCAAATACAGGTATAATTAAAACGGTTGTTGAATATTCATTTTCACTTCTCTTTAAATGTTGCAGCTGTTCTTTTTTCTTATTATATAAACACGAATAACAAACATGTATAAAGGAAAATGTAGTTTTCATAGTCAATTTAGAAGTACATTGTAAACGTCACAGTTGCATTCCTTTTGTCGACCAATACATGCGCAAATTATTAGCACGGATGGTAGTTTGCCGAATTCAAAGATATGCCGTCTGCCAAAATAGCATTTTCTACACGCTCTGAATGGGAATTTCTTATCTTTGTGATATTTGAAAAAAGGATGTGCGCCGCCTTTGATGCATTGCACCAAAATTAATATTGTATATGGATTGAAAAAAACTTACTGGTTTCACTAGATGGTCTTGTAGCTAGTACTATAATAAGTGACAGGGCAATACCCGAACATATAATACTGACAAACAGCAGGGCGACCTCCAGATACGTCCGGCCACAACAAAATGATCGACGGGACATTCCGCTAGGTCTGAAAATAGAAAAAAACACATGAAGATAGTAGCCAATATCGGTATATGACAGGGTGCAATATACATGTACGTACATAGAATATTCATTTGAAACAATTCGGGCATGTAGAAACCGGGTATCATGAAGCTTAACAAAGCCTATCTTAACGCTATAAGATCGACGAGAGGTCCCTGGTTCAAAACGCAACCACAGGACTTTGTCATTTTCCTGAAAGGTTTTTTCAGTATCTCCCAACCAACTAGAGATCAACTATTTAATGGTGTACCAAGTGGTAGTCTCGTATATTTCTATGCTTTACACCCCGAACGTTAGAGGACCAATGAGTATAATTATACGGAAAGGGCTAGGGTATCGAACCCAAACGCCTTGTATCACACAACGTTTCTGTCTGTTCCCTTGAATACGGAGGTAATTGGCCAATCTAGCAAAAAATGACCACGCACTTACGACTGTCTTATTCGAGAGCAAACAAACAACATGCCCTGCAATGAAAAGACAGCAAAACGTGTTTTAAGCACACTTGACTCTTGATACGGCTAGTTAGAACCGACATAATATACTTGTCTGTAGTATACGCTTTTGACACCGCCAAACCCTTGTTGTACTATGTACGTGGTATGACATAAAGACATATTCTGCAACTAATTACCCTCGCAACAAAATGTCGTTTGTGAAGTGTTGTCTGCAATTGGCCAAAATTTGTCCAAAGTAAAAGCCGACATTTTAACATATAGTTTCAACATTTTTGACATATCTTATCACGTAGTTTAAAGATACATGTATGTTATTGTCAATCATAAACCAAAAATGACAATTGGGTTAAACGACAAATTCTAAAACTTATTTACGGTTCGTTCCATCCTATTTACATCAGTTAGGACAAAAATTATTGTCTATAATATAACTGTCAGCTTTTTAACACGTTTCTTTGTGTGCCGAGAAATAAGACGCTATTCCAAACTTGCGAAAAAAGAGTTGTGTTTTTTTCCAGGAAATTTGGGAAACAGTGCTTTGATGTTTTGACTTCGCAACATGGTGTAACAGTGTTTGAATAAAATACAAATTTGATCATATTCAGTAAAAAAAAATTCAGTTGAATACAAGCATACATACAGATAATATTGAGTCAGACAGGGAAGGCAGCACTCAACTTATCCAGCCGAGCACAGAAAACATTAAAAATACACAAGACACAATGTCCAACTGAACCAGCTGAGCACAAAAACATAAAACACATACAAGGCACAATGTCCAACTAAACAAGTAAAAGATCCGCCCAAGTCCAAGCTGTCGAAAAGATTAATTAGTTTCAGCGATAAAAAAGCTGAATGCCCTAGCTGAACAACCCAGTTCCAAGCATACAAGTAATGACCACGTACACATCGTTCCCTCAGAATAATAAAGCTGTAACTGATAATGCAAATGTCTTTCTTATTTACGTAGGTGTAATCTTTTTGCATGCCTTTTGTATTATCCTTGGTGTGGGTGTGTTTGACATAGCTTCCTTCTGGTCTGTTTTAATATGCAAATTCTTATAATTTACTTTTGTTTTTGAAAAAAGCATGCCAAACTCCCGATAAAATCAGTGCTCTGTGTGTAACAGTTCAATACCACAAAACAACATAAGGGAGACACAAGTCTTGAACGGAACGATTATTGCAATATCTCTGTCACCTCTGATGAGGCAATGCTTTATCATTAAGAAATTTATTGTGAACGAACAGACTGCATATGAGAAATGGTTACGAGGCTACCCATAAGTTGACATTCGTTAAGCATAACATGTTCGCGACCGGTTGCATGGCATGTGCTATTGTTTGCTATCCTGGTAAAATGGAACTCACATTTATTCCCTCTATCCTTGAAACAATGCAATGAGCATGGTGTTGTGGTCAATGTACAGCTTCAAATCCCACCACAAACACACCGTTCAGGACCTTTAGAACACGCATGTGAAGTATAATACTCCATTAAATGTCGAAGTCCACTAACGATCCTGCATCCATACACTTTTAAATCTTGAGGATATTGCAGCGTTGGTTTCAGACGAGAAATGCCAACACCATCGATTGCATTATTCGGTTTTAAACAAAGCAAAAAAAACACCCCGGCAAAATTGTTGATTTTGGTGCAAACTAAATTGCAAATTGATAAACACTGAGTGTTTTTCTTGCTTGACACATTATTTTTACACGGTTGAATAGAGACATTTTAATTATATTTTGACAGCGTGAAAATATCAGATGTTAAAGACTGTTCAAATATAAGTGGGGAACCTCTCGTAAAGAGTAGTTTTCAAACATTTTTTTCTTGTTTTCTCAAAATGGCGTTTACATATATAATTATTATTATTCTAAAGCAACGATATCCAATGTACATATTGCCTGACTGTCCCGGTATATATACCAGTCTTCTGACCGAATGATATCCTCATGGAGATGCAGCATGTTGGCTGAATAAATATATACACGTATATCATTTGTAACCTTGTATTAAATAATCTTACCTTTAATTGTATTTATTTTTATACAGCAATTAATCTATTTCCATAGATGTACAGTATTTTTAACAGTATCCATATAACAAACACATATAACACTCATATATTCCTAACACACATGTACGTACCCCACGTATCACATAGCGTCCATGTAGTACGGTATATACTAGTACTCATAGTTACGAATGTAGCAATCGAACTGCTTTGAAGGTTCAGAATTAGGCATATTAAATGAAAGCTTATTTTTTCCACCTTATAAAACAATTATAAGAATAAAGATGAAAAAAAACAAATATAAGAATAAAGCCCAGTTTAGGTTTAGAAACGCCGACTTTTGCCCACTCAACAGCAATTTCCAACGAGTTACCTCCCCTTGACCACACAATGATCATACTTATTGAAATGCACTACTGAACTTAACGACCACCATGTTGATGAGTAAAAATTCGCCTTATTCTGTGTTTTCTTTAAATTAAATTTTGACGATATATCAGAATTTCCAATTGACCAACCATAAAAATTATTGATTTATTCCCTCTTGTCAGTAGATGTAGGTCATCACATTCCACAAGTTTAGTGACTTTCAAGTTGAAAGCTTTGATAGTGTTTAAGAAAATTCAGTTTATGTGTCAAATTTGCCACTATTTCTATAACTAAGTCGAAACAAGGGCAGAAAACTCCATAAATATATGTCACAGAGTTACCAGCCTTGTCAGTTTTGACTCCCCCTTTGATGATTAATAGCTATGCTATTTTTCAAGTAGATACCTTTGATAGTATTTGAGAAAATGACTCTAACAATAAACTTAACCAACGTACACGCAGACGCTGACGCACACGATCCCGTGTTAACGGTCTGCTGTATAGCTGAGATTAATAAAATGTATACGGAGGTCATGTGGCGGTATAGTTACCAGAAAACAGAACAATTACGTTGTTCAAACAAATACTGTTTTCTTTGTATTACTATAGCAATGCAAAGTGGGGTCTATATGTTGTTTATTTAATTCAATATTTTCCGAACATCTCGGATGTAGGGCGATTGTTATATAATTAGCAATCAAGTTGTATTGTGACTTCGGTTACTTGGTAGTTCCTTCACTGTATTAACTTCCCATAGGATATGCGTGCAATGCGTGAAGTTTGCCAATATTGTTAATAACTGCTTTTAAAATGACAAACGCGAAATATACGCATATTCTATGTGTATATTTTGTTCGGTTTAATGTTCTCCTTTACAAGAATTAAGTCAGTTTTCAACAACTGTACACCATATTGAACTTTGAATGTAAGTCTCCACCAAACGATGCCGCAAATAAAATATATACTGATTTATACATTGCCCTATTTTCGTATTTATGTCTAGGTCGAGTCCTTGTGTCGAATTTTCTAAATGTAAACAATGTCTATCTTAAAGATAATGTCTCTGTAACTTTACAAACTATTTATGTTTTAAGAGTGCGACTTATTTATGCTAATAACTAGTATTTATTCTTCTGAACAGAATTCAAAATATTGCCCTTGAAAAAGTCTTGTTTTGTTACATTTGGTCATAGAAAGAGGTTGGAATCTTGAGTTTCACTGTCAAAGAAATAGTCGTGAATACATTTTAAGCCTAGGTCCCACTGAGGAATCCACATCCCGATATCTTCAGATTCCACCCGATTCATCACGATTCTTGCCTATATCACAATTGTCTCATGACTTCCCCGAAGCTTCCCCTAGAACACGATCGACCTGTTCCCGATGGCCTGACAACTTATTATTGTACATCGGGAGTACATCGCCGTCGCAAAACTGCTCAGTGGAACCTAGGCTTAAAAGCGAACGTAAAACGTACTTACAAATTGCATTATGGTCCCGCCCCGAGATGATGAATGTGTTTAGATAAGTTAAACTTTGGATCAGCCACTACACAATCTTTTAAAATGTCGAGAATTTAGACAATTGGATTATTTTTTAATCATTGCAACAAAAGAAAGTGTCTGGTTTGATTATATAAATGTTATGAGACACGTTATGGTAATGCTGGAGGCTGGGGACGCTGTGACACAATGTTATTGGAATTTTAAGTCATCTTGGAATTAGTTAAATACATGCCGTATTTATAAGCACAGTTACTTTGATGATGAAGGCATGCGTACGCGTAGACATACTAGAGGTTAATACCGGACACAGCCGGGCCGGAAGGTAATAATCGGCCCGGAAAATGAATAATCAGTGTTTTGTTAGCATTTTTTTATTATAATTAGGTAAGATCCATAATTATATCGCTGGCTTAGGATTAGACTCATGTATATTTGAAATCTTCATCACGAGGTGTTTCTTATGAGTCTATTTTCATGAAAATCTGAACTGGTCATGTTGACCAAACCGCAGTTTAAAAAGCTTGTTTTTCTATACGTAAAGAGTAATTTCTTGTTTTCTCAAAATATACTACTCAAAATTTGATAAGGGCCAAGAAATTTTCCATTAGAATATTTTACAAATTGAATAAGATTGACTGGTAGAATTTTCAGAAACTTAATGCTACATCTGCAATATTGTAGACCAATAAATATTACTTCAAAATTTAATTTCTAGGTGCTGATAAGCCAAACCCCTTTAAAATGTTCGTGCTGCATTCAAGCCTCTATTGTAACATAATCCAGTCATTTTCTTGCCATTTTAGGTCATACACGTTATGGTAATAAAACGGGGTAAAAATGTCCATGTTAATCTAGCCAATTTGGTCCCCGTCAATAAGGCTTATCATTTACCTAGAAAACGACGTCATTTTGGCCATGGGTATCAAATGCTAGACATACACTTTCGAAATTTAGTAGCAGATAACTTAAAGATGATATTTTATTAATTGCACAAGGTTTTCTTTATCGGTTTTGTACATTTAACGTGAGACGGACACCAAAATCGATTTCTTGGCCCTTAGCAAAGTTTGGGTAGTATATTTATTTTGTACTTACGATCTTCCAATTCTAGGCCAGCGATATATTCAATATACCTTTGTCTTACACTCGATCCCTTGTATGAAATTGAACACTATATCCGGTAACAAAACCCCGATACTTAACGACAGTGTAACTTAACCCGGACAACGCTCTCATCTGCAAAATCATATCTTTGTTAATTATTTTCACCAACATACTCTTTAAAGCAACAAGCGCTTTTCAGCAACAATAACATGTATTCTAAACAAAAGCTCTACAGCAATACTTTTAATCGCCTCGAGAGCTCGATCGTAGAGCATCCACTTCGAGTGCGGGAGGAGCCACGTACGATCCGTGGCCAACTCTTACTAAAGACAAAACAATCAGAATGCCCTTTCTAGACACTCAGCATACATAATAAACGGGAAACTGGTCTCCCTTTCTCACACTCGTGGCGATGACTACTACTAAAAGTGAAAGTGAAGTAACAATTAACATAAACTAAACCACCTTAAAACTAAAGGTTTTGACATTTTCCTGTTGTAAGCATTATCTATCAATCCAAACTGAATAAATAGCAAAAGCCTCTAAACGACAACCCACCTATACGCCCTCTAAATGCAGGTCTTCTGGAAAGGCTGGTACACACAGTCTATATACAACGTCACGTCAACTCTCTAGAGAAATTTAGGATGTTTTTTTTCTCTCGGCTATCGTCACTAACATTTTTCGCCTTTATAGTTTAAAAGATAAAAAGATAAAGCTGTTTTATCCATAATTCTGTTTATCATGTTTATAAAAACAAGAGAAATCAATTAACTTAATTCCCACGGTGGAAGAAATGTGTCTTAAAACCAGGTCATAGGAAAACACGCATTATTAAAAATGATTTATTGAAAAAATCTTTGGATTTCTTTGAAATTGGTCGCCTTAATTCAATAATTTTCTAACTCATTTTTTTTTTTAAATGAGTTTTTGTTTCGTTGGAAAGCGCTTTTCAAGATCTATATATTGAAAAGACATAAAACATTGTGACATTAAAGATAAACAATACATTTACAGTGCAATTTTGTTCTATCTCTAGTTACTGATATCGAGAGGTCAAAATCTTTAAAGTCGATTTTCTCAAAATGAATTTTTGTAGACTAAGAACATACTGGTGACGAATTATAAGTGAGCACTTAAACGTTTAATAGGAAAACATTGAATGTATGAATATATGTCATCATTAACAATGTGAAACTCCGGTAATGAAATTAGAGTAAAAAATTGTTAGAAACCTATGCGTGCAATTCATTTTTTGTATCTTAAGCCAATAAAGTCGTCGTTACCTACTTACTTACTATTATTTTGCGAGAATATGTTGTTTACTTATCTTATTTACCTGTCATGACGTCATATATTGACCTGACATCATTTTCATCGATATTATTATCAAATGTTATAATTAAACGCTATTCTTGTTCTTTGTCTATGTAGGCAAAATGTCGGTCATATTAGAATATTTAATAAGCTTTCTAATGTTTCGTATATTTGCCTATCGCTTATTTCAAATCTCAATATCAATATAGACACTAGGAATGCTCGCAGTGAAAACATCGTAGTAAAACTGACAATATTGTAGTTCTTACGAAGACACCAGGGAGAGACATTTACATAGAAATACAAACTTTTGATTATTTTCAAGCACCAACGCTCAAAGATCACTGGCAAATTAAGTTGTAACTCCACTGGGACTTGGTTAGATTAAGTTCTATCCGTACAACAGATTACTTCTTGAATCACTCTTTGCAAACTTCATCAGCGTTTTTGAGAAACTAAGCAGGGGTCGTTGACCATCATTATCGCCTTCACCCGATCAATCAATGTATAAATTAGATTCCAAATTTCTTAACCACATATTGTATAAAACTTGTAAATACGAGGATTGTTAAAAAAGCTCTTGGGATTTTGTTATAAAACGATAATCAACCAATGGCACAATACTGCAAACTTTAACAACGACTCATTTTCATATTGAAGAAGATAAACAGTCGATGTGTATTAAATTTACTTTATACGAACAGGATTCTGTGGTGACAAAGAGCGGACACTGGCAATATTGTATTAATCACATGCGTTCGTGAAAGTTAGCATATACGCGCACACGTGATACTAACACGTACGCATGCGATAACTAACACGTGCGAACGTGATAAATACAATATTTACAGTGCCACCAGAGGCTTCGGTTATATGAAGGATGTCAATGCTGACAGAAAAAGTAAATTAATGTTACATATTGGTAGTACAGATCGACAAGGAACGGTTTGTTGTGCCGAATGTGGATTACGCAAGTATATCACTGGCTTTAATTTAAAATGTCGTAAGTACAAAATCAACATTTTGAGAAAACAAGAAAAATTTGCCTGAAATTACTCTTTACTTATGGACGTTACGCAGTTGTAATGTTGCGACTAATGTGGAAAAACGTAAATTGTACACGCACAAAATCTAGTAGTGCGCTTTTTTTTAAAGACAGATCAATAAATGAGATATCAAACTATTCAGAAAAGAAAACGTAACAAATCTAGCGTTTTCATATGTGATGAATTAATTGCAATATCCGTAATGGTTATGTTTTAATTGACGCGCGGGTTTTAAAATTTGATGTCCCAACGTAACACAATTTTCCCGCGCACTTTCCAAATAATTGTGTATCTTTTTTATTTCTTTGCTAAATTCACCATAATTGTACCATGATACTGGCGGGAAATGAAGTTATATATATTGACGGCGGAAGTGAAGTAACTTCATGCGTTTTCCGGATATATGCAAATATTTGAAGATGGAAAGAATGTCCCATTTGAAGTTTTCGTAAGAAAAAAAGCCGACTTGCTGTGGAAGACGTGTTTCCAGAAAGAAAGCATGGCAGCGAAATGTAATATATTTGGTACCTTATGAAATCTCACTTGATAACAATTACGTTAGTATCATATTCAAAAGAAATATACACGTTCGGGATTTTGATATATATTTGTTTGAAAAAGTCTAGTCACGGCGCAATTTTTGTATGAATTGCATCGGTATCCACCAATGTGTGTATTTTCAAAGCATATAAAATACATTTCCGTTGTAGGTATGAAATCGTTGTCCGAGAAATGTGTGACTCATTTATCAGAGTAACGTTTGCACTAATTTTTGTTGTGATACATGCAAAATTATAAAAGTTATAATTATTGAGCTAGGTCTAGTCACGGCGCGGAACTGACTAAAAACGCGATACTTGACGTTATAATGCGAATTAGCGTTTTATGAATTCGTAGAAATATAATGCAATAAAATTAGTAAAAATATCAATTTTAAAATAGTTTTACAGTACTATCAAATGCAGATAAAATGAAAGAATATAGTGTAAATTAAAAGAAAAATAAAGGATGTATAAACGAAATGCATATTCATAAACTAAAGATGACTGTAACGCCAAAAAACTTTTTATCACTTAATGATGGTGTTGTTTTATTTAATCAATATCATCAGTCTAAATCTACAACGTGTAGTAGTGTGTGTGACGTACATTTTGCAATAAAATAACGCAACGTCATATTACAGAAAATAGTCGCAACAATGTGCATAACGTCATGGCAAAACAAGCTTTTTAAACTTCAACCACTTTCGATTTTCATGAAAACAAGCTCATTAGAAACGTCTTGAGATGCAGGTTTCAAATATGCATGAGTCTTATAAGGTCGTAAATAGTACATATTTACGACCTTCTAATTCTAAGCCAGCGATATGGTGAGCCATATTCAGTGATGAGGCGCACTCTCAACAAATATCGCTTTTAATAAGCGAAACAAGTTGCAAAACGGAACACGTGATCCAAGTATCATTTCAGAAGGGTGTGGCTTTCACCTTTACATTGACTCGAGTTCGATCTTCCAACATACCGAACCTGACGTGAGTTATGTACGACATAAGGAGCGTTTTATCAAGAGAAAGAAAATTAAATTGTATTACTTTGTCGCACAAAAACCAATGAAATTGAACAATATAAGACTATGTTGCTGGCTTTAGAATTAAAAGGCCGTAAGTACAAAATCAATATTTTGAGATAAAAAGAAAACACTGTCTGAAAACTACAATTAACTTATGGAAAAACAAGTTTGGTCATCATGACAACTTCTGATTTTCATGAAACTGGGCTCACAAGAAGCGCATTGAGTTGCAGATGTCCAATATGCTATAGTCTTAAAAGGTCGTAAGTAGTTACGACCTTGTAATTTTAAGCCAGCGAATATAGAAGGACTCAATCGCGAAATGTGAACACGTCACGTGCCATACTCGTACTTTGTAGATTCCCTTGTAAATATTTCTTCTAACTAAAACAGATCATTCAAACAATTAACAAATAAAATGTTACCTAAAACTGCATAGAGTATCCGACATTTGAAACGTCCAGCGTGTCAGAACTTTATCCAAAGACAAAATAACAAAACAACACGAGCTATAATATCCTTTACGCAAAGATGTGTGCCTTACGACGATGCAGGATTTCAGTACTTAATGCCCTTAGTTTATCAAAAATAAGAAACATCACAATAGTCTTTCATTTATCACCAGAAGTTGGAAAATGTTCAAACTCTAGTAACTTTATCAAACTATATGGCATGATGGTTGTAGCACGTAATTCGCAAACACACAGAGAGAGAGGGGGAAACTCGTCATTAAAAACCGATTGACCTACATGGAAATGATAATTGTTACGGATGAGTAAGCGACGCGGGAAAATAATTTTTCACATGTTGCTTTTATCAGATTACATATCCCTGGTGTGAATGTGATGTGTAAATAATAGGCTACGGATAAAACTCGCGTGAAACAATAACGACCAAATTGTTTCTAGGTACGACCTTGCTTGGGACGAAACGTTTAGTGTGAAGTTCAAATCTGAACATACCATTTTCAGTCACACTCAACGACCATATATAATGCTCTTAGATTTGTTATTTTCGGATGTATGCTTATCTTTTATCCATGTATATTATTTTGGCAAGGGCTATAGCTACTCGCTGTGACGTAGTACTATTTTAGTGTTATCGGTCTGCGTGAAACATTGCTCTTACAATAAGAACTTGGTATTCACAAAGGGTATGATAGCTGGGCTAACAATCGTAGAGGGGAATGCTCGAGTGGAGGCTCGTCGGCTACTCCAACTTCCAACAACATAACGAATTGTTATTATAGATAACCAAACAAGAGCAAGTGCCATAAATTATGATAGCTATATCAGCATCTACTGGATCATATCAAAAGTGTAGCAGTAACAGCAGCTACTTGGTCACACTCACATATCACTACCAACTACAGTAATTGGTCGAACCCACGTTATATCACCATAAGCTATAAGGCCAACCCCGCACTGTATCATTATCAGCAGTAGAAGCAGGTACATTGACAAACCAACATTATATCCCTTTCAACAGTATCTACTACAGTACGAGGTCAACCCCACATTATATCAAGATTATTTAAACAATTTAGTAATAACAAACATGATATAACATGTACCCAATAACAAGTAACAAAAATGTCCCTCAAGGGCTTCCATTCCAAAACACAGTCATACAAATTACATAACGTACTATATATCTCAATCCATAATGCCATGTCAAATACGTAACTACATGTACATCGGGAATAAATGTTTAAATCACAAATTACAATCACTTATAATGAAAGATATTTTTGTAAGGAAGCTAAATTATTATTATTATATTCTTATTATGCATCGACTACAAATGTCAGATAAACAGTTGTTTGCTTATATTAGCTGTAGACATGTGATACTGACGATGTTATGACGTGATGTATGACGCTAATGGTGATTTATAAGCTTACACGTACTTAAAGTTTTAAAAAATAAAGTAATAGACTAAAGGACTCTTGTTATATTTGTCAATATAGTTATAAATATGATGTTTAAACTCGTCTATTGAGAAATATTTAATTTAGTAAACTTTCCCCCATTCAGTGTTAGTTGGGTTTACGCCCCCGCTGATTTAATACTAGGTAGTATGGGCCAAACTGTCACTGATCTACCCGTATACACTGCGCTACAAGGATACTTAGGTGTTATTGGTGCACCACTCATAGGCACACGGTTTCAAATTATCTGAAGGTTGTGCAGCGGCCATTTTTAGCCGCAGCGGATATGACGTCACCAGAACTGGTACCCGCGTTTGCTTTGACAACTGTAGAAAAACTGGGTACAAGCTTTCGTAACGTCATATCCGTTTCGGCTAAACATGGCCGCTTCACAACCTTTTCTATAAGAAGGGTACACTCCGACAATTTGATATACATAGGATACACTCAGATAATTTGGAACCATGTTCCTATGGCGCCACTATACCAGCTTTGGTATGTTTCTGTACCCGAGATGGACCGCTCTATGAGGTCACTGGTGTCGGTCTTAGATAAAAGATATAATCAAAATACGGGGTGATTTAAACTCATAAACGTACTTATTAAAATTAATTGCAAAGGCTGTACCTGTCAGGTGCATTTCTGTAATGAATAAATACGCTATGAATCTATTAGGCAAGTATTTCCAGTGAAGTGTTTCTGGTTCATTTTACAATGTGTGCAATAGGTCGCCTGATTTATCTAAGCACCTGTAATTTACAGTCAATGTAATCTCAAGGAGCCACATTCTAATTACATACACAGGTGACAGTCGACTGCTATAAGCATTCATATTACTAGTATTAAAATAAATGAATCAATAATTGTTGACTGCATACAGCCATGTACAAAGTTGTAAGGCTGTAGGGCTATGAAAATGTTGTAACACTCGCTTACACTTCCGTAAGAGCACATTGATACATGCAAGAAGAGCTTTGTAGCGGTTTCATTTTTCTCGTTCACAATTGTTTGCGATCGGGACTATAGGCACATGGTTTCGGTATTTGTCAAGTCCTTATTGTTACGCCTTGAAGTACCAAATACAAAGAGATGGTAGTGCAGCAGCCATGTTTAGTCGCAACGGATATGACGTTACTAAAGCTGGTACCCAGTTTTTCTACAATTGTCACAGCAAACATGGATACCAATTCCTGTTACGTCACATCCGTTGCGGCTAAACATGACCGCTGCATAATCTTCTTATTACATAGGGTACACTCAGATCATTTGAAACCATGTGTCTATGATTGGGACGTGTGCTTGTGATGTGTGATTTTTTTTTTTTGCGTTTCACTTTTGTGACGTTTGTGTTCTGTTGTTTCTACTGGGCGCTGCTTTCCCTGTCCTGTTCGTGATTATCGTTTTCAGGAGTATAAGTTTTCTGACGAAATAATTAATTAAAAATCAATTACAAGTAAAAGATGACGTCACTTACTCGTACGTCACTACTGTCTCGCCATTGGCTAGAACATAATGCTTTCCTCCACCGTTCATCGTGTCCTTGTTTTCATTTATGTCTCCATTCAATGCTTTTGACTCTGAAACGAAAGAAAATAATGTTAACATCAGTCTATAAACGACAGTATAAACCAACCGACCTCCATATTCTGATCACCTCGGTCTTTATGCATTGCAATAGTATATTTACCGGATACAAACTGAAATTACCGAGCTTTCACAGTGCCGACATCCTTGTAGAGCGGCAATTTGTTCAGTCTCCTACCGATATCGCTTAACAAGGGTTATAGACGTACTGTCATTTTTGGTAATTTTATAAAAAACTTTAAGTACAGCCAAAACCATACATGCGTGTGTCTAACAGATAACACGGTGGCAAACGTAACGGTTGTTTGGTCGAAAAAACGAAACATTTCTGTTTTAAATATTTATCTGAAAAAATTCAATGATGATATTATTTATAAAATTGACAATTATTGGTCTACTGTACTCGTATACTTAAATGACATAAATGGGTTATTTCTCATATTAACGTTTCCGAGTAATAATATGTCTGAAAATATGTTATAAATGTATATAAACGATAAACGGTCCTGTGAGAAGTCAACATTCCTCATCGTGAGCAATGACGTCACAGTGCAGCGGTAAGGGAAAGCGCTGTTTAGCCTAGGCGTTTGTTATTAGACGTCATATATATTTTATTTCGGATGAAATAGGATTGGGCAACAGGCTTGGTCTATATTAGCCCTCTCCTTACAAGGTACATATTACACAATTTATAAATAATCGACAAATATGTATATATAGAACGAGTTCAATACATTTACAATGAAATAAAAACAGAAAAACAAAAGAAAACATAGTAAACAGAAAGTCGACGTCATATATATTATAGACGCCATTATACTAATAAGTGCTCGCATAATACGCACATTATCTATGTTTTAAGAGATAATGCAATCTTCGTGTTCTCTTGTTCACTGTTATGTAACTTGTTGAGTATCTCACGTAAGATTGACATTTTCAAGTACGTATATCGTCTTTAAATAACGACTTAATTATTACTACACACTACAAATAACTTAAATCATGTTTAAGAAAGTATCCATTGCAGCATATGCCTAAGGAATTACATTAATATAACAAAAGTGGGGATGTCAAAACTTTTGAGGTATAATTTCTGAGGCATGTGGTTGCAGATGTTTAATTGTTATACATGAGGTCGATCTGCAATATCTAGAGTCGCCAGAGCACCTGAACAACATATCTAATTTTTAATTTTTAGAATTTGGTGCGACTTCGCGAGCTTCGGTTCACGAAATTCATCTTTTTGGTATGAATACTTGGTTGCAAAACAACGCAGTGGAACTGCTTCTGATATTTCAAAGAAGTTCTTTATTTTGCAACAATGTGGTCCTTCATAGTATGGTCACACCTGCTTCACAAAACAGTATCGGTATAGCTTTCAGTTAATTACACTAAAACCTCGTTATTACGAGCACGGATATCACGAACATCCGGCCTATGTCGAGCAAATTTTTAAGTCCCGGGAATTTGTTCTATAATTATATGTTGTTTATTAATTTAACCCTTTTAGACGAGGATCATTATTACGAGCATCTGGTCTATCTCAAGCACAGGCGATGGTCCATTCAACAGTTTTCATCGATAATTAATTAAAATGTAATATAATAATATTGCTGTATATCCTTTAGAAGTAACGTGCTCTTATAAAACGTTATTAATAACAAATGTGATATGTGTGAACATTCAACCTCACGTCAATGAATTACATTCTGCAAGATGATCAGAAAATGTCATTAAATTGTTGCACCGCACTCAGCTTGATCAAATACTTCCGAGAATCAAGCAAATGAGATTTAGACAGACTATTTGATTCCGGTTACATCAATGAAATATTGTTAAATGTTTCGATTAAATAACTTTTCCGCTATGTTTCACATAAAAGAGGCCTACCACGATATCGATGAAACGTTCACATCACACGACTTTAAATGCCATTGCTTTTGTTATGTTTATTCTTTGTTGTAAGGCACATTGATACAGTAGCATCCCGATTATACGGACACTATTCTTCAAACTACAAGTAACTAACCGACAATATTTTGAACTGACCTAACAGGCTGAGCGCCAAGTAAGGGTGGTATGCAAATACAAACATGGATATATACAAGCGCAACTAAAGGACATAAAATTATGTTAGTACAAACAATGATCTATAAAAAATTATCTATACAAGCGCGTAAAGGGTATATGTTAGTGCAAATAAAGGATACATATCAGTACAAGCAAGGGAGCTATACAAGTGCAAATACAGGATACATATCAGTACTAGCAAGGGAGCTATACAAGTGCAAATACAGGATACATATCAGTACAAGCAAGGGAGCTATACAAGTGCAAATAAAGGATACATATCAGTACTAGCAAGGGAGCTATACAAGTGCAAATACAGGATACATATCAGTACTAGCAAGGGAGCTATACAAGTGCAAATACAGGATACATATCAGTACTAGCAAGGGAGCTATACAAGTGCAAATACAGGATACATATCAGTACTAGCAAGGGAGCTATACAAGTGCAAATACAGGATACATATCAGTACTAGCAAGGGAGCTATACAAGTGCAAATAAAGGATACATACCAGTATTAGCAAGGGAGCTATACAAGTGTAAATACAGGATACATATCAGTACTAGCAAGGGAGCTATACAAGTGCAAATAAAGGATACATACCAGTACTAGGAAGGGAGATATACAAGTGTAAATAAAGGATACATATCAGTACTAGCAAGGGAGCTATACAAGTGCAAATACAGGATACATATCAGTACTAGCAAGGGAGCTATACAAGTGCAAATACAGGATACATATCAGTACTAGCAAGGGAGCTATACAAGTGCAAATAAAGGATACATACCAGTATTAGCAAGGGAGCTATACAAGTGTAAATACAGGATACATATCAGTACTAGCAAGGGAGCTATACAAGTGCAAATAAAGGATACATACCAGTACAAGCAAGGGAGCTATACAAGTGCAAATAAAGGATACATACCAGTACAAGCAAGGGAGCTATACAAGTGCAAATAAAGGATACATACCAGTACTAGGAAGGGAGCTATACAAGTGCAAATAAAGGATACATACCAGTACAAGCAAGGGAGCTATACAAGTGCAAATAAAGGATACATACCAGTACAAGCAAGGGAATTATACAAGTGCAAATAAAGGATACAAGGAAGCTAAATACCAGTACAAGTCGCGGTGAAATAGCAGCTTTTTACACAACCTTTTCTGGATAAGGGAAGAAAGGTCGTGCGTACAGACGGAATCCGATACCGACCAAAAACACTAAACATAATATTATACTTATGGTATGATGGCCATATACATGGTTATCACGTAAGACATGAACAACATTAAAATGCCACAAGGTAGTATGCCGATGCAGCATGTACCAGTATTATACATGTAATTACGTATGAGGGTTGTTTCTTAAGTTCGTGGTATTTTGCTATAAACCAATCATCAAAATTATAAATTCAACAAAAGAAATTATATCGGAATAAAATTTAATCTTTGACGAGCAGTTTTAGTTAATGATGAGATAATGTTCGGAAAGACGACGAACTAATGGAATACCTCTCGTAGAAAGCATAATTATCGTTGTATTAAACGCTTCGGCAGCCTAATCAAAGCGTATAAACGAGTCAACTTCAGGTTATCGCAATAGATCATATACGTTGAATTGTATAATATCTCAATAAATCAAACAGTGACCGGAACTTACAGATTCTTCTCCTCGCAATAAGGCATGCAAGTTGAGTCGTATAGTATCCCAATAAGTCATACAGTGATTTGGTTCATACCCTGTGCTATTGGTAGAGCACCAAATTTAAGTGCGGGAAGATTGTCGTACGCTACATAGCACTGTCATACTAATATATATTTAGGACGAAATTAAAATGTTCATTGGTCCTCAAAAAGGGAAACTGGCTTCTCACAAACCATATCCGAAATGACGTGTCGAGAGTGAGTTATTATTATATACATTGTTTACATCGTTGAACCTGTTTAACGGTGTAAAATTAGTGATTATAAACTGTAAACTCTATACCTCTAGTCATTACAGTGCTTGCAAACTCAGCATAGACGTCATTATACATACAT
This sequence comes from Spisula solida, assembly GCA_947247005.1. Lineage (NCBI taxonomy): Eukaryota > Metazoa > Mollusca > Bivalvia > Venerida > Mactridae > Spisula > Spisula solida. Next base: position 35,663,219 of record OX365957.1, on the reverse strand, counting down.
ATTAACTAATGATCTCACATTGTGAAATGTTAGATAAAAGACAACGATATTTAACTGACAGCTCCGCTCATAATGTACAATGTCTGCTCTATACACGATTATCTACAGTCACTGATAAATCACAGAAGGAAACACGACATAGAGTTTGCATCATCAACACATTTATAGGATACAGAAATGATCAATTAGGGAAGCATGAGGACATGATACAGAAATACTTCACGATTAGTAAATACTAGCAATACAGTAATAATTGTGTCACTGGTACAAACACTGGGAACAATGAGACAGTCATTATTATACCGTGTAGTGTTAGTCAAATAATGAGGCACTGCCCAGTATGATAATGATGAAAATTGAATGGAATTAGTCTGGCTCACGACATTCTTACAAAATGCTTCCTGGTGTTGTTTTTTTAAATCGTTAGGCAGACTGATGAAAGGTCACGTGCTCCTACATAGACAAATAGCTTAAGGCATTCAACGGAACTTGCGACCTTGTGACCGAAGGTAATAATAAAGAGTGGCGCAATGGTAGAATTCAATATTACGGTGTCAAACCAACTTTAAAGGCTGGTCCAGACATCTATAATGTCAATGCTCAACTAAAATATTTTTACTATTCAGACAATGGTTGTAATATTTAGTGTACACATGAAATAAAGCGAAACTCTCACATTATCCTAACTAGACAGTAAATAACTGAATACATGAGGTGTGTTTCGTTTACATCTGTTGTGTTCTATCATTTGTTCAGACATACATATACACGAGGGACACTTACATCACCATGCAGTGTTCTTGGTATTCATTAGCAAACATTACTAAACCAACTTTAAGCTGCAAACATAGAACAAAAATAGAATCATAATTTATCCATGTATAACCTAGTGATCTACAAACTGTATCAAGTCAGGCGGGTCCAGGCAGACTGAAGAACGAACGGCAAGCAACATAATGTTTACTGTTATATTGATAAAGATAGTGAGCATCCACAGTGGGATTAGAAACTGTAATGAACGGCGCCATCGCCTAGTAACGGGAAGCAAGTACGAATCTCTCGTTGCTATCGCAACAAGCCTAAAAAGGTTGCGCAATAACCAGCATCAATGTTATCAAATCACTACACACTTAGCAATCGGTTGATATGGAAAACAACGTAACATGACAAAATTCTACAAACTGTATAACTGTATCATTTGATTTCTCTAGTAAAACTAAAAAACAATATATATATATATATATATATATATATATATATATACAGAACAAACACTCGGGTGTCTTAATTAATCTCGGGACACGTCCTCGACTAAATACGATAACCTTGCTTTCAGTTCCGTGTATCTATAACTTAATTGTTTTTAATTAAATTCACCTGTATTAAACAACCCCTTGCTTAAAACCACCACATTTGATATACAGTGTATGCCTAATCCCTAAAATGGCTGCTTAGACAGTCAATGTTTACAACTTAGAAGACAATTTCATCTTTTAATTAGAGAATTTCAAAAACAATATTCAACAAATGATCTTTGATAATGAGTTCATTCCAATCACTTGGTACTCCGCGCTGATACTCACACAGCATCTTAAGGGAAAGCTTAAATAGTTTGATAAAAAATTTAGCTGGAAAAGAAAAATAAGCTATGTTACTAAGTGATCATTGTAGCTCTTAAACAGTATGCGTCTTTACTATGTAAATCACTGATAAGCATGATGTTCCTGTTTAGCTGATGCACTTAAGGATGTTTTAAGATTTTAAGAAAATTTTAAGTTTTCCCTTAAGATGCTTTGTGAATACAACCCGTTGCAACTGTCGGCTTCAGACAGGTTCTATTCTTATGTCTATATAAATATCATACCGCTAAGTAATTCCATCATCATGTTTGAAGCTAACTATAATACACACGTGATCCGCACTAAATACTTCCTTACTTCAGTTTGAAAACATTACGATAGCTCGTGACACACTACTATCTCCCAATACTATATCCCAATACTATCACATACTACTACATTGTATCATCTACGAGAGATTGTAAGATGATCAATAAACAGGTCTGAAAAATAAAACCTTTAGATTTGATGTTGATCCGGCGGACTAAGCCGCTTCCCATACCACAGTGTCTTGTCGTCGTCCAGATCAACGAGATTATTCTATTATATCGTCGTTTTCGTAAGACTATTTGGTATACCGTAGGGGTAATATATCGACTTAAATCTTAACCCGCAGACAAGAAGGCAGAGTTAAGTAGGTACTCATTTTATTAGTTGGTTCATATGGCATAGAGGAAGCAAAACAATAGGTTGCTGGCTGGCTTCATTCCGCTACCCATTCTCCATGTTCAAATAATTGTACTAGCTAAATGGTTACATACATAGAGCATACACTTATGCTAAACCCCAAAAAGCAAACACATGTCACGTGCTAATCCAAGACAGTGACTGATCCCCATGAGGATCAAAACAAACATGGAGGCACACCGTTAGTGTTAAGATATTAAATTATTAGTATCATCATAAAATAAGTGAGTGAAGGTTGAAGAGTAATGCGCCTCAGATGGGGGCTAGGTGTAGCCAGAAGGTCTATGGCCTACAAGCAGTCCGGAAAACAGGGGTTTCGTATAGCCGAAACATTACTGTAATAGCGTTTATGACCTTTATTCACGCCAAAAAACACTTCCTCTTCTGTAATGGCTTTACAATAGTAATTGTAGCAATTCGCCTAAATTGTATTTGTTGGCATTCAAAACGGGGTTGTGAAACATTAATTTTGTGCTTTTTAAAACTAAATTTTTCCAATCTATTTTTAGACGTCGAACAAAAAATTTGGACTATCCATCACATCATTATGACGTCACTATAATAGCGAACCTATCCACGAGGACATATGACCAAAGAATTGCATTTCTCTTAAAGGATTACAACGAAAATGTACTTTTGTAGGAAAGAAGCAATTTAGTTTTGACTGGCCGTTTTCGTTAATGAAGAAGTCTCAAGTCGATTATGACGTCACGTCCACAGGGTATTATCCAGAATATTTCATTATTGTTATTTATACGTCAGCTAAACCAGTTCACATATCAATAAAACATATATTATTTTCTTGGCCTTATAAAAGATTTACGAATCTGATTAAAGGAGAACCCAATAATGCCTCAATAAACAATTATTCTGTCGGGAGTAAAATTACAAAAGGCAATGCCATACACAGAATGACCTATCACTGACCAAAGATGATTTTGCCAATGAAGATGACCTTCTGTAATTACCTATCACTATCAGTCGGCTTTGAACCAAAGGTTATAACCACAAGGCGGAGTTAAGTAAGAATACGTCACTGGCTGACACACGAGTGCCGGGAAACAATAAAAGCTTCCGGTTATACTGTGCGTAAATTGCGTACAAATTTACGTCGGAAGAGAGTACTATATGTGGCAGGTACCCCGGTAGGTGACATAATGAATCAGGATTGGAACAGTCAGACTAATTCACGACTGTAGACAATATTGGTACGAGTATGTTTTATCTGGGACAAATAAATATTAGTTTGAATGGTCTGCTCCTGTCCGTTTGTGTTTCTAATATTGTAGGTTTAGAGATTGTGCGCAAAAGTGGTTTGCTGATCAGCAAATATCTGTAAGTTTGAGAAGAGCAGACACTACGAGACAGGACAGCGACAACCATGCAAATTTATTCATAGAAATATGAATACTTTATCTCACCAATAATGAATGAATTGCTTCGATTTGTTTGTCATTTCGCAAATACATAATATTCAGGAAACAAAGTAAATCCTTCAAAATGATAATGGAAAATTGGACAAGAAAGTGGCACTCAACACAAACAGCACGAAAGGTACAAAAAGAAACACACGGAATAAGACAAAAGCCCATACCACATGCATACGTCACAATGCCCAACACAACACTGAACAAGGAAATGAAACTAAACTGTCACAAGTCCTGATTACAGGTGTCAATCATTTCTTGGGCACTACATACGTTTTGTTAAGATATTTGTGTAGATATACTTTTATTTTTCTTACTCATACTTTATACAATTTTAAACTTTGGACTCTTTAGATAGTTTTCAATTTTTGTTGTAAAATATTTGTTTTTATGAGGATATGTTGCTAGTCTCTTATTATTCTAGTCAGAATGCCCACATCTTTTATTTGTTTGTATATAATGACGTCTTTATAAATGTAAATGTGGATGAGACATAAATAAACATTAATACACGTCTCATCTCTAATACTGAACACGTGTCATATTTCTTAGCACAGAGCTTATGTTCAACTCTAATATTGAACAAGTGTTATCTATAGCACTTAGCACTTGGCAACTGTACATTTAATCACACTTCTGACACAATACATTATATTTTTCATCATTTCTCAACTATTAATAGTAATATAATTACGCTTAAAAGACGACTTCGTGACCAATTTGTCCAGGAATGGCAATCAACTGTACATGATATGTCAAGACTAGAATATTTAAAACAAATTAAGAGCGTCTTTAAGTGTTCTGATTACATTCGATTAATGGATAATTATAATTTACGAAAACATATGACATCTATTAGACTATTTTCACATTCCCTTAATATAGAAATGGGTAGAGCAAACCATATACGAAGAGAAAATCGTATCTGTAAAATGTTTCCGCTTAATCAAGTTGAATCTGAATTTCATTTTGTAATGTGTTGTCCTCTATACAGTAACATTCGAAATAAATATCTAGGAATACACCATGGCCTACTTTGGACAAGTTTATTAAATATAATGTCTTCAAAGAATAAATTAAGGTCCGGTTGGTCAGAATATGCTATACTCATCACAAAAGATACCGCGAAAAAAATATATTTCTGTTAAACTTGTAATCAAGTGTACGGTAGATACACACAGAGATCTGTTATTCACGTTTCTCTTGGTGCTTAAGTGTATTCCTTATTAATTCTTTTATTAACTGTTTTACCTAAATGTTACCCGGGTCAAGTATGGAGTGGCTTTATAACAGTAATAACGTGCATGAAAATTTAGTACCGAAATTAGCTACATTCGTAGCGCGTTTGTCTACTATGAATTGTTTTGTGCGCAGAGTCTCGAGTTCAAATCATACATACGCCTAGTTTTTTTCTGATTTTCTTTTTTCCCATTTTGTTTTGTCTATGATTTCGACGTTAATTTCAGTTTTTTTCAGGCATAATGCGTGCTAAATATTAAAGTCTGAGTTAAGTTTGGAATCACTATCGCTATAATTGCCGGATATAACGGACCGCAGAATCTAGACTAATACACATGCCTATTATAGCTATATTAGAATCTACTATTCTTTTTTGATTTACTGACAAACAAATTACATGGATAAATGCATAAATTCTAGTTTTCAATTTTAACGATATGAAATAACGTCCGCATCTTCATTGCAAACGAGTACACATATCTGCTATCTTAACGCTGTTTATCTTTTTTAAATATATTTATTGTTTATATTATTGTTATCCTGTCATAAATCGATTTTAATAAAAGCCACATAAACATAAATAAAATGTGTATTTATTCATATGCCAAATTTGAACCAAATCCCTTCACAAATAGCTGAGTAATTCTGAAAAATATAGATGTTGCGTTAGAAGTGAGTTTGAATAAGCGTATGTGTTTCTGTGGCAGGAGTAAATACACTAGGCACACCCTTTATTAGATCTAAGATGATCCCTATATTGTCATGTCATCACAACATATTCTATTTGCCTTCAGACAGTTCAAGTAAAAAGATAATAATATATAAGTCAGACAGGGGAGGCAGCACTCAACTTAACCAGTCGAGCACAGAAAACATTAAAGCATACAACGGACAATGCCAAACACACAACAGAACGAGAAAATGATCCGCCCAAGTCCCAGCTGTCAAAAAACTGAATGAACTAGTTTCAGCAATTAAAAAGCTGAATGTCTAAGCTTATTAACCTAGTTTAAACAGTAAAACGGCTGAAATACCTATAGCTATCTAAAATCATAAAAAGCTAAATAATAACAGTATTAAAAAGCTGAATGCCAGTGTTTCAGCTGACTGACCAAGTTTCAGCAATAAAAAAAGCTGAAAGCCCCAGCCAAGTGAGATTTTTTTCAAGTTTTATAATATTAATTATAAATTAGGGACACTTTACAGGAAGGTTCATGAAATCTGCTAAAAGTATTAAAGAAATGGAACTAGTTATAATAGAAACAAGTAATTATAGCAAAGGCATAAGATCTAAAACATTTACTTTTCAGTTTGGAACTGTGCAATAATAACAGTGCATATGCTATTTAAAACTGACAAAAGTGCACAGTGGGTAATAACAAGTTTTGGTCTAAATAGCATATTCAATAAAAACCACACACAATCTGGTAAATATGACTTTATGTAAAGTTAGATATGGTTTTTCCAAAATCTGACCGGTTCAATTTGATTACATCACGTTAGTTTTATATGCTATCTATCATATTTGTCATCTTACATCAACTAGTTTTTAGAGAATTAGAATATTATACGTAATGTATTAGTTCACGGAACGTTGTGAGAAAATACGGCACTAGGTGAGAGCTATGGATTGGAAAAGTACGGAAGTGTAGAACGGCCACAAGTTGACCACTCGTTAACAGATGTTTTGCACTAAATCGACTTGCGTTTAGTCGTTTTGACTTAAAACATCTCATTAATTTGAAATAATTTATATGAAACCAGTCAAAGCTTTTAATCAGTGCGTATAGGTTTGTTTGAAAAACCTAAAAGTTTAAAATCTAGTAGTAAAATATCCCTAATATATTTGTTGATAGTTCACTCTTTTTGCTCAATATTTCGACCTACAAGGTCTTCGTCATTCATTCATGTTACTATACAGCTAAACAATGTAAATAAATTTTAAGTGTTGCATTCTCCTGACTAGGACCCTGTAGGTCGAAATATTGAGCAAAAATAGTGAATTATCAACAAATCTAAAAGTTTATCATAAAGTGAACGGAGTTAAAACGCGATTTAAAATCCTTCTCGCTTTTCGAAAAAAAGCTTTTAGGTGTTTGTCAAAAATAAATAATGACCTCATTAGATGCAAAGAAGTTAGTCGCTTTGATTATTATTTTAACGATATTCAACAGAAGGTAATACGTACTTATCAAATACTTTGAATGACTTCATATTATTTATTCTGATGTTTTAAGTCAAAACGACATAAAGCAAGTCGATTTAGTGCAAAACATCTGTTAACTATGTGTTAACTTGTGGCCGTTCTATGCTTTCGTAGAAAAGAGTTGGGTGCGTTACCTAACAGCGAGATGTTTGTAGCTAACATTGAGACGACATCCATCAACTTGATTAGAATACATGGTTATTTATAGTTATATTATGAAATATTTACCGTAGAAATAGTGAAATAATGTCACAAAAGAAGTAAATACGTGCAGTTACACTGATCATATGGAATTTTATTAACTACATACTATCATGTTGCGTGTATGTATAAACTCGGGTTAAGTGACGTTTTCATCTATTGTCAGTTGCACACGGAGTTCAGTTTTCCTGGAATAAAGTATCGGCCGGTTCTATCTCCGACTAGCAACTAATAACTCTCAGGTTCTTTAAAAACATAACCGTAACGAATGCCACGGAAAAAACTGCATAACCTGCACGACTGGACTGCTCGGGAGCCCGTGCCCAACTAAAGCGCTACCTAGCACTCTATAGCGCTTAGCTAGGAAACTGCATTATATCAAAATGCGCTACGTAGTGGACGAAGCGGAAAATTATTCTAGTATGCTTCCGGCGATCGCTTACGGATAGCAGACCGTTGCACTGCAAAGTGCTACCGAGCGCTACCGAAGCGATCCGTTGTACTAAAAAGTGCTCAGTAGCGCTCGCCTAGCAAAGTGCTAACAAACAGTATGAAAAAGCTTTTAGTTCAGATCCACTGCGCTAATCGGCGGGCATGGGTGTAGAAAAAAAACATTTGTTTTTCAAACCTAGAAAGCTCGCCCACAAGGAATCTTTAACATATTATCGTGAGTTGTGTTGTTAGATCATGGTAACTTAGCAACCTATGAGTAATATTGGGAGAACAATTACAAACCTGATCTAACAGTGAAGTAGAATGAGGATTTAAAGTAGAATCTCACCTTACGGAAATGTGTTTGTTAATATCGCAAAAATCTCAAGTTCAACCCACACACAATAAATACAATGTTAAACTCCCAATATTTATATCGTTATATTAATTACAGACTTACATTTCAAATGCCAAACAACATTCAATTAAACAAATCGATGGTTCAATTAGACCTTAGCGCTAAATACTAGTAGTTTGTTTGTCTATGTTTGACTAAGACACGTGTGGGTATGGGGGGGGGGGGGGGGGGGTATGTGCGTGTGAGGTATTTCGGTGGTTTCCCTGCCAGATTGGCGAATAACCTCTGATTTCGATTGAAGAGACATTGACTTAATACAAAGAATAAGTGTGCGATACTCTCTTGGTTATTTAACGTTCCCGGTGTACAACACAATTACTCGCGCCAAAATGTCATTACATTATTAAAATACTAGTGCTAATATAAAATAATAACGTTTAAGAATCACTGCAATTGGTACAACCCAGCAGCAGCACAAATGATTGGTGCACGTAAGCAAAGAAACAAGTCAAATTGTTTCTGCGGCCAGATAATTTATCGACCAGTATTACCGACTTTTTTACCGGTTAATATCTACTTGAACTCCGTATGTAACAGTTTATGTACAGTGGTGTAGTCCAGAGAACAACAAAAAACGACCAACACCTAAGAGCATTCAATATTGGATAGCGTTCAACAAAAACGTGCATTCACTACCAGAGTGCATTCAACACCAGAGTGCATTCAATACCAAAGTACATTCAACAGTCAACATCAGGATATGTTCAATACTAAAGTACGTTCAACAAACACCAGAGTGCGTTCAACACCAACGGGAGTGCAACACCAAAGTGCTTTCAACACCAACGGGCGTGCAACACCAAAGTGCGTTCAACACCAACGGGCGTGCAACACCAAAGTGCGTTCAATACCAACGGGCGTGCAACACCAAAGTGCTTTCATCACCAACGGGCGTGCAGCACCAAAGTGCTTTCAACGCCAACGGGCCTGCAACACCAAAGTGCATTCAACACCAACGGGCGTGCAACACCAACGTGCTTTCAACACTAACGGGCGTGCAACACCAAAGTGCTTTCAACACCAACGGGCGTGCAACACTAACGGGTGTGCAACACCAAAGTACAATGCTATGGTCCCTGATAATGGTATAGCACAACTACAAGCTATGGTTCCTGATAATGGTATAGCACAACAACAAGCTATGGTTCCTGATAATGGTATAGCACAACAACAAGCTATGGTTCCTGATAATGGTATAGCACAACTACAAGCTATGGTTCCTAATAATGGTATAGCACAACTACAAGCTATGGTTCCTGATAATGGTATAGCACAACAACAAGCTATGGTTCCTGATAATGGTATAGCACAACTACAAGCTATGGTTCCTGATAATGGTATAGCACAACAACAAGCTATGGTTCCTGATAATGGTATAGCACAACTACAAGCTATGGTTCCTGATAATGGTATAGCACAGCTAAAAGCTGCACGCTCTGACGAAACTCAAACCCGTGTCACGCTCTGACAGAACTCAAAACCCGTGTAACGCTCTGACGGAACTCAAAACCCATGTAACGCTCTGACGGAACTCAAAACCCGTGTTACGCTCTGACGGAACTCAAAACCCGTGTAACGCTCTGACGGAACTCAAAACCCGTGTAACGATCCGACTTAAAGCCGTGTAACGCTCTGACGGAACTCAAAACCCGTGTAAGGCTCTGACGGAACTCAAAACCCGTGTAAGGCTCTGACGGAACTCAAACCCGTGTTACGCTCTGATGGAATTCAAAACCCGTGTAACGCTCTGACGGAACTCAAAACCGAACTCAAAACCCATGTAACGCTCTGACGGAACTCAAACCCGTGTCACGCTCTGACAGAACTCAAAACCCATGTAACGCTCTGACGGAACTCAAACCCGTGTAACGCTCTGACGGAACTCAAAACCTGTGTAACGCTCTGACGGAACTCAAAACCCGTATAACGCTCTGACGGAACTCAAAACCCATGTAACGCTCTGACGGAACTCAAACCCGTGTAACGCTGTGACGGAAAATAAACCCGTGTAACGCTCTGACGGAACTCAAACCCGTGTAACGCTCTGACGGAACTCAAAACCCATGTAACGCTCTGACGGAACTCAAAACCCATGTAACGCTCTGACGGAACTCAAACCCGTGTAACGCTCTGACGGAACTCAAAACCTGTGTAACGCTCTGACGGAACTCAAAACCCGTGTAACGCTCTGACGGAACTCAAAACCCGTGTTACGCTCTGATGGAACTCAAAAGCATTGTAACGCTCTGACGGAACTCAAAACCCGTATAACGCTCTGACGGAACTCAAGCCCATATAACGCTCTGACGGAACTCAAAACCCGTATAACGCTCTGACGGAACTCAAGCCCATATAAAGCTCTGACGGAACTCAAGCCCATATAACGCTCTGACGGAACTCAAAACCCGTATAACGCTCTGACGGAACTCAAAACCCGTATAACGCTCTGACGGAACTCAAAACCCGAGTAACGCTCTGACGGAACTCAAAAGCATTGTAACGCTCTGACGGAACTCAAAACCCGTATAACGCTCTGACGGAACTCAAGCCCATATAAAGCTCTGACGGAACTCAAGCCCATATAACGCTCTGACGGAACTCAAAACCCGTATAACGCTCTGACGGAACTCAAAACCCGAGTAACGCTCTGACGGAACTCAAAAGCATTGTAACGCTCTGACGGAACTCAAAACCCGTATAACGCTCTGACGGAACTCAAGCCCATATAACGCTCTGACGGAACTCAAAACCCGTATAACGCTCTGACGGAACTCAAGCCCATATAACGCACTGACGACACTCAAGCCCATATAACGCTCTGACGGAACTCAAGCCCATATAACGCTCTGACGGAACTCAAAACCCGTGTAACGCTCTGACGGAACTCAAAACCCGTGTAACGCTCTGACGGAACTTAAAACCCGTGTAACGCTCTGACGGAACTCAAAACCCGTATAACGCTCTGACGGAACTCAAGCCCATATAACGCTCTGACGGAACTCAAAACCCGTATAACGCTCTGACGGAACTCAAGCCCATATAACGCACTGACGACACTCAAGCCCATATAACGCTCTGACGGAACTCAAGCCCATATAACGCTCTGACGGAACTCAAAACCCGTGTAACGCTCTGACGGAACTCAAAACCCGTGTAACGATCTGACGGAACTCAAAACCCGTATAACGCTCCGACGGAACTCAAAACCCGTGTTACGCTCTGACGGAACTCAAAACCCGTGTAACGCTCTGACGGAACTCAAAACCCGTGTTACGCTCTGATGGAACTCAAAAGCATTGTAACGCTCTGACGGAACTCAAAACCCGTATAACGCTCTGACGGAACTCAAAACCCGTGTTACGCTCTGATGGAACTCAAAAGCATTGTAACGCTCTGACGGAACTCAAAACCCGTGTAACGCTCTGACGGAACTCAAAACCCGTGTAATGCTCTGACGGAACTCAAAACCCGTGTAACGCTCTGATGGAACTCAAAACCCGAGTAACGCTCTGACGGAACTCAAAACCCGTGTAACGCTCTGACGGAACTCAAAACCCGTGTAACGCTCTGACGGAACTCAAAACCCGTATAACGCTCTGACGGAACTCAAAACCCGTGTAACGCTCTGACGGAACTCAAAACCCGTATAACGCTCTGACGGAACTCAAAACCCGAGTAACGCTCTGACGGAACTCAAAACCCGTGTAACGCTCTGATGGAACTCAAAACCCGAGTAACGCTCTGACGGAACTCAAAACCCGTGTAACGCTCTGACGGAACTCAAAACCCGTGTAACGCTCTGACGGAACTCAAAACCCGTATAACGCTCTGACGGAACTCAAAACCCGAGTAACGCTCTGACGGAACTCAAAACCCGTGTAACGCTCTGACGGAACTCAAAACCCGTGTAACGCTCTGACGGAACTCAAAACCCGTATAACGCTCTGACGGAACTCAAAACCCGAGTAACGCTCTGACGGAACTCAAAACCCGTGTAACGCTCTGACGGAACTCAAAAGTATTGTAACGCTCTGACGGAACTCAAAACCCGTGTTACGCTCTGATGGAACTCAAAAGCATTGTAACGCTCTGACGGAACTCAAAACCCGTGTAACGCTCTGACGGAACTCAAAACCCGTATAACGCTCTGACGGAACTCAAAACCCGAGGAACGCTCTGACGGAACTCAAAACCCGTGTAACGCTCTGACGGATCTCAAAACCCGTATAACGCTCTGACGGAACTCAAAACCCGTGTAACGCTCTGACGGAACTCAAAACCCGTATAACGCTCTGACGGAACTCAAAACCCGAGTAACGCTCTGACGGAACTCAAAACCCGTGTAACGCTCTGATGGAACTCAAAACCCGTGTAACGCTCTGACGGAACTCAAAACCCGTGTAACGCTCTGACGGAACTCAAAACCCGTGTAACGCTCTGACGGAACTTAAAACCCGTATAACGCTCTGACGGAACTCAAAACCCGAGTAACGCTCTGACGGAACTCAAAACCCGTGTAACGCTCTGACGGAACTCAAAACCCGTGTAACGCTCTGACGGAACTCAAAAGCATTGTAACGCTCTGACGGAACTCAAAACCCGTGTAACGCTCTGACGGAACTCAAAACCCGTATAACGCTCTGACGGAACTCAAAACCCGAGTAACGCTCTGACGGAATTCAAAACCCGTGTAACGCTCTGACGGAACTCAAAAGCATGTGGCTCAAATAATGGTAGCGTAGAAACCTAGCTGCATACATGATAATTGGATATCTAGTTGTTAATTATTATGGATACGTAGTTCAGTGGGTCAAATAACCATTTAGCGTGGCTTATATTGTACTTATAGGTACATTTTCACCCATTTATTGACAGACATATGCAATAACACTAACTCATTAAACACTAGTCTCTTGCATAAAGCGGTTATTGACTCTATATAATCACAAAATATTCTACTAGCAATATTGGTTTGAAATTGTGCAATTATGGAACGCGACAAATATTATCTGTGAACAGCTAATAGCAAGATTACACCAGATTTGTTAGTCCGGAAATGAATAAACATCGAATTGACAGCTACCAGTCAGCGCACATAACGTTGTGTCAATCCAGAAACTAGAAACAGTTATGCAGAGTATATAATAGCGCGGCGCAGGGGGTGACGCAATAGGATCAAGATGATCAGCCGTTAAAACACCGAGCCTATGGTCTATTAATTCAAATTAAAGTACTGTTACCGATGAACCTCTGTATCAAGTGTGGCAAGCATGAGGCAAACTGAAATCAATTATTCTACTGACGGATAGAGATGCCAAAAATAAGCAAATAAATATACATAATCTTAACAAGAGGACCATTTGCCATACAGTGCCCACCTGAAGACTTACTGGTTGGGCAGAATAAGTAACATTTGTGTTATATGATTTGATCTTAGTATTTGACCCCAGGTAAGTTTTTCTATATAATCTGGTAACCTATTTTTTGACACAAGATGACCCAGTAATGAACTTGGCCTAGATTTATGTAGTTATATAAAGTAATGTTTTCAATAACTGAAACTGCATTTAATTCTGATGATTATTCCTATATAGAATTACCTGTTCTAGCACTAGCTTCAAAGTTCCAGCTTTTATGCTAGATAATTGTCACACTGTGAGAGAGACAAGCCTCTCATCGAATGTGATTACAATCATCTGGCGGGTAGTCAATGTCACATAAACGCTTGCCCAAATTCTAATCCAGTGTGCAAAACAGATTGTCTAAATCAAACCCACAAAGGTGTAATGTCGTGTAGAAAGAATGTCAAAATCAAATATACATGCAAAGGTCTAACCCAGTGTAAAAAGTACGTTTAATTCGAATACACATGTAACGTCTAACCCAATGTAACAAGTACGTATAAAGTACAAAGCACGTATGTACATCGAATACACATGTAAAGGTCAAACTCGGTGTACAAAGTCCGTATTAATCAAATATACATACAAAGGTCTATCCCAGTGTATAAAGGTCGTATGATTAAAATTGAGGGGCAAATGTCTAATCCAGAACAGAAATACATAGGCATCAGATTAATTCAGTGTAAAAAGGTAGTCTGAATAAAAAAACACAAATGTCTAATCCTGTGCAAAAAAGGTGGAATAAATCAAATACACAGGCAAATGTCCAATCTTGTGTAAAAAGGTTGTCCATAATCCACGAGGGAACTATTATCAAGATCTTGAGGCCCATTTAAATGTATGATACATGCCCCTAGGGGTGACATATAACAGTAGAAATCCTCCTATCATTTGTTCAATACAACCATGCCTGAGTCTAACACAGACAATTAAATTGAATTGCTTGGAACAAATTATTCTGAGGCGGGGAAAGAACGATTGTGTAAGAACCTGTTCACACCTGGTTGAATATCTACATATCCAGACAATCCAATCATCGTACACATGCTAGCTATACCAGGGGCTTAATTCTCAAACACTTAATTCCGAAAATAATTAAAGCCTACAAACATTTCAAAATTTATATCTACTAGTATTTCGTGTACATCTATCTCTATTCTAAACGAATGCATTCTTCAAATATCGGTACGTTGTGCTTTACAGTAAAACTTTGTAATGGCGAGGTTCAATATTACGAGCACCCGGCCTATCTCGAGCAAATTTCAACGTCCCAGCGAACTCAGTCTATATTGTATATAGATTCAAACCTCTATCGCGAGCATCAGTATCACGAGGACCCGTTATACGGCATTCTTCAAATATTGGGACGTTTCTATTCGAGTCATATTATTATTATAATTATAATACCATATTTATATAGCACTTTATCATGAAATTACTTATTACACGTTCATAAGTGCTGTACAATCACAAATAAGACATGATGTTTTAATGGATATGATCATGCAATCAGTCATGTTCTGTATTTGACCGTATGTGCTGACAGGACTTTCTAAGCTACATCGGTTTCAACGTCTGTAATCGAACACGATGCGGCGTCATATCTTCCAGTTAGCCCGGCTAGGAATGTCATTGAGCATTTCGTATGATATATTGGCGGAGTTTTAAACATAACATATAACATATAGTTTATTTGCATTAAATACATTTTGTACAGAATATTTAACCTGAAATGATACTATCAGCAGTGAAAGTAATGACACAAAGTGGGACAAGCGGTTGCCCTGGGTATGCGTAACCATGGTTATTAAAATGACGGGTTTACCTATAATATCCATAATTTGGTTTTGTGGCCAGATAATTCCGATTTCAAAAAATCATGTTCATATATAATCTGTCTACACCATTAATGGTTTTACAGCAAACGTCTACGTTATTTCTGAACGTCCCTCGTACACAAGTTTTATGTATAAAACACCAACCAGGGTATTTATTTCGGATGATCTAAACGGTTTTTAGATGAAATCAAACAATACTGAACGCAATTAAAACCGGTACGTAATAAATTTGTAACATTACATCCGATGATGTTGTCGTATTATCACGTATGACAAATCAACACGAGGTTAAGTGTTCAGTAGACTTTAAGCTGCTTCCACGCAAATGTGTACTTGACACTAACTTCCCCTGTCGATTCTGATTATGTCGCTATTTTAGCTTTAATTAAAATGAACATAACAACAGTCCCTTGTGCAGGGTGACAGTTTCATGTCGGGTTCAAATTATTCCTCCATCGACAGGTTGCACAATGCGGTGTGCACAGCCGTGTGTTGTATTTAAACATAATCTGACGAGCGGAAACACAGACAAACAATCGAGCAATAACAATAACAATGACAGTTCCTGACATATGTCATCACTCAGAATAGCTCTGTAAAGTTAAAACTGTCAAATGCCACTATTCAGTATTTGTATGATCCAGTTTTAATCTGGTATGATGGCACAACAGAGCAACACTGAACAGAGAGAAATTGGAATAATACATAGCCATATTCTCCACGGGGATGGAAGGAATTAAGTCAAGTAAGTCACGGTAGCACAATTCATAGCATATTCCCCTGCAGAGATTTACAGGACATAACACAAGAGCAAAACAAAGACAAACGTTTTACTTAAGTGTGAGCGATTAACACACTGACCGCATTGAAGACGGGAACTAATGCTCGAACAGGGAAACCCTACAAAGATTTGGAGGACTTGAAGTTCAAGTCAAACTACCTACGTAAATAGAGAGATTAAGAAACCTACCTCCTGGAAACTAACAGGAAACAAACTGATTAACTTAGAAACCTGACAAGAATCGATTAGGTTTTGAGAATGTTGTCGTATAATCGTTCTGGTACATGTATTTGCAACCCTCATTTTGTTATAATTATGGACAAAGCACATACACAACCACCAGCAGGTGTCCTATATAAACCAAGGTAATACATACAACACCATACATTTTTTTGCCTTTAGTAAATGAGTTTATACTAATTCATTTAAGCTCGATGGTGTAACAAGTTTTTATGTTTACATTAATCCATTTCGACACCTTATTCCTGATGTTATCCATCGCTACTAGGGTTTGAAAGAAGAGAAGCCAGTTTCCATTTTTTGCTGAGTGTCTAGTAAGGGACTTCCCCGAGGCTTCCCCTAGAACACGATGGACCTTTCCCGATGTTCTGATAACTCATTAATGTACATCGGGAGTACATCGCCGAGGCAAATATTGCTTAGTGGGACCTAGGCTTTAAGTTCACTGTTTGACTGAATGGTGAACAAAATACTATATATTATTTTATTTGAAAGATAAACATTTAATGCAGCAGCTGCTTTTCCTACTAATGCGCCACAGGAAATAAAGTCAGTGTCGACTGATTGGAAAATCGTACACAGATGACAGGGTGCGGTGACTTAGTAGCACATATTTGCAACAAGTCACCGCTGTCATAAATGAAAATACTGTTTATATTTAGATAAGACTTAACTACATGCATAAGAAACACTTGTGGTCTGAAATCTATGTCAATCTGCGTGAATGTTAAGTCGGTATCTCTAAAACCATATTTATAAGACGAATGAAAAACATTGAAAAACATGTACATTTCAGTCAAATATAGATCATTAGTGAGTGTAGTTTACATTAACCTAATCAGTGACTAAGCCTATTACCTATACTATCTATTTGTCACATTCATTGTCGGCACGGCGTCATCTTATAGGGACTATCTCATGCTGTGTTTAATTGCAGATACGCCTTTTTATTTTTTCTGATTCTATCGTGGTTGAATAACCAGTTTTCCTATAATTAATTATTAATTAGTACTAAGTCAACTTTCTGTATTGTACTCGAATACTGTTGAAGCACGCGATATAACACGTTACAAAATAAGCAGTTTCCAATACTGTTGAAACACGCTTTGTAACACGTAACAAAATAAGCAGTTTCTCATTATGTTGAAACACGCTATATATTTAATAACACGTAACAAAATAGGCAGTTTCTAATACTGTTGAAACACGCTATATATTTAATAACACGTAACAAAATAGGCAGTTTCTCATACTGTTGAAACACGCTATATATTTAATAACACGTAACAAAATAGGCAGTTTCTCATACTGTTGAAACACGCTATATAATACGTAACAAAATAGGCAGTTTCTCATACTGTTGAAACACGCTATATATTTAATAACACGTAACAAAATAGGCAGTTTCTAATACACTTGAAACACGCTATTTAATACGTAACTGCAAAATAGGCAGTTTCTAATACTGTTGAAACACGCTATATAATACGTAACAAAATAGGCAGTTTCTAATACTGTTGAAACACGCTATATATTTAATAACACGTAACAAAATAAGCAGTTTCTCATACTGTTGAAACACGCTATATAATACGTAACAAAATAGGCAGTTTCTAATACTGTTGAAACACGCTATATATTTAATAACACGTAACAAAATAAGCAGTTTCTCATACTGTTGAAACACGCTATATAATACGTAACAAAATAGGCAGTTTCTCATAATGTTGAAACACGCTATATATTTAATAACACGTAACAAAATAGGCAGTTTCTCATACTGTTGAAACACGCTATATAATACGTAACAAAATAGGCAGTTTCTCATAATGTTGAAACACGCTATATATTTAATAACACGTAACAAAATAGGCAGTTTCTCATACTGTTGAAACACGCTATATAACACGTAACAAAATAGGCAGTTTCTCATACTGTTGAAACACGCGATATAATACGTAACAAAATAGGCAGTTTCTCATACTGTTGAAACACGCTATATAATACGTAACAAAATAAGCAGTTTCTCATAATGTTGAAACACGCTATATATATAATAACACGTAACAAAAAAGGCAGTTTCTAATACTGTTGAAACACGCTATATAATACGTAACAAAATAGGCAGTTTCTCATACTGTTGAAACACGCTATATATTTAATAACACGTAACAAAATAGGCAGTTTCTCATACTGTTGAACCACGCTATATAATACGTAACAAAATAGGCAGTTTCTCATACTGTTGAAACACGCTATATATTTAATAACACGTAACAAAATAGGCAGTTTCTCATACTGTTGAAACACGCTATATATTTAATAACACGTTACAAAATTAACAGTTTCTTATACTGTTGAAAGACGCTATGTAACACGTTACAAAATTAACAGATTCTTATACTGTTGAAACACGCTATGTAACACGTTACAAAATTAACAGTTTCTTATACTGTTGAAACACGCTATGTAACACGTTACAAAATTAACAGTTTCTTATACTGTTGAAACACGCTATGTAACACATTACAAAATTAACAGTTTCTTATACTGTTGAAACACGCTATGTAACACGTTACAAATTAACAGTTTCTTATACTGTTGAAACACGCTATGTAACACGTTACAAAATTAACAGTTTCTTATACTGTTGAAACACGCTATGTAACACGTTACAAAATTAACAGTTTCTTATACTGTTGAAACACGCTATGTAACACGTTACAAAATTAACAGTTTCTTATACTGTTGAAACACGCTATGTAACACGTTACAAAATTAACAGTTTCTTATACTGTTGAAACACGCTATGTAACACGTTACAAAATTAACAGTTTCTTATACTGTTGAAACACGCTATATAACACGTTACAAAATTAACAGTTTCTTATACTGTTGAAACACGCTATGTAACACGTTACAAAATAAACAGTTTCTTATACTGTTGAAACACGCTATGTAACACGTTACAAAATTAATAGTTTCTTATACTGTTGAAACACGCTATGTAACACGTTACAAAATTAACAGTTTCTTATACTGTTGAAACACGCTATGTAACACGTTACAAAATTAACAGTTTCTTATACTGTTGAAACACGCTATGTAACACGTTACAAAATTAACAGTTTCTTATACTGTTGAAACACGCTATGTAACACGTTACAAAATTAACAGTTTCTTATACTGTTGAAACACGCTATGTAACACGTTACAAAATTAACAGTTTCTTATACTGTTGAAACACGCTATGTAACACGTTACAAAATTAACAGTTTCTTATACTGTTGAAACACGCTATGTAACACGTTACAAAATTAACAGTTTCTTATACTGTTGAAACACGCTATGTAACACGTTACAAAATTAACAGTTTCTTATACTGTTGAAACACGCTATGTAACACGTTACAAAATTAACAGTTTCTTATACTGTTGAAACACGCTATGTAACACGTTACAAAATTAACAGTTTCTTATACTGTTGAAACACGCTATGTAACACGTTACAAAATTAACAGTTTCTTATACTGTTGAAACACGCTATGTAACACGTTACAAAATTAACAGTTTCTTATACTGTTGAAACACGCTATGTAACACGTTACAAAATTAACAGTTTCTTATACTGTTGAAACACGCTATGTAACACGTTACAAAATTAACAGTTTCTTATACTGTTGAAACACGCTATGTAACACGTTACAAAATTAACAGTTTCTTATACTGTTGAAACACGCTATGTAACACGTTACAAAATTAACAGTTTCTTATACTGTTGAAACACGCTATGTAACACGTTACAAAATTAACAGTTTCTTATACTGTTGAAACACGCTATGTAACACGTTACAAAATTAACAGTTTCTTATACTGTTGAAACACGCTATGTAACACGTTACAAAATTAACAGTTTCTTATACTGTTGAAACACGCTATGTAACACGTTACAAAATTAACAGTTTCTTATACTGTTGAAACACGCTATGTAACACGTTACAAAATTAACAGTTTCTTATACTGTTGAAACACGCTATGTAACACGAAACAAAATTAGCAGTTTCTTATACTGTTGAAACACGCTATAAAACACGTAGCAAAAAATACGCAGTTTCCCAGAACCAAGAGAATGATATCTAGTGAGCTTTATATGTGTGCACCGGGTTGCACATTTTATTACCGAATTCTCTGACTAGATTGTACATATCGATGATCAATAATGTTTAATAGCCATAAGCACGGAAATATTATAAGAAAGGGATGAATCTGTCACATGCAATCCATATCAAGTCTGGTATAAGAGGGGTGTATATTAATGCATGAAGCATGTCACATGCAATCCATATCAAATCTGACGTACGAAGGGTGTGTATCAATGCGTGAAGCATGTCACATGCAATCCATATCAAGTCTGGCATACGAGGTTGTAAATCAATGCGTGAAGCATGTCAATATGTTAGGCATCATGTACATGTTCGCTGAGAATACAATCTCATTAAAATCATACCCTTATTACGCTTCACTACTTTACGCTGACATAGGATCTAAAGACACTCCATATGGGGTCATGTCGATGTTAACTTTTCATCATCAAATCAAATCGCTTCTTTCACAAATCAGAAAAAGTGGTGAACGTCTGTTAGCGTTACGTGGCGTCATTGTGCGCCAATATGACCTCACGATATGTAGTCAGATCTCTAACAGCGTAAAGGAATGTAGCAAATGTTGGGATCTGATTTTAATGAGATTGAATGAGAATACATATAATATAGGTTAAAATTGAACTGTTCATCATGACTTGCCTGCTCACAGGTAACAGTGAGTATATAAAACATGATAAACAACGACAATAAAAACGAATTCGAAAGTAAGCATAATTAAAAATCGAAGTACAAAAACAAAATTTCTATCAACTGACGTTTTTAGCATGATTTGTATTTTACATTCTGTAGGGTTTTCTTAATTTTATGAAGCTCAGTATAATATATAACATCACGGTCCCCGGTATTTATCCAAAACAAAAACTTAATATAAAGTCGGACAGGGAACGCAGCACGCAACCAGCTGAGCACAGAAAACATTAAAAAAACATCACATATCACAATTACAAGGCACGATGCCCAAAACATAACCGAACGAGAAAATAAAGCTGTCTAAACTGAATGAACTAATTTTAGCAATCAAACCATAAACATTGTTTTATTCGTGTATAAAAAGGGGCTTCTAATGTCAGAATAGCATGACCGGTTAAAACGTAAATATCTTCACTCACTTGCTATGGTATGTCCTTCATCAACCAATAAAGATTCGTCATCACACGTTTTTTCCAGTCCAATTTTTGAAAGTACTAATAACTCCGCCTCTTCTGACTGGCCGACACATGCGTTCATTTTACGTTAACCTGAAAGTGAAACCTCCTACATCAGTGTAGCAAAAACCACGTGACTTTTGGCTACAGGTACAAGTCGAATTTGTCAACATTGGAAAACAAAAATAGCCATAAGTATTTTATTTTTCCATCGATTTCTATGAAATATACGTCATATATACGTATTTGGTAAACTATCTAAGAACCTGATGCATGAGCGTGTTCGAGTGTGCCCGTTGTCCATTCGCAGAGAACTGAATGTAGTTTAGTTAAGTTTAATAATAATGTGTTGCATTTATTATTCTAGTACACGATTGTGTTTGGGATTGTGGTTTGACCAATATAAATAAAGCACAATATTCCATTGATATCCTTATTCGATAAGTCTATTATATTGAACCTTGACATTTTGTTTTATTTTAATTATTCCCATGTCATTTAATATGACCCTTTATTGTTTGAATAAATTATTCTTATTCTTACTATACATACAATTGCTTACTAATAGACTACAATGGATATTTAGAGCAGTGACACCTAATGACACAACCTTATAAAGCAGCAACAAAAGAACGTAACACCCTTATTGGTGACTAATTGTATTAACCGACGACGGTCTTCAAACTTATAAGATAAATGGAAAGCGAAATACAATTCCCTTGTCGATGTGCTAAACGTAAATATTCCATGATGGACGTAGTAACTGTGTCACGAGAAACAATCCTGATTAATGGTGAAGAAAATGAGATTATGTTAATAAAACCACAATCGCCACTCAACGAGCAAGAAAATGGTTTTAATCGTTTTATGCACGTTATGTGATTTAATATTGATGTTATGATTCACGAAACTTATATTAGTACTAGTATTGGAATCGTTTTAAGCATTGCACCAATCAGACTATGAACTTGTTAGTACTTATTGTAAATCTTGTAAATCTTAAGTGAAAATAGTGACCTAGTTAATTAAAATGTTGTTTTTGAAACAAACGAACATCATTACAAAATATAATAAATAGATAAGCAGCACTCAGTACATACCATCTTATTTATTTGTGTTAAAATATCAGAATCAAGCCTTATTTACTTTCGAAGTTCTTTGTTGTTATGTTTATTTTTTCAACCCATTTTGTTTTATCTGTGATTCATATGTCATGTTATATGACCCTTGATTGGAAATAAACTTTATCTTAAAGTATTATCTACAACAGAACACAAGGAAACACGAATAAAGGCAAAAGAACCATGACAATAACAAAACTCTGCACTCAGACAGCATGACGCATCAATCATCCAAACGCCAACTAACAATATAGAATCACACATCACAATTACAACCCTCAAAAGAATAACATCGTGACAAATATCCGCTTGCCTTATTTTCTCTTTTAAGTGTATTTAGAGGTCAAAACATACATTGAACGCTGTTTACCGTCAATAACAAAACTTATAGACTTAAGCTAGTTCACTATATTTATACTACTTTCATTAAATAATTTATTAAACAGTATAGACTTTGTTCAACTGACAACTTCTCCAAATAAAAAGTTAAGTTTCCAGTTGTTGATGGCCGCTTTCAGCAAATCAGCTTCCTTTGATCATTGGGCTACCTACGAACACCTGCGTTCAAGTCTTCCTTCTATTTCTCTCCTGATTTGTGTGCAGCCAACATCGAGATACGGCGACCAGAAGTATCGCACAAGTACAGTAACCGCCTTCAAAGGTATCAATTCACTACTCTGTCGAGTTGAATATTCAGGGTTATTCTTGCTCAGAGAAATTGAGAAATGGCACAGACGAGGAACAAACCCGGTACCGCTCGACCCCAAAGCGCGCGACCTACCTCTAGGCCACCGCTCCCTCAAATTTGGAGGATATGCTCACAACACAAACCTTCCAAGTCCAATGACTTCTGATAGACGCTCTTTACTTGACAAATGTACCCACATATTTTCTCTTACCCGAATACGTACCATACCACGTGATATGTCCACACTGATCTGGTTGGTTATATGTCAGCATCACGTGTACGTCTCATGCCACGTGATATGTCCACACTGATCTGGTTGGTTATATGTCAGCATCACGTGTACGTCTCATACCACGTGGTATGTCCACACTGATCTGGTTGGTTGTATGTCAGCATCACGTGTACGTCTCATACCACGTGATATGTCCACACTGATCTGGTTGGTTATATGTCAGCATCACGTGTACGTCTCATACCACGTGATATGTCAACACTGATCTGGTTGGTTATATGTCAGCATCACGTGTACGTCTCATACCACGTGATATGTCCACACTGATCTGGTTGGTTATATGTCAGCATCACGTGTACGTCTCATACCACGTGATATGTCCACACTGATCTGGTTGGTTATATGTCAGCATCACGTGATGGAGAGAACATGTCACAGGGACTGCAGAGAGAGGATTAATTTCTGATTTTTGTCGTGAAGCGTTAAACAGCTTAACAAACAAGTGTCCGATAATTATGACAGTGACATTCTTAAATTGTGCTGATTAACTCTGTCCTGCAATCTGTTTGTATTTGATTCAGTAAATTACACCTCCTGTTAATGTTTATTTTACAATATGATGCATGTTATTACAATACTGGTTAGATAATATGTTGTTAATGTGACTGTGACAGTCAGGAACATAATGTTTCAGTTTCCCGTTCTAGCATTAGGGAGATGGTGTAACAAACGCGTACAAGAACACGTACGTGCAGCTACACAAACACCCTTTACGTAGTACCTTTGATTAATCAATAATACCTTTGTGTAATTTTATATAACGTCTATGTAGATTAATTCATGAAACTGCACGTATCCCATTGGGTCCTCATTGTGAGAGTTGCTTAAATATGACACTGTGGCATCATCCAGAGTTTTGTTTGACATCGACCAGACAACAAGAAAATGCAAATGTATAGCAGCCACTGCACGGTCCAATTACCAGTTATGTCGATCTATTATAAAAATGTATACAAAATACAGAATAAATATGGGATACCGTTGCTGCATTGCGCCGCGCCGCATCGAATCGCATTGCATCGTATCATATCGTATTGCACAATGCATCACAATAATTATGAAGAACGAATATGATTGATTATTAGATTGTTGTATAAACTCACAGAGCTTTTAAAACAACAATTGCCGAAATCTTAGATCAATGGGGAAACGTTAATCAAAAGAATTGGGTTTTCATTTAAGGGTTGTTTTTTCTGTGCCTAAATCTTGCGCTGTTACCTTAATACACTAGTACTAATATCGTACCACACGTCATATCATACTTTCACGGGAATACTACAATCGTTATTCTTATATATCATAATATTCATTTTTCACTAAATTAAATGTATTATATATAAATTGCATTTGGAATGGCATGAATGAACGGGACTGTTAATTTTCATATTGACCTGATAATCATTGAATTATTTCTTGATGCTACTTATTCCGACATTTACCGTTCAATATAAATTTTGACATTGAATATGTATGCTATTAGAATTATCACCTTTGCCATATTGTTATTCTAACTCGTTTGTGATCACCACCCCCACCACCCCGCCATTGTACCATACAATATTGTATAAATTCATGTATGTATAACTGTTCACATGTTATTGTAAAACAATGTTTTACATTCTGTGTCTCAAAATAAAAGATATGTTCTGTTCTGTCGTATGTACGCTAACGTTATATATACAGGCATTTAGTTTAGTTGATGTTAATCCAGACTACAAGTAATGCCAATGTCTTGCATATAACCATGACACATAACAATCCGCTGGCTTAGAATGAGAAGGTCGTATGTGCTACTTATAAGACTCGACTCACTTTGAAATCTGCATCTCAGGGCGCCTCTTATGAGCATAGTCATGAAAATCGGAAGTCGTCATGTTGACCAAACTGAAGTTGAAAAGTTTGTTTTTCTATAAGTAAAGAGTAGCTTTCAGACAGTTTTTTTCTTGTTTTCTCAAAACATTGATTTGTACTTACGACCTTCTCATTCTAAGCCAGCAATATACTTTTACGGGAATACTACAGTCGTTAAGTCGTATGTACTTTAAGGTAATATACGTACAGACATATAGATTACGATGATGTTACTCCAGACTACACGTTATGTCAATGTCTGGTATATAATCATGGCACATAACAATTGATGCTTATAGAAGATTTACATGTAGAATCAGAATTTACTACAATTGAGTCAACTGACCAGACACAAGTATGGAGAGCGCTCAGCCCGTTTGCTTTTCCGGTGTTTGTCGAAGGCATCAAGCGAAGCCACTAGATTATGCAAGCGTGTGGTTCATATCTTCAGTGATTTTACAACCAAAATTAAATATTTTCATCGGTCAATTGCAAACCTGATATATGGTCAATTGTTTATTAGTATATGGCGTCAAGCGGAACAGAACACTCAACTTAAACATCCGAGCATAGAAAACATAAAAACCACGATACCACAATTACACGACACAATGCCCAACACACAACTGAAGGAGAAAAGGAAATTAACCGCCAAAAGTTCAAAAGTTCGAAAGTCCTAGTCCGAGATGTCGAAAAGACCTAGTTTCAGCTAAACAAATATGACCTGGTTCAGCTTTAAAAATCCGAATGAGCTGGTTTCATGAGCTGTAAAAAAGGCTGAAAGTCCTAGTCCTACAAAGATTAAATGTGTCCGCCATAACCGTAGCCAATGATGCGTAAATTCAGGTTGTTGAAATACAACCCGGGTGGCAGCTGTCTTAGAACTTAGCTATCGGGTTAGGCTAGTCAATATACTGTCCAGGGCATCATGTTTTCGAGTAGGGACGTTCTTACTGTACAGCCTATCCAGTAGCAGGATGTATCCGTAGTGCATAAACACTACATTCACAATACAAGACCTTTCTATATAATTATATTCTAGACTGTTCGCTGCAATTACAGTTTTTTACTCATTTGATCTACAAAGCAGCTTCTTGCAAGTAACTTTAATTAGAAAATTCTTAATGCCTGATGCGTTCAGTTGGAGATTGAACTAATACTCAATCAATACGTGGTAGGGGTTTTCTGTTACCGTATAAGTGTAAACAATCCTATTAATTTCACGTAATCCGGGAGTAACGTCTTATCTAGCACATAAAGAAATGTAGGTCACTTCAGTTAATGCTTCGTAAGAACAATATAGAGGTTGCGAGACTCACTCGTACTTTAAGTACAATATAGAGGTTGCGAGACTCACTCGTACTTTAAGTACAATATAGAGGTTGCGAGACTCACTTGTACTTTAAGTACAATATAGAGGTTGCGAGACTCACTTGTACTTTAAGAACAATATAGAGGTTGCGAGACTCACTCGTACTTTAAGTACAATATAGAGGTTGCGAGACTCACTTGTACTTTAAGTACAATATAGAGGTTGCGAGACTCACTTGTACTTTAAGTACAATATAGAGGTTGCGAGACTCACTTGTACTTTAAGAACAATATAGAGGTTGCGAGACTCACTTGTACTTTAAGTACATGTTTACATACACGTCGCAATCTAAATTTGCGAAACGAAATGTGTGCATGTAAAACCTTGAGACACTTTATACACTATTTCTTCATTAATCTATTAAAATGTTTATACAAACTGTATTGGTCATACACAACTATGGTGTTTCACGTGCATACGCACACCTGTGTTATTAGGAAGCCGCTACACATTCATGACGAAATACTAAAAAATAATGTTCACGTAGTCGCACGCGTTACACGTTGAGTATCGGAACCTCTCTACTGTAACAATGTATGTATATGCACTTTTGAGTATAAGGTGTGTTCACAATGTATGTACATGTACTTTTGAGTATAAGGTGTGTTCACAATGTATGTACATGTACTTTTGAGTATAAGGTGTGTTCACAATGTATGTACATGTACTTTAGAGTGTAAGGTGTGTTCACAATGTATGAATATGTACTTTAGAGTGTAAGGTGTGTTCACAATGTATGTACATGTACTTTAGAATGTGAGGTGTGTTCACAATGTATGTACATGTACTTTAGAATGTAAGGTGTGTTCACAATGTATGTACATGTACTTTAGAATGTAAGGTGTGTTCACAATGTATGTACATGTACTTTAGAGTGTAAGGTGTGTTCACAATGTATGTACATGTACTTTAGAGTGTAAGGTGTGTTCACAATGTATGTACATGTACTTTAGAGTGTAAGGTGTGTTCACAATGTATGTACATGTACTTTAGAGTGTAAGGTGTGTTCACAATGTATGTACATGTACTTTAGAGTGTAAGGTGTGTTCACAATGTATGAATATGTACTTTAGAGTGTAAGGTGTGTTCACAATGTATGAATATGTACTATTGAGTATAAGATGTGCAATAACACACAAGGCAACACTATATAACAGAGACCTTATCTGTCCGTGGAGAGATGTGAAATGACACAGAAAGGCAACACTACATTGCAGAAACCTTTCCTGTCCGAGGAGAGATGTGAAATGACACAGAAAGGCAACACTATATAACAGAGACCTTCTCTGTCCGAGGAGGGATATGAAATGACACAGAAAGGCAACATTATTTAACAGAGACCTTCACTGTCCGAGGAGAGATGTGAAATGACGCAGAAAGGCAACACTATATAACAGAGACCTTCTCTGTCCGAGGAGAGATGTGACATGACACAGAAAAGCAACACTATATCACAGAGACCTTCTCTGTCCGAGGAGAGATGTGAAATGACACAGAAAGGCGACATTATATAACAGAGACCTTCTCTGTCCGAGGAGAGATGTGAAATGACACAGAAAGGCAACAGTCTTTAACAGAGACCTTCACTGTCCGAGGAGAGATGTGAAAAGACACAGAAAGGCAACACTATATAACGTATAACAGAGACCTTCTCTGTCCGTGGAGAGATGTGAAAAGACACAGAAAGGCAACACTATATAACAGAGAACATCCCTGTTGCAGGGGAGATGTGAAATGACACTGAAAGGCGACACTATATAACAGAGACCTTCACTATCCGAGGAGAGATGTGAAATGACACAGAAAGGCAACACAGAGACCTTCGTGTTCGAGGTGATATGTGAAATGACGCAGGCAGTTCTCGTATTACCATGATCAATAGTGTTTAATTATCAAAAAACAGCGAATTTGTTCAACGGATGCGTTTTAATATTAATTAGTCTCCGAGGGTATTAAGAAATGTCATCACAGATGCGACTATTCCACGAAACAATCTTTGAGATTAGTATTTGTTAGTTTGGTTGGGTGCTTGTTACAGTGACATTGGGACAGACTTTAACCAGGACAGGGTGACCCAGTAGGTATCAATGGTAATATTATGATTTATATACGAGGGGTGATCCAGAATAACATGTACATGTACGTGGACTTTTGCTCTAAAAGTTTATTTTATGTCCGATCGGTATGAAAGTTACAAAAAAGCGGCTTTTATCAATTATTGACATAAATCACAACACATATTTAAAAACAATTATTTGCATCAACAGCTATATGCTACCATAGCAACACATAAATGTTCGTACATGGGTTAGTAATGACCTGGTATTTACAGAACATGGTTTATCGGAGACCTACCTTAATATAAGACCTTTTATCTTAGAAATTTAGAATGAAACAAAATATCACAAAATAATGTTTGGCAATATATCTTATATGTTCTTTTTTCCATGTTGTGGCCATTTACATAAAATTACGCGGCATACAAACGTGAACAGTATAATCCACAGATTTTGTCTAATGGACAATTTATGATTTGATTTATGACCGTTCCGTTGGGAAACACTGTCCTTCACAATCGGTGTTATACATTTCTGCTTTCGTTTATTCATTAATTACACAGTGTAATATATCTAATATGGACTCTGGTAACGATGCGTTTTGTGTCATGGTATGAATGGTGTTGTTTTCGCTACAAAAAGCTTTACATACATGTACTAGTATATATTGGAACATTTCTAAAATGTGCCAAACGGTTAAACCTAGGTCCCACTGAGCAATTTTTGCCTCGGCGATGTACTCCCGATGGAAATTAATGCGTTATCAGGGAATTGGGAACAGGTCCATCGTGGTCTAGGGGAAGCTTTTGGGAAGTCATGAGACAATTTGTGATATCGGAAGGAATCGCGATGAATCGGGTAGTATCAGAAGATATCGGGAGAAATCGCCGATGACGAATTTCTCAGTGAGCCTAGGCTTAAGGAGGTTCGAGCTGCCTTGTGCGCATGCGCGAAATTTCAAAATCGTATTAGATGAGATCAAACATGATATTTAGTTCCAATGATCGCATATAAATGCTAATTAATGAAAATAAACATAATATTAGTTTGAAAAATAGTTATTTTTTAACTTTTTACTTTTTGCATGTATAAAAAGTGGGTGGGAAACGGCACAATTGTAAAGAATATGGGTGTACAATAAGTCACTACAATTGTTCAAATGCATGTGTTTATATAAAATATTTAGTGCATGATTTAGTAATATGAAGTAGCTAAACTTTGAAATAATTTTCATAAAATTTTATTTCATTCTAATATGCAAATTAGGTTAATTTATGCAAATTTATTCAAAATAAGTACTTTTTGGTGAATAGCTCCCTAAAAAGGCTGGTGACCCCTATTTTTTATTTTTATAAACTGATGTTCGATGTAATTCTCAACTGTTTTCCAATTTTAAATAATTTTCGATCGTTAGATATTTTTTGACGGTCATTTGAAAATCACACTTCTTGGGAAGTGGGAGGGGTAACTATTTATCATGTACAAATTCTGATTTTTTCACCAGGCAGCTGAAATTGTGACTAACGTCAAGAGGAATGACCATTGAACACACAAAATATCATGCATTGTTTAAAAGTGGTTTAATATAATACAAATCCTAAAATGAACATAATAGAGTCTTATATCCAAGGAATAGATAAAATGAACAAAATACAGTGGTAGGCTATTAGAAAGCCATGTATCTCGAAAACGAGCCTGGTGACATATCATTTTTATGATTTCATTGTCGTTCTAGATGATTTTGCTGTCATTTTAAGATGTTTCGGAGAAAAATTCGATCGTTTAGATAAAAGCGCGCGTACCTCCTTAAGGAAACATATTTACTGGTGTGCCTACTTGTGCCTTGGTGGTAACATTATAAGCACGTGATGTCAATATTAGGTTCCAAATTAGGGCAACAGCAACGAAGTGGATTGTCTGTGCACTGCAGTATTTTCCTATCACTACAGTATATTAAGTACCGAGTGGCAGCTGTAAAAAGTCTCCCCGTACTTCACTCTTTAGAGAAGTTATCATTCAGATTATCTCCCTTTATGATTAAACACACGCAAAATTCGAAGTCCACAGCGTGTCATTCATTGCTGGGCGACTATATAGGCTTTCTTGAAATATCCATGGGTGGACTAGTGGTCCATTGGTGATCCGAAGGTTGTGTGATCGATCCCACCTCCAGCCGGATTAAAACAGATATGTGTTTACCATCTAACATATCTAAAATTACTAACAGTATTTCGGACGATACTTTAACAACCGAGGTTCCGGGCACGTTAAAGGACCAGGGATGCTTCTGCAACTGGGGTATCTTTTGCATCATGCACTATCCCTAAAAAACTAAAGTGACTAACCTCTTCTCGGGATCTCGCCCATATGGGTTTCCGTTAGCGAGGATAAATAAAAGCATAAACATGTAGATCGAAACCTTATTTGGGGACATGGATAGTTCGTTCTATATCTGACTCGTTTCTGTGTGGCTATATGTAGTCTGTACCCTGCAGTATCCATAAACACAAGCACACTATAAATGTATTGTCAAACAACAAGCTACTATATTGCATAATTGACAATCGTTCTAAAAGTATACTTCCGCAGACAGTAATTAGATTTAAACAGATATATACAACAACAAGATATCGATGAAAGTATCCTAATATTTGTGGTTTGACAGTACAATTGTGAAGGACATTTGTCTACTTGTTGTCTCTGTTCACATGTATCACTTTTGTTCACTTAAAATTATACTAATTAATTTAAAGCCCATTAGGCCATAAACAGCTATTTTCAAAAAGCAATAACTTGGTAACCGATTTGAATAGCCATTAGCACGTTGGTGAATCCCAAGGGTGGAAAACACTATAAGGTGGAAGAAAACGAAATACAACCTCCAGTTGGTTTGTTTACAAAATAATAAATATTTATTATAATTTAACATTCTGTCGTCGAGTATTGGTCATTTGTGAAAAGTATCCCAATTCGTTGCAATTAGTCTATTTACTGGATGGTCGGAAAAAAGGTCTTGGGAGAGATAATGTGGCTTTAAGGTCAATTGTGAAACAAGTTTTTCCAACATATAGAAATCACTCTCGACGTCTCATTCCTGATGTTATCCATCGCCACGAGGGTATGCGAGAAGAGAAGCCAGTTTCCCTTTTTTGCTGAGCGTATAGCAAGGGAATTTTTGGTACCATTCTCATTTCGTCTTTGGTATGACGCGGCCTGGGATCAAACCCTAGACCTCGCGCACTCGAAGCGGACACTCTACCACTACGCTATCGAGGAGGCGGTTTGTTGTCTTTTGAAATATTATGTTTTTTAATAATTACAATTCTTTTGTTAAATATAGACATTGATACACGTCAAACTGACAACAATATCCGTATCATACAACTGACGTATACTATTGCTTACGCCACAAACATCGTAAATAAATAATTGTATCCCGGAGAGCATATAAATGGTAACACCATATGCAGTATGTTTCTTTACAGATTCTGATATTAGTCTAGACAACTTGCTATTTCCTGTATATTACTTATGAATAAAGTCATATAAGAAATGACACTTAATGTGATTGTGTGACCGTCATAAACATGCAACAAGTAGACAATACGCTTTGCAACATCGAGAAATAACCTGTCAAACAACACTACAGGATACATTCCTGGATGTGTATAGCTCTATACAACGTCATGTTTTTAGCGACATTGTGTTCTAAGCTTATATTTCCGTCGCTCTCAATACAAGGTCTTAGGCACATGGTTTAAAATTATCTGAGTGTGTCCTGTTGTCTGAGTGTACCCTATATAAAAGGTTGTGCAGCGGCCATATTTAGCAGCAACGGATATTATGTTACAGGCTAACACCGAAAGAGTTTGAGAGAAGAAAAAGGTCAGTTTGCCCATTTTGTTGAAGAACGTCAAGCAACTGGTTTCAATTTTGCTTTGTCTGTGGTACCGGTGCTAGAAAACCGCGGACATGGAGCTAGCGCCGCACATATCGCACTCATAGCGGACACTCTACCACTCTATGCTAATTATTCCACCGCGTGGTGATCCCTGCACACCACACACTCGAACATTAGGCAATAGTTGTGGCCACGAAGCGAACTGTGCACATCCGCACTTTATTCGAACGCTCTACCGCTAAGCTAAAGAGTTGGCCATGTTGCAAATTCTGGACTTCTACAGTCGAACGGAACTCTTCCACTAGGCCTTATAGACGAACAATTGAAACAACAGATAAATGCAAATGCACATACGCATTATTTCTTCCATAGCAATACTAATTAGGGCAAACCAGTAATCGACCTGCATTACAAATTGCGTAAGAGTTGCACTCTTTGCATACATGTGAACATATTTTCAGTTGTGTGCGTGCGAAAATTCACTTTACAAATCCAAATGCGTTAACAATGGATAATTGTATTGACAATTTCTTGATTTACGTGTTTTCTGGATGTGTGTGGAAACGTTTTATAAGAACCGTTAAATTATTGAGAAAAGCTTCCGTTTAATAAACGCAATAGCAAATAATGATGCGACGGGAATCTTGACTGACTTGGCGCCACATTTAATCAAGAGCTATTGTGATATTGGATAGAAATCCCGCTGAATTGTCCAAGAGGAAGGAAGGCAAATTAAAGACGATGTCTGGAAATTAGAAAATCCACGCAAAGAAGCATTTGGACAGTACTTAAGCTATACCCAGAGTACCAAACTCATGTTTTCAAAGAAAATTAATGGAAATCTGTATAAAGAAACTGGTGGAGTATAAATATCAAATGGTTTCTCGTACATCGGGGAGACATTATAAACGTTTCCAATCTACGTACAATGTTACTTGATATAGTTGCTGAGATTTTATGTGAAATAGATTGTACGATCTCGCTCTGATGAAATGACTAGTTGATCTGATATCTGACATACCTCTGAATACGAACAATGTAGCTAAAACGAATGTATACAGGGTGATCCAAAAACATGTCCCACAAACAATGCCTTATAAAGAAATTACTATTCAAAATACATTGTCTTTATTTTCAAACTTTACGCAATTAAAGCACGTATCATTTGTGGCATAAGACTGACACTATCGCTGCTTATTTTCATCCTTTACACGGGTCAGGTTTCATCCTGCACGTATTAAACGTGTTTTCTTTATACATGACGTCATGGCTTCACTAAACCACGAAAACACAAATTGACCACTGCTTTTTGGTATATAACTCTTGGCCGGCATGTTAATTACATCACTTATGCATACATCGCCATACAAGTAAAAATATTAGTACCCTTAAAGTTTACAGTTTTCATTGCATTAAATAGGCCTTCGGTCAATAAAAACTTAAGAAAAAACCCTTAAAATCTTGCTAAACTTTATTTTTCAGTATATAAAATTCGTGAAGTTATTATGCATTGGCTGTGGAACATGTTTTTGGAGCATCCTGTATGTATATATATATGTGTGTGTATTGTTCAAGATCTAGGATGTGCAGTCCCAAGCTGAGCCGAACTTGTTTGGAATGGGGATAAACATAACACATACTGAGTTGCATTGTAAATGGGCATTATTATTTGTAAAATGCCATAAAACCAGACAGTATAATAAACGATTTGTTTATGTTCTAAAATGACATGATTGGGAGGACAATAGTTTAAAACGCCAAACGGAGACACCGTAGGAGACGACACTACCAGGTAAAAGGTCAAAAGTATAAGACCGTAGTCTTGTATAGTGTCATTTCTCAGTATCATCACTTTATGTAGACACACAATATCGCCGTTGAGTAGAGGTTGATCTTGTATAGAAATACTGTAGCGCACAGACAATCCAAAGTCACACAGTAACGACGGCAGCGCCTACACGAGTCACACAGTAACGACGGCAGCGCCTACACGAGGGGGGGGGGCAGATGTATACCAAAATGGGCTACGCATTATTTAATATGTCGTGCTTCCGGGCATACACATGTTATCGTCATTTCGACGGAATAAAGGTGAGTATTTTGCCAAAATATCTCAATGTGATGCAATCCTTAATACATTCCCAAACATGTACATGCATTTATATTATCTGTATGTGTAGAAATGTCGGAGAAAAACTTATTCTCCGTCAGGCGGTATGATTGAAAATGAGCGACAGTTTTGGTCATACGTTTATATCTTTAAAATAAAGTTAAGGCGTTCGCAGTTTATTGTACAAGAGGCCGGGCAAATATCACAATATAAGCATTCAAGGACAGCGTGCTCCCAAACAAGCTCTGTGACATTGGCTAATGTTTGTACATAATAAAGTTAGAATAAATTTAACAGACTGATATGATGCTCTGATATTTTTTTTAACTTTTGCAAATATTGAGTCTGTACAATGTAAGTATTAATGATTCAGAGTTTAATTACAAGTAGACATTTGGAAATTCCAGTGGAAACTACATAAAATCCATGAAAAGATGCTTACTGTGGTTAATCTTCTAAGTAAACAGTGACCTAAAACAATAATACTTTACCAAAAGCGTATTAATGAATGACATTGTGATGAAGAACGAGTGCTACCAGTAAAGTGGACACCAGTAGGAATATCCAATACGTTCGGATGTAATACACAACCTATTTCAGGATTAAACATGGTTTTGATACTAACACTGTGGGGAATCACGTGACTAAAATGGTACTAAACACATATGTGGCAGGTTATGCGAAATTTAGCGGTCTTATTAGTGATATAATTATGTGTTATTTTCGTACTCTGTCTGGTTTCTAAGATACCTTCGAGGTTTTATGACGAACAGTTGAATTAATTAGAAATATGCTAATCACAATCTATAAAACATGTGGCAGAAGAAATCAACAGTGCGTGTCAATTGACACGTATGTGTCTTTGTGTGACAATCTTACGTTCGGTCCCAGTAAGCGTGACTTGACGTTAATTCAAACGGTTACAATGGAACAGAGAAAGATGCATATTAAATTATTTAAAACGCATTTGCGCAAATTTCATCTTCGTACACAATGTGTACGGATACCTAGATGATACACTACCGTACATGGTTTTATAAAACAGTAATCTTGGGTACAGTACCTTCAAAATGTCTTACTGACATTGATATAACTCAAGGGGAGAGCCGTAACTACGTTCTTGAACTTGTGGTTAGACCCTATATTTATTTATATAGTTTTATATATTTGTATGACAGTATTGGTATATTTTATTACCCAAATAAAATATACCAACAATGTCATACACATATATGAATATATATATAAACTATGTAACTTAAACGTTCAAAAGCACGATTTAGTCCTTATCATATCAGTCACGGTATCCATGTACGCGAGTAAAATATAAAAAATAAATCATAATTAACCAACATATTTTCTGTCCGAAATCCGAATTATATTAAAAATAACATAGCACGTGAGATTTGCCTTCTTTGCGTATATTGAGCTTACCATTTTATTACCGCGATAAAATATAGCTGATTGATGACGTCACGTTTGACGTCATACAGTATGACAAATGACGTAACGGTGACGGTAACGTTCCTTGGAAAGAAAGTAGTTTGACGTCAACCTGTCTTGTTGTGCTATAAATGGCAGAGCATTGGCGATGTTAGAATCGAAATAATAAATAGGAGCTGTGCTTTGTTGTGTTATAAAATATAGGCACTCGTTTGAATGCGTACATTAATTACTACGCATCCAAACACGTGCCTATATTTTATTACGCAACAAAACATAGCTACGTATTCATTAGTTCTTAAATAAAATAACGTTAACATGCCAACGTATCAAAACCAATCTTTCGGAACGATTTTGACAAACAAGTAGTTTCGTCCTTTGTATAATCGCCCTGTATATAAACGGCGGAAATTTCGAGTAATCAATAAGAACAAGCTCAGTGCACATATAAATATTGCATGCATACATATCAACTTACGTTTACAGGCGAATCTTCGTGGAAGCTCCAGTGTGTGTTTTGTGCTCGTTCAGTCGCTTTATATCGCTTAACAATCCATCAACTGTTTAAAACAAATTATCGATTAGCAAACGGCACTGGTCTGATTAACGACTTCTGTGAAACGATAAACACCGATTTTAACAAAAGTCAAAGACTCGCATCGAATTGACGTATTCCAGGAAAGATTTGTATTCAAATTTATTTTCTATCCCATTTATAACTGTTTAAGTCACCGAGCACGTGACGTACGTGTACACACGTTCTTTATGCTGTTATTTAATGTTGTTATAAAGCACGGACAGCAGACAGTAAGCTGGAGATGTACTAGTTCCGCTGTCAACTGTGAAACCCTCTCTATTTCTATACAGCCAACAATGTGAATTCACCAAAAAGCCGATATTAACACATCTCCCATCTTTGGATTCAATAGAGAGTAACATATCCTATAGTATAATGTGGAGTTTACGTTTTTGTTTCGCTGTCTTGTGGTCTCCGTAATGTTATCATAAATAACATCACTAGATTGATGCTCCATTTTATCTTACTACAATCGGTAAAGGAGAACGTAGAAAAACGTTTCCATGGATTCATATACATTCATACCCCGTGTCTGCTATAAACAAGTCGCTCAAAAAGCAATGGCAAAATGGTAGCCAATAAATGACTGCGTGGCGTAATTGAGACTACACGTTACGTTAGTGAAAGTTATTATGATACTAGTACATGTATGCTTATAAGTAGAGTCTTGAAATTCTGCTATCATATTGGTTTTGTATTATTTATTTGTTAATCTATCATATTTTCAGCCTATATCATAATAAATGTCCTCGCCCTTCGAATATAACCAAAAGTTTGTGGGTAAGCAGTAGAGGTAGTGTTACTCAGTATAAGACCAAAATACAGATAAAGAATCTGAGGTTATATGTTATAATTACAGTAAAGTTCAGCTAATAAGACCACTTTGATTATTTTGAAATAATGCAGATTTTTGCCAGTTTAAGGTCCCAAAGTATTAAATTTAGATAAAAAAGGTCCGCTAATAAGACCGATTCGCTATTAAGACCATCTTTTTGACTGGTCTTATTAGTGGAACTTCACTGTATGTTCCTAATGTTCCTTTGGCTTTTGTTTACCATTCTTGACAATCGGGCAGAATATGTTTGGCACTTAAAATAGACCTTTTCACGCATTCTCAAAATTTGGACCAATTGCCTGTCACAGCTACTTTAGTGTCCTTATATCTGTTATAGTATATGCGCGTACGAAAGTGCTATCGTTAGTCCTATTAGTTAGGACTATATATTTCCTCAAAGTTAAATGCAATAGACACTTGAAATTATGCTTTTTTACAACATTTGCATGCTTGCAAGATACGACACCCTGCTCAAAATCGACTGTCACAAGCACAAAACATAAAATTCAAATGTTTCTTACAAATAGAAATAGATTTTAAGCCTTAAATTTTGTTGTTTATATGTATGCTTATAGGTTGTAAAATGCTCCAATATCTGTGCGAGAGTGACACGGACTTACATAGTTCATATATTTTTGACAGTCCTCATGTCACAGATATGAGGTATTTTACGTGACACTGTTTTGTGGATGTGATTGCTATGCAAAGTTTTGCAGTAAATCATCAATTCAATGAACCAGACTGTTCTCAAATATAAATACTATTGATAAATACACATATTTTACAACAAAACACGCCCAAATATTTAAAATTCAGTTTATTTCATGTATAAACCAGTTAGGGTAATTCATGTTGTATTCTTACGTGACGCCCATAAATCGCATATTTATTGAGGAATGGTCATTTAATCCTTGTTATATGTCTGAGGTCTTTCGAATTTAACTGCATGAAAAATTACATCATCTGAAATTGACAATAAATGAGAAAAAAATGCACCAAAAGCTGTAAAAGTTTTACGTGACGGTATACTTACGTGCCGCCTTTTTAAAAAAGTGAGATGGAAGCACTAACAGTGACATGAACCATACCTTCTACTGTGCCATTTTGACGCATTTGATGTTTACAGCCGGTATGTACGTGAAAAAACTTTGGAATTTGAATAAAAATAAAATTTAGGGTATACTTATTTTGAATGACCTATTATTTGCTTTTCAACAGAGATTTTTATTTATTGACATGGGGGTATAACTTCAGTTTATTCCTGAAAGAAAATGGTGCAACGTAATTAATATTCTAGAACTAAAGTCATACTGAGTGTTTACTGTATGGTCAGAATGTTTTTATTCGTCATGTAAAATACAATTTAGTGTCACGTAAAATTTTAGTTCAATATTTGAAATTCCTTATTAATGTAGCCTTGATTTTTTGCATTCGAGGACTTACAATGTTATTTTAGTTTTTGATATCTCTTAATGATTAGTATGTGCATAGTTTGCATGTTAATCAAACTGAATATTTGACATTGGAAGTCCAGTTTATGTATAGTTACATTAGACGTAATAGATTATTGCAGTTATTAATTTTGATGAGAAGCAATGCTGCCTATGACATAAATTTTATATACACTAGCATATTATCGTTAATTTTATGACAAATTGATGCATATCATGATAGCAAATGTGTGTCTAATCACGTCACGTAAAATACAAAATAATTCCACAGTTGGTTGA
Organism: Spisula solida; assembly: GCA_947247005.1. NCBI lineage: Eukaryota > Metazoa > Mollusca > Bivalvia > Venerida > Mactridae > Spisula > Spisula solida. The sequence continues at coordinate 35,623,445 of OX365957.1, read as the reverse complement.
GCCAATACAGCAATACATTGTTGGCATATTGGCAATTATCTATTGTCCTATTGGCTCAAGTAATAATGATATAATATTTTCTTTCATTTAAATGTCATTGAATAAAAACGAAAGTTATATACAATGCAAATTTGATCAGCCCGTGTCTACTGGGAATTGGATGCGATTCTTCAAACTTTCTGATGACTGAACAAGGCTCTCATAGAATCAGTAAACCAAAGACAAACATTAAATGTACAGTTATGGGAGGTATTTTAGAAATAGTATGTGATATTAATATGTTATTTGCACATAGGTTTCAAAACTGGTATTTTACCTGACAGTCAATATATGATACACGGCAAAGCTCTAAAGCTGTTGTTTTGGTATGTACGGAAAATCATGTTGTTGTGTTTCAAAACCTATCAGATTATATTTCTTATGTTCTCGTTTTGTGTTTAATGTTCTTTTTACTTTATAGTAGTAGTCTACGTGACAATATTTTGTTCAACACGTTTACTAATCACTAGAAGCTATATCGTCGTGTATTTGATTTTTTTCTGGTACACTCGTGCAATTAGTTCGATCATATGAGGCCAGACACGTCACTTTAACAAAACACGTAGCGTTTTATTCTAGTATTGGTTGATGAGTTTCTTTTAAATTTTACGTGACGATAACTTCAGTACAAAAACACGCGCCTGTATATATGTGCGTAGCTAGTTTTTGTTTAGATACTGTCTCAAATTATTAAGTAGTGCCATAGGTTATGACTTATGTTTTTTAATATAACACTTTTATGAATTTGTACTACTAATCAAAGTATATAAGAAACTAAATGAGTGTTAAAAAGAGTGAAAACAAAATTGAATGCAATAATGTACATACCGTTTGCATAAATATACTGAAAGTTTATTGTTTTCATATAGTTGGTGTGTGTAGATAAGTTGTATTTGAGTATTAAAAGTAACCAAATCATTACTGAACATCATTGTTGTGTTCTTAAGATTAGTCAGTATATCTTATATGCAGTCATAACGTAAAATACACTGGTGAAAACACATGCTTGTTTCAAACAACAACATAGAAAAATGTATGTGTTTATGGATGTTGGCATGTATGAAAAATGTTGCTAAAGATGTTCGATTTTCATGTCAGGTAGATGTGTTTAATGAACTTAAAGGTCAGATTTTTCATTCCTGTACCATCCAGATTGGCTCAAATTTTGAGAATGCGCGTGTTTTGCGTTGTTTTGTGTTCAGAGTAACATTACCCACACATTCATTCGGATAACCTCGGTCTTTATGCATTGCAATAGACCTATGCAATATGTGCCGGAGACAAACAGAAATGACCGAGCCTTCACGATGGCCAGACATCCTGTAATCATATATGGCGGTAATAAGATAAACATATAAAATGTTCAAATTTTTTCAAACCGTCCACCCAGCAAACAGCTAGAAGGCAGACATTGTGTACTGTGAAGTTAATGATTATATATTCTTAACAGTGAATTCTTTTGATCAATCATTGTAAGTGAGACATGTTAAATATGCATTAATAAAATCCGGACCTTCTGGATAACACTACAACTTGCCTTACATACAAATGTCTCTTATAGTTCAATGATGGACGGTTATGTACATTACAAATGTTTTAAATGATGTAAAAAAATTATGCATGCACATGTACATAAATGAGATAGAAATAAAGAATATATACATACACACAAAATTTACGCGGAATTAATTATATTATCTGACTGTGCACAATTCGGGACTATTTCTCTATAAGGTTAATAAATACAGTAAACTATACTATTGCTATCGCGATACATATAGCTATTGGCAACTATATATCCTGTTTTTAAATGTATCATAAATGAAAAATAAACGAGGTTACCCGAAAGGGGCCTCAAATGAAAACAAAATTATTGGCAACCATGCTATATACAGAGTAAAACTACCAACTGGCATTGTCAAAAACGACATTGTTTATAAATGCAGACCTAAGTCTATTTGTCTGCTAATTGATTCTTTCAAATCAGGTATACAGGTAGTCGTCGATTTGGGGTCATGCACTTCATTATTTTAGTTTACACGACGATGGTATATTATTTTTTATTTTTTTGCCTTGTTTTATGACCCCGCATAATTCTTTAAATAAATGAACTAGTACATACTTTTACAACTTGTCTAAATTTCTGGTCTGGATAATACACGATTTCCGGTACACATACTCCCAACAAAGACTTCACTCAAACAACAAAAAATGACATTTAAAAATACGTAATAAGGTTTAATTCTGACCATCTCAATGAATTTAGAATGACTGATGTTTATTGCCCTTATTCAAATTATCTGAACGTGAGAATTTGCTATAACAGAAATGTCAAAGATCAGTCCGTATCACGCAGTCGATTTGCAGCGTATAATAGTGAAAACTAGAACATTGAACCCGATTCGTTTAACTTCGCACGTCATAGTATTTTAAATTAATAGAAACAGGACTAGATATAATTTATTATTCTTGATATCACAGTTAGGCGTTCTATAGAAACAGGACTAGATATAATTTATTATTCTTGATATCACAGTTAGGCGTTCTATAGAAACAGGAATAGATATAATTTATTGTTAGTCTTGAACTATGCTTATATAACTCACAGTTACCATCTATAACTAACACGTGTTTAATATAAACAGGAATAGATATAATTAATTGTAAGCCAATCCTGTGCATGGTTATTGAGTTGCTTTGGACAAAAACGAATGAGAAAGATATTAAGAAAATTAAATTAAGGGAAGATAATTAATACAATGGAACCTGGCAGAGTTATTGTGTTTAGTCAGTGCACATCCGTCGACCCAATGTTCTTATATTTTGAGTTTCAAGTCAATAACCCTTATATTTTGAGTTTCAAGTCAATAACCCTTATATTTTGAGTTTCAAGTCAATAACCCTTATATTTTGAGTTTCAAGTCAATAACCCTTATATTTTCGGAGATCAACAGAAGGAACATATTAGGAAATTACAAAAAGATAAATATCAAAATATCATAACTTCTTTGGATGAAGGGAAATAGTTCAAGAATGTTAACAGCCAGCAGCGTGTTTCTTAGTCACAGCATTTCTTATAGATGACATCTACCTACATATATTTAACGTTTCAAGTCAATCAAATGAATACCCTTGAACTTGTGCTCTGGACAAAACATATTAAAAAATTAAATAAAGGAAATTAATTTCAAAACTGGGTTACGTAGAGTTATGGTTCTTAGTCACTGCACTTGTCCTATTTGCCATCTATTCACATATCAAGTTTCAAGTCAATACCTTACATAGTCGTGGCGTTATATAGTTAGGCTCTGGACAAAACATTGTTTTAAAATTAAACTATAGAGCTATCACTGGAGTATTGAATTATACCCCCGCAGCACTGCCTATGCACAGGAATATTATTAAAATTAAAGTCTTGTCATTTCAAACTATGACTACATAACCTTTGACCTCAAGTGTGACCTTGACCTTTGATCTAGCGATCAATGTCTGACGCATGTCACACTGTTTTGATGTGGAGAACATGTGTACCAAGCTATTGTAAAACTACTTGGATGACTATATAACCTATGGCATTTAAGTGTGACCTTGACCTTTGAGCTAGGGACCAGTGCCTTGCGCATGACGCAACCCGTTGATGAGGTGAACATTTGTACCAAGCCATTTGAAAATCAAGTAAGAAACGACAAAGTTACAGAGGGGACACGACTTGCATGACTATATGACCTCTAAGTGTGACCTTGGCATTTGAGCTAGGGAACTTGGTATTGCGCATGACACACCGTCTTTTGTACCAAGCCACTGTAAAATCCTGCAAGAAACGACAAAGTTACAGAGTGGACACGACTTGCATGACTATATGGCCTTTGACCTCTAAGTGTGACCTTGACCTTTGAGCTAGTGACATGGGTCTTGCGCATGACACACTGTCTTGATGTAGTGAACATTTGTACCAAGCCATTTTAAAATCTAGCAAGAAATGACAAAGTTACAGAGCGGACACGATTTTGCTAACAGTCGGACCGACCAACCGTCATAGTGACTCAAGTAACTTTGTTTGCGGGGGTATAATAAAGGGAAATAATTTCAAGACTGGACAATACTAGTAGGAACATCTACGCCATCTTCATGATCTTGGAAGTTTTTTAAGCTGATTGTGGTAGTTGCTATGAAGGTGGAAGTAGATTTCCCCACTTGTTTGATAACAAATTGTGGCCAATCTATCTCGACATAATACAACGATGATTACTACAGAAATTAGTTTATTGCAACGATTACACCTGTTTCGACTGACAAGGTCGTTTTAAAACTAGTGCGTGGCCATTCGCTTTTTCTCAGCAAATTGGTCAATGACCTCCGACTTTGAGGAAAGGGACAATTATGTTATGTAAGGGTGCTCTATCCTAGCTCATTCCGAATCTATACTAATTGGCCGTTTAGCATGCCCGATTAGCTTTCCAGAAAATACCCAGTCCCGGCAAAAAACCGAACCAGTCATGGCTACGACCTCGACAAAAGAAGAAAACCTCGCGTTTCCGTTCTCTTTCTATAACTTTATGCTGGTCAGCACGTTTCTCAAATGGTTGTTATAATCACGTCTGTCCAATTCCAGTTGAAAATCAATCAATATTTAGCAATCTTCTAATGGAAGAAATTAAGTACTGCATTATATTTAAAGCGAGAATCGTACAGAATGTTCGGACGCAATATTTTCAGCACATGATATCAGCAATTCTTGATGACGAGATTTTCTGGTTCACTGTCTTTGAATGACCACGAAGGTTGAAATTTACTACTTAAACAATATCACATGTAATAATTGTGGAATTTAAGCTGATAACGCCTTTATACCTGCTTATACACGACACGCAGAAAATAAAGTTTAAATCTCGCCTTCGTTGTACGAAATTATTTTTTTAACCATTTACAATGGTTTTGAACTATCAAGACTTGATGACCAGTAAGAAAACTAACACTACTACTCACCAGTCATTAATTATGGTTATCTCTGCTGGATACTCATCACTCGGCTGGACGTTCATCGGGTTATACCCTGTATCAATTTGTTTAAAATAAGATTACCGCAATGTCGCTGAATGACTTGCCCACCCTGGGTACTGGTTAAAATACAATGCCACTACATGCATGCAGTTGAGTCGACTTAGTGAAGGACTGCAAACAAGAACATTATCTAATGAGTTAAGATTGGCCATCTCAGTCACCGTAAGGCAGGTCAAGCTGTAGGTCTTGAAATTTCCCTGATCAGAGAGCAGATATTTGCAGTTCCAAATTAAGTAAAGGGTTGTGGGATCAAATCATGTGCTTATAATGGGTGTTACTTGTAGAACAGTTTGCCACAATGTATCAGGGTCTCCGGAACTATCTCCAACTTCAAAAAAATCACTCTTTTAAATTGTAATTCTTTCCAGCACATTTTTATGTCTGGGAAAATGGAACCTGGCATTTTCCTGAGAAAAAGGAACTAGGGATTCCAGGCCCGGTTCCACCGGGGGGCAAAGGGGGTCCGTGCCCCCCCCTCCAGTTGGCCTCGGAGTGACCATTTTATACATCCCAAAAATGTTAAAATCCTTAAAATATTACCAATCGATCTGGCTATGGACCGATATGTTGTGATAACAGCCTCTGTATATTACACATAACGGAAGCGAGTGCAATAAAATCTGCCCCCTGTTGTTTATCCAGGCCCTAATTACTCCCGATCTGTATTATTCAGACGCTTAACAAATGATTTTGAATCGTCTGAATGATCATGATTTAGGGGATAACTGGTGTTTGATACACTTATCTATGTTATATAATGTGTGAACTGATCGATTTAATAATAGTGACATGATAGAGCTTAAATTATATTTTCTTGTGGATTGATTTATTACTTATTATGTAACAATGCAATTTTAATATAGATAATAATTTCACGTGAGTTTTTAGAACATAAAAGCTGCAAAAACGATTTTTTATTAAAATGTTACAAAAAATCCATCTGAACCTGTGGAAACTTTCAGTCATAGATGTAATACATGTATTGTTTATTGCATGGGTTATGTATTGTGATTAGTAGCAGTAGACCTAGCTACACTTTCATGTTTAACGTCTACCTAAAAAAATTAAAGTTCTTTTTTGAAAAAAATCTTCAATGGGGTAAACATTTGTTTAAATAATTGCATAAAAAATTTCCAATGTCTGATTATGAAGCGTGACTTTTAATGATTTGACGCCTGGTATGTAAATTTTAGGGAATTGAAAGAAATTATTTTTAAATAATTGTTAAGCTCATCGTATTTTCTGTTGGTGTAGCAGTACAATTTTAGTACCGGTACTTCTGAGTAGTGCAGGAAATTGCATGATTTTAAGTCGAAAAGTGAAAAAATATTCCCACCCCAAAATATAACCCACCCCACCATATCATCCCAATAGCTAGCTGTGCACACCCACTCGAAAATTTCTGGGTCCGGCCTGGATTCCATGAATTTGTCTTTCAAATTCACTATGGCCTTCCCTGACCTCAAAATTGATCGAGGATTCGTGCAGGTCATCTTTCGGTTGCCATACTCAATTATGATATTTGACATGAACAGACCCAATAGATGTCCAATAATTGCCAAGAAACAGTTTACTGTCCTCCTTGGCCTTTGATCTACTGACTTGACCAATAGGGGTACCTTAACCTCAATCAATTTTACAGCCGGACTTGTAAAACATTGGTCGATTTATTGATCATAAACCGTTGTGAGCGAGGTTACTGTGACCTTGACAGTCTCTCTACGAGCATCATACAGTTAGTTAATGCCAATTGTTTAGTACCCTATGTCTCATTAGGCCTTTCTCGACTGGGCTGTTTCGTGGAGCAGGTTGGGCTGTTTCGTGGAGCAGGTTATGGTCTGGTTCTCCTATCCAATATTACAGTAGTAGCGTACAGACTATAGATAATGTTGTCGATAGTATCTGTAGTAGTAGATTGTATAATGAAACGAAATAGAAATGCAGGGTAGAATTTCGAAATTATTCTAGACAAGATGTCAATTATTATGTTCAATCTATTCAAGTTGGATGAAGTTTGATCCATTGTTAACAATAAAGTGGATAGAACTAGATGTTGTTGTTGACATAAAGGTCGCCAACCAAGTCATATTCTCGATATCGACATTGTAGGATAAAAAACATTTTCCAGAATCAGGAATTTCACGGTCAGGGGGGGCAATGTTAGGAGAGGATAATTATATGTCTTAAAGTTCAAACTTGATCTTACTGTTCACAGTGGGGTGGGGTACCTTTAGAACAAACAAGTGAAGTTAAAGAATAAATCCTTTTAATATTACAAAATTGATGTTAACAATGGCAGACTATTTTAGAAATAAAAACAATTTTACGGAAAGCCATTTTACAGTAAGAACAAAATATATGTAAAACAACATCAACAATTGGTAATATATTAACAATATATATATCTTCACAACACGGATCTACATGGATGAATAACAATTATGTATAACAAAGAATTACACATATCATCTAATGTTTCCACTGGAATATTTATACACTGTTGATGCATATTCATGTGAAATGGAGACAGAATATTCATGCAAATTTTATACACCATTAATGCATATTCATGTTAAATGAAGACTGTAAATCTTATACATTGTTAATGCATATTGATGCCAAATAAAGACTGAATATTCATGTCAATTTCAAACATTGCATATTCATATCATATATAAAGACTGAATATCCATGTAAAGAAATCATATTCATGAATATCCAGCATGAAACATAGAGACAAAAAGGACAGCTGGCAAATAATCAACTATGTTTTGGTGAATATGGCCATAATCGGGTAAAGAAATCATGGTGTTTATGTTTATGGCCATAATCGAGTAATGAAATCATAGTGTTTATGTTTATGGCCATAATCGAGTAATGAAATCATAGTGTTTATGTTTATGGCAATAATCGGGAAAAGAAATCATGGTGTTTATGTTTATGGCAATAATCGGGTAAAGAAATCATGGTGTTTATGTTTATGGCAATAATCGGGTAAAGAAATCATGGTGTTTATGTTTATGGCAATAATCGGGTAAAGAAATCATGGTGTTTATGTTTATGGCAATAATCGGGTAAAGAAATCATGGTGTTTATGGCAATAATCGGGTAAAGAAATCATGGTGTTTATGGCCATAATCGAGTAAAAAAATCATACAGTCAGTTCCTGTGTGATTCAGATAGAGCTAGGTACCAGTAAATGAACCAATTAACTGTATATGTATATGAGACCTAAGACATGTGTGTATAACACGGACAAGTTGATCTGATTCTGACCTATATGCATAAATATAGTTTAGTTTAATCATATTTTATTGCATGAATTTTTTACAACACAATACATGGTTTGCATACATAATACTATTAAGAAAGAATAGAAGCATAAAATCAAAGTAAACCAGAGCAAGTTTTATATTATCGCTTTCATTACAAAAGGATTGGGCCACAAGTTATTACAACATTAGATATGGTTCGTGCGTTGATCATATATAAATTTCTGCGAGCAAATTGTGCAATATTGGTTCTTTAGATTTGTGTTTGCATTAAACCTTGAGCATCTTTGTGATACTTCCCGCTTATGAAAACATAAATATATCAGCTGTTAAATTATACTAACAGAAAATCGAGATTTCAAATTCTCCGTACTATATCAATATATTACCGAGTCTAACATATACATACATAATACAGCATAGAGTTAACAATAAAAGACATCACACAACACAAAGGGTTAAAGATGAATTATAAGCTAAACAATTTACATATTTGTTACTAATACCTACATAACTAGTATCTTCAAGGTCACAATAAAACAGAATCTTGATTATCATCCAACCCATTCCATACAATATTATCTCCTTTCATCCCCGTCACATTTTCTTGACACCCCCATCCCTAACTTTTTGTATACAGTCAATAGACTGGAAACTATGAAATCAAAGGAAGTAGTCGAAATTGAAACTAGAAAAAAAGCCCATCTTTTAAAAATTAAGACTGCTTTCAATGAACGTTTATGCCCCTATAAGCATTGTCAATAGAAACTAGCTAAGACAATCAGGGGGCACAATTCTGTTGAAATGTTAGATAGTGTTACATGGCTTTGACAATGTAAGGTGTTTATGATGGTAACAAGTACGCAAAGTTTGAAAGCAATGTCTTGATTAACTTAAAAAATATTTGAGTTTCAACAACTTGAAAGTTTTGGTTAACATCTTCGGACATACAGACGGACGGACAGGACAATCACAGTATATGCCTGGGCATAACATCCTTCCAACTCCTCAAATTTGATGATAATCTAGTATTTGATTTATGATGGCCTACTATGAATGACAACCTTTTTCTCAAAAGAAATTTTGTCCAGCAAAATCACTTACATACTGGCCAATGATTTACACAATCCAATGCAACCCACAAAATCATTACAACTCACGTTTCGGTTCTGTATCTATAACGTAACTTGCCCAACCCAGGGAATCAAACCCACAAGTGAAGTCAACCAAACATGAAACATGAGGTGTTCAACTTAGAGATAGACTTGTAGTTTGATTATCCTGACTTGATTTACCCTGTCATCGTAAAATACAATCTTGTTAGAACTAAAAATAAAACATGTTCCCATAGAAATGAGGTAAAACATTAAACTTACGTAATTGTTACTATAGTTACAGTACATGAAATGAAGATGAACATTGTTAATAATAGGACATAACTCTTGCATGACAAACATAATACTGGAAAGAAACAATGATGTACACGTATAATATGACAACATGAACTACAGCTGTGTTGTCAAATGTATTTGACATAATTAAACTGAGTACCGGGGTACATAAGGGAACATATATGGTACATTTTCTCCATAGGTTTGCATGTTATTCTATAGTTTTCTTCAAAGGTCACACAGAACAATGAATTTGGAGTGTTTTGTTTGTTAACACATTTAAGTTGTTTTGGTAGTCTGTTTAAAAACTTAACATTATCAGCCAAGATTTCCAGGAAGAAACTGCTGAATGCTCATTTCCCAGAAAATGCTCTTTTAACAACTTGCATTTAAAAACCTCCAATTCAGAGTCACAAGTGAATACAGTGTAATAATGAAAGCATAGATACCTTGAAACAAGTAGACACAAAAATCACTGGTATACATAGCACAGGAAGAAAATGGCAGATTGACAAAAATTACCTGTTTAACATGTAGCCCTTGAGAAAATGTAACATGCATGTTTCTTTCAGTACTAAGTTTATAAATATAAATGTAGTGCAACTACTGTATACTAGTTTGATGTATTATCTTGATGTATGAATATACATATGACAAGCTTAAAGTTCTAATGCAGAATATATTCATTTCCATGAGATTCTCTTTTGTATTATCGGTCAATAAGATAATGTGTATGAAGTACACTTCATGCGTATCCACTTTCCAGGTACTATATACTATATACAGCCAAAGTTAAATATAGTTGACAAGAAGTCAACGCTTAAATTAAACAATGAGAGTTTAAGAAGATCTGGTAAAGAATGTCATGTATATTCAGGGCTTGACACTAACTTATTTTTCATAGTGGCCTGAAAGACCAGCATCTAATGAAACATGCTAGCCCGACAGAATTCCAGGTGGGCCTACTGACTATTGAGCAATTAACAATAACTTTCATCATGCAGTGCAACTTTACTCTAACTATGTATTGATTTATTTGAATAGTTAATGATATTTCATTCATTTATTTCCATAGTCAGTTAACATGCTCCCCTTAAAAAAACGATTAGATCCTGTTTAAAACAGTATTTTCTTGGAAATGCTCTGTGGTCAATGGGACCACCTGCATTCCAAGACTTAGTGGTCCTCCATGAAAACCACTGGTATCAGATCAGCGGACCAGTGTTAGTGTCAAGCCCTGTATATAGTGTCATTTTTAAGTCAACAAAATTTAATGGTTCAGTATAGCAATAATTAGTTTTGTAGATAAAAATATTAGAATGCCATCTCGCAAACATATCATTGACACAGTGACAAATAAACATTTCAAACAACAATAGCAATAAACTGACGGAGGGAAATAAAGCTGCAACTCGTACATACAAAATCACTATCAATCAATCAATCAATCAATCAATCAATCAATCAATCAATCAATCAATCAATCAATCAATCAATCAATCAATCAATCAATCAATCAATCAATCAATCAATCAATCAATCAATCAATCAATCAAATCTGGAATATCACAATGTCTAGAGTTAAGCAATATGGAATTTACAACATATTACCATGTAAACCTGCGGTATTTACAAACTAAACTATCTTCTCTCTGAGAAGTTACAAAGAAGAAATGCAACTAAAGTTCCCCATACACTTAAAGTGCTACGTTTTGTTTTCATGCTCCCAAATGCGTACAGAGGCCGTACTCACCAGGTACGAAGGCGGTGCTCACCATGTACAGAGGTGGTACTCACCATGTACGGAGGCGGTACTCACCACCCAAGTTTTACCTGTTTTCGCAAGTAGACAGCACATACTTTGCAAGTATGTCGGGTTGTGACCGCTGCCTAAGTTAGAGGTCTATGGGGGGTAAATGGGTTTTAAAAAAGAAAATTGTGGTATAGTTTAAATGACAGATCTAGGACAGGTACATTCTTAGCATGAAATAAGTGACAGATCTAGGCGGGTACATTCTTAGCATGAAATAAGTGAAAGTTTGTAACAAAGTATACCAGTCAGATCAGCAAAACACACAAACAGACTAGTCAATGTATTCTGACAGCATATCACCATAGCGACGTGATTCCTGACTGGATGTTCCCATGCAGCTTGAAAATCCAAACACACACACATTCAGTTTTGTTTCACTAATATATACTTGTCCAGCATTTTTTTACCACACCACACATTTCTTGTCTGGGTTCATAGGTGAGTTCTTGGGGCAATTATATTCTCTTGCAAAATCTTCTGAGTTGGACAAAGTTCCAATCACCCTAAAAACATAAAGTTTATATGACATCAAAACTAAGGCATACTGCATAGCAACCTTTCCATAGCAACTGCTCGATAGCAATACTCCACTGCACCATCATTTGGCAGATGCTTAATTCAGCGGTAGTTGGGAGTTTTCTGTAGGGAGGCTGGTAGTAGGAGATTTGTGTTGATACTGTTGAGGTTTGTTCTGTAAAAGTGTTTGTGTTGAGAGGATTGTTTTGTAGGATTTGTGTTGGAAGGTTCGTGGTGATAGGTTGCTGTTGTAATATTTATGCTGGGAGATTTGTATTTTGAGGTTTTGTGTTGTGAGATTTGTTTGGGAGGTTCTAGTTGCGGAGGTTGTTGTGGGATTTGTGTTTGGAGGTTTTGTGTTGTGGGATTTGTTTGGGAGGTTCTTGTAGGGGAGGTTGTAGTAGGATTTGTGTTTGGAGGTTTTGTGTTGTGGGATTAGTTTGGGAGGTTCTTGTTGGGGAGGTTGTTGTGGGATATGTGTTTGGAGGTTTTATGGGATTTGTTTTTTTGGAGGTTCTTGTTATGGGATTCGCATTGGTAGGTTGAAGAGGTTGGTGCAGTGATATTTGTGTTGGGAGGTTCATATCGGGAAGTTCTTGTAGAGAGGATTGTGTAGTAGGATTTCGTTGGGAGGTTTGTGTTCAGAGGTAGGGTTTGTGTTGGGAGGTTTGTGTTGAGAGGATTGTAGAAGGATTTGTGTTGTGTTGGGAGGTTCGTGTTGAGAGGATTGTTTTAGAATTTGTGTTGGGAGGTTTGCGTTCGAAGGTAGAGATTGTGTTGGGAGGTTCGTGTTGAGAGGATTGTGTTGTAGAATTTGTGTTGGGAGGTTTGTCTTTTGAGGTTTTGGGTTGTGGAATTTGTTATATTTATAGGAGGTTCTTTTCCAGGAGATTGTTGTGCAGGTTTTTGTTGGGAGGTTGGTATTGGGATGGCATAAATATGATCAGTTTTTCTTCAGGTACATTAAAAATATTGCTGAAACATGAATTACACAAAACATGAACATACACCCTACACAAAAGCAACTTGTTACATCAAATCATACATTCTTGAACTGAAATCTGATTTATCTTATCAAGTTTTTGCATGTTTTGTATCGGTTTTTGTTTAAAGGAGATGTGGGTTCAATTCACAGTAAAGAGTATGTTGGACTTTCTCCTTCCATAAAATACCTCACTTTAGATTGAATGGTTGGATGATAGTATAGTTTGAAGAATTTGACACGACTCTTGACCTTCTATTAGCATAATTTAACAGCTGATATATTGTCTATATTTATAACTAGGGTTGTATGTTTTCATAAGCGGGAAATATCACAAAGACGCTCAAGGTGTAATACCAACACAAATCAGAAGGACCAATATTGCACGATTTGCTCGCAGAAATTAATATATTCAACTCAAGAACCTTGTAATTTATTCATGCATAAAGGTCAGGTCAAATTCTCCGTGCTACACAGACTGTCACAGCAACTAACCTGAACTTGCCAGGACTGTGTACATCACTCAGTATTTGTAAATGATCAGCTTCCGTTGTACTTGTTGAACACCATACCTGGAATATATATATTTTTATAGTTGCTAGGTAACAGATCATCAAAGTCCACAACAACACAACCAAACATATCGCTGGCTTAGAATGAGAAGGTTGTTAGTGCTACTTACAACCTGATAAGACTCTGACATATTCGAAATCTGCATCACAAGGCACTTCTTACTAGCCTATTTTCATGAAAATCAGAACAGGTCATGTTGATCAAACTGAAGTTGAAAAAGCTTGATTTCCCAGTATAAGTAAAGAGTAGATTTCAGACAGTTGTTTCTTGTTTTCTCAAAATATCTTTGTACTTTGTACTTGGAAATCAAAAGGAAGTTGCACATGTTTCAGTGCTATACACTAGGTAAGTTAAAGAACCAAGGAGTCAGCACACAATGATTCCTTGTATCACAAACTTTTCTGTCAAAGCCAGAGGTCATTGGCCAATGAGGCAATGATAAAACCGAATGGGCACGCACTACGACTGTCTCAATCGAACGCAAAAAAACCCCACCTAATTACCATTTTACCATAACTCCCCATCAGATATAAGACCAGCAAAGATAAAAACTTACATGTGCAAAGCTAAGAAAGAAGAGTTGTCTGTGTGTAAGGTTGAGACCAGGTAGAGGTAACTCCTCTTTATGTGTAGATAACCAGTCTTCATATGCCTGTAATACAATGTCATTCACTTAACAACAAACAAATATTAACTAACATGTAAGTCTTTGAGTTAATTATAGAATTTGAACGCTCAGAGTGACCGAGTTAATAAAAAACTTTCCCAAAGATACAAGTGTAGTCCCTTGACTGGTACTTGCTTTATAGTAAATATTTTATGATGCAAACTTTTTGATTGCAAACAGATTTCATTGTATTATAATTAATTAATTGCTCTGTCGGTATTTAAAAAGAAAATTGATTAAAGAGCTTATGATACAAAATGCCCATGACCAGTTTAATCTCTTAAGGTACTGAATCCACAGGAAAGCTGTAAACATACACGATAGGCAGCCTTCAATCCTCCATTGTCTGCTATGTTCTCACCTAATGTCTGCTTCCCTCGTACCTGTATGTTAAACAGACAATAGGTTACAACATTGAAGTAACAAACACTCTTCCAACAAAACTAGAGTTATCAGAGGAGCAATAAACATGATATCCTCGCAGCACTCTTCTAACAAAATAATAATACAGTGTTATAGCAAGCCAGGCTTCCTACAAATATTCTGACACAAAATTCCCTGATTTTTCCATGATTTTTCCCTGACAACAGGGCAGTTTTCCCAGACTTGTTTGAGCTATCAGGCACCAAAGAATCTTTTTGTCAGGGTTGAATATGGCAATAATCACGGAGAAAAGGAATCGGTATTTGATTTATATGGAACAACAAAGTTGAAGGCAACAGTTTTAGAGCCAATGATTGACATTAAGTTATTATAACACAGAATTGTCCCGAGCAAGCATTTGTTTCAGGTTTTGGTATGTTCTTCAAAAGAACAGACTCTTACGGACATCTATAATAATGACTTCCCTGACTTTTGCTCAATTTCCAGATATCCCTAACTAATTCCAAAATTCTCTGACTTTTCCCTGACCTTGAAAAATTATGTTTTTCCCCGACTTTTCCCTGACCATGGGAACCCTGCAAGGGATATTATCTAGGCTTGGTATCGAGAAGGCTGAGGCTAATTAGAAATTTGTTGACATCCAATTACCAGTTAAGGACTGGCCAAACAGACAAGCTTTGGAAGGACTGACAGACCATGGCCACACTGCAACAAAATGGAAGAGAGAGATAAAGAAACCAACATACATTATCATCGTTGAGTTTATACTGTGAGTATTGATCTATCATACATTTGGTGCGCTCCTCAAACCTCTCTACTGATGCATTGTTCCACCATGGTCGTAGATTACCATACTTATCATATTCTCTACCTGTATAATACATACACAATCATTCACCATATAAATACGATTGTTGCAACTTAGGAGGATCAGTAATAATAAGTAAGAGTTGTTAAATAATGGTATTAGGAAAATAAGTTTTCATATATTTTCTATACATTATCGTGATATATGGCATCTCACTGATGTTAAGGCGAATACCTATCTTGGTTATAATAATTTGATTCTTGATCCACAGTGGATAATATTTGACGACAATTAATAGAAAATACAACTGCAAATACATTTTGAAGGCTTAAATTAACAACTCTCGTACAACCATTAGATCCCCATTGCTCATCAGTTTGGTACTACATGAAATAAAGTTTTCAGAGATTTGAAAGCTTGGTGAAAGCCGTAATGTTAGCCTAAAATGAATTGTGAAAAACTTAACCTGTTTTGATTGTGTTTCTACAATTATGCTTCGGTGTCTTAGTTGAAATGTGTATTAAAATACTGTAGTTAATCGAACATTACGTACTTATCACTATACCTGCTTTAACCCTTAATTCCATAGTAACCCCTTTGATCTATTAATCTCTAGTATACTATGATGTACACAACATCTCAATACAGTTTTTTGGAATAAAATTGAAGATTGACACCTGATGATGTCTATAATTTGGTATAGTATTCAGTATTGGACCTGATCCTCGACTTTCTATTAGCATAATCTAACAGCTGATATATTGTCTATATTTATAACCCAGGTTGTATCTTTTTATAAACGGGTGGGATCACAAAGATGCACGAGGAGTAATAGAAATACAAATCTAATATTTGCATATTTGTTCACGGAAATTTATATAATCAATGCAAGAACATGGTAATATATACATGCATAAGGGACAGGATCACGACAAATTCTCCGTACTATAAAGGGTAAAGAAGTCACATTTGAATTATGTATTGTCCGGTTGCTTAAGACAGGTTAGATCACACGACGGTGAAAAGTGACCTAGCCCACCTATATATGACCTATTTATAAGATGTATATTATTATAAAGAATTTTAGATAGGCTTATTCTGAGGACACTTTCACAGACATGTGGGCTCAACTGTATTGACTGAACTGAATGATTTATTACATAGTCTGAGGACACTTTCACAGACATGTGGGCTCAACTGTATTGACTGAACTGAATGATTTATTACATAGTCTGAGGACACTTTCACAGACATGTGGGCTCAACTGTATTGACTGAACTGAATGATTTATTACATAGTCTGAGGATACTTTCACAGACATGTGGGCTCAACTGTATTGACTGAACTGAATGATTTATTACATAGTCTGAGGACACTTTCACAGACATGTGGGCTCAACTGTATTGACTGAACTGAATGATTTATTACATAGTCTGAGGACACTTTCACAGACATGTGGGCTCAACTGTATCGACTGAACTGAATGATTTGTTACTAAGAACAAAATGAAACATTAGTTGAGTTGTTAAAGCTTAGATAACAATAGCCTAGAATCCAAAATTCAGTAAATATTTTAAGTAACTGCTTAAGACAAAAATACAGATATTAAACAAAACATGCTGAAACTGTACAGCTAATACAAGCAAATAATGCCCATATAATACCAATGGTATTACGAAATGGGTCAAAGTAATAATTAAATGATCATTTCAGGAGCTATGATGCATGGTTACATAGGCTTACATAATGAAAATTTCTTCCAATGCCCAGTAAGAAAAGACATGAATACAAACTATATACAAATTATATAAACTATACACAATGGGAACAGGATTATAACTACATTATAGGCAGTTACAAGGTCATTATTACACGGTATGTATCCCAATACACCGCTTCTGTCATTTCATGACGGAACTCAGGATACATAACATCTGCATTCACTCCGAGTGTTACATCAGTTTTCAGTTCCGTCAGAGCCATATGAAGACAGAACAATTCTCAAACGGAACTGAAAACCAATGAAATGCTCTGACGGAACTCAGGGTACATAACATCTGTATTCACTCCGAGTGTTACATCAGTTTTCAGTTTTGTCAGAGCCATATGAAAACAGAACAATTCTAAGATGGAACAGAAAAGCAGTGTATTGGGATTCCTACCGTGTATAAAGCAAGAATCAAACAGATATATCAGTTTGTGATGTCAACCATGGCGGAGGTGTTTAATCTTACATTGTCAATGGAGAATAGGGACATTATTAACAGTCGAAACAATCATTGAAAAGTGAGTGCAACATGCTAACAAGATGCACATTTCTTCTACGTAAAATTTCCTGTAAATGTTTTGGTTTGTTTATATAGTGACACTTTTCAACAATTTTCCATCATATACGACCGTCTGTCGATCAGCTAACCATTTAACATGTTTTTCTGGAATTAATTATCAACGTAAAATATCGAATCCAGGTCACCCTGTATTTGAAGTGAGATCTCTCAGGTGACAAACAAGACTTAGTATTTATTTAATTCTTAGGCTTTTGAGAACTTTTTGACAGCTAAAATTAGGTCTTTCAGCCTTTTTTTACAGCTAAAACTAGTTTGTTCAGCTTATTTTACAGCTGAAAATAGGTCATTCAGCTTTTTGACAGCTGAAACAAGGTATTTCAGCTTTTTGACAGCTGCAGTTACTTCGACTTTCTACTTTTTGACAGCTGAAAATTTTGTTGTCAGTTGTGTGTCGGGCCTTGTGCCATGTATTTGTGGTCTGTGGTTTTTTTTATGTTTTCTGTGCTTGGTTGTTTTAGTTGGGTGCTGCCATCCCTGTCTGATTTTTCATTATCTCGTTTATCTTACTGTCTACTGTGCTACATGTCGGGGGGCTTAGAATGAGAAGGTCGTAAGTACAAAATCGATATTTTGAGAAAACAAGAAGAAACTGTCTGAAAACTTCTCTTTATTTATAGATAAACAAGCTTTATAAACTTCAGTTTGGTCAACATGACCAGTTCCGATTTTCATGAAAATAGGCTCATAAGACGCCTCGTAATGCAGATTTAAATATGCATGAGTCTTATAAGGTCATAAGTAGCATGTTCAAAGTTATTGTGAGAAAAACAGTGATGAAACACAATGTATGTGTACAGAAAATAAGAACCATAATGAAATCTAGAGACTTGATACAAATGATATAAGAACCATGCAGTGCTAACTCCCTGGTACAAACACCTATCACATCTAGATAAACATACATTCATGAGAAATATAAACACTGCACGATTGTCATGGTGGAATATCTAACAGTCTATTAGTAAACCACATTAATCTGAGACTCTTAACACTTGAACAAGCAGACACTTGGAGTCTCATTTTAATCTGGTCAGAAAAATAACAATTTATGGATAACTATTATAAGGGTCACATTGCATGGATACTAAAACTATAAACATATAAGCATATAATTATACTTATTAATTAGATAATTTACAACATCAGGCAGGTCACATGACAATCACATGCAAGTCACATGACCGTACAAGTCACATGACTGTACAAGTCACATGACCATACAAGTCACATGACCATATAATACCTTGATCATCAAAGCCGTGAGTTAATTCATGACCCATAACCACTCCCATAGCACCAAAGTTTAATGATCTAGTGAAGTAATATGAATATGTTAATTGATCTATCATGAATATGTAAATTGATCTATAATGAATATGTAAATAGATCTATAATGAATATGTAAATTGATCTATAATGAATATGTTAATTGAAACCATGGTGACCATCGCATACAAATCATATAGTCTAAGAGTCAAACCTGTTTTTAAAAGTCAGGGTCCTGTTTTATCAAAGCGCTAACGTTAATCTTGAAGTTATGCTCAAATTTAAACCCTATTTAATTCTTTAACAGTTACAAATTGTAGGAATGGGGTCTGTAATATTAAATGAATGATGTTTCAATAAACGCATTCTTTCAAACCACATCATTATGCTCCTAATATGTATTTGTCCAAGAATTATGAAGAATTTAAGTTGTTCTGACTTTATGATTTCTGTAAGTGCTTTGATAAAACAGTACCCAACTATGTGGACAGCAACATGTGTTCTTTGTTGAGAGGTGGTATCTTTAACAATGGTTTAATTATCATTGAACTGGTATAATTGGAGATAGTGATCTCTATTTGCAGGTGGTCTTTTACACAGGTTTGACTGCATGTTGACTTTATAATAAGATCCAATTTTAATTCAATCAGGATAATCACAAATGGCAATGACAAAGCTTACATTTAATTAAGTGAAATCATGAGTGAAATAAAATATGACTTTTCACCAAAAACTCAACAAAATTTCTGATTATGCATGTTGCTGAACTAATATCAAAACCTTGTATAGTCACTTTTATGAATTTTAGGGGTGAGAAACCCAGGCCCCAATATCCCTGCTGAATCTCATCTCAAATATTCTCATATTTCTTTTTGTTAGTTTCCATGACTCAAAATTGGCATCACAAATAAAAGCAGAAAAAATCATTCTGAGTTAATTACAGTAAAATTTAAAGAGATCGAACTTCAGACTCTGATTTGAGCAAATGAGATGCTTTGCGAGATCAGGGTTAGGTTTAAAGTAAAGATATTTGAATGAGAACATAAGACTGATCATAATCACAACAGCTGCTGAATGTATGTATACTGTATTTCTAAAATGCCCATTGTAGTGTACAGAGAGGTTGAGCCTTCCACCTGGCCCGAATCTCCCAAAGCATCTCAATCACAAGCCTCAACTCAAATTGAGATTTTAATAAAATCAGAGTCTGGCTTTGAGACAAATCTGAAGTTAAAGCTCTTAAAGTTGTATTTTTAATACAAGTTTTGATTCCGTTATTACTTGGAAATTAACCAATTCATATTTGAGCTGATATTTAGCTCAGAATGAGATCCTTCGAGAGATCGGGGCCAGAATCACAATAGTCAAAATGTAGTTTTCTGAAATTCCAGGGGTCATAAGAGTCAATTTCAAAGAACCTGAGGTGTAGGTTTAAGCGTGTAAAGCATGTTGAACACTTACTTTGGCCAGTTCTGATTATAGAACGGTGATTGAAGTATCCCAGCTGGAAATACTATCTCATTCTTCGTCGGAGTATAGTATGCATTCACTGTAGGCGGAGTCATATCCCATCTGTAATATCACACATAATCAAAGTCATACATAAATTCATACATAAACTTTAAATGAACATCTCAAGAAACAGTTCTTTTTCAATGTCTATCTTTAGAAATTTAATCTATTTTTAGAATTTAATCTATTTTTGGAAATTTAGTCTATTTTGCGAACATCAGACAATACAAGGTTATGTGACGGCAACATGACTTCATGTGACAAAAAACACCTCTTTATTTAGTACTTAGGGCAGCATTTTGTTGTATTTGTCATGTATTAACCTTTTAGGTGTCAAGCCAAAACACTTGGCTTGGTAATAATAAAATGATAAACACATCCATTGTTAGTCGTGTAGTTCCACTTACTCCCTTTATTATTGTACTCAATACATACATTTTGTTCAGTAATGAGATTCAAACAAAAATTCAATGAACAAACACGAGAGTGTCACTATAATTTGGCAGACTGATATACCCCCATCTCCTGCAAAAGGCCATAATTCTTGCAAAAATCATTGCACAAATAGGCTTGGTACCAAGAATTCATGTTAAGGTTTATTGAAATTCGACCAAAGGTTAAGGAGAACAAGTATAGACAAACTTTGTGACTTTTATCCAGACTTCCGGGTGACTAGCACAAAATCAAATGAATATTTTCCCCCTAATATATGTACTTGATACTTATTTATTTTAGGTCGATAGTGAAACCAGTTTTTACCAACACTCATCCATTGCCACAAGGTTATGAGAGGAGAGAATCCAGTTTCCAGTTTATGCTGAGCGTCTAGCAAGGGAATGACTGGTATGATTTTTATGTTGTCTTTGAGATGACGCGGCCTGTGATTGAACCAGGGACTTCCCGCACTAGAAGCAGACACTCTACCACTAGGCTATCAAGGAGGCGGTGGAAGACATGATAAATTTCTCACACTATACATACACATATTGTTCCGGAGCTTTCCTCAACTTGGCAACATTGCGTTTTAACTCAAAGAAAACATTTCTGATGTTATTCTGAAAGTATTCATCCTCTCTGATAATCAGCTGAAACAAAGAATGTAAGAATAAGTGGCAAAATATTCCTTGACATTTTTTAAATAGCATTATTTTATCATTGTTATTTGAAGTTTAAAGTTAAACAGAATAATGGAAAAGCTCATTTTTAGGAAACTAAAAAGACAAGTATCATGGTTCATACAGAACTTCACAAATAAATTCAAGGACTTTTCACCGAATTTTTTTCCAAGCCAATTTACCAAATTTCTACCTTTTTTCAAAATTCAAGTACTTTCAACAACTTTTTGGCAGTTTCAAATTCAAGTACTAGACACCAAATTCAAGACTTTAGTACTTTTCAAGTCCTGTGCGAACCCTGAGTATATTAAAACCCTTGCTGCCCTCTGACATACTTCACTAAGTGACCATACCATGATACTTATCACAAACATGAGAAAATAGGACAGACATTAATGGAACTTCACCCAAACATTTACAACCCTTAATCAGGGGTTCCATTTGAACGGGAGTAGGGGTTTTGACCCTTGAAATTTCCCAAAAGCTACATTTTGACCCTCAATAATTTGGTTTGAAGGGTCATTTTCTCTTAAAATCATGGGTAGTTTGCCTATAAAATGGTAAAATTTAGTCAAAAGCATCAAAATGACCCTTCAAGCTAGTGGAACCCCTGCTTAATAGCTGCAGCAGTGGTACAGTTATTAGTGTACGGTATTTGTATCCCATCAGTCCAGGTTTGATTCCCTGTCGAGGCAGATCATACCAACAAGAATGTTGATTTTCCTCCAAATGTGGAGAAGTTTCTGGTTTCTTGTGGGAGGGTAAGTTAGTATTGGTTAGGATACAGTCCAGGAAAACTTTTATGTTGAATATGTCACCATAGATAACTGATCAGAATATGTTTTTTAAGAAATGGTCACAAATTAACGCCAGGCGTTAAACCCAAATACGCATTTCAACCCTTACAGACACATGTACACAAACATACTTACATCTTTATATTCTTGATTGAGTCGTGTTTTATTTAAGATATACTCTGGAAACCCGATCATATCAATCACAGAGTTGGCCTGAAACAAGTAAGGTAAAACTTTGTAAAACATATATGCTTCCATGGCAGCCCAATAGTCACCAATGGTAAAGGTCACAGTGACCTTGATCTTTGACCTACTGACCTCTGAATATCAATAGGGGTCATGTTCTGCTGATGACCAACCACCATCTAAAGTTTGAAGATCCTTCGACTAAGGGTCAAGCATTCTCAAGTTATTGAATGGAAATCATATGCTCTATTGACAGACCGGCAGACTGAAGGACCGACATGTGTAAAGCAATATACCCCCTCATCAAGTATGGGGGACATGAATATAAGAAGACACTAGATATAAACATGGATGTTTGGCCAGGCTATAATTATTTAATAACAAATATTAAGGGAGGTAATACAGTATGGACTCTGAATCAAATTTACTGAATTATCTCCCTTATCTCCAATCAGGAGCTTAATAAACGAGTTTACTGACAAAACCTCCCAGCAACTCAACTGTTTTTGGCCTTGACATTAATGTTTTACACTATGACTGGTAATAAAAATCGCACCTGCCAACCTATCTAAATGTCACATGGTAAAAAAATGTACAGTCTGACTGGGAGCTCAAATCAGGGACTGTTGGCTTGAAGGACTAGTGCTCATCTGACTGAGCTATCTGACCGCTTACACACTCTCCAACCCATTAATGGACATGTTCAGACCTAAAATAGTTGTGGAGGTAGAGGAGTTGCTGTAAGTCAATATATTTACCTTATCAATGGCTGCTTTCCTTGTCTCTTCATCCATCCACGATAAACTGGGTAAATTGTTCTTAAAAGCAGTTTTTATTTCAGCTATCATGCTTTCAGCCTACAAAGAAAAAATTAAGAACAGTTTACAATATAATACTGTTACAGTAAAATCTTGATGTTTCACACTGCCTTCCAACTGGTAAAATAGTCCAACTAACTGTTAGGGGCATCTAATATATACTAATACATCATCATGTCACCAGGATCGAAGGACATGTTTAAAGGTTTCAAGGGTGTTTGAGGCAAAATTGCTTGATACATAGAAGTTCTACAGTATTACAATAATTTGTTATTAAAATGTTACTGTCAGAAATGATTTAATAAATATGGAGTGATGTGTAAATGAGCAAGTGTAAGCAGTCAATCAGGTGAATTGAATATAAATATGTGTTTTTGTGATTTAATAATAGTGGCTTGTTAAGACAGATCACTTGTTGTCTGATTGTCCTCAGATTCCTACCTAAGGTATAAGGGACCACGAGGGACAGGTAACTCATACACCTACCTTTTGTTTACTATTGCCTTGAAATACTTCCCTGACAAACAAGGAACCGAGAGCAAAGCCGAGTACTTGATCTGTGTCAGTTATACAATGTCTCCATAACTCCTCTCCCCCCACAGAACCTATAATATAACAAGAGCAAAGCCAAGTACTTAATCTGTGTCAATTATACAATGTTTCCATAGTTCCTCTCCCCCCACAGAACCTTTAATATAACATGGTTGCATTTAAAAATGCTATTGTAGGTGATATAAACACAATATTAATATCCCATACATGCCATGTTTCGCAGACCTGTTCGCGCAAGATTGGTGGCGGAAATGCAGGAGATTTTCCTTCCTGAGACTTTAAACTTAAATGATTGAAGTTTATATGCAGTTTTCACTTATTTTACTTCTATTACAATATCATGCATGCTTTCTGAAGCAATTTCAATTAATATCTGAGGTCATTTTCATAATGTAAACAAAAATTGCCAAACAAAAAATATGTGAAATTTGATCAAATGGCCTCCGATCATGCGTGAGTACAGTCTCAAAAGCGTGAGATCTGGCACGTATGTATTTCTACCAACCAGAGATGCCATGTTTCACAGACAGTTTATACGTACCAGAGATAGCTTCTGTGAGAATATTGCCAGCATCTGTAAATTCCTTGGTAAGGTACGGTGTCATGTCCTTCACAACATGCCACATCATATAGTTATGTAATGTCCTGTCAAATAAAATCATGCATGTTAAATATATACTAGAGCTGTCATCAACAAAAATGAAATTTTTGGCCGATCGATTATCAATTCACATTTTGAAAAATCGATAAAAGAGAAAATGGTTGGAACCACACAAGATCTTCTTTTCCCTGCACTACACACTTAAAAAATCTATAAAATGTGAAAATACGTCAAGACTAAATTCAAACCGAAGCTACTATTTTCAGAAGCTGAATCTATACCCACTATATTCAATGTAGAACAGCTAAAAAAGTGAACCATTTCTGAAATGGCTGTAAAGATTCATCAATATGTGCAAGTGGATATATCAATGTATCCTGATATACAAAATCCTGAATATCATACCAATGCTTATTTTATAATGTATGACATGCCAAACAATTTTTCGGGTCTTATTTGATGCTTGAAATTTTATAAATTGACAATATTATCCTTAAGTTTCTGACAGAATGGTCATTTATTCTTTCAATCATTGGTAATTTGGCTACATTTATTATAAGTTGTAAAATCCAGTACAAAATTAACGAAATGACCCTTGACACGCAAATCAACACAAAGGGAAACAGACCTGGCCCAATGATTATACAGCTTTTTTATAGGATGGCAACGTTTACCGGAGTCTGAGTACTTGTTCAAAGGTCCGATTATCAAATAGTAAAACAGTATCCGAGTACTCGGAAAAAAAATGTTAATTCTGTCTAGTACAGAACATGTCAATGTTATCTGGTCAACTAAAATTACAATTAACAACGTGTTATCAATCTTTAATTGCCACCACAAGGTCAATAAGAGTATTCCACCTTGGTTGTTTATTTGTTTATTTGTGATTTTCTATTGTTATTGATTAAAGTTCTATTGATTTTACACTGTATTGTTGTTCTTTTTTTTAGCTTTTAGTCTTACTGTTTCAACATTCTTCTACTGATTTAGATTTAATCAACAACAGAACAGACTCTGCAAAAATGATGTTCGATTAGAAGTTGAAGACACATGTTTGCAGTGCAACATTTATATTTCCCAAATATAAACATTTATAGTTTTTGGAGTATCCGAGTACTTGATCGAAAGAATGACCGAGTACTCGAGTACTGATTTTAGTACTCGTTGCCATCTCTATTTTTATGCTTAACTCAATTCTGTGCTAAAACTTTAAAAGTTTCTAACAGTAAAATGACTCACAATTTACTGATCTTTTATATTAGATGTATTGCCTTAAAGAAAGCAGAGTAATAATTTCCTGTATAGTAAACATTACTTAATTGTTGGACTTTTTAGGAGCTAAGCAAGTTTGAAGTTGTTTCATACTCAAGTTGAATTGAGCATGAAAAAGGCTTTATAATCATGGGGCCTGAGTTCATCAACACTGTAATTAAAACTTAATTTTAGATCACAAACCTTTTCCCGTATGTCTGTTTCAATGTATCTTTTATGAGAATAGTGAGGTTTTTCAGGTAGCCTGGCATATAAACGACCACCTTCTCAGCAGGTGTCATGGTTACATTGGCCACTGCCATTATACTGTTCAATAAATTCACCCAGTTCACCTGTATGAAGAGAAGAAAAAACTACAGTACAACCTCTCCAGAGTGGCCCTCTGTACAGCACCAACCTCTCTATAACAACACCTTCAAAATTTGCCTGAGCTGATATTTACCACACATTTAACCTATGTAGAGCAACAACCTCTGTACAATGGTCAATGTTTGCAGTTCCAAAAGGGTGCTGCTCTACAGAGGTTATAGTGTAGTTACAAAACATGCAGTAAACCCTTAACTCAATAACAAGATGACCTCAAATAAAGGCAATTAGGCAAGATTAGTAATTTTAAGGTTTTTTTGTTAATAATGAGACTATAAGTTTTCAAGTTTCCAAATGGTGGTCTTATTATTGAGGTTTTACTGTACATCTAAGCACTCAGTCTGTGTAGAAACCCCTTGTTTTATTATATTTCAGCTCAATATATTTTAAACAACACAAAATTCAGTAAAACTAAGTATAGAAAACAAGACTGCTCTTATGCCCCCTGTGGAAGCCTTCTCCATAAAGAAGCTAAGTAAATCAGGGGCCATAATTCTGTTAAAATGTTGGATAGTGTTACAGTGTAATCTGAGAAAACCGAACACCCTTCGGACCGCCTGATTTGTTTGGATTTCACAAGAGTTCGGTATTGTGAAACTACAACTGTTTTGTTATCTTAAATGCGTTGCAGTTGGCCTTGATTGGTGTTGTTTAGTATCAGGCGCCAATCTGTGCATAACATGTGTCGGATGTTTAATGAGGGGCTTCTAATAACAAATATAAATACAAAAATACCTTTTATTTATACCAATCGTTATAATGTCAAGGATGATATCCGAAGTATCACAAAATAAAGTGTCATCTTAAAATTAACGCATCGTGAAAATTACTAAAATTTAAGTGGACATATTAAAACACGATAGACCTAAAAAACAAACAATTCATAGCATGACTTAAGATAAAAGCGAGTTAAACTATTTTATTCAATACGCTCTGCTGAAAGCACACATTGTTACATGAAAGAGAGCTCATCATAAAGAGTAAGAGTAAATATCACGCCTTCGTAATTATTACGTTACACTTCTATCGACAAGATTTAAATGGGCAATTAACACCTTCGTAGCAGAGGCCTACGACGGTTCTCTATACAGTTTTTCACGCATTCCCTGGGGTTATTTAACAAATTGATTGTTTGGTAATTTGTTTGTTCGGTATTTAAGCTTTGATTTGTGTGTATTATTACAGTAAACTCCCACAAAATCGGACTCCCTCAAAACCGGAATCCCCATAAAATCGGACGATTTCCTAGGTCCCGTATTTTCTTCTTATAAAGTTAACTTAAAAAGCTCCCGCAATACCGGACTCTCATAATTCCGGATTCCGGACGGCATTTTCGGTCCGCTGACAAGATTTTCAACGATAGTTACTTGCGGAATACCGGACGCGTATATTTGTCTCACCTGATGGGAAAATTAACGCGTCTAAAATGTCACTTTGTTAATTGTTAGTTAAAGGACGTGTCATAACAAAAGGTGCGATTAACAAATCGTGTTTTTAATGTTTACTCTTAAACGGTCTCGCGTGTAATTTGCACAGGCGTGAAAAATACTTAGTGAAATTCGCCGCGATGAAATTAAATAATTGCCTTATTACGAACATAATAAGAAAACGGTCTTTCCATTTGATGTTTTGTTCTTGATGTAGGTATTGCAACAAACATTTACTGGAACAAAGGATCATTTAGCCCATCAAAATGTTGTAATTACGACAAACATTGCACTCAATTGTATTAAATTAATATGTCTCCAATTAGCTCACACTTGCATTTCGGGATTTGTAAGATTGCACTGACTATGTCATTGGATAGTTTTGATGGCAAATGAGTACTCATCGACTTGAAATATTTGCAGCTCCCTTAATGGTGATGCTCTTCAAAGGTTGCACTGTACATTTAACGTAAACATGTATCATAAAAACGCACAGTAAATTCGCTATGATAACATATCAAAGTGTACATGATACATAACTCCCTTAAAACCGGACCTCCCACAAAACCGGACTTTCGAACCGGTCCCGACAGGGTCCGGTTTTGAGGGAGTTTACTGTACTAGTTGGGGGACAAAGTAGCCGTCGGTATTCAGATTTCGCAAGGTTCCAGTTTTTCAAACAGCTTTTACATTGAGTTAAAGAAGAGAAATTTCGGGACCAAAATATTTGGTCGGTTTGGACAACATTCCGGTTTTCCCACGTGTCGGTTTTCTCAGATTACACTGTACATGGTTTTGACAATGTTCAGGGTTTATGATAACAAGTATGCCAAGTTTGAAAGCAATGTCTTCAGTTGATGGACTTGATGTATGGACAAAATTTTCGGTTTTCTTGGAGTTTGGTTTTCTCAGTTTATACAGTACTTACAAATGGTGCAATTTTCTGTAATTCGGCCAGCTGCATTTTATGGTAAATCTGTTGTTCATCACGTCTCTCTTCACTTGGAACAGTTATCTGAAGTAGAAACATAGCGTAGATAGTACAGGATGTAACAGTTTCGTAACTTAATAACTTTTTTTACGGATGCATTACATAAAATGCGAAAATACCTTCTGAAAGAGGCTTTCAAGTTTTTAATTATTTATCAAATGCAATAATTAAACATTTTTTATAAACCTTACAACTAGAAATGTTTGAACTGCATTTTTTATGAAAGTGACTTGACTTGTTAATATTTGAATTTAACCACGAAATCAACACAAATTTAACCCCATGACAAATGATTTTACAGTACAATTTAATGACATAATTATGATATTCTCCGATAGGCACTGTTGCCGTTGGGGTCGTGGGTTCGAATGGGTTCATGTACGATTTTTAAATAATTATGATAGTTTAAATACATTAATACAAATTGTTTCATTCATACAACTTACATTTGCAAGTTTGGTTTCAAATTCTAAAACTTCCAACATTTGTTCTCTCGTGTTATTTTCATGTCCTCCTAATAGAATACCAACTTCTGTCATATAATCTAGGTAGGCGGAAAGAATCTGAAACAATAATACAGTCTTCAACTAGAGCAGTTTTCACACAAAAACGTATGTCTTCAACAAAGGGCCATAACTCTGGCAAAAATCATCTGACTTACATTTCCTAACAGTATGCTCAACTAGTCTAGGGCATTTAGCTTTTAGATTACTGAAACCAGTGCATTTAGCTTTTAGATTACTGAAACCAGTGCATTCAGCTTTTTTATTACTGAAACCAGGGCATTCAGCTTTTTGATTACTGAAACCAAGGCATTCAGCTTTTTGATTACTAAAACCAGTGCATTCAGCTTTTTGATTACTGAAACCAATGCATTCAGCTTTTTGATTACTGAAACCAATGCATTCAGCTTTTTGATTACTGAAACCAATGCATTCAGCTTTTTGATTACTGAAACCAATGCATTCAGCTTTTTGATTACTGAAACCAATGCATTCAGCTTTTTGAT
This sequence comes from Spisula solida, assembly GCA_947247005.1. Classification (NCBI taxonomy): domain Eukaryota; kingdom Metazoa; phylum Mollusca; class Bivalvia; order Venerida; family Mactridae; genus Spisula; species Spisula solida. The sequence goes on along the minus strand of OX365957.1, from coordinate 35,593,679 downwards.
TACTGAAACCAATGCATTCAGCTTTTTGATTACTGAAACCAGTGCATTCAGCTTTTTGATTACTGAAACCAGTGCATTCAGCTTTTTGACAGCTGGGACTTGGGCAGTTCATTTTCTTGTTCGGTTATGTGTTTGGTATTGTGTCTTGTATGTTTTTGTTTTCTGTGCTCGGCTGGTTAATTTGAGTGCTGCCTTCCCTGTCCGACTTAATATTATCTTTTTGTCTGGTCTGCAATTATAAACAGTGTTGTGTCTAACAATGCCAGTTGGTAGTTTTACTATATTACTTTTTGGTACCAAATAATCATGTGAAGTTTCATAGAAATCAGACCAAACGTTACGGACAACCAATATAGTGACAACCACAAACGTTACGGACAACCAATATAGTGACAACCACAAACGTTACGGACAACCAATATAGTGACAACCACAAACGTTACGGACAACCAATATTGTGACAACCACAAACGTTACGGACAACCAATATAGTGACAACCATAAACTTTACGGACAACCAATATAGTGACAACCACAAATGTTACAGACAACCAATATTGTGACAACCACAAACATTACGGACAACCAGCCAGCACAGATCAATATAGTGTCTCCAAAACTATAATTATACCCACACAACTATTGTGAATTACATTCATGTTATATGATGTTCCAGGAAAAGGGCCCAGAGGGCATTGAAACATATTAATATTACAGTTTCCTAGAATTCTGATGACACATCTTAACACACACAATTAACATCTTCTATTCTCCAGACACCTCGTCGACAGATTTTTAATCTGTTTTTGTTTCTGCCCCTAACAAATCTGTTTTCCGTTTCCTACAAAACAGCTTAAACCAAACCTGTTTATAAGGAATGATCTAACTACCCATGAAAATGTATTCGATGATGCCAACACAATTTTTTCATTTGATTACAAAAAGCTCACCTCACCCATCTGGGCTGGTATTCACAAAGCTTCTTAAGGGAAAGCTTAGTTTTCTTAAATCTTAAACTTAAAGTGTATCAGCTGAACAGGAAAATAAAGCTTATAATTTTTTTACATAGTTTAGAACCATTATGTAAAGAGCTAGTCAATACTACCAACGACAAGAGGGCCCTAGGTCGCTCACCTGTGCACATTGGTCAAGTAGAACCTAATTTTTCATGTTTTTTTTAAAAATGTTTTTCCAATCGGTTGTCATGGCTTGATTTAACATGAAATCCAACCACTACTTTTACAGAAGAAGATTTGTAAAGATTTTACTATAGATATATAGGGAAAAAACAGTGCCCCACCCACTGGTGGCCATGTTTTTGACGAATCATGACAAAAATGTCATTTTTGTAAGAGGGTCACCCAACAACTATTTCTGTAAAAGTATTTTGAAATCTGGCTAGCTGTTGATTTTAGATGATTTTTAAAAAGATTTTCATATGGGTTGCCATGGAAACAAGAGTTCTGCATGGATTATAACTGTTTTAGCTATTTTAAGAGAGGACCATAAAGGAACAAATTTACCACTTTATAGTGAAATAAAAACAGTACTTCTAAAGGAGATTTTTGAGATTTTACTAGAGATATATAGGGAAAAATAGTGCCCCACCCACTGGCGGCCATGTTTTTGACGAATCATGACGAAAATGTCAATTTTGTAAGAGGGTCAGTCAACAACTATTTCTGTAAAATTATTTTGAAATCTTGCCAGCGGTTGATTTTTTATGATTTTTTAAAAAGATTTTCGTATCGGTTGAAAAATACCAGGCCTGATATACATATCCCGCAATGAATGTCACACAGTGGAATTTGATATAGTTTCCGAGAGAAACATTACCAATATGACATAACAATACTAGGAATCAAGACATTTTGCGCATAATTATTTATATTATCAATTAATGATTCTACACCGCTGCGTAATTGTTTACAGTACACAGAACACAGCAGTCAGAGACAGAACAATATTCAGACATAAAAGGACAATGATCTATAGTTGCTAGAGTTATATAACAAATATGTAACGTAATTATCTGGGAAATGTTTTCTCTGTCTCTTGTTGTCTTATTATACGAGTAGAGATAAAATCAATATATACCAGTATATGGAACAGGAAAGAACATGTCAGCAACATTAATTTCATCACTGTAAGAAAACAGGAAGTTTAAGCAAGAAAACCATTATATAATTATATAGCTTGCAGGCAATATATCTAGTCTAGCTTGTATACAAATTAATATTGATAATATAAACATGACAGGGTTGATTGACTGTTTGTTTTACGTGCAGTGTGAATCGTTATAGATACAGAACAGGAATCCGAGGTAGTCATATTTAATCGAGGGTCTAGCGAGAGATTTAATCAGTTTCGGAGTGTTTGATTTGCATGTATTTTGTATCATAGTTTAACCAAGGGCGTCATGGTCAACAACCCACACCTACCACAGTAATAGAGGATCTTGCATGAGTGCTCATTACATACGAGTTTGATTAAACGAGTGGACAAAATTATATGACACGAGGCTTTGCCAAGTGTCATATTGTTTTTGTCGACGAGTTTAATAAAACTTGTATGTAATGAGCACGAAGTCTATGATTTGACCTTGTGACCTAGTGTTTGACCCCAGATGACCCAATAACGAACTTGACCTGGATTTTGTTGACATGATCATTGTGCCCAAGTTTCATAAGGATTAGGCCAAAATTGTGACCTCTAGTGTCTACACAAGCCAATAGTTGAAGGACGGATGGACGATGAACGAAGAGTGATCACAAAAGCTCACTCTGTCACATTGTGACAGGTGAGCTATAAAGCACATTATTGTTCAAAAGAATGATGTACGCTGCATCTGTTTCAGCAAAAAAAAAGCGGTACAATGAGCGTGACGTCATGGTGACGTTGATATTATCCTGACGTCATTGACAGATCAAAGCATGGATTGGCTAACGTCACGTCAAGCTAATTTTAATATTTATTGCACAGTCTGGGAGTGCCGAACGATATTTAAGGCACGGCCTTACGGCACTCCTGGACCGCAGGTTATGTGATAATTACAGTTATTGCACTCTTTTCCAGGACAAGGTCAATATGCCTCCCCGGGCACTATATGTGAGAGATACACTGGTTATCTGAAAGACATCTACAAACTACTAACCTTATCCTCAGATATTGTCTTATTGAGGTAGATCTACTAACCTTGTCCTCAGCTATTGTCTTATTGAGGTAGAACTACTAACCTTATCCTCAGATATTGTCTTATTGAGGTAAAACTACTAACCTTATCCTCAGATATTGTCTTATTGAGGTAGAACTACTAACCTGGTCCTCAGATATTGTCTTATTCAGGTAGAACTACTAACCTTATCCTCAGATATTGTCTTATTGAGGTAGAACTACTAACCTTATCCTCAGATATTTTCTTGTTGAGGTAGAACTACTAACCTTATCCTCAGATATTGTCTTATTCAGGTAGAACTACTAACCTTATCCTCAGATATTGTCTTACTGAGGTAGAACTACTAACCTTATCCTCAGATATTGTCTTATTCAGGTAGAACTACTAACTTTGTCCTCAGATATTGTCTTATTCAGGTAGAACTACTAACCTGGTCCTCAGATATTGTCTTATTCAGGTAGAACTACTAACCTTGTCCTCAGATATTGTCTTATTGAGGTAGAACTACTAACCTTATCCTCAGATATTGTCTTATTCAGGTAGAACTACTAACCTTATCCTCAGATATTGTCTTATTCAGGTAGAACTACTAACCTTATCCTCAGATATTGTCTTATTGAGGTAGAAATCTCGATCTGGCAATCCAAGTCCACCTTGATCCAACTGTAACACCAAACAAAAAATTGGATTTATTACTAAAGTCATGTTGGTTAATTGAAATAGATGATATTGAATGAATTTAATATTCTATATATCACATACCAAACCAAATTAAGACATCCAGGCCTCTTCCAGCACAAAATAAATATGTCTCCTCAACTGTGTAATTATGTGGGAGACATAATAAATAGATTTTTTTTCGACCAACATGCATGCATTCCGTAATATTAATTTCCATGTAACCTGAACTGAACCTATTTTTTATTTGGCTTCATTGTTCACAACCACACCGAACTCTTATGCAACAATATTACCCAGCGTATGAGTCAGGTCTCGATACAGCAACACCCGACATACTGACATATTCATATACTGACATCATTGTGCCTTTTTGACTGGCTACAGTAAGCTACTATAATATTTGAACCGGGAACAAGACAATAACCTGCTCCATGTTACAGCCCAGTCAAAAAGCACAAATTGATGGGGACAAATGTTTTACAACACAATCTGAATCAATTCAGTATACTGATATACAGGGTGTAAAAAAAGTGTGTTCTCAAAACTTAAATTCATACTAAATTTTATCTGAGCTATAATTTAAATTTACTTACTCTAATAGCTTCATTTGATGCTCAAAAGATCAGAACAATGGTAGAACCCTCTGGAATTTAGCTTGAAAATTTTACATTCTTTTTGCTTCAGAAAAATAAACTACTGAAACTTAAAAATTGAGAACAAAGTTTTTTAACACCATGTATATGTTACAACGAAATTTTGCTTGGGAACAAACAATGTATCAAGACCTGGCATGATAAACCAATTCTACTGGTTATTTATGGTAACAAACATTACCTGAAGAATATTCATGGAAGAATTTTTATCATCCTCGCCGATGTAGTATGTGAAGAACATTCCGTAAACGTTCATCTTCTCCAGTGCACTCTGAAACGTCCAGTTCGCTTCATCCCATACACCAGTCTTATTGGATACAGGCCAGCCCCCTAATGACTCAACAAGATCCTGTAATGGTTTGGCCCCCAATTCCTCTATAGTTTTATTTTTATCTAGACAAGACTGATAGTAGAGTTTAGCTTTTACTTCAGCATCACTTTGGCTAGAGTTGATTGGCCGTTCTGAAATGGTTAACATTTAAACTTGGATCACAAATCTATGGCATGATCTCAATTGTTGAGATTATTTGTATACAAGAATGAACTCAAAATTGGTATCACAATACACTGAGCGGCTTTGAAAACGCAACACTAATGAAAAACAAGATAACTTTTTTATTTAATATTAATATTTCTCAATGAAATTTTGTGTGCGTGTTACAGTGACTACTCATGGATTGTAACTCGATGTTCTTTCTATCTAAATTCACTTCAATGGTGCAATGAACAATGAAACGGAAAACAATGAAAAATGTATGAGGAACTGATAGGTTGATGCAATTTATTTAAATGAACAGTCAATTGGAATAGTCAATCCATCGACAAACTCAAAAAATAAAATAAAAAATAAGACAATTTACCACTCCGCAAAATAGTGGTCAGGTTTACCAAAAAATGCAACAAATTTTACAGTCAAGGTGAAGTAATTCTGGATAGAGATTGAGTGAATAAAATTCAACTTTTCTATATCTAAATAAAGCTTTGTATTTATCTTTGTTTTGCTTTATTTCTGTTTTCAAGCTAAGCACGGACACTTGTTCACAAACTTTATCCGAAATATAAGTACACATCGGCATTAACAATTTGAATAAAAGCTCCGCGAGTCGCGTGTGTCGCCTGACGACATGCACATTTGTCATGGAAAACTATCCACTATTGGGCTACATATCGACTCACAAGAGTTCTATAGTCATATGAACTAAAAACGACAAAGTGATGCTATGGACAAAAAAATGTCACAGCAAGAAACATGCATACCTATCTTGGAGTCATTAATACTTATGGTGACAAAGTTATGCCACGGACAAGAAATGCTTATAAAATCAATCAAAGGGACAAAAATAAAAAATGGCACAAGGTAGAGTTACTTTTGGTAAGAAACATGCATACCAAATTTCAAGTCATTCAACCTCTTGATGACAAAGTTATCCGCCGGACAGGAAATGCTCAAATTAAATCAATCTAAGGTATAATTCAAAAACGATGCAAGGCAGAGTTATGGTTCTTGCGCACTGCACTTCGGCTTATTGCAAGAAACATGCATACTAAATTTTGAGTCATTTGAACTTAAGGTGACAAAGTTATGCTCCGGTCAAGAAATGCTCTAATAAAATCAATCAAAGGAACATAATTCAAAAACTATGACAGGTAGAGTTATGGTTCTTGTGCACTGCATTTCGGCTTATTGCAAGAAACATGCATACCAAATCTTGAGTCATTTTAACTTAAGGTGACAAAGTTATGCTCCGGACAAGAAATGGTCTAATAAAATCAATCAAAGGGAAATAATTCAAAAACTATGAAAGGTAGAGTTATGGTTCTTGTGCACTGCACTTCGGCTTATTGTAAGAAACATGCATACCAAATATTGAGTCATTTGAACTTAAAGTGACAAAGTTATGCTCCGGACAAGAAATGCTCTGATAAAATCAATCAAAGGGAAATAATTCAAAAACTATGACAGGTAGAGTTATGATTCTTGCGCACTGCACTCCGGCTAATTGCAAGAAACATGCATACCAATTCTTGAGTCATTTGAATTTAAGGTGACAAAGTTATGCTCCGGACAAGAAATGCTCTAATAAAATCAATCAAAGGGGAATAATTCAAAAACTATGACAGGTAGAGTTATGGTTCTTGCGCACTGCACTTCGCCTTATTGTAAGAAACATGCATACCAAATCTTGAGTCATTTGAACTTAAGGTGACAAAGTTATGCTCCGGACAAGAAATGGTCTAATTAAATCAATCAAAGGGAAATAATTCAAAAACTATGAAAGGTAGAGTTATGGTTCTTGTGCACTGCACTTCGGCTTATTGTAAGAAACATGCATACCAAATATTGAGTCATTTGAACTTAAAGTGACAAAGTTATGCTCCGGACAAGAAATGCTCTGATAAAATCAATCAAAGGGAAATAATTCAAAAACTATGACAGGTAGAGTTATGGTTCTTGCGCACTGCACTCCGGCTAATTGCAAGAAACATGCATACCAATTCTTAAGTCATTTGAACTTAAGGTGACAAAGTTATGCTCCGGACAAGCAATTTGTGACGCCGCCGCCACCGCCGCCGCCAAAGTAACACCTATATGTCGCCTTTTCAGGCGACACAAAAACGTAGAAGGCCGCACGTCATCAAACATGCTTTTGTTTATGTCATCATTGTTTTAGTGTGGTTGTAAAGGGTCTTATCAAATCTTAATGAAATGAATTTGGTTGTCATGCCACATAATATCTTAGCTACAAAAGTTGAAAATTTCAGCAAAATCAAATGCATATTGGCTGAGCTATGGGTAAATACATATTATGTGGATTGGATTCATATAAGCTGTTTAAGTATAAATGTTGCGTTTTCAAAGCCGCTACAAAACAAACGAAAAGCAAATTAACACAAGACTTGTTTCAAACTCAGCCTCTTGATTTGAGCAAAATGCCAATTTTAAGCTACAGTTTCTATTAGAAAAACCTGCAAGTTGAGACAATGGGGGGCCATTATAACTCCCTAATGATATATGATCGTGACAGGTTATGTTATGTTTATCTACAGTCTTGCTAAACATTTACCAATTTAGATAGAATCTGAGCACTGAGCAGTAACCCATTTAGTATAAATATTGTATATATACTGTAAACAAATTTATATTCGCGAATACTAACTTTCGTGTTTCGCTAATCGTCGGCATTTTCGCGTTTTTAAGTTTCCCACAATGTCCATATTTCATTCTTTTAAGCAATTTCGATCAGCAAGGAAAATTTCCCTCATTTCAATGAAATCTCCTGCATTTCCTTCACCAATCTCAAGCAAACAGATCTGCGAAACATGGCAATTGTATTGGTAAGATGGACAGTTGAGAATATGACAGAAACAAAGGTTAGATATTGTACATGCAATCAGTAGTATGTGTTACCTATAACTCTCTTCATTACTTCCTGGTTGGACTGCCAGAGTTTACGAAATGTACTCCACCTAGAATGTCCCGATGGTATCACATGTGTATTAACCCAGCCACCACAGGCGAACGTATAGAAATCATCACACGGGTCCACAGAGAGATCTATAGAGTTGATCAGCATACTCGACACACTTACACATGATGGTGTTAAACAATACTCTGAAATTAGAGCAAAAACTCAACATTATGAATATACAAAACTAAAAAAGTTTTTGACATTAAAACTCATGTCCTCCTCTTCGACAAAGGCCCATAACTCTGGCAATATTCATCAGATCAAAAAATTCATCACAATAATGCACAACTTACTGTTCATGTATAAATAGGATCAGTGGTTATAAGGCAAACAATAGAGTGTGGACAAACTTTGTGACAGACATCCAGACCGACATTTAATGCCAAAGGTATACCAGAGATTGGCCAAAAGACCTCTGACTTGGAGGTAAGAGACAGTGTTGTGTCATATAAGGGATAACCTTAATCTTGCTGCCTAAGCTCTTTACACCAATCAAACCTTTTTCATCATTCTTAATTTGTTTTGTAACCCACATGTATTTTGTCATTTGGTCTCGAAAGAACATGGTAGTACAATTTTTTTAATTAAACACACACAATATTAATGTCACAGTCTGAAGTCCAATTGAACACAATAATTAAATAAGTCAAAAATAATGACATTAAGACGACCAACTTGACTGTGAACAAAAAACCATCTACACAACAGACCCTCACATTACTCAGGTAACATTTTACATGAGGCCAAAAATAAAATATTGTTTGTTTCCCCTTCCCTATCTACCCGAGCAAAAAGTCCCTAACCCAAAATATTTTTGACCCTTTCAAAAAATAATTTCATTTAATTAAAATAGTCGGGTACAAGAGTATGAAAACAAAAAATTGTGACTATTAAGTTTTATTTTTCAATACAAAAATTATTGACCTTCCTCATATACCGTAACCCAACCCTAATTTGCCAGGGTCTGGAAGGGGAAACAAACAATATTTTATTTTTGGCCTGAGATATAATTCAAGCAACGATTGGTTCAATGTCCTCCAAAGTTTCCTGTGTTTTAAATATGCGTCACTTTTGTTCAAATTTGTTCATCATAGTTCACATGACATTCAGCAGTAATTTTTGTAAAACTTTTGAACCCAAATTTTTTTTAGTTATTAATCATCATGTTTTATATACCAAACAAGAAACCTTCAAAACCATGGTGATAGACTGAAAATAATGATACAGCTGTCATGACAACAGAAGATAACCAATTAGATCAAAGCTTCCACAAACAGTATGGTCCAATGTTTTATACACAATGTTTACTGTTAACGTAAAAAAAACCCAGAACAATAGTTGTTTATCATGAGACAAATAAAACTGAAATTGGTTCATTTTTGTCAATAAAGATATTGAAAAAAGATATTGTGTTAATTAAGTACATGTAATTAAAAAAATCAATTTTGCTCAACCCTTATCATATTAATATCATGGGTTTGTTTTTTATCACTGAAAATCATCAATAGATTGTATTGTTTGTTTAACGTAGTTGGTACATTCAACTTATTCATTGTAACTTACATCTAATGGAAAGCTTGAAAAACTATAGAGTGACAAATTTTGAGCTGAGCTGAGCTGAGTTTATATTATTCGGAAAAACAGAAAAATTAGACATACTTTTCACAGAACCTGGGTGTTACATATGATACATGAAAAATTCTTGTAATTGACTTAATTGGTTCCTGATTGGATATTACATCAGTATGGATAATAGTTTGTGCATCAAAAGCAACACGGATATTAATGTGACTTGAAAGAAATATGTTCATAGAATAATAATCGAGTGAAAATTGTGTGCGATGAATGAAAGAATGGGGCATAATTTGGTAATAATTACCAGAAAATGATCAATTAAAGAGGTAAATGAAGTTGACGCCTGGATGATGAATGTCATAAATGTATGCTATTTTAGTACATTTAATTCACCAAAAGCAACAAAATTACAATCATTTGTGTGAAAAGGAATAATCTCGATGAGGAAAACCTATTTATTTTGTTCATATCTGATTCAGTATACTTGGTGAGTTTAAGTCAGAGGATCGCGTAGAAGTTAACAATTACTGATAAATGACATCACAGAAACATCAAAATTTCTGTTCGTTTCAAAACCATCATAATCAAATGAACAATTAGTACTCTATTGAATGCTAATAAATGGCTTTTAGGTATCAAAGCTACCAGATAACAGGACAATTAAATTTGTGGTTACCATGATAACAGGACAATTAAATTTGTGGTTACCATGATAACAGGACAATTAAATTTGTGGTTACCATGATAGCAGGACAACTAGTGGTGAGTTCGTTGACTTGAAGAATAAGACATAATGCCACCGTGAGCAGAGATTGCTCAGACATACTGTTTGTCAAAGATGTTTGTTGAAGGCCTTCAAGCTAATACATTGGACCATGTGATATAATCCCCCAATTAAGGGAAACTTACCTTGGTTGAGTTGAAGTTTGATTGGGATTTTATGTAGTCATACACTCCAAAGGGGATCAAATGAAATGCGCGCGCATATTCTCTGGTGATATGTCAGTTTTCAAAGCTCAAAATCTTGCTTTGCAAAAGCTTTTCAAGTATCAAAACTAATGTCATGTGACTCAAGCACATAAGAACCCTGTAACAACATAGGGAGGGCAAAGTTGGGAGGGCATTTGATACCCTTTGGAGTGCATGACTACATAAAATCCCAATCAAACTTCACTCAACCAAGGTAAGTTTCGTTTACTTGGGGGATTTTATTTCGTCATACACTCAGCTGGTTCTCAAATGAGATTTCAAAGCAAAGTTTTTGTAAAGCAGCCTGGAGAGTACAGCTTGAGTATAACAAGCTACAGTAAATTAGCGCCATTCATTTTTACAAATTTGAAATTTTACCTAGTCTTCCAGTACTGCATTGCTCTATCTATTCTTCTCAATAGGTTTGTGATAGAACTTGGCGAAAGTCTGACTACTAAAAAGTCCATCCTGCTGTTCTGAGAATATCTTCTATATGGGTATGAACCAGGGTATGGGCGAGGTCTTCTACCCCCTCTACTACATCTTGACCACACTGACAGTTGCCTACTGACCCTGCTCATGTCCTGAATTTCCTTCACGTTTTTACAAACATTTGCAGAACATAGCTGTATGTATCTATGGTCCAAATCAGCTTGGTGCATTTCTCTACGACAAACGTTAATCAGCTTATGTGCATGGCCCAAAATACTTATTGCATCAGAACCCCACTGCAACATTTGGCCATCCAAGGAATTGGATGATTTATCCATCATCTTTGTAAGATTGGTAGCAGCTTTTACGACAGCCAATTGAATTCCCTGCATTTTAATATCAGCCGTCTGAGTCCAAGGCTTTATGTATGACCATATTTGAGTATTAACGGTCGTTTTTGTAAGGTTATTACAGTTTGATGGCCTATGAATATCCTTAACCAGATTACTGTATGCTTTATCAGGCATACCCCCTCTGAAGCATTCATTTATGAAGAAGGCCAAGTCACCATTGACCTCATTGTCCAAACTTTCTGAGTGTTTGTATCTGTCCATCAATGATTTAAATATTCCAGGGCCAGAAACAGATGGGGCCAATAGTATCCTCGTCAGTGATTTTTTTATGAACATTTTTGACAAGAGGTCAAGCATAAAAGTTCAAAGAAACCAGTAAACATTCACATGTCATTCACATGTAATCTCTTTTTCTGTTTTATTTGTCCTTTCTGCTTCATGGAAATTCCCAATTTCAAGTTGTCACGACGCAAAAATTCCCAATCTGAATGGACCCGGACCCTTTCCCAAAGAGGCAAAAAAAATCACTGCTCGCGCTCAGCCTCGGTCGAATTACAACCCATTTCATTTGTACATGGAGCTAGATCTTGCTCACCATATGGTGTATCATTGTACGGAATATCATAATCATATGAAACGTTATCCACTCGTTCAGCTATTGATTCTACCTTCTCACTAAGCTGATTTTGGTTGTCACGCAATTCTTTCATGATGCCGGCCATCGGGCTATTCCAAAAAAAATCTGCACCCCCCTTATTTGGAAGGCACTTTAAACCCAAAATATCCCCCTTGGACAAACCCTCTGAAGTACCCCCTTGGACAAACCATATAAGACCTCCCCCTGGACAGACTGAATTAAAGGCTCCTTGGACAACCTATGGAAGGCATTTTTCTCCAAAATACCCCCCCCTGGACAGACTCATTCTGAAACGCCCCCCCTGGACAGAGTCATTTACAAAGACCCCCCTTTAGACAACCTATGGAAGGCATTTTTCTCCAAAATACCCCCCTTGGACAGACCTCATTCTGAAACGACCCCCCCCCCCCCTGGACAGACTCATTCCGAATGACCCCCCTTGGACAACCTATGGAAGGCATTTTCCTCAAAAATACCCCCCCTTGGACAGACTCATTCTAAAACGTTCCCCCCCTGGACAAACTCGTTCCAAAAGACCCCCTTAGACAACCTATGGAAGGCATTTTTCTCCAAAATACCCCCCTTGGACAGACCTCATTCTGGGGGGTGCAGATATTTTCTGGAATAGCCCATTTCAGCCGTGAATTGTTTGAGATTCACTCCGTCAGAGACTGAAATCGAACTTGAAGCAGAAACTTGCGATGATTTTGCATGGGCTTTCTTTCGGATGTAGATGCATTTTTGCTGTCTTCTCGCCCCGCTTTAAACATTGCGCCCGCCATGATTTTTACTTAGCATGTGTGTGCAGGACTGGTACTACCGATATTCACGGTCAAGTATTACAACCAAATTTAATTTTCTAACGAACCAATCAATATTTAGGATTCGTAATAAACGAAATAATATACGATTTCCACCACCTGCACGGGCAGTTTAATTTAATTGACTTTATTGCTACCCCGTAACAATATAATATTGTATAAATACAGCGTTAAACTTTTATATCTGTACTACCTCGTAGATACAGTTTAAATCACCAGGAGAAGAATTGACCACGTCTATTCTCTCCGAAATTTTGCAACGTACTGACATATCACCAGAGATTATGCGCGCTCACGCAGGCACACATCATGTTATGCCCCCCCCCTGTAGACCCTAATAGTACTGTAACTATTCTATACCTGATATTGTGTGATATATCTTTTTGGATTTTTTTATTTGATGTAGATTTTATAAATACACACTTTATGTCCAGGTTTTATAAAGATGAGGTAAAAAATGTGACCTCTAGAGTATAAACAAAGTTTTCTTTGATGTGATCTGGTGACCTCGTTTTTGACCACAGATGACCCAGTTATGAACTTGATCTAGATTTCATAGAGACAAACATTGTGTCCAAGTGTCATAAAGATTAGGTAACAAATGTGACCTCTAGAGAGTTAACAAGGTTTTTCTTCATTGTGACCTTGTGACCTAGTTCCCAGTTGTGAACTTGACCTAGATTTTATAGAGGTTCACATTGTGACCAAGTTTCATTAAGATTATGTCAAAAATGTTACCTCTAGAGTGTTAACAAGGTGTTTCTTTTGTTTCACCTAGTGACCTAGTTTTTGACCCCAGATGACCCAGTTACGAACTTGACCTTGATTTCATAGAGACAAATATTGTGACCAAGTTTCATAAAGATTAGGTAAAAAGTGTGACCTCTAGAGTGTTAACACGGTTTTTCTTCAAGGTTTTTCTTTGATTTCACCAAGTGACCTAGTTTTTTACCCCAGATGACCCAGTTACAAACCTGACCTAGATTTCATAGAGATATACATTGTGACCAAGTTTCATAAAGATTAAGTTAAAACTGTGACCTCTAGAGGGTTAACAGTCCAATTGTTGACAGTGGACCACAGACGCGGACATAGGGCGATCACAATAGCATCTATACAAGGTTTTTCTATGATTTGACCTTGTGACCTAGTTTTTTTTCCGGATGACCCAATATCGAACTTGACCTAGATTTTGTTGAGATGATCATTGTGACCTAGTTTCATAACTATAAGGTAAAAATTGTGACCTCTAGTGACTACACAAGGATTTTCTATGATTTGACCTTGTGACCTAGTTTTTGACCCCGGATGACCAAATATCGAACTTGACCTAGATTTTGTTGTGATGATCATTGTGACCAGGTTTCATAAAGATTATGTCAAAATTGTGACCTCTAGTGACTACACAAGGTTTTTCTATGATTTGACCTTGTGACCTAGTTTTTTACCCCAGATTACCCAATATCGAACTTGACTTAGATTTTGTTGAGATGATCATTGTGACCAAGTTTCATAATTTAGGCCAAAATTGTGACCTCTAGTGTCTACACAAGCAAATTGTTGACGGATGGACGGACGGACGACGGACAAAGAGTGATCACAAAAGCTCACTCTGTCACTTTGTGACAGCTGAGCTAAAAACAATATAATATGTACTAGGGTTGTAGAGTTTGGGTTGGTAGGGGTACCTGGGTAGTATAAGGGTCTACAGGGGGGGGGGGGGCATAACATGATGGGTGCCTGTGATTTGAGAACCAGCGGAGTGTATGACAAAATAAAATTCACAGTTAAAATGGATTTTAGGGTAATTGATTGAAAACTGGCAATAAACTTATAATAAACACCAGAAGATGATGTTACACATGAACAGACAGGATGTGACACATAGTAGATGGACACTAAAGAATATACTCAAAGTGTCCTTCATCATGATGTTTGTACTCTCTCTAATACAGTGTGCAATGTTGTTCAAATTCCATCAACAAAGAACACTGCAAAGGGCATCAACATTCACGAACCTGGCTCTATATAATCTTAAATTAACCCGAAGCTCTTCAATGTTAACAGCAGACAATTCTACAATGATCATGTCAGAGACAAATATAAGCACCGATGACAAAACAAACCTAATTGATTTAAATGAAATACTTCCAAATACTGATATACTACTGAAACCAGTAGACAATACTACAGAAGAACAAGAAGATGGTAGAACTAGTGGATATAATATTTCAGCAGTAGATAAAACAACAATTAATTCTAATCAGGAACCTGTCATGGAAGATGTGTATTCCAAACAACCAGATGCAGTTACAGTGAATTCTGAGCAACCAGATAATGCAAGAGTAAATTCTGAACAACCAGATGATGCAAGAGTAAATTCTGAACAACCAGATGATGCAAGAGTAAATTCTGAACAACCAGATGATGCAAGAGTAAATTCTGAACAACCAGATGATGCAAGAGTAAATTCTGAACAACCAGATAATGCAAGAGTAAATTCTGAACAACCAGATGATGCAAGAGTTAATTCTGAACAACCAGATGATCCAAGTGTGAAATCTGAACAACAAGAGGAAGTTAGTGTAAATTCTGAAGAACCAGCTGCAGTTGCAGTAACTGTGAATTCTGAACGACAAAATGGAGTTATTGTGCATTCTGAAAAAGCATACAAACTTGGAGTGATTTCTAATCAACACTATGACATTGGAATAAACTTTAAATACCCAAAAGGCATTTATTCAAAACAACAAACTAAGAATGTAGCTCACAGTGATATTAGAGAAACTACTTGCAAAAATTGTTTCGAACATAATTTTAACATAATAGTAAACAATGACGATATATGTACAAAGGGTGAAAGAAGTGTAGATCTAGTAATAGTTATATGTACAGAGCATAAACATGTTGCAGCCAGGAATGCTCTAAGACATACTTGGTTAACTATATCACAAAATAATACAGGTAATATACGGTATGTGTTTCTGTTAGGTGAAACTAACAACAAACAATCTCGTAGAGACATAATAAAGGAGATGGACAAATATCATGATATTATAAAAGAAGACTTTGTTGACACTTACAGTAATCTTACATACAAGACTGTTATGGGATTAAAATGGGTGAACACATATTGCTCTAATGCTAAATTCTTCATGAAGACCGACGATGACATGTTTGTCAATCTACCAATCATAATGGAATATTTAATGTCTAGTGGTAAATCACTAGATACCAGTATAGCTGGTACTTGTAGACAGAGAGCGGCACCACATAGAAACCGGCACTCTAAATGGTACACATCGCTAGAAACATACAAGGAGAAACAGTATCCACAATATTGCTCCGGTACAGCGTATATGACGAGCGTCACCTTGGCCAAACAACTGTACACTATATCATCATCTATACCGTTCTTTCATCTTGAAGATATTTATATTGGTCTGTGTTTACGACGACTTGGGGGTAATGTTATCAATGTACCGGGTTTTAACCTTCCACGAACACCTAAACTAGATGCCTGTCTGTTCAAGGGAAGGACGTTATATACTGCACATCGTATAACGCCCAGCATGCTTACCTCAATATGGAGAAAACAATGCCAAACAACACACACAACAACTAGAGGTAGCTAGAGGTATTTGAATGTGAGTGAAAGTAAGCTAGAGGGCTCCATTGGCATGCTCCTCCCAGAACAGATTTAACTGCTAGAATAATCTCTGGAGCATTCTGACATTAATTTGTTCAGTTATGACATTCTTAGAATAACTGATAACATAGTTTTTGTTCTGTTTGGCATTCTAAGAATAACTAATGACATTGTTTTTGTTCAGTTTTGACAATTTTAGAATAACTGATGACATTATTTTTGTTCAGTGTTGAAATTCTTAGAATTACTGATATAGTGTGCCCAGGATAATGTGAAAGGCGAGAAAATTTGGTATATTCCACGAAGGTGGATTACAATTACGTGCACGATTATCAGTGATGTTTTAAGTACAATACTGACCTTATCTGTTTATTTAAGTGATTTGTAAAACCAATTTTGCCACAGTTGACCAAACCGATTAATGTTTGTAAATATCACATTATCCTGGGCGGACTATAACTTTATTTTAGTTCAGTTTTGACATTCTATAACTGATAACACTATGTTACTTTAGTTTTGACATTCTATAACTGATAACACTATGTTACTTTAGTTTTGACATTCTATAACTGATAAGGCCGAACTTAAAATATTCTTGGTTTCCCCTTCCCGATCCTAGCAGATATAGAATGGGTAGGTAGGTAGGGTAAATTTTTTTTTTTAAATTGTTTCAGTATGACAGTTATTGGTTAAATAACTAAGAAAAATAAAAATACAAATAATGAAATTTAGAATTAACTCTAAGGTGAAAACCAACAGTCTTACATTTAATGATAAGAAAGAAGCCAGTAAACAAAAACAAAACAAATTTCACTTCCAATTTTTATAAAAAAAATATTATTTCAATTTGGGCAATAAAATATTTTGGGTAGGGCCCTTTTTAATCGGGTAGGTAGGGGATGGGGAAACAAACAATATTTTATTTTAGGCCTAACACTATTTTACTTTAGTTTTGACATTCTATAACTGATAACACTATTTTAGTTCAGTTTTGACATTCTAACTGATGACACCATTTTAGTTTGAACACTGATACAACCATGGAGTATGAGAAGCATGCATGTGTCTGCAGCTGTTTATTTTGCATGCAGGTAGCTTAGTAACATGCCTTCAAGGGGCAAAACAAGAACTTTCTTAGTGACCACTGTGTTGTTTGTTTCGTTTTCTTGTTGAGAAAGACTTAAGTGTAAATCCTAGAACTGAATTATGATATGGTAACCCTTAAAACAGAAGCCAGACAATTATATGGTACCTAAACCAGAGCCATTATCATTTATTCTTATGGAAAACAAACCACCACCATACTGTCTCTCTATGGTTCATTTTACAAAACAAACAGCAACTTTAATACAATAACTGCGAAGGTAATAATATTTTTATTATTCCCTGGAGGTATTTGTTGAGGAGATTCATAATTACATACTCTCCACAAAACATAATATTTTGCCCAAAATTGAACTTAATTTTACTGAAAAAACATTTGTTTTCATTTACAAATAATTCTTCCACACCCACACATACAGTTTCCATGGCAACCACATTAATCACACAGGACAAAGGGTTCCTACTGAGAAAATATGAAGCAAGTCTGTTTTGGGTGCCATTTGAATGCATCCGTACACCAAAACTCTCTTCTAAACATTGGTCTTTTGTTAAAATTCAGCATATGAAACTTCAAAAGACCATAGCCCAGTAAATATTTCTGCATTATTCTAGAATTGTAGGACCCCTGCTGAGAACAATAAAATATCTTATTAAATTGGAAATAAATTGAAATGATGACATTATATCTTTCAAGTAAGTTTAAGTAAGACTATTATGTTTTTAGAATCTTGTCTTCAGAAATAGTATTAATGATAATAATTTTAGGGTTGGTTTTGTAGATCTAATATTCACAGGTTAACAGTATCATTGATAACGAGTAAAATATTTTTTTTTATACATCAACAAAGAACACTGCAAAGGGCATCAACATTCACGAACCTGGCTCTATATAATCTTAAATTAACCCGAAGCTCTTCAATGTTAACAGCAGACAATTCTACAATGATCATGTCAGAGACAAATATAAGCACCGATGACAAAACAAACCTAATTGATTTAAATGAAATACTTCCAAATACTGATATACTACTGAAACCAGTAGACAATACTACAGAAGAACAAGAAGATGGTAGAACTAGTGGATATAATATTTCAGCAGTAGATAAAACAACAATTAATTCTAATCAGGAACCTGTCATGGAAGATGTGTATTCCAAACAACCAGATGCAGTTACAGTGAATTCTGAGCAACCAGATAATGCAAGAGTAAATTCTGAACAACCAGATGATGCAAGAGTAAATTCTGAACAACCAGATGATGCAAGAGTAAATTCTGAACAACCAGATGATGCAAGAGTAAATTCTGAACAACCAGATGATGCAAGAGTAAATTCTGAACAACCAGATAATGCAAGAGTAAATTCTGAACAACCAGATGATGCAAGAGTTAATTCTGAACAACCAGATGATCCAAGTGTGAAATCTGAACAACAAGAGGAAGTTAGTGTAAATTCTGAAGAACCAGCTGCAGTTGCAGTAACTGTGAATTCTGAACGACAAAATGGAGTTATTGTGCATTCTGAAAAAGCATACAAACTTGGAGTGATTTCTAATCAACACTATGACATTGGAATAAACTTTAAATACCCAAAAGGCATTTATTCAAAACAACAAACTAAGAATGTAGCTCACAGTGATATTAGAGAAACTACTTGCAAAAATTGTTTCGAACATAATTTTAACATAATAGTAAACAATGACGATATATGTACAAAGGGTGAAAGAAGTGTAGATCTAGTAATAGTTATATGTACAGAGCATAAACATGTTGCAGCCAGGAATGCTCTAAGACATACTTGGTTAACTATATCACAAAATAATACAGGTAATATACGGTATGTGTTTCTGTTAGGTGAAACTAACAACAAACAATCTCGTAGAGACATAATAAAGGAGATGGACAAATATCATGATATTATAAAAGAAGACTTTGTTGACACTTACAGTAATCTTACATACAAGACTGTTATGGGATTAAAATGGGTGAACACATATTGCTCTAATGCTAAATTCTTCATGAAGACCGACGATGACATGTTTGTCAATCTACCAATCATAATGGAATATTTAATGTCTAGTGGTAAATCACTAGATACCAGTATAGCTGGTACTTGTAGACAGAGAGCGGCACCACATAGAAACCGGCACTCTAAATGGTACACATCGCTAGAAACATACAAGGAGAAACAGTATCCACAATATTGCTCCGGTACAGCGTATATGACGAGCGTCACCTTGGCCAA
Organism: Spisula solida; assembly: GCA_947247005.1. NCBI lineage: Eukaryota > Metazoa > Mollusca > Bivalvia > Venerida > Mactridae > Spisula > Spisula solida. The sequence goes on along the minus strand of OX365957.1, from coordinate 35,573,917 downwards.
ACAACTGTACACTATATCATCATCTATACCGTTCTTTCATCTTGAAGATATTTATATTGGTCTGTGTTTACGACGACTTGGGGGTAATGTTATCAATGTACCGGGTTTTAACCTTCCACGAACACCTAAACTAGATGCCTGTCTGTTCAAGGGAAGGACGTTATATACTGCACATCGTATAACGCCCAGCATGCTTACCTCAATATGGAGAAAACAATGCCAAACAACACACACAACAACTAGAGGTAGCTAGAGGTATTTGAATGTGAGTGAAAGTAAGCTAGAGGGCTCCATTGGCATGCTCCTCCCAGAACAGATTTAACTGCTAGAATAATCTCTGGAGCATTCTGACATTAATTTGTTCAGTTATGACATTCTTAGAATAACTGATAACATAGTTTTTGTTCTGTTTGGCATTCTAAGAATAACTAATGACATTGTTTTTGTTCAGTTTTGACAATTTTAGAATAACTGATGACATTATTTTTGTTCAGTGTTGAAATTCTTAGAATAACTGATATAGTGTGCCCAGGATAATGTGAAAGGCGAGAAAATTTGGTATATTCCACGAAGGTGGATTACAATTACGTGCACGATTATCAGTGATGTTTTAAGTACAATACTGACCTTATCTGTTTATTTAAGTGATTTGTAAAACCAATTTTGCCACAGTTGACCAAACCGATTAATGTTTGTAAATATCACATTATCCTGGGCGGACTATAACTTTATTTTAGTTCAGTTTTGACATTCTATAACTGATAACACTATGTTACTTTAGTTTTGACATTCTATAACTGATAACACTATGTTACTTTAGTTTTGACATTCTATAACTGATAAGGCCGAACTTAAAATATTCTTGGTTTCCCCTTCCCGATCCTAGCAGATATAGAATGGGTAGGTAGGTAGGGTAAATTTTTTTTTTTAAATTGTTTCAGTATGACAGTTATTGGTTAAATAACTAAGAAAAATAAAAATACAAATAATGAAATTTAGAATTAACTCTAAGGTGAAAACCAACAGTCTTACATTTAATGATAAGAAAGAAGCCAGTAAACAAAAACAAAACAAATTTCACTTCCAATTTTTATAAAAAAAATATTATTTCAATTTGGGCAATAAAATATTTTGGGTAGGGCCCTTTTTAATCGGGTAGGTAGGGGATGGGGAAACAAACAATATTTTATTTTAGGCCTAACACTATTTTACTTTAGTTTTGACATTCTATAACTGATAACACTATTTTAGTTCAGTTTTGACATTCTAACTGATGACACCATTTTAGTTTGAACACTGATACAACCATGGAGTATGAGAAGCATGCATGTGTCTGCAGCTGTTTATTTTGCATGCAGGTAGCTTAGTAACATGCCTTCAAGGGGCAAAACAAGAACTTTCTTAGTGACCACTGTGTTGTTTGTTTCGTTTTCTTGTTGAGAAAGACTTAAGTGTAAATCCTAGAACTGAATTATGATATGGTAACCCTTAAAACAGAAGCCAGACAATTATATGGTACCTAAACCAGAGCCATTATCATTTATTCTTATGGAAAACAAACCACCACCATACTGTCTCTCTATGGTTCATTTTACAAAACAAACAGCAACTTTAATACAATAACTGCGAAGGTAATAATATTTTTATTATTCCCTGGAGGTATTTGTTGAGGAGATTCATAATTACATACTCTCCACAAAACATAATATTTTGCCCAAAATTGAACTTAATTTTACTGAAAAAACATTTGTTTTCATTTACAAATAATTCTTCCACACCCACACATACAGTTTCCATGGCAACCACATTAATCACACAGGACAAAGGGTTCCTACTGAGAAAATATGAAGCAAGTCTGTTTTGGGTGCCATTTGAATGCATCCGTACACCAAAACTCTCTTCTAAACATTGGTCTTTTGTTAAAATTCAGCATATGAAACTTCAAAAGACCATAGCCCAGTAAATATTTCTGCATTATTCTAGAATTGTAGGACCCCTGCTGAGAACAATAAAATATCTTATTAAATTGGAAATAAATTGAAATGATGACATTATATCTTTCAAGTAAGTTTAAGTAAGACTATTATGTTTTTAGAATCTTGTCTTCAGAAATAGTATTAATGATAATAATTTTAGGGTTGGTTTTGTAGATCTAATATTCACAGGTTAACAGTATCATTGATAACGAGTAAAATATTTTTTTTTATAAAATTTGTGTTATCTTAGAAAGGTGCATTTGTACTAAAGTGGTCAGATTTTCTTGGTATCAAAATCAGGAAATGGCTTTCGATATCTTCATAAAGTAATAACATTCATAGACATCATTGTTAAAACTATCTCCATGCAAAATCCCATAGAAATTGATCAACTTGTTAAAAAGTTATTTCATGAAAAGTATACCACGGCGTTCAGTCAGTCACTGAGGTGCATTCAATAGAAACGACAATGCTATTCTAAACAAGAACAATAGGGCCATTTGCCCTATAGCGCTCATCTCTTGACTAGCAGTTTAGGCAGTATCAGTGACCTGGTGACCTAGTTTTTGACCCCAGATAACCAAGTTGTGAACTGGACCTAGATTTTATAAAGCCACAAATTGTGGCCAAGTGTCATTAATATCACATAAATATGTGACCTCTAGAGTGTTAACAAGGGTTTTCTTTGATGTGACCTTGTGACCTAGTTTTTTACCACAGATGACCCATTTACGAACTTGACCTAGATTTTATACAGACAAACATTGTGACCATGTTCGATATAGATTAGGTAAAGCAGGTGACAAGGTTTTTCTTCAATGTGACCTAGTTTTTGACCCCAGATGACCCAGTTGCGAACTGGACCTAGATTCCATACAAACACATATTGTGACCATGTTTAATTTTGATTACATCAAAAATATGACCTCTAGAGTGTTAACAAGGTTTTTCTTTGATATGACATTGTGACCTAGTTTTTGACCACAAATGACCCAATTACAAACTTGACCTAGATTTTATAGCGACAAACATTGTGACCAAGTGTCATATAGATTAGGTAAAAAATGTGACCTCTAAAGTGTTAGCAAGGTTTTTCTTTGATGTGACCTAGTTTTTGATCCCATATGACCCAATTACGAACTTGACCTAGACTTCATAGAGACATACATTGTGACCCAGTTTCATTAAAATTATGTAAAAAATGTGACCTCTAGAGTGTTAACAAGGTTTTTCTTTGATGCGACCTGGTGACCTGGTGACCTAGTTTTTTACCCCAGATGACCCAATTACTTACTTGACCTAGATTTCATAGAGATATACATTGTGACCAAGTTTCATAAAGATTATGTAAAAAAATGTGACCGCTAGAGTGTTAACAAGGTTTTTCTTTGATGTGACCTAGTTTTTGACCCAATATGACCCAGTTACGAACTTGACCTAAGATTCATAGAGACAAACATTGTGACAAAGTTTAAAATAGATTAAGTGAAAATTATTACCTCTAGAGTGTTAACAGTCCAATTGTTGACGGCAAACGGTGGACGACGGACAAAAGGGTGATCACAATAGCTTACCTTGAGCACTTCATGCTCAGGTGAGCTAAAAAGGAAAGTGATTACACGCCCTAATTGGGTTCATTTTCTTATTTACGGACAGATTTATAAAATATTGATACCAAATTAAAGACGAAGCTCTCTTGTTTCTGATTATGTATATATATTTAAAATACCATCAATATTAATGAAATGTTTATTAAAAACAAACTTCACCTCAGTGACTGTGTGGTCAATTTCCCGTGTTATAAACCTTTCTAAGATATAATAAAATTTATAAAAACAATTTTTTTTGTTTACTCTTTATTAATGATACAGTTACCTGTGCTAATATTAGACTCAAGCATATTTGAAATCGGCATCTTATAGCGCTTCTTATGAGCCTATTTCATGAAAATCGGCAGTGGTCATGTTGACCAAATTGAAGTTTAAAAAGCTTGTTTTTCCATAAGTATAAAGAGTAGTTTTCAGACAGTTTTTTCTTGTTTCTCAAAATATTGATTTTGTAACTCTACGCCAAGGATTTGTTTGATTACCTTACTACAGCTAGATAATAAGGTATGTTTTTTATTTGATCCAAATCATCTGCAGACTATTTTACCATGTATAAAAGTATTTGAAAAACTGACACATACAGCAATCATATGCATTAATGAGACTTAAATAAATTATGATTACTTAATTAGTTTAACATCTTTGTAATGAATATTTTATTATTATTGTACTGGTATTAAACTTGGAGTTTAAACAAACAAGAGGATCATAGATCCTGGGGCGCTCACCTGCTAAACATGGCCAAACATAAACTTGACCTTAAGTCATCAAGATAACGTTTGACTAAACTTCATGAAGGTTAAAGCAAAACTGAGGCCTCCAGAGTGTTAACAAGGTTTCGCTATTATTTAACCTTTTGACCTAGTTTTTGACCCCACAGGACCCAACTTCGAACTTGACCTAGATTTAATTGAGGTACAACTACTGACCAAGTTTAATGAAGATCAAAGCAAAATTAAAGTGCTAGAGTGTTAACGGTCAAAAGTCTAACGGACGGACGGACGTACTCATGAGACGGTATTTGTGGGGTTTTCTTTTGTTCTTTCTTTTGTTGGTTGCAACCCACAAGTAGCATTTTGCACCCCACAAGTGACGGAATGAATGGAATCTAAAAATAACCTATTGTTCCACACCCCACAACAACCGGTGCATTCGTACGGACTGACAGACGGACGACGGACAAAAAACAATCACAAAAGCTCACCTTGCCACTTTGTGGCAGGTGAGCTAAAAAGCCAAACCTGTGATAATGGGTTAATAAAGATCACCCGCTAATGTAGACCAACATTACAAATCAAACTAGAGATGTTTGTAAAACATGTATGCCCGTATTGTATTGTATGCCCCCATTGCAGCCACATTGTCATTAATGTTAAGGTCACAGCGACCTTGACCTTCGACCTATGGACATCAAAATCAATAGGGGTCACCTACTGTTGTTATCCTAGTTTCTAAATAACCTAGGGCAAAGAGTTCTTGAGTTATTAAATGAAAACCATTTGGTTTACCGACCAACAGATCGAAATGTACAAAGCAATATACCCCCTTATGAAAGATGGGGGGCATAACAAGTCTGCAAAGATCACCTATATTAAGGTATATCCAATCAGATCATTTCCAATGATATATCTGAGAGAAGCCACTGGTCAACAAAGACCACTTGTCGCTGTTGTCAAGGCTACAACCTTTACAGACAGGTTACATTGTATTCAAGTCATTGTTCAGTAATATATATTATTAATATAGTATATATTATTCAGGTCTGTCACTTGTATACAAACATTGCAATATCATAACATTTTATTTTTATTTTAAAAATTTAATCATCTTTATTGGAGAAAAAGGCAGTTAAAACCAATACCTTATTCATATAGCCATATACTAATACTTTTAATATCTATACAAGAGGATCATGCTAAACATGGCCAAACTTTGAACTTGGCCTTAAGGTCATCAAGATAAACATATTGACTAAACTTAATGAAGGTTAAAGCAAAACTGAGGCCTCCAGAGTGTTAAGAAGGTTTTGCTATTATTTGACATATTGACCTAGTTTTTTACCCACATTACCCAACTTTAAACGTGACCTTAAGGTCATCAAGATAAACATTTTGACCAAACTTCATGAAGATTAAAGCAAAAATGTGGCCACCAGAGTGTTAACAAGGTTTTTCTATTATTTGACCTATTGACCTAGTTTTTGACTCCACATGAACCGACTTCGAACTTGACCTTAAGGCCATCAAGATGAACATTTTGACCAAGTTTCATGAAGATTAAAGCAAAAATGAAAGTGCTAGAGTGTTAACGGTGAATTGTCTAACAGACGGACAACGGACGACGGACAAAAAACAATCACAAAAGCTCACCTTGCCACTTTGTGGCAGGTGAGCTCAAAATAAGACATTATCAATAAGATAAGTTGCAATGTTTATGTACACAATGTAATGTTAACAAGTGACTACTGGCCTTAGGCACATGGTTTCAAATTATCTGAGTGTATCCTATGTACTATATCAAACTATCTGAGTGTACCCTATGTATATCAAATTATATGAGTATAATATAATTTGATATACATAGGGTACACTCAGATAATTTGATATACATAGGGTACACTCAGATAATTTGATATACATAGGATACACTCAGATAATTTGAAACCATGTGACTTACATGAATAATGGCTTTATACCAACCTTTTGGTTTGACAGGAGGTGTGGTGCCTGGTATTACAGGTGTGGTGTCTGGTACTACAGGTTTGCTCTTCTTTTCTGTGGAATCTACAACATTCTGTGATGATATTAGACGACTGATTTGTTTGTCCCTCGATGCCAACAACGCTGCTAGAACGATAATAATCACCAAAGCTACGCCAGCCAGTCCTAGTAATATCGCTTCCAGCCATGTTCTCTTACCCCTGAAAAACACACACCAACAACACATGGTAAATCATACACAGTGCAACCTCTCCAAAGAGGCCCTCAGTAGAGCAACAACCTCTCTATAACAACACCTTCAAAAATTTCATACGCCAGTATTTACTATAACAATAACCTATAACAAGGATAAATATAAGCAGCTCTCAAAGAGTGTTGCTCAACAGAGGTTGTACTGTATCTTAACAAAGTCAAAATTTCGCAAATTTGTTATTCTGAAGAAGATTGCGAGGCTAAATGTTTGTAAATTTTTTAACTTCAGAAAGAAATACTTTCAGTGTTGTACTGATGCTGTTTTAAAAGCCGAAGTCCCACTGAGGAATTCTACATCGGTGATGTTCTCCTGATTTCTTCCAATACCATCCGATTCATCACAATTCCTTCTGATATCACAAACTGTCTCATGACTTCCCCGTAGCTTCCCCTAGACCATTAGGAACCTATTCCCGATGTCCTGCTAGCTCATTAATTTCCATCAAGAGTACATCGCCAAGGCAAAAAAAGCTCAGTGGGACCCTGGCTTAAGTTCATGTGAAGATAGAATTTGGGAATACACCGAATGTGAATGCCTTGTAAATATTTCTGATTTTCATGTAACAGTATAAGCATAAACCTTACTTTAAACCCTTTACTCCATACCCATAGCAAACACTAGAGATGAGATAAAACATGTACATATGTCATGTGCAGCTATTTGGGAGAAACATCAAGAATTATCTCCCTTGATGAAGTGTTAGTTAATGTTAATTTTTGCAATTGAATTATCTCCCCTCAAATGTTGTATGAATTGAGGCTACCTCAAAATAAAGGAGATACTTTAGGGTATATTTTGGATGTTTTTTTCCTCCAAAAACGTGCTTATTATAATTGGTTATTTCTCAAATTTTCACCGAAGCATTAGAAGTTAGTAGTGGCTACGGGCGAGTGAATTGCAGTGAGTGAGCTGTGCTTAATAGAATTGTCTGGAAAAAACCCACACCTAGTGGCTATATTACTGTCTAACACATACATTTAGAATATATAACAAGAGGGCCTAAAGGGCCCTCAGGTCGCTCACCAGTTGTAGTAGTGCATGCAAGCCCCTATGGTGACCTAAGTAATCATTTATATCTTTTGAATAAGATGCAAGAAAATCTATTTTTCATGATTTGACCTTGTGACCTAGTTTATTACCCAAGATGATCAAATATCGAAATTGACTTAGATTTTGTGGAGGTGATCATGGTGACCAAGTTAAATTAGGCCAAAATTGTGTCTACATAATATTTTTCTATGATTTTACCTAGTGACCTTGTATATAATCCCAGATGACCCAAACATCAAACTTGGCCTAGCTTTTAATTAGATAATCATTGTGACCAAATTTCATGAAGATCAGCCCAAAAAAATAACCTTAAGTGACCACACAAGCTTTTCTATGACTTGACCTTGTTTGTGACCCCAAAAGAGCATATATCTTACTTGGCCTAGATTTCATTGACATGATCATTGTGACCAAGTTTCATAAAGATGAAGCTAAAATTGTAACCTCTCGTGACTACAAAAGGTTTTTCTAGCATTTGACCTTGTGACCAAGTTTATGACCCCAGATGACCCAATATTGATCATGACCTAGATTTTTTTGAAATGATAATTATGACCAAGTTTCATAAAGAGTATACCAAAAGTGTGACCTTAAGTGTCTACACAAGCAAATTGTTGACTGACGAAAGGACCGACTGACGACCGACTGACGATGGGCGGACAACGGAAGAAGAGTGATCAGAAAGCTCAATATATCACTTTGTGACAGGAGAGCCAAAAACAAGACTGAGTTCAGTAAATACTTATGCCCCGGTGGAAGACTTGTCTAAAATAACTAGCTAAGTCCGTCAGGGGCCATAATTCTGTTTAAATATTGGATAGTGTTACATAGCTTAGACACTGTAAGGTATTTAAAATGGTAAACAAGTATGCCAAGTTTGAAAGCAATGCCTTAATATTTCAGTTTCAAGAACTTGAAAGTTTTCAATGTGACAATCACTATAGATATGCCTCCCACATCAGTAGAATTTCCAAGGCATAAAAAATGTAAAATTTTATGTTTCAAATGCACGCAAACATAGCCAGGGGGATCAAGGTGACATAAAATGTATAAATACAGCTGATCGGCCATCTTACCTAACCGAGCCCTTATATACAACTGTAGTGTTGAACTGTTCACCTGGTGGCGGCGTACCAGCTCCAGACGTTTCATCTTCCTCAAAATTGGTGCGTTTGTATTTTTGACCAGACATCTGAAAATAAAAGAATATACTCAATTATTGGATCATAAAAATACTAAATGTTTTCCATTTGGTGGTCTGGGTAGATAAAACTTGTAGGGTAGCTGTAGATAACTTATGGTCGGAGTCACAATAACTTTTCACCAATGAAGTCAATATTAGGGAGACGGCTCCACATCACCTATACTGCCTGCTCCACATCACCAATACTGCCTGTTCCACATCTCATTTACTGCCTGTTCCACATCACCTATACTGACTGCTCCACATCACCTATACTGTCTGCTCCACATCACCTATACTGTCTGCTCCACATCACCTATACTGTCTGCTCCACATCACCTATACTGCCTGTTCCACATCACATTTACTGCCTGTTCCACATCACCTATACTGCCTGCTCCACATTACCTATACTACCTATTCCGCATCAACTATACTACCTGTTCCGCATCAACTATACTGCCTGCTCCACGTCACCTATACTACCTGCTCCACACCAAACATACTGCCTGTTCCACATGACCTATACTGCCTGCTCCACGTCACCTATACTACCTGCTCCACACCAAACATACTGCCTGCTCAACATCACCTATACTGCCTGCTCCAAATCACCTATACTACCTGTACCATATCACCTATACTGCCTCCTCCACGTCACCTGTACTACCTGCTCAACATAAACTATACTGCCTGCTCAAAATCAACTATACTACCTGCTCCACACCACCTATACTACCTGTTCCATACCACCTATACTACCTGCTCCACACCACCTATACTACCTGTTCCACATCACCTATACTGTCTGCTCACACAAACTATACTACCTGCTTCACATCACCTATACTACCTATTCCGCATCAACTATACTACCTGTTCCGCATCAACTATACTGCCTGCTCCACGTCACCTATACTACCTGCTCCACACCAAACATACTGCCTGTTCCACATGACCTATACTGCCTGCTCCACGTCACCTATACTACCTGCTCCACACCAAACATACTGCCTGCTCCACATCACCTATACTGCCTGCTCCAAATCACCTATACTGCCTGTTCCATATCACCTATACTGCCTGCTCCACGTCACCTGTACTACCTGCTCAACATAAACTATACTGCCTGCTCAAAATCAACTATACTACCTGCTCCACACCACCTATACTACCTGTTCCACACCACCTATACTACCTGCTCCACACCACCTATACTACCTGTTCCACAACACCTATACTGCCTGCTCCACATCACCTATACTGCCTGCTCAAAATCAACTATACTACCTGCTCCACATCACCTATACTACCTGCTCCACATCACCTATACTACCTGCTCCACACCAACTATACTACCTGCTCTACATCAGCTTTACTGCCTGATCCACATCAGCTATACTGCCTGCTCCACATCACCTATACTACCTGCTCCACACCACCTATACTACCTGCTCCACATCACCTATACTACCTGCTCCACACCAGCTATACTACCTGCTCCACATCACCTATACTACCTGCTCCACAACACCTATACTGCCTGCTCCACATCACTGATACTACCTGCTCTACATCAGCTTTACTGTCTGCTCCACACCACCTATACTACCTGCTCCACATCACCTATACTGCCAGTTCAACATCGCCTATACTATCTGCTCCACACCAGCTATACTATATGCTCCACACCACCTATACTGCCAGTTCAACATCGCCTATACTATCTGCTCCACATCACCTATACTACCTGCTCCACATCATCTATACTACCTGCTCCACACCAACTATACTGCCTGCTCCACACTAGCTATACTACCTGCTCCACATCACCTATACTGTCTGCTCCACATCACCAACATTGTCTTCTCCACATACCTATACTACCTGCTCCACATCACCTATACTGTCTGCTCCACACCACCTATACGACCTGCTCCACATCACCTATACTACCTATTCCGCATCAACATCAGCTATACTGCCTGCTCCACACCAGCTATACTACCTGCTCCACATCACCTATACTGTCTGCTCCACACCAGCTATACTACCTGCTCCACATCACCTATACTACCTGCTCAACATCGCCTATACTACCTGCTTCACACCACCTATACTACCTGCTCCACACCAACTATACTGCCTGCTCCACACCAGCTATACTACTTGCTCCACATCATCTATACTACCTGCTCCACACCAACTATACTGCCTGCTCCACACCAGCTATACTACCTGCTCCACATCACCTATACTGTCTGCTCCACATCACCAACATTGTCTTCTCCACATCAGCTATACTGCCTGCTCCCCATACCTATACTACCTGCTCCACATCATCTATACTATATGCTCCACACCAACTATACTGCCTGCTCCACATACCTATACTACCTGCTCAACATCATCTATACTATATGCTCCACACCAACTATACTGCCTGCTCCACATACCTATACTACCTGCTCAACATCATCTATACTATATGCTCCACATCACCTATACTACCTGCTCCACACAAACTATACTACCTGCTCCACACCAGCTATACTACCTGCTCCACATCACCTATACTGTCTGCTCAACACCAGCTATACTACTTGCTCCACACCAGCTATACTGCCTGCTCCACACCAGCTATACTACCTGCTCCACATCACCTATACTGTCTGCTCAACACCAACTATACTGTCTGCTCCACATCAACTATACTGTCTTCTCCACATCAGCTATACTGCCTGCTCTACTACACCTATACTGCCTGCTCCACTACACCTATACTACCTGCTCAACACCACATATACTATCTGCTCTACACCACCTATACTACCTGCTCCACACCAACTATACTGCGTGCTCCAGCTTTTAAATCAATATCTGAGTACTAGTTCAGTGTATGTGTTTTATATTACAGTTTAACTGAGGATGTGTTTAAAGAGCCAAAACCCAGTGCAGTATTGCAGTTATTGCACTCTTTTCCAGTGCTGCATTGCAGTTATCACACTCTTTTCTAGTGCAGTATTGCAGTTAATGCACTCGTTTTTACTGTAACTTAATAGCGCGGAAAACTTGACATTATCCTGACCTTTATGCATGAATATATTACAAGGTTCTTGCGTTGAATACATAAATTTCCGCGATCAAATTGTGCAATATCAGTCCTTTAGATTTGAGTTGGTATTACACCTCAAGCGTCTTCCTGATACATCCTGCTTATGAAAACATACAACCAGGATTATAAATAAATACAATATATCAGCTGTATATCAGAGTCGTGTCAAATTCTCTGAACTATTCTATTATATCTTAGGAATATCAGAGTAACCGACATGATACACATGTAACTATTATATATGCACTTTACCTACATTTAAGTCTGCATTACATTTTTCCCAACAATTTTATCCAGATTATTCACTTATGACAAGTTTCACACAATTTTAAAACAATTAAGTTAATATGCCCTCCTAACATTTCAAACATATATGTCAGTAGATATCAATTTTTAGCTACATTTGCAGTATTTGAATAAATTAGTCCATTGCACTATAAATCGTCCATACACGGCGGCATGGTGATCCGGTGGCCAATACCCTTGCCAAAGGATCAATAGGTCCTTTGTTCGAATCTGGGCTAATGCCCTTGACAAAGGATCAATAGGTCTTTTGTTAGAATTGGTCATTTCTGAAACACTGAAACAACCCATGGTAACTTATAATAATAAGAGATGAAGAAGTTTGCAGCACAGAAGTTAAGTCTCCCTGTATCAGAACTATACACCAGGCTAGTCATAGAATCAAGTTGTATACATGTATATTCTATTCAGAAATAATCCAAGGATTATTCTAAGGATGACAAGTGAAGCAGACATAATTGATAAATGGACACTTTCAGCCAACCACTGTACGATTGACAAGCTTACCTTTTCCTATAAATTTCCCTAATCCAGCCTTGATGAATTATTTTCTCCTATTTTCCTACACTCACACAGTCTCCAGTATTTCAGACAAAACAGATTCACCGCAGTATTAATACTTTATTAAGGACGTATCAAGATCTCAACTACATGTGGACAAAATGACACACACTTGTCAGAATTCAATTTAATCCTCGAAACAATCAGGCAGTCATGCAATGCCTAATACAGTATAACACATCGGTGGCATTCTCCCAGTGTTCACACTATAAAGTCTCAACATGATAACGGATAATAAGCCTTATTTTCTTCTGTTGTCAGAATCTATACTGTCTGCAGCCTTACCATATCAATCAATACCAAATACATGGAACATTGTTTAAAATTCTGTGAAATTGTCTCATACAGATCATTTTCATCTATTATTTATGTACATGTAGTTAAACTGAACTTCACTTTTAATTGTTGTATAATACATAAGGTTTGGTTTGAAGTCATTATATACACACATGGTATGTGATGTAATTTTTGGCTAAGAACTTCAACTTTAATTATCTGTCAACGAAAAGTTAAAATAATCGAAAGTATTTTATTCTTCAACCAATTTTAACAAAACATCTTCCCAGAATGAGCACTATCCGTGACCGTCTTTTATTGTGCTAAACTTTACTGTTTTTGCTTTGCTGTAATCAGACTCAACTGCTTTCCCCATGGAGGGATAATAGGACGCCATGCATCATTTGTCCCAGTGGGACTTGACTGACCTAATACAGACTAGGGTAGCTTTCTCATACTCTTTTATTGGCTATCTGGTTGGGATGGTAGATGTATGCTTTTCAAGGCATTGATTCTATTTATTTATTAGCCTAGATAATACAAGGCAGTGATTCTATTTATTTATTAGCCTAGATTACAAGGCAATGATTCTATTTATTTATTAGCCTAGATAATACAAGGCAGTGATTCTATTTATTTATTAGCCTAGATTACAAGGCAATGATTCTATTTATTTATTAGCCTATCTAACAAGGCAATGATTCTATTTATTTATTAGCCTAGATTACAAGGCAGAGATTCTATTTGTTTATTGGCCTAGATTACAAGGCAATGATTCTATTTATTTATTGGCCTTAATTACAAGGCAATGATTCTATTAATTTATTAGCCTAGATTACAAGGCAGTGATTCTATTAGCCTAGATTATATGATGGCAATTTCATGGGTGGAGGGTAGGTTAAACTCTAATCTATTTCTTAGCATATTTTCCATACATATTTGAATTGTTGACTTGCATGCTATACACGTACATAATAATGAATCCTGCCCAGGCATTCATCAGACAAAACAAAACAAACAGTTACCAATCTTTAAATTTTTAAAGTTAAAAATTAGAACCCGAAACAAATTTACAAATATTTGGTAAACATGTGGAGTGATTATGATTTTTTACAATGTTCAAAAAAAAGACTTATTTCAACGAGTGAGGTAGTCAATACAGTACAGTTGAGTAAGGCAACAGTTACTCACCTTTTGCTTAGAGACAAAATGGTGACCTGTGGACTAAATCAGCAGGAGTGGAGTGCACATTAAAATTCTCTAACAGTCCTAATGTGCTTTCCATGGAAACAAGAATCAAACTTTATAACAACACCATATTGGTCTGTAACTAATGAGTGAGTGAAGCAGTGAGCATCATGTGAAAGTAAGAATTTTCCCATAAATGGAAAAATTCAGTCGCAAAGGAAGTTAATGCAAAGTTCACCAGCCAATTTCAATTTACATTGTTAATGAGATGGTATCACTGATAGTTCAATCTGGATCAATGTAAGTCAATGTCTTACATTCATACTCTCTCAGTGCCTCACAGATACCTAATCAGCTATACAGCTATCTAATTATGCAAAACTGATTGATTACAATATGTTTAGTCCATGTGGAGCCCTGCAGAGGTACAGTATCTGAGGAAACAAGAGGGTCATTGGTCCTAAAGCGCTCACCTGATGACTTGCAGTTTAGGCAGAATCAGTATTTTGTTATATGATATAACCTAAATATTTGACCCAAAATTCTTGATATATAGCCTGGTGACCTCAGTTTTGATCTTAACCTAGATTTTACAGAGACAGATATTATGGCAAGGTTTCATAGATATTTTAGGCCATAAATGTAACCTGGAGAGTGTTAACAGGGTTTTTCTTCAATGTGACCTAGTGACCTAGTTTTTGACACAAGATGACCCAGTTGAGAAATTGACCTAGATTTTATTGAGACACATATTGTGGTCAAGTTTCATAAAGATCAGGTACAGTCAGATCTCGATACAACGACACTGTTCGTTCCCGATCAAAATGTCGTTATAACGAATTTGTCGTTATACTGAATTTCACTAGTGACGGGAATTTTGATTGGGTGATTGTTTCATAAAAATCAATTATTGATTAATATATAATTTATTATGTCATAATCAGCTAAATCAGCAGTATGAAATTTACATAATTGCATAAAATAATATCTAAAATAAAATACAATGTTTTGAGAGAGCTCCAAATAACGTGCGTCCGAATTTAAAGATGTCCGGATACTGCTACAGTAAACTATAAAATAAAACGCTATAGAGAATAAATTGGTGATTAATTGTGTTACTAATTATACCCTATCGACTTTAAGAATTGATGAATTAATAAATCATGTCGAAAAATCTCGATTGACATCGTTTATTTCGTGACCCGTACGATTTCTAAAATACGAATATATGTATGCGATGACTTCGCTTATCTCCCTTGATTACGAATGCGCGAGCCATATTGTGAAAGGTTCCACTATTATAATGAGAGCAATTAAGATGATTTTCACAAGTGTAATTACATAAGTAGGCTCCTTGCTTAGACGGCGACTGTGTGTAAAGCCGATAAATAGTTCAAGTGTGAAAAATAGTCCCTTGATAGTGTCAGTATATCGAGTATTAATTACTGTGTAAACACTCAATTTGTTCCCATTGTTTTGCTGTCGGTAAGTGAATATGTCGTTATAACGGATACAATTAACGTTGTATAGAATTCGTCGGTATATCGGATGTCGTTGTAACGAGTCCTGACTGTAATAACATGTCATCTGGAGTGTTTACAAGGTTTTTCTTTAATGTGGCCTGGTGATCTGGCTTTTGACCCAAGATGACCCAAATTCGAACTCAACCTAGATAGTAGAGAGACACACATTGTGACCAAGTTTCATTAAGATTAGGTTAATATTGTGACCTCTAGAGTGTTAAGAAAGTTTTTCTTCAACATGATCTTTAACAAGAGGGCCATTGGCCCTAAACACTTACCTCGTGACTAGCAGTTTAGGCAGAATCAGTATTTATTATGATATGACCTTGATATTTGATTAAGATTTTACAGTGACACACTTTGGGGCCAAGCTTAAAGAAGTCGAGGTAAAAAATGTGACCTCTAGAGTATAAACAAGGCTTTTCTTTGATGTGAAATGGTGACCTAGTTTTTTACCTCAGATGACCAAGTTGCGAACTTCACCTGGATTTCATAGAGACTTACATTGTGACAAAGTTTCGTTAAGAATATGTCAAAAACGAGACCTCTAGAGTGTTAACAAGGTTTTTCTTTGATGTGACCTTGTGACCTAGTTTTTGACCCCAAATGGCCCAGTTACAAACTCCACCTAGATCACATAGATACAAACATTGTGACTACGTTTTATAAAGATGAGGTTAAAATTGCGACCTCTAGAGTGTTAACAAGATTTTTCTTTAATGTGACCTAGTTTTTTACCCCAGATGCCCCAGTCTCGAACTTGACCTAGATTTTATAGAGACATACATTGTGACCAACTTTCATTAAGATTATGTCAAAAATGTGACCTCTAGAGTGTTAACAAGGTTTTTCTTTGACGTGACCTAGTTACCTAGTTTTTGACCCTAGAAGACCTAGTTACGAACTTGACCTAGATTTTATAGAGGCAAACAATGCGAACAAGTTTGATAAAGAGTAAGTGCAAACTAGAGTGTTAACAGTCCAATTGTTGACGACGCATGACGGACAACGAACGCCGGACATTAAGGGTGATCAAAATAGCTCACCTTGAGCACTTTGTGCTTAGGTAAACTAAAAATGTGATCATGTTTTTTTACCCCAAATGACATAGCTGTGAAGCTTACCTAGATTTTATAGATACAAAAATTGTGACAAAGTTTCATAAGGAGTAAGTGAAAACTTTAACTTCTAAAGTGTTAACAAGGTTTTCTTAAACATGACCTGGTGACTAGTCTTTAACCCCAGATGACCCAATTTCAAACTCAACCTAGATTTTACAGGGACACATATTGTGACCAAGTTTCATTAAGATTAGGTCAAAATGTGACCTCAAAAGTATTAAGAAGATGTGATCTTGTGACTTAGTTTTTGACCCCAGATGACCTAGACGTGAACTTGGCCTAGAGTTTATAGAGAGAATATTGTGACCAAAAATATATTAACTGAAAACTGTGACCTCCAGAATGTTAACAAGGTTTTTCTTTGATGTCACCTGGTGACATAGTTTTTGACCCAAGATGACCCAGTTGCCAACTTGACCTAGCGTTTAGAGCCGAACATTGTGACTTTTAAAGCACATCAAGCCAGACAGGATGAACAAGGCTACAATAAATGATGAAGTCAGGTGGAAACATGTAAGAATGCAAGGAAAAGAAGCAATTATTTTAGAACTACAAAGCAGGGGAGGAATCAATATAACATTTGCAGCAGTTGTAGCGGTATTTGTCCTGAAAATGATGGTTATGTATAATTATATGGTATTAACAATCTTACTGTATCACACTATCTCTCTGTTAGATTGATACTAATCTATTGTAGGAGGATTGTGAAAGGAGTATTTCCAACTGACATATAATATATTTATATACCGCCTCCTCAATAACCTAGTGGTAGTCACATGTCCGTTTCGAGTGCAGGAGGTCTCGGGTTCAAGCCCAGGCCGTGTCGTACTAAAGTCGAAATAAAAATGGTACCAGAAAATCGGCATAAACTGGAAACTGGCTTCTCTCCTCTCATACCCTTGTGGTGATGGATAACATTAGGAATGAGGTGTCTAGAGTGATTAATATAAGTTGGAAAAACATGTTTCACCATCGACCAAAAAAAATTAGTATAAACTTATATTTATCACTCAGGACACCTAATTCCTGATGTATAATCTATCACCACAAGGATATAAGAGAAGAGAAGCCATATTATGACAGACTTGCCATTTTTTTCTGATCATCTAAGAAGGAAATTATACTGGTTTCATTTTGTATTTTGTATGACAAGGCCTGTGATCAAACCTGATATATTCTACATTGGAATCAGACATTCTTAACCACTAAGCTGATTCAGAGGAGGCGGTCAATAGTCTGAGTACAGAAGACATCCAGCAGCCCTTTTGAAAATGTTGACATGCAAAATTACTAAATAATATTATAATATTTATTTTAGTTCAGTTTAAGAAAAATATTTCCTTCCTAATGCATTTTTTATTTGTTATTTGTCTGTGGCAATTAATTACCCCTGTTAAAATGGAATACTGGTGGTACATAATGTCCTGTATAATCCACTGACAGTTTTACTGGGAACAGATAAGACATTGTGTTTTTTCACACTATGAACTTGCAACATATGAATATTTCATTAGCAGAAGACAGCATTGTCTGAGATATATGTAACAAATGACTGAGAACAAGAGTACTGTATTTATAGAGATGCAAAAGTTCAATGATAAGTAAGTTCAATGATAAGTAAGGCCTTCCCGTCTTCTGCTGTAAGGACACAATTTTAACCTGGCATATATTTATACCATTTGCTTTTAAGTGTGTATAATGATTGTCCCTGAGGAGATTCTAAAAAATAATTGTAATTTTTGTTGAATGATTGTTTTTGACTGAGGTGGGGGGGGACAATAAATTCCTATTCTTTGAATAATTTATTGAAACTAAATGGAGTTTAGATTTGTCTTTGACTTGGAGAAGAATCCCCCCGTGTTTCCAGCACCCTGTGAAACTTGTACTTTCCATGGTTTCACAGGGTGCTGGACAAAACAGAAAAAGCTGCTGAAAAAGATCTTATATTCCATGGAAAGCAAATAATTTTCCCCTTATTGTGGTGTATATTTCATAGAAATCGATTAAGAAATAAAATACTAAAATGCCTATTTTTTTCCAATGTTGACAAATTTGTTCTTGGAACTGTAGCCAAATGTCAAGTGGTATTGCTACACTGCTGAAGCTCTTCATTAAATAAGAATTTCACTATTTCTCAACTTCTGACAAGGTTTCAGATTGCAAGCTGTGATAATGTGAGATTTATATCATATCAGCATGTACATCGTGTCTTCATCCGACATTTCATCCTAAATCGTGACTACTTCATCAAATATTCAAGCACAGCATTGGCATTTTGCATGCTAGTATATTATTTTCAAACGCCATGGTAACTTCTCTGATAACATGCACATGTACAATAAACCAGCATTTATTATTGTAACAATCACAAATCAAGCGGTTTTTTAAGCATGAATATACCATGATGAAAGAAAATGGCTATAGCTATGATACATGTAATGTCACATTCTTACAAGAGTAACAAGGGAAGATAACTCATAAATATAGGTCACAGGGTTACCAACCTTGTCAGTATGGACTCCCCTTGTGATGGTGAATAACTATGTTGAGTTACCAGTAGATACCTAATTGCATGACACCTAATAGATACCTTGGAAGATTGACATTTTTGTGTAAAAATTCAAGGTCAGAAAAGGGGAATAACTCTTATTAAATGCTGGGTAGATTTGTTTCCTCTTGTCAGTAGATGAAGGTCATCACATTACACAAGTGTGTATTGACTCAAGTTGAAAGTTTTGACAGCGTTTGAGAAAATTCAGATTAAGTGTATAATATGCCACTATGCAACTAAGTCAAAACAAGGGCAGATAACTCCATAAATGTATGTCACAGACTTATCAGCCTTGTCAGTATAGACTCCCCTTGTGGTGGTGAATAATTATGTTGAGTTTCAAGTGGATACCTTTGATAGTCTTTAAGAAAATGACTCTGACAATAAACTTAACCAACGCACACAATCCCGTCACAATTATAGGCTCAACTTTTGTTCTTCGAAAAGTCGAGCTAAAAAATTGAACAAGAGGGCCCAAAGGGCCCTAGGTCGCTCACCTGTCGAACTTGACCTAGATTTTGTAGAGATGATCATTGTGACCAAGTTTCATACAGATAAGGCCAATATTTTGACCTCTAGTGACTACACAAGGTTTTTATATGATTTGACTTAATGACCTAGTTTTTGACCCCAGATAAACCAATATCAAACTTGGCCTAGATTTTGTTGAGATGATCATTGTGACCAAGTTTCATAAAGATAAGGTCGACATTGTGACCTCTAGTGACTACACAAGGTTTTTCTATGATTTAACCATGTGACCTAGTTTTTGACCCAAGATGACCCAATATCAAACTTGACCTAGATATTGTTAAGATGATCATTGTGACCAAGTTTCATACAGATTAGGCCAATATTGTGACCTCTAGTGACTACACAAAGTCTTTCTATTATTTGACATTGTGACCTAGTTTTTGACCCCAGATGACCCAATATCAAACTTGACCTAGATTTTGTTGAGATGACCATTGTGACCAAGTTTCATAAAGATTCAGTCAAAATTGTGACCTCTAGTGACTACAAAAGGTTTTTCTATGATTTGACCTAGTGACCTAGTTTTTGACCCCAGATGACCCCATATCAAACTTGGCCTAGATTTTGTTGAGATGATTATTGTGACCAAGTTTCATAAAGATTAGACCAAAATTGTGACCTCTAGTGACTACACAAGGTTTTTCTATGATTTGACCTTGTGACCTAGTTTTTAACCCCTTATGACCCAATATCGAACTTGACCTAGATTTTGTCGAGATGATCATTGTGACCAAGTTTCATAAAGATTAAGTCAAAATTGTGACCTCTAGTGACTACACAAGGTTTTTCTATGATTTGACCTTGTGACCTAGTTTTTAACCCCTTATGACCCAATATCGAACTTGACCTAGATTTTGTCGAGATGATCATTGTGACCAAGTTTCATAAAGATTAAGTCAAAATTGTGACCTCTAGTGACTACACAAGGTTTTTCTATGATTTGACCTTGTGACCTAGTTTTTGACCCCGGATGACCCAATATCGAACTTGACCTAGATTTTGTCGAGATGATCATTGTGACCAAGTTTCATAAAGATTAAGTCAAAATTGTGACCTCTAGTGACTACACAAGGTTTTTCTATGATTTGACCTAGTGACCTAGTTTTGACCCCGGATGACCCAATATCGAACTTGGCCTAGATTTTGTTGAGATGATCATTGTGACCAAGTTTCATAAAGATTAGGCTAAAATTGTGACCTCTAGTGTCTACACAAGCCAATTGTTGACGGACGGACGGACGGACGGACGACGGACGGACGACGGACGACGGACGAAGAGTGATCACAAAAGCTCACTCTGTCACTTTGTGACAGGTGAGCTAAAAACAAAAATATAAATTTGAAATGCAGTAACTCGAAGCGCAGCCGTTTTTTTAAGATACAGGGGCAATTAGACAGACGGATCTTCCTGACAGGCATGGAATTAGACGACTTTATCGACTCCTAGTCCCGGTGAATAGACTTTCGTCCGGGAATTTCGATACCGCGAAAGACGACAGTGATAAAGTACCCAGATGAAAAACTTTGCCCTACGGCGGGGATTAAGACAGTTAGCATTGTCTCCTGGGTGGGGATTTAGACATAAAAAATTGAAAATGTCTAATTTCCCCTGCGCAAGCTGGATTGGTCACACCAACCCTCTGGCGAGTGCGGTAGTTGTATGTACATCTATCTTTTTCTCTTTTGCAATACTACTAGTTTTACTGGACTGCTTTTATCTTACACTATCATGTTTTTCTTCAATTCTTTACCTGCGCACCATTGTATAGTGGTCAAGCTTGACAGTACAACGTACGATATAGATGTAGATATAAGGCCACTATTCCTTTTGTCTGCATCTGCATAAGATCATATTCCCATCCACAAAAAATTGACCATTTAAAATATGTTGAATTTTGTCTGCATCTCCATACAATTTGTGTTTCCATAGAATTGTTTACTGTGAAAGCGGATGGGTACGGGCTTGTTGACATTAAGGATTAATATTGTTATAAACATTGACATGTATAACTCCAACGCGATAAATTGCAATACGAAAACAAACACAAAATCCGCTATATTTATCGTTTCTGAATATTTAGGAGCATGAAAACTTTACATGTTGTGCTAAATGTGTGAATGCTTTCATTGGTAAGTGTTACGGTCCTTGATTTTAATCCATAACAAAAATATAGGCAATATTGTGTTTGTTTTTGTACTGCAATTTATCGCGTTGGAGTTATAAAAGCAATTAAAGATGTGAATAACACCAGCATGTGAGTTACACCAGCATACAGAGTGCAACAACAACAAAAACATGTTACAGTGCGAAGATTTTAACACAATTTTCAACCTTCTATTTAGTCCAGTCAGGGTAAGAATACAGTGACACAGCGGGGCTGTCCACTATTACGGTGTAAAACCAATTATAAAGGCTTAAACAGACGCCATAATTGCAATGCTAAACTAACAAACGATACTCACACAACCTATTCAGACAATGGTTGTAATCTTCTGTGTACACATTAACGGCTACGTCACTGTCACCAGATCCTAACTGGATTATAAGTATAATTAATCAGCTGATATATTGCCTATATTTATAATAACACGAGTTGTAAATTTCATAAGTGGTGCGGTCCTAATCGTAAAGACACTCAAAGTGTAATACAAACACATAGACTAAAGCACAATTTGTTTTGCGGAAATTTATATATTAAACACATGAAACTTGTAATATATTCATGCATAAAGATTGGGATCACATCAAATTCTCTGTGCTATAACAGCAACAAAAACATGTTAGAACATTGATTGTTCCAGGAGAATTGCAGAAAATTAAAAACAACATATGATACATTAATTCAATACAGATAAGTTAAATACTATTTTAAGTATTGTTCATAGCTCAATCATAATTGCCAGTGGTAAGTTAAGGAAATGAGGGGAAACATGTTACAGAATAGTTTTGTATGAGAAGTTCTTGTTGTTCTTAATGGTTTCTTAGTATATAATGCTATGTATAAGTATACAATGTACTTTAAGTAATAGTTAGAACAAATTAAGTTAATTTTAAAAATTAAAAAGGGGGGAGTGAGTGAGGCAGTCATTAAAAATTTACTTAATAATGTTCTAACAAGCTTAGAACATAACACCCTGCATTTTGAAAGGCCAATAGAAAGTCCTGCCAGCATAAAACTATATGACGTCACTTTTGTTAAGAGCAAAATTTTAATGATTAAAAATAGCATTTAACTGGCACAGAGCGACGCTTTCATTGGCTCAACATGTATAGGGTATACATTTTAATATTAAATACAAAACACAAATTTAACTTACCATAATAAATTCCATATTGAATAACAAAAGTTCACATAAAAGTTAAGGTAATCATCTGGTCAATATATTATATCCAGTCACCTCCTCGTAGTGTAGGATAATATAACTACTGCATACCATCATTCACAATTAGGTTCTCAATTCAAATCTCACATAAACACTTTCCTTAAAATCTCACAGAAAAAAAAATGGAAAAATGTTTTTTTTTCTCAACGCTATAATTACAAATGTCATAATAACAATCTCATACCCTGGTCACATGTTCTGAGATTAAAATGTCCACTGATCAATTGCTGTAACAAGAAATTTATCTCATCCGTTAGTCTAGACTATAACACCTACAGCATTCTCTCAACCAATGAAATAGCCAGACACAATTTTTAAAACAAAGTGAATGACACAATTTTTCATTCAATGAAATATAATGACACAATTTTTCAACCAATGAAATAGAATGACACAACTTTTCAACCAATGAAATATAATGACACAACTTTTCATCCAAAGCAATATAATGACACAATTTTTCAATCAATGAAATTGAATTACACACTTCCAACCAATGAAAGTAAATGACACAATTTATCATCCAGTATGAAAGTGAATGACACTATTTAAATCATGGCGATCAACTTGAGACTTGTATCCCCATTATGCCAAACTCTTTCTTATAATAAATGTCATATCCAATGTCTCAGAGGCTGTAAATGGACAAAAGGTGACAGTTTCTTTTATGCAGCCATCTTAGACGCTATCTTGGATTTCTCAACACACCGCTTTGGAATGGTACAAAATTTCCTTTATCGTAAAGCACTGTGCAACCATTTATGAACATTTAATGGTATGAAATGATGTTTTGGTTCCTGAAATTGCCAGCTTGTAACCAAAGGACCTGTTTACCAACTGCTTAAACCTGTCGAGCCTGGCACCATGCTTTTATGTCTGTATTATTTACTTGATCTTTAATAATGTATTGTTTCATATCACTAACAGTAATTTCTACAGCAAATTTCTGTCACTTTGTCTATTTCTCCATTCTGCTGAACATAACAATTGTAGTGATTATTGAACTATTTGTCTCCCTCGCATATTTTGGTCTCTAGGAAAAGTTGACCACAAGGAATGATATCACTCTAGAAATCCTGTCAAATAGTCAGTAATGTTTAAGGTTATGGCGACCTTATTCTTTGCCCCTACTGACCTCAAACAAAAGCAAAAGGGGTCATCTACTGGTGGTGATTATTCCACCGTATAAAGCTGAAGACCATAAATTATTAGTGAGTATTTGATAAGAAACCATTTTGTTTAATAATCCATGTTAATAGTCATTAGTGACTTTGACCTGTGGACCTCTCAATTTACAGGGATCATCTACTGCATCTGACAAACCTCCATGAAAAGTTTAAGGACCTATTGACCAAGAATTTTACATTCTGCAAAAACAAAATGGAAAATAAGCAAGCATTAATTAACAGCTTAGAGCAAGAAGCAGGCACCAATAGCTGGAAGTCAGAATCTAGCACCATCAGCTTAGAGCAAGAAGCAGGCACCAATAGCATGAAGTCAGAATCTAGCACCATCAGTTAGAGCAAGAAGCAGGCACCAATAGCCTTGAAGTCAGAATCTAGCACCATCAGTTAGAGCAAGAAGCAGGCACCAATAGCTTGGAAGTCAGAATCTAGTACCATCAGCTTAGAGCAAGAAGCAGGCACCAATAGCTTGAAGTCAGAATTAATGTAGCACCATCAGCTTAGAGCAAGAAGCAGGCACCACTAGTTTGAAGTCAGAATCTAGCACCATCAGTTAGAGCAAGAAGCAGGCACCAATAGCTTGAAGTCAGAATCTAGCACCATCAGTTAGAGCAAGAAGCAGGCACCAATAGCATGAAGTCAGAATCTAGCACCATCAGTTAGAGCAAGAAGCAGGCACCAATAGCTTGAAGTCAGAATCTAGCACCATCAGTTAGAGCAAGAAGCAGGCACCAATAGCTTGGAAGTCAGAATCTAGCACCATCAGTTAGAGCAAGAAGCAGACACCAATAGCTTGGAAGTCAGAATCTAGCACCATCAACTTAGAGCAAGAAGCAGACACCAATAGCTGGAAGTCAGAATATAGCACCATCAGCTTAGAGCAAGAAGCAGGCACCAATAGGTTGAAGTCAGAATCTGCCTTCAATTCACCATATCAACATTTTAGAATAAGACCTGTTTTCCTGAATTAACGGTTAATTAAAACAGATATTGACATATATATATATAACGCACTCACTGGGTGCATTTTTAGGTGATTATTATAGACAAAAACAAGACTGTGTTCAGTGAATTTGAGTTTCAAAAACTTGAAAGTTTAGCAAACATTTTCATTGGGACGAAAGGATGGAACCGACAATCAAGATATATGCCTCCCACCAATGTAGATGCCAGCGCAAAAAAAAGGTTTTATCCCATAATGTTGATATTGAGAATACCTTAGATCAAGTCAAAAGCACCCAATAAAGCCAGGTAGCTATGACCGATAGTTTGTTACTATAATGTACACAAGGGCCTCAGGTAGAAGATCAAATAGACTATAAAAGACACAGTCAGACATGAGACTATATAGTTTAAACGGCTAACCGTTAAATGACAATTAATGTAGACGGATAAAAACAAATAATTAAAATCAATACTTCGTCATTCCGATTTCCTCACAATATGTGCTTGATCGAGGTTTAACCATTGACGTCGGTCAATAGAGCAATACATTAGTTGACAGGTGAAACAAACAGAGAGATGCACATGACCATATATGGATTATTGACGCAGCCAAGTAATGTGTTGCTCTAGATCTAGTTTATATCATTAGTGTCCTCATGCTTAAATGGAAGCCTCAAACCACTTTAGATCAAGCCAGAAAACAGTTGGAGCCATCTAAATGTGCCTGTTCAAGGCATCTATGGTAAATTAGTACATGCAATATGTACATACATAATTATAAATTTGTTAGTTTATACAGAATGTCAATATAAGTGTAAAAAGAGAAATTTTGTCTATCAAATCAATCAGAGGGCCATTAGATGGTCTATAATATTGCTCACCTGAGTAGGCTACTACACACCTTCAGCCTCCCCCTAGATAAACAAACATTCTGACCAAGATTCATGTATGCCCAATACAAAATGCAGCCCCTATTGCATACATAAGGTTGTTCAATGATTTGCCCTAGTGACCTAGTCTTCGATGTCAGATGAAATATATTCTAACTTGACCTAGATTTCATCCTGAACAAAATTTTAAACAAGAGGGCCATTGGCCTTATAGCGCTCACCTGAACTTGAAGATTTGCAGTTTAGGCAGAATAAGTTATTTGTTATATATGTTTTTGACCCCAGACAACCCAGTTAGGAAATTGACCTAGATTTACAAAGACAGGCCAGGTTTCAAAAAGATCAGGCCAAA
The DNA here is from genome assembly GCA_947247005.1 of Spisula solida. Taxonomy (NCBI): domain Eukaryota; kingdom Metazoa; phylum Mollusca; class Bivalvia; order Venerida; family Mactridae; genus Spisula; species Spisula solida. The sequence continues at coordinate 35,547,201 of OX365957.1, read as the reverse complement.
AATGTGACCTCGAGAGTGTTTAACAGGGTTTTTCTTCGATGTGACCTGGTGACCTAGTTTTTAACCCAAGATAACCCAGTTGAGAACTTGACCTAGATTTTATAGCCACTTATATTAAAGATAAGGTAAAAAAGTAACTTCTAGAGTGTTAGCAAGGTTTTTCTTTGATATGACTTGTTGACCTTGCTTTTTGATCCCAGATGATCCAACTTCAAACCTGACTTAGATTGTACAGAGACACATATTTTGACCAAGTTTAATTAAGATTAGGTCAGTAATGCTACCTTTTGAGTGTTATCAAGGTTTTTCTGTGATTGTGACCTAGTTGCTTTTACCTGTGATTACCCAGTTGCAAACTTGACCTAAATACAAACATTGTGACCATATAGATGAAGTAAAAACTGTGACCTCTAAAGTATATAGTATATTAAAGTATATGCATCTTTGATAAGACCTTGTGACCTAATTTTTCACCCCAGATGACCAAATTGCTACCTTGACCTAGATTTTATGGAGAGAAATATCGTGACTAAGTTTCATAAATATTATGAGACTACTGTATACTCAGTTTTAACAAGGTTTTTCTTTGATAAGACGTTGTGGCCTAGTTTTTTACCCTAGATGACCAAATTGCGAACTTGACCTTGATATTATAGAGACAAATATTGTCACCAAGTTTCTTATATATGAAGTCAAACATGTGACCTCTAGTCAGTGTTAACAAGGTTTTTCTTTGATTCGACGTAGTGACCTAGGTTTTTACCCCAGATGACCCAGTAAAGAAATTGGCCTAGATTTCATAGAGAAAAAACATTTTGACCAAGTTTCTAAAAGCATAAAGTGAAAATTGCAACCTCTAGAGGGTTAACAGTCCAATTGTTGATGACAGACGTATAACACTTCTGTAAGTGCTTTGATAAAACAGTACCTAGGTGACTACCAATTCAGCTAAAAATGGATGCATGCAATCGTATGACAAACTTGTCACTTGTTTATGTAACACCTGTTGCTGATTCACAGCCAAACATTTAAGTTGCCGAAAACTCAATCAAAGGTGAAAATATTGGTACGGTTTAACCTATCTACATGTAAAAAAATCATTGCTAAGGGATGGTCAATTCATTTTGAGAGTTCAAACTTTTACTTTGTGCATAATTATCCAATTACCTCCCTTTATGCACCCATCAACCGTTACATATAGGTAGTTTTCAAGAGTCATGTTACTGTTTTCCATTATGATTATCTTAATAAAGAAAGACTGACTATAATAGTTTCAGGTTTCTAGGGTGTTTAAAGGGACTGCCTCACGTTTTGGTGTATTGCAAAAATAAAATTAAATTGTCAAATATTCATGTAATTTTGGTATAGTTTCCTGTATATGCCATAAACAACCACATTGGCATAAAAAATAACTTGGGAAACATCGGCATTTTGTAGTAATTTAGCATTTTTACACCCAAAATTCTATAGGGTATTAATACCCTATAGAATTAGCACTACTATCACTTAAATTGCCTGAAATTTGTTTCCATTCGATGAAAACGAATTGCGAAACGAACCAAATACCTCACAGATGTTTCGGCTTTAGTTTGTTGAAATTACAGTTTGATCATGTGTGAATTACATAATTCACAGAACATTTTGGAAGGAAACTCTTAGTGCGATATTTTCAAACAGAAAAATACTGAGTGCCAAATATCAAGAGTGATTTAAATTGCTTATATGCCATAAATCTTTCATAAAGCAACCACTAGTGACTTTCTAATATATAAATACTTGGTTAGGTAGGAAAATTACGTCATACAAAATATTTAGCCCGATCTGTGAGGCAGCACCTTTAAGGCTGCTTGCTGTTTGAGGCATTCAAGTTTCACTGTTATGATATAGAATCAATTTAATTAACAGCACATGTATAATACAAGCTCCAAATTAATTTTATGCAGTAGATCAGACTTAAGTTAACTTGATATTGAATTTATATACAGCTGACAGTTACGGTTAATGTATGTTGAAGGCAGGCCTAGACACTAACTATTTTGGCCACTGGTCCGACAGGGCAAAAGCGCCCAATTTGTAAATAGGACAGTTACTGTTCCTCCAGAATTTTCACTGGTCCTTCTGGATTTTCACTGGTCTCGGACCAGCGGACCAGTGTTAGTGTCGAGCCCTGATAATATACAGCTGACAGTTACGGGTAATATATGTTAAAGGTAACCACTGCATTTACCTACATACACATTAAAGGTCCACATTATTCCACGATCTTAAAGCAACACATAACATCCCTCCTCATAACCCCTCCCCTCCCCCTCTGTAAGCCCTATATATACATGTAACAGCATAACAAGAGATAACCCAGCTACATAACTCCTCCCCTCCCCCTCTGCTGTAAGCCCTATACATGTAACAAGAGATAACCCAGCTACATAACTCCTTTGAATTACACAATTTACTAACATCATTCTAAAACCAACAACACAATTTTATGTTCCAATATAAACAGCCTAACCAATTACAACAACAGAACCTCACATATAATAGCATTGTGCCACCTTATACATTTCATCAAAACACTAACATATCGTGACAGTCGAACAATAAGTACTCCATCATATACAGGGATAAATCAACGACCTGTCATCTTATATAAATCCTTTCGTCCAGTCTGTCCTCATTTAGACACTCACTCTCTCACCTTCAGTAAAATAACAATGCACCAATTTTGAAAATAAATCATAAATCCCAAGAATAAAATCACAAAATAGCCGTGAAATCGATTCCGAGAAAAACAACACACGTACCATTTGCTAAACAACAACAGAGAATGAGCGTGTAAAACCTGTCACACACACAGAGACTAAAATACAAGTATCACTACATACTGACACCGACATACCTCATCCTAGAACCCGATACTGCCATCCGATCAATACATCAGTGGACAGATACACAGAACTCACTTTTCTCCCCAAGCTAACAACTCGGAATAAATCAATTAGTGAACATATAAAGCTGATGAGTATTTGTACTGAGACTATGTGACTGAAATCTCAATACTAATTAAACAAATTAGTAACAGAATTTGATTTTAGTTAGTATCTTATGGACTAAAACCAGGGATGATAAATACATTTAGTACCCAAAGTTCTAGAAGAAAGAAGACAATAGCTTTAAGTATTCTCAATTAGTTCTGACCTAGTTGTGCTTTGAACAAGAATTCATGGTTCAGTTCAATATAGATTGAATATTGTGTGAAGTGATTTGTTGTTTATTTCCATAAATAAATTGGTTTCTCAAACACTCCAACCTAGTTTACTCCAGACTACCCTATGCTTTATTGAGATATGAGAGAAGCTGGATTATAAACCTGTACACATATCCATACAAATAAATACTGTAGCGAAGAGACAATCCAAAGTCACACAGAATCACTGTCAGTCCTAGCCACCCACGCAAGAGTCAGGCATAGAACGACCTATCTGTATCACCAAAATAGGTTTTTCGATTTATATGCTTTTATTTATCCTCACTAACGGAAATCCATATGGCCGGGTAACGCCTGGTCTAGAAGAGGTTAGTGAATAGTCACTATGGTTTTTGGGAGATATTGCATGATACAGAAGATGCCCCAGTTCCAGAAGCTTCACTGGTTCTTTTAAGTGCCTGATGTAAAGCATCATACACAGGACCTCAGTTGTAAAGCCTTGTCCGAAAGACTGTTAGCAATTTTAGTTATGCTATCTTAGAAACACTGAAAAGCATTTCTGTTTTAATCTGGCTGGAGGCAGGATCGAACCCACAACCTTCAGATCAATAGTCAGTAACTCTTACCACTTGACCGCTTGACCACAAAAATAGGATAATTCAAGCATAGCCTAATATACTCACCCACAATGAATGACATACTGTGGACTTTGAATTTTGTGCATAATCAACCATAAAGGGAGATAATTATGAATGATAAATACACTGAAGAGTACAGGGAGACTTTTTACAGCAGCCGCAAGGCACAAATACAGTAGCGCACAGTCACAATCCAAAGCCACACAGAACCAGGGGCAGGGCTTAGCCACATGATTTGATTATTGAAATAGCCCGGTAATCGATGTATCGAAGGACTTCCAGGTTAAGACTTAAAATGACAAAATCTGTGCATACGGTTATACCTAACAGTTTACCTTAGGGCTCCAATCTGGGAATTCATAAGGCAAAAAGAGATAACACAATTATATCTCAATTCTCATTCTGCCCCAACTTCAGATTTTCTTTAAAACCATTAATAAAATATGGAAACAATCAGTTGAAGTGTAATTATGTTATATACTGTGGAACAAGTGAAACAATCCATAAAGTGGAAAGTCACAAATCATTCAAAATGTGACTTATAAAATTATCTCTACATCATTGAATGCACTGGATTATTAATTAATACAGTAAAGATTTTCTTAACCATCAACCAAGCGTTTTATAATTATTTCCCAGGCTTATCAGCACTAAGGCATACAAGAGGCCCCAAAGAGCCATAATAGGTCACTCATCTGTCTTAGTAGTGCAGGCAGTCTCCTACATTAAGAAATCATTTACAATTTCTGACTAAGATTCAAGAAAATGCAGCCTCTATTCCAAATTGTACAAGGTTTTCATATTGTCTTAACAAGTGACCCTGTCGTAATTTACATCAAATGACCCATATTCAAACCCCACCTCGATTCCATCTAGACAAACATTTTGACCAACTTTCATGAATATCCAGTAACAATACAGTCTCTCTAGCATAGTTTGCATACTCTAACACCAGATGACCCAAAATTAAACTTAACCTGGATTTTGTTGAGATGATTATTGCAGCGCTTTTTCTGTTCATTTTGGCAAGGGGACTATATTATATGCCTCTAAATTTTGGGTATTTTCTGTTTTGGGAAACAAAAAAGTAGGTATAACTTTGAATTTTTGGGAAAACTGCATGATTTTAAAGAAATTTTCAATTGGCAAGGAGCCTTTTACATGCCTCTGTTATATAAGGAGAAAAAACCCTGCATTGTGACTTAAAGTTTCATAAAGATTAGGCTAACATAATGTGACCTCCATTGTCTGCATAAGGTTTTTCCATTATTTGACCTAGTGACCTAGTTTTTGACCCACAAAACTCAATATCAAACTAGACCTAAATTTTGTTCAGATGATAATTGTGACCAAGTTGCATGTCAAGATTAGGCAAAAATATGCACATCAACAAGGCTTTTCTATGATCTGACCTAGTGACCCAATTTTCGGCCCCAGATGACCCAATAACGAACTTGACCTAGATTTTGTTGAGTTGATTAATGTGACCAAGTTACATCATATTTAGCTCGAAGGTTTTAAGGTCATCAAGATAAGACATTTTGATCAAAGTTTATCAAGATTAAAGCAAAAATGTGGCCACCAGAGTGTTAACAAGGTTTTCCTATAATTTGACCTTTTGACCTAGTTTTTGACCCCAGATGACCCATATTGAACTTTACTTAGATTTTGTTAAGACGACTGTTGTGACCAAGTTTCATTATGATTAGGCCAACATCTTGAACTCTATATAATTACTACACACAGTTTTTCTAAGATTTGACCTAAATACCTAGTTTTTCACCCAAGATGACCCAATATTGAGCTTCGCCTAAATTTGTTAAGATGATCATTGTGACAAAGTTTCATAAAGATTAGGCTGAAATTGTGACCTTTAGTGACTACACAAGATTTTTCTATTATTTGACCCAGTGACCTAGTATTTTACCTAAGATGAAACAATATCAAATTTAACCTAGATTTTGCTGATATATTTTTTTTGATATACAGTGCCCACCAAAAATAAGTATACAGATGTTATTTCTCCATTTACTTGACTGTAATAACAGTATTTGTAAAACAGTGAAACAACACTTTTTTTGAAGAAAAAGGAATATTTTTGTTTATCATATGTAAAGACCATACATTAATTGGTACCCTAGGTGCAAAATATAAAGTTTCTTTGTCCCGAGTGAATGGTAACTTAGTCACAAAAACATGGAAAATTCAGCATTTTTATATCACATGGGTATTTAAATTCAAAACATATTCATCTTTATTTTTATCTCTGTTTTTACTCATTTAGTAACTGTAGTTTCAGAAATAAGTACAATTGTAACTGTCTGATAAAAGGATATTGAAAAATTTAACCAACTTAAATTAAGCAACAATTATTTACTGTATACTTATTTTTGGTGGGCACTGTAAGTTTCATAAAGATTAGGTCATAATTGTGACCTCTAGTGTCTACACAAGCAAATTGTGTACGGACAGACGGCGGACGAAGAGTGATAATAAAAGCTCACCCTGTCACTTTGTTACAAGTGAGCTGAAAATATTGACACAATCTTTATTGGGTTACGAATATTTCACATGAAACATTATATTTTCTGAAACCTCAATCTGGCAGTGAGTACATTTTATCAGATTTCAGTAATATCAGCATAGAGAATTGGCTGACCAGCTTATCAAAGTTTGGGTAGGATAAAAGTTGATGACTTCCAATTAACTTCTTTTATTCAAAATTAACCCTACTAATTTTCTTAATGGTCATTCAAATTGTACAGAATGATCTACATGGGTGAAAGTTTGAAATTTTGAAAAACCTGAAATTTGGAAAAATCCACAATTTATATAAGGAAATTAAAGAAAAAAAGGCTTTTTGGTACTCTCAAAAACCTGAAGTCCAGGCATGTGCCTGAAAACATTCACCCATCGATATAGAATGTGTAGACTTACAGATCTTGAATTGATAATACAATCTTCAAACAGTGATAAATCTATGCTAATTGAATGCCGAGTAATTACCTGGTAGTTGAGCCAACTAATTTCTTCCACATTAAGTAGAAGGACATGTAAACTGATTGTTTTCTTCCAAGTTAATGTCGATGGACATATAAACTGACTTTTTGTTAGAGTTTGACTTTCAACTAAGTAACCTTTTGTTACTAACAATTACATCTTTAGTTAGGTGGGAAACACTGAAACCTATTTTAGAAATGACAAAGAGAGAAATGAAATGTTCCACTGCCAAGAATTGAACCAGGCACCTCTCAATCCAAAGAAGCAGACTGAATTATCACACACAGTTATAAATTTAATATATCTGAATATATAAGATTAACAAGAGGGCCCAAAGGGCCCTAGGTCGCTCACCTGTCCAACTTGACCTAGATTTTGTTGAGATGGTCATTGTGACCAAGTTTTATACAGATTAGGCCAATATTGTGACCTCTAGTGACTACACAAGGTTTTTATATGATTGACCTAATGACCTACTTTTTTACCCCAGATGACCCAATATCGAACTTGACCTAGATTTTGTTGAGATGATCATTGTGACCAAGTTTCTTAAAGATCAAGCCAAAACTGTGACCTCTAGTGACTACACAAGGTTTTTTTATTATTTGACCTTGTGACCTAGTTTTTTACCCCGGATCACCCAATATCAAACTTGGTCTAGATTTTGTTGAGGTGATCATTGTGACCGAGTTTCATAAAGATTAGACCAAAATTGTGACCTCTAGTGACTATGCAAGGTTTTTGATTTGACAATGTGACCTAGTTTTTGACCCAAGATGACCCAATATCGACCTTGACCTAGATTTTGTTGTTATGATCATTGTAAACAAGTTTCGTAACGATCAGGTCAAAACTGTGACCTCTAGTGACTACGCAAGGTTTTTCTATGCTTTGACCTTGTGACCTAGTTTTTTACCCCAGATGACCCAATATCGATCTTGACCTACATTTTGTTGTGTTGATCATTGTGACCAAGTTTCGTAAAGATTATGCTAAAACTGTGACCTCTAGTGAATACACAAGGTTTTTCTATGATTTGACCTTGTGACCTAGATTTTGACCCCGGATGACCCAATATCGAACTTGACCTAGATTTTGTTAAGATGATCATTGTGACCAAGTTTCATAAAGATTAATTCAAAATTTTGACCTCTAGTGACTACACAAGGTTTTTCTATGATTTAACCTTGTGACCTAGTTTTTGACCCCGGATGACCCAATATCGAACTTGACCTAGATTTTGTTAGGATGATCATTGTGACCAAGTTTCATAAATATTAAGTCAAAATTGTGACCTCTAGTGACTACACAAGGTTTTTCTATAATTTGACCTAGTGACCTAGTTTTTGACTCCAGATGACCCAATATCAAACTTGGCCTAGATTTTGTTGAGATGATCATTGTGACCAAGTTTCATAAGGATTAGGCTAAAATTGTGACCTCTAGTGTCTACACAAGCTCATTGTTGACGGACGGACGGACGACGGACGAAGAGTGATCACAAAAGCTCACTCTGTCACTTTGTGACAGGTGAGCTAAAAACAGATACAAATTACACTCAATTACTAATAACATAGTCACAATAATATGCTCAATATTACAGTCAAAATTATACACACCCTTACTTACAAAATCAACATTAAATGCTCCATTACAAATTACACAGTTACAATTACACTCTCAATTACAAGATACACAGTCACAATTACACTCTCAATTACAAGATACACAGTCACAATTACACTCTCAATTACAAAATCACAATTGCACATTCACAATTTCATGCTCAATTACAGATAACACATACATATTTGTATTTGGGTATATCTTTAAAATGCATGAATATATGCAACTGTAACTGGTAGACACTGTACACCTGATATATTATAGTCCCTTTGAACATTGGACTAAAATGTGGTCCTAAAATGTGTTCAAAAGCTTTTTCTAAGATTTGACCTTGTGACCTAGTTTTTTACCATATTGTGACCAAATTTCATGAAAATTGGTTCATAATTGTGTTCTAATATGTTCACGAGCTTTTTCTAAGATTTGACCTTGTGACCTAGTTTTTGACCCCACATGACCTAGTTTCCAACTGGACCTAGATATCATAGAGTCACAAACATTGTGACCAAATTTCATGAAAATTGGTTCATAATTGTGTGTTCTAATATGTTCACGAACTTTTTCTAAGATTTGACCTTTTGACCTAGTTTTTGACTCCACATGATCCAGTTTCTAACTAATGGTCCAGATTTCATAGAACAAATATTCTGACTGAGTTTCATGAAGAATGGTTCATAATTGTGTCCTCTAATGTGTTCACAAGCTTTTTCTAAGATTTGACCTTTGACCTAGTTTTTGACCCCACATGACCCAGTTTCAAACTTGGCCTAAATTTCATAGAGACAAACTTTCTGACTAAGTTTCAGGAAGATTGGGCCATAACTGTTGCCTCTATTGTGTTCACATGCAACTGTGGAGGGACAGACAGGACACTCTCACTGACTTGACATTGTGGGGTTTTGTTCATCCTTTTGTTTGTAAAACCCAATAAGCAACATTTTGTACCCCATAGGCAACGGAATGAATGGAATCTAAATAAAGCCTATTGTTCCACACCCCACAACTACAAGTGGGTGAGTACGGACAGACAGAAGACGCACAAAGAGTGATCGCAAAACCCTCACCCTGTCACTATGTTATTATTCAATTCTTTGACTGACTTAAACGAGACATCCTCAACACTCAAGCCGAAAACATTAGTACTAATTTACAATACAATATTTATTTTAAGTCGGATACATGTATAACAAGAAAACATTAGCTAGGTATAGCTATTGTCCGACATTTTTAACAAAGTATAAGATTAACAAACATAATTATAAATACATATAAGCAGAGGTTAAAACATTTAAGTAGCACAATATAAATTACTGTTTTTACATTAAAAATATTTTAAAATAGATACACATTGAGCAGAGAATAAGAAGGAACCATGCATTTAAATTAAAAAAAACAATGTACTTTTTTAAATAAACATATCAATTTAAATTCAGAGGAAGCAAGCATTACGCAATTACTTGTATGACAGACATGTACCAAGCCATATCATGCAGTCAAGTAATAAGCATACATTTAGGAATTAAAGCATACATGCAAGCAAAAACAACAATCAAACATAAAACGTGTACAACCAGTGTCAATCGGATGGATGGCAATTATCCTAAAAAGTTATTAAAGCGAAATAAATTAAAAATCTGAGAGAAAACGTGTAGCAAAAGCAGACGATTTAAAGTGTGCTAAGAAAGCGTATCACCTCATATCAGATATGAAATGAACAGATTGACACTGCTTGTATGCGGGTAATTTAAGCGTCAAATGAGGACATAAATGGCTAGATATTAAGCAGTGTTTTAGCACATGATTAAAGCAGCACAATGCACTTTCCATGCAACTTAATAATAATAATTTATTTTTAAACAAAAGTAGATGGGGCAGTTCCTCTTAAAAATGTGACCTATGGCACAAAAATGCTTAAGACGTGAAGAATCACAAATTTGACCTCACGTCTGAGGCTGCACATTTTCTCACCCTGTTATGCACCAGTCAATTGAAACTATGGCCCCCAAACCCTGGGCAGGACAGGGGATAGCAGCAGAACTGTCCCAAGCTTATACCTTTCTGATGTCCCCGCGCTGCGGTGTGAGTATGGGGCTTTTGTTTCGAAAAGTACTTTCGGGGAATATAGTCGTGACTATATACCCGTGATTTTACTATGTTTTGCCAGAGTATAGCCAGGCAATGTGCAAATTTAATGTACATGAAGGATTTCACTGGTTTATATTTGAACAGACCAATTCATGCCCCCATTTTACCATTGGTTTGAAATAACGAAAATAAAAATGCCCGCCATTCCCCGGGGTTGGGCGACATGGTTTCAATCGACTGGTGCATTACATTGAATGATTGATGCAGGCCTCAAGTGCTGAGAAAAGTATGTGTGGGTGCATGGAAAACATGGCAACAATCTGTGTACAATTGTTACGGTATCGGGTCAAAAAGGCCCACTTACCAGAAAGGCCCATTATATATGAACCAAAAAGGCCCACAAAGGTGTACTAGAAAGGCCCACAAATGTGTACCAGAAAGGCCCACTCGATCTATATAGATTCTGATACAGATTGATATACGTATACAGTATACATATAAAAGCCAGAACAGTAGAACTTTGTAAACAGATACAGCAGGACCATTACATCAGATTGTTATAAAAATGATACATATACTTAGTAGTAGATCTATATTTGTATTACAAATTATGCTTGATTTGTGAAATGTATTGCTTGTTTCAAAAATGTTTTATATTGACTTTTATCATTTCTGTTGAATTATATTATGTTATATGCGTATTGCTACTGTATGAATGTACATTGGTGAGACCAAAGATCTTTGGTGAGACTTAAATACAATGTATCAACTTAATATAACTAGAATTAACTGAATTTGACAGAGAAATGTACGGGAGCTCACTGCTTCAACATAACCTGCGTTGATAAGCAGTGATTTATTTAAATCTATTGAGGATACAAACAAGGATACTTTTTAACTAGAATTTATAGTAATTCACAAAGAACTACTTATGAACTTGATCAGTTGAAAATGGGCCTTTCAGGTCCAGTCCTTCTTGTTATTGTCACATTTAACTAAAAGTAGACCTGAACTTACAGGTGGTATCAATTAATTCTTAAGTATCAGAAACTATAGATATAGATGGTTAATTTAGTAAATTATTTGGTTTGAAACATTTGTGTCTAGCACCTGTGAAAAAACTCAGAGAAATCCAGGTCAACTTCATTGTAGGTGATATCACGTGACACTAAAAAAACATGTGACAAATTGAGCGACAGCAATTATCACATGTCACGTGACAAAGAATAACGGGACAGCCTGTTACCACGTGGTTATAATTAGAAAGACATGAAAAACACGTGCACATTTCTAGCCGGAATGCACACAAAGACATCTTCTCTAGCACTGAACTGCTGAACTTACCGAAGTACGCAGATCGCTATTACGTCAACAGGAAAGGGTTTAATTCGGTTCAATTCAGTAACTTAAGGCCTGGTACATGGAAGTTCTCATACACTATATAACGGGTGAATCTTGTTCTGAGACATTAAGCGAGTAAATGGAAAGTAGCTACCAACAATCCAGCCTCTGCATATTAAATTGATTTTGCAGAACTTTACCCGCCATCTGTCATTATCATAATGTGTTTACGCTTCGGCTCTCAATACAAATATGCGTCCCAAATCATAGAAGCACATACGCAGTGATCTCCCTTCCATAAGTCGAAGAGATTTGCAATCACAAGTTGTCTTTCACCACGCACGTTAACGTGCGTGCTTTCACGATATAGCTTTTGTGCGACTTTCTCCGTTATTATATTATAGCAACTATACAAATATTTAATGGGTAAAACTATTTTGACACAAACAGCAGCTCTCAACACAAACACTGAATTAAATTACATGTGTTTTAATTAAGTTCAAGGTCAAAGTTTATTGGCATAATCAGCAAAGAACATTGCTTTTGGCCATTTACAAATAACAAATAAATATGGCAAAAACATATTCACAAAAATGATATACAAAAATATATACATGCAAGCACAAATTCAATGACATAATAACGAGTAACATAAACTATTTAAGAGACGGTAATGACGTTAAGGGTGTCAGTACGCATAGACATAGCATGTTTTATGAATTTAGCAATATTTAGCATTTTTGATTTTCTGTTATTCGACATATGGGAAATAAATGTATTAGTAGTTGGCCATGATATATTGATATATTACCTAAATATGTTTTTCTAATGTTTGAATAGCTACTACAGAATAAAAGAAAGTGATATTCATTTTCAAAAACATGTTGGGTGCATAATTTACATATCCTAGTGTTTCTGTCAGTTCTATCATATCTTCCAGTTTCAATTTCTAAAGTATGAGATCCTAATCTTAAACGAGTCAACCATTTTCTTAAGTCATCATTAGCAATTTCAGTTAAATACTTTTCTAATATATAATCAGTTTTGTATTTACAATAAGTATCCAATTTTGACATTGCGTTATTTGTACCTTTCCAGTTTTGAACATATTGGTCTTGAAGTCTAGTTTTAATAATAGGAAAATGGTTTATGCGATCAGCATAATGGAGCCTTAAGTTTCCGAACCCAAGATGATCTATAATAGAGTTAATTCGACTTGCTCATGACATATTTCTAACGTTTATAGTGAGATCGATATAGATATCATTTATAGGAGAATTCACATTTTTCATAATTTTTAGCCAAAATTTGATAGCTCTTTCCATACTTCGATCGATAATGGTATTCTTCCTAGTTCACCCAAAACAGCTGCATTAGGGGTTGGTTTTTAACACCAAGTATATATTTACAAAACCTAATATGCAATTTATCAATATCTTTAAAATTATAAACCCCCCATACCTCAGATCCATAGAGAAGTATCGGAACAACCATTGTATCAAATAGAGATAGTTTTGTCTTTATGTCAAATGAAACTTTATCAAACATTGACAATTTGCTCGAAGCGCCTGGTCATTAAGGGATTTTACAGCTGTTGCCATTGACCCTGTATGAGTGAATTTAATACCTAAATATGTAAAATTATCAACTAATTCTAGTTTTTGTGCATTTATATAGAATTCTGGATAGTGATTTTGTTTTCTTTTTTCAAATACACATATTTTAGTTTTATCTATATTAATTTCTAAGCCCCATTTTACGGAGTATTGGTAGATACTATCAATCTGGGATTGCAGACTAACCGGATCAGTCGTGAACAAGACAATAGCATCAGCGAATAAAATTAAAAAAATCTTGACAAAAGATCAAGATCATGTTCAGTAAGTGTATTAAAATTAATGTTTTCAATGATATCATTGACAAATATTATAAATAAAAGCGGCGACAACGGCTCTCCTTGCTTTAATCCAATCGAAACGTCAAAAAAGTGTGAAAGTTTCATTGTATTTAAGTTTTTAACACGAAACTGAACAACATTGTAAATACATTTTACCATATTAGTCATTTTACAACTAATGCCCGATTGGATTAATTTTACCCACAATGCATCTCTATTTACTGTATCAAAAGCTCGTTTATAATCTATAAACTCACACCACAACTTTAATTTCTTTGATAAAATCTTTTGAATGACAGAGTGTAATAAAAATATTGCATCGACAGTAGAACGTCCGTCACGGAATCCATACTGGGTATCATTAAAAACGTTGTTCATTTCACACCAACTGTTAATACGATTTCTCAGAATAAGAGCGAATATTTTCCCTAGAACATTGACAAGCGTTATTCCCCTATAATTTTCAGGATTTGCCGTATCTCCCTTTTTATAAATTCGTATTATAATATCTTTTGGTATCGGGATATATGCAGTTATCATATATATAGTTAAAAATAGTGCATAAGTACGGTGATATAATTGAATTGGAATCTTTGAAAAAATCAGCAACATTATTATCATAGTCGCAGCTTTTGTGACGATTCGTCATTGAAATAGTTTTCTGTACTTCTTACACTGTAATAGATTTATCTAAATAGTCTAGATTTATTTCATCATCTTGATTGTTGAAAGAGTCATCATTATTAAGTTGTTCACCTGTAAGATTTGAAATATTTTAAAATTTCTTGTAAACTCATCAAGCGGGATATCATTACTAGTTGACTTAGACTTTTTATATTTATTTATGTATTTCTAGAATTGACGTGGTGATTTTTACTCAAAGTGTTCAATCTATTCTTTTCCCTATTATAGTATTGACATTTAGCTAGGCGTTTAACTTTTGAAAGTTCATTTCTGTGTTTCAAAAATTGTAGTTTATTTTCGTTTGATTTATCGCTCGAAAATATACGTTTATACTTATAAAAAATGGATTTTGCTTATCTACATTTATCATTAAACCATGGTGATTTTATTATGTTCTTTGTAGGTCTAGTACTGAAAGTTTTATTAAAACATTTCTTAGAAATATCATATGCCAAATTTGATAGACTATTTATACATTGGTTTATGTCACATTCTCCAGATACAAGTTTGTTATTGATATCTACAGTTATTCTTAATGATATACTCTTAAAATATACACCACGGATGTACACGATTTCTTTGTCTACACTGATACCTTGCGGCCATCGATAAAGTGGCTGAGTCGAAATGACGAATTCCTGAAAAACCAGAAAAACGCACAATTCGCTAAAATAGCTGTCACAGCGCAATTGTTTATTGAAAAATAGCAAATTATGGATAAACTTATGTTTTCTGACATAGACAATGTCAGTATCTATACATAAGAAACAAAAAAATTCAGGTACAATCAAGTTTGACATATTTTTTTCGACTATGTATGGTCACAATATAGCAAAAATACCCTGTCACAAGCTACAGTGCTCTATTTTGTCTTGTTTTATTACACTGATACATATTCTTGTTTAATCTTATTAGAATGGTTTTGACTAGACATAAGGTTGAAATTTGATTTTATAATGATGCTGACATCTTAAGGAATCAAAACAAACAAAAAGTTTGCGATTTCGGCATGTCACAGAATTCTATGTGAATTACGTTACAGTTTTTGAGCAGATAAAATATAGCCAATGCATGTACTTACGACAAAACTAACAGTCCAAGAGTACATGTAGAAATAAAAATATTTGCCTCTATTTAACACAAGCTAAGATTAAAATTCAAGTATATTGCATAAAGTTAGAATTGTCAAAATTGACATTTAAATGTGACCTACGTTACCATGTATCCCACTGTCATAGAGTAAAAGCAGGAACGTGCTTAAGTGTGAATGTGATGCTACTAACGTAGTATCTATAATGAAGTTGTTAAAACTTGGTTATGTCCGATTCACATAAAATTGTACCACTTATAACAAGAATTCGTGAAATACGTGACTGTGAACTACGTGACTGCATGTATCTAAAAAGTTATATTGTTCATGCATAAGACTTATTGCTCAATCAAAATTGTGTCAGTGCACCCGTACTGTACGGTGGGAGTATTGTAAAGCAGCAATGGTGAGTCTTTGGCATTTTCGTACAACACTGTATGTATTTAAAGGTAGTACTTAACACGGTTTCATATAATCCATCGTAAAATTAGTTTGCGTATTGTTGCAACTATTTGTTTTAAAATATTATGTAAGGTTAAAGGTGTTTCTGTAGTTCCCAACCGATTTTCCACAAAAACAAATGTATCATTCAGCACAAAAGTAATATAGATATGGTAACGTAGTTCACAAAATGGTAACGTAGTTCAAAATATGATAAATGCCTATTTTTCTGATGTTTACCAAATATAAATTGCTAGCAGAAGCGTACATAGATAGGGAGGAGGCTGATAAATGATATCAATACTTTAAGAAGGATGCACATGGAGTAAAGTAATGCGTGAATGACAAAACGTTGTACGCGTCACGTGAACTACGTTACCCTTATACAGTAACATACTGAGTGAACTATTTATGTCAACAAGAGTTGAATGCACATGCAATACGTGACTGTATATTAGATATATACGTGATACTCCTTTGAAATCATTTTCATTGTTAGTTAGTTATCGTTCTAATACTAATGTCCAAAATGCTTTCATGTTTACATGATTTACTTAAGTTGATTTCTCTATTTCAATCAGTGATCAATAAAACGATATTGATTTCTGTGAAAATCATCGTAGAGTGAGATGTTCATTTCAATTGCAAGTGACAGTCGTAATATACTTTCATATGTACCAGTATAATAAAAGGATATCACATTATGGCACAAATAAACCCATACAGTTTAAGCATTCGAACAGAAATAGCGGCTCTCATATAGAAAGGCATGATCGAAGAATGAAAAGGAGTCGTCTTTTAAGCGAATATAAAAGTTATGTAACTTGCAATTCGTGGCAAAACTAATGGTGACTTGCACTTACAATTTAGTAAAACAGAATCATTTAACTAGTAAATAAAGTTTTGTTAGGGTAAAGATGCCTAATATATATACGTGTGTCAATTTAATGTGAACTACGTTACCATGAAAATCAGTGTTATATCTTCACTATCAACACTTAAAAGTTTTATGTTTTCAATATTGTTCGGTACTATGATTCTGCATTGTTGTTTGTTAATGTTCAAACAAGTCTGTATCATATATACAAGTATATTTGTTTATCGTAGAGATTTAAATCTTATAATAGATGGATATTTTTGCCATTGCTGATGCACACGTATAAATAGTAGACATTTCAAAAATGTTTTGAATCTATGTTATCTGATCTATTTAATTATCTAACAATTGGTTAAAATACTGTTTTGATGATAACAAAATCAATCGCAACGTGTTTTACCTCTATCAAACATGTTGTTGATCAGACTGAAGATATGTGGTGAGCTACGTTACCAACCAGTGACTTAAGACTTCATAGGAGTGTGGATTCTCCATTTAACATGACTATCCACAAGACTGCACTGACGTAAGCACTTAATATGTCAGTATTTAAAAGGCAATTAAGTCGATGTAGGTATTAAAAATGGAAATATATCTTTTTATAAACACAAAACAATAGTAAAATTGTTTAAGTGTCGAGTATTTAAAGATTTATTGTACCAAATAGTGCATCCTGATGACAAACTTTAACATTTGAAAACGTTTTAATATTCAGTTTAATAGAGTTGGACAAACTATCAATAGTTAATTACCCGACAAAAAGGAAACGTTTATTGTAGTGTTTATTTTGCACCTGCTATAACTCAATTACTACACCATAATTATGTTCATTAATTTTGCTCATAAATAGAAACACCCTTTGTATTCTTACTAAGCATAACTTAAAAGTAATGATATCATGAATAAATACAGCCTGCAATGGCCATCAACAGTACCCATGTAGCCCATGTTTTGTTCTCGGTATTAACTGATTGAGAAGAAAACGCGGGAAACATGCATGCGTAATTAGATACATTAGTCAGTTAGCCTTACTACTCTCTAAAACTATGTTGGTCCTATCATGCGGATTCCTCTAAAACCCGGATATTTTTGTGAGAAATAAGAATAAAGTCCGAGGGTCTAAACTAGTTAGTCTACCTCGGGTTTTATCTTACAAGGAAGATAATTTATATGCCACCAATGTCTCTCACTATTCTCGGTTACAAAGGGTGTTTCTGTTCGTCAGCAAAAATATTGAAAAAAAAAACTTAGTAATGCGTAGTTAATGAATTCTAGTAGTCGCAAAATTAAGACTGTATACAATGTATTACAGTATGATTTATACGTAGACGGTTCGTTTTTGCCTGATATGTGTTACCGTTATGCAAATTCTCCTAATATAAGTACATTTTGTAATTAACTGCGTGGTCGGTGGTCTCATCGTATATCATTTTTCATTCTGATAAAATCTAATTAATATCCAAACGAAGTGATGTGTAGTTTGTAATTACACCTCTCCCTTGCCTAAGTAGATATGTTTATAGCCTACCTAGTCCTTAGATATGTGATTCAAATGAATACGTACTATATTATTACATAAAAAGCAAAGTAGAGTAGAAAGGTATACCAAAGCTGCATATGGTTTTATTATACGAGTTATATCATGTTCAGTCGAAAAACACAAATTACTAAGAAGATTTGTAGCTTGCAATTCAAGCTTGGTTTTTTAGAGTTTATTTGATACTCTCATCACAAAGTACGATCGAGGGGTGTTCGAAAATAAATGCAATTCCATGCATATCTTGGTATTTTTATGGGTTTCGGGCTTCAAAATTGGCATGTATACCTATTAGCCCATTGTCTGCACTTGGGAAAAATTTGGTTGAAATTACTAATTTACACTAAGCTAAAAACGTTCGAAATGCATATCGTCAAATTGACTGAAATTATACCTTATATCAAAGAAAGGCGTAAACATAATTTAAGTGATAACTTTATACATGCTTATTTTGTTTAGATGAAAGGACATCGTAAGATGTCTTTTAGCATTGTAACACGTTTATTACATGTTTCAAAGTAGGTCAATAGCATCTGAAAGCCTACAACAAAAGTGGTCAATTGAAAACAATAAAGATCAAACAGAACATAGGTAAAAAGTATGATATAATGATAATAATGATAATAATAATAATACTAATAACGTCTTTATTGTCTGTTGATAACATTATTGGCAAACCAATTTTCATTATGGTCCACAATAACAGTAAAGAGATATATATAGTGACAATATTTACAACACTACATAATTCAAATTACACAGGTACAAGTATGAATATTAACACCTAAGTAAGATGTCCGGGTGTATTTCAGTCATAAACAACAATTGTGATATTATAAAATGTTTTGGCAAGAATTATGAAATGCCAGTAAATTTCCACTTTAGATATTTGCTTTTAAAAGAAGAAAGTGTTCTAGCAGTTTGCACTGATTTTGGTCGATTATTCCTCAGTTTTGCACCAGAGTATGAAAAGGA
The DNA here is from genome assembly GCA_947247005.1 of Spisula solida. NCBI lineage: Eukaryota > Metazoa > Mollusca > Bivalvia > Venerida > Mactridae > Spisula > Spisula solida. The sequence continues at coordinate 35,527,805 of OX365957.1, read as the reverse complement.
TTTTCTTGAGAATTCAATTCTTGGTTTTGGACCATGAAGTATGTTTTGCACGGATGATCCCAAATTGATATTATGTTTGTCATAAGTGTATCGAAATTTGTTTTCCATGTATTCAGGAGATTGGTCATGTAATGCTTTATACATTAATAGTTTAATACAGATTTTTTGTATTCAACCCTGTCACTGAATTTAAGCTATCCAAGTTCTAAGAAAAGTTCTTGTGATGGTGCTGCATAGTCTTGATAAAGAATTACCCTAGGAGCTATTTTTTTGAAACTTATGTAATTTGTCTGCAAGGTCATCACTACAGTTGGTCCATATAGAACAACAGTAGTCAAGATGTGGTAGTATGTAAGCATTAAAGAATAGTTTTCTATACGGAATTGACAGCAATTGCTTTATTCCTAATAACAGATATAGATAGGTGTTGCATTTCTTGTTGTTGTTTCCAGTTTAGATTTTGGTCAACGTGCACACCCAATAATTTTTCAACGGAGCTGTTTTCTATTGCTTGGCGTTGTAAATAAAGAGGGTCAGTGGGGGTTCGGACCTGATTTGAGACCGAGATGTTCATAACCTTTGTTTTTTGTACACTTGGTTATATTGAATTTTGGGTACACCATATCTCAATATTTGTTAGCTGCTATTGTAATTTGTCATGAACAATTAGGGTAGAATTTCCATCAGATCAGATAGTTGTATCATCTGCAAACATGTCTATATCAGAATTTGTCATGTTTAGTATAAGATCATTAATTAATGTAGATGACAAAAAATAAGGGACCAAGTACTGAGCCTCGTGGCACTCCAGCCGTAATTGATCTAGACTCTGTTAGAGTTCCAGATACAGAAACTGACTGTGATTTGAGTCTAACCATTGTAATGAATTAGCTCTGCGGTTATACAGTTTCAATTTCTCTACAAGAAGGGAGTGATTGACCAAATCAAAAGCCTTTGTTAGATCCATAAATAGTTTTCTTATTGTCTTTTTACTGTTTATAGCTTCAATCCAGTTATCAATGATAGCAGTCAATGCTGTCTCACATGAATTGTTGGCTCGGAAATAAATAAAATAAATATCTAATATCTAACAGAGACCAGGGTTGGGTTTCTAATGATTCAATGAATCTGTTTTCATCGTAGTGTTTAAGAGATCTAAATGTGATAACATTGTGCATGGGATCTTTCCCTGTGTTAGACTGAATTTTGCGTGTAAAGCATACTGGGTAGTGATCACCAAGTGACAATTCTGGGACTTTAACCTGTGTGATATTGCAAGTTGTGTTTGTGTATAGATGATCTATGATTGTTGCTGAGTGTTGGCATCTACTAGTTGTTGTAATTTGTGTGCATTGAAGATGTCATTCCATGCAGAACAAGATGATGAATTGTTAATTAAATTATTTAAAACCTTCAAGTAAAATAACCTCTTTGTTTTCAATATATATTAAATCTAAACTTTGTTCAACCCAGCTTGATACTGAATTTGGGGGTCGATAGACAGAATCAATAATAAAGGGTTTTTGCTTTGGGATTTTAACTTCTAACCAAAGATTCAGTACCTTCATGTTCCAGATCCAGTCTTCTGTTACAAGAAAAAAATTACTTTTTTCATAAAGTACTAAACCACCTCCATTTGACCGTCTGTCTGAAGACTCACTTGCCGTCTCCATACTGTTCTGTTCAATGATTGAATGTATGCCTTAGTCCAGGGTCATGCTGAAAATGGTTGTTCTGTTGGTGTGATTGTCGGTTTTGATGTCGAGCTGTTAATTGGAGTGTGTTGCATACAGCTCTTTTTCAATTTTGCCCAGGTTTCGTAGCACCGTATTTGTTGCAGTGCACTTCATCATAGTATAATGATGTGTTGTTGTCAAATGTAGTTGTGTTGTCAACAAATACAAGATGTTGTTCTTGACACATTCTCTGGAGCTTGTTGTTCACTTCAGTACTGATTGGTTGGGTTACTTTTATGTGTTTCATCGGCAGGATTGATGAAATGACTATTTGTGGCGATTGAAAATTTCCACATTTTCCATATTCGTCCCAAAGCTGCAATATTAAAAGTTGAACTGTTAGCTGCTCGTACAAGCTCAAGTTTATCCCAAGTTCATTTTATTTGGAAGAAAATTCTTGAAGTTAACAACATTCGTACCCACTGGTTGCCATGCTCATTACGTGGTGCCCCAAAACCAATCTTTTTTTAAATAGCAAGAAAATATTAAAGTTATACCTCCAGTACTTTCAAGAGAAGTTTTATAGAAGTATAATAAAGGATGGGACATACGCTCACTATATTTAACCAAGAATGAAGCAGAAATATCACATATGTGCTACCAGAAATTCTAAGAAATCCGTAATTGTAAACATATACAGTCACTGATGGAAATGATTCATTTGATTTTCTTCACCCACAAATGTCTTGCAATTCTTGCTTCTAATGTAAAGTAGCTTTTGAACGAAAAACGCATGGGAATACTTTATCACCAAGTCTAATCTACAGATCTAGTCCTATGCGAATATTTGTTAGTTCCTGGACTTAAATTGCATGCAGAAGACCAGATGTGCGCTTCCAGGAAACCTATGTGGTCAGCCATATTACAGTGCATGAGTGTTGTACCTTTTGCAGATGACAAAACATTCCTTTAATCTTGAATTTAAAGGTTAAATGTGTGTGCATTGTGTAAAGGAGAGTTCATTAAAGTTTTCTGTGTGTTTCATTAGAAATGGTTCTGTCAATAAAAAGTTATAGAGTAAATTGAACATCGCTCGTACATGTGATTTGAGGTACAAAAGTGATAACAAAGTACATATAAACATATGACAAGGCTGTGTGGTTGAAAAATAGGTAACAATAGAGTGGAATCAATGTGGTTGGATAAGGTAACAATAAGATGGAACCAATGTTACAGTGTATGATTTGAGTTGCATTGTATATGCAGATTGTTCAGTGAATATAACAATTTATCGAGGTTTTAGCCAGGTGGCTTGAAATAATTGTTAATATATCTTATAACTTGGTCAGGTTTTTTAAGTATGGATATTCTTATTATGTATTTAAATCATTGGGAGCAAATCACTTCTAGCAGCAGAAAACTGAGAACAATTGAATAAATAATGAAATTCATCACCAATTTCATTTAAGTTACATGCGTTACATCTTCTTAAGGACGTTTGATACAGTTGTTTATGCGCATCATTTCTGCGCATATACCTTAAACGGGAATAGAGGCCGCGTTTGGCACTGGATTGTCATGAAAATTGGGCAAAATGATTGTCGTGATACTATCTAGGGTTAGTATAAATATGGATAATTTGGGCTAAAAAAATAATTTCACTGAGCTAATAATATGAAAACACTCTGCTTGAAATAGCGGTAACATTTTCACATTCATTTTTTGTGAAATTAGAAATTATTACTTGGGTTACCTGTACCAATTTATAATGAGTGTTTGTATTGCCTGGGACTACACAGATCCCCTTTTACTGATATATAGGATTAATGATCTCTTGACTAAAATTGTGAAGATAATTCAAGTGAGCGATTCAGGGCCTATCTGTGCCCCCTTGCTATATGGAATGCGAAGTCACTGACAAATTGGGAAAAAGGGGAGATAATTCAGTCATAATAGCACAAAGTGTAGCGTGCAAACCAATGTTTTATTTTAATTTTTAGATAATCAACATCCTTAGCCAAGAATAAATTATGACAAGACTAGAAATTATGAGAAAAACATATATGCAAAATGTACTAATTTTGCCTTTTTTGTGCCATTTTTCCGCCACTATACCGCAATTTTCATTGCAAAGAGACACAATTACGACGTAACTGCAGCTAAAATAATTTTTTTACACGCCAATTTCTTCTAAGTTTATATTTATTATACTTTCATGTACATAATATGCAAATGTGAGTACTTTTTTGGTATTAAAATATTTTTTACCCGCAGATATTGCGTCGTTTTTACGCAATTTCACTAAGGTTTTTATGATATACTGGGACAATAATGACGTCATAGCGCAAAAAGTAGTCCCGTGACCTATCTTTTTTATTTAATATTTGGATTGAGTACACTTTGATCAACAAAATTAGCAATAAAAAATATATTGGTCATCGAGGTCGTTTTTGAGCTACGGCCGATTTTGTGTAATTTTTAAAAAAAAAATTCAGTCATTTTTCGGATATTTTGACAATTCTTTTTTTGTAAAAAATGTGTGAATTTTCTTATCAATACCAAAAGTGTATAGGAATATTTGAATAATATGTGATTGTTCATACAAACCCATGGAAATGATTTTAACAAGAAAAAATATCGATTTTAATGCAAAAATGAATACATTGCTAAATATAAAAAATTTTGGTCATTTTCTTGAATAGTGATGTTGCAAAAGGGCCCATGACCCCTTAAATAGTACCGCGACATACCTTTTTTATTTCACATATTGTTTCAGTATATATTAAACTATAATTGTGCCTATTTTTGGTATCATTTAAAAAAAATAATAACCCTATCAAACGTCCTTAAGTTGCGGTCGATGTTTTGCCAGCATAATGTTTCTATTGATAAATGGTGATTATGTTTGGAATTTAAAGATAATTTTAGCATTATAGTCTGTAAGTATATTAATGTACGGCTCAAAGCAAGGAGTTTGTTTGTACAGTCTATAGTTGAGACATTTCGATTTCGTTCGAATAGTATCATGCCAGATTTGGTTATATTGGTCGCACAGAGGCTGGTTAAGTTTGGCTAATATATGTTCTTTTGAGTTAATGAATATTTGGTTGTGTCATACATCGCATATCCGACTTTTGAATTGCTTAAAGTTGCTCATGGAATCAAAATCACCTTTGGACAAACGATTGCTTAAATGATTACTCATGTCAAAAAGCAAATTATTCTAAGTACACGAACGTCGAGAAACTATAACACTTATATTATGTATGCACTTGTCATTAGACATTTTTCGAAATTGGTTGTCAAATTTCCCTCCCATGTGCAAATAGTTCTGTCTGATTCCTTGGGGTGTGGTTTTTCTTGATGTCGAATATCCCTGTGGTAGATTTTATCTACAATGAAAACCTGGAAAAAAGGCGACTGTCTAATTCCCGTCCCCGATTCATAAAATGCGGACCAAGTCTAATTCCCGCTACATGACATTGTGACGACAGGGTTTATTAAACTCCGTACATCGGGTAAGTCTTTATGTCTAATTCCCCATGCATCCCCATTTCCTCTGTGGGAAAACTTTGATGCATTATGTCATGCCCTCTTCGTATATTCTGTAGACAAGTAAATCAAATAAATTGCGAAACAAATCACATGTTTTACAAAAATATTGTCATAATATTAATCGAGAAATGAAAGCATACACATAAATCTTGTACAGACACATGTGGTATATGATGAGAGCTACATTGTACATGTATAGCTGTTAGAGTATAACTATGGCTGAAAGCACCTGACGTTTAGTCGCCGATAGATCGAGATGACCAGTTAGACCGAGTTGTTATACTTGTTATATGCCTTTTAATTATTTCATTCTTTTTTCAATTCCAATAATTCGATTCAATAAACGCTTAATGTTCTCAAAATGCTCAAGAGTTTTATTTTTACGTATGTGCTATTTTATCTAACAATAAATGATTGGTCAAACGGCGACATTTTGGAGCTAGGAAAGAAATACTGTCCTGAGAATGATTTTTGTACGCTTAATGAAACGTCGTTCAATATTGAGTCATGTTGCTCAGAATGCAACTGCGATGAATCCTGCTTGAGAACCAAGACATGCTGTCCTGACGCCTTCGATAGCTGGGATGTGATAAATAATTCGTCGGTGGAATTATCGTGTGAGAATGGGTACTATTTAAACGACGATTATTTGCATAAACCAGGTGTGGAGAAAATGTTCTATAATATGCAAGCAAACTGCTCCGATGGTCGTCCTTGTGAAATTCCTGACAGAAACTCGACAAAATCATTTGATGACATTGTTGCAGTGTTTGATAACAAATCTCAAACACTCTACCGTAATAGAATGTGTGCAGAATGCAATGGAGTTTATGATTATATCAGGTATGTTGATGAAACTTCTAACTTTACACCATGAATACATGTATAGTATAAAATACGATCATGGCACTATATTACAGTATAAGACAAATGGTTCACCCATTCAATGGTTGATGGAATATTTCTAAGTATTAATGTAGATTACTCACGAAATATACAAACAATTTGCCTTGCTTCTAGTTTCAGTATAGTTTATGTAAGTCGTCTAACAATGTCACCAAGTTTCCCGTTAAATATCCTAATTTGTTAACTTGTATATGGTAATGTTTATTGTTGTGTTTATCACATCGGAAGTCGTGGAATAATTGAATAATTAGATGTAATATATACATGTACTAGACTTCTAGATAGAATGCACAATTTGAACAACCTATGCACATGGTGTTTGCGTTCTTAGCCTATCACATTTGACTAAATGTGTCGACACTTACAACTCCCAGCACATGCAATAAAATAGATACCAAGTTGAGGTCTATTTTTAGACATTGGTCCATTCAGCCGACTGTACATTCGCCCGGCCCTAATAATTAAGTCGCAAAACGGTAATATAAAATTGTACATGGAAGGCAGAACTCAACATAAACATTCGAGCACGAAGGGCACACAGATGAACACACAGAAACAGCACTGACTACAAGCACACATTACAATGTCCAAATCACAACCGAGCGAGAAAACGAAACGAAACCATCGCATTAACAACAGCCAACAAGAAAACAAGCAAACGAACAGGAAACGACTAGGTACGAGCAAGGGAAAACATTCAGCTAATAAAAAGATAATACACATTCGGACAGGGAAGGCAGCTTTGAACATAAACATTCGAGCACGAACGCCACAGACCACAATTACGTACTTGGCTGTTACACACATATCACAGCACATTCAATTGACTTTTGACACTCTCAGGTACCCATTCAGAGGCTGTGGGTAATTCTTGTTCAGGGAAACTAAACAACGGAACAGAACCCGATCCCAAACGTGCGCCTACCTCTAAGCCACCGCTAAACATTTATGACCTAAAACAAGTACGTGCTTGGTTATAATTGATATAGAATTTTCATTTTTAGATGGAGACTCTTCGTCGTTAAATGTGAGATAAACAACTATATGGATTATATATTTCACAAGGCTTTCGATGAAACTTTTGCATATATCTTGCATTCCTGTGCCTTGCTGTCGGTACCACCAGACCTCAACATACTCCCTTACATCTGTAATGATGATTATTACATCAATACGTGCAACACAACGGGACAATGGGAGAAGTTTGATGATGAATTAAAGGCGGCATGTCATAACCCATTCACAGGTACATGTAATACGTAAATTTGTATGACAATATCAAGATTAGTATCTAGTTTCCCAAATACATTTTCTCTCGCAGATACACACAATTTAATGACAAATAGACTAGTTCTATACAGTCGACACTCGTTATGTCGATATTTTGGGACCGTCAAAAATAAGTCGACATATCCCTATGTCGACACAACAGGAGCCAACAATTTTGACAAATTTGTAATATAGGTGAGATTTTGACTAAATTTTGAAAAATAACCTAACTTATTTCAGTTACTCCGTATGTGACACCATTTAAGGCATACAAGAACGTGTTCTGTTACCTGTGCAACAGTCCAGCAAAGGCGCCATTATATTTGATAATATGTTCTTCGGGAGGAAAAGACTTCTTAACAGACTTTTCTCGTTTAGCGAGTGTTGACTTCTCTGCAAAACTACCAACCAAGACAAAAGGCGACGAAATAGTAACTACTTGCCAAGCATACCAAATGTTTGATGTATTTCACGTAAGTATTATTTGATTGCAAATTTCAATTCTTATCGATTGACCAGTCATTCTCAAAAAGCGGGTGCAAATAGTGTTGCCGGTGGTTTTTGACGCTATGAGACATTTTCCAGAACTGCTATTATGTGCATATGATATGCATAATACCTGTCTATTATGTGTACAAAGAAATTTGTTGTAGCTTTTATAAGTACTGAAAAAGTAACGTAATATATGCTGAAATGACAGGTTCGTTACTGTCGCCAGTGCAAAAGACGAAACTTTACCATACGTTTAATTCTTACAGACGAAATTAATATGAAAACTAAGGGTTTATATCGATAGTCCTCGTTGGTGCAACCGTTTAGCTAGATTTTATCATAAATATATCGAGAAAAAAGTCTCATACTGACTTTTAAATGTTGAAAAACCGATGTCGCCGATTTCAGTGACATGTTCGATACTTTACATTAAGTATGTTGTATAATCTTATGAGGTTGCTACAAATATGTTTTATAACCTATTTTACTTGTCTTCACATCATTTAATACATATGCATCCATCCATCGTAGACTGAAAAATTCCATATCAAACATAAATGTTCGTTACCGGACTTTAAATGCATATGCAGTCCAGCAATAGTCATTGTAAACATGGTTACTATCAGCATTCCTTATGCTGTGTAAGATATTTAAAAGTCAAACTAATCGAACTTAAGTGGCTTTGATAATTGTACATCATGCACTGTTTTTGATATGTTCATGACTTGAAATATTCGTTACCTTGTACTCACTAAACAGATAGTTGATTCAATGCTCATTTTAAACGCTTTACATTTTATTCTGATGATATACTGCCGTGATTCATGCGAGTTATACTGCCGGTGATGTCGTAAAGACGCATTTGACGTAGGAGTGTTTGTCGTTGTGAAGGTAGACATATTAACACACAGAGTTATTGGCATTTCTTAATACTCTTAATTTATAATGATAATCGAAATGGTTGGGGCATATAGCACTTATGACGCTGTTTAACTTTGCCATAAATGGGCATACACTCGGATACCAGGAATTGCATGTAATACATAGTGATATGTTCGTTACCAGGAGGTAACGAACATTTCATACTTTTATCTAGCTACTTTGTCTGAGAAATATCAATCCGGTCATAATTTAATTTCAAACTAGACTATACATTTGACTGAATACAGCATTTCGAGCTTGTTTGACATGAAAAATTATTGTTTTTCATTATTTAGAAAGCAATCATAATGTATGTAACAGAATATTTGAAATACAAAATTACATTCAAAATTAAATTGCTTTAAATGGGTATATCTAAACGGTGTTAAGAAAGTTCGTTCCGGTTTTTGAAAAGCTTTTGTATACAAAACTATTAAATATATTTGCACCAAATTTTGCATTCAGTCTCCTGGTATAATGACATCATTATGTATAACAGTTTTAGCTGATTTGACTGGCAATGTTTTTTCAAACGGATTGAATAAATTTGTTGATCTTGTTTCGAATATGACGTAAACGACGTCGTGACCAGGTCAAGTTCGAAATACCCCCTTTGTTGTCCACTCACTGTATCGTTGTGTATGTTTTAAACTTGTAATGAACTAAACTAATATTTAACCTTATATATGAACAAAACATCATCCAAGTTATGAAGCTGTAAGAGTATTCGTTTTGCAAATAAATACCTTTTGTTTTCCCATATACATAGTTTTTTCTAAATGGTGCGGTTTTGTCAACTCGGACGATTCTCTCCTTTTGGATTTATTTAGTGACTCTTTACTAGAAAAATGAGGCATGTCTTCGCCAATGCCTTATGATGTTCGTAGAAGTTGTTCCTGTAATTTTCCGCCGTTATTTTTTACACATTCGGTCATTTTCTTAACCCTACTCTCAATTTTCGCTTGACGTTTACGTCACGTTCGTCGACATCTACACCCTGTACTTGCAAATACATAGTTGTGCTTGAATGTTATGAGTACCAGTCCTATAGCCATCAATACCTTTAAGCATAAGGTGTTGTTAAACAATATGAATGTTTCATTTTTGCAGTTATTTCTGTTTGTCGACTAATCTTTAAAATGGCCGTTGACGTAACGTTAACGTACGCTTACTTCCGCGTTCTATAAATCCATGGCAACGGTGTACACTAGAACGAAATCCAAGCAAAAATAATCCACTGGTCCTAAATTTAGTACTATATCCTCATAGCAAATTTCGTAATGTTTCGCTTTCTAAAAATAAAAAATACGCCATACTTTCTGACCGGAACGAACTTTCTTTACACCCTTTATATGTTTTTAACATTGTCATAAATATGAGTTCTTTGAATACGATAAAAAGATGCATTTGAATTATTTTGTAAGACAATAACATTGTTTAGTGTTGTTGTCGTGACTATTTTTTCTGTAAAGCTAAGTAACGAACATTTCACGGTTGCACATTCGCCCAGGCATTATCTAAATCAAATGGTCAGACATAATTTAATATTAGAATGTCATTTCTAACGCAAAATAGACTATACACACTCTTCGAACAGGAGATTTTAATTGAACCGTTTTATTAGAGTCTTGTCGAACAGTAACACGTGGAGTATAAAACTGTAGCGAATTGTTCGTTACTATAATGTGGCTTTGAGTGCGATAACGTATCACACAATCCGATGCTAACAGTGAAGTAGATATTATAAGATACGGACGTATATTAGATCTAACAAAACTGTGGCAATTGTATTGATAATTTAATTATCTAATAAAACAACGCCATATATGTTCTTATGTTACGGACCACTAGCTAATGAGTAATTATTTATAAAGTTATCATAATTTGCTATATGTGTGGTAAGAGAGAATGACTGACAATATAAGGCCTTAAAATGTCTATTTATAGATAAAGTAAAGCTAAACTATCGTGTTTGTGCTTTGTGGGCCAATTGTGCGCTTAAAAATTAGTTTTCTCTGTGTTAATGCATTTAATTTCAATCGCGTTCAACCAGGTTCATATATTACTATACCTGATACGAATTGTTCGTTACTTTGTTCCACGTCTTAAAAACTTGAATAAATCTACAATGAGCCAAATGTTTCACATAACTTGCCATCCGTAGTTATTTTGAATATCTATTTGTTTTTCACCAACGATTTAGTGTTAATTTTATTCGGGAACAATGCAATGAACATTGAAACGTTTAAGATCCTTTAACATTTCACCAAGTTTAAGCCGTTGTATCAAGAGCAAAGTTTGTTGCATGATGTGTTGGTGGATAATGCTTAATGTCAAAGTCTTATTGTTCAGAAAAAACGTCTGATGCATCACCAGCTTACAAAAGTATTGTTTCGCAATGAATAGCAACACATGATCTTTAAACTAGTTTGACGGCAGGAGATGTTACATAACGCACATTTCAAATTGAAATATACATGATCATAATAGCTATTTTCGAACACTCGAGCCAATGTAACATAATGTTCTCTTGATTAAGCCACTGTGTTTTTCTTGCTGTCGAAGGTTGTAAGTTTAAAAGTATTTATATAATAAAGCTTAACGAACACATTGAAAATTCACTTTTTTTAACCACTGATGTGCACCCGCTTATTGAGAACGACTGTTCGTGAACAGGACACGGGATACAAGTTTGTAATGGAAGGATACTCGCATTTTGGAGATGCTTCATAACTTTATCATAACACACCTGAGCATGGAGCAACAATATGCACTTTACGACTGTGCAAATGTCCCATTGTACTTGAAGACAAATAGGCCTTAATGTCATATTGATAGTACGATGTGCTCACAGTTACAAGTCGATAGTACGATGGTAAAAACACGATAGTACGACAGTGATAAGACGAAAATACGAAACAACTAAATAGTACGATGGCGAAGACACGAAAACGAAAACACTACATTATGTCAAATGTTCGTACCTTCGCTGTTTCGTGTTTTCATCGTACTATCGTATACCGGAATGTAAATGTAACAGCAGTATGTAATCAAAGCACTGAAAGATCTAGTGTTGTTCGAATGAATGCCCATACTGAAGAATTCTTCTCAAGCGGGTATCGATTGAAAAGTCAATAATAAAGGGACGCTAATGTGCTACAGTGCGTCTTTTGTCACGCTTTACTTTCCTTGTCGATTATAGATAATCGATTACGTATATTGGTGTTTGATGTTGACAGGTTTAAGTGCAGACAGGCGTCATAAAAACGAACACGATTATATTGCGTTCAAAGTCAAATGAGAACAGTTATAAATATAAACTCGCCCGTCAGGTAAACTTTATATGGGGTCGATATAAAATAGAGTGCAATTCTCATTCCATATATCAAAGGCGCGGTAGTGTAGTGGATAAACCCTCACTCCCTTCAAGTTTCAATTTTGTTCTGAGTTGTAGGTTCGATCCTCACTTCGGTCAACTTTTTGTTTGCATGTATCCACGTTATAAAGTCTATATTATACTGCTGTTTTAATGAATCGATACTTCAAAGTAATCGAAGTTTCATGTTGTAGTGAATATATTAAAAACGATTGTATGAGTGTTGTACTGTATATAAAATAAATAATTGAAATACGACTTGATAAAGAATGAAGAAATAACACAAACATTATTCTACGTAAATTGCATACATTACTTCGTGTATGTTAGTTACAAATAAAAAGTAAGGTACTTGTAAAAAGATATAAAAAACCTTAAAAATTTAAGTAACTTGGATGGGTGTCGAACTAGTGACGAGATTGAACAAAATTACTTGCATAATAGCGGCATGCTTACCCACTCGACTAACGAGACGAAGTGAAAATTGGTTTTCAAGTCTTATACTATCGATTGAAGGTATCTATTTTATTATATAAAACATAAGCTCCCCTATTCTTTTGAATGGGACAGTTCCCTTATTAGTATTACTTATTAAACCGACAGTAGGCACATTTCGTATTATTGTTTATGTTCTAAAAATAGTAACAAGATATCATAAATATATGGATTATTGATTTTATCTGGATGGCAGGAAATATACGGTGGATATTGTCTAAAAAACTAGTAATTTTATATTTGGGACTATTAATCTATTTTTCGTACAATTTACAAGTATCATGGCTTATATCTGTGGAAAGCTCTTTAAATTCATATTTTGATTATGTAAAAAATATTTTTCTTATATGAAATTCACCGTTTTACAACTATTTAAACTTGCAAATGTTGGTGGTGAACCAGATGAATAATTTTGGTTAATTAAATTCATTATTTGGGTGTGTTTGAAATAAAAAACTATTAAACCGATAGCAATTTTAAAATAAGAAAGTCAAGCGCTTCCCGTTGATATAAATACATTGAAATTCGGCCAAAATTTCAGTGCCTATGTTTTGTTTATCAATGCTGGCCCCTTTCTGCCATCCAAACCGATAAACTGGTAAACAGTTACAGGTGCTTGTGACGTCACACTGAAATGTGTCTTATAAGTTAATTTTGCATAAAGCATAATACAATGATTATTACACACATGGACCCTCTAATAGTATATTCTTCGTCCCAGTAACAAATAACAGAGATGAATAACGGTGTTTATAGTGTTGTGTAAAAGTATTCTGCCGATATTAATTTTTTCTCTATTAATTTATTTCCCTCTTGTTATGTTTAATAATTTGTGTTTGACTATAAACATGTAGTTCTATGCTAATACACTTTATGTTATAGTTAGAACATATTAAGTAAATTTTAATGATTAAAAAGGGCGGAGCGAGTTCTTTTTAATCATTAAAATTTACTTAATATGTTCTAACTAACTTAGAATATAACATTCTGCATTCTGATTGGTCGATAGAAAGTAGCGCCAACGTATGACCTCAATGTGAAAAAAAAATAATGATTTAATTTTCATTTAACCGCCATATTACGTTAAATGTCTCTTATAATTCAATAAAATATTTTGTATAATAATGGAAGGACAGATGATCATATTTATACATATCTTAGAATATAAGTTATAGTTAGAACATATTAAGTAAATTTTAATGATTAAAAAGGGCGGGGCGAGTTCTTTTCAATCATTAAAATTTACTTAATATGTTCTAACTAACTTAGAATATAACATTCTGCATTCTGATTGGTCGATAGAAAGTAGCGCCAACGTATGACCTCACTGTGAGAAAAAAATAATGATTTAATTTTCATTTAACCGCCAAAATTCGGCGTTTTCGTCGGCTTATAATGTAGGTTATATTCTAAGAAATGTATAAATATGATCATCTGTCCTTCCATTATTATACAAAATATTTTATTGAATTATAAGAGACATTTAACGTAATAACACTCATATTTAGCATCCCATGAGTTACATTGCATCAATATTTACGCAAATAACACAAAGAGACAAAGCTAAGAAATCGAAATTTAGAAATCTTCCACTTATGCACACTTGAAATATCATATCACCCCGTTCATTTATATGTATACATGCAACTTGTGATAATGCACAAATAGCATAAATCTGAAAAAAAATAACTATAAAAAGATGAAATACTAGTCATTTTAAACTGTGTTTCAGTTTTTAAGTTTTTTTTCAGGAATTAACCCCCAGTACGTGATTAATTGTAATATAAATATATACATGTATAACGGAAATTTATTTTGCATCAAGCATAATACAATGATTATAATTATGACAAATAAATACAAAATAAAGAGATTAAAATCGATGATTTATGATAATAAAAAAACTATATGTAGCCACGCGTTACATATTCGTTACAAGGGATTGTTTAATCCGGTGTTAGTTTAGCGCGTGTCAGTTTTATGGGGGTAACAAACCTACATTGGTCGCTGAAAAAGAAATTAAATATACATGCATTAATTATATACTATACTAGTATTCACGGTGGGGAATCACGTGGTTTGAATGGTAGGCCGCACTGAAAAAATGGCTGCCAATCGGCGTCGGATAAACCTATATTTTGAGGTAAATATATATCATCGAGTCCCGTTTGGATGTGGACACCCCGACCAGCATGCAATGGCTTCTCCGCTGAATCTTTTGGTACCTTGCTTTCCATGATTGATTGCGTCGTTTTCTCAAACACTTCGAAATTGTTCCGTAAAAACAAAATGTTAGCGGGGTAGGTACCATGATAAAGGCCATTTTATGACTATTTTCACCCTTATGTCATGCATATTCAAATGATTCAAGTGTGTGAACATGTCGCCCGCAGAATCGAATACAACGAACATCAGAATCTGATATTTTGTGCTTTTCTGAACAAAATAATAGACAATTTGCATGAAAGATAGGGTGCATGATTATATTTTTTTCATCAAAACGGGATAGGCCGCACGATACATTTCGGAGAGCATATCTTTCACCACTGTTATCGATCTGAATATCGGTATCCGGTATTTACTGCTTTACACACAGTCGCTATCATCAGTATACTTTATCAATCTTATCATATCGTGTGTCACAATAATTTAGATTACATGTATTTCTAATGACTTGACAGGGCCATAAAACCCCTTTGTACGATTTGTTTGTTATAAATATAACCATGATTCATGTTAGGCTGTATTCCAAAGTCCATTTCACCAAGAATCACGAGTGTTTAGTGGTTATTTCATCAAGTTGATAAACGGAATATATTACAAACCTGGTGATCGCTGACGCTGGCAATTGTCGGTTGTGAGTGGCCTTTTATGCCTGTTAATGATGAGTGCATGGCTTTTTTGGGGCGTAAGCTCTTCAGGCACTGTCTTAGAGATTAGAAACGAATGGTTCTCGTAGTATTCCAGCGATAATATAAGTTAAATGTTAACAAAATGACGGTGAAATTTGCAGTTTTTGGGAGGCGCAATAAGTCATACAAGACTGTTGAATTTTATAGTCTCCTAATCATTGAAGTCATACAATGACCGGACATCAAAGGTTGTTGCTCTGTCGAGGAGATTGTACTTTACATCTTATTCGTGCCGGAGCCTTAAATTCTCTAATTAAGTACATGTCCATGCACGTCTGCATATTTAATAAATGTAGATCTATGACAGTTAGGTATAAATACAGCACTTGTTTGTCAGCAGTTTACATGAACTGTAAGTCATCGACACTGGAATTTTACGTGACACTCTATTAAACTGCTTTATGTAATATAGATACTTTTTATTTGTTCCAGAATCGACCAACTATAGTTATATACACGCGTTTCTACAATCGACTATACTTTAGTTGATGAAACTACTTTTCTTCCTACACCACCGCTAGGCAATCAGAATGCACCGCTAGGCAGCGCCACCGTTATTGCATAACTACCGACACGGATGTAAACTGTAATGCAAAATAGTTCCATCAATTGCAGCATATATATACTACAAAGCTACTTCATATTTCTAAATCTATAGGACAGTTGGATATCCCAATAAATAATTTAAACCTATTTCCAGTATTTCTTTGTATTTAAAGCAATTACCACTTCTGTTAACTGCCTGCCGTACCTTTTTCGTCGGCATAAGCTGTTACGTAATCATATACTGCGGTACTGACCAAGTATTTCTAATTATATTGAGGTCATTTTAATCAACATTGGCTGCTTAGAAGATTAATACCAAGATCATATGTTCGACTGCACATGTATAGCAATGTATCGGGGCATTACGATGTTTTACGACATTATGTCTTATGTGAGTTATTCACGAAATATAGTCAAATAAAATTTGTAACACACAAATAACATACATTTTTGTACAAACAAAACAGTGCATTAAGTTCCCTGTCAAGTAATTTGAATTGCTGCATTTCGAACTTACGTTTTCTATAGAATGCTAAACAGTATTAGCTTCTTAACTTCATGATAACAAATGGAGCGCTTAATGCCCCCCCCCAAAAAAAAACAGTCATTTACAGACATAAAGGGCCACTCACAACCGACAACTGCCAGCGTCAGCGATCACCAGGTTTGTAATATATTCCGTTTATCAACTTGATGAAATAACCACTAAACACTCGTGATTCTTAGTGAAATGGACTTTGGAATACAGCCTAACATGAATCATGGTTATATTTATAACATACAAATCGTACAAAGGGGTTTTATGGCCCTGTCAAGTCATTAGAATTTCTGCCTTTGTCGTTAGCATAAGTCTCCTATCTCTGCCTCTGCGTTAGCATTAATATTAAACGCTCTGTCTTTGTCGTTATCCTTCGAAAAACAGAACTGCCTATTTCGTTAGCATTTTTTTCGTACCTCGTTCAATTTAAACCTCTGTCTCTTCACACAGAAAATGCACATTTTCCAAAACGGAAACGACAGATATATTGAGGAAGGATTGAAGTTTGTATTCAATGTTTTAGAATTGTTACAAACCACGATTCAGTTGAGAATTCAATGTCAAAGGCAATAGTTTCGAACTTTTGGAAAACATCGCATACCTAAACCTTGTTTACTCGAATAATATGGCATTTGTGGGCACATAAATTGTATATAATTATTGTTCATTCATCGCGTCAACGATATATGTAAGTGATCACTTTCAAAAGCAACGCAAAACACATATAAAATAACAAATACTTACCCCACTCTGGTGGCGTAAAACGCGTGTGTCTCTGCCTTCAACATACATAACTGCCTTACACACAGCGGGTTGTACGGTGTGTGTACTCTGGGGTAAGTTTTAAAAGAATCGTTGCATGACCTGTAAATGTTTGTGTTTACTTTTTTCAGACAGATGAGGAGAATGAAGTTAAATAACCATAAAATGTTATAAAATGAGACAAAAAGATATATCAATGCAGGGTTAATCATGCCTGATCGTGTTATGGCATCTGTAGAAACCCGAGTAACGGTTGGTGCACAAGCCAGATACGCACCAACGCTCCAGTCATGGAATTGTTATGACACGAAAACCATGCGTAAATGCTATTATAGCATAAACACATCAATTTATGCCCATATTTTTCAAAATAACGATTTTAGTTCGAGAATTTTGTCGACTTCGTCTAAAGAAATGTTATGCCATACCGAATTTATAAATAAGCTTCTACTTCCAGGACCTTTAATAACTCAGACAGCATGTCCAGTGCCTGTTTCTTTTTATTTCATTACAGAAAATCCATTAGAAATCACAACAATAAAATTAGGAATTACAGTTCATATGACTCGTAAAGTCGTTTAGTGTCGTCGGCGGGGCCCGAAACGCAAATACGCAAATCTGGACGTCAACAGCGCGCGTGAATCGTTATGGTTTTCTTTACGTTCTAACATATCGTCCACTACAACCCGAACGGTTCCCGAAATCGGGATAGTTCGGTTTATTTTGAGATGTTCTGGAACCCTTCCGTGTCATTTTTGATCGCGCTTCTGAATACTTCGGGACCGAAAAATCTTCGGCGTTCAACTTTTAAAAGTTATAAATGTCTTGTTCCGAAGTGCTTCGGGGAAATCGGAAACAAACCATCGGCAACAGTTCAGGGTGTTCGTCATTCACTCGGCATCTTTTCGAAGCCTTCTGTGAGACTTTGTAATACTTTAGCCATCCCGAGCGGTTCCTGGAGGATATGCTGCCGATGGCGACGAATGGATAAGTTCTACACACGGAAACTATGCCGATCATTCTAGGAAACATGCCGAATAGTTGCCGAAGGCTCCAGTTGTTAACGGAAGGTATGCCGAGTCGTAGCCGTATTTCCTGAACTATATAAGAGCGACAAAGGAAGCGATGAGGTCAGTTTTAATCTTAGATATATCGCTTTCATCATGGTCCGAAAATCAAGGGCAAGCTACCCAATAGGCTTGTTCCAGACATTATATAAAAAACTATGACATAACAAGTGCTCGACAGTTTTCAGCTAACGAAGGCACAAACAGGAAAAATACTACCGGTGTATCTACCAATAGTCAGTTTCATTAGCTCAATATGTTATTTTTATAGCTGAAACTTGGTAATTCATCTTTTGTATAGCTGAAACAATGTCTTCTAGCTTTTATAGCTGAAACTAGTAAGATGAAGGTGTCTTCTATCCTTCGTGTTCAACTAGCAACTGATAACAAGTAGTCCGACATCGTTTATATACATAGGCAACATTTCGGCATTCTATCGGCATCGATTCGTAAACACTTCTGCATATTCTGCAGTGAAACCGCAACCTTTCCACACGATCGAGAAAATTCGGTGCCAAATCCTAAACTGCATTCGCGTTGCATTAGGTTAATTCGGATAGGTTTCGGCGTTTGTATTGCAACATTTCGTATGCCTATCTACGAATACTTCAGAAAAAGGTCCCGATGCCAAAGCTCCGAACATTGTAATTGATAATGATACTGAAAGGTTCCCGAAGCTAGCAAACAGTAATCGGCTACACATTCTGCATGACATTGGTGTCTAGTGGACGGCAGGTCTAATGCTTAGATCTCACTGGGTATTTTCTGCCTTGGCGATGTACTCCCGATGAAATTAATGATATTACAGGTGCATCGGGAGCAGGGTCCTCGTGGTATAAAGGGAGCTTCATGAGACAATTTGTAAAATCGGGAGGAATCATGATCAATCTGGAGGGATCCGGAGAACTCCCGATGATTTTTCGACTTTATGCGACGGTCCAACTCCCTCAGGGTGTACTATGGGTTGAAATAAGGAAGTTCCCGATACATGAGGGAGGTTCCCCCGATGTCTCAGGGAAGTTCCCGATATCTCGGGGAAGTTTCGGAAAGTCTTGTGACAGTTAGTGACATCGCGAATACATCGGGGATTGCAATGGATGTATTGAATGTTGCCCTATGTACAAATGCAAAATATTAGCCTATAAGCATATATATATTATGTCTGATTACGGCCGTTTTAACAAGCAGCTTGGATAATATAAATCATTGATTTTCGAACTTGTTCTTTATGTCGTTTTCAATATCCAAACAATCATACAAAATGTATCTTTATTTATGTCGCAAGAACACTGCGTGATAAGTAAAAAGTCATTATGGCACAGCTTGATAACTGTAAGTTTATTATACTGTGACTACTGCAATCTTTCATCGACACAACATTTCTAACTTAAGGAGTAAATGTAGAATCTGCTTATCTGAGGTGCTATTTAACTGAATGGTCCTTAGTTCTTTAAATAACTGCTTCCTTTCGTAATTGCATACACAATGGGTGATACAATTTATTTGCAAGTAATATGTAAGAGATAGAAATGTAAGAACAATGCATCATTTACTTGGCAATTGATTCCATTGAAATTCTCACTAATTTATATTTAATGGATACTATGATAAGGATATGGACATACTATTATATTGCAATAATTTAAATAATTGTGACACACGATATGATAAAATTGATAAAACATACTGACTGTGTGTAAAACAGTAAATACCGGATGTCGGAATAGATATCCATATCGATAACAGTGGTGAAAACTATGCTGACCGAAATGTATCGTGCGGCCTATCCCGTTTCAATGAACAAAATAATAATCGTGCACCCTATCTTTCATGCAAATTGTCTGTTATTTTGTTTAGAAACGCACCAAATATCAGATTCTGATATTCGTTGTATCCGATTCTGTGGCGAACTGTTCACACACTTGAATCGTTGGAATATGCATGATATAAGGGTGAAAATAGCCATAAAATGATCTTTATCATGGTACCTACCCCGCTTACATTTTGTTTTTACGGAACAATTTTGAAGTGTTTGAGGAAACGACACAACCAATCATGGAAAGCAAGGTACCAAAATATTCAGCGGAGAAGCCATTGCGTGCTGGTCGGGGTGTCCAGATCCAAACGGGACTCGATGATATATATTTACCTCAAAATATAGGTTTATCCGACGCCGATTGGCAGCCATTTTTTGAGTGCGGACTACCATTCAAACCACGTGATTCCCCACCGTGGTATTAATATCGGAAAATTATCAATTGTTAGATTTTTTGAAGTTCTTAAGTGTGATGTTGCCACGTTTTAACAAATATTAAAATTAGGTTTTGTTCTTTTAGACATTACTAGCTAGTAGGTTATTGTCATACACAATTTAATAATTAAAATAATTATGAGGAAATTCAATAAAAGAGTAAATTTGGGATATTAACTAGCTGTTTCCTAATTGATATGATTCATATTATTTTGTTTTACAATTTAGACGAATGATGCCTTTTTTGGCCACTTTTGATGGTTCTGTATTCACGCATTTCATCATTTTTCTACTGATTAAATCACAAAATTGATTATTTATAGTATCAGTTGAGTTTGAGGCAAGTATTTCCATTCGTTTACTACACGTATGTAATTTCCTTTTGCTAAGAAAATTGTTTAATTTTGTACATAAAATCAAAGTGAAAAAAACCCTGTTCATATTGATAAACCCCAACCACTTATATAAAGTTTATTAGTCTTGTTGTTATACAACAGTAACAGTATGAAACAGGCGATAACCGATATGATATATACACGCGATAGAGCGATCGTCTGTCAAGCTACTACAACAACAACAACTGTTAAGAAATTGCAAATTTTAGTCAAAAAGAACCTTACAACAGGCGATCTTAATTTATCTTAAAATAACGAAATATATATAATTAAATGAGTAATTTTAATATCTATAAAGATCCATTTGCACCTAACCATTGACTTTGAGTTAAGTTATTTAAAATCAAGGATAAAGATACCCATGTTTGGTCATACGCTCATATTGTATATAGACAAAGAAGGAACAACTCACTAGCAAAGTGGTGTAAAATACCCTCAAAATAGGCGATCTAGATATTTATTAAAATGCATGAAATTAATATCATCTAATGTGTAAGACATTAAAGATTACATATCCTTTTGCACCTAAGAGTTTGCTTGTCTAGTTTTTTTCGTTATTAAGAAAAAAACTATATTGCCCCTATTTATTTCTATATAGAAAACATAAGCGCTATCGATTAACCGCTTGAGGATAATTCTTCCACATGATTTGATCACCTCAATCTTTATGTATTGCAATATTTACCACTGACAAACGGCAATGGCCGAGCTTCCACGATTTGAATGAAGTTCTTGTGTAATAGTTGTGTGACAACAATTAAAATTCATAGCGGGCATATTTCATTTACACTTTATTGGAATGATTTGACACCTGAATGAGGTCGTTTAAGCTGTTTAGAAAATAATATGTTCATGTTTAGGTTTGTGCTAGCTGCGGCGTGTACTTGCGGTCTGTGATGTTTCATTATAATATGTTCATTTTTTGAATTTCGTGCTCCTCTGTTTTGGTGTATTTGTTGAGTGCGGCCTACCCTGTCAGATGATATATTATTTTTTGTTTGAAATGAACGTTCTTGATCGAAGATTTTATGTTCATATTTCAGAACGTTTGCAGAACTGTTAATTGTTATGACAGCCGAATTCCTTCGTACGGACAATGCATTACCGGTCTGATCAGATACGAGAATAAAAGCAGGATTGACATACAGTTTGGATTATACCCAATTTCAAACATAATCCTCGAAGATAGCACGTTGACATTCAGCAGAAATACACATATCTTGCAATTCCTTGTGACAAAACTTAATTTATCCCATTGTTTGAATTGCTTGAGCCCAAGATATCCTGAGATGATGAAAGTATATCTTGATGAAACGATGCAATACATGGAGTATTTTGTTGTAGATCTCAATATCCTTAAGTCAACGGAGTGTCCTTACGAACAAATATTTACGGCAGTTTCTACGCTAATAGAAGAAAAAACAACTATACCATTGTATTTGAATAACGCATCGTATGACTTCATTATCGAACGTTCGCAATCAAAAAAATATAATGAAACCCTACAAATAGATATCCCCCTTCCAGCCCAATGTGGAAATACCGATGTGATTTTACTATATCCTAGGTTGCGTGCTCCACTGAGTCCGCTTGTATGTCCTTATGTAATTCTGAACGAGGAGGAATTCTGTAAACTTGTATATATTTACATCAAAACACATAACATCCAGTCTGTAGAAAACACTACATGCCCTATGATATTTGGTGCTGTCGCATTTCCTGAGTACTACGTTTGTGTCGACACGTTTGACCAAATACGAGCATTCAGAACACACAAACCAGAAAGCAAATCAAGCAAAGGTATTGTTTCTCTAGTTACCACATGTCTATCGTTGGCTTCTATCATGTTATCCATCGGCATTTACTTATATTTGAACAAGTTTAAAAGTGCACCGATGTACGTCTTGTTCAGCGCATTAGCCAATCTTTTTATCGCACAGACCGTTTTTCAGTTTGGAAGTGGTTGGTCTGAATATGAACGTATTTGTGAAGTAATGGGTATAGCCGTACACTATTTCTGGCTTTCAGCAATGTTTGCAATGAATGCGTATTGCGTAATAGTTATGCGAAATTTACAAATCCTACACAGTTCAGATACTTATAGGAAAACAATTTTAGTTGCATTTGCTTACATTTATGGCTTGCCTTTATGCTTCGTAATTATTAACATGATCTACGCGACATTTACTTATGCGCATAATGAGTTCAGGTCTGGCTACGGGACTAGTAGTTGTCACATCGACAATAATCTTATGAGAGGTCTTCTATTTAACTTACCTATATTTCTTACAGTAATTGTCAATTGTTTTGTTTATGCTGTAACAGTTTACAGAATACGTAAAGTAGCATCCGCAGTCGCCAGGAACCGTAAGTCAGCCCATTATGGAATTGTCTACTTCCGTTTGTTACTAGCATCTGGTGTGACCTGGTTAATTGGTCTCGTAAATCAGTTGGTTAATGCTAGCGTTTTGGACTATTTGTTTATTCTATGCGCTGCTGGACAAGGTATATTTCTTCTGATTTCAATTTTACTTAGCGGAACCATTCGCCGAGACATTAGAGAAGCAACTGCTAGCATATTCACAAAATCTTACAAAAGTTCTTAAAAATGTCCATCCTAATTAATTGTCTCCCGTTTTAAAAATACCAATTCTACCCTATACTCGTACTGTACCTGAAACATGAGGTCAAAGTATAACATGTGTATATGTCCTTATGACATTGTTCAGTCATATAGTGAGTGATGCCTTCACTTCAAACTAATACATACTACTAGTAGTGCCTACCTATTTCACACATGTGGATATTTAGCTCATATCGGAGTGTTTTTGTACATTCGCTGTTATCATGTCCTTACTTTTGTTTACCGATGGTTGGATACGTAACATCAATGTTATATACTTAGCAACTTTTCTAAGTCCACACGTATATTTTTTATGATAACTTTGTCAACAATGTATATATATCAATGAAATATGCGTGTATTATCGTGTTGCAGAATCGTTCATCAAAACGTCGAGTATAAAGTACATTTATTGGGTTAAATCAATCTTAACATAACAACTAAAGAAAGTAAACGTCACAAATACAGACTTTTATATCTTTATTTGTATTGTCTGACGCATAACCGTGATATAAAAAATTATTTTTAAATGTTTTATACGTGACGAGTCTTTAGACATAATTCATAACTGTTTGGAACAAATTCTGGGACAAGACACAAGAAATGCATTTCAGCACAACATCCAATGCCAGACTAGTTGCTAACAATATAGAAATTGAAAAGGTTAAAACTTTTACGTACCTTGGCTCTACACACAAGGACATCCAAAACAGACTAACAAGCAAGACCAGCATACCATTGACTTCGACCAATATGGAAGTCCAACCAATACAGTCGGAAAAAAAAACAGCAATGTTAAATCCATACTACACGACTATATGTGAGTGAATCCTGGAGAGTGACTAAATTCGACATGACATCACTATCAACCTTCCACCATGACTGCCTCAGACAAATCTGCAGAATATTTTGGCCTAACAAAATTTCCAACAAAACCTTCTCGATTTAACGAATCAAACAGAAACTTTTTCGATGGCTAGGACATGTCCTCAGAATGCCCGTATCAAACAACACCAGATGGGCACCTCAGGGTAAGAGGCCAAGAGGAAGACCAAAGACCACCTGGCGCCGAACAGTAGAAACAGAACTGTGACAATTGTGAGACTAACCTGGGGCGAGACTGAAGCGAAAGCCGAGAACAGAGCTGGATGGAGAAATCTTGTTGCGACCTTAAGATCCAACTCGGATCCAGGAGATTAATATAAGATAAAAATCTCCTACTAAAAATGTATAATTGTTTTACAAAAAAAAATTTTGCTGTTATTATTGTTCAATGATACAGTTATCTGTGGCTAACATTCAATATTAAAACTGTTGTGATAATATTACAGCTGCGAATTGATTTCAATGTGACATACAAAGCAAAATACTGTATTTATTGTTTTAATTAAAGTTGTATCACATAATTTTGCAACACAGATAACTATTTGCATTTGTAATGTCACCACAATAGTTATAATAACGGACGTTTAAGCCAATGTGATTACAAAAATGATAAACTTTTGTTGTTGTAAATTGTTCATATGGGCATAGTTTATCTATAAACACAGTTGTTAGGTAGAATTTTCGATCTTTGTTTTATTTTATGCCATGACAATGTCATTGAATATGTGATATGTGTACAGTTGAAAATTCAGTTTCAGTGCTTGTGCATATGATGTGTTACAATAATTCCATGGTGTTTTCTTCAATATTGATTATCCGTTATGAATGAGTATTTGTATTTTCAATTAAACTCTTCTTCATATCTCTTCATATCTCATGTAATCCTCTTCATGTTGAAAAAATCAATGTTGTGGTAATTTGATAATATCACCTAAGTGTTCTATATTTTTATTACATTACAAACTCTGCGTAATCAAAAATATTAGGGTTGAAAATATTTGAACCAGTCTCGAGGAAAGCAAGTTTTTTGATATTCTGCAATTACTGTATCTAACCTACATTTTTAGCAAAATGAAAACGCCGATTTGTGCCGGTTAAATGCTACATGTAATGATTACAATTGTACTCTTAACAGACGTAGCGTCATATGGTAGCGACCAATCAGTATGTAGATTGTTCTATTCTAAGTTGGTAAGAACATTCTAAATATTTTTAGTGAATAAAAACTGGTAAAAAACACTAGCTTTGCTTGCTACACCCTTTTTAATCATTGCCAATTTTTTTATTGTAAAATAATACGTTCTGATAATTACCTAATAACGCTTAGAAGAAGCTCTAAAATAAGAAAAATGCATATATATATATATTGATTAATTCCAATTTAAGTAATTTACACATAATACTACACTTAACAAATGTGTGCACGTGTTTTGCCGTATAACTTTTTTATTAACGGATATTTCTGCATGCAATGTTATTGAATAACACAAGAGCAGATTGATGACGTTTTTTCTTCATAAATAAATGCAGCGGATCACTGAACCATCAAACATCAAAACGCGTGAAATTTACGCATAGGAGCAAATTGTTTTTTTTTTGGAACAAGTTGTTTTTATGGTCAATTTGAATTTTAGATATGTCGTTACATTAAAATAAATCACTCAACAATAATGTGTTTTTAACTTTAAAAAATCCAGTTTGAATGTTATGGTCAAAGGGAGGTAACTCTTCCTAAATTGCCTTTTATGGAAAACAATTTGGTAGTTATAACCCTAAATTGGCCTTTATGCTTATCATTTGTTACTTTATTTTTGTCTCCGTGATAAGTACATGCATATGAACACGAACTTGATCAACTTGATCAAGAAAGAGGATACATAGCTCCATTAATAACTTGATGTCATCATTTGTTTAATCTGTTTGTAAAAATTGTAACCAGATTGAAATAAAATCAAATGAATGGTAATTCTACATACCCAAGCTGCATATGTTGAATATTTCAATAAGACCAAACACGTTTTGACCGAGTTATGGGTAAATATATACATGCGCACTTAAAAGATTTCTTAAGTGTATACCTTGAATATGCTCATGAATTAAATTGAAATAACTTACTTTATTACTATGGTTATCTTGTTAGTTGCTCGAAACATTTGCGGTTTTGATATATATTGTAATAATTAAAACACAATTCTAAAAGGTGATACTATTTAAAACTGATACGACCATATAAGACCCATGCATATTTGAAATCTACACATCAAGGCGCTTCTTATGAGCCTATTTTCATGAAAATCGGAAGTATTATTAAACGTTACACAATTAACGTGATAAGGCGTCTTCTAAAGGCAACCCTTTAGATTTTCTACAGTGATATATATATCCTTCATGGTACCTCTAACTTTTTCTAAAATATTCTTCTACAACTTGATGAACATGCTCAACATTCTCATTCGTACATGTGTACGACCACGGCAACTTCTACCACCACTCCTTCCAGTTGTCATTTTCCATGTAGTACATTTTTGTCTCCAATTAAGGATAAACTGAAGAGTAAGGAAGTGAAATGAAAAACAAAATGCTGCGTAAGATGTATTGACTAGTAGAACAATGACCTGTCTTTAAAATTATAATTATTCAGGTCAGATACTTGTTTACATAACATTGTGTATATAAACATTGTTCTCTCGCTAATATCTTATTTCAATAGACATTATGTGTATTAGCATGTAGCTTACAGCATGTAACACTCCAAAATAACCACATACATCCGCGATTAGGTACTTGCAAGTGTTTATTTCCCTTGTCTAGTTTAGTGTTAGGCATTGTGGCTGGTGCTTGTAATCAGTGCATTTTCATTTGTGTGCATGTTGTGATTTGCAATTCGTTCCCTGCTGTTTCTGTCAGATGCTGTCCTTCTCCTGGTTTCGTATTTCCAAAACTATGTACGGAAATTATGGTGCTAAGTCATGTTTTGGGCTCCAAATCTGTCAGTAGTGGTATTTTTTATACGTAACATCAATCAATTATTATAAATTCTCAGTGTTCGTCATTTTCTAAGGAGCCACTTTCTTGCGGAGCTAGCTATTTTATTCGTGTATTGCTTTGCCTAATGCTTTTTTTGGCATCCGATTCGTTCGCGCTCGTTCGTACACTGTCCGGTTCGTTTAAATGAATGCAGCCGTTTGGCTATGGAATCAGGATTTAGTAGCCTATTAGTTGCATCTTTTCTTATTCTTGTGTCCAATTATCTCCTATCCGTATACTTATTTTCATTTTGTTGATAAACGTCAAACATTATTTGCAGCTATAGGGTCACATGTATAACATTTTCTTAAACTTTTAGGACGTTTTTACGCATGTAGGACTTGTTTGAAAATTACAAGAATAATTAGGATTCTGTGCATTTTTGTGAAACTGTTCATTTTGTATATGTCCTTCTGCAAGTTCGTGGTTCAAAAGTGCATTCACACTATATCTGTTGATTGTTTGTTGTCCTTGTCCTTGTGGTTTGTATTTGTTCTTTTCATCTGTTCTTGTCGTCTGTTGCATATTTTTGGAGTTATTCCCCTTTGTATTTTTCCATACTTAATTCTTGTCCGGGCCATTACTCGTACAGTATTTGAGATATTGATTTAAAACTACTTAGGTGTACATATCTCATCAGGTGGAAGTGCAGTGCCTAAGAACCATAACTTTTTATTGTATATTATTGCAGTTATGGCCCTTCATACTTTATATACTTACTTCTTGTCCACGCCATAACTACAATATGGGAGGCATCGATTTGAAACTGCATAGGTGAATATATCTCATTGTCCATCAAGGGGAAGTGCAGTGTCAAATAACCATAACCCTACCTTACTGTTTGAATTACTTCCTTTTTGTATACAAATTAATGTTTGTCCAGTCCATAACTTGAACAGTATTGCTGGCACTTGATTGAAACTTCACATAGTGATAGAGACATTCTAGGGAAAGTGCAGTGTCAAAGAACCATAACTCTACATTATTTTCTTGATTAACCTGTATCTGTGTGTCTGTTATATGTTATTTAACCATATATGGACAAGCACTTGCTTCGGGAGCATACTTCGGTTTTACTGAGTCACTGCAAAATTTATACAAATCTGTTCAACATCAGATAGGTTTAATGTTACCAGTGGTCTCAAACAGGGTTGTTCGTTTTCACCGATTTTGTTTAATCTATATTTGAACGATTTTGTATCTACTGGAAACTCCCTGAATATTGGAACTGATATTGATGCAGAAAAAGTATGCATTTTGCTTTTTGCTGACGACATCGCCTTGGTTGCTAAAAGTGAGGCCGACTTGCAGATTTTGTTGAATACTTTGGATGCTTGGTGTGATACAAATGGAATTTGTGTCAATGCTACCAAAAGCCAGGTTATTCACTTTAGACCTAAGAGTATATCAAGATCTAATAAACAATTCAAATGTGGTCTGAACAACCTGCAGACTGTGGACCGTTATATTTATTTAGGAATTTTGCTTACTGAACACCTGAATAGCTAGGTCTTTCAATGTTTTTACAAAATTGTATGACACTATTGTATGGCCTGTTGTTTCAAATGGTGCTGTCATTTGGGGAGAGAAGTCATACACTTCATATACAATTCATAACCGAGCAATGAAATTCTTTTTGGGTGTTGGGAGGTTTACGCCGACTGCCGCTGTCGCATGTGATATGGGTTGGGCTCCACCCTTTGTAAGACAATGGCAAGCTATCGGCAATTATTGGTCTCGTTTTAAAAAATATGAATAATTCAAGAATCAATAAAGGAATAACGATGTATTGTTTAAATAATGGATCTACTAGATTCAAACATTTTATGTTTAGAACAAGGAGATTTATGTATGAAAATGAATGTCATGATATTATTGATAATATGTTCTTACCAAGAAAAAGTGTATCCTCTAAATTGTTTGAGCAGGTTATGTTATATAAAGAAAAATGGTTGACTCTTGTTCAGAGAGTAAATGCTTTAAACGGTAATGGAGGGAATAAATTGAGGATGTATTATGCTTTGCTCACTGATAATGTTAATACCAAAGATTATTGCAAATTGACAATGTCCAAAACTCATCGTTTAGTTTAGTTTTTGCTAAGTTCAGGGCAGGAGTGGCGCCTTTAAGAATAGAAACAGGAAAATATGAGGGGTTATCGGTTGAAAACTACAGGTGTTTATTTTGTTCGGAACTTGCTGAAACGGAAACTCATGTTTTATTTTAATGTCCCGTCTACGTATATACAGTATAGTTAAATTAGGCAAGAATTGATACAGATGACTAGTGAAAATTTAAACGGGCTCTCAACTATAACTGTAAATGAAAAAAGAGCTATTTTCTCCAACAAATAATTGATAAGAATTACTGCGAAAACCTGCCACGATATTCTCCAACAACGAAATCTACTTTTATTTAAATAGTTAATTTGAATGTTTGACATGGTTTTATAGAACTGTTTAAATGGTTGTACATTTATAATTCTTACACTTTCCTGGGTATTTTTACGGTTTTTGAGTGCTAAAACTTTTATATGTTATAAATTTTTCGTATTTCTGTTTAAAACAGTAATGTGATTTGTTTGAATCATTACTATTATCATCTCTTATAATTCAAATTGGATGAGTGGCAATGTTGTGTTTTATTGTCATATTTTATATGTATGTATAATTTGTAATGTATTGATGAGATGTAAATAAACTATTTATCTTATCTAAAAAGTTTGCAAATTTATGAAATGGAATGTGTGTTGATAATATTATGCATTTAATTAAAATGTAAATAAACTGAATAGCGGGATAGGCCTCGCATATGATAAATATAACGTTATAAGAATACATATTAGAGTCCTTGAATTTCTTCATTTCAATTGGATCACAGGAATATTTAAAGAATAGCAAGATATGTTTGTAAAACACGCATTGCCCCATGGCAGCCAAATTGTCAGAAATGGTAAATGTCACAGTGACTTTGACCTACTGACCTCAAAATCAATAGGGTCTATTAACAGTTGATGACCAACATCCATATAAAGATCCTATGGCAAAGCGTTCTTGAGTTATTGAATAGAAACTATTTGAAAAGTCAGAAATGGTAAAGGTCACAGTGACCTTGACCTTTGACCTCAAGATCAATAAGGGTCATCTACTGTTGATGACGTACCTCCCTGTAAAGTTTAAAAATCATAGATTTTGAGTTTTTAAATGGATCCATTTGGTCTACTACCGACCAACCTGTACAAATCAATATACACCCTCATCAAAGATGGGGGCATAATAATCGAAAACTTCTCTACGAAAACCGATACAAAGTTTTTTCAATGAATGCCACCAATTCTGTATTATATATACATGAATCAATCGTATTGCTTAGGCGTTCATTTTGAATGCGATATACTATGGGTTGAAACCAAGGCCAACCCGAAAAATTCGATGTTGTTATAAGTGGTAATGGTACGATATATATCTCTCTAGCTTGAGGCAACACATTTTCTTGTTGTTTAACTAAATTTGTGATTTGAAAATATATCGACTTAGTTATTCAGCTTTTTTACGGCCAGAACTAGGTTATTCAGCTTTTTTATTGCCGAAACTAGGTCATTCAGTCTTTTAACAGCTTGGACTTGGGCTTTTGATGTTTTGCCATCTGAGGCTGGGCTTTCAAGTTTGGGTTTATTTGCTCGTTCTGTTGTAATTAGGAAGTTTTTATGTGTGGTTGAGGTATATGATGTTGTATATGTTTTCTGTGGCTGGTGCTGCCTTCCCTGTCCGATTTTCACGCCGACATGACCGATGATGTCATAATGAGTTTCTTCTGTATAACAGAAATATAATGCGATGATGACCATTGATCACTCCCATCATGCTTTGATAGCTGTTTCATCACTTCATGAAACTATATAGCGTTTGTCAATGCTACTGTTAAAGCTATTTCTATGACACAGAAAACTGATACTCTTACTGTAGAGACCGCTGATCATTCCAATATCCTTTTACCATCGGGGGATATAGAATGTTTTCGATACAGAAATTCTTATTGCTTTCCACCAATCGGATTAGAGTTTTCGTGTGAACATTCTCCCGTAAGATTGACATGTAGCTCAGAACATTTAACATCGAATCCTTGAATATCCGTGCTTATTCGTCGTCAAGTCAGTTGTGTTTAAATAATCAAAACATTCTTACGTTAAAATAATGAAAACACGTGATAATTAATAAGCTCCAGATCAAATATTTAATACTATGCTATAAATAACATTAGACAAGTCATACATAACACATAATGCCAATTTTACATAACAAGAGGTAACGTAAATGTACGGCCGAATTAAAATACTTCTCATAATTTCGTGCCTTCTCCTGAAATTCGTGCCTGGTTTATTTCAGCTCTAATATATGCGCTACGTTATACTTTTACTAAAATAACTCCAAATAATATTCACACCAATGGCCTGTATCAATTGGGCAGTCATTTTGGACGACTCGTCATTGTTGTCACCTTGACGACGAGGAACAATACGGGTTTTGCTTATTCCAATTGGGATTCTTCAACTGGTGTTAATTGTTTTGCAAACCATTTTTATTACGCATTTTATTTAGCGCCACAGTTTGTTACACTCAAAATGAAAACAGGCCCCGATCTCCCGAAGCATCTCAATCTGAGTCGAGATTATTCTCAAATACTGTCATGTGTCTTTGGGATAATTTCCATGGGAGGCCAGACTCAAAGTTGGCACAACAAAACAGATACATTGTTCTGTGTTTATAACAGTTCAAACATTTGAGCACAAAATTTAGAATAATATCAAATTTATACTCTTGACTTGAGCAAAATCTCAATTTGAGTTGAGATTTCTACTTGAGATGCATCGGGAGATCGGAGCCAGATTATGATGAGTACTACTCCAAATTTATTTAATTTAAACACAAATACAAAAGACCTAGACATACAAAAGCAACAATTTTCATAATCATTTTGTCATTGTTCTTGTTTTAATTTGTTAAGTTAACAATTTTTCTTCCGAGATTGGTGAAGATAATTTTTGAACCTATATGCGCGAGTGCGCATGCGCCAATGAAACAGTTTAGAGGCACGGGTATACGAGACAGCAGCATACAACACTGCAAAAGTACAACATTCAATAAATGAAGCCCAGTTCTCGATTTCACAACTGATTAGTTTTTAAAATATAGAAATTATGTCCATGAACAGCTAGTTATTTATTTCGGTTGTTAGATCACTATATCGCTGACTTAGAATGAGAAGGTCGTTTGTAAAAAAACGTTATTTTGAGCAAACAAGACAAAACTACTCTTTACTTATGGAAAAACAAGTTTTTTCAACTTCAGTTTGGTCAACATCAACATGATGTGTTCCGATTTTCGTGAAAATATGCTCATTTGAAGCGCCTTGTGATGCAAATTGCAAATATGTATGAGTCTTAAAAGTTCGTTAGTAGCACTTACACGCTTCTCATTCTAAATGATAATATTAAGTCAGACAGCTCACTGTCTCAGGTGGCGAATTATACATGATTTATATGATTTACATATATGTAATATAGATAAGTATAGAAAAGAAAAGTGGTAATATCATATTACCACAACATTATTTAATTCAACATAAAGTTGGTAACACGAGAATATATCAGTGTAAAGTAGTGAAGCAATATATGGATTTGATTTGAATGAGATTGGTAATAATGCAACATTTTCGGCTGCACTTTTATCACAATGGCTATAATTACGACTGCGTCAGCAAATGAAATCAAATTCCTATCATACATCGGTGGTTACTGCATGACACTCTTACAATTAAAAGAAAACACTCATCGATAGAATTAAGAGACGCATAATTACACATAATTGAAAACATAGGTAATTTAAATGATCATTTATAAAGCACAGAAGCTTACACAGACAAATATAATAAATATAAAGCGCAGGTAATGCAAAGCCGTTCAGAAACGGTGACAGCGCCTAGACACCTAACAAGAAACAGACACAGAATTTACTACCATCCGTATTTTAAGTTAGCCTTTACTAGTTAACTACCGGTCACAATGAATTACACACTGCGCGGTTTCTTATATAAACATATTACTAGTGTATA
This sequence comes from Spisula solida, assembly GCA_947247005.1. Lineage (NCBI taxonomy): Eukaryota > Metazoa > Mollusca > Bivalvia > Venerida > Mactridae > Spisula > Spisula solida. The sequence continues at coordinate 35,493,998 of OX365957.1, read as the reverse complement.
AAGGGAGGCCATTGCAAATGCTAACTACAATGAAATGAGAGTTTGTACAGCCGCCCAAAGACACTACATGTATCACCTCCTGTAATAATGTATATACATACAGGGTATCCAAAAGGACAGTATACAGTTTCAGTGTCTATTTATCAAACCGCTTCATTCTGCTATCGCAAACACAATTTGCACATGCGTAGAAAAAAGATGTAAGTTTTTTTCTAGGACTAGTTTTAAGATTATAACATTAGCTTACTTTATTTTCCTCGTGATGTCTATTTAGTAATTGATGACGTAAGATGTCCATCCTTCTAACGTTTCCCTTCTTGCATATTTCTTTTAAACTATTGATAGCAATTGCACATGTGTCGAAACTGGTCATCTTACCTACCTTTTCGTTTGATGTTAGTCGTGAGCATAGACGTGTATGTTGACTTTGTGTTGTACACTAGCGATTTCAAATTACCCCATAAAAAGAAGTCGCAATGATTTTGATCCGGGCTGTGGGTGTGCTATGTCACACCACAGTGGTAATTCCTGGAAATTACTTTGTTACCACAATTCACCCAACCCCTTATGTACAATATGTAGCCCTGGCACATTCATAACAATAATTAACCTGTGGTGTCATTTTGAAATGAGCTTGTTTAATACAAGCAAGTAACGGGATACGTTTATGTCTTTCTATTGTATCGCTAGTGTAAAATCTAAAGCAAACGGACAAATCTAGGCCCATGAGGAGTGTCAAAAGATAAAATGTTAGAAGATCAGTTAAGACACATGTGCAAATGTTTTCGATAGGTTTAAAGAACGAGTACAAGAAGGGAAACGTCAGACATCGTGAAAACTGCGCTAAGCATATCATTTCCTAATATCTTTGCTATGATGAGATAACTATTGGAAGTAAAAAAAACTAAATGTTATATACACGCGACAATATGCCTTCACTTCCAACTGACGGACATAATATCAACTTAAGATCATCAGTACAAAATGTGTTTCATGTTCTAAAACCAAGACTTGAATTCGCAAGAAATTCCTTTTCGTACTCCGGTGCAAAACTGTGAAATAATCTACCAAAATCAGTGTGGACTGCTAGGACACTCATTTCAAAGTGGAAATTTGCTGGTGTTTCATAATCATTGTTAAAACATTTCAATATAACAAAATATTTCTTACATTTATTATGACTGACATAAACAGGAACATCTGATGTAGGTGTTAATATGCATACCTGTACTTGCGTAATTTGAATTGTGTACTGTTGAAAATATTGTCATTGTTTATACGAAAAGATAATTGTTAATAATATTATTGTTATGGTGGACCACAATTACCGGTAATAAAAACGTTCTTATTATTATATAATTATACTTTTCTACGTATTTCCCTCGAGCATTGTCCCAAGCACCTAACTCAAAGTAAACATGTAGCTCCAATCAGAGGATGGCTTTATGACTGTACAATACAACAAATTCACATAAGTTCATGAAAATTAACGTCCGCCTCATTTTAGGTTGATAATTAACGCGTTCATATGGTAAATCGGGAGTACATTAATTAGGATGGAAATGTCGAAGGACTATCGATTGATTTGGTTAATATGCTAGAGAAAGCATATTTAATGTCGCGGCGAATGGTTCCGCTAAGTAAAATTGAAATCAGAAGAAATATACCTTGTCCAGCAGCGCATAGGATAAACAAATAGTCCAAAACGCTAGCATTAACGAACTGATTTACGAGACCAATTAACCAGGTCACACCAGATGCTAGTAACAAACGGAAATAGACAATTCCATAATGGACTGACTTACGGTTCCTGGCGACTGCGGATGCTACTTTACGTATTCTGTAAACTGTCACAGCATAAACAAAACAATTGACAATTACTGTAAGAAATATAGGTAAGCTAAATAGAAGAGCTCTCATAAGGTTGTTGTCGATATGACAACTACTCGTCCCGTAGCCAGACCTGAACTCATTATGCGCATAAGTAAATGTTGCGTAGATCATGTTATTAATTACGAAGCATAATGGCAAGCCATAAATGTAAGCAAAGGCAACTAAAACAGTTTTCCTTGAAAAATCTGAACTGTGTAAGCTTTGCAAATTTCGCATAACTATTACACAATACGCATTCATTGCAAACATCGCTGAAAGCCAGAAATAGTGTACGGCTATACCCATTACTTCACAAATACGTTGATATTCAGACCAACCACTTCCAAACTGGAAAACGGTCTGTGCGATAAAAAGATTGGCTAATGCGCTGAACAAGACGTACATCGGTGCACTTTTAAACTTGTTCAAATATAAATAAATGCCGATGGATAGCATGATACTTAACAGCGATAGACATGTGGTAACTAGAGAAACAATACCTTTGCTTGATTTGTTTTCTGATTGGTTAGGTCTAAATGCACGTATTTGTTTAAACGTGTCGACACAAACGTAGTATTCAGGAAATTCGACAGCACCAAATATCATAGGGCATGTTGTATTTTCTACAGATTGGATTTTATGTGTTTTCATGTAAATATATACAAGTTTACAGAATTCCACCTCGTTCATAATTACATAAGGACATATATGCGGACTCAGTGGCGCATGGAACAAATCAGAAAACGCTAGGTCATTTCCACATTGGGCTGGAAGGTGGATATCTATTTGTGGGGTTTTATCATATTTGTTTGCTTGCGAACGTTCGATAATGAAGTCATACGATGCGTTATTCACAAACAATGATATAGTTGTTTTTTCTTCTACTAACGTAGAAACGGCTGTGAATATTTGTTCGTAAGTACAATCCGTTGATTTGATGATATTGAGATCTACGGCAAAATACTCCATGTATTGTTTTGTTTCGTCAAGATATACTTTCATCGTCTTAGGGGATCCTTCGTACAAACACTTCCAACAATGAGTGATTTTAATTCTGGACTCAAGGAATCGCAATATATGTGTATTTCTGTTCAATGTAATCGTGTCGTTGAGGAGGATTCTATTTGAAGTTGGGTAGAATCCAAGATAAACGTCAATCCTGCTTTTATTCTCGTATCTGATCAGACCGGTAATGCACTTTCCGTACGAGGGTATTCTGTTGTCATAACAATTAACAGTTCTGCAAACGTTCTGAAATATGAACATAAAATATTCGATGTAGGAACGTTCAATTCAAACAAAACATGCGCTATGAATTTTAATTGTTGTACAAAACTATTTCAACAGCACATACCAGACTTACCGTGCTGATGCATACAAAGTTAACGTTAGGTTATGTACATGTATCGCGCCCAGTAATCTGACTGACTGAGACTAGTGTACCTTAAAGGGCCGTGTATCCTTAATTATAATGTATACCGTCTTATATGAAGGTAAACATACGATGATACGTACTGAATATCAACAAATGTAGCCATTTTGAAGATGATTTTGATCATTTTTGATATTTTTACTTTAGCTCTCATGACCTTCTTATGCGAACTTAAAAATCTTATAATGTTATATACATGTACACATAGGTTGGTTGAAGTCTATTCCCTGGGATGAGAAATCACTTTTATTTTCTAAAACACAACTCCCATCGCTTTGCAGCCAAATGCTAATTTATTGCACAGGCTGCGTTGTACGTTTCAACTTTGCGGCTGTAGTTAATGTTGTGCATCGATGCATTTCTATCTATCTATCTATCTATTTATACTGCATCACCCCCATGCGGGTATTATATGCAGGTGCGCGTCAGCACAGTGTGAGTTGATAAAAGAGTAAAAAGTATACAAATGTATAAAAGCAAGTGAGTGAAGTAAGAATATTGTTAAAATGTTAAAAAAGTCAAAGACTTAGTGAAAGGATAAAAACATGACGCAAACATTTATGGCATTGTAATTGTATGGGACAGGGAGCTGACTGCCAGTTTGAAGCAATTCAAATCTGGCAAGAGGGCAACTCTAGCTAGCACCTGTTTTATTGTACAATAGCAAGGGGGAAAATGAGTATTTGTAATAGTCAGTCCGGGTATTTAATTGTCTAAAGTATAGGTCGTGAGAATATCTCGGGAATTTCGCGGGATGTTGTATATATGTGGGCATGGGTACCACAACAAGGCCATGAATAATTTTATAAAAAAGACACAGACTTGCATCGGATCTCCGGTCTTCCAGAGAACGCCAGCCAAGGGAAGAGATTAAATCTGATACACTAGACTGTTGAGTGTAGGTATTTGTTGTCCATCTCGCTGCGCGTCTCTGGATCATCTCAACTTTATGTACGCTTTTTTGAGTATGGGGGCTCAAAACTGGAGAGGAGTACTCTACCAGGGGCCACCAGGGGTCTAACTAGCGCTTTGTAGGCAGTTTCTCTAATGAATTGTTTTGTAGACCTGATATTACGTCTCAAGAATCCAAGAGTCTTATTTGCGCTTGCACATACTCGCTGGATGTGGTTGTTCCAGGTGAGACTGCTGTCTATGTCAACGCCAAGGTACCTGGAGCTGCTCACTGTTTCAAGTACTTGACCGTGTAGGACATATTGAGTTGGCAATGGAGTTTTTGCACGTGTTACATGTATTACAGTGCACTTACTTGGATAAAACTCCATGTCCCACTCAACCTCCCATTTTTGGAACCTATCAAGGTCATCTTGAAGGATGTTCGAGTCCTGCACGGCAGCAACTGCCAGGTACAAGGCTGTATCGTCAGCAAACAGCCTCACCTTAGACCTGGTCTGCTCAGGTAGGTCGTTGATGTAACATAAGAAGAGTATCGGCCAAAGGACAGACCCTTGGGGTACTCCGGATGTCACCAAACCTGTGTCATACATTTCATTATCTAGGACAACAGTCTGGACTCTGTTTGCTAAAAAGGCCTTGACCCATGCAAGTGTGCTTCCTCTAATTCCATACTGGTGGAGCTTGTACAGCAACTTTGGGTGACTAACCTTGTCAAAGGCCTTACTAAAGTCCAACAGTACTAGGTCTGTTTGGAGGCCGGTGGTGCAATTCCTAGCCAGATCTTCCACAAGCATCACAAGCTGTGTCTCGCAAGAACGCTTGGACCTGAAACCGTGCTGTAGGTCGTAAAGGATATTGTTGGTATCTAGATGGGCTACGAGATTTGTCGAGACAATGTGCTCCATGACTTTGCAAAGAATACAGGTAAGAGATATGGGCCGATAATTTGCCGGCAGGCATTTCTCTCCCTTTTTATATAGAGGGGTAACAGATGCATTATTCCAGTCATTTGGAACTATACCTGTATCTAAGGAACATTGAAATAAAACAGTGATGATAGGAGCCAATGTCTCAGCAAGTTCTCGTAGTATCAATGGCATGATTCTGTCTGGACCACTCACCTTGTGAGGGTTTAGTTCTTTAAAAAGCTTCAATACTCCCTGTTTGGAGATTGTTATGTCATGCCTTATTGGGTGGTTTACATGGTCCTTGTCAGTGTGGTTATTGTCTGGTAATAGACCTTCGTCAGCCAGGTCTTGCACTGCCATCTGAGACAGTTGGCTAAGACGGAGAGGAGATTTGGCAGTAAACACAGATTTAAATTGTTCGCTGAGTATATTGGCCTTGTCCACGTTTGACGTATGTAGTTTGTCGTCTTTCATCAGTGGGGCTATACCTTGAGAGTCCTGTTTGGCGTTTTTCAGAAGTGAGAACAGCTTTTTAGTAACATGTGATTTACCATGAGATGGTGATGGGTTCTCAAGATCGTCAGTATCACATAGTCCAAGTATATTGTCTATATATTTATTGTGTGGTGCTTTTATCATCTGTTTCACTGTGTGTTTAGCTGTCAAAAATTCCTGTCTGTCAGTAGGTCTATGGTGAGTATAATGTTTTTGAAATAAGCTGTCTCTTTTTCTGATATGTCGTTTTCTTGTAACTTTCTGCTAAAGGATGATTTAACTATATACCCCACACTAAATGATGAAGTTCTATGTACGTACATAATAAGAACAGACAATTTTAGGCCGGGGACTTAAAACGCTTCATTGAATTAAAAGTCAAAAATAGTTTATTGTATTGAACATTTATTTTGATATGCGTGTGTTTATTCATACTTCCTCATGCTTATGTTCTAGTATAAGTATAGTAGGGGGACTAAAAGTTTGCCATCCGTCCATTTAGAAAGCATGCCAGAACTCAAACAGTTTCCAAGTTATAACTCTATGAAACTGGGTATATTGATGAAGCCTATTAAGTCATTTTTTTATTTGGTCATAAATTGTTGTTGCTATGAATACATAGATAATGAAAATACTTCAAAATCTGGATCCTGTCAGAACTTAACGGTTTCTTAGCTAGGTTTAAGAAGCTTTGTATGTTGGAAGGTGCCAAAAAGGAGATTGCGCTCATCTAAATATTGTTTTAATTCGGACAAAGATTGTGGTTGTCATTGGAAACAGAAACATTAAATATATGTTAAAGGTCCTGGCTTTAAACCGATAAGGGCCTTATGTATTGCTTGCAATTGTTAATGACTTGTTGAATGAGGGTCTTTTAATCAACCTCAACAAAGTCAAACGGATGGTCAATACCAAAAATGTATGACATTGTTTGCTGGGTTTTGGCGCTACAGTTCAACTAGTCTGGATTACCTGCCCCTTGCACTACGTACTATTACTATAGAGAACGTCGGGAACCAGACTACAGTTCAACTAGTGACTTCAAAAACCTTCAGTGGTTAAACTATAGTCGATCTATCGCTAAGTAGCTTTATTATTATTGAGTCAACGCCATCTTGAAACCACTCACAAATATAGGTTTTGGTGTCTGGATAAAACAGACATGCACAGATAACTAAACCTATACCAGACTATATTGTTGGAGTTAAGTGTCGTGTTTTCGTAGTTGTGGGTTGTTTTTGATTGCGTTGGGTACTTACCCTGTGTTTTTGTAGTTGCGAGTTCTTTTTTTATTGCGTTTGGTATTAACCCTATGTTCTTGTAGTTGCGAGTTGTTTTGATTGCGTTGGGTATGAACCATGTCACGTGTATCCTTAGTTTCCTAGTTCTGTATCATTTTCTAAAGCATTTCTCTATTTACTGTGCTCGGCTGTTTCAGATAAGTGCTGCCTTCCCTGTTCTATTTTTATTATATGTTTCATATATGAAATGACATTTGCAATCACTAGTAATACTTACGTGAAATACATCAAACATTTGGTATGCTTGGCAAACAGTAACTATTGCATCGCCTTTTGACTTGGAGGGTAGTTTTGAAGAGAAGTCAACACTCGCTAAACTAGAAAAGTCTGTAATTATGCCTTTTCCTCCTATAGAACACTTTGGCTTATATAGCACATTTGCTGGACTGTTGCACAGGTAACAAAACACGTTCTTGTAAGATTTCGAGTCAGCTAGTGTAACTCTAGTATACGGGAACACTGAAATAAGTAACGTTATTTTAGAATATCTGGTTAAAATTCGACAGGCTTTGCTATTATTGTTGATTAAATACAGAAACAAAATGATACAAGAAATCATCTGATAAAACTGGAAATTGGAATAAAACACATCTAAACCTAAGGTTTTTGTCCAATGTTATACATTGCTGTTGAGTTCAATCATTCCAGATAACTGATACAAAATGTAATACACGTAGTAATATTTAATAAATTGTAAGCGTCATGGCCGTAAATTATAACATATAAGTATAAATATAACATTCAATTTGGTCTGTTTGATAACATAATTTAAGTGCAGTTAATGTTATATTGTTCAGAAGTAATTACGAAACATCATGAACCTAAATAAGAACTAGTCGGTTTGTCATTTGTGTATTTGACGGTGATGTGTTATCCTTTGTGTATCTGCGTGATGAAAACTGCTGAGATAATTAATGTGGGAAACTTAATACAAATGTTAATATTGTCATAATAATAAACGTACCTGTGAATGGGTTAAGACATGCCGCCTGTAATTCATCATCAATATGCTCCCACTGATCCGTTGTGGCACACGTACTAATGTTACAGATGTAGGGTCCTGTGTTGAAGTCTGGTGGTACAGATATCAAGGCACAGAATTGCAAAATATATGTTAAGGTTTCATCGAAATCCTTGTGAAGTATATAATCCATATAGTTGTATGGATCACATTGGACGACGACGAGTCTCCATCTGAAATTGAAAAATACAAATCAATCATAACTAAGTACGTTGTCACAGTGTTCAACAGACGAGCCATTCAAACTTTCAACTTCAAACTAAATACAACACATACGTTCTCATGCTTACAATGTACGCCCAGTTGACCTAAGCCATGCACAAAAAGTCTTAAAATAAATTCACAGTATCTTTCGAAACAATGCATGGATATTGAATTGACATGTGTTTTCGCGACATTTGGTCTTTTTAAAATGAATCTTACATTGCTCATACCGGTATATAATATGGTCTGCTCTTAAACAGTTTATGAATAACATCTTGCAAGTAGTGCTACAGTGATGAATAATCAAGCCAGAGAACGCTTATGTTGGATCATTGGTCATCTTAAATGGACACTGTGCAATATTGGACTCAATTACTTGTGGTTAATTTTGTGATTTTGTGGAGATTTCATATATAGACGGATAGAGCTTTGGAAAGTCCGATGAAGGATACGGAGACGTTGCTAAACACTATCGGTATGTTTGTGGGTATGATATCGTATGGACAGGGATAGGTATGCACCTCATAATACATCTCCATGTCATTAAAATGAAGCATTAACTGCCAAATATCAAGGCAATGAGGGTCCTGACGTTTATGTCCGTCTCTACATAGACCCGATATGTCCAGATTTTGTTTTGATGAACTATAATTCAAATGGTACTTACCAATACATGAACCAACATACAAAATGTATTGGATTAGCTTGCAAGGTCACCGGACCTTAATCCGATAGAATATGTCTGTGACATGTGACATGCTTTAACGGACATGCTTCAATCTTTTTCTTTATGCTTCAACGGACAATATCTATCTATCAGATTTAACCAAACAACACGAATGAATTTCGCGTAGCCTTACAAGAAGACTAGAACTGAGTACATCAAAACATAAGGAATATGCCTATTTGTAGCATGCATTTGCGTTGTCGGGCAAATACTTATGCCACTCGAAGCATTCGAAGAAAAGAAGAAAACTCATTTTTGTAACATTTTAGTTTATTCAGGTTTTCCCGCCTTTACCGACTTTAAACTTACTTTCAAGTTCAATGATTGAAGCCAAAATCGATACTCAATATGTATAAGTAGCAAAATACCTATATTAGAATGTAACCTACATTATGAGCCAATGAAAACACCGAAGTTTGGCGGTAACATGACAATTTAATCCTTAAAATGTTGCTCTTGATGGACTGGACATCATGCGTTGGCGCTAAATTTCTATCGTCAATCAAAATGCAAGATGATATATTCTAAAAGATTATATTAAGTCAGACAGGGAAGGCAGTACTCAACTTGACCAGCCGAGCACAGAAAACATTAAAACACACAAAGCACAATGCGCAACTAAACAAGCAAAGATCAGCCCAAGTCCAATCTGTCGAAAAGTATGATAAACTATTACTAGCTGAATGACCCAGTTTCCACAGCAAAACGAATATAATGCCTAGTTTTACTTGTCAGAAATCATTAAACGAAGAAGTGCCCAACACACTGCCAACCAAGAAAATTAATCAGCCCTTGACCCAACTGTTAAAAACCTGAATAGAAAAGTTTCAGCAAACAAAAGGCGGAATGCCTACGCTGAATGACCTAGTTACAACAGTAAAACTGCCGAACTACATAGTTGTAGCTGCTTGTAACCCCAAAAGTTAAGTAACAGTATTAAAACGATGAAAGGTCCATTTTCAGCAACAACAAATCTGAAAGCCCTAGCCAGATGACCTAGTTTCAATACGTAAAATGTCTCAGCTGAAAGTCCAAGCCAAAACAAGTCGAAATATTCCTAAGTGATTCACCATGTGCGGAGCTGTTTTAGAGCTTCAGATGGATGACTAACTATGAAAGAAAAGATTATAAAAAGGCCAGCCTTGTATTTAAAAGCTTGACCATTACGGCTCCAGAATACCTTAGTTCAAAATTTCAAATTATAAATTACCCCAATCAAACATTAAGGTCAGCAACAAACAATCTCGTATACATGCCTAAACCCAATCTAGAAATCTTCAGAAAAACAATCTCATATGCTGGACCAAAACTTTGGAATTCTCTTCCATCGTCTTTTATACATGATTTTCATTGTTATTATATGTTTTGTTATTTTGTCTGTTGTCTGTTTTCTTTCCAGTGGACCATATTGAAAATTGATATTGCTGTCAAATATGTAATCCAAAAGAAATACATGTTAAGTCGTTAGAAGTATTATTATTATTCTAGAGCCGTATTGGTCAAGTCTTTAAATACAAGAATACGCTTTGTCATTGTCCTACATAGTATGTCAATGATGATTTCATAATAATCTAAAACCATGTAGAATCCGTGTCAAAATTATTCATTATGTGATAGACTAAATGTATGGAAACAAAACAAAATATGTGTATGTTAGGCTGGTAATCAATATAAATACTTAGAAATATTTCATCAACCATTGAATGGTAGAATCACTTTTCTTATACTGTAATATAGTGTCATGATCGTTTTCAATAGTATTCATGTTTTCACCGTGTAAAGTTAAATGTATCATCAACATACCTGATATAATCATAAACTCCATTGCATTCTGCACACATTCTATTACGGTAGAGTGTTTGAGTGCTGTTATCAAACACTGCAACAATGTCATCAAATGATTTTGTCGAGTTTCTGTCAGGAATTTCACATGGACGACCATCGGAGCAGAATGTTGTCATATAATAGAAGACTCTGCTTAGCCCTGTATGTTTAACTAGTAAATAAAAGTCGTTTATATAGTACCCATTTTCGCACGGTAATTCCACTGACGTATTAATTATCTCATCCCAACTGTCGAAAGCATCGGGACAGCATGTCTTGGTTTTTAAGCAGGATTCGTCGCAGTCACATTCTGCGCAACATGACCCCTCATTGGGCGACGTTTTATTCAGCGTACAAAAATCAATCATAAAACAATGTTCCTTCCCTAGCTCCAAAATATCGCTTTTTCTCCCACCATTTATTGTAAGGTTTTTATTAATAGAAAATAAAACGAACGTTAAAATAAATCTCCGGAGCATTTTGAAAACATTAAGCGTTTATTGAACAGAAATATTTGGACTGAAAATAAAAAGTAATAAAGGATACCCCTCATTAACTCGTTCTAACCGATCTCGATCGGGGCACATGACGATTGCCTCCAAAGTCATCCTCTCTATCATATATCATACTGTCATTGTTATATATACTGCATATTCTGGGTCATGCGAGTAAAATCGAGAGGATTTATAGTTATGCTTTGATGTGTCATTTGATCTTCCGACATTTTGTGTGATTTACTGGTTTAAAAAATATACTGGGTAAAAAGGTATCGTGACGCTGAATATTTGTTGAGTTATTTATCAGATTCCATAGAAGTCTTACATAAACTATACAACTATATTTGTTGAATTCTTTTCGAAAAGTACTAATCAAGCGTAACTTTCAACCCTTTTGTTAAATTTAAAAATCATCAGATTAATCTGGATAGGAGCGTCAAAAATCAGAAAGTTTTTGAGTTATTGCTTCGCATATATATGCTTATAACTTAAATCGTTCATTCCATTTGATGTTTTAATATGCAGCGAACAAGATAGTTTTTAAATAAATAATGTATACAAACAGTATGCATCCAGTAGAACTAACGTCAATGGACCTTGTTTTTTTGTGACTTACATTGTTGGTGACACTATTATTGCTTCTTGTCTCACAGTCTGTGGCGCCTCAAGTCATGCTCAAGTGTACACCAAATAAAAGCCCGAAGCCAACAGCCCTTCAATTAAAATAAATAGCTGATGTATCAAACCAAGGCTCAGTGTTGCAAAACTTTTTATACCGAGTATATAAGTTAAGTAATGGGAACCGAAGGAGCAATCAGAACAGAATGTGAATAAGCTGTAATTACAATCAACAAATAGTCTTAGTTATTAGATATATTTTTACCTAGTATATAACGTAAATAAGTCGAACCAAAGGAGCAATATGATTAGTATGTGATTAAAAGCTTTAAATACAAGCAACACATAGTTTTGTTATATTTGATGTATATTAAACGTAATTTGAATAAACATGATATAGTAGACAGAGTCTATATATAACATGTTATCTAAAATCTCTGAAGTAGGTAAGGCCACATTCAGCTTTGACATTCATTTTCGCACTGTTTTTTATAATAATATATCACGTATTTTGTCTTGAGTTAGTTGTCTAAAGAAATATGTAGGCGATACTTAAAGAGACATCGGATATGAAATTGCTTTAATTACAAATTAATTTTGTAAACGTTTGGTCATTATATTAATCAGAATAAAAATGATTTATTACGAGACCATAAACTGTTTCGCATTCCTTTCAAAGGTGTTCATTAGTTATTTTATATACTACACATTTCCAGGGATTGTGACATACTATGGTATGTAAATACAGGTAACTCTATCTTCGTTAAAGAATAAAAATATTTTTTCGTAAAGTTGATTTATTTTTTAAAAAAACTAGTATACATCAGTTTCTGTTTTTTTCTTTATCAATGATATAGCTACGTGTGGTCGTGTTCAGTTTCACCTTATCTGATCTTTGAAAAAACATAATCACAGACAGGTGTTTATTCTAAAATAGGTACCGTGTGGTGCTTCCTTATTACCAATACTCTAATGAATATATGTACCATAAAACATGTTTTTTTCAGGTTTCTTTATGTACAGAACATAAACTTTTGTTTGTAAACTGTATCATGTTCCTGTCATCCGCAGTTTATTGAAATAAAAATTACTGGTGTAATACAATACTATTACCTTTGGGTTCTATACTAATAGTATAATGTATACAGTAAACTATTTTTCTTAAAAATACAGTAGAACTTCGATGCCTCGAACTATCTTCGGACCGGGAAAATAGTCCGAGGCATCTAGGGTGTTCGAGGCATCTATGGTACCCAAGAATATGCATGGGTATAAGTTCGAACGGAAGTCGGTACGTGTAAATTTACAAATTGTGTGTGTATATTGCATAATTTAAGTGTATAACTAATATAGGTCTATATTTTTTTTGTAATTTTATTCATAACAATAATGAAACAATATATTTTGACCAAATTGACATGAAATCTGGCATGGCATGTAAGGTTTCTCGTTAAACAGCATATTTATATACGAGTATAAAAATTAAGCTGCAAGCCACATAATATCATCATGTCCTGGGTCAGGTACGACTGCAAATCAATAAATGGAAATGTAACAGATTCTTTTGACAAACGTTGAAAAATGATTATTTTAGTCCGATTTATTTAAAAATAAATAAGTTACAATTTCCTGGACGGCCTTCATTAACCATTTAATGGATGTATAAATGTTTAAAAACGTGTTAAACAATGAAGTTGAACACAAACAATTGTTTGGTACAGTAATTATCACAACTTAGACTATAGATCTCAGTAGCTAGCCAATCAGCATGGAGAAAAAGTGTTGAATAAATCCCGTATACAACACTTTGCTGTGGTATATATAACAATAGATTGCTATATACTATAGTAGGCCAAGCAAAATAATTGAGCATAGCTATAATAATGTATCACATATACATGCATTTAGCATAGAAAATGTGGATGCCAAACATTTTTGATACCAAGCTTAGTTTAGTCTATATTGTAACAATACTATATTTTAAACAAGTAACTAATTGGACTTATTAGAATACATGTACATGTATATCAAACCTTTCTATATTTGTACATTATTACTGTCATAATTTGAGACAACAATTTTGATAGATAATTAACCAATTAAGGTATTGCCAACATCTCTGCTGAGTGCTTACAACATTATCAGTAGAGAGTGAATGCCGTGGTAGCTTCTATGACTACAGTACAACCTCTCTAGGGGACATATGTAGTCCAACAACCTCTGTATAACAAAACGTTATTACATGTATATACTTTTGTAAATTCTGTAGGGCAACAACTTCTGAACAATAACCAATATTTGCAGCCCACAAAGGGTCTCACTCTACAGAGGTTGTTCTGTACTATTGTGTCTTCAATAATTACGTGCAGATTACCCCCCTCTTCTAAGACATCATTTTCACAGAAAAGAACTTAAACCAACTAAACGATTAAAACAAATTGTAGGGGTTCCAATGGTGTCTGGTGATTGAAGTAAATGACTTTCATACTATCACAACCCATAATTTACAAATGAAGACCTCACCTTCAAGACCACCTTAAAATAAAGACCACTACTTTCTGTTCAATGACTTGCACATTATTCAACCTCAAATTCACAGTGAAATTGCACCTATATGAAGACCACCTCTTTAACAAGAATGGCTCAGAATTAACCACTTTTCGTTCTGTTTTCACCTGTTTGCTCTTTTATAGAATGATGCAATCACTCAACATTATTGAGATAAGTTTTTTACAGTCCCAAGAAGGAGTTTCATTATTGAGGTTTTACTGTAAATAGCTTAATTTTGCCACTTAGATCTATATATGCATCATGCAACACTTAACATATTATACCAGCACTTAAATAGTTTATCATACCCTATGTACTGGTCGATTTATAGCCAAAGTGTACCTGATAAACAAAGATTATTTATCTATAGTCTAAGTCAGATAGAACGGCTCGTAGGTGTTGATATGGGATTATAATCCTCGTTTCACTCGGAGTTATAAATCCCATATACAACACCTACTCATGTTCTATCCTATACTTGTCGCCGACTACCCGCGGTCGAACAATGGATTTCAACAGTCAATGAAAGGTGCGAAAACTTGTATTGTTCGACTCATCTACGGGTTAATCATAGCAAGGGACCGACCAATCAGTTCGAGTGTTCGACCTAGATACTGTTCGAGTCATCTACTGTTTACCATATGAATAAAGAAGGAATTTTGACGGGACCGAAGAACTAGTTCGAGGCATCTAGCGTGTTCGAGGCAAGTACTATTCGAGGCATCGAAGTTCTACTGTTTGTAAACCATGCTTACCAGCTGTGACATTGACCAGAAATGCCGCATACGTGTTCAGAGTAATGATACATTTCTATTGAATACGAGATAAGCATTCAGAATGTCCAGATGGGTTAAATACTCGGAAACAAAAGTCTTAGAGTGGTATAGATATATAATAACAGCTCTATATAAGCATTGGTCTAATGTGTTTGACCTCATATTACAAATCTGCCAGACTAGTCACTTACATAACAGAACGCGTGATTTATAGGTAAGGTAAGGCATTTTTTGGCAATGAGAAACATCACCAGACCCCAATTCCACGAAATAACTTAAGTTATTGCGCAGCTGAGCCTGTTACATTTGTGTATTTTAAATTTGTTATATAACTACAATTATAGTCTTGCGACATAGATTGCTACAGGAAACAGTTACTGTGTATTTATTGCTAAATAATTATTTAGGAGGTGATTTTTGTACGAAATGTTCATAGAAATGCAACAGTAATGAACAATAAAGAATTTCGTACTTGAGCTTGTTATATCAGACTTCAGTTTTTACTGTAGATGTTTATAACTTTAAAGCAAACATTTCTGTAAAAATCGGACTTATTACGTATTGGTCTATTAAGTTGGCATCCAACTGTGATAAAACAATATATACAAGTATACTTGAAAGTCATTTAACCAACAAAATATGTTTTTAAAATATCAGTCTCAGCTGATCAATAACTTAAGTTTTTTCGTGAAATTGGGGCCTGGTAACACAATGGATGGGTTTTGTCGCTAACCGTAGTCACTAAAGTTCAACTAGAAACCTCCAAAACTTTCAGTGGTTTTGTCGCTATGTCGCTTTAACTCTAATTAAGTACGTGCCATCTTCAAACTATATAAAGATAAAGGTACTTAAAGACGATTTTGGTGTCTATAAAACCAGACTTGCGTAGATAATCGACCAGCACAAGACAATAGTGAACGTCGAAACCCAGCCCAAACATAAGAGTTTCTTGCTTTCTTTATATGCATCGCTAACTCTTTCGTTTAAAGGGGTAGTGGTTAGACTTTGCTCTTATGATGTCCCTATATCTAATTAAGCTTTATAGTGATTAATTATAAATTTAATTGATTAGCATTTTGATTTATACCTTCCTTTTATTGTAGATTCCATACATATCGGTTTCGCACATCCTTTCACTGAAACTCTTTTATGAAATTCCCCAATTATATATAAAATTATGATATTGTGGACGTCATATGGGCCAGATTGCCCTTATCCTTTTTTCATTTTATGTACTAGTGTTCTTGTTCAACTGTTTATTGTTGAGGATCTCATGGAAGATTGCCATTTAATTTAATTGTCAAATGAGTTTCCTCGTAAAATAAAGTCTTTATTATTATTATTATAGACCGTAGACGAAACATCAGACTCTCTGATGATCTGGTTCTTGGTTGTAAAACATCTGCAGATTTCAAGACATGACCATTTCAGTGGCAGATATTGTGGCTGGACAGTCTCTATATGTCTTCAATGTCATCATTTATGGTATTGTTGGTTCTAATCGGATTTTTTGTTGTTTTATGATAGTTCCAGTTATATACGGAGAGCCAATGATATTGTTGAACTCCCTGTGTTGCGCAGTTAATTCGCTGATATTAAAGAGGTTGCGATGCGTACGTATACGACTACTTGTACGTGTAGCTACCGGTACACGTATAAGTACACGTTGCACGAAACACAACGTGTGCGTGAAAAATCACAAGACAGTTATATCATGATTTCTGCTTGAATCGATAATGAGTGTTTACATAATTTCAATGAGACTACGAGCGATGCAATCTTAAGGTTTCCTATGCATACCCATACCTGCGTGACATTGTACACATTATAGTTGTGTCTGTCACACGTCCGTTACTTGTGGAAACTACACATACCCGGATGACGATATGTCCCAATATAGTAATCACGTACACGTTACACTTTGACTTTCGCAACCTCTCTGTTGTATAAGGTCATGTTCGCTCCATGTAGAGACTGTATGGAATATAAGTAAGTAAAACCAGAAATACTTCTTATACGAGTAAGTGCCGATATGACAAATATTCGATTCATAGCCAGGCCAGTTATAACTCATTGCGATAGTTAGATAGATAGATAGATATATCCTCGCGCCTGTTTTACATAAATTGTTTAACAAAATATTTAAAAACGGATATTTTCCGGAAAAATGGTCTGAAGGTTACGTCATTCCATTACATAAAAAGGGTAGTGTAAACAACGTTGAAAACTATAGAGGCATAACCCTACTGAGTTGCATAGGCAAATTGTTCACTCGAGTCATCAACAACAGATTAACAGAATGGGCTGAAACTTATAATGTTTATGTTGAGGCCCAGGCAGGGTTTAGAGCCAAAATGAGTACCATAGATAATATTTTTGTACTACACGGATTAATTAAGCATGTCATTGGTCAAGGAAAAAAACTTTTTACAGCCTTCGTTGATTTCACTAAGGCGTTTGATTACATAGTTAGAGATAATTTATGGTATAAATTAATACAAATGGGATTAAGAGGAAATATATTAAATATTATGAAATCTATGTATGATTCAGTAAAGTCACGAATTAAGTATCTTAACCAATTAAGTGAGGAATATTCATGCACACTCGGAGTCCGTCAAGGCGAATGTTGTTCACCCTTCTTATTCTCTATGTTCATTAATGATTTAGAAAATGAATATTTAAAACATGGTCTGAAAGGCATCGACGCGAATACGTTTAAGATATACTTATTGCTCTATGCTGATGACATTGTTTTATTTGCGGATTCTGCAGAACAATTACAACTTAGTCTGGATATTTTGTACGAATATTGCAATGTTTGGAAATTAAAAGTCAATATTGGTAAAACAAAAGTAATGGTTTTTAGGAAAAGCGGATCTTTATCAAATAATTTAAAATTTTATTACGCTGATCAAGAAATTGAAATTGTAAAAACATTTAAATACCTTGGTATCGTATTCACATCAGGTGGAGCATTTAGTACGGCTCAAAACACGTTATCCACACAAGCCAATAAGGCAATTTTCAAACTTAACAAGTATTTGTATAAGTTTACATATATTGCCCCTAAGCATAAGTTAGAATTATTTGATAAACTTGTTTCTCCTATTCTTAGTTACGGTAGCGAAGTTTTGGGTACATCAACCGACATATCTATAGAGAGGGTACATTTACAGTTTTGCAAATCATTATTGGGGGTTAAAAAGAACACACAGAACGACTTTATTTACGGAGAATTGGGACGAATATCTTTTACCACAATTCACTTATATAATGTCATAAAATATTGGACCAAAATTATACAAATGCCACACAATAAATATGTTTTTATTATATACAGTCTTCTGAAGTCTGACCTTGAGTTAAATCAAAACTGCATGAATTGGTGTTATTGTGTAAAGAATTTATTGGCTGAACTTGGATTTTATTATACTTGGTTAAATCAAGGTGTTGGAGATTTTAAATTGTTCCTATCTTCAGTTAAACAAAGACTTACAGACAATTTTGTTCAAAATTGGCACCATCGATTAGAAGAATCAAGCAGAGCCTTATTTTATAACAATATTTTGCATTTCAAATTGCAACCCTATTTAGAAATTAATTTATCAGACAAAATCCGCCAATCTCTCTCAAGACTTAGAACTTCTTCTCATAGATTGTGTATTGAATCAGGCAGGTGGGAGAAACCAATAGCCATCCCATTGAATGAGAGAAAATGTCAAACATGCAATATTTTGGAAGATGAGTATCACTTTGTGTTAGAATGTCAGTTATACCATGATTTAAGAAAAACATATATACCATTAGAATACCGACGCCACCCAAGTATGTTGAAATTTATTCAATTAATGAAAAATGAAAATGAAACTGTTTTGAAAAAGTTAAGCCTGTTTACATACCATGCATTTAATCTCAGGAATGAATTGTTATATTTAAACTGATGACGTAATATACTTATGTCAACTACAGTATCAATAAGTATTATTGTGTGCTTTATTTATCATGTATTGTTGTGCATGCATGTACTCATATATATATATATATATATATTGATTTGATGTGAATAATTATATTGATTCATTAGATACGTAGATATTTATAGTCGAATTATGCTGTATCATTTAAATCTTCTCCACATAGTTGTGAGCATGCTTGATTATTAGTTAGTATTTATTTTGCTTACTGTACCACTGTTCTGTCATAAATGCATTGTATTGTCCTCATAGGCTATCAGCCTAATGGAATTGAAATAAACTATCTATCTATATTTTATTCCTCCAATAAGGTACGGAATCCTGTTTGGGCCACATTAAATTTCGCATGTCTAACATGTAAACAGGCGATAATTATCGCGTCGGAGGCGATAATTATCGCCTCTTCTCATGGAGAGAGATACTTGTACTAGCGAAATTTAACACTTTCGCGAAAGTTTTGGGGCGATAATTATCGTCTTAATTTTCGCATGTATGTCTCAATTTTGGACAAGCGAAATTTAAGGACATGCGAAATTTAACGTAAAATTTCGCGTGTTTTTAGTCCTAGGATACAATTGCTGAGCAAGTAGGACTATTTACCTGGGTAGGATCAATTTGACGGATTGATGATGCTGCATGCCGGAGCCGATCATGGGTAGGGCTAATTTCAAACCATTATAATGTGTGCATATAAATACGTGTAAAACACGGATAGATAAAGTGAGAACAAATATTTCTGCGGGGTATTATCGCTGTTTATCTAGTCACTTCCGGCAAAATCTGCCTGTTAACGGGGTGCCGATTAAACTTGGCTATAATCGGTCACCTGGTCATGTGACTAGTGATAATCCGTCACCTTACCACGTGATCTGACGGACTTGTTCTTATATGAGAGTCACCGGTTGTAGTTCCGTGCCCAAGGGTGAGGTTTTCCTATTCTAAATGAGCTGGTGGTTGATCGGTTATTTTCTTCGACTTACCTGCGACTACACGACGTTATATCAAGATGTCTGACGTCGTTGTTTATCATGAAGTCACGGAACGGACGTGACGTTGCGCGCTAGTTAATGAAAGAGTGACACTATAGTCCCGAGTTTGACCCCCTTACTGAACATATTAAGCGACTGGATAAATAGAATAATAGGTTACGGCTCACCCGATAAATTCCTCCGCCTTGCCAGATAAACTTTTTCATCCACGTCACTAACCTATTATTCTCTATTAACTGAATGGCACTTGGCATTTATCAACCATCAATCAATTATAATGTATGGGTTCAAAAAGGGTTTAAACGTTCAAAACCTTAGAATACACGGGCATAGATGAGCTATACTTCCAATCACTTAGAATACACGGGTCTTTTCCTATACTAGTAATTGTTCAACTATCCATCTTTGATACCGGCAGTTGAATTGATATAACATATATACCAACTGTCCAATGTAGCTGTCCATTGTGAATGTCCATTATGACTGTCCATTCCTACAATTTTTGATAGTCATGTCTGTATTTATATCATAATCAACTTTCCAATGTATAGCTGTCCATTATGAATGTCAATCCTAGCTGTCTGTTCCTATAATTGTACAACTGTCCATCTATAACAGTTGCATTTATATCACAAATATACCAACTGTCCAATGTAGCTGTCCATTCTAAAAGTCTATTCTGGCTGTCCATTCCTATAATTGTTTGATAGTCATGTCTGTATTTGTATCACAAATACACCAACTGTCCAATGTAGCTGTCCATTCTGAATGTCCATTTTGAATGTCCATTCTGGCTGTCCATTTCTAAAATTGTTTGATAGTCATGTCTGTATTTATGTCACAAATATACCAACTGTCCAATGTAGCTGTCCATTCTGAATGTCCATTACGGCTGTCCATTTCATTTATTGTTTGAATGTCATGTCTGTATTTATCTCACAATTTTCCCAACTGTCCAATGTAGCTGTCCATTCTGAATGTACATCCTAGCTGTCCATTCCTACAATAGTTCAACTGTGAATCTTTGATAGTTGCATTTACATCACAAATATACCAACTGTGCAATGTAGCTGTCCATTCTGAATGTCCACCCTGGCTGTCCCTTCCTATAATTGTTCAACTGTCCATCTTTGCTAGTTGCATTTTTATCACAACTATACCACCTGTCTAATGTAGCTGTCCATTCAGAATGTCAATTCTGCGTGTCCATTTCTATAATTGTTTGATAGTCATGTCTATGTGAATATCAAAATTATACCAACTGTCCATTCTGTAGCTGTCCATTCTGAATGTCCATCCTTGCTGTACTTTCCTATAAGTGTTCAACTCTCCATCATTTAAAGTGTCATTTATATCATAAATATACCAACTGTCCAATGTAGCTGTCCAATCCAAATGTCCATCCTGGCTGTCCTGTATACGAGGGTTGTTAAGATTGGAATGCAAGTTATGCTATATCTTTCTTGTATCAATGGATTTTTAAAAATAGTGAGCTGTATATCAAAGATCATTGTATTAGCTTTAAATGTGATGTCGTATTCATCAACTATTAGATAGTTTAAGAAATTTAAAAGTTGTGTAAATTTATTTGGAAATGAACACCACGCACGCCATCCATATACCGCAACATACTAGAAAAGAGTTGGGAAAATCAAATATATTTGGAAACTGGTGGAGTATTTACGAATAGGCAAGTAGCTCAATGTGTTGGCACATTATTAGGAGCTATTCATACAATTATCAAGCATATTACAAACATTAGGACGATAAGTATAGTTTGGGTACCCCTATCTGCTTTGAGACGCCAGCATATATGCCCTTGCAAAATAGTTAAAACCAGTTTCTAGCTAACAAAAGTCCATCGTTTGCGTATATAATGACCATAGACGACATACGGGTTCATTTTGTCACCATGCGACATATCCATAAACAAATATGTGCCTGCACAGACAGAACAAAAGTATGCATTGCAAAACGCACAATGGACGCCAGTAGAAATGTACACCATTTTCAAAATAAGTTTCTGCCATTAAATATTATGTATGAAATGGAAAATGGTTACTGCCAAGCTAAACAAACGTAAAGTCCTTCCGAAATTGAAGAAATACTCCGAGAATCGCTGCCAAGCCAAATATTTGTAGGATGGTATGATATTGCAGAGGAATGGGTCCCAACCTGCAGCAGCCATTAACGCGACTTTTGGTAGTTGTCATACAGTAAACCTCTCTAGTAGTCAAATAGTACAAACTCTATAGCGGTCATACAGTACAACGTCTATAGCGGTCACCCAGTATAACCTCTATAGTTGTCATACAGTACAACCTTTATTGTAAGCATGCAGTACAACCTCTATAGTTGTCATACAGCACAACCTCTATAGTTGACATGCAGTACAATCTCTACAGATGTCATGCAGTTAAAGCTCTATAGTTGTCATACAGTACAACCTCTACTGTTGACATGCAGTACAAACTCTATTGTTGACATGCAGTGCAACCTCTATTGTTGACATGCAGTACAACCTATATAGTTGTCATACACTACAACCTCTATAGTTGTCATGCAGTACAACCTCTATAGTTGTCATACAGTACAACCTCTACTGTTGACATGCAGTACAAACACTATAGTTGACATACAATACAGCCTCTACAGTTGACATACAGTACAGCCTATATTGTTGACATGCAGTGCAACCTCTATAGTTGTCATGCAGTACAGCCTATATAGTTGTCATGCAGTAGAACCTCTGTAGTTGCCATGCAGTACAGCCTATATAGTTGTCATACAGTTTAACCTCTATAGTTGTCATGCAGTACAATCTCTATTGTTGACATGCAGTGCAACCTCTATTGTTGGTATGCAGTACAACCTCTATAGTTGTCATACAGTACAGTCTCTATAGCGGTCACATAATACAACCTATATAGTTGACATGCAGTACAACCTCTATTGTTGACATACAGTACAACCTCTAAAGTTGCCATGCAGTACAACCTCTATCGTTGTCATACATTACAACAACTAGAGAGGCCATACAGTACAACCTCTATAGTGGTAATACAGTACAACCTCTATAGTGGTCATACAGTACAGCCTATATAGTTATCATACAGTACAACCTCTATAGTGGTCATACAGTACAACCTCTATAGTTGTCATACATTACAAAAATTATAGTTGTCATGCAGTACAACCTCTATAGTTGTCATACATTACAACAACTATAGTGGCCATACAGTACAACCTCTATAGTTGTCATACATTACAACAATTATGGTTGTCATGCAGTACAACCTCTATAGTTGTCATGCAGTACAAACTCTATAGTTGTCATACATTACAACAACTATAGTGGCCATGGAGTACAACCTCTATAGTGGTCATACGGTACAACCTCTATAGTTGACATGCAGTTCAACCTCTATAGTTGTCATGCAGTACATTTTCTATAGTTGTCTTACATTACAGCAACTATAGTGGCCATACAGTACAATCTCTATAGTGGTCATACAGTACAACCTCTATAGCGGTCATACAAAACAGCCTCTATAGCGGTCACATAATTCAACCTCTATAGTGGTCATACAGTACAACCTCTATAGTTGTCATGCAGTACATTCTCTATAGTTGTCATACATTACAACAACTATAGTGGTCATACAGTACAACCTCTCTAGTGGCCCTACAGTACAACCTCTATAGTGGTCATACAGTACAACCTCTATAGTTGTCATACAGTGCAACCTCTATAGATGTCATGCAGTACAATCTCTATAGTTGTCATGCAGTACAACCTCTATCGTTGTCATATATCACAAAAACTATAGTGGCCATACAGTACAACCTCTATAGTGGTCTGACAGTACAACCTCTATAGT
Source organism: Spisula solida (assembly GCA_947247005.1). Lineage (NCBI taxonomy): Eukaryota > Metazoa > Mollusca > Bivalvia > Venerida > Mactridae > Spisula > Spisula solida. The sequence goes on along the minus strand of OX365957.1, from coordinate 35,470,011 downwards.
GGGCATACAGGACAGCCTATATACTTATCATACTGTACAATATCTACGTTGTCATACAGCACCACCTTTATAGTTGTCATACATTACAACATCTATAGTGGTCGTGCAGTACAACCTCTATAGTTGTCATGCAGTACAAACTCTATAGTTATCATACATTACAACAACTATAGTGGCCATGCAGTACAACCTCTATAATGGTCATACGGTACAACCTCTATAGTTGTCATACAGTACAACCTCTATAGTTGTCATGCAGTACAACCTCTATCGTTGTCATGCAGTACATTCTCTATAGTTGACATGCAGTACAACCCCTATAGTGGTCATACAGTACAACCTCTACTGTTGATATGCAGTACAACCCCTATAGTGGTCATACAGTACAATCTCTATTGTTGACATGCAGTACAACCCCTATAGTGGTCATACAGTACAACCTCTATTGTTGACATGCAGTACAACCCCTATAGTGGTCATACAGTACAATCTCTATTGTTGACATGCAGTACAACCCCTATAGTGGTGATACAGTACAACCTCTATTGTTGACATGCAGTACAACCCCTATAGTGGTCATACAGTACAACCTTTATTGTTGACATGCAGTACAACCCCTATAGTGGTCATACAGTACAACCTCTATTGTTGACATGCAGTACAACCCCTATAGTGGTCATACAGTACAATCTCTATAGTTGACATGCAGTACAACCTCTATTGTTGACATGCAGTACAACCTCTATAGTTGTCATGCAGTACATTGTCTATAGTTGTCATACATTACAGCAACTATTGTTGACATGCAGTACAACCTCTATTGTTGACATGCAGTACAGCCTCTATGTATTGGTCATACGTGGGACGTTCAAAACAAACATTACTATTGCCACAAAACCTGCATGGTTTAAAAAAATAAATCAAGTTATATACCATCAGAAATCGGAATCCTTTCTCTACATACTGTAAAGTTATGAACTTAAACCAAAACGCAGTCCGAGAGTTACAGGTGACTTAACAAGGTCACTAACGTTGACCCGGCGCACAAAATGACGTCGCGCTATTTTACACGGAGTTAGTGCTTCGCATAGGGCTATGAAATACTAAGTTTATAGTGATAAGAGTGATGAATACATTCCAGTACCACACTGAGCCACACAAGTAATGCATTGGTGAGAATCGCGTGTATATTTCCGGATCTTATATCGCATATCTAGGCAAGAATCCGTACCATGAAACGTTGGTAGTTTGAAAAGTCCCGGTAACTGACGGCACAAACGTTCTTATTAATCCTATTACTTCGATGTCTTTCAAAGCTGAACAATTAACATTAAAGTGTTTGTGCCATTCTAAAACTGATAAACGACTTAAAAAACTGTTTCCAAAATGTAGTTACGATAATTTTATACGATTCAGAGGACATATCATCGTACTGTTGACAGAAATTTGTTTTTGTCCGTTTTTCCTTACGTGCTGGTGACGTCACTTTTGTGTCACGAATTTGTCTCACTTGGAGTTCACCTTCTGTTTATTTCAGTACCTAACGTCTAAATGTCGTCATTTTTGCAGACATCGTCCAGCATGTAACATGTAATGATACGGCGAAGTTTGAAAACAAAGATTTGATAGTATTAAAGATACACCCCATTACGTAGCCGCCATTAATTGTAATTGTTGTGCTGCGCCGGGTGCGTGTTACCATGGTTTCAAACTGGACTATTATGAAAGGATGGAATAGTGTAACTCTAAAAATCAGATATCGAATTTTCGCAATCGAATTACGATTTCATATTATGTAAGAATATTTGTATAATATTGAAAACTGTAGCCGTGAGGGCACCAGTCCTGTTTATTTTTGAACGTCCCGCGTACAATCTCTCATTAATTGTAAATGGATGAGAGGCCTCATGTACGAAACTAATATAACATACAGTACAACCACTACATAAAAGACCATCATGACCACTATAGAGAATGAACTGTATGACCACATACAGAGGTTGTACTGTATGACCACTATATGAGTGTTATTTAAGACCACTATAGAGGTTGTACTGTATGACCAATATTTAGATGTTCTACTGTATGACCACTACAGGGGTTGTGCTGTATGGCCATTATAGAGGTGGCACTGTGTGACCAATATATAGAGGTTGTATTGTATGACCACTACATGGGTTTTACTGTATGTCCACTACAAGGGATGTACTTTATGACCACTAGCGGGTGTTGTACTGTATGACCACTACAGGGGTTGTACTGTATGACCACTACGGGGGTTGTACTGTATGACCACTACAGATGTTGGTCTGTATGACCACTACAGAGGTTGGTCTGTATGACCACTACAGGGGTTGTACTGTATGACCACTACAGGGGTTGTACTGTATGGTCACTACAGAGGTTGTACTGTATTACCAATATATACAGGTTGTACTGCATGTCGACTATAGAGGTTGTACTGTATGGCCACTGTAGATCTTGTACTGTATGTCCGCATTAGAGATTGTTCTGAATGACAACTATAGATGTTGTACTGTATGACAACTATACAGGTTGTAATGAGTGACAATTATAGAGGTTGTGCTGTATGACAACTATAGAGGTTGTACTGAATGACAACTATAGATACTGTACTGTATGACAACTATACAGATTGTAATGTGTGCCAATTATAGAGGTTGTACTGTATGACAACTATAGAGGTAGTGTTGTATTACAACTAAAGAGGCTTACTGTATGGCCTCTGTAGAGGCTGTACTGTATGATCGCATAAGGGGTTGTACTGAATGACAACTATAGATGATGTAGTGTATAACAATTACACAGGTTGTCATTTGTGACCATTATAGAGGTTGCACTGTATGACAACTATGCAGGTTGTAATGTGTGGCAATTAAAGAGGATGTATTGAATGACTAATATATAGAGGTTGAACTGTATGACAACTATAGAGGTTGTACTGTGTGACCACTACAGGGGTTGTACTGTATGACCACTACAGGGGTTGCACTGTATGGCTACTACTTGTGTTGTACTGGATGACCACTACAGGGGTTTTACTGTATGACCACTACAGGGATTGTACTGTATGACAAATACGGGGGTTGTACTATATGACCACTACAGGGGTGGTACTGTATGACCACTACAGGGGTTGTACTGTATGATCATTACAGGTGGTGTGTTCAATGACCACTACAGAGGGTGTACTGTATGACCACTACAGGGGTTGTACTGTATGACCACTACAGTGGTTGTACTGTGTGACCACTACAGAGGGTTGTACTGTATGACAGCTCTAGAGGTTGTACCGTGTGACCACTACAGGGGTTGTACTGTAGGACAACTATAGAGGTTGTACTGTGTGACCACTACAGAGGTTGTACTTTATGACCATTTTAGTTGTTGTAATGTATGACCACTACAAGGGTTGTACTGTATGACCACTGTAGAGGTTGTACTGTATGAACACTATAGAGGTTGTACTGCATGGCCACTATAGTTGTTGTAATGTATGACAACTATAGAGGTTGTACTGTATGACAACTATAGTTGTTGTAATGTATGGCCACTAGAGAGGTTGTACTGTGTTGCCACTGTAGTTGTTGTAATATATGACAACTTTTAAATTAGAGGTTGTAATGTGTGACGATTGTAGAGGTTGTACTGTATGACAGCTACAATGTATATAGGTTGTACTGCATGGCAACTATATAGGCTGTGATGTATGACAAATATAAAGAGATTGTACTGCATGCCTACTACAGGAGTTGTACTGTATGACCACTACCGTAATAAGGAGAGTAAAACATGTTTACAAGTTATAACATATTTACAAAACGTGTCATGTTACAGAGCAGAGGATCTACATGTACATGTATACATTAAGAGCAAATAATAGTTATTGCAACTTCTTAACAAATATCACATAATTAACAATGGCAATACAGCGTTCATTGTCCTGAATGGTACTAATATTGATACAATATATGTCTAATATGTTGAGTAATTGTACACAATGATTGGTGTCATACTTAAAAGCTCAATACTAAGTTGCCTTAAACAAAAGTCGAAAATTAAGACTGTTAAGTACAAGCTACTGTCGCCCATATTACAGATACAACATGTTTGAGATTTCTACCATTGTTCTGAGTAGAAATGCTCAGTATGAGCCTACATTGTTCGATGCTGTTCGAACTCGTGAAACTTAGATACAGACTGAATTGTATGTTTAATAGAGCTTCCAATATTGCAAGTCTGTCGGGCTCTCTAGAGGCACAGTAACATAAAACATGTTCCGTAATGTTGTTTACTAACAGTTAACATACTTTACAACGCTGAACAAACTGTGCGGAGATAAAACGTCCGGCGGTTACTAGTAGTGTTTTACATATAATATTCATAAAGTTGTTATGTCTTGAAACGGACCAAAGGGATGAACACTTTCCAGGTGTGATGATGCACAGAAATATCGATTCATGTTTTAACATTAGATTGTTTATCATTTCTGTCTTAACCTGTGTAAATATCGTTTTCTTCAATGTGTATTTCCAAGAAGACTTCGGTGGAAATGCGCCGTAAGTTAGGTATGTCCCGAGTACTTCTTGTAGGTTATACTTGTTAAGAAATCTGCCAATGTCTTGTATAAAACCTCGGTGTTGTTGCTGACCATTTACAAAGCGGACTAGTCGATTGGTGACTAAGACTATTGCGAGGTATTTCTCTAGTAATCGGCATAGTTGTCCAAACAGAAGCAGCTTTCTATAGTCAATGTAGTTTTCTATCGACAATACGTCAAGAGACAGTAGAGAGAAATGTACATGCATGTATGAGGGAATCTGTTGGATATGTTTCAAGCAGAATCTGTGAGCACGTTCAATGCACAGCAAGTCGTTTGTTGAGTATGAGTTCCATGTTTCACAACCGTATAGCGCCTTTGGTAGTATAGATGATATATAGATAGTTTTTATCGTCAGAGGATGTAATTTACTAGGGTGTATACCAGAATTCAAAACGTTTAAGTAAATACCCCTTAGTTTGTTGCACGCGTCACGCATAGCACCATTAGTTGATAGTTGATTGTTTGTTATCACCCCTAAGTGGGTATAGTTTTCACATTCATGTATCCTATCAAATCCCAAGTTAAACTGACGGTCAATGGTATTAATCCTCTTTTCATTGAACACTAACACTTTGAACTTATCTGGATTATATAAGTACCTCTATTTTCTTGAATATTGACAGCATATATCTAACATTTGGTCCATGCCCGACTTCGAAAATGACATTAGAACCACGGCGTCTGCAACAGTCGGGGAATTCAAGCTTTACTCAAACAGACAAACACCAAGATTGCAGTTTTCCAATTGTTTAATAAGACCATCAATAAACACTAGGTACATAATTGGTGAGCAATTTCGGCCCTGTGGGCATCCTTGTAGGACGGGAAATTCTTCTGATTTAAGGCCCTGGTTTTTAACGCAGCTGCGAGAATCAAACAATAGTTCTTTCATGGCAATTAATGTAGTAGTGTCAATATCACATTTATTAATTTATATAGTAGCCCGAAATGCCACACATGGTCAAAAGCCTGTCTACCGTCCAAGAAACATAAATATACCGACGATGAGTTTCCTCTCGCGAAATGTAGGCACTCGCGCAAGGTAATAGATGACATAATACAAGCCAATCCTTTTTGAAATCCACATTGTTGGATGCTGATATTGTTTAAAAGTTTCGATTCACATCGTTGCAACACAACGTCTTCGTAAAGTTTTAATATGACTGAAGATATGAAGATAAGGTAATTGCGCGATAATAGCTTGGTATATCTTTGCGCTTTTATGCATAGTTATAATAGTTCCTTTTTCATATCTGTTGGAATATACCCACTCTTCAACATAGAAGTAAACATGTTTGATAGCACAGGCGATATCGCTTCTTTAGAATGTCTTAGATGTTCATACACAACACCATCTGTGTTTCCTGCTTTACCATTTGGTAGGGCACCGATCAATGAATATACATCGTCTGTTGATACTACTGTCTGCGGATCAGGTTTGATAATTCTCAAAGTGTCAGTTACACTAAGAGTTACACTACGCTCCCACTCAGAATCAAAGTTCGGTGATATAGATGAAGAATAAAGGTCCTTGAAGTAGAGTCCCCACTGTTTTGTTTGACTTTCTTTGCCACTGTACACTTCTCCATCGAATATAAGGCTAGCACCGTTATGTTGTCTAAAGTCTCTAAATATGCCCTAACAGCGCGTCTATGCAATTTGCGAAACACCTTTTTACTTGTCTTGTATTTAATATATTCATTTGAAATCGTTGATCTAGGACGTCCTGCCTTCTTCCACTCACTACGAGATCGTTCCATGACGTCATGTATCTTCGAGAATTCTTCTGACCAGTACGGTTTAAGGTAGGAGCGATATCGTTTTCTCGGCAGGGACACATTCGCGTGCTCTACAAGTTTATCACACACAAGTTTGTAGACCTGATCTAAATCATCTCTCTGGAGTTCTCGAGTTTTAATTCCATTCAGTTGCCCATCGTTTTGTACTAAGTTTTGATATTCACATATTTGAACAGGTTTACATTTTTTCCAATTTACTGAGTTCACAACATCATCGTCATAGTGACCACCTTGACATACAATATTAGCGAGAGGTGCCCCACTAATATTTGAACACCGTTGAACATCCGATATTTTCATGCTGACACGATATAATCGAAATGTCTCTATACAGCCATGTATATTAATGTGTTGACTAACATATGCACTCACTGTTTTGTATTTTTGCAGTTTAGTTAGACCCCAAATTTTGTAGGGGCATCGAATTGAGCTTTTTATGACAGAAAATCCCAACTAATGGTGTAAACATTGATCGAGTGTAATCAATGCTGCTTTATCGTTAATATTCCAAATTTTATGAATTCAGGATTGTAAGACATTGGCTTTCAATATTCTGGTGTAATATACTTGGAATTCGTGTTCTCAATGTATCGAATAGCGTGATTGTGGTGGGGTTTGAAGCTGAGTCTTGACCACAACACCATGTTCTATGCATTGTCGTCAGGAACGAGATGTGGCAAACAGTTTGTCCAAAAACTATTTTAAACGTTAGGAGCATAGTACTATGCGCTTATTTTTCCCTTTGTAGAATACATATGAGTTATATATTATTAGTTTTAACTAACAACAGCACAAGTCATATAACCGGGTGGGAACTCACGTTGCTTAACGAATGTTAACTTTTGATGGTCTCGTAGCCATTTCTCCAATAGCAATCTGTTCTTTTACCGTAAATATCTCAATGACAAAGCATTATCCCAACAGAGGGGATAAAGTTATCGAAATTACCGTTCCGTTGTAGCATGTACGGGGGTTAAAGACGATTGTCTCCCTTGGATTTTTTTTGAAAAATCGCTGGTGAACACCGACCGTTTTCATAGCTTAAAGCATTCGCCATTTTTTAAATTACTTGGTTAATAGTTTTTTCATTGCAATCCCCATTTTTGGTTATAGGATTGATCCTAATTATCATATAATCAATGTGTACGACTTTTGAAGGAATCGTCACTTTTTTGCATGTTTTAATATTTTAGGTCATTGCACAAATTAGAGCAACAGAACGTAAAGCACCCTTCTAGGGCGAAAATTACTGAAAGTCTTCACAGAAACGGTATATCCATGATCTATTTACACCTTCTTGGTGCTTCTTTAGGAGCATTCGGCCTTCAAAAAGCCAAACGCCACACCCTCTACAAAATTGCTGATTTCAGCTCGAATCATATTGTAAACAAACCAAACAGTGAGTGCACATGCTACCTGACACATTATTTTATGCGGTTCAAAAGTGAAATTCCATTTATATTGGGTTAACATGAAAATATCGGATATTCAACGGTGTTCAAATAGAAGTGGGGCACCTCTCGTATTATGTTATTAGTTACGAAGCCAAATGTATAGCCAAGAATGCAAAACAAATAGTCTGATAATTACCTGAACTTTGTAGGATAACTCTACAGCACCAACTGATATTTTCAGATGGAGGTTACGGGCATTCAAGTAAACGTACTAATATATACAAGTTTACAAATTTCAATATTGTTTAATTATGTGACCGGTGTTGGTAAATCATTTGAATGTTCACAAAATCAAAACAATGTATATTGCTATAACGCGAAAAGGCAAAACAATGTTGTTATGATTAATATTAAACTGTTTAGTTGTAAAACGGTCACATCGCTTGTCCCATTGTCAAACTCGGCTACGTCGGCTTTGGCACAACTATTCGGCGACGAATACCGACCAACACAAGAGGCATATGCCATAACATGGGCAATATAATTATGTTCATGTACACCATGGAAAAGATGTGACATTGGTCCTTGAGCATCCTCGCCACCGTGAGTCTCAGATCGAAATGGAACAGCTGACTGTTGTAAGTAGTCCTTATCATCTACAAGCAAGTGAAAAAGAGCACAAGCTTTATAATGTTCCATAACGACGCTATTCAAAACGACGCTCAACTTATTGACAGTATATTTATTCATAAGTTGTAACAAGATAATAGAAAATCGCACTCAATTTTAAACAGCCGAGCACAGGAAACATATAACAACAACACATGCTACAATAACACGTCACATAATGCTTCCTTTGCCTAATGATATCCATCCATGTAAGAAGATAGTTCTGGTGTAGAAGTTCGGACTATTCGGACTACACTGCGAAGTTAGACAGAGAAAGAACGACAGTATTGACCAGACATTTAGTGTGACAGTATGTTATAACAGAAGCAGTGACCATTGCATCCCGATAAGCAAAAACATATCGTTTACATTGAGATAAAGTAAACTGTACATCTAATATAGAATAATATCAGAGGTACCTTCTGAAAGACAAAGCATACGTATTGCTTGGAAGTAGTCGGAGACAAACGTAACTAAATTCAGAAGCACCAAGAGCTGCACTGAGGTATAACAAACATTATTCAATAATTTATCATAATAGTACAACAAAGTACTGCGGTAACTTTACCTGTAGCTATATTTGTAAGGTCTGGACGTAATGCGCCATCATCCGTTGAATAAGAGCCTGGACCACTGGTATAACCTAATGTGGTGTAAGGTTTCCCATCTGAACCCAGCTGTAAATAACGTTACGTTGTCTGGAACGTTATACCGCAGGAAATGACGTCACGCCATAAAAAAGTAATATCCACCCCAGCCTCGGTTTCGGGAGGTGTATATTAAAAATTATAGACCTCTCGTGCAGGCCGTCTAAGCCATTCAGAATCCTTGTTACATAATAGGTATACAATATTTTGGTTTGTAACACTTTTGTAATTATCAATGCATTGTATATTGTAGCCACCTTACCCTGAACTCAACAGGCGCTTTGACGCTTTACTATCATGAGGTTTTGAGGTTAAGAGACAACCATTTATGGAGAAATAAACATAGTGCGATTGGCCATCAGAACGACCACAGAGAATTTCAGTTAGAATTTCAGCATGTAATGGACAAGACCTTCGTAAATATTTGGATTCAGACAAACAATAACGTTATACTAGTACATTGTTAGGTAAAATTGATATTGTGTCGTATGTTTAATGTTGTTTTACTACGTTTGAGTGTGTGACTGAAGTATGTTTACCTGACATGTTATATACTTTTCAGATAATGGTGTCTTCTTATCAAGCCCTTGTTATATTATTTGTGTGTACCATGTATATATGGTGTTGTGACTGTATGCCAGCAATGACCCATATTTGGAAATATAATTATTTTAATCATTAAACTACTAATTAATACGATTGGTTAAAAGAAATACAAGTAATATTTCGTACCGAAAATAGGATTTGCTCTGGTTGGATATCCCGCGATAGTAAACACATGTGATTGATCAGCGGTAGCTATTGTAAGAGTATCTGATTCATCTGTCATAGAAACAGATTTAGCAACAGCATAGATCTGCAAATGCCAGGGTTTCATGAAGTGCTGGCACAGCCCTTGAAGCATGATGGGCATGGTCAATGCGTCCTCCTGAATCACAAATAATATTCACATTTTATTTCAATTATAGGTAAGAATATCGGTTAGCGGATTTATTTGTATATTTACTATAAACTACGGATAGCGAAGTACATTGTATTACTTTATTATTATATTTGAAGTTACCATTCATTGTAAAGTCTATTGTTTAAATGTATAAAAATCCCTGACCTAGATATTGCCTTATATAAACTCGTTATAATAACATTTTTTATGTCGTCACTAAGGTTAAGACGATTTTTAGAAAGCCATGCGTAGACTGGAGGTGTTTGCAAACTTCAGCTGCCCGTCAATGAAATATGCAAAAGTACGGTTTGAAAGATTACCATCAAGACCTTATGTCTGGAAGGCTGTCATACTTAATTTAAATATGTTCGCAGTCTGCTTAACGAGATGGAATAATCAAATCCACTCAGCTGAACAACACTGCCTTACCTTCTACTAGTAGGAAGAAACCATTTGGATTTCTACTCAGAATCTTGATCGCTTTTTCTGTCATTTCAGATATGAATGGTTCCTTGCCTATATCGTCTTTTCTCTCTATTTCGAACTGCATATGTGATTTACTGAACAATCCTAAAAGAACAAAATATAATAATAGGATCATTATTCTGTGATACCTAATATAATGCACCCCTTGTACCTTTAAGTTAACAAAGATTATCAGCTCACACATCGGATGTCAGGAGCGATACCAGGTCTAATATGGGGGTCGTCTTAAAGTAATCGTCTGCACATTAGGATCATGTGAACGTACAAATTTACATTGTAATTGTACGGTTCGTTAGCCTTTTTTTAAAGTATTTGCTTGCGACAAACGAAAACGAAAATGAACATCATTTCCATTTCTATGTGACCCATTGTGAATTTGTGATATAATTCAAGAGATAGATCAATTGTCATCGTTCGTGCTGCTGATACACGCGTTTCCGAATAGATTATAATGTGCATCGACCGAATATTTCCCGGTTATGTCCGAAACTGGCATTTTGTAGCTGTTTAGTATCAATTTTCTTGTTTAGTTTTGTGCTTGTTATTGTGGTGTGTACTTGTTGTTTGTGGTTCATCTTTTATGTATGCTCCTCCATGTGCCTTCTGTTGAGTGCTGCCTTCCTTGTCCTATTTTATGATACCATTGTCAGAGACATAGAGACCGAAATCTAGCAAAGAAGATGGAGATGGATTGGTCAGGTAATGAGAATGGAAAAGACCAATCGAACAAATGTCGCTCTTAGATGGACTTCAGATGGAAGACGGAAGATAGGAACACCAAACGAAACCTGAAGGAGAATGGTGGAGAGAGAGAGTTGAAAGAGATGGGAATAACATGGTAAGAAGCTGAAAAGACAGCAAGGGACAGACAAAAATGGAGAAAGCTGACATCAGCCTTATGTGTCGATGTACACGAAAGGGTCTACGTAAAAAAGTAATTGTCAGATCAGTATCTGAGCACATTTGTTACAAAGAAGCACATTACGCAAAGCTTTCCCGCTTAGAAATATTTGCACGCTATGTTACTAGTATTCATGACGTAGGTTTACGAAATGTAACAGCTTGCAGATGGCAAGCCAGTACTTGTTGAATAAATATTCCAGGAAATCCGAAACACAAATCAAGCAACAACTGTGTGTCATATTCGGTGTGATTTCAGTGCGTTCTGGCTACGGATACACCCGGGCCCTTGTACGTGTAATACGCATGCCTTCTACTGTCAACTTACAACGTGTGAGTAAGGCCAACGAATGTGAGGAGCTAGAGTAAGTACAGGGCCCTTATTCACCAACGTTGGTAAGTCTAAGATATAGACTTAGGCTAAGTCTCAAACTTGGTCTTGGACTTACCGACCGCAAGTTCAATTCACCAAACTCGTAAGTCTCAATTTCGAACTTAGACTTATGCCAATAAGTCTAAAATCCCAAGTCTACTTTTATTAGACTTACCGTGAAATTCAAGATGGCTGCGCCCTTGTTATTTAGACGCCTGTTTACAAAAAAATGTGAAACTACGACCATATCGAGTCGTTTTCAACAGCGCAAATCCGTTGGGAGTTTTTTTATGAGGTGGCCGGAGTGAAAAGGTACGTATTTCCTCACGATTCTCTCGTTTGTTTCGTTGAATTGTAAGAACGAAACAGACACAAAGTGCCATGACTCCCTAATTTGCAACATCTATAGTGGTGTTGTTTAGCCACTTGTGTCGTGCATATGACGATCGGCGACGGCTCGAGTCTTTTACAAGCCTTTTTCTTGCAATCACGCATGTTTAATTAACATGCGTGTTGCAATGCAGTCGGGCAAAAGAATGGTTTTATTTCCGACTGCGTTCGTAACTTGACCTATTCCAAACGACAAAATGTCTTAAAAGAGTTGTGGAATGTAAACAAGAGCTCATTGTAAAGAAAATAAATGGGTGTTAGCGTGTGAAAACTATTTAAATCGCATCGGTTGACAGCTCAGACGCCATTTTTGTGCATTTTTAATAATGGCGTAAGCGGCCACTGCTCTGGCATGTGTAAAATGGACTGGAGTGGAGTGCTATACTGTCGAAGTACATGACGTCATAGATCTAAGAGAAATACTTGTAGATCTCTTTTTTCAGATTGATTTGAATAGGAAAAGATAGATCCTGCTTATACTATGTTCATTCCAGCTTGAAATATATCTAAATCATCTGAGATAAGTGAATAATAACCGATTAGATCTAGATCTAATGAATAAAGTGTACTAGATCTACGTGTAGGTCTATCTCAGGTTTACAGTTGTATCTATACTGTATATAACCTCAAGAACATATTTTTTTTGCTTATATTCACTAGTGTCTGGCTAGTTCTTTTTTTACTTTCTTACCGTAGGAAAATTCCAATGTTTCCATCTGATTAAAGATCTATAATCTTTAACTTAATTAACATTAAGAGGTAAAATGCAAATGTAGATCTATAGAATCTAGAAGTCTATTGACATTCGAATTCAGATAGATCTACTTAAATTCAATAGTAATTGTTTATACTGATCAAAGACTATGTGCTCAGTTATTTACAGTGACTGTATCCTAACTTAACCTTCCACCAGCAATTGCTACATGTGGAGGAAAATCAACTTTATTTAAATGTCAAACTTTCATGGAACGGCATATAACCGGATCGCCTGGCTACAATACCAGTGCACTTACCACTTGACAATTTCTGTAGATGGTATATCAGTGTGGTATATTGCTTTCAGACTATACATAACCCGTGATTGATTCACATAGGCGGCACGTCATACCCATCCATGAAAATTTGACATCAATGTCGATTTTCCTCCACATGTGATGTTGCTGGCTCTTAGTGGTGATAGCTCAGTGGTGTTGCACAAGGCTGTCCATGTAGAGGTTGTGGGTTTAATCTCCAGCATGGGAGCTGGGAATATGTGCAATTCTATTTGCATTGAATATTTCCCACTTTATCTGACCGTGTAGATTGTAAAGTGCCAGTAAGCTTGAACATTAAAGAACCAGACGGCCTGTTAGAAATAAGAGCTAGCACAGGACATGCCTTATAAATCTAATGTATATCTGCCTGCAGGGGCTTTATTTGTCTGTCCTCTGGTCAGATGATGCTGTATCTGCACTGGTAAAGAATGCAGCTATACCCTTGTGGCTGTAAGCCTGCAACACTATGTAAAACACATTTGAACGTGTATCACATGAAAAGGGTGCTTTATAAATGTAAGGGCAAGTTCATACTGGATTGAATGTAGTCCAGGAAAACCGGTTATGCAAGTTGACAACCATATATAACTAAGCAATTGTTGCCAAAGCAATGTTGCAGTATACTAGAGAGCATGCTCTAATTTCTTAAGTTAAACTGGTATGTATTCAAATAATTGACATAAGAAAAACAATACTAATGGTTAAAGAAAGGTATATTTTCCATTCACTATTCTGCATAATCATACATGTAGTTTTAATAATGCACAAATACAAATATGAACACAACTTTATATACTATAATATAAACAAGAGATGTTTGTAAAACATGTATGCCCCCATGGCAGCCCAATACTTATAAATGGTGAAGGTCACAGTGACCTTGACCTTTGACCTACTGACCTAAAAATCAATAGGGTTCATCTACTGTTGCTGACCAACCTCCATGTAAAGATCCTAGGTCAAAGCGTTCTCGAGTTATTGAACGGAAACCATTTTATACGACAGACAGACGACAGACAGACCGACAGACATGTGCAAAGCAATATACCCCTTCATCAAAGATGGGGGGAGGGGCATTATAATACATTCACTTACAAAATTACCTAGGACAAAAAACGCCAATAAATTAACTACACTAGCACATTTATCACACCAGCAGAAACACACCTTTCATGCTGTATATAAATGATGTTGTATGTTACAATGTATGCCTTAAGTATTTGCAAGACAGAAAGTTGCACAATAATATATATTGTTACTCAAGTTGTAACAAGACACAGCACTGCTAAAAACCAGGTTTTCTGTGCAGTGTCCACCTAATGAGACAGTCAAATTACTGTGTTGGGTACGTCTCCATGCAAGCTTGCTATACCCAAAGTTTGATGAAGATAGATCAATCTGAACTCAACTTATTCAGGCAAAACTCTTTCTATTTTTAGTAACCGTACCAGTGACCTTCAACCCACTGACCCCAAATACTAAGGCTAGGTCCCCATGCCAGCTTGTTATATACAAAGTTTCATGAAAATGAGTCAATCCAAACTCAAGTAATTAAACAGAAACCCCTTTTTTATTTTTAGCAATGGTGACCTTAAACCCACTGACCCAAGCTACAATCCCAAGCTAGGTCATCATGCCAGCTTGTTATATACAAAGTTTCATGAAAATGAGTCAATCCAAACTCAAGTAATTAAACGGAAACCCCTTTTTTATTTTTAGCAATGGTGACCTTAAACCCACTGACCCAAACTACAATCCCAAGCTAGGTCATCATGCCAGCTTGCTATATACAAAGTTTCATGAAGAGATGTGTCAATCCCAACTAAAGTTATTGACCCGAAACCACCTGTTTCGTTGAAAAATCTGGTTAATTAAAAATTATCTTTTAGAAAACAACCAGAGGACAAGTACTTTGAAGAATTATGATAATTATTTCACTTAGTAAATCTTTATCGTTCCCCAATTGGCAACATTGACTGTCCACATGTGATAAAGCCAAGCCACTTGAACATCCAGAACGACAACATTGGAAACAACGGGTGGCCAAGATGACCATATATAACTCATCTGAGCACATACCCTAACTTGATGCAGATTTCATCTCGACAAACATTCTCACCAACTTTGATAAAGATCATGTGAAAATGGTGCCTCTAGTGCATATAAATACACATGTACTCTAAATTTGAAAAGGGTAAAAAAGTTTCCTTATAAATATTTTGCTAACTGAATAAGAAGGACTGATGAAATGTTCAGAAACATTAAGTTACTGAACATCAGCAATATTGTGAACCAATAAAAAATGCTTCAAAATTTGATATTTAAGTGCTAATAAGTTCAACCTCACTAACATGTTTGTGCTACATTCCAGCCTTTATGTGGTCCATTTTGTGTTGATGTGCGTCTTACACAGTATGATAATAGAACAAGACACTGTCAAATAAATGCTTATGCCTCAATGGAAGCCTTAATTAATTGTCCTTAATGAATAGCTAAGTCAATCAGGGGCCATAATTCAGTTGAAATGCTGGATTGTTTTTCTTTAAGCTACAGCATACCACATCAACATGACAGTACACTTGAGTCAATCTTAATCTTCTTTTCCTACCATCCACACTACCAAAACTGTCAATAAACACTGAAACTTCAATGTCTACACTACAGATATCAGGCGTTGAAGGGAATTCAAATCCACACAGGGTCATCAAGTGGTGGAACGAGTGTTACCTGAAACAACAAATTTAATTATGAATTAATTAGATGTTCATTCTTAATATTAAGACTCTTATCAAATAGCAATCATTACTAAGATTACTGTAGCAGTATTTACATTTTTCAGGTGAATGGAGCTGCTGGCATTGACTGATAAATACTGCTGTATCACAATAATTGATTCAGATAGTGAGAAATGAGGAACTTCTGTCCAAAAGAATAACTTGGGAAGAAAACTAAGCTTGCAATAGTTTCTAAACAACATAAGTCACTGTGGTTTCAGAGACAAATTGCAGCACTTGAGAGAACTGCTGGGTGGTGAGGGTCAAACAAGTTTTGGAGCAGAAGATTTTTACAGTTTTCTTCTTTGTGTTCTAGACAGTCAATAACCTCCGGCTTAGAGTGAAAAGTTTGTGAGATACAACGAATCCGGGCGCACTACTTTAGCTCTTTCTGAATGAACTCATTGGTTCTTCAATGTGCCCAGTGTAAAGCACAGATACACACAAGGTTACATCTTGGTTACCAACCAGTTCATGTCTAGTCAGGCGGAAAACTGAAAAGTGATTCAGAAAGGGCTTCTGTCAAGATTTGAACCAAGGACCTCTTAATCTGTTGTCAGGAGCATTACCCGTTCAACCAACATGTCACCATAACAGTATAGCATAGGGAAATGCCTGTACCAATGTCATAACTTATTACTAACAAAGATGAATGCAACTTTTACACACCTGATATTAAAGTGTACTGTCAACATTTTGTGGATCTTCGCATAATGAAAATCGCTTGCATGCCACATACCCAAATGGATTCTTGTACATTGACTAAAGTAGTGCTCTACCTGTGTCAGGCAAATCTCTGTCTGAAATGAAAATAAGTTCAATGTGTTTAAATTTTCTAGAATGTTTCAATATTGTCATTTTGATAAATAATGCAAAAATAATATAATTGTAATGATCATAATAATAATAATTGTATAACATTCAAATATACTATATTACAAAATAAATATGTTACTTTTATATCTTAATAAAATTTATATAATTTATTGTTGTTTGAAGTTAATTTTAATTAAGCCGCTTTTCAATTAGACTTGCAGAATAGCCCCAACTTACAACCCATCCTGAATATACAATAAACTCACTAAGGCCAAAATAATTTTTTTCCTAGATTATTATACCAATCTGCACGTAAAAGATTGACCATATATGCAACAACAGTGACAAACAAGTGACTATATTAGCTCTCACAGTCTTTGAATAGTTCAGCTAAAGAATAAATGTAAAAATAAAATTCTCACCATCCCCATTTTGTAAAAATTTGGAAGATAATCTAGGAATAAATTCTAAAAGAAACTATATCATATGATATCAATGGATTATAGAGATTTATCAGAAACTTCCAGTAGTATGCAGAAAAAGAAACGTACAACGTCCATGGTTCATACAAACATTCTCGCACCCAAATTCAAGGATTATTCAAGGATTTTTCAAGGTAGAATAGAGGCATTTTTCCGAACATTTACCGCGGTTAAATTGCTCGAAAATGTCATTATGCGCTGCCTTTTTAAACACTATTTCTCATGACGTCATACACAAGAATACCTGATAAAATTTTTGTACTTCTAACTTTTGAGAAAGTGTTTCTGTTTCATTTTTACACATATATTAAATTTTGACAACATCTATACACTTTTATCGATATTCAAGGCAGTTTGCCTGAATTCAAGGTTTTTCAGTTAAATTCAAGTACCATTTTGGCTTTTTTTCAAGGTAGCACTAAACTCAAAACTTTTCTAGGCTGAAACCAACTTGAGATCAATAGGTGTCACCCAGCTTTAAAATATGCTTTATGTCATCATAAAGATCAAATTTTATTTCAATGGTGATCACAAAATATTAAATTATGATTATGAATTAAATATTGATTTTCTGTGATCACTTGGTGAAATAAAATTTGATCTTGCACCAAAATCAACAAATATCCTCTATTTTTTAAAATGTTGAATGGTTGTTCAATTTGGTCAGAGAATTTTTTATATGATAATATTAGCAGTTTATTTCACTGAAGTCTAGAAATAGGTATTATATATAGTATTATTAAATGAGCTCAGTCGTTAGGTTTATTATCAGTCTAACATTTGGGGAAAAGGTGCCAGATAAGATTTTTCCAAATTCTGATGTGTAATTGTAACAGTAAGGCTCTAACGCCTAATACCAAAATAAGCATGACAAATGCTATCAAATGAGCTAACTGGCCCCACATCGCTACACTCTGACATGGCCAGCCTATTCTCAATATCGACATTATCAGAATTTAATGGTGTGGGGTCAGTGATTTTTTTGGCTATTTTTAGGGCCGAATACAGGCACCTTCCCCTAGCAAAATAACCTCAATTTTTCCCAAAAAGTATGCATATTTTCCCCTTTTGTGCTCGCTGGTTTCAAAGCAACTACAGTATAGCTGTTTCAAAGTCAAAACAACAGATTTTCAAACTTGCAAAAGTCTTTGCCACATATGACTAGAGTATTATCAGTAGAAAATAGAAAAATATGAACACTTTAAACCCAAACAATCTTTTTTAATAATTCCCAATTTTGCGAATTGGTGCGCTAAAATTTCCCAATTTAAAAGGCACAGGCTGTTCAATTTTGTTCCAGAAAAATCACCAAAGGCGGATCCAAGGGGGGGGCAGACCCGGCGTACGCCCCCCCTAAAATCGCCGGAGCCTAGGTAATTTATCATATTTTGGATGTAAGAACAATATAGATATTCATTTTTTTTCGCTCGCTTCCCTCGCGTCAATAAAACAATAATTAATTCATGGATTTTAAAGTGACTTAATGCTGTATGCAAAAAAATCAAGATATGGGACTGATTGGTAGCATGGTGCCAAACATCGGCTGCAAAGATGCCGAGATTCTTGCACATCAAAAATGTCTAATAGGTCATAAAAGATAAGTACAGCTGACGAATTCCGTGGTACTTTTTAAAAGTCACGAGGCAGAAAGCCACTGGACCCCTAAGTCGTCAGATTCCAAGTATTTCACATTTCCACTTAAACAAAAACTGACGTCCTGGAGTTCTCAGGGTATGCTGCTCATATAAACAACGACTTTTTCTTGCTCGCTTCGCTCGCTGTAGAACTACGTAAATTCAAAGACATTTTTCGATTTACCAATGGGTTTGTTGGGTATGCTGCTCAGATAAACACTGATTTTTTCCAATTCTTACAATTACTATATCATTGAATTTTACCAAGTAATAAGGATGTGGTGTATGCTGCCGAAATAGATAATTGCATTTTTTCTTATTCGCTGCGCTCGCACAACCACTATCAGTTAACTTTGTCAAGTAGGGAATGAGTATGAGGGATATGCTGCTCAAATAATTAATGCATATATTTTTGCTCGCCTTGCTGTCACATTAACTTTATTAATGATTTTTATAAGATACGAACTTGTGTGGAATACTTCTCAAAGATACTTCGCTCGCAAATTTTCTTGAGGGGGGTCAATACATGAATGTACGCCCCCCTAATGCAAAATCCTGGATCCGCCCCTGATCACTGGGGGTTAACATCCAATAGGACGTATAGCGGGAGTGTATATAATTATTCTTTTTTCAGCGTTTAAACATGAAAAACGTACAATGTATAAAACAATTATCGCCCATTAAATTATCAAAGATCATACACCGTATTCTTTGAAATTATTAAACATCTCTGTTTTTACTTTAGCAAATATTATCCTTAACATTGCTTTATATTTTAAATAGTGCATTATATTCTTCACTTCCACTTCCTTAGATTGATACCGATGATGTGAAAATATACACATTTTTCAAGTTAAACATATTATTAAGGCAAAAACATTGTCAGCGAGGTCGACAAATAGTGAAGTCATTGTGTTCAAGTAAGACAAATTCTTTACACTTATCACTTCCTTTTGTTTACTACATGTATGTTACAGGGTGAGAAAATGTGCAACCAGACAGGGGCTTATACCCGGGCCCTTCACTTACAGGGCAAATGTTCTACCAATCGACTGAGTTAGCCGGCAGGCCTAGACACTGACTTTTTTGGCCACTGGTCAGACAGGACAAAAGCACCCAATTTGTAAATTTATAGGAAGAACCCAACTCAGTAAAAGGAAGAAGAAGACAGTTACTGGTCCTACTGGATTTTCACTGGTCTCAGACCAGTGTTGGTGTCGAGCACTGGCTGGGTGTCAACACACACTCCCTCACCCATACAATGAACAGGTTCAGACCGTACAACAACGAATCTGGCTTAATAAGCAATAATCACAAGACGATTTAGTAATTTTTTGGCAAACCGAAAGTAGACATGATCCGAGACAGTTCTGTCACAAAAATGCCAATTAAATTCATTTGAACAAAAGTTTAAATACATCACAATAACAAAATTACTGCTATACGGGATAAAAAGGGTACATGATGTACGCTTACCAAGCTTTTCAAATCCAAGATGCATCTAGAATTGATTTATTTCAGTCCTTTATTGAATTCGACGGACTGGTTTCTTTCAGAATTTTTCTCGCATCCATTTAGCAGTGTTTAGGTGTTTTCGCACCATCATTGTCACGGTGTGATGACGTATGCATGCTTAAACATTCGTCAGCTCACCATCTTGCATGAATACGTTGCTTCGATGACCTTTTATCGTGAAGAAAATACTCTCAAAAGTCAACCGGTCTCGTCACGGAACCATTTCGCCATTTCGACCGAGATTCTGACCTCCGATTGAAGAGTTGTTCTGGCCGCTTACGTTGCTAACAATATCGACTTACCGAAGTTCGCACTTATGATCGTTCGTGAATTAGACTTACCGCGCCGGCTTAGATAAGACCGTTTCTAAGTCCAAGTCAAAAGCTAAGTCCAAGTCTATAATATATATTGGTGAATAAGGACCCAGCTCTCGCATCATAACGTAGCCGCCATAGCCTGCCTCAAAACTCACGGGAAAAAACGCAGGTTGGGTTGTGACGGGGCCTTTATCGACATCATGGTTTCAAATATCTTGCATAATTGTAAATGTTCATGCGAATGTAAATATCACACAACACGAAAAGTTACCTATACAATCCGATTCAGTAATGAATGTTCATTCAATTAAAATTTAATTTGTAATTCAAATAGCATGTATTTTGTGTCAACTTGAATAAAATTAGTTTAATATGGTAATGTTGATGTTTGAATTTAAAATACACGTCTAAACTAACAGGTGACTGTAACATTGGTAAAGAAAAGTTATTTTTGTTACAGAAATTGACCATGATAACTAGACCACTTACCTAGCAGATAATCAGTTCGTGTAGGATCTACGGCATCAAATTCTGTCTGATTCCAAACGTATTGGTATGAACGGTTTTTGTTCAGTTGGGTTGTTTTCCATACCTGAAACATGACAGAAGCATTTGCACTAGAATCCATCAGTGACAGGAGAAATAAGAAAACAACATTCATTTCTCTGAGATACAGGCGACCGTACTCATGATAATGTCACATGTGTGATAAAGGTCCCGGGGTACTGTTTTATCAAACCACTTACGAAAATTTTACTGTTACGCCCAAGGACAAGGTTCATTTATGGTTGATTTTTTTGTCAAAAAATAAAAACGCATGTTCCTTTAAATCTGTCCTATATTTCTAATAACCTAACACTATCTTTCAAAAACTTAAGCATATATATCCCGATTTCCCTTGTAAAAATTATGTTAACACATCTTCTTGAACAAAACATGACATTTTATGGCTTTTTATGACGCGAAGCCTTCCCAAAAATCATGATGTCGTTCTTGCTACACTTTCTTATTTTGTACAAACATTTTGATTTGTATATATGTTTACTTGGCGATGGACTTTGTTGTTTATGCCAAGAATCAATTTGACTTTACTCTTATTTTGTACAAACATGTATATAAAAATATGTAGATTACTGAGTATGTAAAAGTATAAAAGTGTAGCAAGACTGCCATCGCGTTTTTTGGCAAGTTTTTATGTCTTAAATAGTCGTGAAAATGGCTAAAACTACTAGTTTAAAAATAATTGCTCATTTTTTACACAGGTAGTGTTAATCATTTTTACTTTTTTTTTAAATTGACAGGGCCAAATAAACTTTTCCTGTAAATTCTTTATAATTATTTAACATCTGGAAATTGGCGACGGATATGGTTTGTAGGTGTTCAGTAAGTGAATCATTATAAGTATTGTAGCTCTATTTACTGCACTATATGATTGTAAACAAATTAGCAATAATTTGAATTTAATCGTAAATTTACAATTTCCAGAAGTGCTTTAATGAAACAGTACCCGTTGTGAACCAGTAGTTATGCACCGACCTCAGTTAGATCCCGGTTGTCAAGGCGTCCCCCTGTCAGGAGACCTTCCTCGGGGTCCATTGTATTATTCTTCAGAAACTTTTCACGCCCTCCACCTAGTATTACCTGGTAACATATATGTACATTCTTGGTTACCTATTATTTTCCTTTTTCTATTACCGAACGCTTTGCTTAAGCAAAGAATACGAGGGGTGTTCAAAAAGAAATGCAATTCCATGCATATCTTTGTATTGTAGAGGCTTCATGCTTAAAACTTGACATGTGTACCAATGAGGCTATTGTCTGCGCTTGGGTAAAATGTGGTTGAAATCAATGCACCAGTTCGGTCATAATGTATGTTTAATATGCACTTACTTATTTATACTAAGCTATTCTTTTAGCTCTTTTTAGAAAGGATAACCCAATGAACATGAAATACCAGAACCTTTAGAGAAGAAGATTTTAAAAGTTTTTACTATAGTGTATAGGGAAAACAGGGCCCAACCCGCTGGCGGCCATGTTTTTAGACGAATCACGATAAAAATGTCAATTTTGTAAGAGCGTCGCCCAACAACTATTTCCATAAAATTATTTTGAAATCAGGCCAGCGGATGATTTTTTACGATTTTTTAAAGGATTTTCCTATTTGTTGCCATGGCAACCAGAGTTCTGCATAGGTTATAATTCTTTTAGCTATTTTAAGAAAGAACCACCAAAAAACAATTTTACCAATTTATAGTGAAATCCAACCAGGACTTTTAGAGAAGAAGATTTTTAAAGATCCCACTGGCGGCAATGTTTTTTGACGAGTCACAACAAAAATGTCAATTTTGTAAGAGGGTCAACCAACAACTATTTGTGCGATATTTTAAAGATTTTCCTATGGTTGCCATGGCAACCAGAGTTATTTATAGATTACAATTCATTTAGCTATTTTTAGAAAGGACCACCCAAGGAACATTCCTGTGAAGTTTGGTTGAAATTGATCATGTGGTTTAGGAGGAGATGTCGTTTGAGTGAATTGTTGACGGACGCACGGACGGACGCACGCACGAACTTACGACGAACGACGGACGAAGAGTGATCACAATAGCTCACCTTGTCACTATGTGACAGGTGAGCTAAAAACGTTCAAAAAACGTACCGCCAAAATCCTGACATTATGACTTATATCAAAGACATGCCTAAGCTTTATTTAAGTGATAAATGTATACATGATGAACTTTATGAGGTTAAAGGACATCGTGCGTGTCTTTAAGCATCGTAACACTTTTATAACATGTTTCCAAGTAGGTCAATAGCATCTGAAAGACAACAATAAAAGTGTTCAACCGAAAACAACAACAATGTGCAGGATAAATCTTACACGTGTTCATAAATCAAATATATACATGTACGTGCAATATATATTGTATTTAAAACTGATCAAGTCAGTGAAGTAATTTATGTGATCAAATATTATTGATCACCATTGTACTTGACCTGATTCTACTTGAACACAGATAGTTTTATTTCCATTCGTTCAATGTATCAAGTTGTACCAGAACATCACCTTGATGTACATGTAATGATATAAAATAAATGTTTACGATCCGCATACATTATCAGTATTTACAAAGTTTGTTAAATATTGAATTGTAAATTTAGAATTATTTACATATATAGACTGTAAGTGGTCGTATCAGTCTTTCACTTCAACCAAGCGTGCGCTATCGACCAATATGTTGTAGATAAACAAACGTGATAGATAGATCACCCTTGATCTTTGTACCTCTAAGTGCGCGTATATCACATGTTCACCGAGTCAATGTTTTGTGCTTGGCATGTTGTAAATCGTGCATTGGATTCATATGTATTATTATTATCAGTACGTTCATGTGTAAAATATGTTTTGGGAAAAGGTGAGGTCGAAATGCAACGTATGATTTGTCAGTACTTTTACAATACTTTCAAACCGAAACATTTTCTAAACATTCAGCGTTTTAGGTAGAATCTACATTGTGTGTTCGAATACACATGTAACGATTTTCAAACATATAATCTTAGGTCGGACAGGGAAGGCAGCATTCAAGTTGACCAGCCGAGCACAGAAAACATAAAAAACACACACAAGGTACAATGCCCACCTGAACCATCCGAGCACAGAAAACATAAAATATGCACAATGCCCAACTAAACAAGTTATAATCCTCCAATGTCTAAGCCCTAGTTCCAACAATAAAATGGCTGAAATACCTTGTTTAAGCTGTCAGAAGTCCTAAAAAGACAACCATGCTTAAGTATTCCAAAGTATTTTTGACAGTAAATACCAGTAAATAGGACTACCATTGTGCGATATTTACAGTTACGATATGTCGACTGTTCGACGGCGTATAATTGATGATATGTCGATAATCATAATAATAAAGACTTTATTTTACGAGGAAACTCATTTGGCAATTATAATAAATGCCAATGTTCCATGAGATCCTCAAAAATAAACAGTGGAACAATAACCAAAGTACATAAAAGAAAAGAGCATAATGGCAATTCGGCCCATATGACGTCCATAATATCATAAATTTTATAATTGGGAAATTTCATAAAAGAGTTTCAGTGAAAGGATGTGCGAAATCGATATGTATTTGGTATAGCATTCCTACCACTTGGTTTAATAGCAAACATTCGACAGATGAAAGATGTAGTTAAAAACAAAATTTGAGAATGATCTCATTATAAATGTGTTTTAAGCTTTCCATCAAATCTTTATATTTCTGTGTTATATTGTTTAAGAAATTATGAATGTGTACCTGTGTTTTATCGTAGAATAAAGCACAGTCACGAATTCGGATGCGTATTAATTAAACCACGAGTGGGTAGTTAATAATTTATTGTCAATGTATGCGTTTTATATGTTAAACCATCCCACATTCTGTTTAGGATAGTTGGACTTTTGGTGTATCGGTTCCAGTTTGACTAAGTATTATGTCTAAGATTATGTTATGATTTATAAAATATGTAGTTGTCCAGTTACCTCAAATCACATGCCAATCATTGTATGAATCATTGTCCAGCTGGATTTGTATATTCGATTATGTTATGGTAACGTTCAATATAGGATTTGTTTATGTTCCTAAAATTAAACTATTTACTAACTTACAAGCTTATTTCCCTTGCAAACGTCTGTAAAACGATAATATACTAAACGGATATGCCACCAATGTCTCTCACTATTCTCGGTTACAAAGGGTGTTTCTGTTCGTCAGCAAAAACATTGAAAACATACTTAGTAATGCGTAGTTAATTAATTCTAGTAGTCGCAAAATTAAGACTGTATACATCGATTACAATATGTTTTATACGTAAACGTTTTATGTGATACCGTTATGCAGGTTCTCCTAATATAAGTAATGAACTGCGTGGTTTGTGGTCTCATCGTATATCATTTTGCATTCTGGTAAATCTAATTAATGTCCAAACGAAGTGATGTGTAGTTTGTAATTACACCTCTCCCTTACCTAAGTATATATTTGTATCGCCTACTTAGTCTCAGTTATGCGAACTATTTTTCATCTACCGCGTAGGAATTCCTACGCGTAATAAGTTCGTCTTGTCCATGTGCAATTCTCACAAGGAGGCCGTCCGGAAAATGTCGAGAGAAAACAATTCAAAAGACAGTGTCCTGGATGATACCACGGACTATTCAGCATCAGGAGAGGATAGCATAGCTAAGACTTTGAGAAGGATAGAAAACGGCTAAGTACTTTAGAACTCACATCGGTAAATACTGAAAGAAATCAGCGACGCGAGGAAGCGTGTAATAGTGCGCCATTTTGTAAAAGTGCGCCATTTTATTCAGCATACAATACGCCAGACCAGGCTATAGACAATCACAGTCCCGAACACATGTTCGCAACTGATGAAGACGAATTCTATGAGATTCAGGACAAGTTTAACGTCGTAAAACAATCCGTTGATAAGGTAATTCTACCCCCACGAATGAAGTTACACGACACGCGGACTGGGATCAAACACACGGACCAAAGGATAGTGAATGTTCTGGCTAGGAACGGTTGATACACAGAAACATTATTAAAATTGCTAGGTGGTGCTAAGAGTGATGAACAGTTAGACTTGAACCCAATTGTAACAGTTTTGTTAGCCCAAATCCAATATTTACAGGAGGAATTTGCCGCGTGCCTTTTTAAAGGCCGATTCGACGAGAATACTGCAGATTTGTTTAGGGCCTTACAAAAAGGCACAGGTGGTTTCACGGAAAGTTGTATTAAAAACGTCACAATTCCAGCGGAGTTGGCAAGCATTGCAAATAAACATCAACCGCCACAGTACGGTAGTGCCAACGGACGTGGTATTAGTGAGCGAGGTAGTGGTTACGGACGTGGTGGTTACGATCGTGGTAGAGGTCGAGGGGGCTATAGGGGCTGTGGAGGCCCATTTTTCTAGAAACAAATGAAAAATACATTGAGTAAAAACATTGACAGCTGGTATAATATTGGTGCAAGTGACTATATTCTGAATTTAATTGAAGAAGGAGTAAAGTTTCCATTTACTGAAAGTTGTGCAAATTTCCAACTTGACAACAAAAAGTTTAACCAAGTTTAACTTTTATTGGGACAAATCGACAGGTGTTCACAGAAACCTAAGTGTGTTTCACCTATTAATTGTGTGAAAAAGAAATTTGGAAAATATAGATTAATAACGGACTTGCGTTGTTTGAATGCCAAATGTAAAGCACCAAAGTTTAAGAATGAAGATATTGCTTATGTTGCTGACAATATTCATAAAAATGACTTTATGGTAACTGCAGATCTTAAAGACGGCTTCTTCCATGTGCCTATTCATGAAAGTCACCACGACTACTTAGGTTTCAGTTTTGGAGGGATATTTTATAAGTGGATGGTGTTACCGTTTGGACACTGCTGTAGTCCGTATTTTTTTGCAAAGGTTTTAAGACCTATTATTGGATACTTACGTAGTAAAGGTTTACGAATAGTTGTATATGTGGATGATTTTATCCTTCTTGCACCGCGTCAAAGTATTTCTGCACATCGAAACATTTTCTTAGAAACAATTGAGCAACTTGGCTTTACAGTAAATTACGACAAGTCGTCTCTTGAACCTTCACTAATAAAAACATACCTAGGTCACGTTAATGATAATTCTGGCGGAAAAACTGTTATACGGGTTACCAGTGAATGGATTAGAAAATTGAAGAGAGTGATACGACACACTTTAACTAAGGGATATGTACAAGCGAGAGTTTTGGCAAGAATAGCTGGACAATGTGTTAGTATGTGCAAATGTGTTTTTCCAGCCAAACTTCTTCTAAGGAATATATAATGACTATTAAGTACAAGAAAGGCTTGGTCTGAGACTTTGAATTTAGACACGTCTTGTATAACAGACCTGGAATGGTGGTTGAATTCAGTTGAAAGTTGGAATGGTAAAGTTATCAAACAAGAATCAATATACTTCCAATTAACTACGGATGCAAGTAAGTTAGGTTGTGGTGGATGGTTGAATTCAAAGGACATGACCCAGGGCTTCTGGGATGTGACGATGCGAAATCAGAGCTCCAACTTCCGAGAACTCTATACAGTGTTAATGTGTCTGATGTCTTTTCGAGAAAAACTGTCGGGGAAAAGTGTCCAAATTATGTCAGACAACATAACTACAGTCGCCATGATAAACGGCATGGGAGGAGCAACCAAGTTGTTGGATACGGCAACGAGAACAATTTATCGGTATACGATTCAGCACAATATTGTGATCACTGCCAAATATTTGGCAGGTCGGGACAACACTATTGCAGACAAATTATCGCGTTCAAAGTACGAGTGGCGGCTCCATCCGGCGCTGTTCCGTTACATAGACAGAGTGTTCGGTCCACACCAGGTGGATCGATTCGCGTCAATGGCATCCGCACAAATTCCAGTGTACAATTCGTTATACCAGGATCCGTGTACGTCAGGTGTGGACGCCTTTGCTCAGGATTGGTCAAAAGTGAACAATTATGTGAACGCGCTATTCGCACTCATTCCGAGGGTATTACAGTTGGTAAAGCATCAAAGGGCATCAGCGACGATTATAGCACCGGAATGGAAAGCACAACCTTGGTACGAAACTCTGGTAAATATGGCGGTAGCACCGCCTTTAAGACTTCCCATATCAAGCAGAACAGTACGATCGGTGGGTTCAGCCGAACCCCTAAAGAACAGTTGGAAAATTTGTGTGTGGAAAATATGTAGTCGACGCGACTAAGGGTACAAGGTTGGGGCAGTAGAACGGCACATAGAGTGTGTTTTTCCGTCGCACAATCAACTTTGAAATCATATGACTGTTATGCAAATCAGTTTATCAAATTTTGTAGAAATCATGGAAAAAAATTTAACAATACATCAAAAGCCATTCTTGCTGAATACCTATGTGAAATAGCAGAAAAGTCTGAAAGGCCTGAATCGTTGTTGAAAGTGAATTGTGCGGCAATATCATTCTTGTTTGAGGGATTAGGCATTCCTTCACCGTTGAAGGATAGCGATATAAGTCGTTTAATACAGGCTTTGATACAAACTGGAACATCACGTCCAATGCGTAGAAGTGTGCCTATGCCAGTTGAGGCATTCACAAAATTATTCAAAGCTTGGGGTCAGAACAATACACTTAATTAGAAACAGTTGCGTCAGAAATGTATAACTTTATTAGCCTTAGTGTTTATGACGAGACCATCTGACTTAGCTCCAAAAGGAGTTCGCTTGAATCCGAACACATTGACTATGGAGGAAGTATATACGACAGTTGATGACGTCGGTTTTGATCGAGGGGAATTAACATTAAGATTTTGGTGTATAAAGAATGATACTAACCGTCAAGGTTTTGAAGTTTGCGTTCCGCCTTGCGGGGATAGGGAAGTGGACCCATATGAGTGTCTACAACATTACATTGCTAGGACAGAGTCACTACGTCCAAAGGATACCAAACCTTTGTTCATATCTCTTAACGCGCCATTCAAAGCAATTAAAAGCGATACTATCGCCACTATTCTAGAAGCCTCAATTCAGGACGCAGGACTTGACAGAAAATTATATTCAGCAAAATCATTCAGGCCAACAGGGGCGTCACTGGCCGTTTCGCAAAATGTGTTGCCAGAAACAGCAATGAAGATTGGACGTTGGAAAACAAAAGAGGTCTTCATGAATCACTACGTCTACCCCAAAGTCAAGGATGATTATACGTCAAACTTATTGGGTGAACATTGCAACTAGCATTAAGTATATGAATACAGTTAAGAGACCAAGACGCTTTAATAAGGGTTTTTTTGTGTACATAACATAGCTTGAAAACAGTTTTGAACAGTTAAGAGTTTTTTAGAGTTCAGTTGAAAAGTTTGATTTAAATCATTGTGTCTACGTGCAAAGATATCACGTGTAAATATGTATTCTCTAAACTCAGCACATATTTGAAAAATAAAGGTGAGCTATAACGTTGATTTAATAGAAATCCTTAGATATGTGATTCAAATAAATACGTACTATATTATTACATAAAAAGCGTAGTACACAGGTATTTCAAAGCTTCATACATGTATGGTCTTATTATACGAGTTATATCATTTCAGTCGAAAAACTCATAATTACTAAGACGATTTGTAGCTTGCAATTCAAGCTTGTTTTTTTAGAGTTTATTTGATCCTCTCAGCACAAAGTACATGTGATATGAGGTACAAAAGTGATAACAAAGTGCATATAAACATATGACAAGGCTCTGTGGTTAAAAAATAGGTAACAATAGAGTGGAATCAATGTGGTTGGAAAAGGTAACAATAAGATGGAATCAATGTTACAGTGTAAGATTTGAGTTGCATTGTATATGCAGATGGTTCAGTGAATAAAATAATAATAATAATGACTTTATTTTACGAGGTTAACACATTTGCATATAAACACAATCTTCCTCAACATATAATAAATACATTTAACATGATAGTTGCAAACATAGTGAACTTAACAAATGAAATGAAAGTAGACAAACGTAACAATTGAATGAAAGTAGACAATACATACAATGGGTTGAAGTTTTTTATGCAAATGCGAAGGGCTGTATAACTAATAATGGTCATTTTTCTGATTTTTTTTACATTAAGAGTGGTGTACGGCAAGGATGTCCTCTATCACCGTATCTTTTTATCCTATGTATCGAGTTTTTATCTATTTCTATAGAAAACAACGATGCTATAGAAGGTTTTAATTTAAACAATAAAAGTACAAAACAAACTCTTTTTGCAGACGATGCTAGCTTTCTACTTAAAGGATCACCGTATCTTTTTATCCTATTCTATAGAAAACAACGATGCTATAGAAGGTATTAATTTAAACAATAAAAGTAACTACGGCAACTACGTTAGGAATAACCTTCAGTAATAAGTTATCTTCAATGTATGATCTAAATGTAGCAAATAAGATAATAGAATGCAAAAATGTCCTAAAACAATGGAAAAAATGGAACTTAACACTCACTGGAAAAATAACAGTTCTAAAAACATTTGTTCTTCCAAAGCTTATTTACCCCCTTACTGTGTTACAAAACCCACCAGCACATTTTATAAAATTGATCAATACAATTTTCTTTGATTTCTTGTGGAATTCAAAACCTGATAAAATATCACGTTAACAAATAATTCAAGAATACAAAGACGGGGGTCTAAAAATGATAGACATGGAATGTTTTCTAGATTCATTAAATATAAGCTGGATAAAAAGAATTTTTAATTCAAACGCCAACTGGAGTTTTCATTACAAGACCGAATTAGAAAAATATGGAGGATTATTACTATTTAAATGTTATATTACTGAAAAAGACTGTAAAAGTCTCAATATAAATTCAATTTTTTAAAGGATATATTGATTTTATGGTCTAAGGTCAACACCCTAAACACTGAAATCCAAACACCCAAACAAATCATCTGGAATAATTCAAGTATAAAACATATAAATAAAAATGAGTTATTTTACTATAACACATGGTTCAGTAAAGGAATCCAGTATGTAGAACATATATATGACTTCAGACACCAAATATTTCACAGCTTCGAACAGATGACATTTCTATATGATATCCCTAATTGTGATTACTTGAAATACTATACCCTCATTAAAAACATACCGAAAGAATGGAAGACACAAATACAAAACGAAATTATAACGTACAACCCACCAAACTACATAATCGATAGACTAAATGGAAAAACCAAATTAAGTAAGATTGCATATAATTCACTAATCAAGACTAAACTACCAACAGAACCAAAATACAAATGAAAATGGAATCTCAGGTTCACCATAGAAGACACAGAATGTGTTAAAATTTTCCAACAAACGAGTATTTTTACAATAGACCCTAAACTTAGAGAATTTCAGTATAAATACCTCATGAATATAATACCCGACAACTCTTTTTTACACAAGTGTCATATAACCCAGTAAAGCTTATGTGATTTTTGCAATAGACAACCAGACTCTATATACCATATGTTCTGGGAATGCCATATTGTACAAAGTTTTTGGGCTGAAGTTAGGTCATATCTAGTACAAAAACTTTCAAAAGACTTAAATATCACATTTCAAAATATTTCAGTTTGCAACATTATAAATAATACAGAAGAAGATGGGCTTATTACCAACTATATTATACTGCTTGCAAAATATTTCATATTTAAATGTAAATGCAATAAACACACTCCGACAATTCAGTCATTTAAAGAATACATTAACTATAAAAAAAAACTGAAACAAACAATCGCACTATTCAAAAATAAACTCCAAATCTGTAACAGAAAATGGCAGAAGATTTCATAATTTGCATAACTCAAATTGTGTAAATTCCCCGAACCCGTAACCATTTCTTATTATCTTTCTCTTACTTCCCTTTCTTACTCTCTACAATCACAACTTCTCTTCTAAGCGACTGTCCTCATAACTCTTCTCCCTCCCCTATATATACTACAAAAATCATAATGACATATAATTATAATTAATGAATAATATCATAAAGAGTTTCACATTTATTTTGACAAAATTGTTTGTACATTTTGTATTGTGTATAGCTGTACATTGTATAATATGCATAAACGATAATACATATTAACTAAGATGAATAATGAAAAGTTTGTACAGTCAGGACTCGTTACAACGACACCCGGTACACCAACAATTTCGTTATAACGACACCAATTGGTGAGGACGAATTATACACAACGTTAATAGTATCCGTTATAACGACATATTCACTTACCGACACCGACATCAAAACGATAGGAACGAATCTATTGTTTACACAGTAATTAATACTCGATATACTGACACTATCAAGGGACTATTTTTCACACGTGAACTATTTATCGGCTTCACAAAGTCACCGTCTGAGCAAGGAGCCTAATTATGTAATTACACTTGTGAAAATCATCTTATTTGCTCTCTTTATAATAGTGGAACCTTTCACAGTCGAATCACAGTTTGTGTGCTACCACTCGCGCATTTGTAATCAAGGGAGATAAGCGAAATCATCGCATATATTCGTATTTTAGAAATTGTACGGTTCATGAAATAAACGATGTTAATCGAGATTTCTCGACTTTATTTATTAATTCATCAATTCTTAAAGACGACAGGGTAAAATTTGTAACAAAATGAATTAGCAAATTATTCCATAGACCGTTAGATTTTATAGTTTAATGTAGTAGTATTCTGACTTCTTTCAATTCGGACGCCCTTTATCTTGGAGCTCTCTCAAAACATTGTATTTTATTTTAAATATTATTTTATGTAATTATGATAATTTCATACTGCTGAATTTGCTGATTATGTAAATTTTATGACATAATAAATTATATGTTAATCATGAATTGATTTCTATGAAACGACCTCAAGTCAAATTTCTCGTCACTAGTGAAATTCAGTATAATGGCAAATTCGTTATAACGACATTTTGATCGGGAACAAACAGTGTCGTTGTATCGAGATCTGACTGTATAAACACGACTTAGCTATTCAAATACACACTATGATACAACGACATAATATAAACAAGTTAAGGGACAATAACATAATATTTACAATGATTATAGAACATACTAAACTAATATAACAATGTATAGGGGTTTTAGCCAGATGGCTTGAAATAATTGTTAATATATTTCATAAATTTGGTCAGGCTTTTTAACCTTAGTGGTTCTGTATCGTTCATAATATTATAGTGAGCATGGATATTCTTAGTATGTATTTTAATCATTGAGAGCAAATCTTTTCTAGCAGCAGAAAAATGAGAACAATTGAATAAATAATGAAATTCATAACCAATATCATTTAAGTTACATGCGTTATATCTTCTTAAATTGCGGTCGATATTTTGCCAGCATAATGTTTCTATTGGTAAATGGTGATTTGATGATCGGAATTTAAAGACAATTTTAGCATTATAGTCTGTAAGTATATTAATGTACGGCTCAAGGCAACGAGTTTGTTTGTACAGTCTATAGTTGAGACATTTCGATGAATAGTATCATGCCAGATTTGGTTATATTGGTCGCACAGAGACTGGTTTAGTTTGGCTCATAAATGTCTTTTTGAGTTAATGTATATTCAGCTGTGCCATACGTCGCATATCCGACTTTTGAATTACTTAAAGTTGCTCATGGAATCAAAATCACATTTGAACAAACAATTGCTTAAATGATTACTCATGTCAGAAAACAGATTATTCTGAGTGTATGAATGTCGAGAAACTATAACACTTGTATTATGTATGCTCTTGTCAATGTCCCCCCAGAGGGGGGGGGGGGTTAGACATTTTTCGAAATTGGTTGTCAAATTTCCCTCCCATGTGCAAATAGTCTGTCTAATTCCTTGGGATGTGGTTTTTCTTGATGTCGAATATCCCTATGGTAGTTTTTTATTACAATGAGAACCTGAAAAAATAGGCGACTGTCTAATTCCCGTCCCCGGTCCATGAAATACGGGCCAAGTCTAATTGCTGCTACGTGTGACGACAGGGTTGATTAAATTCCGTACACCAGGAAAGTTTTTATGTCTTATTCCCTTCTGAGGGAAAACTTTGATAAGTGCTTTATGGCACTATGACAGTAAATCAAATAAATTACGAAATAAAATATTACAAAAATATCGTCAGAATATCAATCGAGAAATGAAAGCATTAACATAAATCTTGTACAGACACATGTGGTATGTGATGAGAGCTACATTGTATACCTGTTAGAGACTATAACTGTGGAGGAAAGCACCTGACGTTTATTCGCCGATCGTGACCAGTTAGACCGAGTTGTTATAATTGTTACATGCATTTTAATTATTTCATTCTTTTTTCAATTCCAATAATTCGATTCAATAAACGCTTAATGTTCTCAAAATGCTCAAGAGTTTTATTTTTACGTATGTGCTATTTTCTCTAAATATAAACCTAACTATAAATGATGGGTCAAAAGGCGACATTTTGAAGCTAGGAAAGAAATACTGTCCTGCGATTGAATTTTGTACGCTAAATAAAACGTCCCCCAATGATGAGTCTTGTTGCTCAGAATGTGAATGCGATGAATCCTGCTTGAAAACCAAGACATGCTGTCCTGACGCCTTCGATAGCTGGAATGTGATAAATAATACGTCGGTGGAATTATCGTGTGAGAATGGGTACTATTTAAACGACGATTATTTGCGTAAACGAGATGTGCGGAAAATATTCTATTATATGAAAGCAAACTGCGCCGATGGTCGTCCTTGTGAAATTCCTGACAGAAACTCGACAAAATCATTTGATGACATTGTTGCAGTGTTTGATAACAGCACTCAAACACTCTACCGTAATAGAATGTGTGCAGAATGCAATGGAGTTTATGATTATGTCAGGTATGTTGATGATACTTCTAACTTTACACCATGAATACATGAATACTATTGAAAACGATCATGACACTATATTACAGTATAAGAACAGTGATTCTACCATTCAATGGTTGATGAAATATGTCTACATATTAATGTAGATTACTCACGAAATATACTCGTACAAACAATTTACAATTTATCTTGCTGTTAGTTCGGGCCACTGTAAATGTCGCATGTCCAACCTGTCTAACGCGATAATTATCGCCTCTCCTCACGGAGAGACACTTGTACTAACGAAATTTAACACCTTCGCGAAAGTTTCGAGGCGATAACAGGATTCCGTATCTAACAATGTCATCAAGTTTCCCGTTAAATATCCTAATTTGTTTACTAGTATATGGTAACGTTTGTTGTTGCGTTTATCACCGCGGAAGTCGTGGAATAATTGTATAATTAGATGTAATAGATACCAGATAGAATGCATAATTTGAACAACCTATGCACACGGTGTTTGCGTTCTTAGCCTATCATCTTTGACTAAATATATCGGATGTTACTGTGGACACTAACAACTCCCAGCACATGCAATACAATCAATATCAAGTTGAAGTCTAATTTTAGACATGTGTCCATTCAGCCGACTGTACATTTGCCCCGCTCCCAATTATTGAGTCGCAAACGTGTCCAACTTTGGGTCCCATGAACAGCGACCGATAAGACTCTCAGATCTATATAGAGTTATAGAGGAGAGATTTAGAAAAACGCTTATAAATTAATAACCGTTATAACTATCGACCGTATGCGAACGGGGTGATTTAGTTTAACTATTCATTTTTCAAACAGTCTTAATTTGGAAAAAATAAAATAAAAACATTTTGGTCCTTTTTAATGTTTTTTATAGTCACTGTCATTCATATAGATAAAGAAGGAATTGGAAATAGTCGTTACACTGTTATAGATACAAGAAAGAAGGCTGCTTTATCAACTTTTTGTGCTTTTATTGATTTCAAGAAAGCTTATGATACCATTCATAGAGATATGATTTGGAATAAATTGAAAGAGACAGGGGTATGTGGCAAAATGTTAGTTGCAATTACGTCACTGTATGTATCTGTCATGTCTGTCAATTATTATACAACTGACTGGTTTGACGTAAAATGTGGTCTTCGTCAAGGATGTATTTTATCACCGTTACTTTTTAATTTGTTCATCAATGATTTAATAGTATTTCTTAAAACATTCAATGTGTATTTACATTTGAGATGAAAAGATCTGTATACTGGTGTATGTAGATGACATTGTCTTGATTACTGAGAGTGCAAAGAATTACACTGTTTGTTAACAGCGTTAGGAGACTGGTGTGGTAATAATGACATGACGGTTAACCCGTCTAAGAGTAACATCATTAATTTTCGTCCTAACTCTGTAATACGTACCAATGTTGTTTTTAAGTGTGGTGATAATGTACTACCTATCGTTGACAGTTATACATATTTGGGTGTTATTTTACATGAACATCTTGATGACAATATCACTGTTAAAGCTGTGGCCCAGAGTGCTAGTTGCGCTTTAGGTCTATTAATTGCAAAGTGCAAGATCATGGGTGGTGTACCTGTTAACGTTTTTTCCAAGCTATATGATTGTATTGTATGGCCTGTTATAAGTTATAGCGCACCATTATGGGGTTCCAAGTCATACTCTTGCATTGATACTATACATAATAGAGCTCAGCGGTTTTTTTCTAGGGGTGGGTACATTTACACCTAATGATGGGGTATCAGGGGATATGGGTTCGAGCCCCACGGTCGTAAGACAATGGAAGGCAGTTTTACTCCATTGGGCTCGACTATCCTCTATTGATGTAAGAAGAGTCAGTAAGCGTATAGCACTCTGGGTTGGCTCGAAATCAAACAATTCATGTAAGAATTGGGGTTTTAAGATCAAGAAGATGTTATGTGATTATAATATGAATAGATTTAGTAGTATAGATCAGTCTTTACCAAAATCTTTTATTGACGAGGTCACTGATAATAGTTTTAAAATTATATTGTTAGATGGAACAGTAGAATTAATTGTGATGTTGGTCTATCTAGAAAAGGCGGTAATAAACTGCGATTGTATAAACTTGTGAAATCAAATTTTGCATCTGAGCAATATTGTAAAATTATTATGCCACCTAGACAAAGGTCAGCATTTAGTAAGTTTCGTTTTGGTGTAGCACGTAGCAAGTACGTGCTTGGTTATAATTGATATAGAATTTTCATTTTTAGATGGAGACTCTTCGTCGTTAAATGTGAGATAAACAACTATATGGATTATATATTTCACATGGATTTCGATGAAACTTTTGCATATATCTTGCATTCCTGTGCCTTGCTGTCGGTACCACCAGACCTCAACATGCTCCCTTACATCTGTAATGATGATTATTACATCAATACGTGCAACACAACGGGACAATGGGAGAAGTTTGATGATGAATTAAAGGCGGCATGTCATAACCCATTCACAGGTACATGTAATACGTAAATTTGTATGACAATATCAAGATTAGTATCTAGTTTCCCAAACACATTTTCTCTCGCAGATACACAAAATTTAATGACAAATAGACTAGTTCTATACAGTCGACCCTCGTTATGTCGATATTTTGGGACCGTCAAAAAATAGGCCGACATATCCCTATGTCGACACAACAGGAGACAACCATTCTGGCCAATTTGCAATATAGGTGAGATTTTGACTAAATTTTAAAAAATAACCTAACTTATTTCAGTTACTCCGTATGTGACACCATTTAAACCATACAAGAACGTGTTCTGTTACCTGTGCAACAGTCCAGCAAAAGCGCCATTATATTTGATGGTATGTTCTTCGAAAGAAAAAGACTTCTTAACAGACTTTTCTCGTTTACCGAGTGTTGACTTCTCTGCAAAACTACCAACCAAGACAAAAGGCGATGAAAAAGTTACTACTTGCCAAACATACCAAATGTTTGATGTATTTCACGTAAGTATTATTTGATTGCAAATTTCAATTCTTATTGATTGACCAGTCATTCTCAAAAAGCGGGTGCAAATAGTGTTGCCGGTGGTTTTTGACGCTATGAGACATTTCCCAGAACTGCTATTATGTGCATATGATATGCATAATACCTGTCTATTATGTGTACAAAGAAAATTGTTGTAGCTTTTATAAGTACTGAAAAAGTGACGTTATATATGCTGAAATGACAGGTTCGTTACTGTCGCCAATGCAAAAGACAAAACTTTACCATACGTTTAATTCTTACAGACGAGATAAATATGAAAACTACGGGTTTATATCGATAGTCCTCGTTGGTGCAACCGTTTAGCTAGATTTTATCATAAATATATCGAGAAAAAAGTCTCATACTGACTTTTAAATGTTGAAAAACCGATGTCGCCGATTTCAGTGACATGTTCGATACTTTACATTAAGTATGTTGTATAATCTTATTAGGTTGCTACAAATATGTTTTATAACCTATTTTACTTGTCTTCACATCATTTAATACATATGCATCCATCCATCGTAGACTGAAAAATTCCATATCAAACATAAATGTTCGTTACCGGACTGTAAATGCATATGCAGTCCAGCAATAGTCATTGTTAACATGGTTAATATCAGCATTCCTTATGCTGTTTAAGATATTTAAAAGTCATACTAATCGAACTTAATTGGCTTTGATAATTGTACATCATGCACTATTTATGATATGTTCATGACTTGAAATATTCGTTACCGTGTACTCACTAAACAGTTATAAAATCCGATAGTTGATTCAATGCTCATTTTAAACGCTTTACCTTTTATTCTGATGATATACTGCCGTGATTCATGCGAGTTATACCGCCGGTGATGTCGTAAAGACGCATTTGACATAGGAGTGTTTGTCGTTGTGAAGGTAGACATATTAACACACAGAGTTATTGGCATTTCTTAATACTCTTAATTTATAATGATAATCGAAATGGTTGGGGCATACAGCACTTATGACGCTGTTTAACTTTGCCATAAATGGGCATACACTCGGATACCAGGAATTGCATGTAATACATAGTGATATGTTCGTTACCAGGAGGTAGCGAACATTTCATATTTTTATCTAGCTACTTTGTCTGAGAAATATCAATCCGGTCATAATTTAACTTCAAACTAGACTATACATTTGACTAAATACAGCATTCCGAGCTTGTTTGACATGAAACATTATTGTTTTTCATTATTTAGAAAGCAATCATAATCTATGTAACAGAATATTTGAAATACAAAATTACATTCAAAATTAAATTGCTTTAAATGGGTATATCTAAAGGGTGTAAATAAAGTTCGTTCCGGTTTTTGAAAAGCTTTTGTATGCAAAACTATTAAATATATTTGCACCAAATTTTGCATTCAGTCTCCTGGTATAATGACATCATTATGTATAACAATTTTAGCTGATTTGACTGGCAATATTTTTTCAAACGGATTGAATAAATTTGTTGATCTTGTTTCGAATATGACGTAAACGACGTCGTGACCGGGTCAAGTTCGAAATACCTCCTTTGTTGTCCACTCAATGTATCGTTGTGTATGTTTTAAACTTGTAATGAACTAAACTAATATTTAACCTTATATATGAACAAAACATCATCCAAGTTATGAAGCTGTAAGAGTTTTCGTTTTGCAAATGAATACCTTTTGTTTTCCCATATACATAGTTTTTTCTAAATGATGCGGTTTTGTCAACTCGGACGATTCTCTACTTTTGGATTTATTTAGTGACTCTTTACTTGAAAAATGAGGCATGTCTTCGCCAATGCCTTATGGTGTTCGTAGAAGTTGTTCCTGTAATTTTCCGCCGTTATTTTTTACACATTCGGTCATTTTCTTTACCCTACTCTCAATTTTCGCTTGACGTTTACGTCACGTCACGTTCGTCGAAATCTACACCCTGTACTTGCAAATACATAGTTGTGCTCGAGTACCAGTCCTATAGCCATCAATACCTTTAAGCATAAGGTGTTGTTAAACAATATGAATGTCTAAAATGCCTTAATCTGGCTATGTTTCATTTTTGCAGTTATTTCTGTTTGTCGACTAATCTTTAAAATGGCCGTCGACGTAACGTTAACGTACGCTTACTTCCGCGTGCTATAAATCCATGGCAACGGTGTACACTAGAACGAAATCCAAGCAAAAATAATCCACTGGTCCTAAATTTAGTACTAAATCCTCATAGCAAATTTCGTAATGTTTCGCTTTGTAAAAATAAAAAATACGCCATACTTTCTGACCGGAACGAACTTTCTTTACACCTTTTGTATGTTTTTAACATTGTCATAAATATAAGTTCTTTGAATACGATAAAAAGATGCATTTGAATTATTTTGTAAGACAATAACATCGTTTAGTGTTGTTGTCGTGATTATTTTTTCTGTAAAGCTAAGTAACGAACATTTCACGGTTGCACATTCGCCCAGGCATTATCTAAATCAAATGCTCAGACATAATTTAATATTAGAAATGTCATTTCTAACGCAAAATAGACTATAAACACTCTTCGAACAGGAGATTTTAATTGAACCGTTTTATTAGAGTCTAGTCGAACAGTAACACATGGAGTATAAAACTGTAGCGAATTGTTCGTTACTATAATGTGGCTTTGAGTGCGATAACGTATCACACAATCCGATGCTAACAGCGAAGTAGATATTATAAGATACGGACGTATATTAGATCTAACAAAACTGTGGCAATTGTATTGATAATTTAATTATCTAATAAAACAACGCCATACATGGTCTTATGTTACGGACCACTAGCTAATGAGTAATTATTTATAAAGTTATCATAATTTGCTATATGTGTGGTAAGAGAGAATGACTGACAATATAAGGCCTTAAAATGTCTATTTATAGATAAAGTAAATTTAAACTATCGTGTTTGTGCTTTGTGGACCAATTGTGCGCTTAAAAATTAGTTTTCTCTGTGTTAATGCATTTAATTTCAATCGCGTTCAACCAGGTTCATATATTACTATACCTGATACGATACTTGAATAAATCTACAATGAGCCAAATGTTTCACATAACTTGCCATCCGTAGTTATTTGAATATCTATTTGTTTTTCACCAACGATTTAGTGTTAATTTTATTCGGGAACAATGCAATGAACATTGAAACGTTTAAGATCCTTTAACATTTCACCAAGTTTAAGCCGTTGTATCAAGAGCAAAGTTTGTTGCATGATGTGTTGGTGGATAATGCTTAATCCCAAAGTCTTATTGTTCAGAGAAAACGTCTGATGCATCACCAGCTTAGTATTGTTTCGCAATGAATAGCAACACATGATCTTTAAACTAGTTTGACGACAGGAGATGTTATATAACGAACATTTCAAATTGAAATATACATGATCATAATAGCTATTTTCGAACACTCGAGCCAATGTAACATAATGTTCTCTTGATAAAGCCACTGTGTTTTTCTTGCTGTCGAAGGTTGTAAGTTTAAAAGTATTTATATAACAAAGCTTAACGAACACATTGAAAATTCACTTTTTTAACCACTGATGTGCACCCGCTTATTGAGAACGACTGTTAGTGAACAGGACACGGGATACAAGTTTGTAATGGAAGGATACTCGCATTTTGGAGATGCTTCATAACTTTATCATAACACACCTGCTCATGGAGCAACAATATGCACTTTACGACTGTGCAAATGTCCCATTGTACTTGAAGACAAATAGGCCTTAATGTCATATTGATAGTACGATGTGCTCACAGTTACAAGTCGATAGTGCGATGGTAGAAACACGATAGTACGACAGTGATAAGACGAAAATACGAAACAACTAAATAGTACGATGGCGAAGACACGAAAACGAAAACACTACATTGTGTTAAATGTTCGTAC
This sequence comes from Spisula solida, assembly GCA_947247005.1. Classification (NCBI taxonomy): domain Eukaryota; kingdom Metazoa; phylum Mollusca; class Bivalvia; order Venerida; family Mactridae; genus Spisula; species Spisula solida. The sequence continues at coordinate 35,427,879 of OX365957.1, read as the reverse complement.
CTGCGCTGTTTCGTGTTTTCATCGTACTATCGTATACCGGAATGTAAATGTAACAGCAGTATGTAATCAAAGCACTGAAAGATCTAGTGTTGTTCAAATGAATGCCCACACTGAAGAATTCTTTTCAAGCGGGTATCGATTGAAAAGTCAATAATCAAGGGACGCTAATGTGCTACAGTGCGTCTTTTGTCACGCTTTACTTTCCTTGTCGATTATAGATAATCGATTACGTATATTGGTGTTTGATGTTGACAGATTTAAGTGCAGACAGGCGTCATAAAAACGAACACGATTAGGCACATTTCGTATTATTGTTTATGTTCTAAAAATAGTAACAGGATATCATAAATTTATGGATTATTGATTTTATCTGGGTGGCAGGAAATATACGGTGGATATTGTCTTAAAACTAGAAATCTTATATTTGGGACTGTTAATCTATTTTTCGTACAATTTACAAGTATCTTACATCTGTGGAAAGCTCTTTAAATTCATATTTTGATTATGTAAAAAATATTTTTCTTATCTGAAATTCACCGTTTTAACAACTATTTAAACTTGCAAATGTTGGTGGTGAACCAGATGAATAATTTTGGTTAATTAAATTCATTATTTGGGTGTGTTTGAAATAAAAAACTATTAAACCGATAGCAATTTTAAAATATGAAATTCAAGCGCTTCCCGTTGATATAAATACATTGAAATTCGGGCAAAATTTCAGTGCCTATGTTTTGTTTATCAGTGCTGGTCCCTTTCTGCCATCCAAACCGATAAACTGGAAAACAGTTACAGGCGCTTGTGACATCACACTGAAATGTGTCTTATAAGTTAATTTTGCATAAGGCATAATACAATGATTATAACAAACATGGACCCTCTAATAGTATATTCTTCGTCCCAGTAACAAATAACAGAGATGAATAACGGTGTTTATAGTGTTGTGTAAAAGTATTCTGCCGATATTAATTATTTCTCTATTAATTTATTTCCCTCTTGTTATGTTTAATAATTTGTGTTTGACTATAAACATGTAGTTCTATGCTAATACACTTTATGTTATAGTTAGAACATATTAAGTAAATTTTAATGATTAAAAAGGGCGGAGCGAGTCCTTTTTAATCATTAAAATTTACTTAATATGTTCTAACTAACTTAGAATATAACATTCTGCATTCTGATTGGTCGATAGTAAGTAGCGCCAACGTATGATCTCAATGTGAGAAAAAAATAATGATTTAATTTTCATTTAACCCCCAAAATTCGGCGTTTTCGTCGGCTTATAATGTAGGTTATATTCTAAGATATGTATAAATATGATCATCTGTCCTTCCATTATTATACAAAATATTTTATTGAATTATAAGAGACATTTAACGTAATAACACTCATATTTAGCATCCCATGAGTTACATTGTATCAATATTTACGCAAATAACACAAAGAGACTAAGCTACGAAATCGAAATTTAGAAATATTCCACTTATGCGCACTTAAAATATCATATCACCCCGTTCATTTATATGTATACATGCAACTTGTAATAATGCGCAAATAGCATAAATCTAAACAAAAATAATATCGAACTATAAAAAGATGAAATACTAGTCATTTTAAACTGTGTTTCAGTTTTTAAGTTTTTTTTCAGGAATTAACCCCCAGTACCTGATTAATTGTAATATAAATATATACAATGTATAACGGAAATTTATTTTGCATCAAGCATAATACAATGCTTATATGACAAATAAATACAAAATAAAGAGATTAAAATCCATGATTTATGATAATAAAACAACCATCTGTAGCCACGCGTTACATATTCGTTACAAAGGATTGTTTAATCCGGTGTTAGTTTAGCGCGTGTCAGTTTTATGGGGGTAACAAACCTACATTGGTCGCTGAAACTGATAGTTACATAAAGTTATATAGATTATGTGTTTAAAAGAAATTAAATATACATGTATTAATTATATACTATACTAGTATTAATATCTGAAAAGTATCAATTGTTAGATTTTTTGAAGTTCTTAAGTGTGATGTTGCCACGTTTTAACAAATATTAAAATAAGGTTTTGTTCTTTTAGACATTACTAGCTAGAAGGTTATTGTCATACACAATTTAAAAATTAAAATAATTATGAGGAAATTCAATAAAAGAGAAAATTTGGGATATTAACTAGCTGTTTCCTAATTGATATGATTCATATTATTTTGTTTTACAATTTAGACGAATGATGCCTTTTTTGGCCACTTTTGATGGTTCTGTATTCACGCATTAGACGTTCATCATTTTTCTACTGATTAAATCATAAAATTGATTATTTACAGTTTCAGTTGAGTTTGAGGCAAGTATTTCCATTCGTTTACTACACGTATGTAATTTCCTTTTGCTAAGAAAATTGTTTAATTTTGTACATAAAATCAAAGTGAAAAAAAACCCTGTTCATATTGATAAACCCCAACCACTTATATAAAGTTTATTACTTGTTGTTGTACAACAGTAACAGTATGAAACAGGCGATAACCGATATGATATATACACGCGATAGAGCGATCGTCTGTCAAGCTACTACAACAACAACAACTGTTAAGAAATTGCAAATTTTAGTCAAAAAGAACCTTACAACAGGCGATCTTAATTTTATCTTAAAAAAACGAAATATATATCATTAAAAGAGTAATTTTAATATCTGTAAAGATCCATTTGCACCTAAGCATTGACTTTGAGTTAAGTTATTTAAAATCATGTTTGGTCATACGCTTGTATATAGACAAAGAAGGAACAACTCTTTAGCAAAGTGGTGTAAAATACCTTCAAAATAGGCGATCTAGATATTTATTAAAATGCAGAAAAAAATTAATATCATCTAATGTGTAAGAAATTAAAGATTACATATCCTTTTGCACCTAAGAGTTTGCTTGTCTAGTTTTTTTCGTTATTAAGAAAAAACTATATTGCCCCTTCTTATTTCTATATAGAAATAATAAGCGCTATGGATTAACCGCTTGAGGAAAATTCTTCCACATGATTTGATCACCTCAATCTTTATGTATTGCAATATTTACCACTGACAAACGGCAATGGCCGAGCTTCCACGATTTGAATGAAGTTGTTGTGTAATAGTTGTGTGACAACAATTAAAATTCATAGCGGGCATATTTCATTTACACTTTATTGGAATGATTGACACCTGAATGAGGTCGTTTAAGCTGTTTAGAAAATAATATGTTCATGTTTAGGTTTGTGCTAGCTGCGGCGTGTACTTGCGGTCTGTGATGTTTCATTATAATATGTTCATCTTTTGAATTTCGTGCTCTTCTGTTTTGGTGTATTTGTTGAGTGCGGCCTACCCTGTCAGATGATATATTATTTTTTGTTTAAAATGAACGTTCTTGATCGAAGATTTTATGTTCATATTTCAGAACGTTTGCAGAACTGTTAATTGTTATGACAGCCGAATTCCTTCGTACGGACAATGCATTACCGGTCTGATCAGATACGAGAATAAAGGCAAGATTGACATACAGTTTGGATTATACCCAATTTCAAACATAATCCTCGAAGATAGCACGTTGACATTCAGCAGAAATACACATATCTTGCAATTCCTTTTGACAAAACTTAATTTATCCCATTGTTTGAATTGCTTGAGCCCAAGATTTCCTAAGATGATGAAAGTATATCTTGACGAAACAATGCAATACATGAAGTATTTTGTTGTAGATCTCAATATCCTTAAGTCAACGGAGTGTCCTTACGAACAAATATTCACTGCAGTTTCTACGCTAATAGAAGAAAAAACAACTATACCATTGTATGTGAATAACGCATCGTATGACTTCATTATCGAACGTTCGCAATCAAACAAATATAATGAAACCCTACAAATAGATATCCACCTTCCAGCCCAATGTGGAAATACCGATGTGATTTTACTGTATCCTAGTTTGCGTGCTCCACTGAGTCCGCTTATATGTCCTTATGTAATTCTGAACGAGGAGGAATTCTGTAAACTTGTATATATTTACATCAAAACACATAACATCCAGTCTGTAGAAAACACTACATGCCCTATGATATTTGGTGCAGTCGCATTTCCTGAGTACTACGTTTGTGTCGACACGTTTGACCAAATACGAGCATTCAGAACACACAAATCAGAAAGCAAATCAAGCAAAGGTATTGTTTCTCTAGTTACCACATGTCTATCGTTGGTTTCTATCATGTTTTCCATCGGCATTTACTTATATTTGAACAAGTTTAAAAGTGCACCGATGTACGTCTTGTTCAGCGCATTAGCCAATCTTTTTATCGCACAGACCGTTTTCCAGTTTGGAAGTGGTTGGTCTGAATATGAACGTATTTGTGAAGTAATGGGTATAGCCGTACACTATTTCTGGCTTTCAGCGATGTTTGCAATGAATGCGTATTGCGTAATAGTTATGCGAAATTTACAAATCCTATACAGTTCAGATACTTATAGGAAAACAATTTTAGTTGCATTTGCTTACATTTATGGCTTGCCTTTATGCTTCGTAATTATTAACATGATCTACGCGACATTTACTTATGCGCAAAATGAGTTCAGGTCTGGCTACGGGACGAGTAGTTGTCACATCGACAATAATCTTATGAGAGGTCTTCTATTTAACTTACCTATATTTCTTACAGTAATTGTCAATTGTTTTGTTTATGCTGTAACAGTTTACAGAATACGTAAAGTAGCATCCGCAGTCGCCAGGAACCGTAAGTCAGCTCATTATGGAATTGTCTACTTCCGTTTGTTACTAGCATCTGGTGTGACCTGGTTAATTGGTCTCGTAAATCAGTTGGTTAATGCTAGCGTTTTGGACTATTTGTTTATTCTATGCGCTGCTGGACAAGGTATATTTCTTCTGATTTCAATTTTACTTAGCGGAACTATTCGCCGAGACATTAGAGAAGCAACTGCTAGCATATTCACAAAATCTTACAAAAGTTCTTAAAAATGTCCATCCTAATTAATTTTCTCCCGTTTTAAAAATACCAATTTTACCCTATACTCGTACTGTACCTGAAACATGAGGTCAAAGTATAACATGTGTATATGTCCTTATGACATTGTTCAGTCATATAGTGAGTGATGCCTTCACTTCAAACTAATACATACTACTAGTAGTGCCTACCTATTTCACACATGTGGATATTTAGCTCATATCGGAGTGTTTTTGTACATTTGTTTTCAATACGCCAATACGTGAGACAGCACCTTTCAGACACTCCGAAGTTGAAACCAAAGCTCATAAACTTCGCTGTTATCATGTCCTTACTTTTGTTTACCGATGGTTGGATACGTAATATTAATGTTATATACTTAGCAACTTTTCTAAGTCCACACGTATATTTTTTATGATAACTTTGTCAACAATGTATATATATCAATGAAATATGCGTGTATTATCGTGTTGCAGAATCGTTCATCAAAACGTCGAGTATAAAGTACATTTATTGGGTTAAATCAATCTTAACATAACAACTAAAGAAAGTAAACGTCACAAATACAGACTTTTATATCTTTATTTGCATTGTCTGACGCATAACCGTGATATCAAAATTTATTTTTAAATGTTTTATACGTGACGAGTCTTTAGACATAATTCATAACTGATTGGAACAAATTCTGGGACAAGACACAAGAAATGCATTTCAGCACAACATCCAATGCCAGACTAGTTGCTAACAATATAGAAATTGAAAAGGTTAAAACTTTTACGTACCTTGGCTCTACACACAAGGACATCCAAAACAGACTAACAAGCAAGACCAGCATACCATTGACTTCGACCAATATGGAAGTCCAACCAATACAGTCGGAAAAAAAATGCTGCCTTCCCTGTCTGACTTAATATAATCTTTTTGCATATTTGCAAACAGCAATGTTAAATCCATACTACACGACTATATGTGAGTGAATCCTGGAGAGTGACTAAATTCGACATGACATCACTATCAACCTTCCACCATGGCTGCCTCAGACAAATCTGCAGAATATTTTGGCCTAACAAAATTTCCAACAAAACCTTCTCGATTTAACGAATCAAACAGAAACGTTTTCGATGGCTAGGACATGTCCTTAGAATGCCCGTATCAAACAACACCAGATGGACACCTCAGGGTAAGAGGCCAAGAGGAAGACCAAAGACCACCTGGCGCCGAACAGTAGAAACAGAACTGTGAGAATTGTGAGACTAACCTGGGGCGAGACTGAAGCGAAAGCCGAGAACAGAGCTGGATGGAGAAATCTTGTTGCGACCTTAAGATCCAACTCGGATCCAGGAGATTAATATAAGATAAAAATCTCCTACTAAAAATGTATAATTGTTTTACAAAAAATCATTTTGCTTTTATTATTGTTCAATGATAAAGTTATCTGTGGCTAACATTCAATATTAAAACGGTTGTGATAATATTACAGCTGCGAATTGATTTCAAAGCAAAATACTGTATTTATTGTTTTAATTAAAGTTGTATCACATAATTTTGCAACACATATAACTATTTGCAGTTGTAATGTCACCACAATAGTTATAATAACGGACGTTTAAGCCAATGTGATTACAAAAATGATAAACTTTTGTTGTTGTAAATTGTTCATATGGGCATAGTTTATCTATAAACGCAGTTGTTAGGTAGAATTTTCGATCTTTGTTTTATTTTATGCCATGACAATGTCATTGAATATGTGATATGTGTACAGTTGAAAAGTCAGTTTCAGTGCTTGTGCATATGATGTGTTACAATAATTCCATGGTGTTTTCTTCAATATTGATTATCCGTTATGAATGAGTATTTGTATTTTCAATTAAACTCTTCTTCATATCTCTTCATATCTCATGTAATCCTCTTCATGTTGAAAAAATCAATGTTGTGGTAATTTGATAATATCACCTAAGTGTTCTATATTTTTATTACATTACAAACTCTGCGTAATCAAAAATATTACGGTTGAAAATATTTGAACCAGTCTCGAGGAAAGCAAGTTTTTTGATATTCTGCAATTACTGTATCTAACCTACATTTTTAGCAAAATGAAAACGCCGATTTGTGCCGGTTAAATGCTACATGTAATGATTACAATTGTACTCTTAACAGACGTAACGTCATATGGTAGCGACCAATCAGTATGTAGATTGTTCTATTCTAAGTTGGTAAAAACATTCTAAATATTTTTAGTGAATAAAAACTGGTAAAAAACACTAGCTTTGCTTGCTACACCCTTTTTAATCATTGCCAATTTTTTTATTGTAAAATAATACGTTCTGATAATTACCTAATAACGCTTAGAAGAAGCTCTAAAATAAGAAAAATGCATATATATATATTGATTAATTCCAATTTAAGTAATTTACACATAATACTACACTTAACAAATGTGTGCACGTGTTTTGCCGTATAACTTTTTTATTAACGGATATTTCTGCATGCAATGTTAATGAATAACACAAGAGCAGATTGATGACGTTTTTTCTTCATAAATAAATGCAGCGGATCACTGAACCATCAAACTTACGCATAGGAGCAAATTGGTTTTTTTTTGGAACAAGTTGTTTTTATGGTCAATTTGAATTTTAGATATGTCGTTACATTAAAATAAATCACTCAACAATAATGTGATTTTTAACTTTAAAAAATCCAGTTTGAATGTTATGGTCAAAGGGAGGTAACTCTTCCTAAATTGCCTTTTATGGAAAAAAATTGGTAGTTATAACCCTAAATTGGCCTTTATGCTTATCATTTGTTACTTTATTTTTGTCTCCGTGATAAGTACATGCATATGAACACGAACTTGATCAACTTGATCAAGAAAGAGGATACATAGCTCCATTAATAACTTGATGTCATCATTTGTTTATTCTGTTTGTAAAAATTGTAACCAGATTGAAATAAAATCAAATGAATGGTAATTCTACATACCCAAGCTGCATATGTTGAATATTTCAATAAGACCAAACACGTTTTGACCGAGTTATGGGTAAATATATACTTGCGCACTTAAAAGATTTCTTAAGTGTATACCTTGAATATGCTCATGAATTAAATTGAAATAACTTACTTTATTACTATGGTTATCTTTTCCGGACAAATCCTCCAATTGAAGAAAACAAGGAGTTAGTTGCTCGAAACATTTGCGGTTTTGATATATATTGTAATAATTAAAACACAACTCTAAAAACTGATACGACCATATAAGACCCATGCATATTTGAAATCTACACATCAAGGCGCTTCTTATGAGCCTATTTTCATGAAAATCGGAAGTATTATTAAACGTTACACAATTAACGTGATACGGCGTCTTCTAAAGGCAACACTTTAGATTTTCTACAGTGATATATATATCCTTCATTGTACCTCTAACTTTTTCTAAAATATTCTTCTACAACTTGATGAACATGCTCAACATTCTCATTCGTACATGTGTACGACCACGGCAATTTCTACCACCACTCCTTCCAGTTGTCATTTTCCATGTAGTACCTTTTTGTCTCCAATTAAGGATAAACTGAAGAGTAAGGAAGTGAAATGAAAAACAAAATGCTGCGTAAGATGTATTGACTAGTAGAACAATGACCTGTCTTTAAAATTATAATTATTCAGGTCAGATACTTGTTTACATAACATTGTGTACATAAACATTGTTCTCTCGCTAATATCTTATTTCAATAGACATTATGTGTATTAGCATGTAGCTTACAGCATGTAACACTCCAAAATAACCACATACATCCGCGATTAGGTACTTGCAAGTGTTTATTTCCCTTGTCTAGTTTAGTGTTAGGCATTGTGGCTGGTGCTTGTAATCAGTGCATTTTCATTTGTGTGCATGTTGTGATTTGCAATTCGTTCCCTGCTGTTTCTGTCAGATGCTGTCCTTCTCCTGGTTTCGTATTTCCAAAACTATGTACGGAAATTATGGTGCTAAGTCATGTTTTGGGCTCCAAATCTGTCAGTAGTGGTATTTTTTATACGTAACATCAATCAATTATTATAAATTCTCAGTGTTCGTCATTTTCTAAGGAGCAACTTTCTTGCGGAGCTAGCTATTTTATTCGTGTATTGCTTTGCCTAATGCTTTTTTGGCATCTGATTCGTTTGCGCTCGTTCGTACACTGTCCGGTTCGTTTAAATGAATGCAGCCCTTTGGCTATGGAATCAGGATTTAGTAGCCTATTAGTTGCATCTTTTCTTATTCTTGTGTCCAATTATCTCCTATCCGTATACTTATTTTCATTTTGTTGATAAACGTCACACATTATTTGCAGCTATAGGGTCACATGTATAACATTTTCTTAAACTTTTAGGACGTTTTTACGCATGTAGGACTTGTTTGAAAATTACAAGAATAATTAGGATTCTGTGCATTTTTGTGAAACTGTTCATTTTGTATATGTCCTTCTGCAAGTTCGTGGTTCAAAAGTGCATTCACACTATATCTGTTGATTGTTTGTTGTCCTTGTCCTTGTGGTTTGTATTTGTTCTTTTCATCTGTTCTTGTCGTCTGTTGCATATTTTTGGAGTTATTCCCCTTTGTATTTTTCCATACTTAATTCTTGTCCGGGCCATTACTCGTACAGTATTTGAGATATTGATTTAAAACTACTTAGGTGTACATATCTCATCAGGTGGAAGTGCAGTGCCTAAGAACCATAACTTTTTATTGTATATTATTGCAGTTATGGCCCTTCATACTTTATATACTTACTTCTTGTCCACGCCATAACTACAGTATGGGAGGCATCGAGGGGAAGTGCAGTGTCAAATAACCATAACCCTACCTTACTGTTTGAATTACTTCCTTTTTGTATACAAATTAATGTTTGTCCAGTCCATAACTTGAACAGTATTGCTGGCATTTGATTGAAACTTCACATAGTGATAGAGACATTCTAGGGAAAGTGCAGTGTCAAAGAACCATAACTCTACATTATTTTCTTGATTTACCTGTATCTGTGTGTCTGTTATATGTTATTTAACCATATATGGACAAGCACTTGCTTCGGGAGCATACTTCGGTTTTACTGATTCCTTGTTTAATAATTATATTCTACTACTTGTTTCACAAATCGCGTAGAGGCATGATGATGTCTGTGTATCAGATGTGTACCCGATTAGACCGAAGAATGCCACCCGACGATCGGTGATCGATTGGTTCTGATGTCCGGTGTGCAAACGGGTGTGTATTTAAAAACTAAAGTGTTGATATATCCTGAAAGTATAATATAGTAGCTACACGTTGATATCCGTAATATACCATTCCAATGAATAATAAACCTACACCGCTACAAATGTGACAGGCACTTTTATAATCGGAAATATTGTAAGTAACCTGTCATACAAAGTAAACAGTGGTAAAATCCGATTTGGCCCGAGTAGTATTTGGGTACGTGCTGACTGCCTATGGAAATAACATGCTTTGATCTTAACGATGAACAAGGAAGGCCCGTGCGCATATAACATATATTGATCACCAGTCTCATCAGGGGGATGGGTTCGTATCCCACCGCTGCCACCACGCCAGTAAACAACAATATACGGGACACAGAATTAATGGTTATTGAACAACAACGACTCGACGACCGATGATACACAAGGCACAGTCAGCCAGCAATAACTACATACGTATATTGTAAGGGAGACAACTCACACTTAAGGTGTGTGACCACTAAATTATAACACATAGTGGCGCTAGAAAGAAAAAGAAAATGTCAACCATTTATTGACTTCAGTACGGCGTATGACGTTGTTGACAGAGGAACATTATGGCTGATTATGGGGTTGGGGTTGTTTGCTTAAGTCACTGCAAAATTTATACAAATCTGTTCAACATCAGATAGGTTTAATGTTACCAGTGGTCTCAAACAGGGTTGTTCGTTTTCACCGATTTTGTTTAATCTATATTTGAACGATTTTGTATCTACTGGAAACTCCCTGAATATTGGAACTGATATTGATGCAGAAAAAGTATGCATTTTGCTTTTTGCTGACGACATCGCTTTGGTTGCGGAAAGTGAGGCCGACTTGCAGATTTTGTTGAATACTTTGGATGCTTGGTGTGATACAAATGGAATTTGTGTCAATGCTACCAAAAGCCAGGTTATTCACTTTAGACCTAAGAGTATACCCAGATCTAATAAACAATTCAAATGTGGTCTGAACAACCTGTAGACTGTGGACCGTTATATTTATTTAGGGATTTTGCTAACACCTAATATGTGTACGTACCTTCATTGTTCATCGTTTAGATCAAAGCATGTTATTTCCGTGTGCCAGATAGTATAACGGTCAATAAATGATTATTTTGTTGAATTACTTTTCGAAAAGTACTAATCAAGCGTTACCCTCACCTCTTTTGTTAAATTTAAATGTCATAAGAATAATCTAGATAGGAGCGTCAAACATCAGAAAGTTCTTGAGTTATTGCTTCGCATATGCGTATGACTTAAATCGTTCATTCCATTTGGTGTTTTAATATGCATCGAACAAGATATTATTTAAATAAATAATGTATACAAACAGTATGCACCCAGTAGTACTAACGTCAAGAGACCTTGTGTTTTGATGACTTACGTGGTTGAAGACACTGTCATTGCTTCTTGTCTCACAGTCTGTGGCGCCTCAAGTCATGCTCAAGTGTACACCAACTAGAATCCCGAAGCCAACAGCCGATCCCCAGGGTTGCAAAACTTTTAAAACGAGTATATAACTTAAGTAATGGGAGCCGAAGAATATATGAATAATCTGTAATTACAATCAACAAATAGTATTAGTTATTAGATATATTTTTACCTAGTATATAAGGTAAATAAGTCGAAATAAAGGAGCAATTTGATAAGTATGTGATTAAGCTTTGATTACAAGCAACAAATAGTATTTGTTATAAGTGATGTATATTAAACGTATTTTGAATAAACATGGTATACGAGTAGGCAGAGACTGTATATAACATGTTATCTAAAATCTCTGAAGTAGGTAAGGCCACATTCAGCTTTGACATTCATTTTCGCACTGTTTTTTTATGATAATATATCACGTATTTTGTCTTGAGTTAGTTGTCTAAAGGAATATGTAGGCGATACTTAAAGAGACATCGGATATGATATTGCTTTAATTACAAATTAATTTTGTAAACAACTGGCTTCGTCATTATATTAATTAGAATAAAAATGATTTATGACGAGACCATAAACTGCTTCGCATTCCTTTCAAAGCTGTTCACTAGTTATTTTATATACTACAAATTTCCAGGGGTTATGACATACATTTGTATTATGGTATGTAAAGTTTAAAACACTACAGAACAGAGTATATACTAGTACACTTACCGTCACTTATAACACTATATTTTTCATATATCTCTAAAACCACTCCAAGTAACTTTATCAAATTTCCTACAAAGTGAGTTAAATGTTTTGGTCTGTTACTACGCAAGTCTATTTAGAATTGTTGTGTATAAGAACTCGCAGTAAAAGCTTAGTGTACTTTACCCCGAATTGAGAAAGTCACCAAATTGCACTGCGTATGTCATCAAGCTAGTAATAATTTATAATACTTTTCGACAGCTTGGACTTGGGGGGATCTTTGCTTGTTTAGTTGGGCATTGTGCCTTGCGTGTGTTTTATGTTTCCTGTGCTCGGTTGGTTCAGTTGGTCATTTTGCTTTGTGTGTTTTTAACGTTTTCTGCGCTCGGCTGGTTAAGTTGAGTGTTGCCTTCCCTGTCTGACTTAACATAATCTTTAAGCGTAAACTAAGTATATGCATACCATATACAGGCTATTCATTGAAGTGTGTGAAATCTCCATAAAACTGCACAACTGCTTTTAAATACATTGTAGGTTGGTGGTGGTTCCAACTTTCTAATTACAAACTGATAAATACTTATCTACATAGTTTATACAAGGCCCACTCCTAGAAGAATCTGTTATAGGAAATCTGAGTCTGACCTTTGAGACAATCTAAAGGTGTCCGCTTCTGAAGCATTGCTTTAGTAACTCACCAAACGGGTTTCTCTTTGACATACGGATGTTGTATTCACAGGTTACTCTATCTTCGTTAAAGAATAAAAAATATATATTTGTAAAGTTGATTTATTATTTAAAATACTAGTATACATCTTATTTTCTTTATCAATGATATAGCTACATGTGGTCGAGTTCAGTTTCAACACTATCTGATCTTTGAACAAACATACACACAATCAGATTTTATTCAGAAATAGGGACCGTGTGGTGCTTACTTATCGCCAATACTTTAATAAATACATGTAACATAAAACACACCTGACAATCGTTTGTTGTGCTGTATAAATTGGCTAGTTTCATTTTCAGTATTTATGATTGTGATGTTTGTAAATATGATGTTTTTCTAGTTTGTTTATATACAGAACATATTCATATTTTTGCAAACGGTATCATGTTTCTTTTATCCGCAGTTTATTGAAATAAAATGACTGGTGTAATACAATACTATTATCTATGGGTTCTATACTAACAGTATAATGTATACAGTAAACTGTGTTTTAAAATATATGTAAACCGTGTTGACCAGCTGTGACACTGACCAGAAATATCGCATACATGTGCGTGTACAATCACAGTTATAACATGATTTCTCCTTGAATCGATAATGAGTGTTTACATACTTTCAATGAGACTACGATCGACACAATCTTAAGGTTTCCCATGCATACGCATACCTGCGTGATGTTGTACACCTTATATTAGAGAGGTTGCGAAATGCAACGTGTAACGTGTACGTGTACGTGAATACTATTTGTAGGTATTTCGTCATACAGGTATGTGTAGTTTCTACATGTAACGGACGTGTGACAGACGAAAATATAATGTGTACTACGTCACACAGGTATGCGTATGCACGAGAAACCCAAGATTTTATCGCCGATAGTCTCAGTGAGTTTATATAAACACTAATTATCGATTAACGAGGAAATCATATCACAACTGCCATGTGATGTTACACGCACACGTTGTGTTTCGCAAGCCAATTTTAATTGCAACGTGTACGCATACATGTACGGATAGCTACACGTACACGTAGTCGTACACGTTCGAATCGCAACCTCTCTACTTTTGTCTGTCACACGTCCGTTACTTGTGGAAACTACACATACCTGGATGACGATATGTCCCAAAATAGAATTCACGTACACGTTACACTTTGACTTTCGCAACCTCTCTATTGTTTAAGGCCATGTTCGCATCATGGAGAGACTGTATCAGTATTTTGCAGAATAACAAGTTAGTGCTGGTTTATAATTCAATGAAAACTTCTTATATCAACAGGCCGTGTACAGTACATGACCATAAATATGCTCCTATCTATACGAGAAAGGAAATCGAACACACTGTTATCTTCTTAAACTTCTTATACAAGAATTCTTATACGACGTACGAGTGTGTGCCGATATGACAAATATTAGATTCATAGCCAGACCAGTTATAACTCATTACGATATCATGATATCATGAATTATGAAACCAAATGTATTGCAATGAATGCAAAACAAATATTCTGATAATTACCTGAACTGTGTAAGATAACTCTACATTACCAACTGATAGTGTGTCGATATTTTCAGATGGAGGTTACGGGCTTTCAAGAAAACGTACTAATATATACAAGTTTACAAATCTCAATATTGTTTAATAATGTGATCGGCGTTCGTTAATCATTTGAATGTTCACGAACTCAAAATAATGTTTATTGCTATAACGCGAAAAAGCAAAACAATGTTGTTATGATTAATATTAAACTGTTTAGTTGTAAAACGGTTCCATCGCTTGTCCCATTTTCAAACTCGGCCACATCGGCTTTGGCACAACTATTCGGCGACGAATACCGACCTACACAGGAAGCATAGGCCATAACGTGGGCAATATAATTCTGTTCATGCACTCCATGGAAAAGATGTGACATTGGTCCTTGAGCATATATACCAACATCCTCGCCACCGTGAGTCTCAGATCGAAACGGAACAGCTGACTGTTGTAGGTAGTCCTTATCATCTACAAGCAAAGTGAAGAAGAGTACAAGCTTTATAATGTTCCATAACGATGTAATTCAAAACGACGCTCAACTCATTGACATACATTTATTCATAAGTTGAAAAAAGATAATATAAAATCGCACTTAACTTATATAGCCGAACACAGAAAACATACAAAAGAAACATGCTACAATTACATGTCACATAATGCTTCCTTTGCCGAATGATATTCATCCATGCAAGAGATAGTTTTGGTGTAGAAGTTCGGACTATTCAGACTAGACTGCGAATGACAAAGTGAGACGGAGAGAAGAACGACCGTATTTACAAGACATTGGAGTGACAGAATGAGAAAGAACCGTATTGGCCAGACATTTGTGTGACAGTATTAGAAAGAACCGTATTGACCAGACATTTGTGTGACAGTATGAGAAAGAACCGTATTGACCAGACATTTGTGTGACAGTATGAGGAAGAACCGTATTGACCAGACATTTGTGTGACAGAATGAGAAAGTACCGTATTGACCAGACATTTGTGTGACAGAATGAGAAAGAACCGTTTTGACCAGATATTTGAGTGACAGTATGAGAAAGAACCGTATTGACCAGACATTTGTGTGACAGTACGGTATATCAGTTCTAAGCGGAGACCATTGTATCCCAATGAGCAAAAACATATCCTTTTCATTGAGATAAAGTAAACTAATCAAATAATATGCAAGGTATGTTCTGAAAAACAAAGCATACGTATTGCTTAGAAGTAGTCTGAGACAAACGTAACTAAATTCAGAAGCACCCAGAGCTGCACTGAGGTATTACAAACAGTCAAACATTATTCAATAATTTATCATAATAGTACAACAAAGTACTGCGGTAACTTTACCTGTAGCTATATTTGTAAGGTCTGGACGTAATGTGGCGTTAGCCGTTGAATAAGAGCCTGGACCATTGGTATAACCTAATGTGGTGTATGGTTTCCCATCTGAACCCAACTGTAATCCTCCTTTTCTGTCATCAGCAAGACCTGTAATGTTAAATTGAATGTTAGAATGACATAACAATATGCAACGCACATACAGTGACCCCGCATTGAAATACATGTACACAATCAAAGACATAGACAACTTTAGTACAACGAATGTACTCCTAAACTGAAAAAGCGCTTTGACGCTTACTTCCATGTGTTTTTGAGGTTAAGAGACAACCATTTATGGACAAAAAAGACATAGCACGATTGGCCATCAAAATGACCCCACAGAATTTCAGTTAGCATGTAATGGACAAGACCTTCGTAAATATTTGGATTCAGACACTCAATAACGTTATACCTGTGCATTGTTATGTAAATTTGATATTGTGTCGTATGTTTAATGCAGCTGTTTTACTACGTCTGAGTATGTGACTGAAGTATGTTTACATTACATGTTATATATTTTTAAGATAATGGTGTCTTTTTATCAAGCCCGTGTTATGTAATTCGCCTTTTATTAAACACGTGGATGTACCATGTATATATTTTGTTGTGACTGTATGCCAGAAATGGCCAATGATTGGAAATATAATTATTTTAATCATTATATTCCTCCTAATTAATACGAATGGTTAAAAGAAATACAATTAATAATTTGTACCGAAAATAGGGTTTCCTCTGGTTGGATATCCCGCGATAGTAAACACATGGGAATGATCAGCGGTCGCTATTGTAAGAGTATCTGATTCTTGTGTCATAGAAACAGCTTTAGCAACAGCATCTGCAAATGCCAGGGTTTCATGAAGTGCTGGAACAGCCCTCGAAGCATGGTGGGCGTGGTCAATGCGTCCTCCTGAATCACATAAAATATGCACATTTTATTTCAATTATAGGTAAGAATCTAGGTTAGCGGATTTATTTGTATACGTATGAACTATAAACGACGGATAGCTGAGTAAATTTTATTACTTTATTATTTTATTGAAGTTACTATTTATTGTAAAGTCCTAAATATAAATATATTGACCTCAATCAGGGCCAAAAACCAACTTGACTCTGTATAGTTTATAGTTTAAATGTATGTAAAGATCCCTGGCCTAGATATTGTCTTATATATATGGTTAAGACGAAAAAAATTAAAATCCCCGATTTGTAGAAAGCCATGCGTAGACTGGAGGTGTTTGCAAACATAAGCTGCCCGTCATTTATATACGCAAAAGTACGGTTTGAAAGATTACCTGCCGAGCATAGCCTTTATTTGCCAGTCAGCTTTATGCTGAAATATGGCAGACATATGTGTGTGCCCCCACCCGGATTTGAACCCGGGTCACAAGATTAGACGGAACGCGCGCTAACCATTGAGCTACGGAGGCCACTTTATGTCTAGTAAGATGGTAAATGCCTAATTCAAATATATTTTATAGTCTGCTTAACGGGATGGAATCATCAAAAGATCATATTAAGGCAGACAGGGAAGGCAGCACTCAACTTGACCAGCCCAGCACAGAAAACATCAAAATACACAAAAGTAAACTTCGCAGCTTGTCAACACTATCTTACCTTCTACCAATAGGAAGAAACCTTTTGGATTTCTACTCAGAATCTTGATCGCTTTTTCTGCCATTTCAGATATGGATGGTTCCTTGCCTATATCGTCTTTTCTCTCTATTTCGTACTGCATATGTGATTTACTGAATAATCCTAAAGCAACAAAATGTAATAATGTGATCATTATTTTGTGATACGTAATATAATTCACCCCTTGTACCTTTAAGTTAACAAACTGACATTGGATTTCAGGAGCAGATACCAGGTCCAATATTGCGGTCGTCTCAACTGAATTGTCTGTATATTAGGATCATGTGTACGTACAAATGCACATGGTAATTGTACGGTTCGTTAGCCTTTTAAAAGTATTTGCTTGTGACAAACGAAAATGAACATCATTTTCATTTCGATATAATACTGATATTGACTTATGTTTCGGTGAATATGATATTTTGTTGACCTGAAAAAAGTGATATTGACCGATGACGAAGTCAGAGGTCAATATCACTTTTTGAAGGTCAACTAAACATCATATTCACCGAAACATAAGTCGACAACTGTTGTATTATATACCATGCCATAAGTCAAGGAAATAAAACGTATCGACTCTTTTTAAATTATAACAACTTTAGTCTCTCTTCCGGAAAGTGTAGGAAATAGAAACAAAAGACTTATGTTTATGTATGAGAGAGTATTCACGTATTTATTAACGGCATTTATCATTAAGGGCTAGCTTAGAGCAGCTGTAGGCCAAATAATACGGGAAATAACGTTACGGTGTTTGGAACGTTATATCGCATGAAATGACGTCACGCCATAAAAGGTATATCCACCCCAGCCTCGGTTTCGGGAGGTGTATGTTAAAATATATAGACCTCTCGTGCAGGCCGTCTAAACCAATCAGAATCCTTGTTACATAATAAGTATACAATATTACGCATTGTGATATACATTTGTAATTCAAGAGATAGATTAATTGTCATCGTTTGTGCTGCTGATACATGCGTGTCCGAATAGATTGTAATGTGTATCGACTGAATATTTCCCGGTTATGTCCGAAATTGGGATTTTGTAGCTGTTTAGTATCAATTTTCTTGTTCAGTGTTGTATTGGTTCTTGTGGCGTGTACTTGTTGTTTGTGGTTCATCTTTTTTGTATGCTCCTCCATGTGCCTTCTGTTGAGTGATACATTCCTTGTCCTATTTTATGATACCATTGTCATAGACATTGAGACTGAAATCTAGCAAAGAGGATGGCGATGGATTGGCCATGTAATGAGGATGGAAAAGACCAATCCAACAAATGTCGATCTTAGGTGGACTCCAGATGGCAGACGAAATATAGGAAGACCAAAAGAATCATGAAGGAGAATGATGGCGGGGGGAGAGTTGAAAGAGATGGGAATAACATGGTAAGAAGCTGAAAAGACAGGGACAGACAAAAATGGAGAAAGCTGACATCAGCCTTATGTGTCGAAGTACACGAAGAGATCTAAGTTAATAAGTAATTGTCAGTATCTGGGCACATTTGTTACAAAGAAAGACATTACGCAAAGTTTTCCCGCTTATTTGCACGTTATGGTACTAGTATTCATTACGTTGGTTTACGAAATGTAACGGTTTGCAGATGGCAAGCCAGTACTGGGCCCGGAATTACAACCAATACTTACACTCAGCACTCAACACTCAAATATTGAAAATCCCTCTTTTGAGGTTCATTAACGACATTTTTAGAGTAAAAAATGGCAATATTGTAAGCTTAGTACTTAATATTATTTTTGGCTTATTTCAAAATGAAATTTAGTGTATTTGTACGCTATAAATGTAATTCATCAGTCTGAGTGCTGAGTGTGGCACTCAGATTCAATAATTACATCTTTACCTCATAAATAGTATACAATCGCAAAGAAAATGTATCAAATGTTTATTTCAACATTCATTTAACAGGTCTATACATTTGCCTCATCAAGATTTGCAATTTAAGACAAATACTAGCTCATTGTGTTACATTTTCAATATTTGAGTGTTGAGTGCTGAGTGTAAGTATTGGTTGTAATTCCGGTCCCTGGTTGATAATATATTCCAGGAAACCCGTAAATTGTCCGGCATATGTTATGGAACATCATTTGAACGTTAAATTAAACACAAATCAAGCAACAACTGTGTGTCATATTCGGTGTGATTTCAGTGCGTTCTGGCTACGAATAATCCTGGGCCCTCGTACGTGTAATACGCATGCCTTCTACTGCCAACTTACAACGTGTGCGTGAGTAAGGGCAACGCTTGTTAGGATCACGTGTAAGTACGGCTCACGTACGATAATATAGCGACCATAGTCTCCTATAAAATGTACGGACAAAAACACGCAGCTTGGGTTGTGACCGGGCCATGATCGACATCATGGTTTCAAATTCCTTGCATAATTGTTAATGTACATATCGCTGTTGACACACAACACGAAAGGTTACCTAATCAATCTGAGTCAGTAATGAATGTTCATTCAATTAAAATTTAATTTAATTTGTAATTCAAAATAGCATGTCTTTTGTGTCAACTTGAATACAATTAGATCGAGTTTATGCTAATGTTGATGTTTGAATATTAATTGCACGTCTAACCTCAGGTAACTGTACCATTGATAAAAAGTGTTTACAGAAATTGATTTATTCTTTAGAAAGAAAAGGTATATAAAGATATGAACCGTTCTCCAGGAAAACCGGGCTTAGTGACAAAATTATGACAAACATGGTAATACAGTGTTAGTAAAACAAGACTCTTATGAACAGTGTCTAAAGATTTGAGCTGAATATAACAACAAATTACCAAGTTACTGACCTTCTTTTTGATTGACTTTGTAAAGCATTTCATAAAAGTATACGTAAACATTTCAAATTTGTAGAATTATATTCTTATTTTAATAAAACATATCAAAATCGCGAGTGTTTGCTTTTAGAGAAAAGACGCCACTGTTTATAAACAATAACCCCTCGCTTTTCTCAATTATTATGTCTACTTTTCAGAAATTGGACACCATAGCAACGACAGAACATATCCTAACATAATTAATGTGAAAAAATAAATCAAAGACATAGTACTACGTTATCTAAGTTCTTAACATTAAATCAAAGAACTTGACTTTTTCTCATTACATAGACTTTTCGAAACCTCACTACGAACCTTCATTTTTGTTATCTTAACAAGTTATAATGTATAATGTTTAATTGACATTCAAGTATGTTCCCTTCTATTCCGTCACGCCCTATCAGATTTGTTTTAAGAAAGTCAAAACATTCCTACGGTACAAAAGTTAAAATACGCGAATAATAATAAAAAGAATCAATTGTGCCACACAAATGAAACGTTCTCATCGTAACCAGCCGAACACTGAAAACATAAAAAACATGCAAGGCACAATGCCCAACTGAACCAGCCAATCACAGAAAAATAATAAAAAATAATCAATTGCGCCACACAAATTAAACGTTCTCATCGTAACTAGCCGAACAGTGAAAACATAAAAAAACATCCAAGGCACAATACCAAACTAAGCACGTAAATGATTGGCCCAAGACCAAGCTGTCGGAAAGCTGAATGAACTAGTTTCAGCAATCAAAAAGCTGAATGACCAAGTTTTAACAGTAAAACGGCTGAAATACTAGTTTTAGCTGTCAGAAGTCCTAATAAGTAGAACAAGCCGAGCGTAACGGTAGAACGACCCAGCTCCAATAAGCCGAATTCCCCCAGACCTACTTTAAACAATTACATTAACGAAACCACACGAACTTTTATGATCAAGATTATGCCGCTGGACAATATATACGACAAGTACTAACCTAGCAGATAATCAGTTTGTGTAGGATCAACGGCATCAAATTCTGTCTGATTCCAAACGTACTTGTATGAACGATTTTTGTTCCGTTGTGTCGTTTTCCATACCTGAAACATGACAGAAGCCTCATACCGTATGTTGATTGTTGTGTTGAAAACAAGATATAACTCCAACGCGATGAATTGCAATACAAAAACAAACATAAATTCCGCTATATTTATCGTTTCTGAATATTTAGGAGCATGAAAACCTTACATGTTGTGCTAAATGTTTAAATACTTTCATTGGTAAGTGTTACGGTCCTTGCTTTTAATCCATAACAAAAATATAGGAAATATTGTGTTTGTTTTTGTACTGCAATTTACCGCTTTCTGACAACAAATGGTAAAACTCAAATTTAACATTTGAACTAGAATCTACCACAGGTAACTGTAGAATATATCAGAGGCAGGAGAAATAAGAAAGACACATTAATTTGTCTGGGAGATATAATGGTATTACAGGTGACCGAACTCACGATAAGGTCACGTGTGTGATAAAGCGGTTTTAGTTCAGTGGTAACGCGTCGGGCTGTCAATCCAGAGGTCGTGGGTTCAATCCCTGGCATCGGAACATGACATTTCTGAAATATTTATAATATTTCCCGCTATAGCTGGCCGTGTGGTCTGCAAAGTATCTGGAAGTGCCAGGAAGCTGTGTATCGGTGCTATACACCGGGCACATGAAAGAACCAGGCTGTCTATTCGAAATAAGAGCTAGGCGCAATTCTGCAGCGCCGGACATGCCTGTATGTAATGACTCTCTCTTCCTTTAGGGGCTTTCTCTCAGTCTGTCCCTCTGGTACAGATCATGCTGTATCTGCACTGGTAGAGGATGCACCTGCGCCCTTGTGGCTGCAACACATAATATGTAAATTGCCTCTGAACGTGCGTTCGCATGAAAAGGGCGCTATATAAATCCGGTATATTTATTCATTTATAAAGGTCCCAGGGTACTGTTTTATCAAGTCACTTACGAAAATTTTAATGTTACGCTCAAAGGATTATGTTCATTTATAGTTGATTTTTGTCAAAAAAGAAAAACGCATGCTCCTTTTAAATGTCTTATATTTCTAATAATCTAACACTATCTTTCAAAAACTTAAGCATATATATCCCAATTTACCTCGTAATATGTTAACAAATCTTCTGTAAACATGTCCTGTGGAATAAAACATGTCATTTTTAGGCATGGCTTTTCATGACGTGAAGCCTTCCCAAAAATCATGATGGCGTTCTTGCTACACTTTCTTATTTTGTACAAACATGTATATAAAAATATGCAGAACACCGAGTATGTAAAGATATAAAAGTGTAGCAAGACTACCATCGCGTTTGTTTGGGGAAGCTTTTATGTCTTAAATAGTCGTGAAAATGGCCCAAAACGACATTTTTGCTCAATTTATACACATGAAGTGTTAGGTTAATAGAATTATAGGACAAATTTATAGGAATATGCATTTTTACTTTTTTTAAATTGACAGTGGCAAAATAAACTTTTTCTGTAAATTCTTTATAATTATTCACCATCTGGAAATTGGCGACGGTTTGTAGTCGTTCAGTAACTGAATCATTATAAGTGTTGCAGCTCTATTTACCACACTATGTAATTGTAAACAAATTATCAATAATTTAAACTTAATCATATGCTTTCATAAAACAGTACCCGTTGTGAACCAGTAGTTTGCACTGACCTCAGTTAGATCCCTGTTGTCAAGGCGTCCCCCTGTCAGGAGACCTTCCTCGGGGTCCATTGTATTATTCTTCAGAAACTTTTCACGCCCTCCACCTAGTATTACCTGGTAACATATATGTACATTCTTGGTTACCTATTATTTTCCCTTTTCTATGACAGAATGCTTCGCTTAAGCAAAAAATATTTGCAAGCAATTTGTTTTGAGAACTGAATAAAGATATATAGCGAACATAGTCTTTCTTGTGTCATGTACGTGTAACTGACAAATGTTTCGTATGGTTCTATTATAGGGAGAAAATTACGAATTTTTGTTTCCGGCTTTGTCTAATTCTTTATTTTTATATTAGTTATTTTTCCTAGTTATTTTAAATGATATACAAACAGTTTATCGACTTAAACGGTTACTAGGCAACACTAGCGTTAAAGCGACCTGACATTTATATATGTTAATACAAGATTGACTGTTAAGACACTTAAATTATTTAATACCATTTGCTATCTATATTTTATTTTATTTTCGTCTCATTTATGTACATACATATAACAAACACATTTAACGTAACAGGTAAAACTAAGTACACAACCATTCAATCTTGAATTATAGGAGACGTATGATAATCATATAATAATCTAATTATCATAATTCCATATCTAGTTCTCCAAAAATTACGATTACATTAGTAATGAACAATATTCACATATGTAAAACTAAGAGACTGTCGTTAATGCGTTGTATTAAAATACTGCTAAATTAATTATTATTTAAGAAACTGATATTTGTAAGTGGGGCACTAATGCGCTAATAAAAAACATTTTAACAAATCATTTATCACCCCGGTCAGACCGTAGATGAACTGATTAACAACAGTCTCTTAGATGTCACTAAAACTACAAGAATAAAAATAAAAAAGATACAAATACATTATTTACACAGATAAAATTGTCTTTTTTGCAAAATCATAAAGCAGGTTTTGGCACAAATTCTTAAAACACTCTTCTCTGTAAGAAGAACCCTTAGTTTATTACTATCATTAAGAGAATAAAATTCTGGATAAATAGTAGCAACCTGTTCAAACAGGACATTTCTTAAATCAGTGTACAAATTACAATTTAAAAGAACATGTGCTTCATCTTATAAAACTTGACAGTACTGACAAACACGTTCGGCTAAGGGTAAGCCTTCATATCGCCCTGTCTCAATGCGTATTGGAGCAACTCCACATCTAAATTTACAAAAAGCTGATCTGTGTCTTACAGGCAATAATATGTTACAATAATTCTCGACTTCATAACAATCCTTGAAAGTACAATATGTTCTAAGTTTGTTTCGACCTCTGCCGGATACACCAACAGGGTTGTTTATACTAGAAAGCCAGTCATTAACATATTTATCAAAAAGATTATCTGAAACTTGTTTTATCAACGAAGACTTTGGTATTGGCACAGAAATATCACAGAACTGGTTTAGCTCAATATCACAAAATTGCTTTTTTACATAATAATACCAATTTTTACACTTGGTCGATTGATGGTTCGCCCAGAGTGCTACACGCTTATTTAACCTCGTTGAATCCGTAGTTGACAAACGAGTCCAATATGTTGCAATGGTTTTCCACTGACGGACAAAAGGTGGAATCCAACCCATATCACCCGACACGGCTGCATTAGGTGTATATTTCCCGACGCCAAGAAAAAACCTCATAGCTCTGTTGTGTACAGTAGTTATACATGAGAAAGTTTTGTTTCCCCAAATTGCCGCTCCGTATGAGATAACTGGCCAGACAACCGTGTCGTATAATTTGGTGAAAACATTATAAGGAACACCTCCTATGAGCTTACATTTAGCAATAAGAAGACCCAGTGCGCGACCAGCACTCTGAGCAACCATCTTTGCAGTAATATTATAATCCAAATGTTCATGAAGTACAAGACCTAAATATGTATATTGCACAGTATAATTGAGTACACTATCTCCAACGTTAAAAACAATAATAGATCTTGGGGTAGACTGAGTACGGAAATGAACGACATTACTTTTATTAACATTTATAGACATATGATTACGCGTACACCAGTCATTTAACGCATTTAACAAAAATTGCAAGTCATTTTCATTCTCTGCTAAAAGCACAATGTCATCAGCATACAAGAGAATACAAACAGTTTCGTTGCCCAAACTTACTCCAATGTTAAATGATTTAAGATATACAGCCAAATCATTTATAAACAGGTTAAACAGAAGAGGAGATAGGATACAACCTTGTCTCAAACCAGACTTAACATCGAACCATTCAGTGTTATGAGAATTAACTCGGACACATGACGAAACGGACGAGTATAAAGACTTAATAGCCTGGAGCATTTTACCATTAACGCCTAGGTCAACCAATCTATTCCATAATAATGAACGGTTTATGTAATCATATGCTTTTTTAAAATCAATGAAAGTTGTAAATGTGGATAATTTTAATTTGTTACGAGTTTCAACAATACTGGTTAAGGAGGAGATTTGATCAATTGTACCTCTATTTTTCCGAAACCCGTTTTGTTCATCAACAACAATATTATTATTTTCCGACCATTTCGTCAATCTTTCATTGAGAATTCTACAATAAATTTTATAAACAGACGATGCAAGGGCAATTCCTCTGTATGCTAATGGATCCCTTGGATCTAGTGTTGAAGATTTTGGAATCGGGTTAATTATACATCGACCCCATAGTGATGGTACAATACTATTATTGAAACACAAGTTAAATAACACATGGAGAAAATATACAGCAGTATCATTACATAGCACTTCTGCAGGTAATTTATCAATTCCACAAGCTTTTCCAGATTTAGCTTTAGAAACAGCCTTAGCAACTTCTACAATAGATATGTTATCATTAAAAGCCATGTGAGAAGTGTTCTCGTTATTACCAACATTCATCTCTACATGTACATTGTTATCAACAAATAAAGAACTAAAATCATTTTTCCATTTTGAAAGTACATCATTTATACATGTAGAAACAGAACCATCCTGAAGTACAACTTCTTCTGGTATGCATTTACTTTTTGACTGTCTCACACCTATCTTACCGATGGATTGCCAAAATTTATTTGGATTTACATCACACTCATTTAATAACTCGCACTGCATATTATACCAATGATGACGTTTTGAGCGTTGCACTTCTCTATCAAACAGTTTACGCAATTGTACATATTCAGATTTTAAACCAGTTTTAAAACTTCTATTACAACATTTCAACCAATTGCGTTCAGCCGTACATAGTTTAGACCAAAGTTCAGTCAACTTATCATTCCACCAAGGTTTGCCTGGTCTACGTTTTCTGGAATTACTACGTTGCACAATATTCTTGTACGGAATGTTTGCATACATACTGTCCCTAACAATACTACACCATTCGTTATAGACAGTATCTATGGAAACTTGATTAGTGGAACCTTGTTCTAACCTATGAATCAACTGAGTGATATATCTATGATATAATCAATTACGGTGACGACGGAGGGAACATTTATCTACCTTACATAATTTTTACGACCGGTCCGATGCTTTAATTATCGATAAGATGTGAAAGATTTGTATTAAGCAATCGTGAAAAGATTATAAATGCGTCTTATTAAATCTATTTGACTCCTGCTGGAAACCCCGCCTTTTATTTTATTATTATTCTTATGTTTGATATTTGATTGGTAAATTGACCATCACGTGGTCACCCCGAATGATTCAGAGAATGAAAGAATGAATTAAGGAGGACAATCTTGGTGACACCGTCTTAGTGACAACATTTTCTTAGTGACTAAAAAGTATATATTTTATTGACAATATTCTCAGTGATTTCATGTACACTTCTATATAACCTGACTTTGTGTGAAATATATAAACTTTGTGAATTTTACTTATATCACGTTACTCTGTGTACACTTTTATTGTTAACGATTCATTAAAAGAGCACATAAAACGGAATTGTGAGATTGTCGTTTATACCTCCTACACATAACTTCCGGTAGATCATCATGGAGCGCCATTATTGTTGCGCGCGTTATCGCGTTACCTGCGGAGCCCGATTGGGCCTCTGTAACAATTCCAACAACGCACGATGAACAAACTATTTAGATAGTGTATTTCACTGTGAGTTCACTGAATATGTTTATTTTCTTATGAATGGCATATCGTTTGATATATACATATATTTTTATACAAATCGATTAATCAGGTCAGTCACTTGTTTACATAACACTGTGTGCATAAACATTATAATTTCTCTTATAATGTCTAATTGTTATTGATATAATGTGTATTATTATGTAGCACAGTGAAAAATGTATTGGTTTTCACAGCCGTTTTCTCCAATTGAAATGTTTAAAACAATAAAAATGCAATGTTATGATATTGAAATGTTTCGTATATAAGTGACTGACTATATGTGGTATGGTTTACTCGCGTTCAAAATTGATGATGTGTTGAACTGTACGAGTTTACGGTCCTTAAGATTTGTGAGCGCAGTACAGTCCAGTCAGGATATTGTAACAGTGACGTTGTAGTTTACGTGCACACAAAAGATAACAACCATTGTCTGAACAGGTAGAGCGAATATGTTATGTTAGTTTAGCATTGAAATTATAGTTGTTTGTAAAGTATAGGCCTTTATAATTGGTTTTACACCGTTATTGTGGACTCGGCCGCGGCGTCACTGGATATTTACCCTGACTCGACTCACCCAGTTAGGACTTGCAGACAGTGACGTAGCCGTTTTTGTGTACACAGAAGATTACAACCATTGTCTAAATCGGTAGTGCGAATATATAGTTTGTTAGTTTAGCATTGAAAACAAGGCATTCTGTTTAAGCCTTTATAATTTATATTAGTGGACCCGAATGACTTTGTACATTTTCAGTGATGCCAAAACATTCGGCGATCGGATCATTTTGCTGAAGTCCACCTTTACTATGCTTTGCTTCCTCACTCATTGGACCTAAATGCTTTGGATTTCTTAAAATGAGGTATCCTCTAAAACAATATATATTACTTAATTTAAAAACTTCTTTACAGCGTAGATTTTGTAGCCTCAGGAACCAAAAGATGCAAGGACACAATTGGTATTTTTTGACGCCATTTGCAGCTGGTTAAGCAGTTT
Source organism: Spisula solida (assembly GCA_947247005.1). Classification (NCBI taxonomy): domain Eukaryota; kingdom Metazoa; phylum Mollusca; class Bivalvia; order Venerida; family Mactridae; genus Spisula; species Spisula solida. The sequence goes on along the minus strand of OX365957.1, from coordinate 35,399,603 downwards.
TGCGAAATAAAACGGACTGCTTAAAACCATTCTGCCGTGAAAAACTTACGTGACATTTGAAAATGGTGTATGTGCAGGATAAATCTTACATGTGTACGTAAATCAAATACATGTATATACATGTATGTATAACAATATATATTGTATTAACGACTTATCCAAGCCATTGAAGTAATTTATGTTATTATATATTAATGATCACCCTGAACTTGACCTGGTTCGTCTTGAACACAGTTTTATTTCCATTCGTTCAATTTATCAAATTGTACCAGAACATCACCTTGATGTACATGTAATGATATAAAATAAATGTTTACGATCCGCATACATTATCAGCATTTACTAGTTTGGTAAATATTGAATTGTAAATTTAGAATTATTTGCATTTCTAGACTGTAAGTGGTCGTATCAGTGTTTCACTTCAATCAAGCTTATGCTATCGACAAATTCATTGAAGATAACTAAACTTGTAAGATAGATCGCCCTTGATCTTTGCACCTCTAAGTGCGCGTATATCACATGTTCACCGAGTCAATGTTTTGTTCGTGGTATGTTGTAAATCGTGCATTGGATTAATGTATATTATTCTTATCTGTACGTTCATGTGTAAAATCAGTTTGGGTAACATGTGGTGTCGAAATGCAGCATAAGATTTGTCAGTACTTTTACAATACTTTCAAACCAAAACTTTTCCTAAACATTCAGCGTTTTAGGTGGAATCTACATGTGTGTTCGAATACACATGTAACGATTTTCAAACATATAACCTTAAGTCGGACAGGGAAGACAGCATTCAACTTGATCAACCGAGCACAGAAAACATACAAGGCACACCAACCAAACACAACCTTACGAGAAACCGATCCGCCTAAGTCCCAGCTGTCAAAAAGCTGAATGAACTAGTTTCAGCAATAAAAAAGCTATTTTCAAGACAGACAAGGATGTTTAAGTATACCAAAGTGTTTTTGAAAGTAAATACCAGTAAATAGGATTACCATTGTGCGATATTTACAGTTAGGATATCTCGATTGTTCAACAGCGTATAATTGTTGATATGTCGATATTGGTATATCATTCATACCACTTGGTTTAATAGCAATCATTCGACAGATGCAAGATGTAGTTAAAAACAAAATGTAAGAATGATCTCAATGTCTTTCGATCAAATCTTTATATTTCTGTATTATTTTGTTTAAGAAATTATGAATATGTACCTGTGTTTTATCGTAGATTAAAGCACAGTCACGAGTTCGGATGCGTAGTAATTAAACCACGAGCGGGGTGTTAATAATTTATTGTCAATGTATGCGTTTTATATGTTTAAACCAACCCACATTCTGTTTAGGATAGTTGGACTTTTGGAATATTGTTTCCAGTTTATCTAAGAATTATGTCTAAGATTATGTTATGATTTATAAAATATGTGCTGGCCCAGGTGAACCCCAAATCACACGGCAAACATTGTATGAGCCATTGTCCAGCTGGATTTGTATATTGGATGATATTATGGGAACGTTCAATATGGGATTTGTTTATGTTCCTAAAATTATAATATTTACTAACTTACGAGCTTCTTTCCCTTGCAAACGTCTGTCAAACGATAATAGCAAATCGGACAGGGAAAGCAGCATTTATCAGAAACAGTGGATTCCGAGTGAAACACGAAAGCCTCAAACAAGAGCACATAAAGTACAAAAAGATTACATTAAGTCAGACAGGAAAGGCAGCACTCAACTTAACCAGCCGATCACAGAAAACGTTAAAAACACACAATGCCCAACTGAACCAACCAAGCACAGGAAACATAAAACGCACACGTACAAGGCACAGTCCCCAACTAAACAAGAAAATGTCACAAGGACAAACATAAAAAAATAACAACAAAAAGGAAAAAGTACAAGTCTGCCTACCTGTATATCCGGATGTTCATCTATTAACTGAGCAGCAATATCTTTTACCGGACAATCTTCTGGAACATCTTTCATATCCTCGTCATTTTCCCAGTTCCGATCTGCTGTATGGGCGTACGCACCAGCCGGAGTGGCGTGTGTTATACGTGCCGTTGTTACTATGCCGACTGACTTCCCTGTTGTGAAAGATGAAACAATCATTGAATACAATTCCTTATTTCAGGAATATTTCTTCCGACTATGGGAACGGGGCCATAACTCGGTAATTTTGCGAACGCCGGGTGCCTTAGCAACGCATACCCTTAACGGTATCACAGACCTTTGTAGTACATGTTACTTGTCAAGTAAATGCGTAGCAGTCACCAGTTCTGGTTTAATTATTTCCCACGAATGTCCCGAGTGCTACAAGTACGTTGGGGGGAAGCAGTACAATGTTTGCATCCTTCCTATGCGCATACCACACCAAATGCCGTAGATACTGAGCGTTGGTATTAAATAATCATGGAAACATTTATGAAATTCATTTTTTACAATAAAGATGATTCACAATTTAGGAAAAGTATTTAATTTGTAATGATTAGAAAAGATGTGCAACATGTGTTAGCATTATAGTACCTGATGCTTTCGACCAATGTAATATGCTATCTATCTTGGTTCCTTCAATCACCGAATCACAATTTGTTCGCTCCACCCTTGTATCAACTCCTATAACACCGTATCTAGTTTTAACACCAGCTAAATATGCTGTGGCTGTACCAGCAGAATCCGCAGTCTGTGCGTCTGTGTTGTATGTCTAAATGTAATACAAAACGTGTTTTATTCTACGTCAGAAATGTTGTTATCATTCGACATGCTTGCCCAAAATGCAAACGTTAATACATGTACAGTCAGATCTCGATATAACGACACCCGATATACTGACAAATTCATTATACTGACATCAAATTTGGGGAGAAAAGTATTGAAATGCTCTTTGTATCACTTCAGTATACTGACATATTCGTTATAACGACATTTTTCTTGGAAACAAACAGCATCGTTGTATCGAGATCTGACTGTACATACATGTATAAGCCCCGTCCAGGTACTATGGGGTAAACTTTTAGAGTCGTTGAGTTGGACAACACGTAGACCTTTTTGGAAAACAAGTTTTCTCACAGAGGAAACAATCTACATACAAAACTCCAACTGTTGTACATTAATATCCGAGTACCTATGTATCATTATATATAAGCGTACAAAGTATACTGTTGGCATGTAGACTATTAACCCAAATGATAGGGCATATATACTGCCATGATTATAAACATTGTAGAATCATACGTAATACTATGTAACTCATTGACGCCCTCCAGAATGTTCATTCTCCAAAACTTTAATACTATATTAGTAGTCATTTTCCATGGCTGAATCGGATTTCAATAAGATGGTATTTGTAAATAAGACATTAACATATAAATAGTATAACTCCAACCCGATAAATTGCAGTACAAAAACAAACACAATATTGCCTATATTTTTGTTATGGATTAAAATCAAGGACCATAACACTTACCAATGAAAGCATTCAAACATTTGGCACAACTTATAAAGTCGTCATGCTTTTAAATATTCAGAAACGATCAATATAGCGGATTTTGTATCTGTTTTTGTATTGCAATTTATCGCGCTGGAGTTATACTTATACGAAATCATATTTTAAACAACTTGTTGAGAATTAAGATAACTACAATTATATTCGTGTGAAAAAAAAGATAATATTAAATCGAACAGGGACGACAACACTGAACTGAACCAGCCGAGCACAGAAAATATACAATGCGCAACACACAACCGAACGAGAAAATGATCCGCCCAAGTCCAAGCTGTCAAAAGATCGAATGAACTTATTTTTTAAGTACCAGCAATCAAAAAGCTGAATGCCCACGTAGACTGACCTATAAAACATAAGACATACTTTAGATAACGCCACATGAGGGAACTCTTCAAATGAAAGCAGTTGTTCTTCGCCAGTTTCATTCCTCAACTGTCCTTTCAGAATCCTGCTAGCTGTGACCGTTGACACTCCCATACCGTCACCCAGAAAAAACACCACATTTTTAGCGACGGCAATATTGGGTTTCTGCAGACGTTTAGCTCGTGTTAATTCCTCACTGGCTATGTTGTTCCAATGCTCCGCGCCTGTAATATAATGCGATGGTAGTTGGTTTGTATCGAAATGACACTAGTTTTACTGTAACAGTTATAGTTGTGTAATTTTGGCTATTTTGCTGAATTTGTCTCCCTTCGAATGCAGTTCCCGATAGGCCAGTCATTCTATAGGCTAGTCATTCTAGCCCAAAAATGGCCTTAACCTAGACAAAATTGCAAAAGGTTTGTTTTGTGTATTTAAAGTTTTTTAATGTCTAAACTATTACCAGGAAAAAATCCCCTGTCCAGAAAGTTGCGGTAGTACCTTAAAATGCGATTTAAAGAAGGTCACTATACTTTTCGAAAGTTTATTCCATGAAAATTTGGGTGTTAAGTTTTATCAGTATTTTAATGTTATACACATATGCAGGTTAAAATATCAAACCATCTTGTTAAAAAAATGAATTTACAAGCAAACTATTTTCAATAAACCATGTATTTCAATGTTTTAAGCAAAGAATGTGAAATGAAGGGGAAGATTTACCCCACCCAATTTTCAGAAAATATGATAATTGATTTTGTATCATAAAACATGATTCAATGTCTTTATTTGGGTAAACATATTTAAATGAGAGTATTTAATAAGTCCTCGACTGATAAAAATGCATCAGGACCTTAATTTGACCTACATATGTGTGTCCATCGTTGGTCTGTAAGTGCGTCGGTCAGTCATGGCCGTCAGTGAAGTAATCTTTATTATATGATATTAAGTAAAATAAATTTTATGTTGTCGTTAATAAACTTAGTATGAGGAGAGGGGCCTATAAGGGGCTTGTCATGAGAAAGTGAATAACAGTTCATATTTATATTATGACAACAATCCTGGTTGCTATGGCAGACCTGTCATTTCTCAGTCATAGAGCCTGTAATTACAGGTAATTTGGTTCCAGTACAGGCTTACAGGCAATTCAGTTCAATTTACAGGCAATTTCACGAAACTGAACTTTTTATATACTATACATGTATACACAATAAATACTGTCAATTACTGTTAAAATAATCAATTTATCTATCGATTGGTGATAAAGCAATTAACATGAAGCAGAAGTCATAAACTGTACCACCTCCCAATATTCCTCTGAGCAAATTTGATTCAGATTTAATGTTCTCGAACTGGCTCGCTTGGACGCTTTCATTTTCCATGTATAAGTATGTTTATACAAGAGATGTTTGTAAAACATTTATGCCCCCAGGACAGCCCAATAGTCGTCCTTGACCAACGGACCTCAAAATCAACAGGGTCATCTACTGTTGATGATCAACCTCCATATAAAATTTGAAGAATCTGCAAGGCCAAACCATTCTTGAGTTATCGATCGGAAACCATTCGGTCTATTTACACATGTTAAAAGACACAGTGACCTTGACCACTGACCTGAAAATCAATAGGGGTCATCTAATGTTGATGACCAAGATCTAAAGTTCGAAGATCCTGAGACAAACTGTTTTTGAGTTAACAATTCGAAACCATGTGGTCTATTTATACATGTTAAAGGTCACAGTGACCTTGACCTTTGACCTACTAACCCCAAACTCATTATGGGTCATTTACTGTTGTTGAACAACATACATGTGAAGTTTAAAGATCTTGGACAAAACCGTTCTTGAGTTATCACCCACAGACCGACTGACAGAACGACATTGGCACAGCTATATATTCCATTTTCTTCAAAGGGTGCATAGGCCAGAGTTCTTTTATTTTTCGTTACTCGGACCATCCTGCCCTATTTTTCGTCATTTTCAAAAAGAATAAAAATTGGAAATCTTAAATTGCATATAATTTATTACGTCAAATGTTTTGATGGTACATGTATTATGATACTATACACCTTGTTTTATTGTGTATTTCATTATTTCACTAATGATATCTTGGTATAGTACGTGTTTAATTGTGTTCTCATTCACCACAGTGACTGTGCCACAGGTGTCATTGAAAAAATAACTGACAGAAATTTATTTTTGGATAAAAATGTGAATAAATTTTTAACATTCTTTATCAATGATACTGATACTTGGCACTGTATTTGTCTGCTGTTAGAACTTACATTGTTGCTTTCAATATTGGAATGTCATTGACTACAGTCCACCATCAACAACATGGGAGCTACATTTTGGGAGTTTTTATTTTTATTTTTTTCCCTCCTCATGTGAACTTTTTGCTAAAAAATGTCCGAGTAACTAAAAAATTAAAAAAACCTCTAAACTTTTAAATGTACATCTACGCTTTTAGTATTGATCGACAACATCGAAATGCCGTACAAAATTTCCTGTCATAGAAATTTACTGATTTATTTTACAGATACGGGTTTTACTGGGCGTTAAACTGTAAGAGTCATTTTGTTAATTTTCCTGGATCACCACCCAACTTACTGACAACATCAACATTTGGTACAAAATCTCCTGAACAGCAATATGATAGCAACTGTCGTTGAGATATTTATACTGACTTATTGATACAAGAAGTTTCACTAGATGTTAACTCTCAATGGTCATTCTGTTAACTTCCCTAGTTTACTAGAAGTACGGAATAAACACTTACTGACAACACCAACAGGTTGAACAAAATGTCCTGTACATGAATGTAACAGGAAGAAAACAAGACTGCATTCTATAAACGCTTATGCCACAGAGTACGCCTCGTCCAAAATTACTAGCTTAGTCAATAAGGGGCCATAATCTGTTGAAACCAGCACAATAGTGATAATAGTCAGAAATGGTAAATGTCACATTGACCTTGACCTACTGACCTCAAAATCAATAGGGGTCCTTTATTGTTGTTGACCAACCTCCGTGTACAGTTTAAAGATCCTAGGACAAAGAGTGCTTGAGTTATTGAACGAAAACCGTTTGGTCTACAGACCGACCGTATGATGGGGGCATGGTCCAGATCCCAAGTGTCTTTGCACTAATTAAGCGACTTGCATTAGGCGGTTCGCCAGTTAAGCGCAGAATATTGAATGTCACAAAATCGGACACAATTTTTCTGGAATCTCAGGCAATTGCATGATTTTATTATGCAGGCCTGCTATGGAAACGAAAATGATGAAAACATCACATTTTCTTGCATAAATCAAAAATAAGGTTCTATTAGAACATTCAACATTCAGGTTGTTGAAAAGACGTTATATGCGAAACATGTCGTCCAGGATTACATTGAGCTGTGTCCAACAAATAATCGTTTTTTGTTTTTTTTGGTAATTACATCCCTTGATTACTAATATATTGAGCTATCTAATGCACCCATTGTTTTCTTAATCGAAGCACCCATTACGAAGCTTGCGAGTCGTAACTTGCACTAACTCAATACAATACAATACAATATCTTTATTTCCACCTCAAAAGATGATATTCTATATAATGTACAATGCAATACAATGATTATTTACATGTTAATTACAGTGTTATATACATACAGTAATGATAATGTAGCAATATAATGATTGGTTTATCAACACAACAACAGTCTCGATCAACTTCAACTTCAATATTTTATTTGACGTAAACATATAAAATGTTTATTGCCAATGCAATAATAATAATGTGGCAAGTTGAAAATTTTAACAAAAACATATATACATGTACAAAAAGACAAAAGACAAGATGAATATATACAAATATGCAAACAATCATATATGGTAAGCAGTGTATTTTGAGAAAAGTGTGGATATTTAATGCGTACCGTTAATTTAACCAATTAAATTTTTATAAGGTTTCTCTTCTTGTATTAGATAAATATATGTATTTTGCTAGTTTTTTCATGATATGTGTATTCGTAGATTGCATAAGAGAAATAAATTTTCCTATATTAGGCCAGGAACAAAAATATCGAGGTAAACATTGTAATCTTATATCTCGATAATACGGACAAGTAAGTAAGAAGTGGTATTCGTTTTCGATACAATTTAAATTACATTTAGGGCATATTCTATCTTCTCTAGCTATATTTCTGTGTCTGCCCTCTTCGATTAAAAGTTTATGAGACGAACATCTAAATCTACTTAATGCTTTCCTGTGATTGTCACAGGAAATACACTTAAGATAATCTTCAAACTCAAAGTTAATTTTAAATGTACGATAAGTTTCTAATTTATTTGACAAATTCAAGTCATTATACCATTTCTGTAAGTATTGCTCATTCAACCTTCTAACAATCATATTATATTGAAAATATGTTACTACGTCGGCGTTCCATAAGTATGAAAATCCTAAGTTGTCTAATAATGTCTTAACTTCTAAGGACCACTTATTAACATGTCGACCTTGGTTGTCCTTCATATTGTATAGTTTATACATCAATGAATTTTTATTATTTATTAACTTCATCCAGTATTTTAAAATACGCTCATGTCTGACAACTTGTAAAGGTACCCTCCCTAATTCGCCATATACGGCTACGTTACTTGTTGTTTGGCGTATACCAAGAATTTGTTTCAAAAATTTTAAATGAACACGTTCAATATCCGGGGCTTTATGGAATCCCCATACTTCTGATCCATAATACAAAATTGGTGACACCATAGAATCGAATAGTTTCAATTTCTCAGAGACATGTAGGGAGACAACATCAAACAAAGAATTTAATGAAAATAATGCTCTTGCAGCTTTAGCAGATAATACTTTCTGTGATTGATAAAAACTTCCATTTGAGGTTATTGTAACACCTAAATAGTTAAATGATGTAACAACTTGTAGTTTTTCTTCATCATAAAATACATCCATAGGCACATTTCTATTATTAGATTTACAAGCCATGACAACTGTCTTATCCGTATTAACTTTGATATCCATCAATGTACAATAAGAATGTAAGTTGTTCAACAAAGTCTGTAGACCTTTAACAGTATAAGAAAATAAAACCGTGTCGTCCGCAAATAATAATACAAACAATTGCAACTCTTCAATACTAAATGTTTCAACTGTATCATCACGCAATTTAGACTCAATATCATTGATAAAAAATAAAAATAACAATGGAGATAATGGTTCACCCTGTTTGACACCCTTATGACTGTTAAAAAATGCACTAAGAGAACCATTAACTCTAACACAAGACTTAACTGACTCATATATAGCTCTCAACATTTTTACAATCTTATAGGAAGCACCACTGTTTATCAATTTATACCAAATTCCATTTCTGTATACCACATCAAAGGCTTTTCTAAAGTCAACAAATGCAAGATAAAGCTTTTGCTTTTCTACAGATAATACTTTTTGTATAACGGATGTTAATGTAAAAATACAATCAGTGGTACTTTTCCCCTTTCTAAACCCAAATTGATTTTCCGATAAAATATCATGAGTGCCAGCCCATGTTCTTAGCCTGTTATCCAAAAGTATCGAATACAGTTTGGAAAAAATACTGGTTAACGTTATGCCTCTATAATTATTTACATCATTACAGTCGCCCTTTTTTGGCACCGGTACAATAATACCTTCAGTCCATGATGAGGGATATAACTATTAGTATACATGTAATTAAATAGTTTACATAATATAGGCGATATAAGATCGTTGCAATCTAAAAATATATCGGGTACAAGGTTATCATTACCCCCACTTTTACCTCTTTTAAGAGATGAAATTGCTTTACTTACTTCTCCAATACTAAATTCAACATCTAACTCTTCGATTACAATTTTATCAAAAGTTTCATCCGACAAAAATGACTCAATATTTTCATTTCTGTAGACCTCATCATCAGAGAAAAGCTCCTTAAAATGGTTATGAAAATCCTGTTTACTAATAGTATTTGTTGATTGTGTTTTGCCCTTTAATTTTTTTATCTCAGTCCAGAACTTTTGAGGAGACTCGCTTGCGTACTGATTTAAGCGTGCTTTCTGGTTCAATTTGTATCGTGATTGTGCTTTTCTTTTGGCACTATTATATAACTTACGCTTCAACAACATGCGTGCTCGATTTTCATCAGTTTTGACGTATTTATATGCTCTATTTGCAGACCGAAATTCATGTCTAGCAATTTCACATGATTGATCAAACCAAGGACTTGTAAATTTACGGTTGGGTCTATTATTAGACACACGATTAAATGATTTACCAAACATCGAAAAAGCAGTCTTATATAAACAGTCAGATAATGCATCGATACCATTATCAAGATTTGTGTTTGACAAAACAATATCGTCGACTATACGATTCATAAATGAACAATTTCCTGAGATATTTTCCCTAAAAGCCGGTATTTTTTCAGCTTTCCAGTACAGCTTCTCACCACGACCACCGGCTGATGGAGGTATATCAGTCTTATTATGTGTTAAACTTAGACATAATTGTATTGGTAGATGACTTGAAAATGTAAACATATCATGGACAATAAAATCATGAATGAATGGAAATAAATCACTAGTACAAACAGCATAATCAATCAAACTATTTCCATGCACAGACATATTCGTATAACTACCTATACCTGCATCGTCACCAACTCGACCATTTATAATTTTTAAATCACTATTTATGCAAATGTCAAGTTATTTATTTCCAGACGAATTAACTATTGTATCCATTGTAAATCTATGTGGTAACAATAATTCGTAATTGTTAATATCTTCGTATTCTACAACATTTAAAAAATTTGTCATATCTATATTACTCAATACATAGTCATGCTTTTCGCCGCACCTAGCGTTAAAATCACCCATCAAGGTCACCGAACCACAGTCTGAATATCTACGCACGCGACTTTCTAACACCTCAAAATAAGATTCCTCGTGCAAATTAAAATAAACAGAGTTACTTGGCGGTATGTAAAGAAAGCACATATACAGGTCATTATCTAGACCGGTGTATTGTTTACAAAATTTAATCCAAATGAAACCGTTTTTATCAATTTCAACAACTTCAATTTATTTTTTGTACTTATGTTTATAAAATAAACATATACCGCCATGTCCTCTACCGTTATTTTTATTTACACTTTCTTTCCTTGGAACACATATACATTCATAACCATCAATGCGAAAATCATCATTTTTACGTTGCCAGGGTACTGTTTTACTAACATTGCGTAAATGTCGCGTAAGTTTACGCATATATTTGTCACTTACGCAAATCCTTAAGTGTGTTTTACTAAACGATCGCAAGTTGTTGCATACATTTACGTAAAAATATTGAATATTGAACGTAGACCGGGCCACAATATTACCAATATAACGGGAACCAGAGGGAATAGATATACATAAAAGTTCGATAAGTTTTGATGATTAAACAGGTTTATATTACTAATAACGGTCTATAACAACAAGTGACGGTGGAAAATCAACAGTGCGTGGCAAAAACTCCTCACTACGTTCATATTTGCTATTTACGCTTACTCCGACCTTGCGTAGAATTACGCCAATACTTACGACAAAACATGAGAAAAAATATCTTAGTAAAACGCATTTGCGCAAATATTATCGACGTACGCAATATTTACGGAAAACTTAGAGTTACGCTAGCGTAAATGCTTTGATAAAACAGTACCCATGTCTCTGAAAAGAACAGAAAATCAAAATTGCATACAAAATTAATGAACTCTGCATCCGACAAGCAGTTACGAAGTCCTTCAACATTCCAAGCAATAAAGTTCAGAGAACACTTTTCTCCGTTTTCCTATGTATTGGCATTTTGACTGTTAGGCTGAGACCCGGGATTGAATAATACGTTGTTAATAAACAGTTTATCGCGAACCAATGAAGCACGCTTTCCATCCCTTCTCGCTTGTACTAACTCGGGGATCAGAGCTCGTCTACGTTCGAGAATTTCCGGTGGTAATTGCTCCGAGACGTTAAAACTAGTCGATCTTAAATCAATACGCCTTAAAGCATCTTTAATTACCATTCTTGAACTAGTATTACTGAACTTAGCAACAATAGGTCGAATTTTCTTGATTTTAAATGGACCTATTCTGTGAGCACGATCTACAGAAATGCACTTTTCAGGATCACTGATTTTTAGCACATGCTTACAAAAAGAAAACACTTTGTCGACACAATTTTCACCGAATGGAGTATTAATACTGTGTGATGTACCAATTGCAGCCGACGGGTTGTTTAAGACGTTGGATCAGTCTGACGCAGTATCAAAATACATATTTTATATGCATGTGCAATGCTGCATGTATGTCATTTCTTGGAGATAGCTCAAAATGGGAATGAACATAATCAATTATGAATACAAAAAATGCCGTGTGCTATCTCCTGATGGCTCAATATAATTCTGAATAAAATAAAAATGTTCATGACTAATGAGCTGGCTTATATCATATCACTTGTTTAATGAACTACCATATAGCGGGTTATTTCTGCGGGTAGAAAATTTTGCGATTTGGGCCTAAAATGGGTAGGTTTTATTTCTGCGGTTTTTATTTCTGCGACCTACCAGAAAATCGGGAATTAATTTCTGCGGGTTTCAGAAACCGGAAGAAATTTCTGCGAATGGTAAATAGCTACCGTATCTACTACGGCATGATCAACAACATGATAACACTGCTTGTATGATCTAGATTTAATTGTTAATTTTATACAGTATTCAGCTTTTTTTCATTTTATGAACATCAGAACAGAACATTTTCAGCAGTACATGTACTACCGGTAAACTAAATCAATGCATTTAACGGCATATTATCCTCAACCCAGTCTATTATCCCCGCACCCCTAAAATCACTTATGATGATGTCTGGCTGTGCTCGAATATCAGTAAACATTTTATATACAAACTTACATCAACGCGTATTGAGGGTCAATACCGATATAACACATACCATTCTTTAATTGTTAAGCAAACAAGCAAACAAAGACAGTCGATCACTATAGGTGTGAAAAATACGACAGTAACAAAACACTAGAAAGATATAGATTAAAGGTATATTACCAATATATTGAAGCAAAATATGGAAGTTAAATTTTGCGAACAAAATTTTTACGGATGTTTAATTTTGCGGAATGTAATTTTACGGGACAGCCTCAAACCGCAAAAAACGCAGAAATTACCCGCTATACGGTATTACTCATAGGATCTTGAAGTTCAACGTGAATGTAGCATGTCCTTGTATAAATCATGTGCACGTGTTTCATTAGCATTAAATAAACTTATGTCACATGATTCTGATCGAATACAGCTCCCTGATGCAAGCAGTCATGCTCTTTTAATAGAGTCTTACAAGTTTTCAACAGTTTACAGTTTAATTGGTATAATCGGCGTTTGAAATGCCTTTGACCATTTACATAATAAAAAAAGATGGTCAAGACAAAATATATACATACATTTACTTTACATACAGTGTAAGCATATACACAGCATATCAAAAAAGCAACTACATGTATATATGAGCATAATTTATATCGATGTTCTAGTCCGTTTATTTGTGCTGACGTGAGGAACTATTCTGCAGACAAGTAAATATATAATTAGAAGGTATGTTGGTACAAAACTGGAAGTTATGTGTACAACAAATTTAGAATCAAGATTATATATTAAAATGGATGGCATGTAGATACATATACAACAAATTTAGGGTCAATAGAAATTTTCTAATTCAAAATACAGCAATGCATAAACATGACATATGTAACGTTGCAAGTGTGAAAGTTTGAACCAATATGCCTACACGAACATACGTATATTTGCAATGAAACCTAAAACAAGGAAGGATAGAGGTTTGTGTATTATTTTTAGTTTCGAGCTTAAACTAAACTAAACAAATGCACGTGTTAGTGTGAATACATAATGAATATATGTGCATGCGATATTTCTATAAAATTCGCTTAGTGTAAATTGTTGTAAGACACTTTAACCCACATTCCATCATAAAGCATTAGTTGGCCGAATCCCAATTGATGATAAAAATTGTACCACGTATCTATATTTTGTATAACAAAACTAAATATTATTTTAATACGTATCGTTATTTATTTTAAACAAGGAAAACTATTTGACTGTACATTCATTTAAATGGTGCACATATCGTAATTCAATTAAAGCTGTGTGTGTTCGGAAGGCGGACAATGTAACTGAGTGAAGTAATGATTGTGTGATTTGTATATATGTTCACTTGGCGATGGACTTAGTTGTTTATGCCAATAAATAATTTGACTTGACTCGATGTAGTTTTGAAATAAAAAAATAAAAATGTCAATTAACGTAGCATTTCTTCTCCCGACACAGACTTGTGTAAAATGCATTAGTCCGAAACAACATTGTTAAGTATGAGTTGAAGAGTAATTGACCCGTAAATAGTGTGTTCAGCTTCGAGGATCTTAATTATATTATTTCTGTTGGGGTTTTTGAATCTTTTTAGTTCAAAACGTTGTTCAAACTTCTAGAATTACATTGTCAGATTTTAAAAAACCCGGAAGATTTAGTTCTAGTTTATGCTTAGAGGTAGAATTTCAAACTTCACAATTTGTCACAAATTCAAGGGGTATAATGTAACTTTAAAGAAATAACTTTCTTATAACCTGAACTAAATGCTATATTCAGTTGCATGTCAAACACCTTACACAAAACTATTTCGTGAATAAAACTATTTTAATTGGATTCAAATATCGTGATGCACATACCTTATATACAACCTTCACACTATTGACATAAAACATAATTTTGTTTACTTTAACCGGGACATCTTTGACAGAAAAATGGTAAACACATATTTAAACATGTTGCGACCAGACAGACGACTTGTTTGTACCACTGAACACATTTATACTTCATATTTACGCACGTACATTAATAACTGTTCCCCTTTCCTGGTGCATTCAGTATTGTATTAAATCATCTAAATGTAAATTCGTTGATATTCGAGACAGAATCTGAAGTTTGCTTCTGACTTTCACACAAAACCCTATTGTCATTCAAATATTTATATAGAGGTAATCTGAATTTAGCTGATAACAGAAAATGTCCCGTGCCGTGTTGATTTACCACAAATACTTTAAATAAGATTTTAAAAGATCATCTTGCAAAATTAAACAATTATTCATAAGTCATAAATTGAGAACCAAAACGCGAAAGGCGAGTATGTCGCAATTTGGCGAGGTCGCAGCCCGATATTAAATAAGACAGTCGAGAGTTTGTCTATCTGTTTAAATTATAGTCAAATTACAAGTTCTATAAAAATATTTAGTCAGACAGGGAAGGCAGCACTCAACTTAACCAACCGAGCACAGAAAATATAAAAACATACAAGACACAATGTCCAACACACAACTGAGCGAGTAAATAATCCACCCAAGTCCCAGCTGTCGAAAAAAAGCTGAATGAACTAGTTTCAGCATTCAAAAAGCTGAATGTTAAAGCTGAATGATCAAGTTTCAACAGTAAAACGGCTGAAATACATAGATTTAGCTGTCAGAAGTTATAAAAAGTTGATAAATAACATTATTAAAAAGCTGAATGCCATGGTTTCAGCTGCATGACCTATTTTCAGCAATAATACAAGCTGAAAGCCCCTGTCGGATCTATAAAACATGTCTATCTATCACATGGTTTGATTAATCAAAATGCTGACATAACAGACACTGTTTACTATCCGACCAGGAATACCTGACAGTCACGTCATATTGTGTTTACATTACAATGTTTATAATAACATTCTTTGTATGAGTATCGTTATATGTCTTTACTATAGTCAGTCTGAAATCCACCTGGACCCGTAGCCTAGTGGATAACGTCGCTGTGTTTGTAATCCAAAGGGCCCGAGTTCGAACCCGGTCATCGGAACTTTTTTCCTCGAATGGTAATGTTTTTGTTTGTTTGTTCAATTACCTTGATTTTCTCGTGTTTCATGAAGTTGAAGTATGAGTACAGAATAAATTGTATAAATTCCTTTCTCCTTTTCACTCTGCATTTATGTCTAAAATGGCTACTTACACATTTTTAAATTGTAATGAACCTTTAAAGAACAACGAGAAGGCGACATCTATTCTTAAGCATATTTTAGAGGTTAGATGCATTTCGAGCGCTTCTTAATCATAAAACAAAAACTATTTTATTGACTGATTGATTATTTATTTGTGTCATGAGTAATTACATTTTGTTTTTCTATTTTACTTTCAGGTCTGTAGACAGGAGAAGAATGCCGGGTAGTTACTGGTGCCTTTGGAGTCGGTGTTTGAGAGAGTGGCGCATCTTACTGGGGTATCAGAGTCGACACTCTACAGGCTGCAACGAGATGACACACCATGTGTTCAGCGAAAGCAGTACCCGAGAAGGATTGAGCTTGATTCATTCGACCAGGACGTCGTGAGGCGAACGGTAGCAGACCTTGTACGATCGAGGCACATCGTACCTACGCTTGCAGACATCCTGAAGGAGCTGAAATCAAGGATAAACTTCAACGGAGGTCGAGAGACGCTGAGGAAAATTCTCAAAAACCTAGGCTTCAGGTGGAAGGCGACACAGACGAATAGAAGTCTACTAATGGAGAGGACAGACGTCGTAGCTGCAAGGATCCAGTATCTGCGCCAGATCAGACGATTTCGAGAGGAAGGTCGTCCAATCGTGTACACGGACGAGACATTTGTACACACATCCCATAGTGCGCGGAGATCCTGGCAGAGTGACGACTTTGCCATTGCGGTGCCATTTGGAAGAGGAACCCGGTACATCATTGTACACGCTGGAGCTGACGATGGGTTTGTGGACGGAGCTGAACTTATCTTTAAGGCGAAAACTACAACAGGGGATTATCACAACGAGATGAATGCGGACAACTTCATGAGATGGCTCCAGAACAAGCTGATACCAAACCTCAAACCCAGGACCATTCTCGTTGTGGATAATGCCCCTTATCACAAGATACAAGAGGACAAGTGCCCGACAACCGCCAACAACAAGACGGACATCAAAGCCTGGCTCCAACGCAACAACATACAGTACGGCGACACTATGCTGAAGGCAGAGCTACTTCACCTCTGCAAGACCAACCGACCGCTCCCGCAATACAGACTTGATTCGGTGATGGAAGCCCATGGTCACTCCTGCATCAGACTACCTCCTTACCACGCGGAGTTGAACGCGTTTGAGCTGATATGGGCACAAGTCAAGCGTTCAGTGGCGATGACAAACACGACCTTTAAGACGACTGATATGGTGTCCATGATCCACAACGCCTTCAACAAGGTAACTCCCCAGGTATGTATAAAATACCCGTTTTTTAATCTTTATCAGATTTAATTAAAATAGCTGTGATTAAAACATTCTAAATTTAAAATTAAATATAAAAACCAAATTCATGTTATCATTGTTATTTCAGCATCTTTAAAGTCTGCATCTCTATACATCGTCCATAAGTGCCATAAATTAAATTTATATTTTATTTCATTTATTTAACTCACCTTATTACTTTCAATTTATTTATCCAGGACTGGCAGGCCTGTTGTAGACATGTGATCGATGTGGGGGAAGCCTACTGGCAGAGTGACATCGCCAAGGAGGGGCAGCAAGCGCGAGTTGTATTCAGTGTGTGTTCTAGTGATGAGTGTACCGACACAGCAAGTGACACAGATTGTTTAGATAGTGATACAGAAACAGCTGATAGTGACACCCAGACGGCTGGCAGTGAGACAGATACTGCTGACAGTGAGACGGACGCATGTTGCTAATATTTATATGTCTTGCAATAAAATAAATGATTGATAAAAAAATATACAAAACACTCATCGAGAGAAAAAAATAACACGTTAAAAAAACACAAATTTATCCGTAAAAAAGAAAGCTCATTAACATGCATTTCAAACCTAATCATATTTTTGCAAAATAAATTATTGTCCACCATCCGATTCGATCGAGCATCGTCAGGCTACCAAGCTACATAACCACTGGGCCAATAGCACTCTTAGTCTGATTTCATATGAAGGCAAATTATACCTGTCTTAAGTATATACCAGTCGGGGATATACCCTGCTTATTTATAGTTTGTTGACAAAATGACGTCACTGTCAAAAATTGTTGGTCGGATAGTACTGTCGGTTCACTAAGTAATACTAATGAGGGAACTGTCCCATTCAAAAGAATAGGGGAGGCTCATGTTTTATATAATAAAATAGATACCTTCAAATTAATAGTGTGAGACTTGAAAACCAGTTTTCACATCGTCTCGTTAGTCGAGTGGGTAAGCTTGCCGCTATTATGCAAGTAATTTTGTTCAATCTCGTCACTGGTTCGACACCCATCCAAGTTACTTAATTTTTTAAGGTGTTTTATATCTTTTTACATGTACCTTACTTTTTATGTGTAACTTATATAATAACATACACGAAGTAAGGTATGCAATTTACGTAGATTAATGTTTGTGTTATTTCTGCATTCTTTATCAAGTCGTATTTCAATTATTTTATTTTTATATACAGTACAACACTCATACAATCGTTTTTAATATATTCACTACAACATGAAACTTTGATCACTTTGAAGTATCGATTCATTAAAACAGCAGAATAATATAAGACTTTATAACATGGATACATGCAATAAAAAAGTTGACCGAAGTGAGGATCGAACCTACAACATGAAAGGATTGAGAGTTTATCCACTACGTAGCCTGGATTACCTGCCCCTTACACTACGTGATAGAGCCAGGCAACGACGAACTATGAAAGCTCGCATATGGAAGAAAACTTTACATACGTTGAGAATAAAAAAAACGGTTAAACGTGTTACTAATGTAAACCAAGCAGATATTTGAATTTGTGTTTTAGTATTGCACCGAGAATCGTAGATTTTGAGTTTTTAACACCTTGCGTTGTAAAATAATTCGATGAATAATTAAAGTTGCACCATTTCGGACGTTGTTACATTTCCATGCACAATTTCGGATATTTATTTGAACACTCCAAACTTCATTCAGACAACTGTGTGGCAAGTATATAAGCTGTGCCCACTCAGTAGTATTATAATAATGGTTATATACAAATGTGTATGTTGATAATTCAAGTATATAAAATTAAAATGACACTTAGTCCTACATATGCCTAGCTCCAATAACTTCACTTAAAAGCAGAAGACAATACACAATTAGACGCTTCTGCTTTTTAACTCAGGACATGGGACCCGACGATGGCGCAATAAATATAAATACTGTTTAAGTAATTTGTTATCATATAAAAAACACCCAGTAACATCAGCTTTAGAAATATACTATATATATTAAAAAATAAATAATGGTGAGGAAAAGTAGGCCTACCAACAAATAATTGTAATCAGGGGCGGATTCAGGCCTCACAAAATACATGAAGAGCGAGCGAAGTGAGTAGGAAAAACATGAATTAATTGTTTATATATGAGCAGCATGTCCAGAACTTGTTTTGCGAATGATGCGAACTAGACAAAATGCATTCAATTTTTCATCCGGAATAAAATACAAATTACGTATGCTGCGTTAGATAATTATGCACAACATTGAACTTGACTTGAAACCTATGTTGGTTGTACAGTTTCATGGAAATTCTACTTATAGGTGTCAAGGGATAATCCAACATATTACATCAAGCTTGCTAGCTCCCAATATAAATCCCATATACGTGGGGTGATCAAAAAGAAATGTGACAAATGCCATAATTTGCCATAATATTTACGAAACTCAGCACACGGAGAGATGATATATTTTGTAATGCGCATACAACACTTCTTATTTATATCAGTATTCATTGTAATTTTACAGCGTTTGTCTAATTTCTTTTTGATCACACCACGAATATACTGGGTAAATGTTTTGCACATGCGCAGCCTCAGAAAAATCCTAAAGATTTCATGGTAGGACAAGGTCACAAACTTTGAGGTTCTAAAGAGGGCACACTCAACCACAATCTACTCCACGTCTTCGTTGACTGGGTCATGTGAGTCATATGAGAAAAGGCAGGATTCCAAAAGACCTCTTATACGGCCAACTACAATAAGGATCTCGTCCACAAGGTCGTCCTCGTCTTCGGTACAAAGACACGTGCAAGCGTGATCTGCAGAGCACTCACATCAACTCTGAAAAAGGGGAGTACCTGGGCCGAGATAGAACAAGCTGGAGACGTGTCGTCAAGAAAGGAGTGAAAATGTATGAAAATGGCAGAAGACAGGTAGTGGGATAAAGAGAGCTAGGAAAAAGGCCACATCACAGAGCACAGACTCAGTATTCGTCTGCATCGACTGCCAAAGAGAATAGGTCTTAAATATGCCTTCCTGATGCAACCCATCATCTTCCTAGAAAGACGGAGGCCAAGAAGAAGAAGATATACTGGGTTATTAAACAGTTCAAACTAGAAGGGTTTTACACAAAAAGTAGATCTCCCACGAATGGCCTACCTCCTGAAACAAACAAGCCAGGAACGGAAAATTGATTTGAGGAAGCTGAGTCTGAAATACGATTAAGTATACAAATGTTTTAACTTTGATCTGAAGAACTAAATACTGTGTTTGAATATGCGTATGTATGCGTCTTTGTCAGTCTGGAAACGAACTTCAGGGACCGGGATTACAACCAATACTCAGCACTCAGCACTCAGCACTCAGCACTCAGCACTCAGCACTCAGCACTCAGCACTCAGCACTCAAATATTGAAAATGTTATATAATGAGCTATTATTTGTCCTAGATTGCAAATTTAGATGGGGAAAATGTAAAATATGGTTAATGAGTGTTGAAAATATCATTTGATAAATTTTCTTTCCCACTTTGTACTATTTATAGGTGTAAATGTAATTATTGAATATGAGTGCCACACTCAGCACTCAGACTGATGCATTGCAATTATAGCTTACAAATGCACTAAATCAAACTAGGAAGTAAGTCAAAAACAATGTTTAGTACCATTTTAACATTATTACAACATCTTGCTCTAAAAATATGCCACAATGAACCTCAAAATGGTGACTTTCTATATTCGAGTATTGAGTGCTGAGTGTAAGTATTTGTTGTAATCCTGGCCCCTGGTCCCGGAAAATCAGGAATTATGACAACAGAAGTATGGTTGGCCCGGACCCATCACAGTTATAACACAGTTGTGCCCTGGTCACACTTTCCAGGGTCGACATCACCAATTACCACGGATTCGATACGGCATTGTCAATAACATTTCGTAGTCATATTAAATTCCTGAGTCTTAAAATCTAGTCCTACCTAATTCAATTCGTTCTTTATTCGTACCAATGTGTATTTATCTGTAGTAACCCGTTCTCAAAAGACAATATTAAGTCAGACAGGGAAGTCAGCACTTAGCTTTACCAGCCGAGCACAAAAATCATAAAAACACACAAGCACAAAGCTCACATGAAACAGCCGAGCACAGATAACATAAAAAAACATACAAGGCACAATGCCCAACTAAACAAGTTATGATCCTCCCATGTCCAACCTGTCGAAAATCTGAATGAACAAGTTAGCGGCTGTTTAAAGTTACAAGTCATTCGTGTGTGGGATACATGCAGGTAATAATGCATGTATCATTTTATTATGCGACATCGTTTAAGTGTGAGGTCATCATATAAGAGTACAAGCGAGGAATTTGTACACTAACTGCCCGGTACCTTAATATATTGGTTGGACATATCATGCGAAGTTAGATACGTTAAAACATCTAAATGAACCACAGGATACAGACTATCCTTATTACGTAACATTTCATTAAGTCCGCTCTCATCCAAAGCAACCCGTCGTAATACAAAACCTACCTCTCCGTAACAAACCATGTTCATGAATAAGTCCCATAGTTCTACGATGCTAGATATCAATCTGTATTACCCTGTGGCATTCAGTACCAACCGATAGAAATTCTTTTTATTTCCACATTAGTATGCCATACGGTCCGTACTCTCGAGTTGCTGGCTCGTATCAGTTCCTTATAACCAGCCATCATCCGTAGTAACTAGAGGATGGGTGACTCGGCCGGGTTTATTATCAGTGACTGAGTGACCAGGGCATAATAACACGGAACATACCAGTACATTCGCTGTATGATCTGTGATTATGTCGTATGTATTATAAATTATTAGTTAAAGTAATTCAGAGTTAAGTATTATATTCATAAGTAAATTAATTACCATTGGATTTATTTCGCATACTAGTAGATCTGCATGTATTTAAATTATATTTTTTCAAATAGAATTACTATTCTATACTTTAAATTAAATGTACTGTTATTGTCAGATTTTTGTGCTTAAAATGTCTACGCCCTTGTATGGGGGAAGATTGGTATAGTTTCAGTATACACGCACACATTGCATTGAAATACAAAAATGTTCTTATTATCTAGGGTGTAAGTATAAAAACGCACATTAATTTATTCTACTTCGTGATATAAATGACATGTTTCCGCCTGATATTGATTTATAAGCAATCAAATTAAGTGGATGTACTTAGACAGTTGTTTTATATTATATATGAAAAATAAACATAACAAAATTACTATCCGAATTTTTAATGGACGCGTAACAACGTCCGAATTGGTGCAACTTCATTATTCATTAATTTATAGGTAAATGCTCAATTAAATGCAAACAAACTTATCGGTTTTAGACACAACATTCAATATCAAATTACACTATTTACTTGGATTATGTTGGTAACACGTTTTATTATTTTTTTTATTCACACCTTAATTTGCTTTCTTCTTACTTTGACTGCGGCCATGTGTAGTTGTTGCCAGACGTACTATAACCAAGTACGCCGGGAACCAGACTAATCCATTACGCTACCGCGCCTTTGATATATGGAATGAGAATTGCACACTATTTGATATCGACCCCATATAAAGTTTACCTGACGGGCGAGTTTATATTTATAACTGTTCTCATTTGACTTTGAACGCACTATACATACATACAGTTTATTTTCAAGATTTAAGCCATTGGCCTATGAATCACATATATATACAAACACGATATAAAGCATTCCAAAGTATATGTACATAATACAAATGGTATTGTATTGCGCGAGATTATTATTGGAGACCAACAAAAGCTATAGATTAACCACGAGTTTTGAGCCGTGACGGGAGATTACACTATTTAGTCATGGTGTGTGAATATACTGGTTGAGATGCATTTAAAATGCATTGATATATATTTTTGAATGACATGACATTAGACAATCGGTAGAGAGCTTGATTTGCAGTCTAAGACATGCGGGTTCAAGTCCTGATAACTGCACTTTTTTCTCAACTACATGTTTTTGTTTCTTTTTCATCAAGAACATGAAGACATCGTTTAAAAGTCATTTTATTATAATGACTTTTCAATCTACATGCAATGGGTTTTCATGTTTCACTGTTTTCATTTCTTTCCACGGACCCAGTATTAATTTACCTTTTACTGGATCCAATACTTAAACTTGTGTCAAAGATTTTCGACTTGGTGTATTGGTTGTAGACCCGTCAGTCTGTAGACAGTTTATTGCAGTATCTAACGCCAGTGTTTGTGTCCTGCTGGCAATACAAGTTTATTACACATAGACTATTTTATATAAACTCCTTGCAAACTTTCTGTAAATATGAACCATGTTCAATATGCTTTATCATACGAGCATCTTCACCAGTAAGTTTACTAGTCGCAGCCAAAATACTATTTTGTTACTATGACTAAGGTCACTTAATTGTGACTTATAAAGACTCATTATTAAATAAATTCCAGGGAATGCATAACTTTCTTGTGTAATATTCCTTGAACAAGGGATTTGAAAAAAAAATATAAAAAGCGACTCTACCAAGGATCGAACCGAGAAAAGTAAGTCTTATAGATCATCGCCTTATCCATGGGGCCACGTATTCAGTTAATTAATGAAACAACTTATTTAACTTATGTTGGTATTACTTATATAAACCTACCCTTTTAGGGTTAATAAACTTTGCTGCATAAATTAGTCACGGCTCAAAAAACATGGTTAATCTATAGTTCGTGCTAGATAATGTGGCAGTCGAGTCTACTTCACGACAGGTAATACATGATATTGATTACAGATAATTTTAAGAGAATCTAATTATTTGTTGTTTGTCCGTTTCATTAGATACTATGTAAGTGGTAACTGTTGAAATACAGACTTAATATGGACTAGTGTTTGTTTACCTTTCAGACCAGTATGACTGACTTGTGCAGATAATCCTTTACCACCCATTCAACGACGAAATTTAACATTTAACATAGACAGTTATCCAGGCAGTTAAATTGCTTGGCCTTATCGTCATGCTTGACTAATTACAATGTAATATAAGCACTAAATAATTGCAAGTAGTTATGTATGCTGTAATAGCTCAGGTGGTAACGCACAGGAATTGTAACTGAGCGATTCAAGTTCAACCCATCAAAGAAGTCTTTAGTATTTTTTTTGAATTCATCACACTATTTTTAATGTTATTTTCTTATTCTTTTCGAGAGAATTTATAATTTGTTAATTATATAGTTTTCTTGTTTTATTATGGTCATGATAAAATTATTTTTAATTCAATTCAACTTTTATGACAAGAACACACAATTATTATAATACAAAATAATTTTACATCACTTCATCTGCTGTATCATGGTTTGAGTTACAGTCACACTCAGATAAAGTATCTGTGGCTTCGTGTTGGTAGTTACAATACCTAAGTACTAGCAATAAAAATTATTGTGCTTTAATAAAAATACATGTACACTACGTTGATTGTGTACATGTATATTTAGGCTATACACTCTTTAATAATATACTTAATAACTTTAATTACAGGTTTGTATCACTATTGGATAGAACTGATTATTTAAGCCATTTTTCTGTAAAACTCTTAGCTTTTAAATTTATAAAGATGAGAAAAAAGAAATAAAAAAATACATACAACTTGACAAGGTTTCGAACTCGCGGCCAAAAATATCGATATCGTTAGGAAGTATCTACGCACTAAACCACTCGGCTATGAAGTATGTTTGAAAGGATGGATGGTTAGAATGATTTATAATCACAAACCTTAACCATGGTTTACCTAATTCAATCAATTGACAGTGTCCACATTGTGTCACGTGACTGCCACATTATCCTGCACGGACTGTATACATGTTGTCCGTTGTATAGTGCGCGCAGGATAACGTGATGTTTATAAACATGAATCGGTTTTGTCAACTATTGGAAAGTTGGTTTTGCACATTACTAAAGCAAACAGATAAGGTCAGTTTTGTTCTAAAAACATAACGGATAAATCATTCACACCTGATTAATCCACCTAAATGGATTATACCAAAATTTCCCGCCTTTCATGTTATCCTGGGCGCACTATATCTTGTTGTTTTAACAGTTTAAAATATCCTTACAATTTAATGACGGAAAAGCACGACCGTACTAACGGAAATTAGTGGGTATCCGGTAAACAATCCCGCACCATACTACAAGGTATAATAATAATAAACATGATTGATACGTTCCGGTCAGCATAATAATCAATAAGTTAATAATAACATCGTATAACAAGGATAGAGACATAGAATAAATTTGTATTTTGCAATTGGCAGTATATCTTTGGAGAAAGGTTAATTAAAAATAGTACAATATGTCCCGTATTTCAAAGCTTTTAAATATGTAGATAGCTAATTTCTTTACCGTGATTTGATTTGTGGACGAGATTAATTCAATGAATTTTGGGATGTTCGGTCTTTGCCAAAAACTAACGTTTAATTAGGTCTTTTCTTAGATCATGAAATAAAGGACATTCTAGAATAAAATGAAATTCGTCCTCTAGAATGTTGCATAATTGGCATTTACGTTCATGCCTTGGAATTTTATGGGGTTTATGCCATCTACCTGTCTCAATTTCTTTCCTGTGAGAAGATACACGTAATCGTGATAAAGCTGTTCTAAACTTACGGATAGTTACGAAATCTAGGTATTGCTTAAAACCAAATTCTGAAAATAATATATATGAACTAGCTCTTGTAGAATTATGAAGTTGTCCATTCCATTCTTGAATAAATACGTCATTAAGTCTTTGCTTAAAAATTGGCATAAAATGTTTTACATTGTTCAACAAACATATAAACAAAATTTAAAATATTTGTAACAAACGGCATGGAAAAAAAAGATGAAGACCCAAGAAAATTCATCCGATGAAATTAACTTCTTTCCCGCTCCAATAACGTTATACCAATCAAGGTGAATACATTAATAGAGGGTTAGGCCTTTTAAATAGTGTAACTTGTAAAACCAGTTTGAGGCCAACATTTAATGCTTCGAGGTATTACATTACTTGTTGTCGAACAATTTAAAGGCATTCCATTCCACTTTAATAATTACCTAGTGTCTTTTATGAAATCTAATTAAAATCAATTGCCCTACTAAATCAACAGATACTCATAATATCAATGCCATATACATATAATTATCAAGTAATAAATAAATTGATATCAGTTTCGATTATACATGGACTACATATATAACTACACAGCATATACGGTCCAATATAGAATGTCATAAATTGTCGGGTTGTAAATATATCGCTGGCTTAGAATCATCGGCGACTTACGATCTTTTAAGACTCATGCATATTTGAAATCTGCGTCACAGTGAGCCTATTTTCATTAAAATAGGAAATCTAAAGTTTAAAAAGCTTATTTTTCCATAAGTAAACAATTTTTTTCTTGTTTTCTCAAAATATTGATTTTGTACTTACGACCTTCTAATTCTAAGCCAGCGAATTGACCAATGTTGATGTTGTTTTTTTCTTCAAAGAATGCTAATGCTGTTTTATTTTTACGCACGCACCAACATACCTCATTTCCACATGTTCAAAACGTTAAAATAAGATTTTGAATTTGTCAATTTTAGTAATAAAACGTAAAACATGGTGATTTTTAATGTCTGTCAAAATGCATGGACGCTATTTTGTTATTGCCTTTGGACATTCTTTATTTAAAATTCGACAGGTGATTGTTGTATTTGAACATGCATACATATTATTGTGATTATCTTATAACTAACAGGAGGTTTGTTAGAGAACTGCGTAGACAAATGTCATCCCTCACATTAGGACTAATTGCGCCCATAGTCGGTATTGAAAATCCCACACTTTTGCCTGTGGTGAATGTGCTTGCAGTATCCTCAGTCAATAACGAGGTATCATGTTTTTACAAAATAAATTGAATTATATTAAAGAGATAGCAATTAAGACGTACGTAAAAATTGGTTTCCAATAACATAAATAATTTAACTGATATTTGACTTTGGGTCAGGTGAGGCGATATAAAGTCATCGAGTGTGATTATCGTTATGCAACTGTTTACAATACTTATTTTTGGTGGGCACTGTATTTTAAAAGTATTAATTTTAAGTTTTGTTTCAATCGTATCTGTCTTGTGCAGGTATGTAAATCTCGGACATACATTTTTGTATTTTCTTTATTAATCCGGAAGTCATTACAAAATGGATTTAAATCGGGATTGCTTTAACTAGTCAGTCTGTGTTGTCATAAACAGAAGCTCTGTTTTGATTGGAAATGCTTTCGTGATAAGTTGTCATCATTCTTTAGATATAGCTCGCCGGAGATAGCGTTATCAACAAATTAACATGGATAACACTGCACGGTAGACTAACCGCTTGTTATCACTGTAGATTGAAATAGTATAATGAATGCATTGAAAAGGATTGTGCACAAGATTGAACAAAACTGGACATAGAAGATGCATTTATATTTTATTTCCACTTGTAAACCAAGGCCCGTTTAATCAGATCTGTCACTTGTATACAAACATTGCAATATCATAACATTATATTTTTATTGTTTTAACCATTTCAATTTTTTAAGTACATTATAGATGAACCACGAGTTTTGAGCCGTGACGGGAGATTACACTATTTAGTCATGGTGTGTGAATATACCTGGTTGGGATGCCTTTTAAATGCGTTGATAAATATTTTTGTATGACCAGATATCGTCAGTATCACTGGCTTAATCGGTAGACAGCTTGATTTTCAAGCTGGGACATGCTGGTTCAAGCCCTGATAACTGCTGAATTTTTCTCCTACATTTTTATTTCTTTGTCGTCAAGAATATAAAGACGTTGTTTAAAAGCACTTTTAATTTTTTCACTAATTATTTTGACTTTTCATTCTACAAGTAATTGTTTTACATGTTTTGCTGTTTTTTATTTGATTTCTTTCCTCGGGCCCATTATTAATTTATCTTTTACTTAATTCAATACTTAAACTCGTGTCCGATTTTCGACTACTCTTGTGGTGTTGGTTAAAATCTCGTCAGTTTTGTCTGTCTCCGAGTCAAATGATGCATTTTAGATAATATTTCATAGCGGGTGCTTGAAGACCGTTTATTGCATAATATAACGCCCGTTTTAACTAGGAGAAACAATTACATGTATATAATTACACGCTGTTACTATGAGTAACGAAACTTAATTTTGACTAATAAAATACATTCCAGGAAATGCATAACTTTCTTGTGCAATATTACTTAAAACAAGCAATTTGAAAAAAGACAAATATAAAAACTGACGATGCCAAGGATCGAACCTAGAAAAGTAAGTCTCATAAGACATCGCCGTATCCATTGGGCCACCTATTCAGTTACTTACTGAAAAACTTATTTAACTTATGTTGGTTTTGCTTATATATACCTACCCTTTCAGGGTGAATCAACTTTGCTGCATAAATTAGTCATGGCTCAAAAAACATGGTTGATCTATACTGACCTTATCTGTTTATTTATTATTATGCCACAGTTGACCAAACTGATTCATGTTTATAAACATCACATTATCATAGGCGGACTATACATTATTGTATACACAAAACTATAATAGCAAATCGGACAGAAATAGCAACTACATATAGTCTGGTCTAGTTCGATTTTCTGCGTATGTCTGGTTTCTCCAGAAGCCAAAACCCATAATTGCGTGCAAGTGGTTTCACGATGGTGCATATTAAACAAGAATAAAAGTGAACTATCACGTTGGTTCGACCATAGTTTAACCATTTAACGTTTTTTCGCGGTCTGTAGTTGAACTATGGTGGTCTCGCGGTCTCTAGTCAAACTATGGTGGTCTCGCGGTCTCTAGTTGAACTATGGTGGTCTCGCGGTCTCTAGTTGAACTATGGTGGTATCGCGGTCTCTAGTTGAACTATGGTGGTCTCGCGGTCTCTAGTTGAACTATGGTGGTCTCGCGGTCTCTAGTTGAACTATGGTGGTCTCGCGGTCTCTAGTTAAACTATGGTGGTCTCGCGGTCTCTAGTTGAACTATGTTGGTCTCGCGGTCTCTAGTTGAACTATGGTGGTCTCGCGGTCTCTAGTTGAACTATGTTGGTATCGCGGTCTCTAGTTGAACTATGGTGGTCTCGCGGTCTCTAGTTAAACTATGGTGGTCTCGCGGTCTCTAGTTGAACTATGGTGGTCTCGCGGTCTCTAGTTGAACTATGTTGGTATCGCGGTCTCTAGTTGAACTATGGTGGTCTCGCGGTCTCTAGTTAAACTATGGTGGTCTCGCGGTCTCTAGTTGAACAATGGTGGTCTCGCGGTCTCTAGTTGAACTATGGTGGTCTCGCGGTCTCTAGTTGAACAATGGTGGTCTCGCGGTCTCTAGTTGAACTATGTTGGTATCGCGGTCTCTAGTTGAACTATGGTGGTCTCGCGGTCTCTAGTTAAACTATGGTGGTCTCGCGGTCTCTAGTTGAACTATGGTGGTCTCGCGGTCTCTAGTTGAACTATGGTCTGTTGAGGTCGAAAGGTTATCGGAATACTAAATAGAAATAGAAATTGACGGTGGCGAATTTCGTATATTTGTTTTTAATTATCGATCTAGTGAAATATTGCGATGTTTAATTGGCATGTGAGGTATATTATTTAGTTGCACTAACTGAAAGGATGACTAGTTAGCCCCGTTTGTGAAGCATACCTTCTGTTTCAAGGCAAAATTCACGTTTACAAGCGTGAAAATCTGGGTTTTGCTGAACGTCTTAGTTAGCGACCTAATTAAGGAATTGTATTCTTGATTCTGACGTTCGGTGTGTAAAGGGTGTGTATTTAAGGACTAAAGTGTTGATATATCCTGAAAGTAAAATATAGTAGCTACACGCTGATACCCGTAATATACCATTTCAATGAATAATAAACCTACACGGCTACAAATGTGACAGGCACTTTTATAATCGGAAATATTGTAAGTAACCTGTCATACACAGTAAACAGTGGTAAAATCTGATTTGGCCGGGGTAGTATTTGGGTACGTGCTGACTGCCTATGTTTACAAGGGGTGGGCCGGTGCATCGAAATATCGATACATTGCGATCCCGAGTGACCCGATTGTATGGATCGATAGTAAAAGTCTCGATCCAATAACTATCGCCGATAGTTAGCTCAACTATCGATAGTTACGATAGTTTCCTTTTTATTAATAAATTCTATTATTAATTTAAAACAACTTCCGTTCTCGTTGAAAGAACTATCTTTATATAATCCCACGCATCAAAACTGTCACAAAGGACCAATATCGCAATCGTTCATGTTCTATTTCTGTCGAATTCATTATAAATCATTTCCACAAATAGTCGGTTAGTATGTTGAACAACTAAATGCTATCTTACACAGTGCAAATTTGCATTTACAAGTTAATCTCAAATCTTCAAAGCTTGGCAATAACTATTGAAATAGTATCGCAATAGTTTCCAGCAATACAATAGTACCGCAATAGTACTTTCAACAATACCAATAGTATTGCAATAGTCAAACATGGACTCAATAGTCACCCCTATATAAATATTATTTACATGCAAACATGCAGCAGAACACACTTGCACATGAACACACGCTCACCACAAAAGCACCTTTAACAGCAACACAACATTTTTATACATTGCTAATATTTTTATCAACATATCACTTGTTTATTTTGAAGGGCATGAGATCATTTCCGTTACTAAATTTTCTTAACACAGGCCCTACCGACAACATACAACCGTATAAAACATTGTATTGAATGTCCAAACATTATTTTGCATCTTCAATAAACAGTAAAGAAGGTTAAGACTTACTGTCAAGTTCTGGTTTGATTCCAACAGCCCATGTAGACGTGACCACCATACAACCGAGTGCCCCATACAGTATAAAGCAAGTCGGGGACATATTTTCTCAACACTACACTGGCACAAAACTAAATAGTTCGCATCTATGAAATTGTTAACTTAGTGATTAATTTATAATATCCAGAATTGGGTATGAGTTCGAAGTTAATTTACAAAATTGACTTATGTATTATAGCCAATGAAACATCGGACACGTACCAGAACTACAATGTAGATGTTTCACAACTTACTGACGTTGTCCGTATGTTCCACACGGAGCATGTAAAGTACTGAGATAAGAATGGTGATATACTACTATGTAATGCGTTACATCGAACTAGCCTCAAGTCCAGCTTATATCATGATAAACGTATGGTTTATGAGATGGATTTTTATACCGATTTTATAATAAGGGTTAACGCATTACAGTTTTTTTCGGGTTATGACATTAGTCCCAGTTAGAGACAGTTACTCGTAGTGCCAATGACCGTCAAAGCGAGGATTCCCACCTTTTCGAGGGACTCAGTGGATATAATGACACGAAAAAAGTGTAAACAAAATTATTAGTTTGTATTTAAAAATAAAGACAATTTGTGGCGACGTCATGTAAACAAAAAGATTAAATTAAGTCCGACAGGGAAGGCAGCACTCAACCCAACCAGACGAGCACAGAAAACATAAAAACACACAAAACTCAATGCCCAACTGAACCAACCGAGCACAGGAAACATGAAACACATAAAGACACAAAGCCCAACTAAACAAGCGACGGTCCGCCCAAGTCCAAGCTGTCGAAAAGTATAATAAATTATATGTAGCTGAATGACCCAGTTTCCACAGCAAAGTTTAAAAGCTGAATAGAAAAGATTCAGCAAACAAAAGGCAGAATGCCTACGCTGAATGACCTAGTTACAACAGTAAAACTGCCGAACTGCATAGTTTTAGCAGCCTTTAGTCTCAAAAGTTAAGTAGCAGTATTAAACGTAGATAGGCCCGATTTAAGCAACAAAATATCTGAAAGCTATAGCCGAGTGCCCTTGTTTCAATGACGTAATTGAACAAATCGAGATATGACGTAATGAACAAGTCATTAAGAATTAACCTTACGTCATACCAATGTTACAAAATGATCTCCTATTTCCCGGACGTGAAAGAGAACACATTTTATGAAAAACAAAAAAAAGAGAACACATGCGGGTGATGTGGCTGTGTTTTATTCATAATTTGAATATCATACAAACTCAATTACAGCGCATGTGACGCTCTAAATCGTTTACTGTTTTCGTATAGCCCCTTAAATGCGAATAAGTACGTAACATTTACTTCAAAAGCACAGAAATCGTTATTAGTTTACACATAGATTTCGTCGTGTAAATGTATAGGCAAAACAGCGGATTTGATGCTGTACTATTTTTTATTTACACTGTGAGTGCTACATGTTATCTGACTTGTATAAATCAATATTTAC
Organism: Spisula solida; assembly: GCA_947247005.1. NCBI lineage: Eukaryota > Metazoa > Mollusca > Bivalvia > Venerida > Mactridae > Spisula > Spisula solida. The sequence continues at coordinate 35,367,029 of OX365957.1, read as the reverse complement.
ACTTCATTCCAGATGGTATCCATTGTCATTAGGGTATGTTGTAAGCCGAGTCCCCTCTCCTTTACATTCAGAGCCCAATGGGAACACTAACCAACACTAGGTTTTTATTTCGTCATTGTACGATGCGTCCATGAATCAAAAGACAAACCATCCGCACTCAAAATGGAGCATCGTCCATGAGGATATAGAGGATGTTGTACAACATGAATTAACAGAAATGCACTTTGTCCTTGTCGAAACTGTCGTAACCTCTTCTTACTGTAAATCAGCAAAAACAGGATTACGTTCCGAGGAAGTGCTGACATTTGACCTCATATCAAAGGCCCAATGACCTAGATAAAGTTTAAAACTGAGCCCAATAGTGAATCAGTGTATCATACGCCTGTCATATCGAATTTAGAAACATACACTGTCATTATATATATATTATATATTCTGTTCACTGACTGGAACAATTTGTAAAATGCAAAGTGTATATATATCCCCATGTTGTTACTCTGTAACCTGTATATAGGGTGAATAAAGTTTTCTGCCTGCCTGCCTGCCTGCCTGCCTGCCTGCCTGCCTGCCTGCCTGCCTGCCTGCCTGCCTGCCTGCCTGCCTGCCTGCCTGCCTGCCTGCCTGCCTGCCTGCCTGCCTGCCTGCCTGCCTGCCTGCCTGCCTGCCTGCCTGCCTGCCTGCCTGCCTGCCTGCCTGCCTGCCTGCCTGCCTGCCTGCCTGCCTGCCTGCCTGCCTGCCTGCCTGCCTGCCTGCCTGCCTGCCTGCCTGCCTGCCTGCCTGCCTGCCTGCCTGCCTGCCTGCCTGCCTGCCTGCCTGCCTGCCTGCCTGCCTGCCTGCCTGCCTGCCTGCCTGCCTGCCTGCCTGCCTGCCTGCCTGCCTGCCTGGCAAATAAGGTTATGCTCGGCTACAATAAGGAACAGGTATATGCAGACCCAGAATCCACGACTATAGTTGATACCTGAGAAGATGTTTAAGGTCAGCATGTTGGAAATATCTCGACAACAACACGTGTTCCGTATTTTTTATATATTTTAAGGTAAGCATGGAACTATGTATCTATATTAACACTGGAATACCTTGTTCACTGTATGCTAATATCCTGACACATGTGATTGAAAACATGGGAGGTAACTCTGGTATTGGACTAAATAATCCCAATCGTGATGCTAATATTTTGAACTGTATTATTTCCTTAATGTTTTGTCATATTGGTAATGTACGTCATGTGACATTGATAAAAGAGAAAAGTAACAAATGTTTAACGTAGTCTCCGTTTTTTTTGGGGGGGGGGGCACCCTGTACTTGACGATTAACCGACAGTGTTTTTGTGAGCGAAGTAAGCTTAAACAAATTGCAAAGTTCAACCACAAAAGACAACTTTGGCGAAAAGAGTATTTACGGCCAAGGTTTAAAGCATCGAGGGAAATATGCGCAGCACAAATTTTAATTACATACAACTGTAATTGAACATGTTGAATATATTCATCTTAATATCGCCGACATGCACGTGGCTAGTTATTAAATTAAGCACGAGCAAATGGAAACATGAATAGGTAGTATACAATACATTTATTTTGTCAAACACACATCGGGTAATATATTTATACTGTAAACAATGAATGAGTATTTGATGTGTCTGTTTGTTTAATAAAATACCAATGTCGATATAAATGGACGATTTATACGAATGTTGTATGAAGCATGTATGATGAATAGGTTTTTATATCCGGTATTAAAACCCTCATTTCGGGTGATTTAGTTTTATTAATACCTAATAATATTATGAATTTAAGAGCAAAATATTTAAAGACGTTTTAAGCCCATTTCGATAGTGTAAAGTAATAGGTGCGTTGGAAAGCTTCGTCGCTGATCTCATGCTCACCGAAGTGGTAACGGTTGCCTAGCGTGTTTCGTGAACAAGAGATCCCTGGTTCAATCCCCGTCTTGGCCACAGCCTAATTTTTAGGAGCAAGAATAATCCAAAAGCCTCACTATACCTAGGTGTGTAAATGGGTATCTCAGAGGGTCGAAAGGTAATGCATCATGGTTTCTAGTGGCGCCGAGTGTAACAGCCGACATGCGACTAAATGATTGGTGAGTTAATGAACTGTCGGTTGAACGGACGCATATCTGAAAATAGGCTTTAACTGAGTACCTTTTGTTTTACTGTTTAATACCGTGAAAAGTGATAATATTGCTCACCAACTTTACCCGCAATATCCGGTGTACGGTTTACCCTAGTGAGTAGTTCAGTCATTTTATTTTGTATTTTAAATTGGCGTTACTTTTAAATGTGATGTGAAAATATGATGCAACTTGTTGATTGCATGGATGGCCATTTCATTTTGTGAAGTAAAAACACTACACGATGTATAAATACCATTGGTTACACCTAACTGTGTATGTATATCTATAGTCTCTGATATATCTTGGTTCATACATGTGCGCATTGAACATGTGACCCAAGCACCAAGTAAATTGGCGTGTCTTTCTTGATTCCGGCTAACGTTGTGTGAAGCGTAGTATTGTCAATATTTCATGAAAGTTCAATGTATTAGGTACACATTGGTATCTAAACTTTTTTTAACCTGAATAGTAAAACATGTCTCGGGCAGTTTTCTGGTACGAGATAAACAACAACTAAAATCTACGGTGAAAAACGTGACAAATGTGCAGCCACACTGTGGAACAGCCTGTCGGTTGGAATTAAAAACATTGACTTTCTGCTGGTTTTCAAAAAGACAATCAAATGTCACCTTTTTAAGAAGGCATATAAGTGATATTCAATTAGATGCTTTAAGACACATTCCGCGTGTACATCGCTTAGAGACTTGTTTTATTAGGCTATATATAAATATTTTCAATTCATAATTAATCAAAACAATATTTAAGTTCGAAACGTGGTTTATAATAAACAATACATATCACTGAATGTGATGAATACTACCAGATTCTGCTAGACAGTGACTCAAATGTAAACTGACAACACGCACGATAAATAAATGACCATTACTCCCTTGGAAATAATCTGACCAACATACGCCAAGGATTTGCACAACTGGACTCGGTGCTGATGCGTCATGCAAAGTTTCGTTGAAATCCAACCAATGGTTGCAGAGAAATAGCGCGGACAAAAATATAAGTGTAAAAACCAAAGGGCCACAACTCCCTTAAAGATGATCCGACCAACGTGCACTGAGGATATGCACAACTAGACTTGGCATTGATGAGTCATGCAAAGTTTTATTGAAATCCGAGGAATGGTTGCATAGAAATAGCTCGGACAAAATTTATACAGACCAACCAACCAACCAAACAACGGACCAACCAACCAACATCAAGCATGACCTCATTAAAGCCCCGATACACTACGTATTTGGAGGCATGATAAGTAGACAAGGGGTAAATAATAGGTATTGCTGGGATGAGTGTTTTAGGTCCAGATCCGTACTGACCATCTATGCATCACATAACATTAACATAAGACAGGGAACACTACTGATATACACGTCTGTATTGTATTTATAGCACGGAGAATTTTGCCTGATCCTGACCTTTATGCATGAGTATATAACAAGATCCGTGCGTTGAATATATAAATTTCCGCAAGCAAATCGTGTAATATCGGTCCTTTAGATTAGTATTTGTATTGCACCTCGAACGTCTTCGTGATACTTCCAGCTTATGAAAACTGACAACGGTGGTTATAAATATAGACAATACAAATATATATCTTGCTGTTAAATTATGCTAATATAAGGTCGAGGATCTAGTCAAATTCTCTGTACTATAGACTAGAGATGTACGTTGGACTTTGTTTATCATAGATACTTGTACTAAAACATCACTTCCATGATATATAACGTATGTTATATTATATCCGAAACATAGCATGTTTATCATTCACAACTTGGTTTGTAAACATACATAATTACATTTGTTAGTGCAGGATAAATATGTATAGAACATGTTCTCGTTCTAGTTATGATATATGGACCATACGTATCATGCATTGAAGTGCTATAGTTAGGCTGAGAATAAATAAAGTACATGAGGTTTAGGCAACCTACGCTTAAGATTTCAGACTGAGTGCATTAGTTCCTACGAAGACAATTTGTATCAATATATGAATTCCTAACATTCATGAAATGATGACATTCATATAGACTCTATGCTTACTTTATTCATTTAACCTATACTTAATGAACATTAGCCAAATAAAATGCAAGACAACATTCATAACTGAAATTTTAAGATAAAATGAAATTAAAATAGTTTCCAACTTACCGAAACAACACATAGTATGTCCACTAGAACATGCCGAGAACTTTGACATTGTATCAACAAACAATAAATAATCTCGAACTAGTACAGTTTGTATATCGCTGGCTTAGAATGAGAAGGTCGTGAGTGACCTAATAAGACTCATGCATATTTGAAATGCATCACAAGACGCTTCTTATGAGCCTATGTTCATGAAAATCGGAACTGGCCAAGCTGACCAACTGAAGTTGAAACTGAAGTTAAAAAAGCTTGTTTTTTCATAAGCAAAAAGTAGTTTTCAGACAGTTTCTTCTTGTTTTCTCAAAATATTGATTTTGTACGTACGACCTTCTAAGCCAGCGATATGCTTATAATCGATTGAAATATCCATATTATTTGAGACATTCCATATAAAGGGATGGGTTGGCTGCTTGTCTGAAAGTCAATAATATTTTGTACAGAATCTAGGAGCCATTTGAATTTCAAGAAAAGTTCAAACCTGTGTCAGCTTGCCAGGGATGGTATACAATATTGTTCATACTTGACTTAAGGATAATGACAACCAATCAGATCACACCATATTAAGCTCTTGATCATTAACATGCGATATGATTGGCTATATCGATATTCTCCTATTAAATAAGATCAATATTAAATACCCGGTACCAGTTATTATAGCACCCCTGGTGTCCTAAGGATGTATTTTTAAATCGAATTGAACTTGCATAAACATTTAACGCAATGTATTAATTAAGAAGGCGCATGCCAAATATAAAGAGAACATAATTATCTTATATTAACAGAAAGTCATGTAAAACTGTACTCAAAACAGTCTGCACACATAACGCATCGTCAATAACGTCACAATTATAAAAATTATTTTATCAAACTATATCCTTTGTAAGCGTCACAATTCTCATAGCTCATGATTCATTAATGTTGTAAAAAAAACTTCTAAAGACCAATATTAACCTAATGATGCATTAGTTAAAGTGTGTCAGAAAATTTAAACCTATATCTGTGTATATATGAAAAAGTTTTAAATGTTAGGCGGTTCACTATTTTTTCTTCAGTAAGTAACGTATTTTGGCTGAGCTGTGTTTTAATGTTAATTTGAAGACACATTCGTTTGTTTAATGTGCATATACATGAAGCAGCTGTCCGTTGTGTTGGAGTATGATATACAAACTAATATGATAAACACATATATTTCCTGATTCTCATAATCACCGCCTACAGTATACATGTATACAGGTTTACATGTAAATTGTGTTTTAATTAATCAGGTAATAAACATGCCCCATTCCATGAAGCTCCGTTACGTTTAATTAAACTAACATCTCATTGGTTTCACTCTACCTTACCCAGATGGTTCATGTCATGTTTCTATAGTACGGAGAATTTGACAAAACTCTCGACCTTCTTTTAGCATAATTCCACAGCTGATATATTATCTGTTTTTATTACTCCGGTTATATGTTTTCATAAGCCGAAAGTATCACTAAGACGCTCGATGTGTTATACCAACACAAATCTAAAGGACCGATATTGCACGATTTGCTCGCGGAAATTCATATATTCAAGACAAGAAGAACGTTGCAATATGTTCATGAATAAGGGTCAGGATCAGGTCAAATTCTCAGTGAATATAAAATATAATTGTTTAACAGAGAAGTGTTGAAATGTTATAACCCACCCAAAGTTAGGCAAATAAACAAAGTAAATTAATACACATCCATGTTGGAAATTTATTTATCCTGTCGGATACTAAATTAAATAATTATAAATTACATTGCACTGTAGGTCCTTATTCAAAACTGAGAGCCTTTATACGGTCGTGTGTTATTTTACTAAAATATGTACTTTGTGCATTATGATTTACAGCACGTATCGACGTCATGATGAACTTATTGAGCGAAATAATGCATTAGAAACTATGTTTTGTTCTTGAATGGCAATACTGTATAAGTATGCAAATTACAAAACCGTGTACATTGAATTTTGTACATGTATATTTTTCCGTTTTAAAGTACAGAGAAAAATCAATTTATGCTATAAATAGACATGGGGATCTTTATATTAATTGTTAAAAAACGTGATTGATGATATACCAGTCGCTTTGCGTTTACGGAATCATTTTTACCCCACCCACTTTCGAAACATTGGAAACAGATTGAACAAAAGTAGTTATAATTAATGTTACAACATTCCTTAACATTTTCTGCACAATCATGTATATTTTTCTTGTTTATATACCCATGCTAATAAATTGCATATGTATGTCATGTTGCGAGAAATTATTAAATGATAAAGATATATTCTACACTCAAACGCCTCATTATAACATTGCTAGTAATTAATTATTCGCACTATTTCTGCAGTAAGATATAATAATTCAATACTAATTCAATTGAAAACTATGTGTAAATGTAAAATATCTGCAATTAAAAATACTTAAAGATGAAATAAGTGCACGTGTACCATCTTATATATTATAGCTATATGTAAGGTACTTTTCATACTATGGCGGACATTTTGGTCGCCATCTTGGACGCCATCTTGATTTTTTTCTGAACAAATTTAGACATACACATCTATGCTTGTATACTAATTTACATTTATGACATAACTACCCTTAATAATGACATACTTATTCTTTGAAACTTTCCAAATACTTGATTCAGATTCCCTGTATAAAATTGGTGAGTGGTGTATGGATTTTATATATGATCTACTAAGCGGTATATCTCCAATATTTTAACTCCAAAGTGTTCCAAATCAGTTTTATTTGATCAAGGGAACATACAACTATGTTAAAATATGTGTTTTAGATAGCTGTAACTTATGAATAGTAAATAAATAAAACAGATATCAAGTAAAACGGTGTTTTTTGCTGTTTTTTCAGTGGTTTTACTGGAAAATGACCTTGACATTGACCTTTGAAGATTCTGAACAGGGTGTATTTGTAAAGACATTGGTTGTGTCTATAATAATTAATGATAGTTGTTTCATAGAATAGTATCATATTCCTGCAATTATCAATTGTCTATGCAGAGCTAGTAATGACAAAAATGGCGGCCATTTTGGACGCCATCTTGGATTTCTCGGAACGCCACCACATTTGGCAATTTATGCCGGCAGTCCCAGATACTACAGACTATACCGAACATTTTGGTATATAACATGTCTTGTTAACAGAGAGGTCCTACCTACTCTTAAAATAGAAGACTTTTTTGGCAATAGTCACCCTACCATTATCAACGTTACGGAAATAAATAGATCCGTGTTATTATACGAGGGTCAGTCAAAAATAACTGAGAGTGGTTAATGTATGGCATCAAATGCTCTTGGAGTTGTATTTTTTATAATTCCTCGCCAAATAATATCCTCTGTGGATTTTCTGATGAATTCAGATGTCGGATACATGCCTTTAATATATAGTTGCCAAGCAACTAAAGAACATCACGAAGAAGGGGTTTGAACAAATCAACAAGGATAAGGTTGATCGAAAATAGTTATGTATTGTGGAGTTAATAATATAAAATAAATCCAATAAATGTGCAAGGTCAAGGTCATTTCAAGGTCAAAGTGAGAAAAATAGCTAAAACTAAATATAAGGCCCTCTATTTTTCTTTGTATAGCATGTGTTTTGAATTCAATTTGGTTATAAAAATGATAGTTGTGTTGGTTTATAACCAAATTGATATCAAAACACATTCTATACTAAGAAAAAAGAGAGCAAATATTCATTTTAGCTATTTAGAAGTGACCTTGACCTTAAACAGGTTCGTGTGATATGTCCATTTGATGCACATTATCTAATGAACAATGTCCATGCAAATATGTGTCAATACATATATAAACAAAAACGTCACATCGGAACATCGGAACATAGGCTATCGGGTGTTTTCGTAAATTTGTTCGGACGCAAGAGTTGTTGCCCCTGTTTAAAAAAATCTGTACCACTTTCAGATCTGGCATCCACCTTTTTCCAAAGCCTGAATGTCTATATTATTCGAAAATACCAACGGACTTTTTCAACCAGATGGGGTAAATGAAAATCCATGTTAAGGCCCTTTTGAAATCTGGCTCCTGGACTATATAGTGTGATAGGGCACTTTTTCAAACGCTTTTTTTTCTTCAAATGTCGAAATGTTGTGGATGTACATTTACCCTTGGTGTAATCTACTTATCAAAGCATGACGACACTTCCATCTATTGCAAAACTTGCTTATCCACCCTTAAATATGTTTAATATTTGTTCGAATGCGTGGTTTCGTGACGACAACGAATGGAACCAACGATGTACTAGATAATGACATATTGTGAAGAAACAACAAATATATCTTGTAAAATCAGTCGAAAGTGAACATCGTCGATTGTATGAGATGACGTTTTTTATATAACAAATTCCTGCGGGTTGAGTGACAAGTTTCAAATATTAGATTGTGCAAAAAATTGCTAATCTTAGGTTGAGTAACAAGTTCCAAATCTTTGGTTGAGCCACAAGTTTAGCTAGTGTTGAGATAGTTCAGTGCAGTGGGATTACGTCAGATCTTGGATGAAACAAAGGGTAGTGCAATAACTACAATGAATGCTAGTCCTGGCATCTCTCTGAATAAAGTGGCAGAAAATAATCACTTGCAAATACAGCGATAAATGGCTTCTCATATGAATTTATTATTTAAACATTTATCAACCATATTAATAGAGATTTGGTTTTTCAGTGATTTTTCATGCATTTCTGTTGATATTTATTGCTGATGAAGTAACTCTATGGTATTGAAGAGTTATCTAATATTGTGTTGCTATAAGATCCATTGCTATATAATGTTTCTATCAAGTATATTTCTATAGTGTTATAACGTTAGATCTAACGATTCTCGTGTTGTTCTCGTACTGTTCTCGTGCTGTTGTGTCCACGATATATATATATATATATATATATATATACATGATGGAATTCCATGTAACCACAACATTATTCAGTAACTACAGTATACTATGTTAGTAATCCTTGTCGTTAGAGCTAATTACCAGGGATCCTTCTAGATGGATTTTCGGAATATTTATTATATATATACAAATGTATATTAAAGTATACACATATAACAGACAGTGTTCATTGATTTAACTAACAATACCCTTCCAGTTCGTATATTTATTTCCATATTTCTAACATAAGTTCCAGTAATAACAGTACAAAGCTAGCACAATTCTAACCCGCAATATTATTTAGATACTGGTGATATTCCTAACGACATGAGAGAATGAAAACTTCGTACCTACTGCCCAGATGCATGCGTGTTTCCTGGCTACTACTCTAAACATTCCGGGCAGTGCCTCGTAATAGGAAGCACGTGACCATTAGTGTATCAAGTTTCAAGCAAATCACCAAATATATAAAAACCCAGTAATGATGGTTCAGCTATGTAATCGTACTTACTGGTCACGTGACACAAGTTACTACCCGGTCTGGTCCTATATTCATGTTTACTCTACTACATGTAATTAGATATAAATAACTATTGATTTGTTATATTTCTTAAATATTCAATATGAGTAACATGGTTAAATCTGCCCCCCCCCCCCCCAAATTTGGTTTTAAAAGTCCACGTTTAACCTAGAATTTAATAGCTGGATTTTTTTTCACTTCTAATAAAATACATTGAAGAATAATACTTTCATTCAAAAACAACCTATTATGAATAATAACTATTAACAACATGATAACAACATGGAATTATTTCAATGATATAATGAATAAAACTGTTTATCTAAACACATCAAATCAAACAATTAAAACACATATCAAATCACATCTAAAGTATATTTAAACAGGATGGCCCATAGGGCTTGAGGTCGCTCACCTGTGCACATTGGTCCAATAGAACAATGTTGTTTTAAAAAGTTTTTCTTAACGGTTGCCATGGCAACCAGAGTTCTGCATGGATTATAATTATGTTAGCTATTTTTAGAAAGGATAACTCAAGGAACATTGTTACTCATTTAACATGAAATACCAGTACTTTTAGAGGAGATGATTTTAAAAGATTTTACTATAGATATACTGTATTCCTATAAATGGTTTCGCGCATTTTAAGTTAGCAACTTTCACGGAGGTATCATTTCGCGAAGTTTAATAGCCGCGAAAATGTTACATCCAACGAATCCGCGAACGTTTCTAGCTACTTCATACTAAAATCATTCGACGAAGGATACTTGTACTTGCGCATACATGACGTGGGAACATCTGTCAATAAATCCATCTTTATAAAATCTAAGATTAATTGCGTTAATTATCTCAATTTAAACATCAATTTCGATCCTGTAAGAATCGTGCATATTTTAGGCTGTGTAGACATAAACACTGATGACGTAGTGTGTAATGTATAGTATAGGGAAAACAACGCCCCATCCACTGGCGGCCATGGTTTTGGACGAATCACGATAAAAATGTCAATTTTGTAAGAGGGTCACCCAACAACTATTTCTGTAAAATTATTTTACAATCTCAGCGGTTGATTTTTTACGATTTTTAAAAATATTTTTCTATTGGAAGCCATGGCAACCAGAGTTCTTCGTAGGTTATAATTGTTTTCGCTTTTTTAAGATAGAACCACCCAAGGAACGATTTTACCAATTTATGGTGAAATACAACCAGTACTTTTAGAGGAGAAGATTTTGAACGATTTTACTATAGGTATACAGGGAAAAACAGCGCCCCACCCACTGGTGGCCATGTATTTTGACGAATCACGACAAAAATGTCAATTTTGTTAGAGGGTCACCCAACGACTATTTCCGTAAAAAATTAAAATCTGGCCAGTGGTTGATTTTTTATGATTTTTTAAAATATTTTCTGATCAGTTGCCATGGCAACCAGACTTCTGCATGGATTATAATTCTTTTACCTATGTTAAGAAAGGAGCACCCAATGAACATTGTTACCAATTTATAAAGAAATCCCGACTTCTGCATGGATTATAATTCGTTTAGCTATGTTAAGAAAGGAGCACCCAAGGAACATTGTTACCAATTTATGAAGAAATCCCACCTGTACTTTTAGAGGAGAAGATTTTTAAAGATTTTACTATAGGTATATATAGGGAAAACAGCGCCCCACCCACTGGCGGCCATGTTTTTGACGAATCAAGACAAAAATGTCAATTTTGTAAGAAGGGCACCCAACAACTATTTCTGTAAAATTATTTTAAAATCTGACCTGCGGATGATTTTTTGTGATTTTTTAAAAAGATTTTCCTATTGGTTGCCATGGTAGCAAGAGTTATTTATAGATTACAATTCTTTTAGCTATATTTAGAAATGACCACCCAAGGAACATTCCTGTGAAGTTTGGTTGAAATTGGTCAAGTGGTTTAGGAGAAGTCGTTTGAATGAATTGTTGACGGACGGACGGACGCACGCACGGACTGACGACGGACGAAGAGTGTTCACAATAGCTCACATTGTCACTATGTGACAGGTGAGCTAAAAACAGCTGCCAAATACTGAAGCCTTCCGAAATGTAAAAATTGTCATATAATACCATTTTTCATAAGGTTTTGTTGAATTATTATTGCTTTGGGTACAAAATTTCCAAAACACGTGCCACGTGAACCATCGCAAATGCCACATTTTCCAAACTTAATAATATTAGACTGAAAACATATTTCATGAATGGTCGAATAACAGCACCTAGCGATTATACAATATTTTCCTTCCTGATAAATCGGGAATCAAAGTATCTTTCCACGTATTCAACATATTCAACATTCGTCGCGTTGAATTTACTCATAAATAAGTTATATTTTCAATTTTCGACAATTTTCTATTTAATGTTGTAATTCCAAATTCCAATAGCTTTGAGTTATTTGATGGAGGAAACTCCGCGAATTCTAAAATATTTTGAAATGAAATTTCCATTTTGGATGTGTCCTTATAATGAAAATAAAAGCCTTTTAAAATACTAAATTTAAATTATTCTCATATTTCATCTAAAGGATAAGTTTATCTTCTAATATCTCAATTCTGTAACCCATATGTATTTCAATTAAAAGCTCCACTGGCATTTCCAAGGACAACCTCTTATCACAAGGACAATCACAAATTACAAGGACATCCACAAACCACAAGGTCATCCACAAATCACAAGGACGACATCAAATCACAAGAATGACCTAAAATCACAAGGACAACCACACATCACAAGGACAACCACTCATCACAAGGACAACCACTCATCACAAGGACAACCACACATCACAAGGATGACCACACATCACAAGGACAACCACTCATCACAAGGACAACAATACATCACAAGGACAACCACACATCACAATGATAACCACACATCACAATGATGACCACAAATCACAAGGACGAATACAAACCACAAGGACAAACACAAACCACAAGGACATCCACGCACCACAAGGACATCCACAAATCATAAGGACATCCACAAATCATAAGGATATCCACAAATCACAAGGAAAACCACACATCACAAGAACGACCATAAATCACAAAGACAATCACAAATCACAAGGACATCCACAAATCACAAGGACAACCACACATCACAAGGTTGACCATAAATCACAAGGACATCCACAAATCACAAGGACAACCGCACACCACAAGGACAACCATACATCACAAGGACGACCATAAACCACAAGGACATTCACAAATCACAAGGACATCCACAAATCACAAGGACAACCACACATCACAAGGTTGACCATAAATCACAAGGACATCCACAAATCACAAGGACAACCGCACACCACAAGGACAACCACACATCACAAGGACGACCATAAACCACAAGGACATTCACAAATCACAAGGACATCCACAAATCACAAGGACAACCACACATCACAAGGTTGACCATAAATCACAAGGACATCCACAAATCACAAGGACAACCGCACACCACAAGGACAACCACACATCACAAGGACGACCATAAACCACAAGGACATTCACAAATCACAAGGACAACCACAAATCACAAGGACAACCACAAGGACAATCACAAATCACAAGGACATCCACAAATAACAAGGACAACAACACATCACAAGGACAACCACACATCACAAGGACGACCATAAATCACTAGGACATTCACAAATCACAAGGACAACCACAAATCACAAAGATAACCACAAATCACAAGGACAACCACAAATTACAAGGACATCCACAAATCACAAAGACAACCCACACCACAAGGACAACCACAAGGACATCCACAAATCACAAGGACATCCACAAATCACAAAGACAACCACAAATCACAAGGACAACCACAAATCACATGGACATCCACAAATCACAAAGACAACCACACATCACAAGGACAACCACAAATCACAAGGACATCCACAAATCACATGGACATCCACAAATCACAAAGACAACTACAAATCACAAGGACATCCACAAATCACATGGACATCCACAAATCACAAGGTCAACCACAAATCACATGGACATCCACAAATCACAAAGACAACCACACATCACAAAGACAACCACACATCACAAGGACAACCACAAATCACAAGGACAACCACAAATCACAAGGACATCCACAAATCACATGGACATCCACAAATTACAAAGACAACCACACATCACAAGGACATCCACAAATCACATGGACATCCACAAATCACAAGGACAACCACAAATCACATGGACATCCACAAATCACAAAGACAACCACACATCACAAAGACAACCACACATCACAAGGACAACCACAAATCACAAGGACATCCACAAATCACAAAGACAACCACACATCACAAGGACAACCACAAATCACAAGGACAACCACAAATCACATGGACATCCACACATCACAAGGACAACCACAAATCACAAAGACAACCACAAATCACAAGGTCATCCACAAATCACATGGACATCCACAAATCACAAAGACAACTACACATCACAAGGACAACCACAAATCACAAGGACAACCACAAATCACATGGCCATCCACAAATCACAAAGACAACCACACATCACAAGGACAACCACAAATCACAAGGACATCCACAAATCACATGGACATCCACAAATCACAAGGACAACCACAAATCACATGGACATCCACAAATCACAAAGACAACCACACATCACAAGGACAACCACAAATCACAAGGACATCCACAAATCACATGGACATCCACAAATCACAAGGACAACCACAAATCACATGGACATCCACAAATCACAAAGACAACCACATATCACAAAGACAACCACACATCACAAGGACAACCACAAATCACATAGACATCCACAAATCACAAGGACAACCACAAATCACATGGACATCCACAAATCACAAAGACAACCACACATCACAAAGACAACCACAAATCACAAGGTCATCCACAAATCACAAGGACATCCACACATCAAAAGGACAACCACAAATCACAAGGACATCGACACATCACATGGCCATCCACAAATCACAAAGACAACCACACATCACAAGGACAACCACAAATCACAAGGACATCCACAAATCACAAAGACAACCACACATCACAAGGACAACCACAAATCACAAGGACATCCACACATCACATGGCCATCCACAAATCACAAAGACAACCACACATCACAAGGACAACCACAAATCACAAGGACATCCACAAATCACAAGGACATCCACACATCACAAGGACATCCACAAATCACAAGGACAACCACACATCACAAGGACAACCACAAATCACAAAGACAACCACAAATCACAAGGACATCCACAAATCACAAAGACAACCACACATCACAAGGACAACCACAAATCACAAGAACATCCACACATCACAAAGACAACCACACATCACAAGGACAACCACACATCACAAGGACAACCACAAATCACAAAGACAACCACAAATCACATGGACATCCACAAATCACAAGGACAACCACACATCACAAAGACAACCACACATCACAAGGACAACCACAAATCACAAGGACATCCACAAATCACAAAGACAACCACACATCACAAGGACAACCACAAATCACAAGGACAACCACAAATCACATGGACAACCACAAATCACAAGGACATCCACAAATCACATGGACATCCACAAATCACAAAGACAACCACACATCACAAGGACATCCACAAATCACATGGACATCCACAAATCACAAGGACAACCACAAATCACATGGACATCCACAAATCACAAAGACAACCACACATCACAAAGACAACCACACATCACAAGGACAACCACAAATCACAAGGACATCCACAAATCACAAAGACAACCACACATCACAAGGACAACCACAAATCACAAGGACAACCACAAATCACATGGACATCCACAAATCACAAAGACAACCACACATCACAAGGACAACCACAAATCACAAGGTCATCCACAAATCACATGGACATCCACAAATCACAAAGACAACTACACATCACAAGGACAACCACAAATCACAAGGACAACCACAAATCACATGGCCATCCACAAATCACAAAGACAACCACACATCACAAGGACAACCACAAATCACAAGGACATCCACAAATCACATGGACATCCACAAATCACAAGGACAACCACAAATCACATGGACATCCACAAATCACAAAGACAACCACATATCACAAAGACAACCACAAATCACAAGGACATCCACAAATCACAAAGACAACCACACATCACAAGGACAACCACAAATCACAAGGACAACCACAAATCACATGGCCATCCACAAATCACAAAGACAACCACACATCACAAGGACAACCACAAATCACAAGGACATCCACAAATCACATGGACATCCACAAATCACAAGGACAACCACAAATCACATGGACATCCACAAATCACAAAGACAACCACATATCACAAAGACAACCACACATCACAAGGACAACCAAAAATCACATGGACATCCACAAATCACAAGGACAACCACAAATCACATGGACATCCACAAATCACAAAGACAACCACACATCACAAAGACAACCACAAATCACAAGGTCATCCACAAATCACAAGGACATCCACACATCAAAAGGACAACCACAAATCACAAGGACATCGACACATCACATGGCCATCCACAAATCACAAAGACAACCACACATCACAAGGACAACCACAAATCACAAGGACATCCACAAATCACAAAGACAACCACACATCACAAGGACAACCACAAATCACAAGGACATCCACACATCACATGGCCATCCACAAATCACAAAGACAACCACACATCACAAGGACAACCACAAATCACAAGGACATCCACAAATCACAAGGACATCCACACATCACAAGGACATCCACAAATCACAAGGACAACCACACATCACAAGGACAACCACAAATCACAAAGACAACCACAAATCACAAGGACATCCACAAATCACAAAGACAACCACACATCACAAGGACAACCACAAATCACAAGAACATCCACACATCACAAAGACAACCACACATCACAAGGACAACCACACATCACAAGGACAACCACAAATCACAAAGACAACCACAAATCACATGGACATCCACAAATCACAAAGACAACCACACATCACAAAGACAACCACACATCACAAGGACAACCACAAATCACAAGGACATCCACAAATCACAAAGACAACCACACATCACAAGGACAACCACAAATCACAAGGACAACCACAAATCACATGGACATCCATAAATCACAAAGACAACCACACATCACAAGGACAACCACAAATCACAAGGTCATCCACAAATCACATGGACATCCACAAATCACAAAGACAACTACACATCACAAGGACAACCACAAATCACAAGGACAACCACAAATCACATGGCCATCCACAAATCACAAAGACAACCACACATCACAAGGACAACCACAAATCACAAGGACATCCACAAATCACATGGACATCCACAAATCACAAGGACAACCACAAATCACATGGACATCCACAAATCACAAAGACAACCACATATCACAAAGACAACCACAAATCACAAGGACATCCACAAATCACAAAGACAACCACACATCACAAGGACAACCACAAATCACAAGGACAACCACAAATCACATGGCCATCCACAAATCACAAAGACAACCACACATCACAAGGACAACCACAAATCACAAGGACATCCACAAATCACATGGACATCCACAAATCACAAGGACAACCACAAATCACATGGACATCCACAAATCACAAAGACAACCACATATCACAAAGACAACCACACATCACAAGGACAACCACAAATCACATGGACATCCAAAATCACAAGGACAACCACAAATCACATGGACATCCACAAATCACAAAGACAACCACACATCACAAAGACAACCACAAATCACAAGGTCATCCACAAATCACAAGGACATCCACACATCACAAGGACAACCACAAATCACAAGGACATCGACACATCACATGGCCATCCACAAATCACAAAGACAACCACACATCACAAGGACAACCACAAATCACAAGGACATCCACAAATCACAAAGACAACCACACATCACAAGGACAACCACAAATCACAAGGACATCCACACATCACATGGCCATCCACAAATCACAAAGACAACCACACATCACAAGGACAACCACAAATCACAAGGACATCCACAAATCACAAGGACATCCACACATCACAAGGACATCCACAAATCACAAGGACAACCACACATCACAAGGACAACCACAAATCACAAAGACAACCACAAATCACAAGGACATCCACAAATCACAAAGACAACCACACATCACAAGGACAACCACAAATCACAAGAACATCCACACATCACAAAGACAACCACACATCACAAGGACAACCACACATCACAAGGACAACCACAAATCACAAAGACAACCACAAATCACAAGGACATCCACAAATCACAAAGACAACCACACATCACAAGGACAACCACAAAAGAATGGACACAGTATAATAAAAATACAGTTACTTAATTTTTTTGTTACTTTTTTACACTGATACATAAAATGAGGTTGAATGTAGGGCTTTCATCGTGATAAGGACAGCCAATGTGACTGGGGGCTTAAACGGTGCACCAAACCTTACACTTACCACACATACAACATGTAATAAAGGTCACAGTGACGGATCATATCAGAATGTATTTAACAAAAGCGTGAAACATTATACTAAGAGCAATAAGAAACAGAGTAATACATCTAAAGGTGCTGAACCTCGTATTAGCGTATTGCAAAACTAAAAGGAAATTGTTAATATTCGCGTAGTTTTTATATTGTTACTCGTATATCCCTTTAACAATCGCGCTGACATTTAACACAACTTACGAAATATCGGCATTTCGTTGATATTTCGGTTTTTCACATCCAAACTTTTATAGGGTATAAAATTAAATCTACTACATGTTTAACTTAAATTGCCCGACATTTCTTCGCATTCAATGAAAATGAATTACAAAAGAAACCGATTACTTCATTGATGATCACGCTGTAGTTAGTTTATGTGCGGGAATCACATGACTCGCTAAGTATCCTGGTGGGTCACTCCACGCTATTTTAAATCTTTCAAAAAGCAACCTTCAGTGACTTTCTATTATACATAAATATTAGGTAAAGTAGAAACATTACTCCCTACAAAGATTTTAGCTTGATCTGAGCTTCAGTATCTTTTAGAACAGGACACGACAATTGTTATAGACAAGCACAAACACCTGCTATCCTGAACGGCTTTTCTTTTGGTTAGGCATATTTATAGCGAATAAATTTCGCAATAAGTCAATGTGTCACGTGGTTTGTTCAGAGTTTGAATTCACTAATGGATCTGAACATTTGTGTTACAGTCTCGGAGTCACAGAATGATACTGAAAAATGGCCGCCAATAGAATAACAAAAGTTACCTAAATGCGTTATTCTGTAGCTCATAAATTTTCTTTTATATTTAAATGATGTTTAAAAATATTCCAAAAACTCTAGTAGGCATATCTGGAACACGTCATAAATAAGAGAGATAAATACTATGTTGCTTCGTATCTATAGCACTTTGATCGACCGCCATCTTGGAACGCTTGGAAAACAAAGAGCAAACACATAACGTGACAGCCTGCATATAATCAGTTATTGATCAACTGAATACGCCATGAAAGTACTTGTTTTAAACGAGGAAAGTCGTATTATTATACACATTATAATCAGCGTAGTTATACAGTGAACTTCAAAACGAAAACAGGTTCGTATCGACTTCGTCCTTCGTTACTTCGTACACAAAAATGTCACAAATTTTCTAATGACTGTACATTTGAGCTATTCTTTAAAATTTAAGATATTATTCGCTAAAATAGGCTGTGCCTTAGTACATATTAGAGTCTAGATATTGTCCGGTCATCGCACAATATGAAGTATACTGGCGAACTGCACATGTGTATTTACACATATGCAATCATAGAATATCAGAAACGAAATGGATTCATACGAATGCACTACTAGTATAATACTTTATTTTTCAATGTATCCTTCAATGTAATAATTTACTACTGAAACACTTTCTTTCAGTTAAAGTCCAGCGAATTTGACACGACTCTCGACCTTCAATTAGCATAATTCAACAGCTGATATATTTATTGTGCCGTTACACAAAAAGGGGATATTGATGATACGGGTAATTATAGAGGCATTGCATTACTTAGTACACTCGGAAAACTATTCACTTATTTAAAGTTATCAATACTATAGTCCAGTTAGGATATTGTGACAGTGACGTTGCAGTTTATGTGTACGCAAAAAATCACAACCATTATCTAAACAGGTAGAGCGAAGTTTAGTATGTTAGTTTAGCATTGAAACTATAGTTGTTTGTACAGTATAAGACTATATAATTGGTTTTACACCGTTATAGTGGACTCGACCGCTGCGTCACTGGATTTTTATCCTGACTGGGCTATAGATTAAATATTTGGGCAGAAAAATACAATGTTTATATTTAGTCACAAGCAGGTTTTCGGAAGCACATGAGCACAGTCGATAATATTTTCGTCCTACATGGGATAATTAATCATTTATTGAAGAAAAACATAAAATTATATGCAGCATTCGTCGATTTTACAAAAGCTTTTGATTACGTTGTACGATTAAATATGATAATGATATAAGCAAGGATGATTTTAATTGTTTTTTAGGTGTTAGACAAGGAAAATCTTTATCGCCGTTTTTATTTTCGATGTACTTGAATGATATAGAAGAATAGTTCATGTTTCTTTTATTATATGCGAATGACATAGTTATTTTTTCAAAAACCGAACAAGGGCTACAACGTGGATTAGATGTATTAAACGATTATTGTGTTAAATGGAAATTAACAGTCAATATCAATAAGACAAAAATCATGATGTTTAAGAAAGGCGGTCAAAATAAAAAGAATTTAAGATTTTGTTTTGATGGGAAACAATTAGAAATTGTCAATAGTATTCACAATAGGGGGGTCGTTTTCAAGTACTTATGACACATTATCAGGACAAGCACAAAAGGCACTATATAAATTAAAGGCAAGTATGAGTTTAAGTCATTGTTTGGACCTTTTTGATAAACTTTTTGTCCCTATTTTAAATTACGGTAGCGAAGTATGGGGTTTTAATGATTGTATGAAAATTGAAAGGGTTCACCTTAATTATTGCAAATACTTGCTTAGTGTCAAAACACAAATTCAAAACAATTTGTGTATGGGGAACTCAGTAGAACCACTTTGATTATATGTGCGTGTGCGTGCGTGTTCGTGCGGATATGTGCGTGTGTATGTGTACATGTATGGTGTGTGCGTGTGTATGTGTGATAATGTGAGTATATTATTACACTTGTAATAGCATTGTATACATGTAAACTCATGGGCATAATGCCTAATGTTTTTGGAAATAAACTATATAAAACTATATATTGTCTATATTTATAATTTCGACTGTATGTTTTCATAAGCAGAAAGTATCACGAAGACGCTCGATGTGTAATACCAACACAACCCCAAAGGACCGATATTGCACGATTTGCTTGCGGAAATGTATGTATTCAACGCAAAAACCTTGTAATATATTCATGCATAAAGGTCAGGATCATGTCAAACTCTCTGTGCTGTATCAGTAAAAGAATTAGACTAATTAACAAGTGACAATGTGCTTAACTGAGCATTTTACACTTTTACGCGAAACGCGAATTCTGAATTCCGAATACTACTACATGTAATAACTAAACTAATTGGCATAATTATTGTACTTTGAATGGCAAATCTAGACTTCACAATGCAAATGCTTTCAAATGTGTGTATTTTCACACGAAAGCACAAAAAATATTCGCGGTTCTCCCGAGATTAGTTTCAACTTGTGATAAATACATTGGTTGGTTGAGCCACAAATTCCAAATCTTAGGTTAAGCCACAAGTTTCGAACCTAAGGTTGAGTCTCAAGTTACAATCTTAGATTGAGACACAGGTTCCAAATCCTAGGTTGAGTCACAAGTTAAAATGTAAGGTTGGGGCACAAGTTCCAAATCTTAGGTTGAGTCACAGGTTCCAAATCCTAGGTTGGGTCACCAGTTTCAATGATAGGTTAAATCACAGGTATTCAAATCTTATGTTTAGCTACAAGTTACCAAATCTTATGTTCAGCCACAAGTTCCACATTTTTAGGTTACGGCTCGCCCCTATATGAAGATGATAGAATATCGCTTAGTCGTTAAATTCGTTTTATTGCCATGGTGGTAGTCTTCAGAGAATACTTGTGAGTCCAACATCTTGACCAAGTTATACCGTTAAAGACGTAATGCTGATAATACCCACCGTAGTAGATACCATTCAAATTACAAACATGACATGTGTTGTACCACCAGCCTGCGTTATTATTTAGAGCACAGTTTGCATCTACGTTGGAGTCATTGTCGCTGTCCCAGGTTGAGAATTGTTGCTCGTTATGATTACGTAAACTGTCACCACAACCTTCTGTTAAAGCGCCGATGGATAGTCTGAACTTGTCTGTCACCGACGTCAGGGAAAATGAGTCATACAATGCATAAGCTGCTACAGGTGTGATATCTCCAAACGTGTCCATATCAATGCGCAATGAAGAAGGTTTTTGTGCTAACAAGTAAACGGCTTCAAGACCAAGCCAGTATTCATCCTTAGCATCACCAAACCCGTTAACATATTCCGCCCATGTTCGATAGAAGTCTACTGACCCATTGTATCGATGCTGTATAACTGTCCAGCCGCCACCTGTTTGGTTACACCATGCTTTGACAGTTGTACCATTTGACAAGCGTATGTTATATACACCATCTTCTTTATAGCCTAACTGAAGCCAATGTAGACAGTCATCAGCGCCAATACCATGAAAACCATCCATATCGCAGGATATATCATGGACGGTTCCACCTACCGGTTGTACGGTGTATATACCGTTGGTCTTGTAGCCAAGATGGTAAAGGGTAAAGCAATCCTCTTTGTACGGCTGAATGTCATACTTGACTGTAGATATATTTTCAGATACCTGAAAAGGGAAACAGCACATATTAAAGTTTAATGTTTTCACCAGTGAAATTTAAACATGATTGAACGGTAGATGCTAACTATTGTATTGGGCTGTGCGTCAGTCGTAGTGCGTGGCCCTTCGGTGTTTTCCATGTGTAATTGGCAATGACCTTAGGCTTCGCGGGAAGTAAGGTTGTGTGATACAGGGAATTCAGGTGCGCTACCCTAGCGCTATCGGTATAGACTCCTTTGTTATCTAACTTACTCGGTGTATAGCACCGATACACCCGAGATTACATATGGGATACCTATCAGTTCATCCTTGGTTGGATAGAAAACACTGTACATGTATATTTATATTAGTCATCCTCGCCTTTCTGGAGATGACTTAACTATAGTGTGAAACTGGGGCCATTTATTGTGTATTTTGTGATAGGTCCATAAAACTGCACTATACAAATATTTTCTTAAAGTAAAACATAATGTATTTCTGCAAGAAGCAGTACAAAATAACAAACATTCTACGGGTGGTAGTATACTCGTTATGCTGCGTTTACAGTCAGCCACGATGCCCACGATGTCCGCGATTCGACAATATCGTGGAGCTCCACGATTAATTGAATCACATTTAATTTGACTACGCTGTCCTACGTTTCGTTTGTGTTACTACTGGTTGCGCTTTCTTACGATACCAACACGATTCATGTCAAGATCTGCCACGAATTACATCGCGTTCTCTTACGTTCTCGTGCGACAACCACGATATGCTATCACGTTTTGTTACGTCTTATTACGTTCTGTTAAGATCTCTTACGCTCTTCAAGTTATGCTGAGCTCTCCTACGATTAATGTCCACGACTTGACAAGTTGGTCACGTTTTGAGTACGATTGAATGCATAAATAGGATGGGAGGTGGACCCATTCTCTAAAAATTCCACAAAGGAACAAGCTATGCATTCAAGAGATGACGATTTTGAATTCGCAATAGTTATGTGTTCCTGCATTGCTAATATTCAACAGTGGCAACAAGGTATGTAGCCGGGAAGACTATAGGAGTAGTAAAGGAGAATAAGAAATAGATGACTTAGGACCTACTGTGTAGACCATGGTTTGGTGTAAATAGAAATAACCTAGTGGTTCAATATTTCCAACAAAGAATTCGAACTTGATGATGTTAGCACCTTCGTCAACTTATAGGATGACACGTCTATTTGATGATATTCTAACATGAATAGCAACACACAAAGAGAGAATATGTAATCAATGAGAACCCCTATCACATAGACTGGAGCTGACACTCATCCTCAAACATTTTATCACTTATGATAAATTACTTTTACTATACTATGCCTTCATAAATAGTGGTTTCTTCTATTTTGTTCAAGGAGTTCGAAAGGCAGTTGTTAAAACGTATAAAGGTGATATATTCTCTTGTTATGAAGATTGAAAACTAATTGCAGACAAAATCAACAAGCGATGTAATGTATCACATGTGATAGGGGGGTTTGAATGGCCAATATAATAACTCCCTAAAGCCAGCACACACAGGTAGCTCGAGGGATGTAAATGTCCCACTTCGGTGGTATTGGTAGATGCTTGAACTTAGTGGCATTTGTCATATGTCAGATGAACAAACTGTATCCGTTATGTTTGCATGGTGCAACAGCAAAATATCCTTGGTCCGGATGTTCATGATTGCTGTCTACTCTGTGCTATTCAAAGATAAAGAAGTTGGCTTTCATGGACTCTGTGATATTCTCTGCTTGAATGTCACTGAAGGAGGTTGCTATCCCGACTTTTTTCCGAGTGGTAGTCTGATATGCCAATTCCTCTTGTGAAGGTGGGGTAGATGGTCTTTCCATTGCCTGCGTGAACTTCGGTTATTGGTGTTGGTAGGACGGTTGGACAATCTGATAACTCCTAGCAGATTATTTCCTTTGTTTTTAGGCTGCGACAACGCGACGAATCGTCACAACGCGGCCCAACAATGCTTGAAACGCATCGGAACTTATCCAGATTTAGGAGAGCGCCACAAAGCGTGGGTGCATATCAGGATGATTTTACCAGACCTTGTCGCATCGTGATTAAATTACTGATAGTACCCTACATATCTTGACGAAATGTAGCAGATAGTGATAGAGGGAGGTGGAATCGTAATGCAACTTTATGCATCGTGTTTCAAAGTCCATCAAGATCCCCTACGATGAAGCATCAATGTCTGACACGCTACGTTAAGGCCTGACAAGTTTTAATGCGCTCCGCTACGATTAGCACGTTCCATCACGCTCTCTCAAGATCAAAGTTGAATCGGGACAATCGTGGTCAAATTTTTGACTGTCAAAAATTTTGACACGATGCTCCCGATGCTCACGATCCCACCAAGATCCACCCCGATCATTACGATTTAATTCCACGACCTCCGACGATCCCCCACGCTCACCACGATACTTTCCAATCGTGGTCATCGTGGCTATCGTTGCTGACTGTAAACGCAGCATTATATAACGCCAATCATGGTACGAAATACCGACGGCCAAAATAGTAATGATAAGCATCATTCATGTGTTTATCAGTCCATGACAATTAAGTGTGTTTAACTCCTAATTAGTTGGTTATCCTTTATGGTTTAGTTGACACGCTTCACACACATATGCCATAAAAATGAGTGTTGATGGCCTTTGTGATGTTGTCCACGTAACAGCCAAATCGCCATTAATTTTTTACGACTTTCACAGTTTATAAACGAGTCAACTTCCGGTTATCGCAATAAGGCATACAAGTTGAATTGTATAGTCTTCCAATAAGTCATATTGTATAAATGATCGGACATCACAGATGCTTTTGCTTACAATAAGTCACACCAGTTGAGTTGTATAGTATCCCAATAAGTCAGACAGTGATATGGTTTATACGTTGTGACTTTGCAAAGGTATCTGGAGACAGCTCTCTTGATGCTCTCTGGTCGATCATAGTGGTCGTTCAAGAACTCACGTTAGTAAGAAACTCTATATAAACTAGACCGGTACCACATTTTCCGACACGGTCTACAATGCATATTGTGATACCGGTTGTAGGATCAGGGTACTAGTCTAATATAAACTGTAAATATAACCGTCTTAGCCATGATATGAATGTACCACTTTATAATTGAGCTTATTTTGAAACGCCTCTTAGAAGGGCTAAAATATAGTTACCATACTTACATACAGTGATGATACAATGTAACCGTACATTAATTCGTCAGAGACATCATCAGTCTGGTTATCCAGGGTAAGCCTTGTGTCAATACCGTTGTTACAATAACATTTATTCTCGCTGTAATTGTAATACAGGGAAACACTTGATTTCTTTCCACAAAACAGTGAACATGAAATTACTGAAACTGCTTCCGTCTCGTCTGAAATCAGTGCTTCGTCCTTTATCATTAAGTTCGGAAACGAAATCAAATTGTAATACGAAGCGTTATACTTGCTCCTCCATTCTGCAACAACAATATCCTCTAAACAAATCAAACTTAGAACGGCTAACACTCCGCAATAAAAATCTAATTTTGTATGTTCAATCATAACTTAGGCAAATTAGAAAGCGTCTAATAGTTTAAGTTATTTCTGTGACTGGTCGAATTTCGCCTCTGTTTTAAAGGCATATGGACGAAGCTTTGGAACGAAAGGCTGATGAGACCCACTGGACCGCTAAGTCGAACAAAGAAGCTAACATCGACGATCGTGAATGTATACGAAGTACATTTGTATATATAAATCATGAAGTAGTTAATGGCAAACCTCTACCAAACCATTGAACAGTCGATTGATCTTCTTATTCTTCGTCATTATTTAAAGCCAACGAAAATCCTGACTCTATTCCGTTGTCGTTAACCTCATTGGTATTTGTATGAGTACATATTAGCCTCTTTCGGAAATGAACTTAATGTATTATAAAGTAATAATTAACAAACATAATACGTAAAACCTATTACAAATCTTTAATTATGCATTTTTATAGCCACCGAGTGACCGAAAAACATGACTCTATTTCGTTTTCGTTCGAATACATATTAGCCTCTTTCGGAAATGAACCTAATGGATTATGAAGTATTAATCAACAAACATAATCAGTAAAACCAATTACAAATCTTTAATTATGCATTTTTATAGCCACCGAGTGACCGAAAAACATTACCCTATTTCGTTGTCGTTCGAATCTTAAATATTATTGTGACCACGAAATGGTCACTTTGGCATTGGAAGTTTATGAATTATAAAGCACGTACCAACTTAAACATCTATATATCAGTCAAACTAATTGCAAATCTTCAATTATTTATTCCTAAAGCCACAGAGAAGCTTGACCATATTCCGTTATAGTCCAGGAGCCAGATTTCAAAAGAGGCTTAAAATGGATTTTCATTTACCCCATCTGGTAGAAAAAGTCTGTTGGTATTTTCGAATAATATAGACATTCAGGCTTTAGAAAAAGGTGGATGCCAGATCTGAAAGTGGTGCAGATTTTTTTAACAGGGGCAACAACTCTTGCTATCCAAGAAATTTACGAAACTACCCGGTAACCTATTTTCTAGTGTGGAGTTTTTGTTTATATATGTATTGCCATATATTTGCATGGATATTGTTCATTTGATAATGTGCATCAAAAGTACATACAACACGGGCCAGTTTGAGGTCAAGGTCAAGGTCAGTGTAAGATCAAAGTCAGAGAAATAGCTAAAAATGAATATTTGCACTATATTTTTCTTTGTATAACATGTGTTTTCAATTCAATTTGGTTATAAAAATGATAGTTATGTTCGTTAGTGCATATTCTGTCATTATAGCCCATTTGTTTGATTCAAAATATAAAAATATTGTCAAAACAGCCATTTTATGCAAATACATGTTGGCCGAAATGGCAATCTTACGAAGACCCCCGGCATTCTGTGATCTGGTGTGATTTTTTTGTTTATGTATGTAGTGTCTTATATTTACATTTATATTATTCATATGGTTATATGCATCAAATGGACATACACCTAAGACAAATGTGAGGTCAAGGTCAAGGTCATTTCAAGGTCAAAGTGACCAAAATAGCTGAAAAAAGTAAAAAATAAGATTTCCATTCCATTTTTCTTAATATAACATGTGTTTTGAATTAAATTTAGGTTATTAAAATGATAGTTGTGTTGTTAAGTAAATATTCTCTAATGATAAGCCATTTGATTAATTCAAAATGTATCATTTTTGATAAAAACCCAGTCATTTTATGCTTTCCGAGATGGCATTCATACGAATATTATGACCTTATGTGATTAGTTTGTTTACGTATGTTGTGTCTCATATTTGCATGGATATTATTAATTTGATTAAATTCATCAAATGGACATACACCTTAGACATATTTGAGGTCAAGGTCAGTGTCATATCAAGGTCAATGTGAAAATATTAGCTAAAAAAGTACAAATTGATATTTCCGCTCTACTTTCCTTATTCTCGCGTATGTTTTAATTCAATTTTGGTTATGAAAGTGATAGATGTAGTGGTTAGCACATATTTTTCATTATAAGTTATTTGTTTAAAAAATATATGTTAAAAATTGGTAAAACTGCCATTAAACGCAAATGCATGCTGACCGAGATGGCATTCTTTAATTGCTAGCTGCTTTCAAATATACTTGTATTCAAATATTATTTTTATTTCTGTCAGTATTATTGAATATTAGTATGAACATTGTTACATTGTCTTACACTTAAGTGGATATAAAATGCTGGCCACTTCAAGGTCAAGGCCAATGTCATCTCAAGGACAAGTTACAAACGCTTGAACAATTCCAGTTTTGTCTCATTTTTTCGTTACATGTAATATGAAGCACTTTGTACACTTTATTTTGTTTCTAGTTTGTATATTTAGGTGTGTAATTATTTTAGCTGGGAACATTATGTCACCATCTTTGATGAGGGGGTATACTGCTTTACACACGTCGGTCGGTCTGTATGTCTGTTATGAAGATCACACGGTTCTGAGTAATACCCTACCGATCCTTGGTACTAGGATCCTCGCCCTTGACACTCAGGTTTTTCTGGACCAAAGATCTTCAAATTTTATAGAACAGTAGATGAATTTCATTGGTTATGAGGTCAGTAAGTCGAAGTAATGGTCTCTGAACCTCTTAAGGTCTGATATGGATGTGTCGGTACTAGATGCTGGTGTGTATCCGATTGGCCTTGGCTGACTGTACACGATGGTGTTGAGTATCTCACAGGGCCTGGAATATCTGCATTTAGCGGCGATTGGTAACCCTACTGATCTGGTATATTTGGCTGCACTGGGTGGTGATCCTAGAATAACTGTACAATGTATTAGTGAACACCCAATAGGGCATGGGATAGCTCTACACAATGATAGTGAATACCCTCATAGGACATAAGTGCCTGTACTTTGCCGTGACGCATCTCCAATAAGGCCAGGCATGGCTGTACTAATAGGTTGTGAGTATCCCATTTGGCATTCTATAGCTGAACCCTGTGGTGGTACGTAAAATCCAGAATGACTGTACCAGTGATAGGTAGGTACCCTACTAAGTAAAGTTTTCATTGTGATAGGAGAACATACGGATTTGATAAATAGGTAGAGAAACTGTTAACTTACTTTTTTACACCCTGTTTATACCAGGCTTTGTTAACTTTCACACAGTATCAAACAATTTTAGTCTCTAATGCGATGAATGGCAATACCAGTCCATGTAAAGTACTCAACACGACTTTGAATAGCTGTACTTGCCAATGGTGAGTACCAAACATGACGTGTGAGTGACTCTACTCCGATGTTGGGACCACTCCTTACGACCTGGTATGGTCGCAAATGCGGTATCTATTGCGCAGGGCCTTGTGTGTCTACCCTGTGTTGGCAAATACCTTTAACGGTCTGTGATGGCTGCACTTGGTTGTGATTAGCATCCTGTAGGACCAGGGACGACATAAGTATGTGATGATGTGTACAAGACTTTCGCTGTTTGATGGCTTCTAGGGTATTATATCGTGGTGTATACCAAAATACAGCCTTAGATGCTCATACTCAGCGTTGGTACTACTTAGTCTGTGATGACTACATGTATATACAGTGGTTAGTGATGGTTAGGAACTGGGGTTGCACGAGTATATTCCTTAGGACCCGGTTTGTCAGTACTTGGTGATGATGAGTACCACAAAAACTTGGTGCGTTTGTATTCAGAGGTAGTGAGAACAGTGTAATCTATATGGTTGGTGTGTGTTGGTGATTTCATTGTATACAGCTATGCATGTTTATACTCTGTTCTGTTGGTTACCAAACAGTGGCTTATAATTAAAGACGCATTCACTGTCAAAATTACTGCTTTATGTAGTATGTATCCGATTGACATGTGATAGCTGCAATCAGTGATGGTTACGTGTCCGGTTTGAGATGGATAAATTATTTAGTGATGAGTATCTCATAGGCATGGAGTGGATATACTTTGTTGTTTTGAACATAAGTATCTAACTTTTCCTTCGGTGTCTTTACAATATAGTGATATGGTGTATGTAACATATATGGTCTAGGTGTATTCTTAGGTATTATTGAGTACATTACGGTCTGGGATGATTATATTCTCATTTGGTAAATACCTTCTTTAGTATAGGATGTCTGTTCATTACAGTGGCCGCGAGTGGCATATGTCCATGAGATGCATATTCCTTGCAGTGATGTGTACCCACATTGTGCTTCTGATACCTGTACCTTGTAATGATGCGTACCACATAGTGTCTTTAATGTATGTACCCTGCATTGGTGTTTACCACATAGGCCCTGAGATGTCTGTACCAGCTGGCAGTGATTTGTACTGCATAGGGTCTAAGATGCATGTACTTGGCATTGATGCTTACCTCATTGGGCATATGACTTATATACTTACCAGTGATATCCTGTAGGGCATGCATGCTGTGAATATAACATTGCCCAACGGGATAGTTGTATTATGTGCTGGTACGCACGCCATTGGTCTGCGTGAATATTTCTAATAGTAACAGTGTTCTAGATAGCTACGAATAGAAGATGATAATGGGTTTTCTCAAGGGTCTGGGAATCCTATATATACTTAGGTTTATTGATACATGTAATTTGTATCATTACGTATGAGACCCCCTCTGAGTCAATGGTGTATATAAAGGATTAACGGCTGTTACGAAAACAGATAACTGGTTGTTTTAACATTATGAGTAGTGTATACATGCGTGGACTTCATCACCTGGTCGTTTAGTCAGGTTCATGTAAAGCCAATTGCAATTTCATACAAAGTGAGGCAAATCAAAATTGCATGTACAATAAAATGTACTGTTGACCTAAGATGACATTGATCATGTCAATACATTAAGGGAACATTCTACAAATAATATAAAGTCCATACTATCTATACAAATATATGATTACATCATTATAAATATATGTAAATTTTGAATGAAAACGACTAGTTCTACGAATGCAACATGCCAACACCCTGATACGTAAAATAGCTAGTTTAATAACATTTTTATTTAAACAAATAACTTTAATTATAATGAAAGGAGACTATGTTCTAACCCACATATTTATTACTTCAATAACCAAACCTTATTCAAAACCTATGCCAGAATAAGAACAATAGAGAGGAAATATCAATGTTTAGCTATTTTTCACATATTGACCTTGAAATGACCTTGACCTCAAATTGGTCTAAGGTGTATGTCCATTTGATGAATTTAATCAAATTAATAATATCTATGCAAATATGAGTCACTACATACGTAAACAAACTAATCACATAAGGCCATAATATACCGGGGATTTTCGTATGAATGCCATCTCTAAAAGCATAGAATGACTTTTTTCAAAAATGATACATTTTGAATTAATCAAATGGCTCAGCATTAGAGAATATTAACTTACCAACACAACTATCATTTTAACAACCTAAATTTAATTCAAAACGCATGTTATATTAAGAAAAATAGAGAGGAAATCTCATTTTTTACTTTTTTCAGCTATTTTTGTCACTTTGACCTTGAAATGACCTTGACCTTGACCTCACATTTGTCTTAGGTGTATGTCCATTTGATGCATATAACCATATGAATAATATAAATGTAAATATAAGACACTACATACGTAAACAAAAAAATCACACCAGATCACAGAATGCCAGGGGTCTTCGTAAGATTGCCATTTCGGCCAACATGCATTTGCATAAAATGGCTGTTTTGACAATATTTTTATATTTTGAATCAAACAAATGGACTATAATGACAGAATATGTACTAACGAACATAACTATCATTTTTATAACCAAATTGAATTGAAAACACATGCTATACAAAGAAAAATATAGTGCAAATATTCATTTTTAGCTATTTCTCTGACTTTGACCTTACACTGACCTTGACCTTGACCTCAAACTGGTCCGTGTTGTATGTACTTTTGATGCACATTATCAAATGAACAATATCCATGCAAATATATGGCAATACATATATAAACAAAAACTCCACACTAGAAAATAGGTTACTGGGTAGTTTCGTAAATTTCTTGGATAGCAAGAGTTGTTGCCCCTGTTAAAAAAATCTGCACCACTTTCAGATCTGGCATCCACCTTTTTCTAAAGCCTGAATGTCTATATTATTCGAAAATACCAACAGACTTTTTCTACCAGATGGGGTAAATGAAAATTGAATTTCTCGTCACCAGCTCCTAGACTATTAGATATTGTGATCACAAAAAAAATCACTTTGGGAAATATGTTTTGTTGTTAAATCATGGAGCACTAACTAATAAACATCAATATAAGTCAAACCAATTAGAAACCTTCAATTACGCACTCTTAAAGCCAATGGGAAGCCTGACCCTAATTCGTTTTCGTAAGCATTTTAGATATGTTGAATTGCGTATTACCTAACTAGACGCTTCAACGAAATTCTAATTAGCCAACCTATGAACTATTATACATGTATAGTGCTCCCAGGATAATGTAATATTTACAAACATGTATCGGTTTGGTCAGCGGTTGCAAAATTGGTTTTACAAATTACTAAAGTAAACAGATAAGCCATTTTTTTAGTTTTAGTAGTTTATCATTGTAGTTTAATTCTATCATTTTTTCAAGATCAACGTGAAATGTAATACCATGTGTTTGGTTCCTTTGAAGTTTCCATTTAGTTTTAATGCTTTTGGCACTGTCCTTTTGTTTTCTTATCCAAACTACTTTTGTTTTGTCAAAAATCACCTTCAGCACAGAAAGTGAAATATATTCAGTTAGTACATTTAGTGTCTCATTAAGAGACTCAGTAGAGCCATCAAGGACTATTGTTGTATCGTCTGCAAACTGTGACAATTTAGGTTCAATCGCATTTATTTTTATTCCCTTTATAGCGTTAGTCTGTCTAATTTTAAGTGATAAAATTCCTGCACACACTATAAATATATAACAACTTAAGGGATCGTCCTGTCGACAACCTCTCTGAATATTAAAATAGTCTGATAAAAAGCCACATTGTGTAACTGCCGACAACACTGTCTTTGCAGAATATATTAAACTAGTGTTTTATATACTCGCCAAAGTTGAATACCGTGTGTGTCTTTCGAAAAAAACTCCAAAATATGTAAGCAGAAGTAGACCTGGAAAATTATTAACTCCAGCATAGTTCGTGAATACGTCTTACATTTTCTCCGATAAATCTGTCTTTTATAAATCGCGTTTGGTCACTATTTATCTAAATATTTTTGTAAATCTATTTGCAGTACAGCCAGAATCTATTTTGTATATGCAATTTAACAACATGATTGGTCTCCTATTTCGTAAATATTGTTTCGGCTTATCGCCCTTTGGAATGCGCGCTATTATTCCCTGAGTTCGTGTAATTGTTAGATTGCCAGTTATAAATGCGTCATTAAGTGCTCTATATACGAAAATACCAATTTTCTTCCAGAATACTTCTTAAGTCAGCACTAAAACCAGATGTCCCAGGACTTTTTTCATTTTTTTAAACCGTGAGTTTTGGAAATTCTATTTCATTTATGATCTTGTTGAAATCATGTTTCGTTTAGCGAATATAGCGTCTTAAATATCTCGATGTTTCCTTTAGAATGTCAGTTTGATCGGTTAATTCTGAACCATCTTCAATTATTAATTTGCTTATTGTTTTGTTGTGTAATTGTATTTCTCTAAATTGCAGAATACTCGGCTTCTCGCCATTTATAATCTAGTCTACCTTGAACCGTAATATATTACCTTTTAGCTTATTTTCGTGTATAGATTTCAATTGATCATTAAGGAGTTTTAAATTGTCTGTGTTGTTTTCAGAGAGTGATTTTTCCGTCGTTTCTATCTCGTCAAATATCTTTATTTCTCGTTCTGTTGTGGTTTTCTTTTTGTAAGAGCTATAAGAGATTGATTTTCAACGGTTTCCATCATTAGTGTTTCTAAATAATAACTGGTCGTTTATTGTTAGTTGTAATTCTGAATTAGAAATTTCATGTATATTTTCTAAGTTGTAAATAAGTATTGTATTTTGATATCTTCTGCTGTATTATTTATCAGATCTTAGTATTCTTTGTCCTTTAACAGGGAATTAGTGTGTTTCCTCAAGCCTTACCTGTGTTTAAAATCAGTAAAATTTAATTTCAGAATAACAATTGAATGATCGGACTTGGTTTAATCGCTATATCTGATTTATTCATTTGAGATATTCACTGTGTGGTAGCCTGTAGCTCTGAATTCAAGATGGCGGACGACAAACGCGAGCAAAGTAAGTGTCTTTTGTTTTCGACCCAATCTTTTGAAATATGACAACCTACATAGTGAATTATTTATGAAATGAAAGAGCTTAAATTGGCCATTCAAAAGGAACTATCCGTTTGTGATGAAATGCCAACGTATTTCTGTAAAGTTTAACTGAACACGATGTTTTGTGAAAGTTGAAAAGTGAATCGAGAGACAAGAAGAAAAGTGACGATATTTTTGCCAGTAAGAATACCAGTACATATATAATCACCCAAATCTGTAGAAAAGGTCCTACCTGTCACACGTACCCATTGTTTTCTGATAAAATAATCACTATAGTCCGGCCCGAAATCCCCGAAATTTGACCGAACCTTGCATTGGAGTATAAAGTTTTTTTCTTTGCTGATTTCAGTAGCCAAGACCTTTCAAATGGAATTTCTGACGGGTGACATTGTGTCACCCTTGAGCATTTTGAGAAAATTGGGGTAAAAGTTCCAAAATATAAACGAAACTGCGAATTTTTGGAATCGGTGAACTACATTATCATTTATAATCATATTTTATAATAAATCACATTTATATGTAGTTATTATATTGCAGTTGAAGACTGCAAAATTTTAGTGCCGTGCATTTATGCAAAAGGAGGTATTTTGGGGTATAACGTTAAAAAGTGCATGGAAAAATGTGAATTTTTGCAATCGGTGGTCTATAACGTCATTAGCCATTATATTTGGTAAAGAATCGCTGTGATAGTTATATAAAGACTTGCGATGAAGATATTAAACACCTTAAGCTAGGCTTTGGTACAAAATGTGGTATTTTGGGGGTAAAACGTTAAAAAGTGCATTTAAAGGTGCGAATTTTTGGAATCGATGAACTTTAACGTCACTGGCCATTATATTTTGTAAATAATCGCTGTGGTAATTTTATAGTGTCTTGCCATTAATATCAAACATCTTAAGCTAAGCTATAGTACAAAATGTGGTATTTCTGGGGTAAAACATTAAATAGTACATGTATGGAGGAAAGCTGCAATTTTTTGGAATAGGTAGACCGGATACAATGTCATGTACATTTTGTATCTTTTCTCTGGGATTAATCAATATGAATGGTGTTAATAACCTTATAGTTTTGATATCAAACGTCTTAAGTTTGGCTATTGTGCAAATGTGATAATTTGGGGTATAAATTGTAACTTCAAAATATAAAGAAAAAGGGCGATTTTTTCGAGGTGGTAGACTACACAATCTTTTATCATTTTATTTCATAGTAAATCCATGCAACATGTACTTATTAACATGTAGAGTTTAAAATATCAAACCTGTGTGCAATGTTATTGAGATAAATATGATATATTGGGGTAAAATGTTATAACATATAAACGAAAACAGTGCTTTTTGGAATCTGTAGACTTTATTGCCCTTAAATATTTATTTGATATGTATCCCGGGTCATAGAAATTACTATTCTAGCTGTCTGTAAGTTACATCATAGAACTATTACTAGCAATGCCCAACATAACTAGTATGTGTTATCCCCTATAGACCAGGAGATGATGCTGTGCAAGGCAAATATAGATTTTAATAGAGCCAGTAATGACTTCTCCATAGTGCTGAGTACCCAAAACTAATAAATCAATAGCAGCATCAGGCGCGTAGTTGATATCCTATCCTGTTAGGAATGACTACTGGTATACGAGGCAGTGTTTTGTCACCCTCATAGAACCAGGAATATCTGTTCACAGCAGTGTTAGGTATCATATAGAGCATAGTATGGCTATTCTATGCAGTGTTTAATGCCATATAAAGTCTCGACTGACAGTTTTAGACATCACAAAACAAGGCGAAACTGTGCCAGGTAGAGTCAAACATCCCAAATAGATCAAGTAATGGCTGTTTACAACAGTACAAGGTTACTAATCCATATGATCCACTGGCACTCGACCAGACGAACAACTCTATAAATGGCCTTGGCCTATAATCTATACGTTTTTGGTCAGTGGGTCATACATATCATTGACAGTCAGTTGTACCCTATAAAGTAAATAAAGTGTATGTTATATAATTAGTACCCCACAGAGCAACAAAGAGCAGTTCCAAACTATGTTGGGTACCAATTAAAGAAAGGAATGGCTGTTTCAGGTCATCGTATGTGTCCGAATTAAGCAAGGAATAGCCTAGAGATAGGGCGCACGCTTTGGGATCGAGACGTCTCGGGTTCGATCCCACTCTGCACCATTGCCTAATTTCTCTGAGCAAGAATAACCCACAATGCCCACTTGACGAAGGTGTGAATTGGTACTTGTAATGATGTACATGTTCGATATTTCTGGACGCCACATCTCGATTTTGGCGCACACATACCAGAGGAGAACTAGTCTCCACAGGGAGACAGAAACGCAAGTATCCTTAGGTAGCCCAATGAATGACAAAGGGCGGCTGAACTGCTGAATTTCTGAAAGTGGCCCTGCAAAACTCGGTAACGTTTTAACTTTAAATGTCAAATGTACTGTTTGATACCCTATAGATTTACAAATGGCTGCGTCCAGTAATATTGTATATCAAATGAAGTCAAGAATGACTCTGTCAGGCAATATTAAACCAGTGATGGCTTAACAGGTAATGTATAATCCTTATAAATTCAGGAATAATCATTGTCATGCTTCCAACAGTATTAGGTAACCCTTTTAGGTCATAAATTGCTATGCTATCCTTTGGAGCTGGGAAAGGATGTGTTACATACCCCGTAGAGCAATATAATTAATGGCAGACACAAGCAGTGTTGGGTAGCATATAAAGCTATGAATGACTGTGTCTGATAGTATTTGCTATCTAATAGAGCAGTGTTAGGTACCACAGAATGCATGTGCCAAAAGTGTCAGGTGACCCGTGGGCTCAAGGAATAGACACTATATACAAAAGTACATTATGTTAGGTAGATTGTGAAACAAGTTCTTAATTAATCACGCTCAGTGACTAATTCTTGGTGTTATACATCGCTACGGTGGTATGAGAGAGAAACCATCGTCCCATTTATGCTTTAGTATCTATATATGCAAGGGAATTACCCCATGGTAGCATTTTAAATTGTCTTTGGTATGACCAGGCCTGGGATTGAGCCTGGGACATCCCGCAATCGAAGTGAACGCTCTAGGAGTGACTGTACACAGCAGTATATAGTATCGATAGCGCTAGGGGTGACTGTCATGCAGGGTTACGTACGTATAGATTCAAGAATTGCTGAGCCAGGTACCACAAAGAGTAACAAATTGCTGTGTCAGGAAATTAAAGGTATCCATTACCATAAGATAAGCAGCAGTGGCATGTACCCAATTAGATGAGGAATGGCTGGTGGTGGTGAGTACTTTATATGGCTATGTATAGGTTTACATTTTTTTCTGGCATGGCTTTATTAAATGGCGGTCAAAGCTTAGTAGGTCTTAGATTGTTTGTACTCATAGGATATTGAATGGTGGACTCACTGTTGGTTTTAATACCCTACTTGGCCTAGCAAGTTTGTACTCAGTGGTGGCGAGTACTCTATATGGCATGACTTGTGACGCATGTATTCGGTTCTAATGGGTACCTCGTATGTTCAATAATGGTGGACTTGGTGTTGATGAGTAATACAAAATAATAATAAGGCCGGAAATGGCTTTATGTAGTAAAATCTGACTTGTCCGTAGATTAAAAATTTTCATATCATTTTAGTGATGTTTTACCCCCAATACATCGCATTTAGCTTAAAGCATAGATAACTTGAACTGCATGATGATATGTACCTCTCACAGTGATTTACTATCAAGTTAAATTAATTATAACAGCATAGTAAACATATTCCCAAAAATCATACTTTTCCTGACAATTGTGTATGTTCTTTCCTAAAATTATATATTTTGCACCATACCATGATTTAAGATGATTGTTATCATTAATAACACATTACTATATCATATTATAGTAATTACAATTGTAATTACCAAATAAAATGAACCATGACATAGAAGTCTATCAGTTCCGAAAATTCGCACTTTCCGTTACATTCTTTAGTGTTTACCCCCAAAAGTCCTTATTTTGTACCAAAGCCTAGCTTTAGGTGTTTAATATCGTCGTCGCAAGTCACTATTAAACTATCACAGCGATTATTTACCAAAAATAATGGTCATTGACGTTAAATTTCACCGATTCCGAAAATTTGCACTTTTAAATGCATTTTTAACGTTTTACCCCCAAAATACCACATTTTGTACCATAGCCTAGCTTAAGGTGTTTAATATCTTCATCGCAAGTCACTATATAACTATCACAGCGATTATTTACCAAATATAATGGCTAATGACGTTAAAGTCCACCGATTCCGAAAATTCGCACTTTTCCATGCACTTTTTAACGTTTTACCCCAAAATACCTCCTTTGGCACAAATGCACGGCACTAAAATTTTGCAGTCTTCAACTGCAACTTAATAACTACATATAAATGTGATGTATTATAAAATATGATTATAAATAACAATGTAGTTCACCGATTCCAAAAATTCGCAGTTTCGTTTATATTTTGGAACTTTTACCCCAATTTTCTCAAAATGCTCAAGGGTGACACAATGTCACCCGTCAGAAATTCCATTTGAAAGGTCTTGTCTACTGAAATCAGCAAAGAAAAAAACTTTATACTCCAATGCAAGGTATATTGGGTTTGGGGCCGGACTAGTCCGGCCCGAAATCCCCGAAATTTGACCGAACCTTGCATTGGAGTATAAAGTTTTTTTCTTTGCTGATTTCAGTAGCCAAGACCTTTCAAATGGAATTTCTGACGGGTGACATTGTGTCACCCTTGAGCATTTTGAGAAAATTGGGGTAAAAGTTCCAAAATATAAACGAAACTGCGAATTTTTGGAATCGGTGAACTACATTATCATTTATAATCATATTTTATAATAAATCACATTTATATGTAGTTATTATATTGCAGTTGAAGACTGCAAAATTTTAGTGCCGTGCATTTATGCAAAAGGAGGTATTTTGGGGTATAACGTTAAAAAGTGCATGGAAAAATGTGAATTTTTGCAATCGGTGGTCTATAACGTCATTAGCCATTATATTTGGTAAAGAATCGCTGTGATAGTTATATAAAGACTTGCGATGAAGATATTAAACACCTTAAGCTAGGCTTTGGTACAAAATGTGGTATTTTGGGGGTAAAACGTTAAAAAGTGCATTTAAAGGTGCGAATTTTTGGAATCGATGAACTTTAACGTCACTGGCCATTATATTTTGTAAATAATCGCTGTGGTAATTTTATAGTGTCTTGCCATTAATATCAAACATCTTAAGCTAAGCTATAGTACAAAATGTGGTATTTCTGGGGTAAAACATTAAATAGTACATGTATGGAGGAAAGCTGCAATTTTTTGGAATAGGTAGACCGGATACAATGTCATGTACATTTTGTATCTTTTCTCTGGGATTAATCAATATGAATGGTGTTAATAACTTTATAGTTTTGATATCAAACGTCTTAAGTTTGGCTATTGTGCAAATGTGATAATTTGGGGTATAAATTGTAACTTCAAAATATAAAGAAAAAGGGCGATTTTTTCGAGGTGGTAGACTACACAATCTTTTATCATTTTATTTCATAGTAAATCCATGCAACATGTACTTATTAACATGTAGAGTTTAAAATATCAAACCTGTGTGCAATGTTATTGAGATAAATATGATATATTGGGGTAAAATGTTATAACATATAAACGAAAACAGTGCTTTTTGGAATCTGTAGACTTTATTGCCCTTAAATATTTATTTGATATGTATCCCGGGTCATAGAAATTACTATTCTAGCTGTCTGTAAGTTACATCATAGAACTATTACTAGCAATGCCCAACATAACTAGTATGTGTTATCCCCTATAGACCAGGAGATGATGCTGTGCAAGGCAAATATAGATTTTAATAGAGCCAGTAATGACTTCTCCATAGTGCTGAGTACCCAAAACTAATAAATCAATAGCAGCATCAGGCGCGTAGTTGATATCCTATCCTGTTAGGAATGACTACTGGTATACGAGGCAGTGTTTTGTCACCCTCATAGAACCAGGAATATCTGTTCACAGCAGTGTTAGGTATCATATAGAGCATAGTATGGCTATTCTATGCAGTGTTTAATGCCATATAAAGTCTCGACTGACAGTTTTAGACATCACAAAACAAGGCGAAACTGTGCCAGGTAGAGTCAAACATCCCAAATAGATCAAGTAATGGCTGTTTACAACAGTACAAGGTTACTAATCCATATGATCCACTGGCACTCGACCAGACGAACAACTCTATAAATGGCCTTGGCCTATAATCTATACGTTTTTGGTCAGTGGGTCATACATATCATTGACAGTCAGTTGTACCCTATAAAGTAAATAAAGTGTATGTTATATAATTAGTACCCCACAGAGCAACAAAGAGCAGTTCCAAACTATGTTGGGTACCAATTAAAGAAAGGAATGGCTGTTTCAGGTCATCGTATGTGTCCGAATTAAGCAAGGAATAGCCTAGAGATAGGGCGCACGCTTTGGGATCGAGACGTCTCGGGTTCGATCCCACTCTGCACCATTGCCTAATTTCTCTGAGCAAGAATAACCCACAATGCCCACTTGACGAAGGTGTGAATTGGTACTTGTAATGATGTACATGTTCGATATTTCTGGACGCCACATCTCGATTTTGGCGCACACATACCAGAGGAGAACTAGTCTCCACAGGGAGACAGAAACGCAAGTATCCTTAGGTAGCCCAATGAATGACAAAGGGCGGCTGAACTGCTGAATTTCTGAAAGTGGCCCTGCAAAACTCGGTAACGTTTTAACTTTAAATGTCAAATGTACTGTTTGATACCCTATAGATTTACAAATGGCTGCGTCCAGTAATATTG
Organism: Spisula solida; assembly: GCA_947247005.1. Lineage (NCBI taxonomy): Eukaryota > Metazoa > Mollusca > Bivalvia > Venerida > Mactridae > Spisula > Spisula solida. The sequence goes on along the minus strand of OX365957.1, from coordinate 35,325,501 downwards.
TATATCAAATGAAGTCAAGAATGACTCTGTCAGGCAATATTAAACCAGTGATGGCTTAACAGGTAATGTATAATCCTTATAAATTCAGGAATAATCATTGTCATGCTTCCAACAGTATTAGGTAACCCTTTTAGGTCATAAATTGCTATGCTATCCTTTGGAGCTGGGAAAGGATGTGTTACATACCCCGTAGAGCAATATAATTAATGGCAGACACAAGCAGTGTTGGGTAGCATATAAAGCTATGAATGACTGTGTCTGATAGTATTTGCTATCTAATAGAGCAGTGTTAGGTACCACAGAATGCATGTGCCAAAAGTGTCAGGTGACCCGTGGGCTCAAGGAATAGACACTATATACAAAAGTACATTATGTTAGGTAGATTGTGAAACAAGTTCTTAATTAATCACGCTCAGTGACTAATTCTTGGTGTTATACATCGCTACGGTGGTATGAGAGAGAAACCATCGTCCCATTTATGCTTTAGTATCTATATATGCAAGGGAATTACCCCATGGTAGCATTTTAAATTGTCTTTGGTATGACCAGGCCTGGGATTGAGCCTGGGACATCCCGCAATCGAAGTGAACGCTCTAGGAGTGACTGTACACAGCAGTATATAGTATCGATAGCGCTAGGGGTGACTGTCATGCAGGGTTACGTACGTATAGATTCAAGAATTGCTGAGCCAGGTACCACAAAGAGTAACAAATTGCTGTGTCAGGAAATTAAAGGTATCCATTACCATAAGATAAGCAGCAGTGGCATGTACCCAATTAGATGAGGAATGGCTGGTGGTGGTGAGTACTTTATATGGCTATGTATAGGTTTACATTTTTTTCTGGCATGGCTTTATTAAATGGCGGTCAAAGCTTAGTAGGTCTTAGATTGTTTGTACTCATAGGATATTGAATGGTGGACTCACTGTTGGTTTTAATACCCTACTTGGCCTAGCAAGTTTGTACTCAGTGGTGGCGAGTACTCTATATGGCATGACTTGTGACGCATGTATTCGGTTCTAATGGGTACCTCGTATGTTCAATAATGGTGGACTTGGTGTTGATGAGTAATACAAAATAATAATAAGGCCGGAAATGGCTTTATGTAGTAAAATCTGACTTGTCCGTAGATTAAAAATTTTCATATCATTTTAGTGATGTTTTACCCCCAATACATCGCATTTAGCTTAAAGCATAGATAACTTGAACTGCATGATGATATGTACCTCTCACAGTGATTTACTATCAAGTTAAATTAATTATAACAGCATAGTAAACATATTCCCAAAAATCATACTTTTCCTGACAATTGTGTATGTTCTTTCCTAAAATTATATATTTTGCACCATACCATGATTTAAGATGATTGTTATCATTAATAACACATTACTATATCATATTATAGTAATTACAATTGTAATTACCAAATAAAATGAACCATGACATAGAAGTCTATCAGTTCCGAAAATTCGCACTTTCCGTTACATTCTTTAGTGTTTACCCCCAAAAGTCCTTATTTTGTACCAAAGCCTAGCTTTAGGTGTTTAATATCGTCGTCGCAAGTCACTATTAAACTATCACAGCGATTATTTACCAAAAATAATGGTCATTGACGTTAAATTTCACCGATTCCGAAAATTTGCACTTTTAAATGCATTTTTAACGTTTTACCCCCAAAATACCACATTTTGTACCATAGCCTAGCTTAAGGTGTTTAATATCTTCATCGCAAGTCACTATATAACTATCACAGCGATTATTTACCAAATATAATGGCTAATGACGTTAAAGTCCACCGATTCCGAAAATTCGCACTTTTCCATGCACTTTTTAACGTTTTACCCCAAAATACCTCCTTTGGCACAAATGCACGGCACTAAAATTTTGCAGTCTTCAACTGCAACTTAATAACTACATATAAATGTGATGTATTATAAAATATGATTATAAATAACAATGTAGTTCACCGATTCCAAAAATTCGCAGTTTCGTTTATATTTTGGAACTTTTACCCCAATTTTCTCAAAATGCTCAAGGGTGACACAATGTCACCCGTCAGAAATTCCATTTGAAAGGTCTTGTCTACTGAAATCAGCAAAGAAAAAAACTTTATACTCCAATGCAAGGTATATTGGGTTTGGGGCCGGACTACTAAGAAAGATGTTTGAAAGGTTTGAAGGCTAGTGTACTGAGCTGTGCAAAACGTGAACAATAACCAACATACCACTGTATAGCGCTGAGAACGCAATTTCTGTATAGCGCTGTGCTGCAGAACTAGCCAAAAATCTGTACAGCGTTGTGCAATTTTGAACTGATTAAGCTGGTAGCGAAAGTTCTTTCTGTTCTTTCGATGTAACATTCAGATCCCAATTTCGTTTGAAGTCATAATCATATTGTTATTAAAACATAAGAGTGATATCATGTTTTATTTTTATTCTGCAGATTTGTGATGTACAATCAAAGGCATACGTTATAGTAAATGACGGCAAAGCAAGTTGATGCAGAAACATTGATACCTTTATGGGTATCCGGATGTCCGTCTCAGCACAGTTATTGGACCGTCGGTCATTGGATCGTCGACCATCCACACATACGGTCGGCCATCCACACATATCGGCCATTGGACCGAGTCGGTCATCCATACTTATCAGCAAACCGAAATTTACCTTGAAAACAGCATCCGGTAAATTCAACAACGTTTTCTATTCAATACCGACAACTTCTGAAGTATGATATATCCTGTGCTATCATACATGTATATACGAGGGTTGTCCCAGTAAATCGTGCACTTTGCTTATTACACAAATGTATTCAGACGTTTATTTTCAACTTCATTGATGATTAATAAATATGACAATTATGGATGTATTGCTTTTCTTGTTTTGTGTAAAATTTCTGGAATGACTTGAAAGTTGAGAGTTCTGTATCCTAGACTACCATGATTCTTGTTGTTTAATTCTCGCTTTCTTAATTTTATAACTTGATTTGAATGAGTTGTTACTGTGTGCCAAAAGCAATCGTCTCCTTTACCACCATACTCACAGTAATAGCATCGATATATGACTCTGAAAGAAAAAAACAAGAGTTATCTCTCTTTAAAATCAGGTCAAAAAGTAAATCTTATGAACATCTGAAACAGCTTAAGGATGCTGGAGCGGTGTAGTGCGCATTCGTCATTTGTCATAGTACGTTATGAGCCTTACAAATGTAAGAATGTGCCAAAATGATATAAAATAAATCAAATTGAACAGCTTTGATAAGTATTATGCAAAAAAATAGAGAATACCAATCGAAATGACGGTTGACATTCCGAAAAAAGTATTGCATTACAAAATAGGTGGGTGGGGTAAAATTATTTTACGCCTAATGACCTTTTTGAGAGTCAGATTCGTTTCGTAATGTTTGTTCATTGTGCGTGTATGTGTTTTCGCGATATATACATTTATTTATTTTGAGCGTTTTCATTGATTTTCTCAGCATTTTAACCCCATTTAACAAAAATTTGCGAAAAAGATATACATCGGTGACATATAATTTTTATTGCATAATTTTGAAAATTTATATCACTAGACTTATTTCACAAAATAGTGAAAAAAGTTTAATGCGGGAAAAAACGTTATAATAATTTTACCTGGGTGCTCTTTTGCTGCATTAAAAATACGAAGTGGGTGGGGTAGAAAGGCGACATATATGAGAACAAAATTAAAGATACCATTTTGGCCTCTTGACCTTGTATACAAATGTGTACCCAAACTATATTGAACAATATTTTTTATCTAGATCTCAAACATCAAATAAAAATGTCAAATTTGAACACCACCACCAATTTACCAATGTAATTATAAAAATAATTCATATACACTTCAAATAGGGCTGAATACTCGGAAAACGACTGTTCCTAGTGACCTAGTGTCTTTACATAATATTTTGTGTCAGAATAGATTTCTCTACTTCCTTGCAAAAATTAAACAACATCTAAGCGAGGAATCCAAACCGCTCCAACATCCTTAATTACTACAGAAAAGTAATATGAATAAAGAAAAAGACTATCAGTGTACGAAAAGGTATGTCTGTTAACAGCTGAAAGTTGTTATAAATATTTGACTTTTAAATAAGTCAAATGTTATTTAAAGTGGGTAGCGATGGCCTAGAGGTACAGTGCGCTCTTCGGGATCGAGAGGTCCCGAGTTCAACCCAAGTCTGGACCACTACTTAAATTTTCTGAGCAAGAATAACCCGCAAGCTCCACTGGACCAATTTGTGGAGATATAGGTTGGCTCACACCAACCAGGAGATAACTAGTCGCCCAAATGAGATTCGAACGCAGGTTTCCTTAGGTAGCCCAATGACCATGTGAAGTTAAAATGTAAAGGGTGGCTGAACGGCTGAACTGCTAAAAGCAGCCCAAGGAAATTAGTAAATTACCCTTTTTATTTTGGTATTTGCTAATTCGTGGAATTGATACCCCCTTCCAAACATGTGCTGAGACGGACATCAGGATGGAAAGTTCAAACACTATATATATCGCAGACATTGAAGAATATATAGATAGTTTATTTTCCTCCAATACATGAGGAGTTAAATAGATATAATATACATTTTCACATACAGACATGCAATACAAAACAACCCTTCCCTTACAATAGAATATTTACGTTTCGGCATCAATCTGCTCTGTCATCATTTTCTACAACGTATGCCTTTGACTGTGCATCAAAACCTGTAGAATAAAAATAAAACATGATGTCAATCTAACGTTTTAATAACAATATGATTATAACATAAAAGGAAATTGGCATCTGAATGTTACATCGAAAGAACAGAAAGAACTTTCGCCACCAGCTCAATCAGTTCAAAATTGCACAACGCTGTACAGATTTTTGGCAAGTTCTGCAGCACAGCGCTATACAGAAATTGAATTCACAGCGCTATACAGTGGTATGTTTGTTATTGTTCACGTTTTGCACAGCACAGTACAGTAGCCAAAATTTTAAACCTTTCAAACATCTTTCTAAGTGAGTTTTTATCAGAAAACAATGGGTACGTGTGACGGGTATGACGATTTCTACATATTTGGGTGATTATTTACGTACTTGACCAGGTATTCTTACTGTGGAAAATATCGTCAATTTTCTTCTTGTCTCTCGATTCACTTTTCAACTTTCACAATTCATCGTGTTCAGTGAAACATTACAGAAATACGGTGGCATTTCATCACAAACGGATAGTCCCTTTAGAATTGCCAATTTAAGCTCTTTCTTTTCATAATTCATTCACAATGTAGGTTGTCATATTTAAAAAGATTGGGTCGAAAACAAAAGACACTTACTTTCCTCGCGTTTGTCGTCCGCCATCTTGAATCCTCAGCGCATTTTTGGGCATACAGGCTAACACACAGTGATCTATGTCCAACTGGTGTCATGGAAAATGACTATCATATATACAGGTATTATAACGCGATTTTTTACGTGTTTCAATAGAAAACACAGGTAAATTTGATGCCGATTGTACTACGATGTTACAGTTATTACGATCATGCAGATCCCGCCATGATGTTTCCCAGATGTTTCTACGACTACGCCGATATTAATACGATCTTACTACGTTCTTACACCGATTCGTTTTAGCCACGATCCTTTGAACATGTTCAAAATAAGTGTAGTAAGGTCGGGGGGCTTCCCGACCTACGCGATTCCACCACGACTCTACCACGTTCACGAAGACCCTCTCCCGATTGATCACGACTGTCCCACGATTGTTTCCGATTTGGACCAATTTTAGATCGTAGTAGAAGCGGTGCCCCATTGTGAACGCCATATAAGTGACACACATACTTCACATGGTGCAAAAATGAAATGCCTACGACAGATATTTCCATATAGTCTAGCATCTAGAGTTTTTAGTGTGAAAAAAAGGTCCAGAGCGTTTCTCAGTTTATTCGTGTAGAGGGATGCTTGAAGTTTAATTTTAGCGAGGGTGGACATCTGAGATCCTGTAGGTTACCATGGAAACCATGATGGCGTCAAAATTTCCCGCCAATTTTTTAGTACACACTCCGTCTTAATCTAACCTTTCTAACTAGTATGTACAAACACATATCAATTTTATTATGTGTAATATTTAAAGTACCGGTATAGAGCTCAGAAATGATATGTGGGTCAAGGTCATTTAATGTCAAGGTCAAGGTCATTTAGAGGTCAAAAGACCTAAAAATGGGTAAAAAATGTGTTTATACCCCAAATAGTTATCATTCATATGCGCAATTTTGTTCATATACTTCATTAGTTTATTTCAACATCGCCTATTATCAGTTGCACTTACAATAAAATTCATTTCGTGTTGACATGGCGAATAATATTGAAATAAGGAGGAATTTCGTAACCCCACCCCAATTGAAATTGTCCATATATTTTGATAATCATGACAAAACTGTATGCATTGCATTTGCTTCACCAAGTGTAAAAGTGCAAAATGTGCATACTTACTACTGTATGTGCAACCTTATTACACAATGATACCTGGCTCAGCATTCGATTTGATATGTTGACCAATGTCACGAAGGTGAAGGTCATTACAAGGTGAAAGTTCAAGACAATTGTTCAAGTCACATTTTTATGTTGTTAAAAGTGCAATAGCTTTGGTTTCTTTTGCTTCAACGAGGAATATTTCCTCAAATCATGTGTTGTTTTTGTTTATTTATGTAGGCAGGTGTTTGAAGTTTAATGCTAGAGAGGGTGGATAGCTGAAATAAAGTCAGTTACCATGGAAACCAAGATAGCGGCCAACATTACAACTCATAACCAGTCCAAATTTCATAGTCCGGGCCGAAACCCCGAAAAATTGATCTAACCCTTTCATTGTTTTCTCTTAATATTTTAAGTACACAAGACCGTTGCAATGGAATTTCTGATGGGTGACATTTTGTCACCATTGAGAATTTTAAGAAAATTGGGGTAAAACGTTCCAAAATATAAACGAAACTGCGAATTTCTGGAATCGGAGATCTGCAGTGTCATTTTCAATCATATTTTGTAATAAATCACACTAAAATGTAATTATTAAGTTTCAGTTGAAGACTGTAAAATTTTAGTGTCTTGTATTTATGGAAAAGGAGTTATTTTTGGGGTTAAAACATTAAAAACTGCACATAAAAATGCGAATTTTCGGAATAAGTAATCTATAACGTCATTGACCATTTAATTTGATAAATAATCGCTGTGATAGATTCATAGTGACTTGCGATTAAGATATTAAGCATCTTAAGCTAGATATGTTTTGAGTAAAACATCGAAAATTGTAGTTTTTGGAATCGGTAGACTATGCACAATGACATCGATCATTTTATTTGGTGATTTAATATGTCAATGTAAATGGTATAAAACTATAAATAACCCTGCAGTTTAGATATCAAACATCCTAAGATAGGGTATTGTGCAAAATGTGACTATTTGGGATGAAACTAAAAATATATACATGTTTTGAGTTGGTTAAAGCAATAACAGTACCAGGCAGAAGTTTGTATCATAAACAACTTGGAATACACCTTGTATACCAGGTAGTGTATTGTCACCCTTATATACATGTAGAACCAGGAATACCTTCCATATGAGTGTTAGGTACCATAAAGAGTACAATATGGCTCTCCCATGCAGTGTTTAATATCCTAATAGTCTGGAATGACAATGGCAGTCCCTATAAAACAAGGGATAACTCAGTCAGGTAGAGTCAGAACGTCCCCATAGATCCAGGCATATCTGTTTCCAGCAGTACAGTATAAGGTTACCCATACGGTCACACCTCTGGCATTATTGTAGGCAACGGCTATTTATAGAATTGTTTTTCTTGTCGAGTACTAGTGGGTCATACATAGCAATGGCACTACCCTAGGATGTACACCCACAGAGCAACAACGAGTAGTTGCAAACTGTGTTGGATACCATATAAAGCCAGGAATGGCTGTTTCAGGCCATGCATGTGACAAAATGGAGCAATGAATAGTTACTCCATACCTTGTTTGATACTCTTTAGATTTACGGATGGCTGAATCCAGCAGTATTATGTATGAAGTGAATTCAGGAATGATTCTGTCAGGCATTTATTTTAAAACAAGGGAAGACTTAAAAAGTAATTTAGAATCAATCACTGTTTACAGCAGCATTTGGGTACCAATGTATGTCATACATAGCTTACAGTGATTGCTCGCCTATAGAGCTAAGCAAGGATATGTTACATATATTACATAGAACAAGAAGGGCAGTCAGGACTGTGCATTGTTGAGTACCATATAAAGTCAGTTTTTGATATCTATCTAAAGCCTGTTTCACTGATAATGTTTTTTCTCGGCGATGTACTCTCGATGGACATTAATGAGCTTCGCGAGGCAACTGAACCGGTTTCTCGTGGTCTAGGTGTAGCTTTGGGGAAGTCATGGGACAATTTGTGATATCGGGAGGGTTCGTGATCAATCGTGAGAAATCGGGATATCTTCCCATGTACTCCTGATGGTAATTTGGTGCTTCGAAAGGCGTCGAGAACATGTTCCCTGATGTCCCAGGGAAGCTCCCCACTTAAGTGTCAGGAATCTTAGACAACATTTCGGTGTCTCATTCGAGGTCTCGAGAGTTATTCCCCGAATGTTCGCTAATACTTATCGGGGATGATTCGTGTGGTACAGTAGGCATCATGAGAACTTGAGGTCCTACTGCCAAGGGAATGTACTCCCGAAATTAATCGGGAGTTTGGGGCGTCGGAGAAAGGTTGAATGTGCAAAATCACCGGGTGCCATCACGAGAAACTATATGTAATTCTTCCTCGTGGATGAGGAATTCCTCAGTGGGACATAGGCTTGATCGAGCAATATAAATTATAGCGAAAAATGCATGTGCCAGAAAGTGTCAGGTGGCAAATGAGGTTCAGGGAATAGTTTATTAGTTCGATTTTGAAGCAAATTCTTAATAATAATATTTATTCTCACTCAGGGCCAAATACTTGGTGTTTCCGTCACTCCAAGGGTATGAGAGAGAAACTAGTAAGGAGCTTACTGGTTGCATTTTGATTCGTTTTTGGTATGACCCGGTCTGGCAGATCGAACCAGGTTTACTCCGCACTCGAAGCGGCCGCTCAACCGCTAGACCATCGAGGTATGACTGTTCTAAGCAGAACATAGTATCTATAGCGCATGGAACGACTGTGTTATGCATTGCTAGGTATTATATAAAGCCAGAAATGGGAAAGACAATTTTAGGTACCACAATCGGTGTTGAAATTGCTGTGTCTGGCAGTGAAAGGTATGTTCTCATAGGACATTGAATGGTTGGTCTCATTGGTAGTGTTCGTACCATACAGGGCCTAGCAAGTTTGTTCTCAGGGGTTGAACACGTACATTTGCAGTAAAATATTTCTGTGTCCTAAATAGCATGCACATTTATAGTGTTCCGAGTACCCGGGTAGTCGATCGGAAGAATGACCGAGTAACCGAGTACCGATTTTAGTACTCGTTGCCATCTCTAGTTCCACTAGCTTCTGAATCACATGGAATCCCAATTACTCAAAGGCCACATATGTGATGCCTGTATTTGGTTCTAATAGGTACTTTATATCGCTGGCTTATAATTAGATGGTCGTATGTACAAAATCAATATTCTGAGAAAACATGACAAAACTTTATGAAAATTACTCTTTACTTTTGGAAAAACAAGCTTTTTGAAGTTTTCGAGAAAATAGGCTCATAAGAAGCGCATTGAAATGCAGATGTCAAATATGCATGATTCTTATAAGGTCGACCTCCTAATTCTAAGCCAGCGATATGATCAAAATATAAGACCGGAATGGCTTTATGTTTATATTCAAAACGCCACACTTATCATATATTTAGTGATGTTGACCCCCAATATATCGCATTTAGCTCAAAGCATGGTATTAGATAAAGGATAACTTGAACTACTGATGATATGGCAATATTTTAGTCTTACAGTAATTACTACCAAGTAAAATTATTTATGAGAGTGTAGTAGATCGATTCACAAAAAAAGCTAACCTTTCATTTCAATTTTGAATGTTTTATCCTAAAATAACAGATACCCTGAACATATCACATTTTTTTACCATAGCCTAGCTGAAGATGTTTGATATCTTCATCGCAAGTCACTATGAAACTATCACAGTGATTATTTGTCAAATTAAATGGCTAATGACGTTATAGACTACTTATTCCGAAAATTCGCACTTTTATATGCAGTTTTTAATGTTTTAACCCAAAAATAACCCCTTTTGCATTAATACACAACATTAAAAATTTACAGTCTTCAACTAAAACTTAATAGTTACATTTTAGTGTGATTTATTACGAATTATGATGGAAAACAGCATTACAGTTCACCGATTCCAGAAATTCGCAGTTTCGTTTATATTTTGGAACGTTTTACCCCAATTTTCTTAAAATTCTCAATGGTGACAAAATGTCACCCATCAGAAATTCCATTGCAACGGTCTTGTGTACTTAAATTATTAAAGAAAAAACAATGAAAGGTTCGATCAATTTTGTGGATTTTCGGCCAGGACTATGAAATTTGGACTGGTTATGAGCTGTAATATTGGCCGCCATCTTGGTTTCCATGGTAACTGACTTTATTTCAGCTATCCACCCTCTCTAGTATTAAACTTCAAACACCTGCCTACATAAATAAACAAAATCAACACATGATTTGAGGAAATACTCCTCGCTGAAGCAAAAGAAACCAAAGCTATTGCACTTTTAACAACATAAAAATGTGACTTGAACAATTGTCTTGAACTTTCACCTTGTAATGACCTTCACCTTCGTGACATTGGTCAACATATCAAATCGAATGCTGAGCCAGGTATCATTGTGTAATAAGGTTGCACATACAGTAGTAAGTATGCACATTTTGCACTTTTACACTTGGTGAAGCAAATGCAATGCATACAGTTTTGTCATGATTATCAAAATATATGGACAATTTCAATTGGGGTGGGGTTACGAAATTCCTCCTTATTTCAATATTATTCGCCATGTCAACACGAAATGAATTTTATTGTAAGTGCAACTGATAATAGGCGATGTTGAAATAAACTAATGAAGTATATTAACAAAATTGCGCATATGAATGATAACTATTTGGGGTATAAACACATTTTTTACCCATTTTTAGGTCTTTTGACCTCTAAATGACCTTGACCTTGACATTAAATGACCTTGACCCACATATCATTTCTGAGCTCTATACCGGTACTTTAAATATTACACATAATAAAATTGATATGTGTTTGTACATACTAGTTAGAAAGGTTAGATTAAGACGGAGTGTGTACTAAAAAATTGGCGGGAAATTTTGACGCCATCATGGTTTCCATGGTAACCTACAGGATCTCAGATGTCCACCCTCGCTAAAATTAAACTTCAAGCATCCCTCTACACGAATAAACTGAGAAACGCTCTGGACCTTTTTTTCACACTAAAAACTCTAGATGCTAGACTAATAGTAATCCCAATTTGATTTGAAACATGCACAGTTTCTTTTGCGTTTGGGTATATTCACGCACGTTAATTACCTTCGTGGTATATTATATGTGCGTATATATTATACACACAAACAGCCCCTTAATTTCTTACGGCTGGTTATATTTTTTGAAGTATGAGATTTATATTCAGGGATAGCGCGAACGCAGTCCCCACACAAATAAATTGCGTACCCGAGTAGCCCACATTTGGGGCTATCGCAGGCGTCAGCCCAACCGAAGTGCAATGGGAGGGCCTCTTCCTGGGGAAACCTCCTTGTTGATCAAGGTTTTCCCTGTACCAGGTAAGTATGATTACAATATATAAAATTTAGTTTATATATGTCGCCTAAATAAATGTATTTAGTGCGTATATAATTTTGCATATTTCAATGAATCTTGAGTCGTTCTGTATTAGAATAAATTATTTTCAATATAGCGGCCTTTCAAATTTTCCAAAATAATAAAGTCTGTATAATTTTATACTGATAATTAAATTACTTCTTGAGATATAAAATGGAAATACGAAGATTTATGATGCAAATATTTTTTTATAGTTCAATTACTTCCCTTTACACGGAATCAAAGAAAGATAATTCCTGCTTTACGAATGAATTTTTTTATAGCAGTTGCCTCCCTTTCTAATTGATGATTGTGAGTTTCACGAGTACGTTGTTCTTACTGATACACTAATTGGATTTACGAAAGTGAGTAAAGTTTTGTAAATTTCTTTTGTTCTTATAAAAGTTTCTCTAATCGGAAGTGGTAGCTTAGTGTCAACTATGTTGATTGGGTAATCGATACTGCTGTCAATTTCCCAGTTCAATACTTTGGGTTGTTTCCCGTGATTTTACTGATTCAGTGACACTGAATGACTGTTGTTGTTGTTGTTGTTGTTGATTATCAGGAGCCCGTTGCCTGTTGTTGTTGTTTTTGATTATCAGGAGCCCGTTGCTTAACTAAAGTGGTAACGAGCTAGGAAACGGTTTGCTTCAAATAAAGCGCCGCGTGGCTGAAAAAGAGAATAATTGATATGATACCGCCGCCGTCTAGTCAAACCATTTCGACGCAATCTATACAGGGATGCCCGTATAAGCTGGCTGGACCGTCAGAATTTTAAGCAGCCACTTGCAGACAGCTTATCTGTCTACGCCGCCGTCTAGCTTTTATTCATGATGCGTTTTACGCCCTGGACAGTAACTAGATAGGACTAGAGCGTTCGCGGATAACAGACCGTTACACAGCAAAGCGCTACCGAACTGTTTTATTGCCTAAGAAAGCGCTTGGTAGTACTTGCTAGCAAATTACACGAGCATAGTCCCATAAATAAGACTCTACGTACGTTCCACAGTACTAGAGTCTCATAGTTTTGAACTTAGGTGTCCATAGCAAAATTTTATTTCCAAATTGAACGACTCATTTGGATTAAACAGTTGAATCGACCGCAGTAAAGCTTATTTCAATCATAAAGTACAAAAACAGCGTTAAATATACCTTTACACAACCAATATTAGATGAAATGTTTGTCTGACATGTATCTGTCGCGATTCACTTCCGTTTTAAAAACGAAAGTTACCTACATATGACAAATTTGTCTAAGACGAAATAATTATTTGGTACGGAGTAGTCTTTCTTGACCGACTATAATGTAGGCCTATTTTTAGTCCGGAGACTGGGTTTTACTTTTAGTTACAGCCATTTTTCATCTAATCAAAATTCGTACAAATGTCAGAACAACAACATTCGGAATACATCGGCTCTGTTGGACGGCTTCAATGGCGTAAATAAGGACATTTCAGTAAATTTGGAAGTGAAATGAAACTGGAATAATTTATTTATCAATGATGTTAGTGTTCTTGCAATCATTCGTTTTCAATGATAGAAAAGGCATTAATGAAGCCATTTGTGGTGTGCCTTTACTTTGTATTGCTTTTTAGGGCTCATAATCGGTCACCAAAGAGCAACAAAGAATCGTGTCGCAAACTGCTACATACATGTACTTGCGACCCGGTGAGACCTAACGTAATGAAATGAAATGATATGTTTGGTCTCGGTTGGGACTATCCACGAGCACTGCTTGCTGGTTGCCCATCATTGCATATTTATTCATTATATACAACGCTCTATAGGTCAATTTGGTAGCTTTTGGGTTTTCATTTTTAAAAGCAATGGGATCCTGGTATCATTTTGGTCATTATATGCAGACAGCATGTACATTAGATTTGGCTGTGGAGTGTTTGGTCCAAATGAAATACGGCAAATAGGGTACCGTTACGTGCTGACTGCCAAGATGTTTTTGGTCAGTTTAGTCCTGACTGACAAATTTTGATTCGGACTGACAGAAAATCACGTATTTTTCTATTTCATGTTCAAAGAACAATTTCTCTCATTTTATCAATTCGGACTGACAAGTTAAAAACATCAAAGAGCCTGTCAGTTGTAATGTCTGACAGGTTTTATTGACTTTTGTGAAGACTGTGAACTCTACTGGTAGAGATCTCCAGGAATTTTATTGTTAACTGCCATTCTGTTACTAGTATATTATAATGAAAACCCTGGGTCTCTACTGACAGACGTGACAGAGGTACAGAGTTTGAGATCCTGACTGGTTACTCAGTAAGCTTAAGCCTTGATTATAAACCATTTATCCTGTAAATGAGATGCCTTGCCGGGTTGAGCTCCACACTGACCTGCCAGTAAGCTTGTTCTGTTTACTGCTGTAACTAAATGCTCTTTTATTTTAAATGATGTCTACCTTTATGCATGAAATGGAATGTTCATCGTGACTTGTGACAGTTGTCAAAGTCCTTGGACTACCTGTAAGCTAGCCCTGAATTAGATCAATCACAAAGTGACTTAAAATGGGAGGTTCTTGGTTGAGCTTTGTACAGGCAATCCAGTAAATGAGCCCTGATAGAGCTTATATAATTATATAGTACAAGCCATCCAGTTGATGAGCCCAGACAGTAGAGCATTATCACCATGTAAACATGATGTCTCAGATTGAACTTCAGACTGACCTCAAAGTAAGCTAGCCCTGAAGTAAGACTTCGAACAATAAACCGCGGGAGGCCCAGGGTTTGAGCCATGTACTGGCATCATATCATCACTATATATCTTTTAAGCAATCACTTGTGTTTATTTGTGTACATTATTATAGTTGTGGTACAATCTCTGTTATCATACTTCGTAGGAAAATATTCTAGAGACTCATAAGTAGTGAAAAAACCTACGATTATCATCATCATCATCAAGGTATTAAAATGATATAATAATAACTGAATATTCAGAATTTCTGCACAGTTGAAATACTTCGGTTATGATGGTAATTTACCCTATATACTGGGAACACAGTGTATAAATGAGTCAACTTCCATTTATCGCAATAATGAGTACACGTTGAATTGTATAGGATTGCATTTATGAGTACAGTGATGGAAAATCACCGGATGTTTCAATCACAATAATGAGTACACATTGAATAGTATAGTACCACGATTGGGTTTATACGCGGTGGGGAATGGCATTCATTAAATTCAGTATTTTTGTATCTTTTTCTATCTAGCCAACATCTGTGTACTATCTTATGATCTTTAACCCTGGTGACTATACATCAAAATGATTATGGCATTTTATATTTCTTGATTTCGTTGGCTGCGGTACAAGCCTAAAAGTTTGCAAGTTTTATTATAAACTTTAAAATTTATATATTCCTTTCAATAACTTCAAGAGAAATACAGAAATATTTTGGTTGATAGCTTATTAAGGTAGGGATTTTTTAAATGATATTTTTACATATTTTCATTGAGCAAAAAAAATGTTAAGGGATTTACGTTAGTAGGTAGGGTAGTAACTAATTAATAAACAAATAATTTATTAATGTCAGCCTCAATAAATATCATTGGTGTCTGAACAGAAACTGAATGTGAGCCTAATAATGCACACAATACAGCTTGTATTACAGGGCTTTCCACAGGCTGTTTTAGGGCAATTGTAAATATCTCTGAATACTGCAACATGGTCATACATGGTCATAGTGAAAAACTAACAACTGTTTGTTAACAGTGTACACTTGTATTTTAAAACATTTTGTCAGTCACAGACTTCACATAATGTCGGCTAACAATAAACCAGCTGTTACTGAAACATTTGGCTCTCCATTATACTATAATTGTATTTCTAGCACGACTTTTTGAAAAATGTCAATTACTCAACGACTATTGCAGGTATCCACTTGAAACTCAACATACTTATTCACTATCACACGGGGAACTCATACAGACAAGGCTGGTAACTCTTTGACCTATATTTATGAGGTATCTGTCCTTGTTACTCTTAGAATTTTGACTCACAGATGAGCAAGGTTACTATCAAGTACAAAAAAGTCGAGCGTCCAGCACTCATAGGGGTGCTCAAATGTCATAACAGATATACAGGCCATTATAAAAAAGATTTGTTTATTAATGATATAAGGAAGGTAAAGAGGTGTGTGTTGTAAGGTTATTTAATACTTGACATATGGTTTTATTTACTACAAGTATACATGGAAGCATGAAAGACCAACAAGTCTATTTTCTTGTATATTTATACATTTTAACATTGGTATATGTTTACATAATCTGGCTTCCATTTCACACTTTTTATACAAATTAAATATTTAGTCAGTTAGAATGTACATTTTCAATTCTGATTCCTGTAATGTGTACATTGTTTGCTCAGAGAAGTAGGCCGTATGTAGTAATTAGGTCAACATAATATGTTGCTTCTCAGGCATTTGTATTGATAGGCATATAAACTGTCCAGTTGTCATGAAAAGATTGCTGGGTTTATTTGTGTTTATTTACTGTTGCTAAATTCAGCCAGGCTAATTTATGTTTGTCCAACCATCAGGGGTCTTACTACTCCCGCACTACAAAGAATGAACTTTCCTGCAGAAAATAAAAGTTATTTGATGCTAAAATTCAAAGAATTGACAAAGTTTGGTCATTTGACATTTCATAGTCTGAATCTTAACAATAAACTGACTTTTGGTTTATGGCAGCCGAAATAGGCAAGTGACTCATTTTCAGGATTGTGAATTCTGCTTCAGTAGGACCCCTGGGGTGGTATTCAATATTGATCTTATTTAATTGGAGAATAAGGATAGCCAATCACATCGCCTGTTACTGACCACTAGTTTAATATGGTTTGATCTGATTGGTTGTCCTTAGTCAAGTAAGATCAGTATTGAATATTGCCCCTGAATTATACCACTCATAATTAGGTTACTGGGCAATAAACACAAAATTAATGAAGGGAGGTAACTTCTATGTCACTAATCACATCAGTTTTATTATAACCTATTGAGTTCTTTCCCTTTGTTATTAAGGTAAAAATTACTACTTAATTATTATATCAGTTGAGTAACAAGTCTTATCATTTTACTACTTAAATACATCTTTCTATTACTTTATTATTTCCTGATTTCCCTCTGGGATTATTGTCAAGATTCAGCTGCCTCAGGGTGAGCAGTGGACCCACTGGACCCTGTTCAATACCTAATTTGATTGAAGGGTTCCAGCACCAACCTTTTGACCGCAGTGCCTTCATTCAGGCTCTATTATATAATGTTAGTTTTTTGTTACATATTGCCTTGTAAAATGTTCAAATAATAATTATACAGTGCCATATTATATAATAATGCTCATAATAAGTGCCTGTATGATGGAAGTCCACCAATATTAACAGTAAGGATAGAAATTATTATATAAATCTAATGTGTAACTGAACCTCATTTTCTATATTTAATTGATTACTTAGGCACTATTGCAAAGATCCGATTGAAACTAATTAAATTGAGTGACATTTAATCCGAAAATAATTGAACTTGGCTTGACAAGTGTACATGAGCCTTGCTTACATTATATAATCATTATGAACACTATAATAGGCCTTTCGGATGTTATTCTGTTTAATTTGAATCGAATTTAATTATCAGCAAAGTGAAAAGTCATGCTAATATTTGTTGTAGCTCCAGGGCGAGTAAGATAAATAACATACATGTGGTCAGACCATCTTGACTCTATTTGAGGACCAAGTTGACCCAGAGTATAAATATTTATGCACACAAACGGTCCACATACCGGATTTGATAAGTTGTTTGCTTACTGTTTAATACAAACATATATGTGCAAATAAAAATCATGAACTTTGATCTTTTTATATTGAAATCAGAAAAAGCGGTCTGCGAACTTCACACATGGTTGCAAGCCTGTGTCAGGGTAGGTAACTGAGTAATAAGACAATATGGCACTCAACTCCTGCTAGACTCTTCCACGTGTTATACTACGATTTAACGTTGTTTGTTAATATGCTCCATAGAACAGACTATTAATGCTCCTGCCTTGTATCCATGCAATATGACCAGTAAAATTAGGAGCCACTGCTTCTGAAACTGAAGGGTCATTTTGATACTTTTGACTAAATTTTACAATTTTATAGGCAAAATACCCATGCTTTTAAGAGAAAATGACCCTTCAAACCAAAATATGTGGCTTTTTGGAAATTCAAGGGTCAAAACCCCTTCTTCCAGTCTAATGGAACCCCTGGGAGCCAGCAGTCTCCGGTACATTAAGATTGCTTTATGTGGTTACATAATGAACATACTAATTTATTGTATTGCATATAATTATATTCATGATGCTTCTTTATTTTCCACTAATAATTAAATCCTGTTGATTTAAACCAAATGAATTATTATATATTTTTATTGGTGATAGTTCTTAGTTATCCAGTAGGATTCTAATAGGGTTTCGCTTAACTACCGTGGAAATCGAGTTATATATTCCATTGTTTCTTTTACTGGGATACGTACTGATGTATGTATTTCAATTCATATCATAATTGGCAATTAAAACACCCATCAGACTTTACTGAGGGCTGATCACCATTCAACAATTATTGTCCAACTTAACTGTATATATATATATATAACTTATCTGAAATGGATCGCATGTTTAGCATATCAGACTGTGATAAACTTTTTTAAAATTGCATAGCACCAAAGTTTAATTTATTTGCGCATAGACGATGATATCAAACTTGTTTTTCTGCACGAAATGAATGTTTTATCGCATCTTACTGTGTCACTGTTATTCCCAGGTACACATTGTATTGCTCTAATTTGCATAAAATTGTCCCCATTTTATTCACGTCGTAAACCTCTGCTGTGTTGTTATTTAGTGAATTCTATTTACATTTAAAGGAATGTTAAAAAAGGTTTAACATTGCGCAGCAAATAAAATGTATTAATATGTAAATTTATTCATAGTCATAAATGTAAAGTAAGCTCCCTGCATTCTTGGCACGTGTGGTGCCGTGCACCCGGAGTGATCTTCTATGTTTGTGTAAATTTATTAAACTAGTTTGTTAAAGCATGACTGACTTCAAATCGCGCAGAAAATGTGTAATCCTTTAATTTTCCGTTTATATCAATACCAAGTTCTTTAAACCTACGGCGAAACCAATTGTTGAAAATTGCTAAGGAAAAAAATTGTATGTATGAGCATACTGAGTGACTATAATTGGTAAAATGACTTCATTGAAAGATTTCTATTATAAGTAAGAATCAGATAATACGATGATCTTTGGGTGAAATTATTCTGATCTGTCACAGTTGGATTTGTGTTAAATAAAATTTACGTTTTTGGCATTTGATTTATTTTTACATATTTTTATGTCACCATAAGCTGTCATTATAGTGAATAAATTTTGCAATAAGTCAACGTGTCACATGGTTTGGTCAGAGTTTGAATTCACTAATGGATCTAAAAGTTTGTGTTACGGTCGCGCAGTGACGGAAAGATACTGAAAAATGGCCGCCAATAGAATAACAAAAGTTACCTAAAATGCGTTATTCTGTAGCTCATAAATTTTCTTTTATATTTTAATGATGTTTAAAAATATTCCAAAAACTCAGTAGGCCCATCTAGAACACATTTTAAAAAGGGAGATAAATACTCTGTTGCTTCGTATAGCACTTTGATCGACCGCCATCTTGGAATGCTGGGAAAACAGAGAGAAAACACAGAATGTGACAGCCTGCATAGAATCAGTAATTGATCAACTGATTACGCCATGAAAGTACTTGTTCTAAACAAGGAAAGTCATATTATTATACACATAATCAAGATAGTTATACAGTGAACTTAAAAACGAAAGCAGGTTCATATCGACTATCGTCCTTCGTTACTTCGTACCCAAAAATGTCACAAATTTTTTACAGACTGTACATATATGAATCATATGATCAGCAATCATTCTGTACTGGATGATCATGTTACTAATACTAATAATTAAGGACATCCGACAAGTGTCTACTGCTGTGTTTCAATACTGACATGTAGCAGCGAGCTCTGAGAATTGAACAAAATTATGAAAATGTACAATTTAATATTAAACTTTTAAGATAAAATTCGCTAAAATAGGTTGTGCCTTAGTTCATATTATTTCTTCACCCGGAAAACTGAGCATTAACGTAAAGACCAACAATAGTGATTTAAACGGTTCTTGGTCAAATAAAAAAACTTGTTTACGGTACTTACTGTAAGATCATTTATATTCATGGGCATTTAATTTGGTGGATGACCTCAACCACAAAATTAAATCCCCAATGAATAATTATACCCATAAATATGTCAAGTTTACAGTGGCTGCCGTACTTGCTTTCCAGTTCAGTCAGGTATAAGACTGTGTTTTTAGAAAGATTACTTACATTATATTAACCTTGTATAATCAGTGGTTCCATTTGACTCAGGAGTGAGTAGGGGTTTTGACCCTTGAAATTTCCAAAAAGCCACATGTACATGATTGACCCTCATGATTTTGGTTTCACAGTGTATAAACGAGTCAACTGCCGGCTATGATCGCGCAATAATGAGTACATGTTGAATTGTATAGGATTGCAATAACGAGTACAGTGATGGAAAATAACCGGATATTTCAATCACAATAATGAGTATACACGTTGAATTGTATAGTATCACAATAATGAGTACAGTGATTTGGTTTATACGCGGTGGGTTTGAAGGGTCATTTTCTCTTAAATTGTGCCTATAAAATGGTAAAATTTAGTCAAAAGTATCAAAATAACCCTTCAGATTCAGAAGCTAGTGGAACCCCTGATAAATGCTGGGCCTCGAGGTTGTTGCTTCATTCAGGAACCAATACGAAGATAAACAGTAACTTTCAAAGAATTGACTAAACACCTATGTTATATTAGCATCTTCCTAGTGAACAAATTCCAAGAGCTTTAAGTGGAAATGAATGAAATCTGTCAAAATGTTGAGAGGTGTTGAGCTATAATGGAGTCTTGCCTCATTTAACACTGATAACTTATCCCTAGAAATGATGAATGTTAACTTCTGTTTATAACTTGTGTGCCATTCTCTATTTTTTGTTCACCATTTTTATATACATATATAATTATGTATATGTGTTAATGTATTTGCCTGACTTGTCTTAAATAACTAAATATAAATTGATTAATCAGGTTGGTCACTTGTTTACCTAGCATTATGTATAAAATTATATAAACAGTGCAATTTCTCTTATTAATGTCTTTTTTTTATAGATATTATGTGTTTTAGTATGTAGCTAAAAATAGTGAAATTAAACATACTAACTCAGTCTAAGACCCTGATTAAAGTGAATTGTGTTCCTTAAATATTGCAAGCATGCATGCATGTGTATGATATTTAAAATATGGACATATTGTTTAATCGGTTCAATTCTTATATTTTGTGACTCGATATGAAAATAAATAAAATGCCCTGATCGATTTATAAAAGGTTTATTTGAAATTTATTAGAGTGTTTAATGTGTAACTCGATAACATTATATAAATTGACTATAGATCTAATTCTATGATTTTTGAATTACATCGTGACTCTTCAATATTCACCGGGGATTATTATGATTTTGTCAGAGGTGAAAGTATTAAAGTAACATTAGGCAGAACTTAAAATATTTGTTTCCCCATCCTAACCCAAGCAGATTTAGAATGAGTAGGTAGGTTTAATATTTATTTAATTGTTTCAAAATGACAGTTTTTGGACATTAGTAATAAATCTTAAGGTCTAAAATTTAAATTAGGTACCAAATTGACTAGTTAGAAACAAGCCCGTATACAAAGAATAACATTTTCATCCCCAATTTTTCATAAAAAAAAATATTTTAATTTGAGCAATAAAATATTTTGGGTAATGCGAGTCGTTTTTTTGGGGGGGGTAGGTTACAAGTGGAAGGGGAAACATACAATATTTTATTCTTATGCTTAGCCTTATAATCATCATACATAGTACAGACTGTGCGTAAACTTACTTTTAACATTTGACCCTAATTGACTGCAATCAGTGCTATAATTTATAGTAACCAATAATTTATCTCCAAACAAATAAAATGAATATATGAATTATGAAATATAAATTACAATTTATTATATAGATTTATGATATTATATGTATTTATCAACAATTTAATCATCATACCATTATGTACATGTATAGACAGAGCATTAAAGTAAATAGCAATTTTAAATTGGTTATAAATTGAAATGGTTGAGATGACAGGAAATGTGTTTATATACATTTTTTGTATTTTTAATAGTGATTTAATGTTTCTCATTAATAGCTTAACTTACTTCTAGCTAAAACTAGGGCTTGAATGATGGGAGAACTTTAAATTATATTAGAGGAAATTTACTATTCTAATAATTTTTACCCAATTTTGATATATTAATTATAATTATTATTTTGGCTACATCATCAACATGTATAGTCCAGTAATGATATTGTGAAAGTGACGTTGCAGTTTTTGTGTACGCAAAAAATCACAACCATTGTCTAAACAGGTAGAGCGAAGTTTAGTATGTTAGTTTAGCATTGAAATTATAGTTGTTTGTACAGTATATTAAGCCTTTATAATTGGTTTTACGCCGTTATAGTGGACACGACGGCTGCGTCACTGGAATTTTATCCTGACTGGACTATAGTACTTATTTAGTATTTATTATGATTTGTGACTATTGACATTTTTATTGTATTAAACAGATGAATTTGTACTATTTTTTAGGTAAGGGAAACTGCGTATGATAGAACAATTATATTTGAAACACAGTTTTTCTGTTTGGATGTGTGCTATATTATACACCGAAACAGACTTGCTACTCATTTTCAGGATTGGGCGTTGTGCCTCAGTAGAACTCTTGTAAAATACCTGTGCACATGCATAAATATAAACCCAGTTCATTGGTCGATCCAGTGTCATGTGAAAATATGTAAAATTTGTGACTTCAAAATATTTCTTGACGTATAAGACTTAATGATTAAATCCATGTTTTATAATCTATTAGAAATCGATCCACCTCTTTGACCTTGACATTTTATTCCATGGCCTATTATATTATGCAGCATGCAGTTTTAGTTATACTGATTCATAATGGCAGCTCTGTCAATACTGAACAACGTTCGGTCCATAATCAACATTCCACTGGCACATGCTCAGCTAATATTGAACACATGCTTTTAAAATTGGTATAATTACGGAAGTAAATCTTTTGTAGTTTGTTAAAGTACATTGTTTTCAGAATATGTTGTACCATTATGTATGATACAATTTGTGCTACATATTTTGAAAGCCACTATTTCACGTTCTATTTCACGTTGTATGTAAGTACTGTAAAGTTATTAATATTTGCTGTGGATTAGTTTTTGTTGATTTCCCCGGATGAAGTAGATCACGAAATTAAATCACCTTGAATATAATTGACCTTATATATACATTTAATACAAGAGATTTTTCTTTCTGTATTGTAAATCCACAAATTTAATAAACCACCAAATTACCATTTACCATTATCCGCAAAATTTAATACCCCAAAATTAATGATTTAATTAAAAATACAGTAATATATTTCACTCAATCCTGGCCTTTGACTCTGACTTCACTAACTCTGCTGCTGCTGAACATGATACAATAATTATCAAGAATTGAATAAAAGCTTAATCGAGAGTTGCCCGGAGCTTGTGATGTGTGGTTGTCCTTGTGATTCGTTATTGTTTGTTGGCTTAATATTATGCCAGCTATATATGTTTGACCGTATGACTGATAGGGGCTTCCTGACGGAATGTTGAGTTAATTGTGTTTGTGTGACTGTTCCCTAATTTCTTCAAGCTGTTTGCTTTCTTCCATTTGCTCTAGAGATCTTCTATTTATACTGAGTGCTGCTTTCCCTCTCCCATTGGGCACTTAAGCAGTGTAGCAAGTACCAAGTGACTTTTGGCTACAGGTCCAAGACAAAATTTGCTTAACTTCAAAAACAAAAATAGCCATTATTATAAGTATTACATTTCTTCATTGATTTCTATGCATCATATGACACACTAAGGGTAAAAATTATTTGCTTTTCATGAAATATAAGATCTTTTTCAGCAGCTTGGGCGTTTTTTCTCGGCACCCACACTCACTCGACAGTGAAACCTGTATTTTCCAAGGTTTCACGTGGTGCTGGACAAAATGGCACAGCACATCTTTAATGCAGTCACACACCACACAAACTTTAATGAACCTGAGGAATGCATGATTTTGTAAATTGACTATAATACATATAACTGTTTTATTAGCTCACCTGTCACAAAGTGACAGAGTGAGCTTTTGTGATCACTCTTCGTCCGTCGTCCGTCGTCAGTCCGTCCGTCCGTCAACAATTTGTTTGTGTAGACACTAGAGGTCACAATTTTGACTTAATCTTTATGAAACTTGGTCACAATGATCATCTCAACAAAATCTAGGTCAAGTTCGATATTGGGTCATCAGGGGTCAAAAACTAGGTCACAAGGTCTAATCATAGAAACAACTTGTGTAGTCACTAGAGGTCACAATTTTGACCTAATCTTTATGAAACTTGGTCACAATGATCATCACAACAAAATCTAGGTCAAGTTCGATATTGGGTCATCCGGGGTCAAAAACTAGGTCACAAGGTCAAATCATAGAAAAACCTTGTGTAGTCACTAGAGGTCACAATTTTGACCTATTCTGTATGAAACCTGGTCTGAGTGATCATCTCAACAAAATCTAGGTCAAGTGCGATATTGCATCATATGGGGCCAAGAATTAGGTCACTAGGTCAAATCACAGGTCTTGCATGTACTGCTATAACAGGTGAGCGACCTAGGGCCCTTTGGGCCCTCTTGTGTTAAGTATTATAAAGTTCTGTTTTTATATTTCAGATATGTGGTTGTGAAATTTAATTGTTTTGGTGAATTATCAAGATGACATGATTGTGTATTAAGATACTTTAATCGCTACAAGTTGTTTATAGTGCCGCTGTTGTGGATGACATACATGGATTGCCTGTACATTATGGTTGGTCCAAGCTGAAAGGTAAAAATTTGATTATTGATTTAAATTTCATATATTATTGTCATCAAATTGTTGTTGCATAAGCGCATCATTAAAATCTCAGCCTATATACATTTATTTGGCAGAATAATAGGAGCTCTTAAGATTTAATTTCTACCTTACGGCCATATTTGCACAGGAATTGACACTTGTATGCAAATAAGGGGCCACTACTCAACAAACACCCCAAATAAACCTCTCGAAATATCAAAGGGTATGAGTACAATTATCCACTAATTTGAAATAAATTAAATGATACAAATATTTATTACGGCCTCTTAAATTTAACAATGACTGTGAAATCTCTGCATTGAGATAAAAATACACCTCTCTTTTGAATTTTCTAATAAAATATTGGCTGAAATCCTCAAATCTTTTTAATTTGTATGACACTTAAGTAAATGGTTGCGTCAAGCTGTCTATTTGTTATACAGTTTTAAAACTAATATAAATTTCCGAAACAAATGCAGACTGTTTTATCTTCTGTGTGCGTGATGAACCTGTTACAGTTATCTACGTTAAACTCTCGTTATGTTCCGGTTAGGTACCGGCAAATTTGTGACAGATTTTCTCCAGTCATTGTACCTATAATTATCTCACTTGCTCACATAGATCAGAGAGCAAGGAATACTCTCTGATGTCCATATTTATAATAATAATAGATGTTTTTTCTTTGTTGTTTCCTGGACTTAGTCGCCCCCAGATAAGCTATTATCGACAGTTTATTCCGAGTTAACAGCAGCTGTGATGTCCAAATTATTGTAAGCTGAATTTCATGAAACATCTCACTAGAGCTTCGGGTAATATTGTCTCAAACTTCAGTTTTCTTGAACTTGTGTTTTTAGTTACAGATGGCAGACATTTAATCATTAAAGCCTGCCAAGCCGTATTGAAAGTCTATTTATAGAAACACTCTGTAACAGGCCCACTATTAATGATGTATGAGGTTGACCAGTTTTGCTGACTAATTTAGTTTTGACCAGAATGGTGCCAATCTGTATACATAGCTTAGACTTTGGTCCCAAATCTTTATTATAAAAAATAACCCGGATAAATTGTATGAAGTGAACATCTAGCTACAGCATCTGACTCTGTGAGCATGTGCGACCCTAAAATTGTCTACTCAGCAGAGCTACAGATAAGGTTTTAGTCCATTGGGTCATAATTTTACCCCTGAGTTTTAATTTTGATTGGGTTTTGACAAATTTTAATTGGGTATTTCATAAAACTCATAGGGTAAATAAGCTTTTATGTACTATTTTTCACTATAACATCCTTTTCTATTTGGGTATTTCAAATTGTCTTTGCTTTTTCTTACTCCCTCCTCTCAAAATCTATTGGGTTTTTAAGAAAATTAATTGGGTAATTACCCCAATACGCAGCTAATATCTGTAGCTCTGCTGCTCAGTCTTACTTGAACATTCTCGTCCCATTTTACCATGTAAGGCAGTACATGTTTGTGATATTAAATTTTAAAATCATCATTTTAATCTATTTTCTTTAAACATGTCTATAATAGAAAGTCATGTTCTTAGTAAAGTTCAGAAGACTTTTCTCAGAAGGTCTGTGAGATTTATTCTGTGACCTCTGAGTGTCCGATTCATCTTCTTGTAAAAAAGGTTTTCACATCAAAGTAAATTTAAATAGACTACAAATTTTTCCTTGTACTATAAATGCATTTGCAGAAAAAATGTTAATAAGATCTTTTCCTTAACAACATTTGTTTTGTTCAATTGTCAAAGTAGTTCACGTACAACAGTCAGTACTGTCATTGAAATACAAACAAAATTGTATGCAAATATTTACTCTATAATGATAGAATTGAATTGAGATGAAACCTATTCTTTGTGAACTGCGACCCAAAATGAGGGTTCTCATTCCATGGAGTATTGTGTTTCCTACACACAGCCTAAAATACCTTGATTGATGAAAGGTATAAAACACACAGAAAACACCAACATTTACTGTAATTATACTCATAGTTTTGTTACAATACACTTGTTGACATTTTAGAACGATCTGTGAGAGATGTTTCAAATGGTAGTTTCGTTGACAATGATTTGAAGCCTGTTAAAAGGATTGCACTGGCTTGCCTTCTTTTGTACATACAGTGTGTCATGGAAAATGTGCATGTTTATGTATTTATAATTTTTATATGTCATTGAGTGTAAACTCAACAGTCGTCTGTTGTATGTCATTTTACTCATAATTATAACATAATTTTATTCCGGGGTTCCATTTGACAATTTTTGACTGAAATGTCATAATTTTGATAAACGAAATAGTATTTTTGCTATGAAATCATGAAATGGTAAAATCCAGTACGAAAATATCAAAATGACCATAATGAGAATCATGCAGCCCAGGTAACAGAACCTTGATATTTTGGTTGTGTAATTCAATGTTAATTTAGTTATTTCAATATCATAAGCTTAGAATCTGCGAAAACTCCAGTATTTTTCTATTAGACGAAGAGGAACACCTCTTCACTATTTTACCGATTCGGACTGAAAAGTAAAAAAATCAAAGTACTGAAGTACTGTTACTTGGGGGATAACGCAAATCTTGGTAATCTATTAAAAATTACCTTAAATGGTATTGGATTAATAAGTGTAAATATTGTGAAAACTTTTCAGAAATATCGATGACAGCTGACTCATTCAAATTTCATCTAACGAACCCATTTAGGCAATCCGACCATTAAAAACTCTATGAATTAGTTTCAACTATAAAGGGGGCTGAAATACGTAGCTTCAGCTGAGAAAAAGTATTATAAAGACTATAAATAATGTTTGATGGTAGTAAACAAAAATAATATTAGTAATTGGATAGGGGATGAATAGTCATAAAAAAATAATAATAACAACTTAAACTGCATGCACTTAGTCAAAATTCCATAACTCTAGCTACAAACGAACCGAATAAGGTGCGAATAGCGCGAACGATTCATAAAGGGGACGAAACACTATGGTCTCGAATCTCGGCGTGAAATGTGTAAACAACACCGCTTGGAAAAGGGTTGTTCTTAAGATAGATGCAAAATATTAAGCCGAAGATCTGAGGTAAATTTAATGGATGAAACGTTGATCAATACTATTTATCAATGCAAAATATTGTAAATAGTGAAAATAAATACATTATAGCAGGAGTTTGTTGCTAAACTGTAATATGAACGTTATGAAACCAAACAGTGTAAATTTCTTCTGCTTAACCAGGTACTGTAACAGCGACATTTTTATCAACCCTCAAAAACCATTAGTCATTTTACAGCGCGTAGTAATTCATCGCACAAAAACATTAACTCGCAGAAGAAACATTCCAAAATGTCTCGCAATACAAAGAAATAAAAAATAATTCAATTGCTAGGGACAAATGTTCTTAAAAATGATTGAAAATTATTATTTTGGTTTAGATTAGCTGGAACTCGTTTTTTTGCTCGGATGAATTGGTCATGGAGAAATTACATGGGTAATTTGGTATGTAACAATACTTGGGGCAATCCCCCAAGTAAAAAACGCAAAGCCTGTAAGCTTTGAAAACAAAACCTAGCTTCTGCACTGATGATGAAACTGTAGCTTTATGTGACAGGGCTGATCGAGAATTTAGTGTATCACTATATAAGGTAAAATAGGTCTACCATTGCAGATTGTTCCGCAGCAAGGTCGGACACACACCCACGCTTGAATCAAGACATTTATCTCCATTGATAGATGGAAGAAGCGAACTGAGCATTCAGGGATATCAGACAATGGCTCTGAAGGTGTCAAGAGATGTTTTATCATAAATTGATAAATAATGTTTATAGATAAAATAAAATTATCAGTCTTTATTATTTGCTTTCAATGGATTATGGAGATTTTTCAGTGAAATAAACAGTGAAAATAACAGTGAAATTACCACTTTGTTATTTTCACTGTTTTAGAAGCTGGTTCCAGTATCATGCAGAAAAAGAAACGTAACGTCAACGGCGCCGGGCTTTAAAATATGTGTTACGTCATCGTGACGTCATAATTATCACGTCGTGACGTTCTAATTTCGACGTTATTTTTTTCAATTAAGCAAATTACGGCACATATTTAAGAGGAATTGAGGCATATAATAAACAGAAAATTTGTTGATTTTTGGTGTAAGATCAATTTTATTTCACTCGTGATCACAGAAAATTACATTTTCACTCGTGGATATTGATTTTCTGTGATCACTCGGTGAAATAAAATTCGACCTTACACCAAAATCAACAAATATCCTCTATTTAATAAAAGGCTGATGAATGACCTGTGAGCATGGATAGCCAGCATTCCATTTAATCATTAATTTTGTCTCGAAAATTATTCAACAGCCCTTGATTTGTTAGACATTGTCATTAAACAGCTTTAAGTTCAATAATTCTGTAATAACCCTTGATTTGTTAGACAATATCATTAAACAGCTTTAAGTTCAATAATTCTGTAACAGACGTTGATTTGTTAGACATTGTCATAAAACAGCTTTAAGTTCATTAATTCTGTAACAACCCTTGATTTGTTAGACAATGTCATAAAACAGCTTTAAGTTCATTCATTCTGTAACAGCCCTTGATTTGTTAGACATTGTCATAAAACAGCTTTAAGTTCATTCATTCTGTAAAAGTTATCTATACATTTGTTTCTACAATGAGTAGGCGGGGAAGATGTTGTCGATAATGAATGATTTTGCCTGTGAAACATTTGTCTTGATCAGAGAGAATAATTCTTTTATCGGAAGATTTGGTCTTATCATAAAATCATTGAACTAATGGGATATTAGAGGAATTATCAGGATTTATCTCCATTTAATTAAGAACCATTAGCAAATCCAGGAGTGCCTTTGTTGTAGGAAGGTTATCTGTTATAATGTCCTGGACACTTTCATAACAATTTAGTTCTTTGTTATCTCTCTATTAACTGAATAATCTATACCCAAGTAAGCAATATATTGTCCCATTATTACCCCCTGGTTGTAGAAAGTAATGTTTGATTAAATATTGTTTTTCTTTGCTGATTGATTTAAGTGATTCAGTGATTTAAGTGTAGTTTTCATATGCAGCTGATACTGTAGGGTAAGGTCACCTTAGAGTGAGGTCAAATATTGTAGATAGGTCAAAGGTTGTTACAGTAAGGTCAAAGGTTGTAAAATTACAGTTAGGTCAAAGGTTGTTCAAATGTTGTAGAAGGTCATAGGTAATAGTAGGTTAAAAGTTATAGTTTTGTCAAAGGTTATACAAATGGAGTAGTAAGGTCAAAGATTGTAAGGGTGTCAGATAGTAGTTATGTCAAAAGTTAAGGTCAAGGTTGTAGTTTAAGGGCATAGGTTTAAGTTCAAAGTAAGAAGTTCAAGTTAAAGATCAGAGGTTATAGTAAGGTCAAGGGTTGCAGTAAGGTTAAAGATTGTACTTTCAGATGACAAAGTTTGAAAGTTAAAGTCCAGTGATTTTTTTCCTTCTTTATTAGGGTCCGGTAAACGGACCCTTTCCTAATTGCAAATAGGCTATAATTTTCCCAAATCTGTATGGAGAAATTCTTAATAAACAATTTTAAAAAATAATTTTCAAAATCGGACTTAAAATGATAAAGCTATGAACATTTTTGACAATAGGTTAAGCATAGAAGTTCAAAGAAACCAGTTAACAGTCACATGTAATCTCTTTTTCTGTTTTATTTGGCCTTTCCGCTGCATGGAATTGGCAAATTTCAAGTTGTCACAACGCGAAAATTCCCAATCTGAACGGACCCGGACCCTTTCCTAAAGAGGCGAAAAAATCGCTGTAAGTCAGAGGTTGTAGTAAGGTTAGAAGTCAAGGTCAAAGATTTTAGTTGAAAGTCGGAGGTTAAAGTTTCAAGTTAAAGGTCAGAGGTTGTAGTAAGGTCAAAGGTTGTTATAAGGTTAGTAAGGTCGAACTTAAAGGTCAAAGTTACTATGGTCACATGCTGAATTGCTCATATATATGGCTGGACCAGTCAGTGTCTAAATGTTGATCTGCTTGACTTCCCTATCCACATGATTGCGTATCATAAAAACTTTGATAACCATGCATGATTTACAATTCCTATTTAATGCTCTTTTACAAGATTTACGCATCCATTATAAAGACTGGTAACATATACACTGTAACAGACACTCAGTAACTCACATTATGGTTGAAGGAGGCAATATACAGCAACAGGTTGGCACCATATACTCCTGGTAGACTAGGTATGATGGTATGTTCTTCTCTTTCCTATATAACTGACTTGAATGTGTCTCGATTTCTGTCATTTGGGAGCTCGCATTGACATGAATTATGTGTATAGTGTAGTTAGTTATTTCTAGTAAGAATTCGATTATTCTGGCATGGCATTCCCCTAGGGGATAACATTTCTCTGGAATATCAAGAATTTCGCCACAATTACATTTTCTTTCACGTTTTGATGTTTGATTGAACCAGAAAATCACATTGGTAGTAGAGCTCTACAATATTGCTTCGTCTATCAGCATCTTCTATACACCCTCCTGGGGGACGTTCAATCAATAGAAAAAAAATCTTAGGGTTGCTACTCACATTCACCTCTGATGAACTTACTTAAGTACATGATTGTTTTATTTCAATAAGCCCCTCTGTTGCATCAACAGTATTTCAGTCATAAGGGAGACTTGTTTACCATTATTAACACCTTGCATTGCATAGTAAATATGCAACCCCATGTAACACTATCCAACATTTGAACAGAAATACTGCATGGTATGGCCCCTGATTGACTAGTTATTATAGATAAGGCTTCCATCCGGCAAAAATGTTTGTGAATGCAGTCTTGTTTTGATGTAGTTTAGTGCATTAACATAATAAAAACCTTCAGACAGTTTCGGAAGTGGAGTCAATGCAGGGCATGTCACATTAACGTTATACATTAGCCTAAACCTGTCCTGACTAAAATGTCCCACTCATTGTAACTGTAAAATTACCCTATCCTCAAATATTAATGCATTTTCTCTTATAAACTGTGTTTTTATCTATGATCAAATATTGTAGAAAAAATAAGTTTTTAATGATTTTGCAATATAACTCTCCAGCAGCTCTTAATTTGTCCTATAATTTAATATGTAAAGGGACGGTAAGTTCTTCTGAGAACAAGATCTATCATCAGATACTTACCATACACCTAAGTGCTGTTTACATAACACATTTATTACTCGTGTTTTGTACCTCTTGTATGAAATTTACCAATTTTAAATTGTTTATTGCAGCTTTCATGCTACTCTTCAATTTTAAAATCTCCTTTACCTTCAGATTGAAGAGCTCCATTATGAGTTTTCTAACTTCAAGCTGAAGATCAGGTTTCATGTAGAAGTAATCCAGCTTGAATATAAATTTTCATGAAGGACCAGTAAATATCTTTCTAGTTAAATAGATCAAGGCTCTTCAAACAGATTTTGAAAACAGATATCCTGAAGCAAAGTTGTTAATTCAGAACCTGATCATCGACTGATTTGGACTGACTAGATTACTGTACACAGTGCTTGTTCATTGTTTAGATTATATCTAATTTAAATCCTTGACCCCTGATTTAAACTCCTTGTCCAGGTCTGTATCTTTTAGAACTTTGAAGAAAAAACAAATCAGATAAAACAGTACTTAAATGTAGCAGATACATGTACACATTATCTGGTGCCACACTTGTTTTGGGGACTGGACAAGCAATTTCAAAATAGTATTTTAGCTAAACAAATTGATCAAGATTGGCACTGCGACAGTTTACTTATTGCTGGCTTAGAATTATATATATATATTATAAGACTCATATTGCATGTATATTTGAAATCTGCATCTCAAGGTGCTTCTCATGAGCCTTAGAATTTTCATAAAAATCGGAAGTAGTCATGTTGACAAAACAGAAGTTTAGAAAGCTTGTTTTTCCATAAGTTCAGAGTAGTTTTCTGACTGTTTGTTCTTGTTTTCTCAAAATCTTTATTTTTTGTACTTGCGCCCTTCTAATTCTAAGCCAGCGATATGATGCTTTGTCTGCACCTGAGCCCTTGCAGTATCATTCCATACCTTATTGTTAGCGTTTGTTAAGATGCCTAACAAGGTTTCCAACATTCCACTGACAAAGGTTGTAAACTTGTTAGGTTCAAACAAAATTGTCATACAAAAAAAATGAGGTAAATAGATTGGCAAAGGCAAACAAGTGCCATACAGGCATTCATTCTACTGATTCCTATTGGAAATATGTTCATCCACTCCAGATTTTGTTAGGCATATCCCAGGTATGGTCATTGGACTAAATGAAAGGTGGGTTTACAATTGAAGTCTGTTGAGTTGTTATCAATTATACCACTACATCATTTGTTTTTTTGTGACAAACCGACACACCCTATCGATAATTGTGTTTAGAGGTGTGTCTAAACGACACTATAGGATGTTTAAAAACAAAAGTTGTGTTTAAATGACACCCTGTAGGATGTTACAACAAGAGTTGTGTCTAAACAACACCCTATATGATGTTACAACAAGAGTTAAACGTTTTGGATGTTACAACAAGAGTTGTGTTTTAACATCAGCTTATAGATTGTTACAACAAGAGTTGTGTATAAAACGACACCCTTTTGAATTGTTAAAACATTTTTTAAAGTTGTGTCTAAACAACAGCCAAAAGTTGTTATTCTTGTATGATTCATTCATGTCAATGTCCTGTATGTTAAGTGTTATATCCATACTGGGTGGTATGGTGGGGTGGGGGTTTCACTGACTAACTTAGTAAACACAGTGTCAGCATAGATTAATTACAGATAGACGTGCATGGAATTCACTGAATTACAACATTAATGGTGGTAAATGACTTCAAAATCACAGTTACACCTCGGTGCGAATAAACATTACCACATGTACTGTTTTCAATACAACATTCGCCCGATATGCATCATATCAAAATTCCGCTGTCGTCGAAAGATTATCACAATCAAAATTGTTTGTTAAGATTAGGCTCCCTAACTACATGTGATCTCGATCTTCTGTTTTGAAGATCAATAAGAAAAAAGGTATAAGAACGTTTATTGATAAATATTGGGGAGCTCATAAAAATGATTGCTGTATGAAATTGTTGGGGATTAGTTGCCCGGTGTGATTGCGATTATCGCCATTTTTAGATTAGGCCTGTTGAATGATTGAATTCACTACATAATGCCACACTTCATATGATACTTGAAAGCCATTGATAATAATATTTTATTAGGAGTTGGTAGGGCACTTTGTACCAATATATTTGATATATTTTAATACTTTTACCAACTAGAAAAAAGATAGCATTGAGATGGTTATTGTATGGTTGTTTGTCTTGTAACATAATATTGATGTTCATTTCATAACAATAAATTATTCCCCGACTAGTTATTGGTGTGGATAATCATGCCTCAAATCCATAAGATTGGCTTTGGTATCACAGCATGGTGATTTTGAAGAGTCGTTTGGCTTTTGCTCTATCATATTGTATGTGTAATCTGTAGAATTTAGGGCTCTTTGGTTTCAGAACGAGCATCAGGAAAATTGAAGCAATAATGTTTGTTATCGGAATGATATACGTTTTCTACTTGCGTATCTGTATTGAATTCCATATATAAGAAGCACCTTAAAGATAAAGTGACAGAAATGCTGCCTTAAAATGACAGTACATTAACAACAAGTGAGTGAAATATTAAACAGGCTGAGGGTTCCTACAGTTACGGAAAAGTCAGGGAAAAACACTACTTTTTCAAGGTATGGGAAAAGTCAGGGAATTTTGGAATTAGTCAGGGAAGTTTGGAAATTGTACAAAGTCAGGGAAAAGTCAGGGAGTTATTCATTAAAGTCATCGATAAGTGTTATTTACTTTGAAGTAAAAACCATTTAAGACTGAAAAAAATCAGGCAAACTGCTGTATGGTCAGGGAAACATCAGGGAAAAGTCAGGGATTTTTTCTTAGAATATTTGTGGGAACCCTGTTAAAGGTTGTTAACGACTTATCATGAAACTGGGTCACATTATGTTTGTCTCTGTAACAAGTAATAACATGGTTAGCACTCTGGAAGTCACAACTTTGACCTTAACTTTATGAATTCTAAGTACTTAATTGTCTTTGAAAATAAATGGTACAGTAAAGTTCCGCTATTAAGACCACCGACCGTTCTGACAAAAAGTGGTCTTAATAGCGAGTCGGTCTTAATAGCGAGTCTGTGAGGAAGCTAGTACTGGTTGTTATATACTGGTGAACACTGTCTTTGAAGCTAATATACATATATAAATATAATAAAAACAAAAACAATGTACAGCATACACATTTAATTAATACAATACAATATAATATATATATATATTAATTAAAACTGCATAATTAGGCAGCAATAATGCTTATATTCTCTGAAGCACAATTTATCCGAATTTTGAAGTTGTCCGAATACTATGCAAGTTCCAATAACAGACTGTGATTTGAATCGTTCTTGAGAATAAAATGGTGACTTCTTTGTTATGATTTGACCCAAAATATATTTAAGGAAGATTTATTGATTAATATAAACTACACTAATGCTCTTCGTTATTAACAAAGTTCTGAACGATCTACGTTGGTAACGAAATTCCGTGACGCCGTATCGTACCTGACTTTAAACCGTACCGTAATGGAAGACAATTTACTTTTATCGTCGGCAAATTCAACAAGTTTTTCACAACTGTAGCGACATTTAATTGATGCTAATCAGTATCTTAAATTGGTTAATCTGCTTGTTTGCCAGTCATGCATGCTGCCCCAGGCAATTATCGATTGTTTATACATGTATAATCTTATTGACATTTAATTGGCTGTCATAAATGAACACACAAGTTTCAATACGGCGTCTTCGATCTCAAGCGCCCCGCGACCTTGATCAAGGTGCAAGATGATTTTCAAGCGCCCCAGAGATACGCGTAGGTGTGAATAAAGTTGTTTACACAAAATTATACATGACACATAATTGGTCGTATTAGCGAGACCAAACACAGTGGGAATTGACACAATGGGACTGGTTAAATTGGTCGTAATACGGAATAGCGGACCGGTCGCATTATAGGACCTTAATTCAATTGAATATAGAACAAAATTATTTGGTTCTTTTAAAAATCGGTCGTAATAGCGGGACGGTCGCATTATCGGACCGGTCGTTAGGTGGAACTTCACTGTACCAAAAACGGACTTGTGACTCATTTTCAGGATTGGTCATTATATCTTAGTAGGACCCCATGTTATCAAAGTGCACATTTTTTATGAAGTGTCATCATGAGGTATAATTTTATCATTAGTGGACAAATTCTTAATGAAAAAGATGACATTACTTGATATGCAAAGTGTTTCATTTAATGTAGAGATCTTGTCAATCTGCTGGTCAAAATTAACTCTATATCAAGTTGATTTATGCCAGCAATAAATTTTCAAATTACTGATGCCCCATTGATGACCATCATCACAATGTTGTAGCTCACCTGTTTTATACAGGTGGACATGTTTTATCTTCATTGCTTTTTTATGCGTCTTTGAACGACATGTTTACCCTCCCTACACCCTGCAAGCATGAAATTTGTCCAAATATTCCCCCAAACACAATCAAAGTGCAATTCTTCTTGTGCTTGTAATTTTCTACATGGTAGTTTAATCGATTGATAATTGACTCCAGTTTTTATGCTGATTGCCTTTTTCAGTTCATATCTTTTTAATGATGGCTTATTTCTCAAAAGATACAAAACATTGAATGCTGATGCCCTTCACAATAAAGATTTTTTAACAAAACCGCTTTTATATTCCTGTGGGATTTTCACTTTTGATAAACATTTGCTATTCTATACAAGCTCCAGAAAAATGTGTTCCCTGAGCCAATTTATTTAGCTTGACAAATTAAGTGTAAGCCTAAAGATGACAAATATAATTTATAAGATTCAATAAGCATGATTTTTATATGTGTCTCAAAGCAGTTGATGTATTGGCCCTGATGGTTTATTTAAGAGCATCAGTCTGGGGAATGATATGTTAAGGTTCAAATATCAGACCACAATGTGATTGTAACATCATTAAAATGGTACTGGTCTTCATAGATGCATGACCATTTCTAAGTCCTCCATGACTGGATCTTTATTATCATTTACATCATAATCATTGCTGTCTAATTGTTACTATCATCATTGTCATTATCACCATTGTCATCATTGTCATTATCATCACTGTCATTATCATCATTTAATCATCATTATCATTAACATCATTGCCATTATATCATCATTGTCATTACTATCAAGGTCATTGCCATTCTCATCAGTGTTATTATCATCATTGTCATTATCATCATTTTCATTATCATCATTGTCATTATCATCATTATTATTGTCATTATCATCATTGTCATTATCATCATTATTATTGTCATTATCATCATTGTTATTATCATCACTGTCATTATCATCACTGTCATTATTGTTATCATCATCATTGTCATTATTATTATTGTTATTATCATCATTATTATTGTCATTATCATCATTGTCATTATCATCATTATTATTGTCATTATCATCATTGTTATTATCATCATTGTCATTATCATCATTGTTATTATCATCATTGTCATTATCATCATTGTTATTCTCATCATTGTTATTCTCATCATTGTCGTTATGACAATCATTATGATTCTATTTATCAGTTTCATGAATTTCTATTGTAAACATTATCACCATTTCATATCCTGCTTGATAATGAAATGGGTCAAAGTTGAAATTATTGTTAGTACAATTGAGAATATAATAATGGAGAATCATATAGAACCATATTCAATTTCAAACTTTTATTGTTTATCAAATATTATATAGAATAATTTATTGTCGGTGTATTATTGGTTTGGAGTACTGTCAGTACACAATACAAGTGTTGAACAGATTCATACTTTCTTTCATTGTGGTTTGTCTTATCACACAAAAGTGTTAGTTTTAGAATTTTACCTCAAATTTTCCCACCGAAATTTGACCAAACTGTCAAACTTATTTATGCCACCTTTTTGAATGGTCAAACGATAAACATGGATCAAAGGCTCTTCTTATCGTATATTTAAAGTAGATTATAGTTTTAATACTTATCTGTTAGATTGACAAGTTTGTACTTAACTAAGACTTTTTCTGATTTTCTTTTCTTTTGGGTTACCTTTATTGGTATTTCTGGTATCTTCGGGTGCCTTGAAAGACATTTTGAAATTGTTCCTACGTATTTGGTTAAATTATGCTGCTTTTCAACATATATATATTGTTGACCTTGAGTTTTGAAACTTCATTATATATCTTCGTTTTCATTCA
Organism: Spisula solida; assembly: GCA_947247005.1. Lineage (NCBI taxonomy): Eukaryota > Metazoa > Mollusca > Bivalvia > Venerida > Mactridae > Spisula > Spisula solida. The sequence continues at coordinate 35,287,212 of OX365957.1, read as the reverse complement.
TAAACCTATCATTGCAGACCTAAATAAATAAAACTCTTCCGAACATTTATCCACATGAAACTCAACATAGTTGTTATTTACCATCACAAGGGGAGTTTGTGCTGACAAGGCTGGTAACCATGTGATCTATAGTTATGAGTTATCTGTCCTTGTTACTCTTAGAATTTGCACTGACAGATGAACAAGGTCACAGTGTATATCAAGTGTAAGAAAGTCAAGCGTCCAACACTCCTAGGTGGTGCTCTTGTTAATTATATTATAGTGTTGTGTAACCAGTTTGGAAGGCCTCATTACTTTAAGGGTCAAACAGATGACCAAATCTGACTATATCGCTTGCTTAGAATGAGAAGGTCGTACGCACAAAATCGAAATTTTGAGAAAACATTAAAAAACTGTCTGAAAACTACTCTTTACTTATGGAAAAACAAGCTTTTTTAACTTCTGCTTGGTCAACATGACCAGTTTCGATTTTCATGAAAATTATAGGCTCATAAGAAGCGCCTCATGATGCAGATTTTAAATATGCATGAGTCTTATGAAGGTCGTTACAACCTTCTCATTCTAAGCCAGCGATATTTGACAGTAACCAACAGGTTGCGACAGTCTTGTAACCATAATGTTATCAGATTATTAGACTGCTGGGTGTTCTGTATTGGGATTTTATGTTAGACAGCTATAGCTAGATTTCTCTGTTTCTGGTTCCCTGGATGATATGGTTGCGTAAACTTAAACATTCCAAAATATTAGAATTTTTCTTAATCAGTGTGACAATACCATGTGACATATGGCTACATGCAGGTCCAAGACATAATTTGGTTCACTTCGAAAACAAAAATAGCCATAAGTATTTTATTTCTTTATTGATTTCCATGAAATGTATGTCACGCTAAGGGAACATTATTTGCTTTCCATGATAAATAAGATATTTTTCAGCAGCTTGGCTATTTTTTTTGGAAGTTAAGCAAATTTTGTCTTGGACTTGTAGCCAAAAGATACGTGGTGTTGCTACACTGAGATTTCTCTGTTTCTTATTCCCTGGACGATATGGTTGTGACTTTTCTGTTTCTGATTCCCTGGACAATATGGTTGTGACTTTTCTCATTCCCTGGACGATATGGTTGTGACTTTTCTGTTTCTCAGATTCCCTGGATGATATGGTTGCATAAATCTGGACATACTTAACAACATTATAAATCTTCTCATTTGACATAAACTGACAATTTGATTTGATGCATATACCCACTGTGAATTATTTGCAGTCATTGTCTGATTTTAATTATTTTAATTTTATTCGTTAATTCCCTGTTGAGAGGCTGATGTCATTAATTGGCGATCCTAAATTGCCTAAAAGAGTGCTGTATTATCGCTGTGTTTGAATGAGAATGAGATTTTGAGACAATAAAAAAAAACTGTCTGAAAACTTCTCTTCACTTTTGGAACTTGGATTTGGTCAACATGATCTGTTAAGATTTTCATAAAATAGGTTCATAAGAAGCACCTCATCCAGTAATCAATAATTATAGTAAAATATAATAATAATATGATAATAATATTTAGAATAGTTTTTTTGTTTTGTTTATTCAGTCCTGGCAAGTAATGACCTTGTGGGTTACAGTAACACCTACAGAATATTAGTCATTTTAGCATTTTAGTTTCTGTTTTGCCTGAAAAGGCGACATATAGGGATTACAATACGTGATTATGCAGGTCTAAATATTGTTTGAATCTAACAAAAATTGTGGTTGCCATGGCAACAGAAACATTGAAAATTTACAGTATTTTGGCTTCAAACTGGTTGAGGACTTCTGTATTGCTTGCAGTTGTATTTTAAAGTTATTTCAGTAAGTGGTTGAGTTGAAAATTGAACAAACTGCATAACCCTTTACCCCATGGAGCCCTTATCCATTTCAACACTAAAGTTTTGCTGTTATTGGGATATTTTTTCCGTTTCTTGAGCATGTACCCCTATTTAGGTCAAGAAAATCAGCTTGTATTATACAAATTACATATACAGAATTCATACCCCTTATTTGTTCAGTAAATCAAATAGTGTTATTATATGCATTTGTTTTGACCTCTGTTTAAATGTTGATAACATTAAAGTTTATGTAATTTTATCTCATTGAGTTTGTTGACAGATTCCATGTCAGGTAACTGCTTGTTTGGTCAGTGTGAGATGAAAGCTTGAAGCTTATCACTAATCAAACATCTAAGTGATACAGACTCTTGAAATATAAATATACATAGTGTTTGACTTCTGGTGAAATGAAAAACACTAATTATCTAATTTGTCTCATATAAATCATTTAAGGTCAAACCCTGGATTGCTGTGACTATGATAACAGCCTGTTCTTAGTCACAGTATAGATATAAATAGCTTATATTTTTATGGTTTGAAGGTTATAAATTAATTTTGATGAATCACATGCTTGTAAACATATTATGTGTAAGACCAAAGATCTAAAATATTAAGACCCACAGGGAACAAATCAGCAGGTTGCCAGCTGGACATTGAACCATGCATGTATTCAATGTTTAGTCATCATGTACATGCTGGCCCATGAGTAGCCGCTAGACTAGCTATTTCAAGTGAGACTTAAAATTTTCTGCACTTGACTTTCTAAAAGGCCCACGGCAAGTAATTATGTAAAATTTGACTGTAACTTGTAACCACAGACAAGGTGATGCCCCTGTGATATGATCTCAGTTATAGGTAGGTGTCAAATGCAATTTGATCGCTGTCCAAGATGATCAGAAGGCCTACTTCAGTGTAATCGGGCCGGATCCCAGACGGACATCGGCTGGTCTAACGCGTTTTACACTCGTTGGCCGATGTCCACATGATACGTAGATGTCAGGTACTGAGTGTTGGGTACACAGACATCGTCTGGCATCTGGGTCATTTGTGACCTGAAGTATATAATAACATGGTTGCTCATTATTCCTCTCTGCTATCTGAGATAATAAAACTTAATATGCTGTATTTTATATATCAAAAGGAAAACTTTTACATTTCTGTTTGTTTAATGCTCAATTGTTCACCGGTACACCCAGGTTATAAATATTATATGTTTCCGACAGAAATTAGGACCAGCATGGTATTCAGGAGCCAATTAGACTTCAAATTGCTTTCATAATTTTGCATGTTGACATTTTCAACCATTTTTATGTTGAATTATAAATATTATTGGTCCTCTTTTGTAGACGACTTTATTCTCCTACATTGATTTATGATAACTTTGTGAACGTACATATGATAGATGGAGTGTGCATTTATCCTGTCTCTTTTAAATGTTAGACCCATTACAGAACTATGTGAGGACATTTGATGGGAAGGTCTAGGTACAAACATACTTTGTTTATAAAGGTGTTCAATGCCATTTTTTGGGGCAATCATGTGATATGCTAATAATAAAATTGTTCAAAAAATTTATAAATATGAAGCTGTGTGCGCTGTATCATGTTAGAAACAGAAAAAAACAAAAATAATCATAGGTCACAGATCTTGTTTATGAATTATCTGCCCTTGAAACTAATGTTGTTCTCCGAATTTGCATATTCATGAGCAAATAACTCCTAACTAGTCAGCATGGTGAATTGTGATTCCTTTTTAATGTTTTCTGTTTCTAAAATGTACATTGTCCATTTATATACAAAATTCTATTATTTGGAATTTTTTCCCAGCATCTCAATTAAGAAACGTAGCGGCAAACACCCTTAAACTGACTTAATCAGGGGTGGTATTCAATATTGATTTTACTTGACTTAAGAATAAGGACAACCAAACAGATCATACCATATGAAACTCTTGGTCAGTAACAGGTGAGATGATTGGCTATCCTTATTCTCCAATTAAATCCAATCAATATTGAGTACCATGCTTTATGATGCTTTTTTTGCTGTTGATAAAAATTGCATTTGTTTAACTGTAAAATTCTATTACTATACATATTTTTAATACTAGGTTTGTTTTGGTAGTGTCAGACTTATATGGTACTTAAGATTTGTTTAAGGAGAACATCTTGAGTTGAACGCTTGCTGAGTTTTTGCATAACATGTTTGACAGATTGCTGCATCATACAAACAGCTGTGCACGCGTGGGGCTGATTTATATACATGCATTAAATTTGTCCTTTTTGTACTGACCAAAGCAAAAATAGATATTGTGCATACCTTGCATGCTATAAATAATATAAGTCTGAGGTTTTGCAAGGCTGCATATACAAGTTATATAATAGAGCGATTTTGCACGCCTACATTTATACTGAATTTAGCCTTTCCTAGTTACAGATGGAGTTACTTCCCTTGGTAGTTTTGTACTCCATTACTTACATAATTATTCAGTGAATTTGTATGCACATGTATTATGTTTTTGTTTAAAAATACTGCCTGGGTTAGATTTACAATATAATGTGACTGTATTAAAAACCTCTATACCTATTTATTAGGCATACAAATCTCTTTGTGATATAATGTTCAGTGTCCAAAAATTATTTGAAATATTTCGGATGAAGTAAATGTACTCATTAATTTGTGTCATTTTGTTTTAACTGTGACATCCAGAGGTACTTCAGTATGTTCACTTTATGCTGGAAATGTCTTCATATTGTAATTCAATCAACATAATGATCTGTAGTGTTGCATGTGTTTTTGGAAGCATTAATGGTATCGATAAGGAATTACTGGTAATTTAATACAAGGTGGTCCCACGTGTCTGTCGTCTGGATCGTATTTCGTGTGTCACAGAGAGACTGATTGGATGCTCAAGATATCAGGTGCTCCAAGACCACCTGCCCACCACCTCCTCCTCAAAAAACACAAATTATCTTAAGTGCACAATGGCGTGCTTGCTGTTTTATCTTGTCCCAGCTAGCCCCTTAAAATCCCTTTGTTGTAAATTACATTCATAGAAACAAGGACATCATAGAACAAACATTTGATCACCTGAGCTCCCTATTATAATCGGGGATGATACGAAACTGTTGTAACTCAGGGGTTGATGTAGGGCTTTAGTACCATAGTTTGGCTTACACATCCTTAATTGATCCCCTTACAGTAGTATAATGATAAAATAATGATTTTTAATGAATATTTCAAATAACATCAGGTGACTATATTTGTATAATCATAGTAAAGAACAGTAATCACAAGAGAACAGTTATCGATTATCATGTACTAGCCATGGAGGGGTGTTACGCCAGTGATACGGACGTATGCACGTGGGTAACATTAGTTTGAAAAGTAGACGAAAATGGCATTAAAGTCAGAAATTTTCCCTATCATTAGGACCCCAACGATAATGACTCATTTCAAAGCTTGTGTGCGTAACATTAATTCCAGCCTGGCTTAAAGCCCCTACTAGCCGCTATTAAAGTGGTTATCATACTGTTAAATGAGGGTCAGGCATGGTGGCCGAGTGATTAACACTTTCAACTCTACCAGTCCAGAGGTCCCTTGTTCGAATATCAGCCGGGAGACACTGCATCAAAGTTCTACTGTATCTAATTTTTGAGTGTAACATTCTTTGAACTTGTTGCTAAAAGAATAAAGACTCCAGAACCTGTAAGGTTTTAAACAGCTAGGGCTCATCAGGTTAGCTTGCACATACTACATGTGCATTGTACTATATAAGTAAGAGATAAATGCACTAAATATATCATTGTTCATGGAACGGATGTTCAATAATTACTAAATAATTCAAATTGTGGCAGTGTAATCACCGTACCACCATGACCGATCCCGGTATATCTTATACGGCAATCAGACAGTTAGCAACCGTCAGTCTTAATGTCATGTATATTGGAAAGAGTATGAACAAATTATCACATGCATACTAAAAGCTAATATAATCATACAATTGCACCAAATGACTAATATAAAGTTTGATACTGGAATGACTATAGAATACAAACAGAATCAATGAGGTTCATTTTAATTAGACAGTCAATCATCATGATAACATGTTGAATTTATTAAATATTGACAACGGGAGAGTTGAGTTTGTTAAATATTGACAAATTGAGGTGTATCATGATTCTCTTTAATTATTACATAATAATATTCTGTCTGGAATGCCTATAACTGTTCATTTTGTAGATCTATACTGGTGTTTTATATGTCCTCCGCATGCAGGCGCCCTGATTGTACAATATATTCATGACTATATATTAGGACAGTAATGGTAGAACGTTGTAGCATAATTGTCACATTGGAGATAATTGACAGGTTTTGTAGGTGATGTTCTGTTGGTGCTGCAATCTGAAACAGTTGAAATGCTTGTCATCCGGTTCTGTCTCTGCCAGATTGATAATTAAATGACTTGGCTTTAATGGCCATATGATCTCCACACTATGAAGTACTGACATATGGTTGTGATAGAGCAAGTTTAGATGGATACTAGCTGGTTGATGATTTATACCAGGAAAACAAGCATACTGGTCAACAGTTGACAAATGGCATGGGGTCCAATGAAAAAACAACAATACCAATATTGCTACACGTATGCATTGGTAACAGTGTGACAGGTACCCCAGTGTCTCACAAGGTGTTGCTTTCACCCCAATAAGTTAACCCTGATTGTGTTCTGTTTGCACCAGACACTCCCACTTAAGATCATATAATTTATTATGGTCTAGTACCTAAATTAGCAACCAATTTAGCAACCACTAGCCAGATCAATAATTTGCACAAATAAATGGATGTGCCGTACTTGAACCAGCCGGATCTCAATCGCAAATTATACCAGTTTGAAAATGACACGAGTGGTCAATGCAATTGTCCTATCAAATACATTAGCATTGCAGAGGTGACTTAATGTCCAGTTGTTAAACTGTATTCACACCTAGCTGTCGGCCACATCTGCTTAAAATAACATTTACATTGTCATTGAAAGAATTCAAGCAGACGTCAATTGTCCCCTATCGCAATTTTTGTCAGATAGTTTCATCCCCTGGTGACCCTTCGGTGATACAGTTCCCTAAGGAGACACTTCAAATGCCACGGTAACCTTGGACACGCTGAAATGCTGTCCCCTTAATTATTGTACCAGCTGACAGTAGTTCAGACATAAGCCCAGCAGTGGTACACAATGCCACGCCCGTCACATACCATTCAGTAACTACCGTTGCAATCAGGCTTCTATCTGACAGTTGTACAAAGAAGATATTTATGTTCCGACAAAACTATAACTGTCAACGGCCACTGGACATCAGTGGAGTAGAAATTAAACATTGATATCAAAAGAATTTGAAACCACTCAAAAACTGTTGAATGAGATAGGAGCTGCTGTTCTCAACTCTTACCCGGTGAGATTTGAGCAATACCAGTACTCACTTATGGGTATTCCTCCCAACCATTAGACTGAGGGGGTATAATCTTTGATGAGGGGGTATATTCAGCTTTGCACCTCTCAGTCTAATGGTTTCCTTTCAATAACTTAATAACGCTTTGCCCTAGGATCTTCAAATTTTACATGCAGGTTGGTCATCAACAGTAGATGACCCCTTTTGATTTTTAGGTCAGTAGGTCAAACGTCAAATTCACTGTGACTTTTGCCATTTCTGACACTTTCATAGTCCGTTTAATCAGGTCTGTCACTTGTATACAAACATTGCAATATCATAACATTGTATTTTGTCTTAAACATTTTAATACCAGAAATTCATGGCAGTAAAAACCTATAAATACCTTATTCACTAAGGTACATTACTATTATACATAATGTATATTAAAATAAGACATTAATAAGAGAAATTGCAAAGTCTATGTACACAATGTTATGTTAACATGTGTCTGACCTGAATACTCGATTTATATATCAATTGTTGATCTGTTGATTGACATGACATGACAGACTGTGCATTGCTCTCTCAGGTTATCAATTTAATTGTATAAAACTTGCTCCTCCACATGCATTTATGCTGCTGTAATTTGATAGAAAAGATTGAAACTTGATAAAAAAGATGAACTTTTAAAGTAGGTAAGTTATATCCCTCTGTTTAATGAAAATCCCTGATTTGTGGGATTCTACCATGTTGGAAATTTAATTCTCACAGAATGGTTCCTTCTAATTGAAGAGCTAGAAACATTCCTAGAATCAGAATCTGTCTGTCTGCCTGTAGACAGGTTGGTCATGAAAATTTGTTCAATTTCAAATGAAACTGCATTGATTTCTAATTATACCTACTACTGTGTACAGAAACTAATCTGTCTGACTTCCATACATCCTGTCTTATTGTTTTTAACTTACAATCTTTTAACCACAGTAAAAATCATGACATTTTGGTTGTTTTTAGCTCACCTGTCACAAAGTGACAAAGAGCTTTTGTGATCACTCTTCGTCTGTCGTCCGTCCGTCCGTCAACAATTGGCTTGTGTAGACACTAGAGGTCACAATTTTAGCCTAATCTTTATGAAACTTGGTCACAATGATCATCTCAACAAAATCTAGGCCAAGTTCGATATTGGATCATCTGGGGTCAAAAACTAGGTCACTAGGTCAAATCATAGAAAAACCTTGTGTAGTCACTAGAGGTCACAATTTTGACTTAATCTTTATGGAACTTAGTCACAATGACCATCCTAACAAAATCTAGGCCAAGTTCGATGTTGGGTCATCCGGGGTCAAAAACAAGGTCACAAGGTCAAATCATAGAAAAATCTTGTGTAGTCACTAGAGATCACAATTTTGACTTAATCTTTATGAAACTTAGTCACAATGATCATCCTAACAAAATCTAGGTCAAGTTCGATGTTGGGTCATCCGGGGTCAAAAACTAGGTCACTAGGTCAAATCATAGAAAAACCTTGTGTAGTCACTAGAGGTCAGAATTTCGACTTAATCATTATGAAACTTGGTCACAACGATCATTAAAACAAAATCTAGGTCAAGTTCGATATTGTGTCATCCGGGGTCAAAAACTAGGTTACAAGGTCAAATCATAGAAAAACCTTGTGTAGTCACTAGAGGTCACAATTTTGGTCTTATCTTTATGAAACTCAGTCACAATGATCATCTCAATACAATCTAGGTCAAGTTCGATATTGGGTCATCTGGGGTCAAAAACTAGGTCACAAGGTCAAATCATAAACAAACCTTGTGTAGTCACTAGAGGTCAAAATTTGGACTTATTCTTTATGAAACTTGGTCACAATGATCATCCCAACAAAATCGAGGTCAAGTTCGATATTAGGTCATCTGGGGTCAAAAACTAGGTCACAAGGTCAAATCATAGAAAAATCTTGTGTAGTCACTAGAGATCACTATTTTGGTCTTATCTTTATGAAACTCGGTCACAATGATCATCTCAATACAATCTAGGTCATGATCGATAATGGGTCATCTGTGGTCAAAAACTAGGTCACTAGGTCAAATCATAGAAAAACCTTTTGTAGTCACTAGAGGTCACAGTTTTAGCATAATCTTTACGAAACTTGGTCACAATGATCAACACAACAAAATCTAGGTCAAGTTTGATATTGGGTCATCCGGGGTCAAAAACTAGGCCACAATGTCAAATCATAGAAAAACCTTGTGAAGTCACTAGAGGTCAGAGGCCTGATCTTTATGAAACTTGGTCACAATGATCATCTCAACACAATCTAGTTCAAGTTCAATATTGGTTTATCTGGGGTCAAAAACTAGGTCATCAGGTCAAATAATAGAAAAACCTTGTGTAATCACTAGAGGTCACAATGTTGGCCTAATCTGTATAAAACTTGGTCACAAGGATCATTTCAACAAAATCTAGGTCAAGTTCGCCAGGTGAGCGACCTAGGGCCCTTTGGGCCCTCTTGTAAAGGGCCCTCTTGTAATGGAATGGTCTGTCTGTCTGTGTGTCCGTCTGTGACAAAATTGTGTCCGCTTCATTACTTTTTAACCCCTGGGCCAAATTTCATGACACTTGTAGCAATTGTGTAACTAATAAAGATGACATGCAGAATGCATGTTTCAACGGTGCTGGATCAAGGTCATGCACTGTTCAAGGACAAAGGTTTGAACCTTTCATTTCGTGTCTGCTCCATAACTTTTTAACGCCTGGACCCAATTCCTAGAAACTTTGTTACAGTAAATGTGTAACTAATATAGACAACGTGCAGAACCCATTTCAACAGTGCCAGCTCAAGGACAATGTCACATTTCAAGGTCAAAGGTTTGAACCATACTTTTTATGTCCCCTAAATAACTCAATAACCGGGCCAAATTACATGAAACTTTAACAGTAAATGTGTAACTAATGAAGGTAATGTGTAGAACCCATGTTTCTACCATGCTGGCTGAAGGTCAAGGTCACTGTTCAATGTCAAAGGTTTGAGCCTTACAATTTGTGTCTGCTCCATAACTTTAAATGCATTGAGGCGATGTGCACAACGAAGTTCCAACCAAGCTGACTGCCATATAAGTCACTATCCATTAACACTGCAGGTGATTATAGCCCTCTTTTATACTGCCTTGTCAAAGTTGCTGTTCTTAAAGCTAAATGAATGTGGCCATCATTTTCACGAATATTAAAATTTCAATTTAGTCTTTAATCAACAGTTTGTATTCAACATACTACCTGGTTATATAGAATATTAATGATGATTGTAATTTGTGTTGAAAAATGGTGCTCAAAATATGAAAATTATAAAATACTAACAAACATGAGGTGGATGAAGTTTTAACAATCTCAATAAACTATTCAAAAATGGCACAGAAAGGCAATAAAACACATATTTAGTATAAATGTTTTTTAGTTAATGCCAATTAATGATTATAATCATTACCTTGAATAAGGTCAGGTATCTGTTTACAAAACCACACCCTGTCTGATAGAGTGATATCTATTGATTTTGTCTGAGAAGGAATCTATTAATTATCACTATATGACATTTGTTATTATAATGTATACTTCTCTGTGTGTTCTGTTATATTATTATATCAATTCATCTAGCAATCATTATAATGGATACTCATCCATTAAATATAAAGTATCCTGTGACATCAAAACATCAATTTAAAATCTTTATGATTTGTTTACAAATATAAAGTGTGGTAAATGGAGCTGCAATACTAATAAATGATTCAGTAAATGAACACATACAAACCATATCCATCACCAATTTGTAGTTGTTAAAGAATAAATAAGAATTTAAATTTGAACATAATTTTAAGATGCTTAAGTGCTTTGATAAAACAGTACCTAGGGCTCTGAGCTAATTGTATAGTCTATGGGTTTGAAGTTATAATACAATGGGTTAATTTATAAAAGATACACCATTTAATGTGCCATGATGGATATTATGTTTCTGAATAGATGAACTCATTTGTAGATGTTTATAAAAAGTGTTATAGATTTTGAGTGGATTATTCATTGATTTCTGGTGACTGTAGTGGTAATCTGAGACAGATTTGGTCATCAGGGTTTTATTCTATTTGTTTAATGACAATGAATGACTTTTGTATTTACCGCCATTATCAGAAACCGAATCTTGACAAGTGACTATATTCAGTTAATACACTGTTTCATTGCTTTTCTTCTGTGCCCTTTTTAAAAAAAGCCACAAAAATGCCTCGTTAAATTGTCTTTTAATGGGTTGTCATTAATGGTAGTTTTATCTCATTTGGGAAAATTTTGGAAAGAAAAGATTTTGTTACTGTTTCAATTTCCTGAAAGGTGTCAGGTTTTGGTGACAAACAAAAGATTGCTCAAACTGATCGTAGTGACCTTCTCATTCGATACTCTTATTGCGGGGAGGTTTAAAAGGTCCCGTTGCTTGAATGTTACTGTTACAAAATTTTTAAAAAGATCTCAAAGTCAATGCTATCTCGACTTAACATCTCTCATTGATAAAATTGTAACCTGAAGTTTGTTACAATATGTACGCTCCTTATAATGTTTGTTGGTATTTTGTTCTCAAATATATTTCATATGACGTTGTCTACAAATATAGACAAATTATGTCATTTGTGCTGCATAAATGTAAACCCAACAAAAAAGAAATTACTTATAATGTATGCGAAATATAACCAAGTACATGAAAATTGTGACTTTGCAACTGTATATAGGCCCTTCAAGAATTCCACGAACAACAATCAGCAACAAGGACAACAATCAGCAGCAAGGACAACCTGCAACAATCAGCAACAAGGACAACAACCTGCAACAAGGGCAACAATCAGCAACAAGGACAACAACCTGCAACAAGGACAACAATCAGCAGCAAGGACAACCTGCAACAATCAGCAACAAGGACAACAACCTGCAACAAGGGCAACAATCAGCAACAAGGGCAACAACCTGCAACAAGGACAACAACCTGCAACAAGGACAACAATCAGCAACAAGGACAACAATCAGCAACAAGGACAACAATCAGCAGCAAGGACAACCTGCAACAATCAGCAACAAGGACAACAACCTGCAACAAGGGCAACAATCAGCAACAAGGGCAACAACCTGCAACAAGGACAACAATTAGCAACAAGGACAACAATCAGCAACAAGGACAACAATCAGCAACAAGGACAACAATCAGCAACAAGGACAACAACCTGCAACAAGGGCAACATTCAGCAACAAGGACAACAATCAGCAACAAGGACAACAATCAGCGACAAGGACAACAATCAGCAACAAGGGCAACAATCAGCAACAAGGACAACAACCTGCAACAAGGGCAACAATCAGCAACAAGGACAACAACCTGCAACAAGGGCAACAATCAGCAACAAGGACAACAACCTGCAACAAGGGCAACAATCAGCAACATGGACAACAACCTGCAACAAGGACAACAATCAGCAATCAGCAATCAGCAACAAGGGCAACAATCAGCAACAAGGACAACAACCTGCAACAAGGGCAACAATCAGCAACAAGGACAACAATCAGCAACAATCAGCAACAAGGACAACAACCTGCAACAAGGACAACAACCTGCAACAAGGGTAACAACCTGCAACAAGGACAACAATCAGCAATCAGCAACAAGGGCAACAATCAGCAACAAGGGCAACATACTGCAACAAGGGCAACAATCAGCAACAAGGACAACAATCAGCAACAAGGACAACAACCTGCAACAAGGGCAACAATCAGCAACATGGACAACAACCTGCAACAAGGACAACAATCAGCAATCAGCAACAAGGGCAACAATCAGCAACAAGGACAACAACCTGCAACAAGGGCAACAATCAGCAACAAGGGCAACATACTGCAACAAGGGCAACAATCAGCAACAAGGACAACAATCAGCAACAATCAGCAACAAGGACAACAACCTGCAACAAGGACAACAACCTGCAACAAGGGCAACAATCAGCAACAAGGACAACAACCTGCAACAAGGGCAACAATCAGCAACAAGGACAACATACTGCAACAAGGACAACAATCAGCAATCAGCAACAAGGGCAACAATCAGCAACAAGGACAACAACCTGCAACAAGGGCAACAATCAGCAACAAGGGCAACATACTGCAACAAGGGCAACAATCAGCAACAAGGACAACAATCAGCAACAATCAGCAACAAGGACAACAACCTGCAACAAGGACAACAACCTGCAACAAGGGCAACAATCAGCAACAATGGCAACAACCTGCAACAAGGGCAACAATCAGCAACAAGGACAAGAACCTGCAACAAGGGCAACATACTGCAACAAGGGCAACAATCAGCAACAAGGACAACAACCTGCAACAAGGACAACAATCAGCAACAAGGACAACAACCTGCAACAAGGGCAACAATCAGCAACATGGACAAAAACCCACCATTTCTGTGTGCAAAGGGGAATAATGATTTTGCTCATTAACAGCATTATGGTTACAACTAAAACTCACAAGTCTGGCATGATGTGGTGAACATCGGCCAGGATGAACTTCCCTTTCATGGTCATGGCAAGGCTTGCTGTTGTAAAACTCATGTCAATGATTACATCTGCTCACAATGGTGCAGACATGTTGACAGTTGTTGTCAGATAGTTTTGCTGACACATGGTGGTGGTGCATACAATGCAGACTGCAGCATTTCAATACAAAGGTAATATGAAAAGATATAAATGCACAAAGAATTCTAAATATTTATATAATAGACAGAGAAAATCCCCTCTGGACAATAGAAATTAATACCTCTCCATTGAAGTTGAATACATTGGCAAACTAATGATATCCAGCCGTCACTCGATTTCAAAGTTTTTCTATCTATTTTACAGAAATGAACAATTTAGTATTGAAATGATAAATTAACATTGTAGAGAACAGCAAAACTTGGAGATAAGCTGTGATATATAGAAGTTGATTAGTTTTGTAAGAGGGCCATCCAATTATCCTCCAAACTTTGGGTGGTTTAAAACTGGGAGGTGTGCTTGATCAAGTTTGCGGAATTGATTGAGACAAATCCCTTTATATACCATTGTAAACTAGTCTTTAGAATTTCGAAAATGAATTAATGCCTAACTGCATAACTGTTTTGGTATGAAATAAGTGTAATATTGTTTAAATCAGGAAGAAAACTTTCAATATAGATTGGTAATGAAATTGATCTCCGTGTTGAATTGGAGGGTACTTGAAAAGAAATGAAATGTAAATATTGAAAATCCAGTTACCCCTCCTCGTCATGTCTCAAGTGCGAGTTTAGTGAAGAAAATCCCGACATTTGGAGACAACAAAGTAGTTGTATTTGGTGGTTTTGAAAGCACTTTGCCAAAGATGGATTAATAGGATTTATCTTATCGCTTTAATTATTCAGATTTAATTTGACGTTTATTTATATTGATCTGTCTGCCCTGTTTCTTATATTACCATATGCATTGCTTGTTGAATGTAAATTGTTCATAGATATATGACATTGGCAGTGAGTGTATTATATATTATATGCTGCACTTGTTCGTTTCTTTTTCTAGAACATTTGAATGACATGTACTGAAATTGCCACTAGGTTAACTAAATTACAGCGGCTTAATCGAGGTGTTTTAGCTAAAGCAGCTCACAGCTTTCGTCATCCTCAGAATTGTGAAATGTGTCAGTCTTCAGGTTTGAAGGTGTTTGCAGTTCCTGGCATCCTGTTAAGCAATAATCTCCCTAATGAGTGATTAATTATTTCTCCGATGTGGCAGTGATAATTAATTGTCTATTATTGTCCACTATGGACACTAGTCTTTAGTGTTTTAGAATTGACATGACACCAGTTGTCAACCAGTACCTTTACATCCATTTGAACTGTGAGTTTAAATCACGTATTGGTCCAATAGATTACCTTAATATTGAAAGCGTTCGCCAAACACCTTAACAATCAAGTGTAGCAATCTCAGTGCTGTGCCTGATTGGTGCACACTGTGTCTGATTGGTGCACACTGTGCCTGATTGGTGCACACTGTGCCTGATTGGTGCACACTGTGCCTGATTAGTGCACACTGTGCCTGATTGGTGCACACTGTGCCTAATTGGTGCACACTGTGTCTGATTAGTGTACACTGTGCCTGATTGTGCACACTGTGCCTGATTGGTGCACTATGTGCCTGATTGGTGCACACTGTGCCTGATTGGTGCACACTGTGTCTGATTGGTGCACACTGTTTATAATCTGTCTGATTTAGAATTACATCAAATATAGCATTGTGTTGACAAGTTGTTGGATTTTATGAAGAAATGTTAAATTTGTATTGATTGTTAGGAGGACAGGTGGTTGTTAATACAAGATTGACTCACTGTATACAATCAATGGTTCTTACTTATTTACATTTGTTGCTTGTTATATACTTTGTCAAATGTTATATTATGTCAGATGCCCATATGGGCCTTAAATGCAAATAAAACTTGAAACTTTACAGAGTTGTCTCCCTTGTTTGAGTAAATAATTTTGATCATATTAATTCATCATAGTAATAATTATAACTATTCATATTTTTATGTTTGCTTCCGTTATTATTACAAATGTATCCGATCATATCTCGTGCCTCGTGCTTTAGTATCATAACTGATGATTCCTGCAAATGATCAGATACACTTGTTTAGCTCCGAACTGTATAAATGAAGTATTGGGTTATAATGTACTGTAAAATTGGTACGATGAACCCGTGATCTGATGTTCTCTATGAACACAGATGAAACTATAGACATATATAGTGCATTGTATCGGTGTATCCTTTGAAACCATTGTTCAGATGAATTTAGTATTTACATTGAAGATCATGGTAGTCTATTTGTATTTCTTTAAATATTTTGAATGACATTGTAACCAGGTTCATCATAGAGACTGGTGTTAACCAAATAATACAGTATTAGCTAACATGTAAAAAATGTGGATTAAATGATGTAAAGCTACGGTATGTATGTCCATGTTAAGGGCATGAAGCTGTCACACTAGTTTAAGTGACTCTTAATTATAGTTATCTTTGATGAGGGGGTATATTGCTTTGCACATGTTGGTCGGTGACTGTTGTTCACGGTAGACCAAATGGTTTCACTTCAATAACTCAAGAACTTTTTGCCCTTGTATCTTCAAACTTTACATGGAGGTTGGTCATTAACAGTAGATGACCTCTTTTTATTTTGAGGTCAGTAGGTCAATGGTCAAGGTCAATATGACCTTTACCATTTCTGACTTATTTGGGCTACCATGGGGACATACATGTTTTACAAAAATCTCTTGTTAAGTCTAGAATTTATGAGAAACAGCAATGCTTAGTAAAATGCTTTTCTTTTAATGAATAACTGATTGTGTAAATAAACTATTGATGTTATTATAAGACATATCTAGTATAATAATTATATAGTACAAGAGTATAAAATTCTATGGATAATTATAACAACAGCACCAATTATTCTGTTTGATTCTTGTAAGTTTTGATGTTTTCAACAAGACCACCTGTTATGTTCTGATATTTGTTTATTTGTTAAACTCGCCCTTAGGCCAGAGTTCTTTTTTTTTTCGTTACTCGGACCCTCCTGTCCAATTTTTTGGCATTTTCAAAAAAAAAAATTTGAAAAACTGGAATCAAACAAAATTGCATATAATATTTTGATGATAAATGGACCAGCCTTGTATTATTATTTCATTAATTTGTTAATAATAAGTAATATTATATTAGTGTTTCACTACAGTGTCCTAGTCTTAAGATAAATTGGCTGTTTTCTTGAAAACTAACACTGTTGTTGAGTGTTGAATGCTTTTTCAATAGGACCGTCATTGACTATTCTACCACCACCAGCTCGTGCAAGCTATATTTTGGGAGTTTTTATTTTTGTTTTTTCCCTCCTGTGGACTTTTTTCTGAAAAATGTCCGAGTAACTAAAAATTTAAAAACTCTGGCCTTATGATATTGAGTTAGTTTATGTCAATACCTTCAAACCAACATTTTTTACTGTATACAATACTTGTAATTGTACTCAGTATGTCAACAATTCGGCTACTTTATGTTATAAGTGAGTATTATTTCCTATTGTCCTAATTGCTTGTAATAGTGTTACAGTTTAAGTAAGGCTCTATTATGTAGCACTTCAAATACTATATGATATCACTTCATAGGAACGTAATAACAAATGATATATTTTATATTTTAAGTTCAAATGGTGCGTCTTGTACTACGTATGATTGTAAGTTTCTGGTATTTTAGATTGAACAATAAATAGTTATATATATATTTGTTTGAACGTGCCAAATATCGTCTTCTTCTTACATTCTTCGCTATTGATCTGTATTGTATAAATTTGGTCTTTGCCATGAAGCTCATTGTGATCTGACAGTGTTATATATATATATAGTCTTTGAGTTGTCAAAGAATGGTTCAATCATCACATTACGCCTCTAGCCAACATCATTCAGAATTCACACAAGTATAATCTCTACAGATGATCTTCTACCAACAAGACTGTGGGCATAATTATGTAATACAATTTGAAACAAGAAAAAGCCATGCGGGAGGAAATTATTGTACAAAGAGAAAAATTGGGCACTGACGGAAGGCAGAAACAGTCGGAAGGCAGAAACAGTCGAGCCAATGAAAGGCACAAAAAGGAACAAAGGACAAAAAAGAAATAACACAGACCATATATCACAATGCCCAACACAAAACTGAGTGAGAAAATACAGCTCAAACAACCTCTCTATAACAACACCTTCCCTCTCTATAACAACACCTTCCCTCTCTATAACAACATCTTCCCTCTCTATAACAACACCTTCCCTCTCTATAACAACACCTTCCCTCTCTATAACAACACCTTCCCTAAGTTGACATTTACTATAAATTTAACGGGTATGACTAAAATACGAAATGGACATTTTCCTGCGAAAAGGACGAAATGGACGAAAAGGAGTTTCCAAAATAATATATCGTCATTTTCTACTGTTTTAATCACTTTAAATAACTATTTTTTATGTAGATACAATTATTAAATGATAATGAAGTTGATAAAGACTAAAAATGGAGCATTTTATCAAATATATTGAGATTAGATCGATATACGCAAGATAGAAATTGCATCTGCGAAAAGGAGATTTCATAGCTGTTAAGGAGGTACGCGCACCTTTTATCTAACGATCGAATTTTCCTTGAAACATCTTAAAATGACAGAACAGTCTTCTAGAACAACATTGAAATCATAAAAATGGTATGTCACCAGGCTCGTTTTCGACATACATGGCTTTCTAATGACCTACCATTGTATTTTGGTCATTTTATCTATTTCCTGCATTTATGGCACCATTATGTTCTTTTTAAGATTATTACTGTATGAAACCACTTTTAAGCAATGCATGATATTTTGTGTGTTCAATGGTCATTCCTATTGACATTAGTCACTATTCCAGCTGCCCGGTGAACAAGTTCAGTATTTGAACATGATAAATAGTTACCCCACCCACTTGCTAAAAAGTGTGATTTTCAAATGATTTCAAACGAACGTCAAAAAATACCCAACGATCGAAAATGATTTAAAATTGGCCCTAAGTTTAGTATCAAATAGAACACCAGTTTAGTCAAATAAAAAATAGGGGTCACCAGCCTTTTTTGGGAGCTGTGCATAAAAAAGCACTAATTATGAATAAATTTGCATAAAAATAACCTAATTTGCATATTGTAATGAAATAATTTTTTCTTAAAAATATTTCAAAGTGTGGCTACCTCTTATAACTAAACCATGCACTACATATTATATATAAGCATATGCATTTGAACAATTGTAGGGACTTATTGTGAACCCATATTATCCACAATTTTGCCGTTCCCCACCCACTTTTTCATACAGGCAAAAAATAAAAAGTTAAAAACATCTAATTTGTGCGATAATATTTTGTTTATTTTCATTAATCAACATTCATATGCAATCATTGAAACTAAAATTCATGTTTGTTCTTATCTAAAACGATTTTGAAATTTCGCGCATGCGCACAAGGCAGCTCGTACCTCCTTAAGTGTAAAAAAACTCCTACGAAATGGAGATTTTCCCGTAGATTTTCCTACGAAATGGAGATTTCCTACGAAAAGGAGATTTCCCTACGAAATGGAGCTGTGAAATCACTATATAGCCAATTTCGATAGAGTTGTAAGATCTTAAGTAAAATTATAATGTATGTCTATGATTTTAATGTTAATAAAGTTAATAAAGAAAAAAAAGAAATAATTAAAAATGTCGAGATAATATATTTAGGCAGATCGATGGGGGAATATTGTTCTCTACGAAAAGGAGATTTTATAGTTTATTATTTCCTGGTAAATTATTCGTAATAAAATCATTGATTTCATGTTTTTATAAAGGTATAAGATGATTACAAAGGTTGAATTTAAATATTAATGTTATATTAATAAAAGTAATTTAAAAGTATGTTTGTTTGATTTCAGCAGAGCGTTACGTGTAAAAAATACCCTTATGAAAAAGTTTTTTTACACTTAACACAATAATAAATGAATTATAGCTTGGTTTTCGCCGTATCCACACAAATATCATAAAGTATTTTAATACAAATTATAAACTATGAAATGAATGTCACGATCAGCTATGAAATCTCCTTTTCGCAGATGCAATTTCTATCTTGCGTATATCGATCTAATCTCAATATATTTGATAAAATGCTCCATTTTTTGTCTTGATCAACTTTATTATCATCTAATAATTGTATCTACATAAAAACTAGTTATTTAAAGTGATTAAAACAGTAGAAAATGACGATATATTATTTTGGGAACTCCTTTTCGTCCATTTCGTCCTTTTCGCAGGAAAATGTCCATTTCGTATTTTAGTCATACCGAAATTTAACCTCTGTGTAGCAACAACCTCTAAACAATGACCAATATTTGCTGTTGTATAATTAATTATGTTCTCTGTAAAGGCCACAATATTATTGTATGATGTTTTTTGTTAAAATAAATCAATCTTCATCATATTGTTAGAGATTATATCACGGTATGCACAGTGCATGTCTTTGATGTCTGGGCGATGACATCCGATTATATTTGGTCTCATATTGTGTAAGATGCTTGATGTTAAAGCTTAGTGATGTATTGGTTGTGCGTGATCTTCATGGCACTGCTACATGGTGTTGACTGGAAACCTTGGGCTTTTATCAGCCATACATGACTGATTTAATCATTGAACACGCCTTCCATAAATGATTGTAAATAATGAAATAATACTTTTTACTGTCCGATAGGTCCTGCTTTTGAGTCTCACATTAAATGTTGAATAATATAGTGAGTTTTGTAAGTATGAATTAGTCCTCTTAAAATGTGTATCATTCAATACTTTGGACAAACTTCATAGTTCTTTCACAATACATCAAACACATTCTTTCCTTTTTGTCTTCTTCTAATCTAGACATTGGGCATGGCATCAAAACATGTAAGAAGCAATCGACAATATGTTAACACTAATGTAACTGTCAATGCAGTATTTATCAATAGCACATACATATTTGTACTGTGGAAAAAATATTGAATATTTTCAATACAAGTTATATAATACAAACATTAAAGTACATAATAACTATTCTGTAAATGGTTGTTACAACACTGAACATATGTTACAATGTAACCAAACTTCAGACTATATAAGGTTACAGTAAATAGTTTCATACATAGTAACATAAATATATATGTCACCCAGTGTTGTACCTCCTGAAGTGTGAGTAAATACTGGTGGCGGCTCAAAGAAGGTTTTTCTGATATTAGAACAATCAAATATTGACAAATTGATTCAGGTATCAAACTGTTGTATTAATAATGGGTATACATTTTAATAGTTGCTTTATAAATTTTGACAATCAAACTTGTAATGCAACTAGATTAACACAACCATTTTGTGTTTGGTTGTTAGTATTATTTCTGCAATGTTGTTCCTGTCAGCCCTGTTGAGGCAGTGATGTTATACTATTTGGGTCACATGAGTTTGCTAAAAAATATATGTAGGTTCAACAGTTGTTGCGCAAGGGGCAGTCACTCAGGATATGTTGATGTTCAAGGGAGAGTCACTCTGGATAGGTTGTTGCTCAAGGGAGAGTCACTCTGGATAGGTTGTTGCTCAAGGGAGAGTCACTCTGGATAGGTTGTTGCTCAAGGGAGAGTCACTCTGGATAGGTTGATGCTCAAGGGGGAATCACTCTGGATAGGTTGTTGCTCAAGGGAGAGTCACTCTGGATAGGTTGTTACTCAAGGGGGAGTCACTCTGGATAGGTTGTTGCTCAAGGGAGAGGCACTCTGGATAGGTTGTTGCTCAAGGGGGAGTCACTCTGGATAGGTTGTTGCTCAAGGGAGAGTCACTCTGGATAGGTTGTTGCTCAAGGGGGAGTCACTCTGGAAAGGTTGATGCTCAAGGGAGAGTCACTCTGGATAGGTTGTTGCTCAAGGGAGAGTCACTATGGATAGGTTGTTACTCAAGGGGGAGTCACTCTGGATAGGTTGTTGCTCAAGGGAGAGTCACTCTGGATAGGTTGTTGCTCAAGGGAGAGTCACTCTGGATAGGTTGTTGCTCAAGGGGGAGTAACTCTGGCTAGGTTGATGCTCAAGGGAGAGTCACTCTGTATAGGTTGTTGCTCAAGGGAGAGTCACTCTGGATAGGTTGTTACTCAAGGGGGAGTCACTCTGGATAGGTTGTTGCTCAAGGGAGAGTCACTCTGGATAGGTTGTTGCTCAAGGGAGAGTAACTCTGGATAGGTTGTTGCTCAAGGGGGAGTCACTCTGGATAGGTTGTTGCTCAAGGGAGAGTCACTCTGGATAGGTTGTTGCTCAAGGGAGAGTCACTCTGGATAGGTTGATGCTCAAGGGGGAGTCACTCTGGATAGGTTGTTGCTCAAGGGGGAGTCACTATGGATACGTTGTTGCTCAAGGGAGAGTCACTCTGGATAGGTTGTTACTCAAGGGGGAGTCACTCTGGATAGGTTGTTGCTCAAGGGAGAGTCACTCTGGATAGGTTGTTGCTCAAGGGAGAGTCACTCTGGATAGGTTGATGCTCAAGGGAGAGTCACTCTGTATAGGTTGTTGCTCAAGGGAGAGTCACTCTGGATAGGTTGTTGCTCAAGGGAGAGTCACTCTGGATAGGTTGATGCTCAAGGGGGAGTCACTCTGGATAGGTTGATGCTCAAGGGGGAGTCACTCTGGATAGGTTGTTGCTCAAGGGGGAGTCACTCTGGATAGGTTATTGCTCAAGGGGGAGTCACTCTGGATAGGTTGTTGCTCAAGGGAGAGTCACTCTGGATAGGTTGATGCTCAAGGGGGAGTCACTCTGGATAGGTTGTTGCTCAAGGGGGAGACACTCTGGATAGGTTGTTGCTCAAGGGGGAGACACTCTGGATAGGTTGTTGCTCAAGGGGGAGTCACTCTGGATAGGTTGTTGCTCAAGGGGGAGTCACTCTGAATAGGTTGTTGCTCAAGGGAGAGTCACTATGGATAGGTTGATGCTCAAGGGAGAGTCACTCTGGATAGGTTGTTGCTCAAGGGGGAGTCACTTTGGATAGGTTGTTGCTCAAGGGGGAGTCACTCTGGATAGGTTGTTGCTCAAGGGAGAGTCACACTGGATAGGTTGATGCTCAAGGGAGAGTCACTCTGGATAGGTTGTTGATCAAGGGAGAGTCACTCTGGATAGGTTGTTGCTCAAGGGAGAGTAACTCTGGATAGGTTGATGCTCAAGGGAGAGTCACTCTGTATAGGTTGTTGCTCAAGGGAGAGTCACTCTGGATAGGTTGTTGCTCAAGGGAGAGTAACTCTGTATAGGTTGTTGCTCAAGGGAGAGTCACTCTGGATAGGTTGTTGCTCAAGGGAGAGTAACTCTGGATAGGTTGATGCTCAAGGGAGAGTCACTCTGTATAGGTTGTTGCTCAAGGGAGAGTCACTCTGGATAGGTTGTTGCTCAAGGGAGAGTAACTCTGGATATGTTGTTGCTCAAGGGGGAGTCACTCGGGATAGGTTGATGCTCAAGGGAGAGTCACTCTGGATAGGTTGTTGCTCAAGGGAGAGTCACTCTGGATAGGTTGTTACTCAAGGGGGAGTCACTCTGGATAGGTTGTTGCTCAAGGGGGAGTCACTCTGGATAGGTTGTTGCTCAAGGGAGAGTCACTCTGGATAGGTTGATGCTCAAGGGAGAGTCACTCTGTATAGGTTGTTGCTCAAGGGGGAGTCACTCTGTATAGGTTGTTGCTCAAGGGGGAGTCACTCTGGATAGGTTGTTGCTCAAGGGGGAGTCACTCTGGATAGGTTGTTGCTCAAGGGGGAGTCACTCTGGATAGGTTGTTGCTCAAGGAGGAGTCACTCTGGATAGGTTGTTGCTCAAGGGGGAGTCACTCTGGATAGGTTGTTGCTCAAGGGGGAGTCACTCTGGATAGGTTGTTGCTCAAGGGGGAGTCACTCTGGATAGGTTGATGCTCAAGGGAGAGTCACTCTGGATAGGTTGTTGCTCAAGGGAGAGTCACTCTGGATAGGTTGTTACTCAAGGGGGAGTCACTCTGGATAGGTTGTTGCTCAAGGGGGAGTCACTCTGGATAGGTTGTTGCTCAAGGGGGGTCACTCTGGATAGGTTGTTGCTCAAGGGGGAGTCACTCTGGATAGGTTGTTGCTCAAGGGAGAGTCACTCTGGATAGGTTGATGCTCAAGGGAGAGTCACTCTGGATAGGTTGTTGCTCAAGGGAGAGTCACTCTGGATAGGTTGTTACTCAAGGGGGAGTCACTCTGGATACATTGTTGCTCAAGGGGGAGTCACTCTGGATAGGTTGTTGCTCAAGGGAGAGTCACTCTGGATAGGTTGATGCTCAAGGGAGAGTCACTCTGTATAGGTTGTTGCTCAAGGGGGAGTCACTCTGTATAGGTTGTTGCTCAAGGGGGAGTCACTCTGGATAGGTTGGTGCTCAAGGGGGAGTCACTCTGGATAGGTTGTTGCTCAAGGGGGAGTCACTCTGGATAGGTTGTTGCTCAAGGGGGAGTCACTCTGGATAGGTTGATGCTCAAGGGGGAGTCACTCTGGATAGGTTGTTGCTCAAGGGGGAGTCACTCTGTATAGGTTGTTGCTCAAGGGGGAGTCACTCTGGATAGGTTGTTGCTCAAGGGGGAGTCACTCTGGATAGGTTGTTGCTTAAGGGGGAGTCACTCTGGATAGGTTGTTGCTCAAGGGGGAGTCACTCTGGATAGGTTGATGCTCAAGGGAGAGTCACTCTGGATAGGTTGATGCTCAAGGGAGAGTCACTCTGGATAGGTTGATGCTCAAGGGAGAGTCACTCTGGATAGGTTGTTGCTCAAGGGGGAGTCACTCTGGATAGGTTGTTGCTCAAGGGGGAGCCACTCTGGATATGTTGTTGCTCAAGGGGAGCCACTCTGGATATGGTGTTGCTCAAGGGAGCCACTCTGGATTGGTTGTTACTTAAGGGGAGCCACTCTGGATGCGCTGTTGCCCAAGGGGAGCCACTCTGGAAATGTTGTTGCTTAATGGGAGCCACTCTGGATGGGCTGTTGCCCAAGGGGAGCCACTCTGGATGGGCTGTTGCCCAAGGGGAGCCACTCTGGAAATGTTGTTGCCCAAGGGGAGCCACTCTGGATGGGCTGTTGCCCAAGGGGAGCCACTCTGGAAATGTTGTTGCCCAAGGGGAGCCACTCTGGATATGTTGTTGCCCAAGGGGAGCCACTCTGGATGGGCTGTTGCCCAAGGGGAGCCACTCTG
This sequence comes from Spisula solida, assembly GCA_947247005.1. Classification (NCBI taxonomy): domain Eukaryota; kingdom Metazoa; phylum Mollusca; class Bivalvia; order Venerida; family Mactridae; genus Spisula; species Spisula solida. The sequence continues at coordinate 35,262,088 of OX365957.1, read as the reverse complement.
GAAATGTTGTTGCCCAAGGGGAGCCACTCTGGAAATGCTCAAGGGTAGTCAGTCTGGATATGTTGTTGCTCAAGAAGAGCCACTCTGGATGGGCTGTTGCCCAAGGGGAGCCACTCTGGATGGGCTGTTGTCCAACGGGAACCACTCTGGATGGGCTGTTGCCCAAGGGGAGCCACTCTGGATGGGCTGTTGCCCAAGGGGAGCCACTCTGAATGGGCTGTTGCTCAAGGAGAGCCACTCTGGATAGGTTGTTACTTAAGGGGAGTCAGTCTGGATGGGTTGTTGCTGAAGAGGGATATGTTGTTGCTCAAGGGGACTCTGGATGGGTTATTGCTCAAGGAGAGCCACTTTGGATAGGTTGTTACTTAAGGGGAGTCAGTCGGGATGGGTTGTTGCTGAAGAGGGATAGGTTGTTGCTCAAGGGGACTCTGGATGGGTTATTGCTCAAGGGGAGTCACTCTGGTTGTTGATCAATGGAAGGTTGGTTTTATGTGGACCATGTGTCAGTGGTCATGAACTTGATGTGGTTTAGAGATATTGTACAAATGTACCATATTTTATGAATGAATGACTTGATTGTGTGTGATTGTGTCCTGGATATTGATGGTCCCAACATAGGGATTTCAAAGGCTGAAGGACCACCCTATATTCCACTGCTTGTATTATAGTTTCAATCTTAAGTCAGTATGAAGTAGCTTTAAGAGTGCGAAATTTTACAGCTGACAATGTTGCTTTAAATTAGGTTGCTCGGATACAATGGAATTAGCAATGTTGAGTTAGAGTGTAGAATAATCGGGTGAAATTGCGTCTCAAATTGCGATCGCGTCCATTAATACCTCTGTGGTGGGATTTGTATCCCCATTGATCCTTAATACTTTGTGCAAGCTGTTGATTCTTGGACCTCTAATGGATGTAAAGATTTTGACCCTATCACTGAGTTCATACCTAGTTCAGATATTTAAGGTAATAAAGTTGGGTACTTCGGTATGTTTATGTTGCTGTAGTTAATAATGTTTGTTTTTCATTAGACCCTGATACCCCCCTCCCACCAGACTAACAGGTTAATATGTATGTTTGAATGTACCTCCTAGAGTCGTGACTTTACTTTAGATTGCTGTATTATAAAAAACAAATCAACAAAACTTAATCTCTAAATGACATATATATAGTCTAGAGTTAATACAAGACTGTCTCGATATTGCTTATATGGGTTGAATTAATATTTTTTTTAAGTTAAAGAAAGCTGTTGCTTTTATCACTGGGCACATGCTGTGTTGAATTTAATGGCGGGCGGGTGGCCATTATTAAATAAGTCACATGTAATTTAGATGAATAGTAAATATCAGATTTTTACTTCTATTTTATGATGAATAGGGTTATATTAAGGTTACTTACTTTCAAGAAGTTCTTTTGAATATTTTTTCTACAGTATATAAATGAAAATTGTTGTTTTTATTGTCAAATACTATATTTCATATAAATAATTAGCAAGGAAGTTGATGAAAAATATAATTTTAAAGAAATTAATTAAAAGAACAATGCAATTATTACCTATCCTACAATTTGGCATTTTCCCCCATGGAAAGCATTTAAATGAATTATGGGATTATATTGCTATATTTATTATAATTAACAACTAAGTAAGCTGTAAAAGATATATTCAGTTACAATTAAGGCCATTTTAATATCATATAATAGCAATAAAAAAAAAATATTGTGGGCTCAAGCCCTCAATATAATATCATAATTTATTACTAACACATTAAATGATATATTTCTCCATTATTTAACAGTTAACCTGATTGCTGTTTAAGACACATTGATCATGACTATGTGACCGAGGGATTTCTTGTATTAAGCCAATTTAAGACATGATATTTGATGTTTAGATCACTCACTTTAGTTCCCTGCCATTTGTAACATCTCATTCATGTATTGTATCGATTTCCATTCTACTCTATTTCAGTAGTGTATCCTGTGACCTGAGGCCAATGAAACATATCTAAATATAACCATATATGGTCAAAGGGGCGGAGCCTATACTTGCTGTCGACCAATCAGAATGCATGTTACTTAAATGAGTGGTAAACATGGATTGAAATCATCGGAACGGTATGTAAGAGGTTTTTAGTTTAAATGAATGTATTTTATACGGTATAGTGTACGGTACATCACGAGTATCTGTTTATTTCGTTTGTATTCGTTTAAATAGAGGATTTATACGTGTGGTCAGATAGTGTAATATGGTATACGAGAGAACATTTTAACAATTATGTTAAACTGATCGCTGAGGTCACATGTGACTTTTGCTGAGAATATTAATACTGCATCATTGTACTTTTTCTGAATATAGAATTTATCTTTATAATATATAAAAAACAAATTTGTTGGTGTCAATTATAGCCATATTTACAAGGGATACTTTTTAATTGTGAAAATAGTGAAATTTGTGTTTGAAATGAAATTTGACTCGATGTGTATAACTTAAAGTTGATTTCATTGATAAACATTGGATTATAAAAACAATTGAAGTTCATTGAGTGATTGAGTGATTTGTAAACTTATACATTGTAATCTCTGACTGTATCATAAGGTCACTGTTTGTAACTGATCGTACCGGCCAGTGTGCTGTTATCAGAGAGTCATATCAAAGTTTACTCCAAAGGTACGTGTCTTTTTGCCACTTTTTCCCACGTGTATCAGCTTTTGTCTGGTTTTCATTTTGTGAAACAATGAAGGATATTGTATCGAATTTGGTGTGAGAAACAAAACATGTGGGGCCTTTGTTTTAAAACCAGCGGATATTTGTTACCCTGCTGTATAAGGGGCTGTTCCATTCATCAAGCTCCAGGGGTCTGAATGAATGAGGGACGCTTCTGCTACCAATGTTAGTCACATTTTTGTTGACAAATGTAGTTTCATGCAGCCTTATGTGAGCATATATAGTGTACTATAGTGTAGACCCTCTTGGTTTGATATATTGAAACTGTACTTCAGAAATGTTAGAGCAGCTATCTGTGCCAAATCTTCAAAATATGCTTTGTCTCGTAAGCTCTGCTGTTGGTAGCCGACCTGACAGTCCCTCTCCTTCGCCTGGGACCACTAGCTGAGACACTAATGGCCTTCTGGGTTGTCTGGTATCCCACCTGACTACTAGCTCTATCCTTCAGGTTTGCCTGGTACCCCACCTGACTACTAGCTTTGTCCTTCAGGTATGCCTGGTACCCCACCTGACTACTAGCTCTATCCTTCTTGTTTGCCTGGTACCCCACCTGACTACTAGCTCTATCCTTCTTGTTTGCCTGGTACCCCACCTGACTACTAGCTCTATCCTTCTAGTTTGTCTGGTACCCCACCTGACTACTAGCTCTATCCTTCTAGTTTGTCTGGTACCCCACCGGACTACTTGCTCTATCCTTCAGGTTTGCTTGGTACCCCACCTGACTACTAGCTCTATCCTTCAGGTTTGCCTGGTACCCCACCTGACTACTTGCTCTATCCTTCAGGTTTGTCTGGTACCCCACCTGACTACTTGCTCTATCCTTCTAGTTTGTCTGGTACCCCATCTGACTACTAGCTCTATCCTTCAGGTTTGCCTGGTACCCCACCTGACTACTAGCTCTATCCTTCTTGTTTGCCTGGTACCCCATCTGACTACTAGCTCTATCCTTCTAGTTTGTCTGGTACCCCATCTGACTACTAGCTCTATCCTTCAGGTTTGCCTGGTACCCCACCTGACTACTAGCTCTATCCTTCTTGTTTGCCTGGTACCCCATCTGACTACTTGCTATATCCTTCTAGTTTGTCTGGTACCCCATCTGACTACTAGCTCTATCCTTCAGGTTTGCCTGGTACCCCACCTGACTACTTGCTCTATCCTTCTAGTTTGTCTGGTACCCCATCTGACTACTAGCTCTATCCTTCTTGTTTGCCTGGTACCCCACCTGACTACTAGCTCTATCCTTCTTGTTTGCCTGGTACCCCACCTGACTACTTGCTCTATCCTTCAGGTTTGCCTGGTACCCCACCTGACTACTTGCTTTATCCTTCAGGTTTGCCTGGTACCCCATCTGACTACTTGCTCTATCCTTCTAGTTTGCCTGGTACCCCACCTGACTACTAGCTCTATCCTTCTAGTTTGTCTGGTACCCAACCTGACTGAGTACTTGCTCTGTCCTTCTAGTTTGCCTGGTACTGTCCACCTGACTACTTGCTTTATCCTTCAGGTTTGCCTGGTACCTCATCTGACTACTTGCTCTATCCTTCTAGTTTGCCTGGTACCCCACCTGACTACTAGCTCTATCCTTCTAGTTTGTCTGGTACCCAACCTGACTGAGTATTAGCTCTATCCTTCTAGTTTGCCTGGTACCCCACCTGACTACTAGCTCTATCCTTCTAGTTTGTCTGGTACCCAACCTGACTGAGTATTAGCTCTGTCCTTCTAGTTTGCCTGGTACTGTCCACCTAATGAGTATAGCAATAAACATGTTTTATGTTCACAATGTCCAATGTGGCTTATATATATATTATACATGAACTATTGTATGTGTACATCATCCTAAAGTCTATTTTCACATAGTTCACTTCTTTCAAGGAGATATCATTACTCAAATTACCGTCATCAGCTTTGACATAAGATATCTAATGTACATACATAATGTGTTGTTTATTGTTGACATGACAATGTTGTTGTATATAATACATGTATTTATAATGCTGGTTGTTATGTTGTTCAGGGCGGTCGCCTGCCATATTTGTAATGTACTGTGAATTTGTACACTTTAAATGGCTATAGGTTATGCCTTGTTATTTTTTAGCCAAACAAGAGGGAGGCATACCAGTATTATTGCCATTGAGTGATTAATATTTAATTATCTGGGTCCGTCTGTATGTCTTTCTCAAATTGACATCATTTCCTTTAAACTCGTTGTTGGCCCCGGTATCTCAACCTTGGTAGAATTAACTTTCTGACAATATCTAAGGTAAACTTAGTCAATTGTATTACTTCGCAGCACCTGAAACGCTTTTTGAGTTGCCTGGTGTTTATGCCTGAATTTGGGTACTCAGGTAGTATTGTACTGTTGTTGAATTGATCACTAGCACAGAGTTTATTTTGGGATTTTGTCTTTATATCTCCAAATATTGCAAGATGTTTTCATCTTAAACAGGAAGTGCCTTAATTAGGGGCTAGATTATAAACCACATGAAGGACCTACAGCTTGTATGAGTGTTTGTGTATATATATGATAACTTGCAATTAATGTTGTTGAGGACATTACCTGCTTTGAATTAGCTTAAACAATCAGAATAAAGATTGTCAGTATCCTGTAATTACCCCCCCCCCCCCCTTCGATCTTTGATGAGGGGGTATATTGCTTTGCACATGTTGGTCGGTCAGTCTGTCTGTCGGTATACCAATGGGTTCCGTTCAATAACTCAAGAATGCTTTGCCCTAAGGATCATCAAACATGACATGGATGTTGGTCATCATTAGTAGAAGACCCCTATTGATTTTAAAGTCGATAGGTCTAGGGTCAAGGTCACTGTTACCATTACCATTTCTGACTATTCAAATGGTTTCTGTTAAATAGCTCAAGAACACTTTGCCCCATGATCTTCAAACTTTTCCTGGCGGTTGGTCATCAACAGAAGACAAACCCTATTGATTTGGAGATCAGTAGGTTAAAGGTCAAGGTCATTGTAACCATTACCATTTCTGACTATTCAAGTGGTTTTCGTTCAGTAACTCAAGAATGCTTTTCCTTAGGATCTTTAAAACTGTGCATGGATATTGGTAATCAACAATAGATGACCCCTTTTGATTTTGTGGTCAGTAGGTCAAAGGTCACTGTGACCTTTACCATTTCTGACTATTGGGCTGCCATGAGAACATATGTGTTTTACAAACATCTCTTATTGGTAATTAATGCACCATATGGGGGTTTACGTGTTTTACAAACATCTCTTGTTAGTAATTAATGCACTAATTAGCTGGAATCATGGACCTCAAGTTTTACTGATAGAATGTCACATTGCATGATTAGACAGTAATCAATTTTTGTCTATTTCATAGTGAAGTTGTTCAGAATGTATTGAATCCACTTAAACTGCGGAAAATCTCTTGCAGACTTATAATATGCACTCATAGATCTGAACAGATCTAATGTATGATTAAAGGAATAGCAACAATTTGTCTGTATTCATTATAAGTAAGTGATCATTGTGGATGTTGTTGTAAAAAACCTGCTAAAATCATGCAAGCTTGTGATGTTCCAACATTTAGGAACGATCAAATCTTTGAAGTAGATTTAAAAACGTTCCGATTCAGTTGGAACCATTCAAAAGAGTTTATTTTCAATTTCAGTCTGTCATTTCATCCTTTGTGAAGAAGTAAAAGTGCTCAGAATTTGAGTCTGAATTGCTCAAAAATTATTTTATTGCAATAGAAAATTGCTATATTTGAAAATGGAAGGCTTATCAGTATTTCAGCTGAAAAAAAACAACTAAAATGTTGCAGACTCTAAATCTGAACTTCTCAAAAATGTTGTTGCAAAAAGGAAGGGTTTATTTTCAGCTGATCAAAACAAGAAAAGCAGGGGTCCTACAAATTCCGGAATAATCCGGAAATCCAGATTTCCTGCACTAGAAGGAATGAACTTTCTGCAGAAAATAAATTCAAAGTATTAACAATGTTACATTTGAAGTTGACAATAGAACAATGTTTGAAAAAGTGTTTTGGTGCAGGAATGTGTACAAATTGCACTCAAAGCAGATTCAGGATTGGGCATTATGCCTTAGTAGTATAGGACCGCTGTAAAAGTGTTCTGAGACTAAGATTTTATTGCAAACAAAAAATAATATTATTGCTTAGGGGACGGGAGAACATTCAGCTGCTTTTGTACTATCACATCCTCATTATGACAAATAAAACGTTGGGAGAGCCAATAAATACAAGGCCTTACTATAAATCCTCGAATAATTATGAAAATCAAGTGCTTGTCCATTAAGAGCATTGCATCGCTGATAATGTGCTGCTGTAAAAATGCTGTGTGCGAAATCTATTGATTCTTCTTTCAATCTTTCCATAACTAGCGAATTAATGCGAAGTAATGCATAGTTATGATGCCGGCTTTATGCAGTTACCATTAGTTATACCTGCTCCGAGACATAAAACAATCTGCATCATTATCACAGATTTCATTTAATGAAACACTTCAAGATGGATTGCATGTTCTCGGAACTTTATGGTTCTCGGTAATTCGTAGTTAATTGTAAATTAGGGTGTAAATTGTTTCTGAAATTACACATCTGATGGCTTGTAACAATTTCTTGTCTGAAGTATTCATTAAAGCCTTAAATATGCAAAGTGTTCACGATGACAAGTTGCTATGGGTTTTTTCTCTCAGAATTATCAGCATTTGTTTTCCATATTTGGTGCTTTCATTGGCAATGTTCACGAAGTTTATTGACATATTGAACGAGAACACCAAAATGCTTCTTTTGTTGGTAAAAGATTTTGTAGAGTAACAATTTGTTGTTCCATGCAGTGAGTTGATGAAACTATATAAATATAACACACAAGTTGTTGAAAACTAATTAGAAAGAATCAAGTAGTCAAATTTTTTGGGCTTATTTATATTAATTGCTCTATGTATATATATTTTTGAAGTATAAATGCATCACTACTTCTTAGTAAAAGGGATAAAATTGTTTATCAATGCACCCTTTCTAATACACCAAACAAAAGACAAAATTTTCATCACCCAAAGAATAATAGTTTCCCTGAACCAGACTGTTATACTGGTAGTTCAGATGATGGTGCATTCTGTCATGTGACATACCATGTGATCTTGGGGTATATATCTCCACTGAATCTTATCTTCTCCTGACATCATATTTTGTCAATGCTATATCAATTTTCTTTATTATGTTTTCGTTATTACTTTGGGGACCTTAACTGACATTAGATATTTCCTATTTTACTTACTGGCTAGACGTTTGTTTACATTTTGATAATGTTATATGGTGATATTTATATCTGTTGTCATTTGTACAGGACTCATGGTGATGCTGGTGTCTGTTGCTGTTATTTATTTGTCCAGTTGTCTGGGGAAATATTTTGATTTCTAGATGCCAAACAGGGCGGTAAAACAAAAGAGAGATATGAAAAATATATATTGGAAACATTAGTTACATTTTACAAAGAAGGCTTCTGGGACACATATGCAGCATTGCAAGAACAGAGTCTACACAATCTCCCTTGAGATATTCTTCTTCCATTATAGTTTTGGCTGTGACTTTCTTCTGCTGGCCAGGATATTGTTATTTTGTAAAGTTGATTGGCTGCAAGGTGCTTAGTGTATTATATAGCTCTTGGTGCGGTGTAAACACTGCAAGGGAATTTATATAATGCTTAATATAAAACATATGATTTCCTAAAATAGAAACTTAAAAGAGTAAAATGCTCATATGAATGAGTCTCTTTGATGGTATTGTCAGGGATGCAGTAAACATGGTCCTTGGCAGGAAAGGTATTACAGGAAACATGGTCCTTGGCCTGAAAGGTATTGCAGGAAACTGGTCCTTGGCCTGAAAGGTATTACAGGAAACATGGTCCTAAGTGGCCTGAAAGGTATTGCAGGAAACATGGTCCTTGGCCTGAAAGTTGTTACAAGAAACGTGGTCCTTGGCCTGAAAGGTATTGCAGGAAGCATGGTCCTTTAAATGGCCTGAACGGTATTACAGGAAGCATGGTCCTTGGCCTGAACGGTATTACAGGAAGCATGGTCCTTGGCCTGAGCGGTATTACAGGAAGTATGGTCCTTGGCCTGAACGGTATTACAGGAAGCATGGTCCTTGGCCTGAACGGTATTACAGGAAGCATGGTCCTTGGCGTGAACGGTATTGCAGGAAGCATGGTCCTTGGCAGGAAACATGGTCCTTGTCCTGGAAGTTGTTACAAGAAACATGGTCCTTGGCCTGAAAGGTATTGCAGGAAACATGGTCCTTGGCCTGAAAGGTATTGTCTGTGAAATCCCTCTGATCAACATACAACATTTCAAATTTCATTTACTAAAAAATGAAGGTTTTGCATGGTATATAATTAGGCGCTCCACAGTATTTTTATACAGTTCAGTATCTTCAATGTCATGTCATGTTAAATGTTGTTATGATAATATGTATTCATTTGATCAGTTCATAGATTGCCTGTCATACAAAACATTGAGAAAGATATGATTTTATCCATCCGTCAACTCATAGATTGATCAGAGTCTATCTGTAGCTGTCTGCTGAAATATTACCCATCATATACAGTAAGTCAATATACAAGCAGCATGTACATGATCGGCAGGTTTGGGGGACGTGATATTTAATTGGATGTAATGTGATAAGATTTGATGCAACCTGACCTAAATGTCGCCCACAGTCAGTGCGACTCAATGCATTGGCTTTACAGAAATATGATAACATGTTTTGCAATGTAAGCTTTTTTGTGTAATAAAATCTGTAAAGTTTATGTTCGATGACAAATTAAGATGACTGGAGTATTTGCCATTATAGTGTCGGTTACCTATTGAACACTGTGTGGTTGTAATGAAGTTTAAACATAATTTTGGGCTATATGTTATTTTATTATGTTTGTTTATTTTATTTATTGGGTTAAAGAAATATTATGCTTATTCAATATTATATATACCATGGTGTGCCTTGAAACTTATACAGAGTTTGTTAATTTAATATGTATACATGTACATTTTATTTGATAAGAAATGTGATCGGACACCTGATGCAGGCTTTAAGCATGTATTATTTTAGCGCTCTCCTTAGATTTTGATTTATTTATTTTAAATTTTTATGATTATCCCTTTTTGTAAAATTGAGGAGAACATCCAGAGAACAAGTGGGTCTGATGTTGAGTTCCCACCCTGGTTGCTCCTGAATACTGCGTTATATGGTGCTCTATCGATTCAGAGCTCAATAAACCAGGCCATGTGATCTTGATCCCACACTTATTATGCATTATGTTTCAAACCAGGGTGAAAAGTTAAAGCCAAATATTTTGTATTTTCAGCTATTTTTCTGTCTGGGCAGGAAAATTATCTTAATTTATAGCTTATACTTAATTATACCTACATAGCTTAAATTTCTGTATATTGTATCTAAACATCACATCAGTGTATCTTGCGTTAAGTTAGCTAATGGCTTGTCACATATCGTGTTAAATGAGGTCATCGTAAGTCAAATTGTGACATCTTGTTTTTGAGTGTAAGGCCATGCGGTATTGTTCCATGTAGCAGCGATACACATGATAATATTTATATCCTACTCCAAGGGATTTATGCTTGACATGTTTGGTAAGAACAATGCAGTATGTCACCTAAATAATTAAATATCTTGCGACATCTTGATATTTATTATTCCATAATCTGCTTACTGAATTCTTAATTGCCTGTCTTGTTATATGTTTGATTTATTTACCCGCGTCTAGCTGCTAATAGGTGAAAGCGATTTACTAACCTGAGTCTAGCTGCTAATAGGTGAAAGCGATTTAATCACTTGAGTCTAGCTGCTAATAGGTGAAAGCAATGTATACCCATCTATCTGAGGACCCTTGGTCTGATACCCTCAGATAGCCTTGTATATGTAGCAACTTTAACTCCAGGGTTAACTATTAGATCTTTACCTTGTTTTGTTCAACAACCCTTTAAAGGTTTATCTTTTATCATCATTACACAGGTGTTATACTAATTGCTGTCTGTTTGTTTATACTGATCTAGTACTCTGGACACTTTGTCTTAATTAAGACTTCAAATAACTTCAGATTGTCTTTACTGTATCACTCAAGTAAAATAATTAAAACACTAGTTTGTTTGCTTGAAGTTTATTAGGATCCAGTGTAACATGGCAAGAGTTCTCTCCCTTTCTTATTTGAATTATTCATTATTTTCAGAGTTAACTGTAACCTTTAATTTTCTACATTGCAATAAGAGTTAATTCCCTTTGATTTATGCATTATCTATATCTTAAGAGTTAACTCCCTTGTAGTATGCTTTGGGTTACTCTTAATTTCTATCTTATTTAAAGAGTCAGTGTCCTTTTTTCAAAAGTGTGTAAATTTTAGTTTAAACTCCCGTCAGTTTTTACCAGTATGATTTATGAATTTGCATTGAACTTAATAATGCTACTTAACTCCCTTCACTTTCTACAGGATATTTACAGTTAACTCCCTTTGTGGATTACCTTGTTTCATGAGTGAAGTAATTAGTTAATTGTTAATTGACAATTTATTCTTGAATGATATTATGGTGCAACAGGTAAACATGTAGAAACTACATATCTGGCAAATCACCAACTGTCATATACCACTATACTCTATGTATGCAATAAGTTCAACTTATTTAAACTATAAATTTCAAATTGGAGACATTTATATTTTCAGCTTGTTTTAAATTATTCACAGTTGCCTATGGGGGCTGATTTATGCCATGTTGTATTTTCGTGGCGAAAATATCTCATTGTTACATTTTTGCTTTTCACTTTGTCGCCACAACAAAGCGAAAATGTAACAATATGAAAACACAACAAAGTGGACTTTTTCGCATTATTGCTTTTTCGCTTTGTCGCCACAACTAAGCAAAAAGGTAACATTGCAAATCGCCTTGTTTCATTTTCGCTTTTTCACATTGTTACATTTCCGATACGACAGATGTAAGGCGAAAGCACAACACATTTTGGTGTCTAATTGTCGCCCTTCATCTGTTGTATTTTTGCTTTTTCGCCACAATCTAAAGATATGACAAAGTTGCATTTTCGCTTTGTTGTGGTAAAAAAGCTAAAATACGACATGGTATAAATCAGCCACCATAGTTGCCCTCTTGTTATGGTATATTTAACTTTTTAGATGGTGAACATGTTGTGCCTGAATTATATGATTTGTCTCTATATATCAAGATGACACATTCAAGAAATATAATTTTTCATGTTTTAATTCCTGTATAAAGCTCCAACATTGTTACAGTTTTAATAATTATTGTGGTTTCAAATTTTTGAATGTACCTTATATATAGAAAAGGTTGTGCAGTGGCCATGTTTAGCCGCAATGGATATGATGTCACAGGAACTGGTATCGGTGTTTGCTTTGACAACTGTAGAAAAACTGGGTACCACAGCCTTCGTAACGTCATATCCTGTGCAGATAATTATGGTTGCTGCAGAACCTTCTTTACACATAGGGTACACTCAGATAATTTGAAACCATGCGCCAATAATTGGTGGTTTTAATATAAATTGATGTACTTTGAAACATAACATATAATCTGTATTAATTGGCCAGTAATCAGCCAAGGATGATAACATAAAATGTCAGTCGCTTTAAATTAATAGTACTTGCATGTACTAGTACATCATTTTTTTAAAAATTAGTTGATTGAATATCATTTGTATTGGCAGCTTTAAATTAAGACTGGACTTGCAAACTGGATTTGCAGAAAATTAAAGATATTTGTGAAAAAGTTCAAAGAATTGACAAAGTTATGGTCATTTAACTGTTCGAACTGAGTTTTGGTTTTGAGGTGTTCACCTAAAAGGCGGCCCACTCGAAACAGACTTGCGACTTGTATTCAGGATTGGGCATTATGCATCTGTAGAACCCCTGTATATGAATCAGGAAGGTAAGGTCGATTAGTTATGTATATGGAGTAATGAGCCGCTGCAATGTTATGCCAGCAGATAATGAGATGCCAACATGAAATCAAAACATTGTTTGACAGTTAGCTGTATGTAGCTGATGATGATGAATACAACAGCTATATATTGTATTGAATAGTAATTTACACCTTTAAAACCTAACATTGTGCTGCCTGTACCCTGCCTAGATCCTGCTCTGAACTTGTGTTTCTGAAAGGTTTGATACACTTGCTGTCTGTCTGACTCTCTCCAACACATTGTCTTGATGGATTTATATACTCAAAGTGTTGACTGATTTATCTTCCTAATGCATAATCTAATTGTTTTGCCAATATATTAATGGCAGTAAGCAGGTGTGGCTTTCTTTGAGTTTTATGTTGGAAAAGTCAAAGTCCCCCATACACTGTGTGGGTAGTCGCAAAACTATGAGAACAACTTTCATATAGTTACTTGGTTACTGTAGTAAGTCTGTATGTGTGCTGAGAGCCAAGTTAAAGTTGTAGTTCCAAGTTTGAGATGTAATTAGTCTGATAGAAGATTGATTTTTAAGTAGGCTGTATTAGCCAGCTGATCCTATACTGTTTGGTGCTTATTTTCTTGGGCAAAAAGAAGCTTTGGGTTTCATTTAGAGTGTGTGAGTCACTCTGATTGGTTTTACTTTGATCAGCCCTGCAATGTCATTTGTGCGCCTTCCACAATATTCCTGTCATCCGCAATATCTCTGACTCACTTCTATATAATTAATACATAATGTCACATGTGTTAGAAGTATTTTCTGCAAAACTCTTATGGTGAAGACGTCTTGATTTGTGCAAAAAGATCAAATGGGACTGAGAAAGTCTTCTAGCACGAAGATGAAGCACATCAGAAAGGTCAAGAAAAAAACTAAAAGGCACAAGACCCAAGTTCCAAATGACACTAATTTACCAACCTGGTGGTTCTAGGTACACAGTCCAGTTGTAGGTGGTGCCACACTGTTGTTGTAAATATATACTAAGGCACACACCAGCCCTGCGTTCAAGGAAAAATCATGTGACACACATTTCGTACCTGTAACATACCTGAGGTACGAAACGTGCGTCACGTTATTTTTCCTTGAACGTAGGGCTGTTGTACCTAGGTGTTAAATACTTAATTACACTATTATACTATCTTGTGGTTGAACTGTACTCTATAAGCTTTAAGATGAAATTCTCCCTGAAGTGGCGTACTGTCTGATTTCCTTATATAATTTAGCAATCCCCGAATGCACGCCAGAATATGCTACCACATGCACACAATTTTATAATTGTTCATGATCCATCTTCCTGCTGTCATTATGTCCCTCCTGGATCTCAGCTCTAGAATAAGATGGATGCTTTTCATATAATGCCAGCAAAAATGTACAAATATTCATATCCTTTTATCTGCTGTGTGAGTATTACATCAACACTAAGCAATTGCCAATCATCGGCCACTGGTAAATAATGTTGGTATGATCAATGCTGTCAATATACACAGTTTGAAGGATAGGTTCTATAACGGACAGTTATGTTTAGTATAAATAACAGTGACTATACAAAAATATATCATCATTTTGTACATAATGTAACAAAAATATGAATTTGGATCTATTTTACCTGAGTAGCCAAGAATATTTGATAAATACCTTGGTAACATATTTGATCCTATCGTACACTGAGTTTCTCTATTGAAATTCTTTTATTTAATGGCGTTTGAACAGTTGGAAGTTGTAGGTAGATTATCAGCCTGACTGATAAGCCTTATCTTTATTACTGTATACATTACAACACAGGAATATAATAGCTGCTGTCTGTTTGTTACTGAGGATGTAATTCTGAATTAATTGAACAGTTAAAACCAATGCAGTCAATACATGATTGATTGTCATAAAGTTAATTAAATGGTTAGACAAGTATTATAGCTCTAATACTGGAATACATGACTCAAAGTTTTATTAAATGGTTAAACAAGTATAGATCTAATACTGAAATACAAGTCAAAGTTATTAAATGGTTAGACAAGACTTAGTATAGATCTAATACTGAAATACATGTCAAAGTTTGATTAAATGGCTAGACAAGTATATTTCTAATGCTGGAATACATGTCGAAGTTTTATTAAATGGTTAGACAAGTATAATAGATCTAATGCTGGAATACATGTCAAAGTTTTATTAAATGGTTTGACAAGTATAGATCTAATACCAGAATACATGTCAAAGTTTGATTAAATGGCTAGACAAGTATATTTCTAATGCTGGAATACATGTCTAAGTTTTATTAAATGGTTAGACAATTATTGATCTAATACCCGAATACATGTCACATGTGCTTATAATTGTTTACTCCCACTCTTGTAGGGGACTTTGAACCCATTAACCTGTAGATTAGGGGCCAATAACCAGAAATTATTCATGAAAGGCTAATATAACTATGATCATTATGTCATACAGTAGAACTTCGATGCCTCTAACTACCTTCGGACATGGAAAATAGTTTGAGCCATCTCCCTGTTTGAGGCATGCTATGGTTGAAAGTTCAAACTCATGTCGATATGTTTGCCAATAAGAATCGTGTGTGTTTATCATCATATTTTGGGTGTGTAATGAACAATTAGTGGATTTGTATCAACTGTGTTCGACCTAGATACTGTTCGAGTCATCTTCTGTTTTTCAATATGAATGAAGACGGGATTTTGCCGGGACCGAATAACCAGTTCGAGGCATCTAGGGTGTTCAAGGTGAGTACTGTTCAAGGCATCGAAGTTCTACTGTATATATAGGTTTCGTCATTGTTAACGATGATCGTACGCATAATCAAATAATTGAGCTAAATTATGAAATTAATCCACCATCTTGAGAGTGAAATTAATGGCGTCAATTTTATCCCAAAATATATTTCTTTGTTAAAGTCAGTGCAGCATTTTTAAAGGTTACTAATAAAATTTCATGTCTAATGTAAAACAAATTGATAGAAATTGAAATAAATGTGTTATTATTTCGAAGTCTGACATGTTTTCATGTCAGATTATTACTCATAATTGCGAAGCATGTTAAATTTCTAAATTGTTTTTTAATTGGTCCCAGATGCACAGTCACTCCCCCTAGTGACTAATTTTAAATAGAAGAGTTACAACTCCCTAGGAAGACGTACCGCTGCTATATAATCACTCCCAAGAAACTTGTAATTACGAAAATCTGTTCTGTCATGTGAGATGAAAGTTACGGACCATTGATAATTAGCAGAGCTTGTACAAGGACATACATGTTATGACATGCCACATTATAAATATACAAAATTGCACTGTGCAGTATAATTGCCGCTCCTGTTCGCAGGAATTCCTCCTCGCGTTCTTTCTGTGATAAAATAAGTATTTCTTTCACAATAGTATAAGTTCCTGCATAGATAACCTGTAATATATTAAACCATTTTGTTGCTTTGTTATGCCTCATACATTCTGTGTATATGAACGTGATCAGTAACTGTTATATACATATTTTTCTACATTTTCTTACATGTTAACAAGGATACCCAGGAAGTGCGGTGAAATTGTAGTGATATTATGTGCCTTAATTGTTTAAATATTTATGGAATTTCGGAGCCGGTTAATTTGGCAAATAAGTGTGATGGAGCAGCCAGTACATATCTATAATGTTTTATGTAAAGCCGAACATAAGTTAGCGATCTATAACACTCCACCTGAAAAACTTTATAATAGTTAGGACTGCGAAAGATAATTGGATAGTAAATTCCAGGAAACATCCTTGTTTTTATTTGTGATGCAGTTTTTGTATCTTCAGTTATAATTAAGTTAATGGTTACTTTAAAACACTGTGTTCAATTAATTAGTTAGTTCTTTAATTACATTTAGCAGGATTTAATTAAGCTAGAATTGTGTGGAATTGACAAAAAATGTCGGATTTTGGTGAAGTGTATTTTGTAACAATTTGAAAAGTTAGTCAACCCATTCTTTGGAGATAATTGTCCTGCACCAAAAAAAGGATAAATGTTTTCAAGTGGATTGTTTAACTTTGTATAATTTGGAATTATGTTGAACAGACCAAGAATAAAGATGATAGGGCTGGGACATGAAAGGAACTGTAGTTCAAAATAAGTGAAACAGTCATGGTGTTTGTTTGTAATGTTATCACAGTATAGGGTAGTGATTTCCATGTACTGTATGGTAAGGGTTTCTATCTATTGTAACACTATTCCAACTACTGTGACAGTATGGTAGTGGCTCCCAACGTTTCAAGGATCCTAATCAAGCAGTGATAATTAAGAATCAATTTATGATTAAATTTACGTAATATAATCTATAGTCAAATATTAATAGATTGATTTTACTGCATGATACCTTGGTAGCTTTGTATAAGGCCGTAAAGGGGGAACTTGGATAGTGATAACATTGTGACACATAGATTTGTGTTGTGCAAACCAGGATTCAGCACTGAATGGTATTTATTGCGCAATATTTTTAAGGGAAGTGGATGCAGATTAAATTGAATATCCATAAAGGATGACCGGACATTGACATATATACATTGGATATATCAATTATGTAAGTGACAAGTATTATTTGATGACCTATGTTAGAGTGCCTGGTGAATGTATTGTCGGATGGAAACATGTGGAGTGGTAATTCGGATAAGGTAAATTAAATGTGAGGATTTTCTTTGGATTGTCGGGGATATAAGTACATGGATGAACTAGCTGATTAAAGCTTGATTGATCTGTTTATAAAGAGTGGCTATATAGAAACACAGCTATTTTATAAAGGATAATATCTATATAAATCCATACCTATAATCAGCCACGGAATCCCGGTTCTTTTGATCTTGATTTGCGTACATTTAAGTGACTTTTTTAATTGTTTGTTCGTATATTAAACAGACTTAATTTGAGGATATTTGAAATATTTGCTGCGTTACTGTTTTATAAAAGCTTTTGAGTGCTTTAACATCCATTTACTTAATGCGAAGATCTTGATTAATGTATATTTTATTAGTTGCTATATTCGAGATCATGTTGATATTATTTGAGACTAATTGCACTTATTGCTGAATTATTTCCCTTTATCATTGCATTATGCTGCAAAATCTATATCAGCGCATCAGGTTGTAATAAATGGCTGTACTGTAAAATCACATGTTTTCGTGGGTATAAAATTTAAGAGATATTGATAAATATGCATTTTCGTGGGGTTGTTTATTTGTAGATTACTAAACATGAAAGGATAAACTGATGTTCGATATTTGAGCAGTCGACTAATCATGGGAATTTAAGATTTTGTGGTCAAATGCAGCAACGACATCGACGAAAATTCAACTCCCTCGAAAAATAATGATTTACCATATTTAAGGCCTGCCTTTCCACTCAATGATCAGGTGGGGGTGAATGTAAACTATCTATAATATGTCTGTTTCTTACACTTTGCTGTAAAACAGTTGGAAACATATTGATATAAAGATTTAAATGTTTGGTACAGTAAACTCCCTCAAAACCGGACTCCCTCAAAACCGGAATCCCCATAAAATCGGACGATTTCCTAGGTCCCGTATTTTCATCTTATAAAGTTAACTTAAAAAGCTCCCGCAATACCGGACTCTCATAATTCCGGATTCCGGACGGCATTTTCGGTCCGCTGACAAGATTTTCAACGATAGTTACTTGCGGAATACCGGACGCGTATATTTGTCTCACCTGACGGAAAACTTAACGCGTACATTTTTCTTGTCTAAAATGTCACTTTGTTAATTGTTAGTTAAAGAACGTGTCATAACAAAAGGTGCGATTAACAAGTCGTGTTTTTAATGTTTACTCTTAAACGGTCTCGCGTGTAATTTGCACAGGCGTGAAAAATACTTTGTGAAATTCGCCGCGATGAAATTAAATAATTGCCTAATTACGAACGTAATAAGAAAACGGTCCTTCCATTTGATGTTGTGTTCTTGAGGTAGGTATTGCAACAAACATTTACTGGAACAAAGGATCGTTTAGCCCATCAAAATGTTGTAATTACGACAAACACTGCACTCAATCGGTTTTAATTAATATGTCTCCAATTAGCTCACACTTGCATTTCGGGATTTGTAAGATTGCACTGTCTATGCCATTGGATAGTTTTGATGGCCAATGAAAAAATGAGCAATTTGAGTACTCATCGATGTTAGAATTGAAATATTTGCAGCTCCCTTAATGGGGATGCTCTTCAAAGGTTGCACTGTACATGTAACGTGAAACACACAGTATATTCCCTATGATAACATATCAAAGTGTACATGATACAGAACTCCCTTAAAACCGGACCTCCCACAAAACCGGACTTTCGAACCGGTCCGGACAGGGTCCGGTTTTGAGGGAGTTTACTGTATATCTTTACCATATGTTTTTATGAGGCAGAGTAAAATACATAATTCACCTTCTGGGTTCAAATGTGCCACAAAACATATGGGTCATTGCATAAGTGAGCGATTATTCTTTGATGAAGAGGTATATTGCCTTACACATGTCGACTAAGGTCCTGGGTACTGTTTTATCAAAGCACTTACGGAAATCATAAACTTACCATTAAATTTAAATTCTTTATAATTTGTTTACAATTATAAAGTGTCGTAAATGGAGCTGCAATACTAATAATGATTCAGTTAATGAACTCCTACAAACCATATCCGTCACCAATTGGCACTTATTAAAGAATTATAAATAATTCACTGAATTTTTAGCATAACTTTAAGATTTTCAAAAGTGCTTTGATAAAACAGTACCCGCGTGTCCAATCAGTTTTAACTTAACAGTAAACAAGCGCTTTACCAACATGCATTGTTGAAATAATTACCAATTATAAGGTATCTGATAATTATCCCTTTACTCCATAAAACCAAATGCATTTACTCTAAACCAAGAAATTATTTTGCGTGAAAGTGCTAAAAACATTAATATCATGGATATTGCAGGAAACTTAAAAACGCGAAAATTTGTAGTCGCGAATATGCCGACGATAAGTAAAACACGAAAGTAAATATTTGCAAAAGTCAATTGGTTTACAGTAGCTGCAGTGCCCTAGGATAAGACAAGTGTATACACAATGTCCATACTGGTTATTGGACAGTACAGTCAATTTATGTACAGTTTATCTTGACTCAGTTATAAGTCGCAGGTTCTTCGACAATATAGGCCCTTAATTTCGACTGGGCTGTTCCGTGAAGCAGATTATCAAAGTGATAAACTTAAACATTATCTAGTAGCACTAACAGTATTTGAGGACGATAACTTAGTAGTAAAATATTGAATTACTGATCTATCAATTGATTGGATAATCCCTTCTTCTACAACGAATCAAAAACCTTTTAAGTGTTTGAAAAATAAGATGGTGTATTGTTTTTTGTAGGTGTCAAACTTTGAGTAAATATTATGACACACAGGTTATTTATGTTGGCGCAATGAAGTAGTGTAGCATGGCTGCAGGTTTATTTGTATTGCTCCCAAAGCCTATTTAGTTTGTATATATTAGGAAGTTGGCATGATATTCTCTTTGGTAAAAAGCCACTTTACTCAACGATATAACACTATATGGCTTTCTGCCTCGCAGGTAGCTGTAGAGTCCAAGCTATCCCTATGTACATGAAATGTAAAGAAGAATCTTTTATTATTATATGCTATGATCTTCAACCTCCGTGGGGTTGCTCACGATTGTTCCACTTCATTCTGTTTATGCTCTTCTCTGCTCCTCTCTTCTCTGCTCCGCTATTCTCTGCTCCGCTCTTCTCTGCTCATTCTAGCTCTGCTCTTCTGTGCTCATTTTAGCTCTGCTCCATTCATCTCTTTTATGTTCTGCTCTGCTGCACTATTCCACTCTACTCCACACTACTCCACTCTACTCCACACTACTGCACTCTAATCCACTACTCCACAATTCAATATTTATTTGATAATTGGCCTCCGGCCATAACACATATACAAAAACATGAAATAATAGACATACAACAGCACCCTACTCCATCCTGCTCCACTCTTCAGTACTCCATCCTGCTTCACTCTACGCTACTTCACCCTGCTCCACCCTGCTCCAATCCACTCCACTCTGCTCTTATCAGGGTTCAAATGTATCAAAAAATGAAAGCTGAGAGTAGAATTGACTGTCTTAAGATCAATCATTCAAGGTTCACTGTCGTGTAACTGCGCCGGACGGGATTTTCCGTGCACCGGTCGAGACACACCAAGATGGCGGACTGTTTGACAGCGAAAAGGTAGGCGCTTGTTTCTTCACTTCTTATAGTCTTTTGTAATGCTTTTATGTTTAGTTTTTTGTTGGATACGATGTAGCTAGAATTGCCGCGTTCATCGATATAGGTGCCATGCCTGGTATTGTAATATTATTCAATAAAACCGTGATTGAACCTGGAAATTTCACGAAGTTGAAAAATGAATCGAGAACTGCATTTTTATCCGGTCATATTGTCGCACATACCGTCTTCTATAAATGGTCACTTTGTCAAATGCCCTAGAATCAGATCCCCTTGGCCATATACATACAACTTCGTTGTTTACTGACGTGCAAGCGTCAAAAATAGCATTTTTAGATTTGCAAACGCACCGGTAGGGATACCACGCACCGGTGGAAATTCTCCGGAGAATATCAGCTAAAAAGTAGCAACGGTTGAGACACACAGGCCTATTTGGCACCGGTTGAGACACACTTTTATATCGTTAGCAGTTCAATGGCGACATATTAGATTTTATTTATTTACCGTGTCTTTGTAGATCCATATACATGTTGTATAGTTACCAGAATTGTATAATTTGGTACTTGCGACATCGTTTGCACGTTCGTTAGAATCTTTCGTCGGGAATATTATTAATAATTCCGTTTCAGATGATTTTGATTTACACTTGTTCGTTCAAATTAACACTGTATAGTAAGGGATGAAAATAACACAAGTGTGGTCTCGTGAGTATCAGTGCCAAACATGACAATGATCGGGCGCGGTTGGGTGCGTGTTCTTTACTTCGTGTTCAATTGTTAAGGCTATGCTTTGAAATTCATGTAAGTCGCGCCTGACAGTAAAATGTTACGACACAGACGGAAGGAGACGGTTTCTATAATCCCCTCCCACTTTGAGGCTGGGATTCAAATGGGAGTAATGTATACCAGATGTTAATTTACAGAAACGACACTAATTTCACTAGATATAGTTTCAAGAAACAACTGTCCAACCGGTATATTATTCTTAGTTGCAATTGATAATGAATCGCAAACCATCATTTTAGGGGATTCCACATGACGACGACCGCAGCAAAGGTATATCCCACTAAAGTTTTTGGGAAAACACCTGGTGAAGAAGATGACGGTCAAACAGAAATAAACATTACGGACCTGTCCATAATTAAGGTGAGTTATTTAACCTCCAGTTGACCACCCAAATACATAATGGTCTTTGATAATCCCTTACTGGATAGGATTACATATATATCTTTTTTAGTCTACCTGCAGTACCTAAATAATTTGCCGAGGTCATCCTATTGCACATATAATGTTCTTAACCTTGTAATGTTGTCTTTATCAGTATGTTTTTACTGCAATATTGCTGTCCAGCTTTCCAGAGCAGGTAATACATCAAGTAAAATATTTTCAGTGCTTTGATTACAGCACATTTATGCATTGTAATAGTATATTATTTTCTGAAAATCGCTGGTTATGGTAGAAACCGCGATAAAACGGAAGAATTATGCAGTCAAGAAAAACTAGACCTATCTCCATTTCGAAGACTATTATATCATCGTCTGCAAAAGGGACATTGCCACTCTAGCCAAACAAGTTTAGTTGTGAGTTTTTGAACGTAATCCTGTAGAAAACTCAAGCAGAAGCTCGGCGCATATTAATGCGTCTATGAGTAGACTAACAGCAAAGCTGATGTCAGTTACACGCTCATGCAAACTCGTAAAGCGATTGTATAATGAGTTTAGTTCATTTTCTTTTTACAGGAACCACTATTTCGGCACCGAGGAGAGGGTGCGGGGAAAACGTAAGCGCAAACTTGGAAACGTCGCAAAACCAGAGTATCCTGTATGGCATCCAACCACAGTAAGAGAACATCATAAAGCTCATGAACCTAAAATGTTACCACATGTTCGCCGAGGACTAAACTTGTAATTGCTCAGACATTGTAAATAATCCAGTGCGTGGATGACCCTGACAATGCCTCTTAAATGTGTAACCAATACATGATACATACTTTACCAACACTATTTTGCAATGAAACTCTCAGTTAATTTATACCTGTAGTAGTATTTTATATTATTCCATTTTCATAGCGTTTCTTCAACTTGATACCAAAGGCATATATTAAGTGTACATTGGACGCAAAGCATTGTTTATAGCATGCATGCATCAAGAACATTATCATGTCAACATATTTTGTTGAGAGTGAAACATGGAATGGTGGACTGTCCTGTATAAAGCAAAAAATGAGTGTTAATGTCAAATTTCAAACAAATAATGTCTTAATTTGCATGTGTCATTCATTGTTTGTGTTATTGCATTGCTTGGTGTATCAGTACAGTCAAGCACGTTCGTAAAGATCACCCAATCAAATAGGTCAAAATGGCCTTCAATGACCGGTAGTCATACTTGCAGATTAAATGTAATTGACACTAGTCTGAGGGAAGATACTTTTTTAAAGTATTTGAAAACAGGTGCTCTAGGGGTGGACTTTGTTTGTAGATGGTCTTTAAATCCGGTTTGATAGTACTTGAAAAAACTCATGTATATTCAGTGCCTTTAGAGGATGAATGCATCATCTCTATGTAATGTCTCCGATATCATTAAGTGTAATATGCATACATAGATTATCTGCTTGTGATAATATCAAATCACATAAATAATGTACATACTAAGTTATCCAGGGTTCATGTCCTTATGTGCCTAAGTGCTATGAGAAAACTAATCTTTTGGAATCTGACTTTCTCGGAAAAAACACCAACCCCAGACAAGCTACTATAACTTAATTAGCCAATAATGCATGGTCGTAGGACCGTCTGCAACATTGCGGGGGGGGGCAAATATTGTTTTCAGTTGGATGGAATTCATCGACATTTAAAGATATTTAATACTAATGTTGTGTGTGTAATAAGTGCAGAAGGTATATCTGCTGTGTTGCCGTTTATAGCTATTAATCATAATCTTATTACTAAGTATATTACTAGGGGTCCAGGGCAGGCTCCCCCGAAAAATGCTCATTTTATATTTTGTCACCATGCACAAAAAACTAATAACCTATTACAAGACTTTTTCAGGCTGAACATTATGAATGTGGGCTGAATTATTGGGGCAAACACTAAGTTGCCCCCTGTACTGACATTGGGGGCCTGGCCCACAGCTCATACGCCCAAGTAATGATGTTTAGTAGTAACATGGTATTTAGGCATGTGTTGTACATGGCAAGGGAATGGTCATATAGGCAAATATAGCTATATGTACTGGCAGAACTTATTCCAGATACAAGCTGTTAGTATTGTAGTATATTGGCTGAAATCTTTGATGTATCACAAATAAATCTCATACATTTTCATAACAATTGTTTACTACATGGGTGAAAGATAACACATTAGATGATAACATGTTAATGACATAGATATAGACTTTATCTAAAAATACTTTACTTAGCATGTTAATAACATAGATATATACTTTATCTAAAAATAATGTACTCAGTATCAATAGTGAAAACTTTCACCCATGTAATATTATGCCTATTTACAATGTATGTATTGCATCAATAAAAACAGGTACACAATAAATTTGTTAAACATTGTATTGGTTGTTTATTACTTTTGATTTAAGAACATGCAGAGATTAAGGTAATCAGAGAATAATTTCAATAATCACAGATTAAACAAGAAATATCACTGAATGTGATGAATACACCCATATACTGCTGACAATATGCGCAACTAGACCACATAATGATAGGTAATGCTAAGTTTCATTGGCACCCAACCAATGGTTGCAGAGGACAAGCAAATACATGTGTACCAACGTGTGCTGACAATATGCACAACTAGACTTGGTACTGATAAGTCATACAGAGTTGCATTAAAATCCGACAAATTGCTTTAGAAAAATATAATACAGAGAAATTTTGCACGGACCGACCTACGAACAGACCAACCAGCCAACCTCAAGCATGGCTCTAATATAGCCCCCATATATACTTTGTATATCTTGGGGTATACAAATAAATCCGTAAAGCAACAGAAAAACATCAAACATTAAGACGACATACCTTTGTAACACGTTAACTAATGTTAACATGAATTTAAAGTACAATGTAAGTGAAAACAAGGTGACCGATCAATAATGCCAAAATGTCAAACAATGTGAAATCAGGAAAAAAAGGCTATAGTTACAGAATGAACATTGAAAAAAAACTGATTAATTTTAATTACCAAATAGACATAATCCATGCAAGGACTGATTACGCTGATTACAGAATGTGTCCAAAAATTATTATGCTCGTAGACATTTTCATCAAGTTTGGTGTGGAGTGTTACAGAACAGACTATGTCCATTTTCAACAGTTCCAATAATTCAAGGGGAATAACCCATTTTATCTTCATTATTTAGTAAGTAATACTATCATAAACAACTATTTCCATATTACAATTGTAATCTTTGAGTCGAAATCAAATAAAACAGTATGGTATGTACAACAAACACAGTAAAACTTATAACCAGATTTTGTAAATGGATAAAGCTGTATTCTGCGTTTTATGCCAGTAAGAAGTCCCTCATAGAGGACAATTGGGATGTCTCAAATGAAAGAGGCTGGTGGTGGGAAACCCAATGTTAATTGATTAAGGAGCCATTTTCTGAAATTGAGACGATACACCATCCTCTGAATGGCTGGTATCCCAGGCTCGTCTTCTGCTATATATCATTCACGTAACAAACGACAGAAACGGGCTTCATTCTGTGCTCCGATATCTTCCAGTGCCTTTTGTCTTCCAAGTACATTCATCAATCACATGCCTGCGAACTTTTAGTACTTTGCTTGGATGGTTTAAAACCAAATGGTCGACCGTCTCCTGGATGGCGGCTTGAAACGTGCAGTAGTATTGGTCCAGTTCTCTGCAATATGAAAAATAGGAATCACTATTTTTGCAATAGTAACGCAAGCGATTTTTGAACGTGTTGAAACTCTCCAACAACCCATATATAGCCTGACACAGTAATGTCAAGTTCATACGTGATGGTCTTGACACATAGTTACAGAGAAATAACGCGGGAAATGTTTGTGACGGACGAGCACGACCCAAATAAAGCCTGAATAACTGTTCTTAAACATCGGCTGATAATTTTCATCCGTTACTAAACAGTGTTAATTTGAACGAACAAGTGTAAATCAAAATCATCTGAAACGGAATAATTTATAATATTCCCGACGAAAGATTCTAACGAATGTGCAAACGATGTTATAAGTACCAAAGGATACAATTCTGGTAACTATACAACATGTATATGGATCTACAAAGACACGGTAAATAAATAAAATCTAATATGTCGCCATTGAACTGCTAACGATATAAAAGTGTGTCTCAACCGGTGCCAAATAGGCCTGTGTGTCTCAACCGTTGCTACTTTTTAGCTGATATTCTCCGGAGAATTTCCACCGGTGCGTGGTATCCCTACCGGTGCGTTTGCAAATCTAAAGAATGCTATTTTTGACGCGTGCACGTCAGTAAACAACGAAATTGTATGTATATGGCCAAGGGGATCTGATTCTAGGGCATTTGACAAAGTGACCATTTATAGAAGACGGTAAGTGCGACAATATGACCGGATAAAAATGCAGTTCTCGATTCATTTTTCAACTTCGTGAAATTTCCAGGTTTAATCACGGTTTTATTGAATAATATTACAATACCAGGCATGGCACCTATATCGATAAACGCGGCAATTCTAGCTGCATCGTATCCAACAAAAACTAAACATAAAAGCATTACAAAAGACTATAAGAAGTGAAGAAACAAGCGCCTACCTTTTCGCTGTCAAACAGTCCGCCATCTTGGTGTGTCTCGACCGGTGCACGGAAAATCCCGTCCGGCGCAGTTACACGACAGTGAGGTTGTTGTATGATATTGATAGATGGTTTAAGCAAACAATTTGCGAGTTTATGACAATGCTTTATGTTGGAATTTTATTAAAATAAGAAAACATGTTTACTCCTGTAATGTCTGGCTAATATCTGGTCGATATGAGTAAATTATTATGATGTTTACCGAAAGATTATGTTAATTATGCTCAAATATTGGTGTAGAAAATTTATATGGTGTCTTTATACCTATTATCTGAGTTTTATTCGACATAAATTTGTTTAAATTTGTTTCAGCTGGCTGTTTTGTTAAAAGCAACCTATTCCCTATTGTTAACAATTGCTGTCTTGAATATTAATGACCGTTCATAATGGACGAACATAAACAATGATTGTTCATGCAAGGTTATAAAGGTGGGACATAAATGTCTTCATAAAAACACGTATAATAGAGAATTAAGATTTTTAATTGATGTTAATTTATGTGTTTATGAAGGTCAGTAATTCATGCATGTTTTTATAAACATTGAGTGGGTGGTCACAATTTGATTTAATTGTAACCAAGTTAAGATAAATATTGGATCCGTCATGATCGAGTTGTCTTGGTGATCAAGGGCATGTTCGTAGCGTCTGTTCTGCACACTGTGCGGGATGTTCTACTCCGAACAACTTACGAACAAAACGGAACTGTTCTGCACAGTGTGACGAATGTTCTACTCCAAACACCTTACGAACAAAACGGAACAGAAAGTAAAATGTTTAAGTGAACAAAATTGTAGTTGCAGCCGTAATATTTGAGAAAAAATATGCATAACGATATATTTGAATGTGACTGTTTGCCCGCAATGCCCCATAATTGGAAAATAAATTTATTATATTCTATTTTATGACACAAGCGACCATTGTTCTTGCTGTAATCACGTGACTGTTCTGGCTGCACCACCTCTGTGGCGGGCACAGAAAGAACATGTTCCGAACAGTGTTCCGGTTTGTTCGTAAGTGTGTTCCACTGTCCGGAATGTGCGGAACAGCGTTCCGAACAGGCCCCAAGTCATTTCTTGAATGAATCTAGAAACACAATGCATGACCTATAAGCTTTAAATTTTTAGTAAGTTTGTTTTCGGAAGTGTTGATCTCTACTGGAATCGGAATTACAAGTGGTCCTGTTGAATTCCGGTGGAATAATTATTCCGGTGGAATTCTGGTGAAAAATTATCACAGGAATCCCACTGGAATGCAATTATTCCATCGGAATTCCCGATGGGTTTTCGATGGGGTTTGGTTGGAGCTGCATGCAAACTGTATGTGTTTTATAAGATCACTTCATGCAATTATATAGATAAGACTGTGAATATTTTTTACTTACTGTAGGGATGGGATGGTAGGCATTGAGATTAGGCTCATTTATTTATGATTTATATCCTACGTAATCTTATCAAAGTTTTTGGTATTTTAAACACAGCCGTGATGTAACAGATAACGTATTTATAATGCATGTTTTTCAAGATGGGAGTATTTAACATCCTATTCCACGATAAGATGATTATAGCTTGTTGCCCGTCAAGCATTTATCGACTTTGATCATGCTGCATCATCTTCAGTTTTTTGCGATAAGAAAAATGCTATAATATGCATGGATGTCTGTCTACATATGGGTTTCATATCTACTCTGTTTGCGCTATAAATCGAAATTCCGACAGGCCCGTAAAATCTTGATTTGATTATTTTTCATACTCGACGATCATGTGATTTTAATACGGTCAACTAAGGCCATGTTTACATGCTGTTTGGAGATATAATAATATGTAAATGAAGCAATCTTAATTGTCACACATATTTATGTAAATTGACTAATTTTTATTCATCGTCAGTGTCTGCCCAATGTTATCTTGCGATCTGATGATTCTGTAACTGGTTTGTATGAGTACTAATATGTGATTTATGATCATATAATGTGTACTAGCCTAGATTGGTAGCTGTGACTTGGAATATATTAATTTTCATCGTGCTGTAAAACTACTGTATTCACAGATGGTATTTATTTTCATAATTTTTTCGTGGACGAAGGCTTGCCTTAAAATATATACGAATTCCAAATCCCCTTTATATTTTCAATTTTAAATCCATGAGTTGTCATTGACCCTAAATTAGTATGAAATTGTATTCTTTATAATACATTTTATAATTGCCCGCATATATAAACAATTTGACAGTATATTTAATATGCTGATTATATATATTCATGGAATGCCAATGATAAATAGTTTGTCCACTGCATACATTCTTTATAATTATAATAGTGTAAAAATTTAAATGCCAGTTTGAATAAATTCTTATAATTAGTTTTTATAGTAAATTATAATGGTAATTAATTCATCTGGGAATTAGGTTGCATATTATTGTGACAGTTTTACTGATAATGTATTGTCTAATTATGTAGTAATTAACACTTATAAGCTTCTGTTATTGATGCATGTATATACAAAATAATAACTAAATTTTGAGAAACATTACTAATTATTTTCAAATTACGTGTATGGAAGGGAGATAATCAAATTACAGAAATGGACTTATCAAGGCTTCTAAAAATATCAAGGGAGATCATTCTTGATTTTTGTCACAAAAAGCTGCAAAATTATGAGATGTGTGCTCATTAGAGCTTATAGCTTCTCAGAATTGTGTAGGAATTGTGGTTGATGGGTAAAATGTTGAATTAAATTAAATCATACGAGGGATTTAACTGCATTTACAAGCACAATTTATACCCATTAAACTTTGTATTTGTGTTTCATTTACTGGCTGCTGTTAGCTATAGGGAGGTGCAGATTGCATCGTAGTAATATAACTTGACTTCATATAATCTGTTTGATTAACTACCATAATGTTTTTCAACTTATTACATTCAATGATATTATGAAATAGTAAGGAACATACCAATGTGCACTGATCAACTAATGATTTAAATTTTTTACTTAATTAATTAATTATAAATTGATTAAGATAAATTCAAGGATGAAAACTTATCATATTTGATATTTTCTTAATTACATTTAGATAAGTTAAATAATTAAGTACCTAATGCTACCATGTGTTTTGAAACTGTAACAAATTTACCTGCATTTAACAGTCAGTCAGAGTATGCTTTAAGTACATGACTGTTTACAACAGATGACTGTTTTATACAGGTATATTGAATGTAAATAAGACAGAGCTGATATTCACAAAGGATCTTAAGGGAAAACTTAAATATTTTGATGTAAGTTAAAAATTTGAGTTGCACATATTTACCAAGAAACGAAAAATAACCCATGTTTTCATTGTGATTATTGTAGCTCTTTACATAATGCTTCTACACTATGTAAAAAATGATAATCTCAAGTTTCCTGTTTAGCGGAGTTTTCCCTTGAGATGTTTAGTGAATACCACCTCTGGTGGTTGTTTGTTTAATTGAGGTGGACAGTGGACTGTGACTAGTCCATGGTTGACAGTTTCTCTTAATAATTCTATAAATCACATTATTACTCACTTTACTGCAGCATACAGTTTATTTAAATGAGATATATCCATATTTTAGCTCGATTAATTGAAATTAATTATTTAATTTGGCTGCATTTAAAAGAAGACAGATGGTTGTTTAATTCAGGTGGTCATTAACCAAGATTTGACTTACAATTCTATACTGACTATAATCATGTTTTACTCACTGACTTACAGTTCTATACTGACTATAATCATGTTTTACTCACTGACTTACAGTTCTATACTGACTATAATCATGTTTTACTCACTGACTTACAGTTCTATACTGACTATAATCATGTTTTACTCACTGACTTAACTCCTTGCGTAATGGAATAAATAAATAAAATACCACATTTGACATAAGGTGCTTAGTAATAATATAAAACAAAGCAGATGTCTTCATAAAATGCTCATATAAAATGTTATGTTTCAGCAATTTTTTATGATAAAAATGTGAGATAACTGCACTAGCTGGTATACATCTGCCTAGAACAACCGGTTAGAGCATGTAACACTTATGTCAATGTTTTTATCGTAGTCTTATGATTTTACACTTCAGTCTGTCATAAATACGTCTTATGTATGTATGTACAGAGCTACAACAATCAGGATTCCTTGTTTGCTTTGAACTTGAAAGATTTAAGCTTGTAAATATTATGTGTCTGTTTTGTGTCTGTTTGTTCTTGAGATTAATGTGCAGGACAAATCACAATGTTTCAGAAAACACAGCATTTTTGGTTCTACTTCTGATTTTGTAAGAAAGTTTTTTACTTTTATTTATGGTTGGTCAGTTGATTTTTCAAATCAGTTCCCTTTGTTGATCATTTATTTCAAATCACTTCCCTTTGTTGATCATATATTTCAAGTTACTTCCATTTGTTGATCATATATTTCAAATCACTTCCCTTTGTTAATCATATATTTCAAGTTACTTCCCTTTGTTGATCATTTATTCCAAATTACTTCCCTTTGTTGGTCATTAGTTTCAAATCACTTCCCTTTGTTAATCATATATTTCAAGTTACTTCCCTTTGTTAATCATTTATTCTTCCCTTTGTTAATCATTTATTTCAAATCACTTCCCATTGTTAATCATATATTTCAAGTTACTTCCCTTTGTTAATCATTTATTTCAAATCACTTCCCTTTGTTAATCATATATTTCTAGTTACTTCCCTTTGTTGATCATTAATTCCAAATTACTTCCCTTTGTTGGTCATTAGTTTCAAATTACTTCCCTTTGTTGGTAATTGATTTCAAATTACTTCTCTTTGTTGTTCTGCAGATTTCAAATTACTTCCCTTTGTTGATCATTAATTCCAGATTTCCTCCCTTTATTGTTCTGTAGATTTCAAATTACTTGCTGTTCATTGATTCCAGAATATTAACTTTGTTGTCCAATAATTGCAAATTACTTCCCTTTGCTGTTTATTGATATCAGATTACTTCCCTTTCTGTTTAATGGTTTTTAAAATCAACTCAATGAGTGCTATATGTCCTTTTATACTTCCTGATGGAGTTTTTAAGACTTAATTGTTTCCTTGTTTGCTTTGAACTTGAAAGATTTAAGCTTGTAAATATTATGTGTCTGTTTTGTGTCTGTTTGTTCTTGAGATTAATGTGCAGGACAAATCACAATGTTTCAGAAAACACAGCATTTTTGGTTCTACTTCTGATTTTGTAAGAAAGTTTTTTACTTTTATTTATGGTTGGTCAGTTGATTTTTCAAATCAGTTCCCTTTGTTGATCATTTATTTCAAATCACTTCCCTTTGTTGATCATATATTTCAAGTTACTTCCCTTTGTTGATCATATATTTCAAATCACTTCCCTTTGTTAATCATATATTTCAAGTTACTTCCCTTTGTTGATCATTTATTCCAAATTACTTCCCTTTGTTGGTCATTAGTTTCAAATCACTTCCCTTTGTTAATCATATATTTCAAGTTACTTCCCTTTGTTAATCATTTATTCTTCCCTTTGTTAATCATTTATTTCAAATCACTTCCCATTGTTAATCATATATTTCAAGTTACTTCCCTTTGTTAATCATTTATTTCAAATCACTTCCCTTTGTTAATCATATATTTCTAGTTACTTCCCTTTGTTGATCATTAATTCCAAATTACTTCCCTTTGTTGGTCATTAGTTTCAAATTACTTCCCTTTGTTGGTAATTGATTTCAAATTACTTCTCTTTGTTGTTCTGCAGATTTCAAATTACTTCCCTTTGTTGATCATTAATTCCAGATTTCCTCCCTTTATTGTTCTGTAGATTTCAAATTACTTGCTGTTCATTGATTCCAGAATATTAACTTTGTTGTCCAATAATTGCAAATTACTTCCCTTTGCTGTTTATTGATATCAGATTACTTCCCTTTCTGTTTAATGGTTTTTAAAATCAACTCAATGAGTGCTATATGTCCTTTTATACTTCCTGATGGAGTTTTTAAGACTTAATTGTTTTAAGAATTTAGGAAAAGTATTTGATGGAATACTGATATTAGGGTAAACATGGTATTGCACATAGCATATATCATTAAGGTATAATAGGGATGTTTAAAGTACGATTCATCAGTAAACAGTAGTTGTGTCACTAAGGTGTATGACAATATTATCAGTTGTAAGCCTTCAAATTGTTATATAATTGTTAGAGCTACATCTAATTGATTATATCAGTGATTATATCATTATGTTAACATTACTGAGTACTACTATCAAAACTTGAATAATAACCTCCACCTGCCAATATTATCCTGACTTGTTGTACAATGGTAACAACATCTTGTAAAAGTGAACTCAACTACTGTAAAATTATTGTTTTTCGAGGGAGTTAAATTTTCGTTGATTTTGTAGGTGCACTCTACCAAGAAATATAATCCCTAGGATTAATCGACCTTTCAAATATCAAATATTATTAGGGTTTATCCTGTCATGTTTTGTATTCCACGAATTCATGACCCAACGAAAATGCATTTTTATCAAAATCTGCGAAATTTAATACGCACAAAAATACATGATATTACTGTTAATTCTTAAATGTGAAAAGAATAGTATTAAAACTCAGTGTAGCGTGTGATTGTGGAAAATAGCATTTCTGTGATAGTGTGGAAAACTTGTATTTCTTTTAAAAATTAGTATGTGGAAAACAGTAATTGACTCTCCAAAAACAATTATCATTACTCAATAAATCATGCTGAGAGCTCGACTTTAATCATTGATATTGAACACTTTTTATTTCTGAGATTGTGTTGAAATATCTGGAATAATTGTCAAGCTCTTGGTGGAAACAACTTTAATTCCTGTGATATTGTCGAAGTGAACTCTCAGATTACTGTGAAATAATGTATAAAAAATGCATTAATACCAGTAGCACGCTTTCCTGATTTTTTTTGTAAAACTCTTGGGAATATTATATGCTGCTGTGGAGTTGTCATATCTAAAAGTTCAACACATTTTGTGAGTATAAATTGCTTCTTTACTATTGATTTGAATGAAGGAGAGATGATCATTTATTTAAAGCTGTTTTGAATCTGCCTCTGAGGATCAGTGTACTCTCATACTTTGTCAATTTGATGATATTGACATAACTAATTTGTAAAATACTCGGTTATTATTGGATTGTAGAATTTTGTCTGCAGGCTTCTTTCTTATGTCTGAACTCCAAAAAGTATTTTAACTTCTATTATGCTCAAGGAACTTTGGAGGAATGTCTTATTAACCATGTTACAACAGGATTATTGCCCTTGTTTGTACCCAGTTATTGCCCTTGTTTGTACCCAGTTATTGCCATTGTTTGTACCCAGTTATTGCCATTGTTTGTACCCAGTTATTGCCATTGTTTGTTCCCTGTTATTGCCATTGTTTGTACCCAGTCATTGCCATTGTTTGTACCCAGTTATTGCCATTGTTTGTACCCAGTTATTGCCATTGTTTGTACCCAGAATTGCCATTGTTTGTACCCAGTTATTGCCCTTGTTTGTACCCAGTTATTGCCCTTGTTTCTACCAAGTTATTGCCCTTGTTTCTACCCAGTTATTTCCATTGCCCTTGTTTCTACCCAGTTATTTCCATTGCCCTTGTTTCTACCCAGTTATTGCCCTTGTTTCTACCCAGTTATTGCCCTTGTGATAATACCTGGTGTAGAAAGTCCACAATGCTTGTTGTACGGTTGTGAGTACAATTATAACTTTCAGACTTTTCTGGAAGTCGGACTCAGGTCATTGACCAATCTGGAAGGAAAAAAACGAACAACCATGCACTTACGACAATGAATGTCTCTGTGGAACACAAATGAACATCAAACAGAACCAATTAGGTCCTTGCATATCCATATATCATTAATTGGAAACTCAGGTCCCTGGTGATGATCTAACTCAAGTTAAGGGGCTGTTGAAGCCATTGGTGCATTGTTGTGTGTTCATTATGAATCATTCGGAATCATCCAAAGAAATCTTGGTCAAAGTATTACACATTGCAGGACAGAGTTACCTTCCATCTGTTATATAATTCTTTTTATGCATGACCTAAATATAAAAAAAATGTAAATAATTACTGTAATCCTTTGGAGCATTTACTGGTACAGGTTTGGATATTTACAGAAAGTTGTGAAGATTTTCAATTGATTTGCTGCTACCTTTGGCATTTGATTGCTATTTGACTTAGGGATGTAGTTTGGCTTGCCTGCAATATAGGTAATTATGGTGGGGTCTACCAACAATCGAAATAGTCTGGAGAAATTACCATTGTACAAATTTGATTATTTTACTCTCAGACATTTTCCCTGGCTTCTGACAAGTTGGTTACAATTTGTTTGTCGTTTCCGGAGAATGAACATAGAAATAATTTATGGTGATTTGCAGAACATAACATTTTCTATCGGAATTCACTAATTGCTATTTTAGAATTTAATTAGTTTCAGTTAATTGGATTAGTTTCCAAATTTCCACAATTAGAGATCTTCCAGTAATTGGATGGTTAAACAACCTTGAATTAGGTTGTTTTGTCAATTTGTAGACGTTATCATTATGATTGTAATAGGTGTATGATACTAGAGGTTATGTAAATATTAACCTCTCCATTGAGTAGGCCTGATTGTCAATATCTCGAGATAAGAGTTATGATATAGCTGAGATAATGCTGAGATATATGTGTACGTTTAACTGGTCATAGAGACTCCTCAAGAGTCATTTACTCCTCTACATAAATGACCCATCCTCATGTTACTGTGGAAACAATGGAAATAAAACCAGCTGAATTAGTAACTCAATGGTAAGCGCGCTTGTTGTCAATCTGGCGACCCCGGTTCAAAAACGGGTGGAGACACTCAAATGCCTGCCATATTTCAACAGAAAGCTGATTGGCAAATAAAGGCTATGTTTGGTAAATTTAAGGCCCCTACTTGAGCGCTTTATGACCATCTGAGCCAGTAGATCCAGGCTCGAATCTCTGGGTAAGATACACTGATTATATAATATGTGTCTTCTGCTGACACAATTGGCTTCTGTATGTATATATTATAAGCTTGGATATATTGTCAATTCCTTGGAAAACAGCGATAAGTTATTATACTGTTTGATAATTATCTAACAAGTATTATATTGACCATTTTGATAAACATCATCAGCTTACAAGTTATCAAACACGATATTTGTTATTCAAGCCTTGTTACAGTCAAAACTCACAGTGTTAGATGTCAGTTCAATTCAGAAACCACCTGTCTTAAACAGCCACAATGATTAAGTCTGAATATTTTCATTTTTGTAAATTATATATTGCTGAACATGTTACTTGTAAATTGGACAGCTGTAAAGTTTGAACACCAAGTAGTTTACATACTATTCAAATATTTCTATTAAGATATTGTTTCGACGCCCTGGTTGAATGCATTATGAAAACCTGCAAACTTGAAATTTTAATGGTAATTACAGCACATGTTTCGGATGCACGTATGTATTGCGATTTAGCAATTGCCTGCATGGTAAACAATATATTTAATATAATACCAGCTGTTGTTGATATCATAATACCAATACATCATTATAATATTGATCATAACAACATGTTTTTGCATACTGTAAATCACCTTTTTTTCACGAGAATTTTATTTTTGCTAATATTTGTGAAGATTTTTACACGCAAAATCATTATTCCTTCAAAAATTTCGCAATACAAAGTCGGTAATTGGACATCGCGAAACAAAAAATCTTGAAATTTTGGAAAATTAAGTGAATTACACATGAATTGTTGTATCGTAACTACACGTCTTAAGAATTAGACCATTAAAAAAAAATTCCTAAGTTATCATCCCTATTTGATTTACAGTAAAACCTCGTTATCTCGAGGACCCATCGGGACAAGCCAAATGCTCGAGTTAAGCCAGGTGCTCGAAATATCCGAAGTCTATGATGAATTGTTGTTATGACTAAGTGTAACTGTGTTTATAATGAAAACACGTATGCTACATATATTTGGTTGTAACTACGAATATTGTCATTGTTTATCAAGTCTATACGCAATTTGAATCGTGTGGACATTTGCCGAATTCAACAAATTACATATGAAAGTCGTAATGAATCATTTAACATTAAATATCAAACTCCATTTAACGGTTGTAATAAAAGTTCGGATCGGCAAAAAGATAACATTACCCAAAGCGCACGATAGATCCTACATGTTTGAACAAACACCCACGCACAAAAATCGCACGTGATAAAAAAACCCGGATGCAAATTCGATCCAGTTTTCAGCACAGGGATACGGCTCATTGAGTAAAAAACATGCACTATATTATCTATGATAATTTATTTAGGACATGATGTTTAGCTGAATGAGTTTATATCCCTGTGGTTTCCAATTGAAACGCGCGCGACAATTTGGAGACATCAAACGCGGCGGTCTTTCGACTGACTTCAAACGCGCCACACATCAAAGAAATTGCCGGTACAGTTGGGAGTAGTGTTACGTCAGAGTTCCATACTGCGGTATGAATTCGCCAATCTGCGCATGGTGTAGATTCAATTGACATTTAATTTGCTACTTTACAAAGTCGACGATGTTTTCATTCTTCAGGGTTGTTCGATTAGAATTGGATTTAATCGCGGACTTGATCTACTTCACTTATTCAGTATCGGACACGTGAAATTTCACTGTACGTAAGCTTACATTCGCAGGTTTTCATGAAATACGGGATATGGAAAAGTTTTGAAATAATTTTGACTTGCAGTTTTATAACGAACGGAGTCTAAATATTTAAGATTCTACATGTACGTCGGTTTATCTTACGATAATTAAAAGTCTGTGCAAGTCAGTACGTTCAAAGCAACGATGTTGCATTTAATAATTCTAGTTCTCGTATGTGTTAAAGTTCCCAATTGTTGCCTATTGAACTTGTTCTGAAACGTATGTGTTGTTTAAATCACGCTCATTAATTAAATATCTTTTACTTCGTGTCTAATGTAACTAATCGAAAATACGGAAATCAATTTAAGTGTTAGGGTTTACGCTATTGTCATAAAATGTGATTATCATGATGTGTGAAAAATACGGACCGTAACAAAATTTAGTATGACATTTTTCGGAGGTGTGAAATTTCGCTCGGATGATTGCCTCGAGATAAGGTAATTAATTATCGTTGAAAATTGTTGATTGGACCGACACCTGCGCTCGAATTAGACCGGATGCTCGTAATAACTTTACTCGAGTTAGAGGGATAAATTAATGTGTAATATAGAGCAAATTCGTCGGGACTTTGAAATTTGCTCGAATTAGGCCGGTTGCTCGAATAATCGCTGCTCGTATTACCGAGGTTTTACTGTAATTTCTTATTTATGTTCTTGCTGCGTAATGACGATACATTATCAGACAATCATTATCTGGAAGCCAGAGCAGGGAGAAACTAAATGACCATGCATTTATGACCTGTCAGTCATTTAAATTTAATAAAAAACAAACACCAAAACCATGGTCAGATAATCAAGACTTAAAATTATGAACATAAACACTCAACTGAAATTAAAACATTGAGTTTTCTATTGGAATCCATTTAACTGTTGTACTATTTTACCAAGTTTCATGGATGAAAGTTTTCAGATGCATGGCACATGCCCAATCTACAGGTTTTTGAGAGTACCAAAAAGCCTGCTTTTCTTTATTTTCCCTATACCCGGTATAAATTGTTGATTTTTGAGGATTTTTCACAATTTTAAACTTTCACCCATGCAGTTTGTACCGTCATGTATCATTGCAATCATACGTTTTAACAAATGCCTTTTTGATTTGCCTAAGTTACAAGTTTTTAGAAGAGATTGTACATACCGGTAACACTGATTGCTGCCTGAAGTCGAAATCAGTTCAATCCGATTATAAATTTTAATTTGTAAAAAGTGAACTTCCCTGATTGCTAAAGTGGTAAAAATATTCAGGCAAATCTTGGTGATTGAAATTGTTTTTTACTATTGTACGATATTTTCGTGTGTGTTTTAAACCCAATTCGCTTTCTTTGTTATTATGCATATTGCATACTTCACCTTGCGTTTTTGCCTGGTGGGGTCTGCCATTGTAATAAATTGTCTTTCTAAGAACTGATGTTGTGATCATGTACGAAGATGCTTGTTTAATTAAAATCTCATGCAAAAAACCCTGCATCTAACTCATCTGGTCTGAGTATAGAGCATTTTTAATGAATTTTAAATGACTTAGAACATCAGCAAAAAACCAGGAAGCAAGTTATATCATGGTGCCTCATTTCTGAATGATTTAATTGAAATGTTACCAATTGCTCCCACAGTTGAACAGATAGAGATTTGATCTGTTACGAAGATTTTTAAAATGTATGGAATCCAAAATGTGCCATCATAGCAGGAATATATGGAATCCAAAATATGCCATCAGACTAAGCATGAAGTTTTATGTATGGAATCCAAAATGTGCCATCATAGCATGAAGTTTTATATATGGAATCCAAAATGTGCCATCATAGCATGAAATTTTATATATAGAATCCAAAATGTGCCATCATAGCATGAAATTTTATATATAGAATCCAAAATGTGCCATCATAGCATGAAGTTTTATGTATGGAATCCAAAATGTGCCATCATAGCACAAATTTTTTATATATTGATTCCAAAATGTGCCATCATAGCACAAAGTTTTATAATTATATGGAATCCAAAATGTGCCATCATAGCATGAAGTTTTATATATGGAATCCAAAATGTGCCATCATTACATGAATATATGAAATCCAAAATGTGCCATCATAGCATGAATTTATGGAATCCAAAATGTGCCATCAAAGCATGAAGTTTTATATATGGAATCCAAAATGTGCCATCATAGCACAACATTAAGTGTATTATTTACGTGACCACAATGTGATGTTGTGGTACCATATATATATATCTGCTCCTCTTTGCACACCGTTGGCATGGAGACAATTTGCAGCACATTCTGCTTAAATAATTAAAATTATTATGGAACTTCACAGGGTGTTATATAGTTTGTTTACCTGCCTGCAATTTATATTTACAACTGTTTGCAGTTCTTTTAATTGGGGTTTCAAGTTGGTATTTTTGCATTTGACAGAGACAGTCATTATAGTGCATGGCCATTCGGTTTTATCCCTGCCTAATTGGCTAATGCACCACCGGCTTCGAGGACAGAGGTGAAAGTTTGTGTGATACCGGGAATCTGCCCTTTAAACTCTTTCCAAATAGACTCCTTGGTTCTTTATTGTGCCAACTTCTAAGTTTGTTTTTCCCAGTGTGTGTACATTATATGTGGCTAGACAATGTGTCTAAAGTTATTATTTTTTCTGTGGTCTACACTTCGTGTCAACTGTCAATGGTAGGGTATAAATCTACAATAACAGAATGACAGCATTATGCAGTACAGACTTCTACAATATAGAAATGCATACACTACCAACATCTTCCATTAGCTAAATGAATTGTCTGATTTTGATGTGTTGGATTATATATATGGTAAATTTTCTCAAGATGAATTCTGCATTGAATGTGTAAAGTGCTGACAAGTGCATATATATAAATAAAGAAGAGGATGTTTCACAGTTACGGCCCTTGAATTGTGTACTAACATAATATTGGAATTTAGAAAAGCTGAATGAACTAGTTTCAGCAATCAAAAAGCTGAATGCCCAAGCTGAATGACCCTGGGTTCCAAAACTGGTTTGGTGAATCGGCTGCAGAATTAAATTACTGAAAAGTAATTAAAACAGTTACAAACCCGAATAAACAAACAGACAAACAAACAAACAAACAGACAAACACCTGTTGATGCAGTCACTTACAGTATTATTGGCTTGTATACCTTTTGCCTCAATTAGTGAGGCACTGTATATAACATTCTCGGAAATATTATACTTTGATTTCAAGGCTCTTGAATAAAACAGTATTCTAGCCAAGACATGTACAGGGACTTGAAACTTATATTCTTTCCGCTTCAGATAGAAATATGTGAGGGTAATAAACTGTCATTTTGTTTTGTAAATTATGATTCAATGAAGTTTCACTTAATAGCTTTCTAACTGCATACATTTTGTATCTGTGCAATCAACCTAAAACAAATTTGTATATTTTAACTTCTTGTACGATGATGCCGCAGAGAGAGATATTGTACAGTATCGACAGAAGAAGAAGAACTCTAGGAGACATAAGTTAAAAAAAAAATATATATATATATAAAAATTTCACTTGCTCTTAATCTGTTTTGATATTTTAATTATCATCAGCTAGTTCGAAATTAATCAATTGCCATTAAATTAGCTTAGAACGTCCATTAATTATTGAGAATTTTTAATGTTCTTATGTAAGACATTTCACATTGTTGCTTCTTCAATCTGTTGAGTAATTTTGAGATGTACATTTGTATATTAATTTGATACTGCTATTTCAATTAGGATAAT
The DNA here is from genome assembly GCA_947247005.1 of Spisula solida. Classification (NCBI taxonomy): domain Eukaryota; kingdom Metazoa; phylum Mollusca; class Bivalvia; order Venerida; family Mactridae; genus Spisula; species Spisula solida. Next base: position 35,220,858 of record OX365957.1, on the reverse strand, counting down.
GCATTTATCATTCTAATCTAAATGTATGTTTCACAGTATCTTCATCAAGTTTACTGTCTGAGAACAGATCTTCCTGATTGTTTTTTTTTATTCTCCTTCATTCTAATAGTATACTCTTAGTCCAAGAGCTGAGGGTCATTTATTTACAATTCTTGTCCAAATCTATAATTGGTATGAATGGAAAGCATATAGTGTCCAGTTTATGAAAATCCATTTCTTACAAAAATCTGCTGTCACAACGCTGAGAAATCCAAGATGGCCGACAAGATGGCCGCCAAAATTTCCAATTTCACTACTGTGACATAATATACATGCTGTAAGTACCAATTCAGTCTAATATTATGTTTTATGTGTTATTTTTATAGGAAACATGTTGAAATACACAAATCAAGCTCAGATCATGATGTTTATGAATTAAATATTTGAAAATCATGCTTTTATAACGAAAAAATGACGAAAAATCGGTAAAATCTGTCTTATCGTTTATGATAGTTAATATGCTTGTGGTATTTTTGACCAAATAACTATCCCAAATAGTTCTCATGATAGTTATACAGGTCTTACAACGTCACATTCACTCAACTGTGGTGTGGTGGTGAGATTTTGAAGCATAATTTGTATCAAAGTGGGTGGGGGTGGGGTAATAATTTAACCCCAAAAATGAAATTTAGTTTGCTATTTAAAAATATCATTTTGAATGGGACATTTTATTTGCATAACATTTAACTGTAATATTAATATTATTCTGTATCTATATGTATGATTTATATCAAATTTAGTGTATAGGTTTTTATTTCTCCAAATAGTAGGGGGGGGGGGGGGGGGGGTAAATCATCGCTGACAATGACGAAAGGTATGGACCAAATCAGATTTGTCCCATACTGAATGCCCATGCGCACAAAAAATACCATTTGCGGGTTTTGTGAGGAAACAATAAGCTCTTGCATAAGCTTCTAAAGTTTATTACATTTTTAGCGACCATGCATGTGCCTCACTGGAATCTAAGAATGGCCTCCAAAAAGGCCATTTCTATGGTCAAATGTTAAAATCGTTTAAAAATAGTGGGTATGCTACAGTTTTCCCCTTTTGTACCTAACACTACCTAGTATACATATGTTATGCTGTATTGAGGTATCTCAACACTTCTGGGTGAAACTTATTCTGATTGTTTTGAGTTTAGTACACCTGTTTCTGGCTCTATGAGGTATACCAACCATTGCCGGGCTCTGTATTTATGCCTCTATGAGGATCTTAAGACTTCTGGATAACAGCCTTTTCTGGTTCTCTAAGATACCTTACACAATCGGGTACAACCTCTATGTAGTACTTACCACTTCCAGGTACAGCTATTTCTGGCTCTCCTACTTTACACAGCTGGAGACAGCCATATCTGGCTCTGAGGTACCTAACACTTCAAGGTATATTCATAACTGGCTATCTGAGATAGCTTTCACTGCCAGGTACAGCCAATTATTGCCCTCTGTGGTACCCAACTCGGATAGGTATAGCAATTTGTAGCTTTATTGGTACCTACAGCGGTCAGATTCAGCCTTTTCAGACTCTACAAGGTTCTTATCAATTTGAAGTCAAGCCATTTCTGGCTGGCTGAGGTACCTAACAGTGCCAGGTACATTCAGGTACCTACCAAAGCATGTACATGTAACAGTCATATCTTGGTTTCTGAGATACCTACCACAGCCGTATACAGCCATTTCTGTGTTTCTGACGTACCTACCACAGCATGTAACAGACATATCTTGGTTTCTGAGATACCTACCACAACACGAAACAGCCATATCTGGGTTTCTGAGATACCTACCACAACATGAAACAGCCATATATGGGTTTCTGAGGTACCTACCACAACACGAAACAGCCATATATGGGTTTCTGAGGTACCTACCACAACATGAAACCGCCATATCTGAGTTTCTGAGGTACCTACCACAGCATGAAACAGCCATATATGGGTTTCTGAGGTACCTACCACAGCATGCAACAGCCATATATAGGTTTCTGAGGTACCTACCACAACACGAAACAGCCATATATGGGTTTCTGAGATACCTACCACAACATGAAACAGCCATATATGGGTTTCTGAGGTACTTACAACAGCATCAAACAGCCATATATGGGTTTCTGAGGTACTTACCACACCACCAAACAGCCATATCTAGGTTTCTGAGGTACTTACCACACCATCAAACAGCCATATATGGGTTTCTGAGGTACCTACCACAACACGAAACAACCATATATGGGTTTCTGAGGTACCTACCACAACATGAAACCGCCATATCTGAGTTTCTGAGGTACCTACCACAGCATGAAACAGCCATATATGGGTTTCTGAGGTACTTACAACAGCATCAAACAGCCATATATGGGTTTCTGAGGTACTTACCACACCACCAAACAGCCATATCTAGGTTTCTGAGGTACTTACCACACCATCAAACAGCCATATCTAGGTTTCTGAGGTACCCACCACCGCATCAAACAGCCATATCTGGGTTTCTGAGATACCTACCACCGCATGAAACAGCCATTTCTGGGTTTCTGAGATACCTACCACAGCATATAACAGCCATATCTAGGTTTCTGAGGTACCTACCCCAGCATGAAACAGCCATTTCTGGGTTTCTGAGGTACCTACCAAAGCATCAAACAGCCATATATGGGTTTCTTAGGTACCTACCACAGCATCAAACAGCCATATCTGGGTTTCTGAGGCACCTACCACTGTCGGATACAGACATTGTGGGGTTTCTGTGGTAACCACCACAGTCGAATGCAGCCGATTCTTGGTTTCCTATGTACCTACCCCAGCAGGATACAGCAGTTTCTGGGTTTCTTAGGTACCTTCAACAGCTGGATATAGCCATTTCTGGCTTTCCTGTGTATCTATCCCTTGTAGAAACATCATTTTCTTGCTCTCTTGTGCATATACGACTGTCAGGTACATTCATATCTGGCTCTATAATATACCTACCAATGCCGGATACAGCCCTTTTAGGCTCTATAAGGTACCTTGTACTGCTAGGTAAAGCCTACTCAGGCTCTATGGGCTCTACCTAACACTGCTTAGTCACCTATTTCTGGTCCCACTAGGTATCACCAACAGTTGCCGCATACAGCCTTTTCTTGATCAAGGCGTGCCTAACACTGCTTGGCACAGCCATTTCTCATGCCATGTTGGAATTATCTCCTAATCTATACAGAAAACAATCGTATTAATTAAGTGCACTTTATATAAAAATAAGAATCAAGATACATGTATGTTATTTTAAATTGCATTAAAAACATGAACCCATTACATGTATTTCTAAAAAAATTTGACACGTTGGCCATAATAATGACCGTAGCCTTACCCCATAACAATGACCGTAGCCTTTAACCAAGCTGGATAAAGTCATCATTCTGCATATTGTAGATACATATACATGTACTTGTGTCATTGACACATCAAAACTTATTTAGTATTAGTAAGTCTATTAACAAAAATGTTGTTGGCCAATGAAGTATGTTAAACTCTTCTAACTTGACCTTTGACCATTTCGGTGGCCATCTTGGATTTCTGGAAGGCACATGCATGGTCTCTCAAGCAATTAATCTAAACTTGATGTAATGATAATGAATTAATTAAGCTAGCAAAGCGATGATTCTTGCCTGGCAAAACTTTTTTGGAACCTTTTTTAGCAAAGGGACATTCATTGACAAATTGTAATAATCTGATGTAGTCCATATTTCGTCATTGTCAGCGGTGATTTTCCCCCATTCTTATACTTGGAAGCAATATTTCAATATAGTACAATTGAAATAAAACATGCATAAAGACACAAAATAATATTAATATTACAGTTATATTACGCAAATAAAATGTCCCATTCAAAATAACAATTTTTGAATGGCAAACTAAATTTCATTTTTGGGGTAAAATTATTACCCCACCCACCTTAATACAAATTATGCTTCAAAATCTCACCACCACACCACAGTAGAGTAAATGTGATGTTGTAAGATCTGTATAACTACCATGAGAACTATTTGGGATAGTTATTTGACCAAAAATATAACAAGTATATTAACTATAGTAAACGATATGACATATTTTACCAATTTTTAGTCATTTTTTCGTCATAAAAGCATGATTTTCAAATATTCAATTTAAAAACATCGTGATTTGAGCTTGATTTATGTATTTCAACATGTTGCCTACAAAAATAACACATAAAACATGTTATAAGACAGAATTGGTACTTATAGTATGTATATTATGTCACAGGAGTGAAATTTGAAAATTTGGCGGCCATCTTGGCGGCCATCTTGGATTTCTCAGCGTTGTGACAGCAGATTTTTGTAAGAAATGGATTTTCGCAAACTGGACACTATATGCTTTCAATTCATAACAGTTATAGATTTGGACAAGAATTGTAAATAAATGGCCTTCAGCTCTTGGACTATCTGTTCAAGCAGTTACACAAATGTTTGACTTAAATTCAAATTGTCTAGACTTTATATACTGGTACTTAAATAATAAATATACTTTAATTTCCATAATTGTCGGAGTTGTTCTCATTCGTCTCGAATTCGTACAGAAACTCGTTTTCGTCGCTGACTTTTATAGTCTACCTGCCTATACAATTATGCATTTGTTTGCATTTATTAGTAGGGCTTGTCTACAGTTTCCTAGAGCTGCTAATGTAATTTTACCACCATGCATAGAAACACTCAGACTTCTTGTTGCAATGAGATCCTCCAGGGACAAATTTAATCTATTCTGTTCCATTTTGTTTGGCAATCCCAAAAGCTCACAGTTTAACCATTGCAGGACAATGTCCTAATTTTGCAATTTCGTTTCTGAGATAAATTGTTCAAAGTCTGCACCCAATGAGTTGGTTGAATGCTTGGTTGATTTCACTGGTTGCAAACTTTAATGGTGAGTCTGTGTTTGCCAGTCAGCTTCTCGTGATGAGAACTTTGGTTGTGGAGATTTGCATTATTGCTTGGTGATTTAGGGAATTACATTACACCATACATTTTAACATTATAATAATCTCTTTAAGATTCTGTTTGTGTACGAATCCGAATCCGAGAGTTTCGTTTCACAAGATAGTTCTACCTAAGCAATTTTGTGTAATTAAGATTCACAAACCATTATGGTTAAAAAAAATTCCCCAATAGAATCTTATGTTATATATAATATTATATCAGCTTTACAATCTGGTATTCTAATACCCCACATATACTAGTAGAGTTACTCTGGTGATTCAGATATTGTACAAACTTTGAGTCATACAATCTCCTAGTTCTTGTGGTTAGTTGTTTTAACTCTGGATTAAATCCGCTCATCATATCTTTACTACTAAATATAAACCTCAACATCCACCAATATTCATAGTTTGTATGACATTGCTGTTGTCATGGAACCCCAACATGGTCAACCAAGGCCTTAGCTTGTATGATATTGCTGTTGACACGGAACCCCAACATGGTCAACCAAGGCCTAGCTTGTATGACATTGCTGTTGACACGGTCAACCAAGGCCTAGCTTGTATGACATTGCTGTTGACACGGAACCCCAACATGGCCAACCAAGGCCTAGCTTGTATGACATTGTTCTTGTCACGGAACCCCAACATGGTCAACCAAGGCCTAGCTTGTATGACATTGCTGTTGACACGGAACCCCAACATGGTCAACCAAGGCCTAGCTTGTATGACATTGCTGTTGACACGGAACCCATACATGGTCAACCAAGGCCTAGCTTGTATGACATTGCTGTTGTCATGGAACCCCAACATGGTCAACCAAGGCCTAGCTTGTATGACATTGCTGTTGTCACGGAACCCCAACATGGTCAACCAAGGCCTAGCTTGTATGACATTGCTGTTGTCACGTAACCCCAACATGGTCAACCAAGGCCTAGCTTGTATGGCATGATGTGTTTACCCTTGTTGCCCTGGACTCAATTCTCCTAGAGAACATTCTGTCATGAGCCTCACATTATGATAAATTAACCTTATTTGGTTTTCTTATTCATTTCAGGTTGTTTCAACAAAGGTCTCTCACAGTTCTCTGTAACAGAATATAGGTAAGTTATTTTGACTGCATTTTGCATTGGTTAGTCTGTTAGGGTATTTACTAATCATTGGCAGGAACCTTCAGGGATTCCTTTCCTAAAAGTTTATACAAAAGGTACTATAACTAGGAAGTGTAATCAGGTCCATCATAGATGGCGCTCCAAAGGTTATTCTTGAATGTCATACCTGCCATTAATTTATAGTTTGTTATTGATCACATTGGTACTGAAAGATGACTATTGGCACTGATAAAAGCTTTCAACTTAATTAATACTATCAACACAACATTATAATGTAGGTGTTTCCAAAATATTCAGAACTGGTAAATATAATTAGGGTATCATGTTTGTTTCTGTGTTGCAATTTATAGCAAGCTGGGAATAGAGTAATACTCATCTATTTTTGTCAATAGACATTACATGTATAACATGGCCTACTCGGTGTACAATTCCTCTGGATTTTACTGGTACTGTTCTGTAAAGTTGTATAGTGTTGTGTGTTGTCCATTAGTTTTATGGGTATGTTTATGTGTGTTGGCTGTGAATGGAATGGGTTCTTCTGGGAATTAGGATATCATATTTCCAAGGAAAGATCCAATAGAAACCAACAAGTACTGACATTTTTACCAATGTCCATTATAGGCTCTATTTACAGAACAAACTATAACAGTGGGTGGGGGAGGGGTAATTGTTATAACTGGTTTTCGATTCTTTCAAATAAAAATATGCTAAAGATTTGGAATGAATGGAATTTATGTTCCAGTAAAATTGTTAATATAGAATCTTGAATTGGATTCTTGTACTCAGGCATCAAAAATTAATACAATATTATGTATAAACATGGTACTCTGCAGTCTGTAGCCTCGTCACATTCCATCAGAATACTGATCGGGGCTTTAATGATTAATTTTGTCAAATTGTTCCCAATGTATGGACACCTTTGATGGTGACTTTTTCAACGATTTAACTCTTATATAACTCTTTTGGCTGCAAAGTCAAGGTGTAATTAAGATATACCTTGTGTTTAACTGAAAGAAGCAGTATGTTTAATTGTTGACTTACAGTGGAAGTTCATTGGCAGGCAATATGAATACAAACAACAAAGCATTAATGATAACTTGAATATAGCTCATCATGCTTTATTATTTTTGACACAATTAAAGTGCTCAAGGTGAGCTATTGTGATCACCCTACGTATGTCCGGCGTCAACAATTGGACTGTTATAGTCCAGAGAATTTGACACGACTCTCAAATTTCTATTAGCATAATTTCACAGCTGACTTATCCGCTTTATTTATATCCCGGTTGTATGTTTTCATATGCGGGAGTATCACGAAGACGCTCGATGTGTAATTTATTTATGCAACGCAAGAACCTTGTAATATATTTATGCATAAAGGTCAGGATCATGTCAAATTCCCTGTGCTATAACACTCTAGAAGTCACATTTTTTACTTAATCTTTATAAAAACTTGGTCACAATGTTTGTCTCCAAATCTAGGCGGAGTACACAAATGGGTCATCTGGATTCAAAAACTAGGTCACATCAAAGAAAAACCTTGTTAACACTCAGGAGTCACATTTTTTACCTAATATTTATGAAACCTGGCCACAATTAATGTTTGTCTCTGTAAAATCTATGTCAAGTTCTCAAGTGGTCACCTGGGTTGAAAAACTAGGTCACCAGATGACAAGGACAAATTGAAGATAAACTCTGAGGTCACAGCAACTGGCTTTTTTGGGGTCAAATGTTAAGGTCATAATTATCATATCAATCTACTGATTTTTCCTAATTTGCAAGTCATCAGATGGGCCCTCTTGTTTAACATGGCCAGTATAGCTTAAGGCACACCTTTAAATTAAATATATTTTACATAATTTTGAACAAGAAAGATCATTACATCACAATAAGTGACAAATAACCAATCACTCGCTAAAGCTCGCGTCTAAATCTCATAACCAGCTTTACTCGCTCTATCGTATGCTAAGACCATATTTGTACCATTGTTTGTGCAGATCTTCTCGATTTGTTCAAAATGGAAGTTTACTGACTTCAAATTGTTGAATGCTATGTATATTGCATTATAATCAATAGACATTTTACTATGTTTGTTCCGAATCTTCTCTAAACAACATTTCAAAAAAATTGGTGAAAGGAAAAAGTGAGGCAAACTAATTTTATACTGTGCATTTTAAGCTCTTGTGTAGTCTCTAGTTGTGGGGGAATTGTTTTGTTAAACAAAACTTTGTCCTAATATTATTCTTTGATTCCAGGACATTGACATGCAAATTTAAAACATCTCAAGACAATAATGCTCCTGAAAAGGTTCTTTTTAGCTCACCTGTCACAAAGTGACAGAGTGAGCTTTTGTGATCACTCTTCGTCCTCCGTCCGTCCGTCCGTCCATCCGTCTGTCCGTCCGTCAACAATTGGGTTGTGTCCTCTCTAGAGGTCACAATTTTGGCCTAATCTTTATGAAACTTGGTCACAATGATCATCTCAACAAAATCTAGGTCAAGTTCGATATTGGGTCATCTGAGGTCAAAAACTAGGTCACTAGGTCAAAATATAGAAAAACCTTGTGTAGTCACCAGAGGTTACAATTTCAACTTAATCTTTATGAAACTTTGTCACAATGATCATGTCAACAAAATCTAGGTCCTGTGCGATTTTAGGTCATCTGGGATCAAAAACAAGGTCACAGTGTCAACTATAAAAATCAAAATTTCAACTGACATTTTCCTGAGGGCCGTGGGTTCAACCCCCACTGGAACCATAATTTTTATTTTTTTATTTTTATTTTTTTAACTGTTTAGGTATTGTTTTGTCTTTATTGCATGTATTTGTACAGTTATATGGAAAAAAATATTTTTTCCAAAATATTTTGTTTAAATTATAGGTCAAATCATAGAAAAACCTTGTGTAGTCACCAGAGGTTACAATTTCATTTTAATCTTAACGAAACTTTGTCACAATGATCATGTCAACAAAATCTAGGCCAAGTTCGATTTTGGGTCATCTGGGGTCAAAAACAAGGTCACAATGTCAATAGACATTTTCCTGAGGGTCGTGGGTTCAAACCCCACTGGAACTATAATTTTTATTTTTTTAAGTATTTAGGTATTGTTTTGTCTTTATACCATTTATTTGTACAGTTATATGGAGGAAAATATTTTTCCCAATATATTTTGTTTAAATTATAGGTCAGATCATAGAAAAATTGTGTAGTCACCAGAGGTCACAATTTCGACTTAATCTTTATGAAATTTGGTCCTAATGATCATCTCAACACAATCTAATATAAGTTTGATATTAATTAAGTCATCTGGGGTCAAAAGCTAGGTAACATGGTCAAATCATAAACTTGCAATAGAGGCTGAATTTCCTTAAATCTTATTCAGAAAATGTGTAGGGTCACCATAGGTGTGTGCATGCACTAGTACGACAGGTGAGCGACCTAGGGCCCTTTGGGCCCTCTTGTTTGGTGAAATAGTTTGCAGATTTGTAGAACATTTGGATCTTTGATTTGCGTCTAAATAATTATGGATACAGTCTGCGGGTCACCAATTAGGAGGATGTTCTATCTGATGATGATAGTGTGGCTTCTGTGTTGATTCTATTTTTTTATAGGAGTTCATCAGAGGGCACTCGATCCACGACTCCACCCTATGTTTTGTAGTATGCCATTTTCCAGGCCTAAACCTGATTTCTGTATTTTATGGCGGCAAGGACATATAGTGTTCTCCTTGTCCATGTCCTGTGAACACATTTCTAGTTGAATCCTGAATTTTCGTTCTTTGTTTTTACTAATACTGTCGGTGTTTCATGCTTTGAAACAGAGATTTTCAGGCTTTACAATGATTGCTAATTACCAGGCCTGATTTATAGGTCTGCTCAGTTAAATTGGCATTCCGTGTTACACCATTTGCAACAGGATGCAGTATATGTATAGTTTTTGTCTGATCTCTCTGTAACATTCTGTAGTGTAATGTTATTTGAGTTCAAGGAATGATAGATATAAACAATCAATTGTTTTCTGTTATTACGGCTGTGCTGAGACAGTGACACCATTGATCATCATTGATCCATCAACTAAGAAAAAAGTTTCACTGAAAATAGTTCAACAAATCTGTTTAATTACAATGTACTTTAAACCTTAAGAAAACTTCTTGCAGTATTTAAGTAGGCACTTAAAATAATGGTTGCCATGGTAACATTTTCTTTCTGTTATATCGTAAATCAGGAACTCAACCCATTAGCATGCTGATGGTGCTGTGAACTTTGATAGCTGCAAGTCAATGTGACAATGTCACCGAAAGTTGCAATTGAGCCTTCTATGCATGAACATACAACTGTTGATCAATGGGAGTGTCTGTGAGAAGTACTTGAAATTGTTGCAGGTGATACTTACGGGCGACTGCGTTTATACCCCAGCTACAAAATGTCCTCCACCAATTCTTAAGGTTGGGTACCAAAGTGGTCCACTAGTGTAAATGGCAATATAGGGTCTCATAGACCTCTGAGACCTCAGTATATTATAATTACGGTATAAGTCTATTCAGTCTTAACTTATAGATTATTTTCAGACTCTTGCCAGACCTTTACCTGTTACCTGTCCCACAGTCTGTTGGGGCACCACCGAAGATCTCCATGTCAGCTTCCGCCACTCCTACAAGTTCTCTAGCTCAGCAGCTTCCCTTTAAGACACTCCCTGAGAGACCTTTACATTTAACGGTAAATACTATTTGCAGAGTAACAAGCGTGTCACATGGCATCCTGGTTCTGTCTCATACTGCCAAACTCTATATCCTGAATCACAATGATTTGTTGCGTTTCATTTCAGACATACAGACACATTCGGATGTGAATCTATTGATCTCTGTGCAATTATTTAAATATACGGTATAATTGTAAGCTATTGCTTTGAGACTAATATTGTAGGTCTATTTGACAACATCCTATCAGACATGGGTAATATAATTACATATTGTAATGTAGAGGGAGTCACTTAGATAAATAAACCTATTTATTTTATATTGATTGTAAAAGAAATTCTTGGTACTTCTCCACATGTGGAGGAAAATCAACATACTCTCATAGTCGTCAAATTTACATACAAGGGTATAACCTGTCACAATCAGGAATCAAACCTGGAACTGTGCACCAAGGTACTGTTCTATCAAAGCACTTACGAAAATTTTAAAGTTACGCTCAAATTTAAATTCTTTATAATTCGTTAACAATTTCAAAATGGTGACGGGTATGGTTTGTAGTAGTTCAGTAACTGAACCATTGTTAGAATGGCAGCTCCATTTGCCGCACTTCATAATTGTAAACAAATTATAAATAATTCAAATTTGATCGTAAGTTTACCACTTCCATAAGTGCTTTGATAAAACAATACCCTGGTTACAAATCAAGCACACTATAATCCTTTGGACCTGATAATGGCCATGGCTCCTATTTTGATATAAGTTCTCCCCATCAATAAAAGACTGCAGTGCTTTCTGCTAACTGCATTAACAATCAGCTATTGAGTGTCTTCTAAACAATCTACATCTTTGCTGAATCGAAACTCATGTAGTAGTATAAATCTATTTATGGTTGCTTATCATTTTATGCTTAAAATCTTGAGTACCAATAATATAAAATATTGTCCAGAGCTTTTTACAGCAGAATTTCTTGACCGACAGTATTGAGCTTTTTAATTTGTCTGAGTCCCTTCTTATTTACTGCTCCGTCCCTTAAAGTGGCTGCAATATGTTATCTCCACATTGGTCTGTTTTTTGTCTATAATCTCTGTTACTGATGCTGCAGCTTCTCCAACAGATACTCCCATCTCTGTTAGCTCAGCTGTCACCATAAACAATTATTTCAGTTGTCTTCAGTTTGGAAAGTTCATAAACCTCATACACTAAAACTTGCAGATCCATTGCTTTGCTGCTGAATGTATTGATGGCAATATGTTGAAGGTTCTCTCAAATGAAAAGATATCTTTGTACTGTTATGTGAACTACTGTGTTTAAAATTGCAAAACCTATTTTGTTTGTGGCTGTGAGATTAGAAGGAATGAGTTATAGGTTACAATTGTTGTCTCATGTTTAGGAACAACTGATGATGGAATAGATTGCATGATGGTGATAATAACTCAGCTGTGAATATCACTCTGTGATTACAGTGAAAGATACATAGAGTCTGTCAGCTAATTCATTGCTTTACATAGAGTCTGATAGAGTCTGTCAGCTAATTCATTGCTTTACATAGAGTCTGTCAGCTAATTCATTTCTTTACATAGAGTCTGTCAGCTAATTCATTGCTTTACATAGAGTCTGTCAGCTAATTCATTGCTTTACATTATAAGAGTGTGTCAGCTAATTATTCATTGTTTTACATGATTCATGATAAAAAAAGTATATGACAGTCTGAGTATATATGTCTTTTAAGTTCTCAAGTATTAAACAGGCCACTAATTACTCTATGGCTGTAATCATGTTTGGTTCCTATAGACATTATACAGGTACAGTCGGGTCTCGATACAACGACCATTGCAATGTCCAATATGTCAGTATACTGAACTGATACAAAGAGCATTACAAAAATCTTAGTATGTTTGTTCCGAAATTTCTGTTGTATCATCCTATTGCATGCATTGTTGAGGAGACAAAACTGCAGTGGTGATGTCGTATAGTTTTTACAGGGTGATGTAATACTAACTTTTTCTTATGAACACACAGTGTATGGGGATTTCTTGTAACTGAGACTTACTCACATTCGGGAATTCCTTGCAGGCGTTATATTTTATTTTCAAGTAATACCATTCTTAGAGTGTTAAGTCAGCATCCTGAATCTGTTCACTTAAATAATACAAAAACATGGCAGAATCTTGCTATCTTATGACAGCATATGAGACTTTTCAATGTTCTATTGTCGTACAATGGTGGTATGGGGAGAGCTTAAGGCTGGTATGTACAACAGTTTATGATGACAAGGCTGGTATAATATATCTAATAGAATCTTATGGTAAATACCCTGCAGTAAAACTCTTTCATGTTATCTATTCTCCCAATAGTTCCCTAGGATACAGTGTATCCATGGATTTATGCTGCTTGTTTTTGTTGTTATGTATTGTTGTTATATATCTTTCTGAGTACAAGTTTCATTGCTTCTTTCAGTTTTTGCCTGTCTTAGAATGTTCAGTTATTGAGGTGTATACTTTCTGCTCTTTAGTTGGAATTCGCAGCAATCTGTGTGTCTTCTTTCTTCAAGTTTAGCCACTGTTTGAGCTGGCCCGATCTCCCGAAACTTCTCAAACTCTGTGTTAAGCCTCAGCTGAAATATTGTCACATATCTTTTAGTAACTATCCATACCAAATAGAACTTAACATCTAAATCAGAAAATGAAACCATTTTGTTCAGTTGATTTCAGCAAAATCTCAAAAGCACCAACTTCAGATTTATCTTAAACTCAGACTCAGATTTGAGAAAAAGCTCAATTTGAGCTGAAATTGCTCCTTGAGATGCTTCGGAAGATCAGGGCCTGGTTACAATGACATCATCAATTTTGAGGGCTGTGAACATCTCAGAGAGGACAGTCCATTAAGCCATCATATAAGCTTCGGGCAGATGTGGAAAATATGTTAAGCACCCATACATTATAGTATTTTATTATGTCCAGTGTAATCTGAGAAAACTGAACTGCTTTCAGACCGCCTGATTTGCTCGGATTTCAAAAACCTTTAATAGTTAAAACATAATATATAATACCTTTTTGTGATTTTGTATTACAACATCTACTTATAAGGAATTTTTCACATTAATGTTCCATCTTGTAGAAGTGTAAATTGTTCCATGATATAAGCTGTCGAGACACATAAAAAACGTTTAGAGGTGCCAAGTCCAACACCAGTACTAGATGAGCAAGATGGGAAGTACTTAAAATATCTCATGAATAAGTTATAAGTGTTTTAGTCTGTGCTGAAATTACCTCTACTCACCAACTCTGGCTTGTGTTCAGAAAGTCAATGACCTTGTACTGTGAGGATCTGTGGGTGGTATACTGGTATATATATACAACACTAAGCTGTACCTTTCCTGAACATTCCCTTGTAATACTATTGGTTTGACCAACACTTACTGTATGTTTATTACTTATGTAAACAAAACTGTCATAATATTTACATTCTGTCTTTTGATCTTCATTTGCTTATTAATAAGTTTGATATAAACATTGTGTACTGACACCTTTAAAGAATTCAAATACCTGCAGGATGTCTCATTGAATGTGTGTTGGATATATATATAACGGCATGGCATAGTAAGTTTCTTTAAGGACGATTGAATGTGTGTTTCTTTGAGGACCACTTTTTTTAGGAAAGAGCCTTAGTAGTGTAGTGTAGAACATAGTTTTCTTTGAGGACCACTATTTTAAGATTGGATTAGGAAAGAGCCTAGTGTAGTGTAGAACAAAGTCTAGTGTAGTGAATTAAGCAAATGTTAAGAAAATTCTGGACAATGTTTGTTTTCTCATTAAAACTCATGGTTTAATTGGAATAAAATTGTTAGGAATTGACTTAGTATAAATGATGGTGACATTTGTAAAGTGTTTTTCATTAGTTCATTGACAGTCTCATATTTGAGGTTGGTAACATGATACTTTGATCTAGTATTAGTGTAGCAATACCACATGACTTTGACCTAAAGGCTGCAAATCCAAGACGAAATTTGCTTCGCTCCGAAGACAAAAATAGCTGTATGTATTTTATTTCTTCATTGATTTCTATGAAACATATGCCAGTCTGTGGAAAAACTTATATGCTATATAGGATCTTTTTCAGTACCTGAACCATTTTTTCCAGCACCCTGTGAAACCTTCGGAGTGGTCTTTTCCAAAGTTTCACAGGGCGCTGGAAAAAACAGCCGGTTATGTAATATGCATGGAATTCAAAAAGGTGTATCAAAATACACTGAGCAATATGGAATATGGAATAGCTAGGGTTTGAATTACAGAATGTAGGGTTAAAGTTGTCAAGATTAATAATTGTTACAAAAAGAATAGTGCTGCAGACTGTATATGTGTCTGGTATAATGACCCAATGGTGCAGTAAATGACAGGATTGATTGTCTACTAGTCATGTCATTATAACACTAGTAAAGACAACAATTAACTGACCAATAATTGATCTGCAATAATGTGTCTGGTTTATAGTATAAGACCTTGGAGAAAAGTATGTTTGGCTAACATAATGTACTTGTATTATATGAGTGCATCGTGTAGGTTAATGTTCTTAGATGTCGGTAATAATTGATTGTTTATGATACAAAAAAACCTTATAAGGAAGTAAATTGACACTCAGAGTGTATTGTAACACAATATCCCAATCCATTATACACACTGCAGAAAACTTAACTTTCTTCAAAAAAACTGTATTTGACGTGGAAGTTGAATTGTTTAATATCCAAATAAATCATACAGTGATTAAGGTTTAATTAGACGCTGTTGTGATATATTGTGCCATATTCTTTTTGAACTTTGGTGAAATATCACGGAAACATCCGCAGTGGTGTGTATTCCATTGGGTGGTTGTTTCTGAATTATGTATAAAGAAAAGGATAATAGAAAATCAGATGGAAAAGTCTGAATTATGTATGTCTGGATTGCTGAAAGCTGAGGGATCGTCGGTGATAACTGAGGTATTACTGTCGGATGGCGATGTATTAATTATATATTGATATGATCCGGACAGTAAACATATCATATATTGGGAGATGACTGTCAATTCATTGCTTTAATCTAACAACGTCCTGTCATTCTTCCTGTCATATATGATAATCAGCAATAGTACATAGCACTGATTTGTTCTCAATTGATTTTGTTTTCTCAGTCACTTTCTCAGAAAATATCTCCATTGAGGTCAGTCTTGTCACTTTCCAGACCTGTATCTGATACATGACCGTTACATAATAACCTAACTTCTTAAGGTTGAATCTGGTACATGAAAATTATGTTACCCTAAAACTGGGTTCTAGGAGTCATCTTACAATCGGTCATCTATAGTCGGTCTGTTGCAGAACATTAGTCAGCATCAGTCAGGGATGTAGAAATGAGCTGGTAGGTGAACATGCTTGCTCGCTAGCTACCTGTTGTCATTTTCTTCTTTGTTAATTTAAGTGAGATTTTAACCAACCACCTACTTTTGGAGATTACAACTAGCTATATGAAAACATTTCTACACCGACCCCAGTCATCAGGAATCCAAAGAAACTGATAGTTTGTACACATGATCGCCATTAAGTATTATAGATATGATTAATGTTTGCCCTTTGGCTGTCTCATGACAAAGCAATATTGGGAATGGGGGGTTCTGGGTTGAGTTACTTAATCAAATTGGAATGGAACTCCTACCAATGGTCTGCGAGAAACTCTTGACATTAAAATTGTACACAGGTTAACCAGATCATTATGTAACCTAGTGTTAATTGTTCAAACTTTTCCCCTTGTAAAACAAAAACCTCCAAATATCAATATCTGCTATCGTTAATGTATTTTAGAATGTTCCCATGCCGAGATTTAATAGCTCATTAGAATGAAGCAGATCAGAGTTATATGTTACATAAACCCATATTCCTTCATTAATTACCCAGGAACATGCTTCCTTGATTGATTCATGCAGGGTTTTATAGATGTACATCTAGCCAACTGTCTGTTTCTCTGAGAGACAAGGTGCAGTAAAATACAAACCTGTAATTCTTAAGATATGGACTGCATCACATCGACATAGAAACAAGCATTTCTCATTCCAAAGATTTGAACAAACTTCGACCTGTACTGATGGAACCAGGATTATTGGTATAATATATATATTGGTATAATTTCTAGAAATTGACTCTGACCTGCATTCTGTTACCTCAAAATTGTTTAACAAGTACAAAGACTATAATATGCAATCTGTGAAGCTCAAACAAGTAACTCCAAAGATTTAAACAAACTGCAACCTGTAGTGTAAATAGGATTATTGGTACAATTTCTAGGAATTGATTCTGATCTGCATGCGTTCTGAACCTCAAACTTGTTTAACAAGTACAAAGATTATAAGCAAGCTGTGAAACTCAAACAAGTAATTTCAAATAGTTGACACTGTTTCCAGAAATAATGCTTCTGAATGCATTTGGTAACCATAAGCTTAGGTGCAATATAACTCTAATTAACCCAACACTAATTAAAATATTATAATTAATGCCCATTAAGTCAAGAAGTTTTTTCTGACAAATGCTGGTTTTGAACTCATGGTAGCTTGTTAAGTATTAATTTGGTTGGTTGAATGAATGAAAATAAAGCAAATTGGCATGGTACCGGTGTGTAAAGGGTTAAATTGTTCCCTTGTATTGTAATATATATAATCATATACGGTAATTTGTTACTTAAAGCTCTTCTAGATGTGTCATTGCTTATATTATTAGTCGTCACCTAGCAGTCATACCATTAATAACACATTACATTCCATCAGACCTGGGTGTTACTTGTGAATCAGGAAGCCATTTCCTCCTTTCCTGAAAATATATAAGTTGAGCCTGGCACTGCTACCATTTGATCTTTCTCTGTTCATACAGTTTTATCATCTCCAATATTTTGTTAATTCTGACCTTGTAAGCACTGATTTGATCTCAATTTGATCTCCCTGAGCGCATACTGGCTGGCCATTTGATCTCCTTGGGCGCATACTGTTTTACCAGTCATTTTGTATTATATGTTTGAGGTTGTTAGCTTCTTAGATCTGTTCCTGCAGTGCTTTATTGATCTGTTGAAGGACTATTAAGACAAATTAATGAGTTCTACCATTTTCCTTTCCAGTTACTCATTGGATGACATGTATCCATGATTCATTTCACAGCCTAATTATATAGCTCAACACTTTATAACAGATCAATATGGTCATTTACAGTCTGTTCGATAATTGCAATAGGGTCATCTAGATTTTATCGTAGCAAAATATGGCATGGACTATGAGAAATTAGGATTGATGAGGGCAAGGTCAATATGAAAGTTCTAATCAGTATGCGGATCAAGTAATGACCATCACTGATCAGGAAAAATCGGAAACATTATATGGAAAGTGTTGCTATTTGATACATTGCTGGGGAGAGAAATGTGCTGCATAGACATCAGGGAAATTTGTATCAATTCTTTGTTGCTTCCCACTTGTTAGAAGTGGTGGTTTAGTGTATTACTTCGCACAGTGATGTTGGTCAGTAGACCAAACCTTTTTCAATTGAAAACTAGAGATACATACAATCTTGAAACTTGGTAGGGAGATCAGTCATTCATAATTATACTCACCAGGCCTGCAAATGAACTCTCATTGATCTTGAGGTCAAAGGTCAAGATCACACAGCTAGTACTATATACTTGTTTTACAAGCTTCCCAAAGTCAAACTTGACATTTTGCAGATGGATCTTTCAACTGTCAAATTAAAGGCTGCTGAATGCATTTGGTAACCTAATAAAGTATTGAATTTGTTCAAATGATATCACTATCTAGACTTGGCAATATTAATAATCGGAAATTCCTGGAAATTATAATGTCCCTTTGGAAAGAGATTAAGTATTAGATCTAATTCCTATTTGAAGTGAACCTGAGTTCTCTGTGGAGATCAAGTTATTATTTAGAAAGGGGAAGTATCATTTTGGTCAACATTGTACAGAATGTCATTAAACCCCTAGAAACAAAGATCAAGCAGCTTTATAATACTTTAGTCATACTTTACTCCCATCAGGTTATTTATCATATGACAATTTTTGTCCTAATATGCTAGTTTAGTAACCAGTAGTCAGATTTCAAGGTAGTAACCATTAGTCAGATTTCAAGGTAGTAACCAGTAGTCAGATTTCAAGGTAGTAACCAGTAGTCAGATTTCAAGGTAGTAACCAGTAGTCAGATTTCAAGGTAGTAACCAGTAGTCAGATTTCAAGGTAGTAACCAGTAGTCAGATTTCAAGGTAGTAACCAGTAGTCAGATTTCAAGGTAGTAACCAGTAGTCAGATTTCAAGGTAGTAACCAGTAGTCAGATTTCAAGGAATCTTGTTGACAAAACGTCTCTTTGCGTAACAAGGCTGTATTTTACTACAGTATGATACTTATATTGAGATACAACCTTGTTACACCAAAGGGACAAAAACTCATTTAGTATAAAGCAATTATTGTTGTGCATTTATAATGGTTGACATGTTTTAAATATTTAATGCGTAAATGAATTTTCTATGAGTTATTGCCCTTTGAATGTATACATACAGATCTATAAGATATATAAGTGCTATTATACCTTAGCTGTCGGATTCTGATGATAATAATGACTGACATCTTATCTGATTGTAATTGGTAATTGGTAATTTTTTAGGCATGATATGAATAATCATTCAGAGGGATATGCTTGTGGAAAATCATTCAGAATGATAATATTGGAGAGGTTGGTACTGCGTTATTACATTGCATCGCTCTACCAAATGTCAATTACAATAATTCTCTAACATTATAGCTCTAAAATCCTCAATATGTTGGATTTTTAGTGTAATAGTGCAGATTTTGTTTCAGACGTTTTTGGAGAATCATTTATATTGCTATAATATTTGCTACTGAATTCAAATGATTTATCTAAATTACCCATTGTGTCTCATAATAGCTGGCCGTGTTTGCTTTAAATTAATGTTGCAAAAGCAGTGTTGTTAGTAATGAGCATCCAACAGGGGTGAGTAAAGCAATCTGTGAGTAAGAAATCATTATTGTTTTATGTTATTTTTATCAGTTTTAACCTGATATTGAAGATGGTGCTGCAATGCCTAATGAGAAAATTGTCGTCCATGAATTTGCTGCGGCAGGGGCGCTGCCGTAGTAACAAGATGACAAAACACAAGAATGTTTTTCTCTTTTAGCATTGTGGCGCAACCGCTTAGGTTACTACACACTGAATATTGTGTACATGACTGTCAAAACTTGTAGAAACATAAAATGTAATCAAAAGAAAGAATAAACTGTTTTACAAAAAAATAATTGGCATTACTTGAAACTTCTATTCTTGACACAAAAAATGCTAATTGCTGTATAAGGTATGTTTAGGTCTTGATACTTACCAACTCCCCGAGAAATAGTTTCTTGATAAGGTACCATAAAACTCTTATTCAGTGACTAATGAAATACTTACAGCTATCGTAAGTGGTTTGTTCAATATGACTCTATTTGATGTTACAATTATTACATTATTATATCATAATTTTATTGAATGTGCTATTTCACCTGTGATTTATTTACATTAAGGAACAGATCAAAGAACTTTAAGAAGCTTCAGGTACCTTGACTGTGTGAGTTCTGATGTAATACTGTTTATTATCAACACCACTTAGTATTGACTATATAGATTTGTTGTTACTGTATTTGTTCTAATGAAAGAGATCAACTGTTGATGTTATTTAACTTATATAATGTTGTTCAGGCCCCGATCTCACGAAGCATCTCAATCTGAGATTTGAGATGAATCTCACCTCAAATATTGTGATGTGCCTTTGGGTTATTTCCATGTAACACTGGTCATAGAATTGACATTACAAAACAGATACATTATTCTGAGCTTGTTTCACTAACTATCCAAGAGCTCAAAATCTCAATTTGAGGTGAGATTTCTACTTAAGATGCTTCGGGAGATCGGGAACTGATGTTCATTTCATGGTTTCATGTTTGCTCATGTAATTTATCTTCATTTACTTCGAGGAAGACATTGATTTTGCGCAGGAATTAAGTCTATCTAATGTCTACTTTGGATGCTGATGTCACAAAGTTTTTACGCGCTTAACTCTCCTTATTCTTTGGTCGGAGTACAATGAAACTTCACATGAATACTTTGCACCAAGCATATAGTTGTGCATATTGTCTGAAACTTAAGGTGATGATTTTTGTGGGAGTTTAACAGATAGAAGACATGTACTGTGACCATCAATACTGGCCATTTGATCATGTCAACAATCACCTGTGTGAAAGTATAGGGTATAGGCCAGTCAGGGTAAGAATAGAGTGACGCAGCGGTTGAGTCCATGATTACGGTGTAAAACCAGTTGTAAAGGCATATGTAACAGACAGCTACAGTAAAGTTCCACCTAACGACCGGTCCGATAATGCGACCGTCCCGCTATTACGACCGATTTTTAAAAGAACCAAATAATTTTGTTCTATATTCAATTGAATTAAGGTCCTATAATGCGACCGGTCCGCTATTCCGTATTACGACCAATTTAACCAGTCCCATTGTGTCAATTCCCACTGTGTTTGGTCTCGCTAATACGACCAATTATGTGTCATGTATAATTTTGTGTAAACAACTTTATTCACACCTATGCGTATCACCGGGCGCTTGAAAATCATCTTGCACCTTGATCAAGGTCGCGGGGCGCTTGAATTACAGTCAGAAGGGTAACAACATACCAGCTCAGCAAGGGATCGAAGATGCCGTATTGAAACTTGTGTGTCCATTTATGACAGCCAATTAAATGTCAATTAGATTATATAAACAATCGATAATTGCCTGGGGCAGCATGCATGGCTGGCAAACAAGCAGATTAACCAATTTAAGACACTGATTAGCATCAATTAAATGTCACTAAAGTTGTGAAAAACGTGTTGAATTTGCCGACGATAAAAATAAATGTCTTCTATTACGGTACGGTTTAAAGTCAGGTACGATACGGCGTCACGGAATTTCGTTACCAACGTAGATCGTTAATAACGAAGAGCATTAATGTAGTTTATATTAATCAATAAATCATTCCTTAAATATATTTTGGGTCAAATC
Source organism: Spisula solida (assembly GCA_947247005.1). Classification (NCBI taxonomy): domain Eukaryota; kingdom Metazoa; phylum Mollusca; class Bivalvia; order Venerida; family Mactridae; genus Spisula; species Spisula solida. The sequence continues at coordinate 35,198,940 of OX365957.1, read as the reverse complement.
ATAACAAAAAAGTCACCATTTTATTCTCAAGAACGATTCAAATCACGGTCTGTTATTGTAACTTGCATAGTATTCGAACAACTTCAAAATTCGGATAAATATTATATTGTATTAATTAAATGTGTATGCTGTACATTGTTTTTGTTTTTATTATATTTATATATGTATATTAGCTTCAAAGACAATGTTCACCAGTATATAACAACCAGTACTAGCTTCTTCAAGATACATACACACACATACTCGCTATTAAGACCGACTCGCTATTAAGACCACTTTTTGTCAGAACGGTCGGTGGTCTTAATAGCGGAACTTTACTGTATAATTTAATTCAATGCTTAAATAACATACTGTATCCGTTCTTCCTGTTCAGAAAATGATTGTAATCTTTCGTGTACACACAAACAACAACGTCACTCTCACAATATCCTAACTGGACAGTTATTCTGCGTTGATATTTAGTGTTGTTATTTAGGTAGGTATGGTAAGCAATATAACGCGGGCTATAAGCAATATATGCACCGATTGCATTCACTTTCCCTGTTATCTCCGGCAATTAAGTCTTGAGTACCTTGTGGTATTTACAGACAATTTCTGATCACAAAAACACCATATCCTGCATTTGATTTTTGGAGAGTGTTTGTATGATTATAGTATTTCTGTGCTATTGTCTGTGATGTCAATGAAATGCATAATTATTGTGGCTGGTATACCTGCAGCTTAGTATAGTAGTACTATAGTTTGATGTATTTTTGGAGTAAGTCATAGTACATTAACATGTTGTTTACTGTTTCCTTTGCCTCAGGGTTTTAGTTCTCTCTCATAGGATTTGATATTGGAGATATTGTTTCCTGACAGATTTTGTTGTTTGGGGACAGGTGTATGTTCAAAGAGGATTTAATAGCATGAAACGGTACATATAAATATGCAGAAGTTTTTGTAGGTTTTCTAAGTACAGATTGGAAATCGTCTATTTGTATGTCAAGATTGATCTAACGTTACTGATGGTTCCAGGAACCTGTGCCAGAATCATATAGTTTTTGCCATTGTGTTACGTATGGAACGAAGTGTTATATATGGAAAAAAGTGTTATGTATGGAACGAAGTAATGTTGAAGTCCCCGGTGTAAATATAGGAATAATGGGTCAGACTGAATATTGTGTAACATCATTTCTCACGTTTATAGTGGTGGTTTTACCAGTTTATCAGATCTTCTTTAAAAGCAGCTGATCAATAGATTCCAGGAATTACTGATACTTCAAAGGTTGCTGGGACAGGTGGTTATAGGTGGTCTGTGATACAATTATAATATATTATATATAGATGCTTGTATGTGGGTAATGATAATTAATAGACTTTAAGTATGAATGACATATATCATACTAAGCTAAGCTACCATTGTAAAGGATTTAATCATTGTTTTAAACTGCTTCAAAGTTGCCGAGTGCTGGCTCAATAATTCAGGTCACCAAAACACATGTGTGGCTAAAGTTTGACTGTATTTCAAAGACAATGTGCATGCAGAAATTGATTTGTCAAGTAGACATTTACATGAAGTTCAGCCCTCTGTTGCAAGCTTTATGTATAATAATTACAGTTTGTATGTTCAGTCGTATTAATTTAATACTTTTTTCATTAGCATATTATTATATTATATTAATCAACATCCCATATACAGGACATGGGTTTACCCTTTCATGTTTTGTAATCCCCAAATTTTCGACCCCACGAAAATGCTTTTTTATCAAAATCCTCAAAATTTTATACCAACGAAAATATATGTGATTTTACAGCAGCGCTCCACTTTTGTTTTAAGCTGGGATAATGATGAAACTTGGCTGATGTGTATACATACAGTACAGACTCTGCCTAGAATTGTGATAGATGATGGTAGTTGTCTGTGACTTCCTCGTTTTAAATGTGATGGATAACTCACTGCTTGCTTCAAAAACGTTGTAACTTAAAGCTAAAGTACAGAATCATTTACATTTGTATACCAATAGTTGTTTAAGACTTATTTATTTTAGGTCATTTGTGAAACTAGTTCTACCACTTACATTAATCACTCTTGACTTTACTGATAGAATCTATCTTCATGTATATAAGAGAATGAGAGATTTTGAGCTTGCACGAGTTTTCATTTTTTGTTACCTAGATAGAGAATAGTGCCAAGCATGTTTTATCATAGCACGGGAATCTTAAACTTACGCTGAGATTTAAATTTGTTACATTGCTTAAACAACTACTAATTTGGTACTGGTAAGGTTTTGTATCGAGTTCATTAACTGTATCATTGTTAATATTGCAGATCCATTTACCACAATGTGTTAAAGTTGTTAGAGAATTATAGGGAATTTAAATTTGGATGTAAGTTTAAGTGCTTTGATAAAATTGTAGCCGGTAGTAAAATCGTACTTGCATTAATTTTAGTACCTTCTGATTTTAACAGTTATCCAGAAACTTGCAGTCCTAGGCACTAAATTAATTCAATGAAATTTAGTGGGAAAATGTTTTTCAATTATATCTACAGTATAGTTCCGTCATTGATGATCGAAAGTCTTAGCAGCTTTTATAAACACCCATTTGATATTTAATTTACGATTTAAATAAATAATTGTTTCAATTCAACAAATTGATCTAGGCAATTAAAAGTTTGGAAGTCTGTGAAATTCATGACTTGTATAATAATAAAAAATTAATGGATAGACCAGAATCAGCCCTAAATGTAATTTTATACCGTTCTACTGCAATAAAATGCTGAATTTGTTTGATAAAAGGATAATATAAAGTCAGACTGGGAAGGCAGCTCTCAGCTTAACCAACCGCGCACAGAAAACTTAAAAAACACACATGTTGGCACAAGGCACATATATATTAAGTGAGCTAACAAGGTTATACCGACATTTCAATATGTTATCATATTTTACTATCATACATTTTATCCCCTACGTCAATCTAATAAGCATTATCTACACCAAACAGGAAATCATGCATTCAGGAAATGAAGCATTGCATTTATGTCATGTTATAAATTACTGTTATCCTTTCAAATATTATCATAGAGATCTGCTCAATTATCAACCAGATCGTTACAACTATCTACCTGTCTTATCTACATGTTGACACCTTGATGTCGACTGGTTTTGTCTTAAATTTGTTCAGATTTGATTTAATCAGATTCAGGATATGTTTGATAACAGGAATGACTGTTTGAATGGTGCAAAGGAATTCTAACCCCTAGGTGTATACTGTAAATCACCTTTTCCCGCAAAAGTCTTATTTTCGCAAATATTGGCAAAGATGCCGACATGCGAAATCATTATTCTCACGAAAACAAAAAAATCTTGAATTTTTTTTAAAAATCGCAAAATAAAAGTTACGTGAAAATTAAGTGTTTACAGTATTTATAATGTGGTGATTGACTAATGTGTAGGACGGCAAATTGTTTCATAAAGCTGTTGACAGACTTGGTCCATATAGGTGTCTGCAACATTGATTGACACTTTGATTAAAATAATTATTCAGACTGCGATACATTATAAGTATTGAGGTATGAATGAAGTATTAGTCACAGTACTATTGAATAAGCTGAGTACTTGTAAACCATGTTATACTGAGATTCCATCAGACTTGAATGAAGAATATGATCAAAGTTTTATTAAGGTGATCAGATAATAATGACTAAGGGGCAACTTTGGTGCAGTATTTGTAAACACTGTACTCGGGATTTGGAATAAGATGTGAATACCCTGTCAGTCTTGGTTGAGACTACGGTATTCGGTATACGTTGATTGGGTAGGTGTCTCTAAATCATGTAAAAGTTAAATGGTGTAGTGGGTTGGTGTCTCTAAACCTGAAATGTAAAAAGCATTGATACATAGTGGGTAAGGACTGTATCCAAGCAGTAAACCTTAGATCGCTAGCTTAGAATTAGAAGGTCGTTAAAGTACGAAATCAATATTTTGAGAAAACAAGAAAAGACTGTCTAAAAATTATTCTTTACTTATGGAAAAACAAGTTTTTTAAATTTTGGTTTGGTCAACTGTCGACCAGTTTCGATATTCATGAAAATCAGCTAATAAGAAGCGCCTTGTGATGCAGATTTGAAATATGCATGAGTCTTATAAGGTGACGTAAGTAGCACTTACGACCTTCTAATTCTAAGCCAGCAAAATGTAAGAGCAAAGGTAAAGTGCAAGTTGAACGTAAATATACTGTATATATCATACAAAATTAGAGGTATTTAAATTGTTTGTATACATTGTGTCTTTACAATGTAACTTTATTTTGTCATGCAAACTTTCTACAATTAAACTTGCACAAATATTCATATTATGCAGTGATCTATTTACTTGTATTCAAGTGTTTGAGGTAATGTATTTTAGTTATAACGTGTTCGGAGTTAAATGTGCATATTTTCTTTATAAGTGTTCAGGGATATGTTTAAATGGCATGGCAGATTGGAATTTTAAATTGAAAGGCATGCATGTATTAATATTTTACAAGATTATATTGTGAACTATGGTCTTGTACAGAATATGAGTCATGATTATGTTATAGGTAGATCTAATAATGTTACAGAGTATCAATAATTACATATTTGCAAGCTGATATAGAACTTGTTGTATATAGTATAATTAACATATTTGTATAATATCATACTTTGACGCACTAGAGTCTATGTTGCCTGGATAATGAATGAACATGAGGCAGCACTGTGGTCGAGTCAGTGTCACACTCTTGACTATGGATCGAGAGGTCCCTGATTCGAATCTCAGAATGTGCAAGATTATTTCAGAGGTCTAATGTCACCAGTGTACCCGAGTATTATACACAGTGCACATTAAAGAACTAAGGAATAGTGTCTATTCTATTTAGAAAGAGCTATAGGTTATGGCATCTGGATTCTTTGTATGACACACCTGTCAACTTCCCTTGAATTTATAGGTCAATTGCCAACCTCCATTAAAAGTCTATTTGCCAAGGTCACATTTTGAAGGGTCAGTCAAACATGTGTTAAATGGTGATCTGAATAAAGTTGCCACATATCTTGACCATCTTGTATAAAAACCTGTATTAAATAATAAAAATAAAGCAGCAAACAAATATTATATTTGTAAGAGACAGGTAATGCTGAATTTGGCTGTGAAGCCGAGTCTTCCCTGTAAGCAGGTATAGTAGTGAAACGGTGAGTCTTCCCTGTAAGCAGGTATTATTAAGTAGTGAAACGGGGAGCACATGTGATGATGTATCCATAAAATGTTACACTGACCTTGTCATATATTATAGAAATGACACTTAAAGACTGTAACTCAACAGGTAATGTTTGAGATTTCAGACTCTGATTGTTCAAATATTTTACTTGAATGAATGTAAACCAAGATGACCCAAGATAATAACCAGCAGGTGATCATAGTTGGACAATAGTGTGCTTGACCTTTGGCCAAGGTTTCACCTTACTTGTGGTGACTTACTATTTGGTTGGAGGCTGTCATTTGGTAATATTAGTGGCTGAGTTTTGACAGGGGGATATATAATGTCACAGACTACTGTGTGATTGAAACACAGTGAAATCGGCTGGAAATAAAAGTTTTGGAAGTTCAGACAAGGTGGCTGCTGTGTTTCTGTTGGTTAGTTGTCTTTAAGCTTCTCTATATGATCATTGATTGTAATACAATTTTTGTGTGCACATGTTCATGGCAGCGCATTTAAGATTTGCTTAACTACATGCTGACAATGCTGTAGATCATCCAGGAATGTGACAAACATCAACTGCAGCTGTTTGAACCTTGAGATGAGCATGGTTAGAAAGCATTCTAATGATTTCTAAGGTTGTTCTGCAAATGAACAATGTGTTCTGGTTCAGGTTGTATCTGTCCTAATGGTGATTTTGCATGTTTCATGATACCAGAAGTGTTTCAGTCTTGTTATCAAATGGTTCTTTGCCATTAATTGCAACCTGATGTTTGCTCTGGTTGTCCAATGGTTCTTTGCCATTGCAACCTGATGTTTCCTCTGGTTGTCCAATGGTTCTTTGCCATTGCAACCTGGTGTTTCCTCTGGTTATCAAATGGTTCTTTGCCATTGCAACCTGATGTTTCCTCTGGTTGTCCAGTGGTTCTTTGCCATTGCAACCTGGTGTTTCCTCTGGTTGTGCAATGGTTCTTTGCCATTGGAACCTGATGTTTCCTCCTGTTGTCCTATGGTTCTATGCCATTGCAACCTGGTGTTTCCTCTGGTTGTCCAATGGTTCTTTGCCATTGGAACCTGGTGTTTCATCTTGTTGTCCAAAGGTTATTTGCCATTTGAACCTGATGTTCCATCTTGTCCAATAGTTCTTTCATGATTTACATTCTCTCATTGGCAGAACTTGGTGTTTCCTACTGGTGTGCTAATGGTGTTCTCGTCTGTTGTTTTAGAGTTGCCAGAACCTGCAGTACTGTGCATTATATTATATTGGTATTGTTTCCCACCTGAATGTATTGTATAGCAATGAACACAGCATATAATAGTGTTGTTTTGTTACCACCATTATACTGTTGTTGTATAAACAGATGGTGTTTCTAAATGCTGATTAATTACCTTGTCAATTGAAAACACAGATTGTGTCAAAAACAAAACATGCCAAGAGTAAATTCGGCTTTTGAGATTTCGGTTGTCTGATTTTTTTTTGGTGGGGTATTTTTGTTTTACTTTGTGTAATTAGTGTAAAAGCTGCAAGAACAAAAACATTGAAGCTGACAAAGAGAAAAAACATGCAGATTTCTATGCATCCAAGATCAGTTACCATGGTAAACAACAGATTGTAGTAATTGTTGTATGAAGTGTGTTCCATTCAACAGTTATAGTAAGTGTGCAAGTCGGTCATGCTGGAATATACTCAATATAGTGATTTCTTACCAAGCTGTTCCTAAATTACAACTTTTCTGTTGTTGTCCATTTATCAAATTGTTACTGGTGTGGTCTCATGTAGTCACATTGATACTGGTCATTGGTTTTTATTAGCTCACCTGTCACAAAGTGACAGAGTGAGCTTTTGTGATCACTCTTCGTCCGTCCGGCGTCCGTCTGTCCGTCGTCCGTCCACAGTTTGTTTGTGTAGACACTAGAGGTCACAATTTTGGCCTCATCTTTATGAAACTTGTTCACAATAATCATCTCAACAAAATCTAGGTCAAGTTCGATATTGGGTCATTTGGGGTCAAAAACTAGGTCACAAGGTCAAATCATAGAAAAATCTTGTGTAGTAACGAGAGGTAAGAATTTTGACTAAATCTTTATAAAACTTGGTCACCGTGATCATCTCAACAAAATCATGGTCAAGTTCGATATTGTGTCATCCAAGGTCAAAAACTAGGTCACAAGGTCAAATCATAGAAAAACCTTGTGTAGTCTGTAGAGGTCACTATTTTGACTTAATTTTTATGAAACTATGTCACAATGATCATGTCAACAAAATCTAGGTCAAGTTCGATATTGGGTCATCAGGGGTCAAAAACTCGGTCACAAGGCCCAATCATAGAAAAACCTTGTGTAGTCTGTAGAGGTCACAATTTTGGCCTAATCGTTATGAAAATTGGTCACAATGATCACCTTCACAAAATCTAGGTCAAGTTTGATATTGGCCTGGGTCAAAAACTAGGTCACAATTTCAAATCTTAGAAAAACCTTATGCAGTCCTTAGAGGTATCATTGTTGGCCTTATCCTTATGAAAGTTAGTCACGATGATCATCTCAGCAAAATCTAGGTGAAGTTCGATTTTGGGTCATCTAGGGTCAAAAACTAGGTCACAAGGTCAAATCATAGACAAAACTTGGCTTAAACTTCAATATACCATTGGGTATATGTGATGTAAATTACAAGGTTGCTTTATAAGACATTTATTTATGAAAACCTGTACATGCAAAAGAGGCTACCATTAGGGAGTCTGCATGAACTACTAGGACAGGTGAGCGACCTATGGCCCTTTGGGCCCTCTTGTTGGGGTTGTTGCAACTTGGCATTGTCTAAGACGATGGCGCCGTACAACACAGATTTGAATCCCATAATAGGTTCAAACTATTTATGATCACGGTGGTTTTATATACATTTATCATTTCATTCATCAATGGTTATAATGTTCCTTAACAATGTGTATACAGTGGCTGACATTGACCGCCACGATAACCTAGTGAAGAGCGTTCATATTGAGTGTCTTGGGTTTGATACCAGGCCATGACATATCAAAGTTGTTAAAATAGTACTGCATGGTAAAGCTCCCTTGCTTCTCCTTGCTTGGCACTAAGCATAGTTATAGTTGCAGGTAACTTCTGGTTTGCCCAGTGTCAGCTAGGTAATGTGACTGGGTAGTCTCCATATGACTGCTACAATGCTGTTGACCAGTGCGACTTAAAACAATATTTTTTAAAAAGTGCTAGCTGGCATTTAGCCTTTTTAGGGTAAGAATTGAAAACGAAACATTTCTTTAAGCTCAACTTTCTAAATGTATGGCTATAACTTTCGGTTTACGAACAGTTCAATAGATTTTTGCTGAAACCATCAATTTGTGGTCTTAACTTGGTCTAATTGTTAGACTGATAACCCATTGAATGTTAACCTTCCCTGCTAAAAATTCTGCTTGAATAAGTTCTGTTATTCACTAACATAAATAATATAATTACTTTGGATGAAAATTATCTGCTGACTATAGTAATTACTAGTCAAGCTAATTACGACCTTCGACCCAGTCAGCTGACAAGAGACCGAGAATGAATGTTTGTTACCAGTTGTATCTCATCAAATTTATTACTGTGTGTATTATGACCATTTTAGGAAAAACGAAAGTTGGACGCTAAACAGATTTAATTGTTACTTTCCCCCTAACTGAGGTACGATACTGTGGTTCCGAACTATCAAATTCGTACCAAGCTTCTGGTTCATATATGACAGTCAGACTGTCCGACAGATTGAATGCCCACTATAATCATCCGTGAATTGAGGGCACGACAGGTCACGGTATAACAGACAGTGTAAAAATGGCTGCTTTTAAGTATCATGATAATTATGGTTGTTTAAGGTCATGTACGGTCCGAGATTAGACACAATATAATGTAGTACAAAATGTACTGTGTATACATTAATGCAGATAAATTTGGATAAAACTTGCCGTGAATTGGGGATGTGTTTAATTAATTTCAGTTCAACTGCAGTATGAACCAAGTATTCCTGTTTGGATAGGTGTGTATACATGCAAGTACATTATTATGTTTTGTAAAAGATTGATTAATAGAGATGACTGGTCACAGTTCACTGGGAATGTACATGTATGGTATTCGAACCACCAATTGGTTAAGGAATAATGAATGCGTACCTGTGTTTTATTGTGGTATAATTAAAGCATGTAGCACAAGTAATTTAATGTAAGCATCCGAACAAGTGACCTCGCTTTATTATAGATAAAACACAGGTAAATATTTATTGTTTCGATTCTAACATAGCCAATATTCCACATTTGACAGCACATCAAGACATAGTACCAGGGACAGCACTATTTTCTTCCTCGGAAGGTTTATTTGCAGTTATTCAGCGGTAGCTGTGTTTTATCGGTAGTTTGTGCACATCGTGATTTCCTCTATGTGTATAAAGCTGAAACCGCTGGTTGTGTTATAATTGTATATGTAACCAATGAATCAGATAGAATGGAATAAATTCAAATGTGGTGTTGATCAAGCATGGCCTGCCACAGTATCTATAGCGTTGGTATTTTCGCTTTTGTACGTACCTTGACAAGCAAGTCTCTAATCCCTGCAGCGTTATTCATTAATCTCTGTACATCAAATATATGTTTTATGATTTATTTATATGGCTGTACTAATTTGTTATCAGTGAAAAATAAATTAATAATATTATTACGATTCTTCATAAAATGATATATTTGTATATTATATGTAAAGTCTCACTTAGGGAAATGAATGTTAATATGGGGTAATAATTATCATATTTAACTCATTATAGATAGGGATATCGGTGAGAACGTATAAATTGCTCTTTGGACTTCAAAGTGAGCTTTTGTCCCGTTGTGATCTAACCCTTTAAATTGTTTGATTTGGACAAAAAATAATATGTTTTAAAATGTTATTTAAAATTCCCGCTGAGATAAAAGGTTACTTTCTGATGTTCAGAACTTGTATCTACAATAATTAAATGAAATTATTTTGAATTACAAAAAAAGAATATAAACTTTGATCTTCACATTTGACTTTGAACCTTTTTTTGTTAGAAAAACTTATTGATTTTTATGACTTTATAATGAATTTTAATCATTTGTGACATAAAACTAAGAAAGATTTTTTTTGTGTTTTTGAACTTACATATATTTATGCAAATTAAAATATTAATGAAATAATTATATTATAGAAAATGACCAAGTTTTCAAGTTTTATTAGTTTTATTAGCAAAATCGGCAAATAATATGCCTTTGGCCAATTTACAACAAATATATACAAGTACATATAAGTAATATACAAACACATGGCATAGTATCCAACAGAGATAAATAGCAAATTACGAAGCAACTGCATCAATGGCTTCAGAGCGTCTTAACATAGCATTATAGGTAAATTTAGCTATATTTTTAATGGTAGTAGTATTATTCGATGACATTAAAAATACAAATTTGTTCAAAGTATTCCATGATCTGGGAATATTATACATAATACGTAAGTCAGAATAAAATGGACAGCATAGCATGAAATGATATTCAGTTTCTATCATATTAGTATTGCATAGTTTACATTTACGGTCAGAGAAAATGACCAATCTTCTTACAATTTTTGTTTTGTCCATAATTTTATGCAAGCAGTCCAATTATACTATATTTTATTGTGAAGCTTAAGTAACATAATTGTAGCAGGTTGTGAATAAGACATTTTAATTAGATAACTTCTTTTCCTTGAGTCGGCGAGACCAGTTAATCCAGTTAACAAGTTTTATTGTCAAATTCTGCAATTTACTTTATTGCACAATTATTAATTCTTTCCATCAAGTTTTAAAACAAGTAGAGTTATGCAGTTTAAAAAGGACATTTACCTACATTTTGAACATTTCAGGCTTTAAATACAAATTGACTTACAGTTGGGCTGCACCTAAATGAGTAAATATATTATCTTAAAAATAAAAAAAATATATAATTTATATAAATTTAAATCTGGTATTTATTCATAATAATTGTCTAGATATTATAAATATAATGAAAATGTGTTTGTCAATTATTTGTTACACTCAGCTAACTGAAGACATAATTATTAAATTCCAATTTCAAAATTGTACCATGCAATGACTGGTACTCATAATTTACCATATGTTAGTCGACTTGACTTGACGCAGCTCTCCTGTCTATGTGGTGAATACAACTAGTTTGGTCTATGTCGACTGATTGGTGACACAGAAAAGCCATTATGATTATGAAACTTGAACAATTTTTATGGTTTTAGACAGTTTGTCTGTGTTTTATGATTGCTGTCTCTTCTCGCCTTCTAATTAAATTAGTCCCCTTTTTTCTCCTTGATTGCCTGTGTATAGCCTTGACATTATTAGCCCTGCTGTTTAATTGATTGTTGGACAATATGTCAGATAATTGCCACATGTACAAGAGTAAAAGATTTCTTAATTGCTCCTCTATTAAATGTAATTATGTTGGAATGCTGAGTGTGAATGAAATTTTAATCACAGTAAGTGTGGTGACATTGTTAGCTTAACAAAGTACTGGCAAGGTGTGACAAATAACTGTCATATACTTGTTTGATATGCTGGGATAAGGGTTTTAAAGAAACACTTACCTACTGGCCTGCACATTAAGTGAAGGGTTTTTGCAGCTCTTGAAAAGATTTATATAATTATTTTGACTATTGGTGGGATGTTTTGATAAGTTGTTATTATATTTATATAATATATAAAAGTGTTTTTACAATAATTGCGTACCCTGCTATATATATTTATCAGGTAAATGATTTTGATTTCATTTTCTGTATAAAGTTTTTTCTAAATAATCAAGAGTTTTTTGGGCAATAATTTAGATTTAATTGAAACCTGTGTGGTATGCATATATGTATGTGATTCAAAATAGGATTAAATTGTTAAGGAAAATTCAATAAAATTTTATATTGAATCTAAACTGGGAACAATATTTTAATGGTTTTTAATAAATGTGAAATTGTTGTGTGCTCCGAATTGATAAAATATATAATTGAACAACTGCAAATAATTTGATTACGATTTTGAATATGTATATTTTGTTTATTTACAGATAGTGAAACTGAGAGGAGCTGAAAAGAAATTACAAGATTACCTCCCTTTGAAAAATCTGACTATGTTCATTATAAAAAGTAAGAGAGTTACGTTTTTATTTCCTGTTTTATAATACTAATCAAACATAATCATCTTCATTTTTATATCTTGATTATCGTACATTCCTCATGGTTCTTCTACTCTAATTAATGATGTGTTTTAGATCAAGATAAGAAATAAATCTCTGATTAATCATTTTTTGGCAAGGAAATATTTTTATGTTTCATTAATTATTGTTAATTAATGTTTTATGTTAGTCCGATATATTATCAGAATGAACCTTTTATCTTGTATTTAAGTATAATTCAAATGCCGATTATACCAACAAAACTGATATTTATGTAATATTCGTTTTTTTGTCATAAAATTATAATTTTAAGCAATGAAAAAAACTTCAGTTAGAATTTCAGTCGCAGTAGTCGTTTTTGTTGTGGTTTTTTTGGATAAAATAAAAGATAAAATGAAAGGTAAAGTTGCCTGTTGGAATTAACTTCACAATAAAATACATTTTTTTATAAATTCGTAATTTGTCAAACTTACGCAGTTATGATATGTAGTCATGATTAATCTATCACTTAATAATGTAACAATTTACTGCCTAACAAAATGAAATGTTATGGTAATACAAATTTGCCATTTTTAGGGAAATATCCCTTCAATGAATCAAAATTAATATGTTTTAAATCTGATGCGCATTTTAAGGTATTTAATTATGTAATAGTACGTGTACCCAAGTCAGGGTGTCAGAATATTACTTTAAGCCAGGAGTTGTCCTTAAATGTTCTATATAGATTGTGCAATATTGCAACATGTGACCTAATATTTTATTTAGTATTTTAAACTTTTATATGAATGGATAACTGTAAATGTTATATGTTGACATACAGACAATAGAATACTTGCAGTTAAACATTTGTTAATGTGTCAATATCATATGGCAGCATATTAAAAGTTTATTTCAAAGTATCTATGTAGAACAAGGTCTGTAATATACAGTGCAACCTCTGTAGAGCAACACCCTTTGGGATCTACAAATATTGCCTGTTGCCCAGAGGTTAAATTTAGAGTAAATATTATAAGATACAGGAAATTTTGAAGGTGCTGTTGTAGAGAGGCTGTTGCTCCTCAGAGGAAGGTTGTACTGTATATGCATGTTTACACATTACTGTTACAAAACATGTATAGCAACTATGGCAACAGCAAGTATCATGACGAAGGATTGAAAATAAAATTGAAAACCAATAAGTAAAAAAAAATGTTATAATATAGAAATATAGCAGTTAAAGGGTCTGGAATGGATAATTTGATGATTCTTTTTCATTCAATTAATACAATGATTTTAAATATTCTTAGCTTTTTTCTGCTTACATGTACTTATTTAACTTGGCTATTTTCAACATTAATTATAAGGGAATTTAAATAATGGTTAACCTTCGACTGCATGATTTTAAAAAGATTTCGGAAGATTATAACAGATTCACTTTCTCATTTAGCTTAATTTAGTATTGGAATGTTGAAATGGCTTGTCTATATTCTAGTTACATACTGTATCATAATTTCTGGTCTCAATAATAAGTTCAAGTTCTATAATATAATTGCTTGCTGTGGATTAATGCCAACATTTTTGTTACATTACGATATTGTTGAAAAACGAAGTTTATCAATATGTGATATGTTATAAGATTACTGAATAGTTTAAGTTTTTAGATGCAAAACTGATTTAACTCGATGACTTCGGCATAAATCAGTTACATCAGTATTGCATTAAAACCTTCAATATGGCCATCAGTACTTTGATGATTCATCAATGTAGAGAATGAAGACAACAAAATTATAGCTGTGAGTGAGTTTACTAATTGGAAAATATTTTAGAAAGTGAAATCGCAGACTGCATTTGTGAATAATTTTTATTACCAGTAATTGTACTAGTAATTAATAAATTTTAGAACGACTGAAACAATTATTTCTTAGTATGAAATTCGTTCTCTTAATGGACATTTAATTGTCTCTCACAAATGTAATTTTCTAATAAAATTAGTTTTATTACTTGCATACTTTATTACTTGGAATATTTATTTATTTATTTCTTGCATTATTATAATTGTTGGCAGGTTTAAATTTTTGTTCTACCATTAATCGGCCCTTTGATGCAACAATGTTGTATCTCTCTACCGGGGTATTTAGTATATTGTGAGATACAATCTTGTTGCACCAAAGGGACGATTTGGTTTTGATTACATGTACACTGAAATCAGCCCATTGTGTAAATTTTGACTTTAATTATTATATGCCATGTGAGCTTTATTAGGTCATAATACTAGGTTTCAAACAAGGGAGGTTAATATTATAAGATTCAATTAGATGTGGGAACCGTAAGAATAAGTACAATAATAGTTTATTTAACCAATCATAGTTCGTATAAAATGACATGACGAATCACAATAATAAAACATAATGTCAAATTTCATCAAATAAGGATATATATACTAATGGAAATAAAGCTTATTTGGTATTGGTCAAAACACCAATAACATAGATTAAATATAGTTTGTCGGAGATAACTCTAACAGATTTATCATACATGGCTCTGGAGCCAGACAATTGTTTCAGGAGTACCTTATATAGACATACAATATATATAATACCGTTAATATAAAGCATTACATGTAAGCAGAATCAGAAGACGGAACAGAACAATTCTCTAGATGAAACCTCGACGATCGACGGCAATCATTCGTAGACTTATTACACATTTCTATCTTCCCTGTTGATTCAATATTGTCATTAAATGTTGGTGGATAGATTCTGTGGAAGTGTGTTACTGTGTAGATTGTTATAACAAAGAAAGAACAGATTCAGTAAGAGCAGACAGGCTTTGTATTGTCAATGGAGATAAAATGAGTGTCTTCTCGATGGTTGATGTGATTTTTAAGCGAATATAAGAACGGTATTCTAGGATTGATCTATTTGTGTTCATCCTATTGTCATGTGTTATAGGATTAATATTCCCAGAATTGTCAGTCAGTTTTCAATCTTTTAGCAAATTATCTTCCATATTTGTGACAACTTGTTGTTATCAGTGTACTTAATTTTGTGCGAGGAGTTACGTTTCAAGCCTCTTCTTTTCCAAGGTTTTCCTAGGATACTGGACAAAATGACAAAGCTGCTGAAATAGATCATATATTTCATGCAATGCGAATACTTTTCCCCTTAGTGTGGTGTATATTTCATAGAAATCGATAAAGACATAAAATACTTATGACTTATTTTGTTTTCGAAATGAAGCAAATTCCGTCTTGGACCTGTAGCCAAAAGTCACATGGTATTTCTACACTGTACATGTATATCAGGACTTAAACAATTCTCAATTTCCTCTCATGATTCACAACTTCAAGTAAAGAGATATTTTTTTCTGGAAATAATAGTATTGATGTAGGGTTTGTTTTGTGTGTAAAGAATGTACGTATGATTAGTTGATTTGATGCTAAATATTCGGGTAGTTTATGATGTCAGTGACTGTATGAGAGAGACATAAATCGTTGCCTTGGATTGGATGGCAGGACATAGAATGTAGTCAAAGATAGCATTCATTACATAACAAGAATGCAATGGCTGTCTTAATCTGGTGCCAACAGATTTCTAGTTATGTCTTTGACTTTTATGTGAAAGAAATGTTTTATGGATCTTATTTATAGGCAGTGGATCAGATTCTTAGTACTGTGTTTGGTACATTTCTTATTTCTTGCCTGCATGAGCTCTTGTGATGAAATCACATTTATATTGGTGACATAATATAAATGTGATTTAAATACTGAGCATTAATATATGCAGGTGACATTCTGTTCTACAATAATATCTACAGTTTATCAATACCTTCATGTTTATCTCAATAATTAACTTTTTTCATAAGGTTGTCTCCCCTGAATGAAAAAAAATGCCCATATTAAATAGTTGTCTCTCCTGAATAAAAAAAACCTGATTAAATAGTGGTCATACCCTGATTAAGTAGTGGTCTCCCCTGTATGAAAAAAACTGTAATAGTTTTCTTCTTCCTTTTCCAAAATAAATGCTTTGAGTTTTTGATTCAAATAAATTTAAATTAGTAGCATGGTAGAGAGAACTGTTTGTCAGAAGAAACATTTTATGTGGGCATTGACATTTACAGTTGAAGTAAAAAAATGCAGTTGACCTTATTTTGGTTCCTTTCGTTGTTAATTAATGCAATATTGATGCCCACCAATGTCTCTAAAGTCATTTAAATAATCATATCATGGCTTCCCGGTGGTATCTGTGATAACATATTCACTTTGATGGCAACCATATGTGTTAACAATAACACTACAAAGCACTATTAGGTCCTAAGTATAAATATGGCATATCTGGAGGCATTGTTAAGAATTCTGACTTTGGACCCTCCTAAATAAAACATTACTTGAGATGCAATAATTACTTCAGTGTCCAATCACCCTTAAGGTATGATAAAAAGATACTTAAATATTTAATGGTATTACGTCTTGTCAGATTTGAGAGCCGAAGTTTGGAGACCTCAGTTTTTATGACCGTGAATACTGAGCCAATGCAGCTGGAATTTCCTTGAATAAAATCATAGCTTGAAACCAAGGCTTGCAGTCCAATTGACATTATTGTACATTGTCATTCATTTGGCATTATATTGCATTGATTTGGCATTGTTGTTCAATGTCATTGATTTGACGTTGCTGTCCAATTGTCATTGATTTGTCATTGTTGTCCATTGTCATTGATTTGGCTTTGCTGTCCATTGTCATTGGTTTGGCATTGGTGTCCATTGTTATCCATTGTCATTGATTATTTGGCATTGTTGTCCATTGTCATTGGTTTGGCATTGTTGTCCATTGTCATTGGTTCGGCATTGTTGTCCATTGTCATTGGTTTGGCATTGTTGTCCATTGTCATTGATTTGGCATTGCTGTCCATTGTCATTGATTTGTCATTGCTGTACATTGTCATTAATTTGGCGTTGTTTTTCATTGTCATTGATTTGACATTGTTGTCCATTGTCATTAATTTGGCATTGTTGTCCATTGTCATTGATTTGATATTGTTGTCCATTGTCATTGATTTGTCATTGCTGTACATTGTCATTAATTTGGCGTTGTTTTTCATTGTCATTGATTTGACATTGTTGTCCATTGTCATTAATTTGGCATTGTTGTCCATTGTCATTGATTTGATATTGTCATCCATTGTCATTGATTTGGCATTGTTGTCCATTGTCATTGATTTGATATTGTCATCCATTGTCATTGATTTGGCATTGTGGTCGATTTGGTAATTAATAGATGGATATTAAGACTGTTATATGATTGACATATCAGCCATTTTGTATTAGTTGCTGAGAAATAACAGATCAATGCCACGCAAACATTTATATGACCTTGTACAATTTTAGCTATAGGCTGTTGAATACAAGAAAGCAGACATCTCTAAGATGGCAAACAGAACAAGGTTTATGGCTCAAAACTATAAATGCTATTTGCTTCTGTTACTGAGTAAAATCTTATAATATCAATAGGTTTGCTGTATAAACATTGACATGCCTTTGTATGGAATGCAATGGTTTGCCTGTATATTGACATATAGCTGAATGGTATTAACATTATTACATGGAACAAATTAAGTAAAAGCTTGGCTATATCGAACATGACATTGCCATGGTGTTCAGATCAATAAAAGATGAAACATGCTGTTGAAATATAACAGTTGACATCTACTATCTAGGAAAGGAAATAGTGGTGTTGATTTTTTCTGTTGTTTCGAGTGGATATGAAATAGATTTAAATAGTGTGCTGAGCTTAGGGATATCTGTTTTAGAAATATGGTATGTAGTGATATGTTTGTTATGAGGATATTCTATACTTGTAACGTTGTTAGTGTGTGTGTGTCATACATTGGTTTTAGATTTATGGATAAAGTATGAATAATAATAAGATTATTATCAGTAGGAACCGTGAAGTAATTCAAGTATGGTGTTTATATGTGTGATGTATAGATTCTGCACCCGGGTTATATTGTGCTTGTTATAATACTGGGTGATATTTTATGATATTACATTGGTGACAATAAGTCGCTATTGTTCAATTCTAGGTGTTGTATTTTATGTCAACACATAGCTGAGAATGCATGGGTGGCTTTATTGTTAAGTGTTTATTTATGTGGGTGTTGTGTTGATATTTTGTATTAAACTGTTGGATACCAGCTGTGTCACAGTGAGTATATAAGCTTGTAACATTCAACATGGAATCCGTAAATATACAAGCTCATCAACCATCCAATCAGATTTTTTATTTTAACCTGTCTTACAGTACAAGAAGAATTTAAATTAGCGCCTGGTCAAATGATATGTGTATAAAGTAGGAATAATTCACCATCCACAACCATTTCAAAGCGTTTCTCTGTTAGGAACATGTGTTTATTGTGTTATTTTTTCTGAGAATCCTTAATTGGAATATTGTGTTGCTACACTTGATTCGATCAGGAAGTTAAATCTGGCATGATGACATGAGTCACATGTTTCTACATGAGCCCTAATTACAGGTTGTATCTCTAACTCATAGCTACTGAGTGTCTTTAAAAAGATATATTGACAACATGTCATTCTTTAAGGAAGTAATATTCCCACATCTTGTGTCCTATCTGTGATGACCTTCGATAGTTATAGGGATTGGTTATGTTTCACTTACATGTCTTAACCTGATACCTCTAAGTAGCAGATGGTTGTGAAATGAAATACTTGTTTTTGTCTTTTGACATTTGTATGGATGTTTCATTATTATATGTATTGTATAAGGAAAGAAATTATGATGAATATTGTGGTGAATTGTTCAGCTATATCTGTGACCTTGAAGCCTCCTCGATTATTTCATGTCTTGGAATCAATTTGTTTATTAAGACAGGTTTCCTATGATGGAGCAGCTTTATATGTCTCCCTTATATTTATAAGAAATATGAGTTTTGTTGCATTATCAATTTCCATTCTTGCAGTGTCTCTATCAATAATAGAACCAAATAATTCAACCAAGGTCATCTTTGTGCCAAGAAGGTTACACTTGTGCTCCATAAAGGAGAACTCAACCATGTATTTACTGCTTTAATTGTAAATTTTGTCCAAAGACAACTCATGACGGATTATTTAAGTAATATGCCTCTGATAGCAAGGAGAACCATGTGTTTACTGCTTTATTAGTAAATTGTTCAAAAAAACCCATGACAGGTCCTATTTGTTTGTGATAGCAGTGTTAAGCTTCTTTTAGAAAAAAGTCTGATAGATATATTTTGTCTTGCACTCAGCTGCTTTTCTTAGAAATGAAGTCTTCTATTATACAAGGTTTATATGGTATTATTGTAGTATTGCCTGTCTACCTTCTGACTTCCTGAGTTCAGATTAATTGTCTGACCCGGCTTAACTTTCAGTATCCTAGAGATCAATTACTATTATACATCTAGAATATACATGTATTATATTAATTAACCTTGTTACTATGACCACCAACGTTGTCTGTCTTCATGTTCATTATAAGCTAGGATTTATATGTTTAATTATATTTATGAAAATAATTAAGGAGCTAATTAATGTTACTGTGATATATATCAGCACATAGGATATATCTCATGTATAGTAACTTAAGTCTTAATTGCTAATTTGTTTGGCTCATATTGTCTGTTCCACAGAATTTCTAGAAATAATCGATGGATATATAATATGACAATGATTATAAGTATCCAACATAAAATATTTTACAAAGGTAGGAAAAAAGTCAATTAAATGCATGTATGTATTCAAAAAAGGGAGGTAATTATATATTAAAAAGGAGATAATTTGCTAAAAACTTGCATTCAGCCAAGGGAAGTAATTAGATGTTTGGTTAATAGCTAGTCTGGTTCCTAATTGGTCCCTCGGAATCTAATGTAATTTATAATTTGAGGTCAGGAACCAGACTAGGTTAATAGCATTGAAATAAGGTATTTTGGATACATTTGACTAAAAGGGAGGTAATTTTCAGTCAGGTAACCCTGCTAAGTTTAATGTATTTAATTCTGTTATAACTGACATTACATCAAGAAGCGATGTTAATAATATTATGGTTGACAAAAAAGTGATTTTCAAATTGTTTTCAAAAATTGAGAATCCATTTATAGTTCATGGATGTATTAATTTAGTATTTTATCAGAAAAGCATGAATCAAAACTATAAGTGTACTTGAATGATAGGATGGATTTAAATGATAAAACACACTTGGCTCAACCACACAGCGAGTATTAAATGCCTTATATGGATATGTTCATAGTTTTTGAGATAACCTATAAGTATGCGGATCATAAAAGCCCTATAGAAATCTGGTATATTGTGTAACAGCTTTAATATTTATATCATTCAGTATAAAAAGTGTATTTAAACCTGATGTATATGGTGAAATGAATTATGACATGTGAGTAGATTTTGGAATAGGACCAAGTTTTTTAGCGCGCAGACTGAATGACAGATTTTATTGAGTTGCCAGATTTTTTCTGCTGGTTCTGTATGTGACAACTGTTGTTAATGCTATTGCGGGTACCAGGTGTATTTATTGATCTTGTTGGAAAAGTTGGAATTTTTATTCTTGAAAATGGAAATTTTTGACAGGAAGGCTTTAGTAAGTTACTATTATACTGCTTAAAGACAAATGGCTGCTTAATTTAGGTGACTTATACTTTGGTTAAAGTGTTCAGGTACATGCCTGAACTTTTGGTTTTTGAGAGTACTGACATACCCTATACAAAGTCAGATAACCCTGCTATTTGAGGTTTAACATATTAAATTCTGTTATAACTGACAAATTACATCAAGAAACCGAAGTTTTGAAGATTTCAGGTTTTTAAGAATTTTCAACTTTCACCCATGCTTATATGCACAGAACTTAAGTCTGAAGGCAATATGACGTATATTGCCCTGAACCTTGAAAAACAATGACAAGTTTTCTTCTCATCGAGATAGTTAAACATACATCATGTCTGACACTTACTGATTAAATGTTCGCTTTTGTTACGATGCTCTCCAAGCGTTATTAATGCACCCACACAACACGGCCGCACATGTGCTCATGCGTCATTGCATTAGGTGTGCAGGTTTTTTTTGACATTTCAAATTATTTTGTGTAACGTTTAAATGGAGCATTAAATGAAGATATTACCATTGTAATTGTTCATGTATCTGTGAGGATAGGATTGCATGTCAAACATTATATAATTCTGACATATGAGTTTTAAATGGAAACATACACACTTTGTTTATATTGCTGTGCGTTACTATGGTTACCACAGGCTCTTGGTGAGTTTTTAGGGTCCGGCAAAAAAATTTTTGCTGGACCATAAAAATGTGATGGTTACTCATGCTTGGTTACGAAACCTATCGGTTAAAATTCTGTTTAGCTTTAAAACTTTCATGTTGTTTCATCGTTAGGTTCAAATTGAAAAATACATTTACCGAGTCAACAATTCTTGATTGACATTTTTCAAGATGCTTTAAAATATTATAATGGAGTTTGTTGTTGTAATTGGTTTAAATGTTTTATGCAGTGAATAATGTGCTCATTTGAATTATTAATTAGTAGAATTGGCGAAGGTATAGTACATTTTCATGAATCATTACTAATTACAAATTTGCTCATAATGACGAATGTTTAAATTATGGTATACAGTTTATAGTCTGAAATCATTGAAATGCATTGTAATAATGCAGCATTTAACCATTAATTGTGGAGACGTGTTTGGTTTAAAAAAATGGATTCTTTTGAGACTGCAATTTCTACGTAACAATTTCTTATTATTTAAAATATGATTCTTTCCAAGTTTAATCACCTACTATAACTGTTTCTCCTGCATATCTGAGTGATTAAAATATATTAAAACAAAACTGAAATATTAAATTGACAATTTTCAGTCTCTTGAGAAAAGACCATAATTATATCAAATTATATTCTGTATTTATTAATATATCTTTTGTTAATTGGTATGAAACTTAAATCACTTTCGTGCCAGTTTGTTGTTAATATTAATTATTAACGAAACTGGCAATATAAAACATTTATTATACACTACGCTGTCATTCATCTGCTGTTAATGTAACTGTAAATCATAATTTTTTGACAGATTTGCATTGTCGTTGATTTCGTAGTGAAACTTGCCCACAAAATCTAATCCCCACAATTAATCAACCTCTCAAATATCAAACAAGGGTTTATCTTTTCATGTTTTGTTATCCATGTTTTACGACCCCACGAAAATTAGTTTTTATCAAAATTCACGAAATGTGATACCCGCGAAAATATGTGTATTTACAGTATATCGTGAATTGTTACAATTTCTTTGGATTATTTTCATCTTCCGATATTGACACATACAGAAGAATGTACGTACAGTGAAACTCTTCAATTAAGGAAGGGCATTTATTGTTAGTGTTATGCAGTGGTTTATTGTAAAAATTGTACTTTTCACTGTGTGTTTGTATTGCGGAGAGACTAAGCCGGGTAGATTTAATACATTATTTATCCAAATGCCGGATAAAGCTATTCATCATGTGGATTATATTTCATACCCAAATGAATGCTATGATAACATTACCATTTGTTGCAGTCGTGGATGTATCAGTTTACATTGTGTCTGAGGGATGTCGTTAATGTATGAGACCGATATTTAAGCTGGATAGGTTTTTCGTCAAATGTGTTTTTAAAATAGTTTTGTGTCTAATAGTATGGATTTACTCTTCTTGTTTCGATTTGATGGCTCCATTGTCGTGAAACCGAGACATGTTTCTATAATCTTACTGAATATTTTGTCTTTTTATGGCGTAATTCTATGGTGACCTTAAAATATCTGATGTAATATTGGTTTTAAAAATCAGTGGAATAAAACTTTGGAATAAAATCTGGCGTGGAATTTTAAGTACATTGGGTGAAGATATTTTGATCAAGACTACGTATTAAAATTCTCGAGGAAATACCGGGGGACTCAGATCTGTGCTTAGGTAATTTTTGATAGAACTCTAAAATCCTGTATAAACTTCTTTACTTGTACTAACAAATATTTCCAATCATTGTATCCATCTACATAATTCTGTTATGTGATCATGTATGAGTATATAATGTTCTTTTTGTAAATACTATTGTTTGTATTGTGATGAGGTGCTGTTCACACTGTTCTGTTCTGTTCTGTTCTGTTCTGCAGTATATGATATAAGATCTAGAATAATTGGTTTGTTTACTACCAGAGTAAGGTTTATATTACTCGGTGCAAATACTCCATTATGCTGCTTTATCATACATAATACATGACATTGTATATAAAATATTAACTGTTGAATACATTATGTTTGAAAATTTATATACTGTCAAACTGTAAGAAAAGTAAAATAGATTTAATCACATGTAATACAATATCATGTTTAGATTCACCAACGATCTAGAGTGTTCATGGCAGGGTGCTGCATGTTTTTGTAATAATGCATAATTTTGTTTTCTCGTAACTATACAATATAGGGCAATAAATGCATTATTATTATGCACAAAAACTTACACCAGTGTATTCAAATTACGTCTTTTTGAGGCAGCACAGGGGAATTTAATAATCTCATTGTGCATGTATTTACTTTTTTTGGGAGGAGGACTGAGACAGACATAATGCGTGGTCATTTAGTTTTATCTTCGCCTATTTGGCTTTGATAGAAGAGGCAGATAGTTTGTGTGATATAAGGAATCCGGGTGCACTGCCCTAGCTCTTTCCGAATAGACTAGCTCCTTAATATATGCGAGATAACCTGGGTTTTCAACCAATTTATCTCTTACAAGTTGGCTGAGAAACACCGAAAAGTGTTTCTGTGATTTCCAGTGTCGAGCACTAACCACTCGGCCAACGTTCCACCCTTTGCATGTTATACTTTACTTAAATTACAAGTTCTCTACTTAAATTACAAATTCTCTCTAAATGTTGTACTTAATATAATTCAATAATAAAATATGCTAAATGTGCTATTAAAGATAATTTAATCATTCGCTGAATGTTCTGTTAAAGCTAATTCAATTATACACTGAATGTTATCAATTGATATTATGAAATAAAAAGTTTGTAGAATTGTTTTTCCTAAATTTTAAATTTAATTAGAAAATAATACTTATGTTGGTTTTCTAATCATAACAATATACTTCATGATGATTGAAACTTGAGTGTATAAAACAATGTTGCCTGTTGACTGATCATAGATGTATATACCGCCTCCTTGATAGCCTAGTGGTTGAGAGTCAGTGCTTCGAGTGCGGGAGGTCTCAGGTTCAATCCCTAGCTGCGTCATACCAAAGCGAAATGAAAAGGGTACTTGTAATTCCTTGCTAAATGCTCAGCATAAAAAGGGAAATTGACTTCTCTTCTCTCATACCCTATTTGTGATGGATAACTTCAGGAACGAGCCGTCAAGAGTGATTAATACAAGTAGAAAAAACTGATTTCACAATCAACCAAAACTAAATTAGTATAAACTATAAATTTACTCAAGTCCATGAACAAGTCTGAGTCCTTTCACAAGCAGCCACAGAGTTTAAGATGGAGATACATCAACTGTTTAAACAAGATGGCTGTAGTAAAAGAGAAAATATACAAACATTTGATAATTTTGTGAGATGGTCACTACTTAAACACAGGTTGAACAGTTGTACTGTCATTTAGAGATGTTATGCAGATCTTTGGTGAGTCATTAATTGTTTATATGAACAACGTATTCTTTTAGGAAACCGCAATTATCAATTCTTGTCAGAGATGGACAAATGTACGCATTATTTAACATGATATTCATTACAGATTCCGTTTTTTCTTCACTTCAAAACCTAAATTATTTGACATTTAATATATAAGAAATATAACAGTTGACTAATTGCCTTCAGGGCATTCTAAACTATCTTCAGATAAAAACACAGGTGATGTCAAATTAACCTTTAATGTACCTTAAGATGTCTGGTGAACACTTAATGTAGACAAAATAACATTGTGTGAAGAAAGGATATTGGTGGGGCGGGGTAAATTTTTTTGCTTTGTTAAGTGATGTTTAATTGTTGTAATTAGGAAATTTTTATTGAAGGAAAATGTTTAATGATAAGATCTGGTATATTAAAGTAATGTTACCACTGTGTTCTGTACTTGTCTTTGTTGCTCTAGATCAATCATAATTTTTAATACCGTTAAGGCTGAATGATAACAATATGTTAGGTTCTGATGTCATGGGGTTGAGGTAGGTTAAATGTTTGAAATTTTATCTTGAGGTGAATAGTCATTGATACTTTTGTTTTGTATAAGTTCAGTATTAGTTGGCAATAGAAACATTATGAGTTAAAACTACTTCTGCATTTTACGGGCTTTTACTCACTCATGTTTAGCCTGGAGGCAGCATAACGCAGCTATCCAGTTGGTTGAGAATTTTAGGCTATCATCAGTTGACCTGTTTAAAGACCCTGCGGCTGATCTTCAATTCTTGGATTGGGCAGGATAATATAAGTGGCAGTTGCTTGTGGAAGAGCATTTTAAGGTAGCGACACTTCTTGTTGAAGAGCATTTTAAGGTAGCGGCACTTCTTGTGGATTATAAATACCAGGAAAACAGATAAGCTGGTGACTGAATTATTGGTTGCAACTGAAAAGGACTGAAAAACAATTATGTAAAACACAATAAAATGGTATAGCTGAAAAGATGGATATGGTTGAATTTAAATTGGAAACTTAAAAATAGCGGGCATATAAGTCTGTATCATAAATTCGCACTGTTCTTTTACTTCAATCATCAGTGTTATAACTACATTAATAAAATAAGTTTAGAGCATATTAATTGGCAGTTACTGGAGACGTAAACCGTACAATTTGATACGCATGTTAAGTTTGGCCTTAACATTACTGATAGGCGACATATAAAGATGTCATTTGCTCATTTTATTGGCTTGATGTTTACATTTATGTACATGTAACCAATTAAAATATAAAACAATTAAATATGAAGGTAGACAATGGGAGAAGAAAGTGCGGACAATGAAATAGGAGAAATTTGGAATATGGTGTTCTATAGTCATAGTGTGTTTTGGTGTCATTGTTTATCGATGGTGTCAGGGTTTTTTCGTCCCATGTTTATGGTATACACAGTTTATTGATTGACTGGATCCCTAGTGTTTCGTTTTAAACAATAAAGAATTAAGGAAATGAATTATTAAGGAAATGAATTATTAACTGACACATACATTTTACTAATTGCTCAACACTTAAATTTCCTCTAATTAGGTGTTAATTGGGATAATAATCTTGTTAACATTCCAACAAAACAATAATTGTTATTGTATGACATAATACTCTATGAGGTGAAAAGTGGATAAATTTCTGTGTGTCAAAAAGTAAGTGAATTTAATTGAAGTTCAGACTTGTGACAGAAATATTAACATTTTTTGTTTGTTTCTTATACAGCTAGTAGAGTTCTTAGTATGCCAAATTACCAACAAATAAAGGAAATGTTAGCATATTTTGAAAATTTTAGAAATTCTACAAAATTTCTATGTCACTTACTAAAATTAATGACCACTTTTATATTAAAAAAAAAAAATCTATATAAAATTTATAAAAAAAAGTTTTTTACTCTTATCAATGATTCAGTTACCTGTGGTTTTACTATGGTATTAAATTCACTTCGTTATAACTGATATGGTATTTAACTGAAATCTTGTTTATATCATACAAATGCTTGTATATTTTCATTGTTATAACATACAAATGCTTGTATATTTTGAACATACAAATGCTTGTATATTTTCAGACATGTTGAGATGTTGAAGAAACTATACAGTATCGGCACAATGCGTTTCAATCGTCGTTCCTTACTCTTCCTGCTGGTTCTCTGTACGTTTATGATCTGTTTCTCCTTCTGGTCAAGATGTGTCCTCAACCCGGAACCAGCCGAGATCAAAGGGTAAGTAACATTGTTTATATTTCTCAACCCGGAACCAGCCGAGATCAAAGTGTAAGTTAACATTGTTCATATTTCTCAACCCGGACCCAGCCGAGATCAAAGGGTAAGTTAACATTGTTCATATTTCTCAACCCGGAACCAGCCGAGATCAAAGGGTAAGTTAACATTGTTCATATTTCTCAACCAAGAACCAGCCGAGATCAAAGGGTAAGTTAACATTGTTCATATTTCTCAACCCAGAACCAGCCAAGATCAAAGGGTGAGTTAACATTGTTTATATTTCTCTACCCGGAACCAGCCGAGATCAAAGGGTAAGTTAACATTGTTCATATTTCTCTACCCGGAACCAGCCGAGATCAAAGGGTAAGTTAACACTGTTCATATTTCTCAACCCAGAACCAGCCGAGATGAAAGGGTAAGTTAACATTGTTCATATTTCTCAACCCAGAACCAGCCGAGATCAAAGGGTGAGTTAACATTGTTTATATTTCTCAACCCGGAACCAGCCGAGATCAAAGGGTAAGTTAACATTGTTCATATTTCTCAACCCAGAACAATCCGAGATCAAAGGGTAAGTTAACATTGTTCATATTTCTCAACCCAGAACCATCCGAGATCAAAGGGTAAGTTAACATTGTTCATATTTCTCAACCCGGAACCAGCCGAGATCAAAGGGTAAGTTAACATTGTTCATATTTCTCTACCCAGAACCAGCCGAGATCAAAGGGTAAGTTAACATTGTTCATATTTCTCTACCCGGAACCAGCCGAGATCAAAGGGTAGGTTAACATTGTTCATATTTCTCAACCCAGAACCAGCCGAGATCAAAGGGTACGTTGTTCATATTTGTTCATATTTCAGATTCTCGATTCTGTGGTCATGTGATTTATGTCATCTGTAACAGCCCGGGTCCTACAAATCAGAATAATCGGGAAATCCAGATTTGCTGCACTAGAATGTATGGATTTTAAACATACAAGCTGCTGTTTAAATAGAGGGTGCTAACTTCAGATGCCTTTTAATACTGGGTTGACTGCAGTTTAAATATTGTCACGGTGGACTTTAAGATGGTTCCATTGCGATTTCAATACATTTCCAAGGAGTGACTTATGAAATTTGTAGGTCTATGTAAAAATTGACTTGCATTTAGTTTATATGTACATAGAAAATTGGTTACCGAAATTGTTCATATCTTCCTTGGTATACTAGTAATATGTTTCTGCTTGAAATCTGAGACAGCGCACAGACTTGTGGTAACCGTCTGATGGAAGCACATCATCTATCATTTTCCCTACCAAACCATTCATTTCCTTGCAATTTAAATTCTAGTTTGTATTTGAAACAATATATTATTTCCAATTTATTATTTTACTGCCATCTATATAGTATTTTTATTTCATTTCTTCACTCATACAAACGCCCTTGATTTTCCTTGTCTGACTTTTTGCCATTTTCCATGATGTCATAATTTAATTGAGCAGTCGATGGAAATTCTTGCACTATTTACAGCGGTTGTTTTCACATAATTCAGTGTGGCACAGTAATTGTCTTTCGTTTTGCATGTCTATTATATGTAAAAACAAAATTATATATTATGTGAGAAATGATCTACAGTATCGGTTTATTATTACCTACTTATATTTAGAAGCACGTAGAGGTCAATGCACAAGACTTACAATGTAAAAATCATAACAAGTCCGGTCTCTATGATAATAATTATGATAAATACTAAAAGAGTAAACTCAGTTGGGTATACCCAGTGACAGCCTTCCCTGTGAGCCTCAGTGATCATTAGACTGGTATTGCCATACTGATAAAGAGGGGCAGATTGGGATCAGTCAGTGGTTTGAGGTCTAGGGAGCAATTCATTGTGCAATAGTTTTTGGGTAGAAGTCTGGGGAGCCGTCAATTGGATGACAGTCTTTAATGTTAAAAGTGTATAAAAATGGATTTAATTATTAAATTTGATGTTGATGTAATTCCAGGAATCCAATGGTGGACTTGAATACCGATGCTTTCGGTGATGTACGATTTGTGAATCGTGCTGCCAAGAACTACAATGTTCCAGTAAATGAGATGGAGTTACCGTCGTCTAATGTACAAGAAATAGAGTGTGAAATCAACAAGGAATATAGCGTACAATGTAAACGTGATGATAACGAAGTCTATATGCCATTCAGTTTTATACAGAAATATTTTGAGGTAAGACCAATACAGTAAACTTATTGAAGTAAGCTCCAAAAGGTCTATAAATACATCGTCAAGTAGTATAATGGGGAGATAATCCTTATACAGATAGCTTTTCTATAGAGATCAATGTATTTATTTGTCACAAAAAGCTGCACATGAGATGTGAACATTATCTAGCTCATCTCTTATCAGAATTATGGAGTGAAGGGTTTAATAAAAACAAACACAGTTTGATAATAAATACACAAAATATAAACAAACTTTAGAAAAATGTTATCCTAGTCTGTATACAATAAGACCACGCTGCTTTGTGAACTTGTTGCTGTTGAACAGAAAATTGTATAAAATTCTCCAAGGTCTTGTTTTCCCGCTAACACGAAGCGATGGCCTCATCACATTTCACATTATATGATGTCTGCCCTTGTGTGTGTCACTTGCTACGAATTTGATGCAGGGAAATATTTCCTGTTTACTCTTTAACTCAGACGGTCTGACCTCCGACTTGTTCCCTGATGGAAATATATTACCAATAATTGACATTCTGATTGGATAGTCAATGTATTCAATATATTTTACAGGTCTACGGAGAATTTCAGAATATCGACGAATATGAGAAGTTTGCTTTTTCTCACAGTTATTCGGAAGTGCATCAGCCGCCTGACGTAATTAGGCCAGATGGCGCTTTTATGTCCTTCGAACATTACAATGTTGAAATTAGAAAAAGAGTAAAATGCATTACAGCTATAGAAGGTGAGTTATGAAGCTGAGGATTGTAATTAGTAGTTTGCACTATGTTCAGATTAAGATTAGTCTCTGTTATATCAAAGGACTTACGGAAAACGTAAACTTACAATCAAATTTAAATTATTTTTAATTTGTTTACAATTTTAAAGAGTGGTAAATGGAGCTGCGATACTTATAATGATTCAGTTACTGAACTCCTACAAACCGCATCTATCACCAATTTGCAGTTGTTGAAGAATTATAAAGAATTTAATTTTGTGCGTAACTTTAAGATTTTCGTAAGTGCTTTGATAAAACAGTACCCTGATGTATAAACGTCAGTATTGTGACCAGGCACAGGATATAACCACAGTCTGTACGTGTGAAGATACCAGGCAACAAAGTCACTTATCCAACTTTCAAGGTGGAATAAATTCAGTTCATATTCATCTTTTTTATGCCCCCATCTTCGATAAGGGATATATTGCTTTGCACATGTGGGTAGGTCTGTTGGTTGGTCGATCAGAAGACCAAATGATTTCCATTCTATAAATCAAGAAGGCTATGCCATAGGATCTTCAAACATTACATGGAGGTTGGTCAGCAACTGTAGATGACCCTATTGATTTTTAGGTCAGTAGGTCAAGGCCCCTTTGACCTTTACCATTTCTGACTATTGGGCTGCCATGGGGGCATACATGTTTTACAAACTCTAGTGCATCTTACAAGTATTAAACAAATACCATGTTTGATTTATGTTATCATCCACAGAATGTTGTAGAAGTTACAGCTCTTTTTTAACAATTAAAAAAAATGACTACAAATGTTATACAAAGATTCATTTTTTAAACAACAGATTTTCATCCCATGTGAAATTGCTAACATTCTGTGCATCAAAACAGGCTGATGCAACCCTTTCCTATTATATCAATGATTTTGATTGCACCTTTTCAACAGTATTTGTCTTCATAAATAGCAAGCAGCCTGTTGTTGCTGCCTCATTAAATTACATGAATTTGTGTATGAAATAGCGATAATCGGATGAATTATTTGATGTGCAATGAGATTTCAAACAGTCTGCTTTATCAACAATGCGATAATATTTTCATGTAACAGATATTTTCCATCGATTGAGAAAAAGCAATTTTTTTGTCTTATGAAATATTAGCTTGACTGGGTAATATTTTACTCAAACAAGTTCTGTTGCAAAATTGCCATGACAAAGGTTCATGTTTTGTTGCTGCTAGTCGACTGGTTGTCTGCTATTATACACAGTCATGTTTTGTGTTACTTGCATTAAGAGCGCAGCATGCTGTAGTGTTGTAGCTCTATTTCCATGCTGAAATAATTAAGCACTTTTTGCAGCCAGCTCTCAATATGTTAATTCAATTAAAATATGACACGAACAAATGTTTCTGCAATTGAGTAATTTAGACGAAATTTTGTGAATACATTTTATGCATATTTACACGCTCGAAAATCTGAGACACTGGATGATGAAACTGAACTTTGTAATGAGCTTGCCATGCCATGATGCTTGGTTTCTGAATGTACTGAGTAACAAGAGATTTAGTACAATCCTCCATGGCTGTGAGAGAAACTAAAACATGCCATGATGCTCGGTTTCTGAATGTACTGAGTAACGAGACATTCAGTGCAATCCTCCACGGTTGTGAGAGAAACTAAAACATGATTGGCAGAACAGAAGTTTATTTTTGGTTTGTGCATACTGCACCTCATTACCATATGATGTTTCTAATTTGTTATGGTTCTGTGCGCCCATCTTCTCTGCACCCAAGGTTCTGTGCGCCCATCTTCTCTGCACCCAAGTTCTGGGCGCTAAGATTCTGTGTGCCTTTGTGCCAAGGTTCTGTGCACCAAGGCTGTGTGGGCTGTGTGCCAAGGTTCTGTGCGCCCAGGTTCTGTGCACCAAGGCTGTGCATAGTAGGCTGTGTGCCAAGGTTCTGTGCACCAAGGCTGTGTGGGCTGTGTGCCAAGGTTCTGTGCGCTGAGGTTCTGTGCACCAGTGAGTGATACAATATAACCTTGACATATTATGTATATCTCTCTCAAATCCTCATGACAAACAGCATAAGATGTCTAGTGTAATGAATAATAATGTGTATACTTAGTACCTGGTACTTATTTGTAAGAACTTTCATAATCGACCTAAAATGAATTCCAATAAAAAAACTAAAGCATGTTTAACATAATTTTGTGTGGTGTTGTGTATATATCAAAGTTTATATCAGTGTCTATGCATAACTGCTCTGGTAATCCTAGCACACTCAACTATATATATATATCTATAAAATCATGTAATTATTACCTGACAGTAAGTTATTTTGATATGCACTAACTTATATCACTTTTCGTGATCATAGAATGAAAAGAATTTTAGCATCTATTTAACTTAGTAGTTGACAATTTTCAATGAAATTTTTTAATGGATTCAACATTTTTTTCGTATGAAGATGATCATTAAGATTGTGCAAAATAGTCTTATATTAAACTGGTTACCGACATACCCAATATCAACAGGGAACCGATGGGGTGAATTTTCAGTAATTTCTAACAAATAGGTTTGTTGCAAATACAAAACATTTTAATTACAATTTTCAGCGTTAAAATTTACTGGTCTCCGGCGTACAGGTGCCAATATCGACATTGTGGAAATCACCAGGAGATTTTAACGAATATAGTCAATTGACTTGTTTCAGGCTTAATAGGAAACTTTTTCTTGATTGTGAATGAACATTATCATTATGCATTTACTGGTTTCAGGCGCACCAATATCAACATGGGGAAACTTTTATTAGATTTGAATGATTATAATCATTATTGATGTACTTGTTTCAGGCGTACCAATATCGACACAGTGGGAACCAGCGGGACATTACTACCCTATACAGATAGCACAGTTTGCTCTATCACATTACAGTAAATATCTACGTGATGGGGAACCAGAGACTGTAGCATTATTGGATGGAAGTGACAGCGACCTTGGTGCATGGTTGACAGGTAACAGTGTCAAGGTCAACAGTGTATGGAACCGAGCACGTTCATCACAAGTTGTTGAATTTCAGACTCCAGGTTTGTAACTTTCTTACCTGCTAAACCAGTTTATAATGATCATTAAATTGGCCCATATATCAGACAGTCATATGTCAGCATGAATTGTGTTGTTAGTCAATATACAGGCCAGATATCAGAATTTAATCCCCCCCCCCCCCCCATCTTGATGAGGGGGTATATTGCTTTTCAAATGTCGGCCGGTCGGTAGACCAAATGGTTTTCATTCAAGAACGCTTCGCCTTATGATCTTCAAACTTTACATGGAGGTTGGTCATCAACTGAAGATGACCCCTGTTGATTTTGAGCTCCAAAGGTCAAGGTCACTGTGACCTTTACCATTTTTGACTATTAGGTTGCCATAGGGCATACATGTTTTACAAACATATGTTTCTGTTGCAAATATCTCCAAAGATATTTTAATTCTAGCTATCTCGATGAAGAAAGTCAATCAGCATAAGTTTTCTATAACTATAAAGTCATACACATTAGCAAAGTTTTCAGTTTTCATTTGATTATGATACTCTATATGAACAGTTCTTAAAACAATAAATTTTCAATTACTATTTTCATTTCAGATTCTTTATCCAATCCAGGTCTGTATATGCACCTGAAGGAAAATATCTATGCTCTATCCATGGACTTGAAAATTGTTTCCAATGGAAGTATAAGTATAACGTTGAAGAATGAGGGGGCCACATTCCACGTACACTATGTCTTCTCAAATACATTAATCACCTGTGATGGTAAAAATATTTATTACGGACTTGGGGTTGACCGCCAAGACGAATGGATCCATTTTGCGAGAGATGCCGATATGGATTTGTTGAAAGGATTAAGTCTTAAGTGTTCCAAATATAAGAAATTGAATGGTTTATCGTTGTTAGGGGTCACTATTAGGGGTCATGGAATTGTGGACAATGTGACCTTGTCATCAGCAGTACATATGGATCATTTCTATGATGCTGCTAACTGGTTCGTGAATCATCAGGATCGACGAGGTGGTTGGCCGATCATGGTCACACGCAAGCTTATATCTGGTGTGATGGAACTACAGCCTGGCTGGTACTCGGCCATGGCACAGGGACACGGAATGTCAACATTAGTGCGGGCTTATTTAAAATCTAAAAAAGCCATTTATTTACGAACGGCTATTAGTGCTTTGAAACTGTTTGAAATCAACAGCTCACAAGGTGGTGTGAAGGCACGTTTCGCTAACTCATACGACTGGTATGAGGAATACCCTACTACACCTAGTAGTTTTGTGTTAAATGGATTTATTTTCTCATTGTTTGGTCTATATGACCTGAAACAAATAGCTAAAGATGAACCGCTAGAAACTGTGACTCGTTTATATAACGAAGGTATAAAATCATTAAAAGCTATGTTATTAATGTATGATTCTGGATTTGGTACATTTTATGATCTCAGGCATATAAGTGTTGGGTTAGCGCCAAATCGTGCACGTTGGGACTATCACACAGTGCATATCAGTCAGCTACTACAACTTACAAAGATGGAGGATGATCCATTATTTGTTAGAACTGTAAAAAGATGGCAGGAATATATGCACGGTGTACGCACGCCACATAACTGAGTGATGTATACAATGTGACATATAACTACAACAGTGTGACAATATACACCATGATTTCACCGTGATTCCATGTGATACTCGTTCCTGCTTCAAGGTCCAAGCGAAAATTGTGGGAATATATAATGTACCAGTTTTGCTCAGTGAGATTTCAATAAAAGTTCTGCTTTATTTGATCACATGTTGCAATATGGTGCACATCTCCAAGGTGATTCTCAGTGGTAGACAGTGAATAGTTTCACCATGGGTTCAACTCAACTACAAAGTGGTCGTGAATAGCTTCTGTCATGTTCAAATACTCACCAGTGAGAGAAAAACAAGAGGCAGTGAATAGTTCCACCATGGATTTCATTTACCATACAGGCATGGTAATGAATAGCGTCGTCATGTTACCCCACTAGTGAGAAAACAGTGGTAGTGAATAGTTTCATGATGTGTTTTTATTATGAGGTGGTAATGAACAGCTTCTAATTCAAGGCAGTGAATAGTTTCACTATACTGTATAAAAATACCACCTGATGATAAGAAAATACCAGGGGAAAAACTCAGAGAGGTATGCTTAGTGCTGAAATGCTGAACGAGATATGAGCGAGTTGAAAGCATTATTGAGTTTTTTTGTCTAAATATCGTATTGCATAGAAGTTAGAGAAATGCGTTTTAAGCATTTTCTGTATTTTACGACCCAGTTTTGGCAATTTGCCAAAGAAGTGATTTTATTAATTCATATCTCTTGCATTGTCATACGGCATATATTATTGTTTTAATGTCAAAATTGTTTGTTAATTGAAATGTATTGTTATATTATGCTAGTTTGCCGTTCAGCAGACTGATAGTGTAGAGATCATTACTCATCATATCTCTGGCTTAGAATGAGAAAGTCGTAAGAACAAAAATCGATATTTTGAAAAAACTAGAAAAAACTGTCTGAAAATACTCTTTACTAATGGAAAAACAAGCTTTTTCAACTTCTGTCTGGTCATCATGACCTGTTCCGATGTTCATGAAAATATGCTCATAAAAAGCGCCCTGTGATGCAGATTTCAAATATGTACGAGTCTAATAAGGTCGTAAGTAGCACTTACGACCTTCTCATTCTAAGCCAGTGATATGTTACACTAAAATCCAAGTCTGCTGAATTATAAGTACAAAAACATTATGTATGGATAATGTAATGTACAGTACTGCATAAGTGAAACATTTTTAATGTAACCAGAAAAGTTGAACAGAGTTTTGGACCTTTTTTTCGTTTTCTTTAATTTCCTATGTCTCTAGGTTCTAGGTCATATGTCAGTGAATATAAATGATTACATATCTGTTTACAGTTTTGTTATTTTTTCATAGATTGCCAATAAATGCTTTCGTATAATTTACGCAAAATTCCTTGATTTTTTATGTCTATGACGACGGGCATATAGCCCTAGTACTTTAATCGTGAAAATTGGTTATGTAATAAAATGCGGATGAAATTATGTACTATGTTTAATTGTAGGCTTATCAGTAAATACATGTTATCTAAACTATTTAGTACATGTGGAATGGTTAATACTGTAAAATCGTTATTTTTTCGAAGAGGTTGAATTTTCGTTGATTTCGTTGTTTAACTTGACCAAGAAATCTAATGCCCACAATTAATCAACCTGCCATATACAGAACATGGGTTTACCCTTGCATGTTTTGTAATCCACGAATTTTCGACCCCACAAAAATGCATTTTTATCAAAATTCACGGAATTTAATAGCCACGAAAATATGAGATTTTACAGTTATTATATTCCTATGTTCTCCACTGGGCTGTTGTCTTATAGACGTTCAGTATTTTCATGTTCATAGACAATTAATGTTTTGAAAACAATTAAGTATAATAAATGGAAGCTTGCATCCTCAATGAAATATTTAACGAGCTGTAGTTTGTACCGTATTATAATTAGTAGCACAAGTATGGCATCGCTAATTTTTTCATACAATACTCGTTTTTAACCATTATATCATTATATCACCGTTAAACGTGAATATTAAGCGACAAGATTTCATATTAACTGCCAAGTGTTCACAATAATGCGATACATTACAATTAACTGCACCGAGTTTTGCATACTAACACATTATCTGAGGAATGTGTTCGCCCAGGGAATGTTTATGATGTAATAATTCGTAATTATACCATAAATTTGACGATAATGCATTTTAAAAAAAAATTCTATATACATTGCCATAGTTATGAAAGTCAATATTTCAGATACCAACCAATATGTCATTTTCATTTTATCCCAAAAATAGATGACAGAAGAGTTGTTTTAAATGTATCGGAGAAAAATTCAGAAGGGAAGTTGCAAAATCATTACTGCTTCACTAATTAGACTGGGTTCTTCTAATATTGTGACGTGTCTGAAAAATGTATTTCTGGAATTTTTTGTTAGAAAATGAATGTGTTTTTAATGTGTTGTAAATCATTATTCGGCTCTTATACAAGTTTTGTGTTAAAATGTAAAACATTGTTATCAATTATGAAACATGACGTTATATTATTAAAATCAATACCAAGTACAAAGCATATGTGAATTTTTGTTTTTGAGTCATAACTCATTTATATAGGTTTAGTGTGAAACTATCGTAAATCAATTTAGAATGAGAAATATAAACATTGATATTGCACCAAAGTCTTACGACAAGCTTAACCATTCTCATACTGTGTTGTATATCATGTTGTATTGAGGGTAGGTAATGTGTTACATAAATAGGGTTCAAATCGTTCAATACTTGTGAAAGGATAGGTAAATAGAATATTGAAATAACATTTGAATCAGTTTACTTATGCATAAATAATATAATAAAATTATATATTTTATGTATAAAATCCAGCGCAAGTCTGACAAAAGAATGTCACCTGTTTGTATTTTATAAAACTTTTTCTATAAATATTTAATGCCCCACTTAGCCCAGGTGGTGTAGATATAAATAATATATGATCTAAATTGATAAAAGATGACAATTTTGTCGTACAAATATCGTAACAGTTTTTAAGTGTTAGGAACCGAGAGAAAATAGAAGTGTAAAAATTGTACTTTATGTAACACCATTGATCAATCATTATTTTGGACGTCATTTTCATTTCGTACAAATAATCCCTGAAAAATCCACATTTTTCATGCAGATCCACTTTAAACTTGTATCCAGCTAACTGATATACATGTATCTTGACTATTAGTACATTTTATTATGTATGCCATCATGCCAATTACATAAATTTTATTGCCAAACTCAATCTAAATAAAACTTATAAACTTTAAGAGATAAAGGCTTCATATGCGCATTTTTATTACATATTGTTTTACGTTTTAACGCTTACTGCGACATCATTAAAGTTATACCTGCCGTAACAAATTAACCTGTCACCAATTAGTGCCTCTACATAGAAGTATTAATTATTTGGTAGGACTTTAAAGTTTTCAACGTTAGCAACATGTCAACGGTAGCAACATGTCAATGTTAGCAACGTGCCAACACCTCCTTAATGAAGATATTCTTGTCATGTTTTTGTCTAGCAATTGTGTTGATGTAGATGTATAAGACTTGTTTTGTATAAGATACTATCAATCTCGTGATTGGTGAATTACTTATTTACTATTAAACAGTGGTAAAGACTTGAGTTTCAAATCATTACCACACTTCAGACATGTACATAAATACTAGACTTTTAGGATTGTGACCTTGACCTTCAAGATTAATTATGACCTTGAGCCTTAGGATTATGGCCTTGAGCCTCAGGTTTACCTGTGCTTGTTTTACTTTACTCTGCCTATGGAGTGATTTTTTACCGACGAAGAAATGACCTTGATATTTTGTTAGTTAGGTATAAATGACCTTGAACTGGTTTGACTTTGAGAGAATAGCATTATTAAATGTAACATGGTTGTGTTTGAATGATGCCAGTAAATCTATAGAGATGTCTTTCATATTAAGACTTTTCATTCATGTCATGTGTATGTGACATTGATAACTGTAGCTATGTGAATGAAATTACTGTAAATCACTTTTTTCAACGAGAGTTTTACTTTCGCTAATATTCATGTGGATGTTGATACGCGAAATCATTATTCTCGCAACAAATTTGCAATACAATGACAGGAAATGGACATTGTTAATGACGCAAATTCAACATTTTCGCGAACAAAAAATCTTAAAAATTTCGGGAAAATCGCGGAATAAAAATTACGCAAAAGTTAAGTGGTTTACAATACCATTACCTTCAGCATCTCTGTAACAAACTTGTGACATGTGGCAAATAATGTTTTTTTATTGTTCAACCAAGTTGTATATAATTATTGAAGGATATTTCTACATTATGGTGTATAATTATGATGTATATATATATTTGTATATGGATTGTGTAAGTTCAATGTGTGTAAATATTGTGACAATGTGATATGTACATAACTGTAGTTGTTAGATGATAGTAAACATAGTTGTATGGTAAAACAATTTCACTATATACTGCACCGACCGTTGAATTCAAAACCTTTAAGCTCTTTAAAAAAGCTCTATGTCAAATTGGTAATTGGTTCTGTATTCCTTGTCACCCAAATGTGACAGCGACAGTCACTGTAACGTAAATATTCTATAAATACATATGTTGCAGCAATGTTGGCCTCACCTACATGGGTTGCCTGGTTGCTATTTTTGTTTTTCAATTATGACAAATTTCGACTTGGACCTGTAGCCAAAAGTCATGTGGTATTGTTACACTGCAGTAAGACATCAACAGTAACAGTAATAGTATCATCGTATCATCGTAAACGCATGTCTTTGTCATCTTTGTTCTTGACTGCATGCTTACTGCCTGTTTGAAATTTTCCTGTTTGTGACTGGCAAAATAATTTGTAAAATTGTTAAAAAAATCCCTGAAAACTTGATCACTGATTAGGATGATAAATGTTGTATTTTGTTTCCCTGGAGAGTGTTTATTTGTGGATGAAACTTAAAACTGAAATATTTTGCTAAAATCAAAAGATTAACTTACTGCGTGGCGTGTTTCAAGTTTTCATATGAAACAATAAAACAGGATTACAAACGTGTTAAATTTAAATTCTTGTTCAAAATATTTTTATTTTCAAATTTTTTATTTCGGTTAGTTCAAAATAACATAGTTTGTTAATGAGAAATTTGGTATAATTAGCAAGTTCTTGTTAAAGTAGATTTATTGCTGAATTTTTATTATTTGTTCTAAATTGCATAGCTGAATAACAAGAAATTACGTGTTGCTGATATAAGATTAAGTACAGTTGATATCATTGTAAGAAACTGTTTTACACTAACTTGGGTAATTTCTTTGTTCTCTTTTATTTCCACAGTTGCACTTGTTAATTATAATTGCCATAGAAAAGTGCCAGTCAGCACTCATTTTATACAAAGCTGTTGCATAATCAAATCAAGGATAGTAATCCTTCCAGTACTTATATAAACACATATATGTATATACAGTTACAGTAGATTTTACTCACCAAAATTATATGTATTACTTTTATTGTTAAGCAATATTTTTGTTTTCCTCTTATTTGTAAGAGTAAATTTTTAATTGATTTTTAATTGGCTCTGACAGATGCTTTGTATTTACCTATCAAGTACTGTCTTTATGTGCATTTCGATCTAGAACAATAGTAACTGTTGATACTTTCACTCCTTTGATTTTATACTTTCTATTCTGTGGATTTTTTTGGCTTCCATATTAACACTGACTCACCTCACTTAAAGGTGCTGCCTCACAGATTGGGCTAAAAATTTTGTATGATGCAATTTTCCTACCTAACCAAGTATTTATGTAATAGAAAGCCACTGGTGGTTGCTTTATGAAAGATGTATGGCATATAAGCAATTTAAATCACTCGTGATACTCGGCACTGTGTATTTTTCCTTTTGAAAATATCGCAGAGTTTCGTTCCAAAATGCTTTGTAAATTATGTTATTCACACATGATCAACGTGTAACTTCAACAAACTTAAGCCGAAACATCTGTGAGGTATTTGGTTTGTTTCGCAATTCATTTTCATCGAATGGAAACAAATTTCAGGCAAATTAAGTGATAGTAGTGCTAATTCTATAGGGTATTAATACCCTATAGAATTTTGGGTGTAAATAGGTTAAATTACTACAAAATGCCGATGTTTCCCAAGTTATTTTTGTTGTCAATGTGGTTGTTTATGGTATATACAGGAAACTATATCAAAATTACATGAATATTTGACAATTTAATTTTATTTTTGCTATACATCAAAACGTGAGGCAGTCCCTTTAAGTGTCCTGTATAGGCATCTCTATTCTGTTACATTGGTATTATCATGTTGATATTTTCACCATACTATGATACAATATGACACATGCCAGTATGTTCTTACACACTATCTTCCCATGTATTACTATATTAATGCATAAATCTATGATTGTGTGGTGTTTCATAGATGTTAATAATGTATGTATATATATGTGGAATTGTGATACAGCATTTTATGAACTCAATTGCAAATTGTCCTAACCCTCAACCACATGTACATGACCCTAAATTTTGCATGTATATATAAGTACTATTCTTAATATATTAATATATGGGTTGTTATTTCCAACAAACCTCATCAAAAAGCATGTCTCAACTCAGACTTGTTCAGCTTTCAGACAACTCACTAAGCCATAGGGTCTTATCTCTGTCTCTCAAGAGTTGAATGCTTGAAGAGTGTCCTTGGGAGTCAGACAAAGAAATGGATCCTTGGTAACCCCAAGTACCGACACTATAGGCATCCAGTTATTTGTCCGACTCCCATAGACATTCAACAGGCATCCTGTTCTTGTGTGACTGAGATTGGTCCCGTGTTAGCATGGCTTTCGTCTATTGTACCAGTGAGTTACCATCCCCTGCTCATACCCTGCCCCTCTCCCGCCCCGGACCGACCCCAAACCCCCGGACCAAGTTTGTGTGTGTGTAACAGGTATGGTTCATTATTAACTGGAACTATAGTATATATGAAAGATTCTCGGTTTATTTGTCTGCTTTGTATATGTATATATAGAGTGTATGTATAGTATGGTGAATTTGACTTGTTCCTCAACCTGCTATTAGCCTAATTTAACAGCTGATATCTTGTCTATATTTGTAATTTTCATAAGTGAGGTGTATCACGAAGATGCTCAAGGTGTAATACAAACACAACTAAAGGAACCATATTGCACAATTTACTCGCGGAAATTGATATTTTCAATGCAGAGCCATGTAAAATATTTGTGCATAAAGGTCAGGATCAAGTCAACATTTCCGTACTATACCAATGGTTTAATCGTTTAATTGTGTTGTTGTGGTTGTTGTGTAAGACTGTGTGTGTTTGAGTGAAGGGAATGCATTGTTATGTATATCTCTGACAGGGAGCGTAAAAGGTTCCATGTTGAATGTAATAGTACGGTCTTGCATTCGTGGATCAACCCTGTGGTCTTACATACAGGTAACTGTATCATTGATAAAGAGTAAAAAAAACTTATGTATAAAAATAAAATTAATGTTATCATAGATAACATAACATAAATTTTATCCAAAAAAAAAGTGTTTTCTCTTTATCAATGATACAGTTACCTGTGGTTTTACAGCTATTGTTTGTCAACCAATCATATATTATAGAATCATTGTATAATGTAATGTCATTGTTGTTTCATTGTTAATTGTATGTTTCTTTTATCTGTTTTATCTCATTATATGATCTTGTTACTGATTATTTTTGCAATGCAAAATAATAATAAAAAATATCAATAAAAAGTAAAAATGAAATATTTAGTTTGTTGTATGTAACATGTAACATGTTATAGAGGCGAAGGTGTGTTTACAAAGAAACAAATGGCACCTGGGAACATGTTATTATAGTATGTTCATTAACCAACAAGAGTGATGTAGCTTTCAATGACGGTCAGTAGAAACCCCCAGCACCCAGGTATTGCCCAGACTTTGTTAGATTATGAGTACAGGGTGTTAAAAAAGTTTGGTCTCAAAATTTATGTCAAGTTTTATTTGAGCTATGAACGCAATAGACTATGTTAATTTCTAATATCTTCATTTAAAGCCAGAAAGATTAGGACAATGGTTGAACTATCTGGAATTTAACCTGTAAATTACATTTTTATACGCCCGTTGAAAACAGGACGTATTATGTGAACACCCTTGGCGGGCGGGCGGTGGTGTCCAGTAATTTGACTGTACTCTAGCGCTAACAGTTTTCATCTGATCATCTTCAAACTTGCTGACAATGCTTATGGGCATACTATCTAGGCCAAGTTCGATTATAGGCCAAATCGGCCTAGGCCTTATTGGGTTATGGTCCTTTAATTACTAAATAAGTATGAAATTGGCCTTGTCTGTGCTCTTACGCAAGCAGTTTTCATCCGATCATCTTCAAACTTGCTGACAATGCTTATGGGCATAATATCTAGGCCAAGTTCGATTATAGGCCAAATCGGCCTAGGCCTTATTGGGTTATGGTCCTTTAATTACCAAATAAGTATAAAATTTGCCTTGTCTGTACTCTTACCCTAACAGTTTTCATCTGATCATCTTCAAACTTTGTGACAATGCTTATGGGCATAATATCTAGGCCAAGTTTGATAATAGGCCAAATCGACCTAGGCCTTATTTGGTTATGATCCTATAATTACCAAAATAAATGTGAAATTGACCTTGTCTGTTTTTTAGTGCAAACAGTTTTCATCCGATCATCTTCAAACTTTGTGACAATGCTTATGGGAATAATATCTAGGCCAAGTTCGATTATAGGCCAAGTCGGCCTAGGCCTTATTGGGTTATGGGCCTTTAACTACCAAATAAGTATGAAATTGGCCTTGTTTGTACTCTAACGGTAATAGTTTTCATCCGATCATCTTCAAACTTGCTGACAATGCTTATGGGCATAATATCTAGGCCATGTTCGATTATAGGCCAAATCAGCCTAGGCGTCATTTGGTTATGGGCCTAAATTAATTACCAAATAAGTATGAAAATGGTCTTGTCTGTGCTCTAACGCAAACAGTTTTCATCCGATCGTCTTCAAACTGTGTGACAATGCTTATGGGCATAATATCTAGGCCAAGTTTGATTATAGGCCAAATGGACCTAGGCCTTATTTGGTTATGATCCTATAATTACCAAAATAAATGTGAAATTCACCTTGTCTGTTCTCTAGTAGAAAGAGTTTTCATCTGAGTATCTTCAAACTTGGTGACAATGTTTATGGATATAATATCTAAGACAAGTTCAATTGTAGGCCAAATCAGCCTAGGCCTTCTTGGGTTATGGTCCTTTAACTGAAAAAAATGTTGGATTGTTTGTTTTTTTCATTCACTATGCCCTGAGACTCACCATGCCCCAAGACGGGCGTATTTTGTGACATTTTGGCACTCTTGTTCTGAAGTCAGAAAGATCAATTTAAACATTGAGAACAAACTTTTTTAACACCCTGTACTTGCAGTCTGATGAGGTAAATGGTTATAGTGAAACTCAGACATAA
Source organism: Spisula solida (assembly GCA_947247005.1). Taxonomy (NCBI): domain Eukaryota; kingdom Metazoa; phylum Mollusca; class Bivalvia; order Venerida; family Mactridae; genus Spisula; species Spisula solida. The sequence goes on along the minus strand of OX365957.1, from coordinate 35,154,506 downwards.
TATTGTTACAGAATCAAAGGGCAATAAAACAGCATATATTAATTTGGGCTGATATTCAATATTGATCTTATTTATTTAGAGAACAAAGATAGCCAATCATATCGCCTGTTACTGACCAAGAGTATAATATGGTGTGATCTGATTGGTTGTCCATATACTTAAGTCAAGTAAGATCAATATTGAATACCACACTTGAACATAACGTTGTACCAATTAAAGCACAACTAGGCTTGGTAGTAATGATTCTAGTGAAGTTATGTGTGACAGTACAGAGAATTTGACTAGATCCTTGACCTTCTATTAACAGAATTTTACAGCTGATTATGACATTGTCTTTATTCATAACCCCGGTTGGTTGTATGTTTTCGTAAAAGGTGAAATTCACAAAGACACTTGGTGTGTATAATACAAATGCACATCTTAAGGACCAATATTGCACAATTTACTCGCGGAAAATGATACATGTGTATATTCAGTGCAAAAACCTCGTAATACATTCATGCATAAAGCAGCATAAACGGTCAGGATCAAGTCATATCTTCGCACTATTTACTACATGCAAGTTGAGACTTTACATCACTAGATTGGATTACAAAGACAGTAAATATGAAATCACTTATGAGTGCAACTGGAGACTATTGATGTTGACTTGTGTGCAACCATCGGTTTTATATAGCTTGTTCTTCATGAAATATGATCCACCAGCGACATACCTGTGAGCATCCGTGTATACCAATACATACTGCAATACGTTTTGTGTAGCAATACCACATGACTTTGACATCACTAAAGGCTACAAAATTAATGCAAGACTAAAATTGCTTTACTACGAGAACAAATCAGTTGTGTTTTATTTCTTCGTCGATTTTTATGAAACATACTATTACTCCAGTCTAAAGGGAAATTATAAGCTTTCCACGACATATAGGATCTTTTTCAGCAGTTGGGCCATTGTTTCCAGCACCCTGTGAAACCTTTGGATTCTCAAGCCGTCTTTGTTTCCAAGGTTGCACGGGGTGCTGGAGAAAAAAAACTGCCCAGCTGCTGATAGGGATGCTACATCGTCACCAAATAAACAACTATACGCAGTTCTTCTGAAAAAGAGGTCGACCTGTGACAACCTGGAGGAGGACACTGGAGGCAGAATTAAAACCCATATATCACGTGGAGAAGTGAAAAGGATTGCCATGTTGATGGCGTCGTGTAGTGAAGGCCCTATGCACACCCCTGGGGTAAGAGGAGTATGCAGTTTTTCTTAGTTTTACTTAAAACATTAACAGGTGAAATTTATTATATTTAAGTGAATATGTTGTAACATTTCGTAATGCTAAGATGTATAAATACGACATGCTGTGCTGGTAGATCGTCTTATATCAGATGAATAAGAAAAACTTATCTTGTGCACTTCAGTTTATGCATACACCTATACAAATACGTACCATTTTCCCAGGATATTATGATCTCAAATAGAGTGATAGATCGTGTTTTCTATTCAACGACTTCTAATCACACAGAGAATGCACAATTGAAATATTATGATCAAAATTCGTCTCATCAAGTTATACAAAAATAGATAATATCTCAAAGAAAGTCGCGAAACTGAAGGACACTTTTTATTATGACAAAGTCGATATATAGAAATTATAGGTTAAGCATAAACCAGTTATTATTCCTCCGTTGTAATGATTATTATGTCTCCGACAGTGATATTCAAATTTACGTTTATCAGTTAATAAATCGTAATTTTATGTTTGACGAGCACCGATCGTACCAATTTGTTATCAATTATCTAAACAACGTCTTCCTTGTAACGGTACAAGATGACTATCTTAGTGCATCAATTCTCCTTATCTCTCAATACGTTGATACATTACTATCAAACAGGCATGTAACAACTCTTTAAAAACATAAATTATGAACCTACGATCTGTTTATCGTGATGATCAAAACGCAACATCGCTATCCTCGCAGATATTTTGAAATATTGATAAATAGTTGATTTGCATTTCCAGACCCATGTGGACAATAGGGTTTAAAGCCATCATCCATCCCGCTACTCACCAGACTCGGCATCCTTTGACTTGGCAATTTCCCTCCATGAAGAAACAACTTAAAAGGACAATATTTTCATTTCCTCTCTGATCTAGAACAGAAATACCAGTATGACTCCATTAGTATATTGATGCGTTCCGTAATGAAATATTTCACCGCTATGGTGGTTGCATATAACTGCACAGAGAGTACTTCGTCGACGTCATTCATTATTTTCACCGTACGACGGATCGACATAACTGACCCTCTACAAATGTACATACTAGTAACGTTTGTCTTTTTTGTGTGACTGTTTTTTTATTTATACTGTATGTAGCTGAAACGTTGATCTTTTTGTTGCTATAATATAACCTTCATACACCATGATTGAGCTTCATTCTCGCATCTTTGTTAACAGAATGTGGATCAATGTTTTGCAGTTCGGGTCTTACGCAAGATGAAAATGAAAACGAGAAACAAATTACATGTTAATCTTGCCACCTGAACCACAGCTGAAAATATTTGCATGTTCTCTGTTGTATGTGTGCGAGCTTATTACAATGACTATACGCGATGACCGTTCATAATGAGTCGACAAACTCTAATTGCATCTATTGATGACTGAAATAGTGTTGTGGTTTATGTATTCTTATCACAATATTGTACATGTTCCCTACCATTAGTATAATGTTTCCTATCAATGTGAGCACGGAATCGTCTGAATCGTGAAAGCTCGACCATTTCCGTTTGTCTCCGGTAAATATACTCGTACGTCTATTGCAACGCATAAATACCGAGGTGATCAGAATGGGAATTGTCTGTCTGATTTAGACTGGTACCACATGTCTTATTTTCCGACTACGTCTACACTAGCAGGACATGTGGTACCAGTCTAGTCTGATTCCATGTCGTGATGTACACAGAAGCCTGTTAGTATACGACGTATGTACAAGGTGTCCAAAAAGAAAGCTAATATTTCCCGCAAATTGAAGAATAATCCATGTTTTCTTAGTGATTAGTGTAGCTCTTTACGCAATGCTTTAAACCTATGTAAAAATCATTAATCTTGATTGTCATGTTTAGCTGACACACTTAAGATTTTTTTATATTTTTATGAAAATACTAAATTTTCTACTAAGACGCTTTGTGAATACCCGCACAGGAGCTTATATGTGTTCGTTGGTTTTATAGTGTACACTAGCGATACAGATAGCACAATAGAAATTAAAAAACTGAACCCGTTACTTGCCTTTGTTTAAAAAACAAACTTATTCCTACACCGCCGCAGGTGATGTACTGTTTCGAATGATGCATAGTTCACGCAAGATGTGCCCGGGTCACACGTTGTACATAAGGGGTTGGATGGTTAGCATAAAACAGTTAGTATCGAAGTAATTTCCAGGAAATACCACTGTGGTGCCACATGGCCCGCCCACAGCCCGGATCTAAATCATTGCAAAATCGCTTGTGTACGGCACGAAACCAATACACGTCTATGCTCACGATAAACATCAAAAGAAAGTGTTAGAAGATCATTTTAGAGTGCAAATGTTATCAATAGTTTAAAAGAACGAGTGCAAGAAGAGAAACGTTCGAAGGGTAGACATCGTGAGAACGTCATAAATTACTGAATAGACGTCACGGAGAAAATAAGGTAATTTTAGTAGATTTGCATTTTTCTAAAAATTATCAAAGTTATAATCTTAAACTGGTCCAAGAAAAAACTTACATCTGTTGTCTACACACGTGCAAATTTTCTTTACGATAGCAGAATGAAGAGGTTTGATAAATTGGCACTGAAACTGTATACTTTCTTTTTGGACACCCTGTATATAATGCCACATGGGTCTCGGACACTCGGGGATTGTTTGAAATAAAACTTGTAATCTTGTACGATACATCAGATGGCTTACTAAGAACGCAGATCTGCTAATTAGTATTGTTGCTAATTAGTATTTGTTAAACAAAACTCTGTACACCAAATACTAATTAGCAACAAGTCTCGCCCTGATTACAAGCCGACAATAAACAGTAAATCTTCCATGTGATAGCAAAAATTCATTGGCACCAGTTCTGCTTATACCGTAAAATAAAACCACTCACATGCGACATGAGATTGCGGAAAGCGCTCAATACAACATTAATCAAATAAATTGAACACGTTTTGCGTAACATTCCTCTATTCTGAAGCCGTTTAATATTATTCAATTCTATCTCTTGTTTTCCAGTTGATTATGTTCATTATACGCTCGACATGACTTCATTTCTCATTTGTATTCAACAATTCAGCCTCATTCAACGCATACATGATGAATTGAATCACCCAAAGGCATGCACCATTGCAACATGTTTTTGCCACACAAGATGTTGCTGGAGGATCATAAAGCTCGTCTGTATGCTATTTACATTACATGGCGAGGAAATAAACAAGAACCAAGAATGTCTTATATAGACTGCATCCAAAACATACTAAATGCGTTTTGTTCTTACAAATGGAGTAACACTATCTGGTCATCTATACTAGTAATTAACGCGTCACTATGCGTCATGACTCTACGTAAAATTTAATGTAAATACGAGATGTATTCAACATGTTCGTAGACACAAATCATGAACTAAAAACAAAACAATATTCCAATGTAAAACTTCACTAAATAACATATAATATACAAACATACCATGCAGCAAGTTTCGGTAAAATACGTAAAAAACTGTTTATCATTCTATATAATTTCATTTACACTCACTATAGCTACCGTACGACTATGGCAAATGTCATGACTGCATTAACGTGCACGACGTCACTTGCATAAAAGTGCTTCTAAGTAGCAACCTGTTGAGTAAATTATCAATAATGTTCTAGGTTTGCTTGACAAACTCTGTACTATCGTATATGTTGTTGCTTTATGTCCTAATTGTTTATACATTGTACAATGCTATAACACGCTGCAAGATCTACAAACGTACAAAGGGTGATGCTGAACGTTATATTTTGCCAGTAAGACAGAACATTCGATACGAATGCAATTTTTTGTTTTCATTTGCGTTACAATGCGTTCTGACATTTGTTTTGTTCGGTGTCAAGGACTCTACATATGTCCCTATTGTTTACCCTGACGGCATACATCGACAACATTGCCAAGGTGGATGGCGTAGAATTGCGTGGATATCAACAACATTATCAGACAAGCATACAAACACTGCTCTAAAACACCATCGGGTTTCAACGAACAAATACATATTTATTTTAGTGCCAATGATTGTACATTTGTACATGTATTTTATAGTTTAGCAACACATTTATGGAATCTGAGTATAGTGATTTGGTTGGAATGACAACGCATTTTGCTCTAGGACAATTGATTTAATTACTTTTTAATGTGATATTAATGTAATATTATGCAAACCAAACCACCTAATAGTTGCACATTACGGTTGCGTTTCTTCGACATGTGCTGGGTACCGGTATTTAATATCTTAGGATGGAAAATTGTAATGGCAAGTTGTTTGACAATGGAAAGCCATGTTCTAACTGGTTTAAGGTAACATGACTGCTAAACTTGTCGACACGTACTCGGAAACTGAACCTATGTTCTAAACGCAATAAAAAATCACCATACGTATACACTGTACATGTATGTGTCTCATCACTCATCAGTTTGACCGGGACAACTTTCATGCCGAGCTAACAATCTGCACACTGTTCTTCGTGCCTCTTGTGCTCTGGGGTTTCTGTTGAATGCCACGAACCTTCCCCGTCAGATTTAATATTATCTTTTTATGGTGATAAACTTAATAAAACATTAATAATTAAGACGACTAGTTAATCAAGTAGAAGTTGGTATCGTAAACTTTGTACGTCTGACATACGAGGATGATAATTATTGAAAACCACGCGTGTTTAACCACCATTAGTGCCCTGTATGCCTTCAATGATCTGTCAAAGCCAGCTCAGCACGGAGATCAAATCAACAATATGCGGTCTACATTAAGTGTAAGTTTTTCCGTATCCCTTGGGTACAATTAATCATAAGTCGTATTCCCGTTTTATAGTTTCTTCTATTAAGTCCGCATGTAATGTCCTTGTCTTTATTGATTATTCTACAACTCCCCATCTGATCAAAAGCCAGATGGAATAAAACCGTGTATTTACGAGCCTGCAATTCTATTGTAATGCTAGATTCAACTAAGTTTTTATGTTTTATCAGGCCATTTGTCAATAGGAAACGAATCGTTTCTGGCATAATCCGCATGCAGCGGACATATTGACGACTGTGGAACTTAAATTCAGCTTAAACGACGTGTTGGCACGCGATTGTGTAAACATGAGCACATGAAATATAATTCCTGCTAGGTTTCTGCTTACAGTTTTATGGAACCTCCCAAAGTGAGACTGGATTATATTACAGTCTAACATGCATTAAACACTCAATAAATAATATAAATTACAATGGTTGTTCAATCAGGATGTTCAATGTATGTGTTGGATTTTCGGCTTTTTGACGGACTTTCAGCGGTTTAGTTTCTCTTCAGTTGTATGTTAAACATTGTTCCGTGTGATTGTGGTCTCTGTTATATATGAGCCAGTCTCAAGGAAAACCTGCTATTTTGACAAAAAAAATGATTTTGAGATTTTCCATAGACTTAAAGGATAATGTTAATGAAGCAAGATGCAAAAGAAATTTTGTAAATATCTTGAATTTTAAGAAAGTTGTGTACAGCTATTTTTGTAGAGTATCTATTTGGTGCTTTTTGTGTGACGTCGCAAACGTCGTTGGAACGTTATTCGACGTCATTGTAACAAGAATTTCATAACTACACATATGATCAATTCTTGACATAAATTGTTTAAAGTAGTATCATGTGCTAGAATTATGTTTAAATTTTTAAAATACATATCAAGATAAAAGTGTTTGCATTCAGAGAAAGGCTACTACTGTTTTAAACAACTAACTCCTCGTTTTTCTCAATCGGAGCACATTTCCGGCATTGGTAACCTGGCAACGAAGTATGTGATTTTGATATAATTCATGAGAAATTTTAAAGCTAAGATATAGTACTATATGGGTAAATTACTTAAAGTAGAATCAATAGATATGTATTTTTCTTATTTTATAACTTTTATAAACATTGTTACATATTATTAATAATAATTACATAATGTCATTAATAGCAGGTTTTCCTGGAGACTGGCTCATATGTTTTCTGCGCTCAGCTGTTGTAAAGTGGAGAATTGTTGACCTTTTTGACTCAGGGAATTAATGCGAGCCCGGTTCTCTCGAGCGCAAAATATCAACACGCCCCATTTATACAGACCACATATCTGTTGAGCTTCTTGTGCAATTTACAGTTGATATATTTGTACTTTAAACGTGTCCAACAATTTGAGGTTGTGACAGGATTGATCAGTTAGAAGAATTACGTTCTAAAGAAAAAACAAATTCTAATACTAGTAAAATAAAAGCTTCTTCGCTTTTCCATGTTTTCGTAAGCACGTAATATGCACTTTATTTACATTTGTAGTTGCATTTTTCCCATACAATGAATATTCATATTTACGATCAAGGCCTCCCAGGAACATTAAACAAACATAGGACACTTTACCACACGCTAGGAGCATTTATAACACAAGTAACTATACCACTAATTATTTGGTTGAAAAAAGAAAATGTAACAAAACTAAAGATGGCGGGGACAATGCAGAACTTGTATAACAAATTAACAACAGACGTGCGTGACGACATACCTACCAACACACTGGTTACATAAACAAAACAATAGAGAAAAGTCGGACAGGAAAGGCAGCACTTAACCAGCCGAGCACAGAATATATAAAAAAAACATTACATACAACAATTACATTAAAGGAACGAGTTTATAAATAAGCTTGCTTTCTACTCAATCCTTAATATGTGTAAATGAATGTTATCATATTATATGTTTATAAAGAAATAAATATTGTTTAAACTAATTACATGGCACAATGCCCAAAACATACTGACTGAACGAGGAAATGGACTGCCGAAGTCACAGCTGTCAGAAAAGCAGAATGATCTAGTTTCAGCAATCTAAAAGCTGAATATTCTAGCTGGAATGACCTAGTTTCAGCAATCAAAAAGCTGAATATCCTAGCTGAAATGGCCTAGTTTCAGCAATCAAAAAGCTGAATATCCTAACTGGAATGACCTCGTTTCAGCAATCAAAAAGCTGAATATCCTAGCTGGAATGACCTAGTTTCAGCAATCAAAAAGCTGAATATCCTAGCTGGAATGACCTAGTTTCAGCAACCAAAAAGCTGAATATTCTAGCTGGAATGACCTAGTTTCAGCAATCAAAAAGCTGAATATCGTAGCTGGAATGACATAGTTTCAACAATCAAAAGGCTGATTGTCCTAGCTGGAATGACCTAGTTTCAGCAATCAAAAAGCTGAATATTCTAGCTGGAATGACCTAGTTTCAACAATCAAAATGCTGATTGTCCTAGATGATATGACCTAGTTTCAACAATCAAAAGGCTGATTGTCATAGCTGGAATGACCTAGTTTCAACAATCAAAAGGCGGATTGTCCTAGCTGGAATGACCTAGTTTCAACAATCAAAAGGCTGATTGTCCTAGCTGGAATGACCTAGTTTCAACAATCAAAAGGCTGATTGTCCTAGCTGGAATGACATAGTTTCAACAATCAAAAGGCTGATTGTCCTAGCTGGAATGACCTAATTTCAACAGACTTGTACCATGTGCAGCGTTACGAGTTTGCAACTGTCAAAAACACCACGAATTCACACATGATGTGGATCAAGTATAAACTGAGGGGACAAACATCATGTGTAGAGTGTTATCTCAAAGTGTGTTTTAACCATGGAAAACAAATACATAATTATACAAAGTGTATTTGACGAAAACACACCACCAACAAAATATATCAAGCAGGGGCGTAACTGGAGCATATTTGGTTGTACTCCTAATGCTAGGGGGGTCTGGGGGCATGCCCCCCCCCCCCCGAAAAAATTTTGGCAGGAAAACGATTTCCTGGCATTTGAGAGTATCAGGACTATATTTTTGCGTCATGCTTTAAGACAGAACATTACTAAAAACTAACTTTTATACATGTTATTTTTTCGTTTTATTTTTATACGTACATGTAATATAACTACGGGTCTTAAAGAAGTGACGGGGGATGTTTGGATAATGAGGGTGTGTATAGCTGTTTCTCTTTGGCGGACGTTTTGGCTCAATGCACATTACATTCATTGGACAAGCGTAGCGTGCTCGAACAAAAATGCATTAAGTTTTCTGAGCTGCATGAAACACAAACTCTACTTGATGTTATTCCAAAAAAATTGCATTGCATCTGACTGATGCATACCTCACAACTCCTTTTTAACTATTTACTGTTAACAATAATGAGCGAGCGAAACGAGCTAGAAAAAAATTCTTTGTTGATTTAAACAGCATGTCAGGTAGAAGAAAAGCGCATTCTTCATCCTATCAGTGTACCAGACAAACTTGTGCTCTAATTAAAAAATATTCCATAATAAAGTTATTGAACGAGCGAAGCGAGTTAGAAAAAAATGCATTGTTTATCTGAACAGCGTGTCAAATATTCGTTCTTAACACGGACCTTCGTGTAGTGTTATCTAATTCCCTGTTCTAAATTTGATGACATTGCGAGCCAAATATCATGCGATGCATTGCTTGTCTGAACAGCAGGCCACAGACTCGTTCTAAATTTGAAGATATTGAATGAAGCAAGCGAAGCGATCTTGAAAAAAAGTTTATCAATTTCATTCACTAAAAATGCATTGTTGATTTGAACAGCGTACCGGCTAAACGAAAACTCATCCTTAACCCTAGCAGCACACCAGACACATTTGTTCTCTACTTGAAAACTGTTTTATAATAGTTATTTAGCGAGCGAAGCGATCTAAAAACATGCATTGTTTATCCAAATAGCAAGCCACAGGCAAGGCAAGCTTGAAGATATAGACTGAAAAAGTAATTTTGCGAGCGAAGCGAGCTTTAAAAAAAAGCAAAGTTTATAAATTTCACCCAAAAAAAGAATAGAGCTATTATTATATGTATACCTGAGACATTATGGATCTTTAAAATTGATATTATAAAGTGAATTGTTTGTAGACACATTGTGTCTGCATGCCCCTCACCCCAGCCCCCCCTTAGACTCTGATTTTTATTAGTGAATTCGAGTTTTCATTTTATTAAATTTATTTTGTCCAGATTCGAAGTGTACGCACGGGCGTACAGGAGTACGCCTAGTTACGCCCCTGTGACAAGGAACATGTCTCGACTTGGATTATACTTATAACATGTACGATTTGTCAAAGAAAGGGATAATAAAGTTACCTGCAACGATCTCTTTGGTTTGAACAGATGGATGTTTTGTCTGATACAATGACGTCACCGACAACGTGGTATGGCCACGTGACATGACTATACGCTCTCTGCACCAGTTACATGTGATACATGGCTTGATCGGCACCGTTGTCGATCAGGTGGAGTTTCCGATTAGAAACAATTTGTCTTTTTTCAGCAGACAAGAATCGTTCTATCAGAACACGGTAACTTCATTTAATTGATTTGATTTCATGAACAAAACATATTTTCAGAAGATTTGATTAGAATTTGATCGGTTAAATACAACAATTTAGACGACGGCATCCGGAAATTTATAGCAATGCGTCGTCACAATTACACTTGTAGAGGGCTTATGTTGGTAGCTAAAGAGAGATTTTAAAAGCATGTTGTGCTTATTTTTGTTTGGTTTGTTTATCGAATGAAACATGAAATTATATAATTAAAGCATTAATCAATACGAATATGGGGTCACAAAAAATGTCCAAAACGATAACAGAACTTTGCATTCTTGATCGTTAAATCAGAAAAAAAACGAGTTTCATGAAACGATATATTTTACATGTGTTGCATGCGTTTACATATTATGCACTTATATCATTTGCTTATTGCCAAATCAGTTATACAATCCTCTTCAACGGCTCGTCAATATTAAAGATGTCATTAAATAGCATAATATTACAATACTACTCATAATGCCGAGCATAGCCTTTATTGCCGAGCTTATAATAACACGCGGGCTTTGACAAAATTGTGAAACGAAATTCCCAATTTCATGATCAATCTGGATTATTAAGTTAAGTTTTGTAAGTGCTGTGTTTGGCACAAAAACTCGTGGAATTTCAAAGGGATAAGCATAAAATAAATACTTAAGGATCAAATATTGCCTGTGGTTTAGGAGAAAGGTGTTACCTATGTGTGAGTGATTTAAGGTAAAAGGAAACATTAATCCAGCCGTCACTAGCGCGAAACTGGGCCTGGGACCAATAAGATTTAAATTCTTTTTGGGCATTTTGTGCATACATGTATATGGTCACTATGAAGTGACGCCTCGAAATTTTATATTTATTTTTACTAAACTTTATTTCGTTTTTGTTTTAAAGAAACAATTCTTTCTTTATTTAAGTGTTTTAAATAACAATTATTTTCGTATAGATCTATAAGAGAAGAAAATAAGTTAAACATGTGTTTCATGAACGCCCTGTATATCAATCACCCCAAGACGCTGTATTATAGCCCTGGCATGACGTTTTCCGTTCCATTCTATAACGTTAACCACAGGCCTAAGAAATTATGTTTTGAAATTCCCCATCATCCCGTCATTACTATATATAGTAACTATTATAGTAGGCCTGTGCGTTAACAATGCTAGTACTGTATGCTATATTTGTTCGTGGTAAACGGAATGAATTTAACTGTATTGACCCAATATTAATACGTTTCTTACAATAAAGACGGGTAAATATAGAAAAATAATAGAGTTGTATAGATCATGTGTCATACTGCAAGAAAAATCAACCTTTATTCTCTCCTTGAGCAGTTCGATGGCGCCGTCGGAAGTCTTGATATAATAGCATTAAGTAAAAACAATTACACTATAAATCAAAATTAGGTTCGTTCAACCGACTCTTATTATTTATGACAAATCGAATATCAATCGTTGGTTTGTCTTATGAGTAGAATTAAATATTAGAAGGCGTAAAGAAAAGCACGATCATTCTAAAGATCCAAATATTTTACCAAGTGTGTGTTTCTCAAAAGCGCATCATACATGCACATAGCAGGGTATAAGGACATGTAGTCTATGATGCGTATTGATTGCGTAAATAATTGCGTTAATAATTGCTTTGATAAGTTTCGTGCCTTTGTAATATAAGTACTGAAGTGACTCATCTCAGAATAATTACATATTTTATGTAGATTTCTAACTCTGTAAATACTTCAATATAATAGGTTCAAACCCGAGGTCAATACGCATGGTACTGAATATTAAACTTTATTATACTAATCCCAAATAATTTCATATTTTCGATTTAAAGCCCTACACCGATTTTAGATCCCGAATATGCTGGTCATGTCGTCTCATTATGTAAGCCTAGGTCCTACTGAGGAATTCCACATCGGCAATGTTCTCCCGATTTCTTTCGATACTACTCGATTCATCACAATTCCTTCCGATATCACAAACTGACTTTCCCGAATCTTTCCCTAGACCACAAGTAACCTGTTCCCGATGTCCTGATAGCTCATTAATTTAAATCGGGAGTACATCGCCGAGGCAAAAATGTTCAGTTGGACCTAAGCTTTATATGTAGAAAACTACTTCCAATTTACCATTCTGGTAATATACTCAAAGACAAGTTGTTGGCCAAAGAGTTCCGAGTGTCAACTCACAAGTCAACCAATCGTGAAAGCTCGACGATTTCCGCTAGTCTCCGGAAATATTGCAATGCACAAAGGTGGATGTGATCAATATGACAAGTAAACGATACTATTCATCAACACCATCAAGATTCCTATAGTTAACATTTACTTTAAATTCAACTTCTCTTAAATCAAGCACCATTGTCTAAATCAGCATTATGCTTCCGTCGTCCAAATTGCGGTCTTCCTGAACATGACAGACCGACCGTCGAACATTTATGGCAAAACCTGATATTTTGACTGACAATCTTTCAAACGGAATCCGTCCGAATGTCTGAAACCTTTTTATATTTTTGTTTATAATGTCTTTTTCGGTGCAACATATTTTCAGCCTTTGTTAAGCCAAATGTCTGTTGCGCTGCGTGATAAATAATGAGTACGCACAAAATGTTGTTGTACAAAATGGTTCTTCAACACCTCGTCCCTTCTTAGAAATAATGCGACCATGGTCATCTTTGAGCATTTTGACATATTCTAGATGGCCATCATCAAAGTTATTGCCAAAACTATTTTTGTTTAAAACATAATTGAATACTAGTCTAGAATGTCTCATAATAAAATACTTAATATATCATCTGAATTTTGTATCCATCTTGACAGCCGTCTTGGGGTTTTCTTAAAGGGACTGCCTCACGTATTGGTGTATTGCAAAAATAAAATTAAATTGTTTAATATTCATGTAATTTTGGTATAGTTTCCTGTATATGCCATAAACAACCACATTGACATAAAAATAACTTGGGAAACATTGGCATTTTGTAGTAATTTAGCATTTTTACATCCAAAATTCTATAGGATATTAATACCCTATAGAATTAGCACTACTATCACTTAAATGGACTGAAATTTGTTTCCATTCGATGAAAACGAATTGCGAAACGAACCGAATACCTCACAGATGTTTCGGCTTTAGTTTGTTGCAGTTACAGTTTGATCATGTGTGAATTACATAATTCACAGAACATTTTGGAAGGAAACTCTGCGATATTTTCAAACAGAAAAATACTGAGTGCCAAATATCAAGAGTGATTTAGATTGCTTATATGCCATAAATCTTTCATAAAGCAACCACCAGTGACTTTCTATTATATAAGTACTTGGTTAGGAAGGAAAATTACGTCATACACAAATTTTAGCCCGATCTATGAGGCAGCACCTTTAAAGCCAATGATAAAACCATTACATTAAGTTAATTAGTATTCATTTTCTTAGTATGGACATGTTATAGAATTATTGTATGCAAAATCATTGTGCTTACTATTTGTCGACCGGCGTACTGACGTAGAAGTTTAAGCTACGACTCGAGTGGTCTAGTGAGACAATAGTTAGGCATATTTATAGTAAGTCCTCTCGACACCTACCAGATGATATACATCGCCATGAGGGTTTGGCGAAAGTGATACCCGGGAGCCCTTTTGGTGTATAGCAACATTAAATCTAGTACCGACTTCATTTTGTATTTGGTACGTTGTATGTATCACACCCCGACCACACATACTCTAAGTGGTCGCTCTACTACCAGGATGTGTCGTATGTAGCACACCCCGACCACACATACTCTAAGAGGTCGCTCTACTACCAGGATGTGTCGTATGTAGCACACCCCGACCACACATACTCTAAGTGGTCGCTCTTCTACCAGGATGTGTCGTATGTAGCACACCCCGATCACACATACTCTAAGATGTCGCTCTACTACCAGGATGTGTCGTATGTAGCACATCCCGACCACACATACTCTAAGTGGTCGCTCTACTGCAAGGATGTGTCGTATGTAGCACACCCCGATCACACATACTCTAAGAGGTCGCTCTACTACCAGGATGTGTCGTATGTAGCACACCCCGACCACACATACTCTAAGTGGTCGCTCTACTACCAGGATGTGTCGTATGTAGCACACCCCGACCACACATACTCTAAGTGGTCGCTCTACTACCAGGATGTGTCGTATGTAGCACACCCCGACCACACATACTCTAAGTGGTCGCTCTACTGCAAGAAAACAATGGTCCATCTCGGTAACAGTGGGTGAGACTATCGGGTCTGAGATGATACTTGCAGCCATAGCTCAATGTATACTGCCGTAGCTCACTTGCGTTGGCAAAAGCTTTGATGTCGGCCATCTAGAATACATGTATATCAAAATGCTCAAAGATGACAATGATTGCATAATTCGGTTTCTAAGATGGAGTGTTGAACATGTTGACAGGTTCTAGAACTACTTGAATGCGGATTCACATTGTTTAGCCTAAAGGCGTTAGGTTTGTATTAAGAAATAGTCAATGCTATCATTGAGAGGCTCATGCCTCCCAAATACTCTTTGTGTGTACTCACTAGTTTCAGGATGGCTGGCAGTAACAGCTGACTTACCACTCAACGATTTGGGATATTTTATTCACAGTCGGCATAGCCAACGCATGTCTAGAAGTAGACTTTACTTTTGTGCTTGAAAAAAATCTGAAGATGGTTTTACATAATGCTTGTAGCTGGCTTAGAATTAGATATAAGACTCAGGCTTTTTTGAAATCCGCATCTCAAGGGGCTTCTTATTAGCAGTGTTTTTCTTGTTTTCTCAAAATATTGATTGTGTTCTTAAACGACCTTCTAATACTAAGCCAGCGATGTATGATATTCATAGTATACAGTAGACATTGAGCACCACTTCACATCCGTAACTGTATGAAATAAGATATAGTATATACTGTGATTTATAGTAAATTATCCATATGTAATATTTCACAGATAGAATGTAGACATCTCACTTTCTCTATGGCAAGTAGGTCTTTATCAAGATCACTTTCACTTGTATTCAATAAACATGTCATTGACGAAGACTTTTGTGTGATATTTTTATTATGTAACTCGTTTAAATTTTATTTAATTGACGTTATCAAATACGTTTACGCCGATTTTAGCCTACTTAGTGGGTAAGTGCTGAATAAGTGCTGAATGAGAGGTTTTGTATGCGATGAAGTTTGTGGTTATTCAATTTCAATGTCGTAAATAAGTTTATAGATATGTCAAATTTTGATTCAATTTAAACAAATTTCTCTAACTTCTATATCCATATTATGACTTTGACGTTTGAATCGGATAATAATATTTGACAGTCAAAAAGAAAGGAAATCTGATATACGTTTACTAGAGTTTGGGCAAATACTCGTGTATGAATAAAAATTCAAAATACAAACTATCGCAGATTTAAAACGGGTGTAGCGGTGTTTCTTACCGTTCAACCGACTGTGCATTTACCCCTACCCTCGATCATCGAGTCGTAACCTGACTGTAAGCACGGCGCCGCTGGCAGCCACAGTGGGTCTATATTGTGTTTTTACCCTCTCAGGTACCCATTCATATACACCTGGGTGAAGTGGAGCAATGTGAGATTGGCCATAAATGCAGACGGGGATCGAACCCGGGACCTCTCATCCGAACTTGCACGCTCTACCTATAGGTCACTGCTCCCAACTACAACAAGCTTACTTAATAATATGACCTCATTTTCAAAATATCTCAGTTCTATAGAATGAGTCGTATTTCTAATATGCTTCACTAAATGTACGTGTGTGTATTACAAATAAATTGTATAAACGCTATAATCCACGTGACCGAACAACCGGAGACCAACGCAAAACTATTTTTATTTCATTTTTTAAAGAATCCAGTCATGAAAATTTTATTTACTACAAACTATTTATCTTGTTCTAGGGTGTAAAACCGACGTCAAACGTTCTGCTTGTCAACCATGTTACAAAAATGTACATATAAAACCTTTGAAGATGTATATTTACTTTCGCCCGATTAAACTGGTGTGCATACCTAATTAGTTATTACGTCTGTTTCTGTGCATCTTGGCGGTGATAAGGACTCCCGGAGGTGTTTAGTATGCACATCTTACATCAAATTGCATCGCTATTTCGTGCAGAGAATAATTTTTTCACATTTCAGTTTTTTTTCTTTTGTCACGTGTGGACATCATACCGAAACGGACGACATTTCGCGGACATGATTATGTTCCAGCAACAATACAAACATGGCGACAACATTGTTACATTCGGAACACCCCGAAAATACTGCACACTGGTCGGATAATCATGTTACATACACATCCGGTTTCAAGGTATGACATGATTTTATATGTACGAATAACATGAGCGTTACTTTCTTCACGACCCTGTAGGCGACTTTGAGCACCTGGTGACACACGACTCTAGTGTGGCTTTGGGTTAAAACATGTTTGGCCTAACTCGTGAATCTGACCAACTTATACAATCATGTACCAAGTAAAGAGTTCATTTATTATGCTATTCAGCGTCACCTCTATTAAAGGGTCAGTCAATTTGATTTTGTTGGCAAAAGCACTGTATCAATGAATTATTACATGCTCTGGAGAACTGCGTAATGTTTCTGGGAACTTTGTGTTGCCTTTCTGGAAAAGTGCTAGATCTACATGTGTTGTTATTAATTAACATTTATAATTGATAATTATAAATTACATTTTTTAAATGTGTGACATAAGCACCAGGCCAGCTAGGAGATTCGTGTGTTTAATCAAAGCATAATAATTATCATGATATAGATATATATAGATATTTATTTCAAACATAAGGCTTGAAGCCCAACAGTTCACATATATGTACAAAAATACAAAAGATATAATACAGTATATATAGAAAATGTGGTTTAAAGCATACTCAGAATAATTTGGATGGTATTGGCAGTATTATAATTTTTATCTTTCAACAAAATCAATGACTATATGAACGAAATAATATAACAGAGAAAAGCGTCCACATGGTTACACAAATATGGTACAGTCGCGTAATTTAAAACTTTTGAATACATACACTGACAGCTGCTTGATGGTATGATGATTTTCTGATGTTAAAAGTTCAATGAATTTTGGTATATTTGGTCTTTCCAAGAAATATTTATCAATGTATGTTTTACGTAAATTATTGTAGAGAGAACATTCTAGTATAAAATGAAACTCGTCCTCTAATGAATTACAATTTTTACAAGTTCTGTCATTTCTCGGTATCTTGTTGGGCTTAGTCCATCTTCCGCTTTCAATTTCTAATCGGTGACTTGACATTATATTATGTTCAGCTGCATTTCTTTTAGTTCATCTTTGTAGTTGAACTTGTGATCTGTGCCTGTGGTATGTGCTACTTCTTTTTCGTATGTTGTTGTATGACCTTCGCGCCTTTCTGATAAGTCTGTCGAGAGCGGCGTATCTTACTATTCCAATAGTTTCAATATAAATTACTAGAAATAGTGCTAGGTCTGATACCAAACTCCAACAACAGTCCACAACAATCATGTTCAAACTTAAATAATCAGTTAGCATTATTCGTCATTTTCACCGGAGCCACTTTCACGAAGAGCTAGCAATGTGTGTCTCTCGTGCTAGCAATGTGTGACTCTCGTGCTAGCAATGTGTGCCTCTCGTGCTAGCAATGTGTGCCTCTCGTGCTAGCAATGTGTGCCTCTTATGCTAGCAATGTGTGTCTCTCGTGCTCCGCTTTTTCTGTTCAGTACTGCTTTCCCCGTCGAATAATTTACCATAATTTTAAACACCAGTCAATTGCCTATGCTTAAATGGTCCATTTTTCACTTTCTCCTAGTGCTAACTCGACAATTTGACCACCTTACAATGTCGACTTAACTAGACCTACATGTGGTCGTGTTTATGAGATACCTTTGTATTTATCATTCATGCATACAAGACTAAGCTATGTATGTTTTAGTCAAGTATTCATTTGAATAATTTTTTTTTTTTAAACCCAGCATGGTATTGTACCACTTATGATGGCAAATAGACACTTGGTATGGTTTTACACCCAATGCAAATCATGTTTCTCACCTACGATATATATTGTGCTGATTAAGTATGTTTCCGCTCTGACACGTCCCAGCATGCACCTATCATCCGTCCACGTGTTTCTCCGTCGTTTCAAGTGTTTGCAATTGTGGTGAAAGTATATACCTAAGATTTGTATTGAATTTCTATGATACTTAGTCAAGCCCCAAACACTTAGAACTGATGAAAACTGACACGAGAGCTCTATTTATTTGGAACTGAAGTATACAAAAAGTCCTTATTTACCCCCGGAGCTAAGTTATGCAACACTTAAGCATTATAAAAAGTTGATTTTACGATATAGATAAATTAGTATGTTTACAGGTTACGAATGTTACCACAGGCCCAAATAAGATAAACAAGGTTTTAAGTAAATATTTTATACAACGCCTTCGAAATAGTTGAAACATTTTTACCCTAGATATACAAAGTTGTATAAGAACTTAAGATATAGAATATATTGATGGACGACCCACGACAGACATTCCTAAAAGTTCACATTGAGCACATAGAGCTCCGGTTTGCTTTAAACAGGGCTATGTAAAACAAAACAAAAAACAACACTTTTTATGTCTTTTATATTATAAAATTATTTAAAAATGAAACATAACATTGATGGATATTCAAACTCGTATCTAACGTTTTGTCAAAAAGGCTTATATGCATCTGCAGGGAATAATAATCGAATCTACAGTAAACCAAACCAGTTGTCACTTTTATATGTATTGTATGTCCTAACCAGAGCCTCGTAACGATTCTTTTTGGTGACAACATTTCTAGTGATATAAGACTATTAGACCCAAATTTGTCTAGAAATGTGTCGTCTAAAAAGGCCCACATTGATGACTGAGTATACCAACTGTGTTGCCTTTTTAAATAGACTATATTACTATTACTGTCTAACATTTCTCCTGAAATACAAATGGACCTTTTGACAAAGAATTTCAATATTTCTAAAACAGGTTTTTCCTGAAGAACGAAAACACCGATACTTACATCCCAAAACACATATACTGTCCAAAAAATACCAATGTCAGTTGTAACATATTTCTTTCGTGACCAAAGTAAGTAAAACACACTGGATGAAAAGTCACATGTGATGGTTAAAAAACTCATTGAAACGTTGATATGTAGAATTTAATGTACGATAATTTTAACGTTGAAATGCACCGACGTCACTAAAATTATTTATCGCTGACGTACTTGTTGTGTTCTAACTCAGATTAAACCCACTTGTACTCGTCAGAATTGCATGAAATAAGTTTTGAATAATTCCTAAAAGAACGATTTTTTATAAACAGAAATAAACCGAAAATTTCAAATTTGACCACTAGGTCGGAAATCCCACGACACGGCTCATATATACATGAAGGAAATACCAGTTATGTAATACTATGTACGAGCATGTTTTGACAGCTGAAATAAGGTCATTGAGAGCTTTTTGACAGCTGAAATAAGGACATTCAGAGCTTTTTTTATTGTTGAAACTAGGACATTCAGCTTTTTTATAGCTAAAACTATGACATTAAGTTTTTATAGCTGAAACTAGGACATTCAGCTTTTTTATAGCTAAAACTATTGCACTCAGTTTTTATAGCTGAAACTAGGATATTCAGCGTTTTTATTGCTGAAACTATGGCATTCAGTTTTTAGCTGAAACTAGGATATTCAGCGTTTTGACAGATGGAAATTGGGCTTTCGACTTTTTGACGGCAGAAACTTGGAGTTTCAGCGGTTTAGTCCATTGTGTGTTAGGCATTGTACCGTGTAATTGTATGATGGGATGTTTTTATGCTTTCTGTGCTCGGCTGTTAAAGTGGAGTGCTGCCTACCCTGTCCGAGTTTCTATAATATTTTTGAGTATACTATGTGATATTGAAACCGACGGGCGGATATAAGAGTCGCCAGATATATGTTGATTTCATGACGCACCGTGAATACATAGAATTGTAATTTCTGCGTGAAAACACACGTAATTGAATAATTCATCGTCTCTGTTTATTTATTGTACATAGTCATGTTCTCTGTGTCGTCTTTGTGTCGCTAAATCATACTAATGATGGTTATTGTATCGTTAATATTACTGTGATCCAGAAAATTGAAACACTATACGAGAAACCCGAGTGTTGTAAGAAATATCATAGAAGCAATGATGACCTTTATATAGTAATGTAATAGCACACATGATCTATATAATGAGATAATTAGACAGTATATTAATTAAAGTTACCACTATGTCTCCCTCATAGAATATTAACAATGTAAGACTACCTGCATTTTTTCAATTATCCGCAGACTAGACAATAATGAAACATATCATCTGTCAAAGATAGTTTGGGAAAATTTCAATTTAGTCGCTTTACTTTCCTGTAATGAAATTGAATATGTAACTTAAACTTTTACACATGTAGTAGGAAATCAATACATATTCCAAAATCGTTCATCGCTGATTTTGTAACCAAGTTTCAGAGGAGTGATGCATAGTAATGAGAAGAAGAAGAAGCAGGAGACGAGGAAGAAGGAAAGTTAGACGAAGTCGGAGGAGCAGAAGAAGACGAAGAAGAAGAGGTAGAAGACGAATCAGCAGAAGAAAAGAGAAGAAAATGAGAAGAAGAAGAAAATGAGAAGAAGAAGAAAATGAGAAGAAGAAGAAGAAGAAGAAGAAAAAGAAGAAGAAATGAGAAGAAAGTGAATATACCGGTAATACAAAACTAACGATGAAAAATACAAGATAAGATAAAACAGCAGCTGTATAAACAACAGCGGCCGCAACAAGAACAATAGTAGAAGAGGAAACTAAAGTAACAATAGGAACATAGTTTCATTATCAAAAGAATTACAGCAATAACAACAAAAACAGCAACACATGCTACAACAACAGCATCAGCGGCAACAACAACAACAACAGCACCAACAACATCAACAGCAACACCAAACAAGTTCAATTATACGAAATCACGACCAATCCCGGTCAGATAAACCGAATGTATGAATACACATAGGACTTAACGCATACAATGTTTTAAGCACAATTACTCAATTGAATTGACAAAGTTTTTGTAAAATTATATTGTAATGTATACGTGTTTGTTCTGATGAGTTGTTTTGTATAAAATGGGAACCCTGATAATAATGGAATGTCGTGGTGTTTGAAGTCCTTGGTCTATCATTCCTGGGGTCGGGAAAATATAGAAATGATGAAATTGTGGTAATATTTTATTGCGATGTTTGGAGTGAAATTCCCCGTTTACTCACATTACCTAGGTAAACTCAAGAGTCAAGATAACATGTACCAAATTATGGGTTAAATATCAAAACTTCTAACCATGTATGGCGAGGTAAAATTAACACACATCAGAGGAACACAATCATATCCAGTAGTGGGCCAGCACGAATCACAGGAATACTTAGTAAAATCATTACTTTTCGAGGGAGATGAAATTTCGTTGATTTCATTGTAGCACTCGACCACGAAATCTTATTCCCACAATTTATAGATCTCTCAAATATCGAAGATAGGTTTTGTATTCCCCGAATTTACGATCCCACGAACATCTTTTTTTATCAAAATCAACGAAATTTAATACCCACGAAAATATGTGATTTTACGGTATACTGTAATTTGGATGCAGGAATAAGTCATATGGAGCTAACCAACACAGGTAAATGTAGCATTGAGAAAGAGATTTTTATTTGCAAAATTTATATTAAAGATATACCTGGCCCATCTGAGAAATAATATCTAACACCTGGATTATTGCTACATTTGATTAAACTACTTATCATTAGATCCGTGACAAAGTTTCATTGAGAAATACACTGGCGTTCTTATAATAAACGAGTCTTTTACGAAGTCACTCAGCCGCCCACGGCATTTACCGATCGTTAATGTATGCATACCGGAAGTTCACGAAAGGTCAACATATGTCAACCAAAAATGGCTGAAACGAACTCCGCTAAATCGGATGGCGAGCCTGACATGGATTTGGTAAGACTTTGTACGACGTTTTTACTGATCTTCACTTCTTATGGATAAATGTGATTATTTCCTCGCTTTATGACTACCTGAATTGTTATAATTGCTATCTTTTGCACTTCAGCAACTTATCAAAACTCTGAGAAAAGCGAAATTTTCAGACTCTACCTCTAGTGCTAAGCGTTGCTGATGCGTAGATTATGTGAATTTCCTGGCTAGGTGGCAAAAATCAATATGAATTACTCATTAGTATAATTTTTATTTAACTTGAGCAGTGTTCGCCCATCGACAACGGCATATACGAATATTCGCACCTAATACCGTTCGCCCCTGACGCTGGTTGCATTTCCCACCGTTCTGTTGTTCTGTTGGAAATTCCACAGCTATTTTTTGGCAAAGCTGCGCTATCTTGTGGAAATATTATTCTGATATCCATACGTTCTTGATTCGGACGTGTATACCAATCTGAAGGCATGTAATCTATGAGTCTGACATGCATATTTCTGTCAAAGATAGACTGATAGAGTTCTAAAAACCTTTAACTTAAGCAATGACAGGTGTCTAGTTAAATTGTTTTTATTGTGATCCATATGATGTAACAGACTGCTTGTTTACAGAAAGATGAAACTTCAATCCGTCAACAAGCCCAGAGGCATGTGAGGGGAATAGGACGTTGTAGGCCTCAGGGTGCCAGAAGCGCAAGGGGCTCCAGAAGTAAAATGTGGGGCCGTCACCCTTGTGTTCAAGCAGTAGATTAGAACCGAGAAGAGCTGAGGAAGCGGTCCTCCTTGTTGAACAGAGGCAGGGCACCATGAGGGTAATATCTCTTTCTGTTTTGAGACGTGTTCTACAGGACGTTACTATTTCAGTATTTTGTAAAGTACTGCCCAGGGATTTGATATGCTTCAATGCACATATTTGATGTTTAATTTAATTATTTATCCATAATAGAATTAAGAAAGTCAGCTTTTAGCCATACATCTCACTCTGTTCAATAGACTGTTTTTAGACAGACCAAAGATCTAAAATTGCAATTGAGATCTATGGACAGACATTATCATTTTATGTATATACCCAGATCATTGAGTTCAAGTAGGCTGTTACACGCAGCTCCACATTGATTACGGCTCGATCTTCTCAAGTATCTATACATACACCTGGCTTTGTGAAGAATGGTGTGTATTTCTTGCTCAAAGTAATTGAGCAGTGGTGAAAGCATGGGTTATACGTGAGACATCTACATCCAAAAGCATGGGCTATATAATACCTTTATACACCTAACCGCTCCTAACATTGTAGGCGATATTATCAACATTATGTATATTTCTACTGTAATGTATAAACAGTGCAACCTTTTCCGAGCAGTCCTTCACAGAGCAACAACCTCTGTTAAGCAACATAATTGTTTTGTTCCAGAAATAACCATTTATTAGAAAGTTTACCTCTAAGATCAATAGCATATGTATGACCAAATGTTGTGATTTCTAAATGGTGTCACTCTAGAGAGGTTATACTGCATTTGTTTACATGCTTATATTTTGTAGGTTGTAGCATGGTAGTTGTATAATGTTTTATCAATATTTCTTAATTGCTTATTTTTCATCCAGGAGGCAAACAACCAGATGAGTGTGGATTAATGTCGGAGCATTCTTCTTCATGCCCTGGAGAAGAATCCAACTGTCATGGTTGACAACATTAGGCCCGCTGAGAGGCAACCAGGTGGCAACCATCCAGGTCCAGATGTGACAGTACCTGATTGATGTGTTTGTAGTAACTTTGTACCAAATGCCGGGAAATGCCTTCAGGAAGAGCGTAAGCTGTGGAAAGGAGAACTGTATTTCTCTTGTCCCGGTTAGTAGAGCTCTACATATGTACAGCAAAAATTAAGTAACATAACGCTAAAGTCACTTTATTGAGAATACCGAGTTAATTTTTTACATTAATTTATTCGAACTCATTATCACTCTCGACACCTCATTCCTGGTGTTGCCAACCACCACAAGGGTAGGAGAGAAAGAAGCCAGTTTCCCTTTTATGCTGAGAGTCTAGCAATGGAATTTCTGGTACCAATTTTTATTTCGTCTATTGGTATGACACAGCCAGGGATTAAACCCGAGACCTCCTGCACTGGAATAAATGCTCAACCACTAGGGAATTGAGGAGGCGGCGAAATAAGAGTTTAAATAGGGTCGCAATTGTTTGTTTGTGTTATGAATATGTTTAATTCGAATATTTTCTGCAAACATTATTAACACTTGGGCTAAGAAACAAGGTCACAAAAAAAGCTTTGTGGCTTCCTCTAACCATTACTATTTTAAGTTCATAGAAAAGATTGTCATTACCGTAAGTCCCACAAACAATATTTCAGTCATATGGAGATTATTCAGTCACATTATTCTGACACTGGGTCAACCAGCAGTCCTAGAACTAGCATCTGAAACTAGGGAGCTATGATATTAGTTGATACCAATAACATGTTTAAGACAGCCTGTAATTGAACCGGCCACTTCTGAGGTGTACCACTCAGGAAAGTGTCTGAAAACCAAACAAGAGGGCCCAAAACAGGAAAGTGTCTGAAAACCCCACAGGGGGCACAATGGGCCCTATGTTACTTACCTGTCTTTGTTGTTTAACAAACTCGTGAAGATTGGGCCATATTTGTGTCCTCTAATGGGTTCACAAGGGTTTTTCAAATAATTGACCTAGTGACCTAGTTTTCCACCCCACATGACCCAGTTTCAAACTTTACCTAGGTTTCATACCTGTAGATAAACATTCTGACCAAGTTTCATTAATATTGGATCAAACTTGTGTCCTCTGATGTGTTAACTAGGTTTTCCTAAGATTTGACCTTGTGACCTAGTTCTTGACCCTACATGCCCAGTTTCAAACTTAAACCTGGATTTCATACAGATAAACATTCTGACCAAGTTTCATGAAGATTGGCTCAATTGTGTCCTCTAATGTGTTCACAAGTAATTGTGGACAAATGAAGAACAAAGAGTGATCACAAAAGCTCACCCTGTGACAGGTGAGCTAACAAAAATCATGAGTTGAAAGAATTTGACGTTTCACCTAGACATGTCCCAAAAAGTATACACGTTACTATTTTTCAAATTTAACAAAATACATGTAACTGTTATCTCCATATAGGATAGTTTATAGAGCATCATTGTGCTTCTTTTTAAGCTCTATAAGTATGCTGCTAGATTGATCAGTTGTAATTCATTTACACCAGACTATCGCCATACTATGAGTATCTACAATCAGTTATGCAGCTTTTTGTCAGCCTCATGTGTTCCAGGACTTGCAGAAGTGTAGCTTTCTACATACACTTTTCAAAGAATGTCGAGAAATAAAAATTTCCCAGCATGTCCTATATCCCATACAATAAGGATGCTTAGTTTTATGTAGATGCAAGAGTTCTACTTGCTTTATTCGAACAACATATATATATATATTTATATATGCGATTGTCTTTAACTGTTCGCAAGAGCCATGGTTAATAAGATTTTTTTGCACGACATGGTCAGGCCCTAGTGTATCCTATATAGTGTATACATGTACTAACACCGTTCAGGTTGCTTAGAATTCAGAAGTGTCAAGTAACTGTTACTGATTTAAATTGATCATCATTCTTCATTTCTCTTCATTTTCAGGATTTTCAAGTACTCATTCTTGACAAGGCCGTGTTGGCACTGACAAGGCTGCTACACTGAAGTATTTCGGCTTATGATGACGAACATGGCAGTCAACAGGCACACTGCCTACTGACAATATATATGGTCATTTATTTGGCCGTCTCACAAGTGGAGACAGCTGTATAATTACTTCCTGCTGCGTCTAATAAGATATTAATTAGTATTTGAAACCATCAATATTAAATAATTTTAAAGAACAAAGGTCTAGTACCAAATGTGTTAACTGTAAAATCTGATGTTTTTGTGATTTTCAAATTTCAGATAAAGACAAAAACTTACTCAGTATAGAGTATAAATTTAGAGTATTCTAATTAGTGGAACTCATTAGATAAATGTTTATGGTTGATACACAATTTTCACACCAATATTCAAGGACTTTTCAAGGGTTTTTCGATGGTAGAAATTGTATTTTCAAAGCCTTTTCCCAAAGATTTACCAAGGTAAAACTGAACAATTTCGACTCGTTGTGTCGGATAAATGAAAATTATTTTTGATCATAACTGCTGCTTAGCACTTCATGTCTCACACTCGCAATTATACATTTACACAATTTTAATTTTCAAGAAAAAGACTGTTTCTGCATCATTTGTTATGCGGATATTGTGTCATGACATACATACACTTCTATACATATTTGTATATTCAAGGCTGTTTGCCTATGTTTAAGGTTTTCCCCTTAAATTCAAGTACCATTTTTTCAAGGCAGCACTTAAAATTTTTTCAAGTACTTGTCAAGGTTGAAACTAAATTCCAGGACCTTTCAAGGCCTATGCGAACCTTGATGTTAGTTCATGCTTTATCTATCTGTGGTAAATTTTAACCTAATGACAGTTGGTGATTATGTTTTTATATCTAAAATTCCTAAATGCATTGCCTTTGTAGTGTACTTAGTTTTCTTAATACCAAATGAGCTTTATTTCTTTGGATATGTTGCATTTGTATTTGTGTAAGATAAATTACCATCAGGAAATTGTTTGAATACAATGAAGTAGCGATTGTGAGTGATTTTTATGTAAAAAATATTTGTTCTCTCTGAAATACAAATTTGTGTGAATGATAAAATTGTTGTGTACTGTTACTTTTTCTTAGTTCAATTCTGACATTTTCTATGGTGTTTATTGTGTTAATCCACAAGACGAGAAAATGGTCCTTTAAGATAGTCATTATAATTTATGGCAGACAAAATATAAATCAAAATGCATTATCGAAATATTAATGTATTCTACCAGTTTTCTATGGAATTATACCTGCAGGGGTGTCAATGGGACCAAATTTAAGATCAGGAAAATCATATGCGGCCAGCCATTTTTGTCAAACAAGAGGCCTTGATGACATTGTTACATAATTAACTCAGATCGTATTGCAGAAAATTCTTCAGAGCAGACTTAATCTACCATAACTTTGCTATTTCTTGAAATATTTTGATCAAATAACTTTATTTTGGCCAGAAACCATTGCTCTTTCAGGAATGATAAATTCGGAATTCTGGATAAATCAGGAAAATTGACACCCCTGTACCTGGTAACCTTAATTCCTGATGCTTTTGATTATCTTTACAGACCATTTCCATGTAATGTGGTTTATACGGACATATGCCCCCTACACATAGCAGTTTTGTAAACTTCAGTAACTATACAGTCAAACCTGTGTAATGACCATCTGTTGTAACGGCAAGTGTCTCCATTGAAAGGAAGTCTCAGGTTTTAAATAACCTTGAAAATGGTTTGATTAGAAATAAAATTGTGGTCTTTGTTCGCAGGTTGTCTTTCACACATGTTTGACTGTACTATTAGTGAAACAAACTTTGTACAACAATAATCATATCATAATATAAACCAATTTTATAGTACAAAACGTGTATTTACAAGCAATTGCACATAGAAACATCTCAAGATTCATTGGTCATAATCTATAATATTCTATAAATAAGTATATGCATAAAAAGGAAAATGCAATTCTCAAACATACTAAAGAAAATAAGCATGACTTGAAATGATGGACGACATGAATTTCATACACATTCACTGAAAGCAATCGTACACATCCACTAATAGAACTAAAACATATCATACACTGATATCACTCATAGTCATACACATTATACACTGATATCACTCATAGTCATAAACATCATGCACTGATATCACTCATAGCCATACACATCATACACCGATATCACTCATAGTCATACACATCATACACTGATATCACTCATAGTCATACACATCATACACTGATATCACTCATACACATAATACACTGATATCACTTATACACTGATAGCACTCATACACTGATATCACGTATACACTGATATCACTCATACATATCATACACTGATATCACTCATAGTCATACACTGATAGCACTCATACATATCATACACTGATATCACTCATAGTCATACACTGATATCACACATACACTGATAGTACTCATACATAACATACACTGATAGCACTCATAGTCATACACTGATATCACTCATAGTCATACACATCATACACTGATGTCACTCATACACATAATACACTGATAACACTCATACATATCATACACTGATAGCACTCATACATATCATACACTGATAGCACTCATACACTGATAGCACTCATACATATCGTACACTGATAGCACTCATACATATCATACACTTGATAGCACTCATACAAATCGTACACCGATAGCACTCATACATAATGAACACTGATAGCACTCATACATATCGTACACTGATAGCACTCATACATATCGTACACTGATAGCACTCATACATATCTTAAACTGATAGCACTCATACATATCATACACTGATAGCACTCATACATATCTTAAACTGATAGCACTCATACATATCATACACTGATAGCACTCATACAAATCGTACACCGATAGCACTCATACATAATGAACACTGATAGCACTCATACATATCGTACACTGATAGCACTCATACATATCGTACACTGATAGCACTCATACAAATCGTACACCAATAGCACTCATACATAATGAACACTGATAGCACTCGCCAACTGATAAGACTCGTACACATCCACTGATATGTTTTTTACAAATAAACACTGCGCAAATACACTTACTAATACTGTAAAACAACCTATTTTTGCAGGCATCAAATTCCGTGGAATTCTTGAAAATGAAATTTCGTTGTGGATTACAAATAAAATGCTGGAATACTCTAGGTGTATTGGAAGGTTAATTAATAGCAGGAGATTATATTTCATAGTAGAGTTCGACCTCAAAATAAACATAAATCTATCCCTCCTGAAAAGTAAAAGTTTTACAGCGAGAATTACTAATTGGTATGGTTAGCATGGTACAAATATTGATTGCATGTACATGCATAACTTTAATACCTCTGTCAGATATAATCTACAAGAACATAGTCTTACATCAAGCAAAGTCTAATGCATGTTAGAAACAATATATACATGTCATCTAATTATAATGTGTACCTGAATCAAAAGTGTAAGAACTAAGACATACTTTAACTCTTTCAGATACCCATGGACATTGGCCAAGTTTTCACACCTATGGACCCAGCAAATGTTACATAGTCATTTTAGCAAAGTTCAAAATTTCACAAAAACACTTTCCTACATGATTTATTTGGTAGAGTTTGGCTCTTCTGGAGCAAGGTGTGTCAAAATCGGCCTTAAGTCATTAATGCCAGTTTCGTCATTTTTCAGCACTCAGTCTCTGTTCAAAATGCCATGAGCATATTCGTATGTCTTCAGTACCTTCTTTGCATGTACTGTCCACCTCCCACTTTTCTTATTCCATACCCTTTGTAACCTGAAATGTTGTAATACAGTATCGGTTTATGTAACATACAAATCAGTCACTGTTAGCTAAGCAGTGAATGGGATAATGTCCGATATGTGTTTGTTGAGAACTATTCGAGTGACACCTAAATAAGTTAAAAGTTTGCTTTTCAAGCCTTTGCTTAATTTTTCATAGGAAACCTTTGTTGTGTCATTAACCTTCACACCTGGGATCATGGTCAGTGGATTATCAATCACTTCATATGATTATAACTTTTAGTTTGAGGCTAAAACACTATTGCAGGGCTAAAATTCACAATGTTTGGGTAAAGAGATGGGTACCCGACTCATCAACAGGAGCGGATACAGGATAAGGTGTTGAGGGGGAGGGATCACTTGTACATGTATTTAACTCGACCCCCCCCCCCCCCAAGAAAGCGTGCTAGAAAAAAACTGTTTATCTGAGCAGTATGTCATACAACCTCATTCTCTATCTTTTAGAAAAATGATTATGCGAGGAAGAAAAAATGCATTATTATTTGAGCAGCATGCCCCACATACACGTTCGATACTAGATAACATAAATTGATACAATGATAGTGTGACTGCAAGCGAATTAGCAAGACTTAATGCATTGATTATCTGAGTAACATGCCCCACATTACTCTGGAATATTCAATGGGAAAACATCATAGTTTTCTCAGGTAACTACCCAAAATAAAACTCATTGTCCATAGGCGGATCCAAGGGGGGCGGACCCGGCGTACGCCCCCCCTAAAATCGCCGGAGCCTAGGTAATTTCTCATATTTTGGATGTAATAACAATATAGATATGCAATTTTTAAACAATAATCAATTTATGGATTTTAAAGTGAACTTAATGCTGTATGCAAAAACAAGATATCGGACTGATTGGTAGCATGGTGCCAAACATCGGCTACAGAAATGCCGAGATTGTTGCACATTAAAAATGTCCGACAAGACATAACATATTAATAGAGTTGGCTTTATTTTCTAATAAACCTGTCCTTTTCATTAAAAATAAGATACCTCAGAATGCAGCTGACGTGGTTCTATTTAAAAAGTCACGAGGTAGAAAGCCACTGGCCCGTGGACTCCCTAGTCGCTGAATCCCAAGTACTTCACATTACCACTTAAACAAAACTGAAGCCCTGGAGTTCGCAGGGTAAGCTGCTCAGATAGACATTGCCTTTTTTCGTGACGAATTCACAGCAGCTATATATCAGTGAATATTATTAAGTTGATTATCGTTAGTCCTGACTATGCTGTTCATATAAACAACGATTTTTCTAGCTCGCTTCGCTCGATGAAGAACTACGTAAATTCAATGAAAGCTTTTGATTTACTATTGAGTTGTTTGGGTATGCTGCTCAGACAAACACTGACTTTTTTTCTAATTCTGACAATTACTGCATCAGTGAATATTACCAAGTAATAAGAATGTGGTGTATGAAGCTGAAATAGATAATTGCATTTTTCCTTGCTTGCTACGTTCGCACAACCACTATAAGTTATTTTTTTCAAGTAGGGAATGAGTTTGAGGGATATGCTGTTCAAATAATTAATGCATATATTCTTACTCGCCTTGCTCTCACAATAATTTAATCACGAAATTGTCAGGAATGCTTCTCAGAGATATATTGTTTTTCTAGCTCGCTTCGCTCGCACATTTTCTTGAGGGGGGGGGGTATCAATACATGAATGTACGCCCCCCCCTAACGCCAAATCCTGGATCCGCCCCTGTTGTCCCCTTGATAAGATTCATTGAAGATGTTCCTAATGCTAGCAAAGCAAGCAAGAAAAATAATTACTCATATTTTAGCAGCATAGCCCAGATTACACTAATTGACTTGATATATACATGTCGAAGTCACCTAGAAAAATGCAATGCTTATCTGAACAGCATACCCTTCGATGGCATCACTTTTGTTTGTGAAGTGGAGATCCAGCAACTAGAGGGGTTTTGGTTTCCCGGGGATTTTTGAAAACGCTGGTTATATCTGCAGCATTCTTGTGTGTACATACTGTCTTTTGAATGCAATTGGGCAGGTTTATTACAAATTCAAGCCAATTTTATTCATTACATTTACTAGAATTTTATCAATTGTCAGACATTTTCATGCGCATGTAGATTCTATCTTGACATTTCTTTACCAGAATTTCGACACATCTTGACTGATCAGACCTTGAACATGTCAATGCAATTAACAATAGTACTGAAACCTACATTATGTACGTGAGAGTTTCAAAAAGATCATTGAAAAGCACAGCCAGCACACAAACGCCAACTGAGCCACACTTACATGTAGTTCATTATATCCATAAATAAGGGAATAAATAGATAACCACCCAAGCGAGTAAAAATGTTGTTACATTCAAAATATGACAAATTGCATAGACTCCACAGATTTTAGGGGTGCATGCTGGGTCCCCCCCCTCTAATTAGCTAGTGATCAAACACTAAGCTTGGTACAGCACATGATTTAACTTATGCTGGTGTATTTGTGATCCCTAGACTTATACTTTAAAATAGTTTTGCTTCCTGATGACAATAACACAATTAAATTGACACTATAGGAAGACTGCAATAATCATGATCCTGATTTTGCAGTTATTTAGACAGTTGATGATTACAATGATGAATCATACCTTTGTATCCCATCTTCATCGATAATACATTCTCTATCCAGATTCATATTAAGGTATACAGCAGCCAGAAGGTTCCTACATCTGAATACAGGTGGAGAATATAAGAGCCTTTTAGAGCAATAGTTGTATGTATTCAAAATCTGCTGAAATATGAAAAAAAAAACATTTGCATACAAATTATATAAGCAAGATAAACTTAACTGAATCAAGTGTGGAACATACAGAACAAACTACAGAATGATTTGATGGTTCCTGCAAAATTCTCTCACCAAAATTCAAGGACTATCCAAGGATTTTTTCAAGACAAAATATGTATTTTCAAGGCATTTTCTCAAACATTTACAAAGGTTCAATGGTACAAAAATGTCATTATGCACTGCAATTTTAGACACTTTTTCTAGTGACATCACACACAAGAATACCTTATTGGTTTCAATTTAATATTACGATTAATTTCCAGTGACATTTGCACCCATACATTTCTGTACATTAAATTTTTGAGAAAAAAGAGTGTCTGGTTCATTTTTTACACAGATGATGTGCCATTTTGTCAACATCCATAAACTTCAATGGATATTCAAAGCCATTTGTCTGAATTCAAGGATTATCAGTTGAATTCAAGTACCATTTAGACATTTTAAGGTAGCACTTCAAGTACTTTTCAAAGTTTGAACCAAATTCAAGGACTTTTAAAGGCCTGTGCAAACCTTGGATTTAGTAAAGGAAAATAATAAACCATTACCACAAATTGTATGCATCTGTTTGATTCTTTGCATGAAAACCAGAAATGATTCACTATATCTCTAGTCCACTAACAAAATTCTGGGGTGTTTTTCAACCAAAAATATAGAACTGTCCACCATGATAGAGTGAGCTAAACATATTTTCAAACGTGTATACATTGTTTTGAGTATCAACTTCACTTGGACCTATCAAAGTGTATCTGATAGAGCAGCAGATCTACTATCATGAAAGGTTGAGGTTAATACAATATCAAAAAAAATTTCAGTACATGATATGCACATCGACAGAGCTTTAACTTGTCACTTTATGCTTTTGAATGCTTGGCAGACATGTTATTGTGTTTTATCACATAGATTACATGCACGTCTTTAACAAGTAGAGAAGTATTCAGTTGTTTGTTGTAGAGCAAGTTAGAACTGGTGGACAATTGACTCAAGAATTCTAACCGTTACATAAACGTCTGAGACATTGTTAACAATATGACCCCCAATACATTACAGACACTTATACTTACAGATTTGCTGACAAGACAAAACTAGGTTCATACTCAGCATCATCCAATCATCATAGTTAGGTTCGTGTAGAGTGATATCAATGGAAACACTGAAAACAACACCAAAAAGAATTTCTCAATTAATGTTTCCGTAATTATGAGACTAAAATAGCAACATATGTAACGTAAAATTCAAGTTTCCATGACCTTATTCATAACTTAACGTTTCCATGACTTTCAGACAAAAACACTTTCTACCAGAAATTGAAAATCAGTATTTAACCTGGAAGGCAAAAAGTCAGACACTGGTAACACTCAATCTAACCAGCCGAGAACAAAAACATAAAAGGCACAATGCCCAACACACATACCAGAATATGATCCGCCCAAGACCCAGCTGTCGAACGAACCGATTTCAGCATGCAGAATTTCAGAAGCTGAATCATTCAGCTATTAGACCAATCAGTCTGGGGCTGATCATCGGAATGCCCATGCTGAATGACCCAGCTCAAACAACATAATTTTTTATGATATTTTCATAGCAAC
This sequence comes from Spisula solida, assembly GCA_947247005.1. Lineage (NCBI taxonomy): Eukaryota > Metazoa > Mollusca > Bivalvia > Venerida > Mactridae > Spisula > Spisula solida. The sequence continues at coordinate 35,119,899 of OX365957.1, read as the reverse complement.
ATGTTCAAGATTGTGATATTTAACACTTATCTAATAAGGTAACTTCTATTTTGAAGTCTTTATTTATTTGAACTGAACATTTATAATTGAGATAACTTAGCAAAGTAAGAATGAACTGTGGTGGAATGAACGTCATTACCCTGAACTGCTTTCATCAGACTGGATTGTTTCTTCATCCGACATTTCTGACTTGTCTCTGAAAAAGAATATTTGGTATGATCTTTTCAATATATTCTGTATCAGCAACTTCTCCACATGTGGATTGTGGAGGAAAAAAAATGTCACATAATGCTATTGTAATGCAGTTTCCATCAATTGATGTAAATTAAGTTTGTAATCATTATGATATTGTCGTTAGAGGAAAGCTAGAATAAGAACTCTTTCAGTGGTCCCTAGGCTAGGTTAGTGAGATGAAATCCAAACCCATAAGTGCTGGTTCGATTCCAGAAGCGACAGGTCATACACTTCCATGACATAAATGTTCATTTTCCTCCACATGTGGAGGTTGTGGATTCCTGGTTGAATTTTTCTCCACATGTGGAGAAGTTGCTGAATTCACTTTAAAGGTAACAGTGGAACATAAAATTGTGAAATATTTCTTATCCATTTATGAAGCCAGTACACATGGACTTTTTTCTCTTAAACATAATGTGTTGGAAAATTAAAATAACACAAGAGACACATATGCCCCCATAGTCAGAAATGGTGAAGGTCACACTCACCAGAGCGTTCTTAGGTTATTTAATGGAAAAACAATTTGGTCTACCGACCGACTGATCGTCATGTGCAAAGCAATATAATATTATACACCCTCTTCAAAGATGGGTTGGGTCATAATTAGTCGATTTAACATATAACATTCAAACACATTATAATTAAGGATACATTTTATCCAATTGACCAATTATGCAACCTTCGAATGGAACAAACAACAAATAAATACCTTTTATCTGGGATGAATAACTATTCGGTTCCAGCTTTTATGAACCACCAAGTTATGACCAACTTCTGTCTAATGCAGGAGATATTTCTGATACAGGCAGGTTACATAGTGCCTGTCCTACTGTAGTTTTATAAGCCATTGAACCTGGTGTTGCCTGTGTTAGGTTTTGAAGGCCACATGGAACAGGGTGACTGCTTGAACTGTTGGAATAGATGACTCAGAGTCAGGGTAGTAGTAACAATTTGCTCAATAGTTGCTCATCAAGTCTGAAATATATGAATGTTCTTCAGAATCCTGTTACTGATAATAGGCCTATATCATATGGCGATTTGTTTTCATATTTTATAGGAAGTGGCTAGAGATCCGATTACCGGATCTAAAGACAATGCTTGTACTTGTAGTACAGGCTAGAGGTCCGGTAACTTATTTCATATGTATAAACCACATATTTTATGTTGTGTCAAGAATTTCCATGACATAAACAAGTGTTTACCTTGTTGTACAGGTTTAATAGTATTTGACAAAAATGTTGATAATCATTGACTGTGAATAATAGTGTTTTCTTTAGGCCTACACGTAAACACAAAAAAATAATCTGTGTTGGACAACAAGTGATGCGAGAACTAATACACGTTTAGAAGGACTTAAAGTCTAGAGGGGTACCACACATAGTATTTGGGTCACTTTTACACAGACACACCGACAGTACAACAAACTCTGCAAACGTCTCAATAAAGTTATATGCAAGATCAACCCATCCATCAAGAAATTATCTTAAAATTAGTTAGTATAATAAAAGCTCCGCGAGTCGCAAGTGTCGCCTGACGAAATGCAAATTTGTCATGGAAAACTATCCAGTATTGGGCTACATATCAGACTCACAAGAGCTCTTTAGTCATCTGAACTATAAAAGAACGACAAAGCGATGCTCTGGACAAAAAAATGTCCTGATAAAATCAATCTGAAGGGAATCATTCAAAGACTACACAAGCTAGAGTTATGATTCTTGCGCACTGCACTTCATGTCACAGCAAAGAAACATGCATTCCTATTTTTGAGTCATTAATAGTTATGGTGACAAAGTTATGCCACGGACAAGAAATGCTTATAAAATCAATCAAAGGGAAAAAATTGAAAAATGGCACAAGGTAGATTTACAGTTCTTGTGTACTGCACTTGGACTTTTGGTAAGAAACATGCATACCAAGTTTCAAGTCATTCAACCTCTTAGTGACAAAGTTATCCTCCGGACAAGAAATGCTCAGATTAAATCAATCTAAGGGAAATATTTAAAAAACGATGCAAGGCACAGTTATGGTTCTTGCGCACTGCATTTCTGCTTATTGCAAGAAACATACATACAAAATCTTGAGTCATTTGAACTTAAGGTGACCAAGTTATGCTCCGGACAAGAAATGCTCTAATAAAATCAATCAAAGGGAAATAATTCAAAAATATGACAGGTAGAGTTATGGTTCTTGCGCACTGCACTCCGGCTTATTGCAAGAAACATGCATACCAAATCTAGAGTCATTTGAACGTAAGGTGACAAAGTTATGCTCCGGACAAGAAATGCTCTAATAAAATCAATCAAAGGGAAATAATTCAAAAACTATGACAGGTAGAGTTATGGTTCTTGCGCACTGCACTTCGGCTTATTGCAAGAAACATGCATACCAAATCTAGAGTCATTTGAACGTAAGGTGACAAAGTTATGCTCCGGACAAGAAATGCTCTAATAAAATCAATCAAAGGGAAATAATTCAAAAACTATGACAGGTAGAGTTATGGTTCTTGCGCACTGCACTCCGGCTTATTGCAAGAAACATGCATACCAATTCTTGAGTCATTTGAACTTAAGGTGACAAAGTTATGCTCCGGACAAGCAATTTGTGCCGCCGCCGCCGCCGCCACCGCCGCCGCCGCCAAAGTAACACCTATATGTCGCCTTTTCAGGCGACACAAAAATGACATTTTGTGTTTAAAATATGACAACATAAATAATTAAATTATTAATTTGAAATCAATTAATGGACCTCTAGCCTGTCCTACAAGCATTGTCTAGACGTCTGGTTACCGGACCTCCAGACTCCAGATGTCCGGTTACCGGACATCTAGCCACTTCATATTTTATAATCAAAAGAAATTTACATGACAATTTCAGGCCTCAATGAATCCACTCGTCTGCTCGTCCTGCACAATATCTTCCTTCTTTATTTATATAGCAGGACTAGTAAGGTTTTGGGGTTTTCTTCTTTGTCAATATTGCAGGACGAGTGCTTTTTAAAATATTTGTTGAGGCCTGAATTTTATCTCAGTCTTAAATAAAGGCATTCCTTAAATAAACCATGGACATAAATGAATAATCACATATAATTCCATGAATAAACATACAGTCAGGTTGTAATAAATTTATAAAAAAACTTAGTTCGAAAAAACAAGTGAATTGAGAAATTTGAAGTCCATGAGATGAAGAGTCTGATCAGTGATCAAGCGTCGGGTACGAAATTGCCAAGGACGGCACTGGTTCGTGCAATTTTCAAAGCGATACATGTATATATAGAGCACGTGTATAGTACAATATTGCTGAAGTAAACAAATATATACATATGAGCCGTTACGTTGATACCGGACATGCATCTCACAATTTAAATAAGACGAATTTTGTTTTCGCTACCTGTCACTGTCAAATTATTATCAGAGATCCTTGACGAAGTTCGCGTCGGACTTCAGCGACAATCGACTTTTCCAGTGTTTCCATCAAATGAATCATCTCCCGATATGGACATAGGCCTTACCAATGTCCCGCATATAAGCATGGTTCTGTCTTTTCTTAGCAGATTCCGTCACAACTGGCTTTTTGTTGTCAGATCATCCGCCATTTTTGTTGTGTATGAAATCTCATTAATATTCATGTTCCGTGGGTCACATGATTCTCGAATCGGTAATGTCCGGAGCCTCGTCGTGTTACCTCGGCAATTTCCGCCACTTAAAAAAACTGCCAGTTTTTTTAATTTTACGAATATTTAAATTATTTTTTCTGTTACTTGCAAGCAATTTTCTTTTGATTTTATTGTTTCATTCTGCCTATTAAGTGATGAATTAACTGTTTGAAATGTGTTTTTTGTCGTTCATTGATGTAAAATATGGGCCAGGAATATCTTTAAATCTAACATTCTAAATGCTTAATTAATTAAAGTAATAAATAAACAGTTATCATTTTTTTACTCTATCAATGATACTGCTACCTAAGCTACCTAGACACGTACAGTAGTCCGAGATAAACTTAACATAGCTTTGACTAACATGCAAAACCATTTGCATATCAATTTTTACGTACTGTTTCTGTAATATGCAACATGAAGAACTCAAAAATGTTCCATACATGGCGTATTATCTTAGATACAAGGGAAGTAACTCGTTTTACTTTTTCTGAACAAAATTTGTACAGTTGTTTCCCTTAGAATGGGATACGTATACATGCATGGTTCAACAGGATGTCCACCCGAAAAAACGCAGACCTGTCTAAAAACGTTAACTTATAATTTATTTAATTTATAATGAATTTGGCTGTGTATAAAAGCGAATCCTACTTCTAAAATATGTACTCATTAATATGTTTGGTTTTAAAACTGGAAGTAATGTTATAATTTTATCAATGGTGTCATTTCCCGTTTCTTTTGCTGACTTACGTGGAAAATCTAAGAACTTTTTAATGAAATAAAGAAGCGGGGAGATAGTCGTGAGTTTACTAAATAAAAGGGAAGCAGACAACCATCAAAATATTCATTCACAATCATCAAAGACGCAAAATATAAATATTAATTTCTTATTATTGAGAACAGTCAACAATGCAGCTCGGTAATAAGGTGAACTTTTATCCAAATCAACAGTTCATAGATATACTCGTATATCAGAGTCATTTAGTGCGTAAGCATTTATAAGAAATCAGAAACCACTTATTACAACAAATCAGCCGCAAAAACGGGATACGTTCTAAAGAAAGTACTGATATTTGACCACATATCTAAGGGCAAGTGGCCTAGATATAGCTCGGCCATGAGCCCAATAGTGAATATGTTTGCCATAATACGATCCCGTTCCGGTATTCAATGTATTTACATTAATAATGCAACATACACACTATGAACAAAAAGAGCATTTCACATAAAAAAACCCATAACACAATCTAACAACTGTACGTTATATATATCAAATAAAAATACCAAACATAGGAAAACAACGTAAACATTCCTTACCTGCTCAGAGACCCATTAATGAATACCCCCTCCCCCAGATACTTCTTGACAAAGTTACGCATTCATCAGATATCTAAATGATGCTGATATGCATTAGTCTAGGTTTGGTACTGATGAATCATTCAAAGTTTTTTTTAAAGCAATCATAAGCAAAATCGATCAGACCATATTGTCTGTTTTATAAAGCACATACATTATGTCTCAAAGCATGACCCGAAAACAATGCGTTTAATCAAGAAATGTGCGTTTTAACGTAACTCGAAGTCGTCGAATTTCACCAACATAGAACTGCCCTATCAGCCGAACTGGTGCATGAATTGTTGCATAGCAGCAACTTTGTTCTTGTTCAGTAGACCAATTTCTCAAAAACGTAGTGAATTTACCTACCACATGCGTCTGTTCAAACTTCTACACGCAATTTGGCTGATATCAAATATCACAGACGGTATTATAATATTATGATTCCATATACAGCTGAGCAATGCATGCTGATTGACTGAGGTGATACGATGCACGTTAAGCTGAGCCATGCATGCTGATTGGCTGAGGTGATGCGATGCACGTCCAGCAGAGCCATGCATTCTGATTGGCTGAGGTGATGCGATGCACGTCCAGCAGAGACATGCATTCTGATTGACTGATGTGATGCGATGCACGTCCAGCAGAGCTATGCATTTTGATTGGTTGAGGTGATGGTTTATAAAGAGTTAAGAATGGCTGTACTCGGTGGTGGTTAGTACCCAATGGTGCCTTGAATGGTTTTAATCAGTAATGGAGACTATCCCAAATAACCAGGAATAGCTGTAACCGATAGTAATGGGAACCCGACAGAGCCTTGAATTTCTGTATTTTGTGCAGGTAATTAATTACCCTGTATGACTCGGAATGGCTGTGATTGGTATGAATGGGAACCCGACAAAGCCTTAAGTTTCTGTATTTTGTACAGGTAATTAATTACCCTATATGACTCGGAATGGATGTGATTGGTATGAATGGGTACCCGATAGAGCCTGGAATATTTGTACTCCGTGAAGGTAATTACCCTATATGACTCGGAATGGCTGTGATTGGTATGAATGGGTACCCGATAGAGCCTGGAATATGTGTACTCCGTGAAGGTAGTGAAATCGGTGGTGACGAGTATATTATCGGTGCTTGGGAGTCTGAGAACTAGGGCATTGAATGGCTGTACACGGAGTTGGTATTATCACAGGATTGTTGCACTCGGAGGTCGTAAGTTTCCCTATCATGTTTGGAATGAATGAACTTGGTGGCGGTTAGTATACCAACCTGACCGGAATGACTGTAATCTGCGATTGGGGGTACCATTGGGTGTACACAGTGGTGGGGAGTTTATGTATGGGTTGGAATGGCAATATGAGTACATTTACTCCATTTGGTCTGAAATGTACATGTATGTATTTGGTGGAAGTGTGTTCGTTATAGAGCCGGTACCTGTTGGCGATGAGGGTTGCGAATGACTTATTTGGTGGCGGTGAATACCCTATTGCGCCCGGAATACACATGTGTCTAACTAATAATAAGTTTGCGTTCATATTTGTCTCTTACTTTTATTAGAACATTGATATTACCCATACAGTCATATACATGAACAATACATGTACTCTCATTTATAAATATCGTATGATATCTGAATATATATCTATAATAAAACATTAATTGGCTTTGGAATAAAAACACATTCATGAATACAAACAACACTACAACAATCATTCTTAACAAACTATGACAATGCTACGTGTGTCTATATACAAATAAAATATATACATTTCAATAATACTTATTCTAACACGATATGCGGATAAATCCATATACGCATAGAGCAAACCAGGGCATGTGTTACTACCGCAATAAAATATGCCTATCAAATTGGCTGTTACTATTTACGCCCCGCATTACGTGACATATTTATAAATGAATGAACGTAAACTTTAAAGTAAATCTTCTACGGGTCGCGAACACGGCAAGTTGCATGAGTATCCAGTCTTACAGCTATGACGCATCTATTTTAGAAACTCCAATATACTCTCGAAACTAAGTTTCATAAAAACTTCTGATAATCAATTCATTTATATTTTTCATTTCATGAAATAGATACCATATGCTCGCGTTATTAAAATGGTTTTAATGTTTAAACTGTGTTATTTCCTTCAGAAAATTACGAAGGTCGTTTTCATTAACGAGGGGGGCAATTGTACCACCTAATAAGCCACCCAATTTCAGCGTGGAATTATGTTCAATGTCAAATTGGTGAAAATGGAACGCGCGCAGTTAAATAGTGCAGGATATTATCGTATTTAGAATCGAAATAAAACTCTGTTCTAGTATTTTGTCGGTGAATAAAACACCGACAAAATACGCGAACAGATTTTTTTTCTTAAATACAATGTAATAATATTTTATCGCAGATATAGATCTAGCAGAAATATTGTCATCGCAGAACAAAAACACGTATAAGGTATATACAACAATTTGATCACAAAACTTATCACCAGTTCATGCCACGCAAAAATCGCTGGTCATAAATTTAAAAGCTTCAAACAAAGACACAAGAACATGCAATGTCGTTACTCGTTTGTTAATGAATGATCCTGACCGCAACACCCTCTGTAAAGGCTGGAGTAAAGGTCAAAGTTTAATTAAGTACACTGCAGTTTTTCAGAGAGCGTTATAAATATGGTTTCAACATGAAGCTAAGGCATTGGCGTTTTCTTTAAACTTTCTTTAAAAAGATTCAGTAATTCACATAGACAATCGAATGTTCTTTAAAACATCCGGGACTTTTGCCGAATCAACAGGGTTCACTGAGGATCGTCAAGGATTTTCACGGTAACATTGGGGTTGTTTTCCAGGTTCGACAGGGTTGCCCCGGGTAACTAACAAGGACTACAGGGTATACAACCTGGGTATAACGAGAATGAGACTTATGTATAGATACGGAGAGTTAAACGTTGCGTCTTTATATTATGTCTTTTCACTGAATATATAAATATGTATATATCAATGTCAATTTATAGTTCATTTCTTTATAGCCAATTATAACAATTTATTGACTGCTGTGACAAATGTATACGATTTGTCCATGAAGGTCTTAGGCTGTGCCATTGTCCTAAATACGACTACATAAACGGTTTGAAGCTGAAAAGAAGCATACAGATGAACAAACTCAACGACGGCATCATAACATGTGAACTGCAGACTTCATCGAGTATAGGGCCGTTACAAAAGTTCCCGGTACATAAAGTCAAGCAGACGAGATTGTTGCCGTCCCAAACACAGGCTGTCTCGTTGTCCAGTCTGTTGCTAAGATCATCTAGTCGGTCATACGCCCCTTTCCCGTACAGATCGAATGCCTTGTAAGAGAACGTTTGACCATCACTACAATCTCGGATATGAGCAGCCGTAGATCCTGAATAGATAAATAAAACATACTTATAATAATATATATAAATCGATTATTCAGGTCAGTTCCTTGTTTACATAACATTGTGTACATGGACATTGCAAAAAGATTATATTAGGTCAGACAGGGAAGGCAGCACTCAACTTAACCAGCCGAGCACATAAAACATTAAAACACACAAAGCACAATGCCCAACTAAACAAGCGCAGATCGGCCCAAGTCCAAGCGGTCGAAAAGTATAATAAATTATAACTAGCTGAATGACCCAGTAGAAAAGATTCAGCAAACAAAAGGCGGAATGCCTACGCTGAATGACCTAGTTACAACAGTAAAACTGCTGAACTACATAGTTTTAGCAGCCTTTAGTCTCAAAAGTTAAATAACAGTATTAAAACGTTGAAAGGCCCGTATAGTCGTATGACCTACTTTCAATTAGTAAAATGACGTAATTGAACAAACCGAGATATGACGTAATGAACAAGTCATTAAGAATTGCAAGCAATACAGAAGTCCCCTACCGGTTTAAAGCCATATTCAATGTGTCTGTTGCCATAGCAACCACAATTACCGTCAGAACCAAAACTGACGGACTGATGGCAAACCAATAGTCCCCTCCGGTCAAAAACCGGCAGGGGACTTACAACTACGTTAAATGACCTCAGGGGACAAAACTTAACTACGTTAAATGACCTCAGGGGACAAAACATTTCATCCATAACTCCACAGCTGTACATAAACTCATGAACGAACCAGGTAGGATGCGACTCGTGGGGACGAAATAGTAAGAGGACAACCAGCAAATACGAATAAATAACTCCTAGCTCCATATAACTTTTGGCCCCGGTCACAAAATTAAATGGCATATTATAGATTATTTAAAAAAAACTCCACTGTAAGCGTCTTACTTTAATTGATACATGAAGTAAGTGTATTAGTATTATATAGTTGGTGAATAACTTGAGGTATTGTTTTTCGCTGCCCTTTTCTCTAATTAAGGGGGTAGAGTATAATCTATAGTGAGATATATTGTAAGAATAATATACATTTTAGCAATAACTATTTGACAGTTTTAGTGTTTGTGAACGAGCAAGATTTTCAATGAAAATGCTGTCATGGTAAATGTAGCGAATCATAATGCTATGCTTACTATATCCAACAAATATCAATTTGAAGAATAAAATGCTTTAGAAACAAGATTGCGTTCAATAAACGATTATGCCCCCATGGAAGCCTTGCCCATAAAAAAGCTTAGTCAATCAGGGCACATAATCCTGTTAAAATGTTGGACAGTGTTAAATGACTTTGATAATGTAAGGGGCTTATGATGGTAAACAAGTATGCCAAATTTGAAGGCAACGCCTTGATGGACATGATGTAAGACGAAACGGTCAATTTGCGTTTACCAAGAATTGGACGCTTGATAGTATAGTCTAGGTTTAATGGGATATGTTCCCAATGGAAAATCATTTTTCCCCCAATTTCAAGCAAAAACTTCCCCATTCTGTGTGAACAAAAATCCAAATTTGACTGTAAAAAACAGCAATTACATCTAAATTTGATAATGAAAGGCACTAAATTACAGTTAATTAAACAACAAACTTAGTTAATATTCTATACCTATTGGCCTTATACAGGTTTGGATATAACATTTGAACAATTTTGACCAAAACACCGCTAAAATTCCCAATTCCAAAGCCATGGACTATGTTTCCAAAATGGGAGGGGAACACTGCAGTAAGCTAAGGTCATTGTTCGAAATATTGTTCAGTATAATCTCAAACATATTAGACATTTACTACGTTCATTAAAATATCCACTTATAATTTACAATGGATAGTGGGCGAGAGAGATAGAAGGCATGCTCAAATATATTAACAATTTATGGCCAGTGTAAACAAATCTTCTGATACCATACTCACTTGATGTTCAGAGATCATTAAATATATTGATGACATTGAATATATACAGGTATCTAGTATCTCTGATACTCCAATGTTTATGAAGTTAGGCAATGTTTGGGTGTGTCCCTTGGGTAAGTAAATGTTGATGGTTCTGTTCGTTATTTGAGTCTGTTGTGACATTTTACAACTTTGAATACCATTAAAACCAATACCAGTCAATTAAGCAGTTTGAGATTTTAGTTGGACCTTCTTATACTGACCTTTACCATTAGTTTGCACCTTTATGTTTATAGTGGGATTCAGATCTGTATTGAACGGCGTCATCGCCTATCCAAAAGGTAATTGAAAATCTGACAGGGAAGGCAACACTCAACTTAAACAGCTGAGCACAGAAAACATAAAACATCGCGTACCACAATAACACGACACAATGCTTAACACACAACTGAACGAAAACAATGAACTAAACCGCTGAATGTGCATGTTTCAGCTGTCAAAAAGTGCGACATGACCTAGATTTTGTGGAATATCATTAAGGCTGCTTTGTACTACCGGTATATATATTTAAAATTGATATGCACACTTTTGTTTGTACAATGGATCCTAATTCTGCGCCGGTTGTATGCATTGATTGTCCAATCGCATTTGGAATATGGATTGACACGTGACTGTCAGTTCTTGTGACCTGTGTTTGTTCCTTTTTGTTCATTATACCTTTTCGTTGACCTTGTTTCTTTTGTGATGTGTTGCTATGTGGTATGATGTTGGAAACTTTCTGCTAAGTGTTAAGTACTGTCCCTGTCAGATTCATAATTATATTTTTTTATATTTGAACGACTTTTATCACATATTTGACGTCGCGGTAACGTAATAAAGCCATTATTTATTTTTGATAATACATTAGTGTAATAAATCTTTGACGCGACGTCATTCAAAGTATAGGCAACTTCGTCAAAGTTGCGCGTTTATTATAGTGATAATAAGTGGCTATTTTATGTATGTGCGTTTAAGTTAGCAGCCAGTTGCCAGTAGCCGATTCAAAGTTTTGAATCGGGAATAGGCGAATGGCAGCTAACTTCACAACCTAGCTGACAATTCGAATTTTTCTATCGAATCGGCAACTGCGAACTCTGGCAGCCAGCAGCCAATTCAAATTTTAATATAGGATCGGATTGGCAACTGCGAACTGGAAGCCAGCTGCCAATTCGATGTTCCTAGTGGACACGAATTGGCAACTGGCAGCTAGCAGCAGATTCAAATTTTTCTCAAAAAATATATTTTAACTCAGAAAAATCGAATTGGCAACTGGCAGCCAGCAGCCGATTCCATTTTTCTCAAAAAATATTTTTACTCAGAAAAAATCGAATTGGCAACTGGCAACTGGCAGCCAGCAGCCGATTCAAATTTTTCTCAAAAAATATTTTAACTCGGACAAATCGAATTGGCAACTGGCAACTGGCAGCCAGCAGCCGATTAAATTTTTTCTCAGAAAATTCGAATTGGCAACTGGCAACTGGCAGCCAGCAGCCGATTCAAAAAAATTTCTCAAAACAATATTTTAACTCAGCAAAATCGAATTGGCAACTGGCAACTGGCAGCCAGCAGCCGATTCAATTCTTTCTAAAAAAAATCGAATTGGCATCTCAGAAAAATCGAATTGGCAACTGGCAACTGGCAGCCAGCAGCCGATTCAAATTTTTCGCAAAAAAAATATTTTTACTCATAAAAATCGAATTGGCAATTGGCAACTGGCAACTGGCAGCCAGCAGCCGATTCAAATTTTTCTCAAAAAAATATTTTAACTCAGAAAAATCGAATTGGCAACTGGCAACTGGTAACTGGCAGCCAGCAGCCGATTCAAAATTTTCTCAAAAAAATATTTTTACTCAGACACATCGAATTGGCATCTGGCAACTGGCAGCCAGCAGGCGATTCAATTTTTTCTCAAAAAAATCGAATTGGCATCTCAGAAAAATCGAATTGGCAACTGGCAGCCAGCAGCCAATTCAATTTTTCTCAAAAACTATTTTTACTCAGAAAAATCGAATTGGCAACTGGCAACTGGCAGCCAGCAGCTGATTCAAAATTTTCTCAAAAAATCGAATTGGCAACTGGCAACTGGCCATCGTTTCAAATTTTTCTAAAAGATCGAATTGACAATTGCGAACCGACAGCCATCAGCCGATTGAATTTTTTCCGTAGGATCGAATTGGCAACTGCGAACCGGCAGCTAGCTGCCAATTCGAATTTCATGATAACTTGCTAACAGTAATCCGTTGGTTGACGGTATGATATGTTACGACATTCTTCTTCATCGCACGATATAGGTTGGACCTACTGTAAAAAAGGTTAATATATTATAGTGTCACCATTGAAAGGGCCAGCCAATTTGACTGATAAGACACCTATATTTCGTGCGCACAGTACCTCCCGAACCCCTTCTCGTATTGCCGGGCGCCTGGTAGAGATGGGCCTACGGTAACCATTCTTTAACTATCTGGCGGCTCAATTAATCGACCGCATTAATTCAAACCCAGCTTTCGTCGGGATTCGAACCTTCGATCTCCCGCTTCCACGGCGGGCGTCCTAACCACTTACATAGGTAACAACCAACTTATTTATGTGTGTTTATTAAAATATTCATGTTGTACGGATTAAGACCTTGACTTCTGTACATTTTTGCGCACAATTATATTTGTTCTAAAACCGGTAAAACCTATGTTTTGCAAGTAGCGCTCGTGCGAAATTGAAAATTGGAACGTTTGTATTGACAAATCGCAAGTTATATATAACCCTGTTAAAACTCATCAAATAAAAGCATACAAAGTAAGTTAACACATATAATATTTGCATGAAAGCAGTCGATCGGCAGAAACTGGAATTCTTCGAATGTGATTGTGTCGTACTGCTGTCGCCATGCAGTTCCGATGCCACTATTCTATAATGACAAGGCTAAAAGAGCGATATAATTTCACTGGGACGATAAAGGATCGCCCTCACAAAGGGAGACCCCGAATATAACTCGTAGACAAGGCGGAACTATGCACATGCACAATCGCGGGAATCGGTTCCGGTCAGCCACAACCACAGCTAGGATGATAATACGAGTACCAAAGACTAGGTCTTTGCGAGTACAATGTCGAGTAAATTGACAAATTATTTGAAAAATATAACTCTGTTTTCTAAATATCGTATTTTAATTTTGATTTATTTTTTGTTTCACTCTTCATTTCACAGTCGTTTCATGTTTAGCCGATAAATGTCGCAACTTATACATATCTTTACCAGCAGTATGACAAACAATGAATAAACGCATATTTTTAGTTGTACGTGGCACTAGTTGCCTGTGTAGCAGTTGAGTCAGTTTCAGGCAAAACTGTGCGCCTTTCCTTAAGCGAATTCATAAACGTGCATGTCTGGGCGGTCGGATCCGAGCACATGCACCTCTACCGTGGAACGTTGTTGTACCTCACCGGACCCTCATTCAAGAGTAGAACATGATCCCACAAAAACGCATGACAACCATCATAGCATCAATGAACCGTCTAGTGCATTCGTGTTAAGGGCTCAACACCAGGCAGTAAATGAGACAAATGGGTGAACTAAGACATTTATTATATCATGTGTATAGGTTGTTCGGTTTTATTATGTTTACTTATTCCTTGCCAAGAACAGAACAAGAATACTAGCAGTACTTTGATTTGTTTCCACCACAAACGGATAATGCATATGCTTTCCGTTTTTTTGACTTTTTCTTTGATTTGTATTATGTATTTGCCACTGCGTTTTATCACGATATTAATACGGTAGAGCCACGGACCTTCCCCGGTATTGCCCCGGTTATCCCCGGATTTTGATATCGCTTCCGGTACCTCCTGGTTGTATTAAATTTTTTAAAACAACCGAGGCTGCCGGGCTGTCAGCCGGTTCATCACGGTCTATCACGGATCGTCCCGGTTGATCCCAGATGTCACAGTCACGGTGCTGCTGCGGTTGTCAACCCGGATAGACACGGTCACCTAGGATTACAAACAGGGACTCGCCGGGGATGCCAAAACCAGGACTGTGAGAATGGGAACTAAGCGGTCCATCACTGTTTATCGCGGATCACCCCGGTTGATCCCGGAAGTTCACGACCACGCAAGGCTTGTCGCCCCGGTAAGAAACGGTATCCCTGAATTTGCCAAACTGGGACGAGAAGAACGGGATTTAAAGTGACTTTCGAACTTATCTGAAATTTTCGTAATGTCGTAGTAATTTTCAAGGTACCAAAATTTTCGAGAGTCGACTGTACTTGTATGTATAGCTGTACATATTGGCTATACGTACCACCTTTATATCCGACGGCTTATGTTGGTTGCTCAATACCAATTATACTTGTTCTTTAGTATTAGCCACAAATGTTATAGTCTCATGGTGGCCACCCCGACACTTAGTGAGTTACTATCTTTATAGTTACAACGTAATTATATAGAGATAATTCCTCTATAATGGCGCTGCGAGCAATTCGCTTCACACGCTCTTTGTGAAAATATAATGACGCCGCGAGCAAACGCCTGTGCGTAATTATATTTTCACAAAGAGCGTGTGAAGCGAATTGTAGTAGTGAGAATTTGAAGGTAAATACTTGAAATTTCAACATTTGGTAATATTCGCCGATAAATGGACTTGTACTTATTATTATTATTTGTTTAGTACCCTAAAGACATAAATGCGCACCCATATATAATAAATTGTGCGTTTTTATAAACGGGAACGCCAAAGTTTGACGTGGCATTACGATTGTTTGCTTTTTTCCATTTCCCGCAAAATTTGACCGGTGAACCGGTTTAATTCTCGTTACGCGAGAATTCACTTTTGATACTTCCGGTTTAGAAATTTCGTAAGAAAAAAGTGGTTTTTGGTGTTTATTTTTCATTTGTTTCCTTCAAATACTTCACAAATACAGTGGAGTGTCACCAATGTATCAACTTACATCAGAGATTTTCCGTAGATGCCATTAATGTATGTATTGGTTGTTTATATTCATTTTTACTGATTGTTTATATAATATTCGATCAACAACAATAAAGTTGCTGTATTTGAACACTTAGTGTCTAGTGTATAACACAATATTGATTGTTTATATGATATTCGGTCAAACAGCAGTTGATTTGTTGATAATTTTTTTAACACAAAGTGTTTCCCTGTGTATAACACAAACCAAATTATTTACCAGTGCATTGTTGTGGTGTTTATATTAGGATTTCTGGTGTTGGGGTTGTACTGGCACTATAGTCTAACTGTTACTACAAGGTCTACTCTACCATTTATCCTGAGACTCTTTTGAAGTATTCATACAACATTTATTAACAAATATGGTAAGAATCAGAATTAATGAAGCAGATGAATCTGCACTCCAAAAATTGACTGGAGTAGGCCCAACTGTGGCAAGAAATATAATAAAATTTAGGGAATTGGAACTAATTGATCAAACCAATGTCAATATGATAAAGGATCTCAGGGTAACCCAAAGATTTATGGATGAGGTAGATTATACTGTGGAACATGACATGCTACAGGGTATTGCGCTTGACACTAATTATGAGGAAACCAGATATTTAATGACGGGGATTGACAGAGGTGCAGAAGCACAATTGGCGGACCCTGTCATTAAAGCAATTGGTCCGGAAAAGGGACCTGGGGATACACTGACAGTCTCGGGTAATGAGCCTGGTGGTGTATGTATGGGTTTAGGATTGCACACCCAAACCCCATTTTCTAAAATATGGTGTAACCAGGGACTGAACCAAACAATGGGACCAATGGACAATAAAATTCAGGCTCCCATTAGAAATGCTTTGTCTGATGGGTTCATAGAACCCAAAGAACAAAAGTATGGTGGAGATAGGGGGCTACCAGCCCAACATCCCCACGGAAAGGATTCTCCCCGCCAGAAGTTGGATTTTCAGACTAAATTCGTAAATGGTATGAGCTCAATCATAAATGACTTTAAGTCCCGAAGCATATTTAATAATCAATCTGAATTAAAAGGGGGTAATAAAAGGGACATGAGGGACCCAGGTCAACCCAAGGCAAGGGCAAAGGAGGAACAGGTTAAAGATAATGAACCCCTAAATTATCCAACTAGTAGGTACAACTATAATACGCCAACTCCTGAAGTGGAATGTAGACAAAAACAGGGTACTTACATGGGCAATCAAAGGGATGTTACTCCGCAGGGGACCCCTGAAGGGGACACTTTCCTTATGGACATCTTGCGGGGTACAGCAGAGACCAACAGGTTATTAGCAGGACTAATGAGGGAAGGCTAACCAAGGGGTCATCCACCAGACCGAAGGGCTGCAACCCATAAGTCATGCCAGATCCCTAAAGCCATGTTATATAATGGAACAACAGAATTCAGGACCTTTATAAGGAAATTTTATAGCTTCGCAAGATCCTATGGCTGGCAGGGGGAATCAAAAAGGGAGCTGATGATGTTTTGTCTGGAGGGTAACGCTGGGGATTACTACAGTAATCTGCTTGATAGGCAACCAGACCTTACCTTCCAGCAAATTGAGGACAATTTGTCCAGGAGGTATGGCAGAAAAGACCTAGTAGAGAATTTGATGGCTGAATACCAAATGGCTCGTCAGAAAAATGACGAAGATCTAGATGATTGGGCTGATCGGGTGTACCACTTGGCCAGCCGGGCATTCCCTGAATTCCCGGAGGCCAAAATAGAGCAACTAGCAGTCACTAGACTATGCCAAGGGTGTATTGACAAAGAGGCGGGACACACAACTATCACAAATCCAAATCGTCCAACCTCTGTTAATAGTGCCTTGGATGCCATTAGATGGCACCAACTGAACCATCAGGTCATATACGGGTCCAAGTCGGTAAAGGCTGTGGGGGTGGAGGCTTCACCACTTCCTTGTGTTGAACAAGAAGGTGGGGAAGTTGCCTCTATCATGGCCATTACCAATACCAGAGGACATACCTCTAGAACCATGAACCCTGGGGAACGTCCAGTCTCTCCTGCTGGTTCCATGTCTGACCGGGTTTCAAACCTGGAAAGAAAGATGGAAAAGGTATTGGAAATACTGGGTGGCATTCAGGGATCTATGGATAAATTTTCCTCAGAACAGAAAAGGGTTAGGTTTGAAAGATCACCTTCCCCTAATAGAGGGGGATCAATACGCAAACCGGAATGCTATGCATGTCATAGGGAGGGCCATTTCAGAGCGAATTGTCCCTTCTTGAAAACGAGCCAACCTAGATCGGTGGCTTATATGTCAGAAGAGAACACTGAACTTGAGCAATCTCTTCTTGATGGGTTAAACGACCCAGGATCGGAAATAGAGGCCTAACTCTGATCCCAAATGCACGGCCTACCTCAATTTTAGATAAACCGGAGATTGAGTTTGTAGATGCTTGGAACATAGACGCTGCGCCTGTTAATGTTACCGTCTGTCAGTTACGCTCTGCCTCTATGTACCGGGTATGTGCAAAAGTCAACCAACGGGACACTATGGCTATAGTAGATACTGCAGCTGAAGTATCTATTATTTCAGACTCATTGTACCGACAACTTGAACCTAAACCTAAGTTCATAAAAAGCGTGACATTACATACCGCTGGTAAAAACCTAGATATGTACGGGGTTATAGTGGGCCCGGTTTGTTTTCAACTTGGGAAAAAAAGCGTACAACATGTGTGTGTATGTAGCACCCATAGAAGATGACATGTTATTGGGACTAGATTTCCTTAGGACCTATGGAGTTAGCTTGGACTTACAAAAGTCTAATCTAGAAATAGGCCAGGAAGTAGTGCCAATGACAACTAGGCCCTCCCATAATACACCTGCAGTGTCTAGGGTCAAAGTCGCTAAAAGGATGGTAGTTCCCCCGAACTCCATGGTACATGTACAGTGTGAACTGGAACACTATCTACCCCAATTTGTGGTAGAACCATTGTCTAATGGAAAGTATCTGGTGCCACGTACAGTACATGACCCAGGAAATAATCCTAAGGTTTGTGTGCTTAACGTGACAGACACATACTTAACCTTAAAAAGGGGACATGACATAGCTGAAGCTCGGGAGGCATGCACAGTGCAGCCCGTGCCAGCAGAGCTGGATACGGGTGTTTGGGCATGTTCTGTACAAACTGGTACCTCAAACAATAGTTCGAAGGTTCCCGAACATTTAAAAGAGATGTTCCAAAATTCAATAACAGAATTGGACGAGGTACAGGCAGACCAGTTTGCACACTTACTTATTGAGTTTCAGGATGTTTTTGCCCAAAATGATTATGATTTGGGAAACTTTACCGACATCCAACACCAAATCAACACAGGTAGTGCTCGCCCAATAAAACAAAAAATGCGCCGGATTTGCACAGGAGGAAGAGGCACATTTGCAAAATATGATACAAGCTGGGGTTATCCAACCCTCAGTTTCAGAATGGGCTGCTAATCCGGTGCTGGTTCGGAAAAGGGACTCTTCCCTTCGGTGGTGTCTTGACTACAGGGCTTTAAATGACGTTACCATCAAGGACGTATACCCCCTACCAATCATAGAGGAGTGCCTTGATACTTTGTGTGGTAATCGCTGGTTTTCTAAGTTGGATGCCAACTCCGCATATTGGCAAATCCCAATTGCGGAAGAGGATCAACCGAAGACAGCTTTTCTCACCAAGTATGGCCTATTCGAATTTGTGAAATTGGCTTTTGGCCTTTGTAATGCACCCGCAACTTATTCAAGGGTGATTAATTTGGTTTTGAGGGGCCTCACATGGAATATTGTCCTAGCGTTTCTCGATGACATTATGGTCCTTGGGAAGTTTTTCAGGGATCATTTGCAAAACCTGCGAGAAGTATTTGAACGCCTGAGGCAATACCAACTCAAATTGAAACCCAGAAAATGTGAGTTCTTCAAGGCCAAAATAGAATTTTTAGGTCGCACTGTCTCTGGTGATGGTTTGCAAATGGCGGAGGCGTCCGTGGAGGTAATTAAAAATTGGCCCAAACCCCAAAACTCCAAGGATGTAGAACGCTTCCTTGGATTGGCTAATTACCATCGTAGCTTCATTAAAAGACTTTGGCATGGCAGCACCACTGTATCTCTTAACAGGTAAAAACAACTTTGTTTGGGGTGATACAGAAGATAATGCCTTCAATTTGCTCATCACAGCACTCACATCAGCACCTGTCCTTACTATACCTAATGAGAACGATGTATTCATATTGGATACAGACGCCTCAGGAGTAGCGGTGGGGGCAGAGCTGTTGCAACTGCAAAATGGTAAGGAGAGGGCTATAGCATATGCAAGCTGCTCTCTATCACCCGAGCAAAGGAAGTACTGCACCACAAGACTTGAATTGCTTGCGGTTGTCCAATTTACAAGGCAATTCAGACATTACTTGCTTGGACGGAAATTTGTTGTCAGAACAGACCACAGCAGTCTGACCTGGCTTCTTAACTTTAAGAATCCCCAAGGTCAGATTGCACGATGGTTAGAAGAGCTGAGTGAATATGACATGGAAGTTCGGCACAGGTCTGGATCTAAGCACGGTAATGCTGATGCCCTGTCGAGAAAGGCAGATACTGACTGGTGCTCGTATTATAAATTAGGGCAAGGGGTGGAAAACTTACCATGTGGGGGTGCAACTACTGTCAAAGGATGCATAAGGATTGGTCAATGTTTGCTCATACTGTAGATGATGTAGTAGCATTGACCAACAAAAGTATCCCATTAGAAGCACCCAATGCATGTTTGGTTTCTACCAATGAATCTGAGAGTGGCAAGGTAGGGGACACCCCTCACAGCCACTTTGAGATTTATGCTTGCGATGGTAAGCCTACATTTGGTGAGAGCGTTGCCGTCTTGGCGGTTAACAGTGGCACGCCCGGTCTAACATATTGGGGCTTTGACGTATAACTACTCATAGATGCTCAAACCTCGGACCCGGAATTGAAATATGTATTGGACTGGTTGAAGACCGAGAAATTACCTTCAGAGGGTATTCTCTTCCGTGCCAGTCCGGGTACGAAACACTACTGGGTCAATAAAGACATGTTGACTCTTAGAAATGGGGTACTATGGCGAATTGATCCCAATGATGAGGACCAACGCTTGGTTATACCTGAATCCTTAAAAATGGAAGTCCTGAGTTTGAATCATGACCTTCCTTCATGTGGTCACCAAGGAATGGAACGCACTAAGGCCAAACTGAAACAAAAATTCTATTGGTACGGCCTAAGTGAAGATGTTAGAAGGTACATAGCCTCATGTGTTGCGTGTAGTCAGAGTAAAAAACCAAATAGAAAGCACAAGAGCCCCCTGAGGGATTTTCAAGCTGGGTCCCCCATGGAAAGAGTTCACATAGATTTTTTAGGACCGCTTACCCGCACTGAGAGGGGTAATGAGCATGTACTCATGATTGTAGATCAATTTACAAAGTGGGTAGAATGCATTCCATTGCCCTCTCAGACTGCGGAAGTAACGGCACGTGCTCTGATCAATGGGTTTTTCAGTAGATTTGGATTCCCATTTGAAATATTCAGTGATCAGGGTCGAAATTTCCAGAGCAATCTATTTGCAAAAATGTGTGAAATCACACAAATTCACAAAGCTAGATCAACCCCATATAGACCTTCTGGCAACGGCCAAGTGGAACGCTTTAACCGAACCCTTATGGATGCCGTCAGGTGTTTTGTGAAAAATTCCCCAGGAACATGGGATCTCTATCTGGCACAGATAGGTGGCGCACTGCGTTCCTGTGTAAACAGGCACACAGGCTTTACACCTAACAAATTAATGCTGGGTAGGGAGGTCTGTCAACCAGCAGACCTTGTTTACCCATTAAATTTGGGATCACCATGGGAACACAGGACACAGGGCGAATACCTGGCGGAACTTGAAGGGGCTATGATAACAGCCAATCAGATTGCTAGAGACAAACTAAAAGGGACCCAACACATTATGAAAAGGGATTATGACTTAAGGACCCTTGAAAAACAGTATGATACAGGGGACCTGGTCTATGTCGTCAACTCTTGGACATCCAAGGGCAAAAGCAGGAAACTAGCACCAGTGTGGAAGGGACCTGGCATAGTGATTGTCAAGTTGTCAGCTGCACTGTATAAAGTTAAATTCAGATCTTCAATTTTCACAGTCCATCATGATAAAACTGAAAAAATGCCTTGATCGTGATTTGCCCAGCTGGTTGGTTAGGTACAGGGATGGTGCACACTCATTAGGTCAGACTGTACCTAAAACAGGTTCAGGTCCGGATGAAGTAGTGTACTGCCACTGTAGGGAACCGTATAGGCAGCAATTCATGATACAGTGTGATTTATGTTCAGAATGGTACCACGGTACTTGTGTCAACATCACACCTTGTGAGGCGTTAGACATAGATGAATACCATTGTTCATTATGTAATCCTCAATAATTTTATATCATTTCAGGTCAAAAATTATGGACTCTGCCACGAACAATATAGTTACTGTGGAGATGGCATTAACTAGGGGTCGATTAATCGAGCCCGAACAGTTAATTGTCAATCTTCTTGGTATGACGTTGGGACTCCCGGATAGGTAGTTCAGACGTCTTACCAAGGAGATGTACCAACTAGCCGTTAAGCAGGGAAACTTGAAGTGGGTAGAACAGGCTCAATTCCAGGGAACCTTATTTTTTAGTGAGCAGTGGATTCTTGAAAACTTACCTCACAAGAATCCACGTAGGAATAAGGTTAAAATCCCAAAACAGGTCAACCAGGAATATAAGGCACCCGGGATGTGTAAGGATGTAAGGCTGTCTGGGGATAATAATAATCTCCAGGTATTTAAGGAGAATGCTGCTGTGGGTGGTGATCTCCACCTCTGTCCCAGTGACGAGGACAAGCTTCTTGCCAGTCCTACTCAGGGAGAGTTTGGTTCTGATATGGATGACGAATCAATGGATGCGAGTGAACCTGCAGTTGTGTCCCCCTCATCATCACCGGATCCAATGGATCAAATGGGCAATTTGGGGGAAGATAAAGAAAATAAGAGGCCTAGGAGGAGCAACAGTACGGAAAAATCTCATACCTGTCCTATAAAGGGCTGTGCTGTCCAAGATAGGAATATAAGACCACATGTTGTTAAACGGCACATGCCCCGAGTATTTCGGCCATTTTGGTGTGGGGTTACGGGAGAGTATAAATTTGCTAATCATCTGATTCACAAACTGGTTAGAGCGTTGAATGCGCTAGGGAGAGCAATTTATGGGAGAACTTTAAGTTCGTGGACCTACTGTAAAAGCATTTATTTTCGCGAGGCTAAATTTTTGCGAATTTCTAATTTGGAAGTAGTTCGCGAGGGTTAATGTTTGCGAATTTCAAATTTCCGAAAGAAAAATAAAATCCTATTCTCTCGGCAATATCCCTGGCGCATCATTAAATAATCACTCCAGATCATTACGGCTACTGTTTGTATACTATAACGGTCATCTACCCAAGCGTATTGATTTTTAATTAGCCGAGTGGCTTAACTTGTTGGCATTTACTAGTACTCAATTAAGACAAACCAGACAGCCCCATTGTGTAATGAGACAACTGTGAAAGTATATTGTATTCAGTCCATTGTTTCCGAGCTTATCGGAACAAACAATAGCCGTGGGTGTTAAACATTGTACCTGTAGAGGTTCATAGACATTGACCTGCTAGCTGTTTTGAATAGATTGTAATGGCGTCGCTAACGGTGATGCATTTCTCCCGAGAGCAATTGGAGGGCCTTAGGCTGGTCCCTGAGACAAGAATTCTGGTTGAAACTGACGCCCCCTATTTGACAACGGAAAAGCGGATTAAACTTAAAGATATTCCTGGCCCATATTTTACATCAATGAACGACAAAAAACACATTTCAAACAGTTAATTCATCACTTAATAGGCAGAATGAAACAATAAAATCAAAAGAAAATTGCTTGCAAGTAACAGAAAAAATAATTTAAATATTCGTAAAATTAAAAAAACTGGCAGTTTTTTTAAGTGGCGGAAATTGCCGAGGTAACACGACGAGGCTCCGGACATTACCGATTCGAGAATCATGTGACCCACGGAACATGAATATTAATGAGATTTCATACACAACAAAAATGGCGGATGATCTGACAACAAAAAGCCAGTTGTGACGGAATCTGCTAAGAAAAGACAGAACCATGCTTATATGCGGGACATTGGTAAGGCCTATGTCCATATCGGGAGATGATTCATTTGATGGAAACACTGGAAAAGTCGATTGTCGCTGAAGTCCGACGCGAACTTCGTCAAGGATCTCTGATAATAATTTGACAGTGACAGGTAGCGAAAACAAAATTCGTCTTATTTAAATTGTGAGATGCATGTCCGGTATCAACGTAACGGCTCATATGTATATATTTGTTTACTTCAGCAATATTGTACTATACACGTGCTCTATATATACATGTATCGCTTTGAAAATTGCACGAACCAGTGCCGTCCTTGGCAATTTCGTACCCGACGCTTGATCACTGATCAGACTCTTCATCTCATGGACTTCAAATTTCTCAATTCACTTGTTTTTTCGAACTAAGTTTTTTTATAAATTTATTACAACCTGACTGTATGTTTATTCATGGAATTATATGTGATTATTCATTTATGTCCATGGTTTATTTAAGGAATGCCTTTATTTAAGACTGAGATAAAATTCAGGCCTCAACAAATATTTTAAAAAGCACTCGTCCTGCAATATTGACAAAGAAGAAAACCCCAAAACCTTACTAGTCCTGCTATATAAATAAAGAAGGAAGATATTGTGCAGGACGAGCAGACGAGTGGATTCATTGAGGCCTGAAATTGTCATGTAAATTTCTTTTGATTATAAAATATGAAGTGGCTAGATGTCCGGTAACCGGACATCTGGAGTCTGGAGGTCCGGTAACCAGACGTCTAGACAATGCTTGTAGGACAGGCTAGAGGTCCATTAATTGATTTCAAATTAATAATTTAATTATTTATGTTGTCATATTTTAAACACAAAATGTCATTTTTGTGTCGCCTGAAAAGGCGACATATAGGTGTTACTTTGGCGGCGGCGGCGGTGGCGGCGGCGGCGGCGGCACAAATTGCTTGTCCGGAGCATAACTTTGTCACCTTAAGTTCAAATGACTCAAGAATTGGTATGCATGTTTCTTGCAATAAGCCGGAGTGCAGTGCGCAAGAACCATAACTCTACCTGTCATAGTTTTTGAATTATTTCCCTTTGATTGATTTTATTAGAGCATTTCTTGTCCGGAGCATAACTTTGTCACCTTACGTTCAAATGACTCTAGATTTGGTATGCATGTTTCTTGCAATAAGCCGAAGTGCAGTGCGCAAGAACCATAACTCTACCTGTCATAGTTTTTGAATTATTTCCCTTTGATTGATTTTATTAGAGCATTTCTTGTCCGGAGCATAACTTTGTCACCTTACGTTCAAATGACTCTAGATTTGGTATGCATGTTTCTTGCAATAAGCCGGAGTGCAGTGCGCAAGAACCATAACTCTACCTGTCATATTTTTGAATTATTTCCCTTTGATTGATTTTATTAGAGCATTTCTTGTCCGGAGCATAACTTGGTCACCTTAAGTTCAAATGACTCAAGATTTTGTATGTATGTTTCTTGCAATAAGCAGAAATGCAGTGCGCAAGAACCATAACTGTGCCTTGCATCGTTTTTTAAATATTTCCCTTAGATTGATTTAATCTGAGCATTTCTTGTCCGGAGGATAACTTTGTCACTAAGAGGTTGAATGACTTGAAACTTGGTATGCATGTTTCTTACCAAAAGTCCAAGTGCAGTACACAAGAACTGTAAATCTACCTTGTGCCATTTTTCAATTTTTTCCCTTTGATTGATTTTATAAGCATTTCTTGTCCGTGGCATAACTTTGTCACCATAACTATTAATGACTCAAAAATAGGAATGCATGTTTCTTTGCTGTGACATGAAGTGCAGTGCGCAAGAATCATAACTCTAGCTTGTGTAGTCTTTGAATGATTCCCTTCAGATTGATTTTATCAGGACATTTTTTTGTCCAGAGCATCGCTTTGTCGTTCTTTTATAGTTCAGATGACTAAAGAGCTCTTGTGAGTCTGATATGTAGCCCAATACTGGATAGTTTTCCATGACAAATTTGCATTTCGTCAGGCGACACTTGCGACTCGCGGAGCTTTTATTATACTAACTAATTTTAAGATAATTTCTTGATGGATGGGTTGATCTTGCATATAACTTTATTGAGACGTTTGCAGAGTTTGTTGTACTGTCGGTGTGTCTGTGTAAAAGTGACCCAAATACTATGTGTGGTACCCCTCTAGACTTTAAGTCCTTCTAAACGTGTATTAGTTCTCGCATCACTTGTTGTCCAACACAGATTATTTTTTTGTGTTTACGTGTAGGCCTAAAGAAAACACTATTATTCACAGTCAATGATTATCAACATTTTTGTCAAATACTATTAAACCTGTACAACAAGGTAAACACTTGTTTATGTCATGGAAATTCTTGACACAACATAAAATATGTGGTTTATACATATGAAATAAGTTACCGGACCTCTAGCCTGTACTACAAGTACAAGCATTGTCTTTAGATCCGGTAATCGGATCTCTAGCCACTTCCTATAAAATATGAAAACAAATCGCCATATGATATAGGCCTATTATCAGTAACAGGATTCTGAAGAACATTCATATATTTCAGACTTGATGAGCAACTATTGAGCAAATTGTTACTACTACCCTGACTCTGAGTCATCTATTCCAACAGTTCAAGCAGTCACCCTGTTCCATGTGGCCTTCAAAACCTAACACAGGCAACACCAGGTTCAATGGCTTATAAAACTACAGTAGGACAGGCACTATGTAACCTGCCTGTATCAGAAATATCTCCTGCATTAGACAGAAGTTGGTCATAACTTGGTGGTTCATAAAAGCTGGAACCGAATAGTTATTCATCCCAGATAAAAGGTATTTATTTGTTGTTTGTTCCATTCGAAGGTTGCATAATTGGTCAATTGGATAAAATGTATCCTTAATTATAATGTGTTTGAATGTTATATGTTAAATCGACTAATTATGACCCAACCCATCTTTGAAGAGGGTGTATAATATTATATTGCTTTGCACATGACGATCAGTCGGTCGGTAGACCAAATTGTTTTTCCATTAAATAACCTAAGAACGCTCTGGTGAGTGTGACCTTCACCATTTCTGACTATGGGGGCATATGTGTCTCTTGTGTTATTTTAATTTTCCAACACATTATGTTTAAGAGAAAAAAGTCCATGTGTACTGGCTTCATAAATGGATAAGAAATATTTCACAATTTTATGTTCCACTGTTACCTTTAAAGTGAATTCAGCAACTTCTCCACATGTGGAGAAAAATTCAACCAGGAATCCACAACCTCCACATGTGGAGGAAAATGAACATTTATGTCATGGAAGTGTATGACCTGTCGCTTCTGGAATCGAACCAGCACTTATGGGTTTGGATTTCATCTCACTAACCTAGCCTAGGGACCACTGAAAGAGTTCTTATTCTAGCTTTCCTCTAACGACAATATCATAATGATTACAAACTTAATTTACATCAATTGATGGAAACTGCATTACAATAGCATTATGTGACATTTTTTTTCCTCCACAATCCACATGTGGAGAAGTTGCTGATACAGAATATATTGAAAAGATCATACCAAATATTCTTTTTCAGAGACAAGTCAGAAATGTCGGATGAAGAAACAATCCAGTCTGATGAAAGCAGTTCAGGGTAATGACGTTCATTCCACCACAGTTCATTCTTACTTTGCTAAGTTATCTCAATTATAAATGTTCAGTTCAAATAAATAAAGACTTCAAAATAGAAGTTACCTTATTAGATAAGTGTTAAATATCACAATCTTGAACATGTTGCTATGAAAATATCATAAAAAATTATGTTGTTTGAGCTGGGTCATTCAGCATGGGCATTCCGATGATCAGCCCCAGACTGATTGGTCTAATAGCTGAATGATTCAGCTTCTGAAATTCTGCATGCTGAAATCGGTTCGTTCGACAGCTGGGTCTTGGGCGGATCATATTCTGGTATGTGTGTTGGGCATTGTGCCTTTTATGTTTTTGTTCTCGGCTGGTTAGATTGAGTGTTACCAGTGTCTGACTTTTTGCCTTCCAGGTTAAATACTGATTTTCAATTTCTGGTAGAAAGTGTTTTTGTCTGAAAGTCATGGAAACGTTAAGTTATGAATAAGGTCATGGAAACTTGAATTTTACGTTACATATGTTGCTATTTTAGTCTCATAATTACGGAAACATTAATTGAGAAATTCTTTTTGGTGTTGTTTTCAGTGTTTCCATTGATATCACTCTACACGAACCTAACTATGATGATTGGATGATGCTGAGTATGAACCTAGTTTTGTCTTGTCAGCAAATCTGTAAGTATAAGTGTCTGTAATGTATTGGGGGTCATATTGTTAACAATGTCTCAGACGTTTATGTAACGGTTAGAATTCTTGAGTCAATTGTCCACCAGTTCTAACTTGCTATACAACAAACAACTGAATACTTCTCTACTTGTTAAAGACGTGCATGTAATCTATGTGATAAAACACAATAACATGTCTGCCAAGCATTCAAAAGCATAAAGTGACAAGTTAAAGCTCTGTCGATGTGCATATCATGTACTGAAATTTTTTTTGATATTGTATTAACCTCAACCTTTCATGATAGTAGATCTGCTGCTCTATCAGATACACTTTGATAGGTCCAAGTGAAGTTGATACTCAAAACAATGTATACACGTTTGAAAATATGTTTAGCTCACTCTATCATGGTGGACAGTTCTATATTTTTGGTTGAAAAACACCCCAGAATTTTGTTAGTGGACTAGAGATATAGTGAATCATTTCTGGTTTTCATGCAAAGAATCAAACAGATGCATACAATTTGTGGTAATGGTTTATTATTTTCCTTTACTAAATCCAAGGTTTGCACAGGCCTTTAAAAGTCCTTGAATTTGGTTCAAACTTTGAAAAGTACTTGAAGTGCTACCTTAAAATGTCTAAATGGTACTTGAATTCAACTGATAATCCTTGAATTCAGACAAATGGCTTTGAATATCCATTGAAGTTTATGGATGTTGACAAAATGGCACATCATCTGTGTAAAAAATGAACCAGACACTCTTTTTTCTCAAAAATTTAATGTACAGAAATGTATGGGTGCAAATGTCACTGGAAATTAATCGTAATATTAAATTGAAACCAATAAGGTATTCTTGTGTGTGATGTCACTAGAAAAAGTGTCTAAAATTGCAGTGCATAATGACATTTTTGTACCATTGAACCTTTGTAAATGTTTGAGAAAATGCCTTGAAAATACATATTTTGTCTTGAAAAAATCCTTGGATAGTCCTTGAATTTTGGTGAGAGAATTTTGCAGGAACCATCAAATCATTCTGTAGTTTGTTCTGTATGTTCCACACTTGATTCAGTTAAGTTTATCTTGCTTATATAATTTGTATGCAAATGTTTTTTTTTTCATATTTCAGCAGATTTTGAATACATACAACTATTGCTCTAAAAGGCTCTTATATTCTCCACCTGTATTCAGATGTAGGAACCTTCTGGCTGCTGTATACCTTAATATGAATCTGGATAGAGAATGTATTATCGATGAAGATGGGATACAAAGGTATGATTCATCATTGTAATCATCAACTGTCTAAATAACTGCAAAATCAGGATCATGATTATTGCAGTCTTCCTATAGTGTCAATTTAATTGTGTTATTGTCATCAGGAAGCAAAACTATTTTAAAGTATAAGTCTAGGGATCACAAATACACCAGCATAAGTTAAATCATGTGCTGTACCAAGCTTAGTGTTTGATCACTAGCTAATTAGAGGGGGGGGACCCAGCATGCACCCCTAAAATCTGTGGAGTCTATGCAATTTGTCATATTTTGAATGTAACAACATTTTTACTCGCTTGGGTGGTTATCTATTTATTCCCTTATTTATGGATATAATGAACTACATGTAAGTGTGGCTCAGTTGGCGTTTGTGTGCTGGCTGTGCTTTTCAATGACCTTTTTGAAACTCTCACGTACATAATGTAGGTTTCAGTACTATTGTTAATTGCATTGACATGTTCAAGGTCTGATCAGTCAAGATGTGTCGAAATTCTGGTAAAGAAATGTCAAGATAGAATCTACATGCGCATGAAAATGTCTGACAATTGATAAAATTCTAGTAAATGTAATGAATAAAATTGGCTTGAATTTGTAATAAACCTGCCCAATTGCATTCAAAAGACAGTATGTACACACAAGAATGCTGCAGATATAACCAGCGTTTTCAAAAATCCCCGGGAAACCAAAACCCCTCTAGTTGCTGGATCTCCACTTCACAAACAAAAGTGATGCCATCGAAGGGTATGCTGTTCAGATAAGCATTGCATTTTTCTAGGTGACTTCGACATGTATATATCAAGTCAATTAGTGTAATCTGGGCTATGCTGCTAAAATATGAGTAATTATTTTTCTTGCTTGCTTTGCTAGCATTAGGAACATCTTCAATGAATCTTATCAAGGGGACAACAGGGGCGGATCCAGGATTTGGCGTTAGGGGGGGGCGTACATTCATGTATTGATACCCCCCCCCCTCAAGAAAATGTGCGAGCGAAGCGAGCTAGAAAAACAATATATCTCTGAGAAGCATTCCTGACAATTTCGTGATTAAATTATTGTGAGAGCAAGGCGAGTAAGAATATATGCATTAATTATTTGAACAGCATATCCCTCAAACTCATTCCCTACTTGAAAAAAATAACTTATAGTGGTTGTGCGAACGTAGCAAGCAAGGAAAAATGCAATTATCTATTTCAGCTTCATACACCACATTCTTATTACTTGGTAATATTCACTGATGCAGTAATTGTCAGAATTAGAAAAAAAGTCAGTGTTTGTCTGAGCAGCATACCCAAACAACTCAATAGTAAATCAAAAGCTTTCATTGAATTTACGTAGTTCTTCATCGAGCGAAGCGAGCTAGAAAAATCGTTGTTTATATGAACAGCATAGTCAGGACTAACGATAATCAACTTAATAATATTCACTGATATATAGCTGCTGTGAATTCGTCACGAAAAAAGGCAATGTCTATCTGAGCAGCTTACCCTGCGAACTCCAGGGCTTCAGTTTTGTTTAAGTGGTAATGTGAAGTACTTGGGATTCAGCGACTAGGGAGTCCACGGGCCAGTGGCTTTCTACCTCGTGACTTTTTAAATAGAACCACGTCAGCTGCATTCTGAGGTATCTTATTTTTAATGAAAAGGACAGGTTTATTAGAAAATAAAGCCAACTCTATTAATATGTTATGTCTTGTCGGACATTTTTAATGTGCAACAATCTCGGCATTTCTGTAGCCGATGTTTGGCACCATGCTACCAATCAGTCCGATATCTTGTTTTTGCATACAGCATTAAGTTCACTTTAAAATCCATAAATTGATTATTGTTTAAAAATTGCATATCTATATTGTTATTACATCCAAAATATGAGAAATTACCTAGGCTCCGGCGATTTTAGGGGGGGCGTACGCCGGGTCCGCCCCCCTTGGATCCGCCTATGGACAATGAGTTTTATTTTGGGTAGTTACCTGAGAAAACTATGATGTTTTCCCATTGAATATTCCAGAGTAATGTGGGGCATGTTACTCAGATAATCAATGCATTAAGTCTTGCTAATTCGCTTGCAGTCACACTATCATTGTATCAATTTATGTTATCTAGTATCGAACGTGTATGTGGGGCATGCTGCTCAAATAATAATGCATTTTTTCTTCCTCGCATAATCATTTTTCTAAAAGATAGAGAATGAGGTTGTATGACATACTGCTCAGATAAACAGTTTTTTTCTAGCACGCTTTCTTGTGGGGGGGGGGGGTCGAGTTAAATACATGTACAAGTGATCCCTCCCCCTCAACACCTTATCCTGTATCCGCTCCTGTTGATGAGTCGGGTACCCATCTCTTTACCCAAACATTGTGAATTTTAGCCCTGCAATAGTGTTTTAGCCTCAAACTAAAAGTTATAATCATATGAAGTGATTGATAATCCACTGACCATGATCCCAGGTGTGAAGGTTAATGACACAACAAAGGTTTCCTATGAAAAATTAAGCAAAGGCTTGAAAAGCAAACTTTTAACTTATTTAGGTGTCACTCGAATAGTTCTCAACAAACACATATCGGACATTATCCCATTCACTGCTTAGCTAACAGTGACTGATTTGTATGTTACATAAACCGATACTGTATTACAACATTTCAGGTTACAAAGGGTATGGAATAAGAAAAGTGGGAGGTGGACAGTACATGCAAAGAAGGTACTGAAGACATACGAATATGCTCATGGCATTTTGAACAGAGACTGAGTGCTGAAAAATGACGAAACTGGCATTAATGACTTAAGGCCGATTTTGACACACCTTGCTCCAGAAGAGCCAAACTCTACCAAATAAATCATGTAGGAAAGTGTTTTTGTGAAATTTTGAACTTTGCTAAAATGACTATGTAACATTTGCTGGGTCCATAGGTGTGAAAACTTGGCCAATGTCCATGGGTATCTGAAAGAGTTAAAGTATGTCTTAGTTCTTACACTTTTGATTCAGGTACACATTATAATTAGATGACATGTATATATTGTTTCTAACATGCATTAGACTTTGCTTGATGTAAGACTATGTTCTTGTAGATTATATCTGACAGAGGTATTAAAGTTATGCATGTACATGCAATCAATATTTGTACCATGCTAACCATACCAATTAGTAATTCTCGCTGTAAAACTTTTACTTTTCAGGAGGGATAGATTTATGTTTATTTTGAGGTCGAACTCTACTATGAAATATAATCTCCTGCTATTAATTAACCTTCCAATACACCTAGAGTATTCCAGCATTTTATTTGTAATCCACAACGAAATTTCATTTTCAAGAATTCCACGGAATTTGATGCCTGCAAAAATAGGTTGTTTTACAGTATTAGTAAGTGTATTTGCGCAGTGTTTATTTGTAAAAAACATATCAGTGGATGTGTACGAGTCTTATCAGTTGGCGAGTGCTATCAGTGTTCATTATGTATGAGTGCTATTGGTGTACGATTTGTATGAGTGCTATCAGTGTACGATATGTATGAGTGCTATCAGTGTACGATATGTATGAGTGCTATCAGTGTTCATTATGTATGAGTGCTATCGGTGTACGATTTGTATGAGTGCTATCAGTGTATGATATGTATGAGTGCTATCAGTTTAAGATATGTATGAGTGCTATCAGTGTATGATATGTATGAGTGCTATCAGTTTAAGATATGTATGAGTGCTATCAGTGTACGATATGTATGAGTGCTATCAGTGTACGATATGTATGAGTGCTATCAGTGTTCATTATGTATGAGTGCTATCGGTGTACGATTTGTATGAGTGCTATCAAGTGTATGATATGTATGAGTGCTATCAGTGTACGATATGTATGAGTGCTATCAGTGTATGAGTGCTATCAGTGTATGATATGTATGAGTGCTATCAGTGTATGATATGTATGAGTGTTATCAGTGTATTATGTGTATGAGTGACATCAGTGTATGATGTGTATGACTATGAGTGATATCAGTGTATGACTATGAGTGCTATCAGTGTATGTTATGTATGAGTACTATCAGTGTATGTGTGATATCAGTGTATGACTATGAGTGATATCAGTGTATGATATGTATGAGTGCTATCAGTGTATGACTATGAGTGATATCAGTGTATGATATGTATGAGTGATATCAGTGTATACGTGATATCAGTGTATGAGTGCTATCAGTGTATAAGTGATATCAGTGTATTATGTGTATGAGTGATATCAGTGTATGATGTGTATGACTATGAGTGATATCAGTGTATGATGTGTATGACTATGAGTGATATCGGTGTATGATGTGTATGGCTATGAGTGATATCAGTGCATGATGTTTATGACTATGAGTGATATCAGTGTATAATGTGTATGACTATGAGTGATATCAGTGTATGATATGTTTTAGTTCTATTAGTGGGTGTGTACGATTGCTTTCAGTGAATGTGTATGAAATTCATGTCGTCCATCATTTCAAGTCATGCTTATTTTCTTTAGTATGTTTGAGAATTGCATTTTCCTTTTTATGCATATACTTATTTATAGAATATTATAGATTATGACCAATGAATCTTGAGATGTTTCTATGTGCAATTGCTTGTAAATACACGTTTTGTACTATAAAATTGGTTTATATTATGATATGATTATTGTTGTACAAAGTTTGTTTCACTAATAGTACAGTCAAACATGTGTGAAAGACAACCTGCGAACAAAGACCACAATTTTATTTCTAATCAAACCATTTTCAAGGTTATTTAAAACCTGAGACTTCCTTTCAATGGAGACACTTGCCGTTACAACAGATGGTCATTACACAGGTTTGACTGTATAGTTACTGAAGTTTACAAAACTGCTATGTGTAGGGGGCATATGTCCGTATAAACCACATTACATGGAAATGGTCTGTAAAGATAATCAAAAGCATCAGGAATTAAGGTTACCAGGTACAGGGGTGTCAATTTTCCTGATTTATCCAGAATTCCGAATTTATCATTCCTGAAAGAGCAATGGTTTCTGGCCAAAATAAAGTTATTTGATCAAAATATTTCAAGAAATAGCAAAGTTATGGTAGATTAAGTCTGCTCTGAAGAATTTTCTGCAATACGATCTGAGTTAATTATGTAACAATGTCATCAAGGCCTCTTGTTTGACAAAAATGGCTGGCCGCATATGATTTTCCTGATCTTAAATTTGGTCCCATTGACACCCCTGCAGGTATAATTCCATAGAAAACTGGTAGAATACATTAATATTTCGATAATGCATTTTGATTTATATTTTGTCTGCCATAAATTATAATGACTATCTTAAAGGACCATTTTCTCGTCTTGTGGATTAACACAATAAACACCATAGAAAATGTCAGAATTGAACTAAGAAAAAGTAACAGTACACAACAATTTTATCATTCACACAAATTTGTATTTCAGAGAGAACAAATATTTTTTACATAAAAATCACTCACAATCGCTACTTCATTGTATTCAAACAATTTCCTGATGGTAATTTATCTTACACAAATACAAATGCAACATATCCAAAGAAATAAAGCTCATTTGGTATTAAGAAAACTAAGTACACTACAAAGGCAATGCATTTAGGAATTTTAGATATAAAAACATAATCACCAACTGTCATTAGGTTAAAATTTACCACAGATAGATAAAGCATGAACTAACATCAAGGTTCGCATAGGCCTTGAAAGGTCCTGGAATTTAGTTTCAACCTTGACAAGTACTTGAAAAAATTTTAAGTGCTGCCTTGAAAAAATGGTACTTGAATTTAAGGGGAAAACCTTAAACATAGGCAAACAGCCTTGAATATACAAATATGTATAGAAGTGTATGTATGTCATGACACAATATCCGCATAACAAATGATGCAGAAACAGTCTTTTTCTTGAAAATTAAAATTGTGTAAATGTATAATTGCGAGTGTGAGACATGAAGTGCTAAGCAGCAGTTATGATCAAAAATAATTTTCATTTATCCGACACAACGAGTCGAAATTGTTCAGTTTTACCTTGGTAAATCTTTGGGAAAAGGCTTTGAAAATACAATTTCTACCATCGAAAAACCCTTGAAAAGTCCTTGAATATTGGTGTGAAAATTGTGTATCAACCATAAACATTTATCTAATGAGTTCCACTAATTAGAATACTCTAAATTTATACTCTATACTGAGTAAGTTTTTGTCTTTATCTGAAATTTGAAAATCACAAAAACATCAGATTTTACAGTTAACACATTTGGTACTAGACCTTTGTTCTTTAAAATTATTTAATATTGATGGTTTCAAATACTAATTAATATCTTATTAGACGCAGCAGGAAGTAATTATACAGCTGTCTCCACTTGTGAGACGGCCAAATAAATGACCATATATATTGTCAGTAGGCAGTGTGCCTGTTGACTGCCATGTTCGTCATCATAAGCCGAAATACTTCAGTGTAGCAGCCTTGTCAGTGCCAACACGGCCTTGTCAAGAATGAGTACTTGAAAATCCTGAAAATGAAGAGAAATGAAGAATGATGATCAATTTAAATCAGTAACAGTTACTTGACACTTCTGAATTCTAAGCAACCTGAACGGTGTTAGTACATGTATACACTATATAGGATACACTAGGGCCTGACCATGTCGTGCAAAAAAATCTTATTAACCATGGCTCTTGCGAACAGTTAAAGACAATCGCATATATAAATATATATATATATGTTGTTCGAATAAAGCAAGTAGAACTCTTGCATCTACATAAAACTAAGCATCCTTATTGTATGGGATATAGGACATGCTGGGAAATTTTTATTTCTCGACATTCTTTGAAAAGTGTATGTAGAAAGCTACACTTCTGCAAGTCCTGGAACACATGAGGCTGACAAAAAGCTGCATAACTGATTGTAGATACTCATAGTATGGCGATAGTCTGGTGTAAATGAATTACAACTGATCAATCTAGCAGCATACTTATAGAGCTTAAAAAGAAGCACAATGATGCTCTATAAACTATCCTATATGGAGATAACAGTTACATGTATTTTGTTAAATTTGAAAAATAGTAACGTGTATACTTTTTGGGACATGTCTAGGTGAAACGTCAAATTCTTTCAACTCATGATTTTTGTTAGCTCACCTGTCACAGGGTGAGCTTTTGTGATCACTCTTTGTTCTTCATTTGTCCACAATTACTTGTGAACACATTAGAGGACACAATTGAGCCAATCTTCATGAAACTTGGTCAGAATGTTTATCTGTATGAAATCCAGGTTTAAGTTTGAAACTGGGCATGTAGGGTCAAGAACTAGGTCACAAGGTCAAATCTTAGGAAAACCTAGTTAACACATCAGAGGACACAAGTTTGATCCAATATTAATGAAACTTGGTCAGAATGTTTATCTACAGGTATGAAACCTAGG
Organism: Spisula solida; assembly: GCA_947247005.1. Lineage (NCBI taxonomy): Eukaryota > Metazoa > Mollusca > Bivalvia > Venerida > Mactridae > Spisula > Spisula solida. The sequence goes on along the minus strand of OX365957.1, from coordinate 35,083,231 downwards.
TAAAGTTTGAAACTGGGTCATGTGGGGTGGAAAACTAGGTCACTAGGTCAATTATTTGAAAAACCCTTGTGAACCCATTAGAGGACACAAATATGGCCCAATCTTCACGAGTTTGTTAAACAACAAAGACAGGTAAGTAACATAGGGCCCATTGTGCCCCCTGTGGGGTTTTCAGACACTTTCCTGTTTTGGGCCCTCTTGTTTGGTTTTCAGACACTTTCCTGAGTGGTACACCTCAGAAGTGGCCGGTTCAATTACAGGCTGTCTTAAACATGTTATTGGTATCAACTAATATCATAGCTCCCTAGTTTCAGATGCTAGTTCTAGGACTGCTGGTTGACCCAGTGTCAGAATAATGTGACTGAATAATCTCCATATGACTGAAATATTGTTTGTGGGACTTACGGTAATGACAATCTTTTCTATGAACTTAAAATAGTAATGGTTAGAGGAAGCCACAAAGCTTTTTTTGTGACCTTGTTTCTTAGCCCAAGTGTTAATAATGTTTGCAGAAAATATTCGAATTAAACATATTCATAACACAAACAAACAATTGCGACCCTATTTAAACTCTTATTTCGCCGCCTCCTCAATTCCCTAGTGGTTGAGCATTTATTCCAGTGCAGGAGGTCTCGGGTTTAATCCCTGGCTGTGTCATACCAATAGACGAAATAAAAATTGGTACCAGAAATTCCATTGCTAGACTCTCAGCATAAAAGGGAAACTGGCTTCTTTCTCTCCTACCCTTGTGGTGGTTGGCAACACCAGGAATGAGGTGTCGAGAGTGATAATGAGTTCGAATAAATTAATGTAAAAAATTAACTCGGTATTCTCAATAAAGTGACTTTAGCGTTATGTTACTTAATTTTTGCTGTACATATGTAGAGCTCTACTAACCGGGACAAGAGAAATACAGTTCTCCTTTCCACAGCTTACGCTCTTCCTGAAGGCATTTCCCGGCATTTGGTACAAAGTTACTACAAACACATCAATCAGGTACTGTCACATCTGGACCTGGATGGTTGCCACCTGGTTGCCTCTCAGCGGGCCTAATGTTGTCAACCATGACAGTTGGATTCTTCTCCAGGGCATGAAGAAGAATGCTCCGACATTAATCCACACTCATCTGGTTGTTTGCCTCCTGGATGAAAAATAAGCAATTAAGAAATATTGATAAAACATTATACAACTACCATGCTACAACCTACAAAATATAAGCATGTAAACAAATGCAGTATAACCTCTCTAGAGTGACACCATTTAGAAATCACAACATTTGGTCATACATATGCTATTGATCTTAGAGGTAAACTTTCTAATAAATGGTTATTTCTGGAACAAAACAATTATGTTGCTTAACAGAGGTTGTTGCTCTGTGAAGGACTGCTCGGAAAAGGTTGCACTGTTTATACATTACAGTAGAAATATACATAATGTTGATAATATCGCCTACAATGTTAGGAGCGGTTAGGTGTATAAAGGTATTATATAGCCCATGCTTTTGGATGTAGATGTCTCACGTATAACCCATGCTTTCACCACTGCTCAATTACTTTGAGCAAGAAATACACACCATTCTTCACAAAGCCAGGTGTATGTATAGATACTTGAGAAGATCGAGCCGTAATCAATGTGGAGCTGCGTGTAACAGCCTACTTGAACTCAATGATCTGGGTATATACATAAAATGATAATGTCTGTCCATAGATCTCAATTGCAATTTTAGATCTTTGGTCTGTCTAAAAACAGTCTATTGAACAGAGTGAGATGTATGGCTAAAAGCTGACTTTCTTAATTCTATTATGGATAAATAATTAAATTAAACATCAAATATGTGCATTGAAGCATATCAAATCCCTGGGCAGTACTTTACAAAATACTGAAATAGTAACGTCCTGTAGAACACGTCTCAAAACAGAAAGAGATATTACCCTCATGGTGCCCTGCCTCTGTTCAACAAGGAGGACCGCTTCCTCAGCTCTTCTCGGTTCTAATCTACTGCTTGAACACAAGGGTGACGGCCCCACATTTTACTTCTGGAGCCCCTTGCGCTTCTGGCACCCTGAGGCCTACAACGTCCTATTCCCCTCACATGCCTCTGGGCTTGTTGACGGATTGAAGTTTCATCTTTCTGTAAACAAGCAGTCTGTTACATCATATGGATCACAATAAAAACAATTTAACTAGACACCTGTCATTGCTTAAGTTAAAGGTTTTTAGAACTCTATCAGTCTATCTTTGACAGAAATATGCATGTCAGACTCATAGATTACATGCCTTCAGATTGGTATACACGTCCGAATCAAGAACGTATGGATATCAGAATAATATTTCCACAAGATAGCGCAGCTTTGCCAAAAAATAGCTGTGGAATTTCCAACAGAACAACAGAACGGTGGGAAATGCAACCAGCGTCAGGGGCGAACGGTATTAGGTGCGAATATTCGTATATGCCGTTGTCGATGGGCGAACACTGCTCAAGTTAAATAAAAATTATACTAATGAGTAATTCATATTGATTTTTGCCACCTAGCCAGGAAATTCACATAATCTACGCATCAGCAACGCTTAGCACTAGAGGTAGAGTCTGAAAATTTCGCTTTTCTCAGAGTTTTGATGAGTTGCTGAAGTGCAAAAGATAGCAATTATAACAATTCAGGTAGTCATAAAGCGAGGAAATAATCACATTTATCCATAAGAAGTGAAGATCAGTAAAAACGTCGTACAAAGTCTTACCAAATCCATGTCAGGCTCGCCATCCGATTTAGCGGAGTTCGTTTCAGCCATTTTTGGTTGACATATGTTGACCTTTCGTGAACTTCCGGTATGCATACATTAACGATCGGTAAATGCCGTGGGCGGCTGAGTGACTTCGTAAAAGACTCGTTTATTATAAGAACGCCAGTGTATTTCTCAATGAAACTTTGTCACGGATCTAATGATAAGTAGTTTAATCAAATGTAGCAATAATCCAGGTGTTAGATATTATTTCTCAGATGGGCCAGGTATATCTTTAATCGGCCTTGTTATATAGGGGACGTAGCAGCGCTAGTTGCTGAAAGAAGGGGGGTTACTCTCTCATCTCTCCTGGCCTCCACGGTGGAGAATACCAAAATGTTATATGGGTTCAGCTAGGATTTGGCCAGCCTGGGGGGGGGGGGGGTTTCAGTGTACTTGGGGGAAATAGAATAGGCCTGTTCACAATTGGTTATCTTACATACACTCCACGGTGACATTTCATATCATAATTAAAATTTAGTTGACTGTGCATAAAGATTATATTGGGTCAGACAGGATAAGAAACTTCATGGCTGCTTCAGTAGATCAGGGTCCCGGTCAAAAATGCACACTGGGGTTCCCTTTTTATAAGTCGTTGGCCTGGGGGATGGGATATGTGTTCCTCGTTAAGTAGGGTATGTTATACTTACTACCCATTCAGTATGCGGAAAATAAGGCCCAGGTTTGCCATTTTGGTTTAGGCAAACCCATGTAACTTGGGGTATTTTCAAAATTGGTGTCCTTTCCTGGGTGGGGGTGGCTTTTATAGAACGGGGAGGAATGTTGTGGGTGTGGGTACACTCCATGCACCAATGAGTACAACCAATCGTCGACTAGATGCCCGGCCATGCAGTAGCCAGCTGCCAATTTGATTTTTGAGAAAATTTGAATCGGCTGCTGGCTGCCAGTTGCCAGTTGCCAATTCGAATTTTCTGAGTTAAAATATTATTTTGAGAAAAATTTGAATCGGCTGCTAGCTGCCAGTTGCCAGTTGCCAATTCGTGTCCACTAGGAACATCGAATTGGCAGCTGGCCTCCAGTTCGCAGTTGCCAATTTGATCCTATATAAAAAATTAAATTGGCTGCTGGCTGCCAGTTCGCAGTTGCCGATTCGATAGAAAAATTCGAATTGTCAGCTAGGTTGTGAAGTTAGCTGCCATTTGCCAATTCCCGATTCAAAACTTTGAATCGGCTACTGGCAACTGTAGGGGTATAGTGTTGGCGTCCCATACACCGGGAGGTGTGGAGGGCCGAGAAAGTACAGCTCGACTTAGGCCGGGTGCTCGAGATATCGACGATCGTCTTTTCGAGATTTTACTGTATGTAAGTTTTATCTAAATATATTTTCAGTTCACTTACCACCGAGTGTTTGATATGTGTTTATAACACACGATACGTTGAATGGATAAACACACGTTTTCTTCACTTCCTCATTTCCTTTACAGGCCATCGCTGTCTTGTATGTATCATAATCGTCACATTTGTTACCTCCCCCTGTGTCAGCACATGAGTAGCATTTCAGTGTTCCATTATCTGTACCATTGTTGGCATCTTGGGCAGCTGTAATACAAATGTAGTAGGAATTATTTAAACCATCAGGTTTAAATCAGTGTTAAACCCTTGTTCTTGTATACTCAGTGCAGCAATAACACGTGACTTTTGGCTACAGTTACAAGAAGAAATTTGTAAACATTGGAAAATAAAATAGCCATAAGTATTTTATTTCTTCATCGATTTCTATTAAACATACGCCACGCTAAGGGGAAATTATTTGCTTTCCATGAAATATAAGATCTTTTTCAGCAGCTTTAACGATTGTTCCATTACCCTGTGAAACCTACACGTTCCACGGTTTCACAGGGTAATGGACAAAACGGTACATCCGCTGAAATAGATTTTATATTTCATGGAAAGCAAATAATGTTCCCCTTAGCGTGGCGTAGATTTCATAGAAATCGACGAAGAAATAAAATACTTATGGCTACATTTGTGTTCCAATGTTTACAAATTTCTACTTGGAACTGTAGTCAAAAACCACGTGGTATTGCTACACTGATACTGCACTTTACTTGGGTAGGTAGACAAATCACTGAAGCATTCCTAATCATTGTACTTGTGTTTCATTGGCTGAAGTGATTTGTCACCTCATATTTTGGGTATATAAGGCCAAAATTAGCCTAGTATCATTGCAAAGGTCGGCTGACTGTCTAGTCAGCGCCGCCAATAAAGCTCAGGCTTTGGCTATCAACCAAGATATTTAGGTATCTAACCTTTTGTTGTGAGTTTCTCACGATCCTTCCAATACTTTACACACCACTGGTATAACGTTGCAGCGTGTGTAACCATTCACATCAGACCGACTGAGTGGATACAAACCCGTAATACTTATACTCGGACAAGAAACGGATCGGATCTGTTACACATATAAACAAGATAACAGAAAAACGGACAGGGAAGGCAGCACTCAACTTAACCAGCTGAGCACAGAAAACATAAAAACATCACATACATGTACCACAATTACAAGGCACTATGCCCAAAACATAACCGAACAAGCAAATGAACTGCCCAAGTCCCAGCTGTCAAAAGGCTTAATGACCCAGTTTCAGCAAACAAAAAGCTAAATGTCCCAGTTGAATGACCCAGTGTCAACAGTAAAACGGCTGCAATACCTAGTTTTAGCCTCAACATCAAAGAAGAAAAGTTATAAAAAGCTGAATGCCAGAGTTTCAGCTGTAATACATATATAGTAAGACAGTGTAAGAATACAGTAATTCAATATACCACCTCATTAGCAGCACAGAACTTATCATAAAGGTAAGAAAAAGAACAGGACACAACCGGTGAAATGCACACATGCACAAAAAGCTTACAAATGGTATCATGCATGTCCATGTGATGAGTACGATTCAACTACAAAGCATGTGTTCTAATAACCAAGTTCAGAACGATATAGGTGAAGTCTAAGGGCCTAAATGGCTCATATGAAAGTAACAGGTGACTAATACTGCCAGCAACACAATCAATAGATAGCTGCAATCGTGAGAGCTCGGCCATTACCGTTTCTCTCCGGTATCTAACGCACGCCAATTTTTGGGAACGTTTCCTAGCGCTTGATTGCGCTTGACAGCGGTTACTAGCGCTCAACAACGTTTGCCTGTGTTGTAGTTACTTTTTATCAGCGTATGTGAACGTTTGTAAGACAGAGCTCGTATATTGGGCAAATGTGACCAATGCATGAGTGAATTAGCGGACCATTAACATCACATTTCCACGAATGAATCATACATTTTAAGAAATGTATTAAAATATATGGCATTTATTCAACATTTATACAAAATCGACCAATATTTCGTATCTAATTGGTAGAATGTCTGTATATCGATTAAAATATAAATCTATGAAGCGAATTTCAAATAAGTATTCAAATATTTAACATGTTTATTATAGTGAATGACTTATTATTCTCGTAAACGGAGCCTACTGTACGTAATGTACATTTCAATACAATAAACATCCGCTATTAAAATATATTTTGTTATGTTACGCTGATTTCCTAATTGTCTAGAATGAGTATTCAATTAAGAAGTTATAGAACAAAACCAGCCTACGACACTGATCTAAGTATATGGTTAGCTCACTGTGTAATACTATAAAGCCATTAGACGAACGGGTTGCATAACGCCAGGATCCGTTGTACAAAGTTAACCTAAGTTACGAAAACGTTATGGGAAGTTCGTCTACGCTAACCACCTGTGTTCCTTCACATTCATTGCGCCTGATATTTAGTACCCGTTGGCCTACGTTGGACAAACTTTCATTTGCGCTGGGGAAAGTTCGCTTACACCAGCCTTTGCGTTACATTCTTCTTCGTTGTGCTGACTACCCGTTGGTCTTCGTTAGAGAAACGTTAGTCTCAATTAATCGACATCACCAGCATTTCGGCAAACGTTTGCCAACGGAGTTTAACTTAATCGAACTTTGTTCAACTTAATCCAGCGTTCAGGAAAGTTTACAAACAGAGCACAACCTACACCGGCGTTTATTTCCAAACGTCGACAAAGTTTTCCATGTTAAAAATATTCAACGAGCACAACGTTCTTCAGCGTTCACTAGCGATCATCAACTTTTCAAAACGTTTAGTAACTTTCACAAGCGGAGCTGAACGGTCGCCCAAACGTCGGTAAACGTCGGTAAACGCCGGCCCAAACCCAAGGCACATGTAACATGAATACATATATATTGTATGTATACGTATTTGTTTGAATTCATTTGAATTAGAGAACTACATAATGTACTAGGATTCGTATTATTTCTGTCTAGCTTGGAATTTGACCTACTTTAAAAACCAATGAAATGTTTACAAAAAAAAGAAGAAACTGAATACTTAACTTCCCATTGGTCAGAATATGCTATACTCATCACAAAAGATACCGCGAAAAAGTTTCATTTCTGTTAAACTTGTAATCAAAGCTATGGTAGATACACACAGAGATCTGTTATTCGCGTTTCTCAAAGTGCGTGGTGTATTTCTTATTAATTCTATTTTTGACTGTTTGACCTTAATGTGACCCGAGTCAAGTATACAATGGATTTATATAATACAGCGCTTGCAAATTTACTATCGGAATTAGCGTCTACACCATATCTTTGTGAGCAGAGGACAAATGACATTTCGGATACCTCGGTTTTTATCGTTATATCTATAGACGTCCGAGTCGATGCGGTCTAAATATCAGCCCACCTCCGAGTGAAGTAAACATATGACGTCATTAACTTAGTGACGTAACTTGGGGCGGAGCCAAGTACTATATAAACCGCGTGCGCTCTGGTGGTGGACAAGTGGTCTAGTGGTAAGGGCTACTGACTGCTGGTCTGAAGGTTGTGGGTTTGGTCCCTACTCCAGACGGTCAAAAACAGAAATGCTTTTCAGTGTTTAATTCCCACCTAACATAACTAAAAGTACTAACAGTCTTTGGATGAGACGTTAAGCGAGGTCCCGTTTATGATGCTTTACATCGGCACGTAAAAGAACCAGGGATGCTTCTGGAACTGGAGCATCTTCTGTATCATGCACTATCCCCCAAAAACTAAAATGACTAGCCTCTTCTGGGGGCCTCGCCCATATGGATTTCCGGTGGCGAGGATAAATAAAAGCAAATAAACAAGCTCTGGTTGTCAGTATCTGGCCAGACCCTGTCCTGTACAGCCGCTCCCAGGCTTTATAGTTCAGCCGTTATCAGGCTTATTATCCCCGCCGATGAAATCGGTAGGGGGTATTGAAATGGCCTTGTCCGTCCGTCCGTCTGTCCGCACACACCCAGTAATACTTATGTGGCTACTTTTTATGGACAAACCAGTTGAAAATAGTTAAAACGAAAGTAGAATGTTCTTTTACGTGGCTAAAATTCTCTTTTATGTGGCTAAAATTAGACACATTACTATCTTCATTCCGTAAAGTAGCCACATAAATACCGTCTCGTTAGGACGTCCGTCCGTCCGTCCGTCCGCAGCCATTTCTCTGTAACTACCTGGTAGAATTTCATGAAACTTGAAATAAATGTGAACTAGCATTTTGGGCAGATGCCCGTCTTTTTTCTGATCTATAAATAACTCTGGTTGCCATGGCAACCGAATGGAAAAAACTTCAAAAATTAACAGAAACTCAACCACTGGCCAGATTTCAAAATAATTTCACAGCAATAGTTGTTGGGTGACCCTCTCACAAAATTGATACGTGTATATATATCATGGTTTGTCAAAAAACATGGCCGCCAGTTGGTGGGGCTCTATTTCCCCTGTATATAATTAGTAGTCTTTAAAAATCTTCTTCTAAAATTACTTGTTGGATTTCATTATGAATTATTAACTATGTTCCTTTGGTGATCCTTTATAAAAATAGCTAAAAGAATTGAAATCTATAAAAAGTCTGGTTGCCATGGCAACCGATTGAAAAGACTTAAAAATCATAAAAAATCAACCACTTGCCAGATTTTAAAATAATTTTACAGAAATACTTGTTGGGTGACGCTCTTACAAAAATGCCTTTTTTGTCATGAGTTGCTAATAAACATGGCCGCCAGTGGGTGGGGCTCGTTTACCCCTATATATAAATAGTGAAGTCTTTTTATCTAAAGACTCGATTTCATTACAAATTGGTAACAATGTTCCTTGAGTGCTCCATTCTATAAATAGCTAAATAATTGAAATTCATGCAGAACCATGGCAACAGAAATCAAGGTCCTGTTTGAATATGGATCTTCTAGTTCAATATGCACAGATGAGCGATACAGGGCCATCTTGGCCTACTTGTTTATTGGTCAATTTTCCTGTAAGAGTTACTGCCCTTGGTTTATTGACTAATTTTGTCCACTAACTAACGAATAGAATTTCATGAAACTTAAAAGAAACATGAACAACCATACTGTGATGATGCCTGTCAAGTTATTTTATTGGTCAATTTTCTGTTAAGTTATTGCTCTTGCTTTATTGACAATTGTTATCTAATGGAAGCTTACATTCCAAACTGTGCAATGAAATACTGATAACCTGTAGGCGGGGGATATCAATTTATCGAATTTGCTTGTTATTATTAGTTCTCCCGTTTCCAGGCACAAAAATTACAGGCATGTGTCAGCCCACTAAAATCAGACATTTTTCAGCCAATTATCAGGCATAAATCAGCCCATTTAGATCCAGCCATATTAACAAAAGCCATACCACTCGAGATGTCTAGATTATATGTTCATGTAGATCTAGGCATTACAGCCAGTTGACATAAACTCTATAAAACAAGATCATCAGTCATAATTAAAATACATAAATTCCTAGCCCCTGTAGACCCATGCAGCAAATTCATCATGTAGTTCTAGCCATTGTTAGCTACCTCATAAAGACTTGTTAGACAAATCTATGCCCATGTAGATTTAAACATTATTGTCCCAGTATAGACTACTCAAATCATCCTCCTGTTGCTGTTCCATATATAAGACCCATACTAGAATAGTACTCCGTATTTAATATCCACCTGGATATTGTTTCAGTTCCAGTACACTTAAATTCAAGCTACCTATATGATCACAATCACCATACACATATAATTATTGTCAAAAACAATTATATAGCATATAGGTCATCGTACATAAAAATGTATATGTACCTATATCCATACCAAGCCGAGGATCGATGTCCCCTGATGACCCCTTATAGACGAAGCTGAAGACCCCTTATAGACGAAGCTGAAGACCCCTTATAGACGAGGCTGAAGACCCCTTATAGACGAAGCTGAAGACCCCTTATAGACGAGACTGAAGACCCCTTTCAGACGAGGCCGAGGTATCCCTGTGGACTTGGAAATAACAACGCGATCAATATATTTTATTGTTTTTTATGTGTAAACATTCTCCCACTTATACAATAGCCAGTATTCTCAATGTACACATTCTCCCACTTATACAAAAGCCAGTATTCTCCATGTACACATTCTCCCACTGATACAATAGTCAGTATTCTCATTGTACATATTCTCCCACTTATACGATAGTCAATATTCTCCGTGTACACATTCTCCCACTTATACAATAGTCAATATTCTCCGTGTACACATTCTCCCACTTAAACAATAGTCAATATTCTCCGTGTACACATTCTCCCACTTATACAATAGTCAATATTCTCCGTGTACACATTCTCCCACTTATACAATAGTCAATATTCTCCGTGTACACATTCTCCCACTTAAACAATAGTCAATATTCTCCGTGTACACATTCTCCCACTGATACAATAGCCAGTATTCTCCATGTACACATTCTCCCACTTATACAATAGTCAATATTCTCCTTGTACACATTCTCCCACTTATACAATAGCCAGTATTCTCCATGTACACACTCTCCCACTTATACAATAGCCAGTATTCTCCATGTACACATTCTCCCACTTATACAATAGTCAGTATTCTCCATGTACACATTCTCCCACTTATACAATAGCCAGTATTCTCCTTGTACACATTCTCCCACTTATACAATAGCCAGTATTCTCCATGTACACATTCTCCCACTTATACAATAGTCAGTATTCTCATTGTACATATTCTCCCACTTATACAATAGTCAGTATTCTCCATGTACACATTCTCCCACTTATACAATAGCCAGTATTCTCCATGTACACATTCTCCCACTTATACAATAGTCAGTATTCTCATTGTACATATTCTCCCACTTATACAATAGTCAGTATTCTCCATGTACACATTCTCCCACTTATACAATAGCCAGTATTCTCCATGTAAACATTCTCCCACTTATACAATAGTCAGTATTCTCCTTGTACACATTCTCCCACTTATACAATAGCCAGTATTCTCCTTATACACATTCTCCCACTTATACAATAGCCAGTATTCTCCATGTACACATTCTCCCACTTATACAATAGTCAGTATTCTCCTTGTACACATTCTCCCACTTATACAATAGCCAGTATTCTCCTTGTACACATTCTCCCACTTATACAATAGCCAGTATTCTCCATGTACACATTCTCCCACTTATACAATAGCCAGTATTCTCATTGTACACATTCTCCCACTTATACAATAGCCAGTATTCTCCTTGTACACATTCTCCCACTGATACAATAGTCAGTATTCTCCATGTACACATTCTCCCACTTATACAATAGCCAGTATTCTCCATGTACACACTCTCCCACTTATACAATAGCCAGTATTCTCCATGTACACATTCTCCCACTTATACAATAGCCAGTATTCTCCATGTACACATTCTCCCACTTATGCAATAGTCAGTATTCTCATTGTACACATTCTCCCACTTATACAATAGTCAGTATTCTCATTGTACACATTCTCCCACTTATACAATAGCCAGTATTCTCCTTGTACACATTCTCCCACTTATACAATAGCCAGTATTCTCCATGTACACATTCTCCCACTTATACAATAGTCAGTATTCTCCATGTACACATTCTCCCACTTATACAATAGTCAGTATTCTCCATGTACACATTCTCCCACTTATACAATAGTCAGTATTCTACATGTACACATTCTCCCACTTATACAATAGTCAGTATTCTCCATGTACACATTCTCCCACTTATACAATAGTCAGTATTCTCCATGTACACATTCTCCCACTTATACAATAGTCAGTATTCTCCATGTACACATTCTCCCACTGATACAATAGCCAGTATTCTCATTGTACACATTCTCCCACTTATACAATAGCCAGTATTCTCATTGTACACATTATCCCACTTATACAATAGTCAGTATTCTCATTGTACACATTCTCCCACTGATACAATAGCCAGTATTCTCATTGTACACATTCTCCCACTTATACAATAGTCAGTATTCTCATTGTACACATTCTCCCACTGATACAATAGCCAGTATTCTCATTGTACACGTTCTCCTACTTATACAATAGTCAGTATTCTCATTGTACACATTCTCCTACTGATACAATAGTCAGTATTCTCATTGTACACATTCTCCCACTGATACAATAGCCAGTATTCTCATTGTACACATTCTCCCACTTATACAATAGTCAGTATTCTCATTGTACACATTCTCCCACTTATACAATAGCCAGTATTCTCCATGTACACACTTTCCCACTTATACAATAGCCAGTATTCTCATTGTACACATTCTCCCACTTATACAATAGCCAGTATTCTCATTGTACACATTCTCCCACTTATACAATAGTCAGTATTCTCATTGTACACATTCTCCCACTTATACAATAGTCAGTATTCTCATTGTACACATTCTCCCACTTATAGAATAGTCAGTATTCTCATTGTGCACATTCTCCTACTGATACAATAGCCAGTATTCTCATTGTACACATTCTCCCACTTATACAATAGTCAGTATTCTCCATGTACACATTCTCCCACTTATAAAATAGTCAGTATTCTCCATGTACACATTCTCCCACTTATACAATAGTCAGTATTCTCCATGTACACATTCTCCCACTTATACATTAGCCAGTATTCTCCATGTACACATTATCCCACTTATACAATAGCCAGTATTCTCCATGTACACGCTCTCCCACTTATACAATAGCCAGTATTCTCCATGTACACATTCTCCCACTTATACAATAGCCAGTATTCTCCATGTACACACTCTCCCACTTATACAATAGTCAGTATTCTCCATGTACACATTCTCCCACTTATACAATAGCCAGTATTCTCCATGTACACACTCTCCCACTTATACAATAGCCAGTATCCTCCATGTACACATTCTCCCACTTATACAATAGTCAGTATTCTACATGTACACATTCTCCCACTTATACAATAGTCAGTATTCTCCATGTACACATTCTCCCACTTATACAATAGCCAGTATTCTCATTGTACACATTCTCCCACTTATACAATAGTCAGTATTCTCCATGTACACATTCTCCCACTTATACAATATTCAGTATTCTCCTTGTACACATTCTCCCACTTATACAATAGCCAGTATTCTCATTGTACACATTCTCCCACTTATACAATAGCCAGTATTCTCCATGTACACATTCTCCCACTTATACAATAGCCAGTATTCTCATTGTACACATTCTCCCACTTATACAATAGCCAGTATTCTCATTGTACACATTCTCCCACTTATACAATAGCCAGTATTCTCATTGTACACATTCTCCCACTTATACAATAGCCAGTATTCCCATTGTACACATTCTCCCACTTATACAATAGCCAGTATTCTCATTGTACACATTCTCCCACTTATACAATAGCCAGTATTCTCCTTGTACACACTCTCCACGTATACAATAGCCAGTATTCTCCTTGTACATATTCTCCCACTTATACAATAGTCAGTATTCTCATTGTACATATTCTCCCACTTATACAATAGCCAGTATTCTCCTTGTACATATTCTCCCACTTATACAATAGCCAGTATTCTCCATGTACACATTCTCCCACTGATACAATAGTCAGTATTCTCCTTGTACACATTCTCCCACTTATACAATAGCCAGTATTCTCCTTGTACACATTCTCCCACTTATACAATAGTCAGTATTCTCCTTGACACATTCTCCCACTGATACAATAGCCAGTATTCTCCTTGTACACATTCTCCCACTTATACAATAGTCAGTATTCTCCATGTACACACTCTCCCACTTATACAATAGCCAGTATTCTCCATGTACACATTCTCCCACTTATACAATAGTCAGTATTCTCCATGTACACATTCTCCCACTTATACAATAGCCAGTATTCTCCATGTACACATTCTCCCACTTATACAATAGTCAGTATTCTCATTGTACACATTCTCCCACTTATACAATAGTCAGTATTCTCCATGTACACACTCTCCCACTTATACAATAGCCAGTATTCTCCATGTACACATTCTCCCACTGATACAATAGCCAGTATTCTCCATGTACACATTCTCCCACTTATACAATAGTCAGTATTCTCATTGTACACATTCTCCCACTTATACAATAGTCAGTATTCTCCATGTACACACTCTCCCACTTATACAATAGCCAGTATTCTCCATGTACACATTCTCCCACTTATACAATAGTCAGTATTCTCATTGTACACATTCTCCCACTTATACAATAGCCAGTATTCTCCTTGTACACACTCTCCCACTTATACAATAGCCAGTATTCTCATTGTACACATTCTCCCACTTATACAATAGCCAGTATTCTCCATGTACACACTCTCCCACTTATACAATAGCCAGTATTCTCATTGTACATATTCTCCCACTTATACAATAGTCAGTATTCTCATTGTACACATTCTCCCACTTATACAATAGCCAGTATTCTCATTGTACATATTCTCCCACTTATACAATAGTCAGTATTCTCCATGTACACATTCTCCCACTTATACAATAGCCAGTATTCTCCATGTACACATTCTCCCACTTATACAATAGACTAGTCAGTATTCTCATTGTGCACATTCTCCCACTTATACAATAGCCAGTATTCTCATTGTACACATTCTCCCACTTATACAATAGTCAGTATTCTCATTGTGCACATTCTCCCACTTATACAATAGCCAGTATTCTCATTGTGCACATTCTCCCACTTATACAATAGTCAGTATTCTCGTTGTAAACATTCTCCCACTTATACAATAGCCAGTATTGAGATGATCAACAAAATCTCGGCACTAAAGTTTACTTGGAATGATGTGGGTATAGATACATGTATATTGGTGGGTACATGGATGCATGTCCAACAATTTGTTTCACGGCAATATTCCCATTTTCTTTAACTAGCAAGTAACAACAGTTATCTTCCTTATTTGGGGCTATACCAGTTTTAATCTGATCGATCTTATCTTGATTGCGAAATCACGCTGTGCAAACTTCACCGGTAGTCGGAATGTAATTAATGTCTATCAGTTGCCTTAGAGGTAAAGTACATTTATCTTGCTGTGAGTGTGATATAGTTATACTCATATAACTTCTATACTAATCACTCACGTTCACTTCCGGGTTTACGTATTGGTACTAGATTAGATTATACATTGTATAAAATGTCACTTTCAGCGATAGTGTCGATTGTTACTATTTCCAGCGTGTGGTCCGTTACACAAGAGTGAGGTTTGTATCAGGTCGTCCATTGTCCGCGAACGATAAGGTTAGTTTGGCATGCTTGGTTTGTACCCGGTGACGGGGGAGAATGCATCTGCCAATAGGAGCAATATACTAGTATGTCAACCGGGACGTTTGAACACTGTCCAGTGCCATTGAAACTCAACATACAGTTACAAATTCCTGGACATAACAGTACGTTCCAAGTAGCTACCAGTGTTATGTTAGAAGAAGGAAATACTACAAAGCATTTCTGCAGAACTAGGACTTGAACCCACAACATTCGGACTAACAGTCAGCAGTCTTCAACACTTGACCATAACGTTACCTAGGGGCTCCGAGTAAATTAACGTTTGTTTGATTCTCTTTGAAGAGAAAAATACCATAATGCAATAACGAGTGTCCCGTGTGGCGTCGGAATCAATATACGACTTACGGTCGATATCAAAATCATGAAACATAATGAAAGGAAGACTTTCCCATCTGACCGATATCAAAGTTATCAAACTTGTTACATGATTTAAGTTGAATTATATTGTGCCAGACAAAGAATATACTTTATTCAGCTAAGATTAAGGTTGTTAGGAAACCAAGTTAACAATTTCCACGCGTGTTTATGTGGTGACGAAAATACGCTTCTCAATGACACCGTCTTTTGTTAGCTAATAATACTTCTGTACTTGTCCAATGCGTGTTAATGGTCAGTCTAGTAATTAGGTACTATACTAGACTAATGGACAAGGTTCACAAAAGGCTTATCATGTTTGGCCCTGTGATTTTCAAAGAATGAAAATGCATGTTCCTATAAATGTGTCCGCCTATAATTCTAATTACTTCATACTACCTGTGTAAGAAATGAGCATACATATCTCGGTTTCCTATGTATTCCGTTGACAGAACTGCAGAAAATATGTCATGTTTAGTCAAAAATGGCGTTTTGGGCCATTTTCACAACTATTTATAACATAAAACCTTCCCAAAAAACACGATGGCAGTCTTGCTTCACTTATATATTTTAACATACCCAGCGTTCTGCTTAATTTTATACATGTACAAAATAACAAAGTGAAGCAAGAATGCCAACGTGGTTTTTGAGAAGGTTTACGTTAAGAAAAGCCATGTTTGTTAAACAGGGCATATTTACAAATAGATTTATTGACAGATTACGAGGGAAATTGGGACAAATGTATGCTTAATTGTTTGAAAGGCAGTGTTAAACTAATAGAGATATAGGACAGATTAACAGGAACATATTTTTGGACAAAACACAGGGCCAAATTAAGCCATAGATGAACGTTGTCCTTTGTAAAGATAGAAACACCATGTACTGAAATAATGAACTATAGTGATATGCTGAAATAACCAAAAAAAACGAAGTACATGTATAGTGATATTCGGACTCGTGATATTCGGATCAAGGATTGTAATCAAATATAGTACTTAATAAAAAGTAAAAATAAAATAATAACGTCTTTTTTCTTCGGATGACCGTTATAATGGCCAAACGAGTTTTCATTATGGACCATAAATACATGTCCGGTGATAATTTTGAATCAAATAAATATGGCGGTATACTGATATAGACATATATTGGTATAAAGAAATTGTTCTTAAACTATACGCTACCTGTATATTCAAAAGTATTTCCAATCAAAACCACGAGTACTAGAACAAGCCATATTTGGTCCGACGCCATTTTTATAAATTAATTGAACTTGAACTGTTGATTAACTGGTTCCAATAAACGAAATGTTTCAAACACGCTTCTCAAACTCTTTACGTGCACACGTGATTTTAGTTTATTATTTTTATTGACTAGATTGTAGACTTTGCCTGTTTGTTAAATATTGAATTTTCTGCTCTGTTATCAGGCTGGTCGCGTATGAATACAAACATGGCTGATTTACAACGCACTTCAAATAATGATTACATTGATAAGAAACTATGTCGCACTGTTTCATGGCTGGAGTTTATACATTGATAAAGTCGCAAAGTTATAAAAATATAATATATACAGTAAAATCTGTCTTAAAGACCATCCTAATATAAAGATTCATGATTTAGCTATTTCATAAAACTCAAACGTAAGATCAACTAAACGTTTGAGTTATTAGTATAAAAACCGGATCCTTTTCAATGGTCCCTAATTATTGGTAGTCTTATTCAATACGTTTCATCGTTCTTTTACTCGTCTCTAGAACATACAGTATAACCACATACTGTCACTAAGACAGTATCATAAGACCGTCTCGATAGTGTTCGACTTTTAAGAAATACAATTTCTTGCGCATCGATAGCATTATATTTGGAAGTAGGTCAGTACTGTGTGAATACATTGTAACTGGTTTTATTGAAGGGAATGCTTTCACGCAGATATCAAACGAAAGGCTTTTAAAAACGGTAAATCTATTCCTTCGAGAATCTCCAAAAAGAAGAAAAAAACATATACCACTATTCCAGTACTTAATCATAATACTTGCCACGTGGAAAGAAATGTCCTGTGAAATATACGTTTAAGGGAGGTAATCAAACCATGTCTTCGAAGATGATGTTTTAAGAGTTACCTCCCATACGGCGTGTTTCCAAGTAAACAGGACCTTTTTCAAGGTTTTTATTATTGTTGTGCGTAGAGTCTGTGCACGCTGATATCGAAATTTTCGAATTCGCCAGGTCAAAGATCATTCAAGAGTATTCTTTAGCCAGGTTTGAAACTTTATTCGAATTAAACCAGGTTATGTATCGTGTGATATATAAATTCTTATTTAGGCAGAGAAAGGGTTTGTATGGTAAAGGGGTGTAAGGATAGAATGTTCTTGCTCTAACCAAGTAAGGCTTTTGAAAACAGTAAATCTATTCCTTCGAGAATCCCCTAAAAGAAGAAAAAATACAAATACCACTATTCCAGTACGTAATCATAATACTTGCCACGTGGAAATAAATGTCCTGTGAAATATACGTTTAAGGGAGGTAATCAAACCATGTCTTCGAAGATGATGTTTTAAGAGTTACCTCCCATACGGCGAGTCTATCAGAAAGTGTTTCCAAGTAAAAAGGACCTTTTTCAAGGTTTTATTATTGTTGTGCGTAGAGTCTGTGCACGCTGATGTCGAAATTTTCGAATTCGCCAGGTCAAAGATCATTCAAGAGTATTCTTTAGCCAGGTTTGGAACTTTATTCGAATTAAACCAGGTTATGTATCGTGTGATATATAAATTCTCATTTAGGCAGAGAAAGGGTTTGTATGGTAAAGGGGTGTAAGGATAGAATGTAAAACATCTGGTTGCAAAAAATATACGGACGTTGAACATTTCGCTGAACTATTTATTTGTGAATAAAATCACAGGTAACTGCATCATTGATAAACAGTAAAAAAATATTTTGGTAAATTTATGTTATCTTAGAAATGTGAATTTGACAGGAAATTGACCAAACAGTCAATAAGGTGCATTTGGTTTTAATAAACATTTCATTAATATTCAAGATATATTTACATATTCAGAAACCAGAGAGTTAAACCTTTATAATGGTGTAAAGAAATATACAATTGAGTGAATAATAAAAAAATACCAGATAGGGCCGCGGAATTCGAACACATCGAAAATATAATTACACATTTCCGTTTTGATTCATGGACAATTTGTTGTCCAACTTTATGTCATATATGTTTTCAACATATTTTATTTTTTATTTAAATTGTTTTTTTTAATAAACTGGACACTTTCATCCAATTTGGTTTTTGTTCCATTATGACATAAATGAACTTCATAGTCCAGGATATGCAAACATAAATG
Organism: Spisula solida; assembly: GCA_947247005.1. Taxonomy (NCBI): domain Eukaryota; kingdom Metazoa; phylum Mollusca; class Bivalvia; order Venerida; family Mactridae; genus Spisula; species Spisula solida. Next base: position 35,063,983 of record OX365957.1, on the reverse strand, counting down.
CACCTTAGTGATTGACTGAACACCGTGATATACATTTCATGGTATAAATTTTTAACTACTCGATCAATATTGATGGGATGTTGCATGGAGGTAGATCTAACAACGTTGTGTATGAATGTACTTACTTTATGGAGATATTTAAAGCCATTTCTTGTTTTTGATACCGTGAAAATCTAACCACTTTTGTACAAATTCACCTTTCTAAAATTACATATTATAAACAAAGTTTACTCTTTATCAATGATACAGTCACCTGTGAATAGATTCAGACTTTTATTCATTATATTAAAATATTGTCTCAGTATGTTTATTTCGCTTATTTATTAATTTTACCAGAGTATAGATTACCAAATATTTAATAAGGGAGACAACTGTGTTATGCACTGTCTTTCACAAGACAAGCAAGAGTTGTTGTTCTTTACTTATTTTATTTAAATTTCGATAATCCGAATGAATACAGAAACTTATTAAGGTGGAACCACACTATAAAACATTCGAAGGTCCGTATAAAAATTTAGTGACACCGTAGACTTAAATTTAATTACAATTTATTGTCGCATCTTATAGCGTATGCGTATATTTCTATGACGTCGTGAAGTGTTACCATGGAAAGCACATTCTGACGTTATTCCGTGGAAGGCAAGGACAGCTAGAAGTAGCGCACACAGGACTACACGACAGGTAAGTAGTTGCTACTATTCGACACATATTGTAATTGCGAATCTAGTTATTCTACATTTAATTAAATGTGTATGGGGCACATCCACGACCTATTGCTCCAATATGAGACTTTACCGAGCAAACCGTCACGGCACGGCGCGGCGCGGCGCGGCGCGGCACGGCACGGCACGGCTATGCGTCCCTTTATACAATAACTTCTGTAATTTTTAATTTGTCTGGGAATTACATGTACATAAACTGTTTTTTATACTGTATATGTGACATGTGATATTTGCAGAGTTTTAAAACGTTTATACCTATTTTATCTTGACCCCAAGTGTTTTGCGTTTTAGTGGTCTTACTCGAAGAATGCCGACCTCATGTACAGTTATACATGTTACAGAAAAAGAAGTTTTTCGTAGGTTTGCAGCAAGATACTGTAATGTGTGTATTTATGCATTTTATACGGTATGAACTATATGGTAAAGACTTTATTTTATTAACGGAGAGATATTAATTGACTTAAGTGTAAATCTGCCGCAAAGCCCTCAACAGTAAAACATTGAAACAGCAGAAATATGGCATCAATAAATCTTATGACTATGTACAAAATATCAGCAGTATGGATATATAATGAAAGCATGAATATGTCAAACAATTTGTTTAAGGTGGTAGCCATGACAGTTGTTTTAGGGAAATAATTTACATAACAACTACAATTTCAATACATATCAACACAATTGTACATGAATTTATAGGTATCATGCTTTCAACATTGTGAAACCACTGAGAATATAACCATTTTATATAAAGGGCTTTAAACTGTTCAAGTTAAGTGTAGCAGACTGCTGTATATGACTAGGTAAAGTCTTTAACGGTGTTGGTTATGTTGTAGGTGTCATTTGCCGTAAAAATATGAAAATTTTCATACACTAAATATGACCTATTGAAGCGCAAGTAAATGTGAACTGACCATTAGCCCCACCCCAAACAAAACGTGGTACACTATCAATTACTTATAAGCCAAATTCGAGTAATTGTTTTAAATAAATTACAAGTGAATGTCTTTTATCCGGGACATGATATGGGCCTACGTTTAAATATGGGTAGATATAATACATAATTTTTTCTTTCGCATGTGTATTGTCGAATTGAATATGGAATACAAAAAAATGACTGGGCAGCATATTCGCAGCAGGCGTAACCAAAATACAGCTAGGTAGGGGGCATACATCAATAACCTAAGCAGACTATATGCCACAATACATCATAACTCATAATTGGTACAGAGTACATCCGTCAATCTACAAGATTAGACAAACTGTTGAATGATTCCTGTATGCTTATTCTGTTACATTTAATCTGATTGGCTGTTGATAAGTTACAGCGCGTGTACTCTATTATACTGGTGGCTGAATCGTCCAATCAGCTAGCTTCATGTAAAATGAGACGTACCTCCTTCGTTTGGTCTGTTTTTAAAACAAATAGCATTGCTTTGACTGTTAACTTCATAATGCGTCTAAATGAGCTTCACACATGTTTATTAACAGTGTTACATTTCATGTACCATTTCAAAACATCCATATTTTATGTTTGACAATACTCATTATTCATTTTTTTCTTGAAAAATGGATTTCGCTTCTGGACGCTATCCATTAAACGAGACCAAATATTCTTTGGGAAGTTATTATAGCTCGGAGACTGACAAGAATCATTCACAACTTGAAATTTCAAATTTAGAAAACGCTATACCATTTACGAAATATGGATTTAACAATATTAGACAAATAAACGAAGAGTATGCCGACGATTTATCAGCCGAATACGACGACGACAACGAAGAGAAACTCGCTGATGGAAATACTTGTGACAATAGGATCGATCATTCTTCAAGCCAGTTTTCAAGTTCCAAACCAAGACTTGATTCTTTAGTTCCAGTACCTCGTGACAATTCTTTAGTTCCAGTGGCACGTGACCATTCTTTAGTTCCAACGGCACGTGACACTTATATAGAAGACAAAATGACGGCCGCGGACGATAAAAATAACGCAATGGATGAAACTAACTATATTGTGAAACTTGAGAAAATGTCGCCGGATGATACGGTCGGTGTAAGAGAACCGCCAAAGTCTACAGGGCACTCGGAGAAGAAAAAGCACGGTAAATACAATGTATTATAAATATAATTTAACGTTATGTAATTACTAATATATCTATACAAACTCCATAGCATCCGAAAGTCAAACGCAATATTTTTCATTTTGTTGTCTTTTCATTGTCATACGACAGAGTGGCTTGTTTTATAAACTATATAAAGTTATTCTTTCATTTTAAAATGATAATAAGGTTCTATCATGTTCATGTTTGTTTTCAATGTATCTGTTATGTATCAAAGCTAAAAATAAAGTTATGATATTAGTATACTTTGAAGTAAAACTTTTCAGTAAAGTATAAACATGTGTTTCTATTTCTTGTGCGTATATCGGATGAATTCTATTAGCGAGAAGTGCGTATACATAACAGTTAATATTCCACTTGCATTGATTTATGTTTGGTTATTAACTAGTTCACAATATCGTTTAATTCATAAACCGGCTGCTACAAGTAAAATGTACATATTTAACACAACGTGCTTATGATTGAGTATTAGTACAGGAAATTTCAACTTTCAAGTACTAATATTATATACATTTTGTAAACTTATACACTGTAAAATTAGATGTAATCGTTTGTCACCAATTTTCGAGAATTTCACGGATGGGTATGAAAGTAATCCATCAAATTAACACGATTTGATAAAACTGTAAGTTTGGTTCTTTTTTTACATTGCAATCCACTAATTCATTACCCCACGAATGGATTTCACCGGATCAAAATAACTACAGTACATGTATAAATATTTTTAAATTATTTTTACTGTTGTATTATCATAGTATATAATATAGACTTTTGTTTATATATTTCGCGAGCTGGTATAATGTGTTCAGTTACATCAATTAAATTATACCAGTTGACGTAAATACTAATTTATTTTAGGTCGATTGTAATTTTTTTTAAACAACTTATATTGAGCACTCTGGACACCTCATTCCTAGTGGTATCCTTTATCACGTTGCACCAACCACGAATACAATTAGTATTGTTGTCAAAATTTTACCGTGAAATTATTTATTTCTTTATTATAGTCTCATCTATATATATACACCGTATATTACACATATAAAAACACAAATGTTATATATCCACTCATATTAAGAGTTATAAGATACATTATCTACATTATGATAAAACTTAATTATCACAAGGTACTTGTACCGTATATAAGAATTTGATATTACACAATATTATATAATATATGTCTGTACACGCAGATATTCTATTTCAATGTAAGGTGTCCGTGGTATTTTTTATTTTAGCCATATTTTCTGGTAAAATGCATTTTTCGTGTTATATATTCTACATTTGTGTCCGGAAGGGTTGTAGTGTAATGTGGTGTTGTTTGTATTTCTCTGTGCCATTGGGTATTTAAATGATGAACCCAGTCTAGGAATTCATTGGATGACCCTGGTATCCTGAACGTTTATAATACACAATGTTTATTATAATATTTATAATAATGTTAATTGAATACTTTAGCTAATAAATCTGTTTCACTTCTAGTTTTAAAATCAAAGTACTATCAGGATGCGAACATGTGAGATTTAACGATTATATTTTCGACTCTACGTTCATCACCGTGTATAAACGAGTCAACTTCCGGTTATCGCAATAAGGCATACATGTTAATTGTTATATTGATATAAGTCAGATTTGAGACTTAACTAGTACCTGTATATATATAATATAACATAATGCCAAGGAAGCTTCCTTGACATAATTGTCAATCTGCCGTAAGGCCGTCCATTGAGAAACATAGAAACAAGCGAAACATGACATCAATAAATCTAATGACTTATAATGTACAAAATATCAGCCGTACAGCTATATAATGAAATTATTATAATTTATTATGGCATATAATTTGTTTAAGATGGTAGACATGACAGTTGTTTTAGTGAAATAATATACATAACAACTCAATTTCAATGCATATCAACACAATTGTACATGTTCATGAATTTATATGTATCAAAAATATATGTATCCAGCATGAGTCAATATGACTCAATATGAGGGGTCATAGAGACTATGCTCATATGCTTTTGCAGTTCGCCTCTTTGACAGTTGAAACTTGGACTTTCAGCGGTTTAGTTTAATTTTCTCGTTCGGTTGTGTTGTGTCGTGTGATTTTGGTTTGTGTTACTTCTGTTTTCTGTGCTTGCATGATTGTTTCAGTTGAGTCGGCTGCCTTCCATGTCCGAATTCTAATTTTTTTATAGCATTGGTACATCTAAGCATTAATGGAAATGTGTTTCTAGATTTTCATAATATGGTTAACGGATTTAAAAACGCGACACTTTGGTATGTTGGTATATTTCAGGAAAACGAATTCCCATATAAAATGTATTTAGATATTCGTAAATGCTAATTCAATGTCGTCATTTTCATACAAAACTTAATCAAATACAACGAGTAAGACATTGGTCCAGAAAACAAAAGTAACATGTTTATCGGCGCTTTAGTTTTATCGTTGAAGATGACCAGTCTGTATAACAGATCGAATATTTACGTAAGGCCACGTAAACTTCTATATACAAATTCTAAATTAAATTGAATATAATGAATGACATATCCACCTTTTATTTAAAATGTGTTTATATGACACGGAAACATTGTTGCAGGGAACATACACCGTTGTCTCATAGACCTGCGTAATGTTTTTATGGTCAAGGGGAGGTAAGCCTGTAAGAAATTTTGGTCAGAATGCGACTTTTGTTTTCTGGATCGACGTATTGGTTGTACTATATATTTGTTAATACTCATCTCATGTTTATCAACTTAGTACCAAAAAGACGCCAATACATTTACCTTTAATCTGCACTAGTCCAATACCGGCATAAACTTGAATTGTCTGCTATAAAACAACATTACACAGTGTCGCGTTTTTATATCCGTTAAGTATATTTGTTCTGAACCTAATTCGATATCACGTGTGTTTCCGACAATCTCCTATATATAAACTTCTTGAAAAATCCTCACTTTTGTGATTTCAATTGCACCCTAATTCGCGTAGGTCCTACAGAAATTTCATGCACTATAATGAGTAATGTTTTATTTGAAAATACAGATCACACGCGCTTGACAAAGAATGCGTCAAATATTAGCTCAAAATATTCGTTGTGAATTTAACAGTATAAATACAGGGTGTTAGAAAAATTCGTTCACATGCTTACTAGAGAAGCTATCAAAATACTGGTTAATAAATATACGGAGGTTCTATACGTTTCTGGTCTTATAAAAAAAGCTCAAAATGTTGAATTATCGTTGGTACACTTCATATCAATATAACGCCAACGTTTATTAATATTCCCATACCCCCGTGGCAATGGATAACATCAGGAATGAGGTGTCGAGAGTGAATAATATAGGTTGTAAAAACTTATTTCACAATCGACCTTAAATAAATTAGTATAAACTAACGTTTATTAACGAACTTTGTTAACGTCATTCATGTCTGTATCTCTTGGACTTTGTCCGGTTCATTTATTAAGTAAATAATATACCATCGTCAAATGAAGCCAACAGTAGACTGAATGAAAGTATACCGCATCCCAAGTGAATGCATGATAGTTTATTTATACAGTCCAGAAGTCCAGTTTATCTATAATAATTATTATTATAATTATTTACTAAAATTATAATAATTAGATGACACAAACTGTAATGACGACACAACACACGTCGTATTTAATAAAACAATAACAATATGACACGAAATAATAACAATAACAGTAACAATAATTATAATCATAATTTAGTTTACGAGGAACTTTTTTGATCATTCTCAACAATGAAAATTGGACAAGAAAAATAGTGATGCAAACGTATAATGGTATTTTGCCCTGATGACGTATCACAAAATTATTTTAAATTTTAATAAAAGCAAAGAACCTATTGTCAGCCTGATATGAAAAAACTGTAGATCTATTACCATTGTCTGTTTACGTTTCCAATATCGTTTTACTTCACCTTTCCTTTCAATAAAATCTAAAAACTGACAATTCAAATAAAGGAAAGAAATCTACAAGAGCTATATATATCTTCTTGTTTTTAATGAAAACAGAAACAGTTTTATTCCACCAAAGAATACAGGAGAACGTATGATCTTTGATACCATGCAGTAGTATTAATAATGTGGACATTTCAAAACTTTATTAAAATTTCTAAAAACGTTTTGTCAAAGACCATACACAAACTCCCGTATTACTAGTATTTAGTTTTGTAGTTTAAATAAAAAGTTAAAAACATGATTCATGTAAAACGAGCGTAATAAGTCATCGCATTTTACATTACAAGTGTAACCTTCAAATAGACCGGAAAGTACAATGTTAGTCAGTCTCTTTTTAAATAACAAAAGTTCCAACATAATAAATACTGTAGATAGTTCTGTGGTGGTATTCAATATTGATCTTACATGACTTAAGGATAAGGACAGCCCATCAGATCACACCATATTAAACTCTTGGTCAGTAACAGGCGATATGATTGACTATCCTTATTCTCTAATTGAATAAGATCAATATTGAATATCACCCCTGGGGAGGTATTCAATATTGATCTTACATGACTTAAGGATAAGGACAGCTCATCAGATCACACCATATTAAACTCTTGGTCAGTAACAGGCGATATGATTGACTATCCTTATTCTCTAATTGAATAAGATCAATATTGAATATCGCCCCTGGGGAGGTATTCAATATTGATCTTACTTGACTTAAGGATAAGGACAACCAATCAGATCACACCATATTAAACTCTTGGTCAGTAACAGGCGATATGATTGCCTATCCTTATTATTCTTAATATTATTCTCCAATTAAATAAGATCAATATTGAATACCACACCGAGTTGCATTTTTGCAATGGTCATAACAAAATTAATCGCGTATTTTCGTTATTGTACCATAATAATGTTAAAAATATTTTTTTTCTAGTCATATGTTTACATTATCTTCTTTCATTATGTCATCTTTTAAATTGTGTATTTTTGCCAAGTGAACATATGTTCGCCTGTATCTGTACGGCATAGATTTCATCATTTATTTTATTCGCATATTAAATGTAAAAATAGTTCAACTGTTTTATTGTTAAGGATCGCATGGAAGATTGCCATTTAATATAATTGTCAAATGAGTTTCCTCGTAAAATAAAGTCTTCATTATTATTATTATTATTATTATTGTCCTTCCAAAAAAACGGTAGACGAAAAATAAAACACAGAAACAAACTGAAACATAATGAACTGATAATATTGAAATAATATCCGGCGTTCTCACATCTAAAAGGAAACATTTGAACTATTCTGACCATTATAAAATGCAAGCCACACTCTAATTATTTTGGAACTTTTGTTATTTAAAGAGACTGACTACCTTGGTGGGTCTACTTCCTATTTGAAGGCTATATAAAATGTTGTAAGGCATTTAGTAGATGCGTCATGTTTCTTTTAATAATTTCTTAGCGATTTTTAGGAAACTTACCAACAATCTTTAGAAAATTAAATAAAACTGTTTTCAGAGAATTGAATAAAATCGCTTTAAGGATTGCTAAGCAGGAAGGAATGAACGCCTTTCATCAGTCAACAATCACGTAGTTCACGGTGACAATGAGTATAGTGGAACCCAGCAAAATGTCGGAACACCATCGTGGCAACACTGGATGATTCATGGTGATATAAATATTCACCACCATTACTAATCCTACACACCTAATCAATGTATATTGTATAAGCTGCGGTGTTGTGGTTTATACTCCATACTAAACAAATGCGAGAACGTATACAAATCAAAGCACTGAGAGTACAGTTTGGAGGCGATCTGGTTGCGCTTCTAAAGCTTAAACCGACTTTACACGTTTAATGTTCGTTTTCTTACTGCCGATCTTGTCTTGAATGTCAAAATAGGCATATGTGACTATATAGGCATGTTGGGTATCTAAATAATTGTTAAAAGGTGCATATTAATTTATATGTAATACGTGTATTGAATGCGTATATCAAAAGTGGCTTTAAAATAATACTACGCGCCTATTTATCAGATTCTACAGTACCGTCTTGTAATCACTTCCCTCACAGCGTGGGACAGTCTATAGAAAGCGGCTAGTTAGTACAGCGACACCATATGATTGCATAACAGTACTTTGCAGACCGTATACGATTCATTGATAAAACCATCACTTGACCGTAGTCTGAAGATTCTAAAAATAGCTTACAGCCGGGACATTTGATGAACACGTCATTTTTGTATTATGAAACAAGTTCGGTATCGGCCTGTGTAGTGTTTTTTTTTGCAAAAATATCGATTTAACGAACAGTTCCACAATAATTTTTGATCTTAGAATAAACAAATGTTGCTGATTGGCTTAAATCAGTTAAAAAATTTGGAGAAACATATGTAGCAGTTTTGGGAATGTTGACAGTTTCTGGAACTACTTGAATGCGGATTCACATAGCAGCCTAAAGGCGGTTAATTTTGTATTAAGAAATGGACAATGGTAGTAATAAGAGGCTTAAACGCCTCCCAACATTTTTCGAGAAACAAGCCGCTGTAGAATTAGTTTGGCGAAATAATGATGAAGCAAATCAAGGGAATAAATCTAGTAGTATAACAATATGTACCAGTCGGGATCAATCCCCCGACATTATACACAATACCACGGACTAGATAGCCGACCGGATGGCCGTCCAACTAACTTCGCTGCATAAAGAATAAATGGGTGATATAGTCTAGTTCAATATTTATTTTTTATGATACAACAAATAGTCCTTAATTAGCCATATCAAGAGAATTGTGGTTTGTAACGAGAGCCTATGCAGTCTCATGGGACATGTATATTGTATAATCATATGCATAATCTATTATATTATAAATGTGCTCGACATAGGCCGGATGCTCGTGATATCGATACTTGTTTTATCGAGGTTTTACTGTATAATTATGCTGTCAATACTCAATTGCATTTACAGAAATGAAGTGGGTATCATCAACCAATTTTACCTAGTTGTAGAATAATGCAAACCTTGGATTTAAATATCAAGTGGTGCACGAGTGTACACAATCTTCCGAAGAAATGTCGAAGATTACGAGACGATATCGGAGATTACGAGAAATGTCGAAGATTACGAGAAAATATCGGGGATTACGAGACAATATCGGAGATTACGAGAAAATATCGGAGATTACGAGAAAATGTCGAAAATTACGACAGATGTCGAAGATTACGAGACAATATCGGATATTACGAGTAAATGTCGAAGGTAACGAGAAATGTCGAAGATTACGACAAATGTCGAAGATTACGAGACAATATCGGATATTACGAGTAAATGTCGAAGATAACGAGAAATGTCGAAGATTACGAGAAAATGTCGGAGATTACGAGAAATGTCGAAGATTACGAGACAAACAGAGTAAATTAGATAAAATTAATGATATATATTTTTTTATATTTTACAGACTCCAAGAACAAGGACCAAGATCCTAACGTTAAACCACCGTATTCTTACGTTGCTCTTATTGCCATGGCAATCAAAGAATCGGGCGAGAAACGGTTGACACTGAGTGGAATTTATCAGTTTATAACAAACAAATTTCCTTATTATGAGAAGAATAAAAAGGGCTGGCAGAACAGTATAAGACACAACCTTAGCCTGAATGAATGTTTTGTGAAGGTTCCTAGAGAAGGAGGTGGTGAAAGAAAGGGAAATTATTGGACCCTAGATCCCGCATTTGAAGATATGTTTGAGAAGGGAAACTACCGACGGCGCCGGCGTATGAAGAGACCGTACCGACCGGCCATAGCACTGACAAAATCATTTTTCGGCGATCCTGCTCATTGCGCATTTGGACAATTTTCATTTGCAAAGAATTACTTTTCACCACCGCCTTATTCTCAATACTCAGCGTACCACTCATGGTCTCTCCCCGGCCACAGCCCCACCCCGGGACCCACATCAGTGAATATGAACTATAATTCATGTGGACAGAGTTCCCGCATGCCACATACAGGGTCATCATTAGGATCGTGTGGTTACGGGTCCTTACAAACTGGTAAGTATGTTGTCTCTATATATTCCATAGCTTTCATGATTGATATAAAACATTTAAGATACAAGCGATTAAAAAATGTGTTTACTAGTCATCACATTTACGTAATCGTGTGATACTAGAGAGGTTGCGAAAGTCAACGTGTAATGTGTACGACTAATTTTTGAGCATTTCGTCACTTTGTCACATTTTGTATAGTTTCTACAAATACAAGTCATGTCATTTATACAGCGCAAAAATATTTAAACATATTCTATTGCGCTTCAAAATTACATAACGCACTAGGATTCTAGAGCTTGGATTGAGTTATAAAACACTGAATTAACTATTAGCAAGAGCACACTTTTCGTCCATTTAACCGAATTTACATGACTGTGTTTTCAATTTTGATCTTAACATGGCTTCGCAGTGAATGTCTTTCATGTAACAAAAAATACTCAGAAAATGATCTTTGCATGTAGCTGGGTAGATCGTTTCACCATTTTAGGTAACTGACGGCCATAGATCTGTTTGCTAATTTAGTTCTCCGTACATGTGCTGATGAAGGACAGCATATTTTCCACGAACAAACCTTAGGTTCACTGTTGAAAGTTAACTTGTTATATTCTTCTAGCATGTAATAAGAATGTATGGTCTGGCTTAATTTCAGTTAGATTGTTCAAGTGAATGCCTGTATTAGTTTACTTTATCCTCGGGTATTTCAAAAAGGTTATACTTTTTCAACACAGTTGTTTCTTCATAAATCTATTATCCAACAATTGGTCTCTACTGTACGGTCTTACTGACCATTGATTAGCCATAACTCTGGTGAGATGTTGTTCACCAAACTGATATTACACGATAAAACAACAGAGAGCCTTCAACGCTACGCCATGCTTTATTATGATAACACACTGAGCTATATGTCAATAGTTTTCGATTTCCAATTATTTTACATCCAAAAACATTTTCATAAAATAAAGTCAATAGTAAGTTGATCACTAAGTTCATTAATAACTAAGCCAACAATCCAATTTCTAGAATCACTAGTTTTCTGCAAAAAAGGAAAAATATGCTTTTTGTAGACCATAAAACTTTGCAGCCAACACATGGCGCACAAAAACCATATATAAGGCAACATATAACGTGTACGACTAACTTTGGAGCATTTCGTCGAAATTAACGTGTGTATTATGTAACACAGGTGTGCGTATGCACGAGGAACTCGAGATTTTATCAGTCGTGAACTCATATCTATTCATGAAGTAACTGTCAACTGATTTTACGCGCACACGTTTTTTACCAGCCAATTATAATTGCAACGTGTACTTATACATGTACGGTTACCTACACGTACAAGTTGTAGTACACGTTCGCTTCCGAGCCTCTTAACCAGTCTACCAACCAGTCCTAACGTGTGGCCCCGCAAGCACCCGACAACATCTTAACCAGTCTACCAACCAGTCGTAACGTGTGGCCCCGCAAGCACCTGACAACCCCTAACCAGTCTACCAACCAGTCCTAACGTGTGGCCCCGCAAGCACCCGACAACATCTTAACCAGTCTACCAACCAGTCCTAACGTGTGGCCCCGCAAGCACCCGACAACCTCTTAACCAGTTTACCAACCAGTCCTAACGTGTGGCCCCGCAAGCACCCGACAACCTCTTAACCAGTCTACCAACCAGTCCTAACGTGTGGCCCCGCAAGCACCCGACAACCTCTTAACCAGTCTACCAACCAGTTCTAACGTGTGGCCCCGCAAGCACCCGACAACCTCTTAACCAGTCTACCAACCAGTCCTAACGTGTGGCCCCGCAAGCACCCGACAACCTCTTAACCAGTCTACCAACCAGTTCTAACGTGTGGCCCCGCAAGCACCCGACAACCTCTTAACCAGTCTACCAACCAGTCCTAACGTGTGGCCCCGCAAGCACCCGACAACCTCTTAACCAGTCTACCAACCAGTCCTAACGTGTGGCCCCGCAAGCACCCGACAACCTCTTAACCAGTCTACCAACCAGTCCTAACGTGTGGCCCGCAAGCACCCGACAACCTCTTCACATACATCATGATTCACTTAAACTGTCCGGTGCAAGAGAAATGTCTTTATTTCTGATTTTCACAAGACAACACAGATGCAGTCTAGTCGAAGTTTCGAACCCAGCATACGGTCGCTCTTACTACTTTAGAATATAACCTACATTATGAGCCAATGAAAACGCCGCATTTTCGCGGTTAAATGAAAATTTAATCATTAAAATTTTCTCTTAACAGACTTGACGTCTTGCGTTGGCGCTAATTTCTATCGGCCAATCAGAATGCAGAATGTTATATTCTAAGTTAGTTAGAACATATTAAGTAAATTTTAATGACTAAAAAGGCCTCGCTTCGCTTCGCTCGCTCCGCCCTTTTTAATCATTAAAATTTACTTAATATGTTCTAACTATAACTTAACGCTATCAGGTCGAGTCAGCTTATCTTTCATTCATATTCGTACAGTACTACTATTTCCGTACAGCAGGTCATTTCTGCGGGCAAAAATTTAAGGCGATTTTGGCCTTAATTGGATAGGTCCTGTGCGGAATTTATTTCTGCGTGACAGTATCGAACCGCAGAAAACTTAGAAAAACGCAGAATTAACCCGCAACACGGGTACCCCGTACGTACAATATACAATGCAGACCTGTCACCAAATGAATTTTGTTGTACGAACTCTATACCGTGTTGTTTACTGTCGTAGTAAAGTGTGGTGTGACCCCGGGGGTCATTTAAAAATACACAAAATGCATGTGTATACTTAGTAATATAAAATAGTTATGCAAAATATCTACTGCCATAAAAATGGGGCATGTCATTTCATACTTAGTAACATAATACATTCATACAGCAAGTATTTAAGTTAAATTTAAAACGATTTATGATGAACACGAGTAAGTGAATCATACATGTATTATTGGTGGTACATGTGTATGTTACTCATACATTACTCACGGATATGGCCATAATGGCCCCATCATTTTTGTCGATGGGTTAACGTTCATGAGTTAAAAAAATTCTGTATTCTAATAAAACATTAACAAGATTAGATGAATAAAAGTCAACTTTTATCGTGGCGTAACGAGTCGGAATGAAAATAAAATGCAAGTATGAAACATTTGGCCAACGTTTATTCTATCTCTTAAACTACTAACAATAAAGGCTGTAGAGACGACACAAAATGCCATTCGAATGCGCTTTGAACCGGCATCCGATGACTCTTGGCTATAACAATTGACTGGAATGCACTGAGAATGTAGGCATGATTTATAAAATGCACTTGGAATGTCCAGGAATACTTAGTTTACCAAAAATTTCATTCTGACGACATATTTCGATTCTGACTGGGGTATTATATCCAGATAACTTTTTAATGAAAATGAACATCCAACATATCAACCCTCACATTGTTCAGGAACCGCTTTTATTTGACCTTGGCGAATACTGGTAGAAAGTAATAATACCCAAAGACCCTTATGGCCTAATGTAGTATTCTTTAAATTTAACATCACTATTTCATCCTCCATTTTCAGGTTTTCCACTTGGAACGAACTCAGGAAGTCATTACCCGCAATTAGGAGACTACTCCAGTGTGCCACCTACAACACCTCTAACATTCTCCTGTAGACAGCAGAATGAACCCTTCAACCCTGTACATTACGCCTACTGGTCAGACAGGTAACTATCACAAGCAGTCCGTCCGTCCGTCCGTCCGTTCGTTCGGTCGTTCGTTCGTTCGTTCGTTCGTTCCGCTCGTTCGTTCGTTCACGAATTGTGACATTATTGCATTTAACAACCAAAAACCATCGGTGCTCGTCACTTATCATATCACTAGTTTCACATATTACATATCACCTTCACCATACAAAGTGCAGTATTCAACTGCTCAATTTATCAACGGATTTGCATTGCTTTTCTGATGTCTCTAGAGCCTTGACATTTCAACATTGTACGTAACCAGACCATTGTTAATCAAACGCTGTGTTTCCACCATGTAATTTTTCGGACGAATTAGTATTAGAACTTGGATGCAGTGTTTGAATCGTTATGATATCAACATCCGGTGCTAAATTGTTGTGGAAGTTAAAATGTATGTTGTAATTGGTGTGGGTTCGAATTCCACCTGATATGGTGAACTTGTTAAGTGAGACAGCCACATAGCTTGCTTACAAAATGCCAGGACGTTCTATATATTGTGCACAGAGTGTTCCCTGGATATGTGGACGTGTCATTCATGACTGTTTATACAAATGTGACTGCAATACCCTATTATTTTAACAAGCTGAACCCGGTCTTGCTGGTAGAATGGCACCCGGTCTTGTCGGTAGGATGGTACAGTACCCGGTCTTGCTGTTAGAATTAAACCCGGCCTTGCTGGTAGAATGGTACCCGACATTGATGGTAGAATAGTACCCGATCTTGCTAGAAGAATGACCAGTCACTCCCTAAATAACGGTACAACTAAAAACTGTAAGCATGCAGCTGTTACACGTGTTTTATGCTCTTTCGCAACTGATGTAACAACGTTTTTAAAAATCCTAATTGTTTTTATTTATTTCAGATAAATGTCCTTAACATTCCGGAGTTGGTCAAATTCTGAACGAATAAAGGAGCGATGATGGCATCCGTTACATCTTTCTGACCTCATTATTAATAATCACAAGCATGAATATGCTACGTCGGAAATTGAACTTGATGTCAAAACCTAAAAAACTTTAAACAGTTGCAATGGATCATAATTATGTAGTGACTGGAGAGTGAAAAGGGGTGTTATTGTTCAGACATCCTAAGATTATCTTAACCTTAAATATCGATATATGCTTAGGGTAATATCTGTCACTCGCAACATCCAAGGGGTATGCAATAAGTTGTTTAAAATGCACATTTGTATCGTTATTTCAAACATAGAAAATTAATTCTCTGTTGAAAACATTGTCATTGATAGTTGGGTAACTCTACGTTGTTTGCAGTACACATAGTGAATATTAACCGAACGTGAGTCCTTTAAATTAATAATATACAATTGAAGCAGTGAACGCTATTAATTTTGTCGCCAGCGGCCGACAGAAACACATAATGACGTTATTATGATCACCTCGGCCTTTATGCAATGCAATAGGTATATTTACCGGAAACAAACGGAAATTGCCGAGCTTTCACGACCGGAGTGATAAGGTGAAGAATTGTGGAGATTTTGTGTACATTTCTAAGAGTTTGTCTTTCCTACCTTAAATAATGTGGACGTCGTGAACAGTGGACATAGTAGCCTCTGATTGACCATAAATATACGAGGGTTGTCTAACAATGAGTATAGTACGGATAAATTGACGTGATCCTAACCTTCATGCATGAATATTTTACAAGATTGCGGTGAATATAAATTATCAAATTCCGCGAGCAAATCGTGCAATTAGTCCTTCAGATTTGTGAAATATTGTATTACACCTTGCACGCTTATATAACCGGGGTTATAAATACATACAGGTTAAATCTCCGTGCTAAACAATGGATTTATTTCTATTTGTGCATGTGATACGGATCATAAAAGTGTATCTATCAAATTGAATTGGATGATGAATTAGTCTGGTGTAAAAAGGATCGTCAAATTTACTAATACGTCTAACGTAAAGCAGAAACTGAAGTTTAATGAAGGAAAAGAGGTGCTTAGTTAAACTATGCAATGCTAACACTGTGTTTTATGGTACTTTTAGTTCTTTGATTAACTGAGAATCTGTGTTTTATGTGTTGTTGTAAGCAGCACTTTATCCTTTCAGTGATTTCGGTTGTTTTTTTGCACGAAATACGATGGTATTTAGGCCTGCCCTCTGTATGATTTTAACTTACGAAACCCGCCATGGATCACAGGTACCTGTATCATTAATAAAGAGTATACAAAAATATATCTTTTATAAAATTTATGATATCTTTATAATATCTAAGATAACATAAAATTTATAAAAGAAAAACATTTTCTACTGTTTATCAATGCACAGGAATTCCTGTGATCAATGATACAGTTGCCTGTTCTATACACCGTACTATATGGAGCGTACTATCGAGCGTTCAATAACATATAATTAATAGTGGCATAATACGGATTATAATGAAATCACAACATGGTGTTTTATTTTAACCGTCTCAAAAAATTCATTATATTTATGTTAAGTATGTACCTTATTTGTCACCGTTCATACGGTACAAAATATAAGCACCATTTAAACGTGCGGCACTTTTAAATATCTTTCCGGTGCCTTATATTTGACGTGTTGGCATATTTGACATAATTGTGAATGAAACATCCTCCACTGATACAATCGGCAGAACAAATTGTCAGTAATAACAATTTTAATAAAGACTTTATTTATAGAGGGAGCTTACTTGACATTATTGTCAATCTACCATAAGGGCCTCAACGCAGAACGACACTCGTACAGGGCATTGTTAAGTTTGAGGCTTCGTATATACATGTAATAGTATACGGACATTGAAAATATATTTCAGAAACATATTTTACTTCCATTAGGAAAGGTCAGTCAACTGCTTTCGATTTTCATTTTTTCACTTATTATGCAAACGTACCAATCAAGCCGCGTTCCATATAAGACATTGGCATCGAATATTATTTCAGAGAAGCCATGAGCAGTGAGCAGCGTAATGTTACAACCTTCCCAAGGGAAAGCCTATAATCCATGTGTTTGAAGTAGCTAGATAACAATCTACCACGTGCTACATGTTATCTGATGCGCGAGAAATCCTATATTGAACACGTGTTTTAACGCTGCACGAAACATTAGAAACCACACAAATGTTACACAAGTTGAGGTACTCAGAAAATAATCTTCATTATTTATTTTCACACGTTATTTTACTCTCGCTCCAACAAGTGGTATTCAGTAAAAAAACATCGTATTTTTTATTCTCTCACCCTCACTATATTTACTACTTTATTTATAAACTTTGTCAAATGTTTAAATGCCGAAATAAAGTTTTTGGATTGCATATTGTATTGTAGTCTATCTATAATTTATATCCTTCTTTAATGTCTTTATGTTTTGTTCTTTTCTTTATCATGATTGTTTTCATTTTATTATTTCGAATCTACTAGTATGCATTTCTTAACTTATTCTTTGCTATAATAATTGATGCATAATTGCTAAATTATGAATTTATATTTATTGACGAATGTTTTATTTAGAATTATGCATTACTAATATATTATCTTAATTATGTTAATAAATTGTTTCGCTTAGTTATTTATTTATTTTTTTCATTTTTCAGTGATTTAACATGATAACTTGTGATATATGATTTTACATAATTATACAAAAATTGCAAGGTAACAAAGTCACATAAAGAAATGTACAGTTAATTCGTCCGTCCGTCTGTCCATTCGATCGTCCCGGTTCTGGCCCAAGAAATTTCTGTATAAGGCTATCCATCTTTACTTGTGTACGAGAGAAGAGAATGGAAACACTGTTACCGTTCACTCTATTCCGTCTTTGGTATAGTACGGATATACTTACTTGGTCATAACCTTTATACATGCATATATTACAAGGTTCTTGCATTGAATATATCAATTTCCGCGAGTTTGTATTAAACATAGTGCGTCTTCGTGATACTCCCCGATTATGAAAACATACAACCGGGGATATAATTGATAAACAAGATATCAGCAGTTAAAATTATGCTAATAAAAGGTCGAGGAACAGGCTAAAATCGCCGTACTATATGTCGTTAGTGATGTTGCTTGAAGGCACTACAAGTGTTCCTGCTGATATTGCTGCAGCAGATGATGATGTCGCTGAAGCTGATGATGTTGATGATGATGTTGTTGCAGATGATGATGTTGTTGCAGATGATGATGTTGATGATGATGTTGCTGCAGCTGATGATGTTGCTGACGATGTTGCAGAAGCTGATGATGTTGCAGTTGATGTTGTAGGTGATGATTTTGTTGCAGTAGGTGATGATGTTGATGCAGATGATGATGTTGTTGCAGATGATGATGTTGCTGACGATGTTTCTGAAGCTGATGATGTTGATGATGATGTTGTTGCAGATGATGATGTTGTTGCAG
Organism: Spisula solida; assembly: GCA_947247005.1. Lineage (NCBI taxonomy): Eukaryota > Metazoa > Mollusca > Bivalvia > Venerida > Mactridae > Spisula > Spisula solida. The sequence continues at coordinate 35,045,018 of OX365957.1, read as the reverse complement.
ATGATGCTGTTGCTGATGATGTTGCAGTAGCTGATTATGTTGCTGAAGCTGGTTATGTTGCTGACGCTGATTATGAAGCTGATGATGTTGTTGCAGATGATGCTGTAGCAGGTGATGTTACTGTAGCTGATGATGTTGTTGCAGATGATGATGTTGATGTTGATGACGCTGTAACTAATGATGTTGCTGTAACTGATGATGTTGCTGTAGCTGATGATGTTGTTGTAGCTGATGATGTTTAATGCAGTTGATGATGTTTTTACAGCTGATGATGTTGCTGAAGCTGATAATGTTGTTGCAGCTGATGGTGTTGCTGCTGATGATGTTACTTAAGCTGATGATATTACTGAAACTGATGATGTTGCTGCTTTTGACGTTGTTGTTGCAGCTGATGTCAATAATTTATCTGTTAATCCAAATATATAAAGTTCGCAGAGAGAATTCTCTTCATGTAAGTTACAAGCAGCACTCATGGTCTTTTTACTTTCTACAAGAGTTGGAGTACATGCATTGGGAACGCGGTAATTTCACGGCAAGTGAAAACAAAATATGTTCAAGAAATTCGACACAGCACACCAAGCGTTTCTATGATTGTGATGTTAATGAAAGCACCCGATGACACTGATTGAACAAGGCTTATCAGTAATTAGGCTTTCTGAAGATGAAAATTAGTTAACAGAAAAACATATAATTACCGTCTTTGCAACGATTTACCATGTTTAATAATTGTAGGTTTCATTGCTGTTGGTCCACGTTCGCTATCGTTTTTATTGCTTAATCACTTCGCGTGTAAAACATGCAAAAAATGAAATGTAAAAAAAACTCACAAAATGGCGGGAAATACAAGTCAAAGAGTTTGTTAGCAAAAGATTATTCCAGTCTTAACTAGAAGTGGGATTTATTCTTATTCCAGCAGCTTATCGCTCACATCAGAGTAAAGAGTTTGTCAAAATTTCTCCGTTCAAAGGTGGTCTATATGTAAAACATGATGCAATTATTTCTCAGAGAGGTTTTTACGCCTGTAGTCGAACGTAAGATTTACACGTATGTTAAGCAACCAGTCAGTAAGACATGCTCAAAGTATTCAATATATTTCATAGTATTAAATGTATCAGGGTACTGCTTTATCAAAGCAATTACGAAAAACATTAAAGTTACGCTTAAATTAAAATTCGTAATAATTCTTTAACAACGCCAAATTGTTGACTGATACCGTTTATAGGAGTTCAGTGACTGAAACATTATTATTGCACCTAATGAACCACACTTTATAACTGTAAATAAATTATGAAAAATTTAAATTTGATCGTAAGTTTACGACTTCCGTCAGTGTTTTGAGAAAACAGTACCCAGATATTCGTGGTATATGCTGGTTGCATTCTGGACCATTCTTGTCGCCACTCCGATAGGTTTTGCTCTTACCGAGTTAAAACTTTCAAGACGCATGGACTATCGTATTTAGCATTAGAAGTGTATTCTAATTGCATTCTGATGAATTATTTTAAATAATAATAATAATAAAGACTTTATTTTACGAGGAAACTCATTTGACAATTAAATTAAATGACAATCTTCCATGAGATCCTCAACAATAAACAGTTGAACAAGAACACTAGTACTGAAAATGAAAAAAGCATAATGGCAATTTGGCCCATATGACGTCCACAATATCATAATTTTATATATAATTGGGGAATTTCATAAAAGAGTCAAGTTCAGTGAAAGGATGTGAGAAACCGATATGTATGGAATCTACAATATTACGGTGAGGTTTATCACTCGTTTTTTTAGCAATGACTAGTTGCGCTTTGTTTTGAGTATAATGCGCTATATTTTAGACTGGTGCCTCGGTCTGATTGCTTCCTAGGTCGCAAAATACGTTTAATGTTCGAATGGGAACCAGTCTAGCACAACTTTGGATTCGGTCAAAATGTTTCGGATACAGTCAGACTACCGTATTAATGATAGGAGTACGTACGATGATTCAGTTAGAATACACATCAAGTGTTCAAATTTAAATATTTTATTGCACCAAAGGCCTTCGGCTCACACGGTAACTTTATCATTGATATATTTCTAGTCATCATATAAAACATTTTTTACAGAAATTGATTTATACTTTAAATGTAATAGTGAGTTTTACTAAAAAAACAATTAATAACCTTAGAAATAAATTTCTGTAAAAATGTGTTATGTAGTTTTTTTTTATTCTTTTTCCTTGATACAGTTACCTGTGCCGGCTCATATAATTATACAAAATGTCTACACAAAATAAACAAAACTATTTGATACTAAAAAACGATGTTTCCCCATTTCTAATATAGTGACTACAATGTATAGCATACACTTCGAATATCCAGGAACAAAATCACCACGTTCTAGTTCTACTTATTTCGAGCCCTGTATCCGGAATATGCAAGGATCACTCGAAACGCAGTCTAAGTATTCGAACAAAGCTGAAAGAATTGTAGCCACTTCGACGGTCCCTCCCACATTTATTAGTTTTATTCTATTTTCGGCTGGTTTTGTATCATTCTTGCTGATGCAAGATTAGTGTGACCAGGGTATACGAAAACGGTTAAAGAATGGTTGGGAAGTTTTCATGATTATGCACAAATGATTAACACGAGTACAGTTATTAGATATAAACTACAATCACCGTCTTAAAATTCACAAAAAGGAGAGTCTGTGCTCTAAAATAAATAAAATAATGACAACACATTTATTTGTACATGTAGTTTTATTTTCCATCAACAGTTTACAAATATCCGTGTAACTTACGTAAACTACTGTTGGTATAAGTTTCCCGGGGACCGCATTAAATGTTTGTTATGAAGGGAACATGTAAATGATCAGTTGTTCTTTCGCATAATTCAGCAACTAATCACATGCGTCAACAAAACACGTGTGAGCTGCGAAGCTGAAGTACCGTAGATACATAAACCATTCATGATAATATAATAAACCAACACTACAATACCTCAGAAAGGGAGAGGGGTACTACAACATGCGGTGAGTAGGGGTATAAATTGTCAGAAAACGAAGTCATAAGCCGAGGTGAAGACAAGTTTCTTGCAAACTGCGTTCGTAGTATGTGTAGAATTCTTGCGAAGAAAATTATAAATCACAAAGTTTCTTGTAGCAATTTGTCAGTCAGGAACTGGCGCGGAACCATCCTGTCATCTTCCGTACATGATTGGTACTAAATCTGAAACGGTTAAAATAAAGTAACGGTCTTTTAGCGTCAACCGACGTACTTAATTTATTACTACGGTGCGAGGGTGTAAATAAATCAGCCCACTTTACTGGAAATTACCTGCATTGATAGCTGTGTGAAGTTGGCTCAACATACGACATACGACATACGACATTCAAAAAATTGAATGTCGTCCAGCTCGACATACGACATTGGACGACATTCAAAAAATCGAATGTCGTCCAGCTCGACATACGACATTGGACGACATTCAAAAAATCATCAAAAATCGAATGTCGTCCAGCTCGACATTGGACGACATTGGACGACATTCAAAAAATCATCGAATGTCGTCCAGCTCGACATTGGACGACATTGGACGACATTCAAAAAATCGTCTAAAATCGAATGTCGTCCAGCTCGACATTGGACGACATTGGACGACATTCAAAAAATTATCGAATGTCGTCCAGCTCGACATTGGCCGACATTGGACGACATTAAAAAAATCATCGAATGTCGTCCAGCTCGACATTGGACGACATTGGACGACATTCAAAAAATCATCAAAAATCGAATGTCGTCCAGCTCGACATTGGACGACATTGGACGACATTCAAAAAATCATCGAATGTCGTCCAGCTCGACATTGGACGACATTGGACGACATTCAAAAAATCATCGAATGTCGTCCAGCTCGACATTGGACGACATTGGACGACATTCAAAAAATCGTCTAAAATCGAATGTCGTCCAGCTCGACATTGGACGACATTGGACGACATTCAAAAAATCATCAAAAATCGAATGTCGTCCAGCTCGACATTGGACGACATTGGACGACATTCAAAAAATCATCGAATGTCGTTCAGCTCGACATTGGACGACATTGGACGACATTCAAAAAATCATCGAATGTCGTTCAGCTCGACATTGGACGACATTGGACGACATTCAAAAAATCATCGAATGTCGTTCAGCTCGACATTGGACGACATTGGACGACATTCAAAAAATCATCGAATGTCGTCCAGCTCGACATTGGACGACATTCAAAAAATCATCACAAATCGAATGTCGTCCAGCTGGACATTGGCGACATTGGACGACATTCAAAAAATCATCACAAATCGAATGTCGTCCAGCTGGACATTGGACGACATTGGACGACATTCAAAATATCATCAAAAATCGAATTTCGTCCAGCTCGACATTATTTTTGTATTTGATAATTTTGAAGCTCAAATCTATTGTTTTACACTAATTTGTTTTAAGTGTCGGGTGGCCATCATGTGATTAATACATTTGAGGCTAATACATAAAAACAAGTATAATTGGTATTGCGTTACCAACAGAAGCCGCCGAATATCTAATTTAAAAAGGTGGTACGTATATCCGAGATGTACAATTTAAAATACATGTACAAGTAAAGTCAAGTCTTGTTGTTATCTAAATTTTTCGTGACCATGAAAATTACTTCGACATAACAAAAATTCAAGATACGTTCCAACTTCGATAGTCACTTTAAACCCGATTACCAATGTCACCGTTTGTCAAATTCAGGGAAACCGTTTCTTACTGGAGCGACAAGCCTTGCGTCGTCGTGAACATCCGGGGTCCAACGGGGTGATCCGAGATGAACAGTGACGGACCGCTTAAGCCCCATTCTCACAGTTCTGGTTTGGCATCGCCGGAGAGTCCCGGTTTGTAATCCGGGAGGGGGTGCTGGTCTAACCGGGGATGCGACCGTGGCGGCACCGTGAACATCCGGAATCAACCGGGACGATCCGTGATAGACCGTGATGGACCGGCTGACAGCCTCGGTTGTTTAAAATGTTAAAATCCGGGGATAACAGGGACAATACTGGGGAGTATCCGTGGCTTTACCGTTCAAATACCGTGATAAACCGTAACATATCGGATTTTCAAATACAAACCCGATTGAGAGCCTGTCGACCTCCGACATAGAACGGTATAGCCCCGTGTCGTACCGGTGGTGGCAGGGGTAGTTACGGTATGAGCCTGTTACAAGCCAGTTTAACCCCGGAATATAACATTACATCTACGGTTACACCCTTGTTACTCTGATAAAACAACATGATTGGATATACCCAACATGATTGAAAAATGGCGGATGTATGTTTACATTTTCATCGCATTTTCGACCAATTCTTCAAAATCTACGGGTTTAACCACCTTCTGATGCTGTATGAAGATAAACTTGTACATTCCTTCCATGAAACTAAAACTATTTATCCGTATGTTTGTGAATGTGATACACAATACGATAAAAAATTAGAATAATTTGTGTTGGATTTATTTGACAGTCTATAAAACATATATATTGTTGTTTATTTTGGGTTAAGATCTTTTGTTTATACAGCTCATTCATTTCACTATCAGACTTAGTTTAGAGTAAGTTATTTACATTTGCCGTTTCTACGTGATAACTATTTAAAGTAACCCATGTGTGAAAAATGGATAAAAACCAACATGATTTGAGGATAAAGATCAACATGATTTATCTGTTAAAGTGGATACTGACCAACATTGAATTTTCAATAAGTAAGTACTTAGAAATACAAAAGTTTACAGTTTATGTACACAATTTTAACCTCTTTGATACTTTGCTCACCATCATGACGCCATGACCTCCACATGAATAGGCAACTCTATCATATATCTCTATATATGTTGAAATTGTGTCCCCAAGGGGGGGGAGCGGCGGGCATACACGGGACTTTTGACAGAAGGCTGTTCCCGATAGGTGGGAATTTGACAGACAGAATGGTGCCGAGTCCAGGGAAATTTTGACACTGGCCGAAATTTTGATCCCGGTGGGTATGTAAAGCATCTCCCAGTGAGGGGATTTTGACAAATTGCCCTTGCTCTAGGGCGGGAATTTAGACTTTGAAACAGTAAAAATGTCAAATTCCCCTGGGTCAGCCCGCCACCCCCCTCCTGGGGGAAAACATTGATAGGTGCATAAGTGTGACCTTTACATTTGAGTCAGGGTGTAAATGCGAATGTAACCAAGGTTTTTCACATCGATACCTAGTCCCCAACCATGTAGGTTTTTCAAAAGAAAACATATCATTTAGGTTTTTCCTACTGACACCTGGTCCCCTACCATTTAGGTTTTTCAAACGGACTCTTAGTCCCCTACCTTTTAGGTTTTTCATATGGACATCTAGTCCCCTACCATTTTGGTTTTCCACATGGACACCTAGTCCCCTACAATTGTGGTTTTTTACATGGACACCTAGTCCCCAACCATGTAGGTTTTTCACATGAAAACCTATCATTTAGGTTTTTCCTACAGACACCTGGTCCCCTACAATTTAGGTATTTCCTATGGGCACCTAGTCCCCAAGCATGTAGGTTTTTCACATGACAACCTACCATTTAGGTTTTTACATGGACACCTATTCCCCTCCCATTTAGGTCATCTCATGGTCACCTAGTCTCATACAATTCAGGTTTTTCACATCGATACCTAGTCCCCAACCCTGTTGACTTTTCAAAAGAAAACCTATCATTAGGTTTTTCCTACTAACACCTAGTCCCCTACCATTTATGTTTTTCCTACGGACTCCTAGTCCCCTACCTATTAGTTTTTTAACATGGACACTTAGTCCCTTACCATTTAGGGTTTTCACATGGACACCTAGTCCCCTACCATGTAGGTTTTTCACATGAAAACCGACCATTAAGGGATTTCCTACGGACGCCAGGTCCCCTACCATTAAGGCTTTTCACATGGCAACCCATTCCCCGAAAATTAAGATTTTTCACAAGACCACAAAGACCCCTAAAATTTTGGTTTGTCCACATGGACACCTAGTTCTTAACCATGTAGGTTTATCACATGAAATCCTATCATTTAGGTTTTTCCTACGGACACATAGTCCCCTACCATTTAAATCCCCTTCTATTTAGGATTTTCACAAGGCAAGCTAGTCCCGTACCAATCAGGGTTTTCACATGGACACCAAGTCCCCCGACATTAATGTTTTTCACATGAACACCTATCGTTTAGGTTTTTTTTGTCAAGTCCAATAACAAACTCAGAGCAGGTTTGGAATACGAGTACACAGCTAAGAGCTGCGACCAACGAGTACACATCTACGAGCTAAGAGCTGCGACCTACGAGCTAAGAGCTGGTACCAACGACCTAAGACCTGCGAACAATGAGTACACATCTACGAGCTAAGAGCTGCGACTAACGATCTAAGAGCTGCGACCAACGAGCTAAGAGCTGCGACCTACGAGCTAAGAGCTGGGACTAACGACCTATGACCTGCGACCAACGAGTACACATCTACGAGCTAAGAGCTGCGACCTACGAGCTAAGAGCTGCGACTAACGATCTAAGAGCTGCGACCTACGAGCTAAGAGCTGCGACTAACGACCTAAGAGCTGCGACTATCGACTTAAGAGCTGCGACCAACGAGTACACATCTACACGCTAAGAGCTGCGACCTACGAGCTAAGAGCTGCGACCTACGAGCTAAGAGCTGCGACCTACGACCTAAGAGCTGGGACCAACGACCTAAGACCTGCGACCAACGAGTACACATCTACGAGCTAAGAGCTGCGACCTACGAGCTAAGAGCTGCGACTAACGATCTAAGAGCTGCGACCTACGAGCTAATACACGTATGACATATACATCAATATGCCCCTTTTTACAATTATATAGATACCCAACATGCCTATATAGTCACATATGCCTATTTAGACATTCAAGACAAGATCGGCAGTAAGAAAACGAACATTAAACGTGTAAAGTCGTTTAAGCTTTAGTAGCAGCAACCAGATCGCCTCCCACCAGCACTCTTAGTGCTTTGATTATTAAATGTCCTAAAAGCATGTGCTATAGACTAGGTGTGAAATCCCTTACATCGGGTATGCTCATAAACCTGCTACCACAATTCATGAGCACACTTCTTTAATGTACAATTATTTGTACCTTGAGAATCCCATTGGCAAGATTTCAATTGGTAATGTTGGCTTTTATCCACAATCATGTTGGCCAGTATCCTAATAAATTTAACAATCACGTCGGTCAGTATCCAAAAAATACTATACATGTTTGAATTATTGTTGGTGAGCGTTAATTTATCTAAGATTTTAAAAAATTGAAACGTCCAAATCATAGTTTATACAACTGCCAATACTTCCCAAATGATATTCATTACATAAATAGAGGATATTACATGAGTGTCTTTCCATATTGAATTTATTAAACGAGTTGAATAAAATAATAAAATGCGAGGCTCTGCCGAGCATTTTATCGATTTTGTCAACGAGTTTAATAAATTCAATGTGGAAAGTCACAAATGTAATGTTCTTTTTATCATATGTTAGCCTTTTCCGGCCAAAACATAAAATAGCTACGTATTTTTCACTATAATAAACGCGCAACTTTGACGACGTCGCCTATCCTTTGAATGACGTCGCGTGATAGCTTTATTACACTAGTGTATTCTCAAAAATAAATAATGGCTTTATTACGCTACCGCAACGTCAAACATGTGATAAAGTCAAATAAATGAGTTTTACAACGTTTTTAAGTACAAAACTCAATCTCAAATGCAAAATCCACACATTCTTTAAGGCTTTAGATAGTGAAAAATAGTACCTATGTGCAAATTGTTTAGTGCAAATAGTACATTTTCTTCATATGTTGATTATGTAATATTGAAATAAACAATCTGGATAGTTTATATGGAAAATATTGCAAAAACAATACACTTATCACATTGTTCATGTCGGCCATTTTTCAATCATGTTGGGAATATCCAATCATGTTGTTTTATCAGGGTAACAAGGGTGGGTTAGGGCAAAAGGTCCAGGTTTCATCAAGTTAAGGGCGGCGAAGTTGGTTTGACTATTGCTATATACAGCGGAAACTGTATGATTTATCCAGAAACCGAGGCTTCAAATTGAGACATTCTACAGAAACGTATTTATAGTTGCATCCAAGGGTACCTCAATAACTATTTCAAAGAATAGAACATCGAGCATCTAGAAAAGATTTTTCGTACATGAATAATCTTGCACCTAGTTCAAACTAGCAAACTAGCTTTAATGAATGCCCAGGTCAGACAGACACGAATAATCATTACACACAAGGGTTCTGGCGAGTCACAAAGCCTATGATCCGTGAGTGGCTAAGGTTGACAATGCTTTTAAAGGAACTGATGCAGTTACCGGACGGTATGCCAAGCCGCACGACATTAGATGATTTTTGAATGTCGTCCAATGTCGTCCAATGTCGAACTGGACGACATTCGATTTTAGATGATTTTTTTGAATGTCGTCCAATGTCGTCCAATGTCGAGCTGGACGACATTCGAATTTTTGTGAAGATTTTTTGAATGTCGTCCAATGTCGTCCAATGTCGAGCTGGACGACATTCGATTTGAGATGATTTTTTGAATGTCGTCCAATGTCGTCCAATGTCGATCTGGACGACATTCGATTTAAGACGATTTTTTGAATGTCGTCCAATGTCGTCCAATCTCGATCTGGACGACATTCGATTTTTGATGATTTTTTGAATGTCGTCCAATGTCGTCCAATGTCGTCCAATGTCGAGCTGGACGACATTCGAATTTTTGTGAAGATTTTTTGAATGTCGTCCAATGTCGTCCAATGTCGAGCTGGACGACATTCGATTTAAGACGATTTTTTTGAATGTCGTCCAATGTCGTCCAATGTCGAGCTGGACGAAATTCGATTTGAGATGATTTTTTGAATGTCGTCCAATGTCGTCCAATGTCGATCTGGACGACATTCGATTTAAGACGATTTTTTGAATGTCGTCCAATGTCGTCCAATGTCGATCTGGACGACATTCGATTTTTGATGATTTTTTGAATGTCGTCCAATGTCGTCCAATGTCGAGCTGGACGACATTCGAATTTTTGTGAAGATTTTTTGAATGTCGTCCAATGTCGTCCAATGTCGAGCTGGACGACATTCGATTTGAGATGATTTTTTGAATGTCGTCCAATGTCGTCCAATGTCGATCTGGACGACATTCGATTTAAGACGATTTTTTTGAATGTCGTCCAATGTCGTCCAATGTCGAGCTGGACGACATTCGATTTTAAATGATTTTTTGAATGTCGCCCAATGTCGTATGTCGAGCTGGACGACATTCGATTTTTTGAATGTCGTATGTCGTATGTTGAGCCAACTTCACACAGCTTGCATAGATAACCTTTATAGCATGTATTGCTCATAGCAATCGAAGAAAAAATAAATATTTAGTAAATGACAAAAGTATATAGATTCCACGTATCATCTAACGCTTCGTTTAGACATCAACTAACAGAATCATGGTCAAAACCTTCAAGTTTAAATGTTGCAATCATTGAATGTGAGTTTATAAAAATGTTATTTGATTGATATTAGTTTATTCAGAAAGATATTTATTCCCCGACTCCGAGTTTCATGTCAATGATGAAAAATTTTCTGCATCTAGTATAAACAATTAGCGACACCTCTTTACTGATGGTACACATCGCCTAGATGGCATAATAGAAGGAAAGTAAGCTGTGCATGTTTTATTCTGAGCTTCAAGCAAGGATAGTACTGGTATCTGTTTAGTGAGCTACCCTTCAAGCCCGCTTTCTTAGAATCGTTTTGATATGTTTTATATATGTAGTGTATGTAATATCGCGTATTGATACATTTTGTAGACCTACAGTAATGTTGGGTGTGTGTATTTTTCATGGATTTAGATGTTTTGATTTCTCCGAACATAAAGTGTTGGTGTAATCTTTCTTTTTTAAACAACAATTAATAAAATACAGCATAAACGTATATATATATATATTTTATAGACAGTGATAATAATAATGATAATTATTATGATAATTATAGCAGCAGCACCAGCAGCACCAGCAGCACCAACAACAACAACAACAACAACAACAGTGAAGTTTTGCAGTTATACTTGACTGGTACCACGTGTCTCATTTTCCGACTACGTCATACTTCGTCTACAGTAGAGACAGGTATGGGCTAATTAAGTTCCGGTGTTCTGGTACCCTGACTCGCTGTTTGTAGAGCGCCGCAGCCGGACGCTAGTAGAAGTGTAACAGACGACGCACAATGGTAAACATTGGAGTAATAAAGCGGTAAGCGTTTAATTTTTTCTGGATATTGATAAATATAGCGAATAATTGTGCATAAATTACGACGTGATAATTTTTGTAGATAATTACAAAAGAAAAAGTTGAAATGCAAGTCAAAGAAGGTTTATATGGCCGATTTATGGCTGATTTATACACCAGTCAGAAACCACGGTCCCAATCCTTCAATTAAGGATCGACAATAACAGAGCGGGAAACGTTTAAAAATCTTCTGATTATTTATATCGATGTTGAAATCATTATCAACGAGCAAGCAGAAATGATTGTCTGATAATTTTTCAAGGCATATAGCAAAGAAAAAAGGAAATACGAATAAGAAATATGTGTTTTATTGCCGATTTACTTGCGTTTTGTTTGATTTTATGTCGCCTTTTGACCTCCACCCAAGGAGCTTTAGGATTTTTTTCTTCACGATCAAGGGAACGAAAACATTGCTCCTTGTGCACAAATGTAGAGCAGGAATTTCTCTTTCGATTCCATGTTCAATATGGATTAACCTTTGGTAATAAAAAAGACGAAACTGACGTCATGTTGTATGTAAACAGGCAATACAAAAGCAAAAAATCTTGATTTGATACTCGATATGTGTACCTTGTGAGTATCCTGGTGCTTTCATTGTGACTATTAAATTATAAATCCGTTCTATGATATAATGAACAGTCTCAACTTGTCACAGGTCTAGCTAGGTCAGTGGGCTAGGTCATCACTACTTCACAACCATATTATCATATATGATCTCAATACTAAAAAGGTAAACATGTGTTATAGACAACCTATCCATGATTACAGAACCGCCAATGACCTCAATCTGTCATCAGACCTTCTGTGTGTAGTTATAAGGCCCTTTTAAAAAGGGCCTCCTATTAACACATACATGTATTATGTAGACATATACAAAGAGTGGTCTTTATAGGCAGGTTTTACTAATGATAATTATTGTGTTTATACATAACAGGTCCCGGCATTCAGTCACAGAAGACATCTGCTAGTCAGTCGGTTGCCATGAAAGGATGAACTTCACCAGAACACTTTAATACCATAAAATGAAACATTCATTCAAGCACTCGTGATTAAATCCTGGAACTTGTTTGCAACATGGAGGACTACATATGCTGCATACCACTGAGGGATAAAGATTTGAAAATGTCCTATAGCATTCTGTATACAATGGGTTACCAGTGAAGAGAAACTAGGAGAATGTATCACGCTATATAGCAAGAGTACTGTAGATCTACAATGTAACAGAGAACATGCTGAAAAAAATCCAGGTAGATCTAACTACATGTAAATTCAAGATTTGATAATTTGTTGGGAAATTATCATTTTATAAGCTAATATTATTATAGATTAAAGGAAAATGTTGTCATAACTGTAACGTCAACATTACATTAAAAACCAGGATTTTCTTAATCAAGCCAATCACTATGACTATATATACTTCTTGTGGAGATATTGATCACAATACAATGTATTCATTTCTGAGATCATTCTGTCAAATAAATTTCAATCTTACACTTAAATATCAACAAATAGTCAAATAGGTAGAGTTGAAATCTAATTGAATATATTCTATTGTACATCCATTCCAAGGGAGTAACACTCAACAACATAAGTTCAAAAGTATTTGCATTGTTTATTTATTTGTAATAATACTATGTATCATATTGTGAAAGAACATAAATTGATATCAATACTACATGTACCAGCAAAGTAATAAAATGCATTTGGACATTTTTCAGGGGTTGTTGATTGAGAGCTGATATCAGCTGAGATCAGATCTACAAATTCAGCAGAGATATCTGCCTTCATGGCTGCGCTTTTACAGGAGCCTGAGCTATTCAAGCCTATTTGTTTACAAGGTTGGTGCTTTTTCTTTTGAAACTTTTCCCCTTAATAATAGATTGGTGATCCAATTACCACAAACTAGACTCAAATCTCTATTTTAGTGATATAAGTTGAATACTGTGTACAGAAACTCCAAACAGGGCCCTAGTGAAAATTTTCAACAGAATTCCACTGAGTATTCTACTGAATTCCAATGAAACTTCCACCGAAAAAATCGAGTTCCACCAGAATTGTAAATACCAGTGGTCCTGTAGAACTATGGTGGATTCTGATTCCAGTTGAATACTGATTCTAATGGGATAAGGATTCTGGTGGAATAATTAGTCTGGTGAAATGATTCCAGTGGAATGGTGGTAAAAATATCACTGGAATTCCAATGAATCCCACTGAAATGCAATTATTCCACTGGAATTCCAGATTAATTTTCTATGGGGAATCATTTGAAAAATTACATTTAGGTATTGATTCTACTATTAATGATATGTGTTTCTGGAAATCCAGTTAATATTTCAAAGTTAAAAGGTTAGATGCATAAAAAAGGAATATATAGAGTAAAGGGTTGAATGGCAAATTGGCTATGTTTCATGTGCTCAGCTGTTTCTTATCCCAAATATGTTCATGTGTGTAGATTCATCTTATTACTTTGCTATCCAAGTTTTCAGGTACTGTCTGACCTATCACAAAATGATACCCTATATTGATATATCTTTAAAATTTCCATTTAATAACCTCCACTTGTTTTATTCTTAGGTAGAACAGTTGATGTGGCTGCCAGAACAGGTTTGGGATTTGTGATTATTCCGGCCAATATAAAGACAGAGACACTCTCATGAGTGGTTTGAACAGGACGTGTCATCCATCCAGTGGATACCATCAAAGTCCACCTTTGGCATTAGATGTTGGAAAATATACACCGACTCCACAAGATATCTTCAATTTGTTAAAAATTATATTCAAATGTTGTATATCATGCAGCATTCGTTTTTTTTGAATATCTTTCGAATGTCATTCTTATATCATGATTTACAATAATCTTGTTACTGCTGTGTGTTAAGGTAAAAATTCTTACTTGTCCCATCTTATGCCCAAACCAATGTAATTTTTTGGGGGAATATAAATTTGTCTGTTCGTCACAAAATGTTCATAATCATCAACTTTGATTATGGCTAACAGTCATTACTGACTATAATGGCCATGCAAGGGGGTTAAAAAGAATAAAGTTTGCAAAATCACCTGAACTACTAAGTCCATCCAGGAGATATTGACAAATGTGATCAATAAAAAATAGTGCAAAAAATGTGTTGTGTCTTGAAACATATGCAATTATGCTACAATCATTAAACTTCATAGGTATATTAGTCAGCATGTGTTGTATACTTTAATTCTATTTGACAGAGTTATGACCCTTCAAATGGTGAAATTTTGCTTTTGTTGCTCCTAACTTAATACATTTTTCAGTGTATAAACAATCAACTTCCAGTTATTGCAATACATTATACACATTGAATTGTATAGTCTCCCAATAAGTCATGCTGTGATCGAAAGTTACATGTGCGTTTGCTCGCAATAGGGCAAACAAGTTGATTAATATAGTATCGCAAGAAATGATACAGTGATTAGGCTTATACACTGTGTATTTGAGCTGCAGTCATAAAACTTTGTAAATACATGACATCAATCAACTTTGACAAACTACATAATTATTTATATGGTAAATGACATTCAAATGTATATATTAACTTTGTACATGATTTCTGTGAGATGTCTGATGGGTGTCAGTATGTTGTCTGAAGATGTATTATTGTTTTCTCTGCTGATGTATTTTATTGTTTTGTAGAATAAAAGGTCAGAGCATTAAATGGACATCAATGTTGTTTTGAGGTTTTACAGTGTTTTTTTAGATTGAACCATTATTTGAAATTCAAGCCTCTAATAACATATCACAATACACTGAACTAGTGATTATGTGCAAACAAGACTAGGGTAACCCTGTGATGTGTTTGAACAGAGTTACTGCCCTTTTAACCTCACCTGTCACAAAGTGACAGAGTGAGCTTTTGTGATCCCCCTTCGTCCGTCAGCCATTTGTCCGTCCATCAACAATTTGCTTCTGTAGACACTTAAGAGGTCACAATTTTAGCATTATCTTTATTAAACTTTGTCACAATGATCATCTTAACAAAATCTAGGCCAAATTTTGATATTGGGTCATCTGAGGTCAACAAAATAGGTCACTAGGTCAAATCATAGAAAACCCTTGTATAGTCACTAGAGTTCACAATTTTGGCCTACTCTTTATTAAACTTTGTCACAATAATCATTTCAACAAATCTAAGTCAAGTTTGTTATTGGCCGGGTTTCCGGGGAAAAGCTAGAAAAACCTGGTTCTACAACTTGTAACATTTTAAAACAACAAGAGGACCCAAAGGGCCCTAGGTCGCTCAACTGTCGTAGTAGTACATGCATGAATAAGATTTAAGAAATTCAGCCTAAATTGCAAGTATTTTTATGATTTAACATAGTGACCTAGTTTTTGACCCCAGATGACCTAATATCATCTTAGTCTAGATTTTGTTGACATGATAATTGTCACTAAGTTTCATAAAGATGAGGTACAAAATTGTGCCCTTTAGTGGCTAAACAAGGTTTTTCCATGATTTGACCTGGTGACCTAGTTTTTTACCCCCAGATGACCCAATATCGAACTTGACCTAGATTATGTCAAGATGATCATTATAACCAAGTTCCATAAAGTATAGGTCAAAATTGTGTACTGACTACACAAGGTTTTTATATGATTTGACCTAGTGACCTAGTTTTTGACCCCAAAGCAGCCAATATCAAACTTGACCTAGATTTTGTTTAGATAATCATTGTGACAAAGTTTCATTAATATTAGACCAAAATTATGACCACTACTGACTACACAAGGTTTTTCTATTATTTGACCTAGTGACTTAGTTTTTACTCCAGATGACCCAATATCGAACTTGACCTAGATTTTGTTGAGATTATCATTGTGACCAAGTTTCATAAAGATTAGGCCAAAACTGTGACCTAAAGTGTCTACACAAGCAAATTGTGGACGGACGAAGAGTGATCACAAAAGCTCACCCTGTCACTTTGTGTGGACGAACGAACAGGACAATTACTATATGCCTCCTGCATCAGTAGATGCATAAAAATATCCTAACAAAGTTCCTAAGGTCTGATTTATTTTGGCAAATATGCCCCAAAATGCAATAAGATTTTTTTAGGTCCAAAATCTAGCAAAACCCTAGAAAGAAAATATTTTAAATTATTATGAAAAAAAAATACATGTATAAGTATAATTTTGGAAAAGTTAACATAAAAAACTGAATCAAGATATTTTAAGTACATGTAAGTCCAAAAAGGGTAATAATGCTACCAATCAAGAACTGTCCACAAGACAACGAGCTCGACTATTCGCAGCCATTTACCACATAAATCTAAGTTCAAAACAGGCTATAAGTTATACAACTTTTTAGTTTCAATGCAATATCATTGTATATGAAATACAGTATTGGTCGGAATGTAATTTGCAAATAAAACTTTAACAAAGAAATGTCTAAGTAAGAACTCTACTTAACATCAAAATGGAGTTATTGCACTTGACAAGTACTGTTGACTTATGATGATGAACAAGTTTTGTAAGTTACAGTGCTATATCATTGATAGTATATGAGATATGGTATATACATATTGCCAAATGTAGTAGCCTTCACCAAAAACCTTAACCAAAAGCATGATGTGGACACCAATGAATGGGCGAGTACAATAGCTCTCTATATTCTTCAAATAGTCAAGCAAAAAGTCAGATGAGGGAAAACTTCTTAATTATAACAAATACATGTACATATATATCAATCTGCAGGTTAATATGTGAGTCACAGTGGGAAATAAAGATGACATATATAAATATCTTACAGATAATACAATTGAACCACCTGTAAGCAAAGACCGCGAGTACATGACCTGCCTGCAAAGACTGCCTATCTTATGTGTTGGTAATCATAATTATATAGATGAATCATAGAGAAAAACAAGACTGCGTTCAATAAACGCTGATGCCCCCATGGAAGCCGTGCCCATAAAAAGCTAAGTCAATCAGGGGCCATAATTCTGTAATAATGTTGGATAGTGTTACATGGCTTTGATAATGTAAGGCGCTTATGATGGTAAACAAGTATGCCAAGTTTTAAGGCAACACCATGATGGACATGATGTAAAACAAAACTGTCAATTTGGTTTAACCAACAATTAGACGCTTAATAAGTCCAAAATTAGGTCAATGTGACGGTCAAAATGGTTAGGTGATATAGGTCTGTAGAGAATATTCAAATACAACAACCATGCATGTATGAAAGCTTTGTAGCAAGCCATATTAATGCTAGAAGAAACGGTCAATTTGGGTTAACCAAGAATTTGGCCCTCCAATAAGTGTAGGTCCAAATTAGGTCAAGGTGAAGGTCGAAATGGTATCAAATGATACAGGTGTGTGGAGAGTGTTCATATTCAACATCCATGCAAGTATGGAAGCTTTGTAGCAAGCCATAAAAATGCTAGAAGAAACGGTCAATTTGGGTTAACCAGGAATTTGACCCTTCAATAAGTTCAAGTCCAAAATTAGGTCAAGGTGAAGGTCAAAATGGTATCAAATGATACAGGTGTGTGGAGAGTGTTCATATACAATATACATGCAATTATAAAAGCTTTGTAGCAAGCCATATTATTGCTAGAAGAAATGGTCAATTTGGGTTAACCAAGAATTTGGCCCTTCAATAAGTCTAAGTCCAAAATTAGGTCAAGGTGAAGGTCAAAATGAGGTCAGGTGATACAGGCATGTGGAGGGTGTTCATATACAACATCCATGCAAGTATGAAAGCTTTGTAGCAAGCCATATTAATGCTAGAAGAAACTGTCAATTTGGGTTAACCGGGACGGACGGACGGACAGACGGACGAATGGACAGGTGAATCACTATATGCCTCCCCATCTATCTGCCACTGTAAGGGACATAATTATGCCCCCAAGTGTAATGTTGATAGTATACTTTAAAGTACTTTAAGTTACCAAAATGTCTAAGTTTAAAAGGGCCATAACTCCTTACACAATAATCCTATAATTATAGAAATTGTCTTGTAAAGTTGACTTATGATGTTAAGTATGACTACCCAGTTACATTACAACAGCATTGAGAGTAAATATTTAACTTAATTAAAAACTTTAATCAAAATGTCTAAGTTACAAAGGGCCATAACTTCTAACAAAATCATCCTAGAGTTATAACCCATGTCTAGTAGATTTTACTAATGACAATAAATAAGTGTGGAAAGTTTCAATGCATTAGCATTGATAGTAAACAAAATGTATAAGTGAATAAGGGCCATAACTCTACAAAATCATCCTAGAGACTAATAACAATAAATAAATGTGTCAAGTTTTAATGCAATAGCATTGATAGTAAACAATGTATTCATTTTTTATAAACTTTAACCAAAATACCTTAGTTAAAAAGGACCATGACTCCTTACAAAATCATCCTAGAGTTATGACCCTAGTCTGGTATGATTGACTTATCATAATAAATAAGTGTGCCAAGTTTAAATGCAATAGGAATGATAGTAAACAAAATATGGAAGTTGAAAATGTGTTATTTTGACAACATCCATATACTGTACATGGATATTCAAAGCTGTTTGTCTAAATTCAAGGATTTTCAGTTAAATTCAAGCACAATTTTGGCATTTGTTCTAGGCAACACTTAATTAATATATATTTCAAGGACTTTTCAAGGCCTGTGCAAACCTTGCAAAACACAAACTTGTGATAAAAAACACCTGCTAACAAAGACCACTTAAACAAACCCTGTCTGGTCTTTCTTGTCATATTTCTATGTTTTTATATACATGTTTGTATTAATTAGAGAGAGAATACATAAAAACCGCCCATTCAAAATAGTATCTGGAATGTTCTATTATGTTTGGAAAGTTCCTGTTCAAAAATAGAGTCTGTGCTGTCAGATTGTCTTGCTGTACATATAGACAGGTCAGAAGTCCATCCTCAACTTCATCTAGTAATCAATATGAATATGATGAAGTGTTCCAACATTGCGCTATTTTGTCTTCAGTGCGAATTCACCCAAGGACCTAATTGGCACAAATAATGATTTCATAAATTGTGTGGTTCAACAAACTGATTTTAACTTTTCTCTGGACCTGGAATTTCTGAAACCTTCAGCTACAGTTGGTGTTGATCTGTAAAATAAATAGAATGCATGTATAATACAGCATTTCAAACAAGAGCTATCATTGAAATTGGGAAGAAAGTACCTAGATACTGCCCCAATACAGTATTGTCAGCTTCTGAGTAGTGTGATGGTTTGTTGGAAATTACACCAATTAATGCTAACATAGAAATAGTGCAGACAGATGGACAGACTGAAAGTGTGACGTGCATATATAAATTACATAATTCAACACTGGTCATATTTTCATATACCCCATTACTGTTAAAAAAATTGATAATTACATTTTTTTGCGTTCTACTTGGACAGTCGTAGTTAGTGGCCATTTGGTTTTATCCCTACCTAATTGGCCAATGACCTCCGGCTTCGAGGGAAGAGACAGAAAGTTTGTGTTTGTGGGTTTCAGACCAGTTCATCACTTGTTGGTGGTAAACACTGATAAGCCTTTCTGATTTTTCCAGTGCCCTGGTGTAGATTTAAACCAGGAACCTCTATATTGGTAGTCGAGAGCGCTTACCACTCAACCACCGTTATAAAAGTTTGAGTAAAGTTTCAAAAACACCAAATATAATTGAAGTTTTGGTTACAAAATTTAAGGCAGAATGGTATAATAATGTCTAACAGCAAAGCATTGCAATCTGGAAGACGTTCACATCAAGAAAGTTCATACTAGTTATCAATATTTTGCACTTGTACTCCTATAGTGAGATTTGAACCTGTACTGTATGATGCCATCACCTAGCAATGTGAAGAACAAACACATACCTGACAGATACAAATATTATAGGCATCAGTCAGTGGAGCTACACCTATGTGCATCAATTTCGATCTTTTTCTGTACAGACTAGTGAGGTCTCTTCTTGGATGTCACTGGAGAATAAAGAATGCTGAATATAAGATTGATTAAAGACAATTAAGTGTTTATGTTCCCCGAATTAAGGGGCCACCCAATTTGGCAAGTAAGGCACAAAATTTCTCAGCACATATACATGATGACATTCCTGACACCTACCTTTTAATGTCAGGTACCATCTGCCTGGTAGCCTGTGGTAGGTAACATTAACCATTATGAATTTATTTACCTACCCGGGTGCTCGCCAAACAGTCATACTGAATCAATGGACCCCCTTCTGGGATTCAAACAAACAACCTTTCAGCCCCAAGGCAGACACTTTAACTAATCAGCCACAGGTACTGTACCTGTACAAGAACTTGGATTTCAACATATGAAGATTTTATTCCATGGTTATGAATTAGCCAATATTGCTACAAGCACATACATTTTTTTGTACATTATTTTTTTAATTTTTTTCCCACTTTGTGCTGCAAGTAAAATTATTAGATACTTATGTTGCATTTCAAACGTTGATCAATGTTTGCTAAACCGAGGTAGCTCCAAACTTATTTATAGCAGATCTGTATAGTTTGCATTATATGCAGTGTGTTTAAAATATAAGGTAGAAATATAAAACTATTACTTGCCAGATGAATAAACTTTGACACCTAATAAAATTTTACTTACTCTATTTTGTATGCTTGTTTCGACACTTTGTCAGTTGTAAACTATTTCTGATGACATCCAACAATAAAAGGATCTCTACCATCACAAGTCTACCCAGTGAGTCTATCACCTATGAACAGTAAAATATTTTTAGGTAAATAACAGTTAACTTAGTAAGCACTGAATACATGGTCCACAAACCAGAATTGTTTTAAGCGTAAAATGTTGGTATGATGATTAAAAACGGGATCTACATTCCCTAACCATTATAGGTGTACAACAATTCATGCAGGACTTAATAAGCTGATAAACTGACACAAACAGTTCAAGTCCCATTCTTCCTCTTTCACTAGTAAAATCGGGGCTACACAGTTCATTGCCTGAACTCAGTGCTCAGCGCTAGAGCGCTATGCCAGCCAGTTAATAGAATGAGTGGTAGAAAAGATAAGCTTGCTGATATGCTTATTAATTTCTGACCTGTGCAGCCAGTTTCACAAGCTCACTTGAGCTTATGTTTACTTACAAGTTTGATTATCTAGCCAACTCTAGCCGAGTTTTATTTTGTGTGCTGCGGATTGGTTCAACTAAGTGGCATGGTCTGAATCTGCTCACAGAATGGGTGAGACAGCATGCAAGTGTGACCAAATAGCTCCGTCAAAAATGTTGTCAAAAATGGTACTGGTAATCTGGTATTCCTTGCTTGAAGCTCAGCATAGCAAGTTCCATTTAACTGCTGGCTTGCACATTATCACTGACAGGATAATATGACTGGGTCAGAAGAGCATTTGTCCAGCAAGCGAAGGGTCCCAGGTTCAAGCCTCAGTCAGGCTAGCATTTTTCTCACCCTGTGACATAATCTTCTTCTTCTTCTTCCTTATACTGAGCTGGGCACTTGATAGGCGTAATTAGCTCAACTTTATATGCATGGTGATGGTGCACAGAGTCAAAAATTTAAAATAGTCCAAAACTGATTAAAACTATATACATGTACACAGCACTGATGTCTACTCATGTAGACGGATCTTGAAGGCGTCTAAACTTGGCGCCGAGACCGTCGAAGCTGGGAGGAGGTTCCATTCAGGCACAGTCCTCACAAAGAATGTGCTGGCGAGGGTCTGGTCATGGACCCTTTCCTGGTAAAGGCGGTGTTGGCCACGTGTCCTGGCATCACTCTTTTTAAAGTATGCGTCTGCTGTGATGTCTATAAGCCCATTCTGTATTTTGTACATCATGCACAGCCTGCTTTGTCTACGGCGACTCTCAAGGGACTCCCATTTCAGGTCTTTTAGCATATTCGAGACGCATCCTGGGGTCGTTGTTGAGTAGTCGTTGTGGACAAATCGGGCTGCTCGGCGTTGTACTTGTTCAAGCCTCATGATGTGGTTGGCTTGGGTAGGATCCCATACCGTGGCCGCATTCTCAATGATGGGACGAACCATGGCTTTGTAGGAGGCTTCCTTGACTGGTGGCGTGCACTCCTTGATGTTTCGTCTCAGGAAACCTAGAGTCCTGTGTGCCTTTGAGGTTATGCTGTTGATGTGGGAGTCCCAGGAAAGGTTGTTTGTCAGGGTCACACCAAGATACTTGCTGGCATCAACAATTTCAAGGGTGTGGCCGTGTAGTATGTAGTGGGTGTTAATTGTGTCACGTCCTCTTGGCACTATGCGGATGACGGAACATTTGGCAGCGTTGAAGCTCATCTGCCACTGTCTTTCCCACTCTTCTAATGCAGTAAGGTCTTTCTGTAGCCTCGCTCTGTCATTGTCGTTCTGCACAACCCTGAATAGCATGCTGTCGTCAGCAAATAGCTTGGATGATGAGGATGTAATCATGTCTGGCAAGTCGTTGATATATGCTAGAAATAGCAAAGGGCCAAGGACAGTACCCTGAGGAACTCCAGATAGTACGCCGGCTGTTTCTGACTTGGTGCCATCCAGAACTACCTGCTGTGTCCTGTTGGATAGGAATGACTGTATCCATGTTTTGATGTTTCCTCTCACCCCATAGAAGTCTAGCTTGTGTAGTAAGCGTGAGTGGGGGACTTTGTCGAATGCCTTAGCAAAGTCTAGCAGTATTACATCAACCTGTTGTTTCTTCGCCAGATCGGAGGCAATTTCATGGATTGTTGTCAGTAATTGGGTTTCACATGATCTTCTTTTGCGGAATCCATGTTGATTGTCTTTCAAGATCTTGTGTTGGTCGAAATGTGACATGATGTTACTGTGTACAATATGTTCTAGTAGTTTGCAGGAAATTGATGTTAAGGAAACTGGGCGATAGTTGGCAGGTTGATGGCGATCTCCTTTTTTGAAGATTGGTACTACTGTTGCTTCACGCCAATCCTGAGGGACTTCTCCGGAGTCGAGGGATTGTTGAAAGATCTTGGTAAGTGCAGGTGATATTTCGTTCGCTGCCGCCTTAAGTATGAATGGTGGAACTTGGTCTGGACCTGCAGCTTTATGAGTGTTGAGATTCATTATAAGCTTATGTACCCCTTTCCAGTTTACAGTTATGTTGTTCATGGATGGTGTGTTGCTGGGCCCCTTGTCTGGTAGGTTTGAGGTATCTTCCTTCGTGAAGACCGATACAAATTGGTCATTCAGGATGTTGGCTTTCGCAGATTTATCACTCTGCAAGAAGCCATCCTTGTTCTTCAGTGGTGCGACGCCTGAAGATTCTTGGCCTTTGCTTTTCACATAGCTCCAGAACTTCTTGGAATTGTCCTTGTAGTTGTCGCTGACTGTGGTTTGAAGATAGTCTCTGTTGGCTCTTCTAACAAGAAATTTGACTTCATGTTGTAGTTTCTTATATCTGTCAAGGTCTTTCTTCTTTCTTGTGAGTTTTGATTTCTTATAAGCTCGTTGTTTACGTCTGATTGATCTTTTGATGTCGGTATTCATCCAGGGGTTGGTGTAGCGTGATGTAGAGAGCTTTGATGGGACTCGTTTTTCTATTGAAGAACATATGGTGTCCTTAAAGATGGTCCAGGATTCATCGACGGTCATGTTCTCTGTATCGATTTTCTCAGCAAGGTTTGAGAGGTCTGAATGAATACCCTGTATGTCTGCCTTTTTCCAGAGTGTGATCTTACGCCTGGGTGGTTTGGGGCGTCTGGCAGTGATGGTAGTGTCTAGTAGAACTATGTCGTGATCGCTAGTGCTTATCGATGGCATGGGTTTGCACCTTTGGATGAAGCTAGGGTGGGATGTGAGAATAAGGTCTAGCGTGTTGGATTTTCTAGTGGGAAACTGGACTATCTGTTCCAGGCTGTTGTCGGCGACTAATTCCAGGAATGTTTCGCTCACTCTAGAGGGGTATTGGTTCCCTGTTACTGACAGACTTTTCCAGTTGATATCTGGGATATTGAAGTCGCCACCTATGATGAGGACGTTCTTTTTTGCTTGTTTCTTCAGGTCCTTGAATTCATCCATTGTTTCTTTCAGGTACCCAATATCGATTTTGTTCGGAGGGCGATAGTAGGCTGCTGCAAAGATTGTTTTCTTCTCAAACTTAAATGAGGCACTGATCATTTCTATGTTGTCTCTGGTATTTATGTTGCTAGGATGTAGGTCATTTCGATGTATAATGACAACTCCCCCATGGCGGTCTGTAGGGCGGTCTCTTCTTAGCAGGCTGTAACCAAGGTTTGCTGGTAAGATTTCTGATGATTTAATGTCTGGGTCTAACCAGGTTTCTGTACCAAGGATGATGTCCGGTTCTGAATCTTCAAGGATGGTTTCCAATTCTTTCCCTTTCTTGCGGAGGCTTTGGAAGTTGATTACAAGTATGCGAAGATTTGTCTTCTTTCCCATAGGCTGATGCGTCTTGTTGCCAGCTGGTTTTGGTGACGACGTTTGAAATGCACTCAGTTGGGAGGAGAAGCTATGAATTGAAGCTGATAAGTCTAGCTCTGAGCTGGTACTTCCTCTAGTAGATTGAGTTGTGTCTGAGATACTATCTAACAAGTTTGGATTGGTGGATAGGTTTGTAGTATTGTTGCTAGCATTAGGGATGGTGTAAACAATGCTTGAATTATTTGGTTTATCACATGATGGGCATATCCAGGTATCTTCTGCCTTACCAAGGGCGCTGAAATCTGCAGATGTCAGTCCTATACATGATTTATGCATCCACTTATCACAATCGTCGCAGGCGATACATTTGATTTTGCAGGCCTTGTTACAAACAGCACAAGGGAATTTGGGTCTTCTGGGACCAGGGTTTGGTTCAATTCCATCTTTTAGAAGAAGAAGACTTCTGTAGTATGATCGGTTTGACTCAAATGTCCAGTATTTTGCTGATTTGAGGCATGACAAACTCTGTTGTAAACTGGGTGGGTGGGGTATGGCTAATAAATATGTGGAGGACTCATAGGCACTTCTAACAGAACGGAAATGATACCTGAGGTTTGGTTGGTCCTCTTGAACTTCAGTATGGGTTGTGACAATGTAGCATTGAGACTCAGACCTTGATAGCCTTGAGACAGAGTGTCCTTTTCGAGTGTGAGAGGTCTCAGACGCAATACACCAGCTGTCAAAAATGGTACTGTAGAGTCTGGTATAGATCCCTTGCTTTAAGCTACTGTATAGCATAATGCATAACTACTGGCTACGTGTCACAATGATATGACTGGCTAGCCTTAATCAAGAGGATTCATCCTGGATTCGCCACCAATCAGCCAGTGTCAATGAACACTGACACTGTCCAAATTAACAACTTAACTGACTAACAGGGCTAGTGATCTTTGCAAGTCATGACTGAATATAACTGGAATAGCACAGTGCGATTGTCGATATCGGGAGGAAAGGCTATACCTAACAGAATGAATGTCAAAACTAGTAAACAGAAAATAGCAGATGACACTGATAGTGAGCGGCGACTTTTAGGGACCGCATATTACAAACTCCCAAGACCCGCGCATTTTTGAATAGATCTACCGCTCTAAAGCCTCTAAAATGCTACATATTCTTCGTAAAATTAGGTATCAACTTACCGTACAACATTCTCTTCCCCTCTGGTTCAACTGAATCAATTAGATACATGATAAATCGCCTCTCAACCGCTTTAATCGACGTATTTCTTGTCGTTTAAAGCGACCATTTGTAGTAATTACTGAAGAGCACTTCCGCTCATTGAAGGTCATGGTCAAATTAGCCCATACCTGTCCTAATATTTTAGAGTAGGACACGTGGTACCAGTCTAAGTTATACCGGTATTATCGGCATTTGGAATGCCTTTGACCATTTAAACAATAAAACAAGATGACCAAGACAAAATATATACATATATTCACATAACATACAGTTTGTGCATACACAGATTATTAATAAAAGCAGCGATATAATCATTATATCGATGCGTTGATAAGTACGGTCTTCGTATCATAACGTGACAACTGCACATAGATCGTACACTAGAAGTATAGGTGTATTTCTAGGTTATGCATGTTTATGTACTTTAACCATAGAGTTTATATAGTAAATCCCCCCGTTTAGCTACCCGAGTTGAAAATTTACCTATATGTGGGCAACGTGTACACATCCAATCACGACTAGGCGAAACCGTGCGTGTGCAAAACTGTTATCATTAATATAACACAGTGTAGCAATACCACGTGACTTTTGGCTACAGTTTCAAGACGAAATTTGTCAACATTGGAAAACAAAAATAGTCATAGACTGTCGTTTTGCCCAGCACCCTGTGAAACTGTGAAAAATACAGGTTTCACAGGGTGTTGGAACAATGGTCAAGCTGCTGAAAAAAGATCTTATGTTTCATAAAAAGCAAATTTTTACCTTAGCATGGTGTATATTTTATAGAAATCGATGAAGAAATAAAATACTTATGACCACTTTTGTTTTCCAAAGGTGAAATATTTCGTCTTGGAACTGTAGCCAAAAGTCCCGTGGTATTGCTACACTGTAACATGTTTGATATACCTTGTACAGGTAGATCAAATACCATCAAATAATCTAACATTAATGTTCAGTACGAACGTACGTTTGGTTGTGACCGGGCTTTACGATACAATGTAGAAGTAATAATATGCACAGTCAGTTGATCTACGATGACCTACAACAGCTACTGTTTAGGCATGCATAAATTAATTTCTAGATTTTTTTTGTTTTTATAGGAATATAAAAAGTGCTCGACATATTTGTGTGAGGTGTTCAAAGAATCGATGGAATAGTATTGTACGTTTATTCATGGCCGTCACTTGTATACAAACATTGCAATATCATAACATTTTTATAGTTTTTACAAAAAAGGCATTAAAAAACAATACCTTATTTACTCAGCCACATACTTATACAAAAAACATCTATTAAGATAAGACATGTACATTAATAAGAGAATTTGCAATGTTCACATACACAATGTTATGTAAATAAGTGACTGGCCTGATTAAACGAGTTTCAATACCGTGCTATATTTAGTAACTAGACAAATAATTACTTAATGAACCATGACTTTTCTGATTTTAAAGTAAATGAATATAGCCAAGGAATGCATAAACAAAAGAGTGCGAGTGAGGATTTATTCCCGACCTTACCAAAGCGATACACACGAATATAATTATAATGCATGATACACAATGACATTTGGTTATCAGAGATATTTAAGTCCATGCTCACTCCATGTTAGTGAGTAACTGATTACACATATTAGTCTCATATATTCTCATTCACCTTAGTTTTTGACATTTACCTTCTTTGACTTGGATATAATATTATTAAGGTTTATCATTTTTGTCATTTTTGTGTCACTTTCAAGCCATACACCTTCATTGATTTATGTATACCCGTGTTTTGTATAGGATGTTTACCGTCCACTACATAGTCATCAAATGGTAGGTCATACAATGTCTCCATTCCCGATCGCTCAAAAACCGTCTTGGAAAAGTTCGAGGACCCTTCTGCTTTAATGTAGACTGGGTCTATTCCAAGATGGCGGATCATACTAATGGAGGCGTCAACTATTTGTTTTGCATAACCACGGCGTGTATATTTGTTATTGACTGCAAGTCCAATAAAATGAAAAGCTTCATCTGTACCAAAATGGCCGAAGAAGTCCGCATGTTTATCGCAGCAGTCGCAGAACTCTATAAGAACTAGTAATGGTTTAGATTGTATGGAACTGTGATCATCCGGATCGTCTTTGTGTATGATTCTAGTTGTTCTAATGGCAATCATTTCGTCAGATTCTTCATTGACAAACATAAGAGATACATTACATTTAAAACTTTCAAGCCATACGTCTTGATATTCGTTGTTCCATTCCAAGCCCATAGCTTTACTGATTGGCTCTTCTCTCATGAAATTGTCGCGCGCAAACTCCATTGCCTGGTCGTAGTTCTCTTCAGTAATAAGTTCCATCCTTACCCCTGGGATGTAAACTTCCGCTCTAGCTTTCTCAAAAGCCTGAAAAGAAAGAAACGCAGACTCAGCAAAGATAGCCTAGAGGTAGAGCGTTCGCTTCGAGTGCGGGAGGTCCCCGATTCGATTCCAGACTGCGTCATACCAAAGACGAAATAATAATGGTATCCGGAATTCCCTGTCTAGACGCTCAGCATAAACTTGAAACAGGCTTCTCTCCTCTCATACCCTTGTGGCGATGGATTACATCAGAAATGAGGTGTCGAGAGTGATTAATATAAGTTGAAAAAAACTTGTTTCACAATCGACGTAAAACAACTCGGACAGGAGAGGAGACAACACTTATGGCAAACTCGCACGGCGCCCGTATGGAGCCCGAACGGACACAGGAGACTCGTACGAGTATCGTACGGATTTTCTTAACTCGTACGAGCATCGTACGGATATCGTACGAGTTCATCTCTATAGATCGTTCGTGGTCTGTACGAGCTGTGACCAGACGCAACGAACATACAAAACCCGATAGGATTTCAAAAATGGTGAACTCGTACGAGTTGATAAATTAGTACGGATATCGTACGAGCTTTGTGACCGTAGCATAACAGAGCCAGCACAGTACGAAAGGCACAAAAAGAACAGTATGTGATCACAGACACTTGGGGTCTGGACCCCGCCCCTCGCTACGCATCTATATATGAGCCAGTCTCCAGGAAAACCTGCTATTTTGACAAAACATTTGTTTTTTAGATCTTTTATTATCTAAAAGAGTTATCTTAATGAAGCATAATGCAAAAGAAATTTTGTTAGTATCTTGATTTTTAAAGGAAGTTACAGCTGTTATGTTGAGGCCCTATTCAGACCCTATTTGCGTGACGTCGCAAGCGTCATTCAAAAGTCATTCGACGTCGTTGTAACAAGTACTTTATAAATACTGCATTTGATCAATTTTTGACATAAACTGGTCAAAATTGTATCAAGATTTAGAATGATGTTTTAAGTTTTAAACTATACATCCAACATTTGGAGAAAGACTACTACTGTTTTAAACAACTAACTCCTCGTTTTTCTCAATCAGAGTATTTTTCTGAAATTGGTCACCATAGCAACGAAGTAAAGGATTTTGACATAATTCATAAGAAATTTTAAAGCTAAGATATAGTAATATATGGATAAATGACTTTAAATTGAATCTATAGATATGTCATTTTTTCTTATTTGAAAGCTTTTTTAAAACCTTGTTACATGCAGTAATTACATAATGTCATTATAGCAGGTTTTCCTGGAGACTGGCTCAATTATATTTTTATTATCAACATTGTAAACCCAGACCACAGGGTATTGACGCATATTATTTTATGCGTGTGCGACCGCCTTATATCTCATATACAAATGGGTCTGGATATATAATACATAAATTATAATCAAATATTTCCAGGCGCGTAGCGGGAGGGGGGCGTGGTCCAGACCCCAAGTGTCTGTGTATGTGATAAGAACAAATTAAAATAACACTCATCAAGAAATCTAGACGTGATGAGTACTGAGGTACTTTGATAATTGGCAGTTTCGGTTTGAAAACCAAAGTCCAAATGTTAAAAAACAAACCGAGAGTCATATTTATAGGGCTACAGGTTCCCTAGTTAATTGTGTTGATAGAAGCAAACTCATTAACAAAAGAAAACGGTACCATACCTCTCTCTTTTGATCCATTGTTAAATTCTTCAATACAGATAATGAAGCCATGTTTTAATAAAGGTGACTGAAATATGTCATTCGGATCATCTCGGCCTTTATGCATTGCAATAGACGTTTATTTGCCGGAGACAAACGGAAATGGCCGAGCTTTCACGATTGTGAAATATGTTAATAACGCGGTGACACACAACAGAGCCAATAGGTCTTTTCGACTGGGCTGTTTCGTGAAGCAAGTTTTAGCCTGGTTCCCGTCCCCACAGTTATAGCACTACTACAGTAATACAACTGTAAAATTAGAACGGGAACCATACTGTAACCTGCTCCACGAAACAGCTCAGTCGAAAAGGC
Organism: Spisula solida; assembly: GCA_947247005.1. Taxonomy (NCBI): domain Eukaryota; kingdom Metazoa; phylum Mollusca; class Bivalvia; order Venerida; family Mactridae; genus Spisula; species Spisula solida. The sequence goes on along the minus strand of OX365957.1, from coordinate 35,014,624 downwards.
CTAATATGTGCTACATTTACTTTACACAGAGATAACTAAAAGGGCAGGTAAACCTGTTATGATAACGCTTTAAGCAGTAAATCATGACTTCAGGTACATTTAGTGATTCGTATCTGTCTCACTTTTCAGGCCCGTAGCCGCACGGAAGCACACCGAGGCACTTGCCTCATTGAGAATTTGACAGAATAACAAAATAAGCAGGGTTTTTTACAGAAATAAATGCCTTAAATAGAGGTAGAAAAAATTCATTGGTGCTTTTGTGTATCTGGATACGGTCGTGCTTTTCAAATGGACTAAATAATTACAATTATGATGTTGGTATTTTGAACTGTGTCTATCCCTTAATCACGGTTTCGGCATATTGACAGTGTGTTATTGATAAAATAGACTAAGTTACGAATGTTTAACCTAGGTCCCCGTTTTTTTGGGACACCCTATATATTACCTGTCTACGTTAATATTGTATAAATGTGTTGAGATGTTTTTTGTGATGAAATGTCAATAATGCTATTGATGCATTATTTATCAGTATACTGTATATAATATTGTGATTTACATGTAAATAATTTGTACATGCATGACATTAACATATCACCTTTGATGTGGATATAAAGATATTGAATTGAATTGTTGCTTCAAAGACGTCGTTTTAGTGACTTTACGCGGAAAGCGTTTTTTTGTGATAGCCAAGCATTTTTAGATATAAAAAATCACATCTATGCATATAATATATGTTTTACTTTTATGTTGCTACAGTTAAGATTTAGTTTGGACAATCAACGTTGTTATATGAACACATATGTTTGTACCGAACTATAACTGAGGCCAGAGGGTTTTAAAAAAATTGTTACTCGGACATTTTTAGCAAAAAGTCCACAGGAAAAATAACTGTCAAAATGTAGCTACTACGTTGTTGATGATGGACTGTAGTCAATGGCGATCCATGATGAAAGCAATCCACAACAGTGTTAGTTCTAACAGCAAATGTATCTTACACAAATACAGTGCACATTGTTCAATGTTACCTGTGGTTACCAGTGGTGAATGAGAACACAATTAAACAAGCCCGATACAAACTAATCACTAGTAAAATAATGAAGTACATGTACACAATAAAACAAGGTATAGCCTATCATTACCATCAAAACATTTGACATAATAAATCATATAAAAAATTATGCAATTTTAGATTTCCAATTTTATTTTTGAAAATGACAAGAATATATGGCAGGAGGGTCCGAGTAACGAAAAATCAAAGAACTCTGGTGTGAGTACATTGTGCGACGTTATTCCACGCACGTCGAACAAATCAGCGGACAAACAAAAAAAATAACAGTAAAAGTCGAGTAAGCCTCCAATTCAACATTGCCAAAATATGGGAGAATACATGCACATGTAAAGGTATTTATGTAATAGTCATGATATAAGTATGCTTAGTACATTTGTAATAATTAAGACAACACTGATTAGTTCTAATTAATATTAGCCAATTAGTAACAGTAGAGGCACACAAAACATAAATGAGGACTAAGTAGTGTTTTATTGGCACTGCTTTGCAAGCGGAATACCTCTGGCCAGAATTTAGCCTTTGATTAATTACCACACGACTACAGGCATTGCGTATCGTTGTCATCGTCTACTTCTCCGATCATCCTGTTGGTAAATTAACGATATTTCCGCACGATGTTCATGGCATTACTCGATCAATCATCTTCCTACTGTCACGTTGCTAGCTACTACACCCAGGCATGGTTCTACAGCCACACACATTTACCAGAACATTGCTGAAATGAACAAACACTCATTGAGTGTTGCAGAAACAGACGAGAATGAAAAAACCTTCGTTTGTTGTTTACATCAAAATATTTTCTTTTCATTCCATTCTGACACTATTCTTGTCAAAACATGATGCCGATTTTTTCTGGCAGATCCGTACATAGATGATTTACTGGGGTTTGAGTTCCACGACAAAATATCTTCTACAAGTGATTGACGCGTGCAGAATAAGAAAACAGACGAAATAACGCGAAACTAAGGGATGCATAGAGTCACGTTTGGAACGTCAACGTCACCAAGGTTACGGGCGTTTGAATTCGTGTGATTGATAATACACAATATTTTGTCAGTCAAAGTCACAGCTTGATTATTCGAAGAAAGAAACAGAACGGATCAGTACGAATTCGAAAGCAGGGTTTTACCGTCGAACCTCTTTGCGTTAGAAAACAAAATCTTGGAATCAAACGTAAAAAATGAAAAAAAAATTAACTGGTTCCAAGCTTTATTATCATCAAATCCAAACTACAGTGCATATGTTGTATTGGTTCTGATCACAGCTATATTTAACATATTGGCATGAAGCACATTGATAATGTTTAATATACCGTGACATATCAAACTGACCGAGAAACAATTCTCCAGAAATGTTGATGTGGGCGTGAAATATAACAACATATGTCATCATTTTAACTACATGTATACCCCGATGATAATATAGGGCTAATAAAGGCTAAGCATGTAGCCCAATTCTATTTCGTACGAAATCATCATTAAAAATATGAAATGAAATTAATAAATGTATATAATACTATATATACATTAAGCAATGCATGTCGCTGCTAATGCAAAAAACTTGAAGTAAGACAACATTCTACAGTAACAAAGGAAAAATAAAACGGTGTAAATTGCCTTTGAGTCTAAATTATGATTAATTTGAGAATATTTCGAACACTTAATAAAACAAATGAACAATATTTATTACTGTCGGGTATAGTATTAATTTAGTTACTAGGTTCTAGAACAGAAATACAATGTATACGAATATTTCCTGACGCATGTAGCTCAAGTGGCGGACCATGACTTGTGTACCGTTATGAGTTCCAGCCGACGACAGATCAGGGAGAGAGATCTAGGTAATCAATCAGACCCCTAATGTGTGGGTCACGTGCTACTATACCGTGTCAATCAACAGTGTCAGGCTTAATTGGTCGTCCGTCTGTAGAGAATATCAAGTCATTGTTTTGGTCGTTTAAACGCAAAACTAATAATAATGATAATTAGCACATGCAGAAATTGCGAAAAAGGACAAACTATTTTATATTATTTATTTATGATATTTTATGAGTCGTAAGTCATAACTCACTGCTTATTACCAACTAGCTTATCAATGGAAAAATACATACATCATTCAATTTAGTTGATGCTTTCCAAAAAACAAAACTAGTTCTCGGAAAATAGCGGCATATTATAGATTCTATGGTGCATTATTTTTAAATCATCTAAATTTTATTTTAGAAAAAAATGATAAACGTAAAACATAGATTAACGGGTCAAACTAGACTGTCTATAGAGACCCTATGTTAAATAATGGGGAAAACTCGTCAGTTTACTCTTTTATCATGAAATTATTTCCCCTTGCATCCTCAAACATAGATAATCAAGTCCAAAATAAAATCTAGCTAAAATTGAAAATAAAGTTATGATAATGACACAATATTATAATAAATAATAATAATAACAATAATAGCTTTATTTAAAGAAGATGACACATTAAGATCATACAAATTATACAAAATGATTATCTTTTTTACAATGTGGTCTTCTATCTGAAATAACGAAATACATTCAAATAAATCAGTCAAACATATTATAAACAAAAATGCATACATGCAATAGCACTTATTATATTATATAATAGACAGACACACCCATCTCAACAGTAATTAAAATAGAATGATTATAATAGTAAAATGAACATGTTGACTAAGTTTTTTGACATCAGATATTTCTTATATATATGTTTAAATGCTGATAATGAATTTAAATTTCTAACAGAAAGAGGTATGCTGTTCCATAATTTCATTGATATATAGGAAAGGGTATTTTGACCATAACTAGTGTGTATTTTCGCATGTGTTATATCTCTATGAGTTGTGGATCTCAATGTGTATGAAGTGTTGTTAGCAAAATGTAAGATATTTTGTAAGTATGAAGAAGTGAGACCATGTAAGCATTTGTAGTCGGATAGTCAGACTAGAATCAAACATAATTATGCAAATTCTTTCGCCGGAAATTTCTTGAAGAAAACCCTAACATACTGATATAGACAGGTTGTAGAGTTACAGCTCTTATCATCAACAAGGGAGCATTATCATTTAAATCTTCGTTCATCAGCCCTTCCTAATGGTCCATAATCTAATAATATACCGTTATATTAGTAGCCGGTCTAATGAGTGATAATTGTTTTATCATTTCTGTTATCAATGATAGTGTTCCTAGACTTTTGTATCATTTGTCAATCATACTAAACCATAACACCATCTAAACGTTATCTATCCCGTCTGGTGATATTTGAGAGAGAGAGCCGCATATTTAGTGACGTGTGCCGAAGAATGGATTACTCTCCGATGCTGCAAAGAAAACCGCATTTTCGGTTTACGAGAACACAGTCTCTATTCACCAAACGATACTGCCTATAAAAATATTTCTATATAATTTTCGATGACAATGCATATCATTATACGATTTTTTACGGATTTTTTACGGATTCGGACGTTTCAATTACCACGGCGTATGAGCCCATCGCATAAAGAACTTAAATAAGTACTACCGGTAATGGAAAGTACTAAAATAACAGTTTAGCCACATTGTTTAGAACTATCTTTTATCAAAAGAGGCATATCGTCAAATTCTAAAAAATGCTTCTTAAAATTGATTTAAAGTTACGTTTTATTTGAAAGAGCTCTAGTATGAGTATACTTTCAGTGTATGTATTTAAATTTGTCTCAATATGGAAACCTGGAAATGTGAATGGTGTCAGCATACCCAGGTACATGTTAGATGTGAAGCGAATGTGCAAATATGAAAAAATCCACATCTTTTTAAGTTATTATTCTTGTGTTATTGCATGTACGAGAGATGATCAATAAATATCGAGAAAATGCTTATAACTTTGATATTACATGTTATTTTCTATAAATATTTTATGTAGTTTACATATATTAGAAGAAAACGTACGAAATATATCGAAAAATAAATTGTTTGGAACATTTTTGCCGACCTATGAAACCGGTAGGCGGGTGTATATCAATATTAATTTCCTTGACATATCTGTAGTTAGAATTATATCAATTTCTGGAAAATAATATGGCGGTATTATAAGTGTTAAATCTGTCGCAGAATAAAATTTGTCCGGTGTTTTGCTGTTGCGCGGCCTTTGATTTTAAAGCTAAACTAAACGCTATATAATACGAACATATTATGATTCATAATTACAGTCGGGTGCCAAATTAAAGTTCACAAAGCGCAAATTTTATTGAAATTTTGACAGGTTTTCTGTATTTAAAATTGCATGACAGAATATTTAGAAATATGCCAAGTTAGAATGTGACATCATAATTATGCTGTAATAATCTAATAGTGATTTGATTCAAATCGGATTTTTTTTTATGTATTACGTTTCTGGTTTCTAGGCAATTTTAGAATGCCAATGAAAATCCTTGACCTGTGGAATAAGTTGTGTTGCCATGGTTACAAACATTCAGATTTTTGTAGATTTACGATACAGAATCATGTAGGAATGATTGCCTTTCATTGATATGTAGTTCATTTCTTATTAAGAGGTTAGTTTGTTAAATGGCAAGATTTTAAATTTGAAATTGGTACAACACGAAATATGGTTCCCATTGACTACCATGTAAATTTTGTCATTTTATTGTTAAAAGATATAGAAACAAAACTTAAATGCTTGCTATTTTCATCTTAGAAATTGGATTTTCTTCAAATTATATTTATTAAAAGTTACAATCTTTTGGTGTTACAGACAAATGTAATTAAGAAATGTTAGTTGGTTTGTGTTACCATGTCAACATTATCAAGTGGACTAGTGGTAGATTTTTAGTGGTGTTCTAGAATTGCTTAGCAACCGAGCATGTGCAACATAGATAAGTAATATGCATTGCAGTTCTGACAGGAATTGATTATTCTACTTAATGATAGTCAATATAGCCAGGTAAGGGTTAAATTACTTCTTTTGTGCTGTTTGAGCGGAGTAAATTTACCAAATGAATTGGTAACTTTTGTATTTTGTGAACTTTAATTTGGCACATGAGTGTACATGTACGTACACAGACTATGGTTTTTGCATCTGAAACTTTTCAAATTCTCATTTTCCGTAAACTTACGTCAATATCTACGCGAACCTTGGTTGTTTTAACGACTGATAGTGCTTGGCGTAATTCATGGAAACATTTTAAAAAATCGCATATCATTAGACTGGCTCTATGGGAGACATAATTAGTATGCCATATAAAAGTGTATATATCACGGTATGAATCCCGATACCCCGCTTCTCATTCCGTCAGAGAATTGCACTGTTTTCATATTGCTCCGACATAACTCATATGTCATGTATCCTGAGTTCCGTCCAAGCGTTACATTGGTTTTCAGTTCCATCAGAACCATATGAAAACAGTGCAAATCTCTGACGGAACTGAAAAGCGGTGTATCGGGATTCATACCGTGTATATCTACATAGTAAAGAATGCATGTATATCTATACATGTACAATGTATATAACGTTCTTCTTTTTCGTCATTTAACACTCCCATGCATTGTTAAAGACATTGTTATTTGTACGTAACTTCTGGGAATGGCGGGTAACTGAGTTGTGCGAACTTGTGGTCAGACCCATTTATATGTTTACATCTATGTTAATTTCATGTACGTCGGTATATAATGTTGTAAAAATGATAAGAAACTTGATCGGCATTATTGTGGTGATTCCAATTATCTATTATTACTTCATCATTATCACCATGACACACCTAAATGTTAGGATTATTATAGGAATCTATTCGGACAGACATAATCCTCATTTACTTACAGACCATCTGAATAATAAGACAAATTCAAAATACTATTACGTTACATCACAGTTTCCAAACCATTGTTTAATGTGTAAGCCCTACACAATATTCAACCTCAATATTGAAATTAACCCAAGTTACAGTAAAACAGTAAATATATACCACGTTATTATTGTTTCATTATTATTTCTAGCTCACCTACCACAGGTGTCAATTTGCGAAAGGTGGGCTTTTGTGATCACACTTCGTCCGTCGTCCGTCCGTCGTCTGTCCACAATTTGCTTGTGTAGACACTAGAGGTCACATTGTTGACATAATATTTATAAACCTTAATTGGACAACAGGATCATCTCAACAAATCTATCTAAGATCAATATTGGGTCATTTAGGGTAAAAAACTGGGTCATTAGGTCAAATCATAAACATCTTGTGTAGTCACTACAGGTAACAATTGTGGCCTAATCTCTAGGAAGCTCGGTCACAATGCTCATATCAACAAAATCTAGGTCATATTCGATATTGGGTCATCTGGGATCAAAAACTAAGTCACTAGGTCATAAAAAAGAAACACATTGTGTAGTCACTTGAGGTCACAATCTTAATGACATTGGTCACAGTGATCATCGCGACACACTCTAGGTCAAGTTGAATATTGGGTCATATATAGTAAAAAATCTAGGTCACTAGATTAAATCATTAAAAAACCTGTGTAGTCAATAGATGTCACAATTTTAGCCTAATCTTCATGAAACTTAATCAGTATTATCATCTTAACAATATCGATATTGGGTCACCCAGAGTCAAAACTAGGTCACTATAGGTCAAATAATGGAACAGCCTTGTGCATATTATAGAGGCTGTAATGTTCACTGGATCATCATGAAAATTGGTCAGAATGTTTATGAAAGTTGACTTTAAGCAAGGGTCATCTGGGAATTATAACCAGGTCACTAGGTCAAATCATAGAAAAATCGTTTGTATGCTGTACGTAGAAGCTGTAAGTCAGACAACCAACAAAGTTTTAATTTTTAACTTTTTGCTCTTTATTCAACTTCATTATATTTGTATTATTTTTAAGTTATTACAAATCATATTAATCACCCAGACTCGACACCTCATTCGTGATGAAGTCAATCGCCAGCAGGTATGAGGGAAGAGAAGCTTTAAGCTGACTATCTAGCAATGGAAATTTTCAAAAGCATAATGAAAAATCGGACAGGGAAAAGATCGCACTCAACCGAAACGACAGAGCACAGAAAATATTAAGATTTTGGTGTGATAAGGTCACGGAGCAAACCTGGGACACCTGCACCCGAAGCGGACACTCGACCACTACGCTTTCGAGGCGTTCATTGCTCAGTAAGAGGACCACTTTTCAATGGGCCCCAATGATGGTCCTTCTTTTAAGGAGTAATTAAAGTAATACATGCACATGTATTATTAGTATACACCATTGAATACAAACAACAATGGGACACTGGGGAACAATATTATTGCACCGAACCGAGCACTCACTGGGGCTACATCAAATGCTACAGACATGTCACGTGATCGTAAAACATCGAGATTATACGTAAATGTATTTAAAAACTGATTTTTCGCATGAATAATTCATTCCTAATGGATGCGCAAGTTGGTAAAACAAGCAAAAAACACAAAGAATCACCGAATGGTTTTCAAATACAAATTTTCACAATGTGTTTTCCGTATTAAGCCAATTAGTAAAACTAGTGTGTGCTCTAACATTATATTCTTTCATCAGTCAGTCTGTATCACTTCAATGTGGCAGAATAGATACCTCCATTATTTTGTAACATCGATAGTCGTATTTTCTAAACAATGTACGGAAATTTGCAAAACAGCAGAGCGGGATATGGTAAATAAATATGGGTCCATGCTAAAAGTCAATACTGTCTTTCAACGTATAGCGGCACCGTTCGACTGATAGATTCGACATGGAAACCATGAAAAACTTGTAAATATTATTCCTTTCAATGAAAACTGTGTTTCGTATACTTCTTAACATATGTGAAATGCATTTTCGGCGGCGTAGTTAGCCTTGTGGTGTGTATGATTACAGACGTATACACATACAATTAAATAGATAGAAATTAAGTATCAAATGGGTTAAACTATTTTTAAAATGTATTATGTGCGTGTTTTTGATTTCTAAGATCGTCCGTGTTTCTTAGAATGATAGATTCTTCCTTATTTTGTTCACTTCAAGTGGATCACATAAATATTTACAAAATAATGCTTGAAAACTTACCGTCGCCTGAAATCAAAACACAGTTCTTCTTCTTCCGTTTTCGCCCGAAGTAGTATATAGGGGACTATTTCCGCTGTATGGTATCAATTTTATTTAATTCGAACAAGCATTAAAATATTTGATGTATATTCATGCTACTCAGATCAGTATTTATAGTACTTATTAAAGTTATATAGCTATTTCTTGTAATTGTACATTACCTTAATGATTTGACGTATTTTCTATTGTATCTTATAACAGGAATAAGCTTTGGGTTTTACCCCTATTGGGGCCTCATTTTTACATTGAACTCTTACTTAAGTATCTATCTGTTGAATTTGCACATTAAACAAATATAAATCACAGGTACAGATCGTTTGTTATACATTTCAGGTACCATTGATGTGTCTTACCGATAGAACCGTGAAAACGCCTACTTTATCTACTTTTTCATGATTGAGTATATCCAAATTAGGGCCTCAATTGACTGATAAGTAGTGCTTTTAAATGATTTAAATTATGTAAAAAACATTGTTAGATCATCTGAAATGCATTTTATAATTGTCTTGTTAAGCCATATGGAATACTGGAATAAGTATACAAACCTGTTTTTATTTTATTATATTTTTCTCAAAATACCCTTTTCGGGCCTCCTTTTGGTAACAATACGTCTATAATAGTGTAATGTATTATATAATTTGTTAGACATATAATTTGTTAATACCTTCTAGTACAAAATTACATATTTTGAGCTCTTTACGCTCAATAATTGCCTAAATAATGGCCAATACATAGCAATATAATGAAACGGCGGCCATCTTGGCGGCCATCTTGATTTGGTCACTTTCCCCCCCATTTCCATGATTGCGAGTTTTAACACGTGTTAGTACATACATGTCTGGTACTTTTGCCACCAGTAACAAAACTTTTGCAATTTTGTCTACCTTACCCCATATTTGTATCTAGATACAATGGCCTACTACCAGTGGTGTACGGGACGTTTTCTTGCAGGGAAACAGCGGTCACTGTCAACAAAACGAGAAAATAGCCAATTGTTTTCGCCTTGTATAGGATATTCTGACATACTGGTGTGACTAGGAGACATCACAATCCGTTTGAGTATTCCATTCCATAAATATTATATTTTCAGTCGGGAAAGTCACATTTCAGTCGGGAGAGTCACATTTCAGTAGGGAAAGTCACATTTCAGTCGGGAAAGTCACATTTCAGTAGGGAAAGTCACATTTCAGTAGGGAAAGAAAATTTGTGGAAGAACATTTTGCAGTTATTTTATGGACAAAATTCAGATCGAATCTAAAATAGGCTAGCTACATTTTGAGGTTAAATGTTCAAATGTTTTTGAAAAAAATGTCCTTGTCAAAACTGGGAGGAAACTATTCATACGTTTTTGGTATTTTAATGTTGGAGTCATTCCACGCAGCGTGAATGAGACATTTTATAACAAGACACACCCTATTGTACTAACTGACATGTCAACACTGGTAAATGTGCAATGACAATTCTCATGCCACAACAGTAATATCCATGGGAAGTAAATACAAGTTACTAATGCGTACGAAGGTGGCAGGGGATAAACTGGGGTGAAAATAACAAATATTTAGTGTAGAGCTTATTTATGGGCACCAAAAATTAAATTGGTATTTTAAAGACTCAAATCTGTATTTATTTTGTGAAAAGAAGGTGTTTATTATTTTGAAAAATCATAGAAACTAAATATAAGCTGGCTCTGAAGGATTTGCTACTCTTCAAAATGGAGGTTACCACCACTGGCGGAAGTGCAAATTTAGCGTCGTTAGAAACCGCGAAAAAGTTTGACAGCAAATAGCAAAAAATCCACTTGTATGGGAGACACTTTTCTTGCTGAAATAACCTTGCTCAGGTATTGTATTTATGTAAAATTGAGCCAAATATAGGATTGCATTGGCTTTAAAAATACTGTGTATGCTGTGAAATTGATCACTTTTGTATTTTTTTACTTAAAATTGGAGGGGTAGGGGGAAAAACAAAGGGCCATAACTCCTCAACCCAAGGATTCAGCCTTATATTTGGATGCTGTTTTCAAGGCATGCTGTCTAGGTCCTGAGACTGACACAAAAAGACTTTATTGTCTCATTAATAGGCTTGACTGTTCGCGGCCTGTCGGAACCCGAAAATTGTCAAATAGTATATCCTCTGCCACCGAAACAGTACCCTTTCAGAGATACAAATTATGGTTTTGCGTGATAATTGGTTGGCGTTTTCGTTATTATAATGTAGTGATCATTTTAAATTAACTAAACGTATATAAGTACCAGTCGCAGAAGAAAAATATAATATAGCAGTACAACAACAACAACAACAACAACAACAACAACAAAAACAACAAAAACAAGAATAATAGAAATAACAATAATAAAGACTTTATTTAACGAGAAACTCGTTTGACAATAAATTGACAATCTTCCTTAAAATCCCCAACATAGAACATAGTATACTCGTATATTTTTGTATACTCGTATATTTTTGTTTATATTTTTCTTATATTATGTAAATAAATAAAATGTTTTCACTGTTCCGCACACATGCAATGAGTTATTATGTTAAGGCGTGTACATTATGTTTTGATCAATATTGATATGCAATAAAATCTTTTCTAGGACTACATGTATTCAATCTGTTCATAAAACTGAAACGTGAATAAAATGAAAGATTTTTCAACTGACATGTATACGGTACAAAATGTATATTTATTTCGATTTCTTGTTGTTTTTGTAAACTACGTAAAACATGTTTGCGTGGTCCTTTGATCTACGAATAAATATTATCCATGATTATTCGAATTCTAGTAAAACTATTTTCATAAATTCATCGCAATTCAAGTCTGCGATTGACATTCCAGTGGAATTAAGCTAAAGTTAGATTAACATTAAAATAAGTTGTAGTTTATTATTGTATTGAAGCTGTAAGAGGCGGCGGATTGACTCCATCTTACAGAACGTGGATACAGAAATTTACCATACTTACATACAGGGTACATGCTTCGACTTCTCTCCTGTTCTCCCCAGCACACAGACAAAAAAGTTCAGAATTGCTAACCATGTTAAAGTCATTCACTCGAGTGGAAGCCGGTTGTATAAACAAATTCGAGCAGGGAAGAAATCCGCGGAATTTACCGGCCTACCATACTTTAATGAGTACCATCTCCAGAAATAATTCCTGCTTGGTAAAACATATGTTTAAAAATAATTTAGAGAAACAAAATAAACATTCACATATGTTTATTTATTTCTATGTTTTATTTTACCAAGAGTTCATCGCATAATATTTGATAATTGACGAAAGAGACTCTAAAACATAACCCTCCAAAAATGCTCGTATTTTACCCTTGTCCCGAAATCACCAGATCCCACTAGCGGGAACAAACCCACTTCTGTTGTTTGTTTGTTGTATATATTTGAACAAATGTTATACAGTATTTTGTCAGATGTCCATTTAGGCCTTGACAGCAAATGAAACTTGAAAACCTGCACAGTGATCTCCCTTGTCGATGTGCTCAACCTCATAGGCACATGTTTTCAAATTATCTGAGTGTAATAATTATGAGTGTATCGTATATACATGTATATAGAGAGACACTCAGATAGTAGATGTTTAGCTGCAAAGGATATGACGTTACAGGAACTGGTGTCCGTGTTTGCTGCGACAACGGTAGAAACACTTGGTACCAGCTTTCGAAACGTCATATCCGTTGCGGCTAAACATGGCCGCTTCACAACCTTCTTTATACATATGGTACACTCAGATATTAATAGGGTACCCTCGGATAATTTGAAACCATGTGCCTATGGTAAAGCTCCTCATAGCGACCACTCCCTCTTGCACGTACATTAGAACCTACAATGTATAGTGTAACAAGGGGAGATAACTAATGCGAGGAGTTTGGCAACGAGCACGACGTTATCGCTGTGAGGAGTTTGGCAACGAGCACGACGTTATCGCTGAGAGGAGTTTGGCAACGAGCACGACGTTATCGCTGAGAGGAGTTTGGCAACGAGCACGACGTTATCGCTGTGAGAAGTTTGGCAACGAGCACGACGTTATCGCTGAGAGGAGTTTGGCAACGAGCACGACGTTATCGCTGAGAGGAGTTTGGCAACGAGCACGACGTTATCGCTGAGAGGAGTTTGGCAACGAGCACGACGTTATCGATGTAAGGAGTTTGGTGGTGGATAATTGTCCGATACGGGCACGGGCAGCATCGCCATGTATAAAGCCTGAGTATTTTTTATATTCAAACCACATCGGAAACAGTGGTACATGTATTGTGCCGGACCACTGTTAAGAGAGCTGGGGCACGTACCTACATGTATGCCTGCTAAGCGGATTTTGTCGAAAAACGAAGTAGAAGAAGTATGACGTACCATAATGGACTACATGTATAATAATGGGGTCGTCTGGCTATTGGGTGCATCGAGGCTTAGAACTACCTATAACTTTCAGCTGGAGAGTCTTCCTGGGGGATTTACAGACTGAACTTGTAAGGTGCAAAAATGCAGCAGAGTTTAAAGACTTTAATCCTAGCGATCTTCCGGCTAATTTCACAGTAATCTGTGACTTCCGCGTAAAAAAGTAATTCCCGAATCAAACTAAATCGTTACTGACAGAACAAAATACGGTTTATCTGTCGAATCGAACGAACACTTCCTTCGACATATGTTGATAAACCCAAAAATGTTTGTGTCAGAGAAAACCTTTACCGACAGATGAACGAGTATTGCGGAACATTAGAAAACTACGAGTATCAAGTACTCTTTTGATGCCGGAACTTGTTTATTTTCTTAGATAATGGCTAAAACCCAACCTACATCAGATAAATGGGAAGAACATATATGTTTAATAACGGAATGGATTTCATGTCCTCATTTGTTGTTATCACAAGGGATACAATTCACTTCGAGTTAGGACAGCTAGAGAAATGGAAAGTTTCGATGAAACCACGTGTATGCCAACATGAATACGATCCGACCAAGACGTAATGTTTGTTGGTTTGCGTGTTTGTTTGTTTATTATTCTGGTTTAACGGCATTTCTCAACCATTTTTCCGCAGTTACATACGACGGACGACTCACCTCGCCCGTTTCCCTTACCGTCTCGGTACGTAGTATTAACTTATCATTCAACCAGGAACCAGGAACTGCTCGACATGTCGAGGAACATTGATATTTACTACTAGTAAATTGAGCACATTTGTATGTCATTTGCACAATGAAAAGGTATATGGCCTGCATGTCGCGGTGTAGAATCAAACCCGTATCGCCAGGTTACAAATCCAGCGCACTAACCACTGAACCGCGGCCTCGTCTCGTTTGTGTGATATAAGTAGTACATGTATATACATGTATCACCATTATTTACTCATTTATACTATGTTTCAAAACGATGAACATATTTTGCTGAAGTATGTATACTGCAAAACGAATGGGGTACGATGTTTGATACAACCACATAATGTTGCTAGGAGCATTGTGGTGAGTGGTGGCCTAGAGGTAGTGCACGTGCTTCAGGATCGAAAGGACCCGGGTTCGATCCCCCTCTGCGCCACTGCCTAATTTCTCTGAGCAAGAATAATCCATAATGCTCCACTCGACCATGCAAGGTTGTGAATTGGTACCTGCGAGGGCGGTGTATGTACATGTTCGATATTCATGGCACCTTACCTTGATGCACATCCAAAAGAGAAATAGTCTCCATAGGTAGCCCAATGACCAGGGGAAGTTAACATGTCAAAGGTAGGCTGGACTGCTGAAAGCAGCCCTCGAATATTTGTAACATTTTTAAAACGTATTCCCTAAAACTCATTTTTTATAAAAATAGGACATTAATTCACATTATATGACTGCTAAAAGAACTCATAATTTCAGCAAGGAACTCCAAACATTTCCTAGAAAATTCGTTAGTTCAGTTTGTGCTTCGGGGGCATCGTAAATTAGGTAGACATTTCACAAATCAATCACTGATTATTGTTACAGGAGAATCGGAAAATTTACAGTTCAAATTACATACACAACAGACAGAGTCAATGAAATAGTTTGATTCATGATATCACGTCAAACAATGAAAACGTTGTATTTATGTGGTTTGGATTAAACGTAACAAATACACGTATAAACGAAATATAAAGACCGCCAAAACACGGAATAAATTTACAAATGTATATTATTCGATTTTTCAGGTAACACCCCTTTACTATGTGTTGGAAAATAATACAGTGCGTGTCTTACAAGTGTTTTATTGATACATCAGATAAATACAATTATACAGTATAATGGTAATAATAATAAAAATAATTAAAACATTTATTTTACGAAGAAACTCATTTGACAATATATTTCAATCTTCCATAAGATCCTCAACAATGAACTAGAAAAATAAATATGCATAAAAATATTATAATTATTTACACGTATTTTATATTTTGACCCCTATGTTGATTAACAATATAATTTGAAAATATCAATAAAAGAGTTTCATTGTGAAATGATTTGAAAGACTGAGGTATATATACCTACAAAAAACATACTTTACACATAGAAACTTGATCAAAACAATATCTACAAATGTAATTAAACGAAAACACATTTTACATGTGAACAAGATAATGGACTGTACTAAAGCATTTTTTAAAATAAATACACAATGGAATAATTATGCAGTTTCGTCATTTTATCACAAAACAAAAAACATTGTGCGGATTTTATAACAGCACAATTCTAACAGTTTCAACTCTCTCAGATCGAAACTCACATTTGAGTATAATTATGCTTCGGGAGACTGGGATAAAAATATTCATTTGAGTAAATGCATTAGGACAGTTGGGTAAAATACTCAAAATGCTGGTCAAGTCGTGTAGCAACAGGGCGCAATAATACGACAGTGGCTGCATGTATTCAACACACATATATATACAAGTTTACAAGTTTATTCAAAATAAGTACATGTACACCATAAATTATATCAATACAGAATTGTTTAGGTAAAAAATGACTCATGAACAAACAACATAATAAATAGCAATGTAATGATATATGTGCGCTGCTACATTGCACTGTTTGTGTTAGGTTTCTCCAATGCAGATTTGTTTTCAATGGCATGCTCAGCTAATGCTCAAAGATTGAATACTCATGTTCTGTGACGACACAATAAATTAGTGTTACCATAATTTTTCCGTCAAGTTCAGAGACTTCACGACGGTATAGCTTCATTTGTTTGAACACAAACTAACAGATGAACTTATTTTTGCACAACGTTAATTGATCAATAGAAGTTGCTTACCAAACAGTTCGGATAATGTCAACGAAAAGTCAAAATTCCATTAAAATAAATATAGAAAGATCACTTTGTTCCCAGTCGAGAGGAAACCTGTTCACCGCCCAATATTTTGAACTTTTGCGCCAATGTTTTGTACACATAAGTCGAGCGACTCAAAATGTTTTGAAATGCAATGCATAAATAGAGTGCCATCAAGATGGTATCGTGATATCATTGTGAGTATGTTATCTAGAAGTTTTGGTACGTGTTTGCATTCTCTGAATTGTGTTTATAATTCTGGTTTATAGCCCGATCAACACTATTCTATCTAATGATTTTATACACCTTAATTACGACCCGACAAATAGTCGGTGGAGGTAGTCTACAACTCGCTGGCTTAGAATTAGAAGGTCGTAAGTACAAAATCAATATTTGAGCTCTGCTCTAGGATTTCCAACCTGAGGTCATAATATCACCTATTCAAATGTTGTTTAATTGTATAGTTTAATGTTTAAGGTTTCAAAAAAAGTTATACCTTTTCAAAATGGTCCAACTAAGTGGCATGCTATGACATGATGAAAACTAGACATATCAATTGATATGACGTTATTGACGTCGCGTAAACACAATAATTAAAATGACGTCATTTAATTAGCACATGTCTCCTTGTAAGAGCCACATTTACAAGCACATGAAATTGAATACACAGAAAACAATTTTGTTGGATCAAAATATGTTATGGATGTCTTGTACAATACTGAAATCAAGTTCCATAGTATGCAGTATTTTTATGGGGTAAACATTACAAAATAATCCATAGATTCCCAAAATTCATACTTTTCGTCTACATTTTGTAATATTTTGCCTCAAAAAGACTCTGGTTTAGCACAATATTCTGGCAATTTATTTTTTATGCATTTAACTACAAGGCACCATGTTGAGTTCACAGTGATTAATTATGAAATAAATTTGTTAACAACTTTGTAGTCAACCGATTCCAAAAATTCACGGTTTTGTTTATATTTTTAAGGTTTTATCCCAAAATATCACATTTTGCACAATAACACATAAAACCATGTTTGATATCTTAAACTACATATAAGAACCTACCTATCGCAATATATTATTATCAAATAAACCCATTAATGACCAAGTGATCTATAAATTCCAAAAATTCATGCTTTGCTTTTATATTTTCTCACGGTTTACCCAAAAAAGTCGACATTCACTGTCAAGTACGGACCTAAATTTTTAGTATGTTACAAGACAGACATTGTGTGACATGATCCTAGAAAAATACTTATTTTGCATTTTTCCACAAAAAAATATCTGCTCTGTACTAAATGTGATTTTCCCAAATTGTGTTATTTTTTAAAGCGGTTGGAAATCGCACAGCGGAGCTCATTTTGAGAAAACAAGAAAAAAATTGTCTGAAATCTACTCTGTACTTATGGAAAAACAAGCTTTTTCAATTTCAGTTTGGTCAACATGACCACATGGCTGACATTCAGTCATAATGAAAAAAAGTCAAAATAAAAATTAATCTGTAAAAATATCAAAAATACGCTCGTGTATAGAGGATTGATTGAAAGTGAATTGGGAGTTTTATTTTGAGCATATAACATTACATGAAGTTACAATTTGTGTTATTTTCACTTGTTCATTACCAAGGAGCAAGTTGTGAACACAATGATGTTAAATGAATGCGCAATGTTATGAGGACTAGATCTTATCAAACTCCTAGCAGTAGTTACCTCCCCTTGTTACACAGTACTCCAACCACTCCGTTCACCAATCGTTTAACCGATTTTGGTAATTTTTAGCACGACTTTTCGAAGAAAAAAGTTGAGCTATTGTCATGACAGGATCGTCTTCAACAGCGTGTGCGTTGGTTAAGTTTTTTTTCAGAGTCATTTTCTCAATGATTATCAAGGTATCCACTTGGAACTCAACATAGTTATTCACCATCACATGATAAGACTGGTTGCCCTGTGACCTATATTTATGGAGTTATCTGCCCTTCTTTTAAATTAGTACATAGAAATAGTGGATTTTACACCTAAAATGAATTTTCTCCAACACTATCGAAGCTTTCAACTTGAACTACATACTGACAAGAGGAAATAAAAATATCCATCATTTTCGTAAGAGTTATTCCCCTTTTTGACTTTTACACCAAATGTCAATTTCTCAAAGACTATTAAATGTATCCACTTGAAACTCAACCTGCACTGACCAGGCTGGTAACCATGTGACCTATAGTTATGAGTTACCTGCCCTTGTTACTCTTCGAATTTTCACTCACAGATAACCAGAGTACTACCAAGTACGTGAAAGTCGAGCGTCCAATAATTTTATTATTCAAGATCCGGCGATAATAATATTGATGTTAGAATAAATATTCTCATACAGGTGATATAGTGTCATACGTATAGGAGAAAAGATAAATAAACTAGTAATCTAGTTCCCAGTGTAGTTATCGTTATTAATAGTAAATCGGCTTTCAAAAAGAACGTTCACATTTAAATTCGGGATTTACTTCATCGCATCATATTCCCAATCAAAATTTGGTCACATCCGATTTCCAAAGTGTGTAAACGAGTCAACTTCCGGTTATCGCAATAAGGAGTACACGTTGAATTGGATAGTCTTGCAATAAGTCGTACAGTGATAGGAAATCACCAGATATTTCAATCACAAAAGGCATACAAGTTGAATTGTATAGTATCCCAATAAATCGTACCGTGATTTGGTTTACACGCGGTGATCTCCACAGATTGATGATTTATACTGCCAGTCTTCGTTTTGTCTGTTTCTGTTTATATATTATACATTTGTCAGTACATGTATATGTAGGTCTTTGTATATCGTCTATTTTATCAATGAAGCAATGTCATACAGTATGTATAATTTTTATACGGAACGATTTTTACTCGAGGACATGTCTTTATTTTAAGATTACAACTAAATGTTAAGAAACTATCCTCACATACGAGTGTAGTTTGGTTGTTTTGTTTGCACACAAACGCCACAATAAGAGACAGTATAATTAGTGCAGGTTGTGAATAAAGGGAGGTAACTCGTCGACGGTTAAGTTCACTTCATGCACGAGTTACCGCGAAAATGCATCTTTAACAGAATGTACATTTCTGTGTCTTTCTATAAAACTCCGTGTTATTCTTGCCACTTTCAGGGCCGTATCCAGAGACAAAAAAACACCGAGGCAAATATATTCTACGGTCTATTCGAGGCATTTTTTCTCATTATAATTATCACCATGTCCGTACATATGCCGTAAAGGATGGGAGCATCCGTTTGTAGGAACGCACGTTTGTATTGAACTGAAGCAATGTGTTTAAGAACGGACACTATTTTGGCGTTGAACGCTCTTTGGGTAAAAAAAGAAATAAACAATATACCAAAGTATGATCATGTGTACGCACACCTAAACACTTGGTGGTCACTGGTGAGCAATTGATCTGTACCTTTTGACCACATTAAGAAAGGACCAGGCATTTTTTCCGATCATCCAGTTAATTTTCAAAAAATACCAATAATTGACGACATAATGTTAAATTTATATGCTGAAATAGCATGCCAAAACTCACATTTCAGTAAAATGTACGGGTGACAAAATACTAATTTTGCAAGAGTTGCGTCCCTTTGACTATATTTGTGCATTTTTTTACAATTCATTATTTTGTAACAAACCAAATAGATGTTGTATTTCGTTTTCTTCCATCTTATTGTGTTTTCCACCTTTGGGACTAAACTAAAGTGCACACATCCATGGCTCTTCAAATAGGTTACCAAGTTATTGCTTTTTAAAAATAGACGTTTAAGGCCTAATGTGGCTTTAAAATATCCAGGAGCTATTCAATTAATCTATACCCTGATATATCGCGTGCTGGAGGAAGCGATGGCGGCGGCGGAAGCAGCAACAAGCAACAGCAGCGTCTTCGTCGCCAAGCAACCGTTTTTGTGCCAAGATAATCAATGATATGCATCCTCATACATCAGTGGTTTAATAGTCAAGTTCCCAGACTACCTATATCACTGGTGAAGAATACTCTGGTGAACGCGGAGAATGATGATAAGGTAACACGAGGAAATTAAGTCTATAATTATTCTTCCTTACAGTTCCTTAATTATACCTGGCGACAATTTAATATGACTGGTGACGAATTTACATGCATGCCTGATGCTGCAGATTTCCAAACATTGTTGAACATAAATTATACATGTAGGCTTCCAGGGACGTATTTGGTGGGGGGCTTTGGGGCTGAAGCCCCCCCCCCCCCAGCTGGCTGGCTATATACCATTTTGAATGAATGAACTGGTGGCTAACTAAATCACTTGGCATCTACCATACTGGTAGTAACCTGTATATTGGATAATCTATATGACATCCTGTGTATAGATTGTTTAGCCCCCAGGCATGACTAATCAAGGACTCAACAGGACCTACTGCTGTGGAGGTGTGATTTGTGCAACTGATAAAAAATTAAGTGTGTTTAGGTAACTGGTTGATTAAAGATGGTCAGGCAGAGCATACATAATATGATATCAATAGTTATCACCATTTAATCCCATTAAATTAGAGCATGATGATTAAACATAAAGTTTGACTTGAAGAACTTGCATATAATCATTACAGTGAGACAAATTAATGTATATTTGTTATTGCTTGTAGCATGACTAATTAGGATTTCTATAGTATTAAATGTGTGAATGGAAAGTAATGATCACATTATTGAAATATTTTTAAATTAACGTGCGTGATTTCATTTAAACTTGTTTGATAAATCAAAGACCTAAATATACATATTTAGGTCTTTGGATAAATTAAAAGGAATACTCTTATATCCAAATATTAAAGTTGAAAATGTATATAGTGCAGGAAATCGCATTACATTATTATCATTTTTTTATTCATGTATGTTTAAATTTTCATTTCTTATTAATTAAAGGTAAAACTTAGATAACATGAAACGTATTAACAATTTTAAATGTTTATCTAGAACTAATAAATACAAATGTAGTACTACTTTATTATCTTTAGGCCTATTTTTAAAGTTAAAAGTGCAGGAAATTGCACCATTTTTATTCAAACATTCAAAAAAATCTTCGCCGGGATGGGGAAACCCGTCCAGTTCCCACCCCATCTCAGCCCCCCCCCCCAGTTGAACCTCCTCTGGATACGTCCCTGGGCTTCTCACCTGCATATTAAAACGTTAATTGTCTGCCAGGAAGAAAATATATAGGTAGCACAGTGTATAAACGAGTCAACTTCTGTTTATCGCAATAAGGAGTACACGTTGTGTGCTCTTGTATAATCTTGCAATAAGTCGTACAGTGATAGGAAATCTCCGTATGTTTCAATCACAATAAGTCATACAAGTTGATTTGTATAGTATCCCAATAAGTTGTGCAGTGATTTGGTTTATAAATTGAATACGCGGTTGGTAGGCCTATATGTATGCAACAGCAACACCAATATTTAATTAACGTGCGTGGTCTTTGTGAACAGGTGGTTTCTCTTAAAAGCATGTCAAACATATCTAGGGTCCCTGGTATCATCACGAAGTTTTATCTAGATTATTTTTCATTAACGTGCGTGATAGCATAGAAGACTTTTAAAATGGAAGCCTTGGAGGACAGGGTTGACTGTACTGCAGCACGGAAATACATTATTCTGTGTATATCCGTGACTGCAGTAGGCCTATAATTATATATCATAGTACTGTACATATGTCAATTAATTGACATCGTTTTGTGTCGGTTTTCCTTTTTTATTTCAATACAGTATCTATTTACACAAAGAATACTAAATCTTTGATTTACAACTGGGAAGAATATATTCTACGGTCCCTGTTTACAGGTTTAGATATAAAACGTGTGGAAGTCTGATTAACATTCGGGAAACAAGCGACGCTTCGGGAAAGGGGGAATTACTCTTGTTTTAAACTACTTATATTGGAAATGAGGGTTTATTTTTAACCACCGGCGCGAAATAAAAAGAGAACCAGGGAAGTAGGTCGCCAAAAGATGGCGTTGTGATCGCTAAATTTGTCAACAGACGACGCCATCTTGAAGGCCGCGAATTTCGGGGTGAGGGCATTTTGCCCGATATTTCGTTTGTTTTGAGTGGACTTGATTGTTTTAAATGTGTGAATGATGAGCAAGTATATTCCAGTAACTGAAGATGAGAACGAGGAGTCGATGGAGGTCCCGCTCGAGGAGGACGGGACGCTTCTTTTGTCCACTCTGAACGCGCAGTTTCCTGGGTCTTGCGGATTGAAATACCGAAACCCAGATTCGGGTGCTATGAGGGGAATTCGACTCTCAGATGGACGTTTATACCCGCCAGATAGTGAATGGTCAAGCCGGATGTATGTTGCAGTATTTCCAAAGGGTATGTGGCGTTGCATTCGTCAATTAAGCGGTCGAAAGATTCGTCCGAAATATAGCGTCACTTCTGACAACTGTTGATTTTTGACCCATAGACGAGATGTTTGCATTGTGTATTTGCAGAATTTAAACGTCCCTTTCAATGAAAAATTATACCTTATGATTGAATAAATAATGGGAATTTTTGTGATGCATATAGCAAAGCTTAGTGTTGTTTCTGTTGCAGGCAATACGCTGCAAAACTTCGGAATGTTTTGAGAAATTGACAGATAGGGGAGAGAACTCTGTACGACTTAATTTTGACAGGTGCTCTGTCAACATATATGTCATCATTATATCTTATGTTTTTACTAATTGACGTATGTAGCATCATTCAATTTTGCTTACACGCACATTACCTATTGTTTTTTCTCAAGTGTGGTACAATTTTACCATTGTTATTCAATTTATAACTGAATAGATATTTGATAATAAAATACTTGATATTGAATAATGAAATAAATGATGCAAACCGAGGGAGCGATTGCAGCACCACTGGCACTGCCTGTTAGTATAGACTTTAAATAATGTTATCACAAAAATGTCCAGACTAGAGCTATATAGTATTATAAGCATACTGGCTGGCGAGTAGTTTCCGTCAGCGAGCAGTATCCGACATTTGAGATTTTTTGGCATTTAGTGAATAGTGTATCTCATCAATTAAATTCTATCTACATTTGACTTAACCCAAAATGGATGTTGTTTACTAGTTAATTATGCATCTGTCGCCTTTAAATAATGCAGTGAGTCGATTGGCACTACCCTGTATATTGCCCAGCTTTTACAGACTAGCGTACATGGTGCAGTTTTTTATATCAAACACATAACGGTATGACTCCAAACAGAGACCAATTGGTTCCAGGTCAACTCCTGTCAGATGTACATATTAGTTTTGCCAAATATCGCCTTGTAGTAGTACCCTGTGAAGTCAGGCAGGTCATCAGCACTAAATTTGCAGGACATTCATGCGGCACTCGGCCGATTAGTGGGCAAAACAATAAAAAAAGTATTAAGATTCACAATGTGACTGTCGGTTATGATTTTGTCTCCAGATTAAAATTAACTGACTTTTACTGAGTGCCTTAAAATATATAACCCATGGTGGATGATCGTCAGATGGAATGGGGTGGAGTGTAGTATGCGGTATGTCATATAACTACACTGTGGGGTAGATCATTAGATGGCTCCAGTAGGCTCTGTAGAGTGCCATACAAGCGCGATGAGATTTGGAGGCTGGAAATAAGAAAAATATTAACTTCACCATCTGGTTTGGTTATATCCATTGCTTTGCTAAATTAATGGCCTCGATAAATCTTCTCCTTTTTTCCTTCCTTGTTTATATAGCAGGACAAGTAAGATTTTGGGGTTTTGACTTTTCTTCTTGGTCTATATTGCCGGACAAGTGCTTTAAAATATATTTGTTGAGGCCTGTGCTGTTTGTTTTGTGTTCAGATTGTTTAACTTTAACACACTTTACAATCATCGTTTTATTTTATGGTTTTAGATGGCAACAAAAAATCTAAAGAAGAAACTGGGGAATTATCATCTGCTGCAGCTTTACGTGTTAAACGAGAGAAATCACAAAAGTGCAGCGATTTGATAGTTCTTGGCCTTCCTTGGAAAAGTGTGGAAGAGGACCTTCGTAAATACTTCTCTCAGTTTGGTGAACTGCTTATGGTTCAGGTTAGTCAGCTAATGTAACACTTAAACAGTTCAGAGAGTGACATTGTCATTTATGAGTACACAAAATATTACAACCATTGTCTGTAAGGTAGTGTGAATATAGTATGTTAGTTTATCATTAAAATTATAGCTGTCTGTACAAGCCTTAATACCAGTTTTACATCAATGGTGAAATATTTGTGCTGGCACCTGCTCATACATGTAATCTTGTATGTTTGAAATTGATGCAACATTGTTGTTGACAGCATCCTATTCCTGACTTTTTACTGAGACTCATTATCATACTACGTGGTTTCAACTGATCATTTATCATTTTATGAACTAGCTGTCCATATAAGTTGTACAATTAATTAAACTAAGTACTGTACTAACTGTAGCATATTCTGCTGGAAATCTGAATGACGACATATCACAGGATGTATGACAGTTTCATAATTACATGAGTATGGTGAAACAGGAAGGTTGTTATTTGTATATCAAATCAGGAAATGATTGTTCAAGATCAACTTGAACAGAGGAAATGAAGTCTTAGATTATAGAGCTATGTTGCAATGCTTCAATTGGTCTCTTGTTAGGTCACCTGGTTGAACAGTATTTTAAATGAAAGTTGATCACTTAAAGCAATTTATAGATATTCATGCTCAATGACTTAAGGTATAGAATGATCAATCTTTAAAATTGAATATCATAATTTTAAAAACTGGAAAAAGGTAACAGTAGACAACAGTATAATGGTTAAAACAATACCGAGAAAGCTCATTAGCATATTCTACTATTGCATAGTGATACTTTGACCACTTGTGATTAATTTCTTATACATTGTTCAATTTGTTGTTGTTTTCCAGTACCTTTCCTCAATACTAAGATTTTACATCAATATAAAACTTGATATTCACGTTAATATTATATATGTACATGCCAGTACAATAGTTATTTTTAGTACCGGGGTAAACACGCCTGGCATTTCATGGTAAGATTACTTTGTGGTCTTAAGGACATCTGATGATATATCTATAATTATTGATTCAAAATTGCTCCTAAGCAATAACACCAGTAAATTGATCTGACTGTTGTACCTGGAGTATTTTATAAAAAGGCTTTACAAGGTACACACATTCTTCCTCCTAACCAGGGGTTTCACTAGCTTTTGAATCTAAAGGGTCATTTGGATTCTTTTGACTAAATTTTACCATTTATAGGCGAAATACCCATGATTTTAAGAGAAAATGGCCCTTCAAACCAAAACCTGTAGCTTTCAAGGATCAAAACCCTACTCCCTAGTCAAATGAAATCCCTGCTAACCAGTTAATTGAAATAAAATATATAAATGCATGTTTAACTATCTGCATTGAGATGCATTTTGACTCGTTAATTTGTATTTCAATGCATATATATATATATATATATATATATATGCATTCTATTATAGTCGTATAGTTGTACAGGGTTTAATCGCCATTTTTTTTACTTTTTTAACCAGCCTAAAGAGTAATGGATTAAATTACATGATGTTTGTTACTAATTAAACATACGTACAAAATTGATTGTACATGTACAAATATATATACATGTATATGTACAATCATTTGGTTGTGTATTTTAGGTGAAGAAAGATCCTAAGACCTCCCATTCAAAAGGTTTTGGTTTCATTCGCTTTGCCGATTATGATGCCCAGGTAAAATGTATGGCACAACGACACCATATAGACGGTCGATGGTGTGATGTACGCATCCCGAACTCCAAGGTGGTAAGTAATGATTCTCTTAGTTTTCATCGTCTGTAGCGCCATGTTTGATCCAAAGTTTCTGTTGTATACAGCCAAAAGTTTACCTAACCAGGTTTTCTCGAATTGAATTATCAACCAGTACTAATTTGCTCTTCCACAAGCCACCAATATCTTATCTGCATGTGGAGGACATGACGTAACTAATTGCCATGGAAGAATATAACCTGCAAACACCAGTATTCAAACAGAGATAAACTTGGGTGACAAACCAGTGCTCTATCCCCTTTGCTAACCAGGTGGGTGGTAAGTAATGAGAACCGTTATTGATTGTATGTTGACAACAGTGAAAACCTGGTATGATCAGTGGTCCTACAATTCTGGATTATTCCAGAAATTCTGATTTGCTGCACTAGAAAGAATAAACTTTTTTGCAGAAAAAAAAGTTTTTTGATGAAAGAATCAATTTTGAAGTAATTAGTATTGACAAAGTTAAGGTTATTTGAGATTTCATAAGGTGAAATATAAAAATTGGGCAGTGTTTAAACAGGTCATTTCTCTAAAAATGTGTTCTAATGGCTCCTGGAATAACAGGCCTAGACACTAACTATTCAGTGACTTTTTTGGGCTATTGTTAGGGCCGAATACAGGCACCTTCCCCTAGCAAAATAACCTCCATTTTTCCCAAAAAATCTTAATTTTTTCACAAAAAGGATGCATATTTCCCCCCTTTTGTGCTCGCAGGTTTCAAAGCAACTACAGTATAGCAGTTTTAAAGTCAAAACAATAGATTTTCAAACTTGCAAAAGTCATTGCCTCATATGACTATAGTATTATCAGTAGAAAATAGCAAAGTATGAACACTTTTAACCAAAACAATCTTTTTAAATAATTTCCTATTTCGCAAATTGTTGCGCTAAAATTTCCCAATTTTAAAGGCACAGGCTGTTTAATTTTGTCTAAGAAAAATCACTGCTATTTTGGCCACTGGTCCAACAGGACAAAAACGCCAAATTTGTAAATAGGACAGTTACTGGTCCTCCGGATTTTCACTGGTCCTTCTAGATTTTCACTGGTCTCGGACCAGCGGACGAGTGTTAGTGTCGAGTCCTGGAATAGGCTTGCAACCTTTTTGAGGATATGGTTTTATGCCTCAGTAGGACCCCTGTATGATCATTGATGCTAAGTCATTATCTTTCTTGTTAATTAAAAAATGTTTTATTTGTTAATTTGTTTTATCGGGTTTGATGCTCTCTATGTATGGCATATAGTTGGCAATACCAATTTCCTTGGAATGAATTATCAAGCAGTACTTACTTGGCAAGTTACTCTTCCTCAAGGAACTTCAACAAGTAAAGGACATGACTGTAGCCAACATGACAGTAGTATATGACCTGCCCTACCTGGGTATCTAACCTTCCATCTCTTTAATGTTCTTGGTAACTTCCAACTGTAGATTTAATGATGAGTAATGAGGGGGAGACAATTATGGAATTGGAGTGAATTATAATAAACTACCTTGTTAAGGGAGATCATTATTATTAATATGTGACAAAAAGCCACACATGAGATGTGTACTAATTCTTATCAGAATAGTGTTAAGGAGGTTACACATGTATGATGGAAAGGCTTCTGATCATACTACATATATCTAGTTTTGGTCTATTGGTATTGCGTTCCAGACTGTAAGTAATTTTAAACATGCAATTCTTTGATTTTGATTGAGTTTTTTTCAGCAATAAGAAAAATTATGCCAAGAGTTGTGTGTTTTGACTGCAATTTTGCTGTGATGCAATCTTTTTCAACCTTCAGTATTTTGATTTAAAGCATTATGTATTGAAATTCCTTTTAAAATTAAAAATTATGTGGATATTTCTTTAAGCTTTTACATTATATTGTTAGGAAGCAAAGGACAACCTGGTGAATCGTAAGGTGTTTGTTGGACGATGTACAGAAGACATGAACGCTGAAGATCTCCGCTCCTACTTCAACAAATATGGTGATGTTGTTGACGTATTCATTCCTAGACCTTTCCGAGCATTTGCCTTTGTCACATTTTCTGATCCTGATATTGCCCAGGCTCTCTGCGGAGAGGATCACATCATAAAGGGTGCCAGTGTACACATCAGTAACGCTGCCCCTAAGACTTATGACAAACAGATGGACGGTAGAAAAGGGAGCCTTAATCATGGGCAACAAGCTTACAGCCAGGGTGGATATAGCCATACTCCATGGAGTCAGGGAGGTGGAGCACGTGGAGCAGCACAGCCACACTTACAGGGACAGGTACCACCTGGTGTGCACAATAACATGGGTTTGAGTCTCGGAGCGTTTCAACTCAATCCTGCTATGATTGCAGCCGCTCAGGCTATGTTGAGTGGTCAAGGGAGTTGGGGACCGGTTGGTATGGTGAACCAACAAGGAGGGCCTACCCCGGTTAGTGGAGGCACACCTCTACCACCTCCTGTACCTACTGCGGTTGAAGCCCAGACAGCTCAGCCTGCAGTTCAAGCACAACCACCTCAGTCATTTGGTAATATAGGTAGTGGGCAAGTTAGTACTGGTACGGTAGTCTCTGCAGGTAATAACAGTTTTCTTGGATGGGGAGGTAATCAGGGGGGTGAGGTACAGCCCCACCAAAGCACAAGTCCCGGTGTGGGTGGTTGGGGTGCGGCCCCACCAAAACAGACTGGGGGAGCATGGAGTTGAATGAAAGGCTATAGAGTTTTTATGTATTTATTGGTTAAATGTTTTGTAATGCTGTAGAATGGTTCAAAATACTAAATTAATTTGATCCAATTATCCTGGACCTATAGATTCTATTCTATTTGTTAGTCTTATATTTTTTTTATGTTAAAACTTTCTGACTTGAGATGTTAAAAGTCTCAGACTTGAGGTGTTAAAATTCTCAAACTGGCGATGTTAAAACTCTCAGACTCGTCGTAATATAAAGGTTTATAACAGCACATACTGGCATGTGGCTTTATTTTGTGTTTTAATTTCCCCTCAAACAAACAATTTATGTCAATGCGTTTGGGTGTATATCTGATGTTAAAGTCTGTACAATATTTCTAATAAATTATGTTTGTTAAGCCATATTTATAACTACCTCTTACTCAATAGTTACATATGCTGTTATGAAAGTGTTTAAGGACTTCTAAAGCCAAAAAGGATATGTTTGCCGAACTTGCTGGTGTTTCTTTGCTAGCTTAACACTAGAAGCTGTTTTTGACTAGTACACATTTTGCTGTCACTTAAAAATCTGCTGCTGTTCTTCAATTTTGCATTTTAATATTTTCAATATACAGTAATTTAGTAACAATATTATTAAAGCTATCTACCGTAATTACGGGTACTTGCTTTATATTATTTTATTGAGTTTAAATAAATAATTTAGCTTTCATGCTGCTAGTTTCTCTACTATTGATTAACAAAAGTGAGTACCTTGTCTATTACTTCACCTACTGAAGTGTTACTCAAGTTGTAATTACTGTTGCCAGATGGTAAATTTCCAGTACCCGTTGTCCTGGATGGTACATTATGCGCAATTGGTATACTGGACAGAACATTATCAGTATTATTAATCTTTTAGCACTGGTATAATAAGTGGTATTGACTTTTCAAAGTAGTTTTTTTTTCAATTTTAATATTGCTGACGTGAAGGAATAGATAAGGCATGATAAATCTTTTGACTTATTTTCTGATTAATTTTATTTTGTTGTTGTTTGGATAGAGGCACCATCACATACGATGTGCTAATTTTGACTTCAGTTATTGCTATTCATGAATACTTTATGGCAAAGGCAACATCTTCATATTGGTCTAATTATCAAAGAGTTTTGTCGGTTAAATTCAGCTTCTTTGCATGTGGTTGTCATGACTGGGACTTACGGTGTGGATGCAATGATTCCTTTCAAAAAGGACAGAATGTTACGGCTAGTGTAAATGTTTAAAGCTAGCACTGATAATGTAGACATGGAAGTTGTGTCTGTACTTGGAATATAGCTTGCCGTGCAGTGAAAGATGCATATATTTAGTAATTGGTAAAACAATTTTGCTGTGTAGGTAGATTTTTGTCTGAATGAAAAAAATTGAGGTTTGAAAGTATTTAGGTTTGTTGTATTGAATTAGAGATTGTTATTTTTGGTACAAAAATACACCCCCATTAGTTCTTGTAAAAAATCATGACGAAACTGCCAGTATTGTTTTGTTATTTTTCAAATAAATAAATCATCAGAAGATATGCCATTAATGATCTGCATTATTTCATACACGAAGGATATAAGCTAACTGCTGGTCTCGAGATTTGTGTATCTTGTGTACGTTCTCAATGACTGTGCTTCTATTTGACTCGGGGGAAATGTTTCGACCTTATCGCTTTGAATCAATACATTCTGTCACATTCGGTAGTAGAAATAATAAACACCGGTGGAGGTCCTTTGTTGCTGCCCTACATGCCAGAAGGCATAACGGGCAGTAAGTTAGTAAGAAATAAAAAACAGGTCTTGTTTCAATAATACCTGGACTGGTTCGTTTATTCATTAGCATATATCTGGTATTACCATCATAGAGTCTGCATAATACTTACATGATGTCAATATGTACTGGTATGAGAACATAAAAAAATGCTTGAAAAACCAGGATGGTTCGAGGGTAATAGTACTTATGCATTGAGATCATACTCAAGTATGACAACCTCAAGATCATGAAAAGATGTAAAACATGTGAACACAGTTGCAGCTATACTTGAGGATACATAATTTACGTGATGTGAAAACGAATAACTGTATTGAAATTATTAGCGTATCTGTTACACATGGCTGACAGTTAAATGGCATCTAAATAAAATAGCAGTCTTCATATGTAATATAAAATCATTTTACACATAAATAACATACATTACAAAATTGTAAAAATGTATTTAGATTTGTTGTATAGGCTATAAGATAATTATATAGAAGATTGTATTGTTTTATATAATAGTTCATGGTCTGTTGTAGTTTTGTTATAATCTGTTTAAGTGTTGGTCATTGGAGCTATGAATGGTACTAATTCTGTTGTGTTGAACATACGAATGCATCACAATTTTATGAACATATAACTACATTTCATTTTGTTCTGACATACCGAGAATTAGATGCAACCAATATGTTACATTATTTAGTCATAATTATATGAATATTTAAGAAAATGCACCACGCAATACCAATGTATTTAAACGATAACAGTTTTGGCAAACATATATTAGAAATAAGAGAGTTTGATTCCATAAACTCACGTGTGATTTCGGATTTATTCGTGGTGATATGCTGTACTGAATCGGCCAGGAATGACCTATATTGTACTATGTCAATCACTCTATTTAGTGAGTTATTTCTATATTAACACTTAATTGTTTTGAGATACAAGTCTATGATTTTATTTAGTAAATGAATAGTATATATGTATTACTGGATTGTTGATCTACTGTGTGTGAAAGTTCTTCTTGTATATTCTTCTTATATAGTTATATATTTTTTTTCATCTGTAGTAACCCTTTCCAGTTTATTATTTTTTATCTAAGTCACGATCTTAAATTTTAAAGTATAGTGATTTTTAATAGCACTTGAATTAATTCCTGTCCCCATTTATTTTAACGTAAATGGAGTGAACATTTTCATATATTAAATAAGGTTTTAGAATGTAAGCATATTTTACAAACTTACTTGTATTATTGGTACAATTTGTAATAATTTTTTTGAGCGTGCTAACTTTACCTGTATATTTACCTGTTTGGTATCAGTTTCTAATGGAACCATGAAAAAAACACACATTTTCTTCAGCTTTGAACGACGCCGTAACAGTATTTGATGTATATAAATACTTCATTAAGACCAAAATCAAACCCGGTGTGCATGATTTTCAATATTTACAGTAAAAGTATCACTGCATTCTCAGTGTTAAATTATTCAAGTTCGCTTCTAACGTATGGTTTGATAAATTCAAATTCACTTGTAACTCTGACTGGAATAAATCATAGAATTGGAAGGGTTGTCTTCCTTGTTATATTACAGTATATAGATGTGGAATGGTGGTATGTAGGATAAGGCAGCTGACTGAATGGACTATAATCCACTGTGTATATAAAACAAGTGTAACTGCTTTTAATACCATGCCCAAAACATACATGTAGCTGATTCTAATTTTTTGCTCTTGTTCGCCTGTCTGCACTTCTGTCTGATGCTTCACTGTCCCATTGGTTATTTAGTTTATTATGCTCCACTAATACATGTACATCCAATTGGTAGCATCATTTCATAACCTACTGATTTATCCTGATTTATCTGGTGGAATATTGCGCTATTTGCTAAATTTGGAAGCATATTTAAACCAGAGACATTATCCTAATGTTTTGTTTTGCATTATCATGTGTGTGCACATTTGTATGTTGTGCTGAATTACTAATATAGGGGTTACCCATTCACCATGTCCTATGGACACTCACAACTTTTTAAATTCATTTTCTTATTTTAAATGTTTGAATTTTAATAATATTAATCTTCTTATTACAAATTATAGCTTTTATTTGAACTATTTTTCTTTTTGCTAATTTATATAATCTCAGTTGCATTTGTTTGAATCAAAATGTACCGACTGCATCAATGTATAAAAATGTCAACAATACACTTATTATTACATCACAACAAATATTTCCTCAGCAAGTAAGTGTTTGAAATAAGACTGACAGAGTACCCTGCCTTGATTTAAAACCGTGCACTAAAAGTTCTCTCCTTGAAATTTAAAGTGGTGACTCTTTAATCATCTACAATTATCAGTTTTGCTGTTGACGCTAGTTATATTTAGGAATACAGATACCTTATTTGTTCCTCTAGATTTGTATGCCCCCCATCTTTGATGAGGGGGTATATTGCTTTGCACATGTCAGTCTGTTGGTCGGTCAGTCAGTAGAATATATGGTTTCTGTTCAATAAAAAATGCTTTGCCCTAGGATCTTCAACCTTTACATGGAAGTTGGTCTGCAACAGTAGATGACCCTTAAGGCTTTTGAGGTCTGTTGGTCACAGGTCAAGGTCGCTGTGAACTGCTACATTCATGACTATTTGGCTGCAATGGGGGCATACATGTTTTACAAACATCTTGTTGTTAATATACTTCTTTGTAGAAATTGTGTGTATAGATTTATGTATAAAATGTTGTAGAACGCTTAAAATGTTTCTGTTGTCCACTGCATATAAGAGTTTGATCTTTGTTAATAAATCCTTACATTTTAAAAATTACATTTGAAATGTTTTTATTGATTTATAGCATTATTTTTTAACAAAAAAATGTTGAATAGTATTGATAATTTACATTGCAATGTTTTTCTAAAAACTCCCAATATTTATGTTATAGTTTTTTTATCATCTTTTATCCTAAGTTTCTTTTAATTTAATGTTTTATGTCCTATTCAATCTAATTTGTTGTCAAGGATAAATATTTAGTATGTTTGTACGGTAATTTATTTTGTTTGAAATACAGAATTATAAACAAAATCTTTGTTGGAAAATCTTACAATTCCATGATTAGATGCCTCATGTTAGGCTGAACATTTTGGCTTTGTTTCAATAATAATAGGTATATTAGATTCTATATGATTATATATTTTGTGACATTTCCTTTAATAAAGTTATAAATTATTGAGTTATAGAGCTATAGAAGTGTATGTTTTGATGCGAAAATCAAGCGGTGTTTAGATGAATGAAATCGTTCCATTAAAATTTCTTTGTATATAGAACATTATGTACAGACATTTATTGAAAAAAGGGTGTTTTTAGTGTATTGTGGTCATTATAGTAAATAACGTCACGTGTCTACCATTCATTATATATACATGTATATACCGGTAGTATGTTGGTCTGTTGTACAGCTGAACATAGAATGTTGTTAATGAACAAGGCCAAACAATTTTTTTTAAGTTTACAGGATTTTAAAAAAAATTGCTGTTGTGAGGAGGAACAGGAAATGTAACATGAGGGCAAAGAACGCTCTATAGGTGGCTCACATGCCATCCAGTGAATGTGACCAGGGCAAAAAAATGCATTTTTTTGTCTATTTCCCTTCTCCAGGTAGCAACATTTTCAAATTCGTGTAAACCTAAAAATAAAAAACTTTGACCTGATACCCATAGAATAACATATTTGATAGCCACAACTTATGGACATTTGAGAAAAGTTTAGAACCCAGTTTATGCGGAAATTACGCAGTGTCTGAAACAATGAGATTTTTTATCGAAATGTCTTATTTCTGTTTTGGGGATCTGTTGATAAACTTGTATGATTGGCTGTTGGTTGACAGTTTAAAGCTATTGATGTTGATAATGAAGGTGCGGGTAATGTTGGTAATGGAAATAAAGTTACAGAACATTTTATTTTGCGTTTTAATGCTAAGCTCGGGCAGTCAAACATTTGAGTGGTGACTCTAGTTTATTCTATGTGTATGTTATATTTGTAGACCAAGTTGAGATGTAGAAACAAAACTAATCTGTATGTACGGGTTTCATTTGACACTTGGACCCCTAAAATAAACTAAACACCTCACCGTATTTTGCCACCCAAAATTTTGAGTGGAGGATAAACTTCTTTAAATAAATTGTGGGTGTTTCATTTGATCCTATTACACCTAAAAGAATAATTGATATTTTGACAATGAAATGGTAAAATGCAGAATAAATTATGAAAATGACCCTTGAAATCCAGCCCCTATTAAAACCCTTTATATAGACATGTTTTGTTTGCATCATATGAAGTGTAAAAGAAAAATGTATCAGGCGAGATGTGTATGTTCCATCTAATATTGTTATTTATCTATTTCTTAGAAAATTATTCATCTTTTATGTTTTTACAAGTTACATATATTTCTATTTTTTGTGTTGAATGTAGTGTGGTCTTAAAACTTGTATATTATGTGTACGTGATCTACTTAAAATGTGTGTTTAAGTGTCTCTATTTAATTTTCCCCATTGAAATTTATTGGTAGTGCACACTGTCCTGAGCGCTGTATCTATGTGTCTAAGAGTTAAACATTAAGGCCTATACCGGTACTCACGTATAAGGGAACATATCATTCACTCATTGACCATGCCAAAATTGCCATTTTCCCGTATTATTCTTCTCAGTAAGACTAGTACAGCAACTTGATGGAAAAAATTGGTTTCACTTTTTGTTACGCTGGCTACCTACTAGAGATTTTTTTCAATTTTCAAGATATAAAGGGAGACAATTTCATAAAAATGTGAGTTGGCTCTCATAAAGAATAGGGTCTGTTAACATTCTTGCTATTAAATCTGGTCAGCACTTTGAAATAAATATTTTTTCATGGAAACTATTATTTATAAATAAATTTAATGGTTTCGTATACATATATAGGTACAGTGCTTAGCTACATATAATCAATCAATGGTATTTTTCATTCTTATGGAAAAAGGTCATGTCAATTTACAGGGAATTCAAACTTGAAAAAATCTACTCTTTTTTTTCACACTTTTAAATGCTGTAACTGCGTATTTGGTAAAGGCGTTGTTATCATATCTGTTGGTAGTAGATTGTGATTCACCTGTGTTTATATTTATAAGAAAGCATTGTTTTAGAATGAATTTTTATAGTGTGATCGCACCAGCCATCAAAATATATAAAACACACAAGCATTTAGTTTGATGTTGTGAGACATTTTCATGAAACATATATCTTGTGACAACCACTTTTCAATGCATACATTGCTTATTACAGGTGTCCTACAATTCCGGAATAATCCGGTTTTGCTGCCTGAGAAAGAATTACCTTTTCTGCAGAAAATAAAAGTTAATTTAGCAGAATTTTAACAATAAAATAAAGGTTTGAACTGAGTTTTGGTGTATGGGTGTGTATTAATGGCACCTGTAACAGACTTGCATCTTACGTTCAGGATTTGGCATTGTGCCTCAATAGGACTCCTGATTGCTTATCACTAAATTATCCAAAATGTAAGATGAAGGAGTCTTATAATGTTATAATTTACAGCCTAACCCGTCTGAAGTGACCACTCGATGGAAATGACAATTGTTCTCTTATAACAGGTGGTCTGTCGTTGATCATGGCTCGTCAGGTACATAGATTTTTACTGCTGCAATGTATTGATAAGTAGTGAGGCATGCTCTTAATCCAAGTCCAAGGATAACGAAACAATATAAGTTTCTTATCAACCTAAAATAAATTATTGAAAAAAATGTTATTTGAGTTAGTGAGATTGATATGAAAAATGATCCTGGGTCGTGGATATATTTAGAGAAAGTTGTCAGCAAGGTTTTATGCTAATGTCTCATACATCGTCCATTATATATATCACTGGTTTAGATGTTGAAATTTATGTATGTTAATTATGTGGACTACATATAGATTATTTAAATATAACATACAGTTGACAAACCTTAACTTGTTTTGTTTTGAATTCCGTTTTCCCCCCGGATGTGGAGTTGTTACCCAGTGATAAGGGATCGATTTCTGGTTGCTGCAGGTTACACCTATCCATGAAAATAGCGGAAGGGTAAGTAAGTACTGGTAAGGATACAGTCCAGGATAACTATATGCTCCCCCGACTTTTTTTCGATGAACTTAAAAATACACAGGTTTCTAATCAGCCATATTTGATGCCTCCCTTGACTGGTTGTTAACAGGTGAGTTTGTACAAGGGAGGTTGTGAAGTGAACTTGTAAGACTACTTGTACGTTTAGCTACCCTTACATGTAATACATACATGTTGCAATTCAAATTGGCTTGCGAAACATGTGTGTGGCAAAATCATGCGACAGTTGAATCATGACTTCTTCACGATCGATACAAGAGTTTCTTAAAATTTAGGAGTCCACAGATGATAAAATATGAAGTTCCCCATGCATATATGTAATACACAAATTAATTCTGTCTGTCACACGTCCGTTACTTGTAGAACCTACACACATGATGATGAAATGCTCTAAAGTTATCCATACACGTTACATGTTGCTTTTCGCAATCTTGATACTTGCACAGCAAGAACATGTATGCCCCACAGCAACCTTGACATTAAAATCAATAGGGGTTATCTCTTCTGTAATGAAGATGACCAACCTCACTGTTAAGTCTAAGGATAGAGGGCCCAATAGAGTTGTTGATAAAATAAGAATTCATTTTGCTGTCGAAGCTCACTGTGACCTTGTTCTTTGACCATGAGATCAAATGATGTCCAGCCTCACAATAAAGTTTGAGGATCAAAGAACCAACCCTTCTTTAGTTATTCATTAAAATCATTAAGTCTACCAACAGATATACTGGCCATCCCACACTTGCAAAGCAGAATACTCCAGACTGGTAGTCCAGTGTCGTATTACGGGCATAATAACAAATAGTGACTTGGGACTATTAACAAATGAACACGATACAAAACCTTCTTTGTAAAAGGATACATAAAGTAGATCCACAAGTAATTAGCAGGTATATTCAATTTATTATAAACAGTTAATCAAAAATTGGAGTTTAACATATCCACATACAAAGAACAGAAAAGGTGCAAATATACATTTTTCATACATTAATATCCCTATCTTAACATTCATACATAATAACCATGGCCTCGTTGCATTGTATTCGGGGGGAACAAATCTCCAGGAAACTGTTTTATTAAAGCACTTACGGTAATATTAAATTAACGATCAAATTTTAATTTTTATAATAATTTTACAACTATAAAGTGTGGTAAATGGTGCTGCAATACCAACCAAGATTCAGTTAATGAATACCTGAAAACAATGTCCGTCCCCAATTTGCAGTTGTTTAAGATTATAAAGAATTTAAGTGTGAACGTAAGTTTACTATTTCTGTAAGTGCTTTGATAAAACAGTACCCAGAAGCATCGAAATAGAAACAGTCTCAGCTCAAATTGAGTTCAGAGTGATGATATTCAAGAAATTGGGCTCTGGACTCAAACAACATTTTGCATGAAAGAGAGGCAATTAGGACAAAAGTTCAGACATGACACCACAGATGTACAACTTGCAAGATTTGTCATGTGATTTTCGTAATATAGCCTAGTGTTCTATCAGTGAATTTGTCTTTGTTATAGCACAGATAATTTAACCTGATCCAGACTTTTACGCCTAAATATATATATGCTCTTGCATTGAATAAATAAATTTCCGCAAGCAATATTGATAATTTAGATTTGTGTTTGTATTACACCTCGAGGGTCATCGTGATACTGTCTGCTTTTGAAAACATACAACCGGGGTTATAAATATAGACAAGATATCAGCTGGTAAATTATGCAAATAGAAGGTCGAGGATCGTGTCATATTCTCTGGACTAAACATCCATATAAATACCAGTTATGTACACGTAGTTTTATGTCCTGGAAGTATAAATTATGATGCACTTACAAAATGAACATTTCATTCAGTTAACATAACTTACAATTAATCACAAGAATAACTTAACAAGATGTCAGCAACAAATATATATACCTAACTCAGACATTAATGTTAACATTAACTGACCTGGCTCCGATCTCTAGAAGCATCTCAATGTGACCAAGATCTCATCTCAAATATTGTCACGTGTGTTAATGATAATTTCCATAAAAGGCTGGACTTGAAACAGAAACATTATTCTGGAGTTTATAACGGTCAAATTTCAAGAGCTCAAACTTTAAATTTATCTCAAATTCAGAATCTTGATTTGAGCAAAATCTCAATATGAGTTAAGATTTCTTCTTGAGATGCTTCAGGAGATAAGGGCCAGTCAACATGTAAAGATAGCCCAACGTAAGTGGTGGTACTAAGGTGGAAGGTTTTTAAGTGTACAAACATGGGCGATAGTTTCCAGTATTAAAACAGATTGCAATTTTTAAAAAAAATAATTACACCATGTAATTCTTACCGAAACATGTACTGTAAAAGCATTTATTTTCGCGAGGCTAAATTTTTGCGAATTTCTAATTTGTAAGTAGTTCGTGAGGGTTAATGTTTGCAAATTTCAGAAAATAAAATTTTCAGTCCATTGTTTCCGAGCTTATCGAAACAAGCAATAGCCGTGGGTGTTAAACATTGTACCTGTAGACAGAGTTTTTTTACTGGTACACAATCATTGAACTATTTAATTGAACTACCAAATGAAATAGATTTTTGACAGAAATATTTTCTGTTCACATTTTCTGTTGTATATTTAATGTTTTGTAAATATCAATCAAACAAAGTTAGTTTATCAGGCAAAAGTAAGCGTAGTCGTCAGTATTTTATCAATTCCGAGTAGATTGTAATGGCGTCGCTTAGCTGTAATCAATATTGAAGTTCAACATATTTGAAGCTATTTTTAAGGATATAATTTCACGAACATCAATTTTCACGAATTAATCGAACTCGCGAATATAGCGAAAAATAAACCCTCGTGAAATGTTCTGCTTTTACAGTATTTAAGAATTGTGAAAATATATTTTTAGTATTTTGAACATTCACCAATGTAAACAAAACAATACATTGAATTAAGAAATAAACATGTATGTGTGTTTATTCGAACAAACAAGTATAATTACAAGCGCAGAAGCGTAGAAACTAAATTGTAGCACGAGTGATTTAATTTGTGCATCTGAATGAGTGATCACACTTCTTTGTAGATAAAATCTGGTTTAGATACATATTTATTAGACTTAAACTACAGAAGATTTACATGTTGGATTATTGTCACAGCTTGTCTCTCAACTATACATGTATTTGATTATTTCTCTTACTAGGCCAAAAATAAAATAAAGTTTGTTTCCACTTCCCGACCCTGGACAGGTTGGAAAGGTAGGTAAACTATTTTTTTTGGAAAAAAATATTTTTTTTTAATGTAAATTATTTTTGTTATGCCAATGCTGAGCATAGCCTTTATTTGCCAATCAGCTTTCTGCTGAAATATGGCAGGCATATGCATGCCTCCACCCGGATTTGAACCCGGGCCTCCAGATTAGGTGGCAAGCTCGGGAGGCCACATACATGTTTTCATACTCTCATACCTGATTATTTATAAAATAAAATTTCAGAGGGTCAAAAAATATTTCGGGTAGGGGACTTATTGCTTGGGAAGGTAGAGAAGGAGAAATAAACAATATGTTATTTCTGGCCCTATACATACTGTACATACCTCTCAACAAAGAGGAATAAATTTATTCTGGAAGTTAACGTCTCGAAGACTCCTTTCAAGAAAAGAACAAGCAATTATTTAATCAATTAGTTTATAAATGCCTTATTGTTGCATATGAATTGCATATATGACACATGTATAACTTAACATACATACATACAGAAAGATAAATGTCTATCCATTGCTAGAATTTCTTTCATATGTTACAGGATAATTTTGGCATTTCTTACAAAAACAGTCTGTATTAAACAATAAATCAAATAGCGTCAGTAGTCATCAAAGGACACCAAAACCCTAGGTAGCTAAATGTCATCAGACAAATATTACATACAGTCAAAGAATGTTATTGTATCTACACTGGACTAATTCAGGTGTCCAAAATAGGACCAGGTGTCCAAAAATAGTGGCCAGGTGTCCAAAAATAGTGACCAGGTGTCCAAAAACAGTGGCCAGGTGTCTGAAACAAGCAATTTTGTACAGCTAACAGATTGCAGAAACAATAGTACTGTTATTTTCTGAGTGAGACATCAGGGGTCCTACAATTCTGAATTTTGCTGCAGTAGACAGAAACAAGAAATATCACTGAAAGTGATGAATACCCCCAGAAACTGCTTGACACAGTCAGATATGCAAAACTAGACTTGGTACTGATCGGTCATGCAAAGTTTCATTGAAATCCGACAATTGGTTGCTGAGAAATAGCACAGACAAAATTTATAAGTGTAAAACAACAAAGGGCTATAACTCCCTTAAAATTGATAAGACCAACATGTGTCGACCATATGCACAACTAGACTTGGTACGGATCATTCATGCAAAATTTCTTTGAAATCTGACCATTGGTTACATAGAAATAGTGCAGACAATATTTACAAGTTTAAAAAACAAAGGGCCATAACTACCTTAAAATTGATCCCACCAACCTGTGCCGACGATATGCACAACTAGACTTGGGACTGATCATTCATGCAAAGTTTTATTGAAATCCGACCAATGGTTACAGAGAAATAGCGCGGACAAAATTTATAAGTGTACAAAAACAAAGGGCCATAACTACCTTAAAATTGATCCGACCAACTTGTGGCGACGATATGCAAACTAGACTTGGGACTGATCATTCATGCAGAGCTTCATAGAAATCCGACCAATGAGTACAGAGAAATAGCGCGGACAAAATTTGTAAGTGTAAAAATCAAAGGGCCATAACTACCTTAAACTTGATCCGACCAACGTGTGCCAATGATATGCACAACTAGACTTGGTACTGATCATTCATGCAAAGTTTCGTTGAAATCGGAACAATGGTTACAGAGAAATAGCGCGGACAAAATTTATAAGTGTAAAAAAACAAAGGGCCATAACTACCTTAAAATGTATCTGACCAATGTGTGCCGACGATATGCACAACTAGACATGGTACTGATCATTCATGCAAAGTTTCGTTGAAATCAGACCATTGGTTACAGAGAAATAGCGCGGACAAAATTATACGGACCAACCAACCAACCACCCAACCTCAAGCATGACTCCAATATAGCCCCCATATACTATGTATCTGGGGGTATAATAAGTTTCCTGAAGAAATGATTAAATGAAAAAATTTAAGTTTTGACTTAGCTATTCAGTATGGTCATTTGAAGATTAATAAGCTGAATTTTAACAATAGAACAATGTTTGGAACAGTGTTTCTGTGAAGGGATGTGTGTTAATGGCGCCCCAAAACAGACTTGCATCTTATTTTAAGAATTGGGCAATATGCCTCAGTAGGACCCCTGTAGGTTATCACAATAATATGTTTCATATTTAAGAGATATTAACATGATTCTTAACTTGTTTCATAATTAAATATCAATATATTACATAGTTCTTGTGCAAAATGTATTAATTTCTGCAAGAAGATCGTACCTGTACTGCCCTGCGGCCAACGAAGGATTACGTGATGCACATTTCGTACCTGTTTCTAACCCGTTACGTACCTGGTATAAAACATGCATACAGGTACGAAACAGGTGTAACATAATCCTTCCTTATAAGCAGGGCTGGTCACTTAGATTACGTGTTAGCACTAAACAAACAACCAGAGTTAAATATCAAGAAATATCAACTCCACTCCATAACATAGGTAATTCAGCAATTAATTTGTATTTTTACAAAAATAAGAACGTAAAGCTATTAAAATAGTATGGATCATTTACTTCAAATGCTTTTAAAACAACAAGAACTCGCAAATTTATACTGGTTACCTAATAATATGAGCCCACCCTGAAATAAATCCAAGCATTTAAGCAATAATTTTTTATTTTTAACAGCATTTGTAATAAATGATCCATACAGTTTTAGGGAAGGTTGTTTTGCGCTTTTTTATTAAGGATAATTATATAAACTAGCAATTTATAGAACATGGTTCATACAGAACTTCCCTAACAAAATCAAGTACTTTTCAAATACATTAAGTTCATTTTCAAGGACTAAAAAATTATGGTTTTGAGGGCAAAAACATGCAATTGATGTCTTAAATCAAATACAATAATGAAAGAAGCTCAAGTAATCAGACAGTCAAAATCACCGCAGTCATTTGCACCAATAATTATCTATTCAGAAACATGATGTGTCAATACGATAGTGTGTTGATTATAAGTCAACCATCTGTCATTTGTTCATCATCTTTTGTCTATTTTGTTTTAGTCTGTTTTCAATAG
This sequence comes from Spisula solida, assembly GCA_947247005.1. Lineage (NCBI taxonomy): Eukaryota > Metazoa > Mollusca > Bivalvia > Venerida > Mactridae > Spisula > Spisula solida. The sequence goes on along the minus strand of OX365957.1, from coordinate 34,971,485 downwards.
ACAGCAAACTATTTCTATGCCAATTACCAAAAATTATGCTGTTTTTCATAATTCAGGTGCTTTTCAGCAATTTCACAGTCAAGTACTTTTTCAAGTCCTAGGCATCAAATTCCAAGTACCTTTTAAGTCCTGTGTGAACCTTGTATAAGCAGGGGTTCTATTTGACTCGGGAGTAGGGGCTTTGACCCTTGAAATATTCAAGAATTCTCATTTTGACCCTCAAGATTTTGGTTTGAAGGGTCATTTTCTCTTAAAATCATGGGTATATTGCCTATAAAATGGTAAAATTTAGTCAAAGTATCAAAACAACCATTCAGATTCTGAAGCTAGTGGGCCCCTGATAAGATTAATCAAATTTTAATAAATGGTAAAATTACTGACACATCAAATTTAAGATGAGATATTCATATAACAAAATGACCCTTGTTTAATTCCACCGTTCAGTGTAACAACATACTTAAAACAAGTACAAAACAAATACATTAAGATAAGGCCAGAATAAATTAATGCCTAGATTAATCATCTCTCCGTAGTTTGTTTGCTGCTTGAATTTTTTGTAAAGCATTGATGATCGATTCCGTAGATAAACTATCCAAAGGAATAAATAGATCAATGGTCTTAAAAAAAAACTTTCCACCACCCTTTTTGAGAAAATTTTGGATGATAATCTAGGAATTATTTTATAATGGTCAATTAAAGACTTTAAACAAATTTCACATAGCTGCAATATTGTCATCAAAGACAGAGCACATTTTATTCCAATAAGGCCAAGAAAGAATATGTCTGTTTCCTACAATATTAAGTAGAATCAAAAAGAATTCAGGTAACAAATACATGCATAATATATTTGACATTTCCAGGCCTAAATAAAATTCATGCCAAATAACAAAATAGTATTATTTCAGGTTTAATGAGTGGCTTGTTGTAGGAAACAGACATGGTCTTTCTAGGACATCATGGAAATTAAGTGTATTTTTCAGTTTTCTTCAGTCGTTTTATTTCCTTCTATCATGAGATCACTACCTGCAACATCACTAACACTGTCTGTAACTAACTCTGCACCAACAGATTTGGTTTCATCACACTGATGTTCCTTTCTTTCCTCAGTTACATCAACAGAAGTGTTGTTACTTCCTTTACTTGACTCAGTTAAGTTAGCACTGCCACTAGCACACAATTTGTTTTCAACAAAAGCAGCATTAAAGCTCAAAGGATTTTTTGACGAATTGTTGGAAGTTTGTTTTGCATCAATGTTGTTAATGTCGTCCATGCTCTCTTTCTCCAGTGAATTATGGGAAGACATTGAACACGAACATGCACTGTCCTCGGAGATATGGCTCAGGTTACTACCAAACATGGAGGGGTGAGAACTCTGTAGAGGCGTCACATTTCCTACCTCAGACCACGGACTGTTCTGTACAGTGTCTGACTTAGTGAACAAGATAACTGGCCGACGGAATCCTGAAAGTAGTTTAATAATATATATAATGTTAAACAGTATGTTATACTCTTGATTCAAAAGATGATCAATTGATCCCATTTTCCTATACAGAATGGGTATGATCAAAATGTATATAGGGTGGTATCATTTAATTGATCTCAGAACTAGAAATGTGTCAACAGGACACAAATGCCCCAACTTTCCATTTGACCATGTCAAGGGTCATTACTCAAATGCACATGCTGACTAATATTCCTGTGAAGTCGGAGAACTGTAGCACAATTACTTTTCAAGTAACAGACGACACAACATTTTGTGACAGACAGACAGATCCCCCAAATATTTTGTGGGGGGCATAAAATTATGAATGTGTACAATATCCTGTTTTTATAGGCAGGTTAAAGTATGTTAAAGTTTTAACTGAAAACAGAAGCGGTAAGATGGGGTTTCCTCTGCTTCAATTCAACATAGAAGGCAAATATTACCTACCTTAGAGAGCACTACACAGTGCTTTTAGCTATTCCTAGGAAATGGACCCAGGCCATATCAAAATGGATGCTTTCTAGTATTCAAACCTTCAAACTAATGCTCCTACAAGCTTGAAGATGTAGGAAAGTGTTTATCACTTAGGTCATGCAAGACGGGAAATATGAGAATTCCTTTAATTAGCACTAGTTAATAGTACGGAATAAACCATAAACCTCACTAATAGTCACTATTATACCGACAGTGTAAGACTTACCTTTTGATGCATTGAATGGCACATCTAGTGTGTTACATGTTGAAAATCCAACTTCTCTAGATAGTAGATAATCAATAAACTGTTCAGGTCTCAGTTGTATGCTTTCATAGTTGGAGGCTATGGTTTCCTGCAAGTCAATAATGGAGGATTTTATGTTTCAATCATTCACTTTAATCACATTTATAGCGCTTCAGATAAGAAAATATAGTATTTCAAGAACTACATCACTGATTAACTGTATGACTTCCTTCTGAAACTGAGGTAAACATGGTAAGGTTTTAAAATAAAGTTCTACATTTCAAAATTTAATATTAAAGATACATTTTGAAATACAGTCAAAACCAGTGATAGTTATATTGGTCACTCAAATGAAGCAAACACTAGTCCAGAGCACTGAATTTGTAACCCGGCAATTCTGGTTTGATTCCCATGCGGTGTAGCCGTGTAGGTCGTACCCTTCCATGAATCTTTGACAACAATGTTGATTGTTGGTAACAGTTCCTGGTAGTATAGTATGTCAGCACTGGTAAGAACCAGTCCAGATAGACTGGAAAGGTGAATTGGCTGCCGTAAATAACTGTTCAGAAATGCTGTTAAACCTGAATAAACTTAACAAGAACAGTAAACAATATCAAATCTCAATTAAGCCATTTTGTATAAAATACACAGCCTGTTCTAAACAACTAGCTTGTCCAGTATTTAGCAGCCACAGCTATTAAAAGCCTAGTGGTTCCATAAATTGACTATTACACATACATGCAGCTTTAACTGTACATGTAAGTACGGGGAGCTTTGCATCATTTTTATTTCTTACTTTTTGTGAATGTATTGTAAATAAAAAATACTATAGCAATTAGTGCTTACTGTTATAGTTATACACCGTGCATTTTCTCAAACTTGATTGATATCAAGCCCTGAGGGTAAAGTATTCTTCAACGTTCAAGTCCACAAGTGAAATTGACAGTAATGACCCGATGACTATTACAACTAATTTATTGAATAAATAATTCACAAATTGATAAAAAAGAAGTTATGAATAGAATACTTACTGTTAACTTTTTCTTTTTCTTGTAAGATGACCATGGTTGTGGTTCAAGAATAAATCTTCCACCTGGTCGTAGCTGCTTATACACACGCTTGAAGAAACGTTTCAGACCACTGTCGCCCCAATTAAAATGTATCCACTTAGTGACACTGAGAGCGAGAATGACATCATACTCTTCCTTCTGGAGATCAAGTAATTCATCTGACTCGAGAACATAGTTGCCCTGTAAAACAATAATCAACATCTTGTTATATTAAAATGAAAATTCTGTATTTTATTAAACAATACAGTATAGACCCTTGGGTTACATTTACTCACCATACTAATTCAGGAAACCTAAGTACCAGTAAATTACTATTCAACAAATTTAACTAATATTATTTTATAATATAAGTATTTTATAGTGATTATAATTTATGCAAGGAAAAGACTCTGACCAATATTATCTTTATAATGTTACAACTTAGTGTATAAGGTAAAGTGAATTTTTACACTGTTTCCTAGTTTCCTACCAGACTATATAGTGTCACCTCAGTTGAAAGAGCAAGCCAGTATGACTTGATGAGGCATCTATCTGATAACACTAGCAGACCAGTACCTCCTGTTTCCTATCCTTCAATTCAGGGACCAAGCAGGTTATCAGACTCAACAGGGGTGTGGAATTGAATTCCTATGTCCGACTTGGGCTTTTTTGTCTGCGGGCAAGTAGATTTTGCCATCCAGCTTGCCCTTGGGCAAGTGCAAAATTATCACTAGAAAAATAATATCAAGTGCCTTATTTTACCTTAACAGTGATGAATCCCTAAATTACTGACCAAAACTGATTTACTTAACAAACTTTGAATTAAATCTAGTACTCTAAACCTTCACATGATAATTATTGAATGAAACTGAAACTTTGTTTCCTGTGCAAGTAGATTTCGTTTTCGGGCAAGTGAATTTAACAGTCCGGCTTGCCCATGGGCAAGTGCAAAATTTGGGAATTTCCACACCCCTGACTCAAGAGCAAGGCCATGATTCAAGCCTGGCACCTCCTGCAACTGTAACGTGCCGGACAGACTGACACCAACAAATCCCATCAGTGAAAAGCTAGCTCACCACTTAGGGTGATTTGTTGGCCTTAGATATGCCATTCTACTCTCATGACAACAGAGTTTACTTTGTGCATAATTATCCAATTACCTCCCTTTATGCACCCAACAACCGTTACACAACGATATCACCTCCAAAACACGTTAAGGGCCTTAACAACTTGGCCATGGAGACATTTCTACATTCCAGACAGTTTTTAATTATAAATATAATTTATATACTGCTACGAACAATTATAAATTATTTAAATGCCTACTTACTGTCTTAAACACAAATGAAACATGGAAATTCGAATAAACAATCAATACAATTATATTTATATATACTAACCTGCATAAAAAGAACATTGTGTGGAAATGAATGTTTTGTGGCATCTTTGTGAGCAATGGGAGGGGCAACAATTGGCCCGTAGTTGAGAATGTGGGAGATGGGATATTTGCTTGTGTCCGTCACCGTTGATGACATGTAATGTCTAATATTTTTTCTAGCTGCAGTGATTAATTTTGCATCAATGTCGATTCCAACAACCTTGGATGGCTGATAGTCTTTGGCCAGAGAAAGTGTCAACTGTCCGACATTGCAACCAATATCTAGAACACATTTCCCCTCAAACCATTCCTTTCTGAAACAATCTAGTCTTTTGTCTTCCTCTAGTAAAGGATTTCGATATCCATAATATCTGTTATAGTTGCCGTAGATGAACTTTCCGTAAGTTTTATCACTTTTTTGCACAGTTGAATTGTTATTACTTTTTGTCACTGAAAGTCTTTGCTGTTTCGATCGTTTTGGTGGCGTTTTCTTATCAAATTTTTGTGTTGGGCTTATGGTTGATGGGGGGATAGCGCGTGATACTGATGCAGATGGTTCTGGTTTACTGCCACTATTGGTTCTTCTTCTCTTCTTACTTTTTGGTGATACCTGTCTAATGACAGGAGAAACTATTTTGTCACACACTGGTCTTGGTTTCTGGAATTCCTTGGATGGTGGGATGTCTGATGAGGACTGATCAGGTTGGATGTCAATCTTCAATGCTTCCATGAGGTTCTTGTCCTTACTGAAGTTACTCAAATTCTTCTGAGGACTATGCGTCAACGTCTCATCTTTTTTCTTGTGTCGATTTCTTTGTTTTTTCTTACGCAACATTTTCTCCAAATCTGCTTCGTCATCACTATTATCTAAATTCAATGGATCACTAATGTTAAATGGAAGCCTTACTTCAATCGACTGTCTTCGAACTGGTGTCGGTAATGGCGATGATTGTGGTGTAACAGAATTTAACTTTTTACCAAGTTCAGAGGAGTCCAATCCGTTTAAATTTAACGGGTCATCAATACTGCCTCCATTCAAGAATCTATTTGGGAGTGGCCCGACGGGGGTTGAACGCAGTCTTTTTCGTCTAACAGCGCCTTCCTCTCGACGACTACTTTGACTGTATCTACGTTTCCTGTTCCATACTTGGGAAAATTTCGTTTCATTTCGAATGCTGAGATCATCCTTACTTCGCCTAAAACTTTCTGGAGAAGAAAAACTCTTGTCACCACACAATATTTGTGTATTATTCTCAAAACGCGCCTTTGACGGTGTTTTCACTTGGACACTCATACTGACACTTTACATTTCATGCAGCTGAGTCGGCAAAACGTTGTCAAATCGTAGCACATGTATAGTTTGTTTACATGTTCCACTTCCGGTTAGCGCACTCTGGTGTTGACCCACGATAACAAAAAACTCGGTTACACTTTGTACAACAAACTACACGTAAAATCCAATGAATGTCCATGAATTACACAGTTCGTGTTAAAATAACGATAATTAATGCATGTTGACGGCGTATAACACAGAAAATTCTCTGAATAATGCCCCCAAAGTGCAAAATGTTGACGAATTCATTCCCTGTTCCCCGGGCTGAGCTCAGCGAGTAAATTGTTTGCAATACGCATGCGTTAATTTCGCCCTGGAATGCTGGGATTGAATAAGTTGCGGAAGTGTAGTGTGTCGTCTGTTTGAGCTACAAGAGGTCAATCACCTTTCATTTTCATCTAAGGTAACCTACAATGTTTAATTCTTAACAATTCTGTTTAGTAAGAAATTTTGTGTGAAACAACTGCAGATGCACAGTTTTATGAGGTGCCTTTATGAGGGATCTCACTCTCTAAAACATTCATGATTCTGTCTGACTTTCTGTGAGCTCACCTCACTTGTTTCGTACAGTGCAGTATTGAAGTTTAACTCGAGTTTTTAGCTCATCTCAATTTTCTTGAAAAAAAAGATGATTTATTGTCATCACTTGATCTGCGTAGGCATTCAATGGTTAAGTTTTGTAAACTTTTTTAAACTTGCAACACTTGTTCACCATCAATACTGTATCCCCGTGGTATCAGAGACACCTGGGGTCTGGACCCCGCCCCCCAGATATGCACCTGGATAATTTTTATCATTAACATTGTATACCCAGACCCATACATTAATCACACAAACATTATTAACTTAACTGGGACAAATAAAAAATATTGTAAATGCCTCTCTTGCTTAAATAACACAAATATTTGTCTGGATAAATAAAAAAAACATTTCCAGGCACGTAGCGGGAGGGGCGTGGTCCAGACCCCAAGTGTCTGTGTGTGGTATTGGAAATGGCGCACTTAACAGTTTACGCTGTTATTAAATTAAAGTGATTAACTGATCTATAGGGAAATTCAATGTGAACAAATATCAATTGTCAATTGCATCAATGCATAAATTATGTTGTATGACCATTACAATGAAAGACACACTCAGCTTATTATGTCAGGTCCGCATAATATGAAATGGCGCACCTATCCTATAGGTCCCAAATGGTAAAAAAAAGGATTCATGGTGTAGTTGTTTCCAATTTTATTTTATGGCTATGTAGGCCAATTTTATATAACAGTTTGCTTAATTTGTTAACTTCTTCTCAGATTATAAATCAATAATTAGTATTGAGACAGAATCGCACTGGTTAAAAATTGCCATTAAACTTTTTGAGTCACTAAGACAACTTGAAGATGTCCTAATAGGCGTAAAGTCATCTTTTACTCTCATGTATATCTGCATAGTCAGATCTGTAACCAACTTCACTCAGGAATGTCAAAAATATCAATGACAGTTTATACTAACAAAATTTACGAAACAGATTATTTCATATTTTGACTAGTGTTTCCAGTTTTTATACGCCCGTTGAAAACGGGACGTATTATGTGAACACCATTGGCGGGCGTGCGGGCGGGAGGCGGCGTCCAGTAATTTGTCTGTACTCTAGCGCAAACAGTTTTCATCCGATCATCTTCAAACTTGCTGACAATGCTTATGGGCATAATATCTAGGCCAAGTTCGAATATAGGCCAAATCGGCCTAGGCCTTATTGGGTTATGGTCCTTTAATTACCAAATAAGTATGAAATTGGCCTTGTCTGTACTCTTACGCTAACAGTTTTCATCCGATCATCTTCAAACTTGCTGACAATGCTTATGGGGATAATATCTAGGCCAAGTTTAATTATAGGCCAAATCGGCCTAGGCCTTATTGGGTTATGGTCCTTTAATTACCAAATACGTATGAAATATACTTTGTCTGTACTCTAGCACACACAGTTTTCATCTGATCATCTTCAAACTTGCTGACAATGCTTATGGGCATAATATCTAGGCCAAGTTCGAATATAGGCCAAATCGGCCTAGGCCTTATTGGGTTATAGTCCTTTAATTACCAAATAAGTATGAAATTGGCCTTGTCTGTACTCTTACGCTAACAGTTTTCATCCGATCATCTTCAAACTTGCTGCCAACGCTTATGGGTGTAATATCTAGGTCATGTTTGACTATAGGCCAAATCGCCTGGGCGTCATTTGGTTATGGGCCTAAATTAATTACCAAATAAGTATGAAATTGGTTGTCTGTGCTCTAACGCAAACAGTTTTCATCCGATCGTCTTCAAACTTTGTGACAATGCTTATGGGCATAATATCTAGGCCAAGTTCGAATATAGGCCAAATCGGCCTAGGCCTTATTTGGTTATGATCCTATAATTACCAAAATAAATGTGAAATTGACCTTGTCTGTTCTCTAGTGCAAAGAGTTTTCACCTGAGTATCTTCAAACTTGGTGACAATGTTCATGGATATAATATCTAAGACAAGTTCAATTGTAGGCCAAATCAGCCTAGGCCTTCTTGGGTTATGGTCCTTTAATTAAAAAAAATGTTGGATTGTTTTTTTCATTCACCATGCACTGAGACTCACCATGCCCCAAGACGGGCGTATTTTGTGACATTTTGGCACTCTTGTTCAGAATAAGAAAGTTACATCTTTCTGGACACTATTTTTGTGTTTGATTGGTGTGTAGGACATTTTAATCATGTAACAATGGTGTTAACATGGATGCAAGACAGTGTTCTCTACAAAAAAATGAAGTTAAAATTTCATTTTACAAAATTGTGGTTACAGGCATACTTTTCATGTTCAAAAAGCAGGGCTCGACACTAACACTGGTCCGCTGGTCCGAGACCAGTGAAAATCCAGATGGACCATTGAAAATTCTGGAGGACCAGTAACTGTCCTATTTACAAATTTGGCGCTTTTGCCCTGTCGGACCAGTGGCCAAAAAAGTTAGTTTTTAGGCCTGAAAAGCAACACATTTCACTTTGTGCATTGTTTATTAATTTAGCATTACAGACCAAAACCAAGCATTATTCCAAAAATGTACTGGAAATATAGTCATTTTGGGTGTTAAACACGAGAATTTAGAACATTAATCTCATGTGCGCCATTTCTGATAACGCGCCACAACCCATACCACTCAGATACCCTGTAAAGCAAGACCCATAACTCTGATCTGCATTTTGCAAGAATAATTGCCCTTTTTTGACTTAGAAAATTCCTTGGTTAAGTTTTGTGATTTGGTCCACTTTTCTCATACACTTACTATGTGGGCTTTTGCTTTGAAATTTGCATCACTTCTTCACAATCAATACCAGTCCTGACCACAAAAGTGATTTTCCCTTTTTGGATTAAAAGATATCTTGGTGAAGTTTTATGTTTAAGTTAACTTTTCCAAAAAATATTATCAAAGCTTTTGCTTTAAAATTTGATACACATTTGCTCCTTAAAAACCTCACTTTTTTAAGCAAGACTCATAACCCTGCACTACTTTATGAAAAGGGTAATACTAGTAGGCCTTTTTTACAGAGACAATGATCAGATGAGCATCTGCACCCACAAGGCGATGTTCTTGTTGTAATTGCTCTTCGTCTGTTCTGTTTTCCACAATATTGCTTGTCAACACCATAGATCAACAGTATCTTGTCAGGCACATCCTCAAGCAGATACCTGCAAGATCGGCTAGGGAATTAGAATGAGAATCCAAATTTGTGTTTTTAATTTCTAATATTTGCTTGCTTTTACGATGTGAAAATTCTCAGTGAAAAGTTGGAAAGCATATTTTTTCAAAGTCAAGACAGGGAAACCTAGAAATTATTGAAAAGTCAGGGAGTGCTTTATTACAGCTGCCAATAACTGGCTTTGTGAAAGACTTTCTTGCGCTCCTAGTTTTCCAACATTTTTAGTTTTTTAATGTTCTCCTGGTTTTTCCTAATCTCCTAGTAGTCCTAGTTTTTCATTAATATCATGACTTTAAATATGTTTTGGAGATTTTGTTTCAGAATAAGACATTCAGGGCGCATGGCTGTACTACCGTGGTGAATATTATCTTTGAAATTCCTCTTGAATTTTCACTCCACTGAAATTTCCACCGAATTCCACTGTAATTTTCACCAAAAACTGTCATTTTTGTTTCTGTCAGTCCGAATGACTGACAGGTTTTTAAAGTTTTCGCGAACTTTACAGTTTCTATTTGAATTCATATTGAAATAAAATAAGTGGCATAACCTTAATACCAATAGCCAGACTTCCTGTAGTAATTAACAAAGTAGATCTCAATGTTAAAACATTAGCCAGATGTCAGCTAGATAGATATAATTCAGCAGAGAAATTTAAAAAGGATTTTATTTGTGAGAGTTTTACAATATTGGAGATTTATCTTTTCTATTTTCAGGCAGAAATATGCAGTCTGCTTCTAATCCTGCTGGGAAGAAATCAAGTGGTTTTAAATGTCCAACTTTTTCTGGTAATTGCTCATCTTCAAAAGTTTTCTCATTATTCCAGTAACATTTGTTTTATGTGAAGCAATCATTGAATGATGTTTTACACTAAACCGTGCACCAGATATTAACTGATAACACAGTAGTAATACTGTACATCAATGGCTGCTAACTTCCATTTAAGTGGTTTATGCATTTTTTCATGGATCCGTTATGCATATGCTCTCCCTATAGAAAATTTAATTCCACCGGGATTACGCCGGAATAATTTAATTACGGCGGGATTCACCGGAATCATTATTTCACCGGAATTCCACCAGAATCATTATTTCAGCAGATTCCAACGAAGTATTATTTCACCGGAATTCCACTGGACCACTGGTATTTACAAATTCCGGTGAAATTTCACTGATATTTTCTTTTTCTTATTAACTCCACTTATTACAAATTACACATGTTTATTAAAAATTCCAAAATACTCCTTAACAAATTATCATATCCACATTATCATAAAAATGGAGAGGTTTATGCAATTAATTTGACAAAATTTAAATTTAATATTTCAACATTACATTAACTAAGCCACAGTATAAGTATTATAAACTTAACTCTCATTATTTAAAACAAAATGAATGATTTTCAGTGACTTGCATGTAAGCAGCACATATTATTGAGTACTTGCCTTTTAGATGTTACATGGTGTCTGACCATGAGACTGTAGGATTCTAAAGTGAAATGAGTGATAAATTAATTTAAAAAGATTATTATGGATATAAGTGAAATTTTCCTCAAACCTCTGAAATTCTGGTGACTTCTTTGAGATTCTGGTGGGTTTTCACCAGAATTCCGGTGGTATTTTACCGGAAATAATAATGCTTTACCTTGAATTTTATTGGAAGAACTGCATTGTCTCAGCACTACTTGATTTGCATCACCGGTATAATTTATAACTTTGAGCAGACTTCTGGAAAACAGTCAGTCCAACAGTCCTGATTGGCAAATGTTTATCAGATTGATTTTTCAGCTTTCCAGAAGTTTGATTTTATGAAATCTAAAATGATTCTCTTTTCTTTGATTCATAGTACCTGCAAAGCCCAAGGATAATCAGTCCTCAAGTTCATCTAAACCAAGTGAACAAGTTGTACCGGTAAGTATTTTTCAGTTGCACAGTACGTCGGCTTTCCATTTATAAAAGTTGTATTGATCTGATTAAAGTTTTCGTACTTGTCTTTTTTTTAAGAGGACTGTGTCAGGGCATTTTCCAGATTCAGTTTTACATATACAAGATTTTCCTTAAGTTGTACTTGTCTGTTTTCTAAAGATTTGTATCAGGATATTTTACAGAAGTTGAGCTGGCTCACTTTTCCAGAATGTCCACTTGTAGGTTTTAACTTGAGAAACCTTTTCACTATAAATAAATTACTATCTTTCTGTCATTATTTTCTATTCAGGCTCCAATCAAACCTGGCCCAGGTGGCGATACAGACTCTGACAGTAAAAAGAGTGCTACAGAAGTGTTGAAGCCTACTGAACATGGGGATAGTGGTTCTAAGCCTACTGGACATGGGGATATATATGATTCTAATGCGGGAGATATATCCAATGAAACAGATTCAAAGAAGGTTTTGTTACAATTTATTCTTGATAAGGGAGGCAACCACAGATGGGCTGTTTCTAAGTTGATCATATCAAATGCTGTAATATTGAAAAATGTGTTATGTAATATCGAAGCACTGCTCTATGGCTTAAAATTAAACCCTGTCAGTCACAAAGATTCCAAACAAATATATGAAAAATACTCCTGAATTACTTCAGGGGTTTATCAAAATTTAATGAGTTTTGTAGTGTGTCAATTGCCTTGATAATATTCACAATGCATAGTGGTAGAGCATCCACTTTGAATGCGAGATGTTTTGGGTTCGATTTCACGTCGAGACCAACTAAAGTCTCCAAAAATGGGACTGGTATATCACCCTTGCTTGATGCTAAGCATAGTTAGTTCCAAGTAACTGCTGGTTTGCCTGGTAGTGTCTGGATAATGCAAAGATAAATGTGTGTAATGTAACTTATCATTTACATATATTCTGTAGGAAGTGAGCTCAGAACCAGTTAAGTCTGAAACCAAAACAACAGAAGAATCTTTGTTGCCAAAAAAGGTATAGAAAAATATAATACATCTGAATAGTTTGATGTTTAACTTTTATTGGTTTGCAGTAGCCTGGGGTATTGGAGGAATTCCACAAGCATGTTTTGTGAAGTTTTCAGCAACCATTGTTGTTGTAATCACGTGACTGTTCTGGCTGCACCACCTCTTTGGCTGGCACAGAGAGAACTTGTTCCAAGCAGTGTTTCGGTTTGTTTGTATGTTCCATTGTCCGGAATGTGCCAAACAACATCATGAATGTGCTCATTCACATACAAGACAATACTGAATGAGGTCTGAAGAGGGACATATTTATTTACATACAAGACAATACTGAATAAGGTCTGAAGAGGGACATGTTCATTCACATACAAGACAATACTGAATAAGGTCTGAAGAGGGACATGTTCATTTACATACAAGACAATACTGAATAAAGTCTGAAGAGGGACATGTTCATTCACATACTAGACAATACTGAATAAGGTCTGAAGAGGGACATGTTCATTCACATACAAGACAATACTGAATAAGGTCTGAAGAGGGACATGTTCATTCACATATAAGACAATACTGAATAACGTCTGAAGAGGGACATGTTCATTCACATATAAGACAATACTGAATAACGTCTGAAGAGGGACATGTTCATTCACATACAAGACAATACTGAATAACGTCTGAAGAGGGACATGTTCATTCACATATAAGACAATACCGAATAACATCTGAAGAGGGACATGTTCATTCACATATAAGACAATACTGAATAACGTCTGAAGAGGGACATGTTCATTCACATATAAGACAATACTGAATAACGTCTGAAGAGGGACATGTTCATTCACATATAAGACAATACTGAATAACGTCTGAAGAGGGACATGTTCATTTACATATAAGACAATACTGAATAACGTCTGAAGAGGGACATGTTCATTCACATATAAGACAATACTGAATAACGTCTGAAGAGGGACATGTTCATTTACTCATAAATCAAATAATTGACTTGTAACTAAGATTAAGACACGATATATACCCAAACTTTTTATCTTGTGAGAATGTTCAGAGACCTAAAAATTAATCTTTATATATATTTAGCAGTCTTCGAAATTAGGACTCGCCCGATCGCCATGGCGGGTAAATTTCGATTCGGGCGTGTAACATTCTCCATTAACGTCTCCCGACTTGGCGAGTAAAAAATCCCAATGTAATTTGCCTAAAACGTTTAAAAATACATATTTACACTCGCGATAAATCATTATCTTTGTCGGAAATCCGGAATCTGTTTACGAGGCTAAAAATAGCCTTAACAACATCACCAGCTATATGACGTATCGTCTAAAAATAGTTTCCACCAGAGGGCGCTTGTTTTCGTAACCACATTTCCGTCGATTCGACCGACTTTCCGTTTTAAAAATAATTTCTATTCGTAAATATTTATTTTCTTTTCCGGTAAAAAGTAAACAAATACTAAAGTAAAATGTCGTGGCCTCTGAAATACATCGAGGGCGCCATACCGGGTAAGGCGATCGTTACATTTTGTAGAAAAGTTGTCGGGCGGGTACTTTTAAATTTGGGCGGGTGTTTTTCTGCAAGTAACCCGCCGACTGGCTAGTACAATTGAAAAGCTAATTTCGAAGACTGATTTAGCATGTATGGGTTGTTCCAAAAGGTAGTTTCTTAATTATGCTGCCCCACCTTTGATGAGGGAGTATTACTTTGCACATGTTGATCCGTCTGTCCGTTGATCCGTCGGTAGAGCAAATAGTTTCCATTCAATAACTCAAGAACACTTGACTCTAGGATCCTCAAACTTTACATGGAGGTTGGTCATCAATAGATTTTGACGTCAGTGTGTCAAAGGTCAAGGTCACTTTGACCATAACCATTTCTGACTTTATAATTGGGCTGCCTTTGGGGCATACATGTTTAACAAAAATCTCTTGTTGTGGTAATTTCCATGCTGTTGATGTTTCTCCTTGTTCTTGTAATCCAGTATTTATTGTACAGATTGCAAAGAAGAAAGCAAAGTTCTGTATGAAGCCATCTGTCACTGCCACTGCTGGCTCAAGTTCCAGCAAATTGGTAATTTATTTTCATGTTCATTTTGCTGCATGTTTAACAGTAAACCACATTAAACCAGCTGTGTAGAAAGAGTGTGTAAAATGTTAATTGTCAGATCTGATGTATGTTCAGAAATTTTCCTCGAGTACATGATTACATAATGTTGATTACACTAATGTTCTCATAAATCAATTGTGCATATACAGTTGAAACTCGTTGTGTCGACATCGGTTGTATCGACACTTCGATTATGTCGACATACTTTCAAATCCCCGATTTGGGTTGCTCTATATTCTTTATTAAATATGTTGGTTTAGTCGCCATGCCTGTGTTGACACTCCGCTTATATCTACACGACTTTTCTGGCCCAATTGATATTTTCGCACCTTATTTTCATTGTGTCGACATTGTGTCGACGCTATTGAAATTGAAAAGTTGTTAATTGACCGTGAAACTTCTTCTGTTTCGAACCATTATTTGTTAAAAAATAATTCACAGTTTGCAAATGTCATTGAATGATGTTAAATCGAAGTTTGTAAACAAATTGTAACCTATTTCAGCGCATGAAATTAAAAATCTGCTGAACTAGCGTGGTTCTAAGAAGGTGAACAAAAATACCATTTTGTTTACAATTAAAATGTTGCGTAAGCGAAACGGGTAAGGGCTAAACGCCATACTTGCGGTGCTGATTCTGTATACTTATTTCAAAACGAGGCTATGAACTTGACCCTCGCGTTTACAAACACTTGGTCAAATGTTTTGGTGATAACTGTAAGTCTGCTATATTTGATATTTCACCATTTTAGTCGCATATATGCATTAGTTCATGTTTAAACTGATGTAACAATGGCATCGACAGAAAGGCTCGTGGACTTTGTTATCATGAATTTCGACGGGTAAGGAAATTTGTCAGAATTGTTGGCTTCTGTTGTGTCGACATTCGGATATGTCGACATAATTTTGACGGTCCAAAAAATGTCGACATAACGAGTGTCGACTGTATATACTTTACTAGATTCTATAGGGTACCCACGGTCAGGGGAAAACATATTTTTTTCAAGGTCCGAGAAATCTGGAATTTGAGCAAAAGTCAGGGAAAAGTCAGGGAATTATTCATTTAAGCTGTCATATTATAGATCTAAATCGATCTTTTTGCTTTGGTTTGAAACCCACCCTTTTTAGCTCACCTGTCACAAAGTGACAGAGTGAGCTTTTGTGATCACTCTTCGTCAGTCGTCCGGCCGTCGTCAGTCCGTCAACAATTTGCTTGTGTAGACACTAGAGGTCACAATTTTGACTTAATCTTTATGAAACTTGGTCACAATGATCATCTCAACAAAATCTAGGTCAAGTTCGATATTGGGTTATCCGGGGTAAAAAACTAGGTCACAAGGTCAAATCATAGAAAAACCTTGTGTAGTCACTAGAGGTCACAATTTTGACCTAATCTTTATGAAACTTGGTCACAATGATCATCACAACAAAATCTAGGTCAAGTTTGATATTGGGTTATCCGGGGTCAAAAACTAGGTCACAAGGTCAAATCATAGAAAAACCTTGTGTAGTCAATAGAGGTCCCAATTTTGACCTAATCTTTATGAAACTTGGTCACAATGATCATCACAACAAAATCTAGGTCAAGTTCGATATTGGGTCATCTTGAGTCTAAAACTAGGTCATAAGGTCAAATCATAGAAAAACCTTGTGTAGTCATTAGAGGTCACAATTTTGACCTAATCTTGATGAAACTTGGTCACAATGATCATCTTAACAAAATCTAGTGCAAGTTTGATATTGGGTCATCCGGGGTAAAAAACTAGGTCACAAGGTCAAATCATAGAAAAACCTTGTATAGTCACAAGAGGTCACAATTTTAGCCTAATCCTTATGAAACTTGGTCAGAGTGATCATCTCAACAAAATCTAGGTCAAGTGCGATATTGTGTCACAGGTCTTGCATGGACTGCTATAACAGGTGAGTGACCTAGGGCCCTTTGGGCCCTCTTGTTTAATTTTGTAAAAAAAATAAATTCTTAATGGGACATGTGCGTGCATATATTGTACATTTCTTAAATGTAAATATTTCCTTTCTATTTCGACACACCGAAAACATTCCATTGTAAAGACTGTTGAACAAAAATATCGGTGAACTGTCAACCAAACTACTCCTTGAATTACCAGAGTAAACGCTTGTTAATTTTGACGTTTCTACAGATAATTCTTAGGGTGGCGATTTCAGCAAAACCAATGATAAAAATAATTTATAATTCAATCCGATTGTCATCCGAGTTGTCTGGCTACCTGACTAGATTATTTTTTTTTTTCAATCAATTATCATAATTTCATTTCAATTTTAGCTAAATTTTATTTTGGGCTTGATTACCTATGTTTGAGGGTGCAAAGGGAATTAATTTCATGAAAAAAGAGTAGACTGAAGAGTTTTCTCCTTTAGTATGCAAAGTTTCTGTGTATAGAACATGTTTACCACTAGGCCATGCTGTCAACTTGAAAGTTAATGTGAGTTTTTAATATATATCCGAAATATATCTGAAAAATAACGGTAAATATCGTTTCAACCTTAGCAGATGGACTCATTCATATATGTTTACATTTTAATACCGATCTATTTGCAGGACAAGGAAAACAAGAAGGCTGAAAATAAAATTAAGAAATCTAAATCAGAAAAATGTGAGAAATCTGAGAAGGTAATACAGTCAACTCTCGTTATCTCGAATTTCATGGGACAGTGGAAATTACTTCGACATAACGAAAATTCGAGAAAATTTTCGGCATCGAAGTTGCAAGTTTTCTAGTTTCTGTCATTTTACGCCGCCATATCGTTACGGTCGTAAGAACGACATATTTGTGAGAATTGCTTGTTGTGATATTTATGTACATGTATTCCCCCTCGAGAAAATGCATTTTTTTTATTTATTTTTTTACAATCAATTGTTCGAGATGACATGTTTATTGATGTTTGTACATAACTCGAATCTTAATGACATGTTTGCGCAAATTGTTGCTAACAAATATTTGTTCAACAATGGAAGGCGCGAAAATTACAGGTAAATCAAAGATTTCAGACTGGCGAGGTGTGAAAAATATTAGACGCTAGTCGAATACGATCAGACTTCGACCCGACTTCGAGATGAACAATAGATTTTAGGTGCAAATTAGTTAATCCGGACCAAAACAATAATTCGACATAACGAAAAATTCGAGCCGAAACTTCGAGATAGGTCTCGAGATTTCATATAGACAAAGAAGGAGAAAAATCGGGACTTGAGAAAAAAATCGACATAACGGAAAATTCGATATAAGCGAGTTCGAGATAACGAGAGTTGACTGTATCATAATAATCATACATCAGTTCAAGAATTGTTGCAAATAAACTGCATGTGTCACTAACTTAACCACACTTTAATTTGCTGTCATTGAGTACTAAATAGCTTAAACATGTAACTCCTAATGTCTCTGGACAGTAAAATAGTATTTTGATAAATTTTCAAATTGACCGCAAGGCAGTTTGACAACCTGAGATTGTGTTGTACCTGAGCAGGTTGCATTTCAATATATTTCAGGATAAAACAAAAAAGCTAGAAAAGAGTGAAAAGGTTAGAAAAACCACTGACAGTAAAAAGGACAAACCAATAAAAGATGACAAAAACTCTTCAAAGGGTAAAGAGAAGGAAAAGCAGGTAATTTTCAAAGATAACTTCAACTTGTTGATATTAGTGCTGTATGTATTAATTTGCTCCTGTCTGTCGATCAATGGGTCGGTAGACCTTATGGGTGCCATTCAATGACTCAAAGATCACTTGGCTCTTGGATTCTAAAACTTTACATGGAAGTTAGTCAGCAACAGTTGATGACCCCTATATATTTGCATATAAACTTTATAGAGAGGTTGTCCACCTTCATCTTTATTGATTTGACTGCCAATGGGTTGATACATGTTTTACTAGCATCTCTTGTTTCGTTACGGATTATTTCTGTGGAAGAAGTTCTACAAATTTTAATATGTTACAGGGGAGGGACAGTTGTGTGATACAGGGAATCCAGGTGCTCAACCTCTTTTCTTTCCAAATAGATTGCTTGATCCTTTAACATGCCCGGCGTACTGAAGCTATATAGCAAGACTACCTCTTGAGTCTTGATAAACAAGCAGTTCATCTCTGGGTGAGTAGGAAACACTGAACACTGTTTCAGAAATGACCAAGTGTACAGATCAAGATTCAAACCAGGAACCTCTGGATCTGTTGTCAAGAGCATTATCCATTTGACCTCATAGCACCAAACACTGCCACTAAAGTTTGGTATTAAACACAAGCAAGTAGATGACTGCTGTTACAAGAGAATTACACCTTTATATATTATGATTTATATGAATAATCCAATACATTAAGTTGTAAAATTTCATTTATTCAAATTTTATTGATGATTTCAGAGTTTGCCTGGAAGATCTCTATCAGATGCCGAGTATGATACTATATTTAATTCAGTTCTGGAAACCGCACTGAATCGTAACATGGAAGGTGAACTAGATTCATTTTCTAAATCTTTCTTAAATTCAAGAAATTTTTGTTAGATTGTATATAAACACTTCTTTTGTCTTGCATCTGAAATCAAAGATGATGTATACAAATATATAAATGTTAACAGTATGTTTTTATGTGATAAAATACAGATAATCCAATTTTTTTTAACTATAAAAACCCAAACTTGTTATAAATGCAGACTGGCAACCGAAGACCACCTCACCAGTCAAAGTTAAAGAACCTGTAAAAAAGAAGTACAAGATTACTGTTGGAAAGAAAGTAAAACAAGTCGAGTCTGACAGGAAACCTGATAATTCTATGGTAGATGGTGCATTAGAGGAACCAGCTGAATCACCAGTAATAGATACAACAGATGATGCTGACGTTTGTAGTGAAGGTACACCAGTTTTATAATGCCTTATCTTGTGGAACTGCAGCTATATAGCAAATGTATATAAAATGGAATAGGGCATATTACAGTACAACCTCTGTAGAGCAACATCCTTTGCAGGGTTGCCAGCAACCTGAAAAAGTCAGGGAAAACTGATATTATTTCAAGGTCAGTGAATTGTCAGGGAATTCTGGATAATGGTCAGTGAAAAATGCAATTTTAGAAAAGTCAGGGAATAGTCAGGGAAAAATAAAATTCTGGGTCGATGTTTAATAGAATGTTCAGTAGCTGTGGCAGTCTTCAATTTTTTCTTGCTCGCTAGGCTCGCACAACTTCAATCTCCGACTTTTATGAATAAGTAGCTGATGAAAGAAAACAATTGCTGTGGACTAGGAATGTAGCTGTTGACAAAGTTGTAACTGTAGCTGTTTTCTTTGACAAAAATGGCCATAACCTATGTAGAAATAGTCCTGTTTTGGCCAATAACGGATTATAATAACTAAAAAGAGAGAATTATACAAAGGAGTGCATGTGGAGGAGCAGGGCTCAACAAATTTTTATGCCCCCGTATCGATAGATCGGGAGGCATATAGTGATTCACCTGTCCGTCCGTTCGTCTGTCCATCCGTCCGTCCGTTCGTCCGTCCGTCCTGGTTAACCCAAATTGACCGTTTCTTCTAGCATCATTATGGCTTGCTACAAAGCTTCCAAACTTGCATGGATGTTGTATATGAACACTCTCCACACACCTGTATCACCTGACCCCATTTTGACCTTCACCTTGACCTAATTTTGGACTGACTTATTTATGAACAAGGCTTCCACAGGGGGCATAAGCGTTTATTGAACGCAGTCTTGTTTGGAAGTAATCCTGCTACAATATCTACTCGTCCTGCAGGTCAATAAAGAAAAATGCAATACATTATCAAATAACTGCTTTTATTATCTTACTGCACATTGAGAAGTGTGTTTTAAACTGTAAACACTTGTTACAGATTTATTTTTATAATTTTTTTTCAAATCTTGTATGTTAAACATGGATTATTGATTTTCTGTTCATTACTGACAAATGTCTTAGACTTAACTAGTCCGAATCTGAATCAGATGAGACATTATTGGCAGCCTGTGGCCGTGGTCGAACTGTAGGCAGTTTGTGTCCATGTACGTGCCTTGTTCCAGGACCATAACCTCTCCAGTGAATAATTGCTGGCATAGAGTCAAACTCTTGGAGCGAAGGCCCATCAATTTTTATCCTTAACAGAGCTGCCAGGGAGTCATACTCAAGGCAGGTTCTTTTGTCAGTTTTGATTAGATTAAGTTGGCTAAAACCCCTTTCACATTGGGCAGTTGTAGGCGATATGGTTAGCATATAATGGACAAGGAGTAAAATGTTTGTCAGGTGCTCAGTGTCCTCAGATTTTAGCATTGCTTGGTACATTTCAAGCATACCTTTTCTTGGTTGTCTTAAAACATACAATTTAAGGTCCAACTATTCATCCATGCCAGCTTCCTTTTCTTCATTTGAGATGAGTCTTGGGCAGTACATATCAAATAGCTGTTAAAGCTCATCTTCGCCCTACTGTCTAAACTCAGCCACATTGGTATCCTTGTCTGGCCACCTTTTGAAGTCAAATATACTAAAAAGGGAGTGTGGTTCCCCACCAATATGCTTAATGAACCTTTCCTCCAAGAAAAATTCAGCTGATGACAGTAGGTCATCAAAAATTCATCTTTAATCAGTTCAGGCGTATCATTGTGTCGCATGTCACTCTTCGTTGTAATATTAACACCACAGAATGATCCATTTTCTGATTCTCGTAAGAATTTACGCAATGTTTTGCCTCTCCTGATTTTCATATGTTCGCACTTTTCCTTCAACTCTATCACTCTTCGTGCCACTTCACCTATTAAGCATGTTTTGTCCTCAAACAGAACTGAGACATCTGACAGGATATTTGTCCAATCAATCATAAAGTGGAGAAATGTCAAAAATCTCTCAGTAGTTAACACTTTAAGAAAGCCCTTTGCTTTCATAGCATTCTCATCTTTACCCTGTGATATTTCCTGTATGTGAATATTTGTAACTTCATAATTGTCTAATAGAGATTTTAGGGCTCTGTTTTGACTAGCTACCCTCCTTATCTGTTGTAACCCACCATAATGTTTAAGTTCTTTATCTAAATTAACAGCAATGTCATATAACTGCCTTCTTCGTTTGGGTGAGTAGTAGTACAGTTTAAATATGCCTTTCAACACGCCTTCAAACTCAACCAAATATTCACATCCTTTTTTTGTGTCACATACTGCTAGCTCAAGATTGTGAGCAACACAGTGTACTACGGTCATGTAACTTTCACAGCTGCCTTCTCCTTCTATTTGTTTGTTAATAGTGTCAATAAGTAGTTTCACAGCCCCTCCCTTTTTACCAAGATTGACAGAGCTCTGCCCCATCTGTATTGATACCCACAAGCTTTTTACCTAAGACCTCTGTATCTAACCCAACATTTTGCAAACCCTTCATGATACCATCCTTTACACCTACTGCATGTCCATGTTCCAGCTGCACACCATCTGCCAACTTGGTTTGAACATTTCCATCTTTGTCTACAAATCTCACGTACACCAGTTCCTGTTCTCTTATACCTTTGTCAGTAGAACCATCCGAAAGAATACTGACAAATCTAGCTGACTTCAAATGACCAATGACTTCACCCTTCAACACTTCTGAACAACTGATACAAAATTCTCTACACTTTACATCACTTCTATAGTTTTCACCTATTTTAACTCCGTTTTTGCTTTGTAATTTGAGTAACTCAGGAAATTTTGCAAAAGCTTCATTTTCAGTAGGCTCTATATCAGATAAATGGAAATAATAACGTCCGTCACTCCAAAATATCCAGATTGACATTGTAGCTCTGTATTTCTGCCTTTTTTAGGTATATACCTAGATTGTAGTTACTCGTTTGATATGCTTGCACATGCATCCTATAATCATGCACAGTTCCGTTTTGGGTCGAGGTTATTTCACCATCCTTAATCACATTGTAAATTAACACATGGATACTTTGCTATAATGTACTAATAGTTATGGATGCTGAAACTATCTCCCAGTAAGGCAGAAGACAACGTATCTATTTCTCCAGATTTTTATTCAACAAATACTTCGGAAGGAAAAATGTGGATGAGAATGAAAGATACTTTTTCTCTACCCCTATATAGGAGGGATTCAGAAATAGAGAATGTGCTAAAAATAGATTTACTGATAAGAATTGACCACAGCAACGGTTGCTGGTCGGTCAAGCTTTTGACCGACCTAGTATCATTTGTATAGAATTTGTACTAAGGTGTGTAATATAGCATCAATTTAAACTCAAAGGGCTTAATTAACACTGTTGTGATATGATGTACATGTTTAGGTAACATATGTTTTTGGTTGGATCGAGTATAATGAAACATAATCATGCTTTTAAGTAAGCAAAGTAAGGATTAATAGCTTAACTGGAAACAATGTTCAACATCATATGCATTTCGGATGTCATAATTCTGCTGTTGACCTAACAGAAAATAATAATAAATAATTTTGAATACTTGGCACTGTTAATATAAATCAATTGTCCTCAACATGGTGAAGCTGTCACTCGTCTTATCTCATTTTTGAATTGATATTATCATGATTATACATGTAAGGTTGACAAAATCCCTAGTGATTAGGGGTGACTATTGAGTCCAATTTTGACTATTGCAATACTATTGCTATTGCTGAAAGTACTATTGCAATACTATTGTATTGCTGGAAACTATTGCGATACTATTGCAATAGTTATTGCCAAGATTGAAAACCAGAGATTAACTTGTAAATGCAAATTTGCACTGCGTAAGATATCACTTTGTTGTACAGCATACAAATCTACTATTTGTGGAAATTATTTAAAGGAATTTGACAGAAATAGACTAATAAATTTAAGGCGATATTGTTCCATTGTGGCTGTTTTGATGCGTGTGGTTATTTGCAATTAGTTTTTAGCGAAAACGGAAGTTGTTTTAAATTAATAATAAACTATATTTATAAAAAGGAAACTATCGTAACTATCGATAGTTGAGCTAACTATCGGCGATAGTTATTGGATCGAGACTTTTACTATCGATCCATACTATCGGGGCACTCTGAATCGCAATGCATCGATATTTCGGCCCACCCCTACTAGTGATATATTTTCATGGTAATACTAAGTCTGTAATACAAGAAAAAAAGTTATTAAAATACAGTATTGTACGTGTATTTATGCCATATTGTTAATTATATGAATCTAGTGGTAATTAATTAGTTTTAATTGATTTATATACAACTACACTTTTCATAAACGAAATGCTGTAATTGTTTGTATAATGACAGACAATTCCCGTTACATATGTATTTTTATTTAAATAACAATTTGTGTTTGAAACTATAAATTTGAAGATGCGCATATCAAAAAATTAACTTTCAAAATGAATGAGCTAAAAGTTTGTCTACCACACATGTGGCCGTACGGAGGGGTTTGTCTACCTTGTTAAAATCATTTGATACTTTTGTCCTCCTGTATAATTATAAAAAACTACCCTACATCCTTAGGATGAACATATTTTCGTGACAGCATACTGTTACAAAATTATAAAATATGCTAGCATAGAACAGACAATTAAGTTGACTGCACACTCAATATACGAAAATAAAGAATGGTCCATGTGCAGTTTACACTAGAAACAAGCATTTTTCACGTTATTGTATTCTTCTCATTAAAAAAACACCCTTAAGTTTATATGAATAATAAAATATTATATAATGCTTGTTTTGTTGTTGATTTTGAATTACATGATCTATTGATGTCAAGCAGTTTAATGAAAGCATAGGATAACACATGGTCACAGATACTGCTAATTATACATGTTGTTTTACAAGATACAAAATAATGTTAACTTATTCAGTTTCAGAGTAATCATGTGATCAAATATTTTTCCAACTACCTAATTATTGGCATTTTATTTTGTGTTTAGAAGATTATAACCAACTCAAAACAACAATACTTTAACACTGAACACAGCCCTTGTTTACATTGCCTGACCGACCTTCGAGATAACGAGTAGCAGACTATATTGATGACGTAGTTCTGAATCCCTCCTATACTGGTTAGCCAGGCAACCAAAGTGCAATTGGACCTGGGGGCTCACCATAGCAGTTTCAACCGAACTCTGGTGACAAGAGTGGGCAGTTGCCCAACCACCAACAGGTGCCACTGAGCAGAACATTGCATCAAAAGCTGACCGACCAAGTACTGTGGTATCGATTTATTTTTATGTGGTCTAAATTTCATAAAAGGTCCAAAACTCTTTTTCGTACAGTCTAAAATTTGCAGTTTTCTGAAATGGCCTACATATCTTCAACTTAATTATCTGAAGTAATGTCAATGCAAAGTACGCAAAATTTTGACCATCACGAAAAGATATCATAGTATTTGCTGTCAACTAAAGAAACCCATAGCAACGATTTATTCCAAGATTTTCACAGACAAAAGCAAATTGTAAACATGGTCTCTGTCTGCTTCACTTCAATTAGCAAGGGTTACACAATTTGGCATGTTTATCTGTTTATTGCACCCCTGTAGTATGTCGAGTGAAGCCAGGTTACCAAGGTGATTACGATTGAAGCGTGACATTGTTTGATCCATGGGTCTCATTGGCAATTAATGATGTTATATTACTTTACTGTTGAAATTTTAACACTTGTAAAATTGTTTCAATGAGAAACTTGAAAGTTTGATAAGTTTAAGTCTAGTGATGAACTGAAGAAATAATTACAGTTAGTATGGGCCAGTCTGTCTAATTGATCTATAAGACTATTTAATGAACTGAACTTTATTTCATGATCTTAGTCACTTGTAAATGTGCCAGTACGAGTGATCGGTCATCATTTATATAACCTCTCGATTTGAAGTCAAGATTTCACTTAAGATTAGAGAAACAAAAGAATGCAATATTTTAGTGCTTTGCAATATTTTAGTGCTTAACCTTAGTTTCACAGTTTCAAAACACACAGAAAACAGCAATTTATTATTGTAATTTTTAATACATATACATGAAGTCAAATTATATTAGAAATATTGAGAAAAGATTTGGCTAAATTGGCTACAACTTTTTCCAATTGGCGAATGTAGTGGCGAAAGCTAAATATTCTCCAGAGGAAGCCCTGACTTGGTCTGCTTCACTTGTAACCCTGGAAATATAGAGTGAGTTATTCATTTTATTATGTTGTTTCTAATGTTGATACTTACTCTTGGTGGGTCTTGTTTGCTTTTATTTGTTATTTGGATAGATTACATTTTGGACAAGTGTGAAGTTAGGGTCCTATAAACCGCTTTAAACCCCCCAGTGTTCTTGTAGCACTGTCCGTTCCGAGGCGGAAATCTTAATTGTAATCTATTCATGTAATATTCCTGTTTGGCGTTCCAGTGTTTAGAGTCTTTGTGTTGTATTTGACATTGAGTGTATATATTGTATTTGTTTGCGTCCATGTCTAGTAGTCGTTAATGTCATGTCTTTTTGTCAAATGTGTGTTTCATCGGCCTATGGGTCGCTAGGCCTTATTATTAGCACCTACATGCAACTTAATGTATGATATGTTCTGTTGTTCTCTTTTCTTTGATAAACCCTATTTCACACATTTACATTATTAAGAATAAAAAATCACATCCAGAAGTTGAAATAATGTCAGAGGTAGTAGGAAAGATAAACGTTTGTTAATACCGTCGTAGTAAACCGCTATCCTATCAAAAAGTCGATATTATTACCTAGCACTCTATATAACGAGTAATTCGTTATTTTTGACTGTTTCATGTCTTAATGTTTATTTTTAGATTCAGGTATGAAACAGTTCATTGCCAGGAGGGCAACAGTTTTGACTGTTACACCCCTGGATGAACTGTTACCTGCGCACTACGATGCGCAATATAAATTCCTGCAAAAACAACCTGCTAGATCTATAGCGTATTTTTAATATAACTCTTGAACAATGTTTTGACCCTTTTTGCTTTAGTTCATGCCGATTTTATTTGTTTGATAATAAAATCATGGGGATAATGACAGTCTTGAATTTATAACAAAAAATATCCGCTATTAGTATGACAAAATGTCTTAGAAATATCCTTTTTGTTTGTTGTATAAGTAAAACTTTACTGTAGTTATATAGAGTATTAGGTAATAAAACAGTTATTTCATGTCTGTTTTGGGTTAACAGTCAAAACTATTGTCCCTCGGTATCGGGGAAGACATTTTGAACTGTTGCCCTCGGCCTATCGGCCTCGTGCAACAGCTCAAAAGTCTTCCCTGATACCTCGGGACAATAGTTTTGACTGTTAACCAAACAGACATGAAATAAGTGTATACACTCAACTATCTTAAACAATGGCGGCGTTATTAACGGTGAATGTATCGTTTTGTTTGAATGAAAGAACGTATTCAGTTGACAAAGAGATCAACCGTTTGTCTTCACTATTATTTCCAAAGCAGTAGTTAACATCAAGTGAAATACATCAAATGTGTAAAGCAGACGACGTCCTTGCATGGATACATCAGGGTACTGTTTTATCAAAACACTTACGAAAATCGTAAACTTACGATCAAGTTTAAATTATTTATAATGTGTTTACTATTGTAAAGTGTGGTAAATGGAGCTGCAAGACTAATAAGGACTCAGTTAGTGAACTCCTACAAACCGCATCTGTCACCAATTTGCAGTTGTTAAAGAATTACAGTCAACTCTCGTTATCACGAATTTCACAGGACCGTGGAAATTACTTCGACATAACGAAAATTCGAG
Organism: Spisula solida; assembly: GCA_947247005.1. Classification (NCBI taxonomy): domain Eukaryota; kingdom Metazoa; phylum Mollusca; class Bivalvia; order Venerida; family Mactridae; genus Spisula; species Spisula solida. Next base: position 34,944,055 of record OX365957.1, on the reverse strand, counting down.
ATAGAATTTTCGGCATCGAAGTTGCAAGTTTTCTAGCTTCTGTCATTTTATGCCGCCATATTGCTACGTTCGTAAGAACGACATGTTCGTGTGAATTGCTTGTTTTGATATTTATGTACATGTATTCCTCCTCGAGAAAATGCATTTTATTCATTTTCGTTTGTCTACGTAGTGTTGTTTGCATTAATATATGATGATATGTTCTTATCAGTAAGTGTAGTGTATCACATGCTAATGTACGTGTACGATATTTCAACTTCAACTTCAATATTTTATTTGACTAAATCATATAAAATGTTTATTGCCAATGCAATAATAAATCGAGACAATTGTTCGAGATGACATGTTTATTGATGTTTGGACGTAACTCGAATATTTATAACATGTTTTACGTAAATTGTGCAAACAAATATTTGTTCAACAATGGAAGGCGCGAAAACTACAGGTAAATCGAAGATTTCAGACTGGCGAGGTGTGGAAAACATTGTACACTAGTCGAACACGATCAGACTTCGACTAGACTTCGAGATGAACAGTAGATTAACAGTGCAAATAAGTTAATTGAGACCAAATAAATAATTCGACATAACGAAAATTCGAGCCGAAACTTCGAGATAGGTCTCGAGATTTCATATAGACAAAGAAGGAGAAAAATCGGGACTTGAAAAAAACATCGACATAACGGAAACTTCGATATAAGCGAGTTCGAGATAACGAGAGTTGACTGTATAAAGAATTTAAATTTGAGCGTAACTTTAAGATTTTCGTAAGTGCTTTGATAAAACAGTACCCAGGTGGTTCCAACTTCTTCTGAACATCTGACTCGAGGATGGTATGTTTTATATCATTCATCACTCATGTGCATTCCTTCGATACTTCTTGAAGAAGGTGACCCACGGCCATTCATCCACCTAAAATGCAATACATATTTACTATTGATTTGAAGTTGCTATTTTTTTTATTAATTTACAGTAAAACACAAACTTGCAATTTTGGACTTATAATATATATACCTTGTTAGAACTTTCACTAGAAAACAATAATACATTCTTCTTTGAATTACATCCAGTACAAAAAGAAATGCAAATGATATACATGTATAACCTGATGACTTTTGGATTTATAGTGATGGTTTGAACATTTGACAATCTGTAATTTTAGGTGATACTGATGCAAGTTTTCTGGTGTTTGTTCATGGGTGAATTTAACTTTGAGTGATCATTTACATCTTTTATTTACCTCTTTTAAAAGCGGAGTAAATCAGGTTTATATCTTTTGCGTTTCTTTGGAGTAAATCAGGTTTATATATCATTTGCATTTCTTTTTGTACTGAGTGTATATCTTTCCATACACAAGATCTTCAGTAATTTAAAGAGTAAAACTATCCAAGTTACATCAAGAAAAATAGTGCTGAATCACCCTTTTTCAACAATGTTATAAAACAGAATCTCTCCCATTTGAATGTATACATTCATTATCATTTAAATAAAACTCCTACTGACATGTATTCCACAAATGTTTTGAAAGATTTAATTTTACTTTATATTATTCTCTGTGTGTTTTTACTTATCGTTTACTGTAGGAGCTGGTAGATGGAGCATTTTCTTGTTTAGTCATTGTGTCTATTACATGTACAATTATCATCAACCATTCAAATTCAATATACTCAACAATTTTAAAAAGGGACTGTCCTGAGGTATGAGTTCTATATACTGCGAAGTACCGAAAAGCAACCTGCATTCCATCTACTGTTGGATAAGAAATACATAAGAAATAGAAGTGAAAATATACATATACAATGTATACTGTTTCAGTCAGCATAAATGTTTATGGTACACTGTACCTTTCCGTTGCAACACTTCTTAAATACGACTTTACTTCATACTCAGGATAGTCTCTTCAAAAATAATTTAAAACCAACAAATAAGATTTATAACAACACAAGCAATAATTATTTAACAGTGTTGAACAACAAACGCAAATTTGTTCAAGTTATCAACAAATAACACTCAACACTTACAACAGCTTGCCACAGTGAAGTCCCATGACTTACAGATATATATTCTCCAGGGTACTGTTTTATCAAAGCATTTACGCTAGCGTAACTCTAAGTTTTCCGTAAATATTGCGTACGTCGATAATATTTGCGCAATGGGGTTTACTAAGATATTTTTTCTCATGTTTTGTCGTAAGTATTGGCGTAATTCTACGCAAGGTCGGAGTAAGCGTAAATAGCAAATACGAACGTAGTGAGGAGTTTTTGCCACGCACTGTTGATTTTCGACCGTCACTTGTTGTTATAGACCGTGATTAGTAATATAAACCTGTTTAATCATCAAAACTTATCGAACTTTAATGTATATTTATTCACTCAGGTTCCCGTTATATTGGTAATATTGTGGTCCGGTCTACGTTCAATATTCAATATTTTTACGTAAATGTATGCAACAACTTGCGATCGTTTAGTAAAACACACTTAAGGATTTGCGTAAGTGACAAATATTTGCGTAAACTTACGCGACATTTACGCAAGGTTAGTAAAACAGTACCCAGGTCTATAATACCTATGATTATATACTAATATTAATGTCAATACAAACTTTCTGTACATACTGATGATAACTATTGAACTTGATTTACTAGACATGTTTGCATTGTTACCCCTATAAAACACCTTACAGAATATCTAGACTTATATTGTTACTGTACAAGATATTGTGAACAGGAAAGATAATAGTTGAAAGTCCAGTTATTGGCTTTATAGGCTACTGGTCAGTATATATATTTGTAGTTTTATACCTTGAAACTGACTGGTCTGCTATAACATCAGGTACATGTATCACTTCATTACCATTTAATACTTCATCACCAATTGTCTTCAACTTCTCAGAGTCACTGCAAATAAACAAGGTAAGACAAAAAGTAAATACACCCCTTATCAACAGCTCTGGTTATGGTCAATGTTTTCCTTATTAAATATTGATAATTATTTCAAGCATTTGACAAGATATTGTGAACAGGAAAGATAATAGTTGAAAGTGAAGTTTTTAACTCCAGTTATTGGCGTTATAGGCTACTGGTCAGGATATATATTTGGTGTTACATCAGCAATTTGTATTTAAGATATGCTCAAAATTCTGACCAATTACCCTGGTCAGCAAATACCCTGTTAGCGTATAACCCGGAAGTTTTAACAACATGAACATGAAGTTTGGGGCACTTCTTTAGGAAGAAGCACTTCGCACCCACTTCATTAAGCAACAAACTAGCTAAAGTTGCATATAAACTAACCAGCTTAGTGTCGCCTAAATATTACTTGCTTATAATACTTAGGTCACAAATCTAATCCGATAGCCGTCCGATGATCGACCGGCATAATTTTTGGTTAATCGGACGGTCTATTACTTTGACGTAAGGGCCAAAAAATGCAGGGGGCCATATTCTATGAACTACATAGTTACCTACCCCCCTGAGGCCCTTTGATGGCATATTGGCAACTACATTTGCCCCCATTTGATCCGATGATTGGCCAACTGCGTATTTTTTGGCTAATCGGACCGGCGGTCAGATGGTCATCGGGACAAAAGCAAGGCCTGACTTAGCGACAAAGAGAATTGTCGGTGACCATCGCATGACTGGCAAATGTCCGCCCAATTGCTGATGGGCATCTTATGATCATCGATCGGCGATTTGCCGGTGTTTGAATGACATCGGCCAACGTACGATCGATGTCTAGACATCAGGCACACATCGGATACACGGACATCGTCTGGCGTCTAGGTGATTTATGACCTAGGTATTAAGATAAGAGTGAATTTTCTATAACTTACAAGCTTGCATTAGCATCAAGGAATTCCAGGACAGCAGATAAATCTAAGGACCCGAATGACTGGAAACCATCTAAATCACTGGGTTGATCAGGGCTTAAGTCTACATTGAATTGAATTTCAGCTGACATATCAAGGTCTATGATATTTTCTTGATCAAGTTCTGGCATATTGGAACCTGAATGACTAATCACAGCGTCGGAATTGTGACCTCTTGTCCCCCCCTCTAGTCCTTATTCCACCTCTAGTTGTTACTCCACCTCGTGTCCTTGGTCCTCTTTTAGTCTGTAATCTGCAAAGTGTAACTGGTCCATCATCACTGGAAATATGTGAAAAAGACTGGTTTTCAACGGTTAAGGACTGATCAGAGTCTGAGTCTTCAGCTACATCGGATTCAGCCAATATGGAATAATCTGAACTGGAATTAGTCTCGGAACCACTGCTGAAATTGGTATCCCGATGGCCTCTTCCTCTTGTCTTTGCGCCCCCTCTAATTATTGGACCTCCCTGTCCTCTACGCACTCCACCTCTCCCTCTTGTCTTTGCGCCCCCTCTAATTATTGGACCTCCCCGTCCTCTACGCACTCCACCTCTTCCAGTGGCTCTTCCCCTTGGTGTTGCACGTAGGTCAACTTTCTCAAGTTCCTGTGGTTTCCACTCGTGAACATAATCCTTGTTGATGTAGCCTGGGGCATTACCAATACAGCCTTCGCAAAAGCAGCTTAAATTTCTGGAGTTGATGATCAACTGCCGCACTCCCTGTACAGCTTGAACTTTGCGTGTTTCTTTCAGTGTTTTACAGTGGTCTTGTCTGTCCGGTCTATTATGGTTTATGTTAGTTACGTGGAATATGGTCCTCTTGAAGTGGTCTTTGTGATTTAAATCGTCTTTCATCAGCTTCGTTTTGGAAAATTCATAAAAATCTGTTGAGTTGTTCACAATAATGTTTCCCCCCATGACTGCTCTTTTGACCACACTCTTCATTACTGCCCCAGGGGCGGTATTCACAAAGAATCTTAAGGATAAGGTTTCCCTTAAGTAGCAAGGTTTTCCTTAAATCAGCCAGTTTTTTCCTCAACCCCCAAGGAAAACCTTAAGTGGTATTCACGAAACATCTTATCTTAAGGTTTTCCTTATCTCGGCCGATTTTGGTCATAAAAGTTAAGGAAGCTTCGAGCTTCCTTAAACTAGATAAGGAAAAATAAATAAAATGGCGACTAGGTGAGGATTTGAGCGATTTTGACAAATAAACACCCCAATTACCATGAATATACGGTAATTGTGCGTAAAAAAGTAAATTCAACGATTAGCGGTACGCATTTTTTCGTCTAATATAAATGTTTAATATAGTGGTTAACCGATAAAAAGGGGAATAACTGCGGTTGACTGTTGGTAAACAGATGACACTGAAATTCACGCGTCGGTTGAAACTTGATTATTCTAGTCTCCATGCGCATATTAAGGGTTAATAGAAGAGTTTGGACGATGTAATGCAATGTTTTGTCAGCATAAAAACACACCGGACGACAAGATTGAGCGTTTCGACAGCTTGAAGGGACCGTAGCCAAAGTGTCATATATTTTCGCGAACCTTTTCAAAGTTGAAATTACAAAACAGTTTACAAGCGATGAAGGTTGTGTACTATGCCTGAATCATCTGGTTTGACGACTACTTAACTTTGGATGGGTATGTGAATCGAAGGCCTAAATAAAAACCGCAGCAGTTAGTTTAGCATCTTGTGTTTTGAAGTTCAAGTTACTTTCCTGAATCAGTCAAAGATCATACACACATTCTTTGAATCAGTGAATGTTTATTGTACTGTATGGATTCAGTAACACTAAAACCGTCCAGCAACGAAACACAATGGTCACTTGCTTATTGGATTTGTGTCCGCAATGATTAGCGTGGAACTTTTGAAATAACTTTTAACAGGCAGCTAGCTTTACTGGAAAATCCATCATTGTTTAACGGGTTGTGCCTTGTGGACTTGACAGAGGTATGCCGATAACAACTACAGATCCGAAAACATACGATAAGCTGGTAAATCTCGATCATGTAAAATTTTTTTTACCAATTCACAAATGTCAGAGGAGTTCCACTTCACATATTCTAAGTGGATTTAAAAGTGGCTCAAAAGGCAAGAAATGGTTTTATCAAGACAGAAGAAAGCATTCAGAAGATGCGAACATTTCTGGGAACTTCATGTGTGAAATTCAAACTGAAAGTAGTCCCAGAACTCATAAACAGTTACAAAAGGGAGACGAAAAATTCTTCACCATTTATTTTATAATTGATTCAGATCTTACTTTTAAACAATAAAACAGTAACTAATATGATAGTATCATTTACTCTATCTAGTATAGCATATTTATTGGTTTTTGTGTAAGATGGGAATTTTATTTCTCGAAGTTATCACAGAAATCAAGATTTTCATGAGTGTCATAGCAACAAATGCGAATTCAATTGCATGTGATCATGAACTAAACTGATTTTCTGTTTATTATATTCTTCCAATTCTCTTAAAATGGTACTGTAATTAGTTTAAATTTTAATTAAATGAATCAAGTTGAAATAAAAAAAGTCATATTTAATGTGAAGAATATAGATCATGATCTAAAACTGTAAAAGTAAAACAGTGAAAATACACATGTTATTTTGAAAACATGAATTATTGGCTTTTTTTCACTTATAAAATTTATGCGTCTCTATTATCCACATATACTAAACCGAATACAAGGAAAGTCATAAGTAAAAAAATTTGCATAAACTTATACAATGAAATTATCTGTTCTTGTCATGTTAACATGTAGTTGCATTAATTATTTCATTTGCATACAAAGTGTAGCCGCATTTATGGTCCAGTGTTGGTGCGCTGGATTTGTAACCCGGCAATCTGGGTTCAATTCCGGTCCAGCAGGTAATACACATCCATGAAAATTTGACAACAGTGTTGATTTTCCTCCACATGTGGAGAACTTGCTGTTTTCTTGTTTGTACTGGCTCAGAGACAGTCCAGGAAAACTGGTTAGGTGAATCTGCCACTGTATATAGCTGACATATTGTTGAGAAACAGTCTTTAACACAGATATACAGACACTTATCTGTTGTAAACTTATAGATAAATGGCTGCAAATTGTCTAGAATGCTGTATACTGTGATAGCTCTTGTTAGATTTTTACTTATTATTTGCTGTTGTCTTATTTAACTTGGTTTGTATACCAGTGTTTTTTGGCTAAAATGTATGGAGATATTAGGCCCCTTACCCCTCTCTGCAGAGTATATATTTTCCCCCAAATATTTCTAAATTTTCCCCAATGTGTCTTGCTAAAAAAATTCCACATAAATAAAGTCAATTGTGTTGATAAATGAATGCAGAATGGATTGAAATAGTATCTTTTGACCTTCCATGCTTAAAATACCACCAATAAACAATCATACTAGACTTTTAAGGAGAATTTAACAATAAGTGACATTCCCCTTTCAATTTTTCTGCGCGTTAAATTTTCCCTCTCCAATGGGCCCGCACCCCTTTCCCCCAAAAGACAAAAAAAACACTGTATACAGTTTTATTTTAAAATCTGTGCAATATTTAAAGTTATAGCAGTGATGACAGGTTTGATCAGCATTTTATATAATTTCTCCAACACAGTTTTCTCCATTTTAGATAAAGGCTTGATTTTTTATTATCTAGCTGCAGGTAGAAATTTATAAGAAAAACAATTATGTTGGTTTATATCTTTTTTAAATGTTATTTCAGTTTTCAAACAAAATGTATTAATTATTAAATATCCATTGTTTGCCCCTTCATGGCGATTGGGGTTATAGATTAGCTTTTGTCCATCTTGAGACATACATCTCAGAAATAGCCACTTGCCAAAGTTTCACTGTCAAGATTGCTGTTTAACAATAGACTGTTTGCTCTTGATTAAGATAATTGCTATTTTAGATGTGTGTTGTGTTAAAGTCTTAAACTGGTCTTACTTAATTCATCAAAAAGTCATGTGATAACAGTCACATTGTGCATGATACATTTAATGTTTAGATGTGACCAGTAATCTAGCAGAATTATGACCCTTTGATTATATAAAATCAGCTATTAGTGCAAGAACTTATTAAGTACACAAGCATGCAGTTGTGGATACAAATATTACCAGATTCAGTGAATTACATTATGGCCCCTAAATCAAAAAGGTTGTGCATTAGTTAAGGTTGAACAAAGTTACAATATTTCCACAATGTTTGCTGGTTGTCTGGGTTACTTTTTTCACATGTAACAAATAAGTACTTAAGGGCATTGTGAAAAATCACTTTTTGGAAACACATAATGTCATGTCCTGTTTGTAATTTGAATTTGCTGTTTTGTAAGCTCTTGTTATTATGTCTCTCATATTATAAATGATCAAAATTCAGTTCATGTCGTTGTTTATGTACACTGTTAAGTGTAACACATGCTTTTGTGGTATAGTAAATTAAGGCAAACCTCACATTCATTTTCATTTATTGTTTTACAGTTGCAGATTGACATACTTGTAGTGTACTATTGTAATATTGGTACATGTATGTCAGAAAGTAGTGAGGCAAAAGAAATAAATATTGTGTGATCCAAGAAACATTTAATTGAATAATGGTTGCTTTCAAGTGTTTTGAAAATCCATCCAAATTAATCCATCCAAATTTCAATGATGACATTATAACTTTAACTTATGCATTAAAATGGCGTACTTGGATAACTGAAGCACACATATTCATTATATTTAACCTCGTTGAACAAAGTCATGATTTGAACAAAAATCTACATATTTTTGTAAAATTGACATGGCTTTAGCAGGGTTATGAGTATATACTCAGACTGCAATACATGTAATGATAATCATAGCTTGTTTCTATTTTGGGATTCGAACCTATGCTGCAAGCTGCCATCACCTAGCAATATGAAGAATACAAGGATTAAACCACTGGCCTATGTCAATAAAAAGGCAAGGATTACACCACTCGCCAATGTCAATAAAAAGGCAAGGATTACACCACTCGCCTATCATGGCTTTAGTCAATAAAAAGGCAAGGATTACACCACTCGCCTATCATGGCTTTGTCAATAAAAAGGCAAGGATTACACCACTCGCCGATGTCAATAAAAAGGCAGGGATTACACCACTCACCAATGTCAATAAAAAGGCAAGGATTACACCACCAGTACTAGCTATGTCAATAAAAAGGCAAGGATTACACCACTCACCAATGTCAATAAAAAGGCAAGGATTCCACCACTCGCCTATGTCAATAAAAAGGCAAGGATTACACCACCAGTACTAGCTATGTCAATAAAAAGGCAAGGATTACACCACTCGCCTATGTCAATAAAAAGGCAAGGATTACGCCACCAGTACTAGCTATGTCAATAAAAAGGCAAGGATTACACCACTCGTCTATATCCCGTCGAACTTGTGTATTATAACCAGTTCAGTCGACCCACAAATGGCACAATATGTATATGTACGAAGAATATAGATCTATACATGCACATATATGTGTATCGTGACTGTATACGCACTTGAATACATTATGATATTTGAACCTGTCAGGGGCGTATAGCCAGGCTTGAGTTGATGCTACGCATGGTTTAGGGCCCTCATGGAAATTTGGCCATAGTTTTGCTTTTCAAATTAATGTTACGCATGTGCGCACGTCCGTATTGATGGCTATGCCCCTGCCTGTTGGAGCGCATGTTGTCCGACAAAATTATAAAGCTTTGTGTCTTCATTATATACGGGTATTGCATTGAGCGAATGAAAAATAGCGCTTGTGGCATGTATACACGTAGGTGTCTGAATTAGCGACACCCACATCTGATGATACTTTTATTTAAATAATATCATCGGTAATGTTCTGATGGGAGGACCATTTCATTGTGTGCAGACAGATTTTGATGGTACATGTGTGACTGGTAAAAATATTAGCCTTGGAAGAGTTGAATTATCCTGCAGCTTGCTCAACAACTGACATATGCGTGTTTTCAGTACAAATTTCTTCACATCTACTTACATGTATTTACTTTTTATTGGTGTGTTGATCGATCAATAACAATACTAATCATTGGCACCATGGGCATTGAATTATGCACTTGTCAACGTTAGAGGGGGGGGGGTATATAGGGGAATTCCTTGGAGTACGTGTCCCCGGTCCATAAAATACGGACCAAGTGTAATTCCCACTACATGTGACGACAAGTGTTTATAAAAATTCCCGTGCATCGGGAAAGTCTCTATGTCTAATTCCCCGTGCACCCCCATCTAAGAGAAAACATTGATACGTGCATTGGCTTGTTTAAAATGGACATAAATTGGATCTACATGTACTGTAGGTCTACTAGAAATCTAGCTGCCATGATACATGGAACAATAGTCTTTTATTCAATAGATCGGAATTTAGTATGAAAAAAAGAAGTTTTTCAATAGATCTACTAATAATTTACTGCATAATTTAATAACATTCACAGGGTAGAAATCTACCGTACTTTAGTCCTACAGATTAACCAAACACAGCGCTATCTGAACATTGGTCAAGTTACTCTACGGACATAATTCTACGCGAAAACTTCACAATATGAGTGTGAAAACTGCCGTATGTATTCACAATTAATCATATGATAATCTTTATAGCATTGTTAACCCGAAAATAGTTGCCCGTAGCGACAAAAAGGTTAAAAAAACATCCGTAATAACAACAGACTGTTTGACAATTATTAACAAAAGTGTGCGTCAATTTCAACTTCCGTTACTATTTTAAGAACGGGAAATACCTAGTTTGCCTGGCAACGAGTTTAAGGATAACCTTAAGGGAAAATAATAATTTGCATATATATAAGGAATTCCTTAGGGAAGTATTTCCTTAAATGAAGATAAGGAATTCATTAAGGTTAAGAAATTCCTTATCCTCATCTGAGGAAAATAATTTAAGGATAAGGAAAACCTTAAGGAAAACCTTAAGATTCTTTGTGAATACCGCCCCAGCTCCATCAGATGGTCCCTTTCCATGGCGGGAACCATAAAAGTGTCTTTCAACCTGGAATCCGAAATCTGTTTGGCTGAAAGACAAGTCTGTGAATGGAACCTTGGATTTATACTGGGCTGCACATCAGTCTGTTAGTTGTATCTGCTTATCTATTGTTAATCCCCTCTTCTGCACCAGGTGCTGATTGGCCAGGAAGACAAACTGTTGCACTGCTGCAGCATCGTGTGTTTTGTCATCTGACAGAAAAATGAGGTGCTCAGTGACAATGTGTTCACAATTTTCCTCTGGACACCTGTAATAGGCTACAGTTGGGTGAACGGTCACTTGGTTGTGTGACCAATGAGCACTCTGGACCTCCTGCTGTGCCACACAAGAGTAATTCTCCGCGAAATCTAGGTTATGAACCACCCAGCCCTTGGGAACATTGTTCTGTAGCCATGAAAACTGACGTTGTTGTCAGTTGGCTACAAACAAATGTTCCGCAAGTTTTTCAAGCTCCTAGGAAAGATTCACAATTTACTGGGTGACACTATCTCTGTGTGACACAGGCATAATCTGGGCAACTTTCTTTCCCTTTATAGATTTTCTTGACACGTTCCCATTTTGAGTAAACAATTGTCTCATTAGAGGCTTCTTCAGCCAATGGCTGGAAATAGCCCACAATGTTGTCAACACCACAGCCTCTGCACTTCCTCTGTATACATTGTACCTTATGATAAGCAGCCCCATCTTCCTTCTTGCAAAGGGTGATGGCGACTGCTTCATATTTATCTCTTATACCTATATCAGATCCAAATCTAGCTGCAACTTGCAGCAAAGCTTTTAACTTTAAATCGGTATTTGTGCAAGTGTCACATAGACAGCCATACCATGGCTGTTTTCTAGTTGATTCAACATTTTTTGGTTTGTTCCTGACAAATGTTGAGTAAGATGCCTTGACATCTGGATTTTGAAATTGAAACTCTGTATAAACAGCTGCAAGGGGCCGATCAAGAACACGTCTTTCTTGTTGGTCTTTTTTTATCCTCTTGGCGGAAGGCAGATTTGTCGAGATATCAGCTCTTACAAAGAAGTCTTGGATCGATCTCTTGTCATTTGCACTAGTTGCATCTTTCCTCTGTTGTTTAGGTTGATCACTTTCACATGATTGTTTGCTTACAAATGACTGATTTACACCTAAAAAGGTCGACAACGTTTTTTTGAGCCTGTATTTCTTCAGGAAAGACAAGTTTTTAACAATGTTTTTCTTGATGTGGTGATTGCTTTTCAGTGTGTCTGACATGTTCTTGCTTGACTTTTCCAAGAAGAATAATTTTTTCCTGGACATTGGTGTGTTCAACAGTTGTTTCTGTGTCATTAGTTGTTTCTTCCGTGGAGATGCTTTGTCAACAATTCTTTGGACTGCTTCAACAAACTCCTCTGGATCTTTCGGGAGGGACACATTTTATCTTGAACATCTTGCAACCTGTATTTCTACTCTTCTTTGTTTTTCCTGACAATACCTTTTATCTTTTTCTTTTACTCTCCGATGTTTTTGACTACTCTGGCGTAATCGACTCTCTGTCTGTTTTATCCTCCAGTATTCCCGTTGCTTCTCTCTCTCTGATCGTGTCAGGACCTTCTTTTTCTTACTTGCACTGGCACTGTCTTTTAAGCCCATCATCTTCTTTCGATCTCGAAATCTTCAATGTGCAAGGGCAACTTTTTTATTTGGTCTTTGGATTTGGACAATGTTGCACAGGGGCGTAGCCAGCGATACATACAATTTTACGCACGTGTGTAACGTCAATTTGAATGTTGACAACATAAATATGGCACAAAATGGCATCAAAGTCGATAGCTTAGGGGCAAGTCGTCAAAAACCCGAACTGCACATTTCTAAACTCTGATTTGCGCTGAAAATTGCGCCCTTTAAATTCAAGCTAGATGCCTGTCGGCAAAATTTCGAACCCATCTCAAAATGGTTAACATTCATGCCAAGTTACATCAAAATCCCACGATGCTCCCCATTTTGTGAATAACATTCTTTCAGGCCTGGCTACGCCCCTGGATGCATTTTCACTAGTACTGTCAATGCACAATTATTTTCATATATAATTATATACAGTTAAACTGATCATGAACAGACCTAATTGACCCAAATATGAAATTGTCTATAACTGATTTGCTTTCTCAAAGAATATCCCTTTTTCAGATATCGGTACATTCCACAACTAACTAAGTATTGAACCAAATAGACAAATCCTACTAGGACTTGAAGCTATTGCGTCAACATTTGATCGACACCATAGCCAAATCAGTGCTGCCAGTATATACCTGTGTACTCAGCGTCAATGAAAAATTACCACCCTACTGACCCACATATTTTAAAAATCGCATTGCACTGTGTTAACTGTGCACTGTGAACAGAACTATGTTCTGACCCAACTGTGTAGTCACTGGTGTAAAGATTTGTCCACTTTGATGAAGTCCATTTGAGTCACGGGCTGCAAGTGCAAAATGGCTTTTTTTAGCCAAGTTTGTACGAAATGTTTTTCGCTAATCGTTCGTCTTACTTGAATATTAATGGACAGACAAACGTCGAAAACCAGAATCGTTTTGCTAAGAATGCCACGTTTAGGGGACGCGCTCAATGTCATCAGGCCATCAGCATGGTTGGCGACAGACTTTCATTCCGTGAAATTGCACATCGTATACATGGGCTGTTCTCACCAGGTAATCATTAAACCACTCAGGAGACATGATCAGACAGGGCGTCGATTTGCGGGCCAGTTACGCTTACCGGGGTAACGTCTAGACCACGGCCTGGCGTCAAAACCGTGTAAATTGGTGTACCCCACACCAAAGATGGACACAGCTACAATGGCAAAAGATGGACACAGCGACAATGGCAGAGTGTTTTATTCACTGATAAGTCTGGATTTTACCTCAATATGGTTGACATACGGAAGAAGGTGCGGAGACGTTGTGTTAAAATTTCATGGTTCATACACAATTCTCACACCAAAATTCAAGGACTTTTCAAGGTAGAATTTGTACTTTCAAGGCCTTTTTCCAAAGATTTACCAAGATAAATTGTACAATTTCCACTCTTTGTGCTGGGTAAATGAAAATTCTTTTCATCACGACTACTGCTTAGAACTTCATGTCTCACACAAGTTGCAACAATACATTTACATGACACTTTTAATTTTCAAGAAAAAGAGTTGTTTCATTTTGACAACATCCATACGCTTCTATGTACATTCAAGGCTGTTTGATTATGTTCAAGGTTTTCCCCTTAAATTCAAGTACCATGTTGGCATTTTTCAAGGTAGCACTTAATTGAAGTACTTTTCAAGGTTGAAACCAAATTCCAGGACTTTTCAAGGCCTGTGCGAACCTTGTGAATGCTACGCTTGGGTGGGGAAAGTGTTATGGTGCGGAAGGCTTCTCATGGAGACATCCCTCGACATTGTGGATGTGACGCTGACAGATCAGTGCTATGTGGAAAATGTGCTCGGGCCAGTGGTTCTTCCATTCTTACAGAACCATGATGATGTCAACGTTCTCTGACAAGACAACGCACGGCCTCACTCTGCCCGGATCACACAGGGTGTCGAGCAGGAGAACAAAGTCAATACAATACCATGGCACTGCTTTCTCACCTGACTTGAGCCCTATAGAGCATTTTTGGGACCAGCTTGGACATTGGTACCGCCAAAAGGCACTCATAGAGGAGTGGGAGGCCATTCCCCAGTACAAAATTCAGCGTCTAATTCAGAGTATGCTTCGTAGATGCAACACCATATATTATACATAAACTTGTGGTATATATTATATATAACTTATATATACATAGAAGTGGCAACTTTTCAGTGACGCCCAGTATATATATATATAATATATAGAGTATATTTGTTTTCTTCAGTGACAATACACAGTCATAGTACAAGCAACTGCAGCTGAGTGTTTTTAATGTTTTCTGTGCTCGGCTGGTTAAGTTGAGTGCTGCCTTCCCTGTCTGACTTAATATAATCTTTTTGGCACCCGCAGGTGGTGCTCTTGTTAGATATTGAATTTGAACAGTACAATTTCACAGCTTTACAATAATCAAATCTACCTATCCGCTAAAATACTGTGTAACTATCAAGTGTGTGTAATAATTTAGGGAATGGATAAGTTGATTATTTGGTCTGGGTTCGCTGGCAAGTTGGTCGGTTTCAACAATATTTCAGTAAAATTGTAGCGCTCAGACAGTTGATCAATACTAAATTTCTTTGGTACATACATGCCAGATCTCCTGCATCATGCGTGAGTCTCCTGCATTTGAGACTCTACTCCTGCATGATCAGAGGCCAATTTATCAAGTCTCACACATTTCATGGACAAACTGGAATCTGACATTTTTGGTTTACATTATGAAAATGATGACAAATATTAGTTTAAATTGCTACATGAAGCATGCATGGTATTGTCATCAAATTAAGATAAGTGAAAACAGCATATAAACTTCAATACTTTAAGTCTAAAGTTTCAGCAAGGAAAATATCCTGCATTTTAATGAAATCTCCTGCATTTCCATCACCAATCTCACGCAAAGGGGTCTGCGAAACATGGCATGTATGTGGGTAGACTTAGCCTAAGTAAGTGGTTTATCAGTACTAGATCTATGTAGAAATTGCGAGTAACTGACAACTTTTTTTCACAAGATTATTTTAAATACCCTCCTGGTGGAATCTAAATTGACAGTTTTTGCATGATGCATGCAGGCCACAATGGCCTAAGAACACTGTAGTTGCTATGATAATTGGTGTACAGTAAGTTGGTCTACAGGTTGGAGCATTTATTTGAAGTATGAAAAGCAATATGAGTACCTTTGTTGTCTTTTTTTTTTGCTTTTTTTCGATCTTCTATGATCTGATCTTCTGTCCGTTTCATCCAGTTATCTCGCTTTCTCTCTCTGTCCTTCTGTCGGAACTCAGTGAGTTTTTTTTTTATTTCTTTTAATAGATTCTCTGTATCTTTCAAATTAATATATTTTATGTGGTTTCAACGGGTTTGTCAGTTATTGAGTGCAAATATTCTATTTAGAGGCACCTGTGACCTTGACCTTTGAGCCAATTAAAAAAGATGGGTCATCTACTTCACCTTACACAATTGCAGGAAAGACCAATAAAGTTTAGGCACAACATACCTAATGGCTCACCAGTTAATAACTTATCAACTTGTGAAAACGGTTTATGTTTACAGGCCCCTGTGACCTTGAATTTTGAACTACTGACCACAAAAACAATAGGCGGTATTCTTGTTCTACTCATCAAATTTTATCAGTCTAGATAATGTTTCCAAGTCCTATCAAATATGATAACCAGTTATTGAGTGGAAACAAATTTGACAGACGGATAGACCGATGAAATATCAGGACAAAAACAATACGTCTTCCAACGGTTTGCGGGAGACATTATTAGTTATTTTTAAAAGTACTCTACACGCCCCTGAATCAGTAACACCTAGCTACCAACTGACAGAACTGAATGTTTACCTTCTGGACTTTTCAGCTGGTGTTAGTGGGGTGCTGACATTCATACTCGGCTTAGGAGACTTCATCCGCAGTCGACGTTTTTCCATTGGCTACAATTAAAGCAAGAAATATCACTGAATGTGATAAATACCCCCAGGTACTGCTTGACACAGTTACGTTAGCGTCAGAGGTCCAAATGATAATGACATGCACACTTTCTCTTGGTTTGTACTGGTGATTCTTGCAAAGTTTCATTAAAAGGCACGGTTATCAAGTAACATTCATGGACAAAATCTCCCTTAAATTTTATCCGATCGTTGTGTGGCGACGATATACACAATTAGGCTTGGTACTGATGAGTCACACCAAGTTTCATTGAAATCCAATCAATGGTGACAGAAATAGCCCGAACAAAATTACAATGGACCAACCTAAAGCATGGCCAGGGTTTTCCCTTGGAATTTTCATATGAGGGTCCCAGGACCCTTGAGGTTAGTATTTTGGGGGTCCCAGAGAAATTTTAGGGGTCCCTTTATATACGGGTACACAATTCAAGTTTATTGAATCAAACTTATGAATAAAATAGCAAATTCGCAAGAATTGTGGTTTTATTTCAAGTGAACATATTTAATTATCATTACAAGAACTTTTTTAGAAGTTATGTAAGTGATTAGCAATTCCACCAATAACCAACCAATATATATATCATTTTTTATGATATATGTATGTTACATGTACAATGTATATTCAACAATACCAAGTATCCAAAATAGCTGACAACATGTCACATACGTGGAATGTATAGATAACTGTGAATTGTAATTTTATAATAATTAATTTTACAGTGCAGACAAGATTCAAAGAATAGTGGACACAAGACGCACAATTCCCTCTGATTGAGTCACACCCAAATGCAAAATAATCCATTGCCACAAGAATGACACAATGATCCTAAAATATATACTGACAAAAAATACAGGCACAAAGTTTAGCACAGGCACAAAGTTTAGCACATTCACAAGACATATTTTTCAGAAGTTTACCACCCAATAGTTGAAGTGAAAAATTGAACAACTGGAGATGCTACTTCAATACTATAGTGTCATTCTAAAATGAAACACTGCATCTATTCTATAGTTACAGACTACAGTTATGATGTATTGTAATATAATCCTGAAAGGCTGAATAGGCTATTAATTGTGTTAACAATTAAAAAAATAAACAAAGATTGGAAGTATGTGGTTGCTGGTGAATGTTATTTAAAGTTTAACTTTAGCTGCTATGATGTATAAATTTCAGTTACTTCTTTCTCTGTTTCATTCCAGAGAAAGCCCTCACAGCAGACAAAAAGTCGAACTCTTGGACCACTGGTCCTTCTAATTTAATCATTAATAACCTGTTCAACCTTTCAGGATTAAGCCTATTTCTAACCTTATTTTTCATCACGTTTTGTTGAGAGAAGCCCTTCTCACAGGGTGCACTTGAAACCGGAATTACAAGGGCAATGCTGGCTATTTTGACAAGGTCCGGATATACATGAGCATAATCATTTAATAGAAATTCAATAAAGCCTTCAAAATCAAGTGTGGCCTTGTAAGATCGGGCTAAAAACTTGAATGTAATGAACTGATTCCTTGCTCTCTCTTGGTTGACAATGACTTCATAGTACTGAAGTAGCATTTCCAGTTGATCATTGGCATATATATTCAAGTCCCTACCATTCTCAGGGTAACGTTTAGGATTAAACAATATATCGAGAGATTCTATAACATTCAACCCATCCTCCGGAAATCTAGCACTAATATTGGATTTTAAATTGTCAATGAACTTGTCCCTTATACTAGAAAACCTTTGCCTCATTGGCCAATTGTCAATGATTTGACACAGATCCTTGTAGTCTGATTTTTCACCTACACCTGGAACATCCCCTAGGTCATTAAGAGTTTTTTGAACAGTGGCTGACTGGGTTTTCATTGCCTCAAGTGAATTTAAAGTTGTTTCAACATTATGCCGGATGTTTGACAGGTTCACATGGTCTTTCTGGAATGTGAGACTAAGAATGCCAATGACAGAAAGGACATCTACCAATAAAGCTGTGCAAAGCAAAAACAATGCTGTACCAACAAATCTATATATGCCCGCGGCTTTTCCAGTCCTATCTACATCACTGTCAAGTGACAATACAATCGAATCATAATATTCATGAATCATTTTCACAGCAGACTCAATGGAGAGCCATCTAACACTTGTGCCCTCGGGCACTTGTTTAACTTCTCCATGAAGAAGTTGCTGTAGTTCTCTCAGTTTATCATAGCGTACAGATGAATCTGAATAAAACCGGTACAAAGTCTGTATGTAGTGTTTATAATCCTCCAAGTATTGTATACCCTGACTTGCCTGTGACGCTGCAAGGTTCAATCGATGGGCAACACAGTGGACCTGAAAGACAAGAAACAGCAATAAATATAAATCCATTTATATGAGAAATAAATCCCTGAAATTATTATTATTGTTGCTGGCGGCTTTCACTTTAACAGACATCTCATTACTGAGTTTGATTTCAATCAAATATTGTTTAAAAAAATATGTTTAAAATAAATAAATATATCCTTCTTTCCTATGGTTTCATCCTTTCCTATGGTTTCAGCCACCCCCTTATTTTGAAAAATATAGCCTAAAGAGTGGAAATTTTTACTCCAGTATGTGGATTGCATGAAAAAACTAGGATACACTTCCCAATATTGTTCATGAATCAATTTTTATGAAATTAAGCCGTTTTAAGTGATTTTGTAACAAAAAGTAGAAAAAATGTGACTTTGTTTGTGGGCCTCTTGAAAAAACAGGGTGCTTCACTCTCTGCAGGCATTGGGTGTAAATCAATTTATGTAAAACATTAGTTGACATGTTGATGTACATTACCTAAAAATATTTCACTTTGAATCCTTCAAAAAATACAATTTCTTGAACGTTCAACTAGAGTGGCCGAAACCATAGGAAACACTATAAAATTAAGACAAACCTACCCCTGGTCAGTTAAATAGCTATATTTTTACAAATAGACTACCCAGACCAAATAATTTGGTCAATTTGTTAAGATAAAAGACAAACTATAACACTCTAAACATTTTTCAAGCTTGCAAAAACATATTTTGGCAAACATAGGATGTTGATTCTTAAGTGGCTGAAACCATAGGAAAAGAGGATACCAGATTTATATAGCGCCCTTTTCATGCGAACGCACATTCAAAGGCACTTTACCCATGTTGCAGCCACAAGGGCGCAGGTGCATCATCTACCAGTGCAGATACAGCATGATCTGACCAGAGGGACAGACTGAGAGAAAGCCCCTGAAGGGAGAGAGAGACATTAGATACAGGCATGTCCGGCGCTGCAGAGGTGCGCCTAGCTCTTATTTCGAATAGAATAGAATAAAATATATTTTTTTTAAAAAACGGTTCAACCTGTGCCATCATTGGGTTGTACTCCTTCAGCTTCACGCCAAGACCATTCCTACAGCCAACCATGACCGAAGCCCTGTCTGTTCCCAATCCCATCACCTTCGACAAGTCATCATCAATCGTAACTCCCTTGCGTCTTAAGAATTCTATCAAAGCTGTTTTGATACCTTCTGCTTTGCAGTCTGTAATTTTTTCATTACCAACATATGCCACTTGTATTTTGCTAACTTTAATGTAACGTATGTATACAACAAGTTTTTTCTCAATTGAAATGTCACATGTTTCATCCAGCATGACACAGACATGGAGTAATCGATTAAAGTAATCATGATGATTAATAATCGATTACTTTTTTCAAGTAATCATCATTAATCAGTAATCATGGATTTTTCTGATTAATGATTAATAATTTAATCGATTATTGATGAAAAAAAGGCTGTAATCATGATTACTTTACGATTACTTTATGATTACTTTGTGTTTATATTTGAAAATGTTCAGCAGAAAATATGTTTTCAGTAACAAAAACACAATGTTTGTAACTACCAAAACTAAATAGAATTAAATATATTTTTAGTGAATTATCAGTCAATAATTCATTAGTTATTTAATATTAATTAAGTATATATATACATAACATGTAAAATAAATGTAAGCATGTACTAAGCTGTAAAAAGGCATTTTGTGCAATAAAATGTTTGTATATATAACAGATATCACATCATGTTTATAACATGACAGTGTGTTAGAAGATTAGGGCCTACACTTAATGCTATTGTTTGACAATTCTCACCTATTTAAATGTACCAAATGTACCCCATTTCATACTCAAAGCTGCATGTATTCAGCCTGGGGCAAAGGTTTGTAGTGTTAGTTAAAATAAGTGATATGGGTTAAGTGTCACACTATTGTTTAAGAAACACAACTGACAAGATCTGAACCTACAGTTTATATTTAATTTATAGTTTATCATGTCCATAAATATGTTTGGAAATAACGATCCTGTAAAGAAATCTCTGTATATTTGATGTCAGAATGTATTGACATTGACCCCCTACACTACTGGAAGGATAATAGTGAAATATTTCCAACACTCGCAAGCCTGGCAAGAAAATATCTTGTGGTACCTGCCACCTCTGCTCCTGTTGAGTGGTTGTTCAGGATTGCAGGAAAGTTTTTTAGGCCAGAAAGCTGCAGGCTTAGTGACAAAACTTTTGAACGCCTGATGATGATTAAATGTAATAAGCATATTTGAACTTTATTCATGTAAGAGAACCATTTGTCTCTTGAACAATGCACCCACTAGATGAATATATCTTGTGTGTCTAATTGATATATCTGTTTAGTATTAGATAGACACATTGTAACTGTTTAATAAACATGTCATTTAACTTTGTTTTGTTCTGTGTTTTTGAAAAGTAATCGTTAATCATCCGATTACTTCAATTAACGATTAATAATTTAATCGATTAACAACAATTTGTCAGTTAATTGATTATTAATCGATTATCCAAAAATGTCTAAATAATCGATTAATAATCGATTACTTTTCAAAGTAATCGACTCCATGTCTGGCATGACACCGATGTAAGGGCTTGACTTAATGTCTTCAAATAATTTATTTTCAACTACACTAGTGATGGATTGCTCCATCTCAGATATTATCTCAGGTTTAGAGTAATAGGTGTCTATCGAAACACCGTTTATTTTCTGCAGCTCCATCAAACTCCCAAAAACATCAGCAGGCAAGTTCCTTTTGGCCATGACATAAACTGTTCTAAGCTGGCACAGGTGACTTTGCTCCGAATCGGACAGTTTTCCGTATTCAATATCAACGACCTTCTTCATGCTTTTTTGCATGTTGCTTTGGAGTTTTAATATTTTGATTGAGTCTGTATGGGGCCTACTATCCTGATGTCTTATCAGCGTAGAAATTTGAAAATTGTTGCATCCCGTAGTGAAGGGATTGGATTTTTTAGCCTTCTCACAAATAGTACAATACATCTGATTTTCGTCAGAAATGTAACGTAACCAGAAAAATTTGTCGGCCCAATCGGGCAAAAACTTTCTTTTTTTGCCCTTAGCGAGAGCTTCATCATTTTGCAGGGTTTTTACTGTTTCATTGTTATTTTTGTCAAACGTTTTCTTTGCTTTATCGGGTGTGGACGTATCCGTTTCAACAGTTTTGTTGAACAAACTTTTTATAGTTCTCTGTCGTTTCAGAACGTCTCCGTCTGCCATGATCGTAATAGATGCTTGATTTTAAATTATTCAAGCTTGTAGACGATATTGATTGCTCAATGAACCGCACGCTCGATAAATAGCGGAAAGAGAACGTTTTAGCGGAAAGAACAATGTATATTCAACGGATACGATTGCGGGTCCCAAGGACGCACAGTACCGCGGAAATGCGGGTCCCGAGTCACAAAGTTGCGTCAGCGACGCAGGTTTTCTGCGTCTGGGAAATCCCTGGGTTCCTATCTCAAAAGTCAAGGTCACAGTTGGAGGTCAAAGGTCAAATTGAGCTTGTCCGGACCATAACTTTGTCATACATTGACTAATCTTTCTTATATTTGGCATAAATGTTAACCTCTATGAGACAGAGTGTTATGCCCAACCCCCAGGTTCCTATCTCAAAGGTCACAGTTGCAGGTCAAAGGTCATATTAAAGTTTTTACGGATCATTTCTTCTTTATGCATGGTGGGATGAGATGTAAATTGGCACATTTAAGTTTGTGCTTTTTTCAACATGCGCTGAGGCTCGACATAATTTGCCTGAGGGCACAAATTTCTAGTCCTTTTTTCTTGTCATACCTACACAATTTTTTTATTTTAATTAGTCTACCGCTGATCTCGATATAAATCATACATGGTATTAAAGTTAGGAACATTTTATGAATAAAAAAGGTATAGCCCTGGTAGTATTTATCCATACACCATTCTAAAGAACATAAAAACACAGGGTCAAGATTTTGCCTAAAACAAAAAAAAATTGGCGATATCAGGCAGTGAAATTCCACTCGTATTATTTCATTTTCTATTCTATGTTTGATTAAGAGATGAAACTGATTGTATTCGGCCAGAATTTCCACTCGTCCTGCAGGACGAGTGTTGCTGTAAGATTCACTTGCCCATGGTCACTTTCTACTCGTAATTACGAGCGGACGAGTGGATTTGTTGAGCCCTGAGGAGGCCAAAAATTGGCGGTACTGGTTAGTGAAAAGTATGATTTAGTCAGGGAAAAGTCGGTGAAAAGTCAGGGAATTTTTGTAGTCATAGTTGCTGGCAAAGGGATCAGCACTTATTGGCCGTTGTGTAGAGGTTGTTGCTTTACAGAGGTTAAATTAAGAGTTAATATTAAGTTAGGGAAATTTTGAAGGTGTTGTTGAGAGGTTGTTGCTCTACGAAGGTTCGCTCTGGGGAGTTTGTACTGTATATATGAACTTATGAAGTCTTCCTTTGTTCATCCGTGCAGAGTGCTATCTTTGAAATGGTTGGGATCTTTTCATTAATCTTTATGTAAATTTTAACTACTATATTGACATGCCATGTGTCCCTCCTCCAATCTACATCCAGATGGATTCCTCAATACATGAGTTATGGCCCTTGAACTATGAAAAAACAGCTTTTGACCTTGTTCCAGTTATATTTGATAGTACAGATCAAAGTTACGGCACTTGATTGCAATAAAATGGCTTTTGAGGGCTCTTTTGTCCTATTGAAACATTTTAAACTTTATTCATATTACATGCTGAATGATCTGTAAATGCGTTGAATGAACTGTATCATGTTTATGGGCCAGTTGCCATTTATACAATAAAATATTTGCACTCACTTTTTGACGACCTTAGAAGAGGTAGTGCATACAGTGAATGTTGGACTTGATGATGAGGCTGATGATGTAGACAACAAGGCTGATGATGTTGATGATGAATCTGTTGCTGAAGACAAACCAGATGAGAACAACAATGTTAATGCTGTTGATGAATCTGTTGATAATCCTCCTGTTGTTGCTGATGATGAGAATGTTGCAGTGAATGAAGAGAATGCTAATGTTGAAGAGATGGAAAGGTATTTTTTCTCATTTAAACCATTTACTCTACGGATACACCAATTAGCATCTTGCCAAAATCAGCAAAAGTGAATAATTTTATTTGATACTCAATACATATTTCCAGCAAAAGTTACTTGTCGGAATCAATAATTACTTGTCCCAGGCAGCCAGACAGGTGCTAATTTCGCCGACTGCCATTTTTATTAGGTCTGATTAGCGGAAATTTACTGTTTACATTTTGTATAGTTAATAAATGGTTTATTTCCTAGACTGATGACATATGATATTGACAGTCTCTGGGTTTTCATTAGAATTAATATTCACAACAGATTGGGAGAGAAAAACAACCAATTCAGAATTGGGCCATGGACGTTTCTATAGGATTGATAATAACCAAACATTTAAAATAAAACCATCAACCAAGACACAATTTTAAACGATGATTTCTATCTCTTTTTTATTAATACTGAAAACTGTGAATGATTGTTACAGCAGTGTACAAGGTGAGAATGAAGTCACACCACCAGTCAGTGTTACTGATGTTACTGAGAAATTACCTGTCAATGTTGCTACACCAATAAAGAAAAAGAAAAAAATATTGAAAGCCAAGAAGAAGCTGGAGCCTAAACATCTACCATTTAATGAAAGCAAAGGTATTGTATAGTAATTTATATTGTTTTTGCTTTTGAAATAAGCTAGGTGTCACTGTGTGTATGAAAGAAAGAAATGGACAGGTTTGGTTCCCATACATGTACTTCCTAACTTTGTTGTCAAATTTAGTTAATCTCAATATGAATTGGGCTTTTGTTAATTGTTAATAGACAAAGGTCTCTGTTGTATTTCTTACCCAAAATATGAACACCCTTGAGAAAGTTTAGGTATATTGCTTAGTACATGTCAGCCAGTCCTGTTGTTTGCCTATATTTGTTGGGAGGTTGGACATGACCTCTATATGGTTCATGTTGTTTTTGAGCTTGGCATACATGTGCAAGGTCTTGGTAACATTTACCTTTTATTTGAAATTGACTATTTGGCTGCAAGCAGGAAGATATTAAAACATCAAGACAGGGAAGGCAGCACTCAACTTAAACAGCCGAGCACAGAAAACATAAAAACAACACAGATAACAACTACACTGCACAATGCCCAACACACAACTAAACGAGAAAATGAACTAAACCGCTGTAAGTCTACGTCCCAGCTATCAAAAAGCTGAAAGACCTAGTTTTAGCTATAGAAAAGCTAAATGCCCTAGCTTTAGCTGTCAAAAAGTTGAAAGTCCAAGCTGCAGCTGTCAAACAGCTGATAGACCCAGTTTCAGCTACAAAAAGCTGAATGACCCAGTTTCAGCATACATGTTTCCAAACCTCCTGTTATTTTTAGAAACATCAATGGTAGACAAGATATGTAAGATGAAACAACTAAAGAAATCTAAAGGGGAAGTAACTGCTAAGAAAGAGCGACTGATTGACTGTAGAAAGGACAATGTACATTCTAAACCTGTGAAATCTTCTGAGAACAAAATAAGCAAAAAGAGAAAAATGCAGCAGCGTGTACTGGATTCAAACGGTTTTAATTTGTGTTAAAAATATGTTTAATGATCTTGTTTCCAGTTTAAACATATTTAGTTATCCAAATAATAGATACAATTCACATTATGCAAAGGCTATGATGCACGCTGGTAAAAGGGGTGAGCAACAAGTTCAAGATCTTAGTGACACTCTCCTTCATTTAAACCATAGCATTGAGGTAAGACATTTTGTTGAAAATGCAAATAGCTATGGGTTTAACTGTGTTGCATGTCACTTATTATTCAATGGTGCAGAGCTTTGATATTGAAGGTCTAATATATGGTTGTTTATTTCCTGCGGCATGAAAAGTTTAAAAATCGTGTTACAAGGTATCAACATCACAACAAAATTATTCAACATATGTTGATTTTGTGCTGACGTCTGTCTGGATGGATGTCACACAGTTTGTCTGCGCTAGTTCTCCTTAGCTATTGGTTGGATTGCTTATGAAACTTCACATGAATACTTGATACCAAGCCCAGTTGTGCATGTTGTCAGGAAATTTAGGTCAGATTATTTGCCAGAGTTGTGGCCCTTTGGGGAGCCATACCTATTTCTGTCAAAAAACCCTCTAGTTTGCAAGAACTTTTGGAATCGGATACATAGACATTTCGATTTATTTTGACATCTATTATTGTAACCCAAACCTATAGTATAAAAACATAAGCCTTGACCTTTAGAAATATATTTTATGCTTTAAGGTACTTGGGTATTGTGTTGTAATAGTGGTTGCCTGAAATGGAGATACCTTCACAATGTCTGTGATCCTTCACTTGTACCTGAGAGATGGACCTGTTCCATGAATACAAGTAAGTCATGCTTAAAGTCTGTGAATTTAGGATTTGAGACTATTTGTTTGAATTGGCAAAAGTGAATAGATTATCTTTATACTGTATACATATTTCCTGCAGGAGTTACTTGTCCAATTAAATTATTGTCCCAAACAAGTATAAATTTCGTAGATTGCATGGAGTATATTTGCCCAGAATCAGTAATTTAATATGTACAGTTGGTTGAATGGACACATGTCTGAAAGTAGACTTTAAATTTGTACTTTACTTTTGCAATATTTTTAAGGATATGATGTTAAATTATGGAAAAATGTTCTCTTTATTGTCACCCAAGATCATGGCAAAGTTAAGTTGGAGTCGAGTTTCAATGAGTTGTGTGCCTTGGAAGACATATCTGTTTTTGTGGAATGATCATGTTTCTATGTTATAAATTAGATACAGAGTATAACAGTTGTGATAGGCCTGAAGAGAAGTATGATGAAAGTGAACATATTTATACCAAGTTTACTGAAGGATCAGTGGTATGGGCAAAAATGACTGGATATCCTTGGTAAAGTATACAGCACTATATACAGTTTCATTTACATCAAGGTTAATTGCAGTCTAATCTCAGTGATATACTGTATGCAGGGGAACTCTTTTATTGATATGAAGGGGTACATGTTGGGTCCAATAAAAAATCCAAAATACTGAAAGGTTTGGGACGGTACAAGGACATTACATACTCACATCAAATGAAATCAAAACAGTATACTTAATCTGAGCAAGAACTCATCTCCCAAGGCTAAACTCAAAATTAGCATCACTAAACAGAAATGTTATTATGAGTTTATTAAAGTAAAATTTTCAAGACCTGGAACTTCAGATTTATAACTAATTTCGACGTTGATTTTAGCAAAACCTCAATTTGAGTTGAGATTTCTGCTTGAGATATTATGGGAGATAGGGGCCTGGTACCAATATATCCACCTCATTAACAGTCAGCTCATAATTTGATCAATGATTATTCATACATGCCATCTTTCGCAGACCCCTTTGCGTGAGATTGGTGATGGAAATGCAAGAGATTTTCCTTGCTGAAACTTTAAACTTAAATTATTGAAGTTTATATGCAGTTTTCACTTATCTTACTTTGATGAAAATACCATGCATGCTTCATGTAGCAAATCAATCTAATATTTTTTATCATTTTAATAATGTCAGGTTCTAGTATGTCCATACCATGCATGCTTCATGTAGCAATTCAATCTAATATTTTTTATCATTTTCATAATGTCAGGTTCCAGTATGTCCAAGAAATGCGTGAGATTTGATAAATTGGCCTTCGATCATGCGGGAGTTGAGTCTCAAATGCGTGAGACTCATGCAAGGTGCAGGAGATCTGGCATGTATGATTATTATATACATTCTGGTTATCACATGGTACTCCTGTAGAGATGTTTTCATGTAGCCAGTTAATCTTCAAAAGTAGGCAGTTGGTTTGAAATCTGAAAGTAACAAAGAAGAAAATGACAAAAAATAGCTGGTAAGCATGCTCAAATAGCCAGGGGATTTTACTGTCTTCCGTCTTTTTTCTTCACCCCTGGGTACCAACTATTTAACTATCCAATGATTGTTTGTTATAGGTGGCCTGCTATGGTGGAGATTGATCCGGATACAGAGACATTTTTCTCTGTAGATTCTGAAGACTCCATGTTCCCTGTAAGTTTCCTCAGAACGATACTATTTTAAATGTTTAATATCCTACCACCTTTAGTTTTATGCTCAACTTAAATGGGTTGCATTGTTTGCTATGTTGTGCACTATAGTGCGCCCAGGATAATGTGAAAGGCTGGAAAATTTGGTATGGTCCATAAAGGTGGATTACAATTATGTGCACCAATTATCAGTGATGTTTTAAGTACAATACTGACCTTATCTGTTTATCTAAGTGATTTGTAAAACCAATTTTGCCACAGTTGACCAAACCGATTCATGTTCGTGAATATCACATTATCCTGGGCAGACTATACTTGACAACATTGCAGCTCTTGGAAATAAATAACGAACTCAGCAATAATACTAAACAAACTGGAATAAATTCTATGTTTGTGTTGAATAAACACCATTAATATATAGAATCAATGCCTTTTATTTCTGTAAAATTTGTATACGAAAAGTATAATTGTTCTGTCTCACCAGTTTTCCTTTGTTATTTATTGGAATACTGGTAATATTCATAAAGGCAAAATAATTGGACATGCTCAGTTTTCTGTGTGAGCCTGTTAGTATAATTGCAAGCATATAGCAGCCCTAACTGGGTGTGATAGTGATACACAATATAAATATTTATATATTTCAATGTAGATAACCTGTCAGATACTTTTCATGAACCCATTGTTGTTATTGCAGACCCACTATCATGTAGTATTTTTTGATGATCATGTTTCAAGAATCTGGGTGAAGTCCGAACTTGTTGTGCAATTTACTGGAGAGGAGGAAGATGATGGAGTTGTAATACAGGTATTTTGTGGCAATTTAGAGCATACATGCCAGATCTAGCTGAATCCTGCGCATTTTAGACTCTACTCATGCATGATCAGAGGCAAATTGATCAAATCTCAAGCATTTCTTGGACATACTAAAACCTGACAATTTTTGTTTACATAATGAAAATGATCACAATATTAGTTTTAATTGCTTCATGATTCATGCATGGTATTGTCATAAAAGTAAAAAAAGTGAAAACTTAATACAAAATTCATTGAATTATGTTTAAAGTTTGAGCAAGAAAGATTTTCATAATTTTAATGAAATCTCCTGCATTTCTATCACCTGAATCTTACACAAAGGGGTCTGCGACATATGGCATGTATGGAGCCTTTTTTCAAGCATGTTCCTTTAAGAAAACAAGAATGTTAATTGGTGTCTATAAGTAACCTCTGAGCTCAAATAATGAATTTATTTGGTGCTTAGATCCATTAACTGCCCAAAGCTGATGGGGTTCTAAGCAGTTATACTTGTAGAGAACATTAAGTTATGTTACAATGTTCTGGGAGTTTTAGATGTGTTAATTATTTAGCATTAGGGAATGTTATAGAACTATCAACTAAATAAACCAATATTTAGTGATACAGGATTGATCTTATTTTAAAAGCAGTGATGGTTTGAACATTTCTCCATGGTTGCATGCCAAAATCTGAAAACACCTAAATATATATCC
Source organism: Spisula solida (assembly GCA_947247005.1). Lineage (NCBI taxonomy): Eukaryota > Metazoa > Mollusca > Bivalvia > Venerida > Mactridae > Spisula > Spisula solida. Next base: position 34,914,638 of record OX365957.1, on the reverse strand, counting down.
AAGAACTGGTACCCTGTAAGTTTTTAGCCATTTGTTCAGTAGTAGTTGTCTCTCTTTAATAAAATATTTCTCTTTCACTTAGTGTGTAACTGAGATAACATACAACTTATACAGTATCTTGCACCAATATACTACTTTTCATACTTCCTTATTAGTCCCCTACCGGTTTTTGACCGGAGGGGACTATAGGTTTGCTCTCCGTCAGTCTGTCAAAAAATCTTGATCCTGACATAACTCAAACTCAAATCATGGTTGCTATGGCGACAGAAAGAGTGAAAATATGCTTAAATATGGATCCTGCCATAACACAAACAGTTTCCGAGCTAGGTTTATGAAACTTCATATGTGGATAGGGGGCAATAAGGGGATTATGCATATCTAAAAATATTTCGATTCTGACAAAAATTGTGGTTGCTTTATCAACAGAAACATTGAAAATGGCTTCAAACCGGTAGGGGACTTCTGTATTGCTTGCAATTTTTAATTACTTGTTCTTACTGTTATTAAGAATAAGAGTTATAAAATGTTCAGATTCTTTGGGGTTTTTTTTCGTTTCAGAGCTCAAAGAAGAGAGGTCCTTCATACAAAAACGACATTGCAAAAGCAAAGAAAAATGCCCTCAATGCACAGAAATGCACGCTGAAGGTAATATTACTGAACACAAATCATTAAATATATTAATTGTATGGATTCCATTAAGCATGAAGTAAAATAATTATAAATATCTCTTGTTGGTTACTATAAATGTTATATAAATATTGGTGATGCACTTTCTATGATCAGTTTAAATAACAGTGTGCAACATAACAATGTGAAGGTACATTTTGTCAGACTATGATAACTTACAATTAGATGGGCCATCACCATCATGTATTATTTCGGAAACAACAGTCAATTTGTCTAAATTAGACACGATTGATGAAGTGAGAATATGGTGCTCAGAATGTTGATGGCCCTATGCCTATGGCCACAAATGCCAAAACATTAATCTGCAGATCTTCATGCTCTGTATTGTATTTAACCATTCTACTATTAAACTTGATAAATAAAGGAATTGGGGATATACAATGCTATCTTTAAATATGCTTTGCACATCTAATTGACAATTCAGTGGACCCGTTGATATGGTTGATAACAAGGCAACACTTGATCCCATTGTCATTATCACAATATCATTTTAAGATTAAATTGACGGCCAATAAGGGGTACATACATGTTTTATAAGCATCTTCTGTTGATTATATGTTCACACCTTGCATATATTTGGTATGACAGTTATGTCCCCAACTGTAGCCACACAGTCCCCCCTGACTGTCTAGTTGAACGCATTGTGTTTGTCACAAGGTTTATCCACGCTTGTTCTCCTTAACCACTTAACCGAATTTCAATGAAACTTCACAATAACTACCTGGTACCAAGCCTTATTGTGCACATTGTCAAGAATTTTAGGTCAAATGATTTTTTCCAGAGTTATGGCCCTCTCTGGGAGATGTATGTTTTTGTGTCAAAAACCCTTCAAGTTTTGTTTCAGGAAAGAATAGAACTGTTTGGATTTGCTGCAAGGTATAAAGGTCCCTGGGCATCAAATAATAAAAAAGGTCAGAACATTACAGCTAGTATTTTTTTTGTGAATACCGGTATACATGTATGTTCTTCATTTTCACTCTTTCTAACAAGTTTTAAAACAATTGTTTCATCTGTGTTACATATAACATGGAATAAATTTATACACTACTGTTTCCTCTGTAGTCTGTATAAAGTAACATTTCATTCAGTCTTTGAATTTAGGACTTGAATCTACTTGTCCGCGTCACAAAAAGTGAATTATTTACTTTGATAGTAATAATAATGTAAAATTCCTGTAAAATTAACTTGTCCGAAACAATATTCATTTATCCCGGACAAGTGCTAATTTTGCAGACTGGTCTACTTTTGATATAGACCATGCTTGAATTTATTTCATGTACTGTATCAATACACTCCAGTCTGGTTTAAACAGCAAGGGGGTAGGGATATTTTACTAGCGGGTTGGGATTCTTTTACAAGGGGGCTAAGTGATTTTTTTGCCATGGGATTGGGTGTTTTTGTATGAGGTTGGAGCTGTTTCTGCAAGGGGACCAGAGATGTTTTTGCAAGGGGGTTAGACATGTTATTGCAAGGGGGCTAGGGATGTATTTGCAAGGGGGTTAGACATGTTTTTGCAAGGGGGCTAGGGATGTATTTGCAAGGGGGTTAGACATGTTTTTGCAAGGGGGCTAGGGATGTTCTTGCCAGGGGCTAGGGATGTTTTTGCAATGGGACTAGGTGTGTTTTTGCAATGGGGCTCGGAATGTTTTTGCAATGGGACTAGGTGTGTTTTTGCAATGGGGCTCGGAATGTTTTTGCAATGGGACTAGGTGTGTTTTTGCAATGGGGCTAGGGATGTTTTTGCAATGGGACTAGGTGTGTTTTTGCAATGGGGCTCGGAATGTTTTTGCAATGGGACTAGGTGTGTTCTTGCCAGGGGCTAGGGATGTTTTTGCAATGGGACTAGGTGTGTTTTTGCAATGGGGCTAGGGATGTTTTTGCAATGGGACTAGGTGTGTTTTTGCAATGGGGCTCGGAATGTTTTTGCAATAGTGCTCGGGATGTTTTTGCATTAGGGCTAGGTATGTTTTTGCAAGGGGGCTAGAGGGTACTTCTCATGTTCCAGATCCACATGTGTACCATGATTAAAGATGTGAAGTAGGGATTAATTTATTGCAATTTAGATACATTTAACTTGTCTGTTTTGTCTTTGAAGCTAAGACCAAGAAAGTTAAGATTGCCCTGAAACAAGAAAAGATTGAAGAGACCAAGTACTTGGATGATAACACTGTAGATGATGTGTTAGAAAACACAGAATCCTTGCTGGATAATGTCGAAGAAATGCTTAATTCTCTTGATAGCCAACTTGATGACACTGACGAAGGTATTACACTGCATATGCTTAAATAAACATTTTCTCTTTGGTCACCAAGATTTTATAATGTCTCCCACATAATATAGTGGGGAGACATATTGATTTTGTGCTGGACGTCTGTTTGGAGGAAATGGATGTCACAGTTTGTCTTCACTAGTTCTCCATAACCATTTGTCAGATTTAAATGAAACTTCACATGAATAGTTGGTACCAAGCCTAGTTGTGCATATTGTCAGGAACTTTAAGTCAGATGATTTTAGCTCGAGTTATGGCCGTTTGTGGGAGACATACATTTTTGGGTCAAAAACCCTTCTAGTTATGCCCCCATCTTTGATGAGGGGGTAAATTGCCTTGCACATGTAGGTCTATCGGTTGGTTAGTCGGTCCGTAGACCATATGGTTTCGGTTCAATAACTTAAGAACACTTTGCCTTAGGATCTTTTAACTTTACATGGAGGTTGGTCACCAACAGTAGATGACCCTATTGAATTTGAGGTCAAAGGTCAAGGTCACTGTGACCTTTACCATTTCTGACTTCAAATTGTTTCCGTTCAATAACTCAAGAATGCCTTCAAATCAGGCCTAGACACTAACTATTTTGGCCACTGGTCCGACAGGGCAAACACGTCAAATTTGTAAATAGGACAGTTACTGGTCCTCCAGAACTTTCACTGGTCCTTCTGGATTTTCACTGGTCTCGGACCAGCGGACCAGTGTTAGTGTCTAGCCCTGCAAATTTTACATGGAGGTTGGTCATTAATAGTAGATGATCCCTATTGATTTTGAGGTCAAAGGTCAAGATCACAGTGACCTTTACCATTTCTGACTTAGTATTGTTTTACAAACATCTTGTTTTTCCAGAAATACTGTCTGCTGTATACATATATACCTTTATTATTGTGACGTTGGAGAAAGTAATGATGTTTTGTACAATCTTGTTATATTGAAATAAAGGCTTTCTACTTGAAATAAACTATCTAACAAATTAGTTGTCAATAAAAAACACTACTGTAATTAGGTAATGTTTTTGTTATGGAAGTGTTTGGGTATTTTTTACGCCTAATGGTTTTGATTTAGGTATAAATCGTCCTTTGTTACAAGTAGTAATATTGGCGTTCTCTCCAAATCTCATTTGTTGTACGTAAGTTTTGTTTGCAAGTTATGCAATGTATATTTTTTGTCTGATGAAAAATAATAACAATTTGCCAGTTGAGCCCGTACACATTAACTGTTTTACCCAATTAGTTGTCTATTTTCTGTACATATAGATGTTGCATTTCTCATTAGTATGTCCAACTTAAATTTATGTAAAAGACCAACTGTGAATAAAGACCACTTATACAAAACCTGTCAAAAGTGTATAAATTTGAATAAACTGCCCTATTTTACTATTTTTAATTTACCAGATTTTCCAACAGAAAAATATTAGAATGGTGTTTTTGGCCGACGGGGGTCCACAATTCGTTTCCGTTGTATAACTTTAGTTAGGAATGAGATATCATGATGAAACCTTCTGTGTAGGTAGCTTACTGGAAAAGGCTGCTTGAGATTGAAAGTGGGGCCGGTGGGGTCAAGGTCTCTGTTTCAAAACAGCATGTATCCGTTTCTGCCAAATTATTCTTGGCTGACATGAAAATCTGGTTTTCGTGGAATTCCCAAGTCTTGTTTATTCTTTTCTAATAAAACTGTTAATAAATATTATATCAGGTTCAAAATATTTCAGATTCTGATTTTGCCCCAGATGAACTTGTGGTGGTTGAAAAGAAATCCAAGACTGGTAGATGTTTTGCATATTTATCTTATTAATAATATCATTATACTTCTGCAAACAAAGTTTGAAGGGGGTATACTGCAGTCACCATGTTGGTTGGTTTGTTGGTCTGTCGGTCTGTTAGCAAAATCATGTCTGCTCTGTAACTAACTTGATTCTAAATTGCTTGGTGCAAATGTTAACCACATCAAAAGGGTCTGTCATGTGCAAGACTCAGGTCCCTAGCTCAAAGGTCAAGGTCACACTTAGAGATCAAAAGTTATATATATTAGTCAAGGCAGTGATGCGGGAATATGGTTTTTCACTCCAGTGATAGCTCTAGTTTAGTTTGAGGTTAGTATTAAACTAGTGTTTTAACAACTATTGTTAAACAAGTTTTTTAACAGCAAGTTAACCTAACCAGTTTCATTGGAATTAATCAAACAGTACTATAAACTTGCTTGACAGTGGAGGATCGGACTGTCACTAGTGGCCTTATATAAAACCTGAATACTTTAAAAAAATTAAACATAGGTTACTGATGTGTATTCTATTAGAACTTTATACACAAGTTTGTGTTTTGTTGATACTCCAGGTAGAAGAATTGTTGAGAATAAAGCATCAAAGACAAACGTGAGCGACATTGAAAATTCAGAAAAAAAGGTTTCTTTCAATACTACTGAAGATTCCGATATTGTCTGCCATGACGACCAAGCAAAGGGTGACAGTAGGAATGTAAATATAGAACCTGATGATAAAGACACTACTGATGTTCCATCTAAAACAAAAGATAAACCTGATGGTAAAAAGAGGAAGAAAGTAGAAAAAGTTAAAGATAACAACAAACATAATGAATCCAAGACTATCAAAAAGAAGAAAGTCAATGAAGAGATGAAGGTTAAAACAAAAGTTGGAAATAGGAAAACAAAAATGGATGATGAAGAGGACAAAAAGTTGAAGATTGTAGATGAAGAAGTAAACGAGGAAGAAAAAGGTAAACTTTTACCAGAAATTTGTGAAATGGAAGTAGACATTAAAGGGGCTGAATCTGCTCATAGTGATGTACAAAATGTTAATAATGTGAATGATGTAGCAGATACTGAAGCAGATGAGTTTGATTTGTTGGCTGAAGGAGAAGAAGGAGAAACTGATGTGAAATTTGTGAGTAAGGAAGAAGGAAATAATGAAGTTGAAGAGTTTGACTTGTTGGCTGATGAAAAAGATCCAGTGGATGATGAATCGGCCAACAATGATATAACCTCTGAAAAGAGGAATGATGACAAACTTGATGATGATGATGATGATTTTGAACTCGGTGACAATGAAGCTAAAACTAAATCTGAAGCAGAAAAAAATGATGCCAAGCTTGGTGATGATGATTTTGATCTTGATGATGAAACTGACACTAAATCAAAAGCAGAAAATAATGATGATGATGATTTTGACCTTATTGATGAGGTTATTTCCAAGCCAGAAGATGTTGTCCCTCACAGAAATATTGAACAAAGTCTAGATGATGAGGATGGTGATGACTTTGACCTTGAAGACCATTTCATGTATGACACAAACACAGATACCACAGATAAAATTAGAGAACTATCTACTGTGAATGGAAATACTACCGCAACTACTGAGATAGCAACTGCTGAAATTGAAGAATATAGCGATCCTTTTGATTTAATGGAAGAATAATGATAGTGATTTTACACTAGGGGCATACGAGAAGTGTAAACTATGTTGTGAAGTATGGTGAGTGATCTCAACGATTCTGTCAGCCGTTCCACTTGTATTTGGAGAAAAGTTTAGGAAATGTTACTATACATACTGCATTTGTCATATACATGTACACCTATACATGTAATGTTTTCAAATATTGATGCTTATGATAATGAACTGTTACTGTACTTACTACATGCTCATCAGTGTTTCATTCTGGGTTTTGAAAACTATGAGTCCAAAATCGCTGAACTTTAAAAATCAATGAGTCCCAATATGTAAAAGTCGAGTATTTTCAAGTCAGGGACTCGGGATGTGCACTAAAATGAAACACTGGTTCATGAATATGTAATATGTAGTAAGTGTTCTATAATTTCAGAACTTAAACGAAATTTAGATAATTATTTATAAACTTCTTTCCATTGATGAAAAACTATTTTGACCGCCTCAAACAAGTCTGCTCAGCAAAATGTTACTGAAAACCCTGTCATAAAAGGTTTCAATTGTTAATTGTGCTGTTACATTCTCAGTCTGTATGCTTATAAATGCTCCAACAATTATTGAAGAGTCCATGACATTCAAACTGCTTGCATTATGTTTTACCAAGAATTTCAATGGAAAAAAAACAACCTCATTAATTTGGCAAATTGGTTTGGCAGTTTGTCAATACTTTTTTTATGACATACGTCGCATAGATCTCCAAAAGTATCCCATCATAGTTGAAATGTAACTATTCTGGAATGTTTATTAACTAGTATGTCAAATTGTGCACCAAGGTTTAGTTTTTGCTGGAACTAAGTTTCAAAAGAGTTCTGCCCCTTGTTTGAAAAAAGTCTTAGTTTTGTCATTGAATTATTATATTTCTTTGTTATGCTCTGTTTTACCTGCAGCGGGGCTTGTTTTCCTTCTATAGCAGGGGCCGTTTACAGGTGACTACCTCACAGATACTTTAAAATCATGCAGTTTTCCCCTAAAATCCAATTTACATTATCTTTTCTTCCCCTTTTGCAAAAATTAGGAGTTATTTTCCCCCAAATTCTAAGAAAAGGCCCCTTCCCCTACTTTTGAAAAAAAGCCCTGCTGCTTAGCCATGCTAAGCTCAGCTAGTTGATATCTATAAGATCTGCCTTGATAGAGTAGTGGTAGATCTTCCCTTTCTAGTGGAAAGGTCTTAGGTTTGATCCCAGATGCTGGAAACATTAATATCAGTAAGCTGGGGGAAAACTGTTGTTTTGCTCAAAGTTCAAGCATGTTCTAGATGTACTATTATATGTGTTCAGTTTGGAGTCATTGAGAGATAATGTGATAGAATCTTATATATGTATCTGTGATCTTATACTGTGATAATTTAAAGGGTGGATTATGACTTCCTGAGTTATCAAAGATCCATAACTTTTAATCTATATACAATGTACTAGCTTTCTGTTTATATTTATATCATATTTACTGATGGGCAACTGTCTATGATTTGCCAGTGTTTAATAACAAAATTTAAATTGTATATTTCAGCAAGAAACATTATTTGGGCTTTTCAGGAAAAATGAATTGCGGATAGGAACTAATTTTATGTTGTTTCATGGATCGGGGTCGAATGTGTTAGAAAAATGTGGTTTTGAGGGGAAAATCATTAAAACCTTGTTAGTGGCATCACTAACAAACAAGCAAGTTCCTGCCCTCCCCATACACTCATTATTTTCCAAGAAAAGCCCATGTAATGTTTCTTGTCAAAATATATTATTTTAATTTAGCTATAAAAAACATATTTTACATATGATTATTATATTTGAAATAAATCTTGACTTATTGGTAGGTTGGGGTGATTAGCCTTGAAATTTAAATACATGTACTGACAAAATTTTGTCAAAAGCATTTTTGCCGTGAGCTCCAAAATTACACAGCTAGACCCTGGCTCATGTTGTTTTATGTGAATGTATGTGTTACAAGTTTCTTGTTAATAATGTTGTTAAAAATTTTGTTTAAGTTTGTAGCAAACTACTTACTCTATCATTACCTTGATGTTGGTGTGTTTTTTATGCACCAAACAAGTGTGATGGGTTTTCCATGAGAGCTTCATAGAGTGATAGCAAGTTAATGTGAATGTTGAAATACTTTGTATGATTCTAATTACTGAAGTGTCATAATTTTTATGGCATCTGTCTTACTTTTTTGCACACACAAAAAGAATGCATTTTGGAATAAACATAAGAAGTGAGTTTGGATCCATTGATTAAAGAATTCCCCCCAGGTACATTTCTGATGATTGTACTGTATATATACAGGGTGTGAAAAATGTTTATTCACAAAATTTGTATAAAATTTTATCTTGGCTATAAACACAGTTTACAGTTTTTATTTCCTACAATGATACTTTCATTTAATGACATAAATTGTAGAAGAACAGTGATTAGAAGTGCCTCTGTCTGGATATTCACCCATAAGTTTTGTATTATTCTCTGGTAAGAAAATTAAAATATACCAAATCTTACATTGTGAAAAAACTTTTGAAACACCCTGTATTTGAGCATTATTGCCTCTAGGTATTACAGCCAACAACTTGTGAGCTATTGTTGATATTGTGAGCTACCATTGATATTGTGAGATAATGTTGATATACCTCCATGGCTACTGTTGATATACCTCCATGGCTACTGTTGATATACCTCCATGGCTACTGTTGATATACCTCCATGGCTACTGTTGATATACCTCCATGGCTACTGTTGATATACCTCTATGGCTACTGTTGTTATACCTCTATGGCTACTGTTGATATACCTCCATGGCTACTGTTGATATTACCATGTCTTGCAGAATATCTGGAAAAATTATATTTATGTTTTTCTTTCTTACCTGTTTACCTGTTGTATGTCGGATTATCATATGTCAAGTTTATTTACAAACTTTCATCAATGGTGAAGATCAATGTTTGGATGTGTGTTTGACTGCCTGTTCTCTGTTATTTCCTAATTGTTTACCAAATAATGCATTTAATTACTGATCTGGGGCAGATGGAAGTCATACTATACATTCATGCAGATGTAACACACTTGAAAAATACTATAATGTGCTGAATCTTGCTTAATTATTGCTTCTTACACTATTGTTGATCCTGTTTTTAATGTTTACTTGTTAACAAATAAAGTGTTAATAATGATATTTTATTGTACTTTTACTTTTGGTGCATAAATGAAGAGATAGCCCATGTTGTTTTACATACTAATAACATCAGTATAGAACGGAGGCGGTCTGTGACTTTACTATTTGAAACGACTTGCCTAATCAGCAAAAATGAACAACTTTCCTTTATTCTCTATACACATTTCCTGATGAAGTTTCTTGCTGAATCAGTAATTCCCTGACAAGTAATAATTTCTCAGACTGCCAAGGGAAGTTTGTGCCCAAGCCAATCAGGGCCACAATTTGGGTCTAATCTTTATGAAACTTGGTCACACTGATCATCTTTACAAATCTAGGTCAAGTATGATATTGGGTCATCAGAGGTCAAATCATAGAAAAAACACAATTTTGGCATAATCTTCATGAAACTTCGTCACAATGGTCATCTCATCAAAATCTTACAAGTTTTATAGTATGTCATCCTGGTCAAAAACTAGGTCAATTCATAGAAACTCATTGTGTATGATATAAAGGCTGTATTTTCCACTGGATCTCCTTGGAAGTTGGTTAGAATGTTTGTCTTGATAGAATCTAGGTCGACTTTCAATATGGGTCATCTGATGTAAATAACAAAGTTGCTTGTTAAGACAATATGAAAGCCTTGTACATGCAATAGAAGCTGCATTTACGTGAATCTTAGTCTGAAGTTGTAAATGATTACTCAGGTCATCATAGGGACCTGCATGCACTATGGCAAGTGAGAGACCTAGCACCCTTGTCCTTTGGTCTCAAATTTTTGTCTTTATTTAATAAAAAAAGGTCAAGGTCACAGTTTGAAGTCAAACCTCAAATTTAAGTTTGTCCGGACTGTAACTTTACAAGCCTTGACCAATCTTGCTGTTAACCCTATGTCCCTACATCAAAGGGCAAGGTCACAACTGGAGGTCGATGGTAAAATTAAAGTTTGTTTAGATCATAACTTTGATATGCTTATGTATAAGCTTGCTTATACATTTTTATTTGGCAAGAACGTTAACCTCAGTAAGGAGTTTCTGCTTTAACCCAATGTTCCTAGATCAATTGTCTCATTTTGAGGTAAGTGGCCAAATTGAAGTTTTGTCTAGACCATATCTTCATGCATGGTTGTATTTGGATGTTATTTGTTATGAATGCTAACCATAATGAGACGTACATATGCTCAAACACAATGGTTTAAGGCAACACTCAAGTTCACAAGTAAAACATGGCCATAATTTGGCTTGTTTGGACAATAGCTTCGTTATGTGGGATTGTAAAATAACCTGGCACGATATTGTAAACTTCTATTAAGCGTGTCATGCACGCAAGTGGTTTCAATATCTCAAAGGTCACACTTCATTGTAAAACTGGCGGTAGCTAGGCTTGTCCAGAAAGCATATTTATCTTGAAGTGTGAACTTTGACATATTGACACAGAAATTTTAAAATCCCCAAAGCAAATCTGAACGATCACAACACCTTTCTCAGTTGAAATTAAGTGAAGAATGTGGAAATGGTTTGACCCATATACTAGTACTCAATATAGAAGGAACATCCATTATTAGAGTTACTTTGAAGTGGACACCAGTAGGTAGAAGCAAAGGAAGATCCAAGGAAAGTTAGTAGAGAAGGGGTCAAACACAGAGCAACAAGATTGATGTTCAATTAGGTTCATACCACCTCGCTGTCATTGTCATCATTCTGGCTCATAACTCTTGTATAGGAGGTCAGAGCAAGAAAACTCAAAATAGACGAGCCAAAAGTCCAGCGGCGTAGATTCTGTTGCTCTTGACAAAACGATAAAAACGCTTGCTGGTATGTTCACTTTCACAATACACAATACATTTATGTTGTTGGATAGATCTTTTTGATAATTTGAAGATGTAAATTGAATACTGGCTCTGAGCAATGAGCATTTCATTGTTTGAAGCATGAAACACTGATTGGCATATACCACATACATACTTATGGTTCACACAGGCCTTGAAAAGTCCTATAATTTGGTTTCAACCTTGAAAAGTACTTGAATTTAGTGTTACCTTGAAAAAATGACAAAATGGTACTTGAATTTAACCGAAAATCCTTGAATTAAGGCAAACAGCCTTGAATATCCATAAAATTGTATGGATGTTGTCAAAATGGCACATTTATCTGCATAATAAATGAAACAGAAACACTCTTTCTAAAAATTATAGTAAACAAGTAATTAAGAATTGCAAGCAATACAGAAGTCCCCTACCGGTTTTAAGCCATTTTCAATGTTTCTGTTGCCATAGCAACCACAATTTTGGTCGGAATCAAAATATTTTTGGACGTGCAGTATCCCCTTATTGCCCCTATCCACATACCAAGTTTCATCAACCTAGCTTGGAAACTGTTTGGGTTATGTCAGGATCCAGATTGTTTGACGGACGGACTGACTGACGGACGGACGAACGTACTCATGAGACGGTATTTGTGGGGTTTTCTTTTGTTCTTTCTTTTGTTTGGTTGCAACCCACAAGTAGCATTTTGCACCCCACAAGTGACGGAATGAATGGAATCTAAAAATAGCCTATTGTTCCACACCCCACAACTACCGGTGCATTCGTACGGACTGACGGACGGACGGAGGGCAAACCTATAGTCCCCTCCGGTCAAAAACCGGTAGGGGACTAATAATTGTATGGGTGAGAATGTCACTGGTATGGAATTAATTGAGCGCAATCGGGTGTTTGTGTGTATAATGTCACTAGAAATAGTAATAAAATGACAGTGCATAAAGGCATTTTCGAACAATTTAACCTCGGTAAATATTTGGAAAAATACATTGAAAATACATATTCTACATTGAATAGTCCTTGAATTTGGGTGTGAGAATTTCGTATGAACCATGCTACAGTTTGTAGTGTCTTTAAAATATCTGAAGGTTGTTCAAAAGAATCGTACCAATATGTGTCACCGAAGAGAGTGCTCGTAAAGTAGATGTCTTACAAGCTAACTTTGCGGACTCTGTAAGTAGGGACAACATTATAAAATACATAACCAAATAAACAAATCGCTGGCTCGTAAGTACTACTTATCAGACTGATGCATCTTTGAAATCTGCATCGCAAGGCGCTTCTTATGAGCCTATTTTCATGAAAATCGGAAGTGACAATGTTGACCAAACTGAGTTTAAAAAGCTTGTTTGTTCAGAAGTAAAGAGTAGTTTTCAAACAGTTTTTTCTTGTTTTCTCAAAATATTGATGTCGTACTTATGACCTTCTAATTCTAAGCCAGCGACATATAGCATAATCAGTATGCAATTAAATTACTCTACTTAATCGATAACTTATCAATGATTGTATAATTTATATATTCAATACATTTCCAGCCACGATGACAAAATACACTAGTAGCTTTCCTTCCGTTTTCTTTCAAGTCCTGGACATTCTTTTAACAAAATATGAATGGAGTTTTTCTTAATCAGACGTTGTTATGGGTATCACGTAATCGACTTCCTTTCATCATTGATTAGATGTACCGAAACACTTCCACAGGTCTGATGAAATCATCACAGTTCCTTCCTGTTTTTCTTGCATTAAACTCAGTGAAGAAGATTGGGAATAAAAATAACAAACAGGTACGGTACTCAAGATGTCGTCAATCGATTTAACAGACTTAACATAAAACATTCGATGCTGTAATCCTGAAGTTTATATCAATCCTCTGGTTTATATAACCACAATTATGAAAGATATGCACACTTTGCTCTAGATTTTATTGTTCCATAAAGTGTACTGCCAAAACCCCAGCCTTAAAAATTGCATTTTATAACACATTTATGAGTTACCAGATTAAAACAATGGATACATAGCATTTATTTGTTTCTACTCATTTAGTATAGGACGAGATCTATTGTGGAACGAATTCTACATATTAATCTCTTACCAGATACATCATTCCTATCGATATCCATCGCCTTGAGGGTACACGTAATTTTTTAAAGGTTATATTATTTCAGATCTTCGTTTGAAGCCATGTATGTCTTTAGTGTTTATAAGTTAGCAAACGGAATATAATTCCCCATGTCGTATTATGTACATGATATGTTTTTTACAATAATTTGAAATGCTAAATTGATTCGTGGGTTAGATCTGACAGACAGTTTAACCAAAATTGAGTATTATATAGACACTTGATGCTCAGTATTTGCATTATCGTCTAATTTACCACGGCGTATTCATCTGAAACCAGAATCTAAGGAACTTAACTAACCACTGACGCACAAGGATGGTACTTTACAGTACATATAGTATATTGCATGAAAACATTACAATGCCACATTTTATGGCAATTAGAAATACAAAATAAGACATAGATTGGAGGAGATGGGTTCTCACAGTCTCTCGTGGCGATATATACCCTCAGACATGAGGTGACGAGAGTACATAATGCATAATGTAGACCAGGGCTGGTATTCACAAAGCATCTTAGCAGAAAACTTAGGAATTTCTTAAAATCTTGATTTTTCTAAAGTGTATCAGCTAAGCAAGGAAATCAAGATTCTTAATATTTTACATAGTTAAGAAGTATTAGGTAAACAGCTACAATAATCACTAAGAAAACATGGCTTATTTTTTAAATTGCAGGACCACAATGCTGCACAAATTATTGACTTAAGTCAAAATATTTAAGTTTCCACTTAAGATGTTTTGTGAATACCAGCCCTGGTTTCATTGTCGACCTATTATATATTAATATTCATAAAGTGTTATGTTCACATTATCAAAGAATACTCAGCATATGATCTTTGACAATATTAACTATTTTAACAGTTTAATGGTATATGAACAACATTCGTATATAGGCACATGGTTTCAAATTATCTGAGTCAAAATTATCTGAGTGTACCTTATATAGAGAGATAAGGTTTGACTCAGGAAATTTGAAACCAAGAGCCAATGGCATCATTCATTAAAGTGAAACAGTGTGTCATTGAAACGAAAAATCTTTTCGTTAAAACGAATCTCTCTTAATCAGCTTAAAAAATACATAATCAGATAGAATATAGAATCTAGTCTCTTTTCGTACTTTAATTCATGATTTGCGTTCGTCTCAGGAAACCCTCATCCATATCACTCAATCAAGAAATTACAGGAGTACAGAAATAACACTAACTTTTATATTTTATTATCTGTTTCAAGAGAGCGTTACTATAGTACCACAATCAACTTTAGCTTTGTACGTTTTCAAAGACATTTTTCACCAGGAAAAAACACCATTATCTTATGTAACCCAGTAATAACAGTAACCTCTTCATGATTGATTGTTTTCTCAACATCTATATGGAACATTTGATGCCATAACATTGATTAATATATCTGTTTATCTCTCAAATTGATAAAACAGCTCGTCAGTATGGTGGAGGATTCATTGTAGTTTCATTACAAGAAGACGTTGTACGAATTGTACTTCAGCAAGTCGTTTAACATTTGAGCTCGTTTCCACGTATCTTTGTGATATCATTATAACAATATTAAAATGAAAGTGTGGTTTATTCTCGGAATATCGGTTACATTTACATGTCTACATATGATTCTCTATCTTTTAACGCTTAAAGGGATTTAGCACTCAAATGAAGTTTAAATAGGAACTCTTTGAAAATTGGCACAACATAAAGGTTTTTACTATTTTTAAGACTCACAGTTTAGTTATAAAAAATATGGCACTAATGAAAGAATAAAACTCATGCGAATCAAAATTATATGCACTTTTAATGAAATATTTCCAATGATATAAGGTTGGTCGATCAAAGCGTCAATGATGAAATTGAAAAGTGTGGAAAAATGGCATACATGTAGTTTATTATATGTTTAATAACAATATTCAAAAATAATCATAGGCCACCATTCTTTTTTTTTAACAAAACTACAAAACAATATGCAGGTCCATCCTAAATAACATTATCATCAGACTTTCGGATAAATGTCACAATTCAACATTATTTAATACAATCGATACAATCCTTTACATACATCATATCACTAAGTATGACCATTAAAGCAACTATTGTAACTGTCTACATGTCATCTGATGTGGATTTGAAGTATCCAAATAGTTTTTTCAAGCACTTTTTTGTCCGAGGTTACGCGTGCTTTTCCTTCTTGTGTCTCACTGAATACTTGGGCAAGACCATTTCAGACCACTCTTTCTATTGTATTATTTTGAGCTTGAACTTACTACTTAAAGATTACATGTATACATATATCTTCTGGACATTGACTAAAACTTGTTGAAATTTGAGGCCGGTCATTGTCTCTTTACAACAAACCTATTTGATGGTTTTAACCTTCAATTCTTGAAGTATATATACGTGTTGCTGAATTTCTATCCATAGTAGATCTAGTTGACAATTAAATTGGTGTATTTAGTCCATAGTCCACCATTGTTTAATATTGTTCTTACCATCAATCAAATATTCACGGCGGAACATACGCCTTCAACTAGTTTTGAACCCACGACCTAAACATCAGCCATCGAGTGCTGTCACCTGTGATACCCGAGTGTAGCCTAATACAAGACATAGTTCACACATTTGTAAATACGATAATATCAACAACGAACAATACTCCACTCATGATAATGCTAGTAATGTATTCCTAATTGAGATTGAGACTTGTTCTATTGGCAAGCACAAATCTATCTGATACATCTTTAACGTTATCTATTGTACGCTCAGCTTATATTACGTTTTTACGTTTGTTTGCAGATTCACACAATTGTATCACTTTTATTTAATCTACAGCTTTTAAAATCGCATTCCATGGTGCAATAACAGCAACAGGTGAGTTCTGTTAAAGGTACACTATGCTCATCAGAACATATCTTTATTTGAGCCAGTCTCCAGGAAATCCTGCTATTTTGACATTATGTAATGACCATATGTTTTTTTAGAAAGCTCTAAAGAAAGAAAAAATGACATATCAATTGATACAATAATAAATAAATTATAAATGTATTATTATACAACTATGTCTCAGCTTTAAATTTAGCCGATTTTCCTGGAGACTGACTCATTTAAATTTATGTAATCCTTTTTTTGTGACCACACAATGGCTAAAACTTATGTTATTATATGAATCATTGTTGCAAAAACCCAACTGAAAATAATTCGCAATATTACGTCACGTGACAAAACGTTAATAAATTATTCCAGTATTTTTTAACAAATATTGTATTTTGGTATTTTGGCACACAGTATTACAATATAATCAGATAATTGCGGCTGTATTCTCATCCTAATGGTTATAATTACGAACTAACGTAATCAAGGATTAAGTCATTGAAAAAGAAATGTTCAGCTGAACATAGTGTACCTTTAAAGCACGATTGGTATTACACACAATAAACAGATAAATGTGCATCGTGAGAACCATAAAGTCAAGATGTATTACATTATTATCTTGTATCATATCTAGAAACACGTGCAAATAAAATGTAAACTATTTGAATGTATCTATCAATACTTACTTACTTAATCCTCTTCGTCCCCAGTGGGACATAAGGCTGCAATGATCCTTCTCCACTTGGACCTGTCTTTGGCTGCTTTCTGTGCCTCGCCCAACGATAGTCACATTTCAGTAAGTTCGGCTATTAGAGTTCTTCGCCATGTTGTTTTTTGCCGGCCAGGTTTTCTTTTCCCAGGAGGTGTCCATCGTAGAGCCACCTTTGGTAGTCGGAACTGTTCCATTCTGAGCACATGACCTATGCATCTCAGCCTTCTCTGTTTGATTTCAATGGAGATGTTGTAGCTTCCAGTTTTCTTAAACAGCTCTTTGTTGGAGATCTTATTTGGCCAGAAAATTTTACATATCTTGCGTAGGCATCCATTGTAGAAACCTTCTATTCTCTTCATGTCACTTTGTATTATTCGCCAGCATTCTGATCCATATAGCAACCCAGATTTTACATTACTATTGAAAAGCTTTATTTTGGTCTTGAGTGAATACTGACTTGATTTCCAAATTGGTCTTAAGGTGGCAAAGGAGTTTCTAGCTTTTCCAATTCTTGATTTGATGTCTTTATGTGCTGCATTGTCTTTACTGATCAAGCTTCCAAGTTATGTGAAGTCTTCAACATAGTCAAGTGGTGTGTTGTCTACATTTACTTATACTTCAGGTGTTGCATTGATGCACATAACTTTGGTATTTAAGGTGCTTATATGAAGCCCTGTTTGGGACGCAAACTTGTCGAGTCGGTTGGTTTTTTCTTGGATGTTTGTCCTGTTAGAAGAAAGAGTGGCTAGGTCATCAGCAAAATCAAGGTCTTCCAGGTGAGATAGGAGAGTCCATTGTATGCCCCGGGGTTTGTCAGATGTTGTTTGTTTCATAATCCAGTCCACTGTGACTAGAAAGAGGATGGGTGAGATAATACATCCCTGTCGGACTCCAGATTCTACTCGGAAGTATTCAGATGTGGTGTTGTCTAATATAACGTTTCTCTGTGGATACTGTCGAAAGCTTTTCTGAAGTCAATGAAGTTTATGTAGAGAGGGTGGTTCCATTCGAGGCATTGTTCTATGATATTACGAAGTGTGAAGATCTGGTCTATGCAGCCTCTACCCTTCCTGAAGCCTGCTTGTTCTTCTCTCAGCTTGTTGTTAATGGTTGTTTCTATTCTCAGTAGCAGCACCTTGCAGAATACTTTACTGGGTGCTGACAGAAGTGTGATTCCTCGCCAGTTGTCACATATTTTTAAATCACCTTTCTTAGGTAGCTTGATGATGCTGCCTTTTGTCCAGTCTTCAGGGATGGTTTCGTTTTCCCATATATCTTTGAATAGGTTGAAGAATATTTTCGTAGCCGTGACGGTGTCTGCTTTAAGTAGTTCTGCGTGTATTTGATCTATTCCAGGGGCTTTACTGTTTTTAAGTGACTTGATGGCTTTCAGTATTTCTGCTTCTGTTGGGATACTGGTGTCAATATCGACCTGTGTGTTTGGTGGGAGAATGTTAGCTGGTTCTTCTGGGTCGGGATGGTTTAGAACTTCTTTAAAGTGCTCTACCCATCTGTTTGCTTGTTCTTGTTCTGAGGTTAAGATGTTTCCTAGTTTGTCCTTAACATTTGATGGTGGAACATTGGTGTTGCCACAAAGACGTTTGGTGATCTTATATACTGCACTCATTTCTCCTCTTGCTGCTGCTGACTCTGCTTCACTAGCTTGTTGTTCAAGGAATTGCTTCTTATCTTTCTTTGCACTTTTTTAACATCTTTGTCTGCGCTCTTATAGTCTTTCTGTATCTTTTCTTGCAGTCTTGGGGACCTGGTGGAAAGTAGTTTCTCTTTAATTTGTTTTCGCTTATTGATATGTTCCCAGGTATTAGGGGTGAGCCATTCCTTGTTTTTTTTCTGTTTGTAGCCTATCACAGTTTTTGCCGTTTCAAGATAAGTGTTTTTGATGTCATCCCATTTGTTTTCCACATCTTGGTCGTGGTCATTGGTATCTGAAGCCAGGGCATTGAACCGATTTCTTAGTTCCAATGTGAAGGTTTTACTTGTTTCTGGTGATCCAAGCTTTGATATATCTAGCTGTTTCTTGCGCTGACTAGCTGTAGCCCTTCTTAGCTTGAGTTTAACAGTGGCTACAACAAGGTAGTGGTCAGTGTAAGCATCAGCTCCACGGTATACTCTAACATCTTGTAACGATCTTCTCCATTTGCCATTGGTGATGATATAATCTATCTGGTTTGTGGTTCTGCCATCTGGGGATTTCCATGTAAGCTTATGTATGTCTTTGTGTGGGAATATGGTGTTGCCTACTACTAGATTGTTATTCTGGCATATTCCTACAAGTCTTTCTCCATTATCATTGATGTTTCCGCATTCGTGTCTTCCTAGTACTCTTTCGCAATTGGTGTTATCACTTCGAACTTTGGCATTCAAATCTCCAGTTACAAACAACACGTCATGTTGTGGTACCTTTGCTATCAAAGTTTGTAGTTGATCGTACCAATCATCTTTATCCTCTTCTTCAGCCTCGTTGGTAGGGGCATAACATTGAATGATGGTCATTTTGCTGTGAGCGGAGTTGAAACGTGCTCTAATTAGTCGGTCATTGATTGGCTCCCATTCTAACAGGGTATTTGTTTTCCCTTATGATATGATTACGGCTACGCCATTGATATGTTTGTCCTTGTGTCCAGAATAGAGTATGAGTGAGCCATTACTCATTCTTTGCTTTCCTGACCCTGTCCAGCGGACTTCACTAACTCCTAGTACATCAAGGTTGTAGTTCTTCATTTCTTTGATGACTTGTGCAGCTTTGGAAGTTTCAAACATGGTTCGTACATTCCAAGCTCCAATGCGGATGGTTGTTTTGGGTCCTAACAGATTCTCGGTCCTACCCCTGACTCCTGTATCACAGCTTTGGTCAGGAGTATTCATACTGCCATTTGGTTGGCTGAGGTCTGTTGTTGGATCCATGTGTGTTAAATTCATTGCAGTTTCTGTAACAGTTAAGTGTTTAACAGGGTGCGGTTGTTAACCCTACACCAAACCTCCATACCGGTGGACCAGGTTTTCTCTCTGGGTTTTCCTTCCCATAGATGCTTGCAATTACCCTGCTCACGAGTTGCATCTACCGAATTTTCTTTCTGGGTTTATTCCCATAGCCTTTGACTTTCCCAAGTCATCCACAAGGCAGTGGAGCTATTTGACCCATAGCTGGGGACTAGGTTTGTTGACAGTAGAGCATATCCACACGCCGGTAGGTCGTGCTTGTCATACATCTAGGGGCCTAGACTCCTCCGAGACCTTGTGCTTCTGCCTGGGGCCGCGGTGTACCCAGTTAACCATCTACCACCTCTAGGAGGATCCCATTGCTGGGCCACATAGGTCTTATTGTATGATAGGCTATAACTGGCAGGAAAGGCTTACGCAATCGGCTTCCTTTTCGCAGCAAGCTGCTATCCAGCGATGAGACTGAAAGCGAGAGTGACAAGCACAGACACCACAACACACATACAGTTACGCGTCATACAATCATTTGGCAGACTAAATAAAATGTAAACTATTTGAATGTATCTATTAATACTGAAACTAAATGTGTTTTTTACCAACGTATCATTACCGATACGTCGCATCTCATAACGAACATTTGCATTTGCCCCCATGACAGTCGGATATCCATGATTCTAATTCAACAGGTTCGGATTTGTTTCTTGAACGTATGTACCGCATTTTGTATGATAATCATTTTATGTGAAGGAAATAGATGGGACCATTGAGATCGGACAGAAGGTTATAGAATATACTAAACTACAGTCATATACACATCTCAAAACTTATAATCGGTCATTTCCTACATGTATTTTAACAAAGTTCAGTCACCAAGTATCTAATTTATATTCCGACGGCTGTAAATGTACACGCAAAATGTCAACAGCATAAAATACAGCTTGATGATGATTCTACTATTTTTAAACAGTATTATTCCATACAATTGACGACCACCCTCAAAACCAGTAATGGCATAATAATTGGATTAAATGCAATGTCAGTAACCCATTTTTAAACATGACGATTTAGCTGGATTTTGATAGTGACAATGTAATTCATCATAGGTATATCAGTGTCGCCTATAAAAGATTAACGCAGTAGTATTTTGGTATGATTAAGTTTGGTAGATGAGAATTGACAAAAGAAGAGGTGTATGCAATTTGACTATTCTATCACCACGCGTTATCACTATGTTTTTCTGTTATAAGAGTTTGAAAAGTGACTGCTTATAAGCGTTGAGTAGTGTACTTGTATAATCACTTTGACTGAAACACTTTTTAGCTTCATATTATTCAGTTAAATGACGTCAATAGTTGACCTACCCAGTTTTCCTTGAGTGAATTATCAACCAATACTTGTTGTTCCACATAATTGACAACCTCTCCACATGTGGAGAACATAATCGTAACTTCTCCACATGTGGGAAACATGACCATAACTTCTCCACACATGGATGGCATGACCATAACTTCTCCACGTGTGGTTAACATGACCGTGACTTCTCCACATGTGGTTAACATTACCGTGACTTCGCCACATGTGGTTAACATGACCGTGACTTCTCCACACGTGGATGGCATGACCGCGACTTCTCCACATGTGGAGAACATGGCCGTAACTTCTCCACATGTGCAGGACATGACATTAGTTTATTAGTAAACCACATATTCAACTGAGACTCGTCAGACTTGGACAAGCGTGTGCGCTCGGAGTTAGTCGGGCTACCCGACTAGATAATATATTTTGTCAATCAATTATCAAAACTATATTTTAAGTGTTGGCTAAATTTTATTTTGGGCTTGTATAGACAGACTAGCTCGAAGTCCCAGCTCAATGTGGTCAGATATTTGCGTACGTTAATTACCAACCAAGCCGTAATCGGCTTTAACACATCGTTTTGGCTGATCAGACTGCTGCCTTTTGGGGTCATCCTTTGATGACAAACGTCTGACAGGTAGAACCACTGTGAATAACATACGGTTCATACTGGCATGCCAAGTTCTAAGACAACAACTTATGGAGTTCAAATGTGTGTAACGGCTTTCAGGCAATACAATCAATACTAATATAGCCTAGTAGTTCAACAAAGTTTCAGCATTGACCATTGATCCAAAAGTAGCATGCTAGATTCTCGAAGTGATTTTGTGTTTTCATCATCGTACTTTCCTGTTGTCGTTGCCGTACGTATTTGTTTTCATCATCGTACTTTCCTGTTGTCGTTGTCGTACGAACGTGTTTTCGTCATCGTCTTTATAGTTGTCGTCATCATACTTTCGTATTTTCGCGTTTTCGTATTTTCGCGTTTTCTTCATCGTAATTTCATGTTTCGCAAGAGAGATACATATATTCAATGACGAGGGTCCTAATGGAATGTCGTATTCTTGTGCCAATAAACATAAACCCGGGGTACATTTCATAAACTGTTCCGTGTATTATTGAGAGCATATTAAGTGAACGTTAGACGCTTTCGTAAAGTTGAATTAGTTATTTATCAGCATTCTCGTTCATATCACTTTGCTGGATTGTACAAGCTGTCTTGGTCCGATCAAAATAGCATTATTATGCAAAAATCGAATCTTAGCTAAGATATGTCTATGAAACGGGCACATGAACTACATACACGATTATGTGTTTAATGATACACATTTATAATTGATGTTTTAACTTGTATGTATCTACTACAGTTACATACAGTTTATCATTTGAATTTCTGACCGTACAGTGAACTAGATAACAGACAGACAAAGTCTTGTGAACCGTGCCCCACACCTATATGTTTATATTGGCATCGTTTAATCATTAACGTATTAACGCGGTTCCTTGTATTTATCTTCGATCACGCTAATTTCATGTCTTGTCATTCAATACACGTGTCTGTAAGCTTCCCTTCCCACCACTTCTCCTTCGTATCTTGTTGTTGTGATATCGTAAATGAAAACCATTTCTTACATGTTGAACTACAGCTTTGAAACATCTTGAATTTGTTATTATTCTATATGTTTGTAATGTTTGTAATGTTTACAGGCATCTATTATAACCGTTGAACTGAGACACGGAAGGCAGCTCGCAACAGAAAAACCTAAAAACTGAACAAGCAGGACCACATTGCTGCAGAAATTATTGACTTAAGTCAAAATATTTAAGTTTCCACTTAAGATGCTTTGTGAATACCGGCCCTGGTTTCATTGTCGACCTATTATATATTAATATTCATAAAGTTTTATGTTCACATTATCAAAGAATACTCAGCATATGATCATTGACAATATTAACTATTTTAACAGTTTAATGGTATATGAACAACATTCGTATATAGGCACATGGTTTCAAATAATCTGAGTCAAAATTTTCTGAGTGTACCTTTTATAGAGAGATAAGGTTTGACTCAGAAAATTTGAAACCAAGTGCCTATGACATCATTCATTAAAGTAAAACAGTGTGTCATTGAAACGAAAGATCATTTCTCTAAAACGAATCTCTCTTAATCAGCTTAATATAAAATAATCAGATAGAATATAGAATCTTGTCTCTTTTCATACGTACATTCATGAGTTGCGTATGTCTCAGGAAACCCTCATCCATATCACTCAATCAAGAAATTAAAGGAGTACAGAAATAACACTAACTTATATATTGTATTATCTGTTTCAAGAGAGCGTTACTATAGTACCACAATCAACTTTAGCTTTGTACGTTTTCAAAGACATTTTTTCACCAGGAAAAAACACCGTTATCTTATGTAACCCAGTAATAACAGTAACCCCTTCATGATTGATTGTTTTCTCAACATCTATTTGGAACATTTGATGCCGTAACATTGATTAATATATCTGTTTATCTCTCAAATTGATAAAACAGCTCGTCAGTATGGTGGAGGATTCTTTGTAGTTTCATTACAAGAAGACGTTCAATGTACGAATTGTACTTCAGCAAGTCGTTTAACTTTTGAGCTCGTTTACACGTATCTTTGTGATATCATTATAGTAATATTAAAATGAAAGTGTGGTTTATATTCGGAAGTTCGGTTATATTTACATGTCTACATATTATTCTCTATCTTATAACGCTTAAAGGGATTTAGCACTCAAATGAAGTTTAAATAGGAACTCTTTGAAAATTGGCACAACATAAAGGTTTTTACTATTTTTAAGACTCACAGTTTAGTTATAAAAAAATATGGCACTAATGAAAGAATAAAACTCGTGCGAATAAAAATTATATGCACTTTCAATGAAATATTTCCAATTAAATAAGGTTGGTCGATCAAAGCGTCAATGATGAAATTGAAAAGTATGGAAAAAATGGCATACATGTAGTTTATTATATGTTTAATAACAATATACAAAAATAATCATAGGTCAGCAGTCATTTTATTTTAACAAAACTAAAACACAATATGCAGGTCCATCCTAAATAACATTATCATCAGAATTTCGGATAAATGTCACAATTCAACATTATTTAATACAATCGATACAATCCTTTACATACATTATATCACTAAGTATGACCATTAAAGCAACTATTGCAACTGTCTACATGTCATCTGATGTGGATTTGAAGTATCCAAATAGTTTTTTCAAGCACTTTTTTGTCCGAGGTTACGCGTGCTTTTCCTTCTTGTGCCTCACTGAATACTTGGACAAGACCATTTCAGAACACTCTTTCTATTGTATTATTTTGAGCTTGAATTTACTACTTTAGGATTACATGTATACATATATCTTCTGGACATTGACTAAAACTTGTTGAAATTTGAGGCCAGTCATTGTCTCTTTACAGCAAACCTATTTGATGGTTTTAACCTTCAATTCTTGAAATCATGAATTTGAAAGAAACAGTGAACTATTTAGGTGAAATCCCGGGAATTCACGAATATCACTTGTCTCAATTTCATATACGTGTTGCTGAATTTCTATCCATAGTAGATCTAGCTGTCAATGAAATTGGTGTATTTAGTCCATAGTCCACCATTGTTTAATATTGTTCTTACCATCAATCAAATATTCACGGCGGAACATACGCCTTCAACTAGTTTTGAACCCACGACCTAAACATCAGCCATCGAGTGCTGTCACCTGTGATACCCGAGTGTAGCCTAATACAAGACATAGTTCACACATTTGTAAATACGATAATATCAACAACGAACAATACTCCACTCATGATAATGCTAGTAATGTATTCCTAATTGAGATTGAGACTTGTTCTATTGGCAAACACAAATCTATCTGATACATCTTTAACGTAATCTATTGCACGCTCATCTTATATTACGTTTTTACGTTTGTTTGCAGATTCACACAATTGTATCACTTTTATTTAATCTACAGCTTTTAAAATCGCATTCCATGGTGCAATGACAGCAACAGGTGAGTTCTGTTAAAGCTACACCATGCTCATCAGAACATATCTTTATTTGAGCCAGTCTCCAGGAAATCCTGCTATTTTGACATTATGTAATGACCATATGTTTTTTTTAGAAAGCTCTAAAGAAAGAAAAAATGACATATCAATTGATACAATAATAAATAAATTATAAATGTATTATTATACAACTATGTCTCAGGTTTAAATTTAGCCGATTTTCCTGGAGACTGACTCATTTAAATTTATGTAATCCTTTTTTTGTGACCACACAATGGCTAAAACTTATGACATTATATGAATCATTGTTGCAAAAACCCAACTGAAAATAATTTGCAATGTCGCAATATTACCTCACGTGACAAAACGTTAATACATTATTCCAGTATTTTTAACAAATACAAATGGTAGTTTTGTCACGCAGTATTACAATATAATCAGATAATTGCGGCTGTATTCTCATCCTAATGGTTATAATTACGAACTAACGTAATCAAGGATTAAGTCATTGAAAAAAATGTTCATCTGAACATAGTGTACCTTTAAAGCACGATTGGTATTACACACAATAAACAGATAAATGTGCATCGTGAGAACCATAAAGACAAGATGTATTACATTATTATCTTGTATCGTATCTAGAAACACGTTCAAATAAAATGTAAACTATTTGAATGTATCTATCAATACTGGAGTTAAATGTGTTTTTTACCAACGTATCATTACCGATACGTCGTATCTCATAACGAACATTTTTATTTGCCCACCAAGACAGTCGGGTCTCCATGATTCTAATTCAACAGGTTCGGATTTGTTTCTTGAACGTATGTATTGCATTTTGTATGATAAGCATTTTATGTGAAGAAAATAGATGGGACCATTGAGATTTATAGACAAATGAAATCAAGAAATCGGACAGAAGGTTATAGAATATACTAAACTGCAGTCATATACATTACTCAACACTTATAAGCGGTCATTTCATATATTAACCCAATTCCAGTCACAAAGTATCTTATTTATATTCCGACGGCTGTAAATGTACACGCTAAGTGTAAACAGCGTAAAAATACAGCTTGATGATGGTATAATTGACGACCACACTCAAACCACTAATGACATAATAATTTGATTAAATGCAATGTCAGTAACCCATTTTTATACATGCAGCATGATAAACAATAGTTTATATGGACGATAGGGCAACAATAAAAGCATATTGCAAATCTTTATTGCGCAAGGTTATTTAGTCGAGGAAATATGAAACAAATTAAAATAATCGACTTTTATCCACAAGCTCGAATTCTCAGTTCAATGTGGTCAGATAATAGAGTACATGAATTATCTTGCAACCTTTTTAATTATACATACGGCTTTAACACATCATATTTGGCTTATCAGACTGCTACCTTTTGGGGTCATCCTTTAATGACAAACGTCTGACTGGTAGAAACACTGTGAATATTTCAGTAAGAATTGATATATATAATGCGGATTATATTTTATACTTAAAAGCAATAAAACATTGAAATTGCTGACGAGCAGATATGTTATATTATCACATGTTTGACGTCGCGGTAGCGTAATAAAGCCATTATTTATTTTTGATAATACACTAGTGTAATAAAGCCTTCACGCGACGTCACTCAAAGCATAGGCGACGTCGTCAAAGTTGCGCGTTTATTATAGTGAAAATATGTAGCTATTTTATGTTTCGGCCGGAAAAAAGCTAACATGTGATAAGAAGAACATTACATTTGTGACTTTCCACATTGAATTGATTAAACTCGTTTACTAAAATCGATAAAATGCTCGGCAGAGCCTCGCATTTTATTATTTTATTCAACTCGTTTAATAAATTCAATATGAAAAGACACTCATGTAATATCCTCTATTTAGTGGTTAATACACGACACAGCCGGGCAGGAAGGTGATAATCCGCCCGGAAAATGAATAATCACCTCGAGGGCTTCAGCCCGAGGGTGATTATTCATACCGGGCGGATTATCAACTTCCGGCCTGGCTCTGAAGTGTATTAAAGTCTTTAATACAATTGTTCGATTTCAGAATATCTATGAAGAACAAATAACGTAAATATTGCTGATGTAGATATACACTAATATAGAAACCAATAAAATGCACTTAGTGTGAATAAAATTGGTAAAGAAATCTGGCTGCAACGTGACGTCATGTTTACATGGATAACGGTCAACCGGTCCGATTATGATTATGAGATTGCGGACCGGGCGGATAGCCGGTAATCAATCACGTGATGGCCATAATCAGCCGCAAATAGGCTTATTTGTGCTACTATATATAGTAACAAGTGTATTAATTACTCAATAATTCATGATTATATAATGCCAACATCTGTGCCGAATTATCAACCAGGTAAGTTTGAAGTAAAACATTTGGCAGTTAGTTGATACAAATATCAAAAATAAAATATCGTCTAGACGTACTTTGCTGGAATTTACTGCGACATTCATTACAGTACGTATCTTTGTTCACCAGGTGTTGATCCAGGAAAACTAACTCTAACATACGGTTCATATTGGCATGCAAAGTTCTAAGACAACAACTTACGGAGTTCAAATGTTTGTAACGGCTTTCAAAGCTATACAAATGTACAGCCTAGTAGTTCAACAAAGTTTCAGCATTGGCCATGGATCCAAAAGTAGCATGCTAGATTTTCGTAGTACCCTTGTGTTTTCATCATCGTACTTTCCTTTTGTCGTTGCCGTACGTACGTGTTTTCATCATCGTACTTTCCTTTTGTCGTTGCCGTACGTACGTGTTTTCGTCATCGTACTTTCCTTTTGTCGTTGCCGTACGTACGTGTTTTCATCATCGTACTTTCCTTTTGTCGTTGCCGTACGTACGTGTTTTCGTCATCGTACTTTCCTTTTGTCGTTGCCGTACGTACGTGTTTTCATCATCGTACTTTCCTTTTGTCGTTGCCGTACGTACGTGTTTTCGTCATCGTACTTCATTTTCTTGTGCCAATAAACTTAAACCAGGTTTACGTTTCATAAACTGTTCCGTGTATTATTGAGAGCTTATTAAGTGAAAGTTACACGTTTTCGTTAAGTTGAATTAGTTATTTATCAGCATTCTCGTTCATATCACTTTGCTGGATTGTACAAGCTGTCTTGGTCTGCTAAAAAAATCGAATCTTAGCTAAGATATGTCTATGAAACGGGCACATAAACTACATGCACGAGAATGTGTTTTAATGATATACATTCATGAATTGATATTTTGACTTATAAGTAACTACTACAGCTACAGAGAGTTTATCATATGAATTTCTGACCGTGCAGTGAACTAGATAACAGACAGACAAAGTCTTGTGAACCGGTACCTCACTTATATATTTATATTGGCATCGTAGAATCATTAACGTATTAACGCGATTCCTTGTATTTATCTTCGATCACTCTAATCTCATGTTTTGTAATTCAATACACGTGTCTGTAGGCTTCCCTTCCCACCACTTCTGCTCCATGTCTTGTTATTCATGTTATTGTGATATCGTAAATGAAAACCATTACTTACATGTTGAACTACGGCTTTGAAACATCATATATTATTCTATATGTTTGTAATGTTTACAGGCATATATAATAACCGTTGAAATCTGACAGGGAAGGCAGCACGCAACAGAAAAGCATAAAACTGAACAATGTACAAAATACTAGCTCTGCATGAGTGGCCCGGTCAAAAATTGCTTTCAATTCAATGATATTATAAATATCATTTGTCGAGCGATTCGAAGGAATATATAAACAGTTCATTCTTTGATAAGGCATACTTATAATTGCTGCGCTGCAAATGGCTTTACTCTGAACCTCACAAACGCATGTAGAACAAAAGCTACACTCATTCAATAAAGGGATGCCACAGGAATGTAATATAAGTTAATGGAACTTGTTGTTTCACAATAAACTGAATAAAAGTTGCAGCTGCGCCATTTTTACGTTGTGCTAAGTGTTTCTTCTTTGTAAGCAGCAAGAATGAGAATAGATCAGGCATTGAGCTTGTTTGGTGTGCTGATGCACCCTCGTGTTCCTGAAGTGGTTGTATAATCGTTGTAACAGTTGAAACACTTGTTCACTTGAAAGACAATTTGTTAATTATTACACTGTTCTATTCTACGATAATAAAACAACATACGATTGTTGTTTTGTTAATGAAAGCATTGTATGATATAGCTGAGCACAATTGACCAGTCGCTAATTTATCCTCGTGTGTGTTTCGTTATTGAACAGTAAAAATGTTTTGATTAGTTAAAATAACAACTCTGATTGGACAAGGGATAAGTACGGATATTCAAGGATTACATGTTAAATGCACTAAGCTATATATCTGTTGCATATTTTATATACATTTGTAAGTATTATATAATATTGTTATTGTGTTCGTGCTATGTTTGGCGGCTATGGGTGTATAATATGGTATACTTTATTAGTTGTACCGTTGTAATAATTTGTACTGCCTCAGTAGCTCAATGGTTAGCGCGCTTGTCGTCTAATCGTTCAAATACGGATTCTCATATGCGCTTATATGCCTGCCATATTTCAGCAGAAAGCCGATTGCGTTGAAAGGCTATGCTCGGCATTTAAAAAAAGAAGCACAAAAAACTGCATTGTCAACAAAATTAAGCCACTAACTGCTAGAAGTGTAATAGTCTGTCAGGCCCAATCTTACAGTGTACTACTATATGCAACTGTTAATGCAAATGCGACCCGCATCGCTCATTTTAAAATGTAGCTGCAATTTGGATTGCTATTATCAATACATCAAATTAATTCAATTAATGCTGCGTTGTGTTTTATTGAGATTTATCACACACACTACTGTGTTACATAGTGCTAATACGCAGTGCAAATGGCATCATTTGACTTTTTATAATAATTAATATGAAATAAGGCGCTATCTTCAACGGAGATCTTTTTTATATAATGACTAGAAATTCTTTAAAATCATTCAGTTTTCCCCTAAAACCCAATTTACATCAAGCTTTTTCCCCCTTTTGCAAAACAATTATGACTTATTTCCCCTCATATTTACAGAAATATCCCCTTCCCCTAGTCTTGAAAAAAGCCCTGATATATATATATATATTAAATACATTTCCAGCCACGATGACAAAATATACTAGTAGCTTTCCTTCCGTTTTCTTTCAAGTCATGGACATTCTTTTAACAAAATATGAATGAAGTTTTTCTTAATCAGACGCTGTTATGGGTATCACGTAATCGACTTCCTTTCATCATTGATTAGATGCACCGAAACACTTCCATAGGTCTGATAAAATCATCACAGTTCCTTCCTGTTTTTCTTGCATTAAACTCAGTGAAGAAGATTGGGAATAAAAATAACAAACAGGTACGGTACTCGAGATGTCGTCAATCGATTTAACAGACTTAACATAAAACATTGTATGCTGTAATCCTGAAGTTTATATCAATCCTCTAGTTTATATAACCACAATTATGAAAGATATGCACACTTTGCTCTAGATTTTATTGTTGCATAAAGTGTACTGCCAAAACCCCAGCCTAAAAGATTGCATTTTATTAGGCATTTATGAGGTACCAGATTAAAAACAATGGATACTTAGCATTTATTTGTTTCTACTCGTTTACTCATTAAATATATCCAGATATCGCTGGTTTAGAATTAAAATGTGGTAAGTACAACATCAATATTTTGAGAAAACGAAATAACTGCCTGAAAACTACTCTTTACTTATGGAAAAACAAGCTTTTTCAACTTCAGTGACCACTTCCGATTTTCATGAATATAGGCTCATAAGAAGCGCCATGAGATGATCATGAGTCTTATAATTCTAAGCCAGCGTTACATGGTGAAAGAAATTCTACATATCAATTTCTTACAAGACACATCATACCTGACGATATCCGTCGCCGTGTCTTACATGTAATTTTTGGAATTTTTGAAGTCATGGATGTCATTGGTGTTTATAAGTTAGCAAACGGAATATAATTTCCCATGTTGCATTATGTACATGATATGTTTTTACAATAATTTGAATTGATTCGTGGGTAAGATCTGACAGACAGTTTAACCAAATTTGAGTATTATATAGGCACTTGATGCTCAGTATTTGCATTCTCGTCTAATTTACCACGGCGTATTCATCTAAAACCAAAATCTAAAGAACTTGACTAACCACTGACGCACAATGATGATAATGTAGATTACAAACAGTTTATTGCATGAAAATATTACAATGCCACGTTTTATGGCAATTAGAAATACAAAATAAGACATAAATTGGAGGAGATGGGTTCTCACAGTCTCTCGTGGCGATATATACCCTCAAACAAGAGGTGACGAGAGTACATAATGCATAATGTAGACCAGGGCTGGTATTCACAAAGCATCTTAGCAGAAAACTTAGGAATTTCTTAAAATCTTGATTTTTCTAAAGTGTATTAGCTAAGCAAGAAAATCAAGATTCTTAATATTTTACATAGTTAAGAAGTATTAGGTAAACAGCTACAATATTCACTAAGAAAACATGGCTTATTTTTTAAATTGCAGGACCACATTGCTGCACAAATTTTTGACTTAAGTCAAAATATATAAGTTTCCACTTAAGATGCTTTGTGAATACCAGCCCTGGTTTCATTGTCGACCTATTATACATTAATATTCATAAAGTTTTATGTTCACATTATCAAAGAATACTCAGCATACGATCGTTGACAATATTAAATATTTTAACAGTTTAATGGTATATGAACAACATTCGTATATAGGCACATGGTTTCAAATTATCTAAGTCAAAATTATCTGAGTGTACCTTATATAGAGAGATAAGGTTTGACTCAGGAAATTTGAAACCATGTGCCTATGGCATCATTCGTTAAAGTGAAACAGTGTGTCATTGAAACGAAAAATCATTTCGTTAAAACGCATCTCTCTTAATCAGCTTAATAAAAAACATAATCATATAGAATCTAGTCTCTTTTCGTACTTAAATTCATGATTTGCGTATGTCTCAGGAAACCCTCATCCATATCACTCAATCAAGAAATTACAGGAGTACAGAAATAACACTAACTTATATATTGTATTATCTGTTTCAAGAAAGCGTTACTATAGTACCACAATCAACTTTAGCTTTGAACGTTTTTCAAAGACATTTTTTCACCAGGAAAAAACACCGTTATCTTATGTAACCCAGTAATAACAGTAACCCCTTCATGATTGATTGTTTTCTCAACATCTATTTGGAACATTTGATGCCATTACATTGATTAATATATCTGTTTATCTCTCAAATTGATAAAACAGCTCGTCAGTATGGTGGAGGATTCTTTGTAGTTTCATTACAAGAAGACGTTGTACGAATTGTACTTCAGCAAGTCGTTTAACATTTGAGCTCGTTTACACTTATCTTTGTGATATCATTATAGTAATATTTAAATGAAAGTGTGGTTTATTTTCGGAATATCGGTTACATTTACATGTCTACATATAATTCTCTATCTTATAACGCTTAAAGGGATTTAGCACTCAAATGAAGTTTAAATAGGAACTCTTTGAAAATTGGCACAACAAAAAGGTTTTTACTATTTTTAAGACTCACAGTTTAGTTATAAAAAATATGGCACTAATGAAAGAATAAAACTCGTGCGAACCAAAATTATATCCACTTTCAATGAAATGTTTCCAATGATATCAGGTTGGTCGATCAAAGCGTCAATGATGAAATTGAAAAGTGACGAAAAATGGCATACATGTACAAATGTAGTTTATTATATGTTTAATAACAATGTACAAAAATAATCATAGGTCACCAGTCATTTAATTTTAACAAAAACTACAACTCAATATGCAGGTCCATCCTAAATAACATTATCATCAGAATTTCGGATAAATGTCACAACTCAACATTATTTAATACAATCGATACAATCCTTTACATACGTCATATCACTAAGTATGACCATTAAAGCAACTATTGTAACTGTCTACATGTCATCTGAGGGGGATTTGAAGTATCCAAATAGTTTTTTCAAGCACTTTTTTTGTCCGAGGTTACGCGTGCTTTTCCTTCTTGTGTCTCACTGAATACTTGGACAAGACCATTTCAGACCACTATTGTATTATTTTGAGCTTGCATTTACTACTTTAAGATTACATGTATACATGTATCTTCTTGACATTGACTAAAACTTGTTTAAATATGAGGCCGGTCATTGTCTCTTTACAACAAACCTATTTGATGGTTTTAACCTTCAATTCTTGAAACCATGAATTTGAAAGAAACAGTGAAATATTTAGGTGAAATCTCGGGAATTCACGAATATCACTTGTCTCAATTTCATATATATACGTGTTGCTGAATTTCTATCCATAGTAGATCTAGTTGACAATTAAATTAGTGTATTTAGTCCATTATCCACCATTGTTTAATATTGTTCTTACCATCAAGCAAATATTCACGGCGGAACATACGCCTTCTGTTAGTTTTGAACCCACGACCTAAACATCAGCCATCGAGTGCTGTCACCTGTGATACCCGAGTGTAGCCTAATACAAGACATAGTTCACACATTTGTAAATACGATAATATCAACAACGAACAATACTCCACTCATGATAATGCTAGTAATGTATTCCTAATTGAGATTGAGACTTGTTCTATTGGCAAACACAAATCTATCTGATACATCTTTAACGTAATCTATTGCACGCTCAGCTTATATTACGTTTTTACGTTTGTTTGCAGATTCACACAATTGTATCACTTTTATTTAATCTACAGCTTTTAAAATCGCATTCCATGGTGCAATGACAGCAACAGGTGAGTTCTGTTAAAGCTACACCATGCTCATCAGAACATATCTTTATTTGAGCCAGTCTCCAGGAAATCCTGCTATTTTGACATTATGTAATGACCATATGTTTTTTTAGAAAGCTCTAAAGAAAGAAAAAATGACATATCAATTGATACAATAATAAATAAATTATAAATGTGTTATTATACAACTGTGTCTCAGCTTTAATTTAGCCGATTTTCCTGGAGACTGACTCATTTAAATTTATGTATCCTTTTTTTGTGACCACACAATGGCTAAAACTTATGTTATTATATGAATCATTGTTGCAAAAACCCAACTGAAAATAATTCGCAATGTCGCAATATTCCGTCGCGTGACAAAACGTTAATAAATTATTCCAGTATTTTTAACAAATGCAATATTTTGGTAGTTTTGTCACGCAGTATTACAATATAATCAGATAATTGCGGCTGTATTCTCATCCTATTGGTTATAATTACGAACTAACGTAATCAAGGATTAAGTCATTGAAAAAATGTTCATCTGAACATAGTGTACCTTTAAAGCACGATTGGTATTACACACAATAAACAGATAAATGTGCATCGTGAGAACCATAAAGTCAAGATGTATTACATTATTATCTTGTATCATATCTAGAAACACGTTCAAATAAAATGTAAACTATTTGAATGTATCTATCAATACTGGAGTTAAATGTGTTTTTACCAACGTATCAGTAACGATACGACGTATCTCATAACGAACATTTTTATTTGCCCACCAAGACAGTCGGATCTCCATGATCCTAATTCAACAGGTTCGCATTTGTTTCTTGAACGTATGTACTGGGTTTTGTATGATAAGCATTTTATGTGAAGAAAATAGATGGGACCATTGAGATCGGACAGAAGGTTATAGAATATACTAAACTGCAGTCATATACTTTTTTAGATTTTGCTGGATTTTAATAGTGACAATGTAATTCATCATAGGGAACTCACTGTCACCTATAAAAGAAAAACGCTGTTATACTTTGGTGTATAAAATTTGACTATTCTATCACCAAGCGTTATCACTATTTTGAGAATTTTTTTCTTCCATTTTCAATTGAATGGGAGGTAATGTCACTTTTTTCATGTCCTAAATTTTAAAGCTGCACTGATTTATAACGTAAGACTATTTTAGCAATGTTTAATGTTTTTCTGTTTGGGCGAATAACATTGAGTCATACTTTTTAACATTATTTTGCATGGCCACGGACAAACGTCGAATTTCACATAACGCACTGTTTTTATAAACCACGGGCATTTATCTCCGCATAGTTGACAACGCTCTATTAAACATGGACATTTATTGCTCAAGAGCATATAATGCCGTTTGAGATAATTACCTTTATTTCCCTATTGCCATGAACGAAAATATAAGAGTTTGAAAAGTGACCGATTATAAGTCTTGTGTAGTGTACTTGTATAATCATTTTGACTGAAACACTTTTTAGCCTCATTTTGTTCAGCTAAATGATGCTAAGAGTTGACCTACCCAGTTTTCCTTGAGTTAATTATCAACCAGGTCTTGTTGTTCCGCATAATTGACAACCTCTTCACCTGCGGAGAACATGATCATAACTTCTCCACATGTGGAAAATACGGCCATAACTTCTCCACACGTGGACGACATGACCGTACATTCTCCACATGTGGTTAACATGACCGTACATTCTCGACATGTGGTTAACATTACCGTGACTTCTCCACACGTGGACGACATGACCGTATATTCTCCACATTTGGTTAACATGACCGTGACTTCTCCACATGTGGATGGCATGACCGTGACGTCTTCACATGTGGAGGACATGGCCGTAACTTCTCCACATGTGGAGAACATGACATTAGTTTATTAGTAAATCACATATGCAACTGAGACTCGTCAGACTTGAACAAGCGTGTGCGCTCGGTGTTAGTCTGGCTACCCGACTAGATAATATATTTTGTCAATCAATTATCAGAACTATATTTTAAGTGTTGGCTAAATTTTATTTTGGGCTTGTATAGACAGACTAGCTGGAAGTATCAGTTCCATGTGGTCATATATTAGCGTACGTTAATTACCAACCAAGCTGTAT
Source organism: Spisula solida (assembly GCA_947247005.1). Classification (NCBI taxonomy): domain Eukaryota; kingdom Metazoa; phylum Mollusca; class Bivalvia; order Venerida; family Mactridae; genus Spisula; species Spisula solida. The sequence goes on along the minus strand of OX365957.1, from coordinate 34,878,260 downwards.
ACGGCTTTAACACATCCTTTTTGGCTTATCAGACTGCTACTTTTTGGGGTAATCCTTTGATGACAAACGTCTGACAGGTAGAAACATTGTGAATATTTCAGCAAGAACGGATATATATATAATGCTGATTATATTTTAGACTTAAAAGCAATAAAACATAGAAATTGCTGACGAGCAGATATGTTATATTACTCAATAATTCATGATTATAGAATGCCAACATCTGTGCTGAATTATCAATCAGGTAAGTTTGAAGTAAAACATTTGGCAGTTAGTTGATACAAATATAACAAAGATCAACAATAAAATAGCGTCTAGACGAAGTTTGCTGGAATTTACTGCGACATTTATTACAGTACGTATCTTTGTTCACCAGGTGTTAATCCAAGAAAACTAACTCTAACATACGGTTCATATTGGCATGCCAAGTTCTAAGACAACAACTTATGGAGTTCAAATGTTTGTAACGGCTTTCAAGCAATACTATCAATACAAATGTATAGCCTAGTAGTTCAACTAAGTTTCAGCATAGACCATGGATCCAAAAGTAGCATGCTAGATTCTAGTAGTATTTTTGTGTTTTCATCATCGTACGTTCCTGTTGTCGTACGTAAGTGTTTTCTTCATCGTACTTTCCTGTTAAAGTACTTACGTGTTTTCATCATCGTACTTTCCTGTTGTCGTTCGTTCGTGTTTTCATCATCGTACTTTCCTGTTGTCGCTGCTGTACGTACGTGTTTTCATCATCGTACTTTCCTGTTGTCGTACGTACGTGTTTTTATCATCGTACTTTATAATTGTCGTCATCATACTTTCACCTTTTTATCATCGTACTTTCGTATGTTCGCGTTTTCGTATTTTCGCGTTTTCGTATTTTCGCGTTTTCTTCATCGTAATTTCATGTTTCGCAAGAGAGATACATATATTCAATGACGAGGGTCCTAATGGAATGTCGTATTCTTGTGCCAATAAACATAAACCCGGGGTACATTTCATAAACTGTTCCGTGTATTATTGAGAGCATATTAAGTGAAAGTTACACGATTTCGTTAAGTTGAATTAGTTATTTATCAGCATTCTCGTTCATATCACTTTGCTGGATTGTACAAGCTGTCTTGGTCTGCTCAAAATAGCATATGAAAAAATCGAATCTTAGCTAAGATATGTCTATGAAACGGGCATATGAACTACATGCACGAGAATGTGTTTTAATGATATACATTTATAATTGATGTTTTAACTTGTATGTATCTACTACAGCTACAGACAGTTTATCATACAAATTTCTGACCGTACAGTGAACTAGATAAGAGACAGACAAAGTCTTGTGAACCGGTACCTCACTTATATATTTATATTGGCATCGTAGAATCATTAACGTATTAACGCGATTCCTTGTATTTATCTTCGATCACTCTAATCTCATGTTTTGTAATTTAATACACGTGTCTGTAGGCTTCCCTTCCCACCACTTCTGCTCCATGTCTTGTTATTCATGTTATTGTGATATCGTAAATGAAAACCATTACTTACATGTTGAACTACGGCTTTGAAACATCATTGTTATTCTATATGTTTGTAATGTTTACAGGCATATATAATAACCGTTGAAATCAGACAGGGAAGGCAGCACGCAACAGAAAAACATAAAACTGAACAATGTACAAAATACTAGCTCTGCATGAGTGGCCCGGTCAAAAATTGCTTTCAATTCAATGATATTATAAATATCATTTCTCGAGCGATTCGAAGGAATATATAAACAGTTCATTCTTTGATGAGGCATACTTATAATTGCTGCGCTGCAAATGGCTTTACTCTGAACCTCACAAACGCATGTAGAACAAAAGCTACACTCATTCAATAAAGGGATGCCACAGGAATGTAATATAAGTTAATGGAACTTGTATATGCAACTGTTAATGCAAATGCGACCCGCATCGCTCATTTTAAAATGTAGCTGCAATTTGGATTGCTATTATCAATAAATCAAATTAGTTCAATTAATGCTTCGTTGTGTTTTATTGAGATTTATCACACACACTACTGTGTTACATAGTGCTAATACACAGTGCAAATGGCATCATTTGACTTTTTATAATAATTAATATGAAATAAGGCGCTATCTTTAACGGAGATCTTTTTTATATATTGACTAGGAATTCTTCAAAATCATTCAGTTTTCCCCTAAAACCCAATTTACATCAAGCTTTTTCCCCTTTTGCAAAACAATTATGACATATTCCCCCCCCCATATTTACAGAAATATCCCCTTCCCCTAGTCTTGAAAAAAGCCCTGATATATATATATATTAAATACATTTCCAGCCACGATGACAAAATATACTAGTAGCTTTCCTTCCGTTTTCTTTCAAGTCATGGACATTCTTTTAACACAATATGAATGAAGTTTTTCTTAATCAGACGCTGTTATGGGTATCACGTAATCGACTTCCTTTCATCATTGATTAGATGCACCGAAACACTTCCATAGGTCTGATGAAATCATCACAGTTCCTTCCTGTTTTTCTTGCATTAAACTCAGTGTATAAGATTGGGAATAAAAATAACAAACAGGTACGGTACTCAAGATGTCGTCAATCGATTTAACAGACTTAACATAAAACATTGTATGCTGTAATCCTGAAGTTTATATCAATCCTATAGTTTATATAACCACAATTATGAAAGATATGCACACTTTGCTCTAGATTTTATTGTTGCATAAAGTGTACTGCCAAAACCTCAGCCTAAAAGATTGCATTTCATAAGGCATTTATGAGTTACCAGATTAAAAACAATGGATACTTAGCATTTATTTGTTTCTACTCGTTTACTCATTAAGTATATATCCAGATATCGCTGGTTTAGAATTAAAATGTGGTAAGTACAACATCAATATTTTGAGAAAACGAAATAACTGCCTGAAAACTACTCTTTACTTATGGAAAAACAAGCTTTTTCAACTTCAGTGACCACTTCCGATTTTCATGAATATAGGCTCATAAGAAGCGCCATGAGATGATCATGAGTCTTATAATTTTAAGCCAGCGTTACATGGTGAAAGAAATTCTACATATCAATTTCTTACTAGACACATCATACCTGACGATATCCGTCGCCGTGTCTTACATGTAATTTTTGGAATTTTTGAAGTCATGGATGTCATTGGTGTTTATAAGTTAGCAAACGGAATATAATTTCCCATGTCGCATTATGTACATGATATATTTTTACAATAATGGCAGCTATCACTTCAGGATAGGTGATTTTATTTTGAGGCGGCCAAACATTTATTGTCTTGAACCTAAACATTTAAGGGTTTTAACCTTTAGTGATTTTCACATTGCGTAAGTTACATGCGCACCGCTTTCCTTTCTTAAAATAAAAATGAGAGACTGGTCTTTCATTTCTTTAATGTGATCTATATCCTGCTTGTTACTGTAAATTGTGGTATTAATTGTGGATGCTGCTAGATGAAGGTTTGGTGACAACTGATGTGTCAGGTTGAGGTCTGGATGGTATTATTTTATATCTGATTTTAGATGATTTCAACAATCGAGATGGAACAGACGAATTCGATTGCATCATTCATGGTCAAGGTTTTTGTCTGTCTGTTTAGATTATCATGATTGACATGTAGTTGTGTTTATATGCAGATAGCTATTGTTTAGTACGGTAGATCTGAACATTCTAAAGAATATGACACGCTGAATTGTCATTTTATTACATAATTCAGTGGCGTAGCCAGCGATGCGGACGTACACGCGTGCGTACATTAATTTATACGGAAAGTAAAATGATAAATTTGGCCAAAATGACATAAGTCGCACATTTTTACAATGTTGAGGACCCCAAACACAACCACCAAATACGCCCCTGAAATTGCATTGATATGGGATGACGTCATTTTCTGATTTATGACGTCACTCGTAGCTTGATGTACAGAGTTGTTCCCCATGATAAATTATGTATGGTTATTGGTTAACCTGGTGGCAGATATTAAACATCACTGCAGATTTCTGACCAGAGTAGGCCCTTGTGCTATTTGATTCCGACTTGGTATTAACAGACCGTCCAAGCTTGAACTTTAAGGTAAACGCATTTAGGCCTTCGAAGGCTATACTGATTCAAATCAAGTGAATGATGTTTTGGATAATATGAACTAAGGCGTAGCCTACTTGGGGATTTATTTATATTGAATAAGTTCTGCCATGAACAATCGAAGAGCGTCTGGTGGATGTAGTGCCTGTAGCCAGGTGTAGGTGCGAGTTATTCAGACAGAGTGTTCTTATCCGAGCATTGCCACCAGTGAACTTTTGGAAAAGTTGGCGATATATCAACGGGGCTGTGTTAGAGATATAATCATATCATTACCTTCACGCAGCCCACCTTATCAGGCTAATGTGTGTAAAGTTTTATTATGCATGAAGAGAAATAACTTATTAAATATGTATTCATTATTGTTAGATAATTATACTTTTATGGCTATATTTATATTTTTCTTCTTTCACAATTTGGCCAAGACTTTAGATTGGTGCATACTGAACGGAGGCTTTATTGTGGATTGTGATGGAAACACCGAATGCAGAGATATGGCATCAATGATCATCATGGAGGATAGAATCTATTAAATTGAAGGATAAGGCGTATAATTTTTATTTCTTTTTCCCATTGGATTTAGTTAACTGTTTGTATATAATTATATTGTCTATCCTGAATTGTTGACTGAAATTGAGCCCTTGGCTTGTGCACGTTAACTCGGGCTGTATCTACACATTTGCATGTGTATAAGTGATGCTTAGGTTATATCAATATATGGAATCATATGGCTAGTTAAATGACACACACAGAGCCAGTTTGCCAATTACCGAATGGTTCCACTTGCGGAACAAAAGTATAAGTGTGATTTTGAGTTAGTGGAATGCATCCTTGTAACATGGTTTTTGCATTTAGAAAATAACTATTCAATTTTATATTGAAAACTTGTCACCTTAATTTAAGATTGATAAATTTGATAAAAATATGCACGTACCGCCTTGAAGGGCTGTTGCGACATTTTATGAATCGTGCATAAACAGCAGGGATATTTAACTGACAAATTTTCCTCCATTCAAGTTGTTTAATTTATATTGTGATGTTTATGATGGTAATTCCAAAAATTAATGCCATCAATTTTGATATAAATTTCATTGCATTAAGTAAATCAGTTTCTAACCATTTAGTTACTGTTAAGCTTGCACATATAGTTACCAGGGGTCTTGTCTGATTGGATATATCAACAATTTCGGCTGTGTTACCGAATGTGTTAATGGTAGAAACTGTAATTCAGTCTTTATAAGTCGAGTACTGTGAATATCAACTACTAATCTTTTTTGTAGGAATGTCATGAATGTGTACTAATCACAACGCAAAGGAAATGGTTTGTGTGATGTATCATGTATAAGTCAGCAGGAATTGTGTGGACTGTTTGATGGCTTTTATGTTAGAAGTGTGGGTATCTTGAGTCAGTCAGGAGACAATCGGGTAGAATTAACAGTATCGTTAACCAGGTGGTATATTTAATTTTTAATAAGGAATTGTGATAGGAGTGTTACATAAGTACATTAAATGTAAGTTTTACTCAGAATGTACAATCAGAGTTTGTATAGAGAAACTTTTGTGGACATGCTTGTTTGTAGTCAGTATAATTACCAGCACTGGGTTTGAACCAAATTAAAGATTGTTTTTATTAAATCAATTGAAGATGTTTTTGTGGTGAAATCACACATACTCATGTTGGTATGGGACAGGTGTATTTTCAGTGCTTAATATTAGGCAGTGATTATAATATACAGCAACTTCATCACAAATATAGTTAGTTCAAGCAAAGTTCACATACTGGAATTTGAAATTAATTAGTGTGCTTTGTCTGACTGTGGTAATGGGTCAAGTTGCAATCTTTCAACCTATTTTAAGTTGCCTAGCTATGGATATTGTAGTGGTAATTTTTATAAAAAGAGGGTTTGTTAAAGATTTAGATTATTTAGTGTAACTTCTAGTTATAAATGCATGCTTTAGTCCCCCTTGTATCAGGGTAGTGTGTACATAAAACTGTTTGTGGTATGGGGGTGTAATACTAGTAATTTTAGGTTGAGTGTAAAACAAGTTCTTGCGACTCAGCACCTTTTTTCCTGACATAGCTATCACCACAAGGGTATGAGAGGCAAACCAGTTTTCCTATTGCTGAGTGAAAAGGAGTTACTCACTAAGTTACTGATACAATTTTTATTTTGGCATTGGTGTGATTACACATTATCTTCAACTTGTAAATAGTTAGGTTATTAGAATAGGGAATGTATCCGGTCTAAAGCCCATGTGATGTTCATTAAGCTATTATTATGCACATGCTAAGCAAAAGTGGTGAGTAAGGTGATATTAATCTGGTAGGGACATTTGCCACTTGAGGTAGTAAATGATCCAGGTAGGAGACATTTGTTAGTTTAGGGTTATGTGATAATTGCCAGGATCAATAGATGAATGGTATAGACTTGTGCAATCCAGTAGTCATAACGGAGTTATATGTATTTACTTCATTATCTATGTCCCTTACATTTTACCAAATTATGCATCTAGAACAATTTGTTAGTTTATAGCAGTTGCCAAGTAATGGCTTGTTACCACATGTCATGAGACATTTTGTTATTCTTCGTTTATTGTTGTCTCGATAAAATATCTTCTTTAAATTCATGTTGTTAGTTAAACCACCTGTGCATATGAACAGTACTTAATTATATGTTATATTAATATTATAAACTGTTAAGAGTGCTTTTCTGCAAGGTTCATACAGGCCTTGAATGTGGTTTCAACATTGAAAAGTACTTGAATTTAGTGCCACCTTGAAAAAATGCCAAAATGGTACTTGAATTTAACTGAACATTCTTGAATTCAGGCCAACAGCCTTAAATATCCTAAAAAGCTTATTGGTGTTGTTAGATGGCACATTTATTATCTGTGTAAAATAATTAAATTACATATTAAAATATATGAGTGTGAATGTCACTGTTATTTGATAATTGAGCTCGTTCGGGTATGACTAGAAATAGAGTATAAAGTGGCAGTGAATTATGACATTTTCGTACTTTTTAACCATGGTGAATGTTTGGAAAAACACCTTGAAAATGCATATTCTACCTTGAATAGTCCATGGATTTTGGTGTGAGAATTTTGTATGAACCATGTTCTGTTACTATTGCTCCTACTATCATATTGCTTGCAAGTTCCATCATTTAGGACCTTGAAAATGGTTCCACAGTCCATTATGAGTTGGTTGTACAACTCCATTGACTAATTTATAAGAAGTGACAAGTTGGCATCTATTTCTGGTTATTAGTTCATGGTTTGCTGGTAGATTCAATTTAAGGCTTGCCTTTACAATTTGATACAGTAGATCAATTGGATTAGTTTAGTACACAGTTTTGTGGTATATCTACAAGGGTTAGTTTTTATAGAACTTCCAACTTGTGCTGTAATGTAACATCTACTATGCTTTCATAACCATCCTTTGTCAGTTGCATTTGCTGTAGGCTTGCAAAGATTAAGGTTGCTGTGTCCTGTTAATTAAGTGGCTACCAAAAAGGTCTTCCATACTGGCAAAAGCTTGGATATTGTATGGATATCATTGTGCTGATATTATCTCCCTTTAAGGTAATTGGCTATCCAGTGTGTCATTAGTAGCGAGGGGAAGTAGTTTTTTTTTAGTTTTTGTTTAACTTATTATCATGTGCTGGTACGAAAATTTGTTGACCTGTTGGGGCCCATATTATTTATATGTTGATCTGCGCTCTCTTGACAAAAGGTTGTTTCGCAGTAATGGCATACATTTAACGATTTATCAGAACAAATACAAGATGCAAGTGGTTAAGTTTTGTACACGGTCCTGTCTTGTGGTATTGTAAAACCACTTGTTTGTGAATTTACTTTGCCAAGCAAATATCAAGTAAACTATGAATATGACTATATTTTACAGCATTTAAACGGCTGCTGTTTTGCATTAAGCAGCAATGAATTTTTGGTGCAACCTTGAGGGTGGTATAGTGTACAGCTACTAAGCCATAGAAAGTCAAACGAATTACAAACTGGACTGTTGCTATATAGAATGAATTAATTATTTAATAATCAAGCTGTTGTTGTTTTGCTCTCGGCTACCCATGTTTAAGTACAATGATGACTGATTATATGCTAATGAATTTGATTGAGTTGAATTGAATTGATTGGATTTGAGTGTATTGAAATGAGTTGAATTGAATGGAATTGAGTTAAGTTGAACTGAATTGAGTTGAGTTGGATTGAATGGAATTAATTGGATTTGAGTGTATTGAACTGAGTTGAATTAAATGGAATTGAGTTAAGTTGAACTGAATTGGATTGGATTGAATTGAATTGAATTGAACTATTGTATAGAAATAAGCCGTTGATATTTTTGCTCACGGCACTCGGCAATGTTTGGCTTTGTTGCACGGCGGATTTCGCTGGCCCCACCATTCGTGGCGGTGGTCCCTGCACACCGGTCCATGGCGTACCTGGACCGTTGTGTAGGGTCCATATGGCAGACAGCTTAATCCATTTGTTATATATATAAATAAAATAAGGTGAGCCCAACACCTGTTACCCAGAGTTGGCTCAAATACTAATTCTATCTGTTCATTGTGAACATCTTGATTTATTGATGTTGTTGTTGTTGTTAGGGCTAGCCCTTTGTATTGTCGGCAGCCCGAATTTGTAAGCCGTGGCCAAACATTGCCAAACTTAACATTAAATTTATCTTAATCAGTCATCTAGTTTGTTAGTATATTTGGAGCTTTGTAGCTGTACACATTGGTCACTCTTTGTCCGCCTTCAATAAATAATGGCAGCTATCACTTCAGGATAGGTGATTTTATTTTGAGGCGGCCAAACATTTATTGTCTTGAACCTAAACATTTAAGGGTTTTAACCTTTAGTGATTTTCACATTGCGTAAGTTACATGCGCACCGCTTTCCTTTCTTAAAATAAAAATGAGAGACTGGTCTTTCATTTCTTTAATACCCACCCTCCGCACCCTTATTAACTGATAGAGTACATGTGTTCATTATGGCGAATTTCACACATACATGTTTTATTGAAATATCATTTTCTTTGTTGTTATTGAAAAAATATACTTTGCTGGTTTATTGATATATTTCAGGTACTTGTATGACCGTTGTAGATCTTCGTTGTAGAATCCTTCGTCACGGACTATGCATTATAAATATTGTGTGGGGTCTAAAACCCAGATTGTTAATAGTATTGACTATCTAACTTTTGTCACGTTTTTGTGGGGTCTCAAACCCATTTAGACATTAATTGTGATAACATGTTTTAAATGCACATTTTGTATTAGTTGTTTGTAACACTTGATTGCAGACAGCTTAATCCATTTATTATATATATAAATAAAATAAGGTGAGCCCAACACCTGTTACCCAGAGTTGGCTCAAATACTAATTCTATCTGTTCATTGTGAACATCTTGATTTATTGATGTTGTTGTTGTTGTTAGGGCTAGCCCTTTGTATTGTCGGCAGCCCGAATTTGTAAGCCGTGGCCAAACATTGCCAAACTTAACATTAAATTTATCTTAATCAGTCATCTAGTTTGTTAGTATATTTGGAGCTTTGTAGCTGTACACATTGGTCACTCTTTGTCCGCCTTCAATAAATAATTTGAATTGATTCGTGGGTAAGATCTGACAGACAGTTTAACCAAATTTGAGTATTATATAGGCACTTGATGCTCAGTATTTGCATTCTCGTCTAATTTACCACGGCGTATTCATCTGAAACCAGAATCTAAGGAACTTGACTAACCACTGACGCACAATGATGATAATGTACAGTACAAACAGTTTATTGCATGAAAACATTACAATGCCACGTTTTATGGCAATTAGAAATACAAAATAAGACATAAAGTGGAGGAGATGGGTTCTCACAGTCTCTCGTGGCGATATATACCCTCAAACAAGAGGTGACGAGAGTACATAATGCATAATGTAGACCAGGGCTGGTATTCACAAAGCATCTTAGCAGAAAACTTAGGAATTTCTTAAAATAAAAATCTTGATTTTTCTAAAGTGTATCAGCTAAGCAAGGAAATCAAGATTCTTAATATTTTACATAGTTAAGAAGTATTAGGTAAACAGCTACAATAATCACTAAGAAAACATGGCTTATTTTTTAAATTGCAGGACCACATTGCTGCACAAATTATTGACTTAAGTCAAAATATTTAAGTTTCCACTTAAGATGTTTTGTGAATACCAGCCCTGGTTTCATTGTCGACTTATTATATATTAATATTCATAAAGTTTTATGTTCACATTATCAAAGAATACTCAGCATATGATCTTTGACAATATTAACTATTTTAACAGTTTAATGGTATATGAACAACATTCGTATATAGGCACATGGTTTCAAATTATCTGAGTCAAAATTATCTGAGTGTACCTTATATAGAGAGATAAGGTTTGACTCAGGAAATTTGAAACCAAGAGCCAATGGCATCATTCATTAAAGTGAAACAGTGTGTCATTGAAACGAAAAATCTTTTCGTTAAAACGAATCTCTCTTAATCAGCTTAAAAAAACATAATCAGATAGAATATAGAATCTAGTCTCTTTTCGTACTTTAATTCATGATTTGCGTTCGTCTTAGGAAACCCTCATCCATATCACTCAATCAAGAAATTACAGGAGTACAGAAATAACACTAACTTATATATTGTATTATCTGTTTCAAGAGAGCGTTACTATAGTACCACAATCAACTTTAGCTTTGTACGTTTTCAAAGACATTTTTTCACCAGGAAAAAACACCGTTATCTTATGTAACCCAGTAATAACAGTAACCCCTTCATGATTGATTGTTTTCTCAACATCTATTTGGAACATTTGATGCCGTAACATTGATTAATATATCTGTTTATCTCTCAAATTGATAAAACAGCTCGTCAGTATGGTGGAGGATTCTTTGTAGTTTCATTACAAGAAGACGTTCAATGTACGAATTATACTTCAGCAAGTCGTTTAACGTTTGAGCTCGTTTACACGTATCTTTGTGATATCATTATAGTAATATTAAAATGAAAGTGTGGTTTATTTTCGGAAGTTCGGTTATATTTACATGTCTACATATTATTCTCTATCTTATAACGCTTAAAGGGATTTAGCACTCAAATGAAGTTTAAATAGGAACTCTTTGAAAATTGGCACAACATAAAGGTTTTTTACTATTTTTAAGACTCACAGTTTAGTTATAAAAAAATATGGCACTAATGAAAGAATAAAACTCGTGCGAATCAAAATTATATGCACTTTCAATGAAATATTTCCAATTAAATAAGGTTGGTCGATCAAAGCGTCAATGATGAAATTGAAAAGTATGGAAAAAATGGCATACATGTAGTTTATTATATGTTTAATAACAATATACAAAAATAATCATAGGTCACCCGTCATTTTATTTTATCAAAACTAAAACACAATATGCAGGTCCATCCTAAATAACATTATCATCAGAATTTCGGATAAATGTCACAATTCAACATTATTTAATACAATCGATACAATCCTTTACATACATTATATCACTAAGTATGACCATTAAAGCAACTATTGCAACTGTCTACATGTCATCTGATGTGGATTTGAAGTATCCAAATAGTTTTTTCAAGCACTTTTTTGTCTGAGGTTACGCGTGCTTTTCCTTCTTGTGTCTCACTGAATACTTGGACAAGACCATTTCAGACCACTCTTTCTATTGTATTATTTTGAGCTTGAATTTACTACTTTAAGATTACATGTATACATATATCTTCTGGACATTGACTAAAACTTGTTGAAATTTGAGGCCGGTCATTGTCTCTTTACAACAAACCTATTTGATGGTTTTAACCTTCAATTCTTGAAGTATATATACGTGTTGCTGAATTTCTATCCATAGTAGATCTAGTTGACAATTAAATATTGGTGTATTTAGTCCATAGTCCACCATTGTTTAATATTGTTCTTACCATCAATCGAATATTCACGGCGGAACATACGCCTTCAACTAGTTTTGAACCAACGACCTAAACATCAGCCATCGAGTGCTGTCACCTGTGATACCCGAGTGTAGCCTAATACAAGACATAGTTCACATATTTGTAAATACGATAATATCAACAAGGAACAATACTCCACTCATGATACTGCTAGTAATGTATTCCTAATTGAGATTCAGACTTGTTCTATTGGCAAACACAAACTTCTATCTGATCCATCTTTAACGTACTCTATTGTACACTCAGCTTATATTACGTTTTTACGTTTGTTTGCAGATTCACACAATTGTATCACTTTTATTTAATCTACAGCTTTTAAAATCGCATTCCATGGTGCAATGACAGCAACAGGTGAGTTCTGTTAAAGGTACACTATGCTCATCAGAACATATCTTTATTTGAGCCAGTCTCCAGGAAATCCTGCTATTTTGACATTATGTAATGACCATATGTTTTTTTTAGAAAGCTCTAAAGAAAGAAAAAATGACATATCAATTGATACAATAATAAATAAATTATAAATGTATTATTATACAACTATGTCTCAGCTTTAAATTTAGCCGATTTTCCTGGAGACTGACTCATTTAAATTTATGTATCCTTTTTTTTTTGTGACCACACAATGGCTAAAACTTATGTTATTATATGAATCATTGTTGCAAAAAACCAACTGAAAATAATTCGCAATGTCGCAATATTACGTCGCGTGACAAAACGTTAATAAATTATTCCAGTATTTTTAACAAATGCAGTATTTTGGTAGTTTTGTCACGCAGTATTACAATATAATCAGATAATTGCGGCTGTATTCTCATCCTATTGGTTATAATTACGAACTAACGTAATCAAGGATTAAGTCATTGAAAAAATGTTCATCTGAACATAGTGTACCTTTAAAGCACGATTGGTATTACACACAATAAACAGATAAATGTGCATCGTGAGAACCATAAAGTCAAGATGTATTACATTATTATCTTGTATCATATCTAGAAACACGTTCAAATAAAATGTAAACTATTTGAATGTATCTATCAATACTTGAGTTAAATTTGTTTTTACCAACGTATCAGTAACGATACGACGTATCTCATAACGAACATTTTTATTTGCCCACCAAGACAGTCGGATCTCCATGATCCTAATTCAACAGGTTCGCATTTGTTTCTTGAACGTATGTACTGGGTTTTGTATGATAAGCATTTTATGTGAAGAAAATAGATGGGACCATTGAGATCGGACAGAAGGTTATAGAATATACTAAACTGCAGTCATATACTTTTTTTGATTTTGCTGGATTTTAATAGTGACAATGTAATTCATCATAGGGAACTCAGTGTCACCTATAAAAGAAAAACGCAGTTATATTTTGGTGTATGAAATTTGACTATTCTATCACCAAGCGTTATCACTATTTTGAGAATTTTTTTGTTCCATTTTCAATTGAATGGGAGGTAATGTCACTTTTTTCATGTCCTTAATTTTAAAGCTGCACTGATTTATAACGTAAGACTATTTTAGCAATGTTTAATGTTTTTCTGTTTGGGCGAATAACATTGAGTCATACTTTTTAACATTATTTTGCATGGCCACGGACAAACGTCGAATTTCACATAACGCACTGTTTTTATAAACCACGGGCATTTATCTCCGCATAGTTGACAACGCTCTATTAAACATGGACATTTATTGCCCAAGAGCATATAATGCCGTTTGAGATAATTACCTTTATTTCCTTATTGCCATGAACGAAAATATAAGAGTTTGAAAAGTGACCGATTATAAGTGTTGTGTAGTGTACTTGTATAATCATTTTGACTGAAACACTTTTTAGCCTCATTTTGTTCAGCTAAATGATGCTAAGAGTTGACCTACCCAGTTTTCCTGGAGTTAATTATCAACCAGGTCTTGTTGTTCCGCATAATTGACAACCTCTCTACCTGCGGAGAACATGATCATAACTTCTCCACATGTGGAAAACACGGCCATAACTTCTCCACACGTGGACGACATAACCGTACATTCTCCACATGTGGTTAACATGACCGTACATTCTCCACATGTGGTTTACATTACCGTGACTTCTCCACACGTGGACGACATGACCGTACATTCTCCACATTTGGTTAACATGACCGTGACTTCTCCACATGTGGATGGCATGACCGTGACTTCTCCACATGTGGAGGACATGACCGTGACTTCTTCACATGTGGAGGACATGGCCGTAACTTCTCCACATGTGGAGAACATGACATTAGTTTATTAGTAAACCACATATGCAACTGAGACTCGTCAGACTTGAACAAGCGTGTGCGCTCGGAGTTAGTCTGGCTACCCGACTAGATAATATATTTTGTCAATCAATTATCAGAACTATATTTTAAGTGTTGGCTAAATTTTATTTTGGGCTTGTATAGACAGACTAACTGGAAGTATCAGTTCAATGTGGTCAGATATTAGCGTACGTTAATTACCAACCAAGCTGTATACGGCTTTAACACATCCTTTTTGGCTTATCAGACTGCTACTTTTTAGGGTAATCCTTTGATGACAAACGTCTGACAGGTAGAAACATTGTGAATATTTCAGCAAGAACGGATATATATAATGCTGATTATATTTTAGACTTAAAAGCAATAAAACATAGAAATTGCTGACGAGCAGATATGTTATATTACTCAATAATTCATGATTATAGAATGCCAACATCTGTGCTGAATTATCAATCAGGTAAGTTTGAAGTAAAACATTTGGCAGTTAGTTGATACAAATATAACAAAGATCAACAATAAAATAGCGTCTAGACGAAGTTTGCTGGAATTTACTGCGACATTTATTACAGTACGTATCTTTGTTCACCAGGTGTTAATCCAAGAAAACTAACTCTAACATACGGTTCATATTGGCATGCCAAGTTCTAAGACAACAACTTATGGAGTTGAAATGTGTGTAACGGCTTTCAAGCAATACAACCAATACAAATGTATAGCCTAGTAGTTCAACAAAGTTTCAGCATAGACCATGGATCCAAAAGTAGCATGCTAGATTCTAGTAGTATTTTTGTGTTTTCATCATCGTACGTTCCTGTTGTCGTACGTACGTGTTTTCGTCATCGTACTTTATAATTGTCGTCATCATACTTTCACCTTTTTATCATCGTACTTTATAATTGTCGTCATCATACTTTCACCTTTTTATCATCGTACTTTATAATTGTCGTCATCATACTTTCACCTTTTTATCATCGAACTTTATAATTGTCGTCATCATACTTTCACCTTTTTATCATCGAACTTTATAATTGTCGTCATCATACTTTCACCTTTTTATCATCGTACTTTCGTATTTTCGCGTTTTCGTATGTTCGCGTTTCTTCATCATAATTTCATGTTTTGCGAGAGACACATATATTCAGTGACGATGGCCCAAATTGAATTTCATATTCTTGTGCCAATAATCTAAACCAGGGGTACGTTTCTGTATTTCTGTACTGTTCCGTGTATTATTGAGAGCATATTAAGTGAAAGTTACACGTTTTCGTAAAGTTGAATTAGTTATTTATCAGCATTCTCGTTCATATCACTTCGCTGCATTGTACAAGCTGTCTTGGTCTGCTCAAAATAGCATATGAAAATAATCGAATCTTAGCTAAGATATGTCTATGCAACGGGCAAATGAACTACATGCACGAGAATGTGTTTGAATGATATACATTTATAATTGATGTTTTAACTTGTATGTATCTACTACACCTACAGACAGTTTATCATATGAATTTCTTACCGTACAGTGAACTAGATAAGAGACAGACAAAGTCTTGTGAACCGTGCCCCTCACTTATATACTAGGATTTATATTGGTATCGTAAAATCATTAACGTATAAATGAACAAATGCATTGCATCCAGCGGGGATTTCGCATCAGGTTTTTTGATAATCTGATCGAGTCGAATAACGTTTGAGTGACGCTTGTGACGTCACGCAAAAAGGGTCTGAATAGGGCCTCAACAAAACAGCTGTAACTTCCTAAAAAATCAAGATACTAACAAAATTTATTTTGCATTTTGTTTCATTAAGATTACTCTTTTAAACAATAAAAGATCTCAAAATCAATTTTTTTGTCAAAATAGCAGGTTTTCCTGGAGACTGGCTCATATGTATTTTTTCAATAATTTTCATGATTTGAATCAGGCTTATATGCAGAAACGTTATGAAAGAATATGTTAGGACTCAAAAGTTTCGTAATTTGAATACTTCTAATTTCAACCGTTCACTTCTTTCGACTCCGCAATTTTCTAAACCGGAAATAACTTTTTCTAAAACTATTAGTACCGACTCGAAACTCTGGAGAACATAGGCACGTGCGTGTTACTGGTATGGGTATTTACAATAGCCAGCGCTACAGCTGTTCCTCGTATTTGTCTTCGATCACGCTAATCTCATGTCTTGTCATTCAATACACGTGTCTGTAAGCTTCCCTTCTCATCACTTCTTTTTCAAGTCTATTAATTGTGATATTGTAAATGAAAACCATTTCTTACATGTTGATCTACAGCTTTGAAACATCTTGTATTTTGTTATTATTCTATATGTTTGTAATGTTTACAGGCATATATAACTACTGTTGAAATCGGACAGGGAAGACAGCACGTAACAGAAAAACCTAAAAACTGAACAATGTACAAATTACAAGCTCTGCATGAGTGGCCCGGTCGAAAATTGCTTTCAATTCAATGATATTAAAAATATCATTTCTCGAGCGATTCGAAGGAATATATAAACAGTTCATTCTTTGATAAGGCATACTTATGATTGCTGCGCTGCAAATGACTTTACTCTGAACCTCACAAACGCATGTAGAACAAAAGCTACACCCATTAAATAAAGGGATGTCACAGGAATGTAATATAAGTTAATGAAACTTGTTGTTTCACAATTAACTGAATAAAAGTTGCAGCTGCTCCATTTTAACGTTGTGTTAAGTGTTTCTTCTTTGTAAGCAACAAGAATGAGAATAGATCAGGCATTGAGCTTGTTTGGTGTGCTGACGCACCCTCGTGTTCCTGAAGTGGTTGTATCATCGTGCAAACAGTTGAAACACTTGTTCACTTGAAAGACAATTTGTTAATTATTACACTGTTCTATTCTACGATAATAAAATAACATACGATTGTTGTTTTGTTAATAAAAGAATTAATCCTCGTGTGTTTCGTTATTGTACAGTAAAAATGTTTTGATTTTTGATTTGTTAAAATAATAACTTTGAATGGACAAGGGATAAGCACGTATATTCAAGGATTCCATGTTAAATACACTTGTTTATTTGGTTAAATGCCTATTTTTACACATCACATATTTAATGACGTTGTACAATATAAACATAATATAAAATAAATGATAGAAATATTAAAAATATAGAATAATTTGTAATGATTATTGTTTTATAAATACACTAAGCTATATATTTTTGTGCCTATTGTATATGAGCCAGTCTCCAGGAAAACCTGCTATAATGACATTATGTAATTATTATATGCAACAAGATTTTGATAAAGCTCTAAAATAAGGAAAAATGCATATCTATTGATTCTATTTTAAGTAATTGACCCATATAGTACTATACCTTAGCTTTAAATTTTCCCATGAATTATGTCAAAACACATACTTCGTTGCTATGGTGACCAATTTCAGAAAAGTACTCCGATTGAGAAAAACGAGGATTGAGTTGTTTGAAACAATAGTAGCCTTTATCTGAATGCAAACAATTTCGATTTTGATATATTTTGAAAAGTGAAACATAATTATAGAATTTGGTACTATTTTGAACAGTATATGTCAAGAATTGATCAAATGGTGTAATAATGAAATACTTATTTCAGTTACGTCGAATAACGTTTGAATGACGTTTGCGACGTCACGCAAAAAGGGTCTGAATAGGGCCTCAACTAAACAGCTGTAACTTCCTTAAAAATAACGATATTAACAAAATCTATTTTACATTTTGCTTCATTAAAATTACTCTTTGAGATAATAAAAATTCTCAAAATCAAATGTTTTGTCAAAATAGCAGGTTTTCCTGGAGACTGGCTCATATATATTTGTAAGTAGTATATAATATTGTTATTGTGTTGATGCTATGTTTGGCAGCTATGGATGTATAATATGGTATACTTTATTAGTTGTACTGTTGTAATTATTTGTACTGCCTGCGTAGCTCAATGGTTAGCGCGCTTGTCGTCTAATCTGGTGACCCGGGTTCAAATACGGATGCAGGCACTCATATGCCTGCCATATTTCAGCAGAAAGCTGACTGACAATTAAAGGCTATGCTCGGCATTAACAGAAACAACACAAAAAATGCTATGTCAACAGAATTAAGCCACTACCTGTTAGAAGTATAACAGTCTGTCAGGCCCAAACTTACAATGTACTACTATATGCAACTGTTAATGCAAATGCGACCCGCATCGCTCATTTTAAAATGTAGCTGCATTTTGGAATTATATTATCAATAAATCAAATTAATTCAATTAATGCTGCGTTGTGTTTTATTGAGATTTATCACACACACACACACACTACTGTGTTACATAGTGCTAATACACAGTGCAAATTGCATCATTTGACTTTTTATAATACTTAATATGAATAAAGGCGCTGTCTTTAACGGAGATCTTTTTTATATATTGACTAGAAATTCTTTAAACTCATTCAGTTTTCCCCTAAAACCCAATTTACATCAAGCTTTTTTCCCCTTTTCGAAAACAATTATGACTTATTTTCCCTCAAATTTAAAGAAATATCCCCTTCCCCTAGTCTTGAAAAAAGCCCTGATATATATATTCAATACATTTCCAGCCACGATGACAAAATATACTTGTAGCTTTCCTTCTGTATTCTTTCAAGTCATGGACATTTTTTAACAACATATGAATGCAATTTTCCTAATCAGACGCTGTTATGGGTATCACGTAAACGACTTCCTTTCATCATTGATTAGAAGCACCGAAACACTTCCATTATGTCTGATGAAATCATCACAGTTTCTTCCTGTTTTTTCTTGCATTAAACTCAGTGAAGAAGATCGGGAATAAAACTAACAAACAGGTACTCAAGATGTCGTCAATCGATTTAACAGACTTAACATAAAACATTGTATGCTGTAATCCTGAAGTTTATATCAATCCCTCTAGTTTATATAACCACTATTATGAAAGATATGCACACTTTGCTTTACATTTTATTGTTGCATAAAGTGTACTGCCAAAACCTCAGCCTTAAAAATTGCATTTTATAACGCATTTATGAGTTACTAGATTAAAACAATGGATACATAGCATTTATTTGTTTCTACTCATTTAGTATAGGTCGCGATCTATTGTGGAACGAATTCTACATATTAATCTCTTACCAGATACATCATTCCTAACGATATCCATCGCCTTGAGGGTTACACGTATTTTTTTTAAAGATTATATTATTTCAGATCTTCGTTTGAAGCCGTGGATGTCATTAGTGTTGATAAGTTAGCAAACGGAATATACAAATGTAATTCCCCATGTCGTATTATGTACATTATATGTTTTTTACAATAATTTGAAATGCTAAATTGATTCGAGGGTAAGATCTGACAGACAGTTTAACCAAATTTGAGTTTTATATAGACACTTGATGTTCAGTATTTGCATTTTCGTCTAATTTACCACGGCGTATTCATCTGAAACCAGAATCTAAGGAACTTGACTAACCACTGACGCACAAGGATGATACTTTACAGTACATATAGTTTATTGCATGAAAATATTACAATGCCACGTTTTATGGCAATTAGAAATACAAAATAAGACATAAATTGGAGGAGATTGGTTCTCACAGTCTCTCGTGGCGATATATACCCTCAAACAAGAGGTGACGAGAGTACATAATGCATAATGTAGACCAGGGCTGGTATTCACAAAGCATCTTAGCAGAAAACTTAGGAATTTCTTAAAATAAAAATCTTGATTTTTCTAAAGTGTATCAGCTAAGCAAGGAAATCAAGATTCTTAATATTCTACATAGTTAAGAAGTATTAGGTAAACAGCTACAATAATCACTAAGAAAACATGGCTTAATTTTTAAATTACAGGACCACATTGCTGCACAAATTATTGACTTAAGTCAAAATATTTAAGTTTCCACTTAAGATGCTTTGTGAATACCAGCCCTGGTTTCATTGTCGACCTATTATACATTAATATTCATAAAGTCTTATGTTCACAATTATCAAAGAATACTCAGCATACGATCTTTGACAATATTTAACAGTTTATTGGTATATGAACAACATTCGTATATTGGCACATGGTTTCAAATTATCTGCGTCAAAATTATCTGAGTGTACCTTATATAGAGAGATAAGGTTTGACTCAGGAAATTTGAAACCAAGAGCCTATGGCATCATTCATTAAAGTGAAACAGTGTGTCATGGAAACGAAAAAATCATTTCGTTAAAACGAATCTCTCTTAATCAGCTTAATAAAAAACATAATCAGATAGAATATAGAATCTAGTCTCTTTTCGTACTTAAATTCATGATTTGCGAATGTCTCATGAAACCCTCATGCAAATCACTCAATCAAGAAATTACAGGAGTACAGAAAAACACATGTTTCAACAAAGCGTTACAAGTACCACAATCAACTTCAGCTTTGTACGTTTTCAAAGACATTTTTTATCAGGAAAAAACACCGTTATCTTATGTAACCCAGTAATAACAGTAACCCCTTCATGATTGATTGTTTTCTCAACATCTATTTGGAACATTTGATGCCATTACATTGATTAATATATCTGTTTATCTCTCAAATTGATAAAACAGCTCGTCAGTATGGTGGAGGATTCTTTGTAGTATCATTACAAGAAGACGTTGTACGAATTGTACTTCAGCAAGGCGTTTAACATTTGAGCTCGTTTACACGTATCTTTGTGATATCATTATAGTAATATTAAAATGAAAGTGTGGTTTATTTTCGGAATTTCGGTTATATTTACATGTCTACATATAATTCTCTATCTTATAACGCTGAAAGGGATTTAGCACTCAAATTAAGTTTAAATAGGAACTCTTTGAAAATTGGCACAACATAAAGGTTTTTACTATTTTTAAGATTCACAGTTCAGTTATAAAAAATATATGGCACTAATGAAAGAATAAAACTCGTGCGAATCAAAATTATATGCACTTTCAATGAAATATTTCCAATGATATCAGGTTGGTCGATCAAAGCGTCAATGATGCAATTGAAAAGTGTGGAAAAATGGCATACATGTACAAATGTAGTTTATTATATGTTTAATAACAATGTACAAAAATAATCATAGGTCACCAGTCCTTTTATTTTAACAAAAACTACAACACAATATGCAGGTCCATCCTAAATAACATTATCATCAGAATTTCGGATAAATGTCACAACTCAACATTATTTAATACAATCGATACAATCCTGTACATACATCATACACTAAGTATGACATTAAAGCAACTATTGTAACTGTCTACATGTCAAGCACTTTTTTGTCCGAGGTTATGCGTGCTTTTCCTTCTTGTGTCTCACTGAATACTTGGACAAGACCATTTCAGACCACTCTTTCTATTGTATTATTTTGAGCTTGAATTTACTACTTTAAGATTACATGTATATATCTTCTGGACATTGACTAAAACTTGTTGAAATTTGAGGCCGGTCATTGTCTCTTTACAACAAACCTATTTGATGGTTTTAACCTTCAATTCTTGAAATCATGAATTTGAAAGAAACAGTGAAATATTTAGGTGAAATCTCGGGAATTCACGAATATCACTTGTCTCAATTTCATATATATACGTGTTGCTGAATTTCTATCCATAGTAGATCTAGTTGACAATTAAATTGGTGTATTTAATCCATAGTCCACCATTGTTTAATATTGTTCTTACCATCAATCAAATATTCACGGCGGAACATACGCCTTCTACTAGTTTTGAACCCACGACCTAAACATCAGCCATCGAGTGCTGTCACCTGTGATACCCGAGTGTAGCCTAATACAAGACATAGTTCACACATTTGTAAATACGATAATATCAACAAGGAACAATACTCCACTCATGATACTGCTAGTAATGTATTCCTAATTGAGATTAAGACTTGTTCTATTGGCAAGCACAAATCTATCTGATACATCTTTAACGTTATCTATTGTACGCTCAGCTTATATTACGTTTTTACGTTTGTTTGCAGATTCACACAATTGTATCACTTTTATTTAATCTACAGCTTTTAAGATCGCATTCCATGGTGCAATGACAGCAACAGGTGAGTTCTGTTAAAGCTACACCATGCTCATCAGAACATATCTTTATTTGAGCCAGCCTCCAGGAAATCCTGCTATTTTGACATTATGTAATGACCATAAGTTTTTTGTAGAAAGCTCTAAAGAAAGAAAAAATGACATATATATTGATACAATAATATATAAATTATAAATGTATTATTATACAACTATGTCTCAGGTTTAAATTTAGCCGATTTTCCTGGAGACTGACTCATTTAAATTTATGTAATCCTTTTTTTGTGACCACACAATGGCTAAAACGTATGTCATTATATGAATCCTTGTTGCAAAAACCCAACTGAAAATAATTCGCAATGTCGCAATATTACCTCACGTGACAAAACGTTAATACATTATTCCAGTCTTTTTAACAAATACAAATGGTAGTTTTGTCACGCAGTATTACAATATAATCAGATAATTGCGGCTGTATTCTCATCCAAATGGTTATAATTACGAACTAACGTAATCAAAGATTAAGTCATTGAAAAAAATGTTCATCTGAACATAGTGTACCTTTAAAGCACGATTGGTAGTACACACAATAAACAGATAAATGTGCATCGTGAGAACCATAAAGACAAGATGTATTACATTATTATCTTGTATCATATCTAGAAACACGTTCAAATAAAATGTTTTGAATGTATCTATCAATACTGGAGTTAAATGTGTTTTTTACCAACGTATCATTACCGATACGTCGTATCTCATAACGAACATTTTTATTTGCCCCCAAGACAGTCGGATCTCTAATTCTAATTCAACAGGTTCGGATTTGTTTCTTGAACGTATGTATTGCATTTTGTATGATAAGCATTTTATGTGAAGAAAATAGATGGAACCATTGAGATTTATAGACAAATGAAATCAAGAGATCGGACAGAAGGTTATAGAATATACTAAACTGCAGTCTTATACATTACTCAACACTTATAAGCGGTCATTTCATATATTAACCCAATTCCAGTCACCAAGTATCTTATTTATATTCCGACGGCTGTAAATGTACACGCTAAGTGTCAACATCGTAAAAATACAGCTTGATGATGGTATAATTGACGACCACACTCAAACCACTAATGACATAATAATTTGATTAAATGCAATTTCAGTAACCCATTTTTATACATGCAACATGATAAACAATAGTTTATATGGACGGTAGGGCAACAATAAAAGCATATTGCAAATCTTTATTGCGCAAGGTTGTTTAGTTGAGGAAATGTGAAACAAATTAAAATAATCCCGACTTTTATCCACAAGCTCGAAGTCTCAGTTCAATGTGGTCAGATACTAGAGTACGTTAATTATCTTACAACCTTTTTAATTATACATACGGCTTTAACACATCCTATTTGGCTTATCAGACTGCTACTTTTTGGGGTCATCCTTTGATGACAAACGCCTGACAGGTAGAAACACTGTGAATATTTCAGTAAGAATGGATATATATAATGCTGATTATATTTTAGACTTAAAAGCAATAAAACATAGAAATTGCTGACGAGCAGATTTATTATATTACTCAATAATTCATGATTATAGAATGCCAACATCTGTGCCGAATTATCAATCAGATAAGTTTGAAGTAAAACATTTGGCAGTTAGTTGATACAAATATAACAAAGATGAACAATAAAATAGCGTCTAGACGAAGTTTGCTGGAATTTACTGCGACATTTATTACAGTACGTATCTTTTTTCACCAGGTGTTAATCCAGGAAAACTAACTCTAACATACGGTTCATATTGGCATGCAAAGTTCTAAGACAACAACTTATGAAGTTCAAATGTTTGTAACGGCTTTCAAGCAATACTATCAATACAAATGTAAAATTGCCTAGTAGTTCAACAAAGTTTCAGCATTGGCCATGGATCCAAAAGTAGCATGCTAGATTTTCGTAGTACGTTTGTGTTTTCATCATCGTACTTTCCTTTTGTCGTTGCCGTACGTACGTGTTTTCGTCATCGTACTTTATAGTTGTCGTCATCATACTTTCACCTTTTTATCATCGTATTTTCGTATTTTCGCGTTTTCGTATTTTTGCGTTTTCTTCATCGTAATTTCATGTTTCGCGAGAGATACATATATTCAATGACGAGGGTCCTAATGGAATTTCATATTATTGTGCCAATCAACTTAAACCAGGGGTACATTTCATAAACTGTTCCGTGTATTATTGAGAGCTCATTAAGTGAAAGTTACACGTTTTTGTAAAGTTGAATTAGTTATTTATCAGCGTTCTCGTTCATATTACTTTGCTGGATTGTACAAGCTGTCTTGGTCTGCTCAAAATAGCATATGAAAAAATCGAATCTTAGCTAAGATATGTCTATGAAACGGGCACATAAACTACATGCACGAGAATGTGTTTTAATGATATACATTCATGAATTGATATTTTGACTTATAAGTAACTACTACAGCTACAGAGAGTTTAGCATATGAATTCCTGACCGTACAGTGAACTAGATAAGAGACAGACAAAGTCTTGTAAACTGGTACCTCACTTATATATTTATATTGGCATCGTAGAATCATTAACGTATTAATGCGATTCCTTGTATTTATCTTCGATCACGCTAATCTCATGTCTTGTAATTCAATACACGTGTTTGTAAGCGTCCCTTCCAACAACTTCTGCTCCATGTCTTGTTATTCATATCATTGTGATATTGTAAATGAAAACCATTTCTTACATGTTGATCTACAGCTTTGAAACATCTTGTATTTTGTTATTATTCTATATGTTTGTAATGTTTACAGGCATATATAATAACCGTTGAAATCGGACAGGGAAGACAGCACGCAACAGAAAAACCTAAAAACTGAACAATGTACAAATTACTAGCTCTGCATGTGTGGCCCGGTCAAAAATTGCTTTCAATTCAATGATATTAAAAATATCATTTCTCGAGCGATTCGAAGGAATATATAAATAGTTCATTCTTTGATAAGGCATACTTATGATTGCTACGCTGCAAATGACAATACTCTGAACCTCACAAACGCATGTAGAACAAATTTAAAGCAACAATCATTCAATAAAGGGATGCCACGGGAATGTAATGTAAGTTAATGGAACTTGTTGTTTCACAATTAACTGAATACAAGTTGCAGCTGCTCTATATTTACGTTGTGTTAAATGTTTCTTCTTTGTAAGCAGCAAGAATGAGAATAGATCAGGCATTGAGCTTGTTTGGTGTGCTGATGCACCCTCGTGTTCCTGAAGTGGTTGTATAATCGTGGAAACAGTTGAAACACTTGTTCACTTGAAAGACAATTTGTTAATTATTACACTCTTCTATTCTACGATAATAAAACAACATACGACTGTTGTTTTGTTAATGAAAGCATTGTTTGATATAGCTGAGCATAATTGATCTGTCTCTTAATTAATCCTCGTGTGTTTCGTTATTGTACAGTAAAATGTTTTGATTTGTTAAAATAACAACTCTGAATGGACAAGGGATAAGCAAGGATTCCATGTTAAATACACTAACTTGAAACTTGTTTATTTGGTTAAACGCCTATTTTTACACATCACATGTTCAATGGCGTTGTACAATATTCATAACATAATATAAAAAAGATGATAGAAATATTAAAAAATATAGAATAATTTGTAGCCTAATTATTATTTTTTTATAAATGCACTAAGCTATATATTTCGTGCCTATTGTATATACATTTGTAAGTTATATATAATATTGTGATTGTGTTGATGCTATGTTTGGTAGCTATTGTATACATTTGTAAGTATTACATAATATTGTTATTGTGTTGATGCTATGTTTGGCAGCTATTGTATATACATTTGTAAGTATTATATAATATTGTTATTGTGTTGATGCTATGTTTGGCAGCTATTGTATATACATTTGTAAGTATTATATAATATTGTTATTGTGTTCGTGCTATGTTTGGCAGCTATGTATGTATAATATGGTATACTTTATTAGTTGTACCGTTGTAATAATTTGTACTGCTTCCGTAGCTCAACGGTTAGCGCGCTTGTCGTCTAATCAAATACGGATGCAGGCACTCATATGCCTGCCATATTTCAACAGAAAGCTGACTGGCAATTAAAGGCTATGCTCGGCATTTAAAACCCCCCAAAATAAATGCATTGTCGACAGAATTAAGCCACTAACTGCTAGTAGTATAATAGTCTGTCAGACCCAATCGTACAATGTACTACTATATGCAACTGTTAAAATATATTTATGTCGGACCCGCATCGCTCATTGTAAAATGTAGCTGCAATTTTGATTGATATTATCAATAAATCAAATTAATTCAATTCATGCTTCGTTGTGTTTTATTGTGTTACATAGTCATATACACATTGCAAATGGCGTCATTTGACTTTTTTATAATAATTACATCTAATATGAAATCTAAGGCGCTGTCTTTAAAGCAGATCTTTTATATATATTGACTAGATATATGTCCATGGGACACGGGTGCTCCCATTATAGCGCATATAATTTCAAATGAGGAAGGAAGTAGGAATAGCATTATTATTCAATTTATCTAGCTTTGTGGACTGTAATTATATTAAAAATATCAAAGGTCCATGAGAAGTTCGACAAGATGTTTTATTATTGGCTAAATAGTAAGTACCAAAGGGTCATAATTCTGGTAAAAATTGACGCAGCAAAATCTCTATCCTTTACGGTCTTTGTTAATCTGTGAAAGTTTGAAGAAATTCCACCAAACAGTTTTTGAGGAATTCAACTCACAAGTTTCATTATGGGGTGTATAGTAAAAGTAATAAAGGGCCATAATTCTGGTAAAATTGACGCAGCAAAAAGTCCATCCTTTACGCTCATCTATACATTGAGGTTGTTCACCAATGAAAGTTTGAAGAAATTCCACCCAACAGTTTATGACAACAAGATTTGCGTTACGGACGGACGGACGTACGTACAGACATACAGACGGACGGAAAACACTATGCTATATGCTATATGCCCCCATTTATATAATAAGTGTTTGGGGCACGATTAATGTACAAATGTATGTATTTATGTACGTACAGCGTACATAAAGTAACACACATATTAACTACAGTATAACCTGGTTTATCCGGCACCCCTTCGGATAAAATCCGACGTCAAGTATTTGTGTGTTTTATATATTATTTATTTTAGTTCTGTCTGGTATGGGATTGATATAATAGTACATACGTGTTGCAAAGTTAATGGAACTCGTTGAATGACGTACATGGAGCATTAAGTGAGCTTGGGTAACATTATCATTTTGATTCAATTCAATCTTTTAGACGTTGCTTCCGGTGTAACAGGCCCCGTCTTCCCCCAGTCAGTTTTATCCCCGGGGATAACTGGGCCGGCCCGGTTTTATCCCCAGGCCTCTTTTTCCCCCACCCCAGGCCTATTCTTCCCCCACCTAAAAATTAAGATTTTTTTTGATATGGAGATGGGGAAGGAGAGGCCTTGTTTATTTTATCCCCCACCTGAGTATAATTATCATGGAGATGGGGGAAGGAATAGACTGGTCTTATTGATCAATAATTAATACAGAGACGGGGGAAGAAGAGACCTGGTCTATTTTATCCCCCGCCTATGTATAAGTAATACAAAGTTGGGGGAAGAAGAGGCCTAGTCTTTTTTATCCCCCCCCCCCTGTCTATAATTATTATGGAGATGGAGGAAGAAGAGGCCTGGTCCATTTTATCCCCCACCTGAGTATAATTAATACAGAGGTGGGGGGAGAAGAGGCCTGGTCTATTTTATCCCCCACCTAAGTATAATTAATACAGAGATGGGGGAAGAAGAGGCCTAGTCTACTTTATCCCCCACCTAATTTTCTTAAAACAGAGATGGGGGAGAAGAGGCCTAGTCTACTTTATCCCCCACCCAATTTTCTTAATACAGAGATGGGGGGAGAAGAGGCCTGGTCTATTTTATCCCCCACCTGAGTATAATTAATACCGAGGTGGGGGGGGAGAAGAGGCCTAGTCTACTTTATCCCCCACTTGACTATAATTAATACAGAGGTGGGGGAAGAAGAGGCCTAGTCTACTTTACCCCCACCTAACCATTCTTAATACAGGGATGTGGAAAGAAGAGGCCTAGTCTACTTTATCCCCCACCTGATTTTAATTAATACAGAGATGGGGGAAGAAGAGGCCTAGCCTACTTTATCCCCCACCTAAGTATAATTAATACAGAGATGGGGGAAGAAGAGGCCTAGTCTACTTTATCCCCCACCTGACTATAATTAAAACAGAGGTGGGGGAAGAAGAGGCCTAGTCTACTTTATCCCCCATCTAACTATTCTTTATACAGAGATGGGAAAAGAAGAGGCCTAGTCTACTTTATCCCCCACCTAACTATTCTTTATACAGAGATGGGGAAAAAAAGCACTAGTCTACTTTATCCCCCATCTCACTATTCTTAATACAGAGATGGGGAAGAAGAGGCCTAGTCTACTTTATACCCCACCTAACTATTCTTAATACAGAGATGGGGGAAGACGAGGCCTAGTCCGCTTTATCCCCACCTAACTATTCTTAATACAGAGGTGGGGGAAGAAGAGGCCTAGTCTACTTTATCCCCAACCTAACTATTCTTAATACAAAGATGGGGGAAGAAGAGGCCTAGTCTACTTTATCCCCACCTAATTTTCTTAATACAGAGGTGGGGGAGAAGAGGTCTGGTCTATTTTATCCCCCACCTAAGTTTAGTTAATACAGAGATGGGGGAAGAAGAGGCCTAGTCTACTTTATCCCCCACCTGACTATAATTAAAACAGAGGTGGGGGAAGAAGAGGCCTAGTAAACTTTATCCCCCATCTAACTTTTCTTTATACAGAGGTGGGAAAAGAAGAGGCCTAGTCTACTTTATCCCCAATATAACTATTCTTTAAACAGAGATGGGGGAAAACGAGCACTAGTCGACTTTATCCCCCCTCTCTCTATTCTTTATACAGAGATGGGAAAAGAAGAGGCCTAGTCTACTTTATCCCCCACCTAACTATTCTTTATACAGAGATGGGGGAAAAAAGCACTAGTCTACTTTATCCCCCATCTCACTATTCTTAATACAGAGATGGGGAAGAAGAGGCCTAGTCTACTTCATCCCCAACCTAACTATTCTTAATACAGAGATGGGGGAAGAAGAGGCCTAGTCTACTTTATCCCCAACCTAACTATTATTAATACAGAGATGGGGGAAGAAGAGGCCTAGTCCGCTTTATCCCCCACCTTACTATTCTTAATGCAGAGGTGGGGGAAGAAGAGGCCTAGTCTACTTTATCCCCAACCTAACTATTCTTAATACTGAGGTGGGGGAAGAAGAGGCCTAGTCTACTTTATCCCCCACCTAACTATTCTTTATACAGAGATGGGGGGGAAAAAGAGCACTAGCTTACTTTACCCCCCACCTAACTATTCTCAATACAGAGATGGGGGAAGAAGAGGCCTAGTCTACTTTATACCCCACCTAACTATTCTTTATACAGAGATGGGGGAAAAAAGAGCACTAGTCTACTTTATCCCCCATCTCACTATTCTTAATACAGAGATGGGAAGGAAGAGGCCTAGTCTCCTTTATCCCCCACCTTACTATTCTTAATACAGAGATGGGGGAAGAAGAGGCCTAATCCGCTTTATCCCCCACCTAACTATTCTTAATATAGAGGTGGGGGAAGAAGAGGCCTAGTCTACTTTATCCCCCACCTAACTATTCTTTATACAGAGATGGGGGGAAAAAGAGCACTAGTCTACTTTATCCCCCATCTCACTATTCTTAATACAGAGATGGGGGAAGAAGAGGCCTAGTCTACTTTATCCCCAACCTAACTATTCTTAATACAGAGATGGGGGAAGAAGAGGCCTAGTCCGCTTTATCCCCCACCTAACTGTTCTTAATACAGAGGTGGGGGAAGAAGAGGCCTAGTCTACTTTATCCCCCATCTCACTATTCTTAATACAAAGATGGGGAAGAAGAGGCCTAGTCTACTTTATCCCCCATCTCACTATTCTTAATACAGAGATGGGGGAAGAAGAGGCCTAGTCCGCTTTATCCCCACCTAACTATTCTTAATACAGAGGTGGGGGAAGAAGAGGCCTAGTCTATTTTATCCCCAACCTAACTATTCCTAATACTGAGGTGGGGGAAGAAGAGGCCTAGTCTACTTTATCCCCCACCTAACTATTCTTTATACAGAGATGGGGGGAAAAAGAGCACTAGTCTACTTTATCCCCCATCTCACTATTCTTAATACAGAGATGGGGGAAGAAGAGGCCTAGTCTACTTTATCCCCAACCTAACTATTCTTAATACAGAGATGGGGGAAGAAGAGGCCTAGTCCGCTTTATCCCCCACCTAACTGTTCTTAATACAGAGGTGGGGGAAGAAGAGGCCTAGTCTACTTTATCCCCAACCTAACAATTCTTAATACTGAGGTGGGTGAAGAAGAGGCCTAGTCTACTTAATCCCCCACCTCACTATTCTTTATACAGAGATGGGGGGCAAAAGAGCACTAGCTTACTTTATCCCCCACCTAACTATTCTCAATACAGAGATGGGGGAAGAAGAGGCCTAGTCTACTTTATACCCCACCTAACTATTCTTTATACAGAGATGGGGAAAAAAGAGCACTAGTCTACTTTATCCCCCACCTAATTATTCTTAATACAGAGATTGGGAAGAAGAGGCCTAGTCTACTTTATCCCCCACCTAACTATTCTTAATACAGAGATGGGGAAGAAGAGGCCTAGTCTACTTTATCCCCCACCTAACTATTCTTAATACAGAGATGGGGGATAAAGTAGACTAGTCTACTTTATACCCCACCTAACTATTCTTTATACAGAGATGGGGAAAAAAGAGCACTAGTCTACTTTATCCCCCACCTAACTATTCTTAATACAGAGATGGGGAAGAAGAGGCCTAGTCTACTTTATCCCCACCTAACTATTCTTAATACAGAGATGGGGAAGAAGAGGCCTAGTCTAGTTTATCCCCCACCTAACTATTCTTTATACAGAGATGGGGAAGAAGAGGCCTAGTCTACTTTATCCCCACCTAACTATTCTTAATACAGAGATGGGGAAGAAGAGGCCTAGTCTATTTTATTCCCCACCTAATATTCTTAATACAGAGGTGGGGGAGAAGGGGCCTGGTCTACTCTCTTTATACAGAGATGGGGGAAGAAGAGGCCTAGTCTACTTTATCCCCCACCTAACTATTCTTAATACAGAGATGGAGGAAGAGGTCTAGTTCGCTTTATCCCCCACCTAACTATTCTTAATACAGAGGTGGGGGAAGAAGAGGCCTAGTCTACTTTATCCCCCACCTAACTATTCTTAATACAGAGATGGGGGAAGAAGAGGCCTAGTCTACTTTATCCCCCACCTAAATATTCTTAATACAGAGGTGGGGGAAGAAGTGGCCTAGTCTACTTTATCCCCGACTTGACTATAATTAAAACAGAGGTGGGGGAAGAAGAGGTAGTCTACTTTATCCTCCACCTAAATATTCTTAATACTGCGGTGGGGGAAGAAGAGGCCTAGTCCATTTTATCCCCCACCTGACTATAATTAATACAGAGGTGGGGGAAGAAAAGGTCTATTTCTTCCCCACCCTTATATTAATAATACTCAGATGGGGATAAAAAAGACCAAATTACGGCAATAATGAACACAATTTATCAATTAAATCAATTCATTTTTTTCACTTCAAAAACAAAAACACAGGCCATATTTACAGTTATTTCATGTTTCTTAGCAACATTTATTAATTCACAAATATGATTTTTAGCACATTAAAAATTTATTTTTTTTAGGTGGGGGAAGAAAAGGCCTGGGGTGGGAGAAGAAGAGGCCTAGGGGGGGATAAAATAGGCCCGGTTTATCCCCGGGGGATAAACTGGGCGGGGGATAAAATTGACCGATACACCGGGGCAATCAAACTTGGGAAATGACGTCATAATGTTAAAGTCAATGATTTTGATGCAAATTTCTTACTAAAGTTAACTAAATACGTTTTTCATTTTTAAATTAAATGGCAGGTTTTGAAAATGAAAAATTGAGCTTTAATCAAGTAAAGTCAACTTTTATTTCACTCGTAATCACATAAACCATTGTTTTGTTTGGTCACTCGATGAAATAAAATTCGGTAAAAATCAGCAAATATGTATAATTAATTTAAAAGTACTAATAATTAGTTTATACATGCTACTTCTAAAGTCCTTAGCTAGGAAACACTTTTGCCAGAAAATACAGAAATCCGTTTGAATGAAGGAACGAGGTACAAAATAGTATTACTATTCGGTAAAGTGTTATGAGCAAATCTTTTACTACATATAGGGTGTTAAAAAAGTGTGTTCTCATAATTTAAATTCATATAAAGTTTGATTTGAGCTAAGTACGCAGTAGAAAATGTTATTTTCTTAATCTAATAGCTTCATTTAATGCCAGAGAGATTAGAACAATGGTAGAACCCTCTGAGTTTCGACCTGGAAATTTTACATTCTTCTGAGGTAAGAAAATAAAATATTGAAACTCAAACCTTGAGAACGAACTTTTTTAATACCCTGTATGTACCTCAAAATTTCATGATTCAAGTTAATACGATATACAAAATGTAGGGGAGAAGTGTTACCGACACACGAATACATTGTTCCAGTAAACCTGGGATTCATGCCGTGAAAAATTAAGGTTTCTAGTTCGTAGGACTAGATAAGTTACATTTTAACGGAAGACAGAATTCAGGTTGCACGTGCAATCTGTCATAATTATTTAGTTGAAAAAAGAAGAAGAAAATTAATCAAGGTACCTGACAAGCAATAATTTAGTTTTAACTTTACACTGATAGGAAATCAAGAATATTTTACACACATTAAAATGATGAATGATTTAATTAGATTTCAGCTCAGCAATTTTTACTTGCATTTCCCCCTGTACGATTTCGAGGATATACCTATTAACGATTAATGGGCTTGGAACTGAATATTGATTAATACGCCGACTTTCTAGACTAACTGAATCCCGAATAACACGCCGTTATTCTTGACTAACTGAATCCTGAAAAGTACGTGGTTATTCCTGACTAATTTACGCTTTGAAATGAAATACAAATGTACTGAACTTTATTGTTTTTGATTTCACAGTAATACAGTGCAACTTAAGACGAACATAAGCATAACTAATACAAACAATAAACACCTCGATTGAACGAGGATGGCAATATGTAATTTTTATAACATGTACTATATTATTACATTTTTAATAATGATAAACATATTAATAATATGTATCTACATGTATATAGGTGCATTTTTAACTTGTATCACGCATGTTAATTATGCGTGCTTGTATTAACTATTTATTTATTAGTCTCTTATAATTCTGTATAAGAATGGTCTCATAATAGTGTCCTGTGATATATAATGTAATTGTAACTGTATATATGTGAATGAGACTGAAATTAATTATAAATCCATGGCTGTAAGTCAACGGTCACTTTCAAATAGTGTTACTTATGTTTAAATTAGACTTTCTTCAAGATTTTAGACCTACTCATATCGTTAGCACATCAACCGGATATCCGGTTTGTGTCGATAAACCGCAGACATTCGGAAGCATTCTGAATTATTCGTCATCATTATTATCGCAAAAAAATCGGAATCCTCAAAACAGTATTTCTTCATTTTTACTATTGAATCTGATAAAAACTGTTAGTGTTATGTAAATCATAGACGAGTTATCTAGCAGATACGGTTATGAAATTATTTTACGAGGGCTGCTAAAAATAAATGTATTTTTTTGAACTGTTTTTTATCATTTGATGTACATAGAAATGTAGATGTTTTGAATATGTGTTATCTCATCTGGAGAGTAACTGAAGCTAAACGGTGGTTTGAACTGAGAATAGTATCATTTTGTACAAGTAATCGCATTAATTTCAAAATCATTATGATGTAGTGGTTACATAATGTTCGTGAATGTACGTATTACACCGACAGTAAGTCCTCGATAAACTGAATAACATGTTGAATTTTCAAAATAAGAATTTAACGGGCTACATTTTGTAAAAACTGAAATCAAGTTTTTCGACATGGTCGTATGGTCAAACATGTGCCGACGAGGACGAGCCGACGATTTGTCCATGAGCGATTTCCTCTAATACTTACATTATCAAAACGAAATCAGAAATATATGGAGTTAAACAGAAAGTACTCATAAACCCCGATCATGTTGATTCAGTTATACAACAAAGGCTCAACACGATGATAAAATTATAGCCAAATAATTAAAAGCCAATATTATGTTCCTACTTATAATTAGGGTTATGTACCAACTCCGCCTCGCGTGCCAACAACCACCGACCTAATGACGTATAGGAAGATGATTTCATCGGGAAGTAATTATATTTTTGACAATACAATATTAACCCACACACCGCAAACACCACAATATTGGACGTAAAACGCAATTAGTTTATTAAGAAACGTGGTTTTTGTGGCACTCTACACGGTGTAATTAATTAAATCTCTCTTTTTGAAGGTATTCTCCTGAAGACGTGGTATTATGTTAACTGAAGGTATTCTACTGAAGACGTGACATTCTATTATGTGAAGGTATTCTACTGAAGACGTGACATTCTATTATGTGAAGACATTCTACTGAAGACGTGGTATTATGTTAATTGAAGGTATTCTACTGAAGACGTGACATTCTATTATGTGAAGGTATTCTACTGAAGACGTGATATTCTCTTATGTGAAGACATTCTACTGAAGACGTGACATTCTATTATGTGAAGGCATTCTACTGAAGACGTGGCATTCTATTTTTGTTTAAAAGCTGATAATGAATTTAAATTTCTTACAGAAAGAGGTATGCTGTTCCATAATGGCATTGGTATACAGGAAAAGGTTGTTTTTTTACCATAACTAGTGTGTATCTTCACATGTGTTATATCTCTATGAGTGGTGGATCTCAATGCGTATGAAGCTGAACGACCCAGTTCAAACAGTAAAACGGCTAAATACCTAGTCAGAAGTCCTATTAAGTTAAAAAATAACAGTATTAAAATGCTGAATTTGAAGATTTTAGCTAAATAACCTAGTTCCAGCAATAAGAAAAGGCTGAACGCCCCAGCCGGATGACCTAGTTTCAACAAGTGGCCCACCTGAACAAGCCGAGTGCAACAGTAGAACGCGCCAGCTCAAATAAGCTGAATACCCTAGCCGATTGACATATTTTAAACAATTAGTATTCGCAGGTTGAATAACCATGTTTTAACAGCAAAAAGCCGAACATCGTGTTTTAGCTGTCTGAAGTCTTATAGGTTAAATGAAGACATGGCACCCTGTTATGTGAAGGCGTTCGACTGAAGACATGGTATCCTATTACATGAAGGCATCCTACTGACGACGCGGTAATATGTTATGTCTAGGCGTACTACTAAAGACGTGGCAATATGTTATGTGAAGGCAGCCTACTGCAGACGCGGTAATATGTTAGGCGAAGACGTGGCATTATGTTATACGAAGGTGTTCTACTGAAGACGTGACATCCTGTTACGTGAAGGTGTTTTGGTGAAGACGTGACATTCTATTATGTGAAGGTGTTCTACTGAAGACGTGACATTCTATTATGTGAAGGTGTTCTACTGAAGACGTAGTATTGTATGAACTAA
Organism: Spisula solida; assembly: GCA_947247005.1. Classification (NCBI taxonomy): domain Eukaryota; kingdom Metazoa; phylum Mollusca; class Bivalvia; order Venerida; family Mactridae; genus Spisula; species Spisula solida. The sequence goes on along the minus strand of OX365957.1, from coordinate 34,842,117 downwards.
ATAAAGACACAACTATTTCGTTATGTGAAGACTATCTACTAAACACGCGATATTCGTGAAGTCAGTGGTGAAACTTTCTTACAGTTAAAGAAATGAGGTTATTTCTAGCACCAGTAGTAAACAGCCCCCCCCCCCCCCCCCGTCTCACACACCAACAGCATGTGCCATAAGTATTTCAACACCATCAAATCATAACAGGGGGTTTAACCCATTCCATGCCCTATCATATAACACGACATATCCATCAATCTACGCTCTGATTTATCACCATTACAATCATAGACTAAACAATGTCGAGAAACAATTATCTGGTGTTTGTATAATTAGCATCCTTAGTCATTCGTCTTACTGACCACTCGACCTAGGTCAGCATAACTGACCAGTATTTGAGATATATCCCACCGGTTCAATCAATAATCTATAGGCTTGATAAGATATACTAAATGGATTATCATTCTTACGGCAACATACCAACATGTACCCAATATTCTCATCGATTCGGTGATTTTTGTCGACCATTTTATATCGTGTTGAATTAGTTCGCCTGAACGTTTCTCTAGTTGTTATGATTGTAAGTCATTTATATAACACGTTTATCATGCAAAATACACGTTAAAACAGAATTCTAAAATATCATAGGATGATATGAAGTGTATGATAACGAAGAAGCTGCATTTGAGCTAATTTCCAAATGTTTTCTGTCATTTGTTTTTGTGTATATACACAATGTACATGAACATTGTAGGTTAAGTATTTACAAAATGTTGTTATTAAGGTTGTTTTTAACAAAGTTAAGAAGGCTTCGTTAAAACATGTTTGCTGATTGTTTGTGTGTTTGTGTTTTCATGTACATGCTTATTGATGTGCCATCTTTATGGGTGACCCTCTGCAAATACAGAGATATTATTATTTACTTGTTTATTTTATACTACAACTGTAACTCGTTATTCAGGCCAGTCATCTGTTAACATTACATTGTATATACATGTATATACAATTACTATTAAACATTGCAACATTATCTTATCTTATCTTATCTTATGTTTAAGTTAAAAAGGCAATGAATGTATGAAAGTATATATGGATTTGTAGGTAAGGTTATGGTTTTACTGCTTTTGTAGCGGAGTAAAATGTTAAAAAACAATTAAAAATTTTGTGATGGTATTTCATTGTTTGTATACTAGTGATATACCTATTAAAACGGATGGTATAAATAGATTATTCGGGTCAGACACCTGTTTACGTAACGTTGCAATTTTTCTTACTAATATCTGATGTTTATAGATATTGTACGTAAAAGTATGTGGCTATGTGAATAAGGTATTGGTTTTCATTGCCCTTTTCTCAAATTAAAATGTTTAAAACATACATATTGCAATGTTTGTATACAAGTGACAGGCCTGATTAACCGGACTAAACTGTGTATCTTGACCAAGAGGATGATTAAATAAAGAATTTCGCCTGTTGCATAATCTTGTTAAATAAGCATCACGTGAGTACAGTCGTGTCACGTGACCTTTGTAAAGGAGAATCCAATGAGATGAACAAATATATTCGGAGTGAAAAAGAGCCTAGAATAAACCTGATAGTAAAATAATGATGACAAAATGATATTTGATCAAAGCATAGGTAATATTTACACAGGATAACAGAAATGCGGACTCGGAGTAAAGAGTTTGCTAAATTTGTCAGCGGTATGTATTGAGCCATGGTAACGAAGGCTGTACACTTAATCTATCTACATCTACCTGTCATTGCTGGGGTAGAAGTAATGAATTAAGACAGAGGATTAGTGAAGGGGATTAAATATATGACTAGAATTTGTATGCAAACTAGAATTGATGCAAACGAGGACTTAGACAGAGTAGAGCTACCCATTGTATTAATTAGTGGTAAAGCAGGTGTTTTTAATGATTTGGGAGTATTTTTGTGGTACTAGCTGAATAGAAGTAGTTACCGAACTTTTGAACGCGAATACAGTTATTCATCAATGATTATTGAGGTTAGAAGCTATCAAGTGTTAAATGAAGTATTTAAGTAGGTTTTGAAGTTTTTTTGTTAAAATGGAAAATGTGATTGAAAACAACTCACGATTTAATGCATACAGACTACTTTAAGGTTAATAAAGCTCGTATATCACAACTTGGATTTTTATGCTTTCTTCAAATTGAGATTTTGTGAAAATTACTGGATATAAGATTTCATTCTCGTCTGACGAAATGGACGAAATTTGAGTCGCGTTTAATTTAGTTTGGCGATTTATTTGCGCGCATGTGGTTCATATCAAAATAAACCGACTTTGTAAATTGTAATTTAAATTGACACACTAATCACTTGCTTACCTTTGCTGGTATCGGACCTACGTTGACTTTGTAGCATATCACTCCTCGGTCATTAATTTTGTATTACTATTGAACGTTTATTGCTTGGAAATTTTACTAAAATATAAACTCCGCGGATAGTTGTATTTATATTAGCAACTGCTGGAAGTCAATTTTTACTCTTTTTTTTTGTAAAATATATGTTTAATATCTAAGATAACATAAATTTTATAAAAAACATATTTATTTCTTTACTCTTTATCAATAATACAGTTAGCTACCTGTGGGTTATTTGTATTCGTAGTTCAACGTTGTTGGAGATAATTACCAGAATATAACCTCGCGGACATTTCTTATCGTATTGGAAACTGCTGGGAATCATATTAAACTAATAATCCACTGACAGTTGTGTTCAGTGCTGGGTTGTTTTAATGTCCTGTAATGAAGTTGGTGATTATAATATTACTGCAAACTGCAGTGGTAGTATTTGGGAGTCTTATAACACGTGACGCTGTGAATTCTAAGAAATGGAATAAACGGAAGGGTGGAAATTCACGAAATGGACGGGAAGGGAATAAAAGTAACGGAAATGATAACCATGCAAATGAGAAATGGGTCGTAGATTCAGTAAGTATTATTATATATATAATGGTTTTCGTACTAAACATTGCTAGGTTATGGCACCGTACATAGTGGATTCGAATCCTTTACAGGTGAAAGCAAACGATTAGATGTAGGTATTATGAAGTAGTTAAAAAAAACTCTTTTTCATATTAATGTCACTGAGTGTTTGATATTCATATTCATATTCAGCACATTAGCACTTTGTGTGTATACTGTATTCTTAAAATGCAAGCTTAATTGGTTGTTTGTGTCTGGAATGCATTTAAAAAATATCAGCGCTTTTGAACGGATAAAATATGCATATAAGGGTAAAGTGACGTTTTCACTGACTAGTCTGCCTGTTTGTACAGATCCTATGTTTATAGGGGCTAAGTCATAATCTTACTAGGTTCTTGTTTGTTACAATCAGTAGATGTCGAGTGAATATTTATTATGAGCTTAGTATTCTAATAATTACCACCTGTGCGAGGATATAGTAGTACACGTTGCATGACTGTGAGTTATATCTTCTGATGGTATAATAAATGTAATTATATAACCTCTGTAGCTCAATGGTTAGCGCGCTTTCCGTTTAGTATGGCGACCGGGTTCGAATACATGGGTGAAAAAAATAGACAAATGCTGAAAAATGACAATCAACAGTGACATAAATTTGTATGCAGAGTTTCATAAACTTACAACAAGCCATCAATTATGTTTTGAGATATATGCAGTTTGGCAACCTTGAGTAGGCCCTACATCGTTCAAATACCTAAACTTACGAATATGTAGTATTTGTCGCATTTCTGTTTTGTCAATCCACATTCCACCGGCACTTGTAAATTGGTCTTCCGCAAGTAACAATTACTGTATCACACCATTTTCACCAAATACCATTATACATTTCCATCCGACAATCGTACCTAGTGAGTTATGTCTGATGCGATGAATGAGAGCCCAATTATTATGCTAATCTATTATCTGGCTACATTTTGATTTTGAGTAAAAAACAACAACAATATTTTGATGTACTGTATTATTCAATGTCGCACATGTATTTGAACATCCGTCGTTCGTATGCGAGTATTATATATATAGTTGTTACGGTGTCCGGTTAGGGCCATCGCTGCATAGAAGTAAGTCGAAACACGAAATAACTATTGTAGAGCGACTTTTCACTATCGTACTATCGTTTTGTCTTGTCGTACTTTTCGCTATCATGGTTTCGATATCGTACTTTCGACTTTTCACTATGGTTGTAGCGACTTTTTATAGCTATGCAGCGATGGCCATAACGGGACACCGTAAGTTGTAGTTTTGCTGATTGGCTACTCCTGTTAAGCGACAATGACGGGTACGATAAAGATTTTAAACGTAGATCTACAACAAAATAGAATCTACTTCTTGAACTAAAAATATTTCATTTGTAATCTAAAATATCCCGATGTTTATATCAACTACTTTACGAGCGTCTTCCCCCATGCCGAGATAATGGTTGAATATGGTTCAAACAAGAGATGTTTTTATAAAAATATATTTATCGAACATTTGACAAACACATACATTTGGTTATCTTCGTATTCAAGATGAACTGACAGAATATGATTGGTATCTTCGGGAGTCTATTGATGTGTACTACTATGATAGAGAAGGGCGTGCTATATCACATGGCTGGTGGAATAACTGGGGTACTGCAAAATCATATATTTTCGCGACGCGGATAAATTTTCAGTGCATTCGTAAATTTAGCAAGTTTGCGATATTTTATGTACATCAACAACGGCAGAAAACGCAAAATGTTGTTCTTTTTGAACTGTAAAAATCACGGACATGTTACTTCGCGATATCAAATTCGAGAAATTTGGACATCGCGAAACTTGATACTAGTATAATGATTTTACAGTATCTACGTCAATTTAAGTCAATGGTGTGGTTCAATAAGACTTAGTAAGTTTATCGTGTTGACCTGAGATATGTCGGTATTATTTGAAATGTACACTTTCTTCGCCAAGTTTGACTCCAGCCACCAGTCAAATCCTTAATGCTAGATCACAACAGGTTAATTGGGTATTACTAAGATTTTAAAACAAATTGGCTCCAAACAATTTAGAGATACGATCCTCATTAGATTGGTCAAGCTCGGCGAACCTCTGAACTGCGAAATTCATACATAGTTTATTGCTGCTTATCCGGTATTTTAACTAAAGTATTCATTACTGTTTGCCGAACACCAGCTGTTGACCAGTATAAGCCGGGTGTCAGGTTTGACAGGCACGTAGTCACTATCTTATGCTGGCTGAAACATACACAAACCAGTGAGATAAGTTATGAACCCTGACTACATGCTGATCTGGAAAATGAAATAATCAGTTTTGTTTAAAGCGTACACCTGTAGTGTTTTAATCGAATGTGAATCAGGTTCTCATAGTACATACTAATCACCCTTCTTATCCTTCAACTAACACTTGTCCCTCAGTCAGGGTATTAGAAGACAGCAGCACAACGTCAGAATCCGCGTCCTTGAACTCTGAAATAGACGTCCGGTGTTCTAGTCTGATACAAATACAATATTAAGATAGCGTTGTTGTAACGGTATACTCCTAAAACTTAACATGTACTTTAACTTTAACAAAACAGAGCGAGCAAGCTATCAAAATTTCGCTGTAAAAATAAATATCGATATCTGGAGTAAGCCTCTCGGAAACATTCATCAGAAAAAGGGTTCTCACTTTATCGACAGCCATTGTCCAATCTAACTTACTTTCATTACTTACTATCCGACCAGCACATAAATCATATACGATGATGATTTCTATGATATCCTCACGGCATTATATCTTCTTCCCAGACTCAGAAACGGAAGAAATATTGACTAAATTATATTTATTGGTACTGTACGTCTGGCCTTCCATTGCCAACACTTTCTCATAGCCACGTGTTTTATTGATCGTTTAGGTTGTACTAATGTGGAACATGTGTTCAGTGGAATGAAAATAAATGATTTGAAGAACCAGACAAAATTCATTCAAAGATTATATTGAAATGCTTAAGACGTGTAAATGGTAGATCTTCTCCACGCATGCGCAGCAGGTGGTTCTCTTCCCTGGATTAGAGTGCAGCAAATACTCAAGTAGTTCATTAATATTGATTTATACTAATATAATAAAATTTAACATTCTCTTAAATTATTACATGTACTAATATTTTCGCTTCGTACACGTGGAATAGTTTGACTGTTCATCATGTCTGTACTGCGATCAATATATTTCTTAGAATTAAATCAAACTTTCGTCTGGCTACCGAATCTATAATAATTATTTATACGTAAATAGCCATGTTGTTTAATTAAATATAATTATGTTCTTTTTTACTTATTTTACATGAAAAGAGAGAAGTTGGCTCATTGGTTGTCTTCTATACATGTCTGCGTCGGTACAGACAGACAGACAATATTTCATGCGAACATTTTCGAATTCGAACTCAGACATTTCAGATAAAGTTTAGGCGTTCTAGAACATCATGTACGTCTCTAGCTACAGCGACTGTGTGTGGTAAATCTGGTTTATATTATCCCTGTATTACATAATTCGACAAGAACTATTTTTGCACGATGAGCAGACGATAAAATACAATGTAATAAAAATAATTTGGTAAAAACCGTAGGGTTAAGCACTAGTGCTTTAAAACAAAACCACAACGTCTGTGCTTCGTAAATAACGAAAAATGAGGGAAAATCAAAGACGACATTTCAAAGTGATACAGCTGAAATGCTTGAAATAGTTGCCACAATTTTATAAGTTTACTTTATCAGTAAATCTAAGATGGAACAAGTTTGCAACACGCGGATTCGATGCGAGAATATGGTTTGTAAGTAGTGATTAAACTAATACCCAACAAACAGGTGTCTGGCTGTCTATAGTGTGAATGCCATCTCTCGTCGGATCTTTGATAATTGTATTGACAAACATCTCACGTGCATCTTATACTCAACGTACTCGTCATACTGAGAATGATTGCATGCGTTTTGTTTTGTCTGCTGGGAATTAATGCATCGTACACAAAAGTACAGTGAAACCTGTGTAAGTGGTCACCTGAACTGAAGGAAGCAATCACTTTTGTAAACAACCATTATCAATAAACTGCTGAATACCATTCGGACATTTTATGTGCCAAACTCGGATTATTCATTTACTAACGATTCCGCGAAATTACAGTTTTACCCACAAAATTTCGGCCATTTACGTTTGTCTCCGGCAAATAGTCTATTGCAATGCATAAAGACCGAGGTCATCAGAATGATTTTGAATGTAAACCACAATATACATACATGTATATACTGCAATTGATGAACTATTTTGCATGACCGGTTAACATCCGCATCGGTAGTTACGCAATATTGCTGGCTGACCTGTTTACTATTGCAAAGGTAGCACCGTCTAGCGGCGGCGTAGGAAGAAAATTAGTTTCATCAACTAAAACTAGGTGCGATTGTTTGGAGCGTGTGTATTAAACTAGTCGTTCTTCGAACAACTATAAAACACAACCTTGTGCAATTAAGCCAGGTACTTCTGTCGAGTATGATGATTTTCGCTATGTAACGGAACGTATGCAAGGCGCGTCTGTAAAATGTCTCTGCTGAAAACTATTATAATTCCGACTGACATCATTTCACATATTCATTCCTAATCTCACGTGAGGGATGCAATACATCGTCTGCTATAATTAACGTCTGCTTAAGTCGTTCGCTTGTCTGAATTTGTTTTTTATTTCATTTCGGAAGTCTGGATGTTTTTACGTACCTAATGATTTAAACGCACCACAAATCTAGCAGATCAGACACCAGGATTTGGCAATGTTGTATACAATAAAACATCAAAGATATTTATCTTTAATATTACTACTTGGGAAAATGCGCGCTTTTTGCGACATCCGTGCCCATTTTCTACGACATCCAAGACCACTTTCTGGCTAACACGCAGCACAAGGCGTGGTTTTGCAATTTATGGCACTCTTTGCATCATTTAAGATAATTACTTGTCTCATAGCGTTTATTTCCTTACGTATTAGAATATAAACAAGTACAGTTGGCCACTGCTACATTGATAATACAAACTGCAAAGTACATCAGTGTTTCGTATGTTCGATATAGATTAACTAGACTATATAATATTACTTTAAAAGATCTGTCAAATAATGACTTGGGATAAATACATAGTTGAACACCGTATTTGTATCACTTTAATTTTACAAAGTTTAGATGCCAGCATATCATTTACATCAATGGAATTGTGTCTATATACTATGTATGGTAGTGCATACAGGTTTTGGAAGCATAGTTACAATAATTTGAGCAAATACATAATTATTGTTATTGTGTATCACAAAAGTTTGAATCTTATATATAATTCCGAGATATAACAACACAACTTTTAACTTTTAAGTATGAAATCAGACATCAGGAAGATGATTTCCGGTGTAACCGGTATGTTCAAAGGCATAAAGTTAAAACGTACTTCTATCTATTTTCATGAATTTTAACATTTTGACATCATGTCTGAACATGTTCGTAATTAACGAATGAGAAAATCACTGAAAGTGGCTTAGATAATTTACATTCATATATTGTTACTGCTTTTAAATGCAATGATAAGTCATTCACCAACTACCCTGATTTCCAGCAAGCGGATGTTGGTATTTCGGGGTACGTGCATCACATGATCATTGAACTTTACACCAGACTACGATGTTTGCAAATGTAGCGCGTAAATAATTCAAATATTTGAAGGTAGATTTGCATGTTAAGCTGTATTTTTTATGGAAAATTAATTGAAATGTTGGAATTTGTATAGACAGTTAATTTTGACAAATGTTGCGTAAAGGTATTTTGGTTTTCTGGCGAAACGAGTGTTTCCAGTAAAGCATCATTAGCTTTACTAGATCTATCTCGGAACTATAATTATAAATTACAAAAATACACGGCAACTTGTTTTGCACCAACGTTTTAGATACAATTTTCGTGCTTGGCGTCATAATGAAATCACATGACTTTTCTATGAATGCATATTAAAGTATCACCTCTACAACTCTACACATGATCATAGTGGTAGTGGTACCGTCCTCATTGACTGCAAAGGTTCAAATCCAATCCGATACCATGTCAGTGAACACAAGAAAACATTGATTCGAAGTATCCAAAAGCACCGCAAAGTAACATAGCATGTATATAATAATGAATGACCATTTTCATCAAAATTAATATCGATTTATAAACCTAACGCTCTGGAAATCGATCTATACGATTTTAGAGACCCAAGCACTCAATATCGCATATCGTGTCGAAAGTTAGACATATGCATAAAAGTTGGAAAGTGCATACTGTTCGCCAGCTCTGTTGCAAAAATGCAGCATCATAGGTGTCTGTGTATAGAGCAATGCGGTCACTCACCTAGGTTGGATCACAGGAATTCGAGATTCCATCCATAAAATATCATAGCAATCGATCAAATCAAAATCGCTCTATACGTATATACATAATTATGGCCCTGTGTTGAAACTATGACAAACAAAACTACAGACTCATAGGTAAAAAAAGAAAATATTAAGTCAGACAGGGAAGACAGCACTCAACTTATCCAGCCGAGCACAAAAAAACATAAAAACACACAAGGCATTGTTTCTTTGATTTAATTGTCACAATTGCTAAGTGTAAAATAAATGCACATCTGTCATTTTGTCACGGTGTACATAATAACACAATGTTTCACCTTGTGATTCAATCAGTTTGTCAAGTTGTATTGTTATTTCCTCGTTCTCTGCTCTGTTGATACAATAATAATATTGCAGTATATCTAATATGCAGTAGCAAAACATTTTTATTGAAATGATTCCTTAATGTTCAATACACCGAATAACACCAACGTTTCGAATTCGTTTCGATAAATTAACTTATATTGTTTAATCAACCATCTCTGAGTTGTGCCACCGTAGTAGTTTACAGGATATCGCGCTTGTCGTCTAATGTGGCGATCCGGGTTCCAACACGGGTGGAGGCACTAATATGTCTGCCATATTTCAGCAGAAAGCTGACTTGCAAATAAAGGCTATGTTAAGCAATTTAAAATAGAAAGTTTATATGCGGCAAGCAGAATCTAAGTTTGGGAAATGTCAGCTGAACCGAGTTGCTTTATTATTGAAAATCAAATATGTTTAAACTAAATTGTATATTTATGACACTGTAAACGATGACACATATGAGACATTTTAAACAATTTGAATGTTAAATGGGACGTAGTTAATTCGAAGCATTTCGTTATGTATTGTTATGAGTGCGTTTTAAATCAAACGGAAGTGACACTTTCGCGTGAATTACTTCGGATGAATAAAAAGTCAACGAATCAACCTAAATTTATTTCATTGTTTATGAACTATTACGCATGGCTACTCGTTTTTGATCAATTTATGGTGAGATGGAATTTTAAGTCGTTGAGATTTATTTTTAACTGTTATAAACATTGTGCTTTTTTTAATTTTATACCCACGGCTAATTGCACAATACAGTGGAAGGTTGTTGATGTTTTTGGTTTGACTTTTTCTGTGTATTAAACTTGGACGCTAGCGATTATATTTAAATGGATACAGGACAAATTTTGTTGGATACCGATACTAAGACCAAAAAAACCCCCCAAAGTCTGGAGGTCATTGCTGTGCTCTATATTCAATCCATTCGTATACTAATACCAAATGATAGATTTGATTTGATATAAATTTATAAAGATATATTTTCTGACCCATACCTTTCGGTTATGAGGTTTTTTTAAAGACCCCGACATGTACCCCTTTATGTCGATAAAGTATGAATGATCTAAACGGGGTAGCCAAATAATTAATTTTGTTGAAGATCAACTCATTCAGAACACCAGGGTTAAAGGCTACCATTTGTGTCCTTATTATAGAATTTTACATTGAGGAACGCGCTACCATTTGCGCATGCGCGAAAATTAAAATTCGATTTGCTAGTGATAAACGAGAGCTAGTATTTTATTATTGCACTATCAGCATATTTCTGCCAGTTATTGGTATATTTATGTGAACTTAACGTTAATAAAGCAGGTTTTCATTGCTGTGCTCATGATGCAAGATATAGAACACAGGTGATATCTATATTTCTAACACGACCTGCGGATTAATCCATATCCGCATAGAGGAAACCAGGGTATGTATTATTACCGCAACAAAACCTACCTGTCAAATTGGCTGGTACTATTTACGCCCCGTATCACGTGACATATTTATGAATGAATGAACGTAAACTTTATAGTAAAAAATTTAACCAGTTGCAAATGAGGCAAATTGCACGAGTATCAAGTGTTACAGCAATGACGCATCTATGTTTAGAAACTCTAACATACTCTCGACACTGCGTTTCATAAAAAGTTCTGATTATCAATTCATTTACATTTTTCATTCATGCAATAGAAACCTTTTACTCGTGTTATTATAATTGATTCAATGTTTAAAATGTGTTCTTTCCTTCAGAAAATTACGATGCTCGTTTTCATTAACGAGGGAGGTAATCGTACCAGCTAATAGCCACTCAATTTCAGCGTGGAATTACGTTCAATGTAAAATGGGTGAAAATGGAATGCGCGCAGTTAAATAGTACGGGATGTTATCGTGTTTAGAATCGAAATAAAAACTATGTTCTTGTATTTTGTCGGTGAATAAAACACAGGCACTCGTTCGGATGCATCCGAACTCCTGCCCATGTTTTATTCACCGACAAAATACAAGAACATAATTTTATTTCCTAAAAAGATAATGAAGATCGAAACAAGTTTTAAAAAATCTAAAATAATATTGTCCCCTGTTAAAATTAATTTCGCCTTTTATTTGCTCAGGATGTAAGATACAGAGCACAGGTGAAAAAAATGGATATCGATATTTTTTAAAAAAGAAAATGCAAACAAAATTTGTTCCCTATTAAATTATTTCGTCGTTTATTGACATCTTCTGGAAAGGTTTAAACTATAAATCAATGTTTGTGAATTATTGTTTAGTTTTATACTTTATCATTGATACAGTTACCTTTGTTTAGAAAAGGACTTGATATATATCTATCTAAATGAAAATGCACGAGAATATAGAATTTTGAGTGTATTTGTAAATTATGGCGGCCATCTTGGACGCCATCTTGGAGTACCGGGTCCACACCACGCGTTGACAATTTATGCCGGCAGTTTTATATAGTACACACATAGGTGGACATTTTGGTATAAAACATTGCTAGTTCTTTTTTAATTGAAACCTACTCCGTAAATAAGCCCCTTTTGAGTTGATTGTCACCCCACTATAAGGTCCGAGTTTTTTTTCAATTTCGTAGGTGCCACGTGATGTTGGTTGCCGGTAACTTATTACAATAAAAGTAATGGTTTTTTAATATATTGAATTAATACCGATGATAACAGTTTAGATTTAAATGTAATGTTCTTATTTTGATGTTATTTTCACAGATATTTTACGATGATTATCAGTCTGATGCACCTGCTCCAGTCGACCCATCTGAGTCGCTAGACGTTTGTCCACCAGTACCGGATGTAGTATCAGATGACGCATGCGCACAAACAAAATGTCAACGTGATACAGATTGCAAAGATGATTATAGATGTTGTTTTAATGGATGCATATTTACCTGTTTACATGAAATACTACCCGCTCCAGGTATGATATAACTCGTTTAATCAGGTCAGTCACCTTTTAACATAACATTGTGTATATAAACATTGCAAATATTCTTTTATTAATTTAAAGATTTAAAGATATTGATTGCCACTATCGTTTTTTTTTATTAAAATGTTTTTAAAAAAATTACAATGTTATGATATTGCAATGTTTGTATACAAGTGACAAACCTGAATAAACCGACTACACTGCATGTATGTTGTCATCTTCAATCGTTGGTACTGTCCCGTTAGTATAATAATACAGCATTGGTCGAGTCCACCATGAGGTGTAAAACCAATTGTAAAGGGTTATCCAGACATCTATGATTTCAATGTTTAACCAAATTACTATATTCGCTTTACCTCATCAATCCGTCCATGGCTGCAATCACTGTGTGCACATAAAATAAAACTTCATTCCCACATTGATACGCCGAAGTGACCCTTAATGGCTTAACATTGGCTTGACCTTATCCTAACTACGAGTTACGACCCAGGTTTTCCAACTTTGGTTGATCTACGAGTTACGACCAAGGTCTTCCAACTTTGGTTGACCTACGAGTTGACTTACGAGTTACGACCAATGTCTCTCAACCTTTGTTGACTTACCAGTTACGACCAAGGTCTTTCAACTTTGGTTGACCTACGAGTTGACCTACGAGTTACGACCAAGGTCTTCCAACTTTGGTTGACATACGAGTTACGACCAAGGTCTTTCAACTTTTGTTGACTTACGAGTTTCGACCAAGGTCTTCCAACTTGGGTGATCTACGAGTTACGATCAAGGTCTTTCAACTTTGATTGCCTTACAAGTTACGACCAAGGTCTTCCAACTTGGGTGATCTACGAGTTACGATCAAGGTCTTTCAACTTTTGTTGCCTTACAAGTTACGACCAAGGTCTTCCAACTTGGGTGATCTACGAGTTACGATCAAGGTCTTTCAACTTTGGTTGACTTACAAGTTACGACCAAGGTCTTTCAACTTTGGTTGACTTACGAGTTACGATCAAGGTCTTCCAACTTCGGTTGATCTACGTTACGACCAAGGTCTTATAACGAGTTAAATGTTTTGCACCACATCATTAAGATTTGATATTGCCGTATTTTATGTGTGGTCTTGACAGACAACATTAATAGTTTATTTGTATATTTTAGTTGTTGACTGGAGGAAAGAGCCGAGACGATCCAGAACAGGTTAGCATACGAATAGTCTATATATATTTTAATTACCCGGTTGGAAACTGGCCCGATTTTTAAAAACCAGCTCTTTCAAATTGTGTCTGTCTGTGAAAGTTTGTGAGTATTGTGCCAAGATTAATGTACGCATATGTTTTTGTGTATATACTTTTAGTCCTAATGATTTCATTAGTGTATTAACGCTCATACATCCTGTTCCGATTTCCCGAAGTTTCTCAAATACAAATCTCAGCTCAAAACTAAGAATTTACTTAAATTTCATTCAGAGCTTGAGACTTTATACGTGTATATTGAGAAACAACCCGAATTCAAATTTTGAGATCGGGGTTCAACCAACAATCAGACTAAGAACCAAGACGCTACACTCAAGATTTGTGAAATTCAAATAAGTTCAAATAATTAACCAAATGTAAAATTCGTTTTTACTTTTTGTAAACCATTAATCTACATGCATTTATAAAAATTACTGATAATATACATTTACTAATGCCTGTATTTATTATCATTATTATCATTACCGTCTGTCCCTGTCCTGGATCAATGTTAAATATACTTAATGCCTACTGACTTATATAATTCACGATCAATTTTGTTTAATTAATACAGCTGATATAGCTTTCGTAATTATCATGCTTTTATCTTGATTAAACTAACAAGCCGTATCCTGGTAACGTCTATAGAGAAATCACTGACCGACCAACACTCTCGCTTCAATACATTATATAAATGTCTCTGATAATTTTAGCTACTTAGTTGCATCATAGACACAGACACGTCACTTGGTTTATTTGAATGTCTGGAACAGTAGTCATCCACACACACCTGATGCAGACGCACGAACGAACACATGCTCGAAGAACAAACGCACGAACGAATCGTGACAGACACGAAACAGACGTGTGGGCGCAAACATACATAGGTCGACAAACAGACCAACGCACTTACGGGCAAACGAACACACTATCGAACGAACAAGCACATGAACACCAATAAAACAAGCAACAGAAAAAGCACACATGGGTACTGTTAGCTCGGCGAACATTTTTTCGAGTTCAAGGGAACAAGGTTTGGGTTAAAAGTACACTGATTTACCGCACATAGAGCGTAATTACAAAGCTTATATATGACACACTTATAATATAACAAAGAACATGTGGAAACACTTGTTACCTGTAGGATTCTAATACCAACAAGTTAACCATTTAACTCTAGCATGTTGTAGGTATCTAATACCAACAAGTTAACCACTTAACTCTAGAATGTTGCACTATTGTATACATACAAGTTGATGTTAGAGTAGTGGAGAGTAATTATTTGCCTGAAAATGGGTATAAACAACTTCGAGATGAGTAGCCAATCAAAACACGTTTTGCCAATGACTGACCAATCGTAATCGACTACACAGTAACGGTTATTCTCAAGTCATCTTATCGTTTTGAAGTTTAACTAAAACAATTGACAAAAAGAAAAACATTGTTAACACTCTAAGGGTCACAATTTTCACTTAATCTTTTTGAAACTTGGTCGTAATATGTGTCTCTATGAAATCTGTGTCAAGTTTCCAATTGGGTTATCTGGGATCAAAAGCTATGTCACAAGGTCACATCAAAGATAACCTTGATAACATTCTAGATATCACAATTTTCAATTACTCTTTATGAAACTTGGTCACAAACTTTGTCTCAATAAAATCTAGGAAACGTTTGCAACTGGGTCATCTGGGGCCAATTACTAGGTCACAATGTCACATCCGAGAAAAACCTTGTCAACGTGTCGATTTTCATAATGACCTACGTTGGTCTCAGATTCACAACCATCGTTTTCCAACTCCTAAGACCTTCCTCTTCAATAAAAATAGGTTGTGAAATGTTCTACCATGGATAGGGGTTGCGCTCATTTTAAACCACTACTAGTATTTAAGGTTTGACCACTAGCCTACAGTTGTTATAGCAAAATGTACATACGCCTACCGAAACAAACGAGGTACATCAGTAGTTTTATCTTTTGTGTTACAGGTATATCGTGGTTGATACCAGATCCAGGTAGCACATCCACAGAAGGTAAGAACACGTTATATACTTTACAATACAAATCTGTATCATATCATCTCTGGTGGTATAAATGACCGCGGGTTCGGTCCCAGGTCGCGTCGTAGAAGTGTATTTGGTATTCTTTGTTTTACTGTACTTTCAGGACCGGCTGGTCCTCTCTGTATGATGGAACAAACGACTGTGGTACTTTAAACTCGACACTACTTAAACACAATAACAATAAGGACTCAAGTTAGACATTATACCAATCACGGCACTGTTTGTCTTACACCAACCAGCACTCTTGCCATAATATTGGACTGTTAAAGTTGAAAAATGACTCTGCCCTATGATTTTAAAATCAGAATTCACTGCATCTACTTTAACAATACACCGTATCATTGTGTGATGATGCAGTATTTGGTAAAACAAGACACCGTAGCATTGTGTGATAATGCTGTATTTGGTAAAACAAGACACCGTATCATTGTGTGATAATGCAGTATTTGGTAAAACAAGACACCGTATCATTGTGTGATAATGCAGTATTTGGTTAAACAAGACACCGTATCATTGTGTGATAATGCAGTATTTGGTAAAACAAGACACTGTATCATTGTGTGATAATGCAGTATATTTGGTAAAACACGACACCGTGTCATTGTGTGATAATGCAGTATTTGGTAAAACAAGACACCGTATCATTGTGTGATAATGCAGTATGTTTGGTAAAACAAGATACCGTATCATTGTGTGATAATGCAGTATTTTGTAAAACACGACACCGTTTTTAATGTGTGTCGGCACCGTATCTGATATGACAAGGCACCGTTTTTTTATGTGACGATGCAGAACTTGCTAAAACAAGACAATGTATTTCTATTTGACGGTGCCGTAAATAACACCACTGTTTCCTGTTTTATCTGCATATATATCTAAATGATGACCGACTGTGGATGGAATTTAAATTTTTCCCACAATCATACAAAATTTATAGTTAATCCCAGATGCCTTAACGTTTTGTTGGTAGGTTGGTTCAAAGCAATTTTGATTAACGAAGATAACATCGTTATGCCTTTGAATCTGAAGAATATCAAATTCACAATCCTATCTGATTTATATGTATACATCAAAACCTAACCCAAAGGCATTGGTTGATGTTAGATATTAGCACCTGCACAATTCGAAAATATCCAAATATGTGTCATTATACATGCATCCTTTCTTACAGATATATATCATGTATTCACAGAGTACGCCATTTTTGACGTTATGATGTCATAGCTGGTGAAGTCATGACGTCAAACATATACATGTACACATAATTCTGTGTTCATACACCAGAAGAAGTATAAAATACGAAACTCGTTTTTTTAACAGTCATGTACATTTTGAGTTTAGTCTTCTTTTGTCGTATTAACATTAAGATATACAGCATGTAATAATACTAGCATGTGTGTGAACGTTGGTACATATTACAATGTCGGAGGAATTAAAAAAGATAATATTAAGTCAGACAGGGAAGGCAGCACTCAACTTAACCAGCCGAGCACAGAAAACATAAAAAACACATACAAGGCACAATACCCAACTGAACAAGTAAATTATCATCTGAGTCCAATCTGTCGAAAAGCTGAATGAACTTGTTTCAGCAATCTAAAAGCTGAATGCCCAAGCTGAATGACCATGCAAGTTCCAACAGTTAAACGGCTGAAATACCTACACTCATACATTTATTACATCTTCAGAATGTTATTATGTACCACGTACTACATAGTGTAATGTGAGGCGTAGTGCGATATAAAACATGATAAACTGTCAGTAGACTGGGTCAATACGGATATATCTATCTAGACTATACTACCTTACGTCTAGCCAAAATCATTATGAATTCCACATCTTCAATACCCCGTACATCCATTGAGATTGACAGGTGGTTGATAAAGATTGGATCATTTGGAGGATTTACAACATACACACGTGACATATTCCTATCACCACCTTCGGTTATTACTGTCAAAAGATATCTCAAGTAATATATCTTATTTACGCTATAGAAACGGATGGAACGTAGCAAGTTTTATAAACGCGTCATAACCGTTCTGGACGGAATTCCTGACTTGACGGGTTTTATACCGGACTTGAAAAAATGCTTTTATCTTGTATTGGAGATATGCTCTGCAGCTTACGAGTTTATATTAAAGATCCTATTTCTGATTCACATAAATAAATACACACGCAGTTTGTTCTCAAATAGTATAAAATGTTTAATTTAAGTTATAGTTAGAACATATTAAGTAAACTTTAATGATTAAAAAGGGCGGAGCGAGCGAAGCGAAGCGAGTCCTTTTTAGTCATTAAAATTTACTTAATATGTTCTAACTAACTTAGAATATAACATTCTGCATTCTGATTGGCCGATAGAAAGAATCGCCAACGCATGACGTAAAGTCTGTGAAGAGAAAATTGTAATGATTAAATTTTCAGTTAACCGCCAAAATGCGGCGTTTTCATTGGCTCATAATGTAGGTTATATTCTAAAGAAAGAAAGAGTACCGTTATCTAAGACTCTTGAACTATGCCTTGATACTCATCAGTCGGTGTCAACACGATGCCTAGACATCGGGTACACATCGGATACACGCACGGTGCCTAGACATCGGGTACACATCGGATACACGCACGGTGCCTAGACATCGGGTACACATCGGATACACGCACGGTGCCTAGACATCGGGTACACATCGGATACACGCACGGTGCCTAGACATCGGGTACACATCGGATACACGCACGGTGCCTAGACATCGGGTACATTTCGGTTACACGAACATCGTGCAGCGTCTGGATGATTTGTGACCCAGACATTAGTTTTATTTATCAAGCAGGTAATAGTTGTAAGATTACACTGTGTCACAATCGACGCAATACCACGTGACATAACGGTATCACGTACCTAGTATCCAGATCTATAGTTTCTATGCTTTGATTTATTTATTCGTGAAACAATAATATCATATTAAAGATATTTTGACGTCATCACGTGACATTCTGACGATATTACGTGACACTTTAACGACATCACTTGACATTCTGACGTCATCACGTAACGTTGTCCTGTGTCGTTTTTCTGGTTTCAATCGTGTAATAGTAGTACATATGTATTCACTCGCTTGGTGACACCATTCACTCACTATACCCCGATCAAAGAAAGTTTCACCGATACACACAGGATTTTGCATGACATTAATAAACACTACTCAGTACAGTAGTAACAGAGTAGATCAGAGTACTCTCTTATATCTTAGATTGTATTCTTCAACGTTAAATCACAACAAGTAGTGTATACGTCACATGGTACATAGAATAGCCCGGTAACGTTCACAGACTCAATTATCATAGTTTGTTGTCTCTATAAATTAGCCGAGACGATTCTTACCTGGCGGTACCCTTTGATGTCTGATAGGCGGCATCGTTTGATATTACGTTAGGATTACTGTAGGCTTAATTAACTGCTAATTCACTGTTTTATAAACACATAAAACGGATGAAAAGTTGCCAAACACAGTGTGTGTTTCACTAGTTTGAGATTTAATCAAATTAACCAACATTTTAACAGAAGTATTAAAAATTTCCCAAAGAAGTATGAACAACATCTCAGTATGGAGTTAAGTGTTAAAATAAGATTAGATTTACCACGAACAACTGCATGTTGTACATTGTACAGCGATACTAAGTAGTATATCAGTGGATTATAACTGGAATGATAAGTCAGCACACACTAGAGATTCACAAGGACGACTCACCAATCAACAACCAACACAAACATATTTAGCTCACGCATGTCATATTCAAATTTCAAGACGGGAGGCAAATATGCTGCCGTTGTGAGCATCCGTATTCCTGTCTTACTCTAGACCACGGCGGATGCATATATATCGGCCATAACTATTTGTTCAGGGCTGATATTCACAAAACATCTTAGTTGAAAACAATTGGGTGTGTGAAGCTGGCAGTCCACTGTCCAATGTCCATTCTAGCTGTCCATCATTGAATTAGAATAAGAGATTGTTCTCTAATTCAATATTGGACAACTGTCCACTGTTCATTCTAGCTGTCCATCTAATTAAATATGCTGGACAACTGTCCACTGTTCATTCTAGCTGTCCATCTAATTTATTATGCTGGACAACTGTCCACTGTCAATTCTAGCTGTTCATCTAATTAAATATGCTGGACAACTGTCCAAAGTAGCTGTCCATTCTGAATGTCCATCCTGGCTGTCCATTCCTATATCTGTTCAACTGTCCATCTGTATTAGTCATCGCTGTATTTATATAAAAAATATATAGCAACTGTCCATTGTAGCTATCCATTCTGGCTGTCCATTCCTATGATTGTTCAACTGGTCATCTTTGGTATTTGCATTTATATCATTCTGGTTGCCCAATCTAGCTGTCCGACCATTCTGGCTGTCCATTCTGGCTGTCCATTCTGAATGTCCATTCTGGCTGTCCATTCTGGCTGTCCATTCTGGCTGTCCATTCTGGCTGTCCATTCCTATGATTGTTCAACTGGTCATCTTTGGTTGTCCATGAACATTCAGAATGGACAGCCAGAATGGACAGCCAGAATGAACAGCCAGAATGGACAGCCAGAATGGACAGCCAGAATGGACAGCCAGAATGGACATTCAGAATGGACAGCCAGAATGGACATACAGAATGGACAGCCAGAATGAACATTAAGAATGGACATTCAGAATGGACATTCAGAATGGACAACCAGAATGGACAGCCAGAATGGACAGCTAGAATGGACAGCCAGAATGGACAGCCAGAATGGACAGCCAGAATGAACATTAAGAATGGACAGCCAGAATGAACATTAAGAATGGACATTCAGAATGGACATACAGAATGGACAGCCAGAATGGATAGCCAGAATGGACAGCCAAAATGGACTTTCAAAATGGACATTCAGAATGGACAGCCAAAATGGACAGCCAGAATGGACAGACAGAATGAACAGCAAGAATGGACAGCCAGAAAGGACATTCAGAATGGATATTCAGAATGGACAGCCAAAATGGACAGCCAGAATGGACAGCTGCATTGGAAAGTTGGTATATTTGTGATATAAATGCAAATACCAAAGATGACCAGTTGAACAATCATAGGAATGGACAGACAGAATGGACATTCAGAATGGATAGCTACAATGGACAGTTGGTATCTTTTTTATATAAATACAGCGATGACTAATACAGATGGACAGTTGAACAGATATACGAATGGACAGCCAGGATGGACATTCGGAATGGACAGCTACTTTGGACAGTTGTCCAGCATATTTAATTAGATGGACAGCTAGAATTGACAGTGGACAGTTGTCCAGCATAATAAATTAGATGGACAGCTAGAATGAACAGTGGACAGTTGTCCAGAATATTTAATTAGATGGACAGCTAGAATGAACAGTGGACAGTTGTCCAAGTAATGAATTAGAGAACAATCTCTAATTCTAATTCAATGATGGACAGCTAGAATGGACATTGGACAGTGGACTGCCAGCTTCACACAGCTAAAACAATTGTGGAATAAGAGACGGTAGTGTTATCATAAAATATTATTCACGGGTGGGTATTAAATTTGTTCTGTTACAGTACTGTGGTTGTTGCTCGAGTGTTAGATTGGCGTTCTGACGTTGTGTTGTGGGTGACAGTTTGGGATGCAGTCAAGAAGCGCCGGTCCAACGAAGCTAGAAGAACTAAACAGCACACTTATAGTCATGAGAACTTAGAAGTTCTGATATTTCATTTCAGTTGAATTGTGCAGCACTAGCCCCGTTGAAGACGACGAAGATCCCTTATTGTGTCCAAACGGTCATTATTGTCATGTGACTGACCAGGGAGATCTAAAGAACGGTATACCTAATTCAGGATATTGTGTTGAAGAAAGTGAAAATACATGTAAGTGAAAATGTCCTAGATTGTTTAATATATGTTTTCTTTTATATCCTGATGCGTTGTCAGCTCTATTAAGTACCAGATGAAACTAAACACACTTAGTCTTGTTCCATGACTTTACAATGTTCGCAGTATGATTGGGGACGGAAATCAGTCTAAACACAACTTGTCCACGACGCCAATTGGCCAAAAGCTTTGTCTGTCAGTATACGGTGTGTTGTTTTGGCTCGTTACCCTTGTGCAGCAGTTGTAACTGAATTAGTATAGCAGTATATTCGGCTATTGCATTATCATATCAATAATGGGGTTGGCATTTCCATGTTGTCTGGCTACATTAAATGAGACTACGATACTATAAATCATGCTCATTCAAGTCTAATGTGGTTTACTAATGCAATATACGGTTCTCATATGTCATCATGTACTGCTGAGGCCAGTGTACTGTTTGACCACAGCACTAACGGAAATCATAAAATCATGCTCCAATTTAAATTCATTATAATAGAGCTACAGATTGGGGACATGTATGGTTTGTATACGTTCATTAACCGGACCTTTGGCAATACTGTAGATTCCTTTACCATAATGTCTAGTTTTAAAGGCAATGTAAAGAAGTTAAGTTTGAACGTGAATTTCAGATTTCCGTTTTACGGAGGGGTCTTCGTTCCTCGTCAATATGAATGTTAATACAATAGTATTCCTTTTATGAGTTCTTTGGTAAAACAGTATCATTGATACTAGTATGCAAACATGAAGACAGGTACTTCCCCTCCCTTTTATTATTACCTGCGATCCCTAGGCCGTAGGACTATTGGAGTGCTTGAAGTGATTTTGGCTATGTATGAGCACGTGACCAATCATCATTACCTAATTGGCTAATGTCTCAGTCGGGCTTTCGACTTCAAGTTAGTACGCTATATTTTACAGATTCACCCGGTGAAGAAGATTTAGTTCTAACATCAGCATTACGACAACGACAAGTGTGTAAAATGGATAACATGATATTGTTAGAGGGAGCAAGTATACTTTTAAAAGATAAACACTGGTAAGTCCACAGTGTATAAAGGAGTCAGCTTCCGGTTATTGCAATAAGTCATACACGTTAAATTATATAGTCCCCAAGTAGTCATACAGTGACCAGAAATCACAGATACTTTTGATCGCCATAGGTCATACAAGTTGAAATACATTGTCTTCCAATAAGGCATACAGTAATTAGGTATATAATATACGTTGTATGGGTATAGTCTGGTAGCAATGAGTGGGAACCAAACAAACTATATTTAAAAAAGATTAATGCATTTTATTGCAATTTTGCAAAATTCCATTAAAGCCAATGTCACACGAGCCTTACAATATTCATACACCCGTCTACGATCGCTCTTTGAGGGGTAATCGCAAGGCGCTAGGCTGATATGACATTGGCTTTAGGAAGTAATAACTTGCGCTACCAAAAATCGTGCGGATGATGTGACACAGGCTTAAATGGCATTTACCAACTCTATATGTGAATTTGAGGCTGTTAATTTAATAGTTAACTTCTTTCCCATTGTGTCCTATTGATTTTTAAAATATTAGTAGTTTACATTTTTTTTCTTTTCACAGTCGTTGTAAAAAGGGCTTAATGTCATGCAAAAATAGATCGAAAAAAGTACGAGCCAAGAAAAAATCGAAAAAAGATGGAGGAAAGAGAAAGGATAGAAAAAACAAACGACGTAAAAAGAGTAAAAGTTAGTAATTGTACAATGTTACACATTTTAGGGTTACGTATATAGTGCGAACAAATCAATATGTTCTTCGAACCTCATACTATACTTGCATAAATAAACGTTTCATGGTGTCTAGTTTATAATTTGATTGCAGTCTTTTGTTTTCATAAGCAGAGAGAATATTACGGAATTAGATAGTTCCATTTTTATTTTGTCTTCGCGTGCGGGGGGCTCCTGTCGCATCATACGAGTACACTTACAATGGCGATCTGGTTCAAATCCTTGTCATCACTGTTGCACTGCAGTGTAGATATACCATATGTCTGAATTGGAACTGGGAGTGGTCATTATTCAAAATATGACAAATGTGTCGAGATTGCGATGGAATTGCTTCCCTGTCTGTCATAAACGTGATCCTGTCAAGCAAAAAGATAATAAAGATAAAAACCAATCAGCCAGGGAAGGCAGCACTCAACAGTATCAGCAGAGCACGAGAGGTACTTAAAGGAACACGAAGAGGCAAAGTACATGCTACAAGTGCAAGTCACAACGACAAACACAAACAAGAACAAAATGAAACTTATAACAGCTACAAGTTCCTACATTACTGTGTGATTGG
Source organism: Spisula solida (assembly GCA_947247005.1). NCBI lineage: Eukaryota > Metazoa > Mollusca > Bivalvia > Venerida > Mactridae > Spisula > Spisula solida. Next base: position 34,817,950 of record OX365957.1, on the reverse strand, counting down.
CCTTACAAAGGCGTCGTCTGTAGACTTAGTAGGATTTATATTGAGGCTAACAGTCTTCTTCATATGACTGATACACTGTTGACTAATCAAAATGTATTTTTTATCATATTAAATCTACAACAAGGCGTAACAAGGAGGAACTTGTGTCATACCGCTAAATGATAAAACTTACTTGGGACGTAATCATAACATTTCTTAAGAATATATTCACAAGAGTCATCTCCCTTGTTTGTTAATCTACCCCACCCCCGAGGTATCACAGAAAACGTAGGTATGCGAGGAGAGCGATTCATTAGAACTATGTTGATATTACATGTGTTTGCAAATGCTCATTATGAAAGTCAAAATGATTGTTTTCTTGTTTTGCAGAAAGTAACCAACCTTCGTGACACCGTTTAGACCACAGGAACTTAAGTCATTCTACAGAAATCCTCATCTAAAGTTGTATCACACCAGAGCGTCGTGGAAAAGAACTGTGACTCGTGTAACACAATGGATTTCAAATCTCCATCACTGTATCGATAAACAAACTATCTGCATTTTCTTAATAAATTGTTAAATCCAGTGGTTTATTGTATTATGTCTCTTTGAACATACCCAGTACCTCAAAATGTGTGCTTGTTCTTGAATGCTATGAAGGTCACGCGAGTCCTATTTCGGTTACCCGAGAATTGAATACCTTGCCTGTATACTCTGTATAGAAGTTTGGATGCCTGATAAGTCGTCAACACGTTGACATTTCTTCGTATAGTCACTGCTAAGAGAAATGGCATATCCGGGTTCGACTCTCCACAGGTATGTTAAGAAGTTTGCTGGTTTTCTGGTATGATGTTAAGATCTACTTGTTGTAGTGCGTTTCGGGAATAATCTCTTATGTAACAATCCGTTTGTCCGTGCGTGTGGGCTCTGCAATTTAGCTTTGATAATGTAGTCCAGTGCGTTTTTCCAGTGTCAACAAGAATCAACAATAAGAAAGAGATAGTTTTGAGATCAGAGATTCAGTAAATCAGAACTCATCAACACAACAAAATTTGAGCTAAATTCCGACCTTTCAACGGCATTACAATTCTATAACAGATAAGGTGACATTTAGTACTGCTGACATCACAATCACTAAACATTATATCATGGCTACGGCAATTTACATTCAATTTGATGTTAACAGAGGCGGTGTGGCTAAAACCGATGATAATTGATGGGGTGTGTCTTAATTTTCAAAGGAATGAGTGCAATTACTATAGTGCAGGATAATATTATCCTGCACTGTATACATACAGCTTTATTGTTCTTTACTTCGGTCAACGTGACCTCTATCGATTTTCTTGGTCGAGTTGTATTGAAGTCCTCAACTTTAAAATCACCACACCGTGGTATTGATTTTAATTGGACATGTTAATCGGTCAGCATTGTAATACATTTAGACACGCCTTATGTTTACAAAGTGATAGCCAATCACTGGCCAATGATATAAATTAGAAAGAAAACTTAATGCTCGGTTGTTTATTTTGTCTCGGGCTACGCCCTCGACAAAATAAGACAACCTCGCGTTTGCGTTCTCTTTCTATAACTTACAGCAACGGATATGTCGTTACCGGAACTGGTATCCGTGTTTGTCGTGACAACTGTAGAAAAACTGGGCACCAGGTTTCGAAACGTCATATCCGTTGCGGCTAAACATGGCCACTGCACAACACCTTTTCTACGTAGGGTACACTCAGATAATTTTGACTCGGAGGATTTGGAACCATGGGCATATGTGCAAAACCTTTTCAATGCGACGATATAAATTGCGAATACAACCTACTGTCCATGTACATGAGAGCTATCAAGTAGTGTATGTCGGAATTATAATAAACCTTTAAAGCGAATTTATTGTTATAATATAAAAATACGGAACACGTGTTGTTGTCGAGTTATTTCTATTTCTGTCTGATGCATACTAATCTGTTGTACATACATGTATGTTAAATGTCAAGAGTTTGTACATTATCTGATTGCCCTTTATGTGATTAAATTGTCTTAAAATGCTCTCCAGTACTGGAGGAAATAAAGAGTATATATGTAAACATGAAAAAACATGTACTAGCCAAATTTTTTTACATATCATCTTAAAACCTACTAATTGTGTACGTGATTACCCACTGAACTGTCTTGCCTTGCAGGGCGGGGTGTGGCGACATACACAATATGGGAATATGTACTGATAACAGAGTCTTAACAGTTTGCATCCTTTAATGATTTGTTCAATTCCAAATACAACGATTATAATACATGTTAAAGTCAATCATATATATCCAGCAAGGTCATTATGTTCCTAATTCATGCGATAAAATATCAGTTCCAAATATCATTCTCTCATAATTATTTTATAGATATTTTTTACATAATACGAATCTAAACTAAACTCAGCGCAATTTCTGCTTGTTTTTATGAATATGTAGCTCGCCTGAGTATTGTGTGTTCATGGTGACCTATTGAACTGTTAACAGATTAGAGTAAATCAAATAACCAAAACGATTTCCGCCCCACATACATGTGTGAATCTACCAACTACATAGATTAGCATTACAATAATCAAAATACGTATTGAGTAAAATCCTATAATATATAAATGTAAAATGAGTTGCAGAGACTATGCATAATGCACGTATTAGATAGTCTAGATTATTTTCGGCTTTGTCATGTAGCCTGTTTGTTTTCCCTGTAACATGTGGGAGACGGTCGGGTAACAATCCCCGTCTCACCTATGAAACGCTGCATTTAAGAATTGAATACACATTTTCTGCAGTTCATCGGTGTATGAACTGTCGAGAAAATTACGCCTAATTTAAATGAACGCCGTAGGCATTTATGTAAAAAAATTAGGCGTGGTTTTCCCGACAGTTCATACACCGATGAACTGCAGAAAAATGTGTATTCAATTCTTATAATTACAATAAAAAATGAAAAGTGTTGTTAATTTTCATAGGGACTCAACTGTTCCCATCGTGTTATGTTTAGTCGTGGCGTAGGAATCCGTTGTCCCCGGAGATGAACGAAGCTAAATTAAGTAATAAAACCAATCAGAGCGGGGGCAGCAACGCTCCCGATGGACTCTGCAGATGTCAGAACACGAAAAACATGCGTTATAACGCTATTTTAGAATATAACTTACATTATAACTTCCGTAAATGCGTTTGGATTTCAAACTAATTACATTTTGGCGGGAATTTTAAGGCGACGTTGCGTACGTTACGTCGCGAAAAACAAACGTTACGTCATATAAGTTTTTGTTATAAGCGTCGACTTCCGGGATCGGCAAATACCACGAAAACATGGATAAAACGGATTTGTTTAAATTTATCATTTAAATCGTATTGAAAATTATTTAGTTGTTACGAATAAAATAGGAATTACAGTTCATTTGACGCTGAAGTACATTAACATGTCCCAGCTGATGAACGAAGCTAGATTTAGAATGAATGAAGAAGTAGTCCGTCGATTGATTTGCATACGGAGCTGCTTCATCGGGATATGAACGACATGTCACATGACCGTTTCATCCAATCAGAATGCAGCATTGATGTGAAAATACACAAAGTTGTAATTATATAAAATTAAGTACATAGTATTGGTCATTTATTGTGATAAACAAAAACAAAGCATATAACATATCAAAGTGGTCAAGGAGTCAAGCAAACAAATCATAACAAATATACAACGAAGGTTAGCTGAGTGTGTGCGAAAATGAATCTAATTCAAAAACTGTAATCGTGTATGATTGTTTTGATAATGACACAGATTACACGGCAATTTTTTTATGTGGTTTTCAATTTCAATGTTTTGCAGGTCGATATTGTCCGTATATATGACCGTTGCTGTACATAATAATAACGTTAAGTGTTATACATAGACTAGCTATTACTAACACATATCCGATTGGCGAATATAGTTTGTCTGGTTGGTGTTTGGAACATTGTGATAACTGGTTATATATTGGGTTATGAATCAAATCAAATCCATAGGGATCGACATGTTCAGGAAATTCTTAATATGAGGAGAGATGGCCTACAGGTAGGGCGCGCATCAGGATCGAGAGGTCCCGGGTTCATCCCCCGTCTGGACCACTTCTTTTTTTCTCTGAGCAAGAATAACCCACATACTCCACTCGACTAAGGTGTGAATTGGTACCTGTGAGGATTGTGTCTGAACAGGTTCGATATTCATGGGCGCCGCAGATCGATGTTAGCTCCATCAGGAGAGCAATAGTCTCCACAGGGAGACTTGAACGCAGGTTCCTATAGGTAGTCCAACGACGAGGGAAAGTTAAAATGTCAAAGGGTGGCTCAACGGCTGCCCTCCTGATAGCACTCCTCGAATATTGGTAGCTTAACTCTTTTTTTAAAACTTAATATAAAGTGTTTTAGTTTGATGTTAGTTTGTGATCATAGACTTAGTTACAGACGTGCTGTACCATTCCATTATGCACACAAAGTGTAAACCCAGAACTGCTTGTTCCATCCAACAACTGTCTACAATCACATGGCAAAGTTCATATCAGTGTATGCTACAGCACACTCATGACAAAACTTGAACTGTGCCTAAAATATAGAACAATATGAAAATATCATAGAACACAAGTAACCTATCTCAGGACGGATACAGACAGTACATGTACAGCAGTTCAGGAAATTAACAAGAGCCGTCACAGACGGGTTATGCTCCCGTGGGGCGTTTGTCACAGAAAAAATGCTAAAAAAATATGTTATTATTCTTTGCCACTGCACTGTGATAATAAGATTTATTTATCTATGAATTTTTAAATTTATATATCCAAAACTGTTTGAGTTATGACCTGGACAAGAATTAAGTAAGAAAAATACAAAGGGGAGCAACTCTTAAATAGGAATAAAGAGTTATGGTTCTTGGGCACTGCATATCCTCTCAATGAGATCTATTCAGCTATAAAGTTTCAAATTGATATCTCTTATACTGTTCAAGTTATGGCCCGGACAATAATTAAGTATAAAAAATTACAAAGGGCCCATACTCCAAAAATATACAATTAAGAGTTATGGTTCTTCTGCACTGTACTTCCCCTCAATGAGGTCTATTCACCTATGACGTTTCAAATTGATAACTCAAATACTGTTCAAGTTATGGCCCGGACAACAATTAAGTATAAAAAATTACAAAGGGGAATAACTAAAAAAATATGCAATCAAGAGTTATGGTTCTTGTGCACTGCAATTTCTCTCAATGAGGTCTATTCACCTATGACGTTTCAAATGATATATCTAATACTGTTCAAGTTATGGCCCGGACAAGAATTAAGTATAAAAAACTACAAAGGGGAATAACTAAAACAATATGCAATCAAGAGTTATGGTCATTGTGCACTGCACTTCCAATCAATGAGGTATATTCACCTATGAAGTTTCATATTGGTATCTCTAATACTGTTCAAGTTATTGCCCGGACAAAAGTGTGACGGACGGACAGACGGACGGACGGACGGAAGGACGTACAAAGCGGCGACTATATGCTCACCCTTCGGGGAGCATAATAATATTCATCATACAAACGGGGAGGTAATACATTGATACATCGCTGGTTTAGAATAAGAAGGTCGTAAGAACAAAATCAATATTTTGAGAAATCAAGAAAAAACTGCCCTTACTTATTGAAAAACAAGCTTTTAAAACTTCATTTTCGTCAACATGATCACTTCCGATTTTCATGAAAATAGGCTCATAAGAAGTGCCATGACAAGTGGATTTCAAATATGCATGAGTCTTAAAAGGTCGTAAGTACTTCTAATTCTAAACTAGCGACATGTTATAGTGACAAATGTAAAGGTTTCGGAGGTGAATATATCATATACTTTCATATAGATTCTAAATTGCACCTTACTTGAAATATTTATCAAAGGGATATTGTTGTCAAACTTTTACTTAACTTATAAATATTCATTGGACCGTAATTGATAGTTTATTTGAATGTTTAAAATAATAAGTTGTGATCCTGGGTCATCTCTGTGTGTATTTGTTGTGTACTGTAAAATCATTTAATTTCGTTGGGATGAAATTTCGTGGTTTTTGTTAAAAAGACCATTTTCGTGGGGACGTAAATTCGTGGATTTCGTATTTCAGCAAAAAAAAAATCGGGTGAAAATCTGCACTAATCCTAGACTCATATACAGGAGAAACGAACTCTGTACGGCCGCGGAAAATTTGCACTTTGTCAATTTTCATATTGATAGTTGGTAAAATTATTCGTTGGGATTTGATTTCGTGGTTGAGGTCATCCACGAAATCCACGAAATTTAATCCCCCACGAATATTAATGATTTTACAGTATATTGAAATGAAATAAACTTATTCTTCTGTATAAGTGATAATGAGTTACTCCAATTTTATTAAGCATGTTGTACTTGTATAGTTAATTATATACATGTATGTTGCTTTGCACATTAGTCATGTTCAGACTATTTTATCGAAAAATAAATCTTAATTCCTGGGTTGCATTGATAGTAGAATGGTCATGTTACATATTGAATAAAATAAAAAGGTTAGATTTTCATTGGTACATGAAAATATCAGATGAGATCAAGCTTGTTCTCATGGCATTCGGTTGTAATGGGGAAAGATACTATGAAACACCCTGTATGTGTAGTTTTTAGGTATCAGGGTGGCTTGCCGGACTTTATGTCATGGTATTAAATACTAATTGATCAAACCTTGTTAGGTATGGCTTTCTTCCTGCGGAGGCGTATCTGCCGTATTGTGTTACCGATGCTCACTTGTTGTTCATCTTCCAATTTCTCTAACACAACAGCTACCGTACAAAACAGTCCAGTTCGTTCAAAAGCGTTTCTACACAAGGAATACAATAAATAGCATCATACTTGTCTGTGTACACAAACACCATATAATATGAAAAGAATATCAGAATATAACATAAGTGACGTATGTGCTTTGTGTGCACCATATGAAAGTTAGTTTAAATAATTATCGTCTTCACATGCGATCACAATAAACTAACAAGCTGCTACATGTACTTGTATTACGAAAAAGGCAAATGTTGAATACTTACAAACAATGAACCAACATGGATGATGCATCGTCAGTTTGATTATCTGCAGCAATTTGAACTGCATTCACAAATTGTACAAACTGACCGACATTATCTGGTACCTCACCATCATGATGCCAGCCTGTATACTGATAATGTTGTACACACACTACACCTGGTCTTTGCTGAAAGCCATGAAATAACCGATTATACTAATGAAAACATTTATGTGAGGATAAAAGAAGATCAGCACATTACATACATAAACATTACCGGTCACTGACAATTACAAAGTACCATTCACCAGTACTACATATGGAAATCACGAACCACTCAAAGGATCAAAAAAAAGAAATGCAACTGACTCGCTAACTTTTTATTGACCCAACCATTTACAATCAAACTCACAGAAAACCTTCATTGAACTCTCTTAAACACAATCTACGCTAATTTAACTTCAAGAACAAATATGTTTGGTCGTCTGCAAATGGTACAACACTCATGTACTGCAATATGGCTAACGATGGCATATAATTCCTAGAAACGTACCTATTTGCTATACTGAATGCGATTTAAGTCCTGGAACTTAAAACTAGTCGCATGTGACTAGGTGTAAAGAATTGACTTGGTGCCCAAACACAGTCACGTGGTTTTCGCTCAAAAACTGCTTAACAATAGATGCCTAATGGAAAGATGTATTTGCATGTCAAAGGTAAGTATGTTCCATTTCTTTAACAATTCGACGCTTTATGGAATATTTGACAATATTTTCCTGCACACATCTGTAGAACCTACTAGTTACAAATTTGTCCATTGGTTCTGGTATTTGAATAGCAGGACCTTGGTGGGTAAAGAAAATCAAACGCATCACATTCGTCACTGACTGTGTGTTTTACAATTACGGGCTTCTTAGCATTTCTGGAAGGGCATTTATGATATTTCTGCTTCAGGCTTGTCTAATGATTGTGAGCCTCTGCTTCATTCTCAGTTGTACTAGTACGTAAAATGTTTGGGAATTACTGGGGATATAGCTTTAATATGCTCGTGGCATTTAAAATAAAATGAAGTTTTGGTGATGGTACCAAGTGGATACAATTATTGTTCACTTCAAGAATTTGACTATGGGATAAACTCGATATATAAATATTGCAGCTGTGAGACGAATATCCTACTTTCTATCAATGTTCTATTTGGTTGTTGTTGTTTTCGGTTGACCACTTTTATTGTTGTCTTTCAGATGCTCGTTGTCTGCTTTGAAATATGTAATTAACATATAACATCGCTTAAAGGCACCATGCAGTGTCCGTAAATCTCAAAACGTACATCGTGTATAAATGTATCACTTAATCCAAGTTGAGATCTTTCTTTAATATGAGGCATAATTTCAGTCAGTTTTGCCATATGTTTTTCAAACATGTTTTAGCTTAGTACAAACCAGTTAGTGTATATTATACATTCATTAGAACCAAACCGATAAATGGAAGTAAGCCAAATTTTACCCAACAGAAGACAGTAGTCTAATGAGTATGTATGCCAAATTTAACTCGCGAAACCCCCCAAAAATACAAAGCTATGCATGAATTTTTCGAACACCTCTCGAATGGGTTGTGAAACGTTGAACAATAAAGCTATTAAAAATAATAAACTTGATTAATTTGTTAGCATCAAACAATAACAAAAGATATAATCGGACAGGCAGTACAACACTCAACTTAAACAGCCGAGCACAGAACACATAAAAACAACATCGACCACAAATAAACGACACAAGGCACAACACACAACCGAACGAGAAAACGAATAAGGCGTGGATATCTCTACTTTGTCGTAAGATGGAAAAGTCTGTGCCGTGTCACTAAAACAACTCAGCAAAACGCATATCTGAACAAACAGAAAAATCGTTATAGTCGGGAGTCCATACGGAGAAAATATGACGGGCCATGGCATCGGAGAGTAGAATGTGGCATCCATGCTAAATGTTATCTTTGATATGTGTGTAATCTGAAACGGCCGGATGCCATCCGTGATTTTGCATCGGTTTCTCAAAATAAGGTCAAAGGTCAAATGAGTGCATTTTTTATATATCTCACTAAAAATATCATTATATCTCTGTCAGTTTTCGGTCAAAATTTATACAAATGGTATCAAAATGAAGCTAATGCACTGGGCTATCAATAAAAATAACTTTTTACAAATTTATGCATTTGTATACTCATGAATATTGATAAGAACACCTAAAATTAGCAATATTTTTTATAAAAATTCGACGTGTATGAACAATATATTTGTTATAATGTCGTCATTTTTGCTATTTGAAAGCCTTAAAGATTCTAATCTAATGGTGAGATATTAATCTATTGATATGTAAACTGGTCACTTACCTTCTCGTTGATTTAAGGGCACACGTTTGCTTAGAGTGGGTGGGGGTAAAATGACACATAAACTTAAACTAACACAATAGCGTCTAAAGTATTATAAATAAGTAATATAATTATGTTTGCATTGCTTTATTGAATGGGTTTACAAGTAACAACTATTATATTGGTTTCGGAATGGACCAATTCATTTAAAATTTGTCAACATTTGTTTAAGGAGGAATGCGCTACCTACACGTAGGCCTACACGTGCACTTCAAATAGTAATTTCGAGTTTAGTGTGATAAATAGGAACAGACATAAAATTAGGTTCAAATTATGCTAAATGAATATAAAAAGATGATGATAATCATAATGGTATTGCAAATTGTTCATTATACACTTTTACTTGTTCCTTTGAAAAAGCTCAAAATGGGTGGGGAATGGTTCATTTTAAAGCATGAATACTGTTACATAGTATTATATTTTCATACAAAATCAGATTTATATTTTCATTCATGTCTTGTTTAAATTAGAATGAATATAGAGTTAACACATGCTTTTCATGTAATAACATCTACAGAGTACCGAGAAACGACAGGTACCAATGCCCGTCCGTGGGAGCTTTGATAATTAAACACAAGGTGCATATACCACCTTAAGTGCTGAATACAATAACGTTCTTGGCAATTTTAAACTACGAATTTATATAGAAAACGCCACAAATCGTTCATGAAGTAATAGTGTATATATGTACAAATAAGACAAGTTACAATGTCGCTGTTTAGTTTGAGATTGATTGTGAACATTTGCTGTGGATATATTTGCACGTGAATTTACAAACACCTTCTCAGTTCGATGCACGCAGTATGAAGAATTAGTAGATCACGTCTTGATTTCTGTATTCATTACGGATGCATCGGCTCGTATCCGTATACAAGTATCTGGTTGGTAGTTTGCTCTTGTGGCGTGTAGTTCGAGCGCATCACTTCACATCACTGGGGGAGCAGTGGCATAGAGGTAGGGCGCGCACTTCGGGTCGAAAGGTCTCGGGTTCAATCCCCGTCTGGACCACTGCTCAATTTCTCTGAGCAAGAATAACCCACATGCTCCACTCAACCAAGGTGTGAATTGTTGCCTATGAGGGCGATGTCTGTACACGTTCGATAGTTCTGGGCGCCGCAGATAGGTGTTGGCTGCACACGCATCAAGAGAGAAATAGTCTCCCCAGGGAAACTCGAACGCAAGATTCCTTAGGTAGCCCAATGACCAGCGAAGTTAAAATGTCAAAGGGTGGCTGAACAGCTGAACTGCTGAAAGCAGCCCTCGAATATTAGTAACTTAACTTCTTGTTTAATGTTTTGGCGGAAGCATTTCAAACCTTGTTTTATAGAGCTTAAACAAACAGGGGTCACCAACAAGCTTGTACAACTGCCTGTCTTATCTGAATGTACGTCTCTTCTAATATCCAACAGAAGGTCATATCTTTTCCTGCAGAAAAATGGTTTCACATCCCGCCAAAGAGAGGAACCCCACAATGATACGGTGGTCGTTTGGAGACATGTTCTGAAAATTATTTGTACATCGGGAGTAAATCATCGAGGCAGTGGGACAGGCGTATAACTTCAGGACCACATCGGGAGTCATCCGATGGCTACCGATACCCCCACCCCAATTCCTAACGATGACCCAAAATGTCTCATGACTTACCCGATGTTTCCCTTCAGAACTACAATCCCGAGACCGCGAGTGTGTCCCCAAAATATCACTGCCTAGCGTATAAGTATCCATGGTTACTGGTATTCCCGAGTCTCTGGTGCGCTTCTAGGATGCCTTCCCGGGATATTCCCGAGATGACAGTGCGAATGCATCGGGTAAAAATATGCATGCATTGAATTTTCCTGACGTATGTACATGTACTCGCGTTATTACAAGATGTCTCAAGAGTCCCCAAAACGTTCACAGAAGCTTACCCGAGACACCGGATACCTTTCCTGAGAAACATGGGATCCTAGACGCCTTCTAAGCTCTTAAATCCATCGGGAGTATATTCCCGAGGAAGAAGAATTGACGCATAAAGTCTGGAGCACGTTAATAGTTTTTGCAATGCATCCCGATACTCCTTGATTATCATGATTCCTCCTGATGTCACAACTTGTCTGATGACCTCCCCGATACTTCCCTTAGACCACGAGCAACCTATTTACGATGCCTCCCGAATCTCCATCGAGAGTTCATCCCCTAGACAAAGACATACGCAATGGGACATGTATACATCAGCTTCAAGCGTCTCAATTGATACCTCGTTGCATTAAGAGACCAAGAACAACACTGACAAACGCAATGCGAAGAACAATAGAGACTGAACCTGAACAAAAAAGGAATCAATGAAGAGAACTGAAAGAGGAGTAAGTAATGCATCCTTCGCTTGAAGCACCCAAAGCATGAAAATGACCCTCGCATCTTTTGATGACAGTTGGCATACTTCGCGTCGTTTCGTTGTCTTCTGTACATTGTGGTAGCTTTCTCTTACAACAAGCTCGGTCTTTCTTAGCAACGTCTCTGACCTTGTTCGCAAACTTAAGGAAAGTAACTCAGCGAGTATCGACTTTGGTTTTACTCATTAGCAAGATGTAATCGTTTGATTGTGACATGTGCATACTAGTATCAGGACCAGATATAATTCGACGCATCGGTCGACTTTTCTACCTCGTTTGTTTCCAAGTTGTGTAGTCTTTATTAATGAGCTTATGATTTGTAAAGTCACAATAGAATCGTTCAAAAAGGTAATTACTCATATGTGCATTCAATACCGTCCTAATCATTATTACTTACTACACATTGCTACTGAATAAAATATCAACAAAGTGTATTAACTAAGGCTTTATAAACATTATGAGAGTACGGACAAGTCAGGGTACGAAAGAAATGAACTGCAATTGGCTAAGAATTTTTTTTTCTTGTTCTCCAATACGACTCTATACATGCAACTAAAAGAACATACGTTTACCCGGTAGTTTGTTAACAAATACCAACCTATTAATTAAGAGGTTAATATACATGTACCAGGCGACATTTTACGTTGACGACACTACATGTTTTCTTTGATTGGAATTGGTACAGTTTTTATAGCGCAGAGAATTTGACATGATCCTGACCTTTAATATACATAAATATATTACAAGGTACTTGCGTTGAATATATAAATTTCCGCGAGAAAATCGAGCATTATCGGTTCTTTAGATTTGTGTTGGTATTACCCTTCTCCAAAAAGCGAGCAAAACCCGGGTTAAACGCGGGTTAAAACCGTGTTAAACCGTATGGTATTGGCACCGTGCTAAAAGCGAGTCTTTTAGCTTACCGACTGGGTTTTTTCTGAGCAAAACCTGGGAAAAACACGCTTTAAACACAGTTTTAACTCGCTTTAACTCACTTAAGTCGGTTTTATGTGGGTTTTAAAACCCACTCATTTTTAGAAAGTGGGTTTATAGTGTGTTTTTTCAATAAGTTGGTTTTAAGTGTGTTTTTTCTGTGCTGAAAAACTCGCTTATGTGGGTTTTAAAACCCGCTTTTAGCTCACTTATTCTAGAAAGTGAGTTTATAGTGTGTTTTTCAATAAGTTGGTTTTAAGTGTGTTTTTTCTGTGCTGAAAAACTCGCTTATGTGGGTTTTAAAACTCACTTTTAGCTCACTTATTTCAAGTAAGTGTGTTTTTAGTGTGTTTTTTTTCTCAATAAGTTGGTTTTAAGTGGGTTTTTAAACCCACTTTAGCCAACCTTTTCCCAGCAAGTGAGTTTTTTATGCGTCAAAAAACTCGCTTTAACACACTTCTACTAGATGGGAAGTTGGTTTCTTAGTGAGCTAAAAGTGAGTTAAAAGCGAGTTTTAGCTGTGAAAAAACACGCTTTAAACTCGCATTAAACACGGTTTTAACCCACATTTAACTCGCTTTAAACCCACGTTTAGCTCACTAAGAAACCAACTTTCCACCCAGTAGAAGAGTTAAAAGCGAGTTTCAGCTGTATAAAAAAAAAGCTTTAAACTCGCATTAAACACGGCTTTAACCCGTATTTAGCCAGCTTTAGCTCGGTTTAAACATGCTTTTAACTCACTTTTTTTTAATTAAAATTAAATGGAATACCTTTTCAAAGCAATGTGATGAATCCAGGTTTAAATGTTGTTTTGGCTGTGTAAACTCACTTTGATCAATAAAATGAAATGGCATACCTTTTCAAATATAATAAAGAATACAACAATAAATATCAATTAATAAAATATTTACTTGAAAAAATAAAAGATGTTCTTACTGATATACAACAATACAATCAAAACACAAAACAATGTTTAACATATAAACAACATGAAAGACCTGGTGAACAATGATGTAGATACATACAGAAAGACATTGCATTAATATAAACTTTAGAAAGACATTGCATAAATAGATAAATATAATAACTTTTTTGACATTAATAAGCAAATTAAATTCATTGTTAAATACATCACAGCTTGCTACATTTTGACCAAACCACAGAACAACCTGTCTAGAGTAACTCCTTTGGGTAAACACAAAGTTTGGTTGTTGTACAGAGGTTGTGCCTAGAGTGGTAAAATATATAGAAAATGTTACTGTAAAATAGTTATATCGCTTTAAAGAGGTTGTTGCTCTATTGAATGCTGCTCTGGAGAGGTTGAAATGAGGAAACATTTTTAGACCGACATTAAAAACAATGAGAGTTCCCTTCATGACAGAAAGTTACAAAGTATGTGCATAATAAAAATAAATTGCTATATAAGTTGTTGCAAACAACTTTATAATCAAACATATACAAAGCTGATTTAAGGTTATCAGGAAACTAATCAAAATAAGCATTGAAATGTATAGATAGAATAAAAGTAAGTAGAAATTTATTGGCCCATAATTTAATTAAGAAATAATATGTACCTGTGATTTATCGTAGAATAAAGCACGGACACAAGTTTTGATGCATAGTAATTAAATCACGAGTGCATAGCACACGTTATTGAATGTATGCATCCGAACAAGTGACCATGCTTAATTATAGATAAAACCCAGGTACATATTCATTATTTCGATTCTAATACAGCCAATCAGGTGTTCTACTGAGGCATAATGCCTAATCCTGAAAACTAGTTGCAAGTCTGTTTTGAATATCAATAGCACACACCCGCACACCAAAACTTAGTTCAAACATTGTTTTAGTGTTAAAATTCATATGACTTTAATATTTGATGCAGATTTTACAATTTACAAATACACATTTTATGGCCAGGTTTACAAAGATGAGATAAAAAATGCTACCTCTAGATTATAAACAACCGTTTTCTTCGATGCGGCCTGTTGACCTAGTTTTTTACCCTAGTTGACCCAGTACTGAGTAGCGAACTTGACATAGAGTATATAACGATACACATTGTGACCAAGTTTAATTAAGATAAAAAATGTGACCTCTAGAATGTTAACAAGGTTGTTCTTTGATTTGACCTAGTTTTTGACCCCAGATGACCCAGTTATGAACTTGACATAGATTTCAAAGAGGCAAACATTGTGACAAAGTTACATAAATCCAGTTACACAGAAAAATTTGGATCTCTTCCTTGTGTAGTTGCTGAAATCTTCAGGGTCGGATCAGAGAATGTTCGAGTCAGATAACGATTGGAGACCTGTGCGGGAATACGAGCCATATATAGTGATCTTTCAGACCTGAGCTAGTAAAGTGTCTGAGTCTGTGACTATAGTCCGGCATTGGCACACCAATATCCACCAATTTTCGCGCGAAGAAAATACTCGAGCCTGAGGCATGTTCATTCATAGTTGGTGATGTAAGAGGGAACGTAACTGGTGTTTGCACTTTGCACTGGGGTAATGCCAGATAAAAGTTTGTCAATAGTATTCTTAATCTTATTCGTAGAATTCGGTCTTCCTTTCTTGTTCGATGACTACTTCAAAGTTACAGTTTTGAGCACATTGAATTTCACTACAATCAGGGTCTTTAGATGGTTCTATGTCCGTAGTATATTTATCATAATGATACTATGTGTATATACGTTTTCACTACTTTGGGCTGTAGCAGATGACTCCAGTACCGGTAACTCTGCTTTGTCAGCAATGAAAGCGTTCTTCTGTTCAACAACAACTTCTAGTTTTTTAACTCTATTCAAGATTGACGATAACTGGTTTTCAATAGAGGTGATACGAGCGTCTGAGATTGGCTGGGTTATCTATATAATGTCATTGTTCACCGATTCTTTACAATTGATGACTTCCTGCTCGTTGAGCTTCAGGGATTCATTAACAGCAGTTATCTAATCTGAAAGTAGTTTTTAACGGCAATGTTTGACTGCTTTAATAGAAGCATCATGTCAGCTTGAAGACTGCTAAATGAATCCTTAAGGATGTTGATATCATGTATGCACACACACGGTGTATTTGTTTTCGATTGTGAGGTTGGAGTAGCAGTCATGTCAACAGCAGCACTCACCGAGGGACGTCCAGTACTGAGAAGATCTTTCATGGTAGAGAAATCATCACCTTCGATTACAGACAGAAATGCACAAATATCATTGGCCAGTTTTACAACAACCGCCTCTCCCTTTTCTCTGACACATCGCTCAAGTTCGGTTTGTAGCCCAAATGGGAGGTCATCCCCTTCTCGGAGGGTACTAAATAGCATTCATCGAGTCTCTTCCAATTTAACTTCACATGAAGCGTAATCTTGCTACAAATTTGTTGGATGGTAATTCTCGGTATAGGGACAACAGGCTGTTAAATTCTGGTAAGCTGGGACGAACGCAGCTCTTTACCAATACATGATCCTAAGTTGTCTTAGGGATACCCTCATCTTCTCATCAACTTGACATCGGGCGATGTGAAACTTGTCGGATATAACATCTGCAATAATATAATATACATACTTCAGTTTCAAAACCTGATTTAACAAGAGATGTTTGTAAAACATGTATACCCCCATGGCAGCCAAATAGTCAGAAATCGTAAATGTCACTGTGACCTTGACCTTTGACCTCAAAATCAATAGGGGTTATCTACTGTTGATGACCAATCTCCATGTAATCCTAGGTCAAAGTGTTTCTGAGTTATTGAACGGAAACAAATTAAATAGTCAGAAATGGTAAAGGTCACAGTGACCTTGACCTTTGACCTACTAATCCCAAAATTAATAGGGGTCATCTACTAATACTATTAATGACCAACCTTCATGTAAAGTTTGAAGATCCTAGCTCAAAGTGTTTCTGAGTTATTGAACGGAAACCAATTAAATAGTCAGAAATGGTGAAGGTCACAGTAACCTTGACCTTTGACCTACTGACCCCAAAATCAATAGGGGTCATCTACTATTGATGACCAACCTCCATGTAAAGTTTAAAGATCCTCTAGAGGTCAAAGCCTTCTTGAGTTATTGAACGGAAACCATTTTATACGACCGACCGACTGACAGACCAACCAACCGACAGACACGTGCAAAGCAATATAACCCCTCATCAAAGATGGGGGGCATAATAATGTAACAGTAACTCAGCATGCCCACTGGAATTTCAGAAGTGGGTATCTGTACCAACTAGTCCTGGGTACAGGCCTAAGAAAGTGGGTTCCGTATTTTTTGTATGTGGAAAGGGAGGTTAATCGTATCTGATTCGTGAACGTATTTTCGGTCTGGATACCTGTTTTTAAACATTCTTAAAAAATGACTGCCAATTTGCGCGAACTTTCCCAAATGTTTTATCCTAAATTAATGATAACACCTGCAATATTGTTTCACTTTTCCGTCGCACTCGTAGTAATATGCTGTTATGACCAAATGACGACCTCGTTCACTTGATTGATTAGTAGAAATAGTGCCTCGGCACTTGGAAATGTCATGTGATACAAATAAGTCTAGTTCGTCGGGATGTTTGACGCAGGTTGTTTTAACAATTTTAAAAAAAAGCAAGCGTTTATCGGTTTTAGGTCACTGTCTGCTAAAAGTTTTGCCGAGATTGTGTATTAGTCGGCACCAACAAAATGCGTAACTGCACTCACGGATATTGAAAAAGTTGCGCGGACATAGAGTTTTCTGCGTGAAAAATACTGTAACTTAATCATTGAACTTTATCAGGTAGAGACCGAGTTTGTGTGGTAGGTGCATTTTTCTAGCTCACTGCGTTCCACAATAACTTTCTCAATATCATCAAGTAGACAAGTAGAGAATGACTTTGTGTAACATGCTGCTCAGAATATCAACGCATTTCACCTCGCTCACACAATAACTTTATCAGTGAATATTATATGCCATGTAGACAACAAGTTTGTGTGATATGCTGCTCAGATAGAAATGCAATCTTCATAGATTCTTTTTATCACATTACTAAAGTTAAGTAAACAGGCCAAAACAACATCAGAAATAAGTCAGCAACGTTATGTTTTGGCGCCTAAAAGCTGGTCACTACACACATGTGTTATCACATACGGAGAACATTGTTCCATAATTATAAGTGCAAACAAGACTGCGTTCAATAAACGCTTATACCCCCGTGGAAGCCATGTCCATAAAAATCTGAGCAGCGGTTCTTGAGAAATAGCCCAGACAAGAATTTAGTATATAGTAATTGTGCGATCTTCCAAGGGGCATAACTGTGTGAATAATCAGCAAACCGGAAAGTGCCAATCATATGCGCATCTCCACTTGGTAGTGAAGCTATCCATCAAGTTTTGTTAAAATCTGAGCAGTGGTTCTTGAGAAATAGCCCGGACAAGAATTTAGTAGTGCGATCTTCCAAGGGACATAACTGTGTGAATAATCAGCGAACCAGAAAGTGCCAACTATATGCGCATCTCCACTTGGTAGTGAAGCTATCCATGAAGTTTTGTTAAATCTGAGCAGTGGTTCTTGAGAAATAGCCCGGACAAGAATCGGACGGACGGACAGGTGAATCACTATATGCCTCCCGATCTATTGATACGGGGGCATAAAAACAAACAGAAATAACACCCTTAAAAATTGGGTTAAAATGGATTTATAACTAATAAAAACCTTCATCATGATAATCGACTTGCAGACCAGAGCTAATTAGCCAATTCCTGGCCCTTTAAAGGGTTCAAGAAACTAGAATACAACTTGTGTGCAAGTTCAGTAAAAATCATTAATAAAACTGCAAATTACCAATGATAGCTGTTCTTTCTGCAGCAGGGGATCTTGGCTGAACATTTGTTTCATGGAGCAGAGCACAAGTTGCCATATGTAAACAGCATCCAAAAATGTCATGATGGTGTTTTTCAGTCTCACCTGGTGCTGTATGTATTAAAGCTTGAATGATGTGCTGCAATAAACGGAGGAAATAATTAGAAAAAATGTACAAGCGTATATCATAACAATAGCTGTCATTGTAAGGGACATATGCCCCGAAGTGTGATGTTGATAGTATATGCAAGTACTGATGCAAAAGAAACCACTAAAATTCCTATTTTTCATGCACAAAACACTTTTCTAGGATAAAGAATAAAAAGTTGACAAACATTCAAATGGGTCAAGTCTTAACTTAAATTGCAGCTGCTATTTTCAAAAGCTGAATCTGTATCTATCAAATTTTCCCGCAGAATGATGCCACGGTACCATTCAAAATACCGGTATTTTATCAACATTATCCTTGCCTGTAAATAAATTGGTTAACGCTCTCAATTACCAATCCAGAGGTCCATGGTTCGAATCTCGATCAGGGGCGCTCTCAACTACAAATCCAAAGGTCCATGGTTCGTGTTTTGGAAATGACCAAGTGCCCCAGCCGAGATTCGACCCTGTGACAGGCCTAGACATGAACTATTTTGGCCACTGGTCCGACAGGGAAAAAACGCCCAATTTGTAAATAGGACAGTTACTGGTCCTCCAGAATTTTCACTGGGCCTTCTGGATTTTCACTGGTCTCGGACCAGCGGACCAGTGTTAGTGTTGAGCCCTGTGGTACAGTAACAGACACTTGGGGTCTGGGCCACGCCCCCTCCCGCTACGCGCATGGATTTTTTTTTTATAGTTCTAATATATCCAGACCCATTCAGTAATCACACAAACATGTGTTGGATGTATGTGATATTAATGCAAAAATCTACGTAATTCCTTTACTGCTTTAATAACAAAAGATAAATATATGTTTTTCTGAACTTTCTCGCACACCGACCTAGAAAAACTGATCGTGTAAAACTTGTTTTGCAACTTTCCCGTATATTTCTGGTATCCTTCGGTCAATAACAAGTTAATCTTTACGATGACTATACTGATAATACTCGATCAGCGCTCTTATCAACAAAATATCAGGAAAGTTTGCAATTGTCAACTCATTTTCCGCCGCGCACATAATTTTTCGACAATTGAACAGTGGTTCCCAGCCTGATACATAAAAACCGTGTCGCACGTTGAACGTTGTACCCAAACGAGGTATTCCGAATGGTTAATTTACATATCTGGTTCCAACGTTCAACGCAATACTTTCGTATTGATCAGGCGGGAAACCAACGTTGAAAGATTATGTGCGAAGCTTGTTGGCAGTTGAAAATTGCCAACTTTCTCGCAAATTGTGGAGGCAGGGGTGGATATCGGTTTCTGTCACTATCATCATCGCGAAGAGTAATGTGTACTTGACCAAAGGACACCAAATATTCACCATATCGACATTGCAGGGTAAAATCCGTTTTCCGGGATAACGGAATTTATTGAGCGACAATGTGCGAGATATTCCGAATGTACGTGAGGGGGGAAAATGCCTATAGCGTATAGAGCAACCAGGCACAATAATCGCGATTATTTAAGCCAAATGACAAGAATTTGTAAAAAGTCTTACCAGTAAACAACGACAACACAATTTTACGACCTCGCTGACAATATTTTCGCCAAAATAATATGTGTTACTTGAAAAATGCGTATATTTTCTCGCCATCGGTATCGAGCTACGGAAGCGGCAGTGTAGAATAAAATGCAATATTTTAAATATAAAGCATTTTTTAGGATAATTCTTGCTAAAGTTTAAAAACAAAGATGTTTAATGATAATGTGTAATAATTTGTTTATATGTTTTTCATGTTTAAACGTTGAAAAAAGAATAATTGTATACACTCCCGCTATACCGCTTATTGCTTGCTAACCCCCTGACCGTGAAATTTCGGTTCCGGAAAAACGGGTTTTATTGAGTAATGTCGATATCGAGAATAGGCAAGAAATTTGCACAGTGAGTTAAACACAAACAAATTATAAGTCCCAGATACATTTAATAATGTGTGGGTGTGGGTATACAATATAGATGATAAAAATATATCCTGGTGCGTAGCTGGGGGTGGGGTCCAGACCCCAAGTGTCTGTGCCCTGTGGTACCTCTTGATCAGTAGTCAAGTGCGTTACCACTCGACAACTGCGCCACCCACAGTAGCAATTATCGTGAATATAAGTATAGCACACTAACAACTGAGCTAACATGTATGGTACTAACTTAACATGAGTGCCGTCGAGTTTAAAATTAGTTAATGCTCTGGACGTGTGATGGCTGGTTCGATTCTCGGTCGAGACACTTGGCTAAAAAGAGTATAGAATCTCTACATTAAATAAAGTTATTATACAAATATATCGAGTTAGCACAAAGATATACAATAAGCATCAAAATATTCTGCCAGTCTGATCTACTGCTCTCGCGGCATTGTGATTGCAATTTTGAATTGAATTTGAAAACACAAAGACTGAAAGAGTCAAGTCTCCACTTCTAAAGCAATTTAAATTTTATTCAAGCATATCCCTTGCAATAATAGATTGTATATTCTAGACTACAAAAACAAATTCATCTAACAAGAAATTACCTCATAAAGCAACTATTTGTGTGTATAATTTCACCAGAATCATCTTCCGTCGTTCTCAATTTTCAAATATTGAGCAAAAGCGCGAAAGGGGAAGTAACTCCGGAAAAGCTTCCGGAGCTGATAAAGGCCGAAAATTCCGGACGGAATGCACGCGCGATTAAAGATAACCACATATTTTCGTAGAGTGCTGTCCTAAATTCAAACTCCATGGTCCCCTAGTGGAATCAGTGTCCGAATAGCACACATAATGGCCCCGTCTGGATCCTCGCATGTTAGTGTAAAACATTAAGGCGCATTTCTTTTTTATTTAAGAGGAAATCTTTTAAGTTTACACCTTAAAATATCACATACGAGACTCAGTATGAATGTGTTTTTGTACACAGCGCATTATTCTTATTATAGCACAAATAATTAGCATTTTTTCCTTCAATTTATTTAATTATTCGCTATGACAATCTACAAGATGACAAATCTTCTCATTATAAGGCATCCGAATGATTTTATCAGAAAGCCAGGTTAATAGTTTAAAGGTTTTCGAATCACGTATAAATTCCACACGATATTCACTTTCGTGATTTAAACAATTAATGACAGGTATTCATGTGTAATGGGGGACCATAATTCATATAATAACACGTGCATAAACTGCGAAGTCTAGTTTCGGTATTTATAAAAAGTCTAACGTCGTTACAATGCATGCAGTGAAATATTATATAAACTAATTTCAGTACATGTATTTGAAAATATTTTTGGTATCAATTAAGACTAAAAGGGGAAGATCTACCCCTCACAATGTATGAAAATGAATTACACCATGTCATTAATCTTAATATGAATCCAGATTAAGACAAGACAAAGCCCTGCAATCATAATTCTACTTCAACTCTATTAATTATGTTCATAAAATGTGTCCATATTGTGATCAAGCTATCACCAAAAATATATTGTTCGATGTATGTTTTATTAAAATAGAAGATGTCATATTAACAATTTCAAGGTAAATGGCCATGCAAAGTTATATATATATATTATTTTTCATAAAGCACAATACAATGCTTATAACAAATATATACAAAATTAATAATTATATATTTTATGCTCTGGTCATAATTCACTGACCTGGTATATTGTGCATAATTTATATGAACAAATCGTGCGTGAAAACAAAAGAGTGTCAGTAGAGTACCAGATTTGGTTCTGAACAAGACCCCTAACTGTGAAACTGTCTGGAACGCGTGTCACATGGGTCATAAATCGCCGAGATATGTAGCCCTAGGCAATAAATTAAACTGGTGAGATTATAGTGTACAAATATGTACAGTATGTTATAATTGGATTGGTTTACATTATACCGTCTGCAATTATCGATTGTTAATTGGGGATTCATTAATTCAAAATTGATAACGCTATAATACAATAATAACAACGTACTATGTGATATAGTTTATTATTTTTATTTAACAAATAGACTGATAAAAAAACTTGCAAAAATTAATTATAAGGTACACTATTGGTTTATAGATAACTACTTTCTCTTGTGTCCTTATATATAGCATGCACTAATGTATTAATTGGTTAATTATTAATGAACCTCGACGGTCATTTTTTGTATTGTAAATGGTCAAAGACATTTTTCTGTCGAGTTACCAAATAAATGTATGTATGTATACAAAGTTGTCAAGTATATTTTGTATCTTTATAACCAACCGGGTATATTCCGGGATGTTAAACTGGTCCGGATGAACATGTGACAAGGTTCTTGCGTTGAATATATCAATTTCTTCGGGCAAACCATGTAAATTCCCGATTCTTTAAATGTGTGTTTAAATTACACGTCGAACGTGTTAGTAATACCAACGCTTATGAAAAACGTACGACCGGGGTTATGCATGTATAAAGCATTAATTGTGCCAGCTATTAGATTATGCTGATAACAGGTAAGATGGTCTAGTCAATACACGTACATGCAGTAAGATGCGGAAATTCCGGAAAATGGGTTTTATCGTATAACGTCTCGAAATGAACGTTCGGTATTTTTCACAGGGAAATAAGTTTACAGCAATGACTTAAAATAAACTGTCATTTAAGATTTTGTTCTAAAAATATTTACATTCATAAACAACAACTGAAATACCAAACAAAATATGTACAAAACATAGTATGCGTTATAATTCGAAGCAATGAATAAGTGTATAGATCTAATTTCTTCGATTCAGTGATCCAGGCAAAATTTCAAAACAAAAGACCAACTTCTGCCAGAAGTTGGTTTTAAGTGAGTCTTTTGCATGTGAAGCTCACAAAGCGCAAAATTATCTAAAAAGTAAAAGACCAACTTAAAACCCACTTTAACCCACTTCTGAGAATATCATTATTTAAAAGACGCACTTTAGCCAACTTATTTTCTTTAAAGACCCACTTTAACCAACTTCATTTATTAAAAGACCAACAAAAACACACTTCAGATATTAAAAGACGCACTTTAACCCACTTATTTGATCAAAAGACCCACTTCAAGATACAAAAAACTCACTTTTGCCAACAAAAAACACACTTATTTGTTAAAAACCCAGGAAAAACTCGCTTTTAGCATACTTTTGTCAAAAAACGCAGGAAAAACCCACTAATAAGTTGGTTTTAAGTGGGTTTTTGGTATAAGTGTGTTTTTCTTCGGGAAGGGTACACATCGAACGTCTTTGTGATATTCCCCGCTTATGAAAGCATATAGCCGGGATTATTAATATAGACAATATATCAGCTGTTAAATTATGCTAATTGAAGGTCGAGAGTCGTATCAAATTCTCTGGATTATAATAACTGTAGAAACTAGTGGTTTGCCGATGATTATAAGAATTAATAATACAGTTCTAAACGCCATGTACAAGCATATATTGTGTAATGAGACATATGTATTGCATTTTGTATAATTATTAGAAGACACTGCTTGTTTATCACTCAGATGTAGATCCTTATTTGTACGCTTCTTGTCATACATGTACAATAGATTATCAATATTCATAAATATGCAAATGAGTTAATTAGCATAATATTTAAGTAAGTCAAAATCAAATTCCACAAATAAATAACATTTGGATATAAGGAACATGTTCAATGAGTGTATAATGTTGATTCTGACTGTATTGAGATTTTTACGTTCTGATTTCAATTTACCCCCACCCACCTTTGGCGGTTATTCTCGGTGGAATTAAATTATATTTATCCAAAAATATAAATTTAACGAAAGCTCTTTGTCTTCTCATGATTTTGGTACAATTTGGATATTTAAATAATAGAAATAAGGAAGATATGGCATACATTTGTCAACTATACTAGTAGATTTTTAACAAAAAATTACCATTTTTTGACTTCCTCATTAATATTTATGAGTATGCAAATGTGATAATTTGCATAAAATCATTGCAAATGAAGGACCAATTCATTAGCATCATTTTGATACCATTTTGACCATTATACCTGTAGAATTGACCAAGATATGGTGCACTTTTAAGTTGATGCATGCTATATGCACTTAATTGACCTTTGACCTCTTTATGACCTTCACAGAGGGTTTTGCGCGTGGCATCCACCCAAACCATAGACA
Source organism: Spisula solida (assembly GCA_947247005.1). Lineage (NCBI taxonomy): Eukaryota > Metazoa > Mollusca > Bivalvia > Venerida > Mactridae > Spisula > Spisula solida. Next base: position 34,793,094 of record OX365957.1, on the reverse strand, counting down.
ACTGGTATTGGGCAATTCAAATATGGTATTGAAACACTTCTACTAAAAAATGCCATGGACCATGAAAAATAAGCGACTTTGGTGCTGATGGACTCCCAACTATACGTATGACAAGACTTACGACGTAGTATCAGCGAATTCGAACAGTTTGTAACTTTTATTGCGAAGGATATACATTAGATACAGACATGTTCGACACTGCAGGATTGCGGCTAGGTCTTATTTCAAATAGACAGCCTTGCTCCTTTAATGTTCCCGGTGTATAGCATCGATAAACATGCTCCTTGCATTTTTAACCATATACTTTTAGTCAATACGGTCATATATAGCGGGAAATGCTACGATTAGAAATTCGGAAATGTCCAGTTTCCATGCCGACGACCTCAAGATTGACAGACACGTGCGTTTCTACTGAGCCATCACCATACATTATAAGGTTAATTGGAATTGATTTCCATTTCAAAAGTATATATGTGGTTAAATGAAATATAATGATACCTTCGATGAATTATTAACAGTAAGAATTGATGTGGTGTATGTAGAGTTCACCTCGCGGCTTGAACACCTGACTGTATATGAATCCACTTCTATCGTTTGGCCAACAGCTGGTAGATAAGTTCCGACTTTATGCTGCATTTATAATATAGATACGTACATATATAGAAAGTCAACCCGATTATATTATATTGATGTAAATGAAAATAATTAAAATGTGAGAGTTTTTTATTGTTTTGTTTCTCAGACGTTGGTGGGTGAAATGTCCACAGGAGGAGGGAAACATAAAAATAAAAACTATCACACCATTGATGATGGACTAGTCAATGATGGTCCGATTTTAAGCAAACAACAACAGTATTAGTTTTCAAGAAAACATCCATTTTGCGTCGAAGTCTCCAAGTCGCGGCAGTCTCATTTCTTCCTTATTCTATATGAATGATAGCGTATGAACGAATGTGTACACACTTGTATTTGGGCAGATAGTTTTGATGCAATTCAAAATTGAATAAGATCCTAAGATTCAGCATCGGTATCTTATTATCATTACAGCTTACCGAGTATGTTTTACAATTATCCAAACTTAACATCAGTCATATTCATAACAATAAAACATGATTTTTTGTCATTTTCTATGTACGACGTGACAGGGTGATACTACCTGCTCGTATGAAGCTGTATCGTTCATGTCAACTATACAAGAACATTGGTTCTGGTATATCAAGCATAGAAAGTCTGACAGTGTTGCAGGGAGTGGAGTTTGAGCAGCTATGTATCTGTTCATCTTCTTATAGCTCTGTAGGTAAGAGAAGCAAAATGGAAATGAAGCAACATTTCATCGAACACAAGTACGTAGAAGCGCATTTATTTCAACGCACACATTTCTTGTGCCGGGTATACATGTCGGTTTGCAGAGGATAATGAAATACGTTTTGTTTGTAGCAAATAACACTAAAATGATTTAATTTAAACATGTAAAGTGATCTGAATAATGATTATGACCGATAGTACAATGTCTTCAATGACTTACGTCTATGTATATGGCGTTTATATAGTCCGGTTCGTTAAACGCCCGATTCAGAAACAGTCTGGGACGTCCTCTGTTTCCTGCAAAATAAAATACAATCGACAAGATACCATAAGATGAACTACACACCACCTTCCAAAAGTTCTTAATACAGACATCCATGGTGACATACACTGAGTGTAAAGAAAACATTTAATTATTAAGTTTATGTTATAACTTTGTAACATATGTTATATGGTCATTACATTACAACGTCATTTTAATACTAGATAAATTGGCAAAACGGTTTAACAACAATTTTCTTTGAGTCAGTGTAATACATTCCCAAGTTTAGTGTTTATGTTTAGGAACCCTATGAAAAAAGATTATATTAAGTCAGACAGGGAAGGCAGCACTCAACCTAACCAGCCGAGCACAGAAAACATTAAAAACACACAAAGCACAATGCCCAACCGAACCAACCGAGCACAGGAAACATAAAACACATAAAGACACAATGCCCAACCAAACAAGCGCAGATCCGCCCAAGTCCCAGCTGTCGAAACTAGAATAAATTATAACTAGCTGAACGACCAAGTTTCCTCAGCAAAGGGACTATAATGCCTAGTTTTAGCTGTTAGAAAACTTAAAACGAAGAATTGTCTAACACACTACCGATCAAGAAAATTCAACATCCCCTGTCCCACAGTTTAAAAGCTGAATAGAAAAGAAACCAATACATGGTGTATACATGTACACAACTGTATTTAGGACGCATCAATGTGATGCAAGGTTCATGGAATACTTGGAGGATGTAACAGTAAAGTTGACCAATTCTTGCTGCAGTGCAGCGGGTAGTTCAATGTGTGTAAAAAGGATGGTACTGACAATACATACTACGATTTACACTAAACAAATATATAAATGAGCATGTACCCATAGCTCGGTCAGAAGCACCTTTTTGACTGATAAATGCCGTCTACGGATATATGTGCTTCTGTCGGAGACAGAAATGGAGACGACACAATGATAAAATCAAAGCTCAGTGGAGGTTTCAATCAACATGTACCAACTTTTACAGCTAGTCGACTAATTCCCAACGGATTACATTGCTCCATTATAAAATAGAAGTAACGGGAGGTAATCTGCAAATATTTCTAACAAAACTTTATACAAATTAACGACCCCCATGCTGCTGAGAGGAAAGCATTCAGTTCACCAAATATAAAACCAATTTCCACCAACCATGCACTTCTTCATACATGTCTTGTTTTGTGTCGTTTCCAGGTTCAATGCACTATTTATTTATTTTAGATGGATAGAACTTAAAGTCGCAACATCTGGGTAGTCAATATCACACACATAAAAATATATAGAGGATATTACATGAGTGTCTTTCCATATTTAATTTGTTAAAAGAGTTGAATAAAATAATAAAATGCGAGGCTCTGTCGAGTTTAATAAATTAAATGTGGAAAGTCACAAATGTAATGTTCTTTTTATCGCATGTTAGTCTTTACCGGGCGAAACATAAAATAGCTACTTATTTTTCACTATAACAAACGCGCAATTTTGACGACGTCGCCTATCCGTTGAATGACGTTGCGTGATAGCTTTATTACACTAGTGTATTATCAAAAATAAATAATGGCTTTATTACGCTACCGCGACGTCAAACATGTGATAAAATAAATAAAATATGGGCAGGCAATACAAAACATACACATACATTTTTTCTGAAATATGAATAAATAAAATATGGACAGGCAATAAAACACATTCACATACATCTGTTCTGAAATATTAATAAATAAAAAAAGTTTGATTTCATGATTTCATAAGTATTGCATTTTTAAAGCAGCTCAGTTTATATTTAAATGTTAAGACTAGCCAGTAGTAATAATTATAATTTCGCCCTTTCCTTAAAGCGTCATTGTACTGCTATCGCAATCATAATTATATATATTGATATCAATATTTGTAAAGATGTGTAGTCTTTATAATACGAGGTATATTTTACAGATGTTTTAAGATTATACGTACTATGCTAGACATTAATTCATACCTGGTATGTCCGAACCTTGACGGTTTTTGGTACTCTGAAGTTTGTTAATATCTCTTGCCTCTGTTTCATCACTGGGTTCTTTCTCTATGTTTTGTTCCAGTACCTTACGTAAGCAAGACACGGAGGATAGATATGTGCGTTCACTTGAAACATGTTTACATGTAGGTATGTATTTTGTTGATGATCAAGCGTTAATACGTGTTAAAGGTATCCAATTTAATGCATACACACTTTATAATAACTACCACAGTGACTATTGATATGTACATTTAATTTATATGATTATATTGTATAGGTTTATTCTAACTTAAAAATGAGCAATGGTTCATGGAATTTACATAACATTTGCGCATGTTTAAGCTATTTGAAGGAATATTTACCTGAAATTGCCTGGCATACGATTTATCATTCACGTTGTAACCGTTTGACTGAATGTTATTGACTGTTACACGGTCCGAACCAAATGCCAATGTGTACACAATACATCTATGTAGATACTCATATTGTTCCTACATGTAATTATACAATAACAAATCAATAAACAAATAACCTTTATATCCGTGTCAGCCCAAAAACAGATCAAAGGGAAATATAATCACAATTGTTTATATTTAAATGTTTTGCAAGCGTATAAAAGAAATATGCAGAGACAATTTTGTATTTTAACTGCATTGTGTAACAGATTTACTCGCCGAAGCCTTATGTTACGTATCATTTAGTTAGCACTTGTATTGGCGGATTTAAAGCTCTTTTGTGCCAAATTAGTGTCCGTATGAACTTTTTTAATAGTTGCATCGAGAACCAAATAATATAGATATCTAGTAACCAAGTTGATGTGGCCTACGTGACAACTGATCAGCTATTGCATTTCCATCACCTTACATATGAGATATACAATGTACATAATTATCACCACTTACATATGTTTGAACCATATTGACCCTCTGTTCTCTTAGTTTCATCACACAATCGAATACATTGACATTTTTCTCAGCTTTGCCCTGTTCAGTAAGTACGTCCAACGCTATATACGTTCCTGTTCTACCGACACCAGCACTGTAAATAGCATACAGCATGTACTTAATAAGTTCGATATAACTTTTCCGCATATATTTTCTACATGCATTAGTGACTTTTATACTTTCATACTCGTATATGTATTTGATTCAATGCAAAGTCATGCCATTGGAACATAGTTTTTAAGCTCTTGGAATGACTTGTACTGAGAATGAGACATCTTAAAGCAGAAAGGACAGTTTCGGTTAAATATCATTCAAAAAAACGTCAGAGTATGCCTAACAGACTGATGCGACAGGCTGTCTGAGAGTTAAGTCGTGTTTTGACACCTTCTATTGAAATCTAAATGATCATTTTTATACTTCTTGGTTTTCGCTTGTTTTTATGAGTTCAGCTGTCCCTTTATATTCATCAATATATGTTTTGGATGCTCCTGTAACTAATGTGAGTATAACAGTTGCATGTCGTATGAGTGTTTACCTGCAGTGTACGATAATTGGTCCTCCCGTTACAGTTGTGATGGCTTTAACTCTTTGTTGAAACTCTACCAGACTTACAACACTGTCTGGGACACTCTTATCAGGCCAGGCCGTGTAGTGAACATGTGACAATGATCTCTGATGTTTACCCTGATATATCAACAACATCGTAGTTAAAACAATGTTCATAAAACACATATATCGGAGATATGATGTCAATTAAAAGCTTCCGGATGCGCTGACAGAGTATATTTATATATTATACGGTGTCATATTCGACATCTTTTAACTAACATGTGTAGAGCACCTGCATAGTGAATAATACATGTAATATATTTTGGTATAAGAAATATAAAGAAGCATTATACAAAAAACACAACACAAACGCCATACAATATGAATCAGCGAATTGAACAAAATATACTAGGCCTTATTAACATGAAAAGGAATATTATGCTACAAAATGACTACAGGGTGACGGTTGCTACGAGTAGAATTTCATTTGACAACCTAATGTACTGTTTATGTATAGCAACTACATGTACATTGATATATATTTGTCAAACATATAACATCTATATAACCTTGGCCACTGTTAATTGTGTAAGATTGTATTCTGCATACACTTGGATTCCTTGATGTGTAACTGTAAAATCACCGTACGTGCGACTTGTACCAACTTCTGGCGGCCAATACTGTTCACACTTCATACCCTATAACGTAAAACCCTGGCGTTATACAAGCCTTATCTAAAAGAAATTAAACGAACACCACCGCATGCAAAGCGTGTAGATCTTCCAAATATGCAATAATTACATAGGTCAAATAACGACGGTGTCATGTATATAGCATATAATGATAATATATGATAAACACTTTCGCGCATACAATGCATGTCAATAGCCAAATATAGGTGAACAAAAAGTTCAAGTAGAACATATCTTAAAACTAATTACATAATGCAAGGACAGAACTGTTATACAATTTTAAATGTTCGATGTTTTGCCGTTTGTAATTATTTCTTAGAACATCACCATGATATTGATTCATAACCTTGAAATCATTTCCACTAAAAGCAGATGAGGCAACAAATTAGATATCTGTCAGCATCCTAATAAGTAGTTCAAGGAGGATAGATATAGAGGATAACTGTATAAACAAGTTACATTACCGATGGTTCGCTCAAGTTTGTTAACATAACAATAATATCTGACTTCTCGTACCATACCATTTTCCAAAACGATGCATATTTGTTTGTGATGTCAGCAGTGGGACCTAGATGTATATTCAAGCATAGTGTTGTCACCCGTGCATTAAAGAACGTTGATATACAAAACGAGAACCATACAATAGTGATTTTGAACAATATTTATTTATATTTTCATCAATATTAGTTTGCCCAATACACCACGGTGGTAGATAAAAATGTAGTTGCACAAGGAAAGTTGGTCCCAATGTTAAACTGACAAATAACATGTTTTCGACAGGTATTTGAGGAACAACGCCAAACCAGTAATACGAACAGTTGGGCATACATTTTTGATGTACAAATAATTTTGAAAACTAACTTAAATATGAATTATCTCCCTTCTCTTAAACGATGACTTCGTGACCAATTCATTAAGGATTGGCAATCAACTGTACACGATATGTCAAGATTAGAATATTTCAAAATATATTAAGAACGTTTCAAAGTGTTCGGATTACATTCGATTAATTGAGAATGATAATTTACGAAAACATATGACATCTTTTAGACTATCTTCACATTGACTTGATATAGAAACAGGTAGAGCAAACAATGTACCAAGAGAAAAACGTATCTGCAAAATGTGTCCGCTTAATCAAATTGAATCTGAATTCCATTATGTAATGTGTTGTCCCTTATACAGTAACATTCGGAAACAAATATCTAGGAAATACACCATGGCCTATTTTGGAGAAATTTATTAATATAATGTATTCAAAGAATAAACGATATTTATATATAATTAATACTTTTTTAAACGAAACTTTTACTATCAGACACGATCAATTGAAACATCTCATTAAGTTTACTAAAATTCCTTCTGTATAATCACCAACAGAAAGTAAACTATTTTTGTATTTTAGCTATGTCACGGTCTGAACCTGTTCACAGTATGGGTGAGGGAGTGTGTAGGCAGCCGGCTAGCTCAGTCGGTAGAGCATTCGCCATGTAAGCGAAGGGTCCCGGGTTCGAGCCCCGGTCTGGTTGCACATTGTTCTCACCCTGTGACAGCTATGTACATGTATTTGTATTAGCCAAACTTCATTAAGATTTTGTTTTGTTACCATGTCCTTTTGTATGCATGTAATTATATGACTTTTCGGTGCATGTATGAGAGTATGTATGTATTGAATGTCTTTGTACTGTGTTGTGTTTAAGACACGTATGTGCCGAGTTTGTAAATAAAGATATAATTAGTTGATGTTTCGTCCTTATTTATCGCTAAACAATCATAGTAACCGGATTTCATGCGAAAAGAAAACAGGAATTATTTAAACACGAACAATAGGGTATTTGTGAATAAGTTCGATAGGCTTAACAATTGACTCTTTAAAGTGAACATATATCATCACTTGTATAATCTATAACAATACAGTAGTCGTGCATAGATCCTCTATCACCCCATAATGGGTTACATTTGTACGTAGTTCTCCCAGTTTTGTATCATGTGAGGGCAATCGATAAGACAGTTGATGTAATAAGAGACTACAATACGTACTAACTGATGCGATGTAGAGTTTGTCAGTCTTGTATCCCTGTAATACAATATCATAGCTATTTTGTTTGGATAGCTGTTTTAAACATGTACATAATATATAATGCTCTTATATTGTCTATGAAGTATTACATTACTGAAGCGATTATCAATTTATCAACCTATTACTGGTGTAGGGTGATGCAGTCTCATTGATGATGGTTTTTGGGCAAACTTCTTCGGTTGTGGCGATTGGTAAAATGTATTCATACTTCACATTGCTAGGCGATGGCGGTGTTAAGTATTAGTATTTGGTTGTCATTCTATATGTAGTATAGCATACAGAACCCGCAGCATAACTCTATTGTAAATCATCTCCAATCTTATCAATTCGTTGCTGACAACATAACACTTGTTATTTTATAGGCCGCGACAAACACAGATACAAATGTATATAAGTCGAACAACTTAGAAGTTTGGATAGAATGTTTCCACAAATTACAAGACATATTAAATAAAGATTGAACATACCAAAGAATACATATCCGTGAACATACCAAGTCAAATTCATAACATGGACCAAATGAGACATGCATTCATAAATTCCTATAAGTTTTGATGCTAACACGAAAAAGTTTGGATAGAATGTTTCCACAAATTACTATACACATTAAATAAAGACTGAACATACCAATTCAAATTCATAACATAGACCAAATAAGACATACATTCATAAATTTCTATTCGTTAAATTTTGATACTAACACGAACAATACAATTTCAACATCTCATTATAGCGTGGCAACATTCAAATGACACTCATGAAATAGCCTAAGCTCTTCCGTCGGCCGATTGCAATTGTTACCTTAGGACGTCAAAACATTCTTACGGGGCAATAACGAAAATGAGGTACCACACAGTTGACTTAACCCTCTAGTTAAACATTATTTAAGTTTAAACGATAACTGTAATGAATAATTAACGTAATATATACTTACATCAATATAGCACGCATTGATGAAGAAATCAGGATCAACTGCCAACTTGACTCTAGAATGATCATCTAAAACAGACCAAGAAGCAAACTGTGAGTAGATAAGTTTATATTTGTCTGAAGAATCTGATATATCTAACAAAACGTTCGAAATAAATGTTGAATCACACGAATGCTAACTCACCTTTTATATATGCACCGTCCAAAATCCTCAAAAACATAGAAAACTTTTAACATTTCTTATTATATCCAGTATGTTGGTTATCACGAGAAATGGAAAAAAACTAGAAATGAAATAGTTAACATACGTACATGGGAAAATGGTTTTGAATCTGTTCAAACGTTTGTTCTCTAACTTCCTGGCTTCTGTATAAGGATGTGACGAAGCACGTGGTATTTGCTGCAGAATACATCAATAAACATAAACCTAAATATTATAAACGGAGAGTACTATTGACACATATCGTTGAAGAGATGTCGTTTGCATCAAATGATGTTACGACGTAGTTAAACAAATATGTAAATTATAAACAACGAGACAGAAAGAACGTATGAATAAGACAGGCAAATAGCAGAGCTTTGAACAACTACAGAAACACAACATCACACTCCGACAGCCTGCCGCCTCATGCAATCAAACACACTCGGGGCAAGAGACCACCACACGGCACAAGGACAAGTAATTATAGTTGTCCTTCTGCAATTGACTACTAATTCATTACACACACTGAAGACTCGACAGAAGCCAATGCCAAGACAAGCATCTTTAATGTTGAGTTGACCTTAGTGTTGAATAAACTCAGATGAACAGTATCATAGCATACCTGAAATTGTTTCTTAAAGAATTCACCATCAGTCCTGGAAACGAAGGTACACAAGTCAGACACATCAATGTCTGTTTTGGAGTCCATGATGTTTATATATTCCGGATCTACATCACCAACATCTTCATACTTTGCTAAGGTAACAGTTAAATTGGTGATCATAAAGTAATAAAATTTAATTAAAAGTAATAACAAATAATTATCAATTAATTATGTATTATAGTTGGATAAAGTAACAGTTAAATTGGTGAATGATACGTATGATGTCGGTCGCTGAGGGGAATAACAGAAAACGTTTTGAGAACGCGACGTAAAAAGCTACACAGTCAGTACATGTAATGTTATATAACTTTGTGATTCTTAATTTTTATTGTACGTTGTAACTTGGTAAGTATCCTTCGCTTTATTTATTCTTGTACAATAAAATTGCGCGGTCTAAAATATGCATGTCCTCAATCGTTAATAAATAAAGCATTTAGCAAGCGGCAAAAACATAGCAATGAACAATCAAATTTCACTCCATACCTTGATCGATGACTTTGCCCAATGTTAGAGTCGCATAGGAATTATTGATATGGGAATTTAGTCCGTCTTGTGGCTGATCACCATGACGTTTCCTTTAATTATAAGAGACATTTCTATTGCAACTTATTGCCCATGTTTAATTTTCAAAAGACTTTAAAGCCATAACAAGACGGACACAATCAGTTTTACACTTCACTACGTTACGGTGACATAGGATTTGACGACACTCGGTATGGGGTAATGTCAATGTGAACTTTACGTCATCCAATCGATAGTCTAGTGGTTGAGCGTTCGCTTCGAGTGCGGGAGGTCTCGGGTTCGATCCCTGGCCGCGTCATACCAAAGACGAAATAAAAATGGAACCAGCAATTCCCTTGCTAGACGCTCAGCATAAAAGGGAAACTGGCTTCTCTTCTCGCATACCCTCGTGGCGATGGATAACATCAGTAATGAGGTGTCGAGAGTGATTAATATAAGTTGGAAAAACTTGTTTCACAATCGACCTTAAATAAATTAGTATAAAAAAAAAAAAAAAATCAAATGGCTTCTTTCACAAGTCTGAAAGTGTAGTGAAACTCTGCATAGGCTACGTGACGTCATTTGTGCATCAGTCATTTGAAGATGACCTCTTACGAAGTGTAGTCAGGTCTCTAACAGTGTAAAGGAATGGAGCAAATGTTAGGATCTGATTTTATTGAGATTGAGACAAAAAACGCTAACAATAAATTATATGATTATCAAGAATTGGCCGCCCGCTGTTAATGACGATGTCAGAGGGTTTGAGGAAAGCTTGTATCCACCATCGTAGGAAGAAGGCACATGACCAGGCAGTCATTAAACAAAGGATTGTATCAAGTAAGTATCAGATATTTATGACAGGTGACAATTACATGGTGGTGACGAACGATTGAAATATTGCTGCATAATAGTTTACATAGATACTTGTTTGTGAAATATGATATTCAAAAAACAAGTGACAAAATACAAAACCAAGGTTAGCAATTCAGACAGGTAAGATTAACACTAGTTCAGTTATTTGAATTTGCTTAACGCTGTAGCCAGGTAAAATGTATCTAATACATTACATTTAAACTTGATTGCACACTGAAATCAATATGTTATACAATATTAGTAATGGTTTCAATTATGATTCAGACATAATATTCCATGTTTTTACACAAAGACATTTTGGTTGAAAACACACAGCATTGAACAACAACACCGTACACAATTTTATTGGGTAACAGTGAATGTCGGTCATGAAGCCTTAATTTATCACCAGACAGGCGTACCAAACATTCTTTTTCGAAACTGAAACGATTATTAATTTTATTCGAATACTGTTTCAAACAACAAAAACAAACGGTAAAAATTAAAAAGAAATAATAATTATTATGTATGAACATGTAATTAATTATACCATCTGCGGAAAGCTATGAGTCCTACCACTGCTATCACTACAACGACCAAAGCCGCAGACACTCCTCCTGCAACAGGCCCGATAATATTGTTTCCAGACTCATCAACAGCGCGCAGGGCTTAAAGAGAAAGTTTCATTTATTTGTCAAACAGTGTCAGCATATTTTTCCCCAACAAGCTTTTCAACTTATAGTACATAAATGTCATAGTCAAAATAAAGAGTGTACATTTCTAGATTATGTAACTCCAGAAACATTTACACTCAAGTACTTATTAAACGCTCACATATATCGGAGGTTATTATTCTAAATAAAAAGGATTCTTTCCTTAAACTATTCAATTTTAAAACATTAACTAACGTATACGTTTGCCCTTACATATAACAGTGGTTCCATTTATAATATAAATAGTAAGTATCAAATCAATGGAAGCACATTGTCAACAATATACAATTCAATTGGATTGATTTAGTCCTGGAGTGTACTTAGACATAGGAGGCAGATAGTACCTAGTCACCTAAGTCATTAAAACCATAAGTAAGAATAGCCATGTTTATGCACGGCAATACTACATGTACAATAGCAAATAACAGTACGCTCTTGGTGTGGTGATGTGAAAATACATGTTACCAACTGCGCTGATTTGAAATGCTATGGTGTTAAACAATACGTCTTAAAGTATCTTTTAAGTGTTTATTGTATATATACAGTATCGCAGTTTTCTCTATACATTCCTGCAACGCAAACATTACATTTGCCATCCTCGCCAACAGCAAAGTTATCAGTACAACCGGAACTACATCTGCCTGTAGACTGGTCACATATATTATCTTTACACGTTGCCGGGCATTGATACTGACAATGTGTTCCGTGCGTTCCGTTCTTACACCCCCGTGTACACGATCCATCAGATTTACCGCAGATATTGTCTGAACAATTTGATGAACATTGATATTGACATTCTGTACCGTACTGTCCTGGTATGCAAACACTGCATTTACCATCCGCTCCAAGAGCAAAGTTGTCAATACAGCCATGTGTACAAGTCCCCTCTGACGGATCACAATCCACATATTTACACGTTGCCGGGCATTTATACTGACAGTGTGTTCCGTGCGTTCCTATCTTACACCCCTGTGTACAAGATCCATCCGCCAGACTGCAAACATTATCCCGACAACTTGGAGAACATTGTGACGCACATGTAGAACCATGCCAACCAGTGTTACATACGGTACATGCTGTGGTTGATGTACATTGCTGACAGTTCAGTGGACATAAGCAGTTGGTTGAGCTTCCATTATGATATCCTTCACTACATTCGTAGCATTTATTGTACGAGGAATGAGATTGTCTTCCATAAAATCTCCCACATGACACACATTGTGTTGGGCATTTAGAGTTGCACTTTCCCCCATAGTACCCTGACACACATCCAGTATTGCAGCTGTCTTTACTATTGCAATCTTCATCTACACAATTCTCGCAGGCACACTCTGCTGTCGCTGTTTAACAAAAACACGATTTAAAAACCATGTACATAACGGGATAACATTTTATAGTTTCAAATCATTTAATTAAAACTAATGAACACAGATCAAATACTTTTTCAGACAATGTTTCAAAGCTTATATAGAATAACACGATCATATTTTTCAGCAATAGGAATACAAAACACGTGGTACTTACGGATGATTATGTTAATAAACAAACATAAAGTAAGCCACAACATCTTTGTACTTCAGTGGGAACTTTTCTGTAAATAGTCCAATGATTATTACCAATTCAATTATATGAAGAATGCATATGTATTTATACTGTATTGTTTCGTTAGTGTGCATTTTTTGTTTGATCGTGTTTATCCTGTATTTGCCAGCCTGTGTATTCGCTGTCCAGCTCAAGGCTGCTTTGAGCTTATGGAAAGGCATGTATACGAGTACAGGGATACTTTTTCTGTTTGGTATTGCCTTGTTGGTTGTCCGTATGATGTGTGGTCGTCCTTGAGGTTTGGTCATGTTTGCTGGCTCTTACTCGGGATATGTATAACTGACTGGTGCGATAGGCTGTCGGTATATGTTACTTGTATCGGGTTTTTGTTGCTGATCAATGTCGTTTTGTTCATTTTCCTGTTTCTTTGTCGTTTGTTTATAAACTATGACATTTAAATAATCTAACTACGCATTTCAATTACCCGTCCGATTTTATTTGATACACATTTTGATGCTCATATTATTATTGACATCTGATCTGCAATGAACGTGTATCAAATACATAATTTCCATTTAAAAAAGACATCCAGTTAGTTAATCGTATTGTGCTTTTAAGTTCATATGGAATGTATATTCTATTTCATTTTACGTATTAAGTTATGTACATTTGTATTATGATTTGACGTTAGTACTGACAGCAGAGTACAAACTGGATTCAGTTCAATTCAATGTATTCTATATTTTGCATAGTCCTGTACCATCCAGAAGGTAGCTGTACTATCATGAATAATTATAATAGGAATTAATGAAGACAAACTCAGATATAAAGTTCAAGTACTTTTTCAGGTAATGAACACACATGTATAGAAGGGATCATGTTTTTATACAAAATGTTTTTATAGCACTAGCTATTGGAAAGTTGCAGGTTTTTATTGTTCATTCATCCAATAGATTGCTGGAGGGCATTTTGCATATGAATACGGTGATCTCTCCTATATAAATAAAAATCGAATGCATTTCTTTGAAATACATGGTGCACGTACATAGATAACTTAAACTGATGGAATTAATGAAATGTAAGGCCGGGTGGCCTTTAAGGCAAATTTGATACTACTCAAATTCCATCGTGCCAAGGACATTAACACACTCCACAACGTGTTTAAGTAGGTATACTTATTGTTTTCCATTAACCATTATTAGTTTCGAATATTCTGGCCATTGCAATTTTGTACGTAAGTATACATTTTTCTTTTCATTAAACCATTATTAGTTTTAAATATGTTAATGTAATTCTGGCTCCAAGACAATTATATCTTTCATTAAAATTTGATAATCGACGTTGTAGTTATTGACAGCAGCGGTGCACGAAGACTTTGCTCTAACGGCCATTTTAGGCTTTGTCTTATTATTTTTTGAGTTGGAGATGCATACATCGATACTATACGGATTTGCCCATAACAAGAGCGCATACTATCTTAATATACTGCACTAAGTACCGAATGACAGTTCGTGAAAGACGCCGCGATGTCCACATAATTAAAACTGGCTCGGGGGTTAAAATAATATGAACTAAGGCACAGCCTATTTTAGCGAATATATCTTAAATATTAAATTGTTCATTTTCATAATTTTGATAAATTCTCACAGCTACATGTCAGTATTGAAACACAGCAGTAGACACTTGTCAGAAGTCCTTTATTATTAGTAACATGATCATCCAGGACAGAATGATTGCTGATCGTATGATTTATAAATGTAGTCAGTAGAAAATTTGAGACATTTTTGGGTACGAGGTAACGAAGGACGATACGAATCTGCTTTCTTTTTTGAGTTCACTGTATAACTACATGTACGTTGATTATGTGTATAATAATACGACTTTCCTTGTTTAGAACAAGTACTTTCGTGGCGTAATCAGTTGATCAATAACTGATTCTGTGCAGGCTGTTATAGTTGGGAGTCCATCAGCACAAAAGTCGCTTATTTTTCATGGTCCATTGCATTTTTTAGTAGAAGTGTTTCAATACCATAGTTGAATTGCCCTATGGTTTGGGTGGATGCCACGCGCAAAACCCTCTGTGGAGGTCATAAAAGAGGTCAAAGGTCAATTAAGTGCATATATCATGCATCAACTTAAAAGTGCACCATATCTTGGTCAATTATACAGGTATAATGGTCAAAATGGTATCAAAATGATGCTAATGAATTGGTCCTTCATTTGCAATGAAGTCAAAAATGGGTAATTTTTTGTTAAAAATCTACTAGTATAGTTGACAAATGTATGCAATATCTTCCTTATTTCTATTATTTAAAGATCCAAATTGTACCAAAATCATGAGATAAATATAATTGAATTCCACCGAGAATAACCGCCAAAGGTGGGTGGAGGTAAATTGAAACCAGAACGTAAAAATCTCAATACAGTCAGAATCAACATTAAACACTCATTAAACATGTTCCTTATATCCAAATATGATTTATTTGTGGAATTTGATTTTGACTTACTCAAATATTATGCTAATTAACTCATTTGCATATTTATGAATATTGATAATCTATTGCACATGTATGACAAAAAGCGTACAAATAAGAATCTGTATCTGAGTGATAAACAAGCAGTGTCTTCTAATAATTATACAAAATGCAATACATATGTCTCAGTACACAATATATGTTTGTACATGACGTTTAGAACTGTATTATTTATTCTTACAATCATCGGCAAACCACTAGTTTCTACCGTTATTATAATCCAGATAATTTGATACGACTCTCGACCTTCAATTAGCATAATTTAACAGCTGATATATTGTCTATATTAATAATCCCGGCTGTATGCTTTCATAGGCGGGGAATATCACAAAGACGCTCGATGTGTAATACCAACACAAATCTAAAGAACCGATAATGCACGACTTGCTCGCGGAAATTTATATATTCAACGCAAGTACCTTGTAGTATATTCATGTATAAAGGTCAGGATCATGTCAAATTATCTGCGCTAGCAAATTATACCAATTCCAATCAAAGAAAACATGTAGTGTCGTCAACGTAAAATGTCGCCTGCTACAGTAGAACTTCGATGCCTCGAACTACCTTCGGACCGAGAAAATAGTTCGAGTCATCTACCTGTTCGAGGCATCTATGGTACTCAAGTATATGTATCATGTGTATAAGTTTGAACTGATGCCAGTATGTTAAACCGTACAAAGCGTGTGTGTGAGTATTGCATAATTGATTTACATAACTATTGCATGTGTATCATTTTTGTAACAGTATTCATTATAATAACAAAATATAATAGTTTGACAAAATTGACATGGAGTCTGTTTTATTATCTTCGGCAAACTCTTCGAATGTTCAAAAATCCAAAGAATACTCGGAAATATTTATATGACAAATCTTACTAAGGTTTCTTTTTATACATGTATAGTGTATTTATGTTAAGGAGCGCACGGAATATTCTTATGACCGAGGTCAAGTTCGACTACCTATAAATAAATTTATGTATTTCAAGAGTCAATGAAAGGTGCGAAAACTTGTGTTGGACCTAGATAGTGTTCGAGTCATCTATTGTTTTGCTATATTTCATTTGTTCTTTATTTCAGTCACATTATATATCACAGAAACATTATTATGTGACCATTCTAGTACAGACTTATATTAGACTAATAACAATTCACAGCAATAGTAGATATTAAAAATGCACCTATATACACACATATTACCAATTTGTAAGGATTATTTAAATACATATAGCTAAGAGACTGTTGTTAATACATTGTTTTAAAAGGTTGTTAGGAATTCTTTTAAATAAGACATGAATGATCTAAATAATTTTCAAGTCGATATTTTTTAATTACGGTCCCTACACTACTCTTTAAGATTTTGTTAACAGTGTCTGTCAATACTGATATTTCACTGTAATAGGATATACGATCTTGAAATTACAGCGTATGATTTATTGCCTTAATTATATCGCAAAGATTTTTAAAATATACCAATTATGTGTAATTTGATGCTGTTGCATTGAATTCTCTTCTATTCGAGACTAACACATGGCACATCACAAGTACAGTTGTCATGTTATTAACAAAAACATTTACAGTTATTAGATTTCTTGATTAATAGACAATAATTTTTTTTACAATAATAAATAGATTATATAATGAAAATAATTATTTAATTTTTCGCCAGTCATCTGGCTGATAGCTAGGCGTCCGATAGCCATTGTCAATCACTCGTCAATGGAGACATTGTATAAATGACTCCTAATTATTTCATTTTTACCATATTTATATAACTCTTTTATCATGTAATTACTCGTTCAAAAATGCCAAAATATGCTACATACACACAATAAAGACATGTTTAAGACGAGTGGGAACGGATATGAACATGCTAGCATACTAGATATGATTAAAGAAGGGATTTTGCCCGGACCGAAGAACCAGTTCGATGCATCTAGGGTGTTCGACGCAAATACTGTTCGAGGCATCGAAGTTATACTGTATATTAACCTCTTAATTAATAAGTTGGTATTTGTTAACAAACTACCGGGTAAACGTATGTTCTTTTAGTTGCATGTATAGAGTCGTATTGGAGAACATGAAAACATTGTTCTTAGCCAATTGCAGTTCATTTCTCTCATACCCTGACTTGTCCGTACTTTCTTAATGTTTATAAAACTTGAAAACAAACGAGGTAGAAAAAGTCGACCGATGCGTCGAATTATATCTGGTCCTGATACTAGTATGCACATGCCACAATCAAACGATTACATCTTGCTAATGATAAAACCAAAGTCGATACTCGCTGAGTTACTTTCCCTTAGTTTGCCAACAAGGTCAGAGACGTTGCTAAGAAAGAACGAGCTTGTTGTAAGAGAAAGCTACCACAATGTACAGAAGACAACGAATCGACGCGAAGTATGCAAACTGTCATCAAAAGATGCGAGGATCATTTTCATGCTTTGGGTGCTTCAAGCGAAGGATGCATTACTTACTCCTCATTCAGTTCTCTTCATTGATTCCTTTTTTGCTCAGGTTCGGCCTCTACTGTTCTTTGCATTGCGGTTTTCAGTCTTGTTCTTGGTCTCTTAATGCCACGAGGTATCAATTGAGACGCTTGAAGCTTATACATGTCCCATTGCGTATGTCTTTGTCTAGGGGATGAACTCTCGATGGAGATTCGGGAGGCATCGTAAATATGTTGCTCGTGGTCTAAGGAAGTATCGGTAAGGTCATCAGACAAGTTGTGACATCAGGAGGAATCATGCTAATCAAGGAGTATCGGGATGCACTGCAAAAACTATCAATGTGCTCCAGACTTTATGCGTCAATTCTTCTTCCTCGGGGATGTACTCCCGATGGATTTAAGAGATTAGAAGGCGTCTATGATCCCATGTATCTCAGAAAAGGTATCCGGTGTCTCGGATAAGCTTCCGTGAACGTTTTTGGGACTCTTGAGACATCTTGTAATAACGCGAGTACATGTACATACGTCTGGAAAATTCAATGCATGCATATTTTTACCCGATGTATTCGCGCTGTAATCTCGGGAATATCCCGGGAAGGCATCCCAGAAGCGCACCAGAGACTCGGGAATACCAGTAACCATGGGTACTTATACGCTAGGCAGTGATATTTTGGGGACACACTCGCGGTCTCGGGATTGTAGTTCTGAAGGGAAACTTCGGGTAAGTCATGAGACATTTTGGGTCATCGTGAGGAATTGGGGTGGGGTATCGGTAGACATCGGATGACTCCCGATGTGGTCCTGAAGTTATACGCCTGTCCCACTGCCTCGATGATTTACTCCTGATGTACATAATAATTTTCAGAACATGTCTCCAAACGACCACCGTATCATTGTGGGGTTCCTCTCTTTGGCGGGATGTGAAACCATTTTTCTGCTAGAAAAGATATGACCTTCTGTTGGATATTAGAAGAGACGTACATTCAGATGAGACAGACAGTTGTACAAGCTTGTTGGTGACCCCTGTTTGTTAAAGCTCTATAAAACAAGGCTTGAAATGCTTCCGCCAAAACATTAAAAAATAAGTTAAGTTACTAATAACCGAGGGCTGCTTTCAGCAGTTCAGCTGTTCAGCCACCCTTTGACATTTTAACTTCACTGGTCATTGGGCTACCTAGGAATCTTGCGTTCGAGTTTCCCTGGGGAGACTATTTCTCTCTCGATGCGATTGCAACCAACCAACACCTATCTGGGGCGCCCAGAACTATCGAACGTGTACAGACATCGCCCTCATAGGCACCAATTCACACCTTGGTTGAGTGGAGCATGTTGGTTATTCTTGCTCAGAGAAATTGAGCAGTGGTCCAGACGGGGATTGAACCCGGGACCTTTCGACCCGAAGCGCGCGCCCTACCTCTATGCCACTGATCCCCCAGTGATGTGAAGTGATACGCTCGAACTGCACGCCACAAGAGCAAACTACCAACCAGGTACTTGTATACGGATGCGAGCCGATGCATCCGTAATGAATACAGAAATCAAGACGTGATCTACTAATTATTCATACTGCTTGCATCGAACTGAGAAGGTGTTTGTAAATTCACGTGCAAATATATCCACAGCAAATGTTCATAATCAATCTCAAACTAAACAGCGACATTGTAACTTGTCTTATTTGTACATATATACACTATTATTTCATGAATGATTTGTGGCGTTTTCTATATAAATTCGTAGTTTAAAATTGTCAAGAACGTTATTGTCTTTAGCACTTAACGTGGTATTTGCACCTTGTGTTTAATAATCAAAGCTCCCACGAACGGACATTGGTACCTGTCGTTTCTCGGTACTCTGTAGATGTTATTACATGAAAAGCAGGTTTTAACTATATATTCATTCTAATTTAAACAAGACATGAATGAAAATATAGATCTGATTTTGTATGAAAATAATATTATGGAACAGTATTCATGCTTTAAAATGAACCATTCCCCACCCATTTTGAGCTCTTTCAAAGGAACAAGTAAAAGTGTATAATAAACAATTTGCAATATCATTATGATTATCATCTTCTTTTTATATTCATATTGCATAATTTGAACCTAATTTTATGTGTGTTCCTATTTATCACACTAAACTCGAAATTACTATTTAAAGTGCACGTGTAGGCCTATGTGTAGGTAGCTCATTCCTCCTTTAACGAATGTTGACATATTTTAAATGAATTGGTCAATTCCAAAACCAATATAATAGTTGTTATTGTCTGACCAGATTAAACAGAGACTCCTTGTATAATTCGTTCAAGTCCGGGAATTTCCGAAGTTATAAAAACATACAATTACATTTTTCACTATATGGGGCTTTATTGAGTTCCTATCATGGCAATATGTGATGGCTCAGTTGGTAAGTGTGCGGTTTGTAGACCACCAGGTATCGGGTTCGAGGCAAACTCAATATTTTTTATTTAACTTTTTTTCTTTATAATTATGGTAGTATGCTATTCGTGAATTATAATCATCCCTATGTTCACATATCATTAACACAATTCGGGCATACATTAAATATATAATGGCCAAGTCGTTGAAACATTGTTCATGTACTTGGAATAAAGAAATATGCAATTGGAAATATTACAAAAACCGAAATTAAAGATCAAACAATATAAGACCGTACGGAAAAAAGTTTTAAACATAATCCCCTTGATTCAAAGATAGAATGTTTAAGTAAAAATATTAATGTCAAAAGGTTATAGTAAGTTTGAACCCGCGACCACTGGCGTTAAAGGCGCAAACGTTTCCACTGCGCTACTATTCGTGCTTGAGTTTTCTTTTGAATTTTTTATAAATGCAGAGATTACTGCACATGTAGTAAATAAACATACGAATCGAAAGCAGCCGGGCATTTACGGATTTTGATTAGAGTCTCAGTTTAATCTTGTCAGACAATACTTGTAAATCCATTCAATAAATCAATGCAAACATAATTATATTACTTATTTATAATACTTTAGACACCATTGTGTTAGTTTAAGTTCATGTGTCATTTTACCCCCACCCACTCTAAGCACACGTGTGCCCTTAAATCAATGAGTAGGTAAGTGACCAGTTAACATTTCAATAGAATAGTATCTCACCATTAAATTAGAATCTTTTAAGCTTTCAAATAGATAAAATGACGACATTATAACAAATATATTGTTCATACACGTCGAATTTTTATATTGCTCATTTTAGGTGTTCTTATCAATTTTCATGAGTATACAAATGCATAAATTTGTAAAACGTTATTTTTATTGATAGCCCAGTGCATTAGCTTCATTTTGATACCATTTGTATAAATTTTGACCGAAAACTGACAGAGATATAATGATATTTTTTGTGAGATATATAAAAAATGCACTCATTTGACCTTTGACCTAATTTTGAGAAAACGAGGCAAAATCACGGATGGCATCCGGCCGTTTCAGATTACACACATATCAAAGATAACATTTAGCATGGATGCCACATTCTACTCTCCGATGCCATGGCCCGTCATATTTTCTCCATATGGACTCCCGACTATATATTCTGTGTTTTCTCTCTGTTTTCGAAGCGTTCCAAGATGGTGGTCGATCAAAGTGCAACAGAGTATTTATCTCCCTTATTAAAGTGTGTTTTTGGAATATTTTTAAACATCATTAAAATATAACAGAAAATTTATGAGCTATAGAATAACGCATTTTAGGTAACTTTTGTTATTCTATTGGTGGCCATTTATCAGTATCTTTCTGTCAATGCGAGTCTGTAACACAAATTTTCAGATCCATTAGTGAATTCAAACTCTGACCAAACGACGTGAAACGTTGACTTAATGTGAAATTAAAATTCGCTATCAATAAAAATTAATTATTTAAAGTTAGACCTCTATCTTGTTATGTACAATCTACATTGAGATTAACCTAAGCTCCATTTATATTCCAGTTACTTCCTTTTGCGATAGCAACCCCGTAGCAATTAAGAGGCTGAAGAGAAAGTTTACGCAGACCTGAAGCACCAAGCTTCTTTACATTCTGTAATAGTCCGACAGTCCGACGAATATTTGACAATACGAATTCAGCTAGCTAATTATCAGCGTAATTTGTTCACTACCTTTAGTGCACCCAGTAATAGATCTGCGGACAATGTGTGTTTCCTAAAGAAACTGCATTACAACATGGTTTTAATAGTCTTTTGGCTTTTAACTCTATTAACCATGCAAGGTCTGAACTTGACAGGTGACTAAAAACCTGTATGATTAGGCAGTAGGTAGTAGGTTGGTCGAGCAGAATGCTTTATTGGCGGCTTTGTGACTATGTGGTCAATGGTCAAGTTATTCTCAATACCTGCAAGCGGTCAAATCAAGTCCAGTTTTAGTTAAAATTGTTATGATTATGTAATTTTGTATCGACATAACACACTTATAAGCTAAATACTGAAATTGCTCTCGTAACGATCGTAAATGAATATTTATGTAAATTCGTATTTAGAAACGTTGTTGAGTGTATTTATGTATCTTTCTTATTTTGATGAGAGTTTGGTGACTTCCGTTCATAGTATTAATAGACTGCACGTATATTATTACACTCATTCCTTAAAATAAGTCCCATCCGTTAAATAAATTGCATTTTGTCACCTCTCCTCATTCACATATAAATTCCCATAACAGTTAGTTGAACAGTGCCATAAAATGTAAATCTCTGTTTTGAGTCAATCGTAGGGATGCTTTCAATTCAGGCCAAAAATAAAAATAAAAAATGTATTCTAAATCGAGTAAGATTTACAAAATAAACAGTTGTTATTCTAATTAATGAACAATTAAATATGCACTTACTTTTATTGTCATAACTATCCAAAATTACTCATGTGACTGCGGACACACATGGGAGTATAAGGTAGATTACAAACAGGAAGAAAATAACGCGTCAGTAATTACAGTTGGGTATAATGTAAAAGAAAAAACTTCAAGTTGTTAAACTGATATATACTACATTATATGTATTTACAGTAACAACATGAAACTAAAGCTTTCTTTGAAAACGGCTTACATAAACCAGTGTAGCCATACCACGTGACTTTTGACTACAGTTACAAAAAGAAATTTATAAACATTGGAAAATAAAATAGTCATAAATATTTTGTTTCTTCATCGATTTCTATTAAATATACATCACGCTAAGGAGACAATTATTTGCTTTCCATGAAATACAAGACAAATTTTTGATGCAATGCATCAAAGTAGCCGCAATTTTGTGGTTTACATGGCATAAATACTGTTATATCACGCAACGCTGTTATAAATTATTCTAAACAACTGAAATCTCTAACGTTTCATTCAGATAGAATCAAATTGAGCGGGAAATATTCCAATATACACAGGTATTTGAAATTATATACTGGGAGTCACTGAAAAGTTACCACTTATATATGCATCTGAATACTGTTAAATAGGATATATGTGACTACTCAGTAAGGTCAAAACATAGTTGTGTTCGACTTTTAACACAATGTAACGTGAATTTTAAATATAAGAGTCAATTGATAGGATGGTACCTAACTTTTCATTGACGCTGAGTAAAAGTAACGGTATTGTATAATAGATCTAGATCTTTTAATTTCTACTTATTGTTTAACAGCAATTTCGTTTACAAATGCATTTCTATATGGATGAACAAAACGTTCTAATATACACGTGCTGCACGATATGAAGTAAAAAACCGTAAGTACATGAAGCATGCAACCCTCGCATATATACAATTACAAGCACATTATAAATCACTGAAACATTATTATGTGACCATTCTAAAAAGCTTACTGGCATTGGAAACTAGTCATCATTCCTTTGACCAATTGGATGTGCAGTGTTGCAATGTCACCAGATTATTAACATAATTCAAAATAAATTTAAAGTACTTGATAGTTCCACATATTTTTTGGATTAAAGTAAAAGTAGAATACAATGAATCGGTAAAACCGAATTATGCTTCCCGAAGCAAGTGCTTGTCCCATAATTGGAAATAACATATTACAGATAGGTAAAAAAAGAAAATAATGTAGAATTATGGTTCATTGACACCGCACTTCTTCTACCATTATGTGAAGTTTCAATCAAATGCCATCAATACTGTTCAAGTTAGGGACCTGCCAAGCATTAATTTGTATGAAAAAGGGAGATAATTAAAAAACAATAAAGGTACAGTAATGTTTTTGTGGCACTGCACTTATACTCAAGAGATTAATTCACCTATAAAGTTTCAAATCAATACCTCCCATAATGAAAGAGTTTTGACCTGGACAAGAAGTAAGTATAAAAGTACAAAAGGCCATAACTCCAAAAATTTACAATAAATAGTTATGTTTCTTGTGCACCGTACTTCCTCTCAATAAGATCTATTCACATATGAACTTTCAAATGGATATCTCTAATACTGTATGAGTTATGGCCCAGACAAGAATTAAGTATAAAAAATTACAAAGGGAAATAACTAAAAAACATATAAAGTATGGTTATGGTTCTTTCACACTGCACTTCCTATTAATGAGGTCTATTCACCTATGAAGTTTCAAATTGATATCTCTAATACTGTACAAGTTATGGCCCGGACAAGAATTAAGTATAAAAAAAATAGAAAGGGGAGTCACTAATAAATATGCAATCAAAAGTTATGGTTCTTGTGCACTGCACTTCCCCTCAATGAGGCCTAGTCACCGATGAAGTTTCAAATTGATATCTCTAATACAGTGCAATGTATGGCCCGGAAAATAATGAAGTATGAAAAATTACAAAGGGAAATAACTAAAAAAATATGCAATCAAGAGTTATGTTTCTTGTGCCCCGTACTTCCTCTCAATGAGATCTATTCACATATGAAGCTTCAATTTGACATCTCTAATACTGTATGAGTTATGGCCCAGACAAGAATTAAGTATAAAAAATTACAAAGGGAAAAAACTAAAAAATATATAATGTAGGGTTATGGTTCTTTCACACTGCACTTCCTATCAATGAGGTCTATTCACCTATACAGTTTCAAATTGATATCTCTAAAACTCTTCAAGTTATGGCCCGGATAAAAGTGTGACGGACGGACAGACGGACGGACAAAGCAGCGACTATATGCTCACCCTTCGGGGAGCATAAAAAATACACAAGTACGCCCTCCTGCATTTTAAATGAAAACTTGGGATTCGATGACGGTGCAGTTACATTGTACCTAGGGTTTTTTCTACTTCACTTTGGGAGCTGAAAATATTTGCTGTCATTTTGAGGTATTTCAGCTCTACAGAGGTTAAATTTATAGCTATGCTCATTCAGGTTATTGTAAAAAGGTAAACAACAAATTAGGTCCTTTGGCAATCACTTATTAAATATGTTAAAAGCTAAACATGCATTTCTAAATTATTTAGCTCTCAACCAAGCAATTAGAAAGGTACAAAGGTCTATTTACATTTTAATATTTTTTTCGAATTGACAAATATTCATTCATACTGAGAAATATTCATTCGGACTGACAACATTTTGACCGTCGTGTGGATAAGGAAAATTATTGGCTTGACTGTCGTGCGGATAAGGAAAATAATCGGCACAACCGACGTGTGGATAAGAAAACTAATCAGTATAACCATCGTGCAAATAAGGAAAATAATTTACAAGACTGTCGTGCGGATAAGGAAAACAATTCAATTATTGGCACAACTGTCTTGCGCATCAGGAAAATAATTGGCACGACCATCATGCGCATAAGGAAAATAATTGGTACGACTGTCGTGCGGATAATGAAAATAATTGGCACGACCATCATGCGCATAAGGAAAATATTTGGTACGACTGTCGTTCGGATAACCAAAGTAATCGGGACGACTGTCAGACGCATAAGGAAAATAATAATTGACACAGAAAATAATTGGCACGACTGTCATGTGGGTAAGGAAAAAAATTGGCACGACCGTCCTGCAGATAAGGAAGATAATTGACAACATACTGTTAAAAAGGATTTCACGAGCATATGTCGATTAACGATGCTCATCCAAGACTGCCCAGCTCGACTGAATCAATCTAATGTCTGTGATATTTCTTCATTTTGGTTACTAAACTTTTAAAAGATTTCAGAATCAGATTTATTTAACAGTTTTCAATAGTGTTAAACTCGTACAGTCACAGTGTAGCACACGATGCCTTGTACTGATGTAAACAATTGGCGTGCAAAAACGAAATAGCAAAGCACAATAGATTCATAACGTTGTTCAAAAGTTGTTTACATTTTTTAACATTTTGGGTCGAATCGGTACGAGTACGACAGTGACTTACTTCAAGGTTTAAACTCTGTATCGGATGTTGATGAAATTGCATTTCTACGTTTGTTGTGAGTATTAAAGAAGATTTTTCTTGTT
Organism: Spisula solida; assembly: GCA_947247005.1. Taxonomy (NCBI): domain Eukaryota; kingdom Metazoa; phylum Mollusca; class Bivalvia; order Venerida; family Mactridae; genus Spisula; species Spisula solida. Next base: position 34,766,454 of record OX365957.1, on the reverse strand, counting down.
CAACAAGTACTCGCGTCGTGTAATCAGTTATTTGCGGTTATTTTTGATAAGATTTTATCAAAACAATGCTATATCTACTTCCGCCGTCATGTTTAAAACGCGGCCACACTGCGGACAAGTGCGGCCAAATCAAGCAACTTTAAAATCATCAAGATATTGTTTTATTACTTATATAACCAAAATAAACAGCACACTATCACAATAATTGCTAAAATACTGATATGTTACCGTTAAACTTTTGGAAGCAAGTACCCGGGCCAACCCATTCTGTGGCCGCAGATTCGGCCGCACCGTAGTTTGACCGCGTTTTAAACAAGTCTATTTATATTACAGAATTTATAAATAGACTAATTCCGGCGACTCAACCTTTTTTTTTATCAAATTAATGTATAAATTTCAGCAATTTCTTTTCTTTTCATTATCAATAATCACAGGTAACTCTATCATTAATAAACAGTACCTGAAAAAAATTTTTTTTTGTTAAATTTAGAATTCTTATACAAGGTGTATTTTGTTTATTTCATAATTTAAAGCATTTACGGCATTAATCATCTATTTAAAGCTGTGGGTGATCAAAAACATCTTTGTGAATCGAAAGCATTCGAAAACATGCTTAAATTTATCTTCGTATGATATAATTCATTGTTTAAACTTTGATTTTATTTTTCGAGGGCGTAAAACGCTCTAGGGACGGCTGTAGTGGTTTTTAGTGTGTCTGACGGGTATTTCGAACGTATTTTATAACGGTCGTTTTCATTGGCGTAGTATACATCGTTTGTACGCTGATAACCAAGTCCTGGGAAACCCCAATGAAATCAACCAATGAAAATCGTTGTTACAAAAAGAAAATCACGCGCATCATTCGGAACATTCGGACAAACATGGAGTCATTTTGACATTTAAATATGCCAACGATTCGTTTATCGGCTGAAGTGAACATGTGTCAACCAGGTAAATCTGTTCCAAGTTTTTCGTTCTTTAATTTTACCGCATTATTACGTTTCTACACAACGGTAAATTCGACATAATATTTATGTTGGTGATTTCCTCAATATTTCCGTTTTTTTTTGTTTTTATTGAGTCCACCGTGACCGGGTGGACACCGTGATACGTATTTATGGCATAACTGTTTAACTACTTGACCAATTTCGATGGGATTTCCCATGAAAGTAGTTATAGTCATGTTTTTTACGAATATAATTACTTTATGAAGATATCGAAAGCCAATACCTGGTCAATTCATGGAAATACACCTAGTATAAGAATTCTAAATTTAACAAAAAAATGTTTTTAATTTTTTTTAAGTACTGTTTATTAATGATACAGTTACCTGTCTATAATTGATAAAAAAGAAAATTTATATGAAACTCTATATTATTGTTTTCATGCGAAAACATCAGCATCATTGGTAAACGAATACAACTATCGATAAAACTAACGATCAGTTCAGTAGAAAACAAAATAGACACCTCAGCTAGTCTACGCTAAAAGCGATCAGCAATTAAATTATTAAAACAGTAACATTTTTTATTTTAATTACGAACATTATCCATCCAGAAAATGTCATTTATGGTGGGATCAATGAGAATTTAAATGTGTTTGTATAGGTATCTATTAATAGCTTCAATATCCACGCAAACAAATTTATTCATTTTAATAACTATCAGTAACTTGTCCTTTCACGTCCAGGGGAGAAATTTGGTTGGTACTCCATAAGATAGCCGCCTCAAGCTATCAACAAAAAAAATTCAGCGGAAGTGCCGTTTTGTCCATTCCCTTGTGAAACCGTGGAACGTGTAGGTTTCACAGGGTAATGGAAAAATCAGTAATACTTCTGAAAAAGATCTTATATTTCATGGAAAGCAAATGCTTTTCCCCTTAGCGTAGCGTATATTTTATAGAATTCGATGAAGAAATATAATACTTATGGCTATATTTGTGTTTCAATGTTTACAAATTTCTACTTGTAACTGTAGTCAAACGCCACATGGTATTGCAACACTGTGAACGTTCCTGTCCTTACCTTACTTTTTAACCTTAGCATAGTATAATTGTCATATCATACATTTTACAAATGTATCCCTATTTGAGAATGGTTAGCATACGAGGGGTGTTCAATATGTAATGTCTTTGTGGTCACAAATTATAAAATTCGTGGATATCTTAAAATATTTTTACAATTCTGGAACCTTCATCTATTCAGCAATATTTTATGAAAATTTTGAAAAAATATAATGTCCGAACTGTTGTTTCCTGTGTCTTTTTAAAGTGTTAGTGATAGACACTGCACATTTTTGAGAATAATTGTCGATTAAAAGTTCATTTCGGAGAATATCTTATTCCACAACTATTATACCGTAAATAATGTAAATGCATTTCATAAAAACATGATTTCATGTACTTGAATTTTTGTACACAATAAGATTATTTTAAAGTCACGAAAATATGAAGTTATTGGTGCGTGAACCAACCAGCATCATTTGATATAAATAAGAGTGGCCTGCCTTCTTTTTGTCCGTCTTACTCGTAGTTTCATGTTAATTTAAAGTTCTGATTGAAATATAAGGATTCAGTTATCGTATCGTTTCGTATGTTGCTGTTCAATGAATACTTAAATTTACTTTTCTAAACCACTACTGCAAAGATGACACAAATTTCGCTTAAAATGAACATAAGCCTAGTATATCTGAGTAGAACCTCTTCTAAGGTCAATACATTACCTAATAGTTGACGAAAGGCTATGTATTTTTTCAGATATAGAAAAGAAGCATACACCTTTAAGACAGTAATCGTAGAATTCTTCTAAATATTTTCATAGCAAACTGCTAAGAACATGGACATTATATATCGATGAATTGTCAGCTTGTGGTGTCAAGAGTCTTAACAGCAAAGACATATCAAAGTAGCAAAATGTACATACGTCTGATGAGAATAGAGTATTACCAATTTCTGTGATTTTGTCAACACAATGACGAAACGATTTATTTTATTTCAAATTGGATACAATGCAAGCTCATATGTTTTATTCTTGTTTTACGAATCTTGACACCAATTAGTGAATGAAATGTTGGATACAATATCCAATAAAACATGCTTGGTGTGTATTAATATCGGTTCAGTTTGGACATACCATGTGGTATGTGACGTAATTTTTGGCTTGGAACGCAAGAGAAAATCTTTCAACAAAGTTAGTCGGAAATATTTGGACCGATCTTAGCGAGACATCCTCGTCGCTGAAGCCGTGAATGAGTACTATCCATGCCACATAAAATATTTGTGCTATAAAATCATTCTCGTTCACCAGAGTATTCTTCGTCCGAAACAGGTAGTCTGGGAAATTGACTAACCACTGATGTATGAGGATGTTTTTTCTTGACACAAACAAAAAGTTTCATGGATAGTACTCATTTTCGGCTTGAACTTTGTTTTTTACTTTGTGTCTTACCACGTTATATGTCCACACTGTACCATACAGTATATTTAACTTGTGCTTCAAAGTGAGACATTATATTTCATTCTAACACAATCACCAGTTCCACCTACATAAACATTGTGGAAACGGAGATGTGCATGAATTACCAATAAAACACAGTTATGGCAAATAACCTAGTAGCGTTCAGATGAAGAAAATACTGCAGTGGTTACTATGTATTGATATGTTGTCAAATGCGAAATATTGGCTATGTTAGAATAAAAATAATAATGAATATATACCTGTGTTTTACTTAAAATAAATTACAGTCAATTGTTCAGATGCTAGGAACTCGTGATATAATTACTACGCATCCAGTCTCGTGACTCTGCTTTATTTTACGAAAAAACACAGGTACATATTCATTATTTCTTAAATCAACACACATTTTTTATTTAATGTGTGTTTCACAATAAAGTTTGAAAATGCGTAAGGCCAATGAAAAACGCAAGTCTAGAAGAATTGTATTTTATTTAGTGATTGTACATAATGAAATACTATCGTCTATGAATACTTTTACATATACGGTTGGTATGCACAAATCAACGTCAAAAATTATGTGTTTGAGACTGTATATATTTTTTCTGACCTGTCGCAGGTCATCTGCTTGACCGTTAGTAATGAGACCAGCCTATATCAAATACGGGCAAGTGCTTGTACACATACCGTAAAATTGTAATTATACAATTCAATGTCAAAATACCTGCGACAGGTTGAAAAATAGACTTATACGTTCTATAAAGAAAGGCGGGAACATTTTGTATATCTTCCACAAAGGTGTATTAATCAGATGTACGTGATTTATCAGTGATGTTTTAGTACATAATTGACCATATCTGTTTACTTTAGTTATTTGTATAAATCCAAGTTTGCAACAGTTGACCAAACCGACTCATGCTTGAAAACATCGCACTATCCTGGGCGCTCTATACAACAAACATCAAAATGAAAACTATATGTACATACATTGTACGTGTTTAACTATAATATTCAAAATGTTTTCTACGTCACACAATCAGTTCATCAATTCAATGAATTCCATTTTCTGGCTCCTGAAATAATATTGAAATGATACGTAAACTAACAATGTTACATGCGTATTTCTGACTGATTTATATTTATAAAATGTATTGACATAGGGCTCTGCTACAGAAATTAATTTGTCAGATAACTCGACCTAATCTAAAATTTGAAGGCCAACCATTTTAATTATCACATGAAGAACAATATATTCTAAAGTTTTTGAAACCTGGCTACATCGTATGTGTCTGAAATACATAGGACAATTTTGTTACTGGATGTTCCGGGTATCAAAGCATAGTACATTATACTGCCTACTCCTAGAAAAAATCATTTCAGAATAAACGTGTTTAACACTAGTGGTTATTCACAAACTGACATAAAACAATATTTGTGACAATATTTACAAAGCAACATATAACAAGAAATATCACTGAATATGATAAATACGTACTAGTTGTCTGGGTCCTTACTCCTAACGTATAATATGATCGGTAACCAAGATGGGAAGTGATATGACAATAAAATGGTTTAAGTACACACTGTCACGTGAATTATTTGCGTGTTATTACGCAGTTGCATTTTCCGAAATTGGGTTGTGTGCGATAATATTTTAACCATAGCTATTCAATTTGTTTACATTGCAATATCATACACGTAGATATTTACAGATATTTTGAATAGTACAAAATACCAAATTTGACATGATCCATTTTCTGAAAATGCATATATACATATAACTAGTAGATAAAATAAATTTGTGTGAAAATTTAAGTATTAAACGAGAAGCCGTTCTTGTTAGCATACATTCACTTCTGTATGAAATTATTGGCGATTGTAATAAAAAAGACAAAAATGTTTATTTGCGAGAGTTTTGTCGCTCTGAATATTAAAACAACGTAGTTTGAATCTCAATAAACACTAAATATAAAGTATACCTCTCTTTTAAATTGTAACGTTGTCGGTTGGACGTAAAATATATTGCATTGTTCAATAAGTTTTACCAAATTAAATACATGAATTTTCCAAACTTTTAGGCGACGACTACAAATTTAAAACTCCTGTTAATGACCAGGATAGTTGGTGATCAATCCTACAGTGAAAATCGAATTGGAAGCTGGATTGTGAAGAAAGCTGCCATTTGCCAATTCGCAATTATTTTTTGTGCCTGCATACATAAGTCACAACTCTTTTGGGTTTCATCTTCTACGTCTCTTCTGGTTGGATATGGTGATAAATTACACTAACTTCTATAATTGTGCTGCTGGTACAGGATTGAAAAAAGGGAGCTAACTCATGGACGAATGACATGAAATTCTTGATTATCTCCCCTGGAACGATGATCAAGTGGAATACAGCCTACACAGTCATAAGTATGTTTTTTCCAGTTGAATAATCGAATAGTCTATGTTTTCACATTGGTGTACATATATATAAGCTATACCATGGTATCAGCTGTTTTTGTGAGCGATAAGGGATATGTTTGCGTTCCGTCCCGTATAAATTGCGGTACGGACACGCCACTGTCATGTTTGGAAAGGGGGACAACTGTTGATCCGTCCTGGTACGGACACACAGTTCTTTACACCTTCCTAACTGGTTCCCACAGAATTGCGCAGTTAAATGAGTCATCCAGTTGTTTGTTAAATTTTAGATTGTATTTTGGACATTATAACGTCTTTTGAAGTTATGTGTTTTGTCATTTATTAGTATTATAATATATGTTTAATTTTAAAAAATTAAACCGGTCATTCATGTTGAGTTATTCAACATAGATGACCATGTTACAACATACATTGCGTCTGTTATATATTATCCCTGGCCGCTCATAAAAAGCAAAATGTGTTTTTGCAAATATGCTAGACGAAGTTTTGTTATTCATAATATCGTCGGTGACAATCATAAACCCCGTAACTACATTTTTTTCAAAAAATCGTGTTTTCGGCATTTCCTACCGGCAATATTTTCCCGCATCTGCTGTCGAAGTTTCATGAAATTCGTCCAATAAGATCTCTCAAAAACACCACGTGATGAAAAGCTGTAGCTTGGTTGGTTGAAAATTGTTCTCGGAAGGAAAACCCGTAACTTCTGGATAAATGGCTGCATTTTCAGTGCATTATATTTTCTTTAAAAATGGTGGGAATATCGTTCTATTTGTGTCAATATGTTCATGAATTAAAAGTAGTCCATCCTTTAGGTCGGCAATGGAATTGAAAACGACAAAGCATAAGATTTAATTAAAATGTTCTTGTCGGAAAGCCCGTAACTTCAACATCCAAGACAATTTTCATATAATGCAACTGATCAGAAACCTCGTAACTACAAAACACACAAACCCAGCCTCATTCCTGTTTACATATCGACGTAACGTAAAAAGTTGCGACCCATTGCTTTGCAGCTAAGAAACAAAGTTATATGAACAAAATGCAGTTATTGAGTAATACATTTTGAGAAACGGAAATGGCTTAACTATAAAAAATCACATCATCATTGGCCAATCACGATGGTGAAATGTCGTAACTACCGTTGCTGTTGTTGTATCAGCCAAAATCCACTAATTACCTGATAACGGCCCTAATTGGCCGTTGATGTGTCTGAGCGCGTGTGGCGGGAGATTGACGCCACAGAACGCCTGACGTCGTTCTAACCAGACTAAGACGGACAGCCGTGATGGCTAGACGTGCCTGACAGACGTCCCGTAGTGGTGCGTCTACGGACCACTAGGAGGGTAACTATGCTTATATTATTGCTCCATTGTGCAGATCGTGATCCAAATAGTACGACTCAACACTTTAATGGCGTCGAGGATGGGATAAGTTCCCGTTTTTGTTTATTTTGGGCCGTTTTGTCCGCTATGCGCTGGAACGTTACGCGTGGATTGTAAACTGGCCCTTTGTTTTTTAATTGTTTATGTTTATTAACAGTGAAACTGGATTAGGAAATCACAAGTAAGTGTATTTTATTGGTTTACTTGTTGTTTTGGGAGGGTTTTCTAAATTATTCCGGTATTAAAAATGGGGATAGGTGACTAGCGACCACCGGATATCATCATTTTGTTCGGCACGGTCTGCACGAGTGAACGTTAATGTAATCATAGTTACGTGTAGTTATAGGTACTGTAGACCTATAATATTAAAGTAGATCTAGTTTATATTCCTTTAGCTATTATCCCGTGTCTCGTACTCGTAGGTCCGTGCTGGTAAATTTATATTTAAACAGTCTCATTTTAACAGTTCGTCGCTGAGAACGAATCAGTGTTGCGGACAGAAAATAGTTCCAATGTTTGTCATATTTTATTTCGTAATATATCTAGTCAATAATTTTCCAATTCTAGAGCATTTCGACACTTTGCATATTTAAATAGTTTTAATAAGCAATATGTGTGTGCGTGTGTGGCGCATTTACACTGTTGAATTAGATTTTCCTTTTCTGTCAATGAGCTGCACTTCGGCTCGGAGGTTGGTCTCCATGGAGATGTGTAGGGGCACCTGTTGCAGGTATTTTGTGTAAAGTTTATTGGTGTTATCAAAATTGAGTACTATAATAGCATGCCGTGGTTCATGGTTTGCTGTTAATAATTAATACATTATTTATAACTTAATAAACATCATGGTTGGTGTAAATTATTATTACGAATGATAGATCAAGCAATTACTCCGCGTAAGTAGTCCTTCCCAACTCGAATTGGATGTACTCATCCGCATGTTGTTTACAGTTTACTATCATGCGGCTCCGATACCTGCTATTGCACGGTTATGGGGCGTTTTTGCGTGTTGTTGTCGGTATTTCGGTTAGAATAAATAAATCTAGTAATTTATCTTATATCCAATAAGGGGCAAAACTCGTGTATCGGGAGTAGTACGAGAAATACGAGTAGTCTCCCTTTTATTGATTTTGTTAAATATTGCTCATACGAATACTGATTTTTCCGACTTCCGGTATCATGTAAACAAATGTGAGGTGCAGACGAAATTCGATGTAACATGTTTATTAGCGATAATTCAGCCCAGCACGGATATCTGACGATGACTCTGTGATATATTGTGTCATAGGTATTTAGTCAATACATCATCAATAGCTTGTTTGATTAGAATCTATTTTGTTGATGTAGTGGGAAATTATATTGTTTACACCTAGTATAATTCCCATCAGGGATGCGGTAGGGTAGGGCTGTTGTTCCGCTGTAAATTCCATACGGTTTTCCGTCAATTGTCTGGCTGTGTGAATGGCTAGTAGGGCCTACACACATAGAATGGGTCTGTAGATTGAGTAGCAGGTGCATGAGTGCGAGTCTTCTTGACAGTACAGATTGCATTGTGTCTGCTTATATCAAGTTACCAGTGTTTGAGGGATAGGGGGTCGTGTGTTATTGTTATGATGACGTTTTCTTGATGGTGGGGTTAACTCGTACTGGTGTGATGTGACTTTTTAGCATTGCTAGGCGACAGGTGCCGGACAGTATGTCAGTGTTTTCATTATTAATGTAGGTCACTGGTTGACTAGTTTTATGTACATATTTAATATGGTGAAAACGCTGTGGTGTATAACTTCAATTGGGTTAACAGAGTAAGATTGATACACGCAGACGGTGATTCAGCTCTATGGAGGGGTTATTAGAGGGTTCAGTTTGGTTTCATTCTGTTGTGAGTGCGGTGAGTGCCATCTATGACACTTTACGGGGCTTTGGCTCATCAGCTATAACTAAAGGTCATTGTGATATGATTTTATTCATATATGTTGCGAGGAAGGATTGAGACGTCTTTCCTAGGAGTCCTCAGACTATTATCATATAGGCAGGAGCAATTTGAGAGATTCGTGGGATCATATCGCGTTGAGGGTCTAGGTGGGATATATGGATAGGAACAGATAGTATAGTCACTGGATAGATCCATTAGTCCGGGTATGGTCTGGTGGCCAAATTGGACTTATATGATTTAATAGATGCACTTATATGGGTAAGATCGATGGGATGAGTCCATAATAGACATAGGGTTTGGGTTTGCCTATGTGGAAGATGTGGGCGTTATCGCATGGAATTCAAAAAGATGCTATACCTTTAGTTTCGGGTAATTTAATGCTGCGCGGATGCATATGTGTCAATCTCTGTAAATGGTTTGCCACCATTTATATGACGTTTCGTTAACTAATTCCGAGATGTGACCGGAGACCGTGGGGTCTATGACTGACTATAGATCTGCTTTAGTAGAGCGGTTTTGCATTACCCTTGCTTCAGAAACTGTCTAGCTGTAAGAGAATTTAATAGTTTAATGGGGTTCAAATGTCTGACCAAATGTTGAAAACCATACACTGTTGCACTAATAGCATGTTTTATTGTTGTGATCTTATAAATGTAAAGTTAATATCTTGCTATTCTTTCATTAATCAGCTTGTGTGAGCCTGATTTTGTTGTCAGTGAGTATTTACCTACTGTAGGGTTTAATGCGGATGTGAGGTTAGTGGTGATGTTACACACAAAATCTTAGTAGTAGTATTATGCTGCATTGGAGGGCTCTTCTATCCAAGGGAGAGCATTCCGTCTGTAATAAGGTTAATGATTCCTGGGGAGGCTGAAATACCTAGTTTTAGCTGTCTTGGGGGCCTAATAATAGCAGAAATTAAAAACACTGGATGCCATACTACCCGCATTCCCCGACTTATGAGGCCAATGTTTTAGCCATTAAGCCACGGGGTATACATTTGGGTTGGTTAGTTTGACAATATTTGTCCCGGGTAGCATAGATAAAATAAAAATGGGCAATGGTAGTAAAGAGAGGCTATCGCCTCTCAAAAACGGCATTTTGGTATGAATCGTACGTAAATTGAAGAATATAGTGCGAATATGTGTCTTCGTCTCTCTTCAAAATACCATTGAGTTTAGCAAACGTTGAAAATTCTATGGAACTTTTCCTGTGACTTAAAATACGGCCCTCGTACATGAATTGAAGTATGAGTAGTATATCATATTGTCCATAATACTTAAAGTAAGTGACGTTCGCAGTTATAAATGTAATATAGTTTTGACAATATTCATACTTCTATTTGTGTACCTGTTTATAAAAAATAATCACAAGTCTGAACTTAACGGGATAACATTCTTCTTCTTCTTCTGGGTTCCAATCTTCTACGGTCGTATGTCATGTTTAGATGAACTATACTGCTATTACGAAATTACACAAAAGGGAACTAACTCGTTGAAAAATAATGTGTCATTCTTGATTTACCTCCCCTGGCAGTATGCATTAGGTTTGTTCCATTTAAATAACCGAATAGCCTATTTTTGTTACATTGGGGTACAAATAAAGCAATATGTGTTTTTTTTGCAAATTTGTTTGGCGAAGTTATTTGTATTTCATAATTCACCACGAAAGACCTGCGGTAACATTTCTATTTCAAACTTCACGAAAAAAAGTCCCCGAACTTTGAAGTTGAGATAGTGAAATAGTAATGTCAACTACGGTGTCTCGTACAACACAGTACTTATACTCTTCGATATATATAGTTGTCCGAAATAACGAGACAAATTCTCGATGGCCCTTGAGTAAAGAAGTCAAAAATCCAAAGTCCAAAACACAGCCCTCAAAAGACTTAAAGGTCTAGTTTCAGCAATGAAAAGAATAAAACCAATAACGGCCTATTCATATATCTTTCTTATAAACTCCAATATCTAAATCGGATTCCCATTTTTCACAATTTTCAATTTACCATTGTTAAGATTGTTGATATTCTCTAACGTGTGTATCCACTTTGTTTGATACACTTGTTTATCATATCACTTAAGGACTTCACCAACAACCCACTTACTTATATTTTATCTAAATGGATGATGTTTGGGTTTTTTATAGGTTATTTAGTTTGTGTTAAAAGCTGAGCCTTCGTGAAAGCGGTTATTGTTATATACAGTCACACGTAGTTCATTTAAATTCACCAGGCCCCTTGCTTATATTTAACCTTTTTAGTGCTCAATCTTGAAATGTTTCAAACAGTAAAATTTCTCATAATTTACTGAAACTTTTATATTACTTGGGTAGCCTTAAAGAAAGCAGAGAAATATTTTCGGGCATTGTAAAGATTATTTAGTTATTGGAATTTCAAGAAGATAATCCAATTTCATACTCAAGCCAAGTTGAGTTGGGCGTAAAAAACTTATGATAATTTATAATGGGGTCATGGTCAGCTTGTTTCGCATTCATCCAAGACTGCTAAAAGAGCTCTTGGTACAATCCAAATTTACATCCAAATTTACTTACAAAACAGCAATCGGAGTCTTAGATGTATATTAAATGTCAAATGGTTCCGGGTATTCGTATAGGAGCTAGAGTATCGAACCAATATAAATTATATAACTATGAATAGTAACAATGTCGGGCCGGATTAGATGTATTTTGGGTTGTACCGGGTAGTCTGAACGAAGCTAGAGTGTCGGGATCTGATTTGCGTATTTCGTATGATACCGGGTATTCGGATAAAATATTGTCAAATCAACACGAGTTCAGGCTGTATTAGCATTAGCTCACAAACAGGTCACATGGTCGCTGCTGATATAAAGCGTTTAGAGAGCTTATTATTGTTATTCGGATTAAACTTTAAGTGTCTTTTTGACTTCTTGTTGCGCAAGATGTTTGCAAACAGGACTTCAGATCTTAATAGTTCCTTGTAAATTGTATCCAACACATTTCAGCAGTATTTCTTTCTACATCCGGATAGCTTAATCCTTAAAATAATGTATTTCTGTGATTTCAGAACAATGAATAATAAAATCACATAATAATAATTATACAACGATTGTAGGTATTTGTTTACTTCATAATTTTTATACATGTACAGTATCCACCAAAAATAAGTGTACAGTTGCAAAATTAAACTCTGTTAAATTGTTATTCATCTGTTTATTAGACTAGTTTTTGAAGTAAAAATGAAGATGTTCTGAAATAAAATGACCATGTGATCAAATAGGCTGAATTTTCCATCTTTTTTATAACAACATTTATTTTGAAGCTTGATAAAAAAATATTTTGCACCTAGGGTACCTATCAATGTATGAACAAAAAATATTCCTTGTCTTCAAAAACAGTGTTGCTTCCATGTTCTGCAAATAGTGTTTATCACAAATGAGTAAATTGGGAAATAACCTTAGTATACTTATTTTTGGTGGGCAGTGTATATTAATTTTCATATAGCATATGCAACTCATACTAGCATTGATGATATTCTTTGTACCATTCCGAGACATTTCAGAAAGTACAATAAAATATGTTTAATAAATACGTACATTGTACGACTTTTTAGAATTATAATTCGTGTAAACTGTAGATCCTCAATATTAAGACCATCATTTGAACCTTCGAAAAGTGATCTAGGAGAAGATGTGTTTATTTATTATAGTCAACCCTATTGAAAAGATCGGCCAATTTTCTTTATGAGATTCTAATTTCCGACCACAGTACCTCTCAAGGTACCAGACAGTATGCATTCTGTAACTATTATTCAACTAGCTGGCGGTTCACCAAACGGCCATATCGGAACAAACTCCTGTTGATTTTTGAACATTCGATCTTATTGGTAGAGCATCCGCTTCGAGTGCGGGATGTCCCGGGATCGACCCCAGGGCGCAGCATACCTAAGACGAAATAAAAATGGTACCAGCAATTCCCTTGCTAGACACTCGGATTAAAAGGGAATCTTGTTTTTCTTCTCTCATACCCTCGTAGCGATGGATACCATCAGGAATGAGGTGTCGAGAGTAATTAATATAGGTTAGAAAAAGATATTTAACTATCGACCTAAAATAAATTAGTAATGATAAACTAACCTTCGACCTCTCGCTCCGCAAGACGGAGACATGAACCATGTGAGCACGAAGACTATATAAACTGAGCCCTACAATGGAATAGGTCGTTTTACGGAGATGGTTTTTTGAAGTTAGGTTAACTTGTACTATTTTTTTCTAGTCAATTGGTATAAACAAAACCAGTTCGTTACCAAAATATAAGCATGTGAATACAATGGTAATTTTATGTCCGTACAATTGTAGCTTTTAACATATCATGCTCAAATCATTTATTGATAATTCTAACTATTCACCTCAAGCAGGTCTCAAACCGTAATGATCAAACAACAAATACACTTATTTCTTATTCTCTATGATACTCAAGTACAATTAGGTAACAGAGTGTTATACGACGTTGATTATTTGATTAACAATACCAATGTCCTGTGTTTATACCGATTGTTTATGTCTATAGTTATAATAAACTAAACAAGATTATCTTTTATTCATTAGTAATACATAAAGCGGCGATAACGAATTGATAGAAACAATGTACGACTAAACAAGTGTGGTGAGAGACGAACTAAAACCCAGTTCACGCTGTACGGATTTTGATGTGCCCTGTCGTAGTCATATCTGACTCGCCGCTAAGATAGGACTTTTCCGTAGACTATTGAGAGCACACTTAATTATCCCGTACAATTTCGTGCAGTAAAACTGGTTATGTATGATAGATCTTGTTCACTTAACTTTGCTTGATGATTGTTCTAGCTATCTTTGTTTTCTTAAAATTGCATTTGAAAAAGTTGAATCCGAGTTTGCTCAGATATGTCTATTAAACGGGTCCTAGAAATATACGGATGTTTAGTTGATAACACGGCATTACATTCAAATGCAAACAAATCCTTGATTGGCCCGTATACTCAGAGCCTCAAGTATTGGAGTTTTACTAGGGCCACCTGAACCGGACGTTTGTCGTGGCCTGGTACCGATCCTGCGACGTCCCGTTCCCGAGGCAGCCTTACATTCTAACAACTAGACTACCGAGAGCAAGTTGTATAATGTGTGCAGCCTAGTTACGACAATTTGCATTGATGTTAACAGATGAGGTGATGCTAAGTGCAATTATACTTGAATATGCGTTTTTTTTTAATTTCCAATGGACGAAATGCAATAACTGCAGTAGTACATCCATATTTATTCTTACCAAGGTCGACAGAAGCATTATGATTTGTTTCGTATCCCAGCCAAGCGTCAATACAAAGGACGCATTTCACGAATGGCTCAATTTGGCCCTGTGGTGTTTTTTTTTCAAAAATACAAATGCAGGTCGCTAGTATAAATCTGCGCTTTATTTTAATGACATAACACTGCGGGTCTTGAACTCATGACGAACCCCACCCAGCAATGATCGAATTAAGGCCAAACTGTACCCATTGAGGTTTTGTCTGAAGGCAAACTCCACCCGGGGGGTGGGGCTCAAACGCGATAGAAACTTTGCCTAGTGTCGCATTTACTCAAGACAAAATCCGCTCATCGTGATTCAAACTCAAGACAAACTGCATATCTGTATATCGGCCAAACCATTGCACTGCCATTGCCCTTTTTCGTATGTTAGATTTTGAGACAAAACTGTAAAAATAGACGTAATAATTGCATTAAATGATACTTTATTATATAATACAGACATAAATTGGTTAAATTATTATGAATGCAATTATGGTTTTACATGACTGATTGTGTACGGTCAAAAGTTTAAATTAAGCTGAATAAATAATGAAAGAAAATACTGAAAATGGTTTCGCATGTTTGAAAATCTGTCTAATGTAGAAATGTTACTTATTATTCAAATATAATCTATTGCTATTTTATATAAATATTTTATCTAAATATTAAAACTACAATTGCATATCTACCTTCATGATAAAGGCGATTATAACTAATATTGATATTACTGAGTACGTTTATAAATTCATGTCGGTCCGTTTTCTACTCTCGGGAGAAATTCTACTTAATGTACGAGAAGAAATAACGTTCCATGCTTTAAATATGAATTCAAGGCTAACTAAATGATACAATACTAGTTAACTGTAAACCTTTGTCCTTAATTCTTCAGAAAACGCAATTTTAAATCGGCAAATGGGTTCCGTGTCATTGCTATGAATCGATGGCTTAGAATGAGAAGGTCGTAAGTACGACTTACGACCTTATACAACGCATACATATTTGAAATCTGCATCACAAAATTATGAGCCTATTTATACATGAAAATCGGAACAGGTTATGTTGAAGTTGAAAAGGTAGTTTTTAAACAGTTTTTTTTCTTGTTTTCTTAAAATATTGATTTTGTACTTACAACCTTCTTATTCTAAGCCAGTGATACATATACGAGTATATTCGGTTAGGTATGGCTGTACAAATAAGTACTGTGTGAACACGGCTTAATTTTGCAGCCTAATCAAAGACAATCTTGTTCGCGATGAATATAGATATATGTTCTGCTTAATTAAGTATCTCACGCGGAGTGTACTAACGTTTGGCGGCATCGAATCAAGTTACGTGAATCATTATTAAATTTAAGATTTGAATAACTGACGCCATATTAATTGCGATATAACATAATTAGTAATCTGGACGAAATGTTGAATTCATGGATTAATAATATTGTCTAGTTTTTTGCATGAAGTGTGATTGCTATTTTTCTAATTTCATGACGACTGAGGATAGTTGTAAAACTAAGATTCCAGGACTTTTTTTATTCCATTAAATTCAAACAAAACGAGAAATTGATGAATAATTTATGGAATTGTGAACTATACACTAGTACATAAATAAAAGATAAACGATTTGTAAGGAATATATTTCAACGTCAGATTAAATACAAAATGCTGGGCAATTATACGAAGTATTTTCATTATTATCGTAAGAAATAAAAGTGTCGGAATTATTAAAAACGATGGTAATTTAAATCGTAGGATATAAGTGAAAGTATATTGATTATATAACAGGGTGACTTCTACAGCTGGTGAAATTTACGCTGATTTAAATATGAATTATTTAGAGACCGGCCTGCCTCACACACAGTTCTACCGGAAGAAGACACAGTTTAGTCCACCCCGGTTTATACCACTGTGCGGGCTAAGCCGGAAGTATCAGGGACTCGAGCCGCTCTCACGCAGTGAGGTAGATGTCCTCATACGCCGTCTCAGCGAGCCCAAGAAAACACTAGATGTCGAAGAACAAACGGTCATAACTCAGGTAATTGAAGCCATTTTATAAACAATCTAATCAACCTAGCTAATTCTAGGCGACATTGGTTTAATGTTGTAATGAGTGTTTAATATCAAAATACTATGAAAACGCGCTTGAAACTCTTTGTTTTCATCGCACATTTACGACAAAATAAAATTTGGTTAGTTATGCTTGGTCACGTGTCTACCTGGCAAGAACTTTGCCTACACACAGTATTCACTATTTTATATTTTGTATGCACTTTCGTATTTCACAAGATCCGTTGACAACATAAAAACACATGGGCGTATCTTGAGGTATTTCAATATATACACTCGCTTGAACATCCGTGGTGCGTATCCAGACGGGTTCTTTTGTTTAGTCTTGACCTTCTATAACTGATGAAACGGGGTACGCTGTTATTCTCGTATTTATACATAGATCGACAAAAAAACCAAAAAACTATGAACATAATGTTTTTTTTTTCAAATTTACATTAATTATCTAACTATAGAAGTGATTATGGGATATGTTTTGTGACACGGAAAACATTTGAACGCGGATCTACAGCTTAAATAAAACTGCCCCCAAAACACTTTACAATTCCCCCATTACATGTCATATACTGAATATATTTTATTGATTTCATATTCCTGTTATCTTTCTTATTGTGCATGTCGCATGTATAAATAATTCGCTCTTCACACTAGTTTAACTTATTGAAATGGTTGTATTGTAGTAATGTGTGCACAATTCAAACAGAATGATAATTATATCAATTGTTTCCCATTATTGAGAGGCATATAGCACGGAAAAACCGGATTTTAACAATTCACTAAAATATTGATCACATTCACTAGGCACTTCGTGTTGCCATAATAGTCGATCATTCTAAACGCTTTTATCTGCAACGATTACGGAAATTATACAGACAGACCTCGATAATTTGAAACCCTTCGATCCAATAGATTTCCTACTTTACTCAAAAATCTTTTTAAAAAAGTATCCATGGGGAAGTTAAGGTTTCCATTCTCACCACGTTGTCTAAAATGATTGCCACAAGCATGGTTAGATTGGTTGAACTCATCAATGACCTATGCTCGAACGGGCTAAAACAGGGTCAGGGAAAATTCAGACTTTTTCTAAACGGTTTGGTTTATCAACAAAATTAGTGATACGGTTCTGTTCTGTTCTGTTCTGTTCTGTTCTGTTCTGTTCTGTTCTGTTCTGTTCTGTTCTGTTCTGTTCTGTTCTGTCCTGTCCTGTCCTGTCCTGTCCTGTCCTGTCCTGTCCTGTCCTGTCCTGTCCTGTCCTTCAGTGATGAATGGTTGCTTTCCATGGAGTTTTGTAACATCGTCGACAGATCAAATGTTTTTATTATACTTGAATATTTCTTCAATACGAATTGTCAAATAAACACATGAAAAGTTTGTATTTTGCTGAGTATAAAGGAGTATTAGTATAGTGCGGAGATACTAATATGTCCATCCTTGTGAAAACTGGAGCCGACAATTTAACATAGACCGGTCAAGAGAGGCAACCTTAGTGTCGATACTACTTTGTGATTGTCGTTTGTTGTATTAGGGAAGTGTCGTTCCTGGGAGGTGCGTGAAGTTGGCACACCGCTCAGCAATCAACATTTAGCTCAACCGAATACTGAGCTAGATCAGCATGCAAGTACGACACACCAGCTCAGCATTGGTTGTTTTTGTATAAACGCCAATACTGAGCTAGATCAGCATGCCAGCACGACACACCAGCTCAGCATTGGTTATTTTTGTATAAACGCCAATACTGAGCTAGATCAGCATGCTAGCACGACACACCAGCTCAGCATTGGTTGTTTTTGTATAAACGCCAATAATGAGCTAGATCAGCATGCCAGCACGACACACCAGCTCAGCATTGGTTGTTTTTGTATAAACGCCAATACTGAGCTAGATCAGCATGCCAGCACGACACACCAGCTCAGCATTGGTTGTTTTTGTATAAACGCATATAATAAGCTAGATCAGCATGCCAGCACGACACACCAGCTCAGCATTGGTTGTTTTTGTATAAACGCCTATAATAAGCTAGATCAGCCTGCCAGCACGACACACCAGCTCAGCATTGGTTGTTTTTGTATAAACGCCTATAATAAGCTAGATCAGCCTGCCAGCACGACACACCAGCTCAGCATTGGTTGTTTTTGTATAAACGCCAATACTGAGCTAGATCAGCATGCCAGCACGACAGTCCATATCAGCGTTCATTTTGTGACACAAAGGCAAAATACTGACCTAGATCAAAAAGCTAGCGCAGCATTACAGATCAGCATTCGTAATGAGTGCATAAAGTGAATACTGAGCCAGCACATCCTGCTAGCGCGACAGTGCAGGTCAGCGTTCATTTAATTCAAAAACACAATACTGAATACTGAGTTAAATCAGCACGCCAGTACGACAAACCAGCTCAGTATTTGGTTTATTTGAATAAAAGTCAATACTGAGCTGTATCAGTATACCAGCACGACATCCCAGATCAGCGTTCATTTTATTCAATAAAGGAACAATACTGACCTGCATCAACGAGCTAGCGCACCATTACGTATCAGCATTCGATATAATTAAATAAAGAGAATACTGAGCTGGCACAGCATGCTTGTGCTACAGTGCAGGTCAGCGTTCATTTAATTTAAAATTAACGCTATACTGAATACTTAGATGAATTTGCACGACAAACCAGCTCAGTATTGCGTGTATTTCAATGAAAGTCAATTCTGAGCTGGATCAGTATGCCAGCACGGCATCCAAGCCCAGTGTGAATTTTATTGAACAAAAACACAATACTGGTCTGGATCAACGAGCTAGAGCAGCATTACAGATCAGCATCCTTATGATTCAATAAAAGTGAATACTGAGCTAGCACAACATTCTAGCGCGACAATGCAGGTCAGCGTTCATTTAATTTAAAAAAAAACAATACTGAATACTAACTGAATCAGCACACCAGCGCGACAAACCAGCTCAGCATTTACATGTATTTTATTCCACAAAGGCACAATATTGATCTGGATCAACGAGCTAGCGCAGCATTACAGACCAGCATATGTTATGAGTCAATAGAGTGAATACTGAGCTGGCATATCATGCTAGCGCGACAGTGCATGTCAGCGTACAGTTACTTAAAACACACAATACTGAATACTGAGCTAGATTAGCACACCAGCACGACAATGAGCTCAGATTTGGTTGTATTTGATTAAAAGCAAAAACTTAACTGGATGTGCATGCCAGCACGACAGTCTAGATCAGCGTTCATTTTATTGTGCATAGGCATATTACTGACCTTTATCAACGTGCTAGAGCACCATTACGTTTCATCATTCGTAATTAGTCAATAAAGTGAATACTGAGCCAGCACAGCATGCTAGCGCGACAGTGCAGGTCAGCGTTCATTTAATTACAAAAACAACACAAAACTAAATACTGAGCTATAGAACAGCACGCCAGCACAGCAAATCAGCTCTGTATTGGTTGTATTGGAATAAAAGTCAAAACTGAGCTAGATCAGCATGCTGACACGACGATCCAGATCAGCGTTCATTTTTTTAACAAAGGCACAACACTGACATGGATCAACGAGCTAGCGCAGCATTACATATCAGCATTCCTTATGTGGCCTAGAGGTATGGCGCGCGCTTCGGGATCGAGAGGTCCCGGGTTCAACCCCCGTCTGGACCACTGCTTAATTTCTCTGAGCACGAATAACCCACATGCTCCACTCGACCAAAGTGTGAATTGGTACCTGTGAGGGCTGTGTCTGAACATGTTCGATAGTCCTGGGCGCCGAAGATCGATGTTGGCTGCACACCCACCAGGAGAGAAATAGTCTCCCAAGAGACCCGAACGCATGTTTCCATAGGTAGCCCAATGACCAGGGGAAGTTTAAATGTCAAAGGGTGGCTGAACGGCTGAACTGCTGAAAGCAGCCCTAGAAAATGGGTAACTTAACTTTTTTACAAGGTAAATACTGAGCTAGCATAACACGCTAGCACGAAAGTGAAGGTCAGATTTCATTTAATAAAAACAACTGAGCTAAATCAGCACGCCAGTGCGATTAACGAGCTCATTATTGGTTATGTTTGAATCATTGTCAATACTGAGCTGTGTCAGCATTCAAGCGCGGCAGTCCTGACCAGCGTTAATTTAATTTAAATACAGAATACAGACCTGGATCAACATGATGGCTTAGCATTAGAGTTCAGAGTTTGTTATGCGTGAATAAAGTGAATATTGAACTAGCACAGTGCCGTATCGCGACAGTCCATGTCAGCGTTCGTTTGATTAACAGTTCTTATTCTGACATTGCTAAAACGTAAACAAGGGTGATATACATATTTAGTTTCAATTGATGTAATGTCGTTGTAGTAAATGAAATGTTCGACTTTTTTCTTAAACTTTCTTTGTAACTTATTCCAACATTTTCTCTCGCATAGAGTAATGATCAAACATGTAAAATACAGAAATCATAATTGAAATATTTCATCAAAAGGATCAACTTTAATGATACCTATAAACGTTACCGTCAAAGAAGCTGCAGTTCGTTTTTGGATGCCAGCTGCAGACTATCAATATACATTTTCTGAATGTAGTAATTTAGAACGCGACTTTCAAAACAAATGATCGTTATCATCGGTCAAGTATGGATTTTGAGCTACAATGCAAAATTAAGATTACTTGACGCTGATTAACAGGAACAGGAATGGGTGTCATTACCATATGATAAGAATATATGTTTGAGTGGTATAATAATATTTCCCAGTGTGTTGTGTTGCTGTTTTTAGAGCTTGTAAAGTGATGTTAGTCTACATGTTTCAAGTGTACATGATGAACTAAATGGTTGATATTAAGTTAAACGATGGCTGTAGAAAAATACATTCAACATTTTTCAGTGGTTTACCGCGGTCGACTCACCAATTCAGCTTTCCTGGTCCCTTTCTTAACCAATACTTGACTACCATTTCTAAAACAGTCGGCAAATGTTCACGTTATGCAGGGAAATTGATTTATTGGTCTAGGTTCCATTGGAAGGATATGACCCTGCCGCGACCATGACTCGAACCCGGGTCGCCGGTGTAGAAATTCAGCGTACACAGAACCATGGTCACGATCGCGGCTGTACGTTTTCGTTCTTTCGAGTTTTGTTTCAACAATCGTTTGCAAGAACCATTTTACATTGTTTAGAATAGCGAAACTGGCCAAAGATTCTAATTCCGACAGCCCTATTATCTGTGAACAAACGTATACTGAGCTTACTAGAGAAAAATCTGAATTAACCTGACAATGCCAATATTTTCAGTGCGGTTCATTGAAGTTCAGATATGACTAAAGGTCATTTCCAAGGAAAAGTAACTTGGCCTTGGGCATGCGTGACTGAATGTAAAATAGTTGTATGCAGATGTCGTGAAGAAAAACCGAGATTTACAAAAACAACCAATGCTGAGCTGGTGTGTCGTACTGGCATGCTGATCTAGGTCAGTATTGGCGTTTATACAAAAACAACCAATGCTGAGCTGGTGTGGCGTGCTGGCATGCTGATCTAGCTCAGTATTGGCGTTTATACAAAAACAACCAATGCTGAGCTGGTGTGTCGTGCTGGCATGCTGATCTAGCTCAGTATTGGCGTTTATACAAAAACAACCAATACTGAGCTGGTGTGTCGTACTGGCATGCTGATCTAGCTCAGTATTGGCGTTTATACAAAAACAACCAATGCTGAGCTGGTGTGTCGTGCTGGCATGCTGATCTAGCTCAGTATTGGCGTTTATACAAAAACAACCAATGCTGAGCTGGTGTGTCGTGCTGGCATGCTGATCTAGCTCAGTATTTGCGTTTATACAAAAACAACCAATGCTGAGCTGGTGTGTCGTGCTGGCATGCTGATCTAGCTCAGTATTGGCGTTTATACAAAAACAACCAATGCTGAGCTGGTGTGTCGTGCTGGCATGCTGATCTAGATCAGTATTTGCGTTTATACAAAAACAACCAATGCTGAGCTGGTGTGTCGTGCTGGCATGCTGATCTAGCTCAGTATTGGCGTTTATACGTTGATTGCTGAGCGGTGTGCCAACTTCACACACCTTTCCTGGGTAGGAATTTTACGTTAAAATTGATAGGGGAAATTTAAGTGATAACACGGAGGGGGCTCGCTTCAGAGATGTGCCGTTTTGAGAGGAAACACTACATATACTCGTATTCTTAGAGTAGCCATGCTAGAAATCCACAAAGTCCCTTGATTCTGTTCACTAAACATTGATTGGTACAATAATGAGTATACATATATTGAACTATATTATAATTGCAGGTTCGACCTAGAAGTTCACCAGGAAGTGGACGGTTTGTGGGTCAGAAGAAAATGTCGAGTCTGGAGATAGAACAAATGGTATCCCGACTTTGCAGCAGACGACCAACCAAAGAATACCCATATGTTGATGACGCAGTCGAAGCGGAAGACATACTACGCATGACCGACCGGATGAATGACTCGAGCGATTCCGAAGACGAGGCTAACGAACCGGAAGCAGATCAAACTCAATATATTTTAAGACGTCATAGCAGTGCTACAATGATGCGATCTGACGGTGACAAAGTTGACACGGGCAGACGAGAAATGACTAATTCAGAAATGACAAATAGTTCAAAGTATAAACGACATAGCAGTGCATATTCACGCCGAAATGAGTCATGCTCTGATAATAGTTCAAACAAAAGTTGGGATTCCAGCTCCAAATATAAAAGTAGAACCAAAAACTTGCGCACGCATTTTGATATAAGTGAAACCGGAAGTAGTCATGATAGTTTTTCGTCTACGAAGAAAACGGATCCAGTTAAATCGTGGGCAGCTCGGGTATCGTCTGAACGAGTCATTAAAGAAGTACAAGACATTGCGAAATATAAACCAGAATTGAAATACAGACCAACTGTTAGTTTTTCACGTGGGACTTATTTCTCAGTCAACCGCGAAAAGGCGAAATTAACAAAATCAGCAGACGATAGAAGCAACGAACTACATGATCACGAGGAGGAAACGGTGACTGAAATCATCATAAAAAGGCCAATGTCACATCCTGCCAATAGACCTTCATATAAGTATGAGCGCAAGTCCCCTGTTGAAGAAAAACTTCTTGATCTGTCGGCAATGTTTTCCACTATTGCTAGATCATGCCGAACAGCTGAACTCACTCGACCGCCTCCATCAATTGAACCGTTCCGGACGTCAGAGAAAAAAGAGCCAATAACGGATCTGAAACCCAACACTCCTAAAGCTACACAAACATTGGCAGTTCCGACTGAAACTGAACTAATGGATCCTCCACCGCAGCCAGATGCAAGCAAGTCACCTCGGTCAAAGTTTCCCAGACTTGAAGACAGCAGAGGTAAAAAGTTCGCAGGGAAGCCAAATGATGATCTTCTGATAGACCAAGTGGCGTCATTCAACCGAACTCCAAAATTTCGTTCTAAAAGATAGTTCCTGTATGAGAACAAACATGTAATATCATGCATAAATATGTTATTGTACATAATGGTATGGTATAGTCCTTATTGTTACTATCACTTCGGTCACGGTCACCTGCCTGTCGTATCTTGAATCATGTGACTGTGATTAACTGTATACTAGTAGTGGCTCTTACTTCGGATATTTAAGTAATATAACAATAAATCCTGGATGAACTCCATTTACATTTTAGGTAAAATATATTTCGTATATATCTAACCAGACTTAAACAATAGTTCAATAACTCGCATAATATAGCCAACAGTCAACATGAGAAAATGATCCTCTTAATGTCACATCAACATTTTATGACGTCAGAAATGTTAACAAGTTTGACAATTCTGATAAAGCTGTATCATAATTGAGCAGTCTGTTATCTTAGAATATAACCTACATTATGAGCCAATGAAAACGCCGAATGTTCGCGGTTAAATGAAAATTTAATTATTAAAATTTGCTCTTCACAGACTTGACGTCATGCGTTGGCGCTACTTTCTATCGGCCAATCAGAATGCAGAATGTTATATTCTAAGTTAGTTAGAACATATTAAGTAAATTTTAATGACTAAAAAGGACTCGCTTCGCTTCGCTCGCTCCGCCCTTTTTAATCATTAAAATTTACTTAATATGTTCTAACTATAACTTAAGAAGCCCATATCCCAATCTCAATTAGTCACTGTGTCATATTATATACTCCTGTGTCAGATATTATATAACCGATTCGAAGCAACCACATTATCATGTATCACTTTAGACCGATGTAAGTTACACTGACAATGGAATGACACTATAAATTGAAGTAATAAAATTTAAATTTAAAAAATGCCTGCAAGACTGTAGTACAACCCTCTTTAATAACAAGCAGTTACGACAGTTTTGCGGACAACCCTCGTAGTCTTGCAATAAATTGTATATTTATATAACATAGATGTTGAATGAAAGGGAAACAACCACGATATCAGGAGGTAATCAAGGAAGACCAATATGTAAAGTTCGACTGTATATGTTGTTGTTTTAAAATACGTTTGGGTTTTTTATCATTACACCTATTTTACGAACGAATTACGTATAAGTTAGATGAATGGACATGTTGTACAGTTTGTGATTACACGAGTATATGAGTATATCAACATAATAATAAATCGAACGATAACAAAGAAACCAAGACAACTCTCCGTACCATTAGTCTGGTTCCCGTTACCCAATCTTACATTTCATACTGCGTAGATGGTAAAGATCGGGAACCAGACTATCCGTACCATGTGCGGTGTTTTAAATCAAACTGTATCCAATGAGTTGCCATGTACGCTTAATTCAAAACTGTTGCTTGTCTAATGTTTGTATAAAATATACATGAACATGTGTATTGACGTTGTTCGAGGTTGTCTCACACATAAACATAACATAAACGAAACAATAAACATGAAACTAGTAGTTTTCTTCATTTGTATTTCTTACTACATTTTGTATTACTACGGTTGAATGTGGTTTTCTCGAAGATTTAGCCCACCCGACAAGCGCGTGAGATATCATCCGAGCAACCATGGTTCGTATACGGTGTCGGACAGGAAGTTCTTCCGTATTATTGGCAACAGTCACATGTGGCGAAGTTATAAGAACAAGGTTGTACTAGACTACAGGTTGAGTATGAATTCTAGGATGCAACATGTTAGGTAAGCAGTATGTTGCATGACTGAAACAATGTAATACCGTGCGAACACTATCAAATATACAAACAAACCTCACCAGTATTTGGTATAAGGCAACATAAGTTAGTGAGATCACCAGCACCCAATTGTATAAACATTGGTTAAATTTTAACCGTGGTTAAAGTTACCAAGTTGGTTAACGGTTAAAAATCTGGTTAGGTAACCAGACTGAAAAACGGATTGTATAAACGAGTTTAACCGCGTGGTTACTTAACCAGGATTTTAACCAGAATTTTAACCATTTGGTTAAAGTAACCGCAATCCCACAATTCAACACACGTCATCAAAGATGGCGCCATTACTAATTGAAAAATGATTAAACATATTCTGTATGACTAAAAAGAACGTTTTGACATTGTGGAAGAAGTATTTTGGTGAAAGTTCTGTCGAATGGGTTCTCACTCGTTTTTGAGACATGACGACAACGATATTCTGGCGATTCTGATGGTACTTTACAGTGATCTCCCCTGATAAAATTCATGTCTGACAGACGAGCAGAATATTTCCAGGATAAAATCTGTTTATTTCGTCATGTTACATGTCTGTTGGCGAGTGGACAGCTTACATCATTATCAACAAACGTTGCTTAGTAAGTAATATTTTATTCAACCATCGTTTACTTGCATCGTTAGTGTAAAAGATGTGTTTTGGTTACTGTTAAACCCGGAAGTGATATTTTTGTATGAAATTGAAAACCAACTTGATGACCGCCATGCTTTTAAAATTGTTCAATGTTTTGTATGTAGTTACTGTGAATGGACGCAATATACTACATGTGAATCAAAAGGCCCAGTAGACCAACTATTAAATCTGCTTAGAATTTACAGTAGCAAGGAAACTCAACCACTGTACAGTCCCCCTTTCAAGAGTGTTATAGAAGTCCTCATTCACTGTACTGTCGAGACTGACTTACTACACGTGCTGGCTAGCTCAGTTCACTGAGCTATGTGAATAAGTAATATAATGGTATTTGATTGTGGCTTCCAGTCCCAACGCCGGAAGCACTTTTACCACCTTACTTTTGCACACCAGTCAATCGAAATCACACCCCGGGACCCCCTAAACATGGGGAAGGGCATGGGGGTAGTGGTGGAAGAGTCCCATGTGCTTACATTTCCAATATCCATGCATTGCGGGGCTTTTGTTTCATGTGAAAATAACGGGTACTATAACCATGACTATATCCATGAGGTATAGGGCCGGGTAATTTGCAGGGGTTTTATTTGGCTGTTGGAGCATTGAGATCATGGATTATTGAGACCAGAAAATTTCTGGAGTATTGAGACCAGATTTCTGGAGTATTGAGACCAGATTTCTGGAGCACTGAGACCAGACTATGGAGTATTGAGACCACATAATTAATGTAGTTATTTGACTATTGAGACAAATATACTGATATATTTATGTTGATTTAAGACATATTAATGGTTAAAACTTATCAACAGTTTAATGAAATATTACGACAAACCATTTTAACTCTGTTTTTTTTCTTCTTAATATGTAACAATTATACAACAGCAGTCTATCAATTTGACTTATTTTTATATATGTAAATGAGATAGAAATAAAGAATAAATAATATAATCCAATTATGGCTGACACATCATTATAGACAACATTTTAATGAACAGAAAAAGTCCTCCGGCATGACATTAATCCTTATCATTTTAATCCCAATATCATACTTTAAACTTGGACTTAACATCAATATTGATGACACAATTAACAATTAAACAAATCTCATGATGATACATATTGAAAAAATGTAAGTTTTAAACAAAATCCGCTGGATTGAATTTTGCATTCAACCGCCCCGCAATTAACCATTTTTAGTTTATGTAAATCCAATTTGTAGTTCAGCAGTGATAATATTCATGTCTTAATTTAATTAATTACATTATATTAGAATTATTAAAACTCAATGTTATTTGGAAGTAAGATAGTATTATAGTAGTTTACTAGTTACATAATATTATTTGCTATTTAAATTAAAAATAATTCTAAATAGACTAGTTATATTTTGTAACTTACATTTATTTGATAAATCGACAAAATCAATGTCTTCGACAATTTACAACATAAGTCACAAAGGTACATGTATAAGCAACATATTTCGGCTTTAAGTACGTTTGTCGCTAAAAATTGACTATAGTCCCTAGAACTATCGACATAATAAAGATAGTATTGTTAGTGTATAATCAATTTGATTTGTGAGTTGTAACACAAAGTTTTTTTTAAAAAATAATAATTCAACCAAATTAATCGAATTTATGAAGTGTAAAATCATCGAGAACATTTTGAGCAAGTTAGTTTTAGCGCTGAATGTTGATTATATTCAGATTGATAATTGGAATTATTAGTCAATATAATATCAATGCTTTCATGATCTGATATGTCAGTTTATTCATCTATTAATCACCTCTCTATAGCAACAGCTTGTATTAGTACAGTACAACATCTTTAGACATTACTATAATTTCCTCTTTTGAACACATCCTCTAAATAACAACCAATATTTGCAGCTCACAAAGGGTGTTGCTCAAAAAAGGTTCTATTGTGTGATCAATATAATTATTTAACAATCTGTTAACAAATGTATAATTTTCAGCAGACAATTAATTAAAAGATCAAAGTATGCTGTATAATGTACAACAGATAATCCAATCAATTTGTATAATGGGTCGTAAAAGGATTATCGATAATCCCATTAAGTTGTATAATTGATAGGTAAATGCCTATCACTGGTATAATTATAGATGTTAATAGGAATGTGATAATTTAATTAGGACTGTGAAATATCTTGTTTACCATGGTTAGTGTAAAAATTAGGTTGTATTTAAACCAATATTAATTATTATTATTTCAGAGCTACAGATAAGCTGCGTATTGGGGTAATCACCCAATTAATTTTCTTAAAAACCCAATAGATTTTGAGAGGAGGGAGTAAGAAAAAGCAAATAGAAAATGATGTTATAGTGATAAATAGTACATAAAAGACTAATTACCCAATTAGTTTTATTAAATACCCAATTAAAATTTGTCAAAACCCAAATAAATTTGAAACTTGGGGGTAAAATACCCAATGGCCTAAAACCTTATCTGTTGCCCTGATTATTTATATTGACATAATTCAAAGTATATATATATATTTAGATAGTTTCACCTTAATTTGATACAAATTACAAATAATTTAAAATCTGTCTGTTAATGAGAATTAGGGCTGGGTAATACTGATTATATTATGTTATATTACAATCTCTTACACAGTGCTTGATATCACTTGCAGATTTATTCATAACAAATGCAATAAATAGAAAATATAATTATATATGTGTGTCTTGTGTCAATAGTCCAGCAATCACACGACTATATGATAGGCACACGCCTATAAAGTTTATAAACAACATGTGCATACCGGTATATGGTATTATAACAATTTGGTTATCATAAAAATGTACTTTGTAAATGGAATCAACAGTAAACCACTTTAAATAATTTAATATCAAGCTTGCTCTTTATAGCAAATTCACATAATATAGATATCACAATTGATTAGTTTTTCTGATCTCATATTAAACAAACGAATGAACAAAAACCAATAATATGCACTTTAAACTCTAGAATATCACATATTTAATACAACATAACGTTTTATTAATGACAAATGCAACAAATTGGAAAAATATTTATCTGGTCTCAATACTCCAGAAATCTGGTCTCAATACTCCAGGTGTCTGGTCTCAATACTCCAGAAATCTGGTCTCAATGATCTTGTCTCAATGATCCATGGTCTCAATCATCCGGTATTCTTTTATTTACCATCTGTATGGCCTGGAGGGGGATAGGGATTACACTCAGGGTTTGAAAAAAGCAAAAGTAAAAATCCTCGCTGTTCCCCAGGGTCCAGGTGAGGTTTCAATTGACTGGTGCATTACTGTAAAATGGTGTCAGACATGCCTGGCAGACTCATACATGAACCTGTAGTCTGCATATCCATTGTTGCCTCTGCATGATGGAGAGCTCTAAGAAATAAAAGGGAATGAGTGTAGTGATAGTGGAGAATGACTCATAGACTGGCCCCTGGCTAACTTACTTAGCAGAGCTACATACTAACAAGACCAGTTGTTGAAGGTTTGAGTCCCAAGTTTGGTGTATTTTTCCTCCTTTATTTACCCAGTACTTACTTATAAAATTTAAATAATAAATTGCCATTCTTGAATTGCATGTGTAAGGATATCACATTTGATTATCCCTTGATGTAATAATCAACTTTTCATATTGTTTTTCAGGAAAAAGTTTCCAGGAAACATTATTCCACTTGATGATGATGATGGTGATAAAGCAGTTTTAGCTATACATATCATCAAAACATGATCAGGTATTGTCACTAAACTCTGTTTTGTGTTACAGTGTGATAATTTGTACATAATAATAAAAAAAGCTAGTTTACTAGTGCTAGTAATAAAAAGATTACATAAAGTTGCACATTGATGATATAATGGATTTCAATTATAACTTTACTCAGATGCACATTGGTATAATAATGCTTAAAAGATTATCATTGCTTTTAACACAAATATTTTTTCAAGTTAAAATGACTTTCAAGGATACTAGTATATACAATGTATTGTATTGTTATAGAATGTATTACAGACTTTTTTTTTTAATTTAAGGCTCCACTCAACTTCTGAAATGTCAACCATGGTTGTATTATACTCGGTTTGCAACAAGATGATATCCAAATATCTGAACATTGAGGATTTGATGGTTGCAAAGAAGCCACATTGATCAAGCTATCCTCAGAATTGCTGTAAATTCCATACTGCACCTGTTAAATGTTGTAGATCTTCATGAACTGTTGCTAGCAGCTAGTCAACCATAAACATGCTAAGTAATAATGCCCTCCAACTTTGATTAGGGGGTATATTGCTGTGCACTTGTCGGTAGGTAGACCAAAGGTTTGCGTTCAATAACTTAAGAACGATTTGCCCTAGATTCTTCAAACTTTACATGAAGGTTGATTTTGAGATCAGTAGGTCAAAATTCAAGGTCACTGTGACCTTTACCACTTCTGACTGTTCAAATGATGTCCTCTTCAAACTTTACATGGAGGATGGTCATCAAAAGTAGATGACCCCTATTGATTTTGAAGTCATTAGGTCAAATGTCAAGGTCACTGTTACCTAAACCATTTCTGACTACTGTGCTGCCATATGGGCGTATATGTTTTACAAACACATCTTGTTATTTTAATGTTCTATGTATGGTGTAAATAAATTTGTGTTAAACTGTGTTTTAAATTATTGTTGTAATATACCCGTCACTTTCTTTAGTCGGCATATAGTTTGGACCTATAGTTTGATTTGAACCAAGTCATTGTTTGTGTTGTTAAACTAACACAAGGCAGTCCCAAAAAAGGCCTCACCGCATTAATGGATAGTAAACTGTGAGCTTGAATAAAACTTTACTCCACAAGATAGAAACATGGGTTCTGCAGATCACCTTCATTAGTTAGACACTTGCAAGTTTCATGCAATTCTGTCCAGGCATTAAAAAGTAAAGAACCTGACAGAAATGCAAGGTTCAAACCTTTCACCTTGAATTGTGACCTTGACCAGACAAGGTTGAATGTGGGTTCTGCATGTCAGATTTATTAATTACATATTTTCTTTCCATTCAATGCAATTCCACCTAGCACTAGCAGTTAAAAAGTTATGGAGTGGACACAAAATGCAAGGTTCAAACCTTTGACATTGAACTGTGACCTTGAGCTGGCACGGTTCAAATGTGGGTTCTACATATTGTCTTTAGCTACACATTCGCAATGAGTTGGCACAATTCGGTCCAGGCAGTAAAAAGTTATTGAGTGCATGGACGGACACACAGACAGACGGACAGTGACCATTCCTATAATCCCCTCCCACTTTATTGCGAGGGATTAATAATTATTGGTGGCAAGAGAGAGCAAATTGAACTAACCAGGGATTGTATTTATAAAACATCTTGGTGAAAAACTTAAATATTTTGAATTAAGTAAAAAATTCACAGTGTGAAGATTTACCACAAATTGAAGAATAATCCATGTTTCCTTAGTGACTACAGTATAAATCGATTATTGAGGTCGAGCACTTGTTTACATAACAGTACATGTACATAAACATTGAAATTTCGCTCATTAATGTCTTATTTTAATAGATATTTTGTGTATTAGTATGTGGCTTTATGAATATGGTATTGGTTTGCACTGCCCGTTTCTCCGATCAAAACGTTTAAAACAATAAAAATACAATGTTATGATACAAGTGGCAGACCTGATTAAACGGACTATACATAATGCAGAAAAACAATGTAAGCATGCAGTTAATATCATTGGTAGTACTATTTAGCTGATACACTTAAAGAAATTTTAAGACTTTAAGAAATTATTAGTTTTCTACTAAGATGCTTTATAAATACCGGCCCTGTTCATTAAACCAACATACTAAGCCAGTCAGTTGCTCAAGCCACTGTACTATATCAGTCGATCGCTTGAGTCAGCAAAATAAAGCAGTGACTTGAAAGTTTCAAAGTTTATTGCACAAAACAGGTCAAAGACCTATACACAAGGAATATATAACACATACATATGGCATTTAACAATGAGTGATGTTTGAAATTGCACATATGAAACATAACTTCATCATACTAAGCCAGTCAATTCATGTAGTTGACATAAGAAACCAGTCAGTTGAGTTGACATACGAAACCAGTCATTTGATTGAGTCGACATACAAAACCCGTCAGTTGATTGATTTGCCAAATACAACCAGTCTGTATATTGCGACATACAAAACGAGTCAGTTTATCGAGTCGATATAACAAACCATCATACTAAACCAGTCAATTCATTTAGTCGACATACGAAACGAGTCAGTTCATGGAGTCGACATACAAAAACAGTCAGTTTATCGAGTCGATATAAAAAAACAGTCAATTTATCCAATCGACATTTTAAACCATTTGGGAGCTTGAGCCTGCATACTTAACCAGTCAGTTGCTGAAAATAACACATTAAACCAGTTGTTTCATCATACTAAACCCGTCCGACAATTGAGCCCACATAAAAAAGCCAATCAGTTGCTCGAGTTGCAAACTATTAAAGCCAGTCAGTTGCTTGAGTTGGCATATTAAACCGGTCGGTTCATGATATTAAACCAGTTAATTCATAACAAGTCAGTTGCTTTATTCAACATATTGAACCAGTCGGTTCATGAATCATAACCAGTCACTTGCGTGAGTACACATATTGAACAGTTTAACCAGTCGGTTCATGATACATAACCAGTCAGTTGCTTTATTCAACATATTGAACGGTTTAACCAGTCAGTTCATGATACATAACCAGTCAGTTGCTTTATTCAACATATTGAACCAGTCGGTTCATGAATCATAACCAGTCACATGCTTGAGTACGCATATTGAACAGTTTAACCAGTCGGTTCATGATACATAACCAGTCAGTTGCTTAAGTCAACATATTGAACAGTTAAACATGTCGGTTCATGATACATAACCAGTCAGTTGCTTAAGTCAACCTATTGAACGGTTTAACATGTCGGTTCATGATACAAAACCAGACAGTTGCGTAGGCATATTGATTGCTTAAACCAGTGAGTTCATTGGGTGGACATGCTAAAACCAGTCATTTGCTGGAATCAGTATTCTAGTGATGTCAGTTTAATTTCACCCAAGTAATACATTTTATGTTTGAAAATACATGTATGCAAGAAACACAGTATTTATATATAATATATACCTCTTGACCATTATTTTCTATGAAATAAAGGAAATTAATCCACATCAAAACCTAAAATTATATTCCAATACCCCCTTTTCAAGGAAAAATCATATTTAAGCAATTATTTAATAAAATCTTAACAATAATATATATAAAGACGTTTAACATAATTCTACTTTAGTCATGAATGTCTTCATATGAAATTAAGTTTGTGTTATACAATAGTCATACCAGCCTTGAAATATGGTCTCATTATTGAGTTGATCTTGATATAGGGGTTAGAACAAACTATTAATTATGAGATTGGATTAAAGATGAGAGTCCACTGTTAGGATACAATTTGAAAATTATCCTCAACAAAGAGTATCATTGAAAAAATATGTTAATCACAATAGCTAGATAACTTTGAAATGAATAAATGGTATTATGACTGTGTATTTAATGTGTACATGATAATTATGAGGATAAATTCAATACATGTATTATGCAAATTGTACTGTAATACATACACAAAGAGGATGTTAGACTTTTATAAAATAACTTGTAGAAACAAACAATAAATCCACTTTAAACAGATGGCGTTTGAAATTACAATCAAAAGCTGCTTTTAACAATCAAATACATGTACATTTATGAAGACCATCCATGGGTCTTTTGTGACAGGTAAAGTATCTATTTAAATTTTCTTATGTGAGAGAAATGTTTGGTCTTTATTATTAAAGACATGTTTTATAATGGTGGTCTTTCTTGGCAGGTGGTCATTCCTAACAAATGATTCAATGTATATTTGTGTAAGGGAGAATGTGAATGTTTTAGGCTTTTGGACAGCATTATTTATAGAGAACGTCTTCTGGAATCTCTGACTTTCTATCCTGTATCCAGTGTTCTCTGAATGGTCAACTTGCTTCTTCAGGACACTATAATTGTATGTTCCACAGTGTATAAATGAGTCATCTTCCGGTTATCGCAATAAGGAATACACATTGAATTGTATAGTCTTGCAATAAGTCGTAGATTGATAGGAAATCACCGGATGTTTCAATCACAATAAGTCATACAAGTTGAAGTGTATAGTATCCCAATAAGTCGCACAATGATTTAGTTTATATGCGGTGTGTTCTATTGGATTCAAGGTCTACTGTTTCCAGTGCACCAGCAGGTCATATACTACCTGAAAAATGCATAAAACAATTCACAATTTCTACACATTGATAAATAAAACCAAAAATGTTGAACTTTACATGTAGCCTACAATTATTGCAGAATGCACTTTATTTGAATAAACATGCTACGGTTTTGAAAAATAATTGTAGGCCTACATGTATTGTATCAAATTAATAATGAATCATTCAATGCTCAGCAGACAGCTAGAAATGGCAAAATATTACATGTCATACAATTTAACTAGATTTCTATGTTTTTCTATATTTTAAACATGTATGCATTTACAACTATAGTACACCTCTATAGACCAACACACTTTGAGAACTGCAAATATTGACCCTTGTACAAAGGTTGTTGCTCTGCAGAGGTTAAATGTAGAGTAAGTATCAGCTTGAGGAAATTTTAAAGGTGTTATTATAGAGGTTGTTCAAATGTTGCTTTACGGTGGGCTGCTCTGAGAGGTTGTACATTTGCACTTTATATAATATATAATTATATACATTTATGTTAATGTGGAAAAGGACATGTACTGGGTACTAGAAATATTTATTACCATTGTATCCATAATCTTGTTTTGAGTGTAAAGATGTAAGTTGATCAATTCTTTTCCATGGTTAAACATAACACCACACACATCATTCTACCAGTAAAAGACAGTAGGTCTATGTTCTCTTCTTTCTTCCAATATTATACCACTTGGTATACATGTAGTTAGTTCTTTCTGCTCAAAGTTCTAGATGTAATAAAAAGAGTGTCAGAGTTATGCTTAACAATATTAGGGCTGTGTACATGTATCGTTTTGTCGCAATGGTGGACACCATCATTATACCAGCATTTTAACGACATGACACGACACATCATATGATGAAAAGTGATCAAGACGATACAATGTACACATATTTGACATGCCAAAATTGGCAACTCAATGCAAAGTGACAACAAGACATTTCGACGAATATCATGTTGTAGTGTTTATAGGATTTAATCATTTAATAACTTGTACAGAGGAGAAGCGTGTGTATGCGGTCAGCTAATTGTAGCTCGTTCGGTAGAGCATTTGCCCTGTAAGTTAAGGGTCCTGGGTTTGAGACCCGGTCCAGCTACGCATTTTTCTGACACTGTACAGTTCGGGAACATTGTCGTCACTCACTGTTGCGTCTTGTTTCACAGTCGCAATGTTTATCAAGATGCCTGCAGTAGTGTACGTTTGTGGACGACTGACATTTCATGTGACATGGCACGAACAGGTTTCCGTAGGCTTAGCTCAGTACCATGCACATCCATGTAGACCTACAGCTGTATCTTTCAGAGTAAGGTACCCTCTAAAAGAGACATGACTGATTGTGCCAGGCTATGTAGATATAGGCCTAGTATTAAATGGTAGACCGTAGATAACTCACATATGAAGGACCAACACAAAATAAGTGGGTGGGGTAGGCCTACTGGCATACATTCATGATGCAGCGTTTTTACATAAGAAGAAATCAAGTGAAACGTAGAGATAGGCCTATATGACGTTTATATCAGTTATTTAAATAAAAACAATGCATATTTAGGTATTTAATTACTGGAGTTTGGTATGGCACAATGAAATAAATCGCCAAAATTCGACGTATTGTTATTGTTTATTTTTGGAGTATTCTCCCTTGAAATGTCAGAAAATAGTTTTCAACACATTAATTAAAGATACAGTTATCAAATGGAACAATAAACGTATAACATATATTCTTAGAAAATGAGTAAAACAAGCATTTACCTGGGTCAACATGGCCTGGGTCCACGAAGACATTTTATTGGATTTTCTTGATGTTGATTAACCTTCACACAATTTAAGCGATGGCCGCCCGTTATACTTTGTAACCCTAGGCTAATAAGTCGTCCCAAAACCATTCGAACCATCGTTTATTAGTTGAAAATGCGTAAATTGCATTCGAAGCGGGCGATTATGGCAGCCATTTTGTTTTCCTCGAATCTGGTTAAAGTGTTGGTTAACCGTAACCCAGCTAAGGGAGGTGGGTAACTTTTAACCACATTTTTAACCATGGTTAGAACTAACCAGATTTTTATACAATCGGTTTCTACGATTTAACCAGACTTTTAACCATTTTGGTAACTTTAACCGCGGTTAAAATTTAACCAGCGTTTATACAATTGGGTGCAGTTGAACGAGTAATCCCCTATGACACAATATATTTATCATTGGTATTAAAGACATTGACATGAATTTACGAATGGATGGCGCATGCGCAGTAACGTCCCATGTTTACACTTATGATGGTTCACGACATCAGCACCCAATTGTATAAACATTGGTTAAATTTTAACCGTGGTTAAAGTTACCAAGTTGGTTAACGGTTAAAAATCTGGTTAGGTAACCAGACTGAAAAACGGATTGTATAAACGAGTTTAACCGCGTGGTTACTTAACCAGGATTTTAACCAGAATTTTAACCATTTGGTTAAAGTAACCGCAATCCCACAATTCAACACACGTCATCAAAGATGCCGCCATTACTAATTGAAAAATGATTAAACCTATTCTGTATGACTAAAAATAACGTTTTGACATTGTGGAAGAAGTATTTTGGTGAAAGTTCTGTCGAATGGGTTCTCACTCGTTTTTGAGACATGACGACAACGATATTCTGGCGATTCTGATGGTACTTTACAGTGATCTCCCCTGATAAAATTCATGTCTGACAGACGAGCAGAATATTTCCAGGATAAAATCTGTTTATTTCGTCATGTTACATGTCTGTTGGCGAGTGGACAGCTTACATCATTATCAACAAACCTTGCTTAGTAAGTAATATTTTATTCAACCATCGTTTACTTGCATCGTTAGTGTAAAAGATGTGTTTTGGTTACTGTTAAACCCGGAAGTGATATTTTTGTATGAAATTGAAAACCAACTTGATGACCGCCATGCTTTTAAAATTGTTCAATGTTTTGTATGTAGTTACTGTGAATGGACGCAATATACTACATGTGAATCAAAAGGCCCAGTAGACCAACTATTAAATCTGCTTAGAATTTACAGTAGCAAGGAAACTCAACCACTGTACAGTCCCCCTTTCAAGAGTGTTATAGAAGTCCTCATTCACTGCACTGTCGAGACTGACTTACTACAGGTGCTGGCTAGCTCAGTTCACTGAGCTATGTGAATAAGTAATATAATGGTATTTGATTGTGGCTTCCAGTCCCAACGCCGGAAGCACTTTTACCACCTTACTTTTGCACACCAGTCAATCGAAATCACACCCCGGGACCCCCTAAACATGGGGAAGGGCATGGGGGTAGTGGTGGAAGAGTCCCATGTGCTTACATTTCCAATATCCATGCATTGCGGGGCTTTTGTTTCATGTGAAAATAACGGGTACTATAACCATGACTATATCCATGAGGTATAGGGCCGGGTAATTTGCAGGGGTTTTATTTACCATCTGTATGGCCTGGAGGGGGATAGGGATTACACTCAGGGTTTGAAAAAAGCAAAAGTAAAAATCCTCGCTGTTCCCCAGGGTCCAGGTGAGGTTTCAATTGACTGGTGCATTACTGTAAAATGGTGTCAGACATGCCTGGCAGACTCATACATGAACCTGTAGTCTGCATATCCATTGTTGCCTCTGCATGATGGAGAGCTCTAAGAAATAAAAGGGAATAAGTGTAGTGATAGTGGAGAATGACTCATAGACTGGCCCCTGGCTAACTTACTTAGCAGAGCTACATACTAACAAGACCAGTTGTTGAAGGTTTGAGTCCCAAGTTTGGTGTATTTTTCCTCCTTTATTTACCCAGTACTTACTTATAAAATTTAAATATTAAATTGCCATTCTTGAATTGCATGTGTAAGGATATCACATTTGATTATCCCTTGATGTAATAATCAACTTTTCATATTGTTTTTCAGGAAAAAGTTTCCAGGAAACATTATTCCACTTGATGATGATGATGGTGATAAAGCAGTTTTAGCTATACATATCATCAAAACATGATCAGGTATTGTCACTAAACTCTGTTTTGTGTTACAGTGTGATAATTTGTACATAATAATAAAAAAAGCTAGTTTACTAGTACTAGTAATAAAAAGATTACATAAAGTTGCACATTGATGATATAATGGATTTCAATTATAACTTTACTCAGATGCACATTGGTATAATAATGCTTAAAAGATTATCATTGCTTTTAACACAAATATTTTTTCAAGTTAAAATGACTTTCAAGGATACTAGTATATACAATGTATTGTATTGTTATAGAATGTATTACAGACTTTTTTTTTTAATTTAAGGCTCCACTCAACTTCTGAAATGTCAACCATGGTTGTATTATACTCGGTTTGCAACAAGATGATATCCAAATATCTGAACATTGAGGATTTGATGGTTGCAAAGAAGCCACATTGATCAAGCTATTCTCAGAATTGCTGTAAATTCCATACTGCACCTGTTAAATGTTGTAGATCTTCATGAACTGTTGCTAGCAGCTAGTCAACCATAAACATGCTAAGTAATAATGCCCTCCAACTTTGATTAGGGGGTATATTGCTGTGCACTTGTCGGTAGGTAGACCAAAGGTTTGCGTTCAATAACTTAAGAACAATTTGCCCTAGATTCTTCAAACTTTACATGAAGGTTGATTTTGAGATCAGTAGGTCAAAATTCAAGGTCACTGTGACCTTTACCACTTCCGACTGTTCAAATGATGTCCTCTTCAAACTTTACATGGAGGATGGTCATCAAAAGTAGATGACCCCTATTGATTTTGAAGTCATTAGGTCAAATGTCAAGGTCACTGTTACCTTAACCATTTCTGACTACTGTGCTGCCATATGGGCGTATATGTTTTACAAACACATCTTGTTATTTTAATGTTCTATGTATGGTGTAAATAAATTTGTGTTAAACTGTGTTTTAAATTATTGTTGTAATATACCCGTCACTTTCTTTAGTCGGCATATAGTTTGGACCTATAGTTTGATTTGAACCAAGTCATTGTTTGTGTTGTTAAACTAACACAAGGCAGTCCCAAAGAAGGCCTCACCGCATTAATGGATAGTAAACTATGAGCTTGACTTATGCCAGCCAGCTTGAATAAAACTTTACTCCACAAGATAGAAACATGGGTTCTGCAGATCACCTTCATTAGTTAGACACTTGCAAGTTTCATGCAATTCTGTCCAGGCATTAAAAAGTAAAGAACCTGACAGAAATGCAAGGTTCAAACCTTTCACCTTGAATTGTGACCTTGACCAGACAAGGTTGAATGTGGGTTCTGCATGTCAGATTTATTAATCACATATTTTCTTTCCATTCAATGCAATTCCACCTAGCACTAGCAGTTAAAAAGTTATGGAGTGGACACAAAATGCAAGGTTCAAACCTTTGACATTGAACTGTGACCTTGAGCTGGCACGGTTGAAATGTGGGTTCTACACATTGTCTTTAGCTACACATTCGCAATGATTTTCCACAATTCGGTCCAGGCAGTAAAAAGTTATTGAGTGCATGGACGGACACACAGACAGACGGACAGTGACCATTCCTATAATCCCCTCCCACTTTATTGCGAGGGATTAATAATTGGTGGCAAGAGAGAGCATATTGAACTAACCAGGGATTGTATTTATAAAACATCTTGGTGAAAAACTTAAATATTTTGAATTAAGTAAAAAATTCACAGTGTGGAGATTTACCACAAATTGAAGAATAACCCATGTTTCCTTAGTGACTACAGTATAAATCGATTATTGAGGTCGAGCACTTGTTTACATAACAGTACATGTACATAAACATTGAAATTTCGCTCATTAATGTCTTATTTTAATAGATATTTTGTGTATTAGTATGTGGCTTTATGAATATGGTATTGGTTTGCACTGCCCGTTTCTCTGATCAAAACGTTTAAAACAATAAAAATACAATGTTATGATACAAGTGACAGACCTGATTAAACGGACTATACATAATGCAGAAAAACAATGTAAGCAGTTAATATCTTTGGTAGTACTATTTAGCTGATACACTTAAAGAAATTTTAAGACTTTAAGAAATTATTAGTTTTCT
This sequence comes from Spisula solida, assembly GCA_947247005.1. Taxonomy (NCBI): domain Eukaryota; kingdom Metazoa; phylum Mollusca; class Bivalvia; order Venerida; family Mactridae; genus Spisula; species Spisula solida. Next base: position 34,725,708 of record OX365957.1, on the reverse strand, counting down.
ACTAAGATGCTTTATAAATACCGGCCCTGTTCATTAAACCAACATACTAAGCCAGTCAGTTGCTCAAGCCACTGTACTATATCAGTCGATCGCTTGAGTCAGCAAAATAAAGCAGTGACTTGAAAGTTTCAAAGTTTATTGCACAAAACAGGTCAAAGACCTATACACAAGGAATATATAACACATACATATGGCATTTAACAATTAGTGATGTTTGAAATTGCACATATGAAACATAACTTCATCATACTAAGCCAGTCAATTCATGTAGTTGACATAAGAAACCAGTCAGTTGAGTTGACATACGAAACCAGTCATTTGATTGAGTCGACATACAAAACCCGTCAGTTGATTGATTTGCCAAATACAACCAGTCTGTTTGCGACATACAAAACGAGTCAGTTTATCGAGTCGATATAACAAACCATCATACTAAACCAGTCAATTCATTTAGTCGACATACGAAACGAGTCGGTTCATGGAGTCGACATACAAAAACAGTCAGTTTATCGAGTCGATATAAAAAAACAGTCAATTTATCCAATCGACATTTTAAACCATTTGGGAGCTTGAGCCTGCATACTAAACCAGTCAGTTGCTGAAAATAACACATTAAACCAGTTGTTTCATCATACTAAACCTGTCCGACAATTGAGCCCACATAAAAAAGCCAATCAGTTGCTCGAGTTGCAAACTATTAAAGCCAGTCAGTTGCTTGAGTTGGCATATTAAACCGGTCGGTTCATGATATTAAACCAGTTAATTCATAACAAGTCAGTTGCTTTATTCAACATATTGAACCAGTCGGTTCATGAATCATAACCAGTCACTTGCGTGAGTACACATATTGAACAGTTTAACCAGTCGGTTCATGATACATAACCAGTCAGTTGCTTTATTCAACATATTGAACGGTTTAACCAGTCAGTTCATGATACATAACCAGTCAGTTGCTTTATTCAACATATTGAACCAGTCGGTTCATGAATCATAACCAGTCACATGCTTGAGTACGCATATTGAACAGTTTAACCAGTCGGTTCATGATACATAACCAGTCAGTTGCTTAAGTCAACATATTGAACAGTTAAACATGTCGGTTCATGATACATAATCAGTCAGTTGCTCAAGTCAACCTATTGAACGGTTTAACATGTCGGTTCATGATACAAAACCAGACAGTTGCGTAGGCATATTGATTGCTTAAACCAGTGAGTTCATTGGGTGGACATGCTAAAACCAGTCATTTGCTGGAATCAGTATTCTAGTGATGTCAGTTTAATTTCACCCAAGTAATACATTTTATGTTTGAAAATACATGTATGCAAGAAACACAGTATTTATATATAATATATACCTCTTGACCATTATTTTCTATGAAATAAAGGAAATTAATCCACATCAAAACCTAAAATTATATTCCAATACCCCCTTTTCAAGGAAAAAACATATTTAAGCAATTATTTAATAAAATCTTAACAATAATATATATAAAGACGTTTAACATAATTCTACTTTAGTCATGAATGTCTTCATATGAAATTAAGTTTGTGTTATACAATAGTCATACCAGCCTTGAAATATGGTCTCATTATTGAGTTGATCTTGATATAGGGGTTAGAACAAACTATTAATTATGAGATTGGATTAAAGATGAGAGTTCACTGTTAGGATACAATTTGAAAATTATCCTCAACAAAGAGTATCATTGAAAAAATATGTTAATCACAATAGCTAGATAACTTTGAAATGAATAAATGGTATTATGACTGTGTATTTAATGTGTACATGATAATTATGAGGATAAATTCAATACATGTATTATGCAAATTGTACTGTAATATATACACAAAGAGGATGTTAGACTTTTATAAAATAACTTGTAGAAACAAACAATAAATCCACTTTAAACAGATGGCGTTTGAAATTACAATCAAAAGCTGCTTTTAACAATCAAATACATGTACATTTATGAAGACCATCCATGGGTCTTTTGTGACAGGTAAAGTATCTATTTAAATTTTCTTATGTGAGAGAAATGTTTGGTCTTTATTATTAAAGACATGTTTTATAATGGTGGTCTTTCTTGGCAGGTGGTCATTCCTAACAAATGATTCAATGTATATTTGTGTAAGGGGGAATGTGAATGTTTTAGGCTTTTGGACAGCATTATTTATAGAGAAAGTCTTCTGGAATCTCTGACTTTCTATCCTGTATCCAGTGTTCTCTGAATGGTCAACTTGCTTCTTCAGGACACTATAATTGTATGTTCCACAGTGTATAAATGAGTCATCTTCCGGTTATCGCAATAAGGAATACACATTGAATTGTATAGTCTTGCAATAAGTCGTAGATTGATAGGAAATCACCGGATGTTTCAATCACAATAAGTCATGCAAGTTGAAGTGTATAGTATCCCAATAAGTCGCACAATGATTTAGTTTATATGCGGTGTGTTCTATTGGATTCAAGGTCTACTGTTTCCAGTGCACCAGCAGGTCATATACTACCTGAAATATGCATAAAACAATTCACAATTTCTACACATTGTTAAATAAAACCAAAAATGTTGAACTTTACATGTAGCCTACAATTATTGCAGAATGCACTTTATTTGAATAAACATGCTACGGTTTTGAAAAATAATTGTAGGCCTACATGTATTGTATCAAATTAATATTGAATCATTCAATGCTCAGCAGACAGCTAGAAATGGCAAAATATTACATGTCATACAATTTAACTAGATTTCTATGTTTTTCTATATTTTAAACATGTATGCATTTACAACTATAGTACACCTCTATAGACCAACACACTTTGAGAACTGCAAATATTGACCCTTGTACAAAGGTTGTTGCTCTGCAGAGGTTAAATGTAGAGTAAGTATCAGCTTGAGGAAATTTTAAAGGTGTTATTATAGAGGTTGTTCAAATGTTGCTTTACGGTGGGCTGCTCTGAGAGGTTGTACATTTGCACTTTATATAATATATAATTATATACATTTATGTTAATGTGGAAAAGGACATGAACTGGGTACTAGAAATATTTATTACCATTTTATCCATAATCTTGTTTTGAGTGTAAAGATGTAAGTTGATCAATTCTTTTCCATGGTTATACATAACACCACACTCATCATTCTACCAGTAAAAGACAGTAGGTCTATGTTCTCTTCTTTCTTCCAATATTATACCACTTGGTATACATGTAGTTAGTTCTTTCTGCTCAAAGTTCTAGATGTAATAAAAAGAGTGTCAGAGTTATGCTTAACAATATTAGGGCTGTGTACATGTATCGTTTTGTCGCAATGGTGGACACCATCATTATACCAGCATTTTAACGACATGACACGACACATCATATGATGAAAAGTGATCAAGACGATACAATGTACACATATTTGACATGCCAAAATTGGCAACTCAATGCAAAGTGACAACAAGACATTTCGACGAATATCATGTTGTAGTGTTTATAGGATTTAATCATTTAATAACTTGTACAGAGGAGAAGCGTGTGCATGCGGTCAGCTAATTGTAGCTCGTTCAGTAGAGCATTTGCCCTGTAAGTTAAGGGTCCTGGGTTTGAGACCCGGTCCAGCTACGCATTTTTCTGACACTGTACAGTTCGGGAACATTGTCGTCACTCACTGTTGCGTCTTGTTTCACAGTCGCAATGTTTATCAAGATGCCTGCAGTAGTGTACGTTTGTGGACGACTGACATTTCATGTGACATGGCACGAACAGGTTTCCGTAGGCTTAGCTCAGTACCATGCACATCCATGTAGACCTACAGCTGTATCTTACAGAGTAAGGTACCCTCTAAAAGAGACATGACTGATTGTGCCAGGCTATGTAGATATAGGCCTAGTATTAAATGGTAGACCGTAGATAACTCACATATGAAGGACCAACACAAAATAAGTGGGTGGGGTAGGCCTACTGGCATACATTCATGATGCAGCGTTTTTACATAAGAAGAAATCAAGTGAAACGTAGAGATAGGCCTATATGACGTTTATATCAGTTATTTAAATAAAAACAATGCATAGTTAAGTATTTAATTACTGGAGTTTGGTATGGCACAATGAAATAAATCGCCAAAATTCGACGTATTGTTATTGTTTATTTTTGGAGTATTCTCCCTTGAAATGTCAGAAAATAGTTTTCTACACATTAATTAAAGATACAGTTATCAAATGGAACAATAAACGTATAACATATATTCTTAGAAAATGAGTAAAACAAGCATTTACCTGGGTCAACATGGCCTGGGTCCACGAAGACATTTTATTGGATTTTCTTGATGTTGATTAACCTTCACACAATTTAAGCGAAGGCCGCCCGTTATACTTTGTAACCCTAGGCTAATAAGTCGTCCCAAAACCATTCGAACCATCGTTTATTAGTTGAAAATGCGTAAATTGCATTCGAAGCGGGCGATTATGGCAGCCATTTTGTTTTCCTCGAATCTGGTTAAAGTGTTGGTTAACCGTAACCCAGCTAAGGGAGGTGGGTAACTTTTAACCACATTTTTAACCATGGTTAGAACTAACCAGATTTTTATACAATCGGTTTCTACGATTTAACCAGACTTTTAACCATTTTGGTAACTTTAACCGCGGTTAAAATTTAACCAGCGTTTATACAATTGGGTGCAGATGGTCATTCTGTCCGATATAGCGTATTTACAGTTAAAGATTTATTCGTTACGACAAGGGTGATATATATGCACAAGAATACATATAAGAAACACACATGTGATTTATACATTTATAGTTATTATTTAGATGACCAACCAGTCCAGTTGACAGGAACAATATTTAACCCATAAAGTTACGTGGTGATGACGTGGCTATGACGCACGGCGGGATCTATAAGGAATAATGGTGAGAATAAACGTTCTTAAAATACAATATGACAGTGATATTATAGTTTAATTAGGTCTGTCACTTGTATACAAACATTGCAATATCATAACATTGTATTTTATTGTTTTAAACATTTCAATTGGAGAAAAGGGCAGTAAAAACAAATACATTATTCACTAAGCTACATACTAATACACATAATGTCAATTAAAATAAAACATTAATAAAAGAAATTGCAATGTTTATATACACGATGTTATGTAAACAAGGGACCTACCCGATTAATCGATTTATACGACAGTTTATATTGATGTTAACTGAAGATTTGAGGCTAAATCCAATGATAATTTAATGTGGTAGGTCTTAATTTTCAAATGAGTGCAATTACTTCAGTGCATGCCATAATTGCACGCTCCTTTGTCTTGTGATGTCTTATCTTGTATAGGGCTATACCCTCGATAAATAAGACAACCTCGCGTATTCTGTATCTATCTATAACTTAACCATCGTATATATCGCTGGCACATAATAAAATGTCGTAAGTACAAAATCGATATTTTAAAAAAACAAGAACTACCCTTTACTTATGAAAAAACAAGCCTCTTCAACTTCAGTTTGGTCAACTTGAATTTCATAAAAAAATAGGCTCATAAGAAGCGCCTTGTGATGCAGATGTCAAATATGTATGCCTCGTATAAAGTCGTGAGTCACTCTTACGACCCTCTCATTCTAAGCCAGCATTATATTAGTGACAGTTCTACGTTCACGAATCATTGAACGTAAACTGTAACTAAAACCCAGCAACGGAACTTGCATATTAAATCATGTATTCTGTTTGTAGGAAAACCAATATATTAATATTTTAAAGGGGGTCCGGCTAATTATTTTTTCTCTGAAAGGGTTCGATCAGCTATTCTGCTCAGGGGGAGCAGCCCAAAAAAGTATTTTATTTAGGGGGTTGACTTGATCAGACTCAAAGCCCTGTCAAACTAGTGGAACTATATAAGATCACTACATATTTGTATCCCCCGCTTCTGGACTCGCGCATAACGAGCATCATGGGTCATTGACAATGGGTTTATGTGAGTGGTACATTCGTATCGCTGGCTTAGGAGAATAAAGTCGCAAGTACAAAATTGCCATTTTGAGAAAACACGAAAAACCTGCCTGAAAAGTTGAAAACATCTCAATTTACTTAAGGAAAAGGCGAGCCTTTTAAGACAGTTTGGTCAACATTACATTTTCCGATTTTGATATAGAATTTGACATAATTCTTACCTTAATGCGTGGATATATTACAATACAAGATTCTTGCGTTGAATATATAAATTTCCGCCATTAAATCTTGCAATATCGGTTCTTTAGGTGTGTGTTAATATAGACAATATATCAGCTGTTAAATTATGCTAATTGAAGGTCGAGAGTCGTGTCAAATTCTCTGGACTATAGGTTTAGAAGATGCACTTTATGATGTAGGTTTCGAATACGTACGTGTCTTATATGTAGTACGTCCGATCTTATTCTTGTAAGCCATGGATTTATGTACGAAAATCGACCGCCACACTTTCAGCCTTATTCGTAAACAGTTAAAGATTACAACCTGATGTTAAACAGCGTTTGTGAAAATTGTGTAATGCTGCGTAATAAATTACTGTGCAAATATATTTATATGATGTTAATTTTATTCAAGCCTCGTCATTATCTTCTGTCTGATTGAACATCAAGATAACTCGACAATTATATACAAATAAGTCTATTGACGCCCATTTGTTTAGCAGACGAACTCTGGTGTCATTCTAGAGCAACGGCCGCGAGGGCGTAGTCTATATCAAAGTACGAATGTATTACAATAAAATACACAACAACCACTTCAGCGGCCCTCTGTTAAACATTAACCTCTTTATAACAATAACTTAACAATTTTCCTAACCCGACATTTAGTATATGTTTAATCTCTGTAGAGCAATAGCCTCTAAACAATATGTGTAGCCTCCTAAGGATGTTGCTCTACAGAAGCTGTACTGTATTATACACATACATTGAGACATGCTCCGGTGTTATAAAAAGTGACTTGGCAGTTTGCGCAGTTAATTGACCTAACCATGTTTTAGAGAGCTCGTGAGGAACCGGGCCAAGATGCTTCGGGAGATCTGTGGCCTGATGACATGTCACACAAAGCAACTGGTGGATTGTACAGGTATGCGCCAAACTGCTAACGTGGTCAAAGGTATATATAGAGGTTAAAAAATCGTCCTCTAAATGTACAAAATGTAGATTCATGCAATGTATAAAACTTTATGTAAGCTAAGGTCAACTGTTTACAGTTCTAAGTTCACATATATGTCTCGATAACTGAGTGGTAAATGTATCTAGAACGTACACTTCGAGTGCGAGATCTCCCCTGTTGGATTCAATGCCTGGTGACAGGACTGCGTGAAGCCCGAGATAGGGAGCAATGCAGCCCCGGAATTATCCGTGCATCGGTTCTATACTTGACTTGCTATATTACCGTTTGGCAGCGATCAAATGCTATCCTTCCCTTTAAGTTACTGAATGTTTAAAAATATGTATTGTCAGTATACTTGTTTATCTAATAATCTTTTCAGATGTTATCAAGTCCAGGATTTAGTGTATCTATTTGATCGTTTCAAAACCTACTGTATTTCTACAAATAATGTTAATTCATCTGTTTTAAAAAAGCTATTAAAGTACCTCATCATGATACGACGCGATCAAATGATAAGATAATTGGACTGATAATGATAAAGCTTAATATATACAGTATACTAAATATTGCCATCAGCAGCCGCCCTTTTTGTATCTATTCAAGTGTAGCACGGATAATTTGACACGATCCCCGACCTTCTATGAGCATAATTTAACAGCTGATATAATGTCTATAGTTATAATCCCGGTTGTATGTTTTCCTAAGCGGAGAGTATCACGAAGAGGCTCGATGTGTAATACAAACATAACTCTAAAAGACTGATATTGCCAAATTTGCTCGCGGTTATTTATATATTCAACGCAAGAACCTTGTAATATATTCATGCATAAAGGTCAGGAGAATGTCACATTATCCGTGCTAAACAACTATTTAACCAAGGATCCTTGATCTAGCCATGTATGAGAAAAGCAAACGGCATAAACGCAGAGCATATTATACTTTTTACTTTCAATAAACATACCATGGAAATAGTTTCAGCTTTTGTGAAATTGCAAAATTAAACAAATTAAACAAGAAGAAAAAATTGTCTTCAAATTTTGACATGTACTCGTAGGTGTTACTAAATGTGTTTTATCAGTCTAGTTCACATGTTTGCAAATTCAAAACTGTATCGGTAACGAAACACTGGGGAGTTCGGAAAGGCTTTGGTTAGTCATGTTCTCTCGCTATAAGAGTACAACAAAATGTAAATAAATATATGATTTTCACAGTTGTTGTCGCGAGTTTCGAACCTGCGATCACTAATTTTGCATTTTTGAACATACGGTCACCAATTTTACATATTCGAACATACGATCACCAATTTTGCATATTTGAACATACGATCACAAATGTTGCATATTCGAACCTACGACCACCAATTTTGCATATTCGAACCTACGATCACTAACGTTGCACATTCGAACTACGATCACATATTTTGCGCATTTGAAACTACGACCAGCAACTGTGCATTTTAAATATAAGTGCAACAATTTTGCATACTCGAACATGTTACCAACGATGTTGTATTTCATATCTATCACGATTAATTTTGTATATTCGAACCTACGACCGACAATGTCACATTTTTGAACTTTCGACCATCAATTTTGTAGTTCTCGACAGACTGACTGCCATAGCCACGGCATTCTTTACGTGCTTATAATTTTGTTTTAATAATAATGTGGTTAAGAATGATGTATCAGGAAATATCCTCATTATTCCTTTGATGTATCAGGAAATATCTTCATTATTCCTTGCATTATTCTATAAATGTACAGGTTTGCAGAATTAATAAAAAGTATTTACAATCACACATGTGTTAGTGGTCACCATAATTAAGCAATTAAATCCAAACATAAACTTATTCTATAACCAACAATTAAAACTAACAACCACTTGTGTTAACAACCATTTTTGCTGTATCCCTCAACCGGCTATTATAGTAGATTAATCTGTAGAATTCGGCGTTCAATGTCATTCGGTTTATTTTTACGTTTGAACCAAAAAAACACGACAAACTATGTGTTCGTTAACCACAAGCCATACATTCGTATTGTCGTATCATACTATTGAGTATTACTGTCATTTTATAGCAAGATTTTTTCTGACATTTCATGATTTTGGGGGGGGGGAGGTGATACAACAAAAGCGAGCGATATTTTCATCATGTGTATGTGTTTCCCGGTATGTGAATGACAGTTACCTTTAACCGTACATGTAATTAGTCGTATAATTTTCTGATCCATTAATTAAAGCTTGACAGAGGTACGCGACTAGATTGTAAACACGTTGTATACTCTTTCCTCGTTTCATTTTTAGCTTTTATACGACATGAAAAATACATCGTCGTTTTATGAGTGGAGATAACGGTTTTTAATATTAATACTAACACTAATAATAATAATAATAATAATAATACGTTCTGTTTGGAGCTATGTAATATGATGTCAAAGGTTATCCGAATATGGGTTAACTTCGAACAAGCAACAACCACGTGACAGATCTGAAGAAACGAAAAGTTTTGACCCGTAGTGTTAGCTAGTTCGGATATATACTGCAGTGACGGTGGTTTAGCAAACTTATCCGTCGGATTGACTTAGTGTACATTCGTCTACGAGGAATAACTGGATTAAAATACTGGACTGCTAGTATGCATGCGTATTCGTAAGAGTAACTTTTCTAAGAAACATGCCATTGTGTTGATGGTTATATACACTTCAAGTAATATATAGGAGCTACCTTTGCTACTCGATAACTTCGTGTACTGTCCTCAGAAAGTCCTCGGAGTATTTCGGATTTTTTCGGATACTTTTCTCGGAAATTATCGAATTATTTGGAAACTGTCGAAAGAACGATTATTTCCATGGTTTGGTTTCTTAATGAAAGGCCTGCAATACGCGCATGATGGACATATAATATAGCTGCTACAATAACCGGTATATCATTGTGGGTTTTGGTTCGATTAGTTCGATCATCTGAGGCGAAATGCAGACAACAATGGGAGATGTTAATGTCACATGAATGTGTTTTGCATATCATGAATAAGGAAATAAATCGTGATGCACATACTTATGTGACAGTCGGACAACACATAACCTAACATTTACTCACATGTGTAGATGGCTAGTGGTTGACAAAACACAAGTTGTCATAAATAGTTCATAAACACCTATTTGCAAAATTCGGCACATGTGTGCATGTACGGGACTATTAATAACACAACACAGTAATAAACAGAAGTATGTCTGAACGTATATGACTGTATTAAAACAGGGTTATTTCATGTTACGGGCGTTATTAAGGACGGTGTTTTCATGTAATTTTATCTGATAAATTGTCGTGGCTGTATCTGGTGCATAAATACATTTAGAAGCTGAGAAGGAATGTGTTGTAGTAAGCAAACTCCTTCAAAGTAAAACATGAAACAAATTATTTGAAAATGCGTGTCATGTTTTTACTGTAATTACCTCGGTAAGGAGGAATAACACACTTTGCGTCGCTATGTTTATGTCAAACCTGTGTCATCTGACGTGGTTCGCTGGTATAACATGTGCTATGCAAATATTTGGTGGTGGTGACATCACTTCCGGTGGAAATGACGGAGCATGCGCGTTTGATATGTGTGTAATTGTTCCTAATTTTTGCTCAAACGATGAAGAATGTGTTACGAATGCAAACACGTGTCAATCAAAATGTTCATGCGCTGAAAGACAAAACGGTAGAATTTGCGGTGAAGCCATTGAATCCTCGAGGGAACCACAAGGGGAACGGAATACAGGTGAACATACTACAAGATCAACTAACGGTTGTGGTACCATAGAATGTAACCATGGTAACTGCATGAACGTATATCCAATAGGATTTCAATGCATATGTAAAGAAGGCTGGTTTGGTGAATCGTGCAATTTGTACGGAACGGTTTTCGATGCAAACAGTTTTAATGTACAATCCGAATCCGAAAACCAACCATTAGTACCGATTGGAACCGTGAAACCATTCAAAGACTTCTCTACTATGTCCTCGGTTACTTCGAGTTCGCTTGCTCAAGCTACAACACCAACATCGATCATATCTAAACAGACACAAAATACGCATGTCATTGCTGAAGACCTTATTGGAACACAACATGTCAAACCTGAACACCCACAGACAGGAATGGCTGATGTAGCGGACCAAATTTTGTCATTATTGCACCAAATCCAGAACTCCAGAAAAACAGCAACAACTCATAACGATTCAAGTAATACCACACAAACAGTCATGGGTGATATCAAACATAGTAGCAATCCAATTGACACTGGCAAGGAAGCTACTAGAACACTAAACGATGCTGACAAAAATACTCAGTCTTCTTGGACATTTTTACAGGACATTCATAACTTTGTAAAGCCAACTGATCCCAGTATGGGTACAACATCTTTCAAAAGTGATGTTAAAGATGCTAGAACCTCAACTGATATCGGCAACACTGAACTTGGGAATGCAGGAGTATCAAACTCCGCTGAGAATATGCTTTTACAAGAAATGGAGAACTTTGTAAAATCAACCACACAAACATTTAAAGTCTACAATAAAGATGCTAGAAACGTAATTTATACTGGAAACGATGAACATATAGAAATTGGGACATCAAATGTCGCTGACAAGAATAATTCTACATGGGCATTTTCACGAGATAAAACAGTGTTAACTCATAAAAATGTCAGTAATACTATACAACCTTTCAGTATAAAAGATGCTAAAAATGATATCGATGCCGACAAAACTGAACCTTTAGACACAAATTCACCAAACGCCGTGGTGAAAAACGATACGACTTGGACAATTTTAAAAGACATTCAAAACTATGAAAATCCTGTCATTACTAATGAACAAAGTGGCAATAACACACAAACGGCCACGAGCGATATTAAAGATGCTAGAAACTCACATTATACTCGAAATAATGAACAGCAGAATATTGATACTTATAAACAGGGTGACAAACGAATACAAAATGTCGCTAGAAATATAAATGAAACACAAAATTCCTATGATAAAGATGATAATGACGATATCCGAAATTTAACGAACCAAGATTCTTCTAAATCAGCTAGTAAGGATATCGTTGAATCACGTGGTTTTGAAACACGAAATTTCAGTGAAACTGGTGAAAATGACGGTATCCGGAATTTAACGAGCAATGATTCTTCTTACAAAGCTAGTAAGGATTACGTAGAACCACGTGATTTCGAAGAAATATCGACTGAAAATGTCACCGGAAATTTAACGAGAAACGCTTCTTCTAAAATAGGGAAGGATACCGTAGAACCACGTGATTTTGAAGAAATAGGAACTGAAAATGTCACACACACAATGGAGGAGCTTGAAAATGTTACATTTATTCATGGGAATAATAGTATTAACACACGTAATTTTACTCAGGAAATTGATGACGAGGAAACTCAAGAGGTACTTGATGTAATAGAAAGTTCGGTGCCTCCAGAGTTAAACTATACACGTAACGTCTCTACAACCACAGATGCTATGTGGGAACAAATTCATTCAGAAAAGCGTGTAACAGAAACAGCTGAAATGCAAGAAGCTCGTAACAGTGCTGTACAACAAGTGGATATCGATCTTGATATAGCTGATGCTCCTCTGAATCAGAAGTATAACGTGTGCTCGGAACATTTTGTACAGAGGTCTTTGAGTGTGAGAAAATGCGAGTCTTATGATGACTTAACGTGTGTGTACGGTGTGTGTGAACAGACGGAAGTTGACCATGGCACGTGGAAAGGTTACGTTACTGTCTGCAAATGTGATCATGGAGCCAGAGGTAACTATTCTAAATGTTGGTTATAGTTTAGAGCAAAGTGTCACCAATTAACCTGTTCCTCGAACTTTCGATTATCATTATTTAAAAGTTGGTTTCTTGTTTATAATTTCATCTCGGTCTTTGTTTTCATAAGCTTGTATTACGAACATGCATGGGGTGTACTCATCACACAAATCACAATAACCGGCAAGGCACGGGTTTTTTTCACGGAAATTGATATATTTCTCATAATTATGTCGCTTGTAATGTATTCATGCATAGAGGTTGTAATGTATGTATTCATGCATATAGGTTGTAATGTATTCATGCATAGAGGTTGTAATGTATGTATTCATGCATATAGGTTGTAATGTATTCATGCATAGAGGTTGTAATGTATGTATTCATGCATATAGGTTGTAATGAATGTATTCATGCATAGAGGTTGTAATATATTCATGCATAGAGGTCGAAAAACAAGTAAATTTTCTCCGACAATAATAGATGTTCTCCTAGCCGATCTACGATTCGATTAGAAAGTTTAGTCAGTCGTAAGTTTCCAAAGGTTTTGGCTGCGGAGAAGTTGCGAGTTCAATGCTTGCGGAATGAAGGCATCTAAGTACAAGTATATGTACTGGTTGGTTCCAGGAAAACTACTAGTAGTTGGTAAGTCGTATGTGACTGGAAAAACGGAAACAGCGATTGAAACCAAATGACAAATATCTACTTCCACCTTAAAACATAATTTTTAAAACCTGTTTCTAATATACATACAAAAATGTAACATATATAAGCAGTGTGCATTTTTTTGAGTTCAGAAAACACCCCTCTTAATTTGTCTTGTGTTGTGTAAACTATGTTTTAATGAGACTTTTCATAGAAAGCGGAACAATTTAATACGCCCATCAATCTCGTAGAGCATATTCAACATAAATTAAAATACAATACTTTCTTATTTTATGTCTGTTGAATAATTGAATTGAACAAACCGAATACGTAATTAATTGGATACTGAGTACAATGCAATGAATGACAAATGTGTGGTCATGATGGATCCAGGGTTATTGTTTTATAGACGGCCGAGAGAATATGATTTATATTATTCTACATTTGTATAATGTTTAAAACATTTTCGTTTTTACTGTTTGGTATGTATGTCATATTATGTAAAGTTTGCATTAATTTACTGTTCATTTTGATTGTAAGTTGACTGATTCATTATGTCATACGTATAATGCATAATTAGTTAAAATTGAGTTCAATGATCACGTAATGTATAACTAATGATTGACCTTTTCTATTAATTATTTATAATTTATGCAAATGGACATCTGTAAATCACAAAACATTTGACTGAGCGACCATCAAGATAGATCGTCAAGATTGTTCAACTTCTTATAACGATACGTATGTTGGTTCTGCCTAAATGCAGCACCAGTAGCAGCAGCTACAGACAGTGATGTTTCGGGGCGTAGCGCATACATGGGGGTTCCCAGGGGCGTAGCGCATACATGGGGGTTCCCAGGGGCGTAGCGCATACATGGGGGTTCCCAGGGGCGTAAATAGCCGGACATTGCAAGAGTTTTATTAAACGAGTGGACAAAATGACACTCGTGTAATAATGTTTAATAAAACTCGTATGTTACGAGCACGAGTGTAGATATTCTATTTATCACATAACAATAGAGAACGCTCATGATGTATGCTGTATAGGTCTCAACCACAATTTAGTTGCAGTACAATGAGCTGATGTCTATATAATATCTCTAATATCCTGACGTCATGCACCGATAAATGCATGGATTCTCTAACATAACGTCAGGCTAATTTAAATATTTATTGCATACTCTGACATTACCGGCATGGCTTTACGGCACTGCTAGTCTCCCAATAAGTCATACAGTGACCGGACGTTACGCGTGGTTTTACTCGCAATAAGTCATACAGTGAATTGGTTTATACGCTGTGGAAATGCATGTACAATATATTGTAGGTACATTTTGTGAAGACACGTGTTGTTTAGAATGTGGTTTGAATGGTAAATGTGAGATAGATCGCAGTGGAAACAACATCACAGAACGGTGTAATTGTAGACAACGGTATACCGGCTTGTCTTGTGAAATATTTGTCCCGGATCCGGTTAGTAAGTATCTGGGTACACAACAATGAATATCTTAATTAAACTCACATGTATGCATAAATTAAAAGTTATTTGATAAATTCTTTATCAACGACAGATGAGGGACAGAAATGGATTGTTGGAATTCATTAGCTGACGAAACATTATCAATACTTCTTTTACATTTTTGTAGTATTTCATCAGAATAAAGATTAAAAGTTTTGGAAAATAGTTTAATAAAACAGTACCCTAGAGGGCCGCTTTTGTTCGCACCTGAAATGGCGGTTTCATTTCGTTTGTACGAATTAAGTACATTGGAAAGTTAGTTGAATATTCATGTAAGTTTAGTATAATTATGCAGCCTTAGATAAAAGTATCATCTTCTACGTGTATTAATTTGCTATTTCTGTCTCATGTCTGCTAATTTTTGTTTTAGTATGATTGTAGTTATTTTCTCATAAGATATATAGTCAGTATAGCTATACAAGTTTATTTTGATCTGGATCAAGTTAATCATAACAGTCCGGTCACCATGTTCAAAATGTGGCGGGTATACGTGTATTTTAATTTGAAGCTTTGTCGAATTCAGACAAACTGGAAAGTTAATTTGGCTCGCCAACTGATAGGTATTTACGATTCCTACATTGTTCGGCGACTATGACTAATGTTTGTTTGAAAATATCTTCTATGACCTATCACGTGGCTCATTCTATCCAATCAGGTATCCAGATGAAAGAGAGTACTTGGTATATATGGATTGTTGGTGTATGTGTTGGTACCTTCGTAGTTATGGTAACACTCGCAATAATTGCGCCATATTTTATGTGGAAGCACAGGGTACTCCTCGTCATGAAAATAGTGCACTACTTTCAAGCGTATGAAGATGATGGTATGTTTAGTGGTACTATTTTTACGTATTAGAAAAGTAATTTTAGTCAAACCTGTAAGGCAATTATATCGAACGTCTATACTGAATAGTGATCAGACTATTTCCCTGTCGAATCAAATCAGTCGCAGTTATTTTGCCCTTAAGTAAACGAAATAACTATGCTAATTAACGACCAAAAGGTACACATGTACCTGTTGCACTGTTTTATCTGAGCACAGTGAGCTTTTGTAATGGTTAGGTGTCCGGTGTCCGTCATGCATCGTGCGGCAACTCTTTCTTTACATAAATGACGTCACCTCCTTAACCATTGAATGGATGCAACAAAACTTTATAGGAAATATCTTCAAGTGCTACTATAATCTGCGGTTTTGGTTTGCTGATGTATGTCAATCGATCAAAACTTGATAAGTGTTATAAGTGACTTTTTAAATGATATCTCTTTTTATACCAATACATATCTTCTGAAAAAAGTGTATAAGGTACTTTTATTCATCCAAAATATTAATGTACTTATATTATATTAGGGGAGCAGTGTGTGACCATCTTGGCCCTCGTTGATGCTTAGTAGTGCTTACTCTCTTGTGGAACAAACAATTACATGTGTTTACTTATACCATGCGTAATTTAGTCCAACTGTTCATCTATAGCCCATTTCTGTTTACTGAGCGATCCTGTAAAAATTCATACGTTCGTGTAAGGATGACAAATGTCAACTGTTTTTACTTCATATTTCCTTGTACGTGTAGTTTTTTTCAGTGTATGTATGTTAATCAACGTTAGACTATGACATGCATTCATGTTTTATATGATTTTACTGTGGTGTAACAACAACCGTATGTGCAGTACATAAAGCATGATGACTTTGCTAACCTGTGTGTGTGTCATACTAGGTGTGATTTTGACCTACCGTTATGACATCAATTGCAGTGAAACATGCAATGTGTAGGCGGCTGGATTGTCAAAAGGTACAAAGTACAAAGTACACTACGCTATGCAAAACATACGTGTTTAACTGTTAAACACAGCTTTGTGATTGCGCTGTTTATGAAACAGATAACCTTGTGGTAGAGTGTCCTCTTCCAGTACTAGAGATCCGGGTTAGTTCCTTGGCAACGCCATTCCAAAGCTGAAATAGAAATAGTACTGGTGGTTCCACTGCTGGAAGCGTAGCATGAATAGGAGAAAGCTATTATCATATTATCTTCTCTCATGTCATTGTAGCGATTGGAAATGAATGACGTGTCGAATAGTGTAAGTTACATAATCGGTTTAAAACTAACAATTAACGGATGGTCTTATGTTAAACATCACTTATAATAGTTTTCATAATATGACGGCATCGTGATCTAGTGGTATAGACCTCAGTCTTTGGAACGGGAAGTTGTACGTTCGATCCAAGGCATACCAAAGAGATGACATTGATTCGATCAGAGAATACTATAACAACGATTCCGTAATATCAGAAGACAAGTTTCGTCGATTCATCGACTTGCACATATTAATGAATCGTAACAGGCTAATCAGTTATGGTTCACTCCATCGTATATATTGGGTAGCTAAAATAGTATCTTTGGTTTGAATTTAGATTTGACTAATATTTGAAATACATACTTTGTGGCGTTACCCCCCCCCCCCCCCCCCCCCCCCCCCAGCACACACATCCACACATACACACACACACACAAACATGCTCCTTCTACATTCGGTGCATATAAATAGTTTGTCTCGCGGTAAGCACTCAACATAATTATATTAGTATGTAAACCATCGTGAGTTCTTTTAACATATTACACGCTGCTCTACATTGTTTGCGCATCAAACACGTGTTACGGGGAGATATAACATGACATGGCCATTTCATATGTTGATGACGTACGTCGTATGTTTATTTAATGACATTGTCAGTGATACGATGGTTCGTGTATACAAAAGGTCGCTTAACTTGTTTCAAAGATTAATATATCTATAAACAATATAATAAATTATTTTGATAAATGAAACATGTTACCTTATAAATTATGTTAGTGGCGATGCGTGTCGTGGTCTGATGGGTAAGAGGTTTTATTCACCTATCTACCAAATGGTCTTCTTTCTGTTAATAATTCATAACTGCATTTGAAACTTAACAAAATCTATGTTTTTCAGCTCTACAAATTTTTATTTATACACCTTTTCCACGCATGCGCGTTGACTGTTTATACAGATCATACGAAATAAACAATACAACGGTACAGGAATGTATATTAAGAATGTCTGGATCAAAGAAGGCATGTATATTTTCAGATGAAAAAGAATGGGATGCATTCGTCTCGTACAAATCTCATCCTATAGACGAAAGTTTTGTGGTGGACGTTCTTTATCCGAAACTAGAACAGGAACTAGGTTTTAAACTCTGTCTTCACTTCCGGGACTTCGTACCAGGAGAAAGTAACTATATACTTTGTATTTTCACTATTCTTTCCATAGACATATGGTTTCAAATTATCTGAGTCAAAATTATTTGTCGTAAGTGTACTTTATGTAAAGAGAAGGTTGGGCAGCGGCCATGTTAGCCGCAACGGATATGACATTTCGAAAGCTGGTACCCAGTTTTCTACAGCTTTCTACAGTTGTCACAGCAAACACTCAGATAATTTGGAACCATGTATTTATGATTCTTTCTTACGCCCCTATCACACTACAACGTATGGCACCACAAGTTTGACAGCTGCTGACAGTGCCATGTCTCTGCCAATGACCACATACCTATATATTAGCATTTTTATGCTTTCTTTGTACATATTGTTGCTTATTTATACGAGCTCTCCAACATTGGAGGTAATAGAAGTATTATTATTATTCACTGATGTTCTGTTTCAGCTATCTCTAACAATATTATCAACGCGGTTGAGGGATCCAGAAGAACTATTGTAATACTCACTCCAAGGTACGTTGAAAGTGAGTTCACAAGATTCGAGTACCAAAAAGCACAGACGGAAATGCTTAAGCGAAAACACCGAATTATTCCGATTGTGTTAGAGGACATTTCTAGCGTCAAATCAAATATGGACAAAAATCTAAGAGGAATTATTAACTCTGTAACATATTTAGAATGGCCTAACGAAAGTGATAAGACTAAGAAAGAAGATAAATTCTGGAAACGGCTGCAATTGTCACTTCCAAAGAAGAAAGTATTAGATTCGGAGAAGGAATTATCTCCCTTGAGTATTTCCGGTTCCGGTAACAACAACAGTATTCCAATCAAATCGTTCTCGAACTCAAGCTCCGATGCATTAACTCCAAGTTCTGTTTACAATATGCACCGTAATAACACTGACCTGTTTAATGTTAGTTTGAGTGATGATGCCGACGAGGAAACCTATTTTGAAATTGGACAAATCGACGATACTCTAACCGAAATGATTCAACCATTAACGGACGCTGAGGAAGCGGAACTAGCAAGGTTACAAGTTCCTAACGTTGCACCGGAAGTACCACCAGTAAACCCATACACACGTTATATAGAATTTAAAATAGAAGATAATCCGCCATCTCCGAGTCTACTCAGATCTTTGAAACAACCAAAATATGCGGAATCTCATAATTTAAAAACGGGTATGGATATGTATAGCGATTTATATAAGGACACTGTTAATTATTCGAGCAACAATTATCTTGAATTTCGTATCGAAGATAATCCCCCATCACCAAATTTCAGAAAAACACGGCAACAGACAGAAATTACGTCATTAGAGGATCGTTATATTGAATTTAACATCGAAGATAACCCACCATCGCCTAACGTAATGACGTCAGTGACCGGAAAGTCGGAAACAGAGGGTATATTTACAGAAAACAATTCACCATTACATGATCTTAACGTCCGTTTAGTACCAGGTACTAACAAGCAATATGTGGAATTTAACGCTGAGGATAATCCGCCATCTCCGAGTTTAAATAGGTCACGGAAACAACCGAACGAAATATCACGAAAACCGTCGAATGAATTACCGCGGAAACAGTCGAATAGATTATCGTGTGAACAACCGAATAAATTATCACATAAACTGCGAAGTGAATTATCACGTAAAGAGTCGAATGAGTTATCACGGAAACAACCGAATGAGTTATCACGGAAACACCCGATTGAATCATACACTGAGGACGGGTACGAAGATATAATACTGGCAAACAGTTCAGTAGATGGTATTGTTTTGTCACCAGGTGTTGAAGATGGACATGTAGATATTGTAAATGAAGACTGTTACACGTACCCGTCCATTCGAAGGAAACAATCTAGGGAGAATCTTCAATCACGTGGTGGCATCAGTCTTGAAATTGATGGCTATTTGGAAGCTGATGTTTGATGTTTATGGTTTTTTTATTAAAAACTAAAGAACTTCGCTATTACGTTTTATAAATGTCTATTCGTAACAGCATTCTGTAAATGTCTTTCCATAACAGCATTCTGTATATGTCTTTCCATAACAGCATTCTGTATATGTCTTTCCATAACAGCATTCTGTAAATGTCTTTCCATAACAACATTTTTCTATGTGTTGCAGTCACTCGATACCTGAAGGGTTAGGTTAACATTGTATGTTGTATTCTCCATTGCGTTATATGTGTTTATTTTAATACATAAGACTATACAGTCTATGAGTAGTACATATATTTACAATACAAATTTAAACACAGTATGGTCAATGGCAACAGTAATAATGCATGTATATGTATGATCACTGAGTCACATCAAAATTATCAAAATTTCAATATAAATTGAAACACGTACAATTACAGCTGTGTGAAGTTGGCTCAACATACGACATACGACACACGACATTCAAAATATCGAATGTCGTCCAGCTCGACATTGGACGACATTGGACGACATTCAAAAAATCATCAAAAATCGAATGTCGTCCAGCTCGACATTGGACGACATTGGACGACATTCAAAATATCATCGAATGTCGTCCAGCTCGACATTGGACGACATTCAAAAAATCATCAAAAATCGAATGTCGTCCAGCTCGACATTGGACGACATTGGACGACATTAAAAAAATCCTCGAATGTCGTCCAGCTCGACATTGGACGACATTGGACAACATTAAAAAAATCATTAAAAATCGAATGTCGTCCAGCTCGACATTGGACGACATTGGACGACATTCAAAAAATCATCGAATGTCGTCCAGCTCGACATTGGACGACATTGGACGACATTCAAAAAATCATTAAAAATCGAATGTCGTCCAGCTCGACATTGGACGACATGGGACGACATTCAAAAAATCATCGAATGTCGTCCAGCTCGACATTGGACGACATTAGACGACATTCAAAAAATCATCAAAAATCGAATGTCGTCCAGCTCGACATTGGACGACATTGGACGACATTAAAAAAATCATCGAATGTCGTCCAGCTCGACATTGGACGACATTGGACGACATTAAAAAAATCATCAAAAATCGAATGTCGTCCAGCTCGACATTGGACGACATTGGACGACATTCAAAAAATCATCGAATGTCGTCCAGCTCGACATTGGACGACATTGGACGACATTCAAAAAATCATCGAATGTCGTCCAGCTCGACATTGGACGACATTGGACGACATTAAAAAAATCATCAAAATCGAATGTCGTCCAGCTCGACATTGGACGACATTGGACGACATTCATAAAAACATCGAATGTCGTCCAGTTCGACATTGGACGACATTGGACGACATTCAAAAAATCATCGAATGTCGTCCAGCTCGACATTGGACGACATTGGACGACATTCAAAAAATCATCGAATGTCGTCCAGCTCGACATTGGACGACATTGGACGACATTCAAAAAATCATCGAATGTCGTCCAGCTCGACATTGGACGACATTGGACGACATTAGACGACATTAAAAAAATCATCAAAAATCGAATGTCGTCCAGCTCGACATTGGACGACGTTCAAAAAATCATCGAATGTTGCCAGCTCGACATTGGACGACATTCAAAAAATCATCAAAAATCGAATGTTGTCCAGCTCGACATTGGACGACATTGGACGACATTCAAAAAATCTCGACATTGGACGACATTTGACGACATTCAAAAAATCATCGAATGTCGTTCAGACAGACACGAATAATCATTACACACAAGGGTTCTGGCGAGTCACAAAGTCTATGATCCGTGAATGGCTAAGGTTGACAATGGTTTTGAAGGAACTGATGCAGTTACCGGACGGTATGCCAAGCCGCACGACATTAGATGATTTTTTGAATGTCGTCCCATGTCGAGCTGGACGACATTCGATGATTTTTGAATGTCGTCCAATGTCGTCCAATGTCGAGCTGGACGACATTCGATTTTTGATGATTTTTTGAATGTCGTCCAATGTCGTATGTCGAGCTGGGCGACATTCGATTTTTGAATGTCGTCCAATGTCGTATGTCGAGCTGGACGACATTCCATTTTTTGAATTTCGTATGTCGTATGTCGAACTGGACGACATTCGATTTTTTGAATGTCGTATGTTGAGCCAACTTCACACAGCTCAAATTTATAATAAATACAATTCGATACCTATTAATTAGTTTTAGTATAATGATTCCACACAAGAAGGTTAAACGTTGAGTGTAAGTTGCATAATAGTGTATTATACCATGTTTGTATGTAAACTGTATCATGTTATGTCGTCACATGTCCATACGGGCGTTAACTTGTTAATAAATTTTGAACTTGAAACATATCGATTGTCTCCCCTGTCGTTACAGATCAAATGAAACCCATAAGTCTGGGGCAGTACGGGCCTTTACACTATAAAATAATATATAAACCAATATTAGATCTTCGGAATTATATTCGATCAACTGAAGTATTGAACATTATCATCATAATGTACTATACAGTGCACAGTCATGTTATTTAAACAAATGTTCAGAAAATATGCATTTCTGTGTTTGATTTTGACCAGTTTTTAATAAAATTTGTGACAAAAGTCGTATTTGGCTGAGATACTACATGTACATGTTGTTACCAAAACTCAGTAGAAACGGTGTTTTGATCTTTTGAACGTGCCACACGATGTATATGACAGCAGACAGCAGAAGAAATATACATGTACGACAGGCACAACAAATAGCACACACGAAAGGACAATGGCACAAACTACAAAAACAGACCACAATGAAAACCGCAAAAATGAACAGGAAAACATGAAACAACTACAAATCAGAGCTACTTAATGGTTCTGAATGCTGGCCGCTTAAACAATGTGACATGATGAAAATAGAATAATTATTGAAGAAAACTATTGCTGAAACATCTTCATCGAAATGAAACAGAGACGGCTGAGATGGCAACATCATGTGTTCAGAATATACCAGTTGAGACAACCAAATGTTGCTCTCCGATGGAATCAACTGGGGGAAAAAACCTGGCGATGGCCATTGGTAACATAGTCAGCTGATATGCGTTTATAGATGAGCGAGGCAACGACAATAGTCAAAATGATAATACAAGAGGGCCCATAGGGCCATAGGTCGCTCACCTGTCCTAGTAGTTCATGCACCCCTAATGGTAGCCTCTATTGCATGTACAAGGTTTTCATATTGTCTTATGCTTTATAATTTACATCACATTTTGACCCAATGACATATTGAAGTGATTTGACCTTGTGACCTAGTTTTTGACCCCGAATGACCCAATATTAAACTTGACCTAGATTTTGTTGAGATGATCATTGTAACCAAGTTTCATAAAGATTAGGCCAAAATTGTGACCTCTAGTGACTACATAAGGTTTTTCTATGATTTGACCTTGTGACCTAGTTTTTGACCCCGGATGACCCAATGTTGAACTTGACCTAGATTTTGTTGAGATGATCATTGTGACCAAGTTTCATAAAGATTAGGCCAAAATTGTGTCCTCTAGTAGCTACACAAGGTTTTTCTATGATTTGACCTTGTGACCTAGTTTTTGACCCCGGATGACCCAATATTAAACTTGACCTAGATTTTGTTGAGATGATCATTGTGACCAAGTTTCATAAAGATTAGGCCAAAATTGTGACCTCTAGTGACTACACAAGTGTTTCTATGATTTGACCTAGTGACCTAGTTTTTTACCCCGGATGACCCATTATCGAACTTGACCTAGGTTTTGTTAGGATGATCATTGTGACCAAGTTTCTTAAAGATTAGGCCAAAATTGTGACCTCTAGTGACTACACAAGGTTTTTCTATGATTTGAACTTGTGACCTAGTTTTTGACCCGGATGACCCAATATCGAACTTAACCTAGATTTTGTTAAAATGATCATTGTGACTAAGTTTCATAAAGATTAAGTTAAAATTGTTACCTCTAGTGACTACACAAGGTTTTTCAATGATTTGACCTTGTGACCTAGTTTTTGACCCTGGATGACCCAATATCGAACTTGATCTAGATTTTATTGAGATGATCATTGTGACCAAGTTTCATAATGATTTAGCAAAAACTGTGACCTCTAGTGTCTACACAAGTAATTGTGGACGGACGGACGGATGTACGACGGACGAAGAGTGATCACAAAAGCTCACTTTGTGACAGGTGAGCTAAAAATGGGGCTGAAAGCCATGGTCTTTTTGAAGTGGTCTTTTACTGTACCAGCTATCGATATAATAAAGTGTCTTCATGTTTGCCTATGCAAGTGTATTGTGTAAACAAGCTATGTAGAGGACAGATGACTGACCACACAAGCTGTGACACAGATGCTCAGGTGAGTAGTACAGCTCTCCAGTCAAGCTAATGCACCTATCAATATTTTGTCCCCAGGGAGCGACGGGCTGACCAAGGGGAATAAGACAAATTTTCTTTTTTTTTGGTCTATTCCACACCTTGGAGCCAAATCCCCACAGGAGGAGATGCTTGGTGTATCAAATGGCCCGCCTTCTTTAAATTTAATGGTCTGCTCCCCCCCCCCTCTCCCCAACACTTGGAAATAAAGTCCAGACAAAGTCTATTTCCTGGGGTGTCAAATTCCTGCCTGTCTGGAATCGTCTTCAATCTGAAGTCACGATCTCCCTGGAGCAAAATATTGA
Source organism: Spisula solida (assembly GCA_947247005.1). NCBI lineage: Eukaryota > Metazoa > Mollusca > Bivalvia > Venerida > Mactridae > Spisula > Spisula solida. The sequence continues at coordinate 34,700,757 of OX365957.1, read as the reverse complement.
TAGATGCATAAAAGGGCAGCTGGCTTGTCTGGTTCATACCTAGCCGGAATTAAGTGTTGAGAGGTAGAACTTGTTCCTCAAAATTTAAGTAAGTTAGAATATCACCTACATTTTGAGCCAATCGGAATGCCAACAAGTACTGGTTAAATGCTGCTCCAAATCATTAAGGATATCCTCTCAATTTCACATACATGACATGCTGTTTTGGTGTTTAATTTAACATTCAAGCCAATCAAAATGCAGGTGGGTATATTCTAAGTAAGTAAGAAAACACTAAGTAAATTGTTACGGAGTTAGCTTGCAATGCTCGCTCCACCCTTCTTAATCAGAAAGAATTTACTTTATATTTTCTAACTTATAATGGCATAAGCTAACAGTAATGTCGCAGTAAGCAACAGGAGTCAACAAATATAAACAACGAACACTAGACTTTAAATAGACACATACTTTATTAAGGAAGAAAATGGCACAAGTACCTGTACATTTCTATGATAGAGTTATAACTCGATTATTTAGGTCAGTCACCAGTTTACAAAACATTGTGTACATATAAACATTGCAATTTCTCTTATTGAAGCTGTATCTAAACAGATGTGATATGTGTTAGTAGGTGCCTTAGTGAATAAGGTGTTGGTTTTCACTGCCATTTCTCCAATTAAAACGTAATAAAACAATAAAATACAATGGCAATGCATTGTTTGTTTGTACACAAGTGACAAACCTGAATAGTCGAGTTACACAATGACATTTAGTAATACATAATAAACCCTATACAATCATATGTTTACATAGATCTACATTCAGATATTTGCGTAAAATCCAAACAATACATTCATTGTAGTAGTCATAATATTCTCAAGGTTGCAAGTCTCAAATTACCCAATACAGATCGAGTGTGCTAGATATGCATGTATAAACAATTATTCCAGTTCTATGTTAGGTGCAATAATATACAAAATATGACATATAGAAATTTAGTAAAAAATAGGCCTAATACCACAAGTGATGTTATATAGTGTGACAATTTTATCAGTTACCAACTATACATTGTAGTTATCAGTCAGTTGAGAACACAGTGAAACTTGGGTTAACAATTCATAATGGTCAATCATATGTAAAACAAATTTTGATTGGTTAAGATTCAATGTCTATTGGTCAATCATTAGTAAAACAAATTTTGATTGGTTAAGATTCAATGTCTATTGGTCAATCATTAGTAAAACATGATTTCATTGACTTACTACTGCAATGTTGATTAGCAACCTTTCTCAAGGAACGTGATATGTTCAATTCATTATGTTCATGGGCAGTTAATGAACTGCACACAATTTATTATGTTCAACAGCAATTAATAAACTGCAGTTCAATATGCACAACCACCAGTTAGCAAGAAGTAAACAAACAGACAGACAGACAAAAAAAGCATCGATCATATTCATACATGTATGTTAAGATTACTGATGAGTTGGTCTTATTATTGAGGTGGTCTTTATGAGGATTTACAGTACTGTTATAGAAAGCACTATAACAAATGAATTTCTTATACGGTATCATTATTTTATGAAATACTGTACTGCACGCTTTTAAATTGTTGACGTTGTACTTCCTCTCTTTTTTCCAAAGTCTTTCCTCAATTCCAAACTGACTTGAATTAGTACATGTATACGCTTGTTTGTTTATCAGGGTTTAACGCTGCTTCCTGGACAGTATATCCTAACTAGTACTAACTTACCCTTCCACAAGGAATGGATAACTCCACATGTGGCGTTAACTGAAATTGTTGTCAAATTTTCATGGATTGGAATGAACTGTTGCAACAGGGAATCGAACCCAAATCGGTGGGTTATAAATCCCACCCATTAACCACTGCCAAGGCTTGAATTAGTATTTAACTCTTTCACATAATGCATGGTTGCCTTTACACAGTCATGTCCATAATGTAGTCTTTTCTAGAAGGGTTACTATCATATCAAGTGAACTTGTCATCCGATTTAAAGGGCAAGCAATTTCATCTTCTTAGGGAGAAGGCGAATTATTCCTAACTGTTATTCATTGGGAAAAAACATCAATATTTGCTTTTTAACTTGTTTTTAACGAATTATCGTATTAACAGAGACAAATTGTCACTAATCAATGACTAGCTCACTTGCCGGGAGATATATGGGAAATTCCCGTAGTAATGAGAATATCAGTATTGGGCATATCTGTTGAATCAATGTAACCGGTTGATATTTAATGCCTTTTTAGTATTTCACTTTTAGTGGTGTTTGACCTGTGTTCAGTTGTTGGTGTTAACCTTATGATGTATGGATTAACTCCCTTGTTGTGTAATGGAACTCTTGATGGAATGTGTAATGTGTTCCCGCTTTTACCTGGAGTTAATCCCTTAATTTGGTGTCATGTGACTGAATCTCTTTGTCAGTCCATGTAAGTTTTTGGAGAAGAAGGTTGAAAACCATTGCTTCCAACCTGAGAGTTGTATGAATATGTATCATAGTGGAATTTAGGTTTGATACTATTCTTGTTTATATTATATTCTGATGTCTGATATTTTTGTATATTCATAGGGGCTTGTATCTTAAATTAGCTATACTTTATTTGTAATGATTAATACTAAGGAATGTGTAAAGGGAATTGTCTTCTTTGAATTCAAGATGGCTGTCATGTTGTTGTGGTAATTAATAGAATGGTGATTGGTATAATTATTAATCAGGTGACTACTTCTATATTCTAACAATGTTCTTAACCCTTTACAGTTAATAACCAGGCACAGTGAGAAAGTAGATCGAGAAGACAGAAGAGTTATAGTATTGTTGATGAAGTCTGATCCACAATCGGTATGTAATTGAATGTGTGATTATATGTTGTACATGTATCTTTGTTTGTTTGTCATTGTTTGTCTTGTTTGTATATCATGTATTTTATAAGCAGTTTAATGACTATCAGATATTCTATGTTAAAGGCCGACGATCACTATAGATAAGATATGTAAATGAATGTATTGTAATGTATTTGAATCTGTATAATTGAACCTTGAGATGTAGCATTATACTTAATGCTCCTTATTGTTTATTTCAGGGCTTGATTGTATCAACCATTATATATATTCTTCGTCGTTATATCTACATCCTATAAACATCAGTAGACGAATTATAGTTACTTGAACATTATACACGTTGTTTGGTTTTACTGAACCCTTAGTCACCCTTAGACATACTACATATACAGAAAGTCTACAGCCGGCTACATCAATACCTAGGCTTACGTGCAATATATTAAATGACAAACACAGGTGAGATCAACAGGTATTTTAAGGTCACTAACTAGGGTTGTTAAGGTAAACACTGTGCATGCTATCAACCATTGTATTAAGGTTATTTTGTACAATACAGATGACTATCATTATAGTGAGTTCGCGAGATGTAGAATTTCGCGAGATAAAGTAGCCGCATAAGTGCTTAAAACATTAATATGGACATTGCGAGAAACTTAAAAGCGCGAAAATTTGTAGTCGTGAATATGCCGACAATAAGCAAAACGCGAAAGTTAGTATTTGCGATAGTAAATTGGTTAACAGTAGACCGCCTTGCAACAAGTGTCCTTCCGATAACTTATTTAGTTTATAACCACAAAGTAATACTCCCATATGAATCACTTGAGACAAGGATATCCGGACATGTATACAGTAATATTGTAATGGTATCAGGTCGATCAAATATAAACCTTCCAAGAAAAGTGACAAAACTTTTGAGAAAAGTGACAAAACACTTTAGAATTTAAGTCACACAATGTAAACATTAACTTCATGTATATAGTACATCCTTTTCAATGCCACTTTGAAATTATGATTTATATCACATTTTGTATGTAACTTGGTTAGTATATTATGGTTAACATGTAGTTAGTTACCTTGGCGATGTTTTATTTTACATATTGTGGGCCTTTTATGATAAGGTTACAGTCACACTACGGTGACTACTGTATTTTAGTGATTTATTTGTCTATTTGGACTGGGTGCATAGTTTTGTAATACCATCATACAATATATATTGATGTCATTAAGGTAGTGATGTACCTTTCCCTGTTCATATTAAGGTAGTGATGTACCTTTCCCTGTTCATATTAAGGTAGTGATGTACCTTTCCCTGTTCATATTAAGGTAGTGATGTACCTTTCCCTGTTCATATTAAGGTAGAGATGTACCTTTCCCTGTTCATATTAAGGTAGTGATGTACCTTTCCCTGTTCAAATTAAGGTAGTGGTACCTTTTCCTGGTCATATTAAGGTAGTGATGTACCTTTTCATATTCATATTAAGGTAGTGATGTACATTTCCTGTCCAGATTAAGGTAGTAGTACCTTTTCCTGTTCATATTAAGGTAGTGATGTACCTTTCCCTGTTCATATTAAGGTAGTGATGTACCTTTCCCTGTTCATAATAAGGTAGTGGTAACTTTTCCTGTTCATATTAAGGTAGCGATGTACCTTTTCCTGTTCAATGAAATACACCTATGTATGTACTGTACATGTCATATAAATAATCATTTATACATGTACAATTGTCTGTCTCCGTTCCGAATGTAATAATAACAGGAAAGGAAAATGACAGTTTAAGTGTAAGGTTGGGGTTATTTACCGGATTAAGCACTTCAAGTGACGCAACTGTCTCATTAGACGAAAATAGTCAAATGAGTGAAATACAAGAGGGCCCAAAGGGCCCTAGGTCGCTCACCTGTCGAACTTGACCTAGATTTTGTTGAAATGATCATTGTGACCAAGTTTTATACAGATTAGGCCAATATTGTGACCTCTAGTGATTACACAAGGTTTTTCTATTATTTGACCTGATGACCTAGTTTTTGACCCCAGATAAACCAATATTGAACTTGACCTAGATTTTGTTGAGAAGATCATTGTGACCAAGTTTTGTAAAGATCAGGCCAAAACTGTGACCTCTAGGGACTTCACAAGGTTTTTCTATTATTTGACCTTGTGACCTAGTTTTTGACCCCGGATGATCCAATATCAAACTTGACCTAGATTTTGTTGTGTTGATCATTGTGACCAAGTTTCGTAAAGATTATGCTAAAACTGTGACCTCTAGTGACTACACAAGGTTTTTCTATGATTTGACCTAGTGACCTAGTTTTTGACCCCAGATGACCCATTATAGATCTTGACCTAGATTTTATTGAGATGATCATTGTGACTGAGTTTCATAAAGATTAGACCAAAATTGTGACCTCTAGTGACTACACAAGGTTTTTCTATGATTGAACCTTGTGACCTAGTTTTTGACCCCAGATAACTCATTATCGAACTTGACCTAGATTTTATTGAGATGATCATTGTGACTGAGTTTCATAAAGATTAGACCAAAATTGTGACCTCTAGTGACTACACAAGGTTTTGCTATGATTTGACCTTGTGACCTAGTTTTTGACCCCGGATGACCCAATATCAAACTTGACCTAGATTTTGTTAGGATGATCATTGTGACCAAGTTTCATAACAATTTAGTCAAAATTTTGACCTCTAGTGACTACACAAGGTTTTTCTATGATTTGACCTTGTGACCTAGTTTTTGACCCCGGATGACCCAATATCGAACTTGGCCTAGATTTTGTTAAGATGATCATTGTGACCAAGTTTCATAAAGATTAGGCTAAAATTGTGACCTCCAGTGTCTACACAAGCCAATTGTTGACGGACGGACGACGGACGACGGACGACGGACGGACGGACGACGGACGAAGAGTGATCACAAAAGCTCACTCTGTCACTTTGTGACAGGTGAGCTAAAAAGTATAAGTCAGACAGGGAAGTCAGCACTCAACTTAACCAGCCGAGCACAGAAAACATTAAAAAAAACAGTAATGGCACAATGACCAACTGAACCAACCGAGCACAGAAAACACAAAACACATACAAGGCACAATGCCCAACTAAACAAGTTAAAGATCCGCAAAAGTTCAAGCTGTCGAAAAGTGGAATGAATTAGTTTCAGCAATCAAAAGGCTGAATGCCCTACTAGCTGAATAACGCAGTTCCAACAGTAAAACGGCTACAATACCTAGTTTTAGCTAAAAATAAGAAAATAAACAGTATAACAAAGCTGAAAGTCAAGGTTACAGCTGAATGACCTAGTTTCAGCAATAAAAAAGGCTGAACGCCCCGAGCCAGAGGACTCAGTTTCAACAAGTTTCATGCCTTAGCTAGATGGCCCGCTTGAAGAAGTCGAACGTGACAGTAAAACGACCCAGAACAAAGGCTGAACAGGGGACAGTTATCCAATACTGAATTAGAGAAACAGCATGAATGGACATTGGACAGGGGACTGCCAGCTTCACACACCTAGCTTGGCCCTGAAAGCTTTATTTAGTGTTAGTTTGTCAGGCTTAGATTCCTCGTACTTTCCTTTCAGTGCAGATATCATTTGTCACCACCTACCTTTATGGTAATATGCTTATGTAAAACAAAACAACCATACAGTGCGTCAGTTATGTGAGTGGCAGTACATAGTTTTACTTGAAATGTCCATTTTGGGGGGTTACGGAGTGTACTTTATGTGTTTGTCCCTTGTATGAGTGGTTATGCGCTGCCATTGTTTCACTATGACTTCAAATTGTCTGTGCATGAACAGTATGTTTAAATTGGAGTGCAAATTGAGCTTTATCTTCCGTGTACCAATGAATTTTATTAAAAAGTGAACTGTATAACAAAAATGATAGTATAAGCTTTAAATTGATACATGATATTTTAAAATCAACTGAGTAGCTTTAACAATATGCCGATGCACCCTGTCTACTCGTGTATACTTATGACAACTTAATTGGGAACGGCTCCCAAAATTCTCATTGTTGTAAAACACCAAATGAAGGGTAAACTAGAATCCACTGATACATTTACACAGGTTGTAAAAATTATGATTACAGAACCTGGATATGTGTGCAGCTATAGGGTAATAAATTACTGTGGTCAGTTAGCACATTATTGATAATTACACCTGCTGCTGGTAAGACAGGGAGAAGAAAACTGCCCATTCTGAAGATTTTCAGCAGTTATTCCCTAGACTGTAAAGGTCACTTTTATTTAATAACCAAACACGGTCCTATTTAAGAATTGTTGTATTCTTAAAGCAGGATCAAATATTACAGTTAATTTAACTTATACGATAAAATGGAATAATGCATTGTCCTATTCATTACTGGTTGATGGTTTAAGAAGTTTAAAAGTGGTGTGGTGTAATTTATTTAGAAATGAACCTGATGCACGCCATCCAATATTCGCAATATCCTTTAAAAATGGTTGTAAAGACCAAACATGTTTATGTACTGGTGGAAGATTTACAAATTGGAACAGAACTGAATGTGTTCGCATATCATTAGGAGCTATTCATACAATTCTCAAGCATTGTTTGTTTGGTAGCCATTATACAGCCGTTTGAAGACGAATTGTGACCCGTCAAACATGGCTGTACGGTATATCACGAAACATAGAAATTTCTCTTAGACTTATAAGTGGGAGGGGTGGTAAACAATAATTCAGACTATTTAAGAACATAAAAGGGCTCAAACAGACATACTTTTATTGTATGTATACTATCACTGTAACATAACACCAGCAACTCGTTAAATCAAAGCACTGAGAGTGCTGGTGTGAGGCGATCTGGTTGCTGCTATTAAAGCTTAAACCGACTTTACACGTTTAATTTCGTTTACTTACTGCCGATCTTGTCTTGAGTGTCAAAATAGGCACATGTGACTATATAGGCATGTTGGGTATCTAAATAATTGAAAAATGGGCATATTAATTTACATGGAATACATATATTGAATGGCTTTAAAATGATACTACGCGCCTATTTATCAGATTCTATAGTACCGTCTTGTAATCACTTCACTCACAACGTGAGACAGTCTATAGAAAGCGGCTAGTATATCCACACCTAGTCTGACTAATCCACATTATATGATTGCATAACAGTACTTTGCTGACAATATACGATTCATTGATAAAAACATCGCGTGACCCTGGTCTGAAGTTTCTAAAAATAACTATACAGCCGGGACATTTGATGAACACATCATTTTCGTATTACGAAACAAGTTCCATATATCCCCTGCGAAGTGGTTATCTGCAAAAATATCGATTTAACGAACAGTTTCACAATAATTGTTGATCTTAGAATAAACAAATAATGCTGATTGATTTAAATCAGTTTAAATATTTGGAGAAACATATGTTGCAGTACTGGGAATGCTGACAGTTTCTTGAACTACTTGAATGCGGATTCACATGGTAGCCTAAAGGCGGTTCAGATTGCATAAAACATGGGCAATGTTCGTATTGAGAGGCGTTTAAAAGGACCATCCTTTTAAAATAGTTTGTTTCACAGTACTCGTTTACAAACAGACAAATTGGAAAATGTCACGAGCAAAAATACATACCATGCATTTGTACATTATAATATGGTTTGGTTTATTTCCAAAACATTAGGCATTATGCCCTTGAGTTTACAACAATACATAGTGTAATACTGTTATAGTTATATAGTGTTATAATGTAATTACTACAGGGAACAAACTTAAAAAAGTTGACTTAATAAATGTGTATTTTAAAAGATATTCAAGAACTATTGCGTTTTTTCTACTTTCGGGTTGCAAGGTCATTGAAGTTTTGCTTGATACAAGTTCGTAAATATGTTTCATAAATATTTTTTTTGTAATAGTTTGTTCCTTATACTATTGACTATGTCTCCAACAGTAAACTTGACTCTGAACATCGTGTTGACTTTGTTTGTGAACGAGCAAGATTTGCAGTGAAATTGCTGTCATGCTTCAATTAATTTGCTTTTTTGATAATTATTTTTGTCTCACCTCATGAGTAAATGTAGTACATCATAATACAACTCTTAGTTTATCCAGCATGTTTAATTTTAAGACAAAAAACGCTTTTGAAAGAAAATTGCTCAATCTCACTTTAGTGTTTGCACGACTTTTTCGACCAATCAGCGGACTCGATTTTCGTCGTCTAATCCATGAAGAACGTTCTATTTTTCGAATTAATGCGTCTTCACCAAGAAGTAAAATGAAGCCACTGCACATGCGCAAATAGACCACGCCTATTCGTGAACTTCGTGCGATATGCAAATAGCACCCTGTTCTTTTGGTCATCCATGTTTCAACCACAGGTTACTGTTACATTGATAAAGAGTAAAAATATATCATCAATGGTATGTTATCTTAGAGAGGTGCATTTGTACTAATGGGGTTTTTCACATAGAGGTCTGTATCGACTCACTGGTCTCTCAATCACTAGATATAGATTAACAGGGACGTAACTGGTATCAAAATTGGGACACCACCAACTTTACAAACAGTCTTGTAACTTTTCCAAAAAGGCAATTAATCACATACTGTTTTCTCCAGTAGCAAGCTTATACATTTATCTTCGAGATACAACCAATCTTATGTCAAAATATATCGCACTCGAGCCGTTACAAATGCATACATGTTGAAAATATACTGAAAAATAAAAACAGGACAAACATGTGGACAGGCCCTTACCATACTATAGGGCTCTTCACACATGAGTGTCGACAAAAACAATTCCATGGTTGAATGAGCGTATAATAACTAAAACTATAACCAAAATATCACCTCTGAAAGGTAACACAAGCGCTAGTGCGGTCATTGTATCATTTTGAAATCTGAAAATGTTCATCGGACTTCCATTTTGAGTCACGTGACGTAATGTCGAATACCCGATGATACAAGCCATTTTATTGGACACGCTTTGGTGGAACATGTGACGTCACAAACCATACCTTGGGACATTAGGAATTTCGATCGAGGGTTGATCAACAAATATGCGTAAAGTTACTAATTTAGTACTGTAGGCATATCTACTTTATTCGTCATTGGAAGTCTATGAAACGTTCTAAATATATAGGTACCCTTTCTTTAACCATATATTCTTATTATTAACCAAAGTCCGAATAGCCATGACCTCCTGTGGTAACTTCGTTCGACGCCTTACAGCTTAATGTTTCCAACGTTGCGTGTCGCAAACTGTTTTACAAGTACCAATCGTGCGTTTGTAACGTCATGTTTTGATAACGGGTTGGTTTTGATCGTGCATTGATATATACATTTGTAGTTGTATATATATATGGTATCAATATACATGTAGTAAAGTACAGAGAATTTAACTTGATCCCATTCTATTAGCATAAATTAACAGATGATATATTGTCTATATGTAATATGAACAAATGCACTGCATCCAGCGGGGATTTCCCATCAGATTTTTTGATAATCTGATCGAAGAAAAAAATGACTTTGGAATTTGTTTGCTCTACTACAGAGACTATAGATCTAGCCTCTGGCTGCCAGGCAGCACCACATAGAAAACCAGGCGAACAAATACTTCGAAAAGAGTGTTTTCCAATCTAAGAGACGGGTTGCACAGATATTCCCTATACATAGTTATTATAGTTTTACACTCGTCTTTTATTAAAGAAATAATGAATACGTAGCTATGTTTTGTTGCGTAATAAAATATAGGCACGTGTTTGGATGCGTAGTAATTAAATCACGAGTGCGTAGCACGAGTGATTTAATGTACGCATTCAAACGAGTGCCTATATTTTATAATACAACAAATCACAGCTTCTATTTATTATTTCGATTCTAACATCGCCAATACTTTACCATTTATAGCACAACAAGACAGGGTGACGTCAAACTACTTTCTTTTCTAGGAACGTTACCATCACCGTTACATCATTTGAAACCACAGGTAACTGTATCATTAATAAAGAGTACACCAAAAATATTGTTTATAAACAATTCTAATATGTATAACTCCTACGCGATAAATTGCAATACAAAAACAAACACAAAATCCGCTATATTTATCGTTTCTGAATATTTAGGAGCCTGAAAACCTTACACGTTGTGTTAAATGTTTGAATACTTTCATTGGTAAGTGTTACGGTCCTTGAATTTAATCCATAACAAAAATATAGGCAATATTGTGTTTGTTTTTGTACTGCAATTTATCGCGTTGGAGTTATACAGTCACTGAGGTGCATTTTGTTTTAACAAGCCTTTCATTAATACTGGTGTTATATTAAATAGTTTTACATAATCAAAAACTAGAGAGATTCGTCTTTAATTTGTTATCAATATTTAAAAACCCGTCCTTTAATAAGAAAAGAAACCCACAGGGCGTGAAATCATTTCTGTTTTCTTGTTTTGAAAAGCATTGTCGTTTTCATTGAATGCACCTCAGTGATTGACTGGACACCGAAATATACATTTCATTGTATAACTTTTTAACGACATAATTGATCAAATTCGATGGGATGTTTCATGGAGGTAGTTCTAACAATGTTGTCCATGAATGTAATTACTTTATGAAGATACCGAAAGCGAATTTTTGCTTCGGTACTATGAAAACCCATAGGGGTCTGTATCGACTCACTGGTCTCTCAATCACTAGATATAGATTAACAGGGACGTAACTGGTATCAAAATTGCGACACCATCAACTTTACAAACATTCTTGTAACTTTTCCAAAAAGGCAATTAATCACATACTGTTTTCTCCAGTAGCAAGCTTATACATTTATCTTCGAGATACAACCAATCTTATGTCAAAATATATCGCACTCAAGCCGTTACAAATGCATACATGTTGAAAATATACTGAAAAATAAAAAAAGGACAAAAATGTGGACAGGCCCTTACCATACTATAGGGCTCTTCACACAGGAGTGTCGACAAAAACAATGCAATGGTTGGATGAGCGTATAATAACTAAAACTATAACCAAAATATCACCTCTGAAAAGTAACACAAGCGCTAGTGCGGTCATTCTATCATTTTGAAATCTAAAAATGTTCATCGGACTTCCATGTTTGTAAAGCCGAACACCCGATGATACAAGCTATTTTACTGGATAAACTTTCAAACATGTGACCACTGCAAACAGATATACTAGTTCTCGATATTCTAGCGCAGGTGATACGTATTGGGTGCACAACCGGGATCAAGTAGTTTGTAAATAAAGTTACTACGTATCGGTCTACAAATTGTGCACGAAAAACTCGTGTTCTGATCCAAGTGAGTAAGCAAGGAATGTAGAATGGTTGTAAATATTACTATATTCCACTGAAAAGCGTGCAGCAGTTAAAGGTTTCAAACTAATCAATGAGTCTACTCCCCATTTTAAGAAGCACACGTTAAATGTACATGGGGGATGATCAACACATAAAAAGGAAAATGCTCATAAATTATTGTTAAGTGACCAATGTTGTTTAAACATATAATATATTGGCTTATTATAAATAATGAACTATAAAAAACGTTCATTTTAACACAAACAAACAAACAACTTAAGGCAGCGAAATTTCAAAATCGTATTAGATAAGAACAAACATGAATTTTAGATTCTATGATCGCATATGAATGTTGATTAATGATAGTAAACATAATATTATTGCACAAATTAGATATTTTTAACTTTTTATTTTTTTTGCATGTATGAAAAGTGGGTGGGGAACGGCAAAATTGTGAATAATAAGGGTTCACAATAAGTCCCTACAATTGTTCAAATGCATATGCTTATATATAATATGTAGTGCATGGTTTAGTTATAAGAGGTAGCCACACTTTGAAATATTTTTAATAAAAATTTATTTCATTACAATATGCAAATTAGGTTAATTTTATGCAAATTTATTCATAATTAGTACTTTTTTATGCACAGCTCCCAAAAAAGGCTGGTGATCCCTATTTTTTATTTGACTAAACTGGTGTTCTTTTTGATACTTAACTTAGGGCCAATTCTAAATCATTTTCGATCGTTAGGTATTTTTTGACGTTCATTTGAAATCGTTTAAAAAATCACACTTTTTTGCAAGTGGGTGGGGTAACTATTTATCATGTTCAACTACTGAATTTGTTCACCAGGCAGCCGGAATTGTGACTAATGTCAATAGGAATGACCATTGAACACACAAAATATCATGCATTGCTTAAAAGTGGTTTCATACAGTAATAATCTTAAAAAGGACATAATGGTGCCATAAATGCAGGAAATAGATAAAATGAACAAAATACAATGGTAGGTCATTAGAAAGCCATGTATGTCGAAAACGAGCCTGGTGACATATCATTTTTATGATTTCAATGTTGTTCTAGAAGACTGTTCTGTCATTTTAAGATGTTTTAAGGAAAATTTGATCGTTAGATCAAAGGTGCGCGTACCTCCTTAACGTTTATGTATTTGGATTATTTTATTTAAAAATTCACGACATGTGTAATAAGGAGTACAGCACTGAGAATTGGGTCTGATCCTTACCTTTACTGTATACTTGAATATAAAACAAGTTCTTGCGTTGAATTTATGAATTTCTGCCAACAAATTGTAAATACCCATACCAGTAACACGCACGTGCCTATGTTCTTCAGAGTTTTGAATCGGTACTAATCGTTTTAGAAAAAGTTATTTCCGGTTTAGAAAATTGCGGACTCGAAAGAAGTGAATGGTTGAAAGTATTCAAATTGCAAAACTTTTGAGTCCTAACATATTCTTTCATAACGTTAAGCCTGATTCAAATCATGAAAATTATTGAAAAAATACATTTATCACATGTTTGACGTCGCGGTAGCGTAATAAAGCCATTATTTATTTTTGATAATACACTAGTGTAATGAAGCAATCACGCGACGTCATTCAAAGGATAGGCGACGTCGTCCAAGTTGCGCGTTTATTATACTGAAAAATAAGTAGCGTTTTTTATGTTTCGGCCGGAAAAGGCTAACATGTGATAAAAAGAACATTACATTTGTGACTTTCCACATTGAATTTATTAAACTCGATGAAAAAATCGATAAAATGCTCGGCAAAGCCTCGCATTTTATTACTTTATTCAACTCGTTTAATAAATTCAATATGAAAAGACACTCATCTAATATCCTCTATATCTTATTTAATCCAACGTAAATAAAACAATATGGCGACGTCGGAATTGACGTCACATCATTTAACGCGACGTCATCGCACGTTAACGCGACGTCGTCGCACGACATAGCGCGCCAACTTGTGAATAAAATTATGTTGAATTGAAATATAAATAGAGGATATTACATGAGTGTCTTAACTTTGACGACATCGCCTATACTTTGAGTGACGTCACGTCAAAACTTTATTACACAAGTGTATTATCAAAAATAAATAATGGCTTTATTACGCTGCCGCGACGTCAAACATATGATAAATAGCAATTCTAACATAGCACGTGAGATTTGCCTTCTTTGCGTATATTGAGCTTACCATATTTTATTACCGCGATAAAATATAGCTGATGGATGACGTCACGTTAAGGTTCAAATCCTTGAAGAAAATATTTAATAAACTCTAACCTATACATAGATTAGACCCTACCCCCTAAGAGAAAGAGCTTGGCCTAGCACAAATCCCCATGATCTGTGTTTGTAATTGTAATAAGGTATAGCACAGAGAATTTGACATGATCCTGACCTTTATGCATATGAATATAATATATTTCTTGATTCTTGCGTTGAATATATAAATTTCTGCGAGCAAATCGTGCAACATCGGTTCTTTAGATTTGTGTTGGTATTACACCCCGAGCGTCTTCGTGATACTCCCCGCTTATGAAAACATACAACCGCGATTATAAATAGATACACTACGTCAGCTGTTAAATATGCTAATAGAAGTCTGAGAGCCGTGTCAAGTTCTCTGGACTATATAGCACACGGACGTCTCATACAGACACAGCTGGTTGACTGCATGGTCCTCGTGTCTATGACATGTATAGGACATACCGTATAGCGGATAATTTCTGCGAGTTTTTATTTCTGCGTTTTTTTGCGGTTTGAGGCTGTCCCGTAAAATTAAATTCCGCAAAATTAAACATCCGTAAAAATTTTGTTCGCAAAATTTAACTTCCATATTTTGCTTCAATATACCTTTAATCTATATCTTTATAGTGTTTTGTTACTGTCGTATTTTTCACACCTATAGTGATCGACTGTCTTTGTTTGCTTGTTTGCTTAACAACTAAAGAATGGTATGTGTTATATCGGTATTGACCCTCAATACGCATTGATGTAAGTTTGTATATAAAATGTTTACTGATATTCGAGCACAGCCAGACATCATCATAAGTGATTTTAGGGGTGCGGGGATAATGCTGAAAATGTTCTGTTCTGTTCTGATGTTCATAAAATGAAAAAAAGCTGAATACTGTATAAAATTAACAGTTAAATCTAAATCATACAAGCAGTGTTATCATGTTGTTGATCATGCCGTAGTAGATACGGTAGCTATTTACCATTCGCAGAAATTTCTTCCGGTTTCTGAAACCCGTAGAAATTAATTCCCGATTTTCTGGTAGGTCGCAGAAATAAAAACCGCAGAAATAAAACCTACCCATTTAAGACCCAAATCGCAAAATTTTCTACCCGCAGAAATAACCCGCTATACGGTAGTCCATGCACAATTTACGGTGTACTCGATCATTTTCAGAAAATAGTAAAATAGTTTTATCATACATTCATTGATAACACCTGATACTAAAAACTGTGATTATAAACCAGGGCTAATTGAATGCACCGATTAAATTTAAGGTGATCGCAACAATAGACAGACATATGCGACAGAAAACTAGCTGAAAACGGAATGGGTTAACTTTACATGTTAGTTACAATGGGTAAGTCATCTTTATCTCATATATTTGCTATACATGTATTGTAGTTATACTTTACTTATGGGCGGTTTATTGCAATTCATTTCATATTGTTCATATTTTTTTAAAATGGCATTATCACTGGTAGGGAGCAATGTCAAAGCGTGGGATGAGTCTAAACAAAACTATAATTGACTATGTCCGAAAAGAGACAATGTTCTTCTCTACCTGGGGGATAGAAGAGGTTTTCCGCCGCCCTTTCGGTTCCTGTGACATGACATCATTGAAAGTCCGGGAATGACGACGTTGACATATTGAACGTCTTCCTGCTAACTTTCGTTGGAATAGCTCCGAGAAGTTGGCAGGAAGTTGGAAGATCGTAGTTAGTTATTGAATTTCCAGCTGCACGCCAATAACGAGCTAGCAGTGAGTTCGATATTCACATAGTCACGCCAATTTCCAGCTGGTGTCCAATATCCAGCTATGAGTTCGTTATTCATTTTTTACCAGTGCGAATTTCCAGCTGAAGTCGAATTTCCAGCCAGCTAGGATTTCGTTATTGGACTTGACAAAAATGTCGAATTTCAATCTGGGTTCGAATTTCCAGCCAGCTCTGAGTTCGATATTCAACAAGACGTAAAGTCCAATTTCCAACTGAGTTCGAATTTCCAGCCAGCTCTGAGTTCGTTATTCGACTTGACCAAAATGTCGAATTTCTGCTGAGTTCGAATTTCCTGCCAGCTCTGAGTTCGTTATTCGACTAGACAAAAGTCGAATTTCCAGCTGAGTTAAAATTTCCAGCCAGCTCTGAGTTTGTTATTCGACATGACAAAAATGTGGAATTTCCAGCTGAGTTCGAATTTCAAGCCAGATCTGAGTTCGTTATTCAACTAGACAAAAGTCGAATTTCCAGCTGAGTTCGAATTTCCAGCCAGCTCTCAGTTCGTTATTCGACATTACAAAAATGTGGAATTCCCAGCTGAGTTCGTAGTTCCAGCCAGCTCTGAGTTCGTTATCTCGACTCGACAAAAGTCGAATTTCCAGCTGAGTTCGAGTTTCCAGCCAGCTCTGAGTTCGTTATTCGACTTGACAAAAATGTCGAAATTCCAGCTGCGTTCGAATTTTCAGCCAGCTATGAGCTCGTTATTCGTCTTGACAAAAAACCTAAATTGTAGGTGTCCATGTGAAAAACCTGAATGGTAGGGGAATAGCTTGCCATGTGAAAAACCTAAATGGTAGGGAACTAGGTGTCCGAAGGAAAAACCTAAATGGTAGGGGACTATATGTCCATAGGAAAACCCTAAGTGATAGGTTTTCATGAGAAAAATCTACATGGTTGGGGACAAATGTCCGTGTGAAAAAACCTGAATGGAATAGGACTAGGTGTCCATGTGAAAAACCTAAATGGTAGAAGACAAGCTGTCCATGTGAAAAACCTAAATTGTAGGGGACAGGTGTCCGTAGGAAAAACCTAAATGGTAGGGGACTAGGTGTCCGTAGGAAAAACTTAAATGATAGGTTTTGATGTGAAAAACCTGCATGGTTGGGGACTAGGTGTCCATATGAAAAACCAGAATGGTAGGGGTCTAGGTGTCCATGTTAAAAACCGGAATGGTAGGGGACTAGGTTGCCATGTGATACCCTAAATGGTAAGGGCTAGGTGTCCATGTGAAAAACCTGAAAGGTATGGGACTAGGTGTCTGTAGGAAAAACCTAAATGATAGGTCTTTAAGTGAAAAACTCAATGGTAGGGGACTAGGTGTCCGTATGAAAAACCTACACGGAAGGGGATTAGGTGTCCGTAGGATTAACCTAAATGGTAGGGGACTAGGTGTCTGTGTAAAAAAACCTATATGGTAGGGGACTATGTGTCCATGTGAAAAACCTAAATGATAGGGGTCTAGGAGTAACGTGTGAAAAACCAAAATGTTAGGGCACTAGGTGCCCGTGTGAAAAACCTTAATGGTAGGGGACTGGTTGTCTGTAGGAAAAACCTATACGGTAGGGGACTGACTTTTGTCATGTCGAATAACGAACTCATTGCTGGCTGGAAATTTGAACTCAGCTGGAAATACGACTGTTTAGTCAAGTCGAATAACGAACTCAGGGTTTGCTTTTCACACGGACACTCAGTCGCCTAAATGTAGGTTTCTCTTATGGGCACACAGTCCCCTACCGTTAAGGTTTATCACACGGACAACTAGTCCCCTAACATTTAGGCTTTTCATACGGACACCTAGTCCCCTACAATGTAGGTTTTTCACACGGACACACAGTCGTCTACCATTAAGATTTTTCTGACAGACACCAAGTCCCTTACCATTCAGGTTGTTCACATGGACACCAAGTCCCCTACCATTATGGTTTTTCACATGAAAACCTATCATTCAGGTTTTTCCTACTGACACCTAGTCCCATTTCATTTAGGTTTTTCCTACGGTAACCGAGACACCTACAATTTAGGTTTTCACATGGACACTTAGTTTCCTACCATTTAGGTTTCACATGGACACCTAGTCCCCTACCAAACAGGTTTTTCATATGGACACCTAGTCCCCTAACATTAGGGTTTTTCATGTCATTTAGGTTTTTCCTACTGACACCTAGTCCTCTACCATTTAGGTTTTTCACATGAAAATCTGGTCCCCTATCATTCAGGTTTTTCACATGGACACATAGTCCCCTACCAATTTGGGTTTTCCATATGGACACCTATTCCCCACTCATGTAGGTTTTTCACATGAAAACGTATCATTTAGGTTGTTCTTACGGACGCCAAGTCCCCTACCATTTAGGTTTTCCTACGGACACCTAGTTCCCTACCATTTAGGTTTTTCCCAGGGACACCTAGTCCCCTACCATTCAGGTTTTTCACATGGACACCTTAAGTCCCCTACCATTTAGGTTTTTCACATGGACACCTAGTCCCATACCATTCAGGTTTTTCACATGGACTCCTAGTCCCAAAACATGTAGGTTTTTCACATGAAATCATTTAGGCTTTTCCTACAGACACCAAGTCCCCGACCTTTTAGTTTTTTCACATGGACACATAGTCCCCTACCATTTAGGTTTTTTACATTGACACCTAGACCCCAACAATTTAAGTTTTTCACATGGACACCTAGTCCTCTACTATTTTGGTTTTTCACATGGACACCTAGTCCCCTACCATGTAGGTTTTCCTTCGGACACCTAGTCCCCTACCATTTAGGTTTTTCACATGGCAAGCTATTCCCCTACCATTCAGGTTTTTCACATGGACACCTAGTCCCCCACCATTAGGGTTTTTCACATGAACACCTACCATTTAGGGTTTTTGTCTAGACGAATAACCACCTCTGATCTGGCAGGAAATACGAACGCAGCTGGAAATTCGACTTTTTGTCAAGTCGAATAACGAACTCAGGGCTGGCTGGAAACTCGAACTCCGCTGGAAATTCGACTTTTTGTCTAGTCGAATAACGAACCCAGAGCTGGCAGGACATTCGAACTCAGCTGAAAATTCGACTTTTGACGTGAGGAATAACGAACTCAGAGCTGGCTGAAAATTCGAACTCAGCTGGAAATTCGACTTATTTGTCAAGTCCAATAACGAACTCAGAGCTAGCCGGAAATTCGAACTCAGCTTGAGATTCAACTTTTTTTGTCAAGTCCAATAACGAGTTCAGAGCTGGCTGGAAATTCGACTTGAGCTGGAAATTCGACTTTTGTCAAGTCGAATAACGAACTCAGAGCTGGCTGGAAATTCGAACTCAGCTGGAAATTCGACATTTTTGTCTAGTCGAATAACGAACTCAGGGCTGGCTGGAAATTCGAACTCAGCTTGAAATTCGACATTTTTGTCTAGTTGAATAACGAACTCAGAGCTGGCTGGAAAATCGAACTCAGCTGGAAATTCGACATTTTGGTCAAGTCGAATAACGAACTCAGAGCTGGCTGGAAATTCGAACTGAGCTGGAGATTCGACTTTTTTGTCAAGTCCAATAACGAACTCATAGCTGGCTGGAAATTCGAACTCGGCTGGAAATTCGACTTTTTGTCTAGTCGAATAACGAACTCAGGGCTGGCTGGAAATTCGAACTCAGCTGGAAATTCGACTTTTTGTCTAGTCGAATACATGTAACGAACTCTGAGCTGGCTGGAAATTCGAACTCAGCTGGAAATTCGACTTTCAAGCCCAATAACGAACTCCTAGCTAGCTGGAAATTCGACTTGAGCTGGAAATTCCCACTGGTAGAAAATTGAATAACGAACTCATAGCCAGATTGAAATTCGACATTTTTGTCAAGTCGAATAACGAACTCTCTGTTGGCTGGAAATTCGACGTCAGCTGGAAATTCGCACTGGTAGAAAAAGAATAAAGAACTCATAGCTGGATATTGGACACCAGCTGGAAATTGGCGTGGCTATGTGAATATCGAACTCACTGCTTGCTCGTTATTGGCGTGCAGCTGGAAATTCAGTAACTAACTACGATCTTCCAACGTTCTGCCAACTTCTCGGAGCTCGTTGGAATCGGAAGTTTTCTAGCTTAATTTTCATTGTAATGTCAGTACCGTGTGTACGGATGTTACATCTTACGTCAAACGTTCGAATTTTTAAGGACTGAATTGCTTGTCATAATAATCCGCTGTAACATGTCATTAACATTTACATATCATCAAAATGAGGATTGTTTAAGCTTTCTGTATTATACATGTAGTCTATAAACAAAGTCGTACTTTGGTGCTATAATCTCTGACCGAAAACATTTAAGAAATCCTCATGCTTCAGAATTAACTTTTCCGGTTTGAAAGTGATTTCAGCAGATGAAGGTGTTCTATAGGTCCTATGGTTATTTAAGTGTGCGTATATGGATACTATTTTATCAAAGCACTTACCAAAATATTCAAGCTATTTCAAGGGCACATGGGCCGTATAGCTGAAATTTGTTCCGGCCCAGTATCTTTTCAACCGCTGGTCCTAGCAACTTCAACCTTTATATGGTGGAACAGTGATGGGCTCCGTCAAGTGGGTGACCCTTTTGTTTATTGGGTCATTGGTGTAACATGGCTATACAAGTAAAAGTACGTTCTGCTAAATGTCTATTTCCTCTTCTCATGTCCCACTGCACTCTCACAAGGATGCTGCACATGGCGACATGAACCAGGTCCCACTGCACTCTCACAAGGATGCTACACATGGCGACATGAACCAGGTCCCACTGCACTCTCACAAGGATGCTGCACATGGCGACATGAACCAGGTCACACTGCACTCTCACAAGGATGCTACACCTGGCGACATGAACCAGGTCCCACTGCACTCTCACAAGGATGCTGCACATGGCGACATGAACCAGTTCCCACTGCACTCTCACAAGGATGCTACACATGGCGACATGAACCAGGTTCCACTGCACTCTCACAAGGATGCTACACATGGCGACATGAACCAGGTTCCACTGCACTCTCACAAGGATGCTACACATGGCGACATGAACCAGGTCCCACTGCACTCTCACAAGGATGCTACACATGGCGACATGAACCAGGTCCCACTGCACTCTCACAAGGATGCTACACATGGCGACATGACACGGTTCTACGAGAGATTACTGACCTGACACCATGGACAGAGAGAAAAAGAAGCCACCTCACAAGAAATCAAAGAAAATCCAGTTTGTATAGGCAGGCAGAAAGCTAGTCAGTCTGGCTAACCAATTAGATAATATTTTGTCAATCAATTTTCATAACTCTATTTTCAATTTTAGTTAGATCTTAGTTTGGGCTTGACTATCTATGTTTAAGGATGCAAAGGGAAATAATATGATTAAAAATAGTAGACTGGTGAGTTGTCTCCTTTAATTAAACATACGGTATGTATAGACAGACTAGCACTAACCCAGTGAAGACCACCAAGACGCCTTACCAACAGTGTATTTGATGGTGGCAATGAGTGGGAACTCAGTATTGACCTTGGAAAAAAGCTGAATGTGTCAAATGTTGTTCACACCACCCTCAACTTAGATATGGTCCTCATGTCACAGAACCTGAAGAAGTAAGTCGCTATACAGCTGCTGGTACCTTGGGAAGAACGATGTAGCGAGGCAAATGAGAGGAAGCGTGTCAAATATGCTGGACCGATCCAGGCGTGCCGAAGGCTGGTTGGTCAGCAGAGATATGTTCAGAGGAGAAGGTGTGTCGTAGCTTTCCATCTGCATCCACGTGGATACTGTACTTGGACATAGGTCTCGGAAGATCTAATAGGAAACAGCGGTCCAGAATATCTCAAGAACAGCGGTAAGAAACTCCAGTTGGCTCTGATTAAAGCGGGGCGATCTGAGCCGGATGCCCACCACTTATTTCGCCAATACTGCGTTCGCCTCCTGAACGGAAAAATAAAGTTCCATCCCAGCCTGTGCCATACAAGGATGGCCAAGTGTCATAATAATATACAAATGTAATCATAATTATGATAAAAAATAATGTTGGTGGGACATAAAGCAAAATATAATACTTATACGTGAATTTGCCTTTACAAGGAATGGAATGATGGTCATGATTTGGGCAGAAATGTTTTGTACACCTGATTGTCCGATTTTATGGCCATACCGTATATATTATTACCCTAAAATTGAACCGGGTATCTCTCCTAAAATCTCAATACGACCTTAATCTCAATTCAAATAAAGTATCAATTCATTTTTCTCATCTAAGACCAGACGCAAAACCAGTACCACGGAACAGACACATAATGCTGATTTTATTACAGTAAACATTGAACAACCACAACTTCAGATTTGGCTCATACCCAGTAGGCCTACCTGATTTGAGCAAAATCTCAAACTGACCTCAGATTGAGGTTTGCTCCAAATAGAGTCTGGATTTGGGATAAATATGAAGTTCGAGCTTTAAATGTAAGAAATTCAGAAGATTGTTTAAGTTTTGTGGTGCAAATTTTGAGTCCAGCCTTGCATGGAAATTAAAATAAAAAGGCACCTGACAAAGTTTGAGATGAGATTTTGCTCAGATTGAGATGCTTCGGGAGATCGGGACCAGATAGGTTTAGTAACTAATAGTCAGTGGTGGACAAACAAGCTAGTTTTAGTTGGACTTACGTCCGGGTTTTTTTCAAATTAGGTTTTGTCGTATACGATCTAGCACAGGTCCATGAAAAGTGTCCAATACCGTCTATATATACATATTTAAATAGAAGGTCTGCAACGAACGATTTCCCAATATATACACGCCACTGACAGAAACATTCACAACTCAATTATTACTACATCAAATCTCACAGGGTTTTTTGCAGAATGCTCGTAAAACATAAGTGCCGATGATGAAACAACCATTCTGGGACTCAAACGCATGTTTCTCCGAAATTTTAGCGTCGGACAACGGTCAGAGCAGCCAATTTTCGCCACTTGCTCTAAACCTGTCCCCTCTCACTTCCGCTTTTTCGGTAAGTAATAAGGGCAAAGAGAGCCTCTCACTGATTGGTTAAAAATACAATTCTTGAAAATTGTAAATTGACATTTATAATTAACGATAAATAGTTGCAGATATTGCTTATGACAATAAATATTTTTAGTGATGTTGATTTGAACAAAACACGCATCAAGTTTGTCAACAACAAATATTTAAACTTGTGTTGTTTTGTTTTGTAAGTTGCGTCGTCATGGTCATGCTCACGTGTTTTTGTGTACATAACAAAACAAACAAGTTCTCGTAGCGGTAACATTTTCAAAGGTGTCAAGGATACATCGGATACCGGTACTGTGGGTGATATTAGTTGTAATTTGTGTTTTTAATTCTTCATCGATCTAAAATCAGCGTAGTTTCAAGCATCCAGCACACTCGAGTGACAAAGTCTACTAGATTTCAACCAAGTCAATTAAGCTCGTACTTTGGGCCCTTCGTGGGGAATTTCCAATTAAGTTGATCACCAAGAATATGTCTACTAACCATCCTGCGTCCTTATTCTACTCTTGTTTTCTGAGATTAGAGTACTGAGTGTGAAAATAAATGTTCAATAACGAGGTCGATCAATTTGTCATGTTTTTAGATTGTAATTTTGACGTCATCAGTTTATATAGAGGTACCAAATGGGGTATCACTTTACGTGACGTAATAAGCGAAACGAGCGGAATGTAAAATAGATAGATCTACTCGGTGGAATATCAGTAATCACTATAGGGACTATGTAAAAATCATAAATGCCCAGTCTGTGTTTGATTGTATCATACTGTAGGAAGGATTACATTAGATCTACAAATCATAGAACAGACTATCATTATATACGGTCAATAGGCCTACATGTATACATGTATGAGGGTGTCACCCCCTCACCCCATGAATCCCGAATACTTCTTAATTTTTCAGCGAATCCCGAATACCACCTTATTTTTTCGCTGAATCCCGAATACCTTTAGCCTGTTTTGAAACAAAAACAGCTCTGTAGACACATTTAATCTTACAACTTTAGTATGTAGTATCCATCCCGTATAATTCAGGGGCGATTACAGGGTTGATTAGGTGTTAGGATGGCGAACAGATTGATATGCAAAAAGGAAACAATGAATCCACCTGAGCACAGGTTTTTCATGATATAATCATCCAAATCATGCTGATTAATTACGTATAGTCCATACTTATTGACTTTTAAAACCAATCTAATAGAAGCATACGAATTCAAAGGATGTTTTAATTTCGAGAAGGATTTAAGTAAGGGCGTTGTATGAGCTAACGAAGCAGTATGCTGCACAAAACCATTCTTAATCAAGTTAATAATATACGTATTATAAGTATTTGTGCGAGCGAATCGAGTCAGAAAATTGCATTGATTATCTTATAATTTGCGACACAAACTCTTTCTCTACTTGATAATGATAAAGTCGTTGTGTGAGCGAAGCATTTTTAAAAATACATTGTTCATCTGAGCGGCATCATAGAAATCAGTGACGGATACAGAAATTGGTGTAGTGGGCGTAAATGTTGATACACCCCACCCCTGGGGAGTTAATGTTTTTATCTTAGAGGAAAATATTACATATACAGAGTCTGCTATTTTAGAAAGGTTCATGGTGATAGACATAAGTTGGAGTTAGTTAAGCTTGGTGTATTCGTGGCCGCTTTCATGACATGGTCTTGTGTTTGATATTTTGGAAAACCGGAACTCAAAATAATTGAAAAGGGGACACTAGTGAACGCATATTTTATTTATGCAAACGGCTTAAAAGGTTTTTTTCGACAAAAATGTGACACGCCCTTTTTCTGGTAACATGCCAAAGACAGGGTATTTCCCCAATACTGAATTTCCTGTCACCCTACAAAATAAGTCATTAAGTACCTTATGAATTAGACTGGGGGGTATATTATACCCAAACAGTGTTTACCGAAGTCTCCTTAGAATTAGCAATAGAATTTAAATCTGGAGAATATTGAAACATCGATTAGAGAAGCGAATTATACTAGTAAGCATCAGCACCTGACCTTAAAAATGCAAAATCAAGACACTCGATACAATAGTTGATTCTGTTCTAAGTATATTACATATGTACATATACATTCTACAATTGTTGTTTATGTCTCGTGATACATTTCTTTACACTATTGAATAGACACAATTCGAGTTCGATGTGAAATTTATGAAAATACTGGATGTTCAATTATGTTCAAATATAAGTTGAACACCTCTCGTACATGTTGCATATTAATAATTTCTGGTCTTCGCGGTAAAGTGGCTCAAGTGTACAAACGCATTGTCAGCGTGTTTAACAATGGTAGTACTTGACCTAACAATACTAAGTATCTCATCAGTTTCGGGAATTTATACATGATTTTGGTCACAGATGTACAGGATATGGTGAGAGTGAGAGATCCAAGGACAAGCGTGCTATGTTATTGAAACGAAACCATTTGGTCTACCGACCGACTGCGGTATGGGGGCGTGGTCAAGACAGCACAAGTGTCTGTGCGCTAAGCGACTTGAATTAGGCGGTTCGTGCGTTAAGCGCAGAACATTGAAGGTGCCGAAATCGCGCGCTTTAATTCAATTTTTGCTAGAATCTCAGTCAATTGCATGATTTTTTATGGCAGGCCTGGTATTATGTGGCCAGTAGTTTTCGCGTTATCTAAACGGTATGGTTGCCTCTAAATTAGTTAAAAAGCTTTATTAGCCTGCGGCCTTGAGCCGCAGGTTATATTGGATTGCCAAAAGAAAAATGACCATGGAGGGGCACGTGACATGTTCTCGATGGTTTACGATTTCAAAAAAAATATCCAAAAAAAGCAGCATTTTGTAAGAATGTCGTGAACCAGACTAATTCCATTATTCCATGCGGATAACATCGGTCTTTATCGCATTACAATAGTTTATTTACCAAAGAAAGCAGAACTATTCCGAAATTTCACTTTGAACCCGAGACCACGAATCTAAACAGCAGGTGTCTGCAGCTGCATTAGATTTCCAGTCAGTAATAAATATAGTGGGCAATGCACTACATCCCGTAGAATACACATCGCTTTGATTACAGAAGCATGGTATTGATACATGATAAAAAAATTCTAATTCTTTTAAATTTGTTCATTCGTTCGGCACAAACATTTAACACAACCAAATAATTGGAGGATAATCGGTATTGTCCGATTTTACATGTATTGGAATTATTTTGACAGAAACATTAATTTACACCGGAATAAATTCGAATTACACCCAAACTGCAAAAACCACACCCTAAACGATACAACTAATTTACAAGGCCGCAGGTAATCACCCGCAGGAAACTGTTTGACTTGTTTATTTTTGAAATCTTGCGTACTGAATACCAATAGGCATTTTTATTGCGTACCGCGTACGACACCCTAGCGTCCCGAATACCACCTGAAAAGGTCATGAATCCCGCGTACCGAAAGGGGAGGTTTCACCCTCATGTATGTCAGCTCGTAGATCTGATGTTTTATAAATTTAAAGTAGATGTAGATCGAATGTGTGTGTACATGTTTAGTGCCTATTATTTGTATGTGGTATTGACCGTCAGTTTAGCACCACAGGTGCAAGGCACAAAATCAAATTGGGTTGTATATGCCTACTATAATGCATATAATGTATATCTATATACATAATTGGCCTATTTAGCCAATGTGATTTTGTGTCTTGTATCCTTGTTTAGCATGGTTATTACATCATCTGACAGCAAGTATATAGGCCACAAGCAGACTTCAGTCCTCTTATTAATGCACAAGTGTCCTCCTATTAAAACTGTAAACGTAGATCTACTGTATGTGTGCAACGATCGGGTTTTATACACATCTACTAAAATGCCTAATTGTAGATCCATAAATAATTGATATATTTGTTTCACAGGTGCAATACACAAAATCAAATAAGTATTTAGAGACATATTATGTTGTGATACGAACTGTGTGTATTATATCATAATAGGTAGGCCCTATAGTCTAGACAGAGATCTAGTGTATTTCTAGATCATTTCGTTTCTTCCACCTGTCTGTAATTTACTGCTGAAATCGAACACGTGTGTACACATGTATGCTTCATTGGTCATATTTATAATAATTATATGTTCACATCATGACATGGTGTCTCTGGAAGTATATTTTATGTATGCATTATGATATAAATCCTTCAATTTTGCCCAATTCAATTTAATTCTTCATCACAGGCTAGCCAGAGCTATAGCTAGTTTATTTTCCTATTTCAAGGGAAATATTATATTAAATATGCAAAAAATGATTCTTTGGTGTCTCACGCCCAGTTGTTTTTCACAAAATAAAGCATTCGGAACACTTATCCGGGAAAAAAGGTCCAATCTGGATGTTTGAACTGCATAATGGTTGAATCAACAATGGTGACCATTGTTCCAAAATCACAAAATACAAGCCAAAATGTAGTTCTGGATGTGTTTCTGCAGTGTAAATGTGCTCAATAAACCTTATTCTACTGTATTTTATCAAACAAATGAACAAATATGACTCAGGATGGATCAGAAATCATCAAAGCAGCGATTATATGCAGCCAAGGGAAGTAACTCTGCTCAGACCATCACATTTCCAAGTACTACGTAGGTCATATTTCAAGATTTTCACTCAAATATGTCACCAGGATTAAGCCTGCAGATTCCATTTAACACCAAATAACACATTCTGACCTATATCAGGCACATGCATGCACATTAAATGTTATTGGACCCCAAATGACAAGGCGGCAATCAAGAAAAAGTCGCAAACCGCCTCAAATTATTCAAAGTTCCAGACTGTCCAAAATGCACTTTTAGGATACATTTGACATTTTTCAATTCATATGTAACAAAAAATATCAATATAATACAAATAAACAGCTTTTAGAGCTGTAAACAGGTGGTCAGGGGCCATGATGTCTCTGGAAGTTTATTTTATGCATGCATTATATTTATGTTTGTACATTCATGATTGCATGTATCACATATATATATACACTAGTCGAATGTATTAAGTACACACTTAGTAATTTTCATTTAACAGGAAAAGTATTAGACCTATCAGTGAATCGAATATACCATTGAAATCAGGAAACTATTGTCTATCCAGTTTAGTTAATCACCATTCTGAAATTTAATAACAACATACTAGAAAATGACCATTTAGTTCACTGCTTAAAACAACAAAGTCGCACATCAATATTATGTATGACCACCGTCTGCCCTGATGATAGCCTGACATCCTCTGAGGCATTAAAGTGATAATGATGTGTACCAAGTGCTGCTGGAGTGCATTCCATTCTAGTAAAGGGTTCGTTGTGAGTTCCTGTACGTTCTGGTGTTACCGTCGTGCTCGGATGCGTCGCCCCAACTTATCCCAGACGTATTATTTATGATTTTGGTCCGGGCTACAAGGCGAGCATTCAGTCGTGCAACCTAAATAGGAAATTGCATCAAAATCAAATTCCATGTGATGA
The DNA here is from genome assembly GCA_947247005.1 of Spisula solida. Taxonomy (NCBI): domain Eukaryota; kingdom Metazoa; phylum Mollusca; class Bivalvia; order Venerida; family Mactridae; genus Spisula; species Spisula solida. Next base: position 34,672,095 of record OX365957.1, on the reverse strand, counting down.
GAATGTGCTCATATCTTACAAAATACATGATTGATCGAAAATAGTGAGTTTTTGTTAAATTGTAGTTGTAATTCTGATGACAAATGCCGATTGAAAGTTACTTCCATGCTCAACTTCAAATTGCTCCATACAAATAAATGGACTTATTCTGTTGAATTCAACGATTCCACATTATTTCACAATCTTTAAGTGATACAACCATCAGTCAGATGTTGTCATAAACGTGTTTTGACGAATTTAAGGACTAAGTGTAAATGACGCCATGTGACGTCTCAATTTTAAATCGAGTCAATAGAAACATGCAGTTTTTTCGGGAATTCAATGCAACAACCATAATAAAAGTTTGTGCATGTGCTAAGAACCCCAAAACAGCCAATTAATGAATTAAATCTTACCAGTCTTATTGGCATGCCAATTTCAAGCATTCATGTCGCACTTGCGCACTCCTCACGCGTCATTTGCGTCAAATGATACGAACTATTTTTATGGCTTTATGTTTGGGGGTCGAATGTTAATCGTGTATGAAATAATTTAAACACATTTATACATATTTGAGGTGTGAGCACGAGAAAAATGTGATTTTGTCTTTTTTGTCACGCATCAATGATTTTCGCGTAGATCTTGGTTTTTCTTCTTCTGTGTTACAGACAATCACCAACATATGCTATCTTAACAGTTTTATTGAGTTGAGATGATTATGTTCCTGATTTATTCTAGTTCTAAAAGTGTGTACTTAGAACATTCGTCAAGTGTATATACATGCTCATTGGCAATATTGCCTTCAATAAACTCTATTATTTTATACATAGAGCTCTGTGGTCGTGATCTTTCACTTTAAATATGATCAATAAAAAATATGTGCATGGTTATACAAACACACTATTTTCTGACCATCACTTGGATCTTATCTAGTGCCCAGTCCCTGTATTCACATACTTGTTTTTGAGAATCAGGCTCAAAACTGTTTATTTCAAATACAGAAGTTATGTTCATAGAAATATACTTTCTTTTATCCACAGGTAACAGTATTGATGTCTCCTTAAAATTCAAAGACAAATAATTTCCACTCATAATTTTAAAATTGAAGCTGGTGTATTAGATTTTGATCCTGAAGGCTTGAGATCAGTCTCAAGTAAACCTTCAATAAATCTATTTTTAAAAGAAAATGAATGTGTTGAAGGTAACCAATCTGTTGTCTAGAACATGTTAAGGTATTTTACATGCCAAGGAAAATAGAATGGAATCACTTAACAAATATTTTTAAAAAAATAACTAAAACAGAATTGAGCTTGACTCTGATAATCAATGTAGATCTACTGTAACAGAACAAATCAGAAGTTTTTATATTTCATATAATTTATTTTTTTCAAATGGAAATTCACAACTAATATATTTCAATGCAAGAATTAAATGTGCATTCATATTTTGATATACAGTATGCATTCATTTGTAACTTTTACATACTACAAGTTTGTAAACAAGAAACTCACACTCTCATTTTCAACTGAGGAATTTGGTACAGGTTCAATAAAGGAACATTCATGTGGACTTATATTCAAATAGGGCAAGCAGTTTCTGAGAAGAATATTTTTGAAGTTTTCTATATAGCCACACAGTGAAAACTAGCCCCGCCCCTGGTGGCCATGTTTTTAAGCAATCAACATTAAACTTAGGAATTTGGTAGAGGTTCAATAAAGGAACATTCATGTGGACTTATATTCAAATAGGGCAAGCAGTTTCTGAGAAGAATATTTTTGAAGTTTGCTATATAGCCACATAGTGAAAACTAGCCCCACCCCTGGTGGCCATGTTTTTTAAGCAATCAACATTAAACTTAGGAATTTGGTAGAGGTTCAATAAAGGAACATTCATGTGGACTTATATTCAAATAGGGCAAGCAGTTTCTGAGAAGAATATTTTTGAAGTTTTCTATATAGCCACATAGTGAAAACTAGCCTCGCCCCTGGTGGCCATGTTTTTTAAGCAATCAACATTAAACTTAGGAATTTGGTAGAGGTTTAATAAAGGAACATTCATGTAGACTTATATTCAAATAGGGCAAGCAGTTTCTGAGAAGAATATTTTTGAAGTTTTCTATATAGCCACATAGTGAAAACTAGCCTCGCCCCTGGTGGCCATGTTTTTTAAGCAATCAACATTAAACTTAGGAATTTAGTAGAGGTTCAATAAAGTAACATTCATGTGGACTTATATTCAAATAGGGCAAGCAGTTTCTGAGAAGAATATTTTTGAAGTTTTCTATATAGCCACATAGTGAAAACTAGGCCCGCCCCTGGTGGCCAAGTTTTTTAAGCAATCAACATTAAACTGAGGAATTCGGTAGAGGTGCAATTAAGGAACATTCATGTGGAATTATTTTTAAATAGGGCAAGCAGTTTCTGAGAAGAATATTTTTGAATTTTTCTATATTGCCACATAGTGAAAACTAGCCCCGCCCCTGGTGGCCATGTTATTTAATCAATCAACATTAAACTTAGGAATTTGGTAGAGGTTTAATAAAGTAACATTCATGTGGACTTATATTCAAATAGGGCAAGCAGTTTCTGAGAAGAATATTTTTGAAGTTTTCTATATAGCCACATAGTGAAAACTAGGCCCGCCCCTGGTGGCCAAGTTTTTTAAGCAATCAACATTAAACTGAGGAATTCGGTAGAGGTGCAATTAAGGAACATTCATGTGGAATTATTTTTAAATAGGGCAAGCAGTTTCTGAGAAGAATATTTTTGAATTTTTCTATATTGCCACATAGTGAAAACTAGCCCCGCCCCTGGTGGCCATGTTATTTAAGCAATCAACATTAAACTAAGGAATTTGGTAGAGGTTTAATAAAGGAACATTCATGTAGACCTCTATTCAAATAGGGCAAGCAGTTTCTGAGAAGAATATTTTTGAAGTTTTCTATATAGCCACATAGTGAAAACTAGCCTCGCCCCTGGTGGCCATGTTTTTTAAGCAATCAACATTAAACTTAGGAATTTGGTAGAGGTTTAATAAAGGAACATTCATGTAGACTTATATTCAAAAAGGGCAAGCAGTTTCTGAGAAGAATATTTTTGAAGTTTTCTATATAGCCACATAGTGAAAACTAGCCTCAATCAACATTAAACTTAGGAATTCGGTAGAGGTGCAATTAAGGAACATTCATGTGGAATTATTTTTAAATAGGGCAAGCAGTTTCTGAGAAGAATATTTTTGCATTATTCTATATTGCCACATGGTGAAAACTAGCCCCGCCCCTGGTGGCCATGTTTTTTAGGCAATCAAAATTAAACTTAAGAATTTGGTAGATAGTCGACCAAGGAACATTCATGTGAACTTATATTTAAATAGGACAATCAGTTTCTGAGAAGATTTTTTTTGAAGTTTTCTATATAGCCACATGGTGAAAAAAGTAGACAAAAACTGCCTAAGTACTACACAGACAATGCCAAACTTCAATCATTCTACTTGTTATTCACCAACTACAATACACTGATAATCTCTCATCATATATACAGGTCGTTTTTTTACTTTCTACCACTGAATGGTGCTAAATTCTCTCAAAATAAGAGAAATTATTAATCTAGAATAGCATGTCTTACAATATAACATTAAGTTAGCTGCATTGAGAATGTCTTTCTAATTTTCTAGTCATAGTACAAATTCAAAAGTGCAATCAGATATTGGTTGAGACCTAATTCACAGTAATTATGATTTTGCAAGTACTTAACAAGTACTTAAAACCTGCTTATAAAGGTTATTTAAGCAGAACAGTCTCAATCCAAAAATATATCTCCTGTGCAATTTTTCACAATAATACCAATGTTGTATTATAATTATTGAATGTCTTCAAATACCAACAAAGCACAAGCTGTGTGACAAGATGTTTTAGATTTGTTTTAAAAGATAGCAAACAGTCTCCATTTTTCAGAATAAAACTGTAACTAACATTCTTCTCATTAAACCCAACATTGTGGCCACCTTTTGATGATTGTTCGTATTGTACCACATAGTGTCAGCATCAGGCTTTCAATCACCACAAGGACTAACAAGGGAACTGTGTAGGACCTGTCATCTATATACTAGCAGTCAGAGCAACAGCCTCTTGTTTACCTGGAATTTTAAAAGCATGAATAATATGCTGCAAAAAATCTTTAATTTTTCTGTAGTATCCTCAGTATGATAATGTTTTTATCAATATATCATTTGACATGCACAGATCCATAGGGGGTCTGTACCCCATGGAATTTAGGCAACATGTGGTTATCTGCCAGGGCTCTTAGTCTAACCAGGTTGGATTTCCAAGAGCACAATAGCTGACCTCTTCATGAGACAAATTACATGATTGGCACATAGAAAATTATTATATACAGTAAATTATATTTCACTGTTGTAAGTGGATTTCTAAATGCAATCAATTATGTACAGTAATGTAATATTTAAACTGCACAAATAGTGATTCAACTTGACCCAGCACAGTTGATACAGTGCAGGTCTAGTACAAATGTATATAATAATCATGCTGCCAAGACTGAAGATTTAAGAACTTTTATACTAATAATAGTGTGCAGACAACAAACCAGTTCAGGTTAATCACATGTTCCAATTAATTTCTAGTTCTACTCTTATTTTCATTATTATTGAAATGCAATTCAAATTGATTGTGTGGGAATAACTTTGTTACTAATACAGTAATCAACAAATGTTCAGACACTTCCGGGTCAAACCAGTTCGAAATTTACAGCTGTCATTTCACACATTACTAACTTACCCGATTCAACGGTGGTTCTAACACCTCAAGGATCCCCATTGTATACACAAACACCTCCGATGAACCCTCCTTCGTCTTGAAATATTGTCAGATCGACGTGGATTTACAGTGTTGACATCTTAATATTTTAGTTTGACACGGTTTAACACAGTTTGTTATGACGTAATATGGCGCTCATAATAATTATTTTATCGTGAAGGCTGGTTGATTTAGGTCACACACCACAAGACGATTGTCGAAGGCTGTAGCAGTACTCTTATCATTTTTAGGGCCTCCTGTCAACAATATTTTTAGCACAAAAGTTCCAAGGTGTGTCCAAAATACTAACTATCGATTGGCTAACCCCGTTATCGGTCCGTCCAATGAAAATATATGTTACAATGGGACGTACACGTGCTGCGATTCACTGCGGGACAGTAAAATGACGAAATGCGGAAGCGAAAATTGTTTATGATATTTCAGTTAAAATAGCGATTCTTGTACGATGCATCGTTTTGATGAGCATGCTTTCGCGTCGTACAGTTAGAGCGATCGTTTGTTGTGACTCATTGCAAATATTAAATTCCAGACTTGATTGATGCCGCCACAAAGCATCAATTCAGGTGAAAAAACACGTCAAATCGGCACATTTGAGGGGACAGGTTTAGAGCAAGTGGCGAAAATTGGCCGCTCTGACCGTTGTCCGACGCAAAATTTTCGGAGAAACATGTGTTTGTTTTATCATCGGAACTTATGTTTTACGAGCATTCTGCAAAAAACCCTGTGAGATTTGATGCAGTAATAATTGAGTTGTGAATGTTTCTGTCAGTGGCGTGTATATATTGGGAAATCCTTCGTTGCAGACCTTCTATTTAAATACGTATATATAGGTGGGCTAGGTCACTTTTCATGGACCTGTGCGATCTAGTGACAATTAATGATTGTCACTGTGTGTTTACATGACTGGTGGTGGTGTTTAAATTCCCAGGCGTAATAGGGGATTTATCCCCAATAACGATTACATGCGAAAAACACGTGATTGTTGTTGTTGTAGTTGCATTGGCTATGGCCTGTTTTTTCTGACAGACCGGATGCAGAATAATGATTCGGTAGACTGAATTTCACGTCCCACTTCCGGTAGAGTCAAGTTGTTGCTCAAGATTGAGAACCAATCTTGTTTACTTTACTTTATCCAATATGAAATATTAATACATTTCCATTCTTTTAATAACGTTTCGGCATATAAGCCTGATTCAAATCATGAACATTATTGAAAAAATACATTATAGCATAAAAACGGTGATTTTGCCCATACGTTAACGGGACGAAAACCATGCGTAAACATAAAGATTCACGCGAGAACGCGCTGTTAACGTCCAGTTTTACGTATGCTCATTTCAGGGCCTCACCGACGAAAATAAACGATTTTACAGCGTCTTATGAACTTCAATTCCTATTTTATTTGTAACTACTAATTAATTTTCTATAAGATCTAATTAACAAATCTAAACAAACCCGCATTATCCATGTTTTCTTGGTATTTGCAGATCCCGGAAGTCGACGCTCATAACAAAAACTGTTATGACGTCACGTTTATTTTCGCGACGTTACGTTTGTTTACGCGACGTCGCCACTAAATCTCCCGCCAAAATGTAATTATTTCGAAATACAAACGCATAAATTGATGTTTTGTATGCTATAATAGCAGAGTACCTAGGGAGCGTTGGTGCCATCGCCCTAACGGGCTTGGGCACCAACCGTCCCTCGGGACTCTGCAGATGTTATAGCACGAAAAAGCATGCGTTAACCCTACATTTATCTTATTTATTCCAACGTTACAAAAACAATGTGGCGACGTCGGGAATGACGTCACATCACTAAACACGACGTCATCGCACGTTAACGCGACGTCGTCGCACGGTATAGCGCGCCAACTTGTGGATAATGTTGAATAAAATATAAATAGCCAACAAAAGACGAGTGTAAAACTATAATATTTTTTATAGGGCATATCTGTGCAACCCGTCTCCTAGATCGGAAAACACTCTTTTCCTATGTGGTGCTGCCTGGCAGCCAAAGGCTAGATCTATAGTCTCTGTGGAGCAAACAAATTCCTTAGTATTTTTTTTTCTCGATCAGATTATCCAAAAACCTGATGGGAAATCCCCGCTGGATGCAGTGCATTTGTTCATATTATATGTACACCGAATTTATCCCAATACCTACCCTGTTGTTGCCCATACGCTAACATTTGATTGCCATTCGGATGGTAGTCACAAAAGGAAATTGATTTTCCAGTGCATAAAATCAATACTTTAAAAAATAACATGTTTTCGACCTACCTTCCATATTTTCCCCGCATTTTACCAGAACTACAATATCAATTCGTTTTGGCATTATTGGTTGATCTTTAAAACACGTTTGGGTAATGTATAAAGTATTTCCTTATTTTAGCCACGCCGGATGCTGAGTCGGATTCGGATGTGGAGGAATCATTTAACATTATAAGACCCACGGTGTTGCAGCAGATCAAACAAATTTTGGAACAATACAGAAATGATGTGCAGATTATTAAGGTAGGCCTAGTTTTAGTTATATTAAGGTAGTACTAGTGTGTGAAGTTTGAAAGATATTGCTTGACAGAAAAAGAAGTTGTGGTGAAAAAACAGGTGAAAAATGTCAGGAGGGAAACAAAAAAGCGTGACAGTTTTCAACAATCACATAAATCAGGACATTCCTGTGAAATGTATTGATGAGGGTCAAAGTTACAAATTTTTTTAAGAATAAGTTTAATATATTGCCTTTAAAATGGTGTATAATTTTAAGCGTTATTGTCATGTCAAGACATACAAAATAAACGGTTACATAAGTCATGATAAGTGAATGCTTAATCGAAACACTCACTTATGTATTAAGTGTAGCTTGAAAGTGCATGAAATGGTGATTATACAGGTGTGGCGATACTGTGATAATTTATCCAATTAACGGTAGCCAAATATCACATATTTCCAAGGCGTTTTCCTGAATGTTAAAATACTTCAAATACCTCGAAGTGCATTCACTGTTGGTCATATATAATAATACGGCCAATTCCAAATCTCAGAACATTACAAATAAAATTTTGGCGACAGAAAACATTCGCTTGACCGGCTAAAAAGTCCTCAAACAATGCGCTGCTTGGGCGTATTCAGTCAGCCATCTTTGTAATTAATACTCTGAGACAGTTTGATCTTGTTCGGTTGTCGTACAAAATGTACAATGAAAGAGGAAGCATGAAGACTAACTGTTAAATTATAGCCAGAAATATAGCACTCCCCATCTAAAAATGAATCCACTTTTTAAAATAGATATTGATACGATGTGACAGTTTTTCATCCAAAAGCCATTGCAACATGATTACGTCCGGTATATTATTTGTTGTTGTTTACAGTTGTTGTTGGTTATGGCGACCTCCCGTCAATCAGATGGTAGTATGATTTATTAACTTTTGTGCGTTCGACTGAGACAGTGCGTGTCAGTGCGTGGCAATTCGGTTTTATCCCTCACTACCTAACTGGCCAATGGCCTCCGGCTTCGAGGGAAGATACAGAAGATGTGTGTGATACAATGTAAATTATCGTAGAGATATTTGTGTATACTGTAAAAGAAACTTGATAACAAGGCCACCTCAACACTAAACCACCATATGCTAGTCAATTTTCATTATCATTTATGCATATGACTGAGACACTCGTAGTGGTGGCCATTCTGTTTATCCCTGCCTAATTTGCCAATGACTTATGGTTTCGAGGGAGGAGACAGAAAGTTTGTGTGATATAAGGAATCTAGGTGCGCTACCCTAGCTCTTTCCGAATAGGCACATTGGTTCTTTAACTCTTTCCGAATAGGCACATTGGTTCTTTAACTCTTTCCGAATAGGCACATTGGTTCTTTAACTCTTTCCGAATAGGCACATTGGTTCTTTAACTCTTTCCGAATAGGCACATTGGTTCTTTAACTCTTTCCGAATAGGCACATTGGGTTTTTAACGTACCCGTTTTAAGCACCGGTACACACAGGATTACCTCTGGGTGACCAACCAGTTCATCTCTAGTTGCGAAAAGCACTTTTGTTTTAGATTTCCAATGACCGACCGATATTTATTAACAATTTGAACGTAATGACTCCGCGATAGCTGAACATTATCAAAATACGATAATTATTATCACAGCTCAACAATTATATCTCAATTTCTATCACAAAACTAGTTTAGGTCAATGTAAGGTTATCATATATATTCTACGATAACTAAATGATTAATGAACTTGCAATTAGAAAGTGTCAAGTACTCATATCGAACAGAACACGGCGGTTGTAAATTAAAACCAGATATGAACAAAACATGTATAATTTATAATATGAACTTTCTGTTTCGGGTGAAAGTTCAAATATGACATTAAATAAACAGATGATAGAGCACGTGGTTAGCTCAAATGATAACGTGAATTTGTTGCCCTTGAATACATTATAGTGAAGTCACTCTTGTTACCCTGATAAACCACCATGTTTGGATAATCGCAACATGATTGAAAAATGGCGGATGTATGTTTACATATTCATCGCATTTTCGGCCAATTCTTCAAAATCTACGAGTTTAACCACCTTCTGATGCTGTATGAAGATAAACTTGTAAATTCCTTCCATGAAATTAAAACTATTTATCCGTATCTTTGTGAATGTGATACACAATACCTTAAAAAGTTTGAAAAATCTGTGTTTGATTTATTTGACAGTTTATAAAATATATAAATTGTTGTTTATTTTGGGTTAAGACCTTTTGTTTGTACAGCTCGTTCATTTCACTATCAGACTTTGCTTATAGTAAGTTATTTACATTTGCGGTTTCTACGTGATAACCATTTAAAGTAACCCATGTGTAAAAAATGGATAAAAACCAACATGATTGAGGATACAGAGCAACATGATTTATCTTTTAAAGTGGATACTGACCAATATTGATTTTTCATTGATGCACTGCAGTGTGAATTTAATATTTAGCTTCACTATTGGAATAATAATGGGATGACCCCAACACATACGTAGGAGTAGATAACTCTATGAAGTATTTATTGGAAAATATGTCCCTTATTTCAACTTCGTGCAAATTTGTAAGTTAACGTTCAAGGTATTAACCTAAAATTAATATCTTAGTGCATGTTCATATTGATGTGATACTTTGCATACATGTCAACCATCTTGACCCCAACATCTGTTCTCTATCAAGGATGTTGTTGAATGTTATGCCCCATTTGGACTAATGGACTTAGAAATACAAAAGTTTACAGTTTATGTACACATATTGAACCTCTAAAATCTTCAAAGTGCATTGACATGTATCTTTGATACTTTATCACCATCATGACGCCGGCATGACCTTCAAATGAGTAGGCAACTCTATTAAATATGTGTTGAAATTATGTCCCCTTTTTAAATTAGAAATGCAATTTGGCACCATTCAAGACATGCTCACAGCGTTTAGCCTGGTCCCCATAATTCACTGTTCCCATTCCCGGTGAATTTTGCACATTTAGATACATTTGTTAATTTTACCTGTCTTGACTTATTATGAATTTTACCAAATATAGCAGAAATTATTTGAAATTAATATTTGAACCTTCAAATTCTACTTAAAGGGGCATGTCCAAAAACTGGGGTGTCTTGGTTTGCATACAACAAAATTGCGTTTATCACGTGTAAAACCAACTATTACCGAAAAGTCATAGAAGAATTTGATTTAAAAATTTACTCTATAACGCGCGCTTCGATATTTTGTATATCGATTGAATAAAAGGCTGTTGAAATATTTATTTTTTTAAAAACTAGCGGGATATTTCATAACTTTTTTACAGGGTTTTCATTATTTGACTTAAGATATTAAAATGATATCAATTTGATTGCTATTTGAGACACCTCATTTCCGGGTCATGTCCCTTTAATCCTCATGTAAAGAATGTGACCGTAATTAATAACAAGAGGGCCATGATGGCCCTGAATCGCTCACCTGAATCACCTTGCTCGTGATATTTTTATATATGAAACTGTAGCCTCTTAAAGAAGACAAGTGCCCTAAATTTGAGAAAGGACCTTATTAGGATGCTACAGACTAAATTTTATGAAGATCCATCAAGCGGTTCAAGAGAAGAAGTCTTTTAAAAAAAATTCTATATATCTCTTATGTAAAATTAAGGGAGGCACGGGGTGAGGCCAATATTGAGTTTTTCTATATATTTCTTATATAAAATTATGAGATGTCTGGGGTGGGGCCAATATTGACCCGGGGGTCACAATTTGAGCAATCTTGGTAGAGGTCCACTAGACCATGCTACATGCTAAATATCTAAGCTCTATGCCTTGTGGTTCCAGAGAAGAAGATTTTTTAAAGTTTTTTCTATATATCTCTTATACAAAATTAAGGGACCCCCGGGGCGGGGCCAATATTGACCCAAGGGTCATGATTTGAGCAATCTTGGTAAAGGTCCACCACGCAATGCTTCATGCTAAATATCTAAGCTCTATGCCTTGTGGTTTCTTAGAAGAAGATTTTTAAAGGTTTTGTTACCTGGTTGCCATGGCAACCAGAGTTCTAGATGGATCAACTTTATTTGAGCATTTTTTAAATCCCCCTATGTCAGGAACATCCAGGAAAAATTTCATTATCCTCGGCCTACAGGCCGAGGGTATATTGGAATGCCAAAATAAATTTGAAAGTGTGGACGGACGGACGGACGGACGGACATACGGACAGACGGACGGACGACGGACGGTTAGTGACCACAATAGCTCACCTTGAGCACTTCGTGCTCAGGTGAGCTAAAAACCGTAGAGCCTATAAACAGTTTAATTGTAAATTAATATTACACATTCAGCATAGCCTAAGAGCTGAGGGCGATTTATTCAAAATTGGAGCCCATCTCTTAAACTTGCAACACAGTTGGACAAATGACCGAACATTAAGAAAATCCATTTCTTACAAATTTCCTCTTTCACAACCACTCAGCATCCAAGATGGCGTCCAAGGTGGCCGCCATTTTTACGCGAAATGGTACTGAACGCTTATTTGTGCATGAAATGAATTGTTTTCCCACAAATATGTTTCAACATGTACTTATAAGTTGAAAAATAAATGGAAGACACACTTTTAACTGTTTTGATAGTAAACTTTGATATTTTGGAAAAGCTATGACCCATATAGAGGCCCAAAATTGGCTATTTAAGGGTATTTTTCTTAATTTTGTATTGTTAATAACTTAAAAGTACATTTATAACTGTAAATTTTACATTTAAATGATTTTATTTATTTTGTAAATTTAGTGTGAAGAAAATGAGGGTGTAAGATTTACTACTTTTTTAGTTGTACGCTATCGTTAAAGGTTTGAAGTGGGTGGGGTAAATAAACCCCAAAGTGAAAAAAAATAAGAAATTACATAATTTTGACTACCTTTATGTATTTAGAGCATCATGGGTTGACTTTTTGTACAATGTGCATGGAATGGCGTGTTTTCAAAATTTGTTTTGGTTGCTCTTGCTCTTTTTTACGAAGTGGGTGGGGTAAAATTTCACAAATACATGTAATAAAAAAACTAAACAACATGATTAACCGATGGTTGTTTAAAATCTGATCTCTGTTTTTCTTCTTGCCAGTATGATAAACTATTTTGAAATGTTCAATAAGTTTCTTTTGTAGATAATAGATAAGAGTTTTTAAAAATAAGCATGTTACATGACTTTGCCTGTTGAAAGTGGGTGGGGTAAAAAAACTGCAAAAATGAGAATAATGGATATTTGCAGAAATTGCATTCTATGTATTATTTTGCTCAATATAAACAGTACCCATCTCTTTCTTTATAAAATACTTATTTGTTGTGACCTATTGTTTTTAAACTAGATGTGTATTAATCGTGCTTAGTTTATGGGGTGGGTGGGGTAAAATATCTGATAATAGGAGCGTTTATAGTGTGGCGACTTTATAGGCTCAAACAAATGGATAGGCAAACATAAGAGTAAAACTACCGTTTTCATACATACTCCATACTTAATATGGCTAAGAATGGTTTTTGCTAGGAGTAGTTAGTAAACATTTGGCTAGTAATTGCTTGATATGTTGGTGGTGAGTACTCCATACTGCTAGGAATGTTTTTTCTAGTGGTGGTGCATACACTCACAGGACTTGTTGGGAGTTCTACAAATGGATATGAATGGCCTTTTCGAGCAGTATTGAGTTTCTTGTAGGCCTTGGAATGACATACCCACTTGTGACAAGTACTCTATCTGGCAAGGAATGTCTTTATCCGCTGATTGAGAGTACATGTACCCAATAAGGCTATAAATGGCTTTTTCGCTGGTGGGGAGTACTCCATAAGACAAGAAATGTCCTCATACGCAGTAGGGGAGTACTCCATAAGGCTAGAAATGTCTTCATACGCAGACGGGGAGTACTCCATTAGGCTAGAAATGTCTTCATAGTAGGGGAGTACTCCATAAGGCTAGAAATGTCTTCATACGCAGAAGGGGAGTACTCCATAACGCTAGAATTGCCCTATCCGATGACGGTGACTACTCCATAAGGCTAGAAATGGCTTCATCCACTGGTGGTTACTCCTCCATATGGCTAGAAATGGCTTTTTCCGCTGGTCATGATTCCTTCATAAGGCTAGAAATGGCTCCATCCACTGGTGGTGACCACTCAATAAGGCTAGAAATGGCTTCATTCACTGATGCTGACTACTCCATAAGGCTAAAAATGGCTTCATCCGCCGTTGGTGACTACTCCATAAGGCTAGAAATGGCTTCATCCACTGGTGGTGATTCCTCCATAAGTCTAGAAATTGTTTCATCCGCTGGTGATGACTACTCCATAAGGCTAGAAATGGCTTCATCCACTGGTGGTTACTCCTCCATAAGGCTAGACATGGCTTCATCCAATGGTGGTGACTACTACATAAGGCTAGAAATGGCTTCATCCACTGGTGGTTACTCCTCCATAAGGCTAGAAATGGCTTCATCCACTGGTGGTGACTACTCCAAACGGCTAGAAATGGCTTTATAGGCTTGTTGCTTTTATTTCGTTTTACAATGTGTATAATTGTCCTTTTTACAGAAACATTTATTTATATATACATGTAGACCTATATTTAAAATAATTTCATTATTAAGCATTATAAAATCGAATCAGTATTTCAAACATCACCTGAAACGTGAGAAAATATTATTAATTTGCTAGTTCTGTACTTTGACCTTATAACTACATTGACCCTTACCTTGACCTAGAAATGGTCAGTGTTGCAAGGCAATTTGCTGCATATCATGAGATATACCAGAATGCAAATATTCAACATCATTTACATGTATGAAATTTAAGAGTCTCATTTGATTCGGTTTATTGTCAATTGTGGCGGTTGTACTACTGATAATTACGGTGTGTATGAAAGTTCTTGTGATCGCCGACCCATTGGTTTTAGCCTATATAATGGCGCCCTTTATGGAGTTTCATTATTTACGTGATTTTACCCCACCCACTTCACAATATTAAGCATGATCAGTTTTAAAACAGCGAAATGCTGCAATAAATATATCTTATAAAACCAAAGAGACTTGTACTGTCTATAATAATCAAAATAATTCATAGAATGCAATTTCTGCAAATAGTCATTATTCTCATTTTTGCAGTTTTTTACCCCATCCACTTTTAACAGGCGAAGTCATGTAACGTGTTTATTTGTACAATCTCTCATTAATTATATACAAAAGTAACATGAAGAACATTTCAGAATAGTTTATCATAGGTCAGAAGAAAAACAGAGATCAGAGTTTAAAAACAATCATTGGTTAATCTCGTTATTTAATCTTTAAAATTATTTATGAAATTTTACCCCACCCACTTCATAAAAAAGAGCAAGAGAAACCAAAACTGATTTTAAAGTACATAATTTCATTCACATTTTACAAGTCAACCCAATATGGTCTTAATACATAAAGAATTAGTTAAAAAGAGGCAGTTTCTTATTTTTTCACTTTTTATGTGAATTTACCCCACCCACTTTACACTCTTAGGGATAGCATAAAACTAAAAAAGTTGTACATCTTACACTCTCATATTTTTCGCACTAAATTTATCGAATAAATAACACCATTTAAAGGTAAAATTTACAGTTATAAATGTACTTTTATGTTATTAACAACACAAAATTAAGAAAAATACCCTTAAATAGCCAATTTTGGGCCTCTATATGGGTCATAGCTTTTCCAAAATGTCAAAATTTACTATCAAAACAGTTAAAAGTGTGTCTTCCATTCATTTTTCAACTTATAAGTACATGTTGAAACATATTTGTGGGAAAACAATTCATTTCATGCACAAATAAGCGTTCAGTACCATTTTGGCGTAAATTGGCGGCCATCTTGGATGCCATCTTGGATGCTGAGTGGTTGTGAAAGAGGAAATTTGTAAGAAATGGATTTTCTTAATGTTCGGTCGTATGTCCAACTGTGTTGCAAGTTTAAGAGATGGGCTCCAATTTTGAATAAATCGCCCTCAGCTCTTAGGCTAGCAGTTTTGATAGGTATTACGCAAATAAGGTAGAAAATACTAGTCTAATAACGGCTTGGATTCTGTAAAAAGTATTACATTACAAAATTAATGTATGGGGTAAAAATGAAAATATTGCTATTTATGCCAACTGGCATTTGGTGGGTTTGTTTGTAATGTTTGTTTATTGTGTCTTTACGTATGTTCGTGATATTTACATGTTCCATAAATTGTATTACGTTTTCATTGATTTTCTCAGCATTTAAGTAAAATTAAACCAAAACAATAAATACAGTTTGAGAAAAGAATAAGTCGCTGAGATATAATTTTTATTGCATAATTACTTTACAAAATATTTAAAAACGTTTAATATTGGAACAAATGTAAGGATTTTACGTGGGTGATATTTCGCTGTATTAAATATGAAATGGGTGGGTTAAAAGACCAGTATATATTAGACCAAAATGAATATACCATTTTAGGCATCTTTTGGACCACATAAATCATATAAAAATGCTATCTTTCAACACGATCGCAGATTATGGCGTGTGGATTGTTGCAAAATTGTACGTATAAAAGAAATATTTGTTCAATAATAATAAATTTATTCTTAAAAATATTTTTTTGATAAAAACATATGAGCCGCGATCTGAGAAAATGGCCGTATATTATATATATAGACGTATATTATGGCATTGGTCCAACAATATTTGGTCCAAATTTTCTCAGCATGTAGTCTCTGATTTATAAGACATCTACCAGTATTGCTAATTTGCACCCTATTATGTAATATTACATATTATCGTCAAAGTTGCGCGTTTATTATAGTGAAAATAAGTAGCTATTTTTATGTTTCGGCTAGAAATAGCTAACATTTGATAAAAAAAACATTACATTTGTGACTTTCCACATTCGATTTATTAAACTCGTTGAATAAAATCGATAAAATGCTCGGCATATTCAACTCGTTTAATAAATTCATTATGAAAAGACACTCATGTAATATCCTCTATATATTGCATACTCTGTTAATTAGTTGACTAGGGGCCCTAGTAGTAGATAATAAAACAATACAAGTTCCCTTTATGGCAGGAAGTTATAAAGTATGGGTATAATTAAATAAAGTCCCATATAAGTTATTGCAAACAACTTGATGATCAAACATACTATAGAGCAGATTTAATGTCAACAGGAAACTAATCAATAAAAATACTAGGATGTATAGAGAAAATAATAGTGTAAAAAGAAAGTAGGCAATTATTAGCCCCTAATTTAAATTTAAGTAATAGAAAGTATTCTAACCACATGTGTTTTAATTGATGTACCACAGGGGTGACACTTATTTAACAATTCCCATAGCTAGCCTAGTGTTACCAATGCACGTGTGAAGTGTAGAGATACAGTCTGAAAATGCATTTATACGTATAAGACAATATAAAACATGTTACTTTTGAGGACTTTGAAGACAAAAAATAAATTTATAGACTACTTGTATGTGTAGTATTTTATTTCATATCTATCTAAAAACTATTAGATACAAATATTTATTTGTATTAAATTTTGTCACGGATATACACAGAATGTATTTCCGTGATTTTGTATGTAATTTTAGTGTGCTCAAATGTTAATTTTATGTTTTACATATTAATTTTATCTAGTTTAAACATATTTATTTAAACTAATTTTATCTAGAGATATCTGATAATAACATTAACATTTTGGCAAAATAGCTGTTATACACTCAAACTAGATAGAAACAAAATTAAACGAATATATCTAAATATACAAACACATAATATGACACATATTTTCTAATGTACATACAGTAGCACAGTACTATGGATAATCAGTAGATAAGGGCCTCTAGTTAATTACATTGACCAGTTTTGGTGTTTTATGACCCTAGATAAACACTGATAGTGATCATGCGGTTCCTTCTATAAAGTTCTGGTCCAGAAATATAGAAGGACAAATTTAGTCTTTAATGATATTGACATGAAATTGAAAAAGATGCAGTTTAAAGTGACGTCATCATTTTCTGTGCATTTCAGTACAGGGCAACAAATGCACATAGATGTTTAATGTTGAATCCTGTCTCGTAACTGTTGCCTTGTAACTTGCTCAATATAGAGTTCCATACTAACATGTAAGGTCTGTAATTTTTGGGTTAAAAATAACAAAATATAGATAAAAGTGATGATTTTTGGAATCAGCCGACCACAATGTAATTTATAATCGTATTTTATCAAAAATCATTGCAATAGGACTGTAGCAACTTGTAGTATAATGGATCAAAAGATTTTATAAGCTTTTGTTCAAGATACGATCTTTTGGGGTAAAATCATACAAAATCGAAACTAAAATAGTGATTTTTTTTTTGAATCGGTTTACAGCAATGCCATTATTAATGTTTATTGATAATAAATCTCTTTGATAGGCACTTATTGTCTTTCCGCTAAAGATTTTAATAAATTTGGGTCAAAATCTTGTGCACCTTGAGTTACTTTTGGGGTAAAACTTAAAACATATAAACAAAAGTGAGGATTTTTGGAATCGGCGGACCACAGTGTCATTTATAATCGTATTATATCAAAAATCATTGCAATCTGATTTTATATATTTATAGTATAATATATTATAAGATTGTGTAGGCTTTTAGTTGTAATGCGATATTTTGGGGTAAAATCTTACAAAATATAAACTAAAATGGTGATTTTTGGAATCGGTTTACCGCAATGTCATTATTCATGTTTTTTTATAATAAATCACTTTGATAGGCACATGTTGTTTTTTTTGCTTAAGATATTTATAATTTTGGGTCATAATCTTGTCCATCTTGAGTTATTTTTGGGGTAAAACGTAATGAAATATAAACAAAAGTGAGGATTTTTGGAATCGGCGGACCCTAATGTCAGTAATCAGAGTATTCGTTAATAATTTACTGCAATATGTTAGTAGTAACATTTTGCTTAATATTTGAGAACAATTTTATAGTATCTCGTGTAAATGAGATATTGTGTTAAAACCGTAAAAACATAAACAAAAACCCTCATTCTTGAAATCTGCTTACTTTAATGTTGTTAATAACTTTATTTGAAAATTGTTTGAAAGTTTACATCATCAAAAACTGTAGAGTCAGACAATCAAGAAAATCAGATATTTTTGGGGTACAACATGTTAAAAATAAACATTATTTGTAATCGGCATATCAAAAAACCATTAAACATTATATTTTTTATTAAAAGCACTGTAATTAGTTCGTTATAGTCACTTGTAGTACATTTTTGTATAAAATATCAAAACATTTTATCCTGATTGTGAAGAATTGTAGTACAAAAATGTACATGTATTGTAGAAGTCAATATTTTGGTATTAACCCTAACAAAATATAAACTTAAAAAAGTGTGTTTTGCTAAAGGTTAACTGTGATGCCATTGTTATTTAATAAATAGTTAATGTGACATGCTTATCTTGTCTTTTCGGAATCTGTAGGACTTCGTGTTTAGAATCTGACGTTAAATAATAAATCGAATTTAAAGCTCTAACACACTAAGCTTTTGACATGTCTGGCCATATTTATATCGACTTTTTTAAATAAATGTGTCGTATGTGCGTACGTCCGAGTGTTTAGCTACGCCCTCGTCTTCGGATATCAAAACTCCTATTCTTTCACAATAGGAAATGTTTGCAGGTAAGAGTCTGTCTAGCTAGATAAACTCCGGATCACGGCTTGAGATAATAAGCCTATGGTGTATGGCGTAACTTAATGCTGCTCGGAACAACTATACTAGGCGGTATGGACAGTTTATCCGCCCGATACCCTATATATACAGTACAGCCATTCAAGGCCCGGTGTAGTAATCATGCCTAACTTTAAAGCCATTCCTTGCTTCATGGGTAGTACTTAATACTACCAAGTAGATCCATTCCAGTCTATGTGACACCTAACACTACCTGATTTAAGCTTTCCCGTCATTAATTGCACCAAAATTCAAACTATTTTGAGCAATTCTAAAATATTTGTGACTGATCGTATATAAATGCAGAGTATTGTTAAATTGAGTAATTAGAACGAATCGTTGCTATGACAACAGCAATAAGATACACCCAATTTAAAAATCCAACTATGCATAGCATGTATTTGTTATTCTTTCAATATGACTACATGTAAAACCCCTTTCACAATTGTCGTACGACGGACGTGCGACGGGTCTACGATGTAAATTTGAGGACTATCGTGCGTCCGTCGCACGACGGACTTAAGAAAGTTCTGCATCGTGCGACCTTCGTGCGACGGAAAACATAGTCGTGGACCCTCGTCGTAGCGTTTTGGACATGTTCAAAATTTACTACGGCTGGTGACTGTCGTAAGTCCATCGTGCGATGCCCTACATCGTCGCACGATGGACGTGCGTAGGACGTGCGATGGACTCACGATGGACGCACGATGGACGCACGATTAGTTTGTGATTATAAGGTAAAACTAGTACTTAGACTCATACCAACATCGTGCGATCGACGTGCGACGGTCGCACGTCCGTCGCACGACAGTCCTGTTGATATACATTATCGTGAGTCAATCGCACAACGTTCTTAAACATATGTTTTCTTTCTCAACATTCATACCCTACAGTGTAATTATACGATTAAATCATATTCTGATGAACAATGCGTACTTTGAAACAGTAAATCTAGAGCGACACACATTGGGAGAGGTTACGTTTGGTTGTTTTACAGAGGTAGTTACTCTGGAGAAGTAAAATTATTTCATTATGACATTTATTGAACGTGTTAAGAGTATTAAGAAAGGTATGTTTTCTCTTTCACCCAGTGATAAATGAGAGCAAACATACAATTTTGTTGGCGTGTTAGCATATACACTGAGCGGCACTAATGAAAATCAAGATAACTTTTTTATTTATTAATATTTCTCAACGAAACTTTGTGTGCGTGTAATTGGCTACCAATGGATTGTAACTCGATGTTCTGTCCATCTAAATTCGCTACAATGGTGTATTGAACCATATAATGGATAAAACGAAACACGTTTAAGAGAAACTGATTGTACAAAAATGTACGATGCAAATATTATTTTATGTATGGTCAATTTGAATAGTCAATCAATCGACATTTTCGAAAAACACAAAATCAGACGATTTACCACTCCGCAACATAGTTGTCGTGAAGTTTCAAAAACGCTTGATAGCAATGTTTCAGATTTACCGAAAAATACTACCAATTTTACAGTCAAGGGGAAGTAATTCTGGATAGAGATAGAGTGAATAAAATTCATTTTTTCTGAATCTAAATTGAACTTTATATTAATCTGTGTTTTACTTTATTTCTGTCTCCATGATATGCAAGGACACTTGTTCCCGAACTTTATACGAAGAATAGGTACACATCGACATTAACAATCTGAATAACGCAGAAGGACATATAGGACAAAACATTTGCTTTTGTTTATGGCATCATTGTTTTATTGTGGCTGTAAAGGGTCTTATCAGATTGCCATGGAATGAAATGGATTGTAATGCCATATATCTTAGCTACAAATGCTGAAAATTTCAGCAAAACTTAATGTATATTGGCCGAGTAATGGGTAAAACATACATGCATACTTATAAGCTATGTAAGTGTAAGTGTTGCGTTTTCAAAGCCGCTCAGTGTATATGCAAGCAACTGATAATTAACATCATGGTTATGCACACTGTTAATTTTTTACTTGTATTGTTCGTTTTTGCATGTATAAAAATTGGATGGGAACGGTATAGTTTGATGCAAAAGTATATTTAAGCGTACAATAAGTCATCTGCTTATGTTAAATATATAGTGTTATATATTTAGTTATAAATATGAAGTAGCGACCCTTTAAGTTATTTTAAAAACATTATTCTATTCAAATATACACATCGGGTTAATTTATGCAAAATTGGTACTGTATAGCTCCAAAACAAGGCTGGCGATCTGGTCTGTATGATTCTCAACTCATTAGCACTTATTATTTTCGATCGTTGAGTTTTTGTACACTCAAAGACAATCACCATTTATTAATAATTTTGCAAGTGGATGGGTTAACAATTTACAAATGTATCATGTACAAATATTGAATACTGAAAGACAAATGCACACATAAAACTTAATGATTGCTAAAAGTGGCGTGATATGATATATTAAGTATACATGTATTTCAGCTGAATATTTTTCAAGTTTCCTATTCATTTATTATTCAAAATCGTATCGATTTCATATTGTGGTTAATAATATCCAGCTGCTGAAACTTATTTTCCAAACGAAACCAATAGTTCCACAATCCTATTGTCGTACGTCCATCGTACGAAGGGTTTATAACAACTTTTCATCGTAGGGCTGACGTGCGTCGAATGTTTTGTCGTGCGACGAACGCACGATAGTCTCCAAATTTCCATCGCAGACCCGTCGTGCGTCCGCCGTACGACAATTGTGACCGCTCCACAAAATTTCCATTTCCAGACGTAGGTCGGTACATTTAGACGTAGCTTAACAAGCATCGTACATGTCATTGGTTCCAATAGAAGGTCATAACTTTGTGAATATTTGGAATTTTGACAAAAATATTTTTTTTATTTTGTACAGGGAAGATTTTTTCAACAGTAATGCCAAAAACAAAATTCCAAAAAATTGTCATAAGGGCCCTTTTCTCAGATCTTGGCTCATATTTTTTTCATCATTCAATAATTTTTATTGATGAATACACATTTTTTTCAATGAATTTTTTAAGACATAAATATATTTTAAGAATACCGTATAGCGGATAATTTCTGCAAGTTTTTATTTCTGCGTTTTTTGTGGTTTGAGGATATCCCGTAAAATTAAATTCCGCAAAATTAAACATTCGTAAAAATTTTGTTCGCAAAATTTTACTTCCATATTTTGCTTCAATATACTGGTAATATACCTTTAATCTATATCTTTCTAGTGTTTTGTTACTGTCGTATTTGTCACACCTATAGTAATCGACTGTCTTTGTTTGCTTGTTTGCTTAACAACTAAAGAATGGTATGTGTTATATCGGTATTGACCTTCAATACGCGTTGATGTAAGTTTGTATATAAAATGTTTACTGATATTCGAGCACAGCCAGACATCATCATAAGTGATTTTAGGGGTGCGGGGATAATGCTGAAAATGTTCTGTTCTGTTCTGATGTTCATAAAATGAAAAAAAGCTGAATACTGTATAAAATTAACAATTAAATCTAAATCATACAAGCAGTGTTATCATGTTGTTGATCATGCCGTAGTAGATACGGTAGCTATTTACCATTCGCAGAAATTTCTTCCGGTTTCTGAAACCCGTAGAAATTAATTCCCGATTTTCTGGTAGGTCGCAGAAATAAAAACCGCAGAAATAAAACCTACCCATTTAAGGCCCAAATCGCAAAATTTTCTACCCGCAGAAATAACCCGCTATACGGTAATATATATTATTGAACAATATATGTTTTTCTACTTTATAAATATATTTTGAGA
The DNA here is from genome assembly GCA_947247005.1 of Spisula solida. Taxonomy (NCBI): domain Eukaryota; kingdom Metazoa; phylum Mollusca; class Bivalvia; order Venerida; family Mactridae; genus Spisula; species Spisula solida. Next base: position 34,649,270 of record OX365957.1, on the reverse strand, counting down.
ATAATATATTTTTTTATATTTTGTTATTGAACAAATATTTCTTTTATACAATTTTGCAACACTCCAGACGCCATAACTGTGTTATCTATAAAATATTTACCCCTAAATTGGACTTTATTCTGCGATAATGCACTAGCCAATTAAAACCACGGCCCCAACCCCGGGGAACGGCGGGGGAACAGTCCCGTGATTTTACCTTTCCGATGTCCCCGTACTGTCGTGCGAGTACGGGGCTTTTGTTTCGCGCAAAAAATAGCGGGGAAATATTGTCGCAACTACATGAGGTATAGACCGGGGCAATTTGCGGGGGTTTACCACCTGCATGGCCTTGTGTTGCAGAGAATTTACCATAGGTTCGAAAAGGCGAAAGTAAAAATCCGCCCGTCCCCGGGGTTAGGGCCGTGGTTTCAATTGAGTGGTACATAAACGTGATGTGTCCGGATTACCCGATGTGCTAGTTTGGTACATATTTGTATTTCAGGAGCTTATACAGAATGCCGATGACTCTGGTGCTACAGAACTGAAAATACTGTATGAAGGTAATACAGTCAATGAAGAAATTCCAAATGAGAAACATTTCAGGAAGTTCCTACGGGTAAGTTGTTACTATGGTGATAATCACTTATAGTCAATGTTTGCCCACATGTCTAGCTGCCGTCCTGCAAATCTGCATTCCATTATGTTATTAGCTCATCTGATTTTTGAAAAAAGATGCGTTATTGTCATCACTTGATCGGCGTCGGCGTTGCATGGTTAAGTTTTGTGTTTAGGTAAACTTTTTCATAAACTATCAAAGCTATTGAAACTTGTAACACTTGTTCACCATCAATACGATTACCTGAGCCTGTAAAGCAAGACCCATAACTCTGATCTGCATTTTGTAAGAATTATTGCCCCTTTTTAGCCTTAGAAAATAAAATGCCTTGGTTAAGTTTTGCGTTTAGGTCCACTTTTCTCCTAAACTATCAGAGTTGTTGCTATGAAACTTTCAACACTTGTTCATGATCAATACCTGACCTTATTTAATGCTAACTGATGAGATATGGAGTTCTATCAGTGAAATAAAACCTATATCAGTCACTGGTTATCACCTACAATGTGACTGATATTAGCTCCGCCCCCTCACGGGGACTACTTTAATTTACCAAAATCTCAACACTAAAATGTCTGTAACTTTTTTATTACTGAACGGAAACATGTCATGTGGGGGTTTTTATTATTAGTTAGACCATTTCCTACAAGTTGGTGTATGATTTAATGCAAAATTCTCAAAAAAGTCGTTTTCACCTATTCACCATAATCCAAGATGGCGGATTTTAAAGTGAAAAATATTAATGGAATAACATATTCATACGTAGCCTAACCACAGTGGTAATTTGGCATAAATAGTACCAGTTTTGACACCATAAAAGCATTAAATAAATAGAATATTTGTTTGTTTTGATTGAATATGGTTAATATCTCATCTTGTAGTGATAAAATTTTAATATTTTCACTCGCGCTACGCGCTCTTGAAAATATTGAATTTTATCACTACACGATGAGATATAAACCATATTCAATCAAAACAAACAAATATCCTCTATATGTCAAGCAAGAACCATAACTCTGATCTGCATTTGGCATGGGTTATTGCCCCTTTTTGGACTCAGAAAATTCCTTGGTTAAGTTTTGTGTTTAGGTCCGCTTTTCTCATACACTATGTGGGCTATTGCTTGTTTATGATCAATACCTGACCATGTCAAGCAAGAACCATAACTCTGATCTGCATTTTGCATGGGTTATTGTCCCTTATTGGACTTAAAGTAGTTCTTGGTTAGGTTTTGTGTTTAGATCCACTTTTCTTATATACTATGCGGGCTATTGCTTTGAAACTTTCAACACTTGTTCACCATCAACACCTGACCATGTCAAGCCAGAACCATAACTCTGATCTTTATTTTGCAAGAGTTATTGCCCCTTTTTTCGACTTATTAAATTCCTTGGTTAAGTTTTGTGTTTAGGTCCACTTTTCTCCTTAACTATCTGAGTTATTGCTTTGAAACTTTCAACACTTATTCACCATCAATACCTGACCATGTCAAGCATGACCCATAACTCTGGTCAGCATTTTGTATGAGTTATTGTCCCTTTTTTCACAATCAATTCCTCACTTTTTTAAGCAAGATTCATAACACTCCCCTACTTTATGCAAGGGTAATTGGCCTTTTTTACAGTGACAATGATCAGATGAGCGTCTGCACCCGCAAGGCGGTGCTCTTGTTTTTCTTTAGTGTTATTTGCTGCGGTCATTTTATACAAATATTAACTTTACAGTTACTTATTCCGTTTTTTTTTCAATTAGTTTTAATAATATGTCGTTATAAATTAAACAATAGTTACGTCAATTTCGTAATTCAGTATAAAATAAATAAAATTCGCAGTTATAGTGAACTTCGAACCTATACTGAACGTCGCCATGGCCTAGCACTGCGAAGTGTGAACACAACTTAGTATAAAACTCATTTTACGACAGGCACCAGCACTTGTGGTTTATAATGATGCGGTGTTCAATGACGAGGACTGGAATGGTATACGGTCTATCTACACAAGCGAGAAAGCTACAGATGCATTCAAAGTTGGACGTTTCGGACTGGGCTTCAAGTCCATATTTCACCTTACAGGTATTTAATATTAATTGTTTCATTGATGTGGTTTTCCGCATTGTAGAACATAACATCCAGTGTACAGATTAGCATCCATCAAATACTCGTAGATATGTTCTTTAGGTCAATGAAAAGTAAAACTTGTCAGACACACATTTAAACATGTTTAAGTTCGTGTATATGGCCAACTGACGCTATGTCACCTTAAATAAGTATATTTATGCTTCAAAATAATTCAACAAAAAAAGTAGTCATTTATCTTCTAAGAAAGATTTTGTTTATCAAAGATGGTGAACATATTTTTGCTTTAGTGCGGATTGATCCCAGACCGGTTAACCCCTACACTACTTTCACTTTCATAACGAATCTTCACGTGTGAGCACTTATTGTTTAATACTAGAATGTTCTCTCTACAATAATTAACCCAAAACATACATTGATAAATATTTCTGGGAAAGACCAAATATACCAAAATTCATTGAACTTTTAACATCAGAAAATCAGCATTCCATCAAGCAGCTGTCAGTGTATGCATTCAAAAGTTTTAAATTACGCGACTGTACCATATTTGTATAACCATGTGGACGCTTTTCTCTGTTATATTAATTTGTTCGTATAATAGTACCTACCTACCTACCTACCTACCTACCTACCTACCTACCTACCTACCTACCTACCTACCTACCTACCTACCTACCTACCTACCTACCTACCTACCTACCTACCTACCTACCTACCTACCTACCTACCTACCTACCTACCTACCTACCTACCTACCTACCTACCTACCTACCTACCTACCTACCTACCTACCTACCTACCTACCTACCTACCTACCTACCTACCTACCTACCTACCTACCTACCTACCTACCTACCTACCTACCTACCTACCTACCTACCTACCTACCTACCTACCTACCTACCTACCTACCTACCTACCTACCTACCTACCTACCTACCTACCTACCTACCTACCTACCTACCTACCTACCTACCTACCTACCTACCTACCTACCTACCTACCTACCTACCTACCTACCTACCTACCTACCTACCTACCTACCTACCTACCTACCTACCTACCTACCTACCTACCTACCCACCTACCCACCTACCCACCTACCCACCTACCCACCTACCCACCTACCCACCTACCCACCTACCCACCTACCCACCTACCCACCTACCCACCTACCCACCTACCCACCTACCCACCTACCCACCTACCCACCTACCCACCTACCCACCCACCCACCCACCTACCTACCTACAACTTTTTACCTATAGCGATAATGAAAATCATGTTTTGATTTGAATTATTATCAGAGTGTGAGAACTTGAACTAGTTCTATGACTGATAGTATGTGTACATTTCTATGTCCACTATCGATGATCCTCAAAATAAATATTTAAGTCATTTACTGACGGGTCTACAGTTCACGACCTGCGACAACCCTCATATATAAAATATCATCCTATACAATGGAATGCGTATATGTTTTCATACTAGTATCTACTACATATAGTATTTGTCTTTTTCTACTTCATAGATTACCCTTGTATCGTTAGTGGTGCCAAAGTTATGTTCATCGATCCCAATCAAGCTGAAGAACAGAAAATATGCACTGTGATAAAATTGCAGAACTTGAAGAAATCCAAGCGAGTTCACATTGATGATTTCCTACACGCCTTTTCTGGAACATTTAACTTTGATATAAAAGATGTAGAGTCTGGTGTTTACTCACACACAATATTTTGGTTTCCATTACGAAAATGCGCCACGTCTCTTTCCGATGTGTTATATTCAGAAACCGAAGTGAAAATATTGTTGGAGTCGTTTTTGGAAAGACCTGAATGGAATCTGATATTCACCAAAACTTTATGCCAGATAGAGGTTTTTGTTGATATAAATGCGGAGCCAGACATTGATCTCGAGTCAGAAGAATCCAACGAGAAAGATCTAAGATCCGGGTCAAGAGGTTCATTGCTAGAGCTACGTCAAATGTCACTCGGTAAGAAAATACCATACTTCTCAGTCAGATGTGAAACAATTGACGGTAAATCAATTCGTGAGAAGAAGCTTGATATTATAACTGAGATTGGTGAAATTGGAAGAAACGTTCAACCTACGTCGCGTCATTGGCCAGTAGATATGCAAATAACGAGTACTAGAGTGGATCCTACTGTCGGAGAAACAACATCAGTCTCTAGATGGTTAATGATCCACTACCTTAAAGGTGACAAACTGTCGGGAAATACTCAAACGCTTCTAAAGGACCCAAATTTGTGCTACCATCACCTTGTTGGTTTAGCTATTAAACTCGATTACGACGAATCCGATGAAGATGGTCATTTGTTTTGTTTTCAGCCGCTCCCTAAAGAAAGTTATCATAGTATAACAGGCCTCCCTCTGCACATAAACGCATACTTTGCGCTCGGGAACAATCGACGAGAAATTAAATGGGAAGATAGTAATACTGCGTATTCCTTACAGACCGATCATGCTATAGCTTGGAACCATGCTCTTCTGGAGGAGATATTACCATACGCGTACCGTCAGATGCTTCGACAATTGATAGAACATTTTACCAAGCGTGATAACTCTGAGTTTCAGGGAGTGTATAGATTATATCCAGATATCAACAAGGTTACCGAAAGGTGGAAACCATTGGTTGAAACATTCTACGATATCATAAAAGATGAACACATATTTTACATGATAAATGCTGGTGGACAATGGCTGCCAATAAAGGATATAGTATTGCTGCCAGAGTCAGATGAAGTGTGGTATCCTAGTGTGAAGCAGCTGTTGCTCGGTGACAATATAAATGTAGCTGTTGTACCCCAACGTCTGCTGAAAACATTTCAGGACAATACCATATCGGCTGTTACAGTAGCCTCACCAAGGTATCTTGCCAATCATATGTTACAGTATAAAAGTTACATGGAAATGACTTTCCAACAAAAATTGCATCTGCTGGAGTTTGTATTGATGGACGCCTGGTGCGACGACTTCGGAAATCTTAAAATTCTACCGCTAAATGATAACACATTCACGACTATTTGCACCATAGAAGACAGACCTGTTTTCTTTGAAGAACAAGAAGTAGTGGACCTGTTCCCGTCAATGTCCTCTAGATTTGTATCAACAAAAATACCAAAAGAAACAAAATCCCTTCTAGAAGACTTAATGGAGAAAGGTATTGTGTTAAACTGTTTAAAGATATCAAAACAACTTCCTTATACGTACACGGTATACACTGTATCATTTTATAAGTCGTCCTCTTTAAAAACGCCATTCGGGTGTCAATGAACCCATAGTGCACCTACCAATATGTTGCCCCAGGGGCGGAGAGCTGTGGGCAGACCAGGATAATTAAAAACATATTTATTTGGTCTAATTTCCAACCCTAGAGCCAAACGTTTTGACTAAATGGGAGATGCTTGCTGTTGCTATCGTGACCTAAAAGTAACTACTGTATATTGAGAAAAACAAGGATTTAGTGGTTTCATCAAAATAAGAAAATATTTCTATAAGGTTTACATCGGGAATTTTTAGATACAGGATTTGTGAAATGCTTGTTAACGTTACATTAAATTAAGTTTGAATGACGTTTGAGACGTCGCTGTAAAGTAGAACGGAGTGGTTAGCTTTAAATGTTTATAACTTTTGCAAATGTATGTGATATTTTGCTCAAATTGTCAGAAACTGTTCATAAAAGTATTGTCTGTCTAACGCTGTATTGTCAGGATGGGTATAAGTTTGTCACTAAGTCGGTGTTTCTTGGAGAACGCTCATATGTTTTACACGTCTTTCTAATTGCAGGTTATGGTCACATTAGGCAATTGAACTCACGGGATACTTCAGATATGCTGGTAACCATAATGACAAGCAATTTTGGCACAGAAAATGTGTTTAAGATCGACCAGTCCATATTTATCAACTGGACTCAATGGCTTGAAAATATTTGGAGCTTCATACAAAAAAGGTATGAGTCTTCCTTTGATGATTTCAAAAACGTGACAATATTTCCTATATGCATTGAAGGTTTGGGAAGAGACTCCTCTCCTGTCGTGCTTTGTAAGCTGTCAGATCATATCCTACACGTCACATCTCCATCACGTGATCATGGAATACTTTGCCAAGTGTTCAATTTACTTTCGGTCCGGGTACTGAGCTGTATTGCTGAATATGTGAGACCTACCATTGTCGTAAAATACCTGTATGAAGAATCAATGTCTGATATTGGTCGCTTACTTCAGCATCTTCAACAATGGCAGATAAGTAACTATAATGATAATGTGGACACGCCTCACCAGGCCGCTTTAGTTAGATACGTATCAAACATACTTCACGGGGACGTACCAGACGCATGTTTGCACAATCTTAAGGAACTAAAACTGTTTCAAAAGTTCGAATCCATAAATGATACCAATGGATGCTTGGTCGCCATAATTGAACATCCAGTCGTCTTCAATGGTGATTTTTATCCTATCAAGTTTCCTATGCCAGTGATAAGAACATGCTCGAGCAACGAACTGAATCTGGCAAAAGCTCTCGGTGCCACTATATATGACAAGGACGAATTGGCAATTATGACTCTTAACGATTTCCATAACAAGAAGTACAATGCAAATGAACGTCAAACATTTATGTTCTGGTTGCTAAGAGACTCAAATTACACCAATAACATCGAACTCACGAATGCGTTAAAGAGTGTAAAGACTGGATTCATAGAAACTATGGATGGTTCGATAAAGTTGCCAAACGAGGTGTTTGATCCATCAGACTCTTTACTACAAAGGGTTTTCAAACATGAAAATAGGTTTCCGGCTGGAAAATGGACCTTAGATGCCTCAATACTTCAGACTTTACGTACGTTGGGATTACTTGCGAGGGATGATGTAGAACAGAAACATCTAGAGGACACATGTTGTATGATTCACAAACATGCAACGGAAGAAGAAGAATGTAGCAAGGAGATATTCGATAAAGCCGAAGCTATGTTAGCATTAGTGAACCTAAAGCCACACCTCTATGAAGTTTATAGGATCAACGAACGGATAGTTCCAATAAAGCCAGTTCTCAACGATGTTTTTCTGGAATGCGTGCAACCAAGAAATGGACAGGTTCCATCTCTGCAGTGCTTATCTGATGTTTCTCCATCTGAACATATATTTCTTACGGGAACTGTACGTTACATGCTGAATTGTGCCTTAGTTCCATCATTGGCGGTAAAATTTGGTTGGGATAAACCCCAACTTGAATCGGTGATGGAACATTTCAGCAACATTGTCAACGTGTATACAGACCGGTATAAGCCAAGCTACATAATTCTGATTACGAAAATTTACGAATGGCTTTCTGAGGAAATCACAGAACATCAGGATAAAGTTGTAAATTATGTTCAGAGACACTTTAAAGGAAAACCTTTTGTTTGGAATGGCAATGCATTTGTCAAAATAGACGAAATTTACACACGGTCGTCAGAATTTGATATCAACTTGTTTCCATTTGTATCAAAATTACCCAAAGAATTGGAACATTTGAATATATTTTTTGAAGAGATTGGGTGCCAGAAATGTCAAAATGACGATATGTATAACAGAACACTAGCACGCATTAAAACGGCGACAGAGAACAGAGTCTTTGAAAGCGATACATTCCCATTACGTGTTACAATTGTCATATTGAACAAAATGGCTGAATCTCATGGGTCAGAAACCAATGATTTGATATATATGCCCGTGGAGAAAGCTTTCAGGTTGTCATTCGAACATATATCAAAATGTGTATATTGTGACGACAATGAACGACTTGATCATAATGAACATGACGTCTATCAAGTTCATTCAGAGCTGTCCAATAAAACTGCCAAGTCTTTAGGGGTAAAGAGCTTTAAACAACATACGCTGTCTGAAACATATACCTTCGAGGAATGGGGCCAAGAAGAACCACTCACCACGAAAATTAGAAATCTGATAAAGCATGGTTACACTGACGGATTTGCCGTCATCAAAGAGATGTTCCAAAATGCAGAAGATGCAAAAGCAAGTAAGTTTTTCCTTTTGTTTGATTATCGGGACAACTCAGACTTCCGTTCAAGACTCCTTTGCCACAAATTGGGTGCTTTCCAAGGACCAGCTTTGTGGGTTTATAATGATGTTTCATTTTCCGAAAAAGATTTTGAAAATATTAAACGACTCGGAGAAGGCACAAAAGAAAATGATCCAGGCAGCATCGGGAAGTTCGGATTGGGATTTTGTTCGGTGTACAATATCACTGATCTCCCGAGCCTATTGTCGGATTCTAGCATGGTCATATTTGATCCCCACTCTACTAACTTGTCAATGGATTCGCGCTCCTTATCCCCGGGACTTCGTGTAGATTTTATGAATGGACGAAACAAACACGTGAGAGAAAGATTTATGGACCAATTTAAGCCTTTTCAAGACGTGTTTGGCTGTGATATCTGCTCACAAAATCAGCCACATTTTAACGGAACTTTGTTTCGTCTACCTTTTAGGACTCAATCAAGCGAACTGAGTGACACCGTTTATTCAGTGGATAGAATAGAAATGTTGTTTAATACGATCGCTGGTAAAATGGACAATTTATTATTGTTCAACGAGAATGTAACCGATATTCGCGTATACAATTTGCCAAATGGTTGTTCAAACCCAAAGGATTCACAATTGAAACTGGGGGTTAAGAAACAATGCAGAAGACTAAATGCGAACTATGACAACAATGTTTCCATAGCGACAGAGGTGGCTTGTAGAAATCAACGAAAAGGGCCAGAGTCCGCCGAGGTCCTTACTCTCATCGAAGAAATAAGTATCAAAACAATTATAGGGGACACACTTGACAAACGTGACTTGTGGTTAGTTGCAACGGCTTCTAGTAAAGAAGTAGAATGTTGTATTAATGAATTACCAATTGCTGCTATTGCGATACCTGTTTCAACTGACGAGGAACAAAAAGAACCAGTGTATAATGCTTTACAGTTGAAGTCACAGGGACGCTACTTTTGCACACTGCCACTTGGTCAACAGTTTCATCATTTTGCATTTCATATTAATGGCCACTTCAAAGTGTCATTTGACCGCCTACACCTATTGAAATGCAAGTCTGACGAGCGATTCGATAACACAGACTCAAGTTGGAATACATTATTGATGAGAGACAACGTGGTGACTGCTCTTGTTAGTCTACTTTCTGAGACAAATATTGACAATGTCTATGACATATGGCCTGATTCGTGTGAAGATGAATTCGAGAACTGTTTCACTACATCATTTTACGATAGAATCGCTCGAAGTTCTTGTAGAGTATTCAAGAACAGAAACACAAGATTGGACCTTTCCAAATCTTTGTTTCTATGTCCAAAAGCATTACATGATATGGACGATCATCAGATTTCGGTCACTACAATTACAGCGATAGTTAATGATTCATCATTAATTGTGGATGTACCATCTCTTATATTTGAACACTTGAAGAAATCTGCAGGCACATACATGGACAGTAGAATAATTTCTGCCGAACTATTTCTACTTAAATTCGTTTTTCCGAACTGGGATCTGCTTGCAAGTGGTATGACAGAGAACAATAGAAACAACATATTGAAGTTCGCTATCACGGTAAGAAATGTAAATATAAAAAGTAACCTTCAAACAAGCGCTTGTATTCCAACAGATGACGAAAGGTTGGAACTTCCTAGCAACCTGATTGATGAGGAATCAGAAATAGGAAAATTATTTCCTTCCGGGATGGGATTCTTTCCAAGAACTGGTTTCATTGATGAATCAATTAAGCAATCATTGGTGGACATAGGTTTGCGTTCTGAGCTATTATCAGATGATATGGTTATTGACAGAGCACGTGCGGTTTCACTGAAATATTCAAATTGCGCAGAGTGCGCAAAATTATTATGTCAGCGACTGTTGAAATATTTGTCGGAGCACATTGTAAGTGAGCATACAGCAATATTAAATACACTATCCACTATACCGTTTCTGCCAGTGATGGGAAGACCTCAAGGATGGCCATTCAAGTGGCATGCTAGTTCTTCAATAGATAATTTACCTAAAGTAAAACTGTGCAAGGAACATTTAGAAACAAAAACAGTGCCAATTCTTTGGAAACAACCTAATAATTTATATGCTCCTGCATGTCATACAATGTTGGGTTGCAGTAAATATGTGGTCGAAACAGATTTGTTTGACTCGAATGAACGAACACTTCGACTCACGAATAGTGATTTTCTAGAAATATTTGAGGCTGTTGGAATAGAAAAAATACCTGAGAAGTTGAACGTTTCGTCACTTGTAGATAATTTATTGATAGCTTCAGATACAGTTAATGTAGCGGATACTGTCATTGATAAAATTGCATTAAGGTTTCAAGATATGTACGATTGCATAGAAAGAAAGGGAGGTCTTTCAGAAGTACAGACGCTCAAAAATGTGACCGTTGTTTGGACATCAGACAGGCTTGTCAGTATTGAAGATCTTTCGCGGGACGACTTTGAGTATCGATCTCTTTGTTACCCATTCATATTCAGTATAGTAGATTCTCCGATGCGTAGATGCCCTCTTCTTTGTGAAGCTCTCAAAATCAGACACCACTTTGCAGCGAAAGACATTGCTACTGTCATTCAGAAAATTAAAAACAAATATAACGATTCGGCGATGAGCGATAATACGACATCGTCTGTCGTGGCCTTATTGAAAATATTAAAATTGTGTTTCGGAAAGGAAGATATCACAAACCTCGAAGAGTTCTTAAGTGAAAACGACTTAATTGCTATTTATGCCCCGGACGAAAACATGAAAATGCGTAGTTGTACTGAGATGTGCTTGGATGATTCTGCAATTGAAAAAACAGAAACCATGACGTATATACATAGAGATGTGCCCCATAACATTGCAATAGAATTCGGTGCCGTGAGGAAGTACATTCATCAATTAAATGAATGCTCTGAAGATGTAGAAGACTTTTATCAGGAAGAACCACTTGTTACAAGGCTTCGTAGGTTACTGGATGGTTATCCATGCGATTCGGGTCTTTTTAAAGAACTCCTTCAAAATGCTGATGATGCTGGGGCGACTGAAGTAATATTTATGCTTGATTTTGATACTCATAATGTTGAGCATATATTTAACAAAGAGTCTGAACCACTTCAAGGACCTGCACTATGTGTTTACAATGACAGCCCATTTTCATTGGAAGATCTGAAAGGAATACAACATCTTGGTAATAGTGGAAAGTCCGGTAATGTTGCTACGATAGGAAATTACGGGGTCGGTTTCAATTCTGTATATCATCTTACAGATACGCCATCATTTCTAACGAAGGGAAGTGATGTAGAAAATGGTGAAACGCTCTGTATCTTCGACCCACTTGCAAAACATCTCCCTGATGTAAAAGCAGCAAAACCGGGAAAACGCTATAAAAATGTAAGTGTCATTCGGAATAACTACGCCGATTTGCTCCTTGGTTATCATGAAAAGAGATTCTTTGAATGTAATAAAGGAACACTATTTCGCTTTCCACTCAGAAGAGATGTTTCAGCTATAAAACCTCACTCTTTTATTGATATAGAAGAATTAGAAAAAATACTCAGATGTTTTACACAGAAGCTGTCACACACCGTAGTATTCCTAAGAAGTATAGAAAATGTGAGAATACTTTATCATCATCATGGTGCGTATTTTGAACAAAATCACTTGCACATCAATGTAACTGGTTCCAATGCGGAGGAAAGGAAATCGTTACATAAAGGACATGCACAATTGTGCACAGACTTCCAAAACGATAGGGATAGTATCTTTGACTTTGAGCAGAAATCGTTTAATTACGAACTTGAGACTGAAATGCACGACTATAAAGGAACTAAGACTGTTCAATCATTTCAAGTTATTCAGACACTGGGTTTCAAAGATAAAGAAGATGTTTCACCCTTTGTGCGAGACAATTTCAAAAATGAAAATAGAGGTCTACTGCCACAAGGAGGTGTTGTTCGATCTACTGCTGCAGGTGTCTGTGACGGGAAAGCTTATTGCTTTTTGCCGCTACCTATCAGCACGGGACTACCGGTTCATGTAAATGGACATTTCGCCCTGAACCACGAAACAAGGCGAGCGTTATGGAAGGCGGATAGTGTCGACGAGTGTTACAAAACGCAATGGAACGTTGCCTTAATACAACACGTGATTTCGAAAGCTTATATAATGTTACTGCAATCATTGGTTCAAAAGTGTTCCAACCATTATCCAGAGAATGTACGAGAATTAAAGGATATATTCAGCTGTTTTCCCACCCACAAATGTGCAAGTGACTTCTACTGGAAGGAGATAACTGTATCAATTTACAAAACGCTCTTTCACGATGGCTTTGGTTTTCTTTCCTGTCTGTACGTAACCTTGTCAATGGAAAAAATAACCGAAGTACATATCACATGGAAAAAGCCTATCTCCGATTGTCAGCATTGTCCAGTGTATAAATACAAGTTGCATACAAAAACAAATTCAACTGAGCTTGAACTAAGACAGACCCTGCTTTCAACATGTTTGAAAGATCTAGGAATACCGCTTTTTGAGATTCCCGGTCAAGTTCTAGAATCCATAGAATCCAGTGAATGCAATTTAACGAAACTCTCTCCTTCGTATCTTATAAAGTTCTTGTGCTCTCATGGAAACCCGTCGTGTGACTGCTGTGAATTAAACGTGGGCGAAGTCGTTGAGAAAACAAAGTTCAAGACATGTCACAATGTTAAAACAGTGATTGACTATTGTGCATCAAAACCTGAATGTCTATTCCAGAACTTGATGAATGTGCCACTGTTCCTCACAGAAGACAAAGTCTTGAGAACGTTAAGTACTAATCAATCTGTGTTTGTCACTGAATTTACTGATTTATTTCCTGCAAATCAGTGGCCTTATTTTTTGCATAAGTGCTTGCTACAGAGTGTTTGCTCCATCCAGTATAAGAACTCTAACTATGAGGTTTTATCAAAAGGGCTTCTAAAGCATTTAACTCTTTCCGATTTTCTCAGTTTTGCAAGAAAAGGCCAAACAAACGTTACCATTTCAGAAGAATCGTTCGTACCTTTGCAACAATGTGACAAGGTTTTCATTCCTCGGGTTTGGACATTTTTTACAGATGAAATTTGCTATGAACTCAAGCAAAAGGGTATCAAATCGACAGACAAGGATGAATTACAAGACATCACATCGGAAAGGTTGAGGGAAATAGCATCACTATGTGTGATACCCGCTGTATGCAACGAAGCTAATGACAAAATTCTGGTGTCATTCAATGACATATACATGCTTATAGAGCTTGATTCTTTTGCAGCAGGCTCAGCTCTTCATGAAGCTATATCAAACTTTAATATCTATCGTTTGAACAAACAATTGCTGCACAACGCATCATCCGATATGTTATATGCTTCAGACATTCTCCTGCAGCATATCCCTAGGTCGGATAAACCAGAGAAGATATTACAATGTTTTCTTAAGAACTTAGAAAAGATCAAGAGGTCAAAACCCAACCCTGTCCTAGCAAAAGCTGTTCTTAAGTATTTCAATGACCACGTCAGTTCATTAAAATTTCAAGATAATGTACAGATGATAAAATGTTTTCCATTTTTCGAGACCTGCAGTGGTGAATTGATGGTTATTGACGGTCCAACAGAAGTTTATGTTTTGTTGGATGATATCCCTGCTGCTGGACTGGATCGTATCAGCCATGACGAAAACATATTATTTCTTAAGGACGTACATGTGGAAGATTTATACCGACGAATAGGTATACGGACTCCCTCTGTTGAAGAAACCTACGTTAATTTGATATTTCCAAGACAAGCGAAGATAGCGATAAATGACTTTCATTGTCATGTAGAATTTATTTGCTTATATCTAATTTCGCATGAAGAAAACCAGTTAAGTCGTTCTTTATCGAATGCATTGGAAAGTCTTGCGTTCATTAACGTGGGTAATGAAACCCGACAAAAACGAATAAATGAGCTATTTTATGAGGATGCTGAACGAAAACCATTCTTCAGTATCATGTGCCAAAGAGATGAGATGTTGCCGAAACAATATCATTTGAACCACATGCTAGACATATTCAAAACAGTGGGGTTAAAATGGGAAATGACGACTGAGTTGTTTGAGAGATTTGCAAGGGACATAGAGAGTGACTCATTACAACGTGGACACATAAATGAATGTAAGGAAAAGTCTCAAGTGTTACTAGCAAGACTGTTCAGCAGGACAAACTTGAGAGAAATCAATTTGTATACAATGCGAGAAATCAAGTTCATATTTCCGAAACAGGTTAAGAGCAAATTATTAGATATACATGCTCAACGCAGCATAGCCCACCCAGTATCATTGTCAGATAGTGTGTATCCATCAGAAGAGAACATACACTCCTGCTGGACCATATCACCCATCTTACCAGATAATGTTCATTTACCAGAGGGATTTAAATTAAAATTGGGCATTCATCAAAAGCCTCCGATTGATGATTAATCATTGCCTGAATATCGGGAGAAGTTTGGAAGGGAAATTACCACAAAAGCTAGCTTTAAGCCACGGCAAAGAAATAAAAAGTATCATGACGCATATATATGAAACACTTGCATCCTACAATCTTACTTGGAACCCGAAGCCTTCTGTTCTAAGACGTGTTCCACTTATATATTTCCCAGATTGTTGTTTAATGAGGCATGCTTCGAATGTTGTAGTGGCATGCAACGAAGATGACGAGATAGCACCTTATCTTGTGAAAGTACCTTCGTACTATGGGAGATTTGAAGATTTGTTCATAAAGCTGGGTGCTTCGAAAACAGTGACAGTTGATAATTATGTAGACATTCTGGCACAAATGTTTCAAGAATTTGGTGCACAGAAGCTTGAAGAAAGTGTAAAATCTAATGCTTTGAAAGCAATGTCTAATCTATTTCGGCAGATGAAACGTCATTCGTCGACAGAACACCACATTAACTCTCCAGTTTATCTCCTCGACGAGACAACTTGCCTTAGACGAGGTAATGAGCTGGTTGTATGTGACAATACATATTTACGTGAGAGAGTAGAGAGTGGAGTACGTCTAGATTTTATGATAGCTGGATGTAATGAGGTTAAGCTGAACGACATTCTGGACGGGATAAAAGCATTCCCATCGGGCCACAAACCACAAATTCTTTCTGAAATAGTTCGAGAGGAAGTATACTTATCTGATCTAAAAACAGACATACAGCAAACAGAAGCAACCTCTCTTCAAAAGTATATTCATGACGATAATTACATTGGTGGTTTTTGTCGACTTGCACGACATGCAATGGGGAAAAACAATTTAACATGGACTGATGCAGAGGAAAATAAGATAACATCTTATATCAAGAATATGACATGCAAACAAGCTACAGGCATTAAAACACATTTAGTAAGAAATGTACCAGACAGAAGCGAACCGATAGAAAACACATTCGAACCAAAAGATGTACATATAGACACAGACAATTCAACAACGGTTGTACTATTTGAAGCCGATTTTACCGATGATTTGCGAAACAAAGTACATGAAAGTATAACGTGTCATTTAAACGCATTGGTTAACAATTGCTTACAAAATGACCTGCTCTTTTTGGCTCTCAAACTATTGTCCTGTAACAGTCAATGGGAGTTTACTTCCATTCTTGATAGAAAGAACATCGAAGCGTATGGCGATATTGGTAGTCAACGATGTATTGTCCTTCGAACTACATGCCATCCAGAACCTGGCAGGTACGTTCCTAACCATATGCAAGGACTCTTGTTCCAGGACTGGATTGAGCCTGATGAGTATATGGCCTTAGAAACTGATCATCTGCAATGCACATACAAGTTCGTTAAAGTTCTTCACCGCGTAGATGCTACCGACAAACATAGATTGTTACAGCGATATGAAGTAGATGTTGGCGAGGAAACACCGATTGTTGTATTGTCTTTCAAGATGTATTCATTTAATCAGGCGCGGGTGGAACAGAGTGAACATTATGTTGTTGAACCTTTCACTGAAAATGATAATAAGTCTGGTCTTTCATTTGAGAGTATTTGCATGGAAATAAAGGAGACGTTGGCTGCAGCATGGACCCTTGACAGATCCGATGAAAGAAAACAAATAGTAGTAGGGCTTATTCGAAAGTGGCACCCAGATAAAAATCATAAACAAATCGAACTGTCTACAAAGGTTTTTCAATACATTCAACAATGTCTACAGACTTTAGAAAGGGACGGAAAATTCTCCAAAGAAGAGCCTAGTGCCGAACGTGAGGACACTGGATATACGCAAACACCACATGAGGACTACACACGCTGGTTTAGACAACAGTGGCACTCTTATTCGGGTAAAGCACGATTTGAGAGACATGACACGGAAGAAGAACCTATTCATGATTTCTCAGAAGCTGCAAGGTGGCAAAGTCAGGCGAAATCAGATTTAGAGTCTGCAAGAACTTCATTTGATGTATATTCTCGCATATCGAGTAACTGGGTGTGTTACCAGGCTCATCAGGTAATAATATTTACACCTCGTCTTTCAAATACGATTGTTATATAATTAATTTCCTATTAATAGAAGCATTCATTAATGAGATTTCAAATCACACGTAATCGTCACCTGCATTGATTAGTATACTGCTCATTCAATCGGGCGTATGGGAGTCCGTCTATTATAATAATGACATGTCTCATAAAAAAACATGGCTGCAGCAGATTGATTTAGGAATGCTTTATACCATGTGGGTATAAACGCCAAAATTGTTTAATGAACAAAATATATGATAGACTGAATGAGCCATATACGAGGTATGATCCAAAAACGTCTTGAATCATTTTGCTATATTTTACGTATAGTTCAATTGATCGTTTACAAACTTGTTCATTTTTATCAGCATTAATCGTAATATGTCAGGCACATTCTTAAAAAACTTAATAATTCAGTGAAAAGTCGCACTACAAAATAGTTACTAACCGCCACTCGGCGCACGTGTGTATCGGCGATCGTCAAAGAAGCTGTGAACAAGCTCACTTTTATATTGAAAATATCATACAATAATGTTCTATTAACTATGGCTGGAAGTATTTAAGATAAACTTTAACTTTTGCCATATGTCTCTCAGAAATTAGTGTGTGTACGATTCCACATATCAGCTAATTCCGTAATAGATAATCGTCGGTCAGCATCCACTCATCGCGGACTGACCTCACTGTTGTCGCGCTGTATTTTAAATTTCTTCCGCGAACCTTGTGATCTTCTATGCTTTTGTCACCGTCCGAAAATTCTCGATGCAAGTTAACAATAAGAGCTCTGCTCAGAGGAAACGTTCTGTTCGGCTGATCGATCATTTTAAGCGTCATTTCAATTATCTGGATGGCAAAGATCTACATTGTCCTTAAACAAATCTTCTTCTAATGAGCGATTATATCTACTCATATCTACTCATGTTCGAATACGACAATTCCGTGTCACATTTAATCAGAATGATAACCGAAGAGCGTTCACGCAATTAGGATGGACAGGCGTTGTAAATTACCAGACCTTAGTCCGACCAAACATAGTGGAATGTGGTAAACTGACATGTGAGCTAAAATGACACAGTGCTTGGCTGCTAGCCTTGCTGAAACGATGCATGTCATGTCCGCTTTTAGGGTCCACAGTAAATAATGAAATGATGGTATTTTATCACAACCTAAGAGATCGCAATTTCAATGTCGATATTCGGTAATCTTAGGCCAAAAATAAATCACTAGGTCAAAGCATGGACAAACCTTGTGCATGATGTATTGGTTACTTGGTCTTCGTGAAAATTAGTCAAAATGATTGTTAAGATGTAATCAACGTTTAGTTTGAGCAGGGATCACCTGATGTCAATACCTAGGTCACTATGTTAAATCATAGAAAACAAAACGTTTTTATGGTGCAGAATCTGTAATTATGTCACCATACGGGTCTGCATGCACAACTATGACCTAGGGTCCTTTGTCACCTCTTGTGTTGTATATCAGCGTTTTGATTACTGTGTTATGATTATAACATTCAGGCTGCCGAGAAGTCTTTAAAAGCAGCATGGTACGCAAAGGATGCAAATCAGGTAAACCGTATCAAGTGCACCCATTCTTTAACAGAGTTATCACAAGGTAAGTGGTGATGGTTGTGACTCTAATAAATCATATGAATTGTGTTTGTGAAGTCGGGTTTAACGCCGTTTCTCAACATTTTTTAGTTGAAATAGTGCATGTTTTCTTGGGGTGGTATTCAATATTGATCTTGCGTGACTTAAATATAAGGACAGCCAATCAGATCCCACCATATTGAACTCAATGTTAGTAACAGGCAATATGATTGGCTATCCTTATTCTCCTATGAAATAAGATCAATATCGAATACCATCCCAGGACTAACTTACCCTTTCACAAGGAAAAAAGAAATTATCCTCATACATGTAGAGAGGAAAATCGGCATTATTGCCAATTCTTCATGGATGGGTATTGCGCGACCGGGAATCAAATCGGATCGCAACGCGTTACCAATCCAGGAAATATCTATATGTACACCATAGAAGTGTTAGGTGTCAATCATACTGGATAGCTCCGTTTTTATGCACTTTATACAGAAACTGTGACAGTACAGGTGACTTAAACGGTTGGAATTTATGTCTGCGTTATGTGATGACGTCATTTCCTGTTTATGTTAAGTTTACCTGATGAAGACACTAATAATGTGTTGAAACATAGTAAAAAATATAACATTGGGGTTAGTTTCTGTTTTTATTTAAATGTCTGCGTTAACAAATTCATTTCGTTATGGATTGTTGGACTACGACGGCGGCTCTCATATTAACTGAAATGATCAGGATACATGTATTAAAGACTACAATATATACGTATGTGTCGTCAAATGCAGCATTCATTTCATTAGGGAGCTCGTTTTATTCGTTTAACTTAACAATTGAATGAATATATGCCCATGCAGCACAAGTTTAGTGATAGTGTTCTATAGTCTTAGACGTAATTTATAATATAAACGGTAGGCCAATCGTGTTTTATATTTTATAGTGTACTTTATTTCATCTTCAGGATTGGATGATAATCTTGTTAGATTAACTCAGCAGCTGCGTGACCTGACAGGGGACCATACACGTATGAGATACCCTGATACAATGTCTGCACCACAGATACCAGCGGAATATTATTCACATGGAAATGCTAAAACATGTTTACAAATTGCAACAGAAGTTATAGAAACAGTGGAGAAGGACATTTTGACACAAAATGAGCCCGTATGAACCGTTTCGATTAACGGTCTTAATCAAGACATACCAAATGCAATACTATTAGATAGCATTTTGGAAACATTTCGGAACATTCGTGGAAAATCGAGTGCAGTTAGGGAAAATTGCGTATGGATTGTGATTTTACATGTATTACTAGTATATAAAAAAACAATGTTCAGTAATACGCACTCACATGTGTGTTTTTACATTTTGTGAATTGTTATTGATACAATGTTCTTGTTCTGCTTGTGACGTATCTTACGCAAGTTTTTCACATGTGTCGTTTTCATTGTATCATTTTTGTATTTATTTCTGTATTAGCTATTCTTAATTATTACTAAAATCACGTTTGTAAATGTGTGCATTTTATCTATAATGTTGATGCTTAATTTATTTAGTTAGAACTTATTATGTAAATTCATATTGATTGAACAGAGCAGAGTGAGCGAACACAGGGTGGTTCCTTAGTGTTAAATAAGTATACAAATAGATCATGTGTATGTGTTTATATTTCTTTGCAATTGCATATTTTGTGAATATTTCTGTCCAATTACATATTTTGTGTGTCTATGCATTTGCAACGTACATTATAATATTTATGGTGTGCGTATATCCATTCAATTATTTATGTGTTTATATCGCTTTGCATTTCTATGCAATTACATAGTTTGTGTATAACTCCAACGCGATAAATTGCAGTACAAAAACAAACACAATATTGCCTATGTTTTTGTTATGGATTAAAATCAAGGACCATA
The DNA here is from genome assembly GCA_947247005.1 of Spisula solida. Classification (NCBI taxonomy): domain Eukaryota; kingdom Metazoa; phylum Mollusca; class Bivalvia; order Venerida; family Mactridae; genus Spisula; species Spisula solida. The sequence continues at coordinate 34,628,535 of OX365957.1, read as the reverse complement.
ACACTTACCAATGAAAGCATTCACACATTTATCACAACATGCTCGTAAATATTCAGAAACGATAAATATAGCGGATTTTGTGTTTGTTTTTGTATTGCAGTTTATCGCGTTGGAGTTATACATTGCTATGCAATTACTTATTAGTATTTGGTATACATTCCTATACAATGACATAGTTTGTGTACATTTATATGTATTTACTTACTATAGTGCGTCCAAGATATGATGGCACAATAACATTTACACATGCTAATTAGCCGATGGGTTCATTTTCAACAGAAAGGGTGCTTATTTACAGTCAGGGTCAATAAACGCTTGTTTCATATTACGTTTTCGCATTATGAGCAAATATACAAGACGAATTTACATGTGCCTCGCTAGTTCAGTTGGTAAAGCGTTAGAAATACAATAATATTATGGATGGAGGTTACTGGTTCGAGTCTCACTTTTGTGCATTATTTTGGTAATGAATTGTATTCGTCAGTTCTAGTAAACTTTTTTTCTTAGTATATCCCGTTACTCGTTGATTATCTAGTTACATTTGTTTTCATTCGTATACTTTCTCTATTCTGTATATTTATTATATAACATTTTATTATCTTTATCTGGAACAATCAGTTATAAATTAATATTCTGTACGCATAAATGTATTTATAAATTATATGAATTAACATTGTTCATCAGCAGTGTTTGTGACAGAATCATTTTAGAAATCTGCAAAAGCATCATCGCTATCACAATCTCCCTCGTCATAATCACTGTCATTATCATCATCATTATCATCAAAAGAATCCAGTTAGATTTTGTTACTCCTTGATTTACTGATACTATTGTGCAATTTCTTCACCTTTATGCGTGAAACCGTCCTTTCTGATACATCTGTCATTGTGGAAGTTTGTTTCCTTTGACAGGACAACGGAATCACTGGCAGTTCTATTGATGCCTCTCGTGTGCAGAATTCTAATACATGTACGTTAGTCACAATGTATCGTCCTTGTTGCGTTAAAACGATACGTTTGGCCACAGTTCAATTTAATAATGTTGCAGTTTACACAGTTTATCTGGTGTAAGTAATACACCTACAAATACAAATACAGTTTTGTGAAAAGTGTGCGGAAAAAACATTTGTGAAACAAAATAGAAATAAAAAAGATTCTGATGGGATTCGAACCCGGACCGTCCGCGTTGAGATTAGAAGCGTTACCACTAGACTACACTAGTCGAATGTTCTAAGTACACACTTAGTAATTTTCATTTAACAGGAAAAGTATTAGACCTATCAGTGAATCGAACATACCATTGGAATCAGGAAACTATTGTCTATCCAGTTTAGTTAATCACCATTCTGAAATTTAATAGCAACATACTAGAAAATGACCATTTAGTTCACTGCTTAAAACAACAAAGTCGCACATCAATATTATGTATGACCATCGTCTGCCCTGATGATAGCCTGACATCCTCTGAGGCATTAAAGTGATAATGATGTGTACCAATTGCTGCTGGAGTGCATTCCATTCTAGTAAATGGTTCGTTGTGAGTTCCTGTACGTTCTGGTGTTACCGTCGTGCTCGGATGCGTCGCCCCAACTTATCCCAGACGTATTATTTCGGATTTTGGTCCGGGCTACAAGGCGAGCATTCAGTCGTGCAACCTAAATAGGAAATTGCATCAAAATCAAATTCCATGTGATGAGAATGTGCTCGTATCTTACAAAATACATGATTGATCGAAAATAGTGAGTTTTTGTTAAATTGTAGTAGTAATTCGGATGACAAATGCCGATTGAAAGTTACTTCCATGCTCAACTTCAAATTGCTCTATACAAATAAATGGACTTATTCTGTTGAGTTCAACGATTCCACATTATTTCACAATCTTTAAGTGATACAACCATCAGTCAGATGTTGTCATAAACGTGTTTTGACGAATTTAAGGACTAAATGTAAATGACGCCATGTGACGTCTCAATTTTAAATCGAGTCAATAGAAACATGCAGCTTTTTCGGGAATTCAATGCAACAACCATAATAAAAGGTTTGTACATGTGCATGGGCTAAGAACCCCAAAACAGCCAATTAATGAATTAAATCTTACCAGTCTTATTGGCATGCCAATTTCAAGCATTCATGTCGCACTTGCGCACTCCTCACGCGTCATTTGCGTCAAATGATACGAACTATTTTTATGGCTTTATATTTGGGGGTCGAATGTTAATCGTGTATGAAATGATTTAAACACATTTACACATATTTGAGGTGTGAGCACGAGAAAAATGTGATTTTGTCTTTTTTGTCACGCATCAATGGTTTTCGCGTAGATCTTGGTTTTTCTTCTTCTGTATTACAGACAATCACCAACATATGCTATCTTAACAGTTTTATTGAGTTGAGATGATTATGTTCCTGATTTATTCTAGTTCTAAAAGTGTGTACTTAGAACATTCGTCAAGTGTATATAATAAGCACAACGATCTCCATTCTTAATTAAATAAGTTAAAATAACTGAACAAGCGCTTAGATGATCGTGATTTATTTACTTAACCGCGATTTGATATGGACTAATCCAACCAGTGACTTTACACAATGTTATTGTGCCATCATATCTTGGCCGCACTATAGTATTTGGTATACATTTCTATACAATGACATAGTTTGTGTACATTTCTATGCAATTACTTACTAGTATTTGGTATACATTTCTATTTACTTGCATACTTATATATATATATATTTGTATATTTCTACGCAATTGCATACTTTGCGTATACATTGGATGTCCATAAAATTACATATGCAGTGTATATTTCTATGCAATTACATATTTTGTGTATATTTCAATGCAATTACATATTTTATGTATATGTCTATGAATTTGCAACGTACATAATACTATCTATGGTATGCGTAGGTCCATGCAATTATTTATGTTTTTTAATTTCTATGCATATTTTGAGAACATTTCTATGCAATTACATATGTTACATACATTTATATACAAGTATATATGGTGTATACATTTCTATGCAATTACAAACTTTGTGTATATTTCTATGCAATTGAATACTTTGCGTATACAATGGACGTCCATAGAATTACATATTTTGTGTATATTTCTATGCAATTACATATATTGGATACTTTTCTTTGCAATTACATATTTTGTGTATATTTCTATGCAATTACATATTTTGTGAATATTTCTATGTAATTTCACGTGTTCTGTGTTTTCTTTGCAATTACATAGTTTGTGTATATTTCTTTGCAATTACATATTTAGTGTATGTTACTATGCAATTACACATTTTGTATACTTTTCTTTGCAATTACATATTTTGGGTGTATTTCTATGCAATTACATATTTTTTTAATATTTCTATGCAATTACATATATTGTGTATATTTCTTTGCAATTACATATTTTGTGTATATTTCTATGCAATTACATATTTTGTATGTATACATATCTCTGCAATTACAAATGTACATATTTTGTGTACATTTCTACGCAATTGCATGCTTAGTATTTTGTGTATATTTCTATCCAATTACATAGTCTGTGTATGTAATACATATATACGTGGGTAGATCCAAAAGTAATGTCACTGATGCTATTTAATTGTACTCCACATAAGCAATACAACAAAAGTTCACGCAAAGTTACATTAATCTTTTTTTAATATGATTTTCATGAATATGCAAAAAATAGTTATTGAGATATACTAGTAAGCATATTCACATGATTATATTTATGGTGTGCGTATATCCATGCAATTATTTATTTGTTTATACATCTGTGCATTTCTATACAATTACATACTAGTGTTTTGTATATATTGCTCTGCATACATGCATGTACATATATTGTGTACATTTCTACGCAATTTCATACTAAGTATTGTGTGTATATTTCTATTCAATTACATATTTAGCGTATCTCTATGCAATTGCAACGTACTATTATGAAAAGATAGTTATGGTGTGTATATTTATGCAAACGTACTATTTCTCGTAGTTATATTATAATTATGTGTGTACGTGTAATTTGACACTCAGCGTATCAAATTATTTCCATAGTTTACCATGCCATGTTTATTGTGTGTATATCTTCAGGCACATAATTAATACTTATATATGATTGTGTTTATATCTAGTTTCAATTACATGTTTTGAGTGCACGAGAGTGCGTTTGTATGACGTATGGATAATTTATTATTGATATAGTCATAACCTTGAAGCATGTATTTTACTGCTGAAATAGTTTGTGTTGAAATTGGTTTTTTGCTGTTTTGCTTAAATGTCGTTTTCAACATTGTTTTAGCACTAACGTCGGATGGCCATATTTCTAAAGGTTAACGTATAAAGATGTGTTGATTGGAACTGTTTCATTGAAATAAATATGACTAACTTTAAATTGTTATATCCCTACACTTTAAAATTACATGAATAATAGTTCTATATGGTTTTATTATATCATTACTTAACGTCTTGTTTAGAAGATTACTTTATCAGTGCAGTGTGTATAAGAATTATATCGTTAGTATTTCAAGCAAACCTCGTGTCTAAATGTTCATGTTTTCATCGCAAATATCAAATATACGTATCTCTTTCCGATAAAATGCGAACTAAAATGCTAGAGAGGCTCATGTGATAAAAATACGTTCTGTGATTGTAACCATTTGCCTGATAATATTTCTTCATTATGTTTGCACATTCAATAAATGTTGTTATTATTAGTTATCTGTATAAATAGATGCATGCAGTCATGAAATGCCAATAGTAGGAATATTAAGGTTCGAGGTTTGCCAAGGCGGCGACTATATAACTCTTTATTACAATCTTTTACCACTCCACTTTTTGATTTTGGAAACTTTACAGGTATGATCTATATATTTAATCGTCTGTATTTCTCAGCCTCAGTCCTACAGTGTAATGAAAGCTCCTCGTAGACTCGAACTGGACGTTATATGAAGTAACGCATATTCTGTATTTTGATATACAATGAAAAAAGAATAAACGCACTATATCAGCATAACCATTCTATTTCTACATCCCGGATTTTTAGTTGTGTTTTCTTTCATTAATTTTATAAAAGTTGTCACCATACTCCAAACATACTGAAATATGATATATATAAACTGACAGAATGTACATAAACACGTTAATTTTGTTCAATCTTGTGCATATTCACTTTCGATTATATACTCTTTAAATTATCACCGATGATAAGTGGTCAGTCGACCTTGCGGTGTTTATGTTATGTATGTTTGTTTATTGATAGGTCAAGAGTTATCTCCGACGAACCATACAAGCATGCATGTTTTCATTGTTGTTTTTTTATTATGTTGTTTGTTACTATTTCAGTGGACCATATTGAAAATTGATATAATTGTCAAATATGTAATCCACAATAAATAAAGTTGTTATTATTATTAGTAGTAGATCTAGTATTATTACATACAAATAAACATAATTTACATAAGTGATTATGGCTTGTGTTGTGTCCCAGTGATTATGGCTTGTGTTGGCTTGTGTTGTGTCCCATCCAAGATGACAAGCTCCATGGAGTACAAGAGATGTCAAGCAAACGAGCAGTAGGCCAAACTGATACTATAATATTGGATTGATTTTTCGAAGGCTTTCATTCCACTGTTATGGCATCAGAAAAAAACCTGCACAAGTGGATCATCATTTTCCTGGGAATGCGTAGCCAGGTTGTTTTTCTAGATGACAAGCATTCAGTACTGGCGTCCGTAGACTCAGGTGTCCCACAAGGTAGTGTCCTAGGTCCTTAATTGTTTCTACTTTTTATTAATGACCTACCTGGTTGTATATCGCACGTGTTTGCAGATGAGTGTGATCTCTATTCCAATATGCGGACATAAGAGACACCGTAGCATTAGAGAGACACTCTGGTCTCAAAGTATTTGAAAAAAAGGATGACATATGAAATTTCACCCCAGAAATGCCAGATCTTGCCCATAACCAACGTAAGAAACCCGATCAAAGTGCCATACGACATACATCAATATATATAATTGACATATTTTAGTAGAAGCAGGCAAAGCTCAACTTCCAAATTTCACTCATCAGGAACCATCACTAAAAGGCTAATAACACTAGATCGTTCCTCCAGAGAAACTTCAGTAAGTGTATCAGGCATTCTCTTCACTGGCGTATGTCCCCCTGTCGGTGATTGAGCTAGTGACTGGTACTAGTACCTAGTGCATCCGTTTGGACTACGCGAGGTTCTGAGCATACATGGGTTCGACCTCAGGCCTCTTCAAACCAAATACAAAATAAAAATGGTACCAGTATTTATATTGCTAGATTCTATGCATAAAAAGGAACTAGCTTCCTTCTCTTCGCTCATACTCTCGTGGCGATGGGTGATCATCATAATTGAGATGTCGAAAGTGATTAATATACATTGTATTAGTCGAAAAAGCATGTTTCACAATTGACCTAAAACAAATCAGTATAAACACAGCTTTAAGTGCCTCTGCTAACTTGATTTAGTAGTTCTATTTACATCTTACATCCTATCTAGGCGTATTTTTGAGCGTGGGGATCGAATACGACGGAGCAATGCGAGAAAGGTGGATCGTTAGGAGTGTCAAGGTAATGTTTTGCTTCACCATTCTTTTAATTTTAAAACCAGGAAATTGGGAAATGGCCGAGGATGACCTACACTACATACAAAAATACAAATAGTTAAAAATGACTTATGTCCACGGTCCGACCTTCAAAGGCCGTGAGAAAACCGTTTTCCGTAAAATCCACCAGCTCGAAAATACACTCCGATCCCGCCCCTCGGTCGTATAAAAACACGTCTCGCTGACAGCCGGGTATTCGAGGATTCAGTTAGTTTTAAACTGCTTGAGCGGTTAGATATTTGTTAAATATGATGTATTTTATGTGCATGACGATGAAACAAGGATTATTTGGGATATCTGATCCATTTACGACGAGAAAACAATGGGACGGTAGCAAAACAGACGAGATTCGCTGGGGTTTTCCCGAATGTTAGAAAAGAATACAAGTGCTATGAATATTTCAATGTATCACGACCAAGGGACATTAAGTGTAGGTAGTACACACCGTATTAACAAAGATCTTATGATATCACTATGGTATTAATAATATGCTTATACAGTGCCCACCAAAAATACGTATACAGTGAATAATTGTTGCAAAAATGAACTTGGTTAAATTATTCAATATCTGTTTATTAGACGGTCACGGTTATACTTGTTTCTGAAACTACAGTTACTAAATGAGTCACTATAGAGATAGAAATAAAGATTAAGATGTTAGGAAATAAACTAACCATGTGATCAAAAAGGCTGAATTTGGCATCTTCTTGTGACAAAGTTACCATTCAAGAGGGACAAAGAAACTTTATATTTTGCACCTAGGGTACCAATTAATGTATGACCTTTCCAGTCAATAAACAAAAATATTTCTTTTCTTCAAATATATTGATGCTTCACTATTCTGCAAATAGTATTATTACAGGCAAGTAAGTTGACAAATAACATCTGTATACTTATTTTTGGTGGGCAGTGTATGTACACAATCATGCAATGTTGCATGTCTGATTTTATTCAAAGGGAGGTAAGTGATTTAATGCAGATAATTCAATTTGGTGTATTGTCTCCCTTGGTCTGTAGATTCAACGACAGCCAGGTACGAACGATTGGTGCAAACCGCACAGTTGGCTTGTAGCAAAATTACTGAACATTTCTCATTTAAGATCAAAATATAATCGTCAGCTTCGAGTAAGACCATCAATTAAAATGACAACTGGCAAACTTAATACACCCATGTATTTCATGTAACTAACTATTGCTTAGTAAAATAGTGTGGGATTAGATTTCCATCTTTTGCAATTATCCCTAAAAAGTATAAAAGATATTAAAGTTTAACCAAGTGGAGCGTTTTCATTTTAGGTGATCCTTTTTACCGTGTATAAACTACAGAATTTTGCAAAATTTTGACGTTACGCGTTTTGTGTTACGCCAAAGAATACAATGTATATCCGTGGTTACGCTTATCAGGGACCGTATATTATCTTCCCAGCGCTTATTGGGTCGCAAAAAATATTGAGGTGTCTATACAATATTACAATTAGTGGACTTTAAACGTTATATACCATTTATAATACAGTTCAACTAATTGTAATATTGTATTGTATCGACACTTCTTTCAACATCATGCACCAGTATATGATGATGTATGTACGTTTAAAGCAAGACGAATATGAGCCAGTCTCCAGGAAAACCTGCTATATAATGACATTATGTAATTACTATATGTAACAAGATTTTTATAAAGCTCTAAAATAAGGAAACATAGATATCTTTTGAATCTATTTTAAGTAATTGACCCATATAGTACTATACCTTAGCTTTAAATTTTCCTACTTCGTTGCTATGGTGACCAATTTCAGAAAAGTACTCCGATTGAGAAAAACGAGGATTTAGTTGTTTTAAACAGAAGTAGCCTTTCTCTGAATGCAAACAATTTCGATTTTGATATATATTTTGAAAAGTGAAACATAATTATATACTCCGGTACTATTTTGAACAGTTTATGTCAAGAATTGATCAAATGGTGTAATAATGAAATAGTTATTTCAGTTACGTCGAATAACGTTTGAATGACGTTTGCGACGTCACACAAAAAGCTCCAAATAGGGACTCTACAAAAACAGTTGTAACTTCCTTAAAACTCAAGATATTAACATGATTTCTTTTGCAAAATGCTTATTTAACATTATCCTATAATACTATGGAAAATCTTAAAGTCAATATTTTTGTCAAAATAGCAGGTTTTCCTGGAGACTTGCTCATATGTTAAAATAACAGAATAAAACCAAAGAGTATATTTATACCCAAAACTCTTTGGTAAAACATCTATACAACTATCAACGATCATAATTATCTATCTATCTATAATACTGCTTAAGCCCCTTTCGAGGAAACTAGCAGGTGCGCGTCAGGTGCAAGATAAAAGCAATTTAACAGTAATGAAAGAAGACTTCAAAGTGAGAAAGTGAGAAGAAATAAAGTGTGATAGTGTTAAATAAAAGGTGAAGTATTTATAGTTTAAAAACTGATAAAAACACTGTTCCAGTACTCAGGGGCGGTTTGAGATGAGAGAGGGGCTAAGATGGTTCTTAAACCCCTCTAGGTCTGGCTGAAGGACTATGTGGCTTGGTAAGCTATTCCAAAGAATGACTGTGTAAGGAAAGAATGAATATTTATAGTAGCTAGCAGTGGTATGAATTTGTATGTATGAAAGTGAGTGCATGTGGCGTGTCATTCTCACAGGTGCCACACGATATGATGGAACTGGCACGGCCACCAAACCATACACAATTTTATAAAACATGGTCAGTCTCGTGAGGTCTCGTCTGTCGCGTAGGGTCTGCCAACCAAGTTCGTTTTGCATGCTGGTGACACTGTCGTACTGTCAATTACAAAGAATTGATTGAGTAGGCCTACATTTTGACAACTATATAATATGCACAGATAATCATTCAATCCACCCTCATCAATAACTGATTTAATTAACTAATTTAAAACACACTATAGAATGCACCACGGTTAATTCTGTTTCAACAACACCAACCTACCAATAAGTAGTTTTTGCTTTTCTAGACGACAACGATACAATGTAAACACAGTCGTCAGAAAGTACTCGCATGGCGTCTTGAACATGGCAGCCGGTCCAATCGCAGAAAGAAATCAAGGTTTGTGATCAATATTCTTCTAGAAATTAATAATAAGTTACAATTTATGCTTGCCTGTTATATTATAAATAATGACCCGTATTGATAAAAGCTAATAATATGTTCTATACTCTAAAACGAGCATGGATTTTATCGACTTTTCATGCATTTTAGTGGGTGGGGTATGGTAAACTCGTCGTTTTACGTACGAATTTAAGACAATGTGTAAATTACGCAAATTTTAGTCATCACACGTATTTATGACAACTTTTGTGTTGTCATTCTGATTGTCCGGTTGCTAGGTATATTTACAGTTGAATGACCGTTATTAATTTCTTTTATTTAGCATGGTGATCAGTAGTTCTGGCTACCATTACTAAAGTAAAGGGTTGTTGTGATTTATGAGCCAGTAGCCCGGTTAGCTCAGTTGGTAGAGCGCCTGACTTGCAAGCAGGGGGTCGTAGGTTCGAGTCCTGCACTGGGTAGATACTTTTTCTCCTCAAATTACAATAATGGCGACGAGGTAAACTTGGAGTTGGACAGTTGCGGGCTATGTCTGTGGAACAAGGTGAAAGAGCATGCGGCTGCAAGGGCTAAACTCTGTTGGAATCTGAACAGTTGATGCCCTGCTCAAGATTAGATTCCACTGGCAGTTCAAGCCTTCAAGGTTAAAGTGAGGAGGAGTGTTGTGATTTATGAGCCAGTAGCCCGGTTAGCTCAGTTGGTACTGGTAGAGCGCCTGACTTGCAAGCAGGGGGTCGTAGGTTCGAGTCCTGCACTGGGTAGATACTTTTTCTCCTCAAATTACAATAATGGCGACGAGGTAAACTTGGACAGTTGCGGGCTATGTCTGTGGAACAAGGTGAAAGAGCATGCAGCTGCAAGGGCTATACTCTGTTGGAATCTGAACAGTTGATGCCCTGCTCAAGATTAGATTCCACTGACAGTTCAAGCCTTCAAGGTTAAAGTGAGGAGGAGTGTTGTGATTTATGAGCCAGTTGCCCAGTTAGCTCAGTTGGTAGAGCGCCTGACTTGCAAGCAGGGGGTCGTGGGTTCGAGTCCTGCACTGGGTAGATACTTTTTCTCCTCAAATTACAATAATGGCGACGAGGTAAACTTGGACAGTTGCAGGCTATGTCTGTGGAACAAGGTTATAGAGCATGCGGGTGCAAGGGCTATACTCTGTTGGAATCTGAACAGTTGATGCCCTGCTCAAGATTAGATTCCACTGGCAGTTCAAGCCTTCAAGGTTAAAGTGAGGAGGAGTTTTGTGATTTATGAGCCAGTTGCCCGGTTAGCTCAGTTGGTAGAGCGCCTGACTTGCAAGCAGGGGGTCTTGGGTTCGAGTCCTGCACTGGGTAGATACTTTTTCTCCTCAAATTACAATAGGGTCACACTAAAATACGCATCGGAATTTATTACGAATCGGAACGAATCGGAAATATAAAATATGTTATAATGTTTTAATAAAGAAAAACGAGCAATACATTTTTCAAACTGTTATAAAACGGTTATCTGTGCAAAGCTGATATCCCCGTGGTATTGGAAATGGTGCACTTAACAGTTTACGTCGTTATTTTGTTATAAATATAAAACAATCATAATTAAAGTGATTGAGCAATGATAGGACAATTCAATGGGAACATGTTGACACTAAATATCAATAGTCAATTCCATCAATGCATGTTGTATGACCATTACAATGAAAGACACGCTCAGCTTATTATGTCAAGTCCGCGTGATATGAAATGGCGCACCTATCCTGTAGGTCCCTAGTGGTAAAAAAATAAAAGGATTCATGATATAGTTGTTTCCAATTTTATTTTATGGCTATATAGTCCGTTTTTATATAATTGTTAGCTTACTTTGTATACTTCTTCTTAAATAATAAATCAATAATTAGTATCGAGACAGAATTGCACTGGTTACTAATTGCCATTATACTTTTTGAGTCACCAAAACAACTTGAAGATGTCCAAACAAGTGTTAAATCATCTATAACTGTCATGTAAGAATCATTCATGGCATCTGCATAGTCTGATCTGTCACCAACTTGACTTGGGAATGCCGAAAATATCAATGACAGTTAATATTAACAAATATTTTCAAACATTAATTCAGATTTTGACTAGTTTTTTCAGTGTTTCTTAATAAGAAAGTTACATCCTTCTGGACACCATTTCCTGTGTTTGACAGTGTGTAGGACATTTTAATCATGTTACATGGTGTTAACATGGATGCCAGTGCTCTTTGCAAAAAAAATTTAAGTTAAAATTTCATTTTACAAATTTGTGGGATTACGATATTTGAGGAATAAAGTGACATAAGAAAATAACAACAAATATGGGTACAGCATACCTTTCGAGTTCTAAAAGCACCAAATTTTACTTTGAACATTGTTTATTTGCATTACAGACCAAAACCATACATCCTTCCAAAAATATACTGGAAATGTTTGTCATTTTGGGTCTTAAACTCAAGAAAAGACCACTAATCTCAGGTGCGCCATTTCTGATACCGCGCCACATCCCATACCACCACGATATATATTGATAAGTTAATAATGTATAAAATCAACAAAAATATACAACAGTCTCCAATCGTAGGATTTATGAATAGAACAACTATGTTTATTAACTGAATTGTTAATTATGATATATGAGAATTAAAAAAGTTACGTCATGTAATTACTGTAAATTGCTAGTATAAAAGTATATGCACAATTTCCATTTCGCCTGTACATAGATAGAGAGAAAGTTTCCGATTCGTAGACGAGAAAATTTCCGATTCGTAGACGAGAATTGTGAAGTATGAGCTATGAGAAATTGAACAAGTTATGTCATGTAATTACTTTAAATTGCTAGAACAAAGTTACATTCATAATATCCGATTCGCCTGTACATAGATAGATAGAGAGAAAATTTCCGATTCGTAGACAAGAAAATTTCCGATTCGTAGACTAGAAAATTTACGATTCGTAGACAAGAATTGTGAATTATGAGGTATGGGAAATTAAACAAACTATGTCATATAATTAATCTAAATTGCTAGCACAAAGGTGCATACATATTTTCCGATTCACCGTTATAAATATAGATGTATAGAGAGAAAAATTCCGATTCGTAGACAAGAAAATTTCCGATTCGTAGACGAGAAATTTTTTGATTCGCCAGTACATAGACACAGACAATATAAATACAGTTTGATGCGCCAAATCATTTCTATATTTAACTAAATCAAATAGCTTATAAAGATCACTTACATTTTCTTGTAGATACATTATAAATACGTCCATGGTGTTGAATCAATCCGTTTTCCCGTGTATTGAATTTCACAACTTTAACACGTTTTACTGCGGTATATGGTAAAGTTAAAATGATAATTGGATTATGTCACCTTTGAACATCAATTTAATATTGCATTGGCGTTAGATATTATGGGATTTAGTGTGATGTTATTTTCACACTTAGCCCCTTTGTGACAATCAACTAATACATTATCGCATAATTATACTTACGTAAGTGTGCTGATCATACAGGAACGGTTAGAAATTATAATCCAATCAAAATTTGATTAATCCAAATATAATTGGATTAAATCCCGGTAAAGGGAACGCACACTCTTTTGATGTACCGACAAAAGACAGCGACATTCTTTAAGCAAACACAATGCAATTCGCGTGTTATGTAAAAAAATACACAACGTCGTGTAACCTAATAACGAACGTTTGACATTATTGAATATATATAATGTATAAATCTACCATACATAATTAAACAAATAACTGAATATAACTTGATTTCACTCAGTTATACATGATACTACATGTGCCAAAATGATATAAATGATATATTTTCTCATATAACATTATTCATAATTTAATTACATGTAATATAGTTTGTCTTCTCTTTTAATTAATGTACTTTGGCAAATCGGAAAGTTTGTCTATTTATGTACTTACGTAACACACATCATATATTTACCCATGCAGGCCCTGCATTAAGGCTAAATTTTAGGAAGTCCTGACTTCCTGACCTTTGATTTGGGAAGTCCCAGTATAATTTTACGGAAGTCCCAAGTTTCGAACATCAACTCTGCGTGTACATTCAGTAATGTAGTGCCATCCAACAGTATGTAGGATTGTCCAACCATTGTTACTAAGTTCAGATTACATTCATGAAATGTTTTATCTGTACTTAGAGCCCATTAACCCTTTACTTAATAATGTGTTACTGTGTATTGTTTTGATATATGATCAATCCAGCTACATGTATGATTGCTCAATGACATGGTCAGTTCAGTGTACTGGTTCAAGCATATTTACAATCCATTTTAACCCTTTGCTACATCGGCATATACTAGTAGCCTGTTTATAAACATTTTAATTGGTCATCCTTATTATCAGCAAGATGTATGTACACTATCATGAGGTAAACAATGAAAATTTATTTCTGAACATGATACACATTTTATTGAAAATTGAGGTATGTGTGACCGGAGGTTGGGCGGAGGCGTCGACTGTCGTGCTATTTGTGGGGAAACTCGCTTAGTGTGTCTTAGTCGATCACCACCCGTAACCTCGTGTTGTTGTATTCCAAACCTCCAGTCGTGCAGTGTTCTCAAATGTTTAGCTTAAGCTAATGTTGTGATGTTTGTTATAGTACATCAGTAATGGTTGATGTACTATGTTGTATTCGCATCTCCAATGTGTATCGAGTAGTTCTCCAATGTTGCAATCTATATTGCATATGATAATATCAGTATCTCCAATGTTGATTCTTTCAACAATATTATAACCATGTTATAATGTTACAACGACAAGTCCCATTTAAGTTTTCTTCATTTATTTCTTTACATGTATTCAACAGTTCCAATGATAACAACTTCTATTACTTTAAAAACCAGATAAATTAAGTATTAGTAACCAGATGACTATAAGCTAACACCAAATAATTTAAACGTAGATGTTAACTGTTCAATTCATAATTTAAGACTAATTCAATAATCATTATTTTAAAATTACATTAAATTATTTCAACATACCTGATTGGTCAAGTGTTCTTAACCAATCAAAAGTCTCTATTTATTATATAAAATATTAACATATTAAGTTTTGATAAAGATCATTAAGTGACAATTCTAAAGACTATAAACAATATATTTGACCATGGGCAGTTTCTAGGAACAATACTTGGTCTGCTCTTAGATGCTTATCAGTAGCCATTATGTTGCCATGTGTAATTATGGATCATAATTATTTAAAACCACAGATCTTATCTAATAAGAGTCTGACTTTCAGCTTTAGGCTATAAAGTGCATTTGGTGAAGTTAGTTATTAAAGTCAAGATTATTAATTTATTTATTAAAATAGAAATTAATCTATATGATTTTATAAAATATAGCATTGAAGTTTGAAAGCTAAATGCCGGTTCTAAACCTTGTTACATGTGTCTATGGAGTATAGGGTTAAGAACTTAAGAATTAGATGTTCAAAAAATGTTACTTGATTTAAGTACTAATAACACACTTGAATTCTTACAATAATTGAAGCCAAAACTGTATGACTGATTAAAATAAAACACAAGTTTATCGGAAGATATGTACATATCCGAAATAGTGCAACTTGTATATCATATAAGTCGTTCTTTTCCTGGTCATTTGCAGTAATTTATGCACCTAAACTCATATCTTAATTGCTATTGTTTAAATGCCACAAAATGTGTTAAAACTCGAATAATACCAGCACCATTTAATGCTTCCGAACACCACGTCATTTACACGATTTTAATGTACGCGCTCTGCAAATTCAGAAAAAAATTCGCTGCGTCAATCAATAAATTCCTCAAATTTAACACAAGTGTATCGCATACAGTTTACGGGATAAATTTGCATGCCGCACGATCAAAGACCGCCGAGGCACTACCAACACCTTTGAAGGGAAGCGCGTCGGTCGCATCAAAAGTCCTTAACGTAGACATTGATGCCGCACGCTCGTTTGATGAAACTGCCGACCGAACGTTGGCAAAAGTATTTTAGAGTTGTGATATTTTGTGTCTGGGATTTATGTAAACGCGCGGAATATGAATTACAAGGTAAATTTTCTTTTTAAACTCGATATTTGCAGAACATACGTTTTGACTCATGTCTTTTTAGCTCACCTGTCACAAAGTGACAGAGTGAGCTTTTGTGATCACTCTTCGTCCGTCGTCCGTCCGTCCGTCAACAATTTGCTTGTGTAGACACTAGAGGTCACAATTTTAGCCTAATCTTTATGAAACTTGGTCACAATGATCATCTCAACAAAATCTAGGCCAAGTTTGATATTGGGTCATTTGGGGTCAAAAACTAGGTCACTAGGTCAAATCATAGAAAAACCTTGTGTAGTCACTATAGGTCACAATTTTGACTTATTCTTTATGACACTTGGTCACAATGATCATCTCAACAAAATCTAGGTCAAGTTCAATAATTGGTCATCTGGGGTCAAAAACTAGGTCACTAGGTCAAATCATAGAAAAACCTTGTGTAGTCGCTAGAGGTCACAATTTTTACTTAATCTTTATGAAACTCAGTCACAATGATCATCTCAACAAAATGTAGGTCAAGATCAATATTAGGTCATCCGGGGTCAAAAACTAGGTCACAAGGTCAAATAATAGAAAAACCTTGTGTAGTCACTAGAGGTCACAATATTGGCCTAATCTGTATGAAACTTGGTCACAATGATCATCTCAACAAAATCTAGGTCAAGTTTGATATTGGTTTATTTGGGGTCAAAAACTAGGTCATTAGGTCAAAATCATATAAAAACCTTGTGTAGTCACTAGAGGTCACGATATTGGCCTAATCTGTATGAAACTTGGTCACAATGATCATCTGAACAAAATCTAGGTCAAGTTCGACAGGTGAGCGACCTAGAGCCCTTTGGGCCCTCTTGTTTTAATTATGCGTACAACTAAGAATTACGCTTACCCAACGTACGACAAATTTATAAAATCAAATCGATAATTCAATCAAATCAATTTAAGCATACGTGTTAACGTAACGGTTTGTAACTACACAATTATCTGTCTCTACACGAGATTATTAGCGCGACGCGTTTTACACACCTTTGGTGAATTTGATTACCGCAGTGATCGCGTACATTATTATGTACAGTACGCATGATCAAGCCGTCAATCAAATTAGCTGACAATCGGTGGGCGGAGCGAACGTTTATCGATTGGCCAATGATCTAGCGTGATTAATGAAATCAGTCTGATGCGGCTTTCACCGTCTGAAGTTTACTCAACAGGACGTCCTGCGTATTGATTATCGGCGTATAACATATTTTATTGACGTACGCTGTACAACCGAGAGTTTGATTTCCGGCGTACACGGCCGATTTCCTGGCGTAATATACGCACGCTAACGCAACCGCTGCCCATGTATCAATTCAAATAATATATTTTGTCTCTCTATACATAATTCGTATGTAGGCATACCGGAAACTCTCCATCATCTTGTGAAGTATCTATAATATTGTATCTGAGATGTTATATATGTATCTTTATAATGGCCAATTTGGAGTAATAACATTATACATGTTGTAGATTTTCTCATATATCATCATTCACAATTCTCGTCTACGAATAGAAAATTATCTCTCCACGAATCGGAAATTTTCTATCTGCGAATCGGAAATTTTCTATCATTTTGTTCATTTGATATATTATTAATGTATTATTACATATCAGCTGGGCGTATTCAAACGTGTTAGAATAGTTTCATAAGAGATATTGCTTGTTATCGTGAATTTAAACTAAAAAATGCAACCTGATGGCGGTTCTGAAAAATGTTCATGTGAATAGAAAAATTTCTATACTAGTGTATTTGAGATTTTATATGTATCTTTCTACTGTCCACTTTGGAGTAATACCATTATACAAGTTGTATTTTTTCTATTATATCATCATTCACAATTCTAGGCTACGAATCGGACATTTCCTCTCTACGAATCAGAAATTTGCAATCTACGAATCGGAAATTTTATATCCATATCTGGAATTTTGTATCACTTTGATTATTTGATATATTATTAATTAACATGTAATAAGCTATTATCTGGGTACATTGAAGCATTTAAGAATAATTTCATAAGATATTTTACTTGTTATCTTGCATGTAAACACTAAAAACCTATTTTGAATTTCCGATTCGTCCGATCCGTTCCGGATTCTATTTATAGTTCACAGTCACGTGACTAAAAGTACCGGATTTTCTTACTTCTGTAATAATTTTCATAACATATGCACCCTGATGAAGGCTTTGTGAAAGCCGAAACGTCAGTCACAAATAAATTATGATAACCATCATAGTCCGTTTGCGGCGAAAAAAATCGTCTAAAATCAAGATTTCTCAGTATTTACTGCACCTACAAGTATGAGATTTTGCACGGGTGAATGAAATGTATCTACCTAATACACAATTAAATTTAAGCAGCATCGGGCATGTGTGAAAAAAGTTTTGTTCATAAGCTCTATGTAAAATATTTGTAGTTTACAATGAAACTTCTTGTTAGAAGACTCGATACACGCAACAGCCAATTTATGGTCACATGACACGTCTAACGGTAGATTTACGAGTTTGTTACCTATTTAATATAGCATATACGAGGCCCGTCTGTGCATCTGTACTGTTTGTTTGTATCATATTTTCGGGTCTAAACGTAAAAATGGTTTGCGTCTTGCAGCCTCCTTCTCGAACTATAAAAACACGAATTTTACAGCGTCTTTGAACGATTTTGACTGCTTAATATTAGGGCTTCAAAAGTGTGAAGGTCGATTTCTGACCATTACTTAAGGTTTGGGTAGATGTATATAACCCAATTATTTAGGACTGGTCCAGTCATATGACTACATGTCTTTGTGTACATTAACATTACAATGCTCCAATAAGTTCTTAATTTAACATCATTAAATGTGTATATGTATGAGTATATATATAGCTTATGTGGCTTAGTGAATAAGGATTTGGTTTTCACTGCTTTTTCGTGATATTATTATTCATTATCTGTATACACACACAACAGCGACATACCTAAACAAAACGACTTATACGGGCCTCATACATTTCGCTTTCATCACAGCAATGTCAACTTAGCTGATCACGGATTATAACAGTTAAATAAATGACAGTAAAACATCAATGGAATACCAAATTACCTCCCTGCGTTAAAGTGTCCAAAGTCATGTAATATCAATATACAATAAAGAATAAACTTGTTTAAATAATTAATTGAAAATTATGAAATTTGAAATGGGAGTAGGTAGAATGTAAGTATGGCTCTATGTAAATTTTTATCACCATCTGATGAATAGATTTACAGAAATTTAAAATTTAGACGATTTTTTTCGCTGCAAACGGGCTATACCTGCGTGGATCGTGTGGCTACATTTACACTTCGGTGTCTATATATTGAAATTGAATGATATTACCATAACAGTTGGCAAAATCGCCAACTGCTGGGGCTTGTAGTTGTACTACAGTGTAGAGAACTCTGAAGATGTACCATATTATTTTATCATTATAATCCAATGGATGTAATGCTGTACACTATGTTTTCAGATGCCACTGTCTATGTTGGAGGCCTTGATGAAAAGGTATCAGAGGCTATACTGTGGGAGTTGTTTTTACAGGCTGGACCTGTAGGTATGTGAAACAGTTACATATATATATATATACATATATATATATATATATATATATGCGCCATTCTCTAGGAAAACTGGTCTCAATGATGAAATTTCAAAAATCATAATATTTAATAGATCTAGAAATACTAGACACTCATATGCAGATTCTGAACATTGGAGCAAAATATTATATATCATCCATTTACACAGTTAAAATTGTTCAAACCAACCTAGTCTACTAGTGTCTGATATTTATGTGACATTGTAATTGTCGAAAGTTTTGACGAAACTGTATTAACATAATAACAAGGCTTTAAGCATTTCATTAGTTTGTTTAATTCTAATTTCTTAGTATTTCCAATTTTCCATAAGAGTATTACATTTGAGATTTTGGTCGCATGAAACTTAACATAATATGAAGCTATCTATCTGCCAGTAATGTCGAATAACTTGTGGTTACATTGCTTGTAATTTGTCCGAGTATCTGGAGGTATTCAGGGGTTCCTCTAGCTTCTGAATCTGAAGGGTCATTTTGATACTTTAACTTTTTAGCTCACCTGTCACAAAGTGACAGGGTGAGCTTTTGTGATCACTCTTCGTCCGTCGTCTGTCCACAATTTGATTGTGTAGACACTAGAGGTCACAATTTTGGCCTAATCTTTATGAAACTTGGTCACAATGATCACCTCAACAAAATCTAGGTCAAGTTCGATATTGGGTCATTCGGGGTCAAAAACTAGGTCACAAGGTCAAATCATAGAAAAATCTTGTGTAGTCACTAGAGGTCACAATTTTGGCCTAATCTTTATGAAATTTGGTCACAATGATCATCTCAACAAAATCTCGGTCAAGTTCGATATTGGGTTATCCAAGGTCAAAAACTAGGTCACAAGGTCAAATCATAGAAAAACCTTGTGTAGTTTGCAGAGGTCACAATTTTGACTTAATCTTAATGAAACTTGGTCACAATGATCATGTCAACAAAATCTAGGTCAAGTTCGATATTGGGTCATCCGGGATCAAAAACTAGGTCACAATGTCAAATCATAGAAAAACCTTGTGTAGTCACTAGAGGTCACAATTTTGGCCTAATCTTTATGAAACTTGGTCACAATAATTACCTCAACAAAATCTAGGTCAAGTTTGATATTGGTTCATCCAGGGTCAAAAACTAGGTCACAATGTCAAATCATAGAAAAACCTTGTGTAGTCACTAGAGGTCACAATTTTGGACTAATCTGTATGACTATGAAACTTGGTCACAAAGATCATCACAAGCATCTAGGTCAAGTTTGATATTGGGTCATCCGGGGTCAAAAACTAGGTCACAAGGTCAAATCATAGAAAAACATTGTGTAGTCACTAGAGGTCACAATTTTGGCCTAATCTTTATAAAACCTGGTCACAATGATCATTTCAACTAAATCTAGGTCAATTTCGATATTGGGTTATCTCGGGTCAAAAACTAAGTCACAAGGTCAAATCATAGAAAAACCTTGTGTAGTCACTAGAGGTCACAATTTTGGCCTAATCTTTATGAAACTTGGTCACAATGATCACCTCAACAAAATCTAGGTTAAGTTAGATATTGCATCATCCGGTGTCAAAAACTAGGTCACAAGGTCAAGTAATAGAAAAAACTTGTGTAGTCACTAGAGGTCACAATTTTGACCTAATCTTTATGAAACTTGGTCACAATGATCATCACAACAAAATCTAGGTCATGTTCGATATTGGGTCATCTAGGGTAACAAATTAGGTCACAAGGTCAAATCATAGAAACAGCTTGTATAGTCACTAGAGGTCACACTTTTAGCCTAATCTTTATGAAACTTTGTCAGAGTGATCATCTCAGCAACGTCTAGGTCAAGTGCGATATTGCGTCATATGGGACCAAGAACTAGGTCACTAGGTCAAATCACAGATCTTGCATGTACTGCTACAACAGGTGGGCGACCTAGGACCCTTTCGGCCCTCTTGTGGAAATTTCAGTGGTCAAAATCCCTACTCCCGAGTCAAATGGAACCCCTGGTTTTATCATATTCAATAGTGCTAGTTGTTCATATTTTTCAGTGAATGTACATATGCCAAAAGACCGGGTGACTCAGGCTCACCAGGGTTATGGTTTCGTGGAATTCATGGGAGAAGAAGATGCAGATTATGCCATAAAAATCATGAACATGATCAAAATGTATGGAAAACCTATACGTGTCAATAAGGTGAGGCTGGTTACAGTGGTTTAGTGTTGATACTTTGTTCACAGCAGATGTTCAAAAGTCAAACGTACCGAATTATTCTGCAAAACTACAAAACTTTCAGCAAACAAAATTAATGTCACGTTGATGTCGCATGCATTTATTATCTAATAAAAACGTTTGCTCATTAGCTTTGTAAAAGGGTCAATCACTTCTCTATCATAAAATCTGACAAAGTTTTTAAGGTTATTTATGTTATCATATATTAATGATCACTCTGTACCTCTCCTGGGACCTTCCACCTTGAAAATTTATTAATCTGAGATATAAATCAATTGCCAAAAGTTTCTAAATAATGATTGTGTCAACATACAGTGATATACAGTATGTTGAAATTGTTGATGGTTTCTTAACTGGCACAGACTGCCATTTCTTTATGGAAATACATAACTTTTATCTTCGTCATTTCTTTATTCTTCGATGATTTGATAATTAAGAAAAAAACTACGTAAAACCGTAGTATACCAGCTGTATAACAAAGGTATAGTATACTACGGCTTTTGAATATTTTATTATGTTTCTAACATGATTTAAACACGGAATTATACATTAAGCCAGTGTTACTTTGTGAAAGTATGTTGTTTTCTTTACTTGTTTACCTGCATTACGTCTTAAAAATTGATGTGACGTCACTTTCATTGTATATCAGAGGTTATACAACGCTACGGTTGTTCTTTGTCTATATAGGTAAAATCATTGGTCATATTAGAATACTATATATATTATGTTTCATTACTGCAGGCATCAGCAAATCAAAGAAATCTTGATGTGGGTGCTAACATATTTATTGGTAATCTAGATCCTGAAGTGGATGAAAAACTGTTATACGACACTTTCAGTGCTTTTGGTGTCATCTTACAAACACCTAAGGTAAGCTTTTACTGTCATCTTATAAACACCTAAGGTAAGCTGTTGGTGTCATCTTATAAACACCTAAGGTTAGCTTTTGGTGTCATCTTACAAACACCTAAGGTAAGGTTTTGATGTCATCTTACAAACACCTAAGGTAAGCTTTTGGTGTCATCTTACAAACACCTAAGGTAAGCTTTTGGTGTCATCTTATAAACACCTAAGGTAAGCTTTTGGTGTCATCTTACAAACACCTAAGGTAAGCTTTTGGTGTCATCTTATAAACACCTAAGGTAAGCTTTTGGTGTCATCTTATAAACACCTAAGGTAAGCTTTTGGTGTCATCTTATAAACACCTAAGGTAAGCTTTTGGTGTCATCTTACAAACACCTAAGGTAAGCTTTTGGTGTCATCTTACAAACACCTAAGGTAAGCTTTTGGTGTCATCTTATAAACACCTAAGGTAAGCTTTTGGTGTCATCTTACAAACACCTAAGGTAAGGTTTTGGTGTCATCTTACAAACACCTAAGGTAAGCTTTTGGTGTCATCTTATAAACACCTAAGGTAAGCTTTTAGTGTCATCTTATAAACACCTAAGGTAAGCTTTTGGTGTCAATCTTATAAACACCTAAGGTAAGCTTTTGGTGTCATCTTATAAACACCTAAGGTAAGCTGTGAACAGATACACTTGTTCCGATAGTTGTTGCTATTATGATGCTTTACAAAAACAGTAACATTGTGTTCAATTTTCATATCATGGTTTATATTGCAAAATTTTATTATGCCCCAATCTTTGAAGAGGGGTATATTGCTTTGCACATGTTGGTCTGTCGGTAGACCAATTAGTTTCCAGTCAATAACTCAAAAAAACTTTACATGGAGGTTTGTCATTAACAGTAGATGACCCCTATTGATTTTAAGGTCCTAAAAAATTCAACGTGTTTGACTTATTGTGATAACGGGAAGTTGACCCGTTTACGCACTGTGGAATTGTGTGTATTGTAAGATCAGATGATAATTGCCTGATTTTATATCATATGGCCCTTTGTGGGCGACATATATTTTTGTGCCAAAAACGGTTCAAGATATTCATATTCCTTGCTGTTATATTGCAGATTATGAGAGATCCCGACACAGGAAATTCTAAGGGATATGCATTTATTAATTTTGCCAGTTTTGAGGCAGCAGATTCGGCCATAGAGGCAATGAATGGACAGTATCTGTGCAACAGAGCCATCAGTATATCATACGCATTCCGAAAAGATTCAAAGGGTGAAAGACACGGGTCGGCGGCAGGTAAGATTTGAAATTTAAACGCGTTTTATATTTTTTTAATCAAACTTATATAATTTCAATACTTAAAAAGGTATAAATTTATACATAACAATGACTTACGATTGAGAAACTTTCTGTTTCTATTCTCTGGTGAAGACTTGTATGAAGTAGAAATGAGTTTTATAAAATAAATTTAAAACATGCCCGTTGATTGTTGTGTGCTCCACTATACTGTATGAAAAAGAAACTAGTTCCAGGGATTAAAGCCACATTATCTCTCCCAAAACTTTCCGATCATCCAGTAAATAAATTGAGTTAGGATGTTTTTGCACAAATAACCAATTATTGACGACTAAACATTTCTGTATCTGATAAAATAGTATGCCACAAATCACATTTAAGTAAAATGTATGGAAGATAAAATACTAATTTTACTATAGAGTTGCTTCCCTTAGACTATAAATCTTGCATTTATTGTTTACAATTCATTATTTTGTAAAAGCTCAAAATACATTAATCTGCAGACAGGTTACCAAGTTATTACTTTTTATGCTTACTCCCCGAAAAATTTTCAGGCAGCATACAGTTGCCGCTTTGTCCGTCTGATATATTTATGTGTGATTGATAGCTCAAAAACTATAGCACCTATTATCTTGAAACTTTGCATGTGCCTAATCTTACTGAGAGGAAGTTTAGTGCCTCAAAACATAACTCTTTATTGCATATGTTTGGAGTAATTGCCCTTTAAATTTTTCATACTTCTTTCTTATTCACGCCCTAACTCATTCAGTATTGCAGATATCAATTTGAAACATCATAGGTGAATAGATCTCATTGAGGAAAATTGCAGTGTTTCAGAACCATAACTATTTTTTGCATATTTTTCAAGTTATTTCCCTTCGTAATTTTTAATTTCCAAAAAGCCACATTGTGACCCTCAAGATTGTGGGTATTTTGGGTATTTTGCTTATAAAATGTTAAAATTTAGTCACAAGTATCAACATGACCCTTTAGATTTAGATGCTAATGGAACCCCTGTCAAATCATAATATGTTTTTATATTACAGAACGTATGATGGCTGCAAAGAACCCCTTATCCCTCACAGATAGACCCCATCAGTTGTTTGCTGATGCTCCTCCTCCACAGCAACCTCCAGCCCCTTCAGGTGGAGTGGTTCCCCCACCACCACCACCAGTACAACAGATGGGTACTCAAAATTTAGGTAAGTTTGATGGGGTTTTCCTGGCTCTTTTGGATTTTTTATGACAAGAAACTTAAATCAATGTCATCTTTATCATATCCAAAGCAATGTTTTGGTCTATAAAGTGTGATAATACTCTTTTGTAGTTGAAAAACAAGTAATTAACTGATGATTGAGCTTCAAAAATAATATTTAAATTTCATACGATTGGGAAAATTTATGATACATTTATAACGCCGTTCAGGCCTTTATACTGGAATACTAGGTCATTTAGCCAAATCAGAGAAAAACAATGTTTACACTCTAGAAATTTTAATTTTGACTTATTGTGGTCACAACGTTTATTTGTATATCTAAACTAAGTTTGACATTTGAGTTATCTGAAATCAAAAACTAGATCACAAGACCAAATCAGTGTATAATATTGGTAACACTTTAAAGTAATGAAATTTACTGATGGTGTCTTAAAGGAGCTGAATCACACATTGGCTTATCCACAGGTAACTGTATCATTGACAAAGAGTAAAACAACTTATAAAATTTATATTATCTTATGTTTTTTATGAATGTAAGTATTTTATGAAGATATCAAAGGCATTTCTTGTTTTTTAAACCCTGAAAACCTGACTACTTATTTTTAAATTACAAATGTACTTTTCTATGATAACATAAATTACTTATTTTTAAATTACAAATGTACTTTTCTATGATAACATAAATTTTATAAAAAATAAATAAAAAAATTACTCTTTATCAATGAAACAGATACCTGTGGGCTTATCACCCCTTATTTTACATGCAAATGTACAGGAAATAATTTCCACAATGTATTAAATCTTTACAAGATTACTCAGACTGTAAACAAGGGCTATATATAAAACGTAGCACTTCTTTCAAAATATGTCAATTTCAACAGAATAAAAAGAAGCGTTTTAACATTCAAATAATGTAGTTTTCAATGTCAGGCCTAGACACTAACTATTTTGGCCATTAGTCCTGCAGGGCAAAAACGCCCAATTTGTAAACAGGACAGGTACTGGTCCTCCAGAATTTTCACTGGTCCGCTGGTCTGAGACCAGTGAAAATCCAGAAGGACCATTGAAAATTCTGGAGGACCAGTATCGTTAGTGTCGAGCCCTGATTGTTGGGTATAGATTAATCTAAACGAAGTATTATACATTTATTGTGTTTCTCTTGAATTTGTAATATAGGTATATAGTATGTCTATATATAGAGACATAACTATGTGTTTTATCATGATTTTAATAATTTTACTGAATTGAGTACAAATTTAAATTACTCTTACTGCTGTTTAGATCTTTGAAAATGATTTAAATCTTTATTTTGTAGGTCCAGCTGCGACTACATCATCATCTCTTCCTCCACCCGTTCCGCCCCCTATGGGAGCCCCTGTACCTCCCCCATCATCTGGAGCTCCGCCCATGATGCCACCCCCTATACCACCCTCAGGGATGCCTCCTTTCAGTGGGCCTCCTCCAGCTTCTGGTATGTACACATGATATTGCTCTACTTGATGTAACAACACAAACATTGCAATACTACAGTTACACAGTTGAATCCACTTTTAAGTAGAATTTTAAGACCAGTAAAACATAAATATTTCATGTCTTCTATTTGATTGCATGTATTATTTTACTATAGATTTTCGATACACTTTAAATTATAAAAGGAAATGTTTCATTAATTTAGCAATAGTTTAATGCTGTTACTTTTCTGGTTGTACATTAATGTCAAAGGGCATGTTTGATTCATTTTGCAAAATTTTAGTGCTGTTGGTGAAATTATAATAATCAATATTGTTCCATATCTTGTAGGTGGAATGGGCGGTCCAGCATTTATGCCACCAGGTATGGGTCGACCCCCTCCCCCTGGGCCACCTACATCCATGCAGAATATGCCACCTCAGGGCATGCCACCAAGACCTGGTAAGTTCAACATTTTCCATTCCTGTTTCACTTTGAAATTATTTCTAAGACGCTCAGTGATTTTGGTAATTTAAGACTATACGGTCAAATTAATATGTTATTAGTACTTCATGTTGTCACTGCGCTTTCACTAGAAGCTGAATTCTAAGGATATGTTTAACTATGCTGCTGGATTTTACATTTTTAGCTCACCTGTCACATAGTGACACAGCAAGCTTTTGTGATCACTCTTCAGCCGTCGTCTGTTCGTCCGTCCGTGCGTCAACAATTCATTCAAACAACTTTTCCACCTAAATCACATGGCCAATTTCAACAAAGCTTTACAGGCATGTTCCTTGGGTGGTCCATTATAAAAGCAGCTGAAATAATTGAAATCTATTTCAAAGTAAAAAAACTTTTTTAAAAGTCATAAAATATCGACCACTGGCCATATTTCATAATAATTTTACAAAAATAGTTGTTGGGTGACCCATTTACAAAAGTGACATTTTTGTTGTGATTCGTCAAGTGGGTGGGGTGCTGTTTTTCCACTATTATATATCTTTATTAAAATCTTTAAAAATCTTCTTCTCTAAAAGTACTGGTTGGATTTCATTATGAATTGGTTAAAATTAGGGGTGTAACGATAGGCTTACCTTGCGATACGATACGTATCACGGTACGGAGTATACGATACAATACGTATCGCGATACAAATTGTTTAACATGAAGACAGGATAATGAGCATCTTTTCTGTTTAAACTTTATAACATCACAGGATTTTCCCCTTATAATCTAGCAGAGGCTTTATAAGACCTCTTCTCCAAGGAAAATGTGTTTTTCCTAAACAAAATCAGTTCCCCATATTACATGTATCAGTCAGTTCTTTTACCCAATTAAGGTCTTAAATGAAAATGAAGGTAAAAAGACTTCTCATGAATGCCAACAATAGCCCCATTTTAGCCATTACCTTTCACCTTTAGTTTCACTTAGTCATTATTATTCTTCCTTTAAAATAATTTTTAAAACAAAAATAACGTATTCGTTGTACGAGTCAACGTTTTTTTGTCCGTCGTATTTCGTATTTTCAGTCTGGATACGTACGATCCCGAATGGACTTTAGTCATTCTGCATTAAAAAATGGCTGCCCCTATGTCGCTTGTATGTTTCACGCTTGACGATAACAAATGCATTATTGATTCAGTGATGTTGCATTCGGAGTTTATCAATAACAATGAGCGACGTCCCCACGTTCGATATATTAATAATGTCAAGCAAATGATACTTAATAGTACCTCATTTTAACTAGAGAATGGGTAGAGGCGGTATCGTAGCCGTACCGTTCCGGACCATCGTCGTACTGTGAACCGTACCGAGACCAAACAAATTCAATATACCGTCCAACGTTATATCGTTACACCCTTAGTTAAAATGTTCCTTGAGTTATTGTTTCTTAAAAGAGCTAAAATAAGTTAAAAATCCTTAAAAATCAAACACTAGCCAGATGTAAAAATGTATCTGTAGTAAAATCTTTAAAAATCTTCTTCTATAAAAGTAATGGTTTGGGTCCGTCTGTCCACAATTTGCTTGTGTAGACACTCTGGGTCACAATTTTGCCCTTGTCTTGATAAAACTTGGTCACAATGATCATCTCAACAAAATCTACACCAAGTTCAATATTGGGTCAGCTAGGGTGAAAACCTAGGTCACTAGGTCAAATCATAGAAAAACCTTGTGTATCCACTAGAGGTCACAATTTTAGCCTAATCTTCATGACACCTGGTCATAATAATCATCTCAACCAAATCTAGATCAAGTTCGATACTGGGTCACCCGGGGTCAAAAACTAGGTCATAAGGTAGAATAATAGAAAAACCTTGTACAGTCACTAGAGGTGACAACTTTGGCTTGATCTTGATGAAACATGGCCTCAATGATTATCTTGACAAAGTTTAGTTAAAATTTGATATTGGGTCATCTAGGGCTAAAAACTAGGTCACTAGGTCAAATAATAGAAAAGCCTTGTGCATGCTATAGACTATAGGCCGTATTTTTCAATAGATCTTAGTGAAAATTGGTCAGAATGTTTATGAAAGTTGAGCATGTTCAAGTTTAGGTACAGGTTTTTTAACCTCTAATATCTTCAAAGTGAATTGATATATTGCTTTGATATTTTGCATACTTGTTCATCATCATGACCCCAACACCTACACAAGAGAAGATAACTATTTAGCATTGTGTTGAAATTATGCCCCGTTTTGGACTAAGAAATGCTTATTTGTTTACCTTCATGACCAAGGGGACCTACACATGAGTAGGTAGTCTGGCTACCCGACTAGATAATATATTTTGTTCAATCAATTATCATAATTTCGTTTTCAATTTTAGCTAGATTTTATTTTAGGCTTGATTATCTATGTTTGAGGGTGCAAAGGGAATTAAATTCATGAAAAATGAGTAGACTGAAGAGTTGTCTCCTTTAATTAAACATAGGGTATGTATGGACAGACTAATGAGTAGGTAACGGTCCTGCATTTTGTCCAATTTATCCCCTTTTTCCACTTAAGAAGCCCCAACCTCTACACAGCAGTGGGTAATGCTGCTGTTATGAAGCATTTTGTTTTGAATATATAATAATTGTACTATCCTAGCATGGCGCTGCGAATATTGGAACGAACGCGCTGTTCGTGGACAGCTCTTGTTGTGTGATGTAGGGGGCTATATCCGGTGTACGATGCCTACCCATTAGGAAGTTCAGTAAACATTCAATCTGGTTTGGTCCACAAGCAATATGTCTTCCTTCAGGCCTAAAGAGTAGCAGAAGCTAAACTCACTTTGATCAATATTAAGTTTTGTTTGGTCTGTATATCTAAGGTAGACAACTCTGTATGTACTTAATTCTTTATGTTGTCAAGGGAGGTAATTTAAAATTAAATCAAAATTCTGTATATCCAAGGACAAATTAAGTACTAATTTATCTACTTCATGTTTTGAACCCCATAGCGGTATGTAGTTTATACACCTTACAGCTAGAGGCATCAATAAAACGATAGATTCATTTAAATGTCAAGTTAGTCAGGCTTTCAACGTCAGAACAGGGAAGTATCATTCGATTGTGGTTTTATTTTAATTCTGATTGGATGCCAATTTATTCACATAGTGACAGTTCAGCCCTAGAGCTACATCAAAACAAGCTGGAATCCATTTTATTTGCCTAAACTCTAGGCCATTCGGTTACCTGAAAAAATAACTTTACCTATTTAATATTTGTAAGTGACATTCATGTTGTCTCGCCTGTTTGTAGTCTCGCCTGTTTGTAGTCTCGTCTGCTTAGTTTGTAGTCTTATCTGCTTAGTCTTGACTTTGTCGGTCCAAACATTATGTGTAAGTTATGAGACTGCTACCTATTGCTTAAATATGGAATAACCTAAATCAGTAACATATACCACCTAATCCGTAAGTGAGGCTCCATCTCAATCTCAGACATCATTCTACCCCTATTTACCAATCGGAATTAAACAGCTTAGCAAACTCATTGCATCATTTTTAGCTCATCTGATTTTTAGCTCACCTGAGCTATTGTGATCACCCTTTTGTCCGCCGTCCACCGTGCGCCGTCCACCGTCAACAATTAAACTGTTAACACTCTAGAGGTCACATTTTTGACATAATCTTAATGAATTTTGGTCACAATGTATGTCTCTATGAAATCTAGGTCAAGTTCGTAATTGAGTCATCTGGGGTCGAAAACTAGGTCACTTGGTCACATCAAAGAAAAATATTGTTAACACTCAAGAGGTCACAGTTTGGACATAATCTTAATGATACTTGGTCACAATGTATGTCTCTATGAAACATAGGTCATGTTGGTAATTGGGTCATCTGGGGTCAAAACCAAGGTCACTAGGTCACATCAAAGAAAAACCTTGTAAACACTCTTAAGGGCAAATTTTTTACTTGATCTTAATGAAACTTGGGCACAATGTATGTCTCTATGAAATCCAGGTTAAGTTCATAACTGGGTCATCTGGGGGTCAAAAACTAGGTCACCAGGTCACATCAAAGAAAAACCTTGTTTATACTTTAGAGGTCACATGTTTTACCTCTTCTTTATTAAACCTGGCCAAAGTGTTTCACTGTAAAATCTAAATAAAATATTAAGGTCATATATCATAACAAAAACTGATTCTGCCTAAACTGCTAGTCATCAGGTATGTGCTTTAGGGCCAATGACCCTCTTGTTTACAGTGACAATGATCAGATGAGGTATGCACCTGCAAGGCGGTGCTCTTGTTTATACCTCCAAATAGGAAGTATATGAGGGCTATATTGAAGTCATGCTTGGGGTCGGTCGGTTGGTCTTTTAATTGGTTGACTGGTTAGTCTGTGCAAATTTGTCAGTGCTATTTCTCTGTTACCATTGGTCAGATTTCAAGTTGTAAATGATTTCTAAGTTTACCATAGGGGCCGGCATGAATCACTACGACAGGTGAGCGACCTAGGGCCCAAAGACTAAGGGCCCTCTTGCCTTATTGATGTAGTTTGCCATAATTCTGTGACAAAGTGGTATGTGGGGGTATCTTAAGTCACTATGTGGCAGTTCTAGTCTTCATGTTTAAGTGCATAACATCAATAATTTTTGACAATCAGCCCAGGCCTTTAATTACCAAATAAATTGGCTTAATTTGTACTCTAATTCAAACAGTTTTCATCTGATCATCTTTATATTTGGTGACAATATTCATGGGCATACTATCTCAGGCCAACTTGCAAGTTTGATTACTAAGGCCCAATCGACCCTTCTTGTATAATGGCCATTTAAGTACCAAATAATGTGAAATAGACCTTGCCTGAACTCTAATTCAAACAGTTTTCATCTGATCATCTTTATATTTGGTGACAATATTCATGGGCATACTATCTCAGGCCAACTTGCAAGTTTGATTACTAAGGCCCAATCGACCCTTCTTGTATAATGGCGATTTAAGTACCAAATAACGTGGAATAGACCTTGCCTGAACTCTAATTCAAACAGTTTTCATCTGATTATCTTAAAATGTGTGAAATGAAACCCCTAGATAAACCTGTATACTGTGTATCACAGGGTATAACAAGAGGGCTCTTGCGTAGATCACTACGTCAATATCAGGGTAAACAATTATGGTATATAACTATGCGCATGGTCTAAGTTAGAAGTCTGTTGATTACAAAAGACCAGGGGTGGTGTTCAATATTGGCCTTATTTAATTGGAGAATAAGGATAGCCAATCACATTGCCTGTTACTGACCATGAGTTTAATACTGTTTGATCTGATTGGTTGTCTTTATCCTTTAGTCAAGTATGATCAATATTGAATACCACTCCAGGTCGAAGTTCATTTTAAAACACAAAACATTGCATGTGGTCTAAATTTGAAATCTGAATGAAACGAAGGTGAAAGTATGTCTAAATACTGAACAAACAAATCAAAGCCTGGCCATACAGAAGTGGCAACAGCGCTTAGTCACCCTGTAACAGACAGACACTGAATGTACCAACAGGATTGAACAAGGACATTTCAAGCGAAATGAAAATAACACATCAGACAGAAACAGCAGAATGAGACACAGATTACAAGTACAGTCACAATACTGAGGGTAGATTAATATTAATCTTGCATGAATATTACAGTACCAGCATTTTATTAGGGCTGTCATTGACAGAAGCGATATTGATATATCGACGATATAGCCGATTGATTACCGATTCACATTTTGATATTGATACATGGGTAAATGAAGGGAACCACCCAAAATCCTCATTTGCCTGCAAAAAAAACATTTTCTTTGTTCAAAATGTAAGTTCACACATTTTCAAAATGGGTCAAGTCTAAACTCAAACCAAAGGTGCTATTTTCAAAAGCTAAATCTAAACCCAACATATTATACAGTGTAAAATAGATAAATAAGTGAATCATGACTGACTGGCCTGTTTCTGTTTGTCTATAATTTACATATCCATATATCAATTAAGGTTGTCAAAATCGACTAAATCAAGCGTCCGGATGTCCGAATCAGACATTACTTTTTGATAATTAGTTTTCCATCGTAACCAGTTTTCGCGACTTAAGTATAACCTCTGTAGAGCGACATCCGGCACAGACAGAAAAAAACTGCCGCTCTGTGGAGGTCAATTGTTTTAGAATGTTGTTCATAGACTTTTGAGTGTACATAATAACGGTAATCTTAAATTGATGTCGTTTGTCGCATAAAATTAGATTTACTCGTAGCCGCGCGATTTTTTTTCGATATAATACTTACGAATATTTAATTAAGATCGTTGATTAGATACAAAAATGCGTACAATCCACGGGTCTAGTATTTATTGCTATTAAACACGACTCTCAAACCGAATCCAAATTATTTTACGCACATGCCGTATTAAATTGAATTGTTTACCTTCAGTGTTAAAATCTCTATTACGTCATATCGCTCACTACACAATTTGTACACGTGATCTGTAATTGGTTTACCTGGTTTTAGATGACTCGATTAACCATTAACACGACCTTTACATGTACTGATTGATAAGCGTGTTTATGTCATTTACAATAATTAATAACGACTTTGAATTAAAAAAATCGAATTTTATGCATCTCATCAAGTGCATGGTATGTACTGAGTTACTGTGTCGAACTGATCCCATAGACAGTCGCTAATTTAATTGCGCCCGCGGCATCGGGTTTAGTTGCCTCGATGAGCAATAATTATTATAATCCACGAAGGTGCGAAAATTATTGTTCACGATCAAGTTAAAATCTGATATTGACTAAACAAATGTTTATTGCAAGTAGCTATTGAGAAGGACTATTTAATTTTAATTACACTTAACACAAACACACCTGTGGCCATTGTTACCAGATATAGTGCGATTTTAGTCAACTGTCAAAACTTCGTTATTTACCGTGAAACCTTTGTTTATTATATCGTTATACCAGTTTTCTCTTGTCATAAATAATTTTAAACTATCTATTCAGCTTTGACATTAAATGATTTAATCCCATTATACATACACTATGTAAGTCATATGCAATGACACTTTGTACTAGTATATTGTAAGCGTAGTAACTGTATAATGTGTAAACGTGTCATCACCTTGACGTAGTCTATATTGCCCCCCGTATGTTCGACACTTAGATAATATTTTATGATTATAGATTTCAGAAAGAAAAAAAATCATGTTTTTATACGAACGTCGAATACGAAAATTGGATCCGAACTTCAGAACGGGATCCCAACGTTCGGATGTCCGGACTCGGGCTGACAACTCTAATATCAATGTATCATCCATACTTGTCTTCTGATATATCAGAATTGTTGATATGCCTCAGGTCGAACCAATGACAGCTCTAACTTGTATGGATTTGGCTATATGGACATAATTGCATCTTGTGTATTTTTACCTAGGTATGCCACCGCCTGCACCTCCCATGAATCCGTCATCATCATCACAGCAAGTAGGATATCCACCACAACCACCATCCAGTCAATCTGGACCTATGGGTGGTCCTCCACCTCCTGGTATGCCACCACCTCCACACGGTATGAGACCACCACCACCAGGCTGGCGAGGTGGACCACCACCTAGGGGACCTCCTATGCCTTTTGGTAAGAGCTTTATTTATAATCACAATAATTTCTATTTACAGTATGACTGGTTTATTCAGAACCTGTTTTAACCAGCAACCTGTTTTAACCAGCATGGTTTCCCAGCAGAGCTCCACTGTATTTCTATTTGACTAACCCTGACTTAAACGGAACCTGCTTTATTCGTTATCGGGCATTGTTTGTCAGTCCTAATAATTGATATTATATATAAGTGTAATTTAGCACTTAATTAACCGGAATTATAGATAAATACTTCTAAGACGTGTATCATCAGCAAATGTATTTTGCACAGGACTTATAAGAAAACCAAACTTACAACAATTAACAAGTATGTTATGTACAATAACATGTAAATACAAATGCCATTTGATACCTTTTTAGCTCACCTGCCACAAAGTGGCAAGGTGAGCTTTTGTGATTGTTTTTTTGTCCGTTGTCCGTCCGTTAACTTTTTCACCGTTAACACTCTAGCACTCTCAATTTTGCTTTGATCTTCATCAAACTTGGCCAGTAGTTGTATCTCAATGAAATATAGGTCAAGTTCGAAGTTGGGTCATGTGGGGTCAAAAACTAGGTCAAAAGGTCAAATAATAGGAAAACCTTGTTAACACTCTGGAGGCATCATTTTTGCTTTGATTTTCATCAAACTTGGTTAGTAGTTGAATCTCAATGAAATCTAGGTCAAGTTTGAAGTTGGGTCATGTGGGGTCAAAAACTAGGTCAAAAGGTCAAACAATAGGAAAACCTTGTTAACACTGGTGGCCACATTTTTGCTTTAATCTTCATGAAGTTTGGTCAAAATGTTTATC
This sequence comes from Spisula solida, assembly GCA_947247005.1. NCBI lineage: Eukaryota > Metazoa > Mollusca > Bivalvia > Venerida > Mactridae > Spisula > Spisula solida. Next base: position 34,593,163 of record OX365957.1, on the reverse strand, counting down.
TAAGTGACCTTAAGGTCAAGTTTGAAGTTGGGTCACGTGGGGTCAAAAACTAGGTCAAAAGGTCAAATAATAGGAAAACCTTGTTAACACTCTAGAGGCCACATTCTTGCTCTGATCTTCATCAAACTTGGCTAGTAGTTGTATCTCAATGAAATCTATGTCAAGTTTGAAGTTGGGTCATGTGGGGTCAAAAGGTCAAATAAAAGGAAAACCTTGTTAACACCCTGGAGGCCACATTTTTGCTTTGATCTTCATCAAACTTGGTTCGTAGTTGTATCTCAATGAAATCTAGGTCAAGTTTGAAGTTGTGTCACGTGGGGTCAAAAACTAGGTCAAAAGGTCATATAATAGGAAACACTCTCGTGGCCACATTTTTGCTTTAATCTTTATGATGTATGGTATAAATGTGTATCTTGATGACCTTAAGGTCAAGTTTGAAGTTGGGTTAAGTGGGGTCAAAACTCGGTCGAAAGGTCAAATAGTAGAAAAACCTTATTAACACTCTTGAGGCGACTTTTTTGTTTTTATCTTCATCAACTTTGGTCAAAATGTTTATCATGATAACCTTAAGGTCACTTTCGAAGTTGGGTCATGTGAGGTCAAAAACTAGGTCAATATGTCAAATAATAGCAAAACCTTGTTTGACCATGTTTAGCAGGTGAGCGCCCCAGGATCTATGATCCTCTTGTATATTTCTTCATTGGATATTAACTTCTTTCTATGAGGATGGATTTATGTATAAGTATTTCTTTAAAACCTGGTTTTACCGGCAGTTTGCTTTATCCAGCTCACTCACCCAGTCCGACGGGATGCAGGATAAACCAGGTTTTGCTGTATAATAGTGCTTAATTGTCCTTTTTAGTGAAGCTTTTATTCCTTGAATTTAATGACACTGAACTTGATAATTGATGCTTACCTGGATCCCTGACCTTTGACCTTGTTCATTGATGCTGACCTTGGTCATAGATCTTGTTCATTGATGCTGACCTTGGTCATAGACCTTGTTCATTGATGCTGACCTTGGTCATAGACCTTGTTCATTGATGCTGACCTTGGTCATAGACCTTGTTCATTGATGCTGACCTTGGTCATTCACTCATTGATGCTGACTTTTGCCCTTGATCAATAACACTTACCTTGATGACCTTCATCATTGACATAGACATTTTGAGAGACTGAGATTGTGCTGAGACACTAACCGTGGATATTTATACATGTGTCACTACATCTTATTGCCTTTATACCTTGGTTTATCACTGAATACTTTATTGCTGTCATGTATCAGCGATTTGAAGTCTGCAGATTGGCACATAGGCTGAATTTTGCTTAATATGTTTAACTTTTCTCTTGTAGGTATGCGAGGACCTCCTCCCGGAATGCGTCCACCTCCCCCAGGTATGGGGCCACCACGGGGTCCAGGAATGCGTGGTCCACCAGGTCCTGGGATGCGTGGAATGAGACCTCCCCCTCCTGGTATGAGAGGACCCCCTCCACCACCTCCTCCTCAAGGTGGATATGACAATTATGGTGAGGGTGGTTATTAAAGAACAGTGATTACCACTAGAGACGTTCATGAACTTGGGTTAAATGTGTCAACTGATGTTGGATAACAATTCCTAGAATCAGTTAAAGATTATGTCCATACAGAGATAGCCATACCAAGTGGAAGGAAAGATATCAATTACCAAGTGGAAGAGGAATCCAGTTACTAGTTTATCTCAAGAGTGATGAAGAGAGTTCAGAAAATCTGCCTCTCTGTGACATAGTGTGTGTAGATTATAGACATACTGTAAACCAATTTACTTCCGTGATTACTTATTTACGCATTTTGCTGATCGTCGACAAATTTGCGACTGCAAACTTACGCGTGTTATAGTGTCCTGCAATGTTTTTAGCACTTTCACAGAAACTTAATTTCACGAAATTCTACCACTCGCGAACATCGCGAAACTAAATCGCGTGAAATATTTTCTAGGTTTACAGTATACTGGACTGTGTTCATATTGTATAGATATTTGCTGAATCACACATTGTGTTTTATATGTTGTGCTACTGTTGGTGTGATAGTAAACTTACATACTTATACTGAAATGTCAGACGATTGGTCGGCTTATCGTGTCAGCTTAGCGTGGAATAACTGTCATAAAGAGTTATACTTTAGACTATTTACCAGTGTTTTATAGTATAAAAAAGCACAGTCAGGAGTTTGGATGTGTAGTACTTAAATCACAAGTGCGAGTGATTTAATTTATGCACCCAAACAAGTGACCGAACAAGCTACCGGTTTTCAATGCATGAAACATGCTTATTCTCATATAGGAATTATTTGCAGTCTAGTAAAGTCTCTTCAAAGGTCACATAGTATTACTGGCTGGCGACCACCAAATCCGGACGACCACCAATCCGGACAGACTCAAAAACGCTTTATAGCGGCCATTGATTTTAATCATCTGTTGTCAATCAATTAGACGCTTGATTTTTGTCAACATTACGAAGTAGCAACGATTAAAGTTAAATATTTTACAAGAAATGTCGCATTTATTTCGTCTGCACTCGGGAAGCTTGTTTACATTACGGGGGAAGTCGAAAATCGTATAACTGCGCATGCGCAATACTTCTGCGCAGCCCCGAAATGTAAACTACGGTCCTTATGCTAAATATGAGGTAAGCAGATGCAATGTTTTTGTTAACAGATAAACCTGAAAATATAGCTTTAGTAAAGTATGTGCAATGTTTCAAAAACATCGTACAACGTCATTATGTATCAAAATGCCCGCTTTGATAAGTAAACGTTTAAAAATTTACCGCTAAGTTTCGATCGTTATTTCTCCAATATTCACGGGAGATAAGTCGTACAAATTTTGTACAAATCGTTTACTTGTGCTCTCCCTTGATTTATTACACAGTTTAATTCTATTTTTAACACCTTTTTTGTAATAAAAAACGCGACAACACATTGTCCGGATTGATGGTCCTGTTGGACTTAAAAATGAGGTGATGTAGTGATCCCTATAACGGCCCTCAAAAATGCACTTGAGCTATTTTTAGAAGTAAACAAATTAGCTCTTCAGTTCAGAGACGAACCTAGCTTCGTTCAGGTGAAATTTCAATGGCTTTATTTACACATTTCTCGAGTTATCGTAAAAAATATGCCAAAAGTGTCCGAATGTAGGACGCCTGCCAGTAGATGTTTCTCACAATATTTCAAGCTGTTTACAGTTAATATGTGTTTCGAATTTGTTTCATAATTGCCATAATTCAATTTCAATTCATATTAATTGTGTTACAATTGTATAGTTTTACCATATAGTTATCACAGGAAGATCTCTGGTGTGGTTAGAAATGACAAGAACAGTAAATTGCCTTGCTGGATTGTATTTGTTGAATTTAGCAGGGGTCCTACTATTCCAGAATAATCCGGAAATCTGGATCTGCTTCACTAGAAAGAATGAACTTTTCTGTAGAAAATGAATGTGATTTGGTTTTGACAGAGTTATTATGGTCATATGAAATTTCATTGTCTGAATTTTAACTCGAGAACAATGTTTGAACTGTATTTTGGTGTTGGGGTGTGTGCTAATGACACTCAAAACATACTTGCGACTTTTTTCAGAATTGGGAATTATAACTCAGTAGAACCACTGATTTAATTTGACGGTAACCTTATTTAAACTATTGTTTCTCTCTCCCATGAAAATTTCCCTGGAGTAGCCCTTTGTTGGATGTGTTTGTTACTGTACAAGGCTGTTATATAATGCATCATGTTATTGAGTTTAGTTTAATGTCCATGGATGAAATTTTTCAGGCACATTATTGTCTGAAGTTCAGGTTTTTCGAGAGTACCAAAAAGCTTGTTTTTTTTAATTTTCTCATATAAATTGTCAATTTTTGAGGATTTCAGGTTTTCAGAATTTCAAACTTTCACCCATCATCCATGTATGTCTCAATTGTACATGTGCCGAAAACCGGTCCATTTTGCTCATTTGTACATGTGCCGGAAATCGGTCCATTTTACTCATTTGTACATGTGCGGGAAACTGGTTCATTTTACTCATTTGTACATATGCCAGAAACTGGTCCATTTTGCTCATTTGTACATGTGCCGGAAACCGGTTCATTTTGCTCATTTTCATTTGTACATAAAATCATGTTCATTCTTATGAAGATAATAAAACATATTTGATATTCAAGGTTTCATTTATCTTTGACTGTAATCCGTAATTTGACCTACGACTTTCACTACAAGATAGACATGAACTGTTTCTGTGAAATATCAGACCAGTTATACTGTGTGCCAGCAAAGCTGTGTGTCCTATAATGGCTATACACAAGCCTTTATCACCTGTTTTATACATGTACGAGGGACGTTATTTAAGTTCCAGGAAAAGTTTGATAGAATTTGAGATGTTTGCTAAAACTCAATCATATTTTGCAGAGAGACAAAGACACTTAATCGCAATATATTCTTAAATTTTCTTATGATTTCGTAGTAAGGTGCCCTTCTTATTGTATCTATAGTAACGTCAGGAAGAGCTACCTGATGCAAATTTAACATCATGTCCAAGAAATCGTCTAACTAACCAACCAACACACTGCCCCCAACTAAACAGCTTCCAATTAACTACAACCTTAAATGACTGCATGGAATGTTCGCGTTGACCAGCATAACATCATTTTGGACAACTTATAACATAGTTTCAATATTCCCCCATCATGTTAGAATCATCCGTCGAAATGTCAGAAGATCGTCAGTTATTGTCTTTTGGCAGTAAAATCTAGACTTGAAAAATTAGAATTGATGACCACTACCTGTTGTCCAGGTTGTCCTACAAGATGGCGGCGGTAACTCATTGCCGAAATGCTGCAATACGATTGGCTAACGCCACCTGTCAATCAAAATCAGCAGAAAGGTCAATTGTGGCAGGAGAATTCTCCTTAACAGACTCAAACCCCAAGCTGAGAGAATAATTGTAGAGAAACAAGCCGGTTCCAGAGCCGGCCGCAGTACTGTTGAACAGATATTCAACCTCAGAATCATATGTGAAAAGTACCTTCCACACCAACAGGACCTCGACCATATATTTATTGACTTTAAAAAGCATTGAATAGGGTGTGACATGCAGCTCTACGGGGTCTTACAACATTAATGCCAACCTAATAAAGACCATTCACATCCTGTATGATAAAGCTACTAGTACAGTTTTCCACCATTGGTTGTCTTCTTTAGCCCTTATTGTTAATGTCTTTCAGGGGTGGTATTCAATATTGATCTTATTTAATTGGATAATAAGGATATCATATCACCTGTTACTGACCAAGAGTTAGATATGGTGTGATCTGATTGGTTGTCATTATCCTTAATCAAGTAAGTACAATATTGTATACCACCCCTGGAGAGAAAACTGACTGATGCCCTTGAAGATCATCAAGACACAGTTAATATTGGTGGCAGAGTTGTGACCAACTTGCGCTTTGCCGATGACATTGATGGCCTGGCAGGAAATGAGAATGAAGTGAAAGACCTAGCTCAAAGACTTGGCGAAACTTCCTCATCATCGGGTATGGAGATCAGTGCAGAATAAACTAAACTGATGACTAACAACATCGACGGCATCAGTATTGAGATAAACGTGAAAGGGCATGATCTGGAAACAGTTAAAAAAAATATCTAAGCGCAATCATCCTCGACAATGGATCAAGACCAGGAGTGTTTGCAAGAATTGCGCAAACCACCGCAGCCCTAGCCAAATTGAAAACCATTTTGAGTGACAATTAAATCTCAACCAGATCTAAGATCAGACTGATCATATCATTATTTCTCTATGCATGTGAAACTGGGACTCTGAACGCAGATCTAGAAAAAAGAATTCAAGCCCTGGAAATGAGATATTATTGTAAGATACTCAGAATAACATACAGAGACAGAATTACTAATGTGGAGGATTTTTAACATCTTATATCTTCAAAATTCATTAACATATTGCTTTGATATTGTGCATACTAGTTCACCACCAACCCCTACCCTGGGGTAGGTAACTCTATCAAACATTTTGTAATGCGCCCTTTTGGATGTTAATGTTTAGGTACAAGTTTTTAACCTCTAATATGTTCAAAGTGCATTGACATATTGCTTTAATACTTTGCATACTTGTTCACCATCATGACCCCAACCCCTACACAGGGGTAAGTAACTATTTCTAGCATTTTGGTGAAACTTATGCCCCCTTCTGGACTTGGAAATGTTAATGTTTAGGTACAAGTTTTTTAACATCTTATTTCTTCAAAGAGCATTGATATATGCTATGCTACTTGTTCACCATCATGACCCCAATCCCTACAAAGGGGTAGGTAACTCAGTCATGCATTTTGTCCAAATTATCTGCCTTTTTCGACTTAGAAGCCCCAACCTCTACACAGCAGAGGGTAATGCTGTTGCTATGAAGCATTTTGTTTTGAATATATATACAGTCAGAACTCGATACAACGACGCTGTTCGTTTCCAAGAAAAATGTCGTTGTAACGAATATGTCAGTATACTGAATTGATACAAAGAGCGTTCTAATACTTTTGTCCCAAAATATGGTGTCAGTATAATGAATTTGTCGGTATATCGAATGTCGTTATATCGAGTTCTGACTGTAATACTTAGCATAATCCTAGCATGGCACTGAGAATAGTGGAGCACGCTATTCGCGGACAGCTCATGTAATACAAATAATACTTAACACTAAACACATGACACAAGAAGTCAAGTGTGTTTACTACTGTCGAAAGGAGATTTGATACGTGAATCATAATGTACACAACTATACTCATAAATAGTCCAGGAGCCAGATTTCAAACGAGCCTTAAATGGATTTTCATTTACCCCATCTGGTAGAAAAAGTCTGTTGGTATTTTCGAATAATATAGACATTCAGGCTTTGGAAAAAGTTGGATGCCAGATCTGAAAGTGGTGCAGATTTTTTTAACAGGGGCAACAACTCTTGCTTCGGAACAAATTTACGAAAACACCCGATGTCCTATGTTCTGGTGTTAAATTTATGTTTATGTATGTATTGCAACATAATAACATGGATATTGCTCATTTGATAATGTGCATCAAAAAGACATAAAACATGGACCAGTTTGAGTTCAAGGTCAAAGTCAGAAAAATAGCTAAAAATGAATATTTGCTCTCTATCTTTCTTAGTATAGCATGTGTTTTGAATTTAATAAGGTTGTTAAAATGAAAGTTGTGTTTGTTAGTATATATTCTGTCATTATAAGCCATTTGGTGGATTAAAAATATAAAAATATTGTCATAACAGCCATTTTATGCATATGCATGTTGGCCGAGATGGCATTCTTACGAAGGCCCTTAACATTCTATGATCTAATGTGATTTGTTTGTTTACGTATGTAGTGTCTAATATTTTATGGATATTATTCATATGAAAATTGAAAATCTGGTCATCAGCTCCTAGACTAAAAGATATCAATTAATTTAAGTACAAGTTGAAAAAAATAAAAAGCCCCTCTCAATCGAACCATGGAAAATTAGTATAAACATACATACAATATATTTTAATTGATATGACTATAGATAAATATTTGACCTTGATATGTAAAATGGGGGGGGGGGGTATACATGAACACGCACAACCAAGATATTTAGCTATACAACCAATAAGTATTGACATTTATAAACACTGAATAATGCAATGTTCGACTTTTTAAAATTGTAATTTATCGACACTGTTCAAATGTATCACAGTTTGGTATAAAAAAAATCATGTGCAATCAGTAAATGACTTCAGGTCCAATTGCTAATGTTGGTCCCTATGGGGCAATATAAACTGATAAAAGTACTATTCCCAAATAAAAGCAATTAGTAGAACTAGTTTCTTCTGTGTAAAGCCCATTAACAAATATTTTTAAGGTGGACGCAACAAAAATGTTGCATTTCCTACCCCTTATGCCTAAGACTGGTTCCAGAATTCAAGGTTATAATAGTCACTCATTGTCATTCTAGTTTTTTAGCCCAATCCGGCAATTGTTAAGTGTAACTTATATATCTTGCATACTTATACTGTAAATGAAAACAATAATCTATTGGGGGTCATATTCAATGTGTATCACCCTAAGTTTAAAATCTATTTTGAATTAACTTGTTATCTTATATTATCTTAACAAAGCATAATGACGTAAAGTTAAAGTAAGGAATACGCATAAATTTATTTTCAATACATGTACATGTATATTAAACCAGTATGAAGGGATATATCCACGGAAAATCTTAAATAAAAATCTTTAATAAAAAATATTTGTATCCCTACTTTAAGGTAACTTTAACTTAACTCAAACAAGTAATCCAAGTTGTAGTCCAAGGTTGTAACTGAATTTATGATCAAATTATATGTACTGATCATTCAAGGTCGGTGTTAAATAAACGCTGGTCAATACACCTAAGCCAATCCCACAAGTCCTCCAGCCAGTCAGTTTAATACTTAGTCATCACCGTCGCGATAATGGTTACTATAGTTTTTCTTGAAGAAAACGTTTTCCCTTGGTGGGGCATGCAAGAGGGCGGGTGGCGTTTGTTCGGATCAATTTTAAGGGAGCTATGGCCCTTTGTTTTTTACACTTACAAATTTTGTCTGTGCTATTTCTCAGTTACCACTGGTACGATTTTAATTAAACTTTACATGAATGACCAGTACCAAGCCTAGTTGTGCATATACTTGACACATGTTGGTAGGATTAATTTTAAGAGCGTTATGGCCCTTTGTTTTTTACACTTATACATTTTGTCTACACTTTTCCTTTGTTACCATATGTTGGATTTCAATGAGCATTTGCATGAATGATCAGTACCGTGTCAAGCAGTATCTGGGGGTGTTCATCACATTCATTGATATTTTTTGTTCATTTTGGTTGATAAAATGTCATGGTAGTCGTTACAGTCGTACTACGTAATGAAACATATTTTACAAAGTCACAAAATATGTTACCCAATTGTTCATGAACATGTGCATATTCCATGCATGGTAAGCACTTGTCCATGAACATTTAGCATATCTGATATCTGCCCTCCCGGAAAACACTTAACATGCTAAGATTGACCCAAGATGAACTTGGCTGATGTCTGGAAACCAAAAAAGGCTTATTCAATGACATGTCAATTTTGCAAAGAACACTGTAGCTTACATTTAGTGCTGGTTGCTCTGGGTTACACTGTAGCTTACATTTAGTGCTGGTTGTTTTTAGTTACACTGTAGCTAACATTTAGTGCTCTGATTGCTCTGAGTTACACTGTAGCTAACATTTAGTGCTCTGATTGCTCTGGGTTACACTGTAGCTAACATTTAGTGCTCTGATTGCTCTGGGTTACACTGTAGCTAACATTTAGTGCTCTGATTGCTCTGGGTTATACTGTAGCTAACATTTAGTGCTTGTTTCTCTTAGTTACACTGTAGCTATTATTTAGTGCTCTGGTTGTTCTGAGTTACACTGTAGCTAACATTTAGTGCTGGTTGCTCTGAGTTACACTGTAGCTAACATTTAGTGCTGGTTGCTCTGAGTTACACTGTAGCTAACATTTAGTGTTGATTGCTCTGAGTTACACTGTAGCTAACATTTAGTGCTCTGGTTGCTCTGGGTTACACTGTAGCTAACATTTAGTGCTGGTTGCTCTGAGTTACACTGTAGCTAACATTTAGTGTTGATTGCTCTGAGTTACACTGTAGCTAACTTTTAGTGCTTGTTTCTCTTAGTTACACTGTAGCTATTATTTAGTGCTCTGGTTGTTCTGAGTTACACTGTAGCTAACATTTTGTGCTCTGGTTGCTCTGGGTTACACTGTAGCTAACATTTAGTGCTGGTTGCGCTGAGTTACACTGTAGCTAACATTTAGTGCTCTGGTTGCTCTGGGTTACACTGTAGCTAACATTTAGTGTTGGTTGCTCTGAGTAACAAGCTTTGGACTGCTTCTTCAATGCCTAAAATTCCGTGTGTAGTGAACTGGAATTCATCGTAAAGCAACCCGAGGGTTGATGCTCTGATGTTGTATCAATTTAGCTAACTGTGGTTATTTGTTTCCATGATTGAGAGAAAAATTACTGGTATAATAGCTTCTGTCGAGTCTGCAATCACTCGCGCATTCTCAAAATTTCGTTCAAAATTGCCTGTCACAGCTACTTTAGTGTCATTAACGTATATGCGCGTGCGAAAGTGCTATCGTTAGTTTTTAGAGTTATATTAGGACTACATGTTTATATTTTCTCAAAATTAAATACTATATACACTTGAAATTATGTTTTTTTACAACATTGCAAGCTTACAAGATACGACACCCTGCTCAAGATCGACTGTCACAAGCACAAAACATAAAATTTAAATGTTTCTTACAAATAGAAATAGATTTTAAGCCTTAAATTGTGTTGTTTATATGTATGCTTATAGGTTGGGAAATGCTCCAATATATGTGCGAGAGTGACACGGACTTACTAGTTCATATATTTATGACAGTCCTCATGTCACAGATACAAGGTATTTTTTGTGACACTGTTTTGTGGATGTGATTGCTAAGTAAAGTTTTGCGGTAATTCTTCAATTCCATTAACCAGACTGTTCACAAATATAAATACTATTGATAAATACACATATTTTACATCAAGACACGCCTAAATATTTTATAATTCATTTTATTTCAAGTATAAACTAGTTAGGGTAATTCATGTTGTATTCTTACGTGACGCACATAAATCGCAATGAGAAGCAATGCTGCCTGTGACATAAATGTTATAAACACTATTATATATTATTCTTTAGTTTATGACAAATGAATGTATATATAATGACAGCAAATGTGTGTATATTCACATCACGTAAGATACAAAGTAATTCCACAGTTGTTTGAGCCAACACAGCAATACATTGTTGGCATATTGGCAATGATTTATTATCTTATAGGTTCAAGTAATAGTAATAATAATAATATTTATTTGGCATAAGATGTATAAAACATGGCACATCAATTCAGATAATAAATAACACCAAATATAAATAAAACATGTTAAATAAATGACAAAATTACACATACAAAGATACATTTTAAAATTTTTCATAAGGAAGCCATGTCAAACACACTCACACCAAGGATAACGCAAAAAAGAGGAGACCTCTTATTTCCATTGCGGTCCTTGTATATAAATAAATATTTGGTGTACTGACACAGAGAGGCATGAACAAAATATTGCACCTTGAAGGCATGAAAGACAATTGTATATATATGATTTATAAAAATAGAACATCCTCAATAGATTTTATATAAAAATAAATAAATTTAATTGTATATATTAAATGACTCTATAAATAAATAAAAATGTAAGTATGTTATAAATATATATATATTAAGGGTATATAGCTATAATTTAAAATTGACTCAGTACATGCAGTTGACACATTAAAGCTTCATCCCTGCAAGAAGATGGTCTTTAACTTTTGTTTTAAAAGTAGAGATATTGGTACTGTCCCTGATACTAGTAGGAAGACTGTTCCAAAGGCTGCATCCCACGTAAGAAAAAGTCTTCTTACCAAAAGATCCAACCTTTGGCACAGCAAAACATCCATCCGTACTAAATCTAGTTTTATAAGAATGAACAGAATTTGACATAATAAAGTGATCTTTCATACATTCAAGGGATAAACCATTTTTAATTTTATAAACATGGGAAAGGATAATTTGTTCGACTCTCTTATCAATATGATATTTCTTTCATTTAAATGTCTTTGAATAAAATCGAAAGTTATATACAATGCAAATTTGATCGACCCGTGTCTACTTGGAAATGGATGCGATTTTTAAACTTTCTGATGACTGAACAGGGCTCTCATAGAATCATGCACAGTTATGGGAGGTATCTACTCTTAAATAGAATGTTTTATTAATATGTAATTTGTTCAAGTTTTGCTTCCATATTGAAGGTTTGATGTGTGTTAATTGTTGTTTAGAACAGGTTTCAAAACTGGTATTTTACGTGACAGTCAAAACATGTTACATGGCAAAACGCTAAAGCATGTTTAGCGTGTTAAGTTGGTTTTTTGTTATGTATTTACGGAAAATCATGTTTTTGTGTTTCAAAACCTATCAGATTATATTCCTTATGTTCTAGTTTCGTGCTTAATGTTCTTTTTTACTTTATAGTAGTAGTTTACGTGACAACATTTTGTTCAACGCGTTAACTAATCACTAGAAGCTATATTGTCGTGTATTTGATTTTTTCTGGTACACTCATGCAACTAGTTCGAAAATATGAGGTCAGGCACGTCACTTCAACAAAACACTTAGCGTTTTATTTTAGAATTGGTTGATGAGTTTCTCTTGAATTTTACGTGACAATAACATCAGTACAACAACAAGCACCTGTATATATGTGCGTAGCCAGATATTTTTAGATACTGTCTTAAATTATTAAGTAGTGCCATAGGTTATAACTTATGTTTTTGAATATAACACTGAGACTTTTATGAATTTGTACTACTAATCAAAATATACAAGAAACTAAATGTAAATGAGTGTTAAAAAGAGTGAAAACCAAAATTGAAAATGTAATAATGTACATACTGGTTTCTTTAATATACTGGCAGTTTATCGTTTTCATACAGTTGGTATGTGTAGATAAGTTGTATTTGAGTATTAAAATTAACCAAATCATTACTGAACATCATTGTTGTGTTCTTTAGGTTAGTCGGTATATTATATATGCAGTCATAACGTAAAATACACTGATGAAAGCATGTGCTTGTTTCAAACAACAACATAGAAAAATACATGTGTTTATTGATGAGGGCATGTATGAAAAATGTTGTTAACGATGTTCGACTTTCATGTCAGATGGATGTTAATAATGAACTTAAAGGTCAGATTTTTCATTCCTGTACCATCCAGATTGGCCCAATATTTGAGAATGCGTGACTACATGACCTTCATGACTCTCTGCTTGATATTTTGCTGCAGTATTGTGATGTGGCTGCATGTCATGTATGTATCTGTTTTGCCGAAATGGTACTAGTATTTGATATGGACAACTTGCTACATATCATCTTTAACTGCCCACGTTGCTATTGGTATAGATATTTATCCTTGAATCGGGAGGATAGTCTTCAATATTCATGGCTAGAATCTGATGGATTTAATCGAGGGTAGTCTTCAATAATCATGGTTAGAATCTGATGGATTGAGTCGAGGATCTATAGTCTTCAATAATCATGGCTAGAATCTGATTAATTTAGTCGAGGGAAGTCTTCAATATTCATGGCTAGAATCTGATGGATTTAATTGAGGGTAGTCTTCAATAATCATGGTTAGAATCTGATGGATTTAGTCGAGGATCTATAGTCTTCAATAATCATGGCTAGAATCTGATGGATTTAGTCGACGGTAGTCTTCAATGATCATGGCTAGAATATGATTAATTTAGTCAAGGATGCATAGTCTTCAATAATCATGGTTAGAATCTGATTGATTTAGTCGAGGATGCATAGTCTTCAATAATAATGGCTAGAATCTGATGGATTTAGTCGAGGATGTATAGTCTTCAATATTCATGGCTAGAATCTGATGGATTTAGTCGAGGATGTATAGTCTTCAATAATCATGGCTAGAATCTGATGGATTTAGTCGAGGGTAGTCTTCAATAATCATGGCTAGAATCTGATGGATTTAGTCGAGGATATATAGTCTTCAACAATCATGGCTAGAATCTGATGGATTTATTCGAGGATGTATAGTCTTCAATAATCGTGGCTAGAATCTGATGGATTTAGTAGAGGATATATAGTCTTCAACAATTATGGCTAGAATCTGATTGATTTAGTCAAGGGTAGTCTTCAATATTCATGGCTAGAATCTGATGGATTTAGTCGAGGATATATAGTCTTCAACAATTATGGCTAGAATCTGATTGATTTAGTCAAGGGTAGTCTTCAATAATCGTGGCTAGAATCTGATGGATTTAGTAGAGGATATATAGTCTTCAATATTCATGGCTAGAATCTGATGGATTTAGTCGAGGGTAGTCTTCACTAATCATGGCTAGAATCTGATGGATTTAGTCCGGTTGATTTCCTAAGTGAAGTTGGGGAACTACAATTGACAGAAAACGGATCGTGTGTAATATCTTCTCTGTACCAAAGTTAAGTTGTGATTAAGTTTAAATATTGTGTATAGTAGCATGGTATAACATTTTGTTAAATTCAATATGTTTATCCAAGTTGACCACAATTTCACATAGTTTCCGTGTATGTCAATATTGTAGGTTCTCTATGGGATACGTCTACAAAAGTGATATCGAGGTGTAGATGGCAAGGTAAAGACTTATTGGAAACTTTTTTAGTGTTTACTTACTAAGAAAGCCACAAAGGCAACCATGAGTTGATAAATGCTGGCCATAGGCTGTTCACAAAACACGGAAGTCTGGTTGGAAAGGTATAAATCTGCGTTAGTCTCCACTTCGATCAGTTCGTCTTTAGAATTTGAAAGGGAAACTTCAAGATGAATAAAGCTCTTGTTGTCGCGGTAAGTCATTTTCGTTTTTTACATTTTACTTTTCACTAGATGTGTAATTTCGCATGATGTACGCTATTTGCTTGTCAAGATCTTCACTGTTGCTTAAGTTAACTTAATTAATTTTACTAGAAAGGGATTTCATGAAATTATCAATGTTCAGCAGGAAACTCAAAAGAGCATCAAGAAAGGCCGACCAATTTCTTGATGTCTGTTGTCATAGCGAATCTAATTGTATAAAATATAACCTTAAAATCATAATAATGAAGATCAAACTGGTCACATCAGGGGATACATACAATATTCATCTATAATATAATGAAGTATACATAACAAACAACTTCAATGCTGCTTCCAATTGATTTTGCGACTGTCTGAAATTGGCTCAGTTTGTTTGCAGTTCATGAAGAAAAATATTCATTTCAAGGGATGATATCTTGGTTAAAAGAATTTTATATCAATATTCAATCATTTGTAAAAAGATATTTGTCAGACTGGTTCTATATATCGCTGGCTCGTAAGTACGAAATCAATATTTTGAGAAAACAAGAAACACCTGTTTGAAAACTTCTCTTTACTTATGGAAAAGAAACTTTTTAAACTTCAGTTTAGTCAACCTGACCAGTTCTGATTTTCATGAAAATAGGCTCATAAGAAGCGCATTGTGATGCAGATTTCAAATATACGAGGGGTGATCGCGAAGTTCGTATAATTTGCTTATACATTATTTGTTTTTTTGTTAAATATTGATGAAACTTCACTATCAGGATGATCAACATGATTGAAGTAGAATTATAGAACGGAATAACAATCCGCCAACTTTTGCGACAATTACGGTACCCTTGGCAACGCTACTACACGTGGTTGCCACACACCAAAATTGCTATATTTTTCATCTTTCGTTCTCCTTAAACAATGCCGTTTTTAAAGTCTTATGTGTGACTAAAATTTACGCAAATATAACACATCATACGTCAACGTCATAGGGTCATTTCAATAAAATACAATGTTGTTTATTACATCCGCTATCAAATTAGCACCATGTTTAACAAAACAGATAAATAGAGGATATTTGTTTGTTTTGATTGAATATGGTTTATATCTCATCGTGTAGTGATAAAATTCAATATTTTCAAGAGCGCGTAGCGCGAGTGAAAATATTAAAATTTTATCACTACAAGATGAGCTATTAACCATATTCAATCAAAACAAACAAATATTCTATTTATTTAATGCTTTTATGGTGTCAAAACCGGTACTATTTATGCCAAATTACCACTGTGGTTAGGCTACGTATGAATATGTTATTCCATTCATATTTTTCACTTCAAAATCCGCCATCTTGGATTATGGTGAATAGGTGAAAACGACTTTTTTGAGAATTTTGCATTTAATCATACACCAACTTGTAGGAAATGGTCTAACTAAGAATAAAAACCCCCACATGACATGTTTCCGTTCAGTAATAAAAAAGTTACAGACATTTTAGTGTTGAGATTTTGGTAAATTAAAGTAGTCCCTGTGAGGGGGCGGAGCTTATATCAGTCACATTGTAGGTGATAACCAGTGACTGATATAGGTTTTATTTCACTGATAGAACTCCATATCTCATCAGTTAGCATTAAATAATGAAACGAAACAACGTCATGACGTCAACGGGTGACATTGAATTGAGGACCGTTACAGAATTTGCGTGGGAATATGAATAAAAACTGACTCGTACATGAGTCTTATAAGGTAGTAAGTAGCACTTACGAACTTCTTGATTTATCCACCGTTGATACAGAGATCCCTTATCTCTACAGTATAAATTCTTTAATAAAGATAAAAGTCAACACCAACACGAGTTGAAATTATTTAGCTTGTTTTATCAACGTTTCGGCATTTTGCCTTCATCAGGAAATACAATCATATAAATGAAAACAATGTGATGTCATGTTTTTTTTATGAATTCTGTAATTAATAGTTGGTCAAAATAGT
This sequence comes from Spisula solida, assembly GCA_947247005.1. Lineage (NCBI taxonomy): Eukaryota > Metazoa > Mollusca > Bivalvia > Venerida > Mactridae > Spisula > Spisula solida. The sequence goes on along the minus strand of OX365957.1, from coordinate 34,576,635 downwards.
TTTTAAAATCCCACTAAGTTAGAATACGGTGTTAGCTATGCAAAAACTAAATCATTCTTCCATCTGATTCATTGGGTCTTTTGTATTAAAAAACGTTTGCCTAATATAATAAGTCGAAAACAGTATACATCATATAAATCAAAGAACAACTTATCATACGTAGGACCTTAGGATATGGATTATGATGAATAAACTTAAAGGTCTTACTTTAACTAATTCGTATGTGGACTTTGTGTATATTTAATGCCAGGTTAAGTCCTTACAATTTGTTTTCATCCGTTTGCTTCGTGGTCTTCATGGACTCTTGCACCGGATATGTTCGACTGACTAAGGCGGCTGGCTCTCAGAATGGGATGTCATGTTTTGGGTGCTGCCTAGCCTGTCCTATTTGCTATCATTTTATAACTGTACAAGTCTCTTTAATTCATCTTTGTGATTTATAGTTTATTACCTTGTCTTTGTAAACATCACCGTTACATGCATTAGAATATAACCTACATTATGAGCCAATGAAACCGCTGCATTTTCGCGGTTAAATGAAAATTTAATCATTAAAATTTTCTCTTAACAGACTTGACGTCTTGCGTTGGCGCTAATTTCTATCGGCCAATCAGAATGCAGAATGTTATATTCTAAGTTATAGTTAGAACATATTAAGTAAATTTTAATGACTAAAAAGGCCTCCCTTCGCTTCGCTCGCTCCGCCCTTTTTAATCATTAAAATTTACTTAATATGTTCTAACTATAACTTAGTAAACTTAGTGTTTGATTAACTTCTAATATATCATATACTGTGTGTTTGATTAATTAAATCACAGGAACCTGATATTTTAATATATAATATATGGCCGAAAACACTTTGAATACCCCTTTACTAAACATGGTTGTAAGTAACGGGCCTTGGATAGTGTTTTGGATATATATATATTGTTATATTCATTTTTGAAGTAGGAATTTATAATTCCTGAATGACAGCAAAATCACATGATTTTCTGGTCACGAATCGCTATAAATTGGTGTCAGAGCTCTAAGACAACAATAATACTACATACTGACTGCCTATGATTCTAACCAGTACCAACTTACCCTTATACAAGGAAGAAGCAACTTCACATTATGGTGAAAACTCAATATAAATCAATCTTTAATAGTATGGTATATATATTAATCAAATTAATTCTGATTGCTGGGTTACAAACGCTCCCCACTTGTTGATGGATCATGACTCAGATTACAACTGTTGCAATAGGCCTTAAACATATACAATGTACTGCCAATATTATCATTGTGTGTTCTTTCATTCCAGATTGTCCTGATCAGTGTATGTTACACTTATGTTTATGGAGGGGTGCCGCCCAACGGATCGAAATGCGCCGATATTCAGAACGATGTAAGTATTTGCTTTATTTGCAAACACCGCATGTAATATCCTTCGTAACTTTGGTAGCAGCTGCTGCATATTGTCTGTCATATTGACAGTACTGAAGCAAGTGTTCAGTTGCCAGGTTTCCTTTGTAACTTTGGTAGCAGCTGCTTGAATAGTGTCTGTGCCATTCTCAGCTTGTGCATTACGTACATTAGTCTGTTACGACCAGTTCTAAGCGTGAATACAGTAGGCTGTGGGGAGAATGTTGTGACCAGTTCAAAGCGGTTATACAGTAGGCTGTGGGGAGAATGTTGTGACCAGTTCCAAGCGGTTATACAGTAGGCTGTGGGGAGAATGTTGTGACCAGTTCCAAGCGGTTATACAGTAGGCTGTGGGGAGAATGTTGTGACCAGTTCAAAGCGGTTATACAGTAGGCTGTGGGGAGAATGTTGTGACCAGTTCAAAGCGGTTATACAGTAGGCTGTGGGGAGAATGTTGTGACCAGTTCCAAGCGGTTATACAGTAGGCTGTGGGGAGAATTTTGTGACCAGTTCAAAGGGGTTATACAGTAGGCTGTGGAGAGAATATTGTGACCAGTTCTAAGCGGGAATACAATAGCCTGTGGGGAGATAGTGGTAGTGATCTTCTTCTGATTTCAGCTTGAACAGGGTATTTATGATACTGCCCTTGTCATGGTAACTGATTGTTGTCTGGGTTGTTTAGTAGTTTAGCTCCATATTTGGCCATCTGATGTACTTTCTCAGAGCGAGGGGTGTCAGTCACAGTCAGTGTTTTGGTATCCATTATACATAATGCTATTTCCCTGTACATATTAAGTTAGACTTTGAAGTGCTTCACAGACTCTTGGCAGTTTGATGTTTCATACAAATTGGAGAAGTAGATCACTTGCCAAAGGGTTATGGGTGTCTGGAGGACCAATAGATGTTGAAGTTGGAGTTCATGTACAGTCCTTAGTAATATACAATGTCTCTGCAAATGGATACCATATATTCTTCATTTAATTCCGTAGAATTCCTGTTTTTTCAGAACCTACGGCACTTTGATTCATGTATGCTATGATAGATGTCTCTTCCACTCGCTTTGCTATGATAATAACAAGTTACTGTATTACAAAAGTGGTTCTAAAATGATTAAATGTTAGAATGTGTTTGTTTCAGCACTTGGCATATTGTGGTGATGGTGGAAAACATAAATGGTGTGTATGGAACAAGTGCCACTGTCCAGGCAGGGATGGCTGTGGACTATTCTGCTCTAATGACCCAATTAAAAGGTGTAATGGTCTGAAGAAGGGCGATGTAAGTATAACATGTATTCTACAAAATCTAATGTATTAGCATCAACCACATGATATGTTGATAATATAAGTTGTACATTATAACATATGGCATTAAAACACACATAAATAATTAAAGTTGAAAGAAACTAGCATTCTGAAATGTTTGCTACTTGAAATTTGGATTATTCCTCATGTTCAGTAGTAGCATAGGCGTTCACCATCAAGTGATTTACTGGTAGTCATATAGGAGTAGGAAGATAATGTGTGAATAATGTCAAGTGATGGTAGCTATGTTAAAATTGTCAATTCTAAAAAACTGTAAACCCCATGAGTCAGTACAATTTGTTTATTGGGGTTTGATACTGTTTCTCAACAAGTCTTCAGTTACTAGTATATACGGTGGTCGATTCACCAAACCAGTTTTCCTGCACTGTATCCAAATCAGTACTAACTTCCATAAGGAACAACTTCTCCATGTGTGGAGGAAATATGTTACTGTTGTCAAAGTTAGTTAGATGCTATATGGACCTGGAACCAATGCTATATGGACCTGGGACCGATGCTATATGGACCTGGGACCAGGAATTGAACCTGGATTGATGGGTTGATAATCCAGCTAGCGCACTAACCAATTGACCATGTTTAGAGTAAAAAGTTATAGTTAGAAAATATTTAATTTAATTTTAATGATTAAAAAGGGCGTAGCGAGCGAAGCGAGTCCTTTTTAGTCATTAAAATTTACTTTAATGTTCTAACTAACTTAGAATATAACATTCTGCATTCTGATTGGCCGATAGAAAGTAGCGCCAACGCATGACGTCAAGTCTGTGAAGAGAAAATTTTAGTTATTGAATTTTCAGTTAACCGCCAAATTGCGACGTTTTCATTGGCTCATAATGTAGGTTATATTCTAAGTGTGTATAGTGACTGGGTAATATAATGACCTGACATATAACATTTTTTATCATCCACATGCAATAAAAGATGAGAGTTCAAGTGTATCACCAATCTAAACATTATTCTATCTGTTAGCAGTGGTTGAACAATCATATTTGATGATCATCTTGGGGTACTGTTTTCTCAAAGCACTTACGAAAATCTTAAACTTACGCTCAAATTTAAATTTCTAAAATGCTTTTAAAACTACAAATATGGGTACAGATAGCCATATAATGGTTTACAAGAGTTCATGCAACAAGGTGGTCTAGTGGTCTAGTGGTAAGGGCTACTGACTGCTGTTTTGAACGTTGTGGGTTCGATCACTACTCCAGCCAGGTCAAAAACAGATATACTTTTCAATGTTTCCCGCCTTACATAACCAAAATTACTACAGTTGGTTCAAAGTTATCTGTCACAACCGCGTAAACAAACATTCAAGTCGATCGATTATTACAGGTGTGTCAGGACTATATCCTAAAATCATCAATACATTTAGATGGTCAAGACTTTAACTGCCCTATAGCCGAGTGGTTAACTGCTATGGTTTTGTGAATATTATTTTGAAACATATACAGTTCACTGTGAGTTCCAATCCCATCTTTGCCCAGATTTTTTTAATTTTGCTTAAAATATGTAACTTTATCAATGCTCATTCCGGTGATTAAATACATGTATAATATAATGAATAAACTCTTCGCGTTTGTAATCAAACACACCATGATTGAGTTCATCCTATGAAGTGGAAAATTAACAAATAATGTTTGCATTCAATATACTAGTACATGCCGACAAAAAATATAGCATCTCTATATTAAGCCATCTTCTTTGATCGCAACGAAATTATTCAATCAATTCGTCGATATAAAACATCAGAAAAAAATATATAAAAAGCAAACAAAAATACAAAAAAGAAAAGCGCATCATGCTAGATTCGAACCCTTGTATAGAAGTATGAATATCTCCAATATGCTGAAACCGTGCATTTAGCGGACTGCGCTATTTACGCTCATGAACGATTCAATGCTTATTTTAATACATTAAACTATGGTCAAATATGGTATGGGTAAAATAAGAGGACTGATTGGTCAATCTAGATATTTACCTATTCAGAAATGGATCATTCTGGCGGTTTTGACAGATATCTTTGAATCGACAGTAACAGTCTTTGGACGAGACGTTAAGCGAGGTCCCGTGTATGATACTTTACATTGGAGCGTAAAAGAACCAGGGATGCTTCTGGAACTGGGGCATCTTCTGTATCATGCACTATCCCCATACTAAATGTTCAAATGCAATTATATTTTAGCTTTGTGGAATTAACCCAGACTATCCAGCCACATGTCAAAAAGCGAAGCTAGCCTGCGTCCCGGAGTTCTAGTAAACATATCAGACGGAGATGTAAGTATTTGTAACCTTTATGCATGAATATATTACACCTAACCTTAATGCATGAATATATTTCAAAGTTGTGGTGTGGAGAATACCGGTACAGTCAGATCTCGTTATAACGACATTCGATATACATGTACTGACAAATTCATTATACCGACATCAAATTTGGGGACAAAAGTATTAAAAGTCTCTTTGTATCAATTCAGTATACTGACATATTCGTTATAACGACATTTTTCTTGGAAACAAATAGTATCAAGACCTGATTGTATATCAATTTCCATGAGCAAACCATGCAATACTGGTCCTTAAGATTTGTATTCATGTTTTGAAGAAAAAAACACAATGTACATGTATATAAAAATAATTACACATGAAGTTATATAAAACGCATATATTTATTTTCAGAGTGGCGACAGCACTACCAATCAACCAGAGTTTAACAATGTCTCCACTGTATGGAAATTGATGTGTGATGCTGCCGAAATTATCTCTAGCACTCTGAACTGGATAAAAAAATAATGAAAAAATGATCTCTATTTTATTTTCATCATTTATATGACCAACATTTTCAGGACAATAAATTTTGATCAACATCTTACTTTCATCATTTATTTACCAACATTGAACAATATATATAAGGCAATCTATCACCAGTTGTCAATTGATATAAACATAATTAATAAAGTTCTTGAAATTTCATTAAAACCTACATTCTGAACCAATGGAAACGCCGATCTGCGCTGGTTAAATGAAAATTTAATCATTAAAATTTTACTATTAACAGCATGACGTAATGACTTGGTGCTATATTCCATCGGTCAATCAAAATGCTTGATGTTACATTCTAAGTAATTTAGAACATATTAAGTAAATTTTTAATGATTAAAAGGACGGAGTGCGAAGAACGAGTCCATTTTAGTCATTAAAAATTTACTTAATATGTTCTAACTATTACTTAATATACCTTTGTTTCAATTGACAATGGGTCTTAAGATTCTTTTCGTCATGTGACACTAATAACACAAAAATACACATCTTTTTTGTTGAAAAATGGATGCCAAAAATAACTTCATTTACGGGATGTATAATAACGTCATCTAGGACATACACTCAACCACTTTTCTAAATGGTCACTTTTCAAACCCGATTTACCTTTAACTGTGATCATATAATTGGATGGCGAAAATGCAAAATTTATCGCATGAATGACCACGCATACTTTTGCATGTGATTTTGATTTTTAATGATTTGAGTGTTAGGACAATTGCATAACACGTTTGTGTGCAACATATCGTCAAAAATTATGATCACAGTTAAATGTATTTAGTGTTTGAAAAGTGACCAATTAGAAAATTGGTTGAGTGTAAATAGACGTCATTTCAACTTTATACTACACTAGTCTACTGGATATACTAACCGAGATACAAGGATAGTCATATGATATATATTGTTATACTGTCAAACCTGTGTTAAAGACCACCTCAAAACAAAGACCACCTCAAAACAAAGACCACTATTAGATAAACAAAATATTTGTGCAGAGATCAGCACTTGTATCTTTTATCAGAACTTGTGTAATCTGATATTTAACCTGTTAAGAGGGACGACTTGTCAAAAGCAACCACTGGTAGCTGTTTCTATTAGGGTCTTTACATGCATGTTTGACTGTAAACTGAAGGATTACATCCTGCAAGACTGACGCATGATATTAACAACACATGCATGTAAAATTACAATGAGAATATCACAATGAAATCACAATGAGAAAGTCACAATGAAATCACAATGAGAAAATCACAATGAAATCACAATGAGAAAGTCACAAAGAGAAAATCACAATGAGAATATCACAATGAAATCACAATGAGAAAATCACAATGAGAAAGTCACAAAGAGAAAATCACAATGAGAAAGTCACGATGAAATCACAATGAGAAAATCACACCGAGACAAGAACAGTTGATGATTACAAATCTTCGACATCAATGGGATTCATTGGAGCTCCAAAGGTGAGAAAAAACATCGCTTTTTTAGATTCTTGAAAAGGTTTTTGTGCAACTAGCTATCAAATGCAGCTATAGTGCGCCCAGGATAATGTGATGTTCGCAAACATGAATCAGTTAGTCGACTGTTGGAAAATTGGTTTTACAAATTATTAAACAGATATGGTCAGTTTGCACTAAAACATCACTGTCAGATAAATCGTGCACATCTAATAAATTGGAATATACCAATATTTTCTGCCTTTCTCATTATCATGGGCGCACTACATCTGGTAAATCTAAATATTGTCAAGATATCAAGAGTAAAGATATATTGTCATTACAATGCAAACAGTTTTGGAGTAATGTGCCAAGTAATCACAAAATTGTTTGGAGCTAACATTGATTAAATCTTTCAATATAAATACAAGTGACGAAATGTCATGGCTGCGAGAATATTTGCACAAAATTTTGTAGCATATCGGACAAAATGTCATAGAATTTACCAAAATGACATGCATGATTTGGAGCTACGTTTTGTATTTATGACGACGAATAGTTCATTGCATTTTAAAAAATTTTCATGGGTTTTATGACTGCATTCAGGCAATTAGCCTATGCCATGGCTCGGGTGACTGCATTCTGGCAATTAGCCTATGCTGTTGCTCGGGTGACTGCATTCTGGCAATTAGCCTATGCTGTTGCTCGGGTGACTGCATTCTGGCAATTAGCCTATGCCATGGCTCGGGTGACTGCATTCAGGCAATAAGCCTATGCCGTTGCTCGGGTGACTGCATTCAGGCAATAAGCCTATGCCGTTGCTCGGGTGACTGCATTCTGGCAATTAGCCTATGACGTTGCTCGGGTGACTGCATTCTGGCAATTAGCCTATGCCATTGCTCGGGTGACTGCATTCTGGCAATTAGCCTATAACGTTGCTCGGGTGACTGCATTCTGGCAATTAGCCTATGCCATTGCTCGGGTGACTGCATTCTGGCAATTAGCCTATGCCATTGCTCGGGTGACTGCATTCTGGCAATTAGCCTATGCCATTGCTCGGGTGACTGCATTCTGGCAATTAGCCTATAACGTTGCTCGGGTGACTGCATTCTGGCAATTAGCCTATGCCATTGCTCGGGTGACTGCATTCTGGCAATTAGCCTATAACGTTGCTCGGGTGACTGCAAAAGCTCACCTTGTTCTTCAAATAGTGGAGGTAAAAATGGTAACAGTGGTCCATTGCTTGATGCTCAACAAAAATGGGAAAAATCTCTTTGCAATCCATGAACACCATCTGAAATGAGGTGTACAGAACGATTCATATAAACACTACCAGTTACGGTACAACCTCTGTAGAGCAACACCTGGGAGCTGCAAATATTGGACATTGTTTAGAGGTTGTTGGTCTTAGAAGGTTAAATTTACAGTAGATATCAGAAATTGTGAAAGTGTTGTTATATAGAGGCGGTTGCTCTCGCGAGGTTGACTGTATATTGAAGCCAGAATTCACTGCAAATACTGACACAGGTTGAGTGTCGAGGGATTTATAAGCTAGCACAAAGAAATTACTCAGTTGTTGCAGATCACCATGGATGGTCTGTACAAACAGGCTTGCTTGTTCAAGGAGAATTCAATATATAATTCAACACACTGTTATGTTAATACGTTTATTATTTAATTTTATTTATGATTGTTACAGAGAATACAAACTTATCAGCCAATTAACATTTTATGTCCGACAAAAAACACAACACCTACATTGAAGACAAGACATATTGCAAACAGATCCACTAACATACATCTTTTGAACTTGAGTACAATGAGAATTAAAACTCCTGATATCAAAATTCTCGACAACTAAATAAACAGGCGTAAAAACAAATTGTTTGTTTCCTGTTTGCTAACCAACTCTTAAAAAAACTGCATCCTGGTTCTAATTGTTGTAAAAGTCAACATATTTGCGTATTCATATTCTATATACCTACCAGTCATGATCAGCAATTAATTGTTGGGACTAAACCAGTAGGTGTAGATATACTTTTTGAAGGGTAGGTGCCCTTTCAAATTTCTATGAAAAACATTATTTCTGACCTCCCTACTCTATTCTTTGGCATGTTACCAGAAAAACAAACAGTTTGTTTTTATAAAGCCTTTTTATAAAGCCTAAGTTTTTTTTCCGAATAAAATACAACATTCCTGTCATGTAGAAATTGTTGCAAAACCCAACATGGTTTGTGTTCGTCCTATTAACAGATGAAGCGAAACTCTATTCAATTTTGAAATATCTCAATTTGAAAGAAAGGGTGTTATTGTCCAGCAATATCTGTCCAATTTTAGAAACATGCAACAGTAGAATCTCAAACGAATGAATGGATTCACAATTTCCAACAAAATGTAAGTGGTAATCCTAAATTTAAACCATTATATAAGATAACAATTCCACAAGTATGCTTCTATGAAAACATAATAATAATAATACTATAACCAAAGTATAGATGCTGTTATAACAAGAGATGTTTTTAAAACACGTATGCCCCATTGCAGCCCAATAGTCAGAAATGGTAATGGTCACAAGGACCTTGATCTTTGACCTACTGACCTCAAAATCCATAGTGGTCATCTAATGTTGATAACCAACCTCCATTTAAATCTCCGCAGGCAAAGCGTTCTTGAGTTATTGAACGAAAACCATTCGGTCTACCAACCTACCAACTTACTGAACGGAAACCATTCGGTCTACCAACCTACCAACTTACTGAACGGAAACCATTCGGTCTACCAACCTACCAACTTACTGAACGGAAACCATTCGGTCTACCAACCTACCAACTTACTGAACGGAAACCATTCGGTCTACCAACCTACCAACTTACTAAACGGAAACCATTCGGTCTACCAACCTACCAACTTACTGAACGGAAACCATTCGGTCTACCAACCTACCAATTTACTGAACAGAAACCATTTGGTCTACCAACCTACCAACTTACTGAACGGAAACCATTCGGTCTACCAACCTACCAACTTACTGAACGGAAACCATTTGGTCTACCAACCTACCAACTTACTGAATGGAAACCATTCGGTCTACCAACCTACCAACTTACTGAACGGAAACCATTCGTTCTACCACGGAAACCATTCAGTCTACCAACCTACCAACTTACTGCACGGAAACCATTTGGTCTACCAACATACCAACTTACTGAACGAAAACCATTGGGCAGACCAACTAACTGACTGACATGTGCAGAGCAATATACCCCCTCATTAAAGATGGGGGGGGGGCATAATTACAGTGCAACCTCTCTAGAGAAACACCCTTGGGGAAACAAAGTTTGGTTGTACAGAGTCTGATGCTCTGGACAGGTAAAATAGAGAGGTTGTTGCTCAATGGAGGGCTGCTCTGGGGAGGTTGCACTGTAAAGCCATGAGAACTGACAAGAATTAAAATTTGTCATAATTTACACATTCACTATGAAGTTGTCAATTCAGCCGAGAGTCGCTACACAGTTTTTGCCCCATACATGTATTAACTAATAAAGGATCATTATGTGTGTTTGATTCCATATAAAGTGTAAAAACATGGAGTTGGATCACATATTAAGGGCCACAATTAATATAATATACAACATTATTTGTTCATGAGTACAAAGGGTATGAATTTTGATTTGTAGAAAAATGTGTGATATATACATAACCGATAGATTTGTTCAAAAAATAAAACTATGAAATGAAAATAAATAAGCACAACCATTAGCAACAAATGAAGCACTATAACATTATCGATCATAATAATATCTACACAATACAAGATAAAGCAATCAACCAATAGGAGAAGACGTATAATCTATCCATCAACAACATCAATCACTTATAGGTACCATTTTAAGTTAGGCAAAAAGTTTTTATCAAATTAAGAAATTCAGTATTTACTAGAGATGTTTGTGAACCATATAGACCCTACTACTGGCAATCAGTAAGTTATTTAAGTTCAAAGTCATGAAGTTGGTGGGATGTAGGGGGAGATGAGTCAGGCATTCTGTATTGATCAATGAGAGACATAAGTGACATATAAATTATCTCCCTTGTAAGATAAAGCCCGAGGTAGACCAATTAGCATACAGGTCCTAGCTAGTTAAGATCCTCAGACTTTATCCTTGTTTCTAACAGAAATATCATTGATTTTAGATATGAAATTTCTCACTTCTGTATTATCTAATATTTTAGGGCCATAAAAATTTATATACCACGGTGTGTAAACAACATGTAGCCAAACTTATTATTTGATCTGATAATTAATGTTGCAAATATTTCAGCCTAATTACTACCATGTACAACAAACAAAACAGGGATAAAAACAGAGTAATCCGCATGATAGGATCGGTGGAGTTTTAAAGAGTAGTAAGGGGGGATAATTTACTATTTTTCCCCATTGGACACAGTTCGGTCTTATTGATTGGCCGAATAGTACATGCAAAGAGCTTTGAACCAACCCCAACATTTTTAAGAAAGGTGGCATCAAAATTCATTCAGAAATATTCAGTTATTAGTGCTTTAAAGGGCAATATAGTGTCTAGTCCTGTGATTTATAATGCTAAAATAACACAATGCAAGACAAGTGATTCATACATACAGGGTGTTAAAATAGTTTGTTCCCAAATGTTCAAAAGTCTACTTTTCTGACGTCAGAAGAATGTACAATGTTCACGTTAAATTCCAGAGGGTTCTATCAATGTTCTAATCTTTCTGGCATTGAATGAAGTTAATAGAGTAAAAAATTAAAAGTGTACACTGCCTATATAGCTTAGGTAAAATTTAGTATGAATTTGAATTTTGCAAACAAACTTTTTTAACACCCTGTACAGCATCATACGATAGGTGAAGCTTCACAGAAACATGTCACCATGGTAACAAAAACAATCAAGTGTACATAAATATTATGTATACATTGTATACCACTAAAAATTGTAAGGTATATAAACTAAATATTGGCATCAAAATATATGAAATATGCATATACTCAAAATAATTATATTAATACAAAACTAGAGCTATCACTGAATGTGATTAATACCCCAGCAGTAGATCTACTACATATTTTAGATAATGCAAGACAGCTGGCAGTTGGCCATCTTAAATAAGAAAACAAAACACATCCAAGGGCAACAACTCTGCAGTGCCTGAACCATGACAGGTCATGAAAATTGGGTATTGAACATCTTAACTGTAAAACTGAGGACTAACTAACAGACGGACCACAAGAGTACTCCTATATATCCCGCTTCAGCTGCTATTTGCCGCAGTATAATGATATGTTTTTATAGATGAATCGGTGTCATATAAAAGCAAACTGTATCAACCCATGTTCTTCAGTTATCCCAGTGGCGAGGGTAAATAAATCCAACAATCCATGTTCTTTATACACATATCACTTTATCTACCTAACAGTAAAAGCAAAAAAAACTAGATAATATTTGACCTTGATTAAGTAAGACATGACTTTGATAATGTTATACTTATCCTTGAAAATGTAAGACATGACCTTGACAATGCAAGATATGACCTAAGAAATGTTAGATAATGACCTTGAAAATGAAAAGGATAACCTTGACTATGTTAGAATGATCTTAAAGATGTAATGTACATTCATCCTTTTACTGGGTTAAATATATACTTCATGAACCAAAATGTACACGCAAATAAGAATTTTGATTCATCATATTTACAGAAAATGAAAAGCACTGATGCACAAAACTTGAAAGAATGTTGTTTTAAAATGATAGAACAAATAGAACATACAAGAAAAATTATTGAAAACATGGCCTAGAATGGTGAGGAGTGGCTATACATTTATATTCTAGGTGAGTTCATTTGTAATTTTACTCAATGAAGACAACGGAAATGTTTTATTAAAGCACTTACGGAAATCTTAAACTTACTTTAAAATATATATCCTTAATAATTCCTTTAAACCTACACATTGGGGGCTGATATGGTTTGTAGGAGTTAGTCGCCTGAACAATAATTAATATTGAACAACCCTTTATCACAATTTGTAGCAGTTTAAGAGCTACAAAGAATATACATCTGAACATACCTTGAATCTCTCTGCCAGAGTTTTGATAAAACAGTACCCAGGGCCCAATCTCTTAAAACATCTCAATCTTAGCTCACATATATCCACTTATTGTAAGCTAACTGATGACATAAGAAGGAGTTCTATGAGTGAAATAAATCCTACATCTTCACTAGTCATCAGCCAGAATTAAGTTGAATTCATTTAACAACAGTCCAAAACAAACAAAGACATAGACCCTCGTGGCGATGGATATTACAAGGAATGAGGTGTTGAGAATGATTAATATAAGTTGGAAAAAACTTGTATCACAATTGACCTTAAACAAATTTGTTTAAACTAACTAAACATGGACAAGGACTCCCTTTTTTACAAAATTGATTAATACAGCACATAATAGGCACTAAGCTTCATACAGAAATGTAGAAAGTTGTTGGAAGATATGCATGAATGAGATAATTGAGCAAGCAAGGTTTCTATTGACAATCAGCTCATTAACACAATATGACAACATCAATATGGTCAACCAAGATTGTAAATTGGGGTGTTCAAAATATAAGACAAGGTAATATCATCGCTGTTCTTCAAAAACCTTGTAAATCTGTTAAGGTGCTGAAATGATTATATGCACATTGGTAAGCCCTTTCAATGACTATCTTTCTGCAAAAGTATAAGAGAGCCCACCAATCAACTCTGCAATGAGCATGTGAGAAATTCCAGAATTTCTGAAAATATTTTTTATTGGTTCACATGTCTGTCTTCGAAAAACTCGTAAAACCTTGAGTTGTATAAAGTAGAGATATGAAGCAGAGCAAAATGAGTCTAAATGATGAACTTATTATGGTGTTTATAATGGAAAATAGAAATACATTTATTATTCAAAAACAATTTATAAGTTACTAATAATTGCAAATGGAAAAATTTCGATATTTAAATGCAAAAACACATTCAGTTTTTTTTCAACACCTGAAAAGTTTCATATGAGATATGGTATACAAGTCATGGTATTCAAAGAACAGCAATGAAATGTTCCACCTTTTTTGCACCAGGAATATCAAATTTTACAAATATGATAAGTTAGGTCAAACACTGGCCAGATATAATGTATACAATACTAGTTTGCAATAAGACAAAGTACGTAGAAATCGACTTTTTAATTATGCAAATAAAAGGTTTGAAGAGCAGGTTAATTTGTTCGCACTTTAACATACAGACAATGAGCACTTCCAGCAAAGTTTACAATATCAAATTAACACTGTAACTACAACACTTAAATACTTGATTAGTTTGGCTTTATACATACAGCAAGATAACAATGACAACATTTGATTATCACAGTGTGCGTAGCAACAAGAACAAGTAAAGCACTTCACACTAGGAATGTGTTACTATGTAACAGTTGTCTCCCTTGGTTGTAAATATCCTGTTTTCAGTTAAGATTACCTCCCTTTACTGTTTAGTTCAACAAAATATGTAGTTTTCAGCTATGGTAACAATAAACGTAAAATATGTAGTTTTCTGCTAAGATCATCTCGCTAATATCAAGTTTTCAGTTCGGATGATCTCCATAGGGATTTAACCTCCCTTAGTTAAAACAACCTTTTTCGTGTTTAGATAAGGTTGATTCCCTACACTGTAGTATACATTACAGATTTAGTCTGGGTTGTCTCCCCTGGCTCTAGACATCCTTGGCCATGATATAACAAAAGCTTAATATCTACATAATTATAGTGCAGAGATATTGACCTGACCCTAACCTTTATGCATGAATATATTACAAGGTTCTTGCACTGAATATATCAATTTCTGCGAGCAAATCATGCAATATCGGTCCTTTAGCTTTTTGTTTGTATTACACATTAACGATCTTCGAGATGCTCCACGCTTATGAAAACATACAACCAGGGTTATAAATATAGACTCGATATCAGCTGTCAAAATTATGCAAATACATTCTATTTACATAATTTTAACAGCTTCTCCAGGGTAAGGTTAAAATCTCCGTTCTACAAAACATGAAAACTGTGTATTTTATCAACAATATTTCATAATTAACAAAAAGGTGACATTTATGTAAATATTACAAGTTCTGTATACAAGTTAATCAATTCAGCATTTTTACTTAATATGACAAAAATCCAGATGGTAACAATAGTATCAATGTTTAAACAAATGAAAACAGATCTATAAATCTATGAATGTTGTCATATTCAACTAGAACTATCACTGGAGTGATGAATCAAACCCCCGCAGCACTGCTTGACACAGGAAAATAATTATTCAAATTTATAGTTACTATCAAGTAAGAAACTTGACATTCATAACTATATAACCTTTGACCTCTAAGTGACCTTGACCTTTATGGTTGGGACCTAGGTCTTCCACAAAAAAAAAATCGAAAAAAATACTAACAAAAAAAATCGAAAAAAAAAATTGAAAAATAAATCAGAATTGTTTTAAAAAAAATCGAAAATAAATTTGAAAAAAAAAATTGAAAAAAAAAATATGAAAAAAAAATAAAATTGAAAAACAAAAAAAATAATTTGGCAATAAATTACAGAAAAACTTGATTGATGTGGTAAAAAATTGTACCAAGCACTTTTAAAATCCAGTAAGAAACTACAAAGTTACAGAGCGGACACGACATGCATGACTATATAACCTTTGACCTCTATGTGTGACCGTGACCTTTGAGCTAGGGACCTGGGTCTTGAGCATGACACATAGCCTTGAAGTGGTGAACATTTGTACTAAGTCTTATAAATATACAATAAGAAATGACAAAGTTACAGAGCGGACACAAATCACATGCCTATTTGATCCTTTTAACCTTTGATCTCTAAGTGTGACCTTGACCTTTAAGCTAGGGACCTGGGTCTTGCGCATGACACAGTGTCTTGATGTGGTGAACATTTGTACCAAGTATCATAAATATCCAATAAGAAACGACAAAGTTACACAGCGGACACGACTTGCATGACTATATGACCTTTGACCTCAAAGTGTGACCTTGACCTTTGAGCTAGGGACCTGGGTCTTGCGCATGACACATCATCTTGATGTAGTTAACATTTGTACCATGCTATTTTAAAATCCAGCAAGAAACGACAAAGTTACAGAGTGGACACGATTTTGCTAACAGACCAACAGACCAACAGACCGACCGACCAACCAACATGGTGACTCCAGTATACCCCCTTCAAACTTTGTTTGCGGGGGTATAATGATTTTCAAGCAAATAACAACAACATATTAACATGCAGATCTAGTAATAAATAAATAAACGATAACTTTACTTGTACAAATATAATCTGAATCTACAATCTTTGGAAAAGTCAGTTTCCAAATTATGACCGGTGTTGGCGCTTCACATCCATACCATGATGCCAAGGTCAGGGACTCAAACTTCAAACCCATGACCTTCAACAAAAGCAGACTGTACAGTTAGCATGATGTCATCGTCTTCATACTGTAGTATGTCAGAATATTTCGTTATTTCACCAGTGTTTAGAATTTCAAGAATCTCATTTTCATGCAAAGTTTTCAAAAACTGCTTAGGATTAGATGGGACAGTACACAGGTGACTGTATCATTTGCACTATATTATTATATAAGATTGTTAATTGCTTACATAGTTTTTATGCATTATATCGAGAGCTACTATAATCACTAAGGAAAGACAGGTTTTTCTTCAATTTGTTGAAAATATGCATATTGCACCTTTATGACTTACGTCAAAATATTTAAGTTTTCCACTATATAAATACCAGGCCAGGTATCCATGAGGCAATGGGTTAAGCACAACTAAATTATGTACATACAAACTATAGGTCTGATGGTGTAACCATGTCATGTATTAGAGGTAGATCTATATTAAGGTGTGTCTCCTGGCCTATTGTTGAACATGAATTGTATTACAAATACGACATATATCCATGAACGATACAATGTGGGCATCAACCCTTTACAAGGATTACATACATGTACAAAAATGTATATATGATGGAAAATGTATAAACTTATAGGAATGTAGGCATAAGAATTAAAATCATTGAAATAGGCAAGAATACTGGTTAGTAACCAAGGAAGTGATCAATGAGATTGATTAATACATAAACTTGTATTACAATTGATGCACAGTATTAAGTTATTTTAAATTATTTGCAGGGTTCCCACTCTTTTTCCTATATCCAATTCAAGGCACCAGTTTTCACAGCTGGAAGATGACTTTTTAAAATCCCTGGTATTTTCCCATTTTCTCGGTATCGTGGGAACCCTTTATATGTGAACGAAACGATCAATCCAGGAACATTTCTTATGTTCAAAAGTGAACCTACTGCTATTTTTCACAAACTATTTGTTGTTTTGGAAATACTAAGTTGATTTCAAAATACGGATAAATAAGTTTGGATAGTAAAAACTACATATCAATGATATCATATAAGTATACACAGTAATTGCAGATTATCAATAAATTATACATTGGAACGCCTGCATGGCAACTAACAAAGAATAATACACCCATCCAAAATAGGTCAACAATGACAAAATAATAAATTAATGAAACAATTTGTTTTCATTTTGTTTGTTCTGTAAATTAATTTAGTTTTCATTGACAAATTTTTGGATGGACTTATTCTTTTTTTCAGTAATCAATCAACACATCCGGCAGCTGTGTCCTGCTCCATCCGGCTCTTGAATTGTCATATATATTCCACAATCATCTTCCACCAGATAAAGTTCTTCCGGCGCTTAGAGAGAAAACATTGACATGGTTACCATGGCAACCGTCACTATGGTAACCGTCACATCAAACACAATCCTCCATAGACATAAGAAGTGGGTTAACATACTCAAATCCATCAAATTCTGATTGGTCGATCTTGTCAATAACTTTCCTACAATATCAAAATAAAACAGATTTCACCAACAATTTAGATAAGGGTAGTAAGTTGTCAGCAACATTATTATCATGATATATGCTCTCACGACCTTTAAATTTGACCTCAACTTCAAAAGGTTTCAATGTCCTTGTTATGACCAACCTCACCATTAAGTTTCCTGATTGAAGGGTCTAGCAATTTTTGAGTAATCAATCAAGTTTATGGCCACTAAGACTTTGCCCTTTGATTGGTCAATATGCCTTTGCCTTTTGATTGGCCACTTTGACTTTGCCCTTTGATTGGCCACTTTGACCTTTGATTGGCCACTTTGACTTTGCCATTTGATTGGCCACTTTGACTCTGCCCACCCTTTGATTGGCCACTATGACTTTGCCCTTTGATTGGCCAATATGTCTTTGCCCTTTGATTGGCCACTATGACTTTGACCTTTGATTGGCCACTTTGACTTTGCCATTTGATTGACCACTATGACTTTGCCCTTTGATTCAGTAACCTGAACTATAAGACAATAGAGATGATCTATGGGTCACATAACCAATACATGATCAATATTCTAACAAAGGTATCAGACAAAATTAGGCAAGATGAATTTGAGATTATTATAACAGGGCCCATACCCAATCCTGAAAACGAGTCGCAAGTCTGTTTCGGATACAATTAGCATGCATTCCTACACCGTAACTAGGTTTCAAACATTATTTTATCGTTAAAATTCAGATCTGGATTTCTGGATTATTCCAGATTTGTAGGACTCCTGTTATAAACTTTCTTGATTCCGGGTGGGGAACATTATCACATGGGTATAAGTTAGAAATTCTGAAAACCTGAAATCTTCAAAAATTGACAATTTACATATAGAAAATTAAGAAATGCCTGAAAACTTTCACCCATGTTATCGTGGTAACTTACGGGTCATCAGGGGTGAGCTGTACAGGTTCGTTAGTGAATGCTGGATCAAAATGTTCCAGATCTCTCTCTCCTTTAAGCTGAGGTTTGTACGGAGGTGCTATCTGTTTTTGTTGTAACTGATCCCAGTCTATGGAACGGAAAAATGGATGTTTCTGTATGTCGTCAAATCCGGCGTCGGGATGGCAACCTAAACGCTCTTTTTGATTCTGAAAGGGAAAATTTTCAATGAATTCAACAAGTATCACTACTGGTGAAAAACTGTCAGACAGATTGCATACTCTAAAATCATTATCATTTATTGTTGTTAATGTCGTGCATTTTGTGGATCAAAACTACGAAATAAAATGCCCACATTTTGAAGTTGTAGTTTTTTGCAATCAACTAAGACATTCGTAAGTGTGTGGTCATACAGTTCTTTTCCTGCCAGAATGGCCAATGACCTCAGACTTCAAGGGAAAAGACAGTTGTGTGATACAAGGAGTCTGGACGTGCAACCATAGCTCTTTCCCTGGTTCTTGAACATGCCAGGTGTATAACACCGATACACACAAGACTTCAACTGAGTTTAGTTACCAACCACTTCATCTCTAGTTGGGTGGGAAACACCGAAAAGAGTTTCTGAAATTCCCAGTGCCCCAGCCAAGATTTGAACCAAGAACCTCCGGATTGGTAGATAAGACTGTTAACCACTCAGCCACCGCCCCACACTCATACCTTTGTTTTTTACTTTAAGTGAACTTAGCTTACCTTATTAAGAAAACCTTTCAATACAGATGCAGCCTTCACTGACAAGGACCTGGGTATTCTGATTGTTTTCTCCAATATAACTGAAACATATAACCATAGATATCAGCAACTTACGTTAACCCTTGGCTCCATACAACCCTGATCCAATTACCACCACTATATATCCTAACACCACATCTCCATATACTTAATTGGAAAATAATTGGTAGAGGACACACAGTGGGGTATTGTCATATATATAGTGAAACCCCATGCAGCCAGTGTATCCATGATACTGGTGTAAGTCTTTATCTCACGAAATTATTGATTTTTTTTCCACGTGACGTTGCCTGCAGATTGTTTACAATAACTGATGAGTGACTTAAGTTAGAATTATGAAATGTTCCAGTTCTGACAAAAATTATAACAAAAACTTACTCTATATCTTCACAACTAGTAAATCCATTTTTAATTGGGAATTTTCGTCATGAATGTATTCAATGCTCGCTTGTTTATTTACCAAATACAATTTTGACATAAGTGACATGATCCATTGATAAAAATAGTCATGTGAGACTTTTGGCGGGAAAAAATTGACTTGTTTACACACTTGACCTACTTTACTTGGAAATTGTTATCATTGCACCGGCTGTATGGAGTTACTTACCTTTTCTGTAAATTTGACGTGGGTGTATGTTTACATTTGATTTATTTTGTTTTCATGTGTCATTTGATATGATTTCACATTTTTATTAAAGATTAGATTTCACTGGAGCAGTCTGCAACAAATTTGTTTCGGGGAGTTAGTAATTCTTTTTAATTATGCCAATTTCCTTTGGTACACCGACTGCATGGGTTTCCACGGTACATTGTATAAGGTTGCATGGGTTTCCACTGTACATTGTATAAGGTTGCATGGGTTTCCACGGTACATTGTATAAGGTGTAGAGTGAGAAGAGGATAAGCCACAAATTGAATTAATAGCATCACCATATATCAAGTCTATAGATGCAGGAACAGTCCAACAGCCAATAGCACATGTCTCTACACCAAAACTCAGTGTCAAACATTATATTGTTAAAAAATCTGCTTGCAAAATTTCAAATGACCTTAATTTTGTCCAAATGGCAGATTTTTTCATCAATTAACTTTTATTTTCTAGAGAAAAGTTCATTCTTTCTAATGCAGCAAATCTGGATTTCTAGATTATTCCAAAATTGTAGGAATCTTGAGTACTAGAACAAGACAATCGTCATGGATACTTACTTTGGAACAAATAATCTTCTGTGTTTTGGTCAGGATTTTCAGCACCACCAACCACATCAAAGGGTGATCTACCAGCTAACATTTCAAACATAAGTACACCAAGAGCCCACCAGTCTACACTGTAATCTGGTAACAAAATAATACACAATACATTCAACCAGTTAACATTATAATTATATAAATATATATACTGTTTGTGCGTAGTTTTGCATTCCTACTGGTTTCAAGGGATTTTCGTTATTTGGAAAAAATTCCAGTATAACCACAGGTAACTGTTCAATTGATATTTTTTTTTTTTAACTATTTATCAATGATACCGTTACCTGTCGTATAACAGATAGAGAACAAAATGTGACCTTGTTCTTATGCATAACAAGTTGTTCTTTTCATGTCAAACATTTTCATATTTAACTGCCACGACCCCGGAGAAACAAGGAAATGGCACCATACTGTATATACTATGAATATAAGTATACTACTCAAAATTTGATAAGGGCCAAGAAATTATCCATTTAAATATTTTGCAAATTGAATGAGATTGAATGGTTGAATTTTCAGAAACATAATGCTACATCAGGAATATTGCAATCAAATAAAGATTACTTCAAAATGTTATGTCTAAGTGCTGATAAGCCCATCCCCATTAAAATGTTCGTGCTGCATTCTTGTTCCGTAATAACAGAATGCGGTCCATTTCTTGGCATTTTGGGTCTTACTCAATATGCGAATAAAAACGGGACAAAAATGTCCGTGTTAGGCTTTCCACTTTGGGCCCAGCAAATAGGGCTTATCAGTTACCTCGAAAACGACGTCATTTTGACAATGCTGGTCAAATGCAAGAGATGATATTTTCAAAATTTAGCGGCAGATAAGATGATATTTTCATAACTGCACAACATTTGCTGAATCGGGATAGTTCAGTTAACGTAAGACAGATATAAACATTGATTGCTTGGCCCTTAGCAAAGTTTGAGTAGTATAATATTCACTAGTGTATAAATTGCATTATTGGTCATAAAAACAGGATACATTTGTATAACAGTAATAATAATTATTTTTCTTTATATTTCTTGATTAATCCTTGGATGTCAGTGTAGCATTTTGAAGGTGCTACCTCCCCAGAAGGTGAAAAAAATCTCATTTTTTCCCTAAAAAACTTTTGCAGATGTTTCTTCGAGTTGGTATAGTATGGAGAATTTGACTTGATCCTGTCCTTTATGCATGAATATATAACAAGCTTCTTGCGTTGAATATATCACTTTCTGCGAGCAAACTGAGCAATATATGTCCTTTAGATTTGTGTTTGTATTACACCTCCCGCTTCTTTGTGATACTGCTCCACAATAAAAACATAAAACCAGGGTTATAAATATAGACAATATATCAGCTGTTACATAATGCTAATAGACGGTCGAGGATCAAGTCAAATTCTCCTTACTATACAATATAACTACTAAATTATTCAGTTATATTGCTAACACAGCTCTTGCAAAATTCCAGGGAAAGTCCACAAATTATATGACTTTTTTTCAAAGTGCTATATCATATCTGTTTTGAAGTAGAAATCTCAACCATTGGCTATATTTGAAAAACTCATGCATGCAACCAATAGAAAATGTCCTTATATTAATAGGTTTAGGAATGCGAATGACTTATAATTAATCTCAAATTCATATTACATTAAATTTTGTATTATAGTAAATACCACTACAGTGCGCCCAGGATAATGTGATGTTTATAATTAATAAATTGGTTTTACATATTACTAAAGTAAACAGATATGGTTAGTTTTGTACTCAGAACCTCACTGATAAATCATACACATCTGAGTAATCTATCTAAGTAAGTTTGTGGAATATACCAAATTTTCCTGCCTTTCTCAATATAGTGGGCGCACTATAATTTGTGATTTTTACAAAATTATATAAGTTGTAACACCATACACCAAAACTACAAGTAAACTGTACAAGAAACATCCATAATATCTAGACAGGCAGAGAATAAAATTAAACATTACAATAATAGGATTAATTCCATAATTTTTACAATACATGCTCATGTTATATAGGAAACAACTGTAAACTCACTGATTTTCATGGGTATGAAGTTTTATAGATTTGTAAAACATGCAATTGTGTAGAGTTGTGTAGTTTTAAATTACAAAGCATGAAAGGTGAAAGCAATTTGTCTGAATTTGGGAGGTTGATTAAATGTGGGGATAAAATGCCATGGTTGAGTAGAACATTTCACTAAATAAACAAGAAACTGGATGGGTTTACAGTGTATGTCTCCCACAAAGGGTCATAACTCTGTCACTAATCCTCTGACCTAAAATACCTTACACTATGCACAATAGTCTTGGCATGAGAAGTCTCATTGAAATCTGACAAATAGTTAAGGAGAATTAGCGCGGATAAACTTCGTGCCTTCCATCCAGACAGATGTACCGGTACAGCATAAAATCAGTATGCATCGCCAAATATACGTGGGAGTGAGACATAATAAATACCCACGAAAAATAATGCTTTTACATTGTCACATATTGATTATAAATAAAAGGACTAAAGACTATAAATCATATTATCCATCTATACACACATATATCTATCAAATGAAGATTCCTGAAGCATTTGGGAAAATGAAAATCCTGATATGAGGGTCAAACTTCATTATCATTACTAACAAGAGATGTTTGTTTACAAAACATGTATGCCCCAATTGCAGCCCAATAGTCATTAATGTTAAAGATCACAGTGACCTTGACCTTTGACCTACTGACCTCAAAATCAATAGGGTCATCTACTGTTGCTGACTAACCTCCATGTAAAATTTGACGATCCTAGGGCAAAGTTTTTGAGTTATTGAACAGAAACCATTTGTTTCCTATCGACCTACCAACAGACATGTGCAAAGCAATATACCCCCTAATTAAAGATGGGGAGCATAATAATATCGATATTGATGATCATTAAAGTCATTCATCTGCGTTATCATCATCATCATCAGATTTGTTATTTTCTTCTAGACTTTACGCCATTGTTGTGATGTGACTACCTTTTCCAGGAAGCTGGAATTAATTATCAAGCAGAACTAACTTGCTCTTCCACATAGAACTGACAACTTCTCCACATGTGAAGTACATGCCTTCAGACAATATCATGGAAAAACAAAGTATTCAGACCCAGAATACGGGCCTTTACATACTCAATGGTAGCAATACGTGGTCAGCATATTCCTGGAAATTAAGCCCACGAAATGCTAAACATATGGCGCACACAAGATGCAAGCGCGCTTAAGCAAGCTTTTAGAGTACCAAGTAACAAATATAGAGGATCTTGCATGAGTGCTCATTACATATGAGTTTTATCAAACGAGTGGACAAAATAATATGACACGAGGCTTTGCATGTATTATAAGCATGAATGTACAAATGTAAGATTATATCTATGACATAATCTTAGAGAATGCTCATTACCATTCAAAATGATGATGTATACTGCATCTGATTCAACCTAAATGTAGCGGTACAATGAGCGCGAGGTCTTGACAACGTTGATATTATCCCAATGTAATGAGCTGATCGAAGTATGGATTGGCTAGTGTTATGTCAGGCTCACTTCAATATTGATTGCACTCTCAGGGAGTGCCAAACAATATTTCCGGCACATTTGAAAATCGGATTTCCGATGCAAAATTATACAAATACATGTAATAGATTGGGAGAAGTGCAGTAGTTAAGCTTGTTCAAGGATGTAAAACTTGTGAATACATAATACATGACAGATATTCTTGCACTAGTGTCTGTGAAAAGCATATGATGTGTTTTAGTGAAATGGATGTATGATTCAGCATTGAAAGAATCAATGATGTACTTTAATGTACGTGGTTTGTCCCAGAAAATCGCAAACATTTGCACTAGTGTTTATTATATTATCTTGAAGCCAATAAACCTTTGAGAAAATATTGGAACTGCATGCATAGTCTGCTTATCAGTTGGCATTTAATATCAGTAAATATTGAAGCTGAATAAAAGAACTAAACAGTGAAAATCAGAGGTTCCATTTGACATGTGAACCTGAAATTTGTAAAAAGGTCAAATATGACCCTCATTAATTTTTTTTTTATTCTGCCTGGATTCTATAAAAGTTTCTTAAAATTCTGGGTACTAGTATTCTATCTATACTATGGCATAATCCATTACTTGATTCTCAAAATGGATCAAGTCAGTATCTCTGTACTATAAAAGATTCTCAAAATGACCCCTGAGATTCAGCCCCTGATAATTGGGGCTAAATAGGGACCACCGTCTACCTCTGAGACCTGATAGTCTACGGTCTATGATTCATGACTAATCCCTAAAATGGCATCAGGTAGGGACCACAATACACCTCTGTGACCTGACAGTCTATAAGTCATGAAAAATCCCTAAAATGGGGCCAAGAAAGAACCATCATAATTTTAGTATAAAGTAAAAAAAAGCCATGTATAAATTTTAGATGATAATCAATTAATCTGGTATATGTATATATGACAAGGGAACAGTAACAAATATTTAAATTTGGAACTCAACTAGGGGCCAAAAAAGGGACAATGGAAGCAATGATGAAAGCAAGAATGATAATAGTATGAATTATTCATACTACTCCTTAAAGTTATATTAGTGCATTATTTAACAATTCTGGTTTACACAGTTGTAGAGGTTTGAAATCGGAGCCGAAATTATGATGCTAAATATATTAATGAAAGTGAATAGTGCTGTTTACATACATATAATGTCTGCTCAATAATACAATGAATCATCTAGCAAGATATCCAAGCAGGTGTACAAGTAACAACATTGGTCACCATGGCAACTCGGAAATGTAAACTTAGGAAATAATAAAAAAAACATGGAAATTCCACGTAAACCAGATTGCCTTAAACATGGTTGATGAATCTGATCTTTAATTTAAAACCTAGTTGTTCATCTTCATCTCTTAGCCCTGATCACTCGAAACATCTCAAGTAGAAATCTCGGCTCAAATTGAGATTTTGCTCAAATCAGAGTCTGAATTTAAAGCAATTACTGAAGTTTGAGTTCTTGAAATTTTGCTGTAACAATCAATGATTGCTATTAACGGTAATTATTATTTATCTCTAATTTTACTGACAATTTGATGCTCTAACAGAAATAAACAACAGCTATCACTGAAGGTGCTGTGTCCTGATACAGTTATGTTACGTTCCAATTTTTGTGAAGTTTCTAAGAAGGTTAAACAGAAATAGAGCTGATTGAAAAAAATCTAAGGGCAATAACTCTGTGAAAATTTATCCAATCATAATATGCCACTATGCCACAAGCAACTGACTGTACTCTCAAACAACAAAATGAATCAAATCTAAACAAAGCCTTTTTTTGACAACCCTCAACAATCTGGACCTGTACGGACTGACAGACCAAAGTGTGACTAAAATACAGAGCCACATACACATTGTACCTGGGGATATCTGGAGGGAAAACTATATTAAGTATCTAACATACCGGGGTAACTCAAAACAATGCAGATCTATTAACAAACTTAAAAACATAAAATGCTAGCCACGCTACTGTAACATCTAGTCTAGACAAAATTTGGAAAATAGATTACTAGAAAAAAATAATAACATTGCCATGGCAACCAAATGACCTCATAGCAAACATATACCATATTCCTCCCCTCGGAGAACCTCAGGTGCTATATAATTGGGTGTCCCACAAAATGTATTCGTTAGGTCACCGGGCCATAGGTTTTCCTGTCATAATGTACAAGATAAAAAAGAACTTAAGATAAGCAGAATTTTAGACAACAATATTGTCACAAGGTAGTCCTCAGACAATTCTATATACAGCTACACGTGTCCCGAGTCTAACCTTGACGTATAAATCAACAACTTGCTTGCATATATCTGAGAAAAATGGTGCAAAAAGTGTGAAATTTGCATGTAAAACACGTTAGTAATCAAAGCAATAAAAGCATTATTAGTGACAAACCAATCCATGAAGCTTGCCCAGGTGCAACATTCAACAATCCCTGCATTTGACTGTTGATTGTACTAACTCATTAAAGGTCGAGCAGAAAGGGTTTACTCAGCTGATCTCAAATTGAAATATATAACCCAGTTATTCAAGACCAAACATGAATGTTTCATTCAAGAACTAGACGGGGTTTTTACGTAAAACATATGTCTCCCACAAGCGGATGTAACTCTGGCAAACACCATCCAACTTAAATTCCTGTCAATATACACAACTAGGCTTAGTATCAAGTATTCATGAGAAGTTTCATTGAAATCAGACCTGTGGAGAACAAGTGTGGGCAAACTTTAAGACATCATCCAGACAGACATTAAGACAGACAGACGTCCTGCAAAAAGTCACTATGTCTCTCTCACTTCATGTGGGAGACAAATTATATGAATCAAGCAATCAATTAATCAATCAGGATGTTTCTCAGATATATCCAGCAATGTTTATTAAAGACTATCATCAAGGCTACATCTATCTTTGTCTTCTATGAAATATTCAAGTTAGAAATTAAACAGATAAAGGGCAAAGCAATTTGACCCCTATCCCCCAAACCCGTTCAGCAAGTGGCCCCTTATTTTTAAACTGACTGTGATCTGAATACAGTTATCTAATAACCAGTTTTCTGTTTAAAAACCCGACATTTAACTCAGACATCTTCTATGCTGTTATCCTATAAACACAACTATTTCATTATAATCCATAAATGCCAACAAATCAGACAAAATCAGAGAACGTTATTCCAGACAGCGAGAAATGTAACCTTGATATTAACTGTTTATCAACGGTAGCATAAAAGACATTTTGATGTATATTTGCATATAGCAATGTCATTTTTCTTCAAAATGTGAAAATTAATAATGCCAAATGAAACTAATCTGTCTGAAGAAAATACTGTTGCCATGGCTACATGTTACATTAAAATGTCTTTTTTTTGCATTTGTGTACTATTGTGCTAAAATTTGGCAGAGCATACTTCAGGAATTAGTCTCAAAAAGTTCATATAAAATACTACTTCAATTTTTCTCAAAGATGATGAGAATATATAATAATTGAGTCATCACTCTGGGCAGACGAGAGTAAAATATGTTTATATTAACCAAATTTTTAATAAAATAATTTTTTACTGGATGATTGTGCTTAACAAGTAAAGATCCAGTACAGTAACATGTTGATTTAGTACAACCATGCATAGTTCAGATCAAATAAATCTTTCAGTAAAGGGTAAACTGTGCCAATGTATTGCTTGTACAAGGGGCCAAACAAGTTTGTTGGTAAGCCTGATCACATAATTACATCAGAAAATCAATTTTTACCATCATCTTCATATCTAGAAATATAATATTAATCTATCATTTCATAAATTGAAACTAACTCCAATGAAATATGCTTTACCTGGTAATAATCACTAATAAAACCACCATCAATATGATTGTAAGTATAACCTTTGACCTAAGTGACATTTGACCTTGGCTGCAAGGTCACGACCTACATAACACCTACCATAATCCTCTCCACGTAGAATCTCAGGTGCAATGTAATTGGGTGTACCACAGAATGTGCTGGTTGCGTCGCCGGGCCACAGTCCTTCCTATAGATTTATTAGCAGCAAAATATGATGAGACATGAATACATGACATGTTATACACAGGGGTCATACTGAGGCATAATGCACAATCCTGAAAATGAGTCGCAAGTATGTTTCGGGTGCCATTAGCATACATCCGTACACCTTAACTAGGTTTCAAACATTGTGTACTGTCAAAATTCAGATTATGGAACTTCAAATGACCATAACTTGGTCAATTCTTTAAATTTTTTCATCAAATAACTATTATTTTGCACAGAAAAGATTATTCTTGCCAATGCAGCAAATTTCCGGATTCGTAGGACCCCTACATACATACTACAATACTTATGCGAACAATCTTCATTCTATGCCCAAATGATAACGTCTGCAGATACTCTAATTCTGGGCCATGTAATACCCCAGGGTACAAAGCCAAATAAGCAAGCACATTATTTAGAGGAAATACTGTAAGTTAATCGGAGATAGAGAAAATAAATAGCAGAGGTGTCTTTGACCACATTGTTTCTATATTTAACTCAGTTGCTATTAAGAAAATCCTTCAGAACAAATTACATTGGTCATAACTTGGCCATTTCTCGAGATTTACTTATATTGTGGTCAGAAATCATTGCTCTTTCAGAATAGTTAAATCCCAAAAAATTCCGGATATATCAGGAATATTGACACCCCTGAATAGTGAACAAAATATGAAGTTAAACCATAGGACACAGGAGCCCCTGCCATGGCCTTTGACCTCTGTGTATGACCTTGACTGTAAGAACATGGAAATAATTTGCAACACTTCACCTCCCATTTTAAATTTCTCATTTGTGACAATTATGAAGATTTTGGAGGCACGGACAAATGAACGCACAAACAAACTAGTGCAATTACCATATACATACCCCTCTCTTTAGGAAGGAATAAGGCATTCAGTGAAAGGTAATAAGATTCGTCCGAATACTGTAAAATCATTAATATTCGTGGGGGATTTATTTGGTGAATGACCTAAACCATGAAATTAAAACCCCAATGAATAATTATACCAATAAAGATATCAAGTTTACAGTGACTGCCATACTTGCTTTAAAGTCCAGTCAGATATAAGACTGGGTTTCTGGGAACTTCAAGTTAACTTGCATATGTCAACATGTCATATAACAATTATTATATCTGTTTGATTTTTTAATGATTTCTGATAATTCGTGTGAATTTTGACCTTGCCATTTTTTCATGAAATCCAAAATCCTTGAAAATATGTCCCCACAAACTGTTTTTTTTTCACCAAAACCATGAAATTATGTCCCATTGAAATTAAATGATTTTACAATACATTTGTATAGAATAGCTTACAGCAAGACATATTGCTGATATTTCTTACCTTGCACATTCCGTAGTCGGTGAGTTTTATATGACCATCAGAATCCAATAACACATTGTCAAGTTTTAGATCTCTATATACGATACCTACAAATATAACATGATATGTTGGTAAAACATTGTATGGATCTCTACTGGCAGCTACTTTAAAGTCACTCTACTGACCTTAACAGCAATAGAGTTCACTCTCCCCCTTCACTACTATGACCCCTACACTTTGTGTGAAAATTTACCTATATCTACCGGTACATATCATTTTATAAAAAAAAAATTTTATCTAGAAAAAATATATGATTTAAAGTACAGTGGGCAATGACTCAATGTAAAATCGGCTGAAACAGACACATGTCGGGGAAAAAATAGAGGGGGGAAAAAACTGACTGCTGTAACAGTCCAGTTTTTCCCCCAGTCAGTTTTTTCCCCGGGGAAAAAATTGACTAGTCAGTTTTTCCCCCCCCCTAGTCAGGTTTTTCCCCCCTACAATTATATTTTTGTGATTGGGAAAAAACTAACTAGTCAATTTTTTCCCCCGGGGAAGAAACTGACTAGTCAGTTTTTCCCCCCCTATAATGAAATATTTTGCGATGGGGAAGTTTTCTTTAAACTTTTTTTGTTGATTTATATCTCCTAGATTCTACTCTCTAATATTTAATTATTATTATTGTAAACGTCTGAACAGAGGGGGGAAGAAACTGACGAGTCCATTCTTTCCCCCATCATACCTGTAAACGTCTGAACAGAGGGGGGAAGAAATCTTGACTAGACCTTTCTTTCCCCACCCTGATTTATATCTCCTAGATTCTACTCTCTAATATTTAATTATTATTATTGTAAACGTCTGAACAGAGGGGGGAAGAAACTGACTAGTCCATTCTTTTCCACCTCATACTTGTAAACATCTGAACAGAGGGGGAAGAAACTGACCAGTCCATTCTTTCCCCCATCATACTTGTAAATGTCTGAACAGAGGGGGGAAGAAACTGACTAGTCAGTTCTTTCCCCCATCATACTTGTAAATGTCTGAACAGAGGGGGGAAGAAACTGACTAGTCCATTCTTTCCCCCCTCATACTTGTAAACTTCTTAACAGAGGGGGAAGAAACTGACTAGTCTATTCTTTCCCCATCATACTTGTAAATGTCTGAACAGAGGGGGGAAGAAACTGACTAGTCAGTTCTTTCCCCCATCATACTTGTAAATGTCTGAACACAGGGGGGGAAGAAACTGACTAGTCCATTCTTTCCCCCCTCATACTTGTAAACTTCTGAACAGAGGGGGAGGGGGAGAAACTGACTAGTCCATTCTTTCCCCCATCATACTTGTAAATGACTGAACAGAGGGGGGAAGAAACTGACTAGTCAGTTCTTTCCCCCATCATACTTGTAAATGTCTGAACAGAGGGGGGAAGAAACTGACTAGTCCATTCTTTCCCCTATCATACTTGTAAATGTCTGAACAGAGGGGGGGGGGAGAAACCGACTAGTCCATTCTTTCCCCCCTCATACTTGTAAACTTCTGAACAGAGGGGGAGGGGGAGAAACTGACTAGTCCATTCTTTCCCCCCATCATACTTGTAAATGTCTGAACAGAGGGGGGGGGGAAGAAACTGACTAGTCCATTCTTTCCCCCCTCATACTTGTAAACTTCTGAACAGAGGGGGAGGGGGAGAAACTGACTAGTCTATTCTTTCCCCATCATACTTGTAAATGACTGAACAGAGGGGGGAAGAAACTGACTAGTCAGTTCTTTCCCCCATCATACTTGTAAATGTCTGAACAGAGGGGGGAAGAAACTGACTAGTCCATTCTTTCCCCCATCATACTTGTAAATGTCTGAACAGAGGGGGGAAGAAACTGACTAGTCAGTTCCTCTAATAAATCAATTATTCTTCACTAGAAAGAACAATTTCATAGGGGGAAAAAAAGGACTAAGGGGGGAAAAAGCTGACTAGTCAATTTTTTCCCCGGGGAAGAAACTGACTAGTCAATTTTTTCCCCGGGGAAAAAATAGAGGGGGGAAAAACTGACTGCTACACCGGTACTTTTTTCCCTATACAGTAGAAACTCCCTAATCCGGAACCTCTCTAATCCGGAATCCTCCTCAATCCGGAAATTTTCCACGGTCCCGTTTCGTTCCTTCAATAACGTATATGAAAAAATCCTCCCCAATCCGGCACCTTCGTACACCGTAGTCCGGACGACTTTTTCGGTCCGAAATACTAATCTATACAGATATTTAAATTCCCTAATCCAAAATTTATGCTCAATCAAAAAGATAAACAACATGTCAAATAAATTGGGTCAATCGAGTAATTAACAACGTGACATGTTGTATATTAATCAGAAACGTCAATCACCCATAATACTCTTAAATTAATAACATTGGAGACGGGGCTTGTCGCTTGTCATCAGCAATCAACCAATGAGATCGTGTCTCACGTTCACGCATATGCAACGTGTGGATAGCTAATTGGCATTTATCAAAGTAAATTAAACCACAGATTGTCCATGAATTTGGTCAAGTCAAATAAAAAACTGAGAGGGCACTGGCCATTTTCAACAGAAATGTTTAACATAAGTTAATTATCAATTCATTCTTACAATTCGAAGTTTAATTAGCGTGCGTGCTTAAACGCAAATTTTTTCTCAGGATCTTGTGGGAAATAAACGCGCACTAATCAACTAACCTTTATTTACCAATGTAACCCGTTGACTTGCATGTTTAATCCTCAATAAAAAATATGTGGTGAATCCAAAAAGAATTTTAAAGCACAGAGCACTAAGTCATCGACTCATCACCATATAAAGCGTTAAATCACCAGAGAAACATGTAAACTCCAGTCAGTTACACAGTGACGTCATATGTAAAACTCACTCGTGTAGAGGCTTGGGCGTACTGTAAAGCATCACAGTGTACACGTTATATTTTTTGATGATGTTAAAATTAATCTCAATGAATTAAATCGCGCTTGAAAGTCTTTGCAAAGTTATTGTAGTGGATTTTAACGAGATTCAGATAATCAAGATCCGCCAGCGTTGACAATCGTGTAAGTTCTAAAGTTTGGCAATTTTCAATTTCGTTCAATCCTTCAATAATTATGTTAGATTATAAATTATTTGACGTTTAAAGTCTTATTTCCTAAAGACAATACTACAGAAATATCAACAACAGATCGATGTAGAAAATAGAAAGAAATCTATGAAGATTCACAGGATCTAAATTTTCGTATTCCCCATGTCGATTAATTGCCGTACGCGCAAGTTTGCCGAATTTCGATCTAATTGAGTAGGATCTAAACCCCTGTTTAAATCGGTGATTCCATGATACGATCATACGACACTCAGATCGCACGAAAATTACTTTCGTTTTCGGATAGTGATAAAACTCCGTCCGTACCGTTGTGTAGGAGAAATTTTATGAGGAAATCATATTTTTTTATGTTTTACACCATACAATTTAAACAGTTATGAATGATGTCAAAATAATAAACATTAATTACTAGTACTAGGACGTTTGTGAATTGAAAGAACAATCAGAGTTGATTATAATAGTTGAAGTAGATATTACCTACATACCCTAAATGGACAAAAAATTTTTGGTCAGTCCGAAGGGAGTTCGGATTAGAGAGTTTCTACTGTACTTTATTTTTGGTCAGATAATTTATATGAACAATGTAATATGGACAGGAAAACTGGTCATGTCAACTATCAACCGTATACAAATGAAACACGTATGAAAAATTAGCGTAAATCCAAAGGACAAAAGATTATAATAAGATAATAAATAGTTTTTACCTCTTTGATGTAAGAAATGTAAAGCAAGGCAGATCTCGGCAGAATAAAATCGAGCATGTTCCTCAGGAAGTCTTCGTTGTCGTTGCATATGAAACATTAAATCTCCACCATTCACAAATTCTATCACAAAGAATAATCTACAAAACAGCAACATTAATACAGTATAATAACTCATATAGTCACCCATGATAACACTAGCCTTTGTTTACAAATAAAAATGAAACATTTACGCATTTTCGATGTTCATTTTTGTTCAATCTTGTGCATATTCACTTTTAATGCATATACTCTTTCAATCTACACCGATAACAAGCAGTCAGCCGGCCGTGCAGTGTTTATATTATGCATGTTTGTTTATTGGTAAGTCTAGAGTTATCTCCAGCAAGCTATACCTGAGTTTTTGTAACATGTTTACAGAACTCAAACCCTTGGCTCCTCAAAGCTCCCCATGGCAACGAAAAAACAAATGATCACGTACATCGGACTGTCTCAGTCGAATGCAACCGATCACAGTGACATCACACATAGTATCACTCACACATAGTTTCACTCACACATAGTATCACTCACACCTAGTATCACTCACACATAGTATCACTCACACATAGTTTCACTCACACATAGTATCACTCACACATAGTTTCACTCACACATAGTTTCACTCACACATAGTTTCACTCACACATATTATCACTCACACATAGTTTCACTCACACATAGTTTTACTCACACATAGTATCACTCACACATAGTTTCACTCACACATAGTATCACTCACACATAGTTTCACTCACACATAGTTTCACTCACACCTAGTTTCACTCACACATAGTTACACTCACACCTAGTATCACTCACACATAGTATCACTCACACATAGTATCACTCACACATAGTTTCACTCACACCTAGTTTCACTCACACATAGTTACACTCACACCTAGTATCACTCACACATAGTATCACTCACACATAGTATCACTCACACATAGTTTCACTCACACCTAGTTTCACTCACACCTAGTTACACTCACCTACTGGGAGTCTGGAAGCATGAATGTAAACCAACAAGGAATGGATAATTTGTGGCCGTCTCAAATACGTGTTTCTCTGTTTGTACCCAGTCAATATCCTAAAAAATTATCATACAACAATATTAGAAACACAACTGATTTCAAGAAATCTTGCGCCGGTCATGATCTTCGGAAACATCTCAATCTGAGCTAAATCTGGTACCATGATTAGAAAGCTTTTTTCATGCTCAACCTAATGTCGTACTCACTCTTTGAATGTTTCAAACAGTAAAATATCTCCCAATTTACTGAAACTTTTATATTAGATGGATCGATACCCTTAAATAAAGCAGTGTAATATGTTTTGATAGAGTAATTTAATTGCGGTAGAGGCACAGAAGACGAAAATCAGTGAGACATCAAGAAAATAAAGTGATTTACTGTAATTATTTTAAATAACATTTGCAGACAGCAAATGAAACATACCTCATCATCATTGACCAGCTCTTTCTTGATCACTTTCATTGCATAGAGACGTTTGGAACGCTTCTGTTCCACTAAGATTACTTTTGCGTAGCTTCCACGACCTATCACTCGTAAGATGTTAAAATCGTCAAGGGTAACCATTTTACTTCCATCACCAGCTGATGACGCCTAAGATCAAACAAAGAAATTTACAACCTCATAAAATCTGACTTAAAATAAAAATATAGTTTGTTCCCCTGCCTTGACCCATAATTTTTAGTTTGGTAGGTAGGTAGGAAAATTCTATTTATTTATTTACATAAGTAATATTGAACAAATTTTGGTAATTTCGACCTCAAATTTTTTTTCCTGATTTTTCAATAAAAACATTTGTCATAGGGGACGTTGGCAGGTAACTGATGGGAAAACAAACAGAATTTGTTCAAAATGTTTCTTAAGGATCATCTTAGAACTGAAAAACTTTTGTTTTACTTTTAAAATTATAAACAAAATAGTGAGCCATTTATGAGCATCCAAATGAGAAACTGTCACATGTCAGAAATAAACAAGTACTTTCCCTGCTCTTTACTACTATTATTAACCTCAAACACACATGGTAGTATTTCTGACCGAAATTCTTGTCCCATAAAAAATACTCAATGAAAGAAATAAAGAACTTCAAGCAGCAAAGTCACGTTATTTCTTGAACAAAAAGAATATGGAAATTATTTCTGCAGCATTACAAACTACAACAAAGATACACAACAATCTGAGCAATAAAAGCCAAACTAATCAGTCTGCACTTAAGGTAGCATGTATGGTACATTCATTTTGTGGGTGGGGTATGAATTTGTTTGCATTCATTGTTTTTTTTCTCATAATACAATTTATTTGAGACAGTTATCGTATCCATAATGAAGTTCTATATATTTACCCTAAAAGATGTTATTACAACAAACAGATCATGCATCTCGAAATGAGAGTTTTACGATTGCTAAATTGAACTAATATAATTTTGGTTGTTTTTATAAGAGCTCTTAGTATGTGTAATTATAACACTTTAAAATGGATCGACAACTGTATCAAATAAATTTCAGTTTTAGAAATATAATTGAATGTTAACAAATGCATACCCCACCCACTAAAAATTGTATAGCACTACCTTAACAGAATACTGGCAGAACTAATCAATGCTTCAAAATATATGCGAAAAACAAGCAACAATATTGTTGATAGATGCTGAAAAACTGACTGGACATAGATGTTTGACACAAATACACAAAAGAACACACAATAACACACACATACACACACAAACACACAATTACACACAAAACAAACAGACACACATACAATTAAGAAGAATTGTTCAGAATTCATCTATCAGGAAATGCACTTATAAACCAACAAAGACCACAATACAAAATTCATAATAATCTAAAATAATTTACTCAGAAAGGAAAACTTGACTTAAAACAACTTCTTTGGTGAAAGACAGGTTTTAACCAACCATCAGTTTTACACCATACTCCCAAGATCTGGCTAATTCATGCCCATTAAGTTTGAGGGTGCTGATCCCCAAATATGTTCCAGTATATAATCCAAGTATTCCCTTATCAGGAAGCTGTATGGCAATGATCGTATAGGGGTCTATGGAATGAAGGATTCATCCAGACTTAACCTAATATGTTGGACAAACTAGTATAACTCATCTGAACTTGCAGACGAGACAAAATCAAGCAAGCAAGAATTGCACGTTTTCAGACAACTAGTTGCTCAGGCAGTATCTAACAAACAAATCAATCTTCGTATTGCAACTGAGTTGATCATTCATACAAGCAACATAACTTTTGTTGTTGTTTAGGGTCAATATGTCATACCCCTAAACTTGAAGCTTGGCATAGCATTACAGAGCACAAGTTCAGAAGCGTTACCATCATATCAATGGTAGACAATAGGCCTGCACTTCAATGTGTCACAATAACATATATCTCACAAGGACTAGAGTATAGACAGAGTGGCTACACTATATGATGTTGTTTTCAGCTACCATGCTACACAAAATGTCCATCAATTCAGACAGAAGATTGTTATAAGAATCTACTATATCTAATTCATCTATCGTGTCTGTATCGATGGACATTACTTCTCACTATCAGAGAGGTGGTTGAATCGTATATTTTACAATGTGAGTATAAATCATATATAAAGTTTAATACTTAAGACTCAAAGTGTAAAAGAAAGATACAGCCACTTGTGTTTACAGTAGCTAAATATACCATCACAGATCACACAGTATGGCCACACCACACAGATGGAGGATATCGCAGTTTGAGACAGTAAGCACAGTAATGCAACAAATGTGAGGAACTCGTGAGAAATACCAACAAAAATACAGAGTAAATACATTATAAATCCACCTTAAAAGATATCTTCCAATCTAGTATTGTACGTACATATTTTATCAGGCCATGATAAATCATATATAGAGTATCATCCCTCAGCCCCCGGCCCTCCCCTTTTCTATCAATGTTGACAACACAGTAGTGCCACACTACGACCACACCACACAGTATGGCCACACCATACAGACAGAGGATATCGCAGTTTGAGACAGTTAGCACAGTAATGCAACAAATGTGAGGAAATCGTGAGAAATACCAACAAAAACACAGTGACATTATCGTAACACAAGCAAAACTTCAGGGTACAAGATGCAGCACATTATAAATCCACCTTGATAGACGTCTTCCAATGTAGTACATGTACATCGTTTATCAGGCCAGGATAAATCATAAACAATTATAGACTGTATTGACTATCATCCCTCAGCATCCCGCCCCTGCCTTGCCCCTTTTCTTTCATATCCCCGTACTCTTTTTTTAATTCTTTAAAGTCACTTTATCTCTCAAAATTACAATATTTCTACTTGTAAAACCATCATATACAAACGACCTGACATTCTTTTCGAGCACCAGAAATATCTGATTTAGAGAGATAATGGGACGTTAAAAAAAACAATGTATCCAGCTTATCAAAAGAAGGTAAATTGGCTGAAATCAGGTGGATTTATAGGATGACTGAGGGAACACACAATATACTAGCTAGTGATATAGTACCTCATTATTATCTAATGATGATTCTACAGCTTCCTCCTATAGTCAAATATACGTTGGGTTTTAATTGATTTATAATTGGTTAAGGTGACATGCAATACAAGAATGTACATGCCATTTTTCTAATTAACACACCTAACATACATGTACGAGGGTCATTCAATATATTTGTAGACAATCGTTCTCATTTCATTATTAT
Source organism: Spisula solida (assembly GCA_947247005.1). Lineage (NCBI taxonomy): Eukaryota > Metazoa > Mollusca > Bivalvia > Venerida > Mactridae > Spisula > Spisula solida. Next base: position 34,538,193 of record OX365957.1, on the reverse strand, counting down.
TGCGTTTTAACAATAATAATAAACATTACAAACAGTAACTTATTACCAACAGTCAATGCAAATTTATCTTCAGTAATGCAAACTAGTAACATGTCATCAGCCATTGTATTACCATGGAAACGCGTTACCACCCCCGACCAACGTAACATGCCTTTTTCATTTGTTCAACTAGTTATAAATTCCGATTAAGTTTCCGATGTTTCCGATGAATAACCAGGAACGATTTTCAAAATACATAATTGCATGGGTGCAAGTTAAAAATTATGAAAAACCTGAGATTCTGAAAAAATGTCAATTTATATAGACTATTAGTGAAAACAAAGAAAACAGACCTTTTTGCACACTCAAATACCTGAAATCAGGTATAGCTCTAAAAACTTGCGCCCATGTATTTGTATAAGTTCTTTACATATTTTGAGCTAACACAAAAGCGAATGGTCTGCTGAGAAAGTATTTCAGTTACAGAAATCGGAATTACTCAATCACACATACCTCTTTTCCTACGTCTATTTGTGTCGTAGATATAGATTCTCCATTGGCTTCACCTACCGAAGTCTGACCTTGAGTTCGGTTTTCAGGGTAAGGGGGTGGTGGTGAACCTTGCGGTTCTCTTTGGACCTACGAAATAAATGCATGGTACAACATCTGTGATTCCACTTACAATCAACACAGGGGTGTAGAAATGTGACTTAGGCAGCAAAATTCACTGGCTATTTGAACAAGCTTGCCGGCTACATTTTGTCATTTTCTCATTTGTTACTTAAAGTGTGATTTCAAACCAATGGCCTACTTTTGAAGATTTACTGGCTACATGAAAACATTTTCTACACCCCTGCAACAATACAAACAGCCAGCACAATTTACTGTTAAAGCTGCAATACTTAAAGCAAACAAAAGACAGCTTCATCCAAGACCATAACTGTAAAATCATTAATATTTGTGCTAACTGTAAAATCATTAATATTTGTGCAAGTCAATTTCATGAATAATGACAATAAAATGCAATCCAAAAAATTAACCAACATCCAAAATATATAATAAGGTTTCTCTTTCAATATTTTTAAATCCAAGAACTTTTTCAAACACATTTATCAAAATCCACATTTGACTTAACACCCACAAAATTTAATAATTTTACAGTAAATTTAACTGCAAATAAATTTGACAGCCTAGACTTAAACCAGCAAATTGTATGTTGTCATTAATGAAAGCAACACTGCAGCCAGAACATATATATATATATATATAAGCTTTCTTATAAAATACTGTAAAATCATTATTTTTCGACTAGGGGGTAAATATTTCCTTAACCTCTTGGTTGAACGTGATCATGAAATATAATCCAATGATTACATTTGACCCAATCAAATATGGAACAACAGTGTCCACTTCCATGCTTTTTAATGCCCCTTCCATGTTTTGTAATGCACAAATTTACTATCCCACAAAAATTTACCAAATCCACAAAATTTAATACCCTTGAAAGTAAGTGATTTTACAGTAGATAAATAGAAAGCACCAGAGTTACAATACAGTTAATGCTCAGCCGAGGAATAAATCAGTTCCAACAACTTTGGACACAACCAACACTTTCTACATGATGGTCCATTTTTTGTTTGAAAATAAAAATACCACAACATACAAGCAACTCCTAGTATAGTTTTTAAATTGATTTGATTAAACAATGGAATATTTTCATGTCAATTGAAGTTAATGCAGGAGAGACCATTTCAAAATAAAGACAGCAATTTTCATAAATTGGTCTTTTATTTTCATATCTGAATTCAATGATGACATTACCACTCTCATCACTAATACCTTTGATTATAAATTGAGGTTTTCATAGTTATAAGTAATTTAATATTTCAAGCGATGTGAAGTCATTAAAATTCGACCAATGATAAAGGAAAACTAACGCTGACCAACTTTGTGTGCCTTCCTAGTCTTATCTGGCGACCCGGATTCAAATATGGGTGGAGGCACTCATATGTCTGCCATGTTTCAGTAGAAAGCTGACTGGCAAATAAAGGCTATGCTTGGCTCGGCATGTATGTCGGAGACAGAATAACTTACTAATGGTGGACGAGCGGTGCCACACTGTATTTTGACAAGTTTATGACATCGTTTGTGTACCAACAATTTACACTGTATACATTTAAATCCTTGTCGACCAAGTCCCCATATTCTGTCCTGACAGAACTCACAAACTGCTTTCTGAAATAATAGAACAAAAATATAAAGAAGTTTTATTTTTCTTCATATCAAGTTTACTTTAGAAATATTGATATATAGAAAGACAAATATTGATGGTACCAAGGTTTTCACATACACATGAGCCAGTAACAGACGTGAGTTTATTTAGGTAAAAAAAAAGATGTAATTAATAGTAATGACTAATGCTTTCTTAAATAACAGCAAAAACATCCAAAATTTTAGGTAACACATGCTTAATGTTTGATCTTATTTGTATTCATTTATTTTGTTTGTATCTTACTAAAAATGAATGTCAGAGCAACCCATTATTCAGCTAACTGCTCTTTTTCTATTTCTATGCAACTTTAAGGGTAAGAAATTACCAATATAAATAATCTCTCAGGATAATACAAAATGTGTCCATATTTTTTACTGCAGCTGTAGAGGAATATTTATGCTTTCCACAAATGTATAATTTAAGTCTGTCTGACCAGTAGTTACTGAGTTTTAGATGCAAGTATATATATACTATTATATTATGCTATTTCAGTTCTTAGTCTAGTTGCCAATCACTGTTAATCTATAGTCTCTGATAAAACAGAACAAATAAATGTACTAAGAATGAAATTTAACAAATCGGATAATAAATTTAGCATTTAATGGAAAATATAGTAACTCGGTCTTTGCAATAATGTACTCATGGCTGTTTAGTACCCATACGCTTCATACAGTCTGGAAATACAGAGGTCTGGAAATACAGACCAATATCTTAAATTGAATGTACTAGAATGATGTTAACTCTATACAATTGGCATACAATTGGCATACAATTGGCATAGTTATTATCAGGAGACTAAACAAAAATTGGAAGACTTTCTGAAAACTAAATACTAGTTAGTTTAAAAGGCAATCAGGAATACCAGACCGACCAACGAGTGCAAAGCAATACATGCCTCTCATCAAAGATGGTGGTGTTTACCTAAATGTTATGGATTCATTGTGTAACTAAGTAATATGAGTACAAATCTACAATACCCTTGAGAAACGCTTAGGCTGAAACAGATGTCCATTGACTCGATAAAGTTTTCTCCATCTCCGAGCACCACGACGATACATGTTACGATCTTCCCCGATACACGGCAGTCCTGGGGCCGCAGGGATATTAGGGAACACTGAAAACATACACATTTACAACATAAACACAGCACCATATTTACCTCCATTGAAGAGCACCCGTCTAGAATTCATATCCATGGCAACATTAATCCGACCCAAATATTGACAAAAATATTCCACAAAACTATGATGCTTCAGTTTGACCACCATGCCAAGAATCAACATAAATTTAAGAATATACTTACAACAGTAAACGTTAAACATGGGCAGTCAAGCAGCATCGATCACAATACGTCTCCTAAGTTTCTGATAATATCTGACTATATTACAATATTGGCTGTACAAACCAATAGAAACATCCAATGTCTTTAGTCCAGACTTAAAGTAATTTATGCACAGTAATATACATTCATATCAGATGGAACCATTTTCTCCCACCATGTTTATCCTAAAAACATCACCACTTTGATTAATATACACTTCCATTTGTTCACCCCCACCATTATTCAACTGCAATTCAATCATTCACAAAGGACAGTTAGTAGACTGAACAAATTTTCCTGCCAATATCAACCAGTACTAACTAGTACCTCTGCAAGTAACTGACAAATTCTCCACATGTGGAAGACATGATCGTAGCCAACGTCTCCACATGTCTTCTCCACATGACCTTAGCCAAATTTTCTACATGTGGAGGGCATGACCTTAGCTCACTTCTCCTCATGTGGAGGGCATGACCTTAGCAAACTTCTCCACATGTCTTCTCCACATGACCTTAGCCAACTTCTAAACATGTGGAGGACATGACCTTAGCCAACTTCTACACATGTGGAGGGCATGACCTTAGCCAACTTCTAAACATGTGGAGGACATGACCTAGGCCAACTTCTCCACACGTGGAGGACATGACCTTAGCCAACTTCTAAACATGTGGAGGACATGACCTAGGCCAACTTCTCCACACGTGGAGGACATGACCTTAGCCAACTTCTAAACATGTGGAGGACATGACTTTACCCAACTTCTACACATGTGAAGGGCATGACCTTAGCCAACTTCTAAACATGTGGAGGGCATGACCTCAGCCAACTTCTAAACATGTGGAGGACATGACCTTAGCCAACTTCTCCACATGTGGAGGGCATGACCTTAGCCAACTTCTAAACATGTGGAGGGCATGACCTCAGCCAACTTCTAAACATGTGGAGGACATGACCTTAGCCAACTTCTCCACATGTGGAGGACATGACCTTAGCCAACTTCTCCACATGTGGAGGGCATGACCTCAGCCAACTTCTCAACATGTGGAGGACATGACCTTAGCCAACCTCTCCACACGTGGAGGACATGACCTCAGCCAACTTCTAAACATGTGGAGGGCATGACCTCAGCCAACTTCTCCACATGTGGAGGACATGACCTTAGCCAACTTCTCCACATGTGGAGGGCATGACCTTAGCCAACTTCTCCACATGTGGAGGGCATGACCTTAGCCAACTTCTAAACATGTGGAGGGCATGACCTTAGCCAACTTCTAAACACGTGGAGGACATGACCTTAGCCAACTTCTCCACATGTGGAGGGCATGACCTTAGCCAACTTCTAAACACGTGGAGGACATGACCTTAGCCAACTTCTCCACATGTGGAGGGCATGACCTTAGCCAACTTCTCCACATGTGGAGGGCATGACCTTAGCCAACTTCTCCACATGTGGAGGGCATGACCTTAGCCAACTTCTCCACATGTGGAGGGCATGACCTTAGCCAACTTCTCCACATGTGGAGGGCATGACCTTAGCCAACTTCTAAACATGTGGAGGACATGACCTTAGCCAACTGCTACAAATGTGGAGGACATGACCTTAGCCAACATAATACCATTACAGCACCACCTTGTCACAGAAACCATACATTCATGCAAGCTAAACAACCAGGCATAACTGGATACATGCTGTTTAATCTTCACTACATTTACAGCAAATTGCAACAAAATATCTCATTCCTAGCCAAATGTACTGAGCAGAAACGTTTTAGCAATAGTGACCTTGACCCACCAGCCCCCCATTTTCAATCCCGAGCAGTGTATTCGCACAAGCTGCACAGCAAGTTTCATCGCAATATCTCATTCCTAGCTTAAGATATTGTCTGGAAACTGATTTTCTTTTTCAGTAACAGTGACCTTGACCACACCAGCCACATTTTCAACCTTGAGCAGCGTATTCACACAATCTATCTGTACAGCAAGTTTCATGACAACGTCTCATTCCTAACTATATTTGTTTAATATTGTCTGGAAACTGACTTTCTGTTTTTGTTAACATTGACCTTGACCACACCAGCCACACATACAAACTTGAGCGGTTAGTCACATGAGCTATCTATACCGCAAGTTTCATCACAATATCTCATTTCTAACTGAAGTTATTGTCTGAAAACCAACAGACCACCTGACGGACAATTTTTTTTATCAAAAATCTTATTTTCTGCAGAAAAGTTCATTCTCTCTTGTGCAGCATACAACGATTCTGAGATTATATAATCTGGATTCTTATTCAAGAACACATGATCTTATTAAGATTTGCCAACATACAACCGTGTATTGCCTGTACTAGCTATAATGGACGGAGTTCGATAGAACAGACTGGTTTAAGTAATATTTTCTCAATCTTTAAAATATTCTAAATCTGTTTCAAATTTACATAAACATATACTGTCAATTTTAAATTTAAATTGAATACATAACAGATTTAAATTTCTGAGTATTCATCAATCTTCTTTCATGTTAAAAACAAAAACCTTTGAATGGTTTATTGGTAATGTCACTGAATGTTAACTTGACTGGGTGTCTAGCTGTTCATGTAAAGCGTTTATTTAGGAGATTTCTTATACCAATTTATTTCAGTACCACATACTGATTGATACCTTATTCCTGATGGTAACCATTGCCATGGAGAGTAAAAGAACTGAGATAACAATTTTCCTTTCAAATTCTGATTGTCAAAATAATGGAAATTCTGGAACCAATTTTATTTCACGTCTCTGATATCATGTGGCCATTGATTGAACCCCCAACCTCCAACACTCGGACAGATCCACCTGTCACCACCATTAGGCAAGAGAATGGCTTCACCAAAAGAAAACAACTCTAATCATGGAGGAATCGTAACAATAGGGTTGGGAAACATTTCAAAATTCCATTCAAATTTATTCATTGATATTATACTATCAGCTGCTAGAGACTTAAGACAGAAGAAGGAATGTAAAACTGTATAGAGACTCAGTCACTGTGCACTGACTGACTATCAGTTACTTCTCCAATAACTGGCACCGCCTGACAATGGTACCACCAGACAATTGATTCTATGTTAACAATACTGTAAACCAAGAAATTATTTCGAGTTTGCAAGTGGTAGAATTTCGCGAAATTAAATCACTGTGAAAGTGCTAAAAACATTAATATGGACATTGCGGGAAACTCAAAAACGCAAAAGTTAGTATTCGCGAAAGTAAATTGGTTAATAGTATATTTACTCCAGTTTACTGAAAGTATAGGGGATTTCCCTCTCTATATCCTGCATACCACATTACAGTCAAACTTGTGTTAATGGTCACCTAGTTTAAGCAATTACCTGTCTTAATCCGATAATGAAATTAAATTCCAATTAGCCATTTTTACATTAAATACACTAATTTTTAATTGCTTTAAACTTGAGTTACCTGCTTTAAACAAACACATTTGATGTATTCTTTCAATGGTAGTTTAAAAAATGTGAGACCAACCCAATATATTAAGGCAATCACAATACAAAAACATTTCATTTATTTCAGTCATTTTTGCGGATATTAAATTTTGTAGATTTTTTGTAAACTGGTAATTTGGTTGTATCTTAAATTCGTGAATTTTAAATATTGAAAGTAAAAATTTCTTGGGACATATTTTTGATGTTAATTGTTTGAGAGGATTTGATTTAACAATCTTTTTATCAGCGAAATGAACGAAAATTAATCCACAGCAAATATATTAACTTTACAGTAACTAAATTTCTATCAACAAATAAATTTTCAGATAAATAATAACTTATTTTGATCCTATTCAATACTGCTGAATGCATAAAGATTTTGATTCTATTCAAATACACTGTACCAAATTGCCAATGTTATTATAACATTAAATTTTGTCTGTAGCCTTGGTAAAACCCATTCTGAGCCAGCCAGCTTATACCTATTAACTGACTCAGGAAACTCATTAGTATACATAGAAGATGATTACCTTTCAACACACGAGCTCAGTGCATTCTGTAGCAGCCACATATGGTACATTGAGTAATTATACACACTGTTCTCACTGTTTATTCCTGAATTTTCCTACTACTTAGTCTGTTTTTAATGTAAATTCATGGTCCCATACTGACATAAAAATCATCACATCTCCCCCCACCCTTTTCTAGGATTTCATGTACTTATTCAAGTGTAAGCGAAATATCGAACCACAGCAAAGTTAACATTAAACTAACTGAAGTATGTCACACAGGGCGAGCAGTTCATTATGATAGTATACACCTGATCTTTCTCTCACTTGTAAATCCTCACAAAAAATAATATGAAATTCCAAACAAGAGGGCCCAAAGGGCCCTAGGTCGCTCACCTGTCGTACTAGTGCATGCACACCCCTATGGTGATCCTACACATTTTCTGAATAAAATTTAAGGAAATTCAGCCTCTATTGCAAGTTTTTGTATGATTTGACCATGTGACCTAGCATTTGACCCCAGATGACTTAATTAATATCAAACTTAACCTAGATTGTGTTGAGATGATTATTAGGACCAAATTTCATAAAGATTAAGTCGAAATTGTAACCTCTGGCGACTACACAGGGTTTTTCTATGATCTGACCTATAATTTAAACAAAATATTTCCTCCATATAACTGTACAAAAACATGCTAAAAAGACAGAACAATACCTAAACACTTAAAAAAAAATTATGGTTCCAGTGGGGTTTGAACCCATGACCCTCAGGAAAATGTCAATTGACATTGTGACCTTGTTTTTGATGCCAGATGACCCAAAATCGAATTTTGTTGACCATTGTGACAAAGTTTCATAAAGATTAAGTTGAAATTGTAACCTCTGGTGACTGACTACACAAGGTTTTTCTATGATTTGACCTATATTTTAAACAAAATATTTTGGAATATTTTTCCTCCATATAACTGTACAAATACATGCTATAAAGACAAAACAATACCTAAACACTCAAAAAAAAAAAAAAAAAAAAAATTATGGTTCCAGTGGGGGTTGAACCCACGACCATGAGGAAAATGTACAAATAAATGCTTTACAGACAAAACAATACCTAAACACTCAAAAAAAATAAAAATAAAAAAATAAAAATTATGGTTCCAGTGGGGGTTGAACCCACGACCATGAGGAAAATGTACAAATACATGCTATAAAGACAAAACAATACCTAAATACTAAAAAAAAAAAAAAAAAAAAAAAATATGGTTCCAGTGGGGGGTTGAACCCACGACCATCAGGAAAATGTACAAATAAATGCTCTACAGACAAAACAATACCTAAACACTCAAAAAAATAAAAAAATAAAAATTATGGTTCCAGTGGGGGTTGAACCCACGACCATGAGGAAAATGTACAAATACATGCTATAAAGACAAAACAATACCTAAACACTAAAAAAAAAAAAAAAAAAAAAAAAAAATATGGTTCCAGTGGGGGTTGAACCCACGACCATCAGGAAAATGTACAAATAAATGCTCTACAGACAAAACAATACCTAAACACTCAAAAAAATAAAAATAAAAAAATAAAAATTATGGTTCCAGTGGGGGTTAAACCCACGACCATCAGGAAAATGTACAAATACATGCTATAAAGACAAAACAATACCTAAACACTCAAAAAAAAAAAAAAAAAAAAAAAAAAATATGGTTCCAGTGGGGGTTGAACCCACGACCATCAGGAAAATGTACAAATAAATGCTCTACAGACAAAACAATACCTAAACACTCAAAAAAATAAAAATAAAAAAATAAAAATTATGGTTCCAGTGGGGGTTAAACCCACGACCATCAGGAAAATGTACAAATACATGCTATAAAGACAAAACAATACCTAAACACTCAAAAAAAAAAAAAAAAAAAAATTATGGTTCCAGTGGGGGTTGAACCCACGACCATCAGGAAAATGTACAAATAAATGCTTTACAGACAAAACAATACCTAAACACTCAAAAAAAATAAAAATAAAAAAATAAAAATTATGGTTCCAGTGGGGTTTGAACCCACTACCCTCAGGAAAATGTCTATGCTCCCTACAGCGCTTTGATTTCCACTTAACCATTACAATTCACACCCTCTAGAATATTTTGATATTTGACCTTTACAAAACTGCTGTGAACCCTGATACACATTTTCATTGGTTGATGAAAGTTTACTTGTATGTATAGAGTGTAGAGAGTTACAGCAGAGAGTTAAGTGACCATGAAGACTACATGTTGAAAGGTTTAAAACAAGGTTTTTCTATAATTTGACCTAGTGAGCTAGTTTTTGACCTCAGATGACCCAATATCGAACTTGACCTAGATTTTGTTGAGATGATCATTGTGACCAAGTTTCATAAAGATTAGGCCAAAATTGTGACCTCTAGAGAGGACACAACCCAATTGTTGACGGACGGACGGACGGACAGACGGACGGACGGACGGACGGACGGACGGACGGACGACGGACGAAGTGTGATCACAATAGCTCACTCTGTCACTTTGTGACAGGTGAGCTAAAAATAACAATATTTACCTCCCTTGGTCTGAAATGTCTGCCATTTTGAATAATTTTCCCATATAGACCACATGACACTCAGTGTGAACAAAATTAACGAAATTAACAGTGTTTCATGAGAAGTAGGTATTCGTGAGTTTCACAATGATATTTGTACCCAGGTGATTTCGTACTTGTGATGTTTTTTCACAATTCTCAATACACAAATACTGGTTTCTCAGACCCACAGTAAGCAAATACTGGCACTTGTAATATTCCAGCACACAAATTTTTTAATACTGGTAGATCTTCCAGTCCAGTACACAGGTAACTGTATCATTAATAAAGAGTAAACAAAAATATATTTTTTTTATAAAATTTATTATATCTTAGATAACATAAATTTTATAAAAAAAATAATTTTACTCTATCAATGATACAGTTACCTGTGGTCCGATACATGAAACAATACTAGTAGGTTATTGAGTCCAGTACACAAATACAGGTATTCGTCAGAGCCCAGACACAAATACTGGTATTTCAATGAGTCAAGTACAGAAATACATCCACTACTCAGACTCCAGTAAACAAATACTGGTATTTCTCAGACTCAGGTACACAAATACTTGTATTTCTATGACTCCAGTACACAAATACTGGTATTTCTCAGACTCAGCTACACAAACTGGTATTTCTATCAGTTCAGTACACAAATACTGGTATTTCTATGAGTTCAGTACACAAATACTGGTACTTCTATGAGTTCAGTACACAAATACTGGTATTTCTATGAGTTCAGTACACAAATACTGGTATTTCTCAGACTCAGCTACACAAATACTGGTATTTCTATGAGTCAAGTACAGAAATACATGCATTACTCAGACTCCAGTAAACAAATACTGGTATTTCTCAGACTCAGGTACACAAATACTGGTATTTCTATGAGTTCAGTACACAAATACTGGTATTTCTATGAGTTCAGTACACAAATACTGGTATTTCTAAGAACAACAAGACATTCATTAACCAAACACTGTAAATATTATAACCATACAGGTAGATCAAAGTAACATTGACAGAACAACAAATCCAATTAACAGATAAAGTGATTGGTTAGCATGGTGGAACAACATTACACTTTTATTGTTTTGTTTTCATTGACTTAAACCACTAGCTGTAATTAAAATACAAACAAATTGATATATCTCATGCACAACGATGGGACGGAATTCTTGTAAATAAGGTCATGGTCATGTCTAACCTGCATATGAGCATCCTTGTCAAAAGAGTTTTTTAAAATTAATCAAAAACTATAAATTTTTGTCTACAGAACAATCTACCACCAGATCAACACACTTGTGGAAGCAATAAACTCCCACTTTTTGGAAGATTGGGTAGGATTGGGGATAAAGGTAAATATATGAAGGTCATGTAATAAATAGAAATAACAATTTTTGTATGAAGACACTTGGATCATAAAGCATGACATGGGACATCAGTTACAAAACATTTACAGTTACAAAGCAGTTGATTGTTCAGCTCTGATAGCAGTCCTTAAATTGACCAATCGAAAGGATCGACTCTTGCACTTAACTTTGAATATCAATGTTCTTGAAAGGAAACTGACAGGACAAAGTTGAAACTGTTTGAAAGTTTCGAAACGCCTTCAAATAACTTTGAACAATTACATCGGCCATCCTTCAATCAATCAATTTTAATAAAATCAAACAATACAAACCATGAACATTTATTTCTGAGTCTCGGTTCAGTTCATATAATCTGATAGCCTCGTCAAGTTCTCGTTGTGAGGATATCGTACATGGATCACCTGAAAGATACATCTTCATTGAAATACACTACAATCTAAAGAGATTCACAAAGTGGCCCTCTGTTGACAACACCTTCAACATTCCTTAAGCTGATATTTACTATAAATTTAACCTCTGTGGAACAAAATTTACACTACAAGCTAAAGAGAGTGGCCCTCCGTTGGCAACACCTTCAACTTTCCCTAAGCTGATATTTACTATAATGTTAACCTCTGTGGAACAACAACCTTTGTACACTGGCCAATATTTGCAGCTTTAAAAAGGGTGTACTGTATACACAGGTATACCGGTATACACAGGGTTTTATTCTTACCCTGGCGATGGGGCTAAAAGACCTTTACATTGTAATTAGGGGGTGGGGGGGGGGGTTTGTATTTTGGTAACATGAAGACATCTTTTTAATGCTTTTAAAGAGATAAACTATGTGAAGTTATGAACAGCAACAGTTACCATTGCCAATGATTGGCTATTGCTGGCCATCCCACACCTACTTTTAAACATAGCTACGGAATTAATAAGTGGATTATTGTTGGTCAAAAAGTTTAGCATGCGGTAATATAAATTATTTCTTTTATTTCTTTGTGGAGAAAGTTTAGCAATTTGACAAAAAAATTTCGCCCATAAAAATAGCATACATTTAGAGCCAACAAGAAGTGCATCAGCAAATATGTCACAATGTAACATTAAAAGTCCATAAAATACCATGTCGCCCATAAATATAACATTCATATGATATTCATAAAATGACAATGGTCTGATTATGGCTAGATGTAGGTTGTTAATTAAACAATGACATTTGAGTGACAATGACCACAGCTGAATTACATGTATGTCAAACAATACAAATAGAAAAGTGGTGGGAATATTCTCGTATGTATTGATTTATATACCAGATTTTATCCTGGATGTGACAACCAAAGGTAACTGTATCATTGATAAAGAGTAAAAAATATTTTTTCTATATAAAATTTAAACCTTAGAAATTTATTTTTACTCTTTATCAGTGATACAGTTACCTGTGGTGAAAACGTTAAAATTTTAAACTTAATTCAAGGATCAATTTGATAATGGTGTAAAGGATTTTACCATTTCATAGGCAAAATACATTTAATTTAAGAAGTTTTGCACAACTAGGCTTGGTTCATGTACCAAGCATTAGTATGAAGTTTCATTAAAATCTGACCACTGTTTATAATGAGAACAACTCAGGAAAATCATTGACATCCATCCAGTTGTCCAGCACAACATCATCATGTCTCCTCCACCTATTATATGTGGAAGACATTATAAATATATGTAATCAAGTCGCCCGTTGCCTAACTAAAGCACTAAGTAGCGCTTTCCATGGGAGGTAATTCATGCCTTCTATATTTAATTGAACGGGAGGTAAGTGAATGAAGGTGCTCGGTAGTGCTTTGCTTAGAAAATGGACCCCTGATATTCAACAACTATTACTCACCATCTTCGTCCACCCATTTCACTGTAAATGGTTGCTTGTCATCAAACTTACATATATCCTTAATCTCAGCGCAGAAATCCTCATAACTGATCTCACAGTTCACAGAGATGATGAGAATATCCCTGTAATATATCATACATGAAGTAGTGATTTGTGAGTATTACCTATACTGTGACGGTATTACACATTTCGCATTTACTTAAAATGTCCGGCCAATTTGGTTTGAAGATACACCTTCAACAATTTATTCCCTAATACTGCCTATAAATACCAGGTAACATGGCAGTCAAACAATATAATTATAATAACTTAAGAATGTTCACCCAGGATCCACAAACTTTACATGGAGGTTGGTCAACAACATCAGATGACCCCTATTCATTTGGAGGTCAGTAGGTCAAAGATCAAGGTCGTCATGACCTTTAAGATTTAAGCCTTTTGGGCTGCCATATCGACATACATGTTTTACGAACATCTCTTGTCCGACTTGACTTAGAACTTAAGCAAAAAGTTTTTGAATAAGAGCATTTTTTGCGTATTTTTAGGCAGAGCCCAAACAAAAAACCCAATGTTTTAACCATGATCTTATTCTTACTTTGTGGTATCAATGATTAATAACCAGAGGGATCAAAATTGCACCATTCTTCATTTATAACGAGTGAATTAATTGGTAAACCATGGATACATTGAACATAAGAGATAAAGATAATTGCATTCCTAACATTACAGACCGATGTACACACATACAGATAGGTCAGGCCAAAATCTATCACAGCCTCACAGGGCCGTCTCAAGCACCCTCACCAGAAAATAAAGGTTATTTGTATTATTTAAGCTTAGAATTAGAAGGTTGTAAGTTACACTAATGACCTTTTAAGACTCATGTATATGAGCCAGTCTCCAGGAAAACCTGCTATATTGACATTATGTAATTACTACATGTAACAAGGTTGTAAAAAGATTTCAAATAAGAAAAAAATGACATATCTATAGATTCAATTTTAAGTAATTTATCCATATATTACAATATCTTAGCTTTAAAATTTCTTATCAATTATGTCGAAATCACTTACTCCATTGCTATGGTGACCTATTTCAGAAAAGTACTCTGATTGAGAAAAACGAGGAGTTAGTTGTTTAAAATAGTGATAGCCGTTCTCTAAATGTGAACATTTACAATTATGATATATATTTTAAAACTTCAAACATCATTCTAAAACATGAAACCATTTTGAACAGTTTGAATGACGTTCGCGACGTCACACAAAAAGGCTCTGAATAGGGCCTCTACAAAACAGCTGTAACTTCCTTAAAAATCGAGATAATAACAAAATTTCTTTTGCATTCTGCTTCATTAAGATTACTCTTTTAAATAATAAAATCTCTCAAAACCATTTTTTTTGGTGAAAATAGCAGGTTTTCCTGGAGACTGGCTCACATTTAAAATCTGCATCACAGGGAGCTTCTTATAAGCCTATTTTCATGGTAATGTTGATCAAACTTAAGTTGAAAAAGCCTGTTTTTCCATATGTAAAGAGTAGTTTTCAGACAGTTTTTTCTTGTTTTCTCAAAATATCTATTTTGTATTTACGACCTTCTAATTCTAAGCCAGCGATATGTCTTCAGCTTCAATGTACAGACAAGGCCATACAGAGAAGCAGGTTTATGAATGTATCATTTTTCACAGTA
This sequence comes from Spisula solida, assembly GCA_947247005.1. Lineage (NCBI taxonomy): Eukaryota > Metazoa > Mollusca > Bivalvia > Venerida > Mactridae > Spisula > Spisula solida. Next base: position 34,523,123 of record OX365957.1, on the reverse strand, counting down.
CATAATATTTTGCTATAAGCATACTGTATTTATATTTTATGCAATAAATATTTTGTTTTGTTTGTATTGTATAACACTCAGTCAAACAGTGTTACAATACAAGTTGTGTCTGGATGATAACTCTATAAATTTAAGAAATTCAATGAAATATTAGGGGCCAAGGGGTCATATTTAAGGAACAAATGAAACCCAATGGCATTTGTTGTGTTTATTCTGACACAAAATCAATTAAAATTAATCCCCCAAAGAATATGACATTGTATGAATGTACAGTACTTCAATATATTTTATTATGAAAGCAATGATTCAGTCTGACACACTGTCAATATTAAATGTAAAGCATTTCAATAAACCAGTTTTCCTCCATTTCCGTCAGACAAGCCATCTCAAATAGATTTATATAAACTAGCAAATAACATCGTTTTCGAAGTATTCTACACCGTACACTACGCATTTATGATGTTGCTATTTCTAATATAAAATATCATAAATGCAGTGATTTTTTTCATTCTTTAATAGGGTCCGGAAAACGGACCCTTTCCCAATTGCAAATAGGCTATAATTTTCCCAAATTTCAATGGAGAAATTTCCAATAAACAATTTAAAAAAAAAAATTTCAAAATCGGACATAAAATGATAAAGTTATGAACATTTTTGACAAGAGGTCAAGCATAAAAGCTCAAAGAAACCAGTAAACATTCACATGTCATTAACATGTTATCTCTTTTTCTGCTTTATTTGGCCTTTCTGCTTCATGGAAATTCCCAATTTCAAGTTGTCACAACGCGAAAATTCCCAATCTGAACGGACCTGGACCTTTTCCCAAAGAGGCAAAAAAATCACTGAAATGTATCTGTATCACAAATATTTGTTCCAGTATGTCTTTTCAAAATTGTTTGTTCCTCTCTCTAGTGTTATTAGAATCTCCAGATCATTTACCAAATATTCCCCTTTCCATACGGGGAAAGACTGTGAAATCCATTCGAGACAACTCTGGACTATATGAACTGTATTCAAATAGATAGTGTTACATGGCATTGACAATGTAAGGTGTTTATGATGGTATGCCAAGTTTGAAAGCAATGCCTCCATGGACTTTAAAAATATTTGAGTTTCAAAAACTTGAAAGTTTTGGGTAACATTTCCATTCAGGGGCATTGATTTTGTTGAAATGTTGGATAGTGTTACATGGCATTAAAAATATAAGGTGTTTATGATAGTTAACAAGTATGCCAAGTTTGAAAGCAATGCCTTGATAGACTCAGGGGTTCTACTGAGGCATAATGCCCAATCCTGAATATTAGACGCAAGTCTGTTTTGAATGCCATAAGTACACATATCTACACCAAAACTCAGTTTCAAACATAGTTCTATTGTCAAAATTTAGCATAAAAAGTTTCAAATGACCATAACTCAGTCAATATTAGGTATATTTCTTTCAAATAACTTTTATTTTCTGCAAAAAAATTCATTCTTTCTATTGCAGCAAATCCGGAACTCCGGATTTATCCGGAATAATAGGACCCCTGTAGACTTTGAAAATATTTAAGTTTCAAAAACTTGGAAGTTTTGATTAACATTTTCAATTGAATCAATGAACTGATGGACGAACAAATGAACAATCACTGCCGGGAATAACAAGAGCACCTCCTTGCGGGTGCAGATGCTCATCTGATCATTGTCACTGTAAAAAAAGCCAATTACCCTAGCATAAAGTAGAACAATGTAATGAGTCTTGCTTAAAAAAGTGAGGCAGTGACGGTGATAAAGGGGCGATAACTCTTGCAAAATGCTGATCAGAGTTATGGTTCCTGTTTGACATGGTCAGGTATTGATGGTGAACAGGTGTTGAGAGTTTCAAAGCAATATCCCACATAGTGTATAAGAAAAGTGGATCTAAACACAAAACTTACCCAAGGAATTTTCTAAGTCTAATAAGGAGAAATAACTCATGCAAAATGCAGATTAGAGTTATTGGTCTTGCTTTACAGGCTCAGGTATTGATGGTGAACAAGTGTTGCAAGTTGCAAAGCAATAACTTTGATAGTTTAGGAGAAAAGTGGACCTAAACGCAAAACTTAACCAATGCATTTTATTTTCTAAGTCGAAAAAGGGGCAATAATTCTTACAAAATGCAGATCAAAGTTATGGGTCTTGCTTTAACTGCTCAGGTATTTGTAACAAGGTTTAGAACCGGCATTTAGCTTTCAAACTTCAATGCTATATTTTGATAAAGATCATTAAGTGACAATTCTAAAGACTATAAACAATATATTTGACCATGGGCAGTTTCTAGGAACAATACTTGGTCTGCTCTTAGATTCTTATCAGTAGACATTATGTTGCCATGTGTAAATTATGGATCATAATTATTTAAAACCACAGATCTTATCTAATAAGAGTCTGACTTTTAGCTTTAGGCTATAAAGTGCATTTTAGTAAAGTTAATAATTAAAGTCTTGTTAATTTATTTATTAACATAGTAAATATGTCTATAATTTTTGTTTATATCAGAATGCAATCAGATAGATTGTTAATGCCAGGCATAGGCATGACTGTATGTACATTTGTAATTAATGTATGTTAAATACAGGTGAATTTTAATGAAGTACATTATCTGATCATTGGATTTTCACATTTTAGTCATTCATTTAAGTATGCAGTTTTTCATAAACATAAGTCATAATTGTTTGACTATTTATTTACTGCTTTTACATTTTCTTAATGTATAATTATTGCAGGTGAATTTCAATTTAGATAGTACAATTTTTATTTTCACATAAAGCCATATGTTTCAGAGCAAATTCTTCAAACATAAGGCATATAAATAATGGATCCAGAAAAGAAATTTGGCTATTTTAATGATTTTTGTATGTGAAGAAATGCCTTGATAATACTGTTGGTATTATTGCAAGTGAAATGTGGTTGACTTATCATAATCATGCAAAAAAAAAAAGAAAAAATTCAAGAAGTTATTTTGGTATCATTTCAAGTGGTTTGTTTAGTTGGGTCACGACTAGTGGCAAATAGTTGTGAACTAGCTATTCAGATTCAATTGAATTTTCAAATGAATTGTTTAATTGGCTTTTGACCAGTTGCCAATGGTTATGAGTTGATTACTCAGTTCTTTGATAAAGAAAAGTTAAATAGATTTTACATTGCCACTTTGAATATATCGGTAGCATCACAAACTGGGAAAATCCTGAATGTTAGGACATGGTTACAATGAACTGTTGAAATTTGGAAAACTTCAAAACTTTCCGGTTTCAGCCTTGCTGGGACACTATGTTTCTAACTCTAACATTTATGGAATTAGCACAATGTATTCGATGTGCGTGTCTAAGAATGTATTTAAATAAGAAAATTTTGACCAAAATGGGTCATTAGTTTTAGAAATATGCATTTGAGAAGTCAACACCATGCAAAAGAAAATATTTTAATAATTGAATTGAAATATTAAGTTACATTATGTCTAATTGATACGTTTAGTTCAAGTATTGTTGTTATTATTATTATTGTTATAATTGTGTATGCAGTTCTATATTACTTGAATTGTCTATAAGAACTGATAGGTATTTTTACAGATATAGGTTAATTTCATTTTGATAAATTGTTGTTTAATGTTACTATCAGATTGAGGACAATCTTTTTAGAAGGAAGGGTGACATGTAACAAGGTTTAGAACCGGCATTTAGCTTTCAAACTTCAATGCTATATTTTATAAAAATCATATAGATTAATTTCTATGTTAATAAATAAATTAACAAGACTTTAATTATTAACTTTACTAAAATGCACTTTATAGCCTAAAGCTAAAAGTCAGACTCTTATTAGATAAGATCTGTGGTTTTAAATAATTATGATCCATAATTTACACATGGCAACATAATGTCTACTGATAAGAATCTAAGAGCAGACCAAGTATTGTTCCTAGAAACTGCCCATGGTCAAATATATTGTTTATAGTCTTTAGAATTGTCACTTAATGATCTTTATCAAAACTTAAAATGTTAATATTTTATATAATAAATGGAGACTATTGATTGGCTAAGAACACTTGACCAATCAGGTATGTTGAAATAATTTTCTGTATGTTTTAAATTATCGTTATTGAATTAGTCTTAAATTATGAATTGAACAGTTAACATCTACGTTTAAATTATTTGGTGTTAGCTTATAGTCATCTGGTTACTAATACTTAATTCATCTGGGTTTTTAAAGTTATATATAATAGAAGTTGTTATCGGGAACTGTTGAATACATGTAAAGAAATAAATGAAGAAAACTGAAATGGGACTTGTCGTTACGTAACATTGTTACAAAATTGTTGACAAAGAATCAGCATTGGAGATACTGATATTATCATACGCAATAATTAGATTGCAACATTGGAGAACTACTTTATACACATTGGAGATGCTAATACAACGTAGTACATCAACTGTTACTGATGTACTAAAGCAAACATCACAACATTAGCTTTAAGCTAAACATTTGAGAACATTGCACGACTGGAGGTTTGGAATACAACAACAACACAAGGTTACGGGTGGTGATCGACTAAGACACACTAAGCGAGTTTCCCCACAAATAGCGCGACAGTCGACGCCTCCGCCCAACCTCCGGTCACATATTGATGGTGAACAAGTGTTGCAAGTTTCAAAGCAATAACTCTGATAGTTTATGAAAAAAGTTTACCTAAACACAAAACTTAACCATGCAACACTGACGCCGACGACGATCAAGTGATGACAATAACTCATCTTTTTTTCAAAAATCAGATGAGCTAAAAAAGAAGTCCTTCAATTCAGCTCTTATTTTAAAAGACTTTGGACGAAAAGCTAGCTGTTGTTTTCTGTATGGCCTTAACTACATGAGGATAGTACTATTAACTCATAACATATTCCAGAAAAATATCATGAAGATGCACAGTTCCCAGAAAACAAGGTTACTCAAAATTAATGCTCTCTATCAAACCGTGCACTTGGCATCGTGCCAGCAGTTGACACTAGAAAATAATGAGTACAACAGACAATGACCCAAACGTGTAATTTGTACATTAGGAATGAGTGTATTGTTTGGTATTATCAGAATAAAATATTCATGAGAACATATAATTCCTGGTAGAATTATCTGGTTGCTATTTTACATGATGAAATCAATGATATGTCAGGACACTGCATTCAGTTTGAGAGTAAATACCCAAATCTTATCCTTATAACATTTCTTGCATTTTTTAATAGTGTAGAACCCCAGTAATGTTACCACTAAGTTGACCCTGTGACCCCAGGAATTTCCAAGGAGCCACATTTAAGTCCCACAATTTTGGTGGAAGACTAGTTTTTCCTTAAATAAACAGTTAAAATTACAAACAGTATTAAAATTTTGTATTTTAGCTATACAATGGTAAAATTCTGTCTAAATTCTGACACAAAAAATGTATGTGACGTGTCTCTCAAAAGGGGCCATAGCTCAAAAATCATTAGACCTAAAATGCTAGACCATAATTATGCACAACAAGCATCAGTTTTCATGTGAAATTTCATAAAATCCAACCAATATTTAAGGAGAACAAATGCGGACAATATAAACTATACAACTATCATACAGACAAAAGCAGAGTGAGGCACAACGATTTGTGATTCTTACCATTAAGGAGAAAAATAGAGATAAGTTTTGCCAAGACAGACATGGACATGTATACAGTGTATTGATATTTTTCTCAGCCCAAGTTGTCAGACAATAGCTCTGGAGAGACACTTCCAATAGTAAGCAAATCTGATTAAATGTACTCATGCTACACATATAAACATACTCATAAAAGGCGTAATCAACTGGGACTGACATGTGTCACCTTTCCTCTTTGATTAAAATTGGTGATTTATTCAACATGATTAATCAAATACATGTAACACTATTAAATAGTATTATAGTATAAAATGGCATTTCTAAAAAATTCTTCGTTCAAGTATCTGTCATTCATTTAGGATATCCATCACAAAAAATAATAGTGACAAGGCAAACTCTTATGATTGTGCATCTGTCTGTCCATTGTTTCATAATTTGCTTGCAATCACACAGGACAGTGTTGAGTTCGTAGTTGACATACTGGTAATATTAATGCAATTTGCCCACAACCACCAGTCAATCTCTAAAACAAATCTAGGTCAAGTTTGATATTAGTTCATCTGGGGTCAAAAATAAGGTTACAAGGCCATCACTGGTCCAAATCTAAACAAATCTCTTCAACACACTAGAGGTCACAATCTTGACAATCTATGTCATCTAGCCTAATCTAGGCCAAGTTCAATACAAATACAGTATAACCTGGTTTATCTGGCATCCCATCGGACCAGATAAGCGTGTCGGATAAAGCAGTGTGCTGGTAAAACCAAGTTTTATAGAAATATAACTGTATAATTGCTTATAAAAAGACAAAATTACAACAAATGAACAAATATTAAATAGAGGATTTTTAATGATTTTGGGGTAAGATCGAATTTTATTTCACCGAGTGATCACAGAAAACCCATATTTTTAAAAGTGGCGTAGCCACGAGTGGAAATTAAATTTTCTGTGATCAAGAGTGAAATCAAATTGATCTTACAAATCAACAAATATCCTCTATTAAATAAGTGTTAAAACACACTATTTATCAATTGTCAGGACTGACAAACAATGCCTGATATCGATAGAGCAGGTTCCGTAAAATTAAGGGTCCATCTAATAGAAATACAGTGGAGTTATGCCGGGACCGACAAACCATGCCAGTTAAAACAGGTTACCGGTAAAAACATGTTCCGGATAAACAAGGTTATACTGTATTTGATCATCATCCTGGTATCAAATCATTTGCAGCATTTTGTAGTCAAATAAATCAGTCAACCGAGGGTCAAAATAAGCCGTTTGGGACATTTCTGGAGTCGTAGGACCAATTCAAAGGTGACCTGAGTCTAATGAAACCCCTGAATGGGGAAACATGACTGAGTGATTAGTTTGATCTGCAGCAATAGTTACCATAACAATTCCAGTCAACCATAAATCATTCCTCATTACAAAATATGGCCTCTAAAGTGTCCACAAGCTGTTTCTTCTATTTCATCAGGGTACCCACAAATATTCTGACACAAAATTCCCTGATTTTTCTCTGACAGAGCACACATAAGTTTTCCCTGACTTTTAGAGCGATTGCGTATGGAAGCATCAGTTTGTTTGTTTTTCTACACAGGAATTGGCATTTTGACAGCTTAAATAAAGAATTCCCTGACTTTTGCACAATTTTCAGATTTCTCTGAGTAAATTCAAAATTCCCAGACTTTTCCCTGACTGTGGAAACCCTGTTCATCTATTGACCTAGATTTTTTTGTCCCTATGTGATGTGGACAGTTTCATGGAGATAGCAGCTTAAATGTGTTCACAAGTTGATTCTTCTACAATGTATTTGACCTAGTGACCCAGTTTATCAACTTAATAGGACCCAGTTTGGAACTTGGGAGATTTTTTATTGGGGTTTTTGGATACAAGCTGAAACACACTGACCAAGTTTCACGGAGATTTGCATCTGTAGTTTATACAAGTGATAGTATTTTATATTGTAAAACTATGTAATTTAATCAGGTTAATGAAAACGTTCAGCCAGGAGCATAGGAAGATCTATGAGAGACTTGATGTATCTTACCCATTGTATCCAACTCTCATTCGCACATCATTATCTAAATCAGCTTGAGTCGGCATCTTTCCCGCTATGTCTGAAAACATACAGACATATACATGTATATGCATCATCAATGATAAACCTCCAAATATGGAGTAAACGTTTATAACAAAATTGAAATGATGACAGATGAAATAATAAATAATTTAAAATTATAAGGCATGATAGAAGCTCATTTATGTTTAAACAAGAGCCATCAGTGACGGGTGATGCTCCCCGTGGGATGTTTGTCACAGAAAAAATACTCCAGAAATATGCAAAAGAGAGTTTAATATGGTTCTCTGGCACTGCACTACAACTTAATGAGATTTATTCAACTATGAAGTTTCAAATTGATATCTCTAATACTGTACGAGTTATGGCATAGACAGGAATTAAGTATGAAAAATTACAAAGGGCCATAACTTCAAAAATATGCTATGAAGAGTAATGGTTCTTATGCACTGCACTTCCCCACAATGAGATCTATTCACCAATGAAGTTTCAAATTGATATCTCAAATACTGTTTTGAGTTATGGCCAGAACATGAATTAAGTATAAAAAATTACAAAGGGGAATAACTCCAAAAATATGCAATGAAGAGTTATGGTTCTTGTGCACTGCACTGCCCTTCAATGAGATATATTCACCTATGAAGTTTCAAATTGATATCACAAATACTGTTTGAGTTATACAAAAATTAAGTATGTAAACAACAAAGGGCAATAACTGCAAAAATAGGTTATGTAGAGTTGTGGTTCTTGAGCACTGCACTTCTACTCATTGAGATCTATCCACCTATGAAGTTTCATGATGATACCTCACATACTTTTTGAGTTAGGCTCCGGACAAAAAGCTAAGTATGAAAAATAACAAAGGGCAATAACTCCAAAAATGGGTTATGTAGAGTTGTGGTTCTTGAGCACTGCACTTCTACTCATTGAGATCTATCCACCTATAAAGTTTCATGATGATACCTCACATACTTTTTGAGTTAGGCTCCGGACAAAAATATCGGACGGAACGACAGAACAACGGACGGACAAAGCGGCAACTATATGCTCCCCCGAATTTTCGTGGAGCATAATAAAGCTGTGGAATAGTTTTTATTCACCAATGGTTTGTCGAGACGTTTTATTAGCAACTCAGGCCTTCGTGGTTAACAGTTACACAGTACATATATCAGAACTTCAAATCATTGTTAACAAGAGGGCCCAAAGGGCCATAGGTCGCTCACCTGTCCTAGTCGTTCATGCACCCCTAATGGTAGCCTTTATTGCATGTACAAGGTTTTCATATTGTCTTATGCTTTAAAATTTACATCACATTTAGACCCAATGACTTATTAAAATGATTTGACCTTGTGACCTAGTTTTTGACCCCGGATGACCCAATATCAGACTTGACCTAGATTTTGTTGAGATGATCATTGTGACCAAGTTTCATAAAGATTAGGCCAAAATTGTGACCTCTAGTGACTACACAAGGTTTTTCTATTATTTGACCTTGTGACCTAGTTTTTTACCCTTGATGACCCACTATCTAACTTGACCTAGATTTTGTTGACAAGATAATTGTGAACAAGTTTCATAAAGATTAGGCCAAAATTGTGACCTCTAGTGACTACACAAGGTTCTTCTATGATTTGACCTTGTGACCTAGTTTTTGACCCCGGATGACCCAATATCGAACTTGACCTAGATTTTGTTGACATGATCATTGTAACCAAGTTTCCTAAATATTAGGTCAAAATTGTGACCTCTAGTGACTACACAAGGTTTTTCTATGATTTGACCTTGTGACCTAGTTTTTGACCCCAGATGACCCGATATCAAACTTGACCTAGATTTTGTTGAGATGATCATTGTAACTAAGTTTCATAAAGATTAGGCCAAAATTGTGACCTCTAGTGACTACACAAGGTTTTTCTATGATTTGGCCTCGTGACCTAGTTTTTAACCCCAGATGACCCAATATCGAACTTGACCTAGATTTTATAGAGATGATCATTGTGATCAAGTTTCATAAAGATTAGGCTCAAATTGTGACCTCTAATGTGTTCACAAGGTTTTCCTTTGATTTGGCCTAGTGACCTAGTTTTTGACCCCAGATGACCCAATATTGAACTTGACCTAGATTGTATGAAGATGATCATTGTGATCAAGTTTCATATTGATCAGGCTAAATTTGTGACCTATAGTGTGTTCACAAGCAATTGTGAACGGACGGACGGACGGACGACGGACGAAGAGCGATCACAAAAGCTCACCTTGTCACTTTGTGACAGGTGAGCTAAAAAGAGGTAGACGCTGTAGTGATTTTTTAGCTATTTTTAGTGCCGAATATGGGTTCTTTCCCTTAGCAAAATAACCTCCATTTTTCCCCAAAAAGAATGCATACATTCCCCCAGCCGGTACTGCTTTTTCAAGTCAAAACATTAAATATTTAAACTGGCTAAAGTCATTGCTACATATATTATATATGTTACTTATGTATGGCTACATAATCAGTAGAAACAAGACTGCGTTCAATGAACGCTTATGCCCCCGTGGAATCCTAGTCCATAAAAAAAGTCAATCAGGGGCCATAATTCTGTTTAAATGTTAAATAGGGTTACATGGCTTTGTCAGTATAAGGGGCTTATGATGGTAAACAAGTATGTCAAGTTTGAAGACAACGCCTTGATGTAAGACGATTAGGTCAATGTGAAGGTCAAAACGAGGTTAGGTGATACAGGCGTGTGGAGAGTGTTCATATACAACATCAGGGCAAGTATTAAAGCTTTGTAGCGAGCCATAATGATGCTAGAAGAAACGGTCAATTTGGGATAACCAAAAATTTGGCCCTTCAATAAGTTTAAGTCCAAAATTAGGTCAAGGTGAAGGTCAAAATGGGGTCAGGTGATACAGGCGTGTGGAGAGTGTTCATTATACAACATCCATGCAAGTATGAAAGCTTTGTAGCAAGCCATAATGTTGCTAGAAGAAACAGTCAATTTGGGTTAACCAAGACTTTGGCCCTTCAATAAGTCTAAGTCCAAAATAAGGTCAAGGTGAAGGTCAAAATGGGGTCAGGGGATACAGGTGTGTGGAGAGTGTTCATACACAACATCCATGCAAGTATGAAAGCTTTGTAGCAAGCCATATTAATGCTAGAAGAAACGGTCAATTTGGATTAACCAAGAATTTGGCCCTTCAATAAGTCTAAGTCCAAAATTAGGTCAAGGTGAAGGTCAAAACGGGGTCAGGTCATACAGGCATGTGGAGAGTGTTCATATACAACATCCATGTAAGTATGGAAGCTTTGTAGCAAGCCACAATGATGCTAGAAGAAACGGTCAATTTGGGTTAACCGGACGAATGGACAAGTGAATCACTATATGCCTCCCGATCTATCAATACAGAGGCATAAAAACAAAATATGAACATCGATCAGCCCCGATACCCCCTGACTGTTAAATTCTGGAATATGGGTTTATCCTTTAATATTGATATCAAAAATGGTTTACAAATGTACATGTATTTTTCATATTTCACAGATTTCCTAATTTTATTAACAATTAATTATCTAACTATTTGAGGTATTTATTTGAAACTTGGTACGTGAATAGATGGCAACTAGGAGAAGTGCAGTGACCAAGAACTAAAACTCTATATAGTATTTAGTCCAGTTTTAAAATTATCTCCCTTTGTTTAATTTTAAGATAACTTTTGTCCAGAGCATAACTTGAAAACAATTTAAGGTATTGATTTGAAACTTTATATATGAATAAGTGGCAACTGGGACAAGCTCTGTGACCAATAACCATAACTCTACATAGCCCAGGTTTGAAATTATCTCCCTTTGTTTAATTTTAAAATATTTTGTCCAGAGCATAACTTCATAAGTATGCAATTGATTGACTTGAAACTATGAATATAAGTAGATGGCATAGGAGAAGTGCTGCAGCTAAGAAACATAACCCTAGCTGGTACCACTCTTGAATTATTTCCCTTTTACCAAAGAACTTGATGTAATTTCCTAATACTTTTCCTTTTATTGAACTCTGCCTGGTTCCATTTTATCAATTAACACCCTTTATTTAATTTCCCTAACATCTCTTGCCTTCTTTTTCTATCTTGTCCTGTTTCTATTTAACACCCGTTTGTAGCCAACATATACGGCGGAAGATGGCCATATGATCATGGCTCTTGTTGAAGTAATTCTGATCCATCCATGCATGGGAACTAGGATATATGAATTATGATCAGGTTGGGGACAAGACTTAATTTAGTAACATGCGTACATGTATAACTAAATTTAGTTACAAATGATGACAAAAATGCATGGATTGTAGTGATTTAATAATTTATCTTGATAATTGCAAGGAATTAACTGGGTAGTTATCTAAAGTAGCATCTGTAACATTGAAAACCAACAAAAAAATAAAATTTTACACTTGTGTTTTTTGCAACATCTTATTTTTATTAAATTTTATTTATGCAATAACTTTGTTGTTTTATGGCCGATTTCAATCAGATTAACTGCAAAACATATAAATTAATTCACTGCAACACCATACAAAGAATTTTAAAAAAATATTTCGATTATAAATGGTACAGTAATATCACTATTTTACTAACGTTACTAAATCTAGCGTTGTACCCAATGGCCATCGGATGATTAAAGTGGGTCACCGATGTGTGCGTAATTAACCCATACATGCGGCTTTGCCTTTGGTTTCCTCTACTTTTCTCACTATTCCCTTTGTAACTCTAAATTTTCATACGAAACCTGCTAAGCCTTCAATGTGTAGGCCAACCTAAAATATTATCAAGGTGTAGACATGTACCTAAATTTGGTTGAGGTGCATCTTAACAAATGGGCAATAACAGTTCCACATGTAGCATGCACAACATATTATACTACATTAGAGTCATCACGCACTTTAGTGTGACACTTGAAAAAAAAAGACAATTGAATTCGGTCGAGAATTATGCCCTACCCAAATTCCTGTGCAATTAAGGTGTCTTTTAAGTACTTTATGTTGATAATAGCCCCAAAAATGTTACCTTACATTAGTTATTACGGAGTAAAATACTCACCTTTAATATATCAATCAATCGCAATAATATTGAACCAATGTGAAAGAGTAAAAACACTTTATAAACTTATTGAAGTGAGCACTTCCTACATGTTTACAATTTAAAGGAAGTGACGTCACAGTCGGAGCCCGGTCGCGTTGAACAGAAAAATGCAGTCGTGGGAGAAAAAGAACAATATACACAAGAAAAATAGAAAGCTTCATACCTCCATGTAATATCACATATATCAAACAACAGTTTGCATACTGACATGCAGAACTTATCAAGAAATTTAGTTTTATTCAATAATGAGCGCACCTGTGAATTCTGTGCTTGATTTTTTTATTTTATTTTTTACGCAAACTTAATCGATTGATTAGGCCAAATTAAAAAAAAACGTGTTTCATGTACATAACGTGATGAAAATTGTTAGTTCGTTTTTCTTATATTCTATTCTATAGAAAATCGGCTAAGCCATCTTACATGTCCATCATCACGACAACAAATGCCATATATCTGTATATCTCCAGGTTGAAGAACCCAGAATTTCTTCCATGGTAGTAGATCTAGGGCCTTTCGGTCTGGGGAGTGATTGAATTCTGTTACATGACTGTGTTCAATCACTACTACAAGATATACATCTGTTTGGTGTAACTCAGCTACAACATACGTTGGCAATCTATGCCGCCAATTATATGACGTTTTTTATGTTTTTACATCAGTTTGATCACCATTGCCTAGGAATTACGCGTGGCATGTGACGTTTAATGTTTTCATGCTGGAATCACAGGTAACTGTATCATTAATCACGAAGTTTAAGAACGTGCGTGCATTAATATAGAGTAAAAAACAATTTTTAATAAAATTTATAATATCTTAGAAAGGTTCCTAACACGGAAAATTGTCCAAACAGTCACTGAGGTGCAGTTTGTTTTTAATAAACATTTCGAAATTCATTAATACCGGTGTTATTTCAAAATATATTTACATAATCAGAAGCTAGAGATCTTCGTCTTTAATTTGATATCAATATTTAAAAACTCCGTCCATAAATAAGAAAAAAAGTCATGAAATCACTTTTTTCTCTTTTAGAATATCATTGTCGTTTCTATTCAATGCACCTCAGTGATTGACTGAACACCGTGGTATACATTTCAATGGTATGACTTTTTAACTAGTTGGTCAATTTCGATGGAACTTTGCATGGAGATAGTTCTAACAATGTTGCCCATGAATGTAATTATGTAAATTAATCATGAATGAAGATATCGAAAGCCAATTTTTGTGTTTGATACCATGAAATTCTGACCACTTTAGTACAAATGCACCTTTCTAAGATAACATGAATTTGATAAAAACTATGTTTTTACTCCTTATCAATGATACAGTTACCTGTGGCTGGAATGGCATGTTTTGGACGGGAGTTCAAGAACGGGACACCAACGGGTGACATGATATCATGATACAAAATTATCGTTTTGGGGAGATTCTAAAATGTTTGGAAGAGGACTCCATTTGAATTACAAAACTGTGTTAGTTCCAATTGATGACTGATTATTAAAGACTTTCAAGAGTTGTGCGCGCAAACGGTTGACTAGCATATATATACGTACAAGAGTCAGTCAAAAATAACCCAATCTCATTAAAATCAGACCCTAACATTTAGCTACGCTGTTAGGATCTGACTACACTCTGTAGAATGTCATGTTAAAATGACCTCTCTCCCGCGCAGTGAGTCAGTCAGTTTGTAGCCACTACACTCATTAAAAGTTATAAGTACACCAACACAGTAAATAGCGATACATGCAAGTAGTGTATATAATTTTGCTTCTAGCTTGAAATATTACACAATTTAGATCTACCATATGTAAGATTTTATGTTTATTTTAAAGTTATTATGTTTAATCATGTTAGGAATTGTAAGTAGTAAAGTACTTTATGTATCCGTATCGAAGATGTGGGGTTTATTACTGTACACATGCATGTCGATCGGTCGGTTTGGTAGACAAAATGTTTTCCGATCAATAACTCCAGAACGAACGGACCTAGAGCCCACAAACTTTAAGTGGAGGTTGTTCATCATCAGTAGATGACTCCCATTGATTTTGAGGTCGCTATGGTTCAAAGGTCAAAATTACCATGACCTTCTAATACACAACGGGTTCTGATTCACATTGAAGAACGGTGGATCCTAAGATAGTAAAACTTCACAGACTTGTTGCTGGTTATGAAGAGAAGACTTCTACAAATGTGTAGGTCAATACGTCAAAGGTCAAGGTCGGGATGGTCTTAAGTATACATGGCTATTCGGTTGTCAAGAGACACGCATATTTTACGAACATCTCTTGTTCTTTCTGTATTCATAATTCTTGAGATTTTATGTTTTTGGGGGTTTTGGTATTGCTGGACAATGTGTAATCAACATTTCAAGACATTGTACAATACACAGTGTATTGCACGTGCATTTTTCTGAATTTTGAGAATTCACGGTTCACTGCTTACACCAAGCCAAATACAAATATCCAATTTTCGGATATTGTGGTTATACTACTCGCATGAACACATGCAAAAAATTAACAAACTATCATGTATAACAAAAAAGATACATGCGTAACAAGTTGGTGTACTTATAACTTTTAATGAGTGTAGTTATACTGGCACAAGTCCTAACGATTAAGTTTGCTAAGGCCAAAATACATCTACCTCTGCATCAAACATCCGACTATTACAGGGTGGCGCTGTCAGAGCAAACACTTATTAAAGTTACAGTACTTAGTGTTAAAGGTGTAAAAAATAAAAAGACAGTATGTTACAGTTGAACTAGTACGTGCAATTACATTTTGAAAACCGGAATATGACAAGGAGACTACTCTTGCAGTGAAAACATCCAAAGAAATTATGATCTTACTTGCGCTAAACCCCTTCTTATTTTTAGTAGAAATCAAGAAATAGCTAAAAACTACAGAATATATTGTCACCAGTGATATTAAAATACTATGCACAAGAACATATCTCAGTTGCAATACAAACATAAAAGCTGATGCAAGTCTAGCCACCTGTACACTTTCAGATTTGTGAAAGTAACGTTTTGATTGGATGATTGAAAGGTCAATTGGACATGACCCTGTATGGAGTACCATCAGATCCTATATATCAGTGTAAAGTAGTGAAGCGTTTTATGGATTTGATTTAAATGAGATTGAAAATAACCGAGAGTTGCTAAATTATGCTTAGAAATTTAAGTTTAAAATAATATTTTCTATGCATTATCGTGAAATACGGTGTCTCACTGATGTTATGGTGAATACCAATCTTGGTTATGACAATTGGGTTCTTAATTGTTGCCAGGCAACCAAAGAAGACAACGCGAGGGCATGCGCGCGTTCGCGCTGTTAGTAGACCAAAAATTTGCGTTGCTATGGAAACATAAAGTTATATCTGACATTTGCAAATCTATTATTTATTTTGTAATACATTAATCTATAAGATAAACTTAATTCTAGTCTATTCGTTACACCAATACAGAAATTGTACTGATTTAATGGTATTAAAACCATAATTTTACCCCACCCGAAAGAACGAATCATTTTTTTCCAAAGCGAGGTTTTACATTTTATTTCTATTAGTGTGACATGTCCCCATGAGCTATATATTCATATCTTATTGAAAAGAAATTGTGAAAAATGTGATTAGTTTTAGAACACCGTGGCAACAAAAAGAACACATATAGAGAAAATTGATCAAATTGGGGTAAATTGTTGCTACAACAAACTAACGCAGCATTAGTGACAATCCTGAAATAATTGCTCATTATTATTTGAGATATGCTATTCTACAAGATACACGATCATGTTAGTTGTAATAAATCACGCTATATAAGGCTGAACTATTATATATAGTGGCTTATTTGTTTTGCATGTTTACCAGCACAATGTTTTAAGCATTTCGATTTCGGTTTAAATCATTGACTCATTGGCTAAAATTGTGAAACTAATATTTGTATAACGAATAATATATGTTTAACATCTGATTACAGTTGTCACACACAGAATAAACAAATGATGGCATCAGCAGAATTTCTGCCGTGTGTTCATCGTCAGGTTGTTAATGCAGCTATGTGACGGCTTTGCTGATAAAGTTCGTGTACTGTTCAGGGAGACAGAAATTAAGAAAACAATGATAAGAACAAAGCCCAATTTAGCTTTAGAATTGCCGATTTTTAACCTCACAAGGCAATTTCCACAGATTTATCTATTTATTTATTATATTTACCTTGACCAAAATAATCAAAATGTGCTACTAAGCATTTTAAAAGTTCACAACCACCATGTTGTTGTGTGAAAAATCTCATTATTTTCTCTCTTTTTTAATTTGAAGAAATATCTAAAATTACAATTTACCGCACATTAAAATAATTTGGACCTTTCTCCTACATTTTACATTTCTTGATGTTCATGGTTCAATGGACTACTGTATTTAATTTTGAAGAAAAAACTTAATTAATTCAATCTTGTGTTAATCAATAGCATGTACACACATTTTCATGTAAATATTAATAGATCAAAAAAGTTATATGGTAAAACACGTGCACACTTATAAGATTTGTTAAGTGTATGATCTTTGATTTGCCTAAAAAAAGGGGAAGTTACAGTTCACATATTTACAAAGCAAGGGAATACAAGTATGCTTGGAAGCAATGGCTGATTGGAATGCAGCGTGACTGGTCTCGTTTCCGATTACTTGAGGACATTGATCACAACGTATTATTATTGCTGAAAGAAAATTTGGTAGACTGGTTTTAGTAATGTAATTTTCAATCGTGTAGATCTAGAAGTTACGAGAGTTGGGTCAAGTGTTATGTCTACTAGACTAAAGATCTAAAAATACAAAGATTGGACCTACCTAATCCTCTTCGGGCGGTTTTCTCCCTAAGGCCATCACCAAGGAACGCCAATGTTTCCTGTCTGCAGCTAATCGCTCCACTTGGCCCCATGTCCATTCATTTGCTCTCATTTCACGGTTTGTGAATCTTCGCCAAATTTCCTTTGGTCTTCCCCTATTTCTCCTTTCAGTTGATGTCCATTTCATAGCCACCCTAGGGATGGAATTTGGTTTCATTCTTTGTACGTGACCTATCCATCATCATCTACGTCTGTGGATTTCTGTAGAGATCGGAATGGTGTTTGTTCCTTGGTATTGGTCTTTGTTTGAGATGGTGTTTGGCCAGAAGATAGGTAGAATTCTTCTTAGGCATCTGGTTTGAAAGACATCCAGACTGTGGGTGATGTTGTTAGTAACCTTCCAGGATTCCGCACCATTCAAAAGGACAAATATAACTATGCTTCGGAATATTCTTAGTTTGGTATTGGTGTTTATCTTGAATACAAAGATTGGAAAGATGTATCAAATCTCACAATATCTCGTTGCAGTCTTTGGAATATCGCGAAATATCATTCTTAATACCTTATACCTCCTGTTTTAATGTACATAACAAAAACTAAGTTTATGCAATATATGTATTATTCAGCTTTAAAATGATACCTCATTCATTGAAATCAGTCAAGGAATAAAACAGGAGTTCGCAAAGAGCCAGACATACTCTCATTTTAATGGAAATTCCAAGTTTATCAGAAAATACACGATTTGCCTCATCCAAATAATAATTTTTTGAAATATATAAGAAGTTGACAAAAACAAGTTACCTCGTGCAGTAGAAGAAACTTAGCTCTTCAAAATGAGACATTGCTCATTAAACAAGGGTTCGATCCCTACTCCGGACGGTCAAAAACAGAAATGCTTTTCAGTGTTTCCCACCTAACATAGCTCAAATTACTAACAGTCTTTGGACGAGACGTTAAGCGAGGTCCCGTGTATGATGCTTTACATCGGCACGTAAAAGAACCTGGGATGCTCCTGGTACTGGGGTATCTTCTGTATCATGCACTATCCCCCAAAAACTAAAGTGACTAGCCTCTTCTGGGGCCTCACCCATATGGATTACCGGTGGCGAGGATAAATAAAAGCATATAAACCAAAAACGAAACAAGGATGACAAACAAAATATTTTATGCAAAATAACAGAATCTGCTGCGTGCCATTGTAGCACGCAGCAGATTCTGTTATTTTGCATAAAATATTTTTCAGTTTTCAATTGAGTGTCAAATCTGTGTTTTTAGATCTTTGACTTGATGATGCAAGGTGTTTTCAATGTTATTGTGTATTAGTCTTGAAATCCTAGCACAACGTTTTTAGGGTGTATTATTTTAGGCAGTGGCTAGTCGTCCGGCACCGGACGACTAGACAGCGATATTAGTCGTCCGGCGCCGGACGACTAGACAGCGAAATTAGTCGTCCGTCATATGACGGACGATTAGCAAACGCTATGTACATTGGATAGAGAACCGTCATTCTGTTTCTATGCATTAGGCATCTACCATATAATAGATACAATACGATTAAAGAGACAGTTTGAACACATTAAGTAATTAGTATGTATTTTTAATTTGTTAATCAACTGCAAACTTACCCAATGATGACAGTTTGGTATACCCGTTAATTTGCCGAGGTATCACAAACAAAGCTAATATGGCAATTAATTTTTTTTTATTCGCAGTTTTAATGACGCATATATACAAAACAATACAATTTTCAATTTTTATTTGTTTTCATTTAAATACAATATACAATAGGGCCTACCATGATAAAATTAACGGCAACATTGTTTTCACACTATTATATAATCAGTAACAATCCAAACTGTCAATTACCTTCTAACACAGCAATTTTATTTTTTCAGCATGAAGTAGTATACTTTCACCATCCTCATCTAATACACAGCTGCACCATAGCTATTTGTCGCGCTACATAAAACCCGACAGCGATTTCCGCATTCATTCGTGCCAGTTTATACCATTCCAAAATGGCGGCCAATGTACGGAGATTACACGGGCGGTCACAAAATGGGTGCAGATAATGCATTGAATGCATTGACATGTCTTGCCTATATTCGAATTTTCTTATAGCCTTTATTACAAGGTAGATGCCTAATGCATAGAAACAGAATGACGGTTCTCTATCCAATGTACATAGCGTTTGCTAATCGTCCGTCATGTAGTATTTATAGTCACCATTAGGTGACCATAAATGGTGGTAAATAGAACCTACCTAGAACAGAGAGGTGATTTAGCACGTCTTTCTAGATGAGTTCCGTAATGCATAAGAGAAAGTACTGAGTCTCTGCGCATGCGCCGTGAGATGATGACATCGGCCTCTGATTGGCTCATCTAGACTGGTGACCTCCGACCCGTAAACACTACACTCTTCCCAGTTTTATAAAATCCACCCCTACCCGTGATAAAGGCCCAATTTGGTTCCCATTTCTATAAAATCCAACCCCAACCCGGGATAAAGACCCAATTTGGCACCCATTACTATAAAACTAGGTTGCATAGCCAAAGGGCAACCTACAGGCCATATAAATACCCCCAAGCAGATCAGGTAGACTTTATGAATAATTGAATAAGCCTACCCTTTAAGATGGGATAATGACCCCACATACATAATCACAAAGTTGATGAAGTGGAATCCAGCTATTGTATATGTGACCGGACCAAAAGTATAGTTACATTTTTATTAAGAAATATCTAGGATTGATCACTAAATAATGGTGAAAATATGTTTCTAAGAGATTGTACCTCAACTTAGCCACTGCAGCCAAAATAACAATAACCGGTAGGACAATTTAGAAAATAGTTAGCCCAACCCTTTTTGTTCCAAAGATAACCCCAAAAGAATTGCAATACAATGCCATGAATATTAATTAAATTTAATGATTAATTATGGAGAACAAACTTCCCTAATAAGTGCCAGCATGTACTAAGGAGTAGAATAGCATAATTCTAGGCCTTTTCTCTAAATAGGTGGAAGGTGTAAAAGTTAAGACTCTACCTAATCCAAGCTCAATCTACAAGCTGTCCCTTCGTTTGGATCGCTCCATGACTTGTTCTTTGGAATTCATATTTTGCATTACTGCAGTGATCTCCAATCTGGAACATATGGAGCGATAGTTTTTAGGGACACTGAGCAAAGACCAGGAGTGACAACTGTCTCTCCGCTCCATGACTTGTTCTTTGGAATTCATATTTTGCATTACTGCATTGATCTCCAATCTGGAACATATGGAGCGATAGAGTCACAGAGCTTTAAGGACACTAAGCATGAACGGTCCCAAACTAGAGATTTACACCAGGCCCTTAACTATCATTCTCCTCCCCCACTTACAACTGAAATTTTGTCTGCAGGCATTGTGGTAAGGGAAGTGAAAGGCAACTTAAGGTTCACTTAGATTTATATTTAACATCTCTTTTTGAAGGACTAGCTAAAAGCGGGTCCTTAACACTGAGAGGCAAATAAAGATTCCCTTTAGCTACACCCTCCCTGTTCTCAATAAACATGATTCAATAAACAATACACCATTCATGCGTTTAATATAATGTGTCCAATCCAAAGGCTATGCTCAACGATAAGCGAAATAACCTCGCCAAGAAGAATATCACATGGTGCAAGCCCAAATCGAATTTCGAAAATGGCAGCTCACAGCACGTGAAGAATCACGATGCGCCCTACGTCGCCAAGAAAGAATATCACGTGGTGCAAGCCCAAATGAGTATCTCAAAAATGGCAGCTCACAGCACATGAAGAATCCCGACGACTAAAATAAGGCACTGTATAGCGTCTCTGTCGTAACTGACAGCCACACTTGAAATCGTCGAAATCATTTTTTACATGGTGCAAGCCCAACGGCGGCCTGCACTACACGCAAAGATTTCAACGAAAAACACAACCTCTCAACCAAACACAAGCAATAAAACACATGATTCTAGTGGAATGTTAATTAAATGGAGTGATTTGATTTACTCCAAAAATTACAAGCAACTTATTTAATTAAGGTTTTAGTCTATAGAATGTTTTCTGCAACTACTATCCAGGACCATTTTCACAGGTACCATTT
The DNA here is from genome assembly GCA_947247005.1 of Spisula solida. NCBI lineage: Eukaryota > Metazoa > Mollusca > Bivalvia > Venerida > Mactridae > Spisula > Spisula solida. Next base: position 34,501,356 of record OX365957.1, on the reverse strand, counting down.
TCGTGGGCTCCCTTATGTTACAACACATGTGATCAGTATATGCCCACCATTGTCCCCTCCAATTACTGCTAGATACTTAACTGCTTACCCTGATGAGGCATGTATTGACACTGACACCCGACTCCAACTATTCAGAAGGTACTGGTGTACCATTACCTGCCTCTGAAGTCACAGTTAAGCATCTTTTCCCCAGTTATAAAGGTTCAGCATTTTAGGTCGCATTAATATTAAGTGCCCAAACTCGAGGATAAAACCCAACTATGTGTAGAGAACACAAACTCTGTGGTCTATTTCCGCTATGGGTACTGTATGCATCCTAAACTAAATACCTTTCCTTTAGCCTTAAATTAAGATCAGCTATGCATGTTACTCTCGTGTTACACAAACTCTAGTGTTCATACCAGCTATGTGCACTGAGAGCACAAGAAGATACCTGACCTTGATATGATCTGCACTGTACACGACCCAAGGAATTCAAGGAATGCAAATCTATGCGAGGGATTAAGTTCAAAGCTAATAATACTAACCCTTCCCTGGTATCCTTTGTGTATCCTGTACAGTGAGTTAAATTATGACCCTGCGATATTGTGGATTTTGATTCAGCAAGATTACTAGGTATCAGCTGTGTTTCCCTCCACATGTACCTCAGGGACGGAGCTTGGGCCTGTTGCCCAATAGCTAAGGGATTATCTGGCACTAGACCCTAAGTTCCCTAAAATGTGTTACTTTCAGACCCTTTATATTGTAAGGGTTCCCAGTCATTGGAAAGGGTGACCCGTAAGAATATATCATTAACCTCTCCCCCCATCCAAAATTAATTAAAATTAAACTATATTTTTCATTGAAAATAAACAACACATAGGGTCTTCAAGCAACAACAAACACAAATATAACTATTAAAACAATGTGAACAAGAACCAATGAACCACTACCCAATCTGAATCAAACATATTATATAAATGCATGTTTGTATACATTGAAATAAAATTATTCCAACTTATTAATATTAAATAACCCCCAAAATAGTAAAATTGACACCAATGGTTCACCAGCCCTAAACACACTCAATAATAAATATATATGTGCGCCTCCCAAATGCCTCGGACACAGACATAATATGCCTGATGAGGCTTAAGGGAGTATCACCAGGTTTGACAAATGCACCCCACTAGCCCTGCTACAACAACATCAGTGCTGCAATCCCTGTGAAACATCCAGGGACTGAGTGGCCTGGGTAGTACATTCATCTAACAAATGCACCCCATTAGCCCTGCTACAACACAATCAGTGCTGAAATCCCTGTGAAACATCCAGGGAATGAGTGGCCCGGTTAGTACATTCACCCGACCAAATGATAAATTTTTCAATATATATTATGGACACTTGTTGCTGTGTTAATTTTTTAAATATATATTATGGACACGTGCGGATGTATCAGCAACCGCTTGAGTACGCAAAGCATTGACACCCCAGGCACCAGGTACCTAGACCCAGAACGCATTTGACAGACTGTTACTGTCTCATGCGCTGCGTCTACATCCCAAGCGTCGGCAAGAGCATTTACTAGCGCTGTCCATTTTAACTCAGATGGTGGAGGCCCAAGACCTTTTGGGTCAAAGTTAGGCCTCCGTGTCCGACCCGTGTAAGTGGTTTCCTAATCCGCTAGGGGAAGGTCCGACTCGTTTTGGTTGTCGGACACAAAATTAAGTAGTATATAAAAAGTAACCAGCCCATGTAAGTGGTTTCTTTTGTAATTTCCAAATTTTATGAGAGACATAACCATTACACCCTTCACTATGGACACAATCATTGAGCCAAGCAAATTGTATGCAGGTCATGCACAACATAGCTGTGGAAATCCCAAAAGTACAGAATAATTAATACCATTGAGATAAACACAAATACACATCCATCTTTAGTTACCTACAGACCAACCACACACACAATTGCAGCTTATCCGTATTATGGTCCCATGATTTGATAACTGTTCCATTCTGGTTTGTTATAAACTATGGAACACGAATACCAGCTCAATTTATAGGACCAACCCAATAGACAGCTTAACAAAACCAGACGATGGAATTTTCAGAATGAGTGACGAGTCACTCGTGAATCCTACTGCACTCCCTCCAATCACAAATGTCAAAACGTTAAGTGTGTAAACGTCAACAAATAACATGAGGTCGCATATAAATGACTCCCACGGAACAATAATTACCTGTAAGTGAGATTATTTAGAGGTCGCAGTAATAATAAACGCCGTTGGTTAGTTGACTAGCCGAAACGAACATCACGTAAACGTATCACGTATCCAGTGCAAGCCCAAATGAGTATCTCAAAAATGGCGCTCACAATACGTAAACAAAAATATCACGTGACAATGTCGTAAAAGGCTAAAACCAACCATCAACGCGCGTGTATTCAAATAGGACCTCCATTCTCACCAAACCACTAAGCTATTTACTTGCTCTTTGCTTTAAATGCCACCCGCTAAGTTCTATGGCTTAGCAGCGCCATTTGTAGTATTTATAGTCACCATTAGGTGACCATAAATGGTGGTAAATAGAACCTACCTAGAACAGAGAGGTGATTTAGCACGTCTTTCTAGATGAGTTCCGTAATGCATAAGAGAAAGTACTGAGTCTCTGCGCATGCGCCGTGAGATGATGACATCGGCCTCTGATTGGCTCATCTAGACTGGTGACCTCCGACCCGTAAACACTACAGTCATATGACGGACGACTAATTTCGCTGTCTAGTCGTCCGTCATATGACGGACGACTAATTTCGCTGTCTAGTCGTCCGGCGCCGGACGACTAATATCGCTGTCTAGTCGTCCGGTGCCGGACGACTAGCCACTGCCATTATTTTAAGCATTAATTACCCTAATTTGCGCAAAGATTATTTTGCTCGGGTATGTGGTGACTGTGGATACTGAGTAACGATAGGCGACTAGATAGCTCAGTTGATATATATAGAGCTATGAACTAGTAATACGGTGATCAAGGGTTCTTGAAAGTCTCACCCGGTGCATTTTTCATCATTATTAACGTTAGGTCCATCGAGATATTCTGTACCTGCAATTTCTGTGCACCGATGTTTAGGCCTACAAACAAATTGAACGCCCTCAAATAAGCAAAGACCTGTATATTTAGGTCTTTGAAATAAGGCAGTTAATTGCGGCGTTCCATAGAAGTGAGCTACGCATTTGTGCCTGTTGGTTTCGCCTTGGCCTTGGCAAGAATCGTCAATATATATTTTTTCCACACAGCATTCAACCAATTTTATTACTGTATCAAAGAGTACCCTACACTTTATATGATCTCTGTCTATAAGTATTCAACATGGTCTAAAAAAACACACGTCAATTATCCAGGTGGCGCACAAAGGAGAATATTGTTATTCCATGTTTATCACGTAACCGAGTACACCGTAAATTGGTCTCCCGGATGTGGACTCCATATTCCGTTTTCGCCTACCTCTGACGAATTTACTACTTGCGGACGTTTAGCACAAAACTACGAAACAAATATGGTAACTTTGATTATGACATAATTCAGGGGTAATCTTTTTCAACTATTCTTGCAATCCAGCGTGACAAAAGTATGATAGGATTCTTAATAATCGCAAGATTTGTCACCGAAATATGCGGAAGTGAATCGTTTATGTCACTGACTTGACTGTTTCGAGGGTGAGGCATCTGGTGTTGACTCTGTGTAGAACCTGTACAATGCAGTGTAAAGTTCAACGTATATTAAGTACGATTTACTAGGTTTTGTATTGAAGAATAAGTTGCTAGTTATTCAATTTACAAAGCAAAAGCAGAATCAAATTCTATGATTTGTTAGTGTTTCTACCTATCTATCTATTGATACTGCATCACCCCCTGTGCAGGTTCGTACAGTCGCACCCGTACAATATGACAATAACTTAGGAGGAAAAGGACACCCAACATGGGGATCGAACTTGTGACCATGGGTATTCAGGTCTATTATATCGCCCGATCTGTGTATAATAGCAGATTTGTATATCGTATGCAGATAAATACCAATTATCAGTCCGATACACAAAATGGGATATTGCATTGAATCGCAGTTGCAAAAACTTGTTTTAAACTAAAAAGTGTCTGATGCATAGCTCTTTGAATATGTAGCATACATGCCAGATCTCCTGTATCATGCTCAAGTCTCACTAATATCATATGTACACACTCCAATATACAGCCTTAATTTTTCTTCAATTATATCGTGCTAAATGTGCCTGGAAGGAAAAATGTATAACGGCAAGGGATGCACTAAAATATATAGGTATTAATTTATAACAAATTTATGATACTTGGGCTGAAACATGTGTTGCATACAGTACAGCTCGCGCGACTTAATCACTCAGTCACTGTGACCAAATCTGACTTGGAGTGGAAAATCACCGCGATTTTCCGAGTGATTCCACTCATCAGTCAATCACTTGTCGCCGCGATGCGTGATGCCGATAAAACGCGGTAAATGTCGGCGATTAGCGGTGAATCCAATCGATACAGGTAAGTTCTACTGTAATGTTTGAATTGATGTACATGTACAGTAGAAAATATTTAGAAATCGTTAGTAAAACTTTTCTCCACGGTTATTACGCAATGTTTTTTCTCTGTGGCATGGCGTCTATCTTCTGTTAGCAAGTGACTTGCGAACGCTTATTGGTTTACACCAAGCCTTGCACAAGATGTTAACATGACATGCTCATTATGCGGCCGAAAATTGTTTACCAAATGCGTTTATATAGCCGATTTTCAGAACACGCAAGTCCTGCAGAAAAGTTGTGAATTTTCTATGTGCCACAATAACACCATACTTACATGTACTTGGTGAGATGCATTTAAATCCAAATTTTATATCCAAGTCGTAATTAATGATTGGGAATGTCATATCAAAACATGTTGTCCATCCGTTTAGGAAAACAAATCCATGCACACATGTCTTAATCATTTTAATGCTTAATCACATCGTTTAAAATTACCAACTGACCAGACGTCGGCATATGCCAATTAGTAAATTACCGATTACTCACAATGTCGCACGTGTACTCGCTGTGTACTAAGCGAGCAATATGACGCAATAGAGAGTTTAATGATGCTGTCGAGCGATTCAACTTGTTACTAACTTTTAAGTTGCTTTTTTTTCATTTATTTTGTAACTAGATTTTCTAAATTTTTTTGTTTGCTAGTTTTTTTTTATTTTCTTGCGCCCATTCACCCACCGGACAGGCTTGTCTCCTAGTGATCGCTTTTTAATTTCTGACTGTCCACTGTGTACTAGTGATTGTTGCTTTCCCTGTTCGAGTTTTTTATCATCTTGTTAATTACGGCATGTGCGTAAAAATATTGTGGACTCGATTTATAAATTAATGTTGAGAGTTCGCAATAAATACTAACAAAGATCTAAAAATACAACTCGTAAACTTTACATATTTTTGTTTATCGATCTTAATTCAATAATCGCCACATTTTAATCGACAGCAATTTAGAAAATTGTGGTTATGTTCAGTCAACTGTCTTTAAACGACAGACTTTATGAAGTTTTTATGTGTGTGTGAGTGCCTTATATCTCATATACACAATTGCACACAATATCATGTGGTCTAAAACAACCGACCTCCACAGAGCGGCATTTTTTGCCTTAATATCCTCCCTAGCACGTCTTCAATTGCACCGCGCAGACAGTCACGTGAATAAAGTTCTCAAACGACGTCTCGCATTAGTAGACTAGCCATTTGAAGTTGCCGCCGATGACCTTTTTATGTTTGCCGATAAAAGACCACAACCCGACGTCAAAGAGACTCGTCACGCCCAAAGATCGAAATTTGTTAACAGGTGCAATGAAAATTTACCCAGATTTATACGCCTATAATCGGGTATGTGTACGTGTCAAAGGTACAACTAAATGTCGACATGGTTATTTTTAGCGTTATTTACGAGAAAACTACTGCACCAATATTTTTTATAGGATATTTTAGGGAAATAATTAATGGACTTATGTAATTATTATGTAAGTACAATTTCACCACATTCTAATTTGCACGTCAATACGTGTCGGAAATAATTAATATAAACAAACAAGAAGCAGTGCCGCTTTTCACAAGTAATGCAATTAGCACTCAATTTTGTTACCGAAAATGTGTGAAACACAATTAAATGTACATGTAATTAGCACATGGAAAAACCATCTGATTATTTTCACTGTCCGGAATAGACGCGAAATCGAGAAAAATTCAATGCCAATTCAGTAGATTCTCTTCATATACAATGCACTTACCTGTATCAAAATTAAATCACCGCGACTTGCAGCGGGGATTTCCCCGTCGCTCATTTCCGCGATCAAGCCCGATAATGCGAGTGAAATTTCACTCCTATCGACGCCGTGATTTCACGCATTGCGACGATCTTGGGTGATGCAAGTGGAAAATCACTCCTACCCCATTCGCGGTGATGCTCGACGTTAGGCAAAAGTCGCGCGAGCTGTACTGTACACAAAGTTTATGCAATGAAATACCCTCTTAAATATCCCGATTAATCATTTGTTTATCGACTGATACACCTATCTGTATATGATATACTAATCTGTTGATATACAAATCGGGCAATTTAATATACCTGTTTCTTCCCCCTTTATTTCTTTGGCAGGATCCTAACCATCCTCATCAACCCCTGAGGCTATCGGACATAAAAATTTACTGCTGCCGCTATTAAAGATAACAAAAAAGGGGGAGGAAAAAAACCAAGTTAAAAAGTCTATTGTCAGATATGTGTCACATCAGCTGACTGAGATGCAAGTTGGTTGTTTCATTTAATGCCTGTGTTATTCTTGCTCTGAGAAATTTAACAATGGCACAGACATGGATTGCACACAGGACTTCTTAATCTCAAAGGTGCGCCATACCTCTAGGCCACCACAGCATAGTCTAGTCCCTAACTCTGCCAACTACGCTAACCAGGTGACTGTCGTGAATCTGTCTCCACAGTCACTACATTCCTTCTCCCTTTATTTCCTGGGCAGGACCCTGTGTGTAACAGGGTGAGAAAAATGTGTAGTCTGACAGTGGCTCAAGCCTAGGACCCTTCACTTGCAGGGCAATGCACTAACAATTATTCTTGTATGCTTTCAGACTGACCAACAGTTAGACTGTGCTCTAGATTTAATGAGGAGATTGCCACCTCAACAGATTGAGAAAAATCTTAGTGATCTAATTGATTTGGTGAGTAAAATTAGTGTATTTCTTTTGTGTACATGTATTTCTTTTGTAAGCTGCATCATGTATTCTATAAACATGATTGATATATATATGGTATACATTTTTATGCCCCGGCATCTACTGATACGAAGGCATATAGTGATTGCCCTGTCCATTCATTCATTACTTTGAAAATGTTAACAAAACTTTCAAGTTGTTGAAACTCAAATATTTTTAAAGTCCATCAAGGCATTGCTTTCAATTTCAAACTTGGCACACTTGTTAACCATCATAAACCCCTTGCATTGTCAAACTTTCAAAGCCATGTAAAACTATCAATCATTCCAACAGCATTATCGCATTTGATTGATTTAGCTAGTTTTTATGGACGAGGCTTCCACCGGGACATCAGCGTTTATGAATGCAGTCTTGTAACTGTTAACCATTCTTACAATAATTCCAAGATAAAAAACTTTCACAAATACTCAAGTTTTTTCTAAGAAATTGATAAATTCATGTTTTAAACTGACCATAAGCTACTGAGTATTTTAAAGAATGTAATGAATTTTTGGTGGCATGAAAAGAAGGAAATGCCATGAAGATAATAATTTATTTGTTATGGCAATAGCAAACATTATTGTTACATACTAATGCTACATCAGAATATCATCCCTATCAAAGAATCCTGTCTATATAGTATATTGTAGCTTATATAAATTATAATTGCCAGCTACTTCATATTTAATTCCTGTTGGATGTATGATGTTAAATGCTACATGCATATATATATCACATGATTATACCGTGGAACGTTCACTTCCTGTTTCATCTATATTTTATATCCTGTGTAGTTAACACATGTTGGTCACACCCATCATTGTTTGCTGTTATCTTTGTTATCAGGTATTCATTGTGATTTCTGGACTCGGAATTACAACCAATACTTGCACTCAGCACTCAAATACTGAGTTTTTGATGTATGTGCCTCAGTGCGCCCGTCCGATTTTGTCCAGACCATAACTTTGTCATGCATTGACCGATCTTGTTTATATTTGGCATGAATGTTAATCATCATGAGGAGGTGTGTCATGCACACATGCCAGGTTCCTATCTCAAAGGTCAAGGTCACAGTTGGAGGTCAAAAGTATAATTGAAGTTTGTCCGGACCATAACTTTGTTATGAATTGACCAACCTTGTTTATATTTGGCATGAATGTTAATCACCATGAGGAGGTGTGTCATGCACAAACTTTAGGTTCCTTTCTCAAAGGTCAAGGTCACAGTTGGAGGTCAAAGGTAAAATTGAAGTTTGTGAACTTTGTCCGGACCATAACTTTGTTATGCATTGACCAATCTTCCTCATACATGTATATGGCATGAATGTTAACCTCCATGAGTAGAAGTGTCATGCACAGACCCCTGTGACAAACACATGGAATACCAGCTTTAAAGGGACTGCCTCACATATTGGTATATTGCAAAAAATAAAATAAAATTGTCCAATTTTCGCGTACTTTTGATATAGTTGGCTGTATATCCCAACAACCACATTGTCAACTAAAATAACTTGAGAAACTGCGGCATTAGGTAGTTATTTAGTATTTTTGCATAAAAAATTCTATAGGGTACTAATACCCTATAGAATTAACACTACTATTACTTAAATTGCCTAAAATTTGTTCGCATTTGATGAAAACGAATCAAAAATTGAACCAAATACCTCACTGATGATTATGCTGTAGTTTGTCGATGTTACAGTTCGATCACATGTGAATTACATAATTCACAAAGCATGTTGGAAGGAAACTTAGCGCTTTTTTTCAAGAAAAAAATTCTCAGTGGGCGATATCGAGAGTGGTTAAAATTGCTTATTTGCACCAAATCTTTCATAAAGCAACCGTCAGTGGCTTTCTATTACATCAATACTTGGTTAGGTTGGAAAATCACGATATACAAAATTTTTAACCCAATCTGTGAGGCAGCACCTTTAGTGGTGCTGGTATATGTATGTGACTTTCCAAATCACTTCTATTAATGATTTCTCTGTATTATTTATTCACATTGAATAATTATTATATTTTTATTACAATGTTATTATAATTGATTGTTGTTGTAGGTGCCAAATTTATGTGAAGATTTACTGTCATCTGTAGATCAACCTTTAAAGATAGCACGATGTAAAACCACAGGAAAAGATTACTTACTTTGTGATTATAACAGAGATGGTGACTCTTACAGGTAAGCGTTTTATATAAACTGATCACTTTGTTGAAATGAATGTGTCCACCTCGACAGCATAGTGGTTGAGTGTCCGCTTTGAGTGTAAGATGTCTTTTGTTCGATTCCAGGCCGCTACCCTAAAAGTTGTTGAAAATGATACTGGAATATTGGTTATCAGCTTTGCTTGAAGCTGAGTATAGTTAGTTCCAGGTAACTGCTGCTTTACCCGGTGTCAGGATAATGTGGCTGGGTAGTGTTCATATGACTGTAATACTGTTGTTCAGGGGTAGAATATTTCTAAAAAAATAATAACAAGATCGGTAGCCGAGTGGTTTGTTGAGTGTATGCTGACAGAATGGGTTCATTTACAGATCATAACTCATTATTGTTGTTTGAATATGGTTCTGGTGGTATTACTCCCTTACTCAAGTGTCCTGCAGTTTTGGTTTGGAATGATCTGGAAGTCAAGATGTGCTGCACTAGAAAAAATGAACTTTTCTGCAGAAAATGTTTTTGATGAAAAAATACCAAGTATTGACTGTGTTAAAAAATATGGTCATTTTAACTATTGAACAATGTTTAAAACAGTTTTGGTGCTGGCAAAGTCTAGTGTCACATTATTTTGTCCACTCATTTAATAAAACTTGTATGTAATGAGCACTCATGCAAGTTCCTCTTTGTAAAGTACTATGCAGTTTGATGTTTAATGAAATATATGTTTATGTTATGTTATACAGATCCCCATGGAGTAACAGCTATGATCCTCCATTGGCTGATGGTACCATACCCTCAGAGAAACTACGTAAATTAGAAGTAGACGCCAATTCTGCCTTTGACCAATATAGAGAAATGTAAGCCTTGCCTTTTCCTTGCATTATATTAAATACAGCAAAGTGATTAATATTCAGGGAGAGTAATTTTTCATTGACAAGCTCAATAAAAACCCAGGACTAACAAACATCCAGAATTAAGGGCCATTTTGTTAATTCTATACACAATTCTATAGCCAGAATACCCATGAATCGTTGATTTAAAAAGAAAATGAACTCTTCAGTGAGAATCCTGATGGGTCAAAATGAAGGCGCAAGCATTTTGTAAATTGCATCGCTTAATTCAAGGGTCAAATAAAACATCTGTTATAGTATGTTTAAGACATTGATTGGTCCTTTTTTTCAAAACAAGTAGATTCACTCCATTTAAATGTGAGCATTTACACCTTTCTGCCAGTCTAAAATGGAAGTATCTAGCGTCTTGTTTCAGTCTAGAGGGTTATCAACTATGAAAAAGATAATAATGAAATGGGACAGAGATGATGATGCTCAACAGAAATAATAGAGCACTGAAGGCATAAAAAAGACAAATCACAGGCTACAAACAAAACTCAAAAGGACAAACATAAAAATGAATGAACAAGTTAAAAAATGAAATCAAGCATAAAGATTCCTATATTGATATATTCCAGGTATTTTGAGGGTGGTGTATCGTCTGTATACCTGTGGGACCTGGATCATGGGTTTGCTGGAGTTATTCTCATTAAGAAAGCCGGTGATGGTTCTAAGAAAATAAAAGGATGCTGGGATTCAATACATGTTATTGAAGTACAGGTAGGATAATCAAATATATTTTACCATGTAACTACTAGAATTATTGGGGAAAGTTTCAGGCATATGTTAATAAAATATATGTTTTATTATATGATAATAACTAGAAAATTAGTTTGTCAACATTCCTCAAAATTGGAAGGAAGGTTAGTTACTCCTTGCAGATTAACTCTAGTGCTTATTAGGTCAGCATTCTAAAGGTCAAAGTCACCTTTAATGCAAAATTACTATTGAGCTGTCTTAACAGGTATATCAAATGGTTTATGATCATTCACTCAATCTGAAGGGCCTAGTATCTTCAGACTATATATGACAACTATTGAATTTGAAATCAGTAGTTCAAAGGTCAATGTCGCTGTGACCTTTAACAATAATGACTATTTTGCTGTAATTGGAGCGTATGTGTTTTGTAACATTATCTGTACTAATAAGACTGAAAACACTGTTTATATTTTACAGGATAAATCAAGTGGAAAGAGTGCCCATTATAAGTTAACATCGACTGTAATGTTGTGGTTACAGACCACGAAAGAAGGATCAGGGACCATGAACCTAGGTGGTAGTCTTACCAGGCAAACAGAACAAGATTCCACGGTCAGCGAGGCCACACCACATCTTGTCAATATTGGCAAATTAGTAGAAGTATGTAATAGTCAACTGTTTATTCACTAAAGGGACAGTCAGTTTGGCTTATGAGACATATACTATCAGAGCACATTAACTTCCTACTCATACCTTTAAATGCTGGGCACCAGGTATTTTACTTCCCACTTGTGCCTTTAAATGCCGGGCACCAGGCATTTACTTCCCACTGGTGCCTTTAAATGCCGGGCACCAGGCATTTACTTCCCACTTGTGCCTTTAAATGCCGGGCACCAGGCATTTACTTCCCACTTGTGCCTTTAAATGCCGGGCACCAGGCATTTACTTCCCACTTGTGCCTTTAAATGCCGGGCACCAGGTATTTACTTCCCACTCATACCTTTTGATGCCGGGCCGGGCACCAGGTATTTACTTCCCACTCGTACCTTTTGATGCTTTTAATATAAGAATATACAGTAATGTATCCAGTTTTACTAGAGGTTTAGCAAGTACATGTTACCTACTCAGAAAAAGTAGAAAAAATTTCGGTGGAACATTTTTTTAAAGGCAAATTTTTGGTTTATTCACATTTTTCGGAACTTTTTGTTGAAATTATGAAAGATAAGTGATAGTGCACTTATTAACAGGTGTGTGTTGTGTAGGTGGCGCTCACAACTGTTTATATCCCATACCATAGAAATATGGGTACCATGGAAATATGAGGCACTACTATAATACATAAACATGTTTCTCTTATTTTATTGACCAATGTTTAACTTGACATTTCCCCTCTGTTTGCAGGATATGGAAAACAAGATACGCAGCACATTGTATGAAATTTACTTCAGTAAGACTCGCGATATTGTTAATGGTGTACGATCCTCAACTCCATTACAGAACGAAAAACAAAAACAGAACTTGCAGAACGATTTAGCTGCTGCATTGCAAAAACGTGCTATGAATTCATAATATTCATTCATTTCTAGCATGGTAAGTGAATCAATATAGCATTTCTAGTCAGCTATTATTTCAAAACAGTTTGATTTATCTTGAACTTTTCCACCAAATTGACGGATGAATGTTGAGAATAAAAAAAAACACTCACTTGATGAGGCGATAACTGGTCGTCTCTTTGTAACATTATAAACAAGTAAAAGAGTTTGAAAAGATGATGCAAGTTCTGTAAAATCATTAATATTCGTGGGGGATTAAATTTCGTGGATGACCTGAACCACGAAATAAAATCCCAACGAAAAAATTTTCCAACTAATATTGATAATGTGGAAATTTACCGCGGCCGCCATTTTTTACAGAGTTCGATTTTCCTGTACATATGAGTCTAGGATTTTTAAAGTTTACTTACAGCATAAACCATAATTATTTTTTATCAGACTGTCCATTCATTACGTGATCAAAGTATAGTACGTTTCCAATAAGGGATACTATTTTTTCTGAATTGTGACTTCATAAACACAACTAACAGTATTCGTGGTTTAAACTGCGTATGTCCTAATATCTGGGTTTAACCAGCTTCCACTAGTTGTACATACAGGTAAACTTACACAGTACCACTATGTTTATTTTTAGACGTGTCAAGTACGGTAGTCAATTTCAGCTGGACCAAAAGAGTTTAACACAAATTATAAATTACATGCGCAAACATGTAAACAATAGAGTAGAAAAGATTATAAAATGGATTGTTAGGTAATCGTTATAAACAGTTTGACATACAGTATTAGTATAATTATCACTACTGTATAATTGGAGGGTTTATGCATTAATCTATGTTTGCTTGTCAGTTCATAAAGAGACATATATTAACAATATTACTTATTAGCATTGATTGATGTTTCAAATTAATGGAATTCTGATAATTAGTGCAGATTTTCACCCGATTATATTTTTTTTTCTGAAATACGAAATCCACGAATTTACGTCCCCACGAAATGGTCTTTTTCACCAAAACCACGAAATTTCATCCCAACGAAATTAAATGATTTTACAGTATATCCCTTGTTTATCGTTAAAATGGCTTCTTTTCTCTGATACCCTAATGTTGATGGATACCTGCTGGAATGAGGTGTCTAGAGTGATGAATATGACATGTATAACTTGTTTCACAATCTGTCATGTTCACTCAAGTATTCAACGATTCAATTAAAGTCTGATGCAAATTTTTTTTGAAAATACGACAAAAGATTGTAGCCGTTCCCGATTTGCCCATCGCAGACTTTTAAATGTACAAAGCTATGTTTGGTTACTATTCTGGATTGTGATACTAGTGGGGGCAATACATGTACTTGAAAGAATATGGTACCAAAAATAAATTTAAAAAAATTGTGCTTGACTGAGACCGTCGTAATGCGTGGCCAATTAAGTTTAACCCTGTCTTATTGGCCAATGACCTCCAGCGAGGGAAGAGATTTGTGTGATACAAGGAATCCTCGCGCAGCCTTAGCTCTTTAGGAATAGATTATTTGGTTCTTTATTGAACCCGGTGTATAGCACCGATACACACGGTTTCTAACCAGTTGGGTGGGAAACACTGAAAAGCGTTTCTGAAATTTCCAGGCTGAGATTCGAACCAGGGCCCTCTGGATTGGTAGTCAAGATGGCTAACCACTCTTCTACTGTTCCTCCCTATAAATCAGAAAAACTAATATGTGTGCTTTCTATTTCAGGATATATACTTTTCATTATCGCAATATTACACGTTCCCGGAGATTGTCAGTTATATACATACATAGTGTAAGCACCAACTGTGAAACATGGCAAGATATTCCATTTCCTTCTTAACTTCAAGCTGACCCATACATGGTTACCTAGCAACAGGAGATATCTCCATAGCAACAAGTTGACCCATACATGGTTACATAGCAACAGGAGATATCTCCATAGCAACAAGTTGACCCGTACATGGTTACCTAGCAACATAGATATCTCCATAGCAACAAGTTGAACCATTCATGTTTACCTAGCAACAGAGATATCTCCATAGCAATGAGACAATGTACATCATGGTAACTGAGAACTGCTACTCTTGTCTCTTGGATACTTAAATATTCTACTGTTACTATGGCAGCTTACTATTACATAGAAGTTTCCATACTCACCAACTCTTCAGAGACACCTTCTAAATCTGGCAATTAACAAGATAAATTTAGGATGCAACGTCAGAATGTTACCATGGCAACCGACAACGTGGTGATCACCATTCCTTAGTTACCAGCCTCATCCATGGTTGACCTACCTGATAGTTCATCCTTAGCAACAGTGGAATACTTACGTTCCCAGCATAGCGACCTGGTGATGACGTGCTTAGCAACCTGACAATGTTGTGCTTAGCAACCTGACAATGTTGTGCTTAGCAACCAGAAATGTACTGTTCGAACAAAGTAAAGAATATTATAATGAAGCAATTTTATACTCTTTACCAAGAAAGCATGTTTAACTATCATGACTGTGTATGGTCTTATGAATGACAGTCTTGTTACTGACCTGCAAACATAAATTAGTAGGGCATTGCCTGAGAAGATTCCAACTTAAATGAGTACGAAACTATAAAATTCTTAACTTTGTTTTGAAGAGCTCTCATTAGACTTTCTATTGTAATGGTATATTGATTACAGGTATGCATATTTAATGGTCTTCATCTATTGTTACTTGTGTATTTATTAGTTAGAGATTGGGTCTAGTTCTGGTTGTTTTAACCAAGGATGTGTAAAAAAAGGAAGAAAATATAGTATTAGTTCAGTGACAAGCTTTATACAAACCATGTACATTGTGTTGAGTACTTGCTGAACATGCCAATATTTCATGCCAGCTGTTCTGTGTAGCAGTATATTGGAATGCACTCATGTTTTATCTATTCAGAGATTTGTAAAATTAGTTGGGAAATGACGGTGACATATCTACATATATATTAATAGGTGTAAGTTGAAATTTTGTCCTGATCTGTTATAAATCCAATAGCCTCTTGTTGAAGTTCTATGAAGTACCGGTACACTAAGTGAAGGTTATTAGTCCCTTACTGGTTTCCCAGCTAGGTTTATGAAACTTTGTGAGTAGGTGCCAATAAGGAGATTTTGCACATCTAAATAAGTTTTGATTCTGACAAAAATTGTGGTTGCTAAGGCAACGGAAACATTGAAAATAATTTAAAGGGTCATGGTTCAAACTGATAGGGGACTTCTATATTGCTGGGTGTTATTTTGAAAGATAAACCGAGATGGTTTCAAGAAGTTTATATAACTTGCTTGCTGTATAATGCATTAATTTACTTAACATTCAAGGAGTCTATCAGTGTTATACTAAGCTACCGTAAATAATCGGCCATAAGTCGCATGCAGCCATAAGTCGCAGGGTGACTTTTGACTAAAAAATCGAGGTTTTTGTCAAAACCCTTTCATAAGTCGCCAGTAGACTTTTCAATTTTTTGAATCACAATCCACAAACATTTTTGTTATAATGTACAAGTTATGCCCGAATCAGTTGACTATTTAGCGTCCATGATAATGGGAACGACGGTAAATTGGTTTAATCAACAAAGGTGGAATAAAAGAGTGATTCACCACAACAGATGTTTGTAAAACACGTATGACCCCATGGCAGACCAATAGTCAGAAATGGTGAAGGTCACAGTGACCTTTGACCTACTGACCTAAAAATCAATAGGGTTCATCTACTGTTGCTGACCAACCTCCATGTAAAGTTTCAAGAGCTTATGTCAAAGCGTTCTTGAGTTATTGAACGGAAACCATTTTATACGACGGACATAACAACCGACCGACATGTGCAAAAATGGGGCATAATCATTTTTTTTAAATTATCTTCAGATCATATTTGCATTCATCAAACAGATTTTGTTTAAATAGAATTTGTAAAACAGATCTAGAACTTGTTGTAAACGAAATGAGAAGTGTCCAACTTACGGAAATTGGCCGCATGCAACCAGATAAATCCGACAATAAATCCCATTGTTATGTAGATCTATAATCACTCAACAGTATTTTTATAAATTATGAATCATTGAAAAGATTCTTCAAACTCATTGAGATTATATTTTTAAAGTGTGTTTTAAAATACAGGAGTCCTCAAATTAGCCGCACGAGTTATACAAATGACGCCATTTGGCTGTGTTAACCCATGTACTCGTTCACTTGGTGAAAAATTCGCATACTATTAGGCATAATTTGTCACTGGAATCTTAATTAAATAGTGGTCGTAATAATGCTCGATTTCTTAATGAGGACTTTATAAGTAACAGCATATAAAACCATATTAAGGCAAGTTATTTTCCGCTTGATTAAAATAATGTAGAATCTATTTGTCTTCAGTGATTTAATTTACAAGGTGGTTTGATTACTGTTGAAATTGACGAGGTTTCACATCATGTAATATATCTGTCAAACTGTCAAGTAACAATCATCTATAACAGTCCTTCGATGTCTACCTAAAAAAAATATTAACCCCGCCTTGTTGCCATTAGAAACCCACATTCCTCTGCTGTAGAAAAACTTCAACCAATTAAAACAAAGATAGGCGTGTTAACAAGTTTCCTAATATAGAACGTTCACATCTGGACCACCTGCAGGTGTTGATCGAGTCGGCACTGGTCTTTGATCTGCAGCTTACTCAGACAATTTGTCTGGGTTCTCGGCGTGTCATTTTGTCTTGAAACTGGGTCAGTTTATTGCAACATGTGTACATAGGGACGCGGCTCCATTTATTAAAAATTAACGGACTCTTTTAACTAAGACTATGCATGCATAAAATGCCACATCCCTATGTTAGTTTGTATATTTTTCTGCACTCGATGACATGTGATAAAGTGAGACATTTACAATCAACACATTTGTTGACATATTAATTCGATCTTTGTAGAAGTGTTTTGTTATATGGGTTGGCTTACAGGTTTAAACTTTAATTTATAAACATCAATTAGGACTTTGATATGATTCATAAATTTGTTTTAGCAGGTATAATTCAAGTAATTATATTTCTCAGAGTATATTACTACGCCTCCGTTCACACTTCATTGATATTTTCGCCAGACGCAATCTAGGCTACTTTGGATCTGTAACTTGATGGAAAATGTCTACAATGGGTTAAAATTGGGTTATGAATCTGGCTTCTCTCGTTCATAAGTCGTGGGGTGACTTTTTAGGTTTTTTTGGGATCGTTTTAGGGCGACTTATG
Organism: Spisula solida; assembly: GCA_947247005.1. Classification (NCBI taxonomy): domain Eukaryota; kingdom Metazoa; phylum Mollusca; class Bivalvia; order Venerida; family Mactridae; genus Spisula; species Spisula solida. The sequence goes on along the minus strand of OX365957.1, from coordinate 34,483,534 downwards.
GCCGATTATTTACGGTAACTATTTATTGAAATAACCAATTTCAATTGCTAAATATTTAAGTTATGGAGTATGATTCTATTATTGGAAGAGAGAAATTGTAACTTTAGAGTCAGTATTTTTATAATGTTGATACTGTCCAGTTAGGATAGTAATAGAGTGACACAGTGGTCAAGTCCACTATTATTGTGTTAACCCAATTATAAAGGCTTATCCAGACACATACATGTATAGTTTCAATCCTAAACTAAAATACTTCACCTGTTCAGACAATGGTTGTTATCTTTTGTGTACGCATAAAATAAAACATAACTCTTACATTATCCTAACTGGACAGTAGTCCTGGAATTACTGATTATAGAAATGGTTAATCTACATTTAAGTATGGTTGTCTTCACACTTCTTTCAAATCACTAGTTTTTGCTTATGAGAATTTTCAACAGCATGATGCCAGATCAGCAAAATGCTTGTACGTATTTATATTGAAAGGTCATAAAATGTGAAACCATTAGCAAGAAGTTTATAGTGACTTGTTCTTGAGGTTAGCCACAAGTGTTTATTAAGCATGTTCAGATCTTATGTAACTACCGGTAACCAGGCAACACAAAGTGTGAATTATTGATCATTATTATACAGACATTTTGCTTCGTTTCTTTAATGCAACAAGGCAATGTACTAAATAGTAAAGCCTAGGTCCCACTGAGCATTTTTTTCCTTGATGATGTACTCCCGATGGAAATAAATGAGTTACTGGGACATCGGGAACAGGTCCATCGTGGTCTAGGGTAAGCTTTGGTGAAGTCATGAGACAATTTGTGATAAAGGAAGGAATCGTGATGAATCAGGTGGTATCTGAATCAAAAGAACATCGCCGATGACGAATTCCTCAGTGGGACCTAGGCTTAAGATACAAGCTTGTTGCATGGAAGTGCAACTTGATGGCTGTAGATGTGCACACTGAGAGTATACTCTCAAAGATGGTACTTCACTTCTTCCATGTAGGTACTAGAGAACAAGATCTGTTCAAATGATGAAAGTCGGTCATTGACCACAAGGAAGATTACTTTGATGAGTATGTCCATGTTTGAACGATTAATATTGTATGTAAGAATTAATGTCATAGTTCGCATTATAATTTATATATTGAATGACCCACGTATGCAATTATTGATCTTCTGATAGATGTGAAAATCTGATATCATCTTAGTAACATCTGATTTATACCATACTTGCCATATTTATGTTTAAACACCAGCTACCATAGAACGGTGGAAGTATTGAATAAATAAATCATGTAGAAATTGTTTGGTACTGTATGTTATGCTGATATGATATGCTTAATATGTTAAAATGGTCCTTCCATGCACAGGTCTGTGAACAGTGTCCTGGGCCACCTAAAAATACATATATGATATTTAAATAGGATGGAAATCCACCATTGCAAACCTTCTCTTTAAATATGTTTACATGTATATAGGTGATCAAGGACACTTTTCACGGACATTGGTGCTTCGATATATTACATTCAAAGTGGTCTGTAACGACTACCTATATGTACAGGTGGTCTCTCTCTACAGGTCTGATGGGAGATAGATACAATTTATGGAGTTTGAAGACAAATTTTGTAACAGTGGTCTATGTTGTTTACAGGTGGGCATCAACACAGGTTGTCTTTTTGACACAAGGAGGCCGTAGCCTCTCACTCTATAGATACTATATAGTGATATACAACCTTGTTGCGTCAAAGGGATTAGATGTGACTGTATTAATGGCTTGTTGGTTTGAAAGAAAGCCTTTAGCATTTCCTTGGTATTCTCAGTTTATACTTCCCAACAGATCAAACTGTTGTAACTTTTTTGTCACTTTGCCCTAAATTTATTTCTGCAGTAAAGCTTTTCAATTCCTTTAATAGTTATGAATAGACGGCTCTACACGTCATGAGGTTTGACAATATTGTGCTTGTTTGTGAATAACTTTATTTTTTTTGGAAAACAGAAAACTATCCTATAGTCAACTTTATGTATGCAAACTTGTATATATAATTAAATAAAGATGTGTCTGTATTTTATTGATACATAATTTGAGTGATTCATGACTATGATTAAAATGTAATGTAAAATATACTCAATGTTGGTTGTATATTCTCAGCCTGCTTGGCTGCCTACCCACATCCCTGCCTGCCTTCTTGGCTGGCTGGCTGGCTGGCTGCTGGTAGAGCGACAAGATTGGATTGGTTGCACAGGATATGTTCTTCATTCACACTGGTTGTCATTTCTATGTAGAGTCTGTTCATAAGTTGATAAAGCACAGAGAATTTAACTTGATCCTGACCTTTATACATAAACATATTTCAAGGTTCTTGCGCTGAATATATAAATTTCTACAAGCGAAATCGTGCCATGTCAGTTCTTTAGATTTGTGTTCGTATTACACCTCGAGCTGGGATTATAAATAGAGACAATATATAGGCTGTTTGATTATGCTAATAGAAGGTCAACGAGTCACATTCAATTATCTGTACTATGGAAAGCTAGTTGTTCATTCGAAGAAAACTGGGTAGGTCACCTGTCAGTCATATATCACATAAAAACAAGTTGATAGTGGCCTAAAACACAAGCAAACAAGAGCTGTTCACAAACAGCGCGCACCACTTCTCAGTGCCATGCTAGCATAATCCTCTTCTGTGTAAAGGCTGGGGCTTCTCAGTCGAAAAGGTCAGATAATTTGAACAAAAGGATTGACAGAGTTACCTACTCATGTGTAGGTCTTTGCGTCATACTGGTGAACATGTAAGCAAGTATCAAAGCAATATGTCAATGCACTTTGAAGATATTAGAGGTAAAAAAACTTGTACCTCAACTTTAACATTTGCATTTCTAAGTCCAACAGGGGGCATAATTTCAATTGCAAAGTATCAAAGCAATATGTCAAAGGACTTGGAAAATATAAGAGGTTAAAAAAATCTGTACCAAAACTTAAACATAAGCATTACGCCAACGCTTGGGTGACTGCAATAGCTCCCCTTATTCTTCGAATAGTGGAGCAAACAAAAAGCTTGGTGTGTACAGCGCTAAGGTGTTGGATTTTTAACCCAGCGATCCAGATTCGATTTCTGGTCAGTGTTGGTCATACCTTTCTTTGAAAATTTGACGATGTTGAATTTCCTCCATATGTGAAGAAGTTCCTGGTTTGTGGAAGGGCAATTTAATATTTGTTAGGATACAGTCAAGGGAAGGTAAGGTGAATCGGCTGGTGTATTTAAATGTACTAATGTTGAGAAACGGCGTTCCACCCGAATAAGTATCACACAATTGTTCTATAAACTTGGTTATCATTCATAATTATCCCCCCTTTATGGTTAATTATGCACACTGGTAATAAAAACACAGTATGTCATTCATCGCGGGGTTAGTAAACTCAGTACAAAAATAAATGTAAGTGGTTTTAGGGTAGTATTTTTTATGTTGTGGAAAAAGTTCAGTACCTATCGACATAATATTTTGCATAACCTATTAAAAGTTATTTCTACACAATGTAAATACAAAAACACGTTTTTGCATTTGAAGGCCCGGTATTGCCCATACTTATAAAAACACGAGATGCACGTGCTACCAAACTGCATGAATAATTTGTTTGCAGAAATCATTATATCCCTGTAGATGGTGGACGGCTTTAGTTAAATAAAGGTTCATCTAAAAAATATAGTCACTTGGAACATGGCACGGCTGTCTGATGATGTCTGTAACCGGATTATTCGTCTCCGTAGTGCTGGCGTCAATAAAACTTATGTCACATGATGGTTTAACCGTAGTCTTGACACAATATCCCGTCTACTACAACGTTAAAATGCAACGGGTAGTGTGAAAGAAAGACAAATACTGACAGTCTGGGTGTTACTACGCAAAGACAGGATGCCTATATCAGGGTTACACACCTTAGGAATCGCTTCCGGTTGGCTAGACTCACAATTGTGAACCATGGGTATGTGAACAAGCCGTTTATTTTGAAAATTTCTTTTTTTAACAAAAATCCTCCATTTTTATTTTGATGTTTTGACATTACACACTATTGACCATTTGTGTACATGTTTCATTAAAATCACAATTTTTCCATGGATATTAATTCGTTCCAAGAACTCACTTGTGATGTGTGATTATGGAATAATAAACGTTTAGATGAGTATCTGTGTTTTTTATCTATATCCCGATTGTATATAGAAAACACCCATTACATTACATGTACAACTTACATTTCTTTTTGTACTGAGTTTATATAGGCTTACTTGAAATATCCTTTAGTGGGGATATGGATAGTTGTTCTATGTCTGACTCTTGTATAAATGGCTAAGCATTGCCGCCGTTTCTGTGTGGTTTTGCATGGTCTGTTTGCTACAGTATTTACTTATAACAAACCCGTACAAAGCAGATATTAATGGACAAGGGTGTGATTTGGTGTATGTATTTAGTAAAGAGTTCAGTGAATATCAATTTTTGAATTAAATGAGCTTTCAAGATTTTGTCAAGCGAAAAAGATCATCTTTGCACAAAGTTAAGTGAAATGAATTTAAGAAGTATAAATCAAAACTACAAACTATCAATTTTTCTACTTTTAATTAAAAACTTAGAATTGTAAAAAAGAAATACCACAATAGTAAAAATCTAAAACTTCTAAGTATATATTAAATAATACATCAACATGTTCTTTATACAAATGTACATATACATAAAACATTAGACCAAATGTCTATTGCTAGGCTTCTATCAATATTATCAATATTTTACCCATGGCATACACTAGACTTAAGGAGGTACGAGCTGCCTTGTGCGCATGCGCGAAATTTCAAAATTGTATTAGATAAGAACAAACATGAATTTTAGTTTCAATTATTGCATATGAATGTTGATTAATGAAATTAAACAAAATATTATCGCACAAATTAGCATATGCTTATATATAATATGTAGTGCATGGTTTAGTTATAAGAGGTAGCCACACTTTGAAATATTTTTAAGAAAAAATTATTTCATTACAATATGCAAATTAGGTTAATTTTATGCAAATTTATTCATAATTAGTGCTTTTTTATGCACAGCTCCCAAAAAAGGCTGGTGACCCCTATTTTTTATTTGACTAAACTGGTGTTCTATTTGATACTAAACTTAGGGCCAATTTTAAATCATTTTCGATCGTTGGGTATTTTTTGACGTTCATATGAAATCATTTGAAAATCACACTTTTTAGCAAGTGGGTGGGGTAACTATTTATCATGTTCAAATACTGAATTTGTTCACTGGGCAGCTGGAATAGTGACTAATGTCAATAGGAATGACCATTGAACACACAAAATATCATGCATTGCTTAAAAGTGGTTTCATACAGTAATAATCTTAAAAAGAACATAATGGTGCCATAAATGCAGGAAATAGATAAAATGACCAAAATACAATGGTAGGTCATTAGAAAGCCACGTATGTCGAAAACGAGCCTGGTGACATATCATTTTTATGATTTCAATGTTGTTCTAGAAGACTGTTCTGTCATTTTAAGATGTTTCAAGGAAAATTCGATCGTTAGATAAAAGGTGCGCGTACCTCCTTAAGATCTAATTTTTGGACCAAGATGACCAAGTTGTATTTACAGAGAAACACATTGTGACCCGGTTTCACACAAATAAGGTCAAACATATGACCTCTAGAGTGTTTTTGATATAGATGTAGCATGGTTACCTATTTTTCTACCCCAGATGACACAATTGCTTACTTGAGCTAGATTTTATGGAGACACACATTGTGGCCAGATTTCATTTAGGACAAAAAGTTTCTTAAAGCCACATTATCTCTCCCATAACTTTTTCCCGATCATCCAGTAAATACAGGGAGTTATGTTTTACACAAATGACCAATAAGTGACCATCGAATGTTACCTATATCTGTCGAAATAGTAGTCCTAAAGTTTCATTAAAATAAAATGTATGACAGACTAAGTACTTATTGTGCAAGAGTTACTTCCCTTAGACGATACATCATGCATACATTGTAGTTTTGTCTACAAACCAACTGAAAACCACTTTGGGACTCAACTAAAGTGCTCAAAATGCATCATTCAGCAGATAGGTTGACAAGTTATTGCTTTTTTGAAAATAGACGTTTATGGCTTAATGGGGCTTTAAGATTAACTCAAAACCATAACCTCTAGGCTTTAAGATTAACTCAAAACCATAACCTCTAGGCTTTAAGATTAACTCAAAACTATAACCTCTAGGCTTTAAGATTAACTCAAAACCATAACCTCTAGGCTTTAAGATTAACTCAAAACCATAACCTCTAGGCTTTAAGATTAACTCAAAACCATAACCTCTAGGCTTTAAGATTAACTCAAAACCATAACCTCTAGGCTTTAAGATTAACTCAAAACTATAACCTCTAGGCTTTAAGATTAACTCAAAACCATAACCTCTAGGCTTTAAGATTAACTCAAAACTATAACCTCTAGGCTTTAAGATTAACTCAAAACCATAACCTCTAGGCTTTAAGATTAACTCAAAACCATAACCTCTAGGCTTTAAGATTAACTCAAAACCATAACCTCTAGGCTTTAAGATTAACTCAAAACCATAACCTCTAGGCTTTAAGATTAACTCAAAACCATAACCTTTAGGCTTTAAGATTAACTCAAAACCATAACCTCTAGGCTTTAAGATTAACTCAAAACCATAACCTCTAGGCTTTAAGATTAACTCAAAACCATAACCTCTAGGCTTTAAGATTAACTCAAAACCATAACCTCTAGGCTTTAAGATTAACTCAAAACCATAACCTCTAGGCTTTAAGATTAACTCAAAACCATAACCTCTAGAGTATTAACAGTCAAATTGTTAACAATGAACATCAAACATACAGTGATCACAATAGCTCACATTAAGCATTATGTATAAATGTACAAACACATGTATTTCAAATAAATGCCATAAGAATATTTTAGTGCAGCAGAAAATGTTAGGGGTAGGAAAGGGATACCTTAACCAAACATTTTTCTGTTTAGGCCTAATTCTCAGATACGTGTAGAAAGTTGAGCAAAGAAGTATCTGAGTCAGTAATAAATTTGCCAGAGTAAACAAATTTTTCAAAATATTTCAACACACAAACAATATTGCTTAACAAGTAAATGCTGACATATAAACTATCAACTGATACACATGGAAACAAAAAGATACCAAAAAATAGAAACCAAAATAGAACGTCATGATCAACAGGTTTAATTTCATCCGAATGTCATCATATTCAATTAAACCCAGCAGTTGAATGTTTATTCCTTCAAACTGTCACAAACTACATATTAACTACAGGGCCTGCAAGGGCAAACTTGTAATTCAGGAATAATCCATAAATAAGTGTGAGCAGAGATACTTTTAAGTACATGTATGTCAGAGCTACAGATTAGGTTTTAGTCAATTAGGTATTTTACCCCCGAGTTTCAATTTTGATTGGGTTTTGACAAATTTTAAATGGGTATTTATTAATAAAACTCAAAGGGTAAACTTTTATGTACTATTTTTCACTATAACATCCTTTTTTGTTTGGGTATTTCAAATTGCTTTTGCTTTTTCTTACTCCCTTCTCTCAAAATCTATTGGGTTTTTAAGAAAATTAATAATACACAGCTTATCTGTAGCTCTGTGTATGTAGTTTGTGACGATTCAAAGTGAATAGCCTATAGTACTGATAACTATGTTCACCTATCAACACATAACATAACAAAAATTATAAGACAGTGTTTTGAACACATTGTAATATATATAATGGTTAATTGTACATTTGTCACCATAATATTGTATATGTAAATATATTGTCCTCATGGGTCTACGACCTTCTCGATTTTTTAAAAATATGAAACTACATAAATGAACTATAAAAACTTTCCGGACATAGCACATTTTGAGTAAACATCACTCATAGGTCTACGACCTTCTAGATTTGAAAATAAAAATATCAAACTATATATTTAATGTAATACTAAAAACTTTCTGGACATAGCACAGTTTGAGTTAGCATCATTTTAGGTCATTTTCCTATCTTTTAGTTTATTAATCTGAAGCCAGTAATGGTTCCTGAAGATCTGCCGTCTGGTTACGTCTGACATCTAGAGAACTGAGGATACTGTCTGTAACTTCCTGTCCATGTTTCAGAATCTTCTTCGGTAAGAGTGACATAAAGAGTTTAACCTGGAATAAACATGAAACATGATTATCCAACAAGGGCCATTACTCTGCTGAAATATGTTTCAAATGAATATACTTGGTCACCATCTAGCTGCAACAGTGGTCCAGTGGTTAGTGCACTGGATTTGCAACTTCAATTTAATTCCCGGTCTCAGCAGGTCATACCATTCTATGAAAATTTGACTGATTTTTCCTCCACATTTGGAGAAGTTATTGGTACTTGGTGGAGGGGTAAATTAGTACAGGGGTTGTTTTCAATATTGATCTAATCTAATTGGAGAATAAGGATAGCCATTCATATCGCCTGTTACTGACCAAGAGTTGAATATGGTGTATCCTTAAGTTAAGTAAGATCAATATTGAATACCACCTTGGTTACAATTGACCATATAATTATAACAAAACTGTTGAAAAATATTATGTTAAGCAATAAAACCCCATCTGGATTTGAGCCCCTTTAATGGTAAACTAAAATTACCTGGTCCGGTGGAAGCAGTGTATTGAAATGAGCAGGTAACTTTTTGCGACTCAGATTTTTTCCTTTGATGATTTCTTCAAGCACCACTAGATAATTATTTCTGTTCATCAGTTCCATAGATACAGATAATGTCTCTTCATCATTGAACGCCTGTAAAATGAACAAATACGCCATTTTTAAGTTATATAACCAACATTGTAGTTGTATGGCACAAGGTAGGGGTAAAGAGCCCCCTGAAATTTTGGCAAAAATTTGGTTATCTTATATATTTACTCAAGTTTGACAGGGCTAAGAGTCTGATTCGGACAAACCAGCAAGATAGCCGTATAATCAACATCTATGTGAGTTTCTCCTGTAAGAATATTCAGTATTGGATACCATTCTGATCACCTTGGTCTTTATGCATTGCAATAGACCTCTGATATAACAAGGCGCTATATAGAACTATTTTCAGTCACATGATTAGAATATGACCGACCCTTGTCACCAGTACTGTCTACAACAAATATATCTATCCATGTATAAGAGAACAGTAGGGTTGAAAGCAAGTCAAAATCATTGCACCTAACTACCAAGACTCGCCTTGCCCGAACAACGGACGAATATATGATTATCTAATTCCATGACTGGACCATGATTATTTGTTTATGGTTTCGCCAGTTGACTTTTATCGATATATAATTATAGCAATTTTCAAGTTTATACACAGTCATGTATAAATAAACAACACCAGCAAATACAGACTATAATATTCCACACTTGCTACAAACCGAAAGTCCAGCAGTATATTTTGGAAACAAATCAGATTTCCCGAATATCAAATATTGGTCATATTTGTTGATGTTTTCAACATGTGCATTGGGAAACATAAATAATGAATAATCTATAATGATATTTAGTATTTCTGCCATGGTATGTCTTGTTATGATCGTAAAAACAAGAAACCCGACATGAAAGCATCAATTTGTTACTTTCAAACGAACGTAGCTGGACTTATATAACTCAGACTGATAACATTGGTTTATCATAGAACCTATACACAAGGTATATTCACTGCAGACAAACGGAAATGGACGAGCTTTCACGATTGTATTGGATACATACCTGATGATACCAGCCAGATGGTATAATCAACAGTTCTCCGCTGTTCTGTTCCACCTCGATATATTCAGCTTTCCGAAACTTTGGGTATTTCCAATAATCAAGTTCAAATGTATCCACCTCACTGAAAGGTATCAGACAGCTTTGTTTAAAAAAACATCTATGCAAAAATCGACATCTTACCAAATTCCCATAAAAACGTCCATAAAAATATTTTGTATTTATTAAAAAATATATTAGTAAATCTTTCTAAATAAACAGCAATAGAATAAAACAAGTTTGTAATATTGGGACGAGACATACATCTTCTGGTGAGTAATCTTAAATTAAATACTAAAACCCTGGGTGAAACTAGACGTGTCCACAGGGCTCAGATGCCAACAATCAACTGTAAACTATAATCTATGATCTTGAAAGAAGGGACCAGTGTCCTGTACTGTTTTATCAAAGCACTTACAGTAATATTATAGTTACACAAAAAATTTACTTTTTCATAATTCTTTAACAACTACACATTAGAGACATAAAAACCATGAATACTGATATGACCGTTGTTTGCAAACAATATGTACATCTAGGTTTGGTACTGATACCTCATGCAAAGTTTCGTAGAGATCTATCCAATGGTTACTGAGCAATAGCACAGACAATATCGTAAGTCAACCCCTAAAAATTTATCAGACTGTTGTGAGCTAAGGATATATACAACAACGCATGATACTGATAAGTCATGCAAAGTTTCATTGAAATCTGTCCAATGGTTAGTACCAAGAAATAGTGCGAACAAATTTTGACAGACAGACAAACCAACTGACCAACCTCAAGTATGACTCAAATATTATTGCTTAAACGTGAAGACAGCAATAAAATAACTACATTGTCTAAACACAAACATTTGAAAAGTTACTACATAATGCATAAACAAAAATAATCAAAATAGCAAATACATAACAAGAGAAAGAAAATTAAATTTGAGTGAAAGAAAATACATACAAGTATTAAACATATCAAGTTTAATGACTACAAGCATATCAAATTCAGCCTCTACACAAAAGGACATCAGAGATATAGATAAGCTGCGTATTGGGGTAATTACCCAATTAATTTCTTAAAAACCCAATAGATTTTGATTGGAGGGAGTAAGAAAAAGCAAAGACAATTTGAAATACCCAAATAGAAAAGGATTTTTATTGTGAAAAATAGTACATAAAAGCTAATTTACCCTTTTAAATACCCAATTAAAATTTGTCAAAACCCAATCAAAATTGAAACTTGAGGGTAAAATACCCAATTGACTAAAACCTTATCTGTAGCTCTGGGACATTTAGAAACCAATATGAAATGGTTACATACTACCAGTAGAGTAGAAAGCTAATACAGCTAACATAAACAAGAGGGCCATTAGGCCTTACTGCGCTCACCTTCGTTCATGTATATGTTATTTTGGCACAATCAGTTGTATGTTTAAGGTTAGTTTTAGTCTCCATGTAACCCAGTATGGAATATGATCAAGATTTTACGGAGACAGACATTGTTTTATAAGGATCAATATTGAATCAAACCTGTGACCCCTGGAGTGCTCAGAATGACAATCTTTGATTTGGTATTGTAATCTAGGTTTTTGATTTAAATGACCGAGTAGCAAAACTGACTTAGATTTTCCTGAGACAAACATTGTAAGCAGGTTTCATCAAACTTTTAACAGTCAAACCTGAGACCTCTACGGCGTTAAAGTTTTTCATTTATTTGACTAAGTGACCTAGTTTTTCAACCTAGTTCTAAAGATGAGACCTCTATAATTTATAATTAACAAGATTCTTCTTTGATTTGGCTGAATAACCCTGTTTTTAGCCCCAGATGACCCAGCTAAGAGCTTGGTATAGACTGTACATACACAAACTCAAGTTTTATAAAGACTGAATGGAAACTTTGACCTCTAGAATGTATAGTCTGCTGAAGACTAATTTTACAAATAAAAATTAAATGCATGTTCATTTTAATTTGTTCAATCTTGTGCATATTCACTTTTAATGATATACTCTTTATCTAAACTAATAATAAGCAGTCAGTCGACTGAGCAGTTTGTATATTATGCATGTTTGTTTATTGAGTAATCTCCCGCGACCTATACCAGTCAAATTGTTGACAATGACGGAAAACTGACATAGAGTGATCACAATGGCATACCTTGATCAATTTGTGTTCAAGTGTCCATAAGAAATTTAAAATAATACATTTTGCTGACTTAGAATTAGAAGGTCTTAAGTACTACTTATGACCTTATAAGATCCATGCATATTTGAAATCCACATCTCCAATGAGCCAATTTTAATGAAAATCGGAAGTCGCCATGTTTAAAAAGCCTGTTTTTCCATACATAAAGAGTAGTTTTTGACAGTTTTTTCTTGTTTTCTTAAAATATTGATTTTGTACTTACGACCTTCTAATTCTAAGCCAGCGTATTAGTATTGTTTGAATATATTAACCCGATCATCCATACAGACGGGAAACATTACTACTATTATCATAATGACAATTCATTAAAATTACATCAGGTACTTAGTATAAACACTGTTATCAGTAATGCTATTTTTTCTCATGTATTCTAATGTCTAGCATAGCCTTTATTTGCCAGTCAGCTTTCTGCTGAAATATGGCAGGCATAATTATGAGTGCCTTCACCCGTATTTGAACCAGGGTTGCCAGATTAGACAGCAAGTACATCAACCATTGAGCTACGAAGGCACACATGGTCACTTACCTTCATCAAACACTCAAGCAGATCGAACTCCATGTAATGTAAATTCTTAAGTACAGGTGGTATTCACAAACTAAAGCATCTTAAGGGTAAACTTAGAATTTTCTTAACATCTTAAATCCCCTTTTAGTGTAACAGCTAAATTGGAAAATCAAGATTATCATATGTTTACATAGTTTAGAAGCATTATGTAAAGAGCTACATTAATCACAAAGAAAATATAGGTTATTATTTGTTTCTTGGGAAATATGTGCAGATAATTTTTTTAACTTAAGTCAAAATACGTAAGATTTCCTTTAAGATGCTTTGTGAATACCAGCCCAGATAACTGATGTAGCCTGTGCGAGAATTATTCAAACATAAAGGTCATGATCAGGTTAATATCTTCTGACAATACACAGGAAGCGAAAACAGAAACAATATCTAGCTTGTACGATGTCGCCAACCTGTCATATTTTTTGCATTCTAAAGGAAAGCCACACTTATTGTCATGCATTGTATACAGATACTGATCCTGTCCAGGAGGGAAAAGCTTGCAGAAAAATAGTATCATAGTTCAATATATTGTTCAAAACAAAGCCAATATAAGGCTAGAATAATAAATTCCTAAATTGTCATCCACATAACACCACCCCACCCGTCTATTATTCTCTTACATTTTGTCAGAAAAATAATCAACAATTAAAAAATGGCCAAAATGGAACCTATAAACCCAAATACATTGAATTGTTGAAAGTAAAATAACCGCCCCCTCCTCCATGTACAGACACAATGTTTTAGGATGATAATCTAGCAATTAACGGTATGTTATTATGACCAGGGGCGTAACCAGCGATACACACGTGCATAACATTAATTTGAAAAGTAAAAATATGAATATGGCTAAAATGTCATTTAAGTCCCAAATTTTCACAATCATGAGGACCCCAACCATAACCACCAGCTTCAAGGCTTGTGTGTGTAATATCAATTCAAGCCTGGCTACACCCTTGATGACCTCAGTACTATATGCATTCTTCTAAAACTGCCTGTATTTTACTCCGTGGAAATGTATAGAGCTCTTGAGTGATAAGGTAAGTTGTATCTTACAGTCAAATTTCAACTGTTAATTTTACCTCCCGCTTATCTTTAGTCATATGATCTTCACGATTAATCACTATGCATAAATTATGAACTCTATGCATATAAAAATATTCAACGATATATATCACTCAAACTAAAATCTATTTCGTAAATAACAACTTTACTCGATCAGCATCTTGCAATTACAAATAATTGAGATGGGATGATTAGCAAACTAGCAAACATGCCAACTATTTTACAGATGGACAAATAACCAGCCATAACCACTTAACCATTAATAAAAGTAGGTAGCAACCAGGGATGTCCCAAAAAACTGTAGAAAAATGCTATGTAGCTTGGTTATTGCACAATCATTTATTAGATCTTTAGTACATTCATTTCACAAATTAAATGCTATTGGTTATAGTTTGATAAAAAGTTTTTTGAAAATTGCTCTTTACAAAATATTGTAAGGGAGATAATACCTTCCATTTTTTGCGACCCCATATCACTGCACTAACTGCTGTCCAATTGTAAGGGTCCATGTGTAATGTAGATCTAGAAAACTTTGTTCCCCATAGCAACATAGCATCCCAAGGTCGAATTTCTTCCGGGAACAAGTTGAAAAAATTCTCTTCTATTAGATACTGCAGAATAAAATTGAACAACTGGTGTAAGACATTAATTAGGAAAACAGAAATGTCAAACACATAGCTACCATTGCCCGATATTCCTATGTACTGTATGCCCGTACCATTCATACCAAATAAAACATGCTTAAAAAATATGTATGTAAAATAACTATTGTTTTACTAAGAAGAATTTAATCTTTGCTGACAGTCATTTAAAATAAGCAGACAGCTGTCCATCATTTTATGCCTTTCTTGTCTGTTTGTTTAAGGCAGGTGACTGACGATTACAGTTAGACAAGTCTAAGCTTATTCCAGACTTGTGAGACCCCTGTCTTGAAGACAACCTGCAAAGGCCACTATTACAAAACCTGTCTGCATGGACCACCAATTTTATCTTCCATCCGACCATTTCCAATGACATTTAACCTGTTAACAGAGACTACCTGACAACAAAGACCCATGGTCTTTGCATAGAGGATTGACTGTTCATTGTGTCACCCTCCATAGAGCAACAACTTCTCTAAAACAACATAATCATTATCTTTCAAAAAGTAACCATTTGAAGTAAAGGTTACCACTCCAAAGCAACAACCTCTGTACAACAGCCAAATTTTGTTTTTCCCAATGGTTCACTCTAGAGAGGTTGTACTGTACAAAATGTACTTACATTACTCCCGATATACTCCTTCAGTTCGGGTCGTAACATCAGAAACAGTTCATCTTCCATATAAGTCCATGAATTCCAGGCTACAGGTTGCTCTAGGTGACTTATAAATGATCTCATATCCCGTATATGTGCAACCCCTTCTTGCAAAATTCCCTAAAATAATACCAGGAACAGTGATGAGGGATATTTAACATTCATTTAGCTTTGTATGGTACAGACAGGATCATGCATTTGTATACATAAAATTAATTCTGTCAAAAATTAGTTTTAGATAAGAGATATTTATGCAATGTACTGATAATACTTAGTCAAGCTTTTTACTGACTGTGCTTCCATATTAGCAGTTGAGCATTTACCAACTGAGCACTTTACCAACTGAGCCAAATACTTAGTTTTTGAATGCTTTACAAACTGTGCTAACCGATTAGGCGTCAAGTGATTAAGTAACAGAGCTAACATGTCATGATGAGCTCAATATACACTTAACAAATCTTATAAGTGTGCACATGATTTAACCGTATAACTTTTGTATTTATTAATATTTCTGCATGAAATTTTGTGTACATGCTATTGAATAACACAAAATTAGATCAATATAGTTTTTTCTTCAAAATTAAAAACAGGTGATGACTGAACCATGAAACATCAAAACACGTAAAACGCACAAGAAATTTATGCGTAGTTGCAATTTTTTTTATTTATGGTCAATTAGAATTTAAGATATATTGTTACATTCAAAAAACACAAAACTATGCTATTTTTCACTCAACAAAATGGTTTATGGTCAAAGGGAGGTAACTCTTCCAAAATTGCATTTTAACACAAAAAGTGGGTAGTTGTAAACCTAATTTGAGCTTTATTCTTATCATTGTTTTCTTTATTTCTGTCTCGGTGATAAGAACATACACTTGAACAAGAACTTGATCAGCAAAGAGGATGCATAGCTGCATTGACAACTCAATAAACACCCGATGAACACATGGCAAAAAGTGTGACATTAGCTTTTGCTCATCTCATCATTTATTTATTCCGTTTGTGAAAATTGCTATCAGATCGTAATAAAATTGAATTGTAATTCCACATACCAAAGCTGCATAATTATGTTGAAAAGTTCAACAAAATCAAACACATTTTGACCAAGTTATGGGTAAATATATACATGCACACTATAAGATTGGTTAAGTGTACTAATGTACTATGTATCATGGAAGAGTTGTACCTGAACTGCCTTTAGAATAACTCTATCAGCTCCATACTTCTGCTGAAAGAAATCTTTACTCCACTCCTTATATGCTGTCCAATTTGGTACTATATCCGTAACTATAACAGGCCTGTAATACAAGTCATGCTATCTTTATATAAACAAAACTTAAACAATGTGCCGTCTGATTGTGGTCAGTGATGTTTTTTATGTTTTTTTTTGTGCTAGGCTGCGCAAGTTGAGTGCTGACTTCCCTGTCTGATTTTTTATGATCTTATTAAAGCATATTAAATTAGTGTATTATGTCACACTTGTTCCACATGGTAGTTAACCTGATACATCGTTCTCAGTTCCGTCAGGGAATTGCACTGTTTTCATATGAATCTGACGGAACTGAAAACTAATGTAATCCCCTGACAGAACTCAGAATACACAGTATCTGAAAACAGTGCCATTCTCTGACGGAACTCAGGATACACAGTATCTGAAAACAGTGCCATTCTCTGACGGAACTCAGGATACACAGTATCTGAAAACAGTGCCATTCTCTGACAGAACTCAGGATACACAGTATCTGAAAACAGTGCCATTCTCTGACAGAACTCAGGATACACAGCATCTGAAAACAGTGCCATTCTCTGACGGAACTCAGGATACACATCATCTGAAAACAGTGCCATTCTCTGACAGAACTCAGGATACACATCATCTGAAAACAGTGCCATTCTCTGACAGAACTCAGGATACACATCATCTGAAAACAGTGCCATTCTCTGACAGAACTCAGGATACACATCATCTGAAAACAGTGCCATTCTCTGACAGAACTCAGGATACACATCATCTGAAAACAGTGCCATTCTCTGACAGAACTCAGGATACACAGCATCTGAAAACAGTGCCATTCTCTGACAGAACTCAGGATACACAGCATCTGAAAACAGTGCCATTCTCTGACAGAACTCAGGATACACATCATCTGAAAACAGTGCCATTCTCTGACAGAACTCAGGATACACATCATCTGAAAACAGTGCCATTCTCTGACGGAACTCAGGATACACAGTATCTGAAAACAGTGCCATTCTCTGACAGAACTCAGAATACACAGCATCTGAAAACAGTGCCATTCTCTGACAGAACTCAGGATACACAGCATCTGAAAACAGTGCCATTCTCTGACAGAACTCAGAATACACAGCATCTGAAAACAGTGCCATTCTCTGACAGAACTCAGAATACACAGCATCTGAAAACAGTGCCATTCTCTGACAGAACTCAGGATACACAGCATCTGAAAACAGTGCCATTCTCTGACAGAACTCAGAATACACAGCATCTGAAAACAGTGCCATTCTCTGACAGAACTCAGAATACACAGCATCTGAAAACAGTGCCATTCTCTGACGGAACTCAGGATACACAGTATCTGAAAACAGTGCCATTCTCTGACAGAACTCAGGATACACAGTATCTGAAAACAGTGTCATTCTCTGACAGAACTCAGAATACACAGCATCTAAAAATAGTGCCATTCTCTGACAGAACTCAGGATACACAGTATCTGAAAAAAGTGTCATTCTCTGACAGAACTCAGGATACACAGTATCTGAAAACAGTGCCATTCTCTGACAGAACTCAGAATACACAGCATCTGAAAACAGTGCCATTCTCTGACAGAACTCAGGATACACAGCATCTGAAAACAGTGCCATTCTCTGACAGAACTCAGAATACACAGCATCTGAAAACAGTGCCATTCTCTGACAGAACTCAGGTTACACAGCATCTGAAAACAGTGTCATTCTCTGACAGAACTCAGAATACACAGTATCTGAAAACAGTGCCATTCTCTGACAGAACTCAGAATACACATCATCTGAAAACAGTGCCATTCTCTGACAGAACTCAGAATACACATCATCTGAAAACAGTGCCATTCTCTGACAGAACTCAGAATACACAGCATCTGAAAACAGTGCCATTCTCTGACAGAACTCAGAATACACATCATCTGAAAACAGTGCCATTCTCTGACAGAACTCAGAATACACAGTATCTGAAAACAGTGCCATTCTCTGACAGAACTCAGGATACACAGCATCTGAAAACAGTGCCATTCTCTGACAGAACTCAGAATACACATCATCTGAAAACAGTGCCATTCTCTGACAGAACTCAGAATACACATCATCTGAAAACAGTGCCATTCTCTGACAGAACTCAGAGTACACAACATCTGAAAACAGTGCCATTCTCTGACAGAACTCAGAATACACAGTATCTGAAAACAGTGCCATTCTCTGACAGAACTCAGAATACACAGCATCTGAAAACAGTGCCATTCTCTGACAGAACTCAGAATACACAGCATCTGAAAACAGTGCCATTCTCTGACAGAACTCAGATTACACAGCATCTGAAAACAGTGCCATTCTCTGACAGAACTCAGGATACACAGCATCTGAAAACAGTGCCATTCTCTGACGGAACTCAGGATACACAGTATCTGAAAACAGTGCCATTCTCTGACGGAACTCAGGATACACAGCATCTGAAAACAGTGCCATTCTCTGACAGAACTCAGAATACACAGTATCTGAAAACTGTGCCATTCTCTGACAGAACTCAGGATACACAGCATCTGAAAACAGTGCCATTCTCTGACAGAACTCAGATTACACAGCATCTGAAAACAGTGCCATTCTCTGACAGAACATAGAATACACAGTATCTGAAAACAGTGCCATTCTCTGACAGAACTCAGGATACACAGCATCTGAAAACAGTGCCATTCTCTGACAGAACTCAGGATACACAGCATCTGAAAACAGTGCCATTCTCTGACACAACTCAGGATACACAGCATCTGAAAACAGTGCCATTCGCGGACAGAACTGAAAAAGCGGTGTATCCGAATTACTACCATGATATAGCTTCATCCAGATATAAAGACAACACATTCAGGACTTGTAAGGGGAGGATACATTCAATTCCTAAATTTCATCCTGATCTCCCCTTGTTTTCATGCCATTTTGAAGTTGTTTAAGAATTCTGGTAAATTCTATAAAAATTACCAAAATACACTTTTATAAATCTCTTGAACTTCATATCATAATTGTCTTTTATGACATAACCTGCGGTCCAACCGTGCCGTAAAGCAACTTAATATAGTGATTGACTATTTTTGTGATTAGCCGCATTGTGATTGACAACAGTTACTATAGCCTGAATTGACATAAAAATATAATGATAAAATCTATACCATTTTCCGTCATACAAATCCCAGAATTCTTGTAGTGACATCTTAGATCTTTTCTCCACCTTGTCTCCTGGAGGATTATACCCATACATATCCAGCATGTCATCACGACCAAGTTGTACAAGTTTGTGGTTCACATGATACGGTCCGCTGGATAAGTTAACACGGAGGTCGGCGTGATGAAACGACTGGTACGTGAACTCATCCTCACTGGCACTGTATGCTATCAGTAACACCATCACAATCGAACCTATAATAAGAACCATAGCAACCAGTTTACCTAGCAACCATTTATCATAGCAACCAGTTACCTTTATCATAGCATAGGGGTGTTCCCTCCTGATGATTTTTTTTCACTTTTCGAATCAAAATCATGCAATTTCCTGCACTTTAAGCTGTTAAAAATCAGAAGTAAAGGTATTATAATTGTACTGCTACATCAATAGAAAATATGATGAGTTTAACAATTATTTAAAAGAAAGTTTTTTTCAATCCCCTAAAACTTACAAATCAGGCTTTAAATTTTAGCGTTAGGCGTTAAATTATTAACTTTGTAGGCCTACTGCTACAAATAAAAAATAGCCCATGAAATCTACATATAACGTAAGAAGTTTCCACAGGTTCAGGTCGATTTTTTAAATAAAAATCACGAAATTTCCTGTACCCTAACGTTTTAGAATATTTAAATTCAATGCTAGACACGTGAACCTTAAAAAATGTGCCCCCTTGCGAAGATTTCTGTCAATTTTGTATTAAAATCGTTTTAAAATCTCATGTGAAATTATTAATATTGTATTGTTACATAATCAGTAATAAATCCATCAAGAAGAAAATTTCGACATATCATGTGACTAATTTTAAATCGATTAGTTCACACATTTTAGTAACATAGATCATTGAATCAAGTGCCAATGATCACCTAAATCATAATCATTCAAAATGCTTTGAAATATTGTGAAGCGTCTGATTAATCGAGATCGGATGTAATTAGGGGCCTGTATACACAACAGGGGGCACACTTTATTGCACTCGCTTCCGCTTTATGTAATATACAGAGACTGTTATCACAAACTATCGATGCTATAGCCACATCGATTGATAATATTTTAAGGATTTTAACGATTTTGGGATGTATATAAAATGGTCACTCCGAGGCCAACTGGGGGGGCACGGGCCCCCTGTCCCCCCCCCCCCCCCCCCCCGGTGGATCCGGGCCTGCCACAGCAACCATTTATCATAGCAACAAATTATCGTAACAAGCATGTTTATCATAGCAACCAAATTCCATAACAATATTGATCATAGCAACCAGTTACTGCAGCACTTATCATAACAACCATTGATCAAAGCAACCAGTTACTGCAGCACATACCATAACAACCATTGATCAAAGCAACCAGTTACTGCAGCACTTATCATAGCAACCATTGATCAAAGCCACCAGTTACTGCAGCACATACCATAACAACCATTGATCAAAGCAACCAGTTACTGCAGCACTTATCATAGCAACCATTGATCATAGCAACCAGGTACTGCAGCACATACCATAACAACCATTGATCAAAGCAACCAGTTACTGCAGCACTTATCATAGCAACCATTGATCAAAGCAACCAGTTACTGCAGCACATACCATAACAACCATTGATCAAAGCAACCAGTTACTGCAGCACTTATCATAGCAACCATTGATCAAAGCAACCAGTTACTGCAGCACATACCATAACAACCATTTATCATAGCAACCAGTTACTGTAGCACATACCATAACAACCATTGATCAAAGAAACCAGTTACTGCAGCACATACCATAACAACCATTGATCATGGCAACCAGTTACTGCAGCACATATCATAACAACCATTGATCAAAGCAACCAGTTACGGCAGCACATATCATAGCAACTAGTTACAATAGCAACCATTTATCATAGAAATCAGTTACCATAGTATTGGGTTGTACCACATCTGTAACCATTTGCCAGTCATAAATGGCAATGAGATTTCTCTGGATCAACTATCTATCGGTACTTTCTTGCTCTTCCACAAAGCAGCTATGTGAAGGACATGACTGTAGCGAGTGCTTAATGTCAAACAAGGACATAACCACCCAACTTGGGAACTAATCCAGATCACAAGGTAGCAGCCTACAGATCAGGACAAAAATACCAAGTACTTAGGTGTCAGAAACTTCTGCTTCAATATGAACACTTAAAACTGCGCCCAATAGAAGCCTTGTCCATAATACCTAGCCAAGTCAATCAGGGGCCATAATTATGTTCAAACGTTGGCTAGTGTCACATGTTGTTGACAATGTAAGGAATTTATTGTGGTTGACAAGTATGCCAAGTTTGAAAGCAATGTCATGGTGGACTGTGAAAATATTTGAGTTTCAAAAACTTGAAATTTGTGCTTAATATTTTCAATGGGACGAACAAACGGACAGACTGAAAGGACAATCACTATTATAATTATGCCTCTGCATCAGTAAATGGAGGGTCATAAAAATAGTTTTGAATTATAATGCTAGCCCTACATCATCCAGGAAATGTTTTTTAAAAACCAGTTTACCCTATTGTGCTCTAAATACTGTGCAAATATGGATATTCCATAAACGGAAATCCCATGATTCCAACATTGATTTCTTCACCGCTCACACCTAACTATGTTCTACATTTATTTATAAATAACTACAAAAACTATAACAAATATGAATTGAGATTAATAAAACAATAACTAACAATTAATGTAAATCCATATTTTGTTAGGGTATTAAATTTCGCAGATTTGGGTAAAATGGTCATAATGGTGGTTTCTTAAATTTGTGGATTTAAATTATTGAAAGAGACATCTCTTGTTACGTATTTTAAGTGATTTATTTGAGGGGATTTAATTTTGCAATGTAGTTCATCACATTTTTAACAAAAATTAATCCATCGCGAATATTACTAATTTTACCGTACACAACAGAAGAGGACCCAAAGGGCCATAGGTCACTTACCTGTCCTAGTAGTTCATGCACCCCTAATTGTAGCCTCTATTGCATGTACAAGGTTTTCATATTGTCTTATGCTTTATAATTTACATCACATTTAGACCCAATGACAAATTGAAGTGATTTGACCTTGTGACTGTGTTTTTGGCCCCAGATGACCCAGTATTGAACTTGACCTAGATTTTGTTGAGATGATCATTGTGACCAAGTTTCATAAAGATTAGGCCTAACTTGTGACATGTAGTGACTACACAAGGTTTTTCTATGATTTGAGCTTGTGACCTAGTTTTTGACCCCGGATGACCAAATATCGAACTTGACCTACATTTTGTTGAGATAATCATTGTGACTAAGTTTCATAAAGATTAGGCCAAAATTGTGACCTCTAGTGACTACACAAGGTTTTTTCTATGATTTGACCTTGTGACCTAGTTTTTGACCCCCGATGACCAAATATCGAACTTGACCTAGATGTTGTTGAGATGATCATTGTGACCAAGTTTCATAAAGATAGGGCCAACAGTGTGACCTCTAGTGACTACACAAGGTTTTTCTATGATTTGACCTTGTGACCTAGTTTTTGACCCCGGATGACCCAATATCGAACTTGGCCTACATTTTGTTGAGATGATCATTGTGAGTAAATTTCATAAAGATTAGGCCAAAATTGTGACCTTTAGTGACTACAAAAGGTTTTTCTATGATTTGACCATGTAACCTTGCTTTTGACCCGGATGAGCCAATATCGATCTTGACCTAGATTTTGTTGAGATGATCATTGTGTACAAGTTTCATAAAGATTAGGTCAAAATTATGACCTCTAGTGACTACACAAGGTTTTTCTATGATTTGACCTTGTGACCTTGTTTTTGACCCCGGATGACTCAATATCGAACTTGACCTAGATTTTGTAAAGATGATCATTGTGACCAAGTTTCATAAAGATTAGGCCAAAAATGTGACCTCTAGTGACTACACAAGGTTTTTCTATGATTTGACCTTGTGACCTTGTTTTTGACCCCGGATGACACAATATAAAACTTGACCTAGATTTTGTTGATATGATCATTGTAACCAAGTTTCATAAACATTAGGCCAAAATTGTGACCTCTAGTGACTACACAAGGTTTTTCTATGATTTGCCCTTGTGACCTAGTTTTTGACACCGGATGACCCAATATCGAACTTGACCTATATTTTGTTGAGATGATCATTGTGACTAAGTTTCATAAAGATTAGGCCAAAATTGTGACCTCTAGTGACTACACAAGGTTTTTCTATTATCTGACCTTGTGACCTAGTTTTTGACCCCGGATAACCCGGTATCAAACTTCACCTAGATTTTGTTGATATGATCATTGCGACCAAGTTTCATCAAGATTAAAATAAAATTGTGACCTCTAGTGACTACACAAGGTTTTTCTATGATTTGACCTTGTGATCTAGTTTTTGACCCCGGATGACCCAATATCGAACTTAACCTAGATTTTGTTGAGGTTATCATTGCCACCAAGTATCATAAAGATGAGGCCAAAATTGTGACCTCTGGCGACTACACAAGGTTTTTCTATTATCTGACCTTGTGACCTAGTTTTTTACCCTGGATGACCCGATATCAAACTTGACCTAGATTTTGTTGATATGATCATTGTGACCAAGTTTCATAAAGATTAAGTTAAAATTATGACCTCTAGTGACTACACAAGGGTTTTCTATGATTTGACCTTGTGGCCTAGTTTTTGACCCCGGATGACCCAATATCGAACTTGACCTAGATTTTGTTAAGATGATCATTGTGACCACGTTTCATAATGATTAAGCCAAAACTGTATACACAAGTAATTGTGGACGGACGACGAACGGATGGACGGACGAAGAGTGATCACAAAAGCTCACTCTATCACTTTGTGACAGGTGAGCTAAAAACAACCTCAAAATTAGGGGTATCATTTGGCAGGTCAATTTTTAACATTTTGATTTCCAACCAGTACTACAAGGTATTACTTACTTACCAACGAGAACAATTAAAAGTCTACATGGAGTGACAAGCTCTACAGACTGAAGGTAGTCCAGGTCACGCATGTGTGCCCGTAATCTTGACGGATGTATCATCTTTTTCATTGGATGATTTAGAGTCATGTGATCATGATGTCCGCTTCTTCTCATCGTTAGTACATCCACTCTGAAAATATACATAATACATTAGACCCGAGAATCAATAAATTCTAAGATTATCACTCACCTTCAGCCCCATTTTTCAACCATTTTTTCAGACATATATGCAGACAGTACACCAGCCCTAAGTTCAAGGAAAGTAACCTTCAAACATGTTTAACAATCACGGGTTTTTGTCGATATAATCCTTCGTTGTACGCTTTGTTTACGGCATACAATTTGAATGTACTAATTCCCGTTTTTTCCGTTCTCAGTTCGAAATATGTACGTATGCACGGGTTTTACTATTCACATTCTTTTGTTTATATACACGCACACCACCTCCGGATATGGTTAGCCAAACTTGGCACATGTGACAAACGTGTTTATTAAACATACCGCTCAACAAAAAACAGGTGCGTACCAGGAACGAAACGTATGTCACGTTATGTTTCCTTGAACGTAGGGCAGTAGAGGTTGTACTGTATGCCGATTGTAAAAAAAGTTCTTACAACTTTAATATATTAATAACTTTCAACACATTATTCCTAATACTATCCATTCTTAGAATATAACCTACATTATGAGCCAATGAAAACGCCGCATTTTCGCGGTTAAATGAAAATTTAATCATTAAAATATCTCTTAACAGGCTTGACGTCTTGCGTTGGCGCTAATTTCTATCGGCCAATCAGAATGCAAAAATTCTATATTCTAAGTTAGTTAGAACATATTAAGTAAAGTTTAATGACTAAAAAGGCCTCGCTTTGCTTCGCTCGCTCCGCCCTTTTTAATCATTAAAATTTACTTAATATGTTCTAACTATAACATGAATAGAGCAGTGAAGCATTTAAAACTGTATCATAAAATATTCAAACAGTTAGTTGAGAAAAAAATCATCATCCCCTTGTGTAAAACATTGCCCTATGATATGGATTTTCCACCCTTAACCACCTTTCATCATCGAAAAAAATCTGAAAGCAACAAAAGTGAAATGCCCCTTTAAGTTATTCATGAAGAAAATCTTAACAAACCAAACATGTATATTTGTTACAAAGTTATCGTTATAGTTGTCACTATAGCACATTGTACAATGAAACTTTTTAAAATATACACCTGAATTAAGCAACCACCTGTCTTAAGCAATTAAGTAATAATAATAAACTCCAAACTTGACATTTTTAAACTACACTAGTGATCAACACTTTCAATGCACAATTTTATTTTATAATTTTACTCCTTAATTCTTCAACTTATACTTATGAAATATATATTATATATTAAATGCTGATGAGGTTTAATGCAAACTTAACAACAAATAACAACAAAGAACCTATGATAGCAGTAGTTCAAGTGTATTTATGATTTTGATTAAGCTGGTTGGCAAAATCACAGGACTGTATCTGTATCATTGATAAAGAGTAAAAACAATTTTTTTTAATAAAATTTATGTTTTCTAAAATAACATAAATTTTAAATATATGGAATTATTTTTACTCTATCAATGATGAAGTTACCTGTGTGCAAAATATTACAGTGAAATAGTAACAGCATTTAACCACAGGTAACTGTATCATTAATAATACAGTTACCTGTGCATTTAACATGATTATAATTTAACCCTAAATTGGACATCACTTCTTCAGATTTTATTCTAAGTTTATAAAGTTCATGACGTCAGGTTGAAAAATACATGTACACGTATATTATTTATACTAATTTATTTACAGTCGGTTATGAAACCAATTTTAATATCTCTCTTGACACCTCATTCCGGATGATATCCTTCAGGGATTACAATGTATGAGAAAAGAGAAGCCAGTTTCTCCTTTTCATGAATATATTATCCGAACAAATTAAACTTCTAACCTAAATCTTCATGCATGAGTATATAACAAGGCATAATATAAATATACAGACAATTAATTAACCGTACAATTGTGCTAATAGAAGGTACGAGGACCAGACTCTCGAAGCATCTCAGGTAGAAATCTCATCCAATCAGAATCTGTGTTTGAGACCGATCTATAGTTTAAAATTTTACTGTTATGGAGTCAAAATAGTGTATCCATTTTGTGCTACCAATTTTGAGTCCAGTCTCAAATTAAATTGACTCGAAGACACATGACAATATTTGAAATGAGTCGCTTCGAGAGATTGGTGCCTGGTTAATGTGTTATGTTATAATACTGTGGTACCTGTATGAATGAAACACTTTTCACATATCACACAATAAATTAAATAATCCTGATAATAATCTATAATGTTCAAACTTTAAATACTGCAACACAGAGAACTGTTCAACATCATCACAACATGTGCAGTTTAATACAATTATATATACATCATATACCGGTATTAACAAATTTACAGCCAGGCACACATCCATTCATACACGTGGCAACAACTTACTGGAGCAATGTAAATCAATGCCACATACATTTAAACAATACTAATTATTTGAATGTACTTTAAGAAATTGATTACAAATTCCAAACACAAAACAATATTCAACAAAAGCTGTAACTTTAAAAGGGAAAGTTAAATATAATCAATTTCATTACAAAAAAACCTGTACAGTTGTCAGATAGTATGTAAACAGTAACAACATTGTATGCATTTCCTGAACATACACATACATCGAAAACAAGTATTGAGCTATGACTGCACTTTTTATCACAAGTATTGACTCTATATTCCATATACCAAATGGTTAAGGCTCAGAGGTCACAAACCCCGCAAACTTAAATCGCACAAAATAATTAGTTGGTTTACTGTATACCGTATTCTCAAATTCTCAACTAATCTTGAGTATGTCCTTGTACATAACTGTTAAAAAAATTAAATGTCTAAATTGGCAAAACATTTAATTTTTCCAAGTGAAAGAGGAAAAAAATGACGATTATGTAAAACTGTAAGTACTATATAAGGTTTGCTTACTGTGTGTAATAATATCTACAAGCCTAGCTAATAATTTCCAGCCACTTCCAACTTAAACTACAGCTACAATAAACTATGTTTATCACCTAAACCACTTTGTTAACACAATCTGGTGGTAAATATTTCACCATCCATACTATGCCTCATTGAACAAGTTTCATAAATAATAAAATACAAGAAAAATCTGCAGTCATACTCATGCATAATATACCATGTTTAAACTAATAGGACAGGGATAATTTAAGTTGTTACAATTTACATAGCCATGTTTCAACAATAAAACTGGAGCCGGTTGCCTAACTTAGATGAGCCAGTTGCCTAAATAAGACGAGCTGGTTGCCTAACTAAAACGCTATCAAGCGCTTTGTGGAAACACTTTACTACGTCTATGCAACGACATGCTACCAGCGAACAGTGCTCGCCGATAGCGTTCTGTTTCTCAACACTTTGCTAGTCGAGCCCTACCAAGCACTTTCGTATGCAACTTTTTTTTGGCTGACAGACAATGTATAACATGGTTTAACAGACAATATGTGAAATGGTCTAGCAGACAATATGTGACATTGTTTAACATATAATATGTTAAATGGTCTAACCGACAATATATAAAATGGTATAACAGAGAGTAAATGAAATGGTCAAACAAGAGACATTGTCTGACAGATAACACGTGACATCGTCCAACAGACAATATGTGAAATGGTAGGGAAGACAACATGTAACATTGTCCGACAGACAATAAGTGAAATTGTCAAGCAGACAACATGTCAAATGGTTTAATAGACAATATGTGACACGTGTCACAAAATATGAAATAGCCTTACAGACAAATTTACTATGTGAAATGAACCAATGTTCAAGTTGAGCAGAATTTAATGAAACTGCCATTGAGTGTCACTATTTGAAAGTAAATAATTAATAGGTATACAATCTATTTTAAGATAGATTTTAAGTTTACTATTAAAATATTCAAATTATGTGAAAACCATTTCGACAATGGTACTAAATTATTCATGATTGGAATAAATTCAACAAAGGCTGAGTTTGCAGTACTTGTAAATTTAAATGACTTTAAAACAAGTGAGGCTGAAATCTAATTTATGATTTTGGTAGCTTACGGTAAGCCTGAATAAAGTTTTTAGCGTTAGCTGTCTAGCTTGGAATTTGACCTACTTTAAAAACCAATGAAATGTTTACAAAAAAAATAGAAGAAACTGAATACTTACTTCTCATTGGTCAGAATATGCTATACTCATCACAAAAGATACCGCGAAAAAGTTACATTTCTGTTAAACTTGTAATCAAAGGTACGGCAGATACACACAGAGATCTGTTATTCGCGTTTTTCTAAGTGCGTAGTGTATTTCTTATTAATTCTATTTTTGACTGTTTGACCTTAATGTGACCCAAGTCAAGTATACAATGGATTTATATTAGTAATACAGTGCTTGTAAATTTACTATCGGAATTAGCTACATAGGTAGCGCGTTCGTCTACACCATTTCTTTTGTGAGCAGAGGGCATCGAGTTCAAATCCTACATCAACCTATTTTTTCTGATTTTCTTTTTCCCCATTTTGTTTTTGTCTATAATTTCAACGTTAATATGAGGTAATTTAAGTCCCGTCTACAGTTTTTTCAGACATTATGCGCTAAATATTAAAGTCTGAGTTAAGTTTGGAATCACTATATATCGCTATAATTGCCGGATAGAACGGACCGCAGAATCTAGACTAATTAATACATATACCTATATTACTATTCTTTTTTTATTTACTGACAAACAATTTACATGGATAAATATATAAATTCTAGTTTGATTAGTGTTTTCAATTTCAACGATATGAAATAACGTCCGCATCTTTATTGAAAACAAGTACACATATCTGCTATATTAACGCTGTTTATCTTTTTTAAAGATATTTCTTGTTTAACCAGTTCTGATACAGTGCGGCCACGATACTGAGAAAGGCGTGAAATTTTGGTTTAATCCATAATAAGGTGGATTAACAAGGTGCGGGAAACCAAATTTAGCAACAGTTGACCAGACTAATTCATGTTTGTAAACATTATAAAATCCTGGGCGCATTATATGTAAAAGTATTTATACATACATAACACCTTAAAAAAGAATGTTGTTTGCACAAAGCAACTTTGGCAGGAAGGACAACCATAGTAGTAGGTGCACGTCAAAGCAGCATGTTTCTTGTTGTGCAAAGCTTTAACTATACACAATAGCTAACCAAATTTAACGACAGTACAAAAACATTTTTTAAATCTACATAGACCTTTGAACTCATTAAACGAGGCATTAAAATATTGTTTCAATCAATCTAAAAAAAATTTTAAAATAGAAATGATCTCTACCCGGAATTAGACCTACCTATGTGTATCTACTACACAACATACATTATATTATATTTTCATAGTTCAACTGATCAATATACAATCTATATAAAAAAATAAAAATGTTTATTTAAAATAAGTAGACATTCGCGATTGAATACTGCATCAACTATTGGCCATATCTCACTCATACTGGAGGTAACTGAATTTTTGCCCAACGATTTTAATTAGTTTGCAGGTACAAGTACATCCTAAATAGTTAAGCAGGGTTCCATTTGACTCGGGAGCAGGGGTTTTGACCCCTGAAATTTCCAAAAAGCCACATTTAGACCCTCAAAATTTTAAAATCTTAAAATCATGGGTATTTCGCCCATAAAATGCTGAAAATGTCAAGTGTACAGTGGCAGCCAATTACTTGCTTTCAAGTTCAGTCAAGAATAAGACCTTGTTTTTGGAAAGTTTACTTGCAGATATCAACAAGTAATAGAACAATTATTACACATTGAATGATTTCTGACAATTAATGTGTGTGAATTTTGACCATGTCATTTTTCATGAAATCCGAAATCCTTGAAATTACGTCACCACGAAATGGTCTTTTTCACCAAAACCACGAAATTTTGTCCCATTGGAATTGAATGATTTTACAATACATCGTGTAAATTCTCGATATCGACATTACAGGATAAAACCTGTTTCTCCGGATTTTAAATATCACGGTCAGGGGGGCAGTCATTCGGAGCACCTCAAACAATTCTGTTGTATCATCACTGCCGCTTCCGTAGCTCGATACTGATGACGAGAAAATATACACATTTTCAAGTTAAACATATTATTTAGGCAAAAATATTGTCAGTGAGATCGTCAAATAGTGTTATCATTGTGTTCAAGTAAGACTTTTAACAAATTCTTATCATTTGGCTAAAATGATTGGGATTAATGTATCTGGTTGCTCTATACGCGTAACATGTAAGCATATACTTTAACCACCCTGACGTATATTCGGAATAGCTCGCACATTGCCGCTCAATTAATTCCGTAATCCCGGAAAAACGGTTTTAGCCAGTAATGTCAATATGGTGAATAAGACAACATCAAACATGGATTAAAAATACAGAACACAATCAAATACAAACATTTGAAAAAAAGTCAATTGCATAACAGATTATTTTTTAGTAATTTTTACTAATTTTCCAAATATTAAAAATAGTACAAAATAAGGACTAATAGATAGAAAATTAGCAGGTGCATTAAGGTCAAATGCCATAAAACATTTATGGTAGCAGCAAAATTTAGAAGAACTCAGGTTGAATGTGTACTGGAAACAATTCTTTCAAGTTAACCAGTTTGTACATAGTACTATAGAGCCCAAAGCATATTTAAACAGTTGCAATACAAAGAATTAAACAACTGCTAACTTATTCTGAACATTTATAATATCTGTTTCATCTTCACTTTGTCAATATGCGATTAAGTTAAGTTAAGTAAGGTGATCCATCGTATTTACATTACACTTGGGGCCACTACTAACCCTGCTGTTCAAAATTGATTTTCTTGAAAATGGTTCAAGGTATTGATTTGAAATTATAGATAATTTTGATCGACTACATTACCTGTGCAGACATAATGAAATCATTCACATGTGTTAACCTGCCACTTACTGATATGCACATGGGATATACATGTACAATATCATCATTTTACAAGAGAAAATACAGGCTATACATACGGTATATATATATATATATATATAAAGCTCATTGAAAATATTGATTTTCATTTCCTATTATTATATTTTACTCTAGACTGCTACTCACATTTATAATTTTGTTGTTGTTAATTTACAGTTATTTCAGGTAAACTAACGTTCAAGGTGTTCACAGCTTATTCACTACATATATCACATGTTTCTTCTAGCAAATTGGCCAATATTAAATAAATCAAAGTTACATAATGATATTGAAATGTAACAAGAGGGCCATTGGCCCTTTAGTGCTCACCTGGGTACTGTTTTATCAAAGCACTTACGGAAATCGTAAACTTACGTTCAAATTTAAATTCTTAATAATTCTTCAACAACAGCACATTTGGGGACAGATATGGTTTGCATTAGTTGTTAATAGAATGAGTATTAGTATTGCAAATCCATTTACCACTATTTTATAGTCGTAAAATATCTATAAATAATTTAAAGTTGAACGTAAGTTTAATCTTTCCGTAAGTGCTTTGATTACTAGCAGTTTAGGCAGAATTGGTATTTGTTATGATATGACAATTATGATATGATATTAATAATTCATTTAGATTTAAGAGAGACACACATTGTTGCCAGGTTTCAAAAAGAATAGGTAAAAATATGCCTTCTAGAGAATATACATGTTTTTTCTACGATGTGACCTGGTGACCTAGTCTTTTACACCAGATGACCCAATATCAAACTTGACCTAGATTTTACAGAGATAAACAAGGTGCCAGGTTTAATTAAGATTAGGCAAAAAAATGACAGATATAGTGCTAACAAGGGATTTCCTTGATGTTACCCCAGATGACCCAGTTTCTTACCTGATCTAGATTTCAAAGAGACACACATTGTGACCAAGTTTCATAAAGAATAGGCACACAGTGTTAACAAGGTTTTTCTTTGAAGTGACCTTGTGACCTCGTTTTTGACCCCAGATGATCCAATTACAAACTTGACCTAGATTGCATAGAGACAAACATTGTGACCAAGTTTTATATAGATTAGGTTGGATGGATTATCACTTGGACTTAAATAAAAATTTAAAAAATATAGCAGGTATTGAAAATGAAAATGGGTAAAATATCAAATGTTGACACATTTTGTTTTTTAATTTAATCAAAATATTACCATACCACAATAGTATTCCCATTATTTAAGTCATGTGTGATCACATAAGTACGAGTAGAGACGTTGGTACAATAGTCAAGTGGGTAATGCTCTTAAGAACAGATTGAGAGGTCCATAGTTTGAATCTACAGGGCACATGGTCATTTATGAAATGCTTTTCAGTGTTTCACACCCTTCTGGAGATAATCTGGTTGGTAATCCTGAGTGCATGTTATAGAACCAAGGCTTCTATTTGGAGCTACTGGTATCCTTTTATCCTCGACTGAAGATGGCCAAATCCAGCTACAACAAGACTCACTTGCAGCATGGGAGCTAGAATGGCGAATAGGGCAAGGAGTTTCTACCCAGAAGTGTAGTGTTCTACGGGCAGCAAATTCAAAGACTCCCAAAGTCTGTCTCTACCAGCTGAAAGTTGTTCAATTGACAGAGGATGAGAGCAACAAATACTTGGGAGTGACCATACAATCAAACATTTCATGGAGACAACACATATAAAGACAACCCAGAAAGCCAACAACATAATGGAATTTCTCCGTCGAAACCTGAGCACAGCCAACAAAGACTCTAAAAACAATGACTAAAACTGTTAACACCATGGTAAAATATAACTTTGATTACTGCAATTCACTTTGGAACCCACACCAGAAAGATCTCATACATCAGAGAGACCTCTCACACTCTCTAAAGCACCCTGAGTACTCCACATCTTCAAACTGTTTCAAGTATAGCTTCTTTCCACGGACAATACCAACATGCTGAGGCTCCCTCCTTGGCAATCTTCAAGAGTGAGCTAAATTCAACCTGACCCTTCTAGGGTAACTAACCACCATTTGCTGCATTCCGATGCATGAGAGTGAGCTGTGCCGGCGGTATCTAGAATCCTGGTAGCGCCAAGCAAGCCGGATTGGTTGCATAATCCTCTGATGACTGCAGTAGTTGAACCTCAATCTTCTTTCTTTTACTTTTTTTGCAACACATTAACCTTTCTCTTGCGCACAGTTGTATAGTGGTCAAGTCATGACAGCACAACATAAACCATAGATTTAGATAATGATGTTGTAGATATTACACAAATATGCAAATAAAGGTGCGCAGAAATAGATGCACAAAATTATCTGAAACTAGAATTATCACTGTCGTGACCAGGGACCCGTGGTAGCATGCCAGAGGAGGGGGGGAGAGAAAGTATAGAAGTATAGTGTATAGAAGTATAGTGGGGTTGCATAATTATCAGTGCTATTACATGTAGTTGCAATTTTCTGTACTAAGACACAATAATAAAGTCATATCTATAAAGTACTGATGCCTGAAATCAAGTAATTCACTTCCTTCGAAAAACAACAAGCAAAGGTTTAATTTCCAAAATAGAAACCAGGATAAACTTTTGTCTATTATTAAGTTTGAACTTATTTTTTGATATACTAAGTGTGTCCACTTAATTCAATTTAATAAAGACATTGGTTTCATTGACATTGCAGCGATTTTTTTCCTTCTTTGTTTGCTACCGGTAAACGGTACCTTCCCAATTTGGAAAAGGCTATAATTTCCCCAAATTTGAAGGGAGAAATTCCCAATGAACATTTTAAAAAAAAGTGTTTCAAAATCGGACATAAAATAACAAAGTAATGAGCATTTTTGACAAAGAGGTCAAGCATAAAAGTTTACAGAAACCAGTAAACATTCACATGTAATCTCTTTTTCTGTTTTTTTGGCCTTTCTACTTCATGAAAATTCCCAATTTCAAGTTGTCACAACGCGATTCCCAATCTGATCGGACCCGGAACCTTTCCCAAAGAAGCGAAAAAAATCACTGCATTGCCCTGTTCCTACATCATCCTGGTTGATCAATATTGATTGCAAGATGGAAATACACACACAGAACTACATTAATATGTTTGTTTTGTGTGCAAGTGTTTAAAGGAATCAGCCAAAATTTACTAAAGCTAGAGTTGTTGCCCTTTGCTACAAATGTGCGTATTGTTTTTTGCTCCACAAACATGCACTTATTGTCGTAGTCAATACTAGTAAATTTCATTTGAATATCTTGTACGGTTTTTCAACTATGGCAAATGTTAAAGTTTTTGACGCTGAAAAAGGGTCGTAAGTCAAAATTTATCAATGCTAGAGTTGTTGCCCTTTACTTCAGATATGTGTTTTATCACTGGCAATAAGTACAGCAAGTTTAATATGAATATCTATTATGGTTTTGAAGTTATGAAGAAAAAAAACATGAAAAATTATGTAAGTTATGTAACTTGCCATATAATAGTGTACTGTTGTTGTGAGCTTATGTTTAAAGTTTGAAGTTAATATCTTCCATGATTTGCAAGTTATTAGGAAAAAAAGCTGAAAAATGAGGAAAATTTGAATTTTACAAAGGACCATAATTCTTATAATATTGGAGCTAGAGTTCTGTAACTTGCCATATAATAGCCACCTTAGTACCCGTTTGTGGGGGCGGACAAACAGACGGACAGACTAACAGGGTGATTACTATAGGGCATGCAAAAACATTTTTGCGGGGCCCTAATTACTTTACAGAATCTATCAAACAGGAGGTTGTTGCTACCGAGCACTTGATAGCACTATGCTCAGGAACAGTTTGCTTCAAAAAAGCGCTATGTAGCATAAACATTTTATGCTACCGGCAAGCACTTGCAGCTAACAGACTGCTTCGCAGCAAAGCCCTACCAATGCTGTCTATTGCATAAGAAAGAATGTGCTGTTGCATAGATATAGTAAAGCGTGGGATAGTGCTATTTGGTAGCATTTTGGTTAGACAATGGGCTCCAGACTAGGTATACATTTTAATATTTTAGAAAAACAAACAAGAGCATTAAACAGAGATTTACAAACCAAAAAAGATAAAATAATGCACCAGGGATTTTTTCACTATATACGAGGTGCCTTATCGAGGGGCCTATATAAGGCCCCTTCTCAATTTCCTACAGGCCCCTTTCACAAATCCTAAAGGCCCCTTCACAATTAGAACTGGCGTCTTGGTTTTTGTAATATCAACTTCACTACAAAGCACCAAACAAACCAAACATGGATAATATCATATATTCATGTACTGGGCTTGATATGAAGTATAGTCCAGAGAATTTGAAACAACTCTCAAACTTTAATTAGCATAATTTAACAGCTTATATAGTGTCTATTTATAATCCCGGTTGTATGTTTTCATAATCGGGAAGTATCACGAAGACGCTCGAGGTATAATACCAACACAAATCAAAAGGAGCGATATTGCACGATTTGCTCGCGGAAATGTATATATATATTCAACGCAAGAACCTTGTAATATATGCATGCATAAAGGTCAGGATCAGGTCAAATTCTCTGAGCTATATTATATCATAGAAGCAAGCATAGGCAGCCTGCACGTACCCTACTACTTCACAAGTCATATCAACCTTCTCATTGTTTACCTATATAAGAAAGGTTACTTTCAATATTTCCGATTATAAAAGTGCCTGTCACATTTGTAGCCGTGTAGGTTTATTATTCATTGAAATGGTATATTACGGGTATCAACGTGTAGCTACTATATTTTACTTTCAGGATATATCAACACTTTAGTCCTTAGATACACACCCGTTTACACACCGAACGTCAGAATCAAGAATACAATTCCTTAATTAGGTCGCTAACTAAGACGTTCAGCAAAACCCAGATTTTCACACTTGTAAACGTGAATTTTGCCTTGAAACAGAATGTATGCTTCACAAACGGGCCTAGCTAGTCATCCTTTCAGTTAGTGTAACTAAATAATTTACCTCACATGCCAATTAAACATCGCAATATTTCACTAGATCGATAATTTAAAAAAATTGTACGAACTTCGCCACCGTCAATTTCCAATTTTATTTAGTATTCCGATAACCTTTCGACCTCAACAGATTTCGAAGCGATCGTTTAATTGGCTAGAGTGTGTGTCACGTCATTCATAGTTGTTCAATCGTGTAAGCTCGGCCATTTCCGTTTGTGTCCGGTGTATATACTGAACTTCTTAATTGATGACCAAAAAAAATTCGCGATTTGACTTATATTGTGTTAAGGGTGTGTATTTAAGGACTAAACTGTTTATATATCTGGAAAGTAAAATATCTTGGCTACACGATGATACCTGTAAGATAGCATTTGAGTGAATAAATAAAAGAATAAGACAAGTTATGTGACAGGCACTCCATTCTTCGTGATTCACCTTGTCATAACATAGTAAATAGTGGTAAA
Source organism: Spisula solida (assembly GCA_947247005.1). Lineage (NCBI taxonomy): Eukaryota > Metazoa > Mollusca > Bivalvia > Venerida > Mactridae > Spisula > Spisula solida. The sequence goes on along the minus strand of OX365957.1, from coordinate 34,446,616 downwards.
ATCCGATTTGGCCGGGGTAGTATTTGGGTACGTGCTGACTGCCTATGGAAGCAAGCATGTTTGGGACCTGTCAGTGGAAAAAAATGAGCTAACATCTAAAAAAAATTTGGCGATTTAACGTGCTTAGTTTTTCACTTTTTGAAAAGTTTGCGCGCCTTCTTTTTCACAATTTTTAGAATTTTCGCGCTAAATTTTCACAAAACAAAAAGCCTTGGGCCTCTTCACAGTTCAGCAAAAACAGCCCTTTGCACTGACAATACATTTCCATACATGTATCAAATTATACATCATATGATTAAGTTAAAACACAGATAAAAGATACAAAATTAAACCCTCACCAGTGCACATAGCAACTTCCTCCGAATATCTGAGCTATCCGAAGATTGTACAAGTTTGCTTCAATTATGCTGATTTTGCCGTTGCCATTCTAACCTTTCGGCTCCAGTAATTACCAATGATTTATTTGACATTTATTTCATCAATTCTTCGTTAAAAGAAACTGAACCTTGCATAAATAACGACGTAGCATGTTTACTCAAAATCAACATAAACAAGCTTGACCCATTCTGTCAAACATTGAATTGCTTCCGGTTCAATCCGAACTTCCCGATGTTGATCACGTGACACACACAAAATTACGGCCATATTGGTTTTCAGCTTCGTGTTCAAGAAGTTGTTTATTATTTTAGCGAAATATTCAGATTGACGAATCAGGTAAACATTAAAATAAGTACAATGAAAGATAATTACCCATTCTACTTGACTAGTGTCCGAAGCTGTTTGCTATCTTCCGCAAACTTCCGTTTATGTCCATTGTTTTGTGCAAAACATGCTCGTTTGTTCACGACTTCGTTCCGTACGTGTATCAAGTACGGATAACTGTGTGTTGTGGTCTGTTAGCAGTTCTGTTGACTGGCATCACCAGCGTACGTCATGACCCTTTTAAACATTGAGAACTTCATTGAAATTAAGTTGACACGTTTTGTATTAGTCATTATGACATAGTTATGTTGCAATATGTCAGTCAGACAAGGTTGCTGTGAAGTTTGACACCAACTTGACCAAGCACTTCAGTAGTTAGTATTCATAAAGATGTATGAGTATTGAATCGACCAGCATGCTTAACATAGACAAATGTGTAATAAGGTAAACATCACAGGCACACTCTGTCGTCAATTTAAAAAACCTTACTCTAGTATGAAAAAAAATTCCGAGTACCTTCTTAAATACCAGAAGGTCGCTCAGCTTACATTTTTTCAAGCAACGGAAGTCGAAATATTCACTCTGTTCTCGATTTTAACCGAGCGCATTCGATCCTTCAGTAAACAATGAAGGAAAATCAACGTTTTTTAGCACAATTAGGATAGAAAATGGATAAAACCTGTGTATTTTGGATTCGTAAACATTTATCAACTGTCTTCAACTGCCAACAAATTTTAGCGGAATCCTGAATTTAGTCATAGTTGTGTTTAAATAAGTCTTTTTACAAATTCTTACCTTTTGGCTTAACTAATCGCAATTATTGTACCTGGTTTCTCTTAACACCATATGTATCGCTCAATTAATTCTGTAATCCCTGAAAACGGGTTTTATCCTGTAATGTCGATACATGGTGAATGCCGAATGTTCCACTCGGAACAACTAACAAACAAAATGGAACTGTGCTGGGCAGTGTGCCGAATGTTCCACTGAACAGGAATAAATGTTTTTAAGATGACCAACATTGTAGTCATACTAGTGTTTCAGACTTGTAATGTCTGATTTGAAGAGATGAGTGTGAGAGCGTAAGATTGGGTTCAAATGCACAGGTCTAGTGAGACTTGACAGGTATGCATCTGGAGCTGAGACTTCTCAGGGGTGTGGAAATTCTCAAACTATTCACTTGCCCATGGGCAAGTTGGACTGAAACATCCACGTGCCCGAAAACTAAATCTACTTGCCCAGATAAACACAAAAAAGCATCAAAATTTCAGTTTCAATCATTTATTTATCTTGTGAAGGATTAGAGTACCGGTACTAGGTTTAATTCAATGTTTGTTAATTAAATCATCTTTTGTCAGTAATTTAGGGATTCATCTTTGTTATGTTAAAAAAGGGCACCTAATATTATTTTCTCTTGATAATTTTGCACTTGCACATGGGCAAGCTGGATGAAAAAATCTACTTGTCGCAGGCTAAAAAGCCCAAGTTGGACATAGGAATTCTACACCCCTGCTGAGCTGCTCCCTCATTGGCAATCTTCAAGAGAGAACTTTCAACCGGACCCTTGAAGTCTAACAGTACAACGAACAACATAATTGTAAATGATGAAAGCTACAATAAAGCCTGTTTCATCTAAATGGTTGTTCAGGAAAGTCAAAAGTGCCATGACAGGCCTCAACAAATATTTTTAAAAGCACTCGTCCTCCAATATAGACAAAGAAGAAAACCCCAAAATCTTACTTGTCTTGCTATATAAATAAAGAAGGAAGATATTGTGCAGGACGAGCGGACGAGTGGATTCATAGAGGCCTGCATGATAAAAAGCAATTAACATGGTTATGATAATATGTGTCTGTTTATTGTGGATTATAAATCGCTAAACAGTTAACCATGACACCTTTTGTCTGGGATTTCATGCATGATGCATTTGGTATGCAAAACATTGAATAAGGTACAGGTATATACGTTATAACTTAATTGTAACTAATCTTTTTGTCAATGATTTTATTAGGCCCCTACTGGTTTTCAACTGGAGGGGACTATAGGTTTGCCTTTCGCCAGTCCGTCTGTCTGTCAAAAATCTTCTTCCTGACATAACTCAGACGTTGGTAGGTGTCAATAAGGAGATTATTCACTTCTAAAATTATTTAGATTCTGACAAAAATTGTGGTTGCTATGGATATGGAAATACTTCAAAATGATGGATCCTGCCATAACTCAAACAGTTTACAAGCTTGGGCTATGCAACTTGGTATATGGAAAGGACTCAAAGGAGATTGTGTATACTTAAATATTTTTTTTATTCTGACAATAATTGTGGTTGCTATGGATGCAAAAATAGTTGGAATTACTTCCCTTTAACTGGATCTTTGTAGAAACCAAACATGAATAATGCTAGGATGACAATATATGGTCTATGCATAGAGATCAATGTTTAGATGACACCTATTAATTAATGCTTCACTTTAAAAAACAATTTAAAGGTCATGGCTTCAAACCTGTAGGGGACTTCTGTATTGCTTGCAATTCTTGGTGATTTGTTTCTACTGTTATTCAATAAAATCTTACTATAAACTGAATGTTTAACAGGTGAGCCAATTAACCGTTTACATCCCTGGTAATTTAATATTGAGATTGTGCCATGCATTCCAACCTTTTTCATGTGCTGTCCGATTTTCGTCCATGAAATTATCAGATCATGAGATTTTCAAGGGAGATAAATCCAACAAGACTTATGAATGAATTTAGGGTTTTCTGTCTCTTTCTTTAAAGCCGGAGATCATTGGCCAATTAGGCAGGTATAAACCAATTGGCCACGCATAAAAAGTCTAACCTTACAGGATTCAGTTCAGTGCCAGGGATTTTTTTGGCTATATTTAGGGTTGAATACAGGCGCTTCCCCCTAGGCTGTTTCATTTTGTTCAAGAAAAATCACCGAGTGCTAGGTGGGTGAGGTAACTTGTACTGCGCTCTTTTCAATAGTGGTTTCAGATCCTTGGAATTGTGTTACTGTTAAATAAGAATACATCTTGTTCTGAATGGTCTTGTTAGGTATTGTATTACTGTAGTTCAGGTGGTGTTTATACTTGTATTTCAACCTTGCTGACCAGTGAAATATTGTGCAACTTGAATATGGGTCAACAGAAATGTGATATTCTGTGAGGTATGAATTACAATTCCTGATATTCTTATTCATTGTACCTATTCATGCCTATGCATAATTCCTGCTGTTCAAATAGAGAAGGTGTGGAGATCACTGCAGTTTGTATAAAAGTGTTGATTAAAAAATTATTGATAAGAAACTATTTAATACCAAATTTTCCATATTTTGACCGTCCTTTGGAATTTTGCAAGATGTAATTTCAATGTAGCTGAATTATCTAGAACAAATTTACATTGTACTAACTTTAATTCAACTTTAATAGAATTTTACTTGAAATTCAATACAGAATAATCCATTGAACACAGACCTCATGAAAGAGTCATCATCTGACTGCATATTAATCTATCATCATGTATTTCGCCCCTTCACACTAAACACCCTCATGATGATGCCAGGGGCAAGCAGTGGTGATCAGCCACCGCTCCATCTATGCTGGCTACTATGTTATTTCATTTCTTCTGAGCCAGAGCCATCAGTTACTGAACACTTGCATGGCAATCTTGCTGTAGTTTGGATAAAAACTGGTGTAATAATCAAGTTAATACATGTATAATTATATCATTATATATGTGTAGATTATTGATCAAGGCTTTTATCAAATATCCTTATTCCTGGTATATTAGTAGTGCCATGGTGGAGTATCTTTATCTCATTCTTTTATATCTGGATTTTAGGGAATTAGGCCAAACCTAAACAAGTGTTGTTTAGCTTACATGTATGTATGCATTGAAAATGCTGTTATCTTAGTATGAATTTACTTTTATGAAGTTTATTAATAGGAATATATTATGATATGGCTAAACAAGTATTTTCAAGAATTCTCAATTTGAAGAAACCTTATCTAGTAAGTATAGCACTAGACTTGTCGTCACTGCTATCTGGATAATCTGGGTTCAATTCCTAGGTTGGGCAGGTAATGCTCTTCTACTTATAACATTGAATATTGAAAGTTCTCAATTGACATAACACCAGAGCGAAGATAGCTCTTCCTGATTATTTGTCAAAGGTTTTTGGTGAAGGCTTTCTCAAGACTAAGAATGGCACATTGCTGCCTTTTGTACATGAAATAATACAGAAATAAGTGCAAATCTAATATTAACTTTCTTAACAATTGAATGTCAAACTCTCAATATGATACTTGCTGATTTATAGATAAATCAAAGTCAGGTATCCTTTTTTTTGCTGATTCATCTTTTAAAGAAAAAAGCCATGGCAACAGAAGCATTTATTTTCTGTCAGTTTGGAATTACATGTTGAAAGCAAGATAAAATATTCAGAATCTGAACAACTGTTGTCCATTTGTTAAAATTTGATAAATAGAAATAATCAGAAATGTTTTCAATGTTAAATGGCCAGGGGTGCCACTAGATGGTCATTTTGATACTTCTGACCAATTTTTACTATTTAAACCATACATAGGCAAAATACCCATGATTTTAAGAGAAAAAACCTTTAATCCATTTTCTTTAGCGTCAAAATGTGGCTTTTTGGAAATTTCAAGTGTCAAAAACCTCTAGTGCCATACTCCCGAGTCTAATAGAATCTCTAATGGTACCATATATGGTCTTACCTGTGTTTGGCAGCCAATTGAAGGATACAATCATGTATGTGGAAACTTAAAAAACGTGACTGCTTATAGCTGGTGGCTGTGTAATACAGGACAGGTCAGAGCTACAGATAAGGTTTTAGTCAATTGGGTATTTTACCCCTGAGTTTCAATTTTGATCGGGTTTTGACAAATTTTAATTGGGTATTTAATAAAACTCAAAGGGTAAATAAGCTTTTATGTACTATTTTTCACTTTAACATCCTTTTCTATTTGGGTATTTCAAATTGTTTTTGCTTTTTCTTACTCCCTCCTCTCAAAATCTATTGGGTTTTTAAGAAAATTAATTGGGTAATTACCCCAATACGCAGCTTATCTGTAGCTCTGACAGGTAGTGTTTTATATAACATTGTGTATTAGGATTTAATCATATTGACTGCTCAAGACAGGTTGCTGGTTAATCTAGATGATTATTTACACAGGTTTCAATATAGGTTCATGTATACTAGAATCTGACTAGTCTTGTCAGTGAAGCTTCAACTTGACAATGTGGTATTTTATGGAGATAACTACATGATCCTAACCTTTATGCATGGAATATATTACAAAGTTATTGTGTTGAATATCTACAAGGTTCAATGTCGGTCCTTTAGATTTATGTTGTTTATATTGACAAGTTATCAGAATGGTTAAATTATGTTACTAGAAGGTCGAGGATCAGGTTGAAATCTCCATACTAATATAAGGCCAGAGTTCTTTTATTTTTCGTTACTCGGACCCTCCTGTCCAATTTTTTGGCATTTTCAAAAAAAACAAAATTGAAAAACTGGAAAAAAACAAAATTGCATATAATGATTTGATGATAAATGGACCAGCCTTGCATCATTATTTCATTAATTTGTTAATAATAAGTTTTATTATATTAGTGTTTCACTACAGTGTCCTAGTCTTAAGATAAATTGGCTGTTTTCTTGAAAACTAACACTGTTGTTGAGTGTTGAATACTTTTTTCCCTCCTGTGGACTTTTTTCTGAAAAATGTCTGAGTAACTAAAAATTAAAAAACTCTGGCCTAAGCATGGTAATTAATGATGGCTTGAGGGTATTTACCTGTACTTCAATGTTTACAAGTGCTCCCTGGATTTAAGTGAAATTTTAACTACTGTTGCTACATACTGCAAGCATTAAAATCTTCTGTTCAAGTCCATTATACAGTACATGGTATGTTTCTGATGCAGATGCTTACTGGTATGTTTCTCGAGATGGTGGATCTCATTTTGATATTTTAGAAAGGATTTGGCCATTTTAAAGTGAAAATAAATGCTCCTTGAGTTAGAATTCCAAGAGGTCAGATGAAACCCCAGTTGGTTTAAAAGGGGTATTAAAATGTTTAGTGATTATTTTGAGTGCTAGTTTATAAAACAAAAATGTATTAACAACCAAAATTGTGCAAGTCGAAATATAAAAGCAAAGATATGATACCCAGTTAAATATTCCATTTCCTTGATAGGAAAGCAGTAGAACCTTTGACTAAATGATTAAAATCACTAGTGCTGATAAATTTTAAATATGATCTAAAATCTTAAAGATTACTCTTACTATTTGCATTTGGCAAACAGAACATTAACTAACACAAAAAAACAATTAATGAAACTCAGTGTTGTGTAATTACCATTTTTATCAGTCTGAATTTTTCTCATATGCATTGCTGGCGATCAAACAATTCCATCAAAAATTAAACTATGCAGCACAGCTTTAGACATGTTCGTACTTGTTAAACACTTAACTTCATAGACCCCATAATATATTTACCTTAGTCCTATAGTATGCAAATATGGTTTTAAGCCACTTCATGTATCTCCATACTGGTTTTAGGAAAATAATTGGTGATTGATGCATGGCTTTTTTCCAAACGTTGGCGATGGGGCCTTACCTTTATTTAGGGGAAAAACATATCGGTATTTAGGTTATTGTAGCGATTAACTTCATTTTTGGGGAAGACCACATGATTTTTAAAGAATTTTTTCCAGGGGCCTTTAAACAGCCCTATTATATAAATATAAGGCAAAAAAGGCCTGTGACACATTGTTAATCAAAATTGCATGTAGATTTAATAGAATAATACATGAAAGTACATCTGCATTGTGTTTGATATACATGAGAGTATAACTGGAGTTACTCTGGAGTAAAGGGTTAAGTGTTGATAAATGATGATCAGAGGGATAATGAGTACCTTTGTATTTTTCAGGTGTAAAGATGGCAGATACTCTAAAGTTTGGACCAGAGTGGTAAGTGTTCTCTTTAATGAAATTCCACATAACTGTGTGTGTGTTCCAATCCGGGTTGATATACAGAGTCTTAGTGGGCTGATCAGGTTGTGTTGATTACAATGTTCTCCACTGCACATGTGGAGAAGTTGTCAATTGCTTGCGAAATAGCAAGCTAGCTCTCAGTGATTATTATTTCCAGGAAATCTGTCTATTAAAAGATCAGCTGACTTTTAAAACATGATGCTAATCACAATAAAAACAGTTAACATCATTCCTAGAAAATATATTTATAAAACTTATTTTACAATAATCTATATTCCTCACAGACCATCCAAATAATAAGATGGCAAAACAAGTCCAAACACAATTCTCAAGGTCTTTGTCACTTTTGTGCCCTCAATTTAACCTCAATACAAGCACTATTATAAGATCAATGGACGTCATATGTATAATCTATTTCCATGTTTCTAAATACATTCCCTGATCTTCTCCTGCTGGGCTAGTGATGTGAAAATCTTCTTTCCCAGCAGCAGAACATAATTGCCCTGTATGATTAATTGAGTCTTTAAAAAATTATTATTGAAGTCTGAAGAGTGTTACCAAATATGGACTTGCCTGACCTCGGGAAGTTTAAAACACAGTAAAGTTCCACTCTTTTAATAACGTTTCAGCATAATTTGTTATAATAAGCCTTTTTCAAATCATGAAAATTAATGAAAAACTACATATTGTACGTCAACATGATCCAACGTAAAAAAACAATATCTCAGAAGTTCACTTAGAAATACAAGCAGGCAATTAAATTTTTACGGTCAGATTTGTTTGAACTTGTACATGTCTTTTTATGGAATGGCCCAGATGACGTAATTGTGATTCATAATTTACTTTGTGATTTATATTTCAGGTTGCGCCAGTTATCTGGGGGTAATAGTGTTAGTACCCCGCCCCCTTCTCCTGCCCCAGGGTTCGGTAAATACAAGCTTGCAGATTATAGGTAAACTAGTTACTTTGATTGTCCATGTTTGTCAAATTTTACTGCTATCATCAGGCCCCATGATTATCATGATTATAAAACATTTGCCATGCTCAACTTAATTCCATGTTCAAACCTCAAATAAGTCTTTAACTGCAAAATGTTTCATCTTTTACAGAAACGTTTATATTAAATGTGTGGCCATAAAGAAAGCAGTGTAATAATTCCTAATAAAGTAAAGATGAACAAAAGTTGCACTGTCAGGGAGCAAATCAAGTTTTATGCTTAAGTTGAGCTGAGAATGAAAAAAGTTATATAATCACGGGGCCAGCTCTTCACTGTTTCTAATACATATATCTGAATCCATTCTTACTTAAAGTTTGTAACTCAACCTTATCATTCACAGACAGTTTCAACTCATTCTTACATGGGTCCGACAATTCCGTAATAATCGGGAAAATCGGATTTAATGCATTGGCAAGAATTATCTTTTCTTCAGACTGCACAAAATAAAAGTTATTTGATGAAAAAATTCAAAGAATTGACAAAGTTATTGTCATTTGAAGTTCCATAATCTGAATTTTAACAATAAAACAATGAACAATGAAACCTGGTTAACAGTGTAGGGATGTGTGCTAATGGCACCTGAAACAGACTTGCGACTTGTTTTCAGTATTGGCCATAATGTCACGGTAGGACCCCTGTTCTTACTATGCCCTCCTCCCACACTCTCAGCTCAAATTGTAGATCTTCTGTTAAGAGGCATATTTGCCAGTTGAATGAAACGTAAACCAATAAGATGTAATACTGCAGTGAAGATTTCAATGGGTCAAACAGTTAACAAATTATGAAGTTTGCACATTTAGTAAGCAGGACTATTATTGATGGTTTTCTTTCTATGTAGTATTCACAGGTACAAGACACAAAATCAAATTTGGGTATAAATGCTATAGACATAATAGGCATATATATAGCCAAATTTGATTTTGTGTCTTGCACCTGTGGCAGTATTCTATGTAAGCTGAAATTTACACTCAAGGAAATGTAAGCGAAATTTGTAAAATCACGAAATTTCGCTAATATTTCCACTTCACTAACTAACTACTTATACACTATCAGACTACAATAACGGTTAAGGTTTCATGTAGTACTTAGATTATATTTGATTGGTCAGACAAGGGAGGTAATAGTTGGTACCACCGGATCACTGGGAGGTAATAGTTGGTACCTCCGGATCACTGGTTCTGTTCTGTGTACTGTATGCATGCGCGCATCCAGAGGGAGGAATTAGGCTCCGGACCTTCCAAGGAATTTTGGCAAAGATGTGGTTTGACAGGGATTTGAATCTGATCAGGACACACCCCTCTAGGAAATATAGCTTGTTGTACCCCTCATGAGTAAAAAACCTGGATCTGCATGCATGCTTTTAAAAGTGTTTGTAAGATTATGATTTGTATACATTGATAAAACAGCACCCTCCTGTTTACGACTGGAATAATGTAAAAAAGCAATATAAAACTGGAAGCAAAGCCAAAGCAAAAATTATCACTGTGTTTTGAATGAGTGTTTTACATGACTACATCAGAAGCAGACATTCCCCTGTTGCTATGTCAGCACACATTCCCTTGTTGCTATGACAGCACACATTCCCTTGTTGCTATGGCAGCACACATGCCCTTGTTGCTATGGCAGCACACATTCCCTTGTTGCTATGGCAGTTGTGTCCATAGTTATCTATTGTAATATGTAAGTGGTTGGCTTTGTAATCTTTACTGTTAGTATCTGATATAGTTTATAAGGGACCATTTCAATTGTCAGATCAAAAGAAAACTGAATAGATAATGAGAAAATAGCCATTTTACAAAAAATGTGTCCTTGTCAGGGGTGTAGAAATGTTTTCATGTAGCCAGTTTAGCTTTAAAAGTAATTGATTTGAGGGTTCTTCCTATGCAAAATGAAAAAAAATAAAAGTAACTGACAATAATGCTCTCACAGACAGTTGATTTGCCCCTGCCTGGTTAGTAGTTGGTAATGGGGTTTATAGTTCGCCAGAGATAACTTGAGCCTTGTATATAAACAAAAATTGATAATATCAACACTGGCCGCTTGTTATCAGCGTAGATTGAAAGAGTATTATAAGGCATTAAAAGTGATAATGCACATGACCAAACTACGATGTCCGAAATGTATGAAATTATCAATTTATATTTGTAAGCAATGTTATCTTCGGCGGACTAAACCTTCTTGTACAAGTCATTTCAACACATTTGTTCTGATTGTACTTAGTATTCGTATACTGTCTACCACAGTATTTTATGCTGTTTTCTGTAATCCATTATCATTTAAATCTCATTATAAAACAAAACATGGTGAATAATTGATGGATTGTTATTACACACTTGCAGATGACATATATTATAAGTAGAACAAATGAGAACAAATTTTCTATGAAAATTGATGTGTAAAATTAAATATCAAACTGAAGCAATTAGTTAGTAAGACAGTAGTTTTTCAAATGTTTGTGTTATGCATGTCAATGAGTTTTCTTACTTGACATACTATAATTATTGGCCCAAGAAATATTTAACAAAAGAGTCATTAAACAATAGCAATTACCTGTCATATAAACCTTGAAGTTAAGTGCAGATGTTAAATAAATACAATTATTATCAACATATTACTGGTGTTACCCAGTATTGTCCAGTAAAACCCGGGTTTTCCCATTATTTCCGCTGGGCTTGGTTTTACACTTAAAACCCTGGTTTTTGCCAAAAAAGGCCCTAATTTCTATAAAATCATAGATGTTTGTGTGCATTAAATTTCCTGTGCGTTTATGATTACAGATAAAATCTTAAATGTTTGTATGCATTAAATTTCCTGTGCGTTTATGATTACAGATAAAATCATAAATGTTTGTGTGCATTAAATTTCATGTGTTTATGATTACAGATATGGTAGAGAGGAAATGTTAGCATTGTACACACGTATAGAAGAAGTACCTGAAGAATTACAACAGTACACAGCTATAGTGGCAGACAAAGCACAGGATCCACTAGCATATCAACCATTATCAGAGGAAGAACAGGTATTGTACTGACATGTTTGTTGGGTCCGTCGTTTGTTGGTTAATTAGGTTTGTCCTTTGTGTGTTTACTTTGATCGTTAGGTCGTTTTTTGTGCATTGCCAAGATAAAGACTTGATCCTCTTACCTTCTATAATCTTATACTCCGACACGCCACTGATTCTATTCCTAAAAAGCCTCAGAAAATTATGTTGTTTGTCCTCACCAAACTGTACAATAACCCTTGTAAGAAAACACCTTTGAGGAAAAACTAGTACAATATCTATGTCATAATTTGACAGCTGATTTCTTGTCTATATTTTTAACTACTGTTTGATGTTTTAGTGGGAATTTTTACAAATACCGATACACAAGGTGTGTTATTCAAACAATAATTGAAAGGAACAAAAATAACAAGAATATGTTTTATCTTGTAGCGTATAATGTCTCAGTCAGTTAACAGTCAAGCGGTATTACGGATGATGGGTAGAGGAGCGCCGTCAATGCGAGGTCGCGGCGTCGGAGTGGAACGTGGACGAGGCAGAGGTACGTAAGATTTGAATTGTCCTGAATTTCAGCTTCTTTCCCCTTTACACCAGGGCACTGTTTTATGAAAGCATGTATGTATGGAAATCTTTTACTTGTTCTCAAATTTAAATACCTTTTAATGCATTAACAACTAAAAACTGATAAATCTCTATATTCCATTGAAAGCAAATTCAGTGATTTTTTTCACTTCTTTGGGAAAGGGTCCGGGTCCGTTCAGATTGGGAATTTTTCGCGTTGTTACAACTTAAAATTGGGAATTTTCATGAAGCAGAAAGGCCAATAAAACAGCAAAAGAGATTACATGTGACTGTTTACTGATTTCTGTAAACTTTTATGCTTGACCTCTTGTCAAAAATGTTCATAAATACATGTTGAATATATTTTTTTAAATGTTCATTGGGAATTTTTCCCTTCAAATTTGGGAAAATTATAGCTTTTTTCTAATTTGGAAGGTACCGTTTACCGGTAGCAAACAAAGAAGGAAAAAAATCACTGAAATGTTAAATCATAATATCGTTACATGTATATGACTGTTCTAATCTCAGTTCATTTCATTCCTTCATCAAACTGGAGTTTCCATATCATGTGTTTTCAGGAAGGGGGCGGGGTGATGGTTTTATGCAAAGAGGAATGTCATACGATGAGGTGGAGGCGGGGGGATTCGGTCGGCCACGTCAAAGACCAGATGGTTCATGGGACGAAGGGTAAGGCGGTTATTTGAAAGATTACTTAATAGCAAAATATGGAATTTGTATGTTTCTCTTTAATTTACACACATTATTGATAGTATGCCAGGGCAGATGTCCTACCATCTCGGAAATCCTGATTTGCAGCACTAGAAAGAATGAACTTTTCTGCAGAAAGTAAAAGTTATTTGATGAAAAGAATATGGACTTAGTTATGGGGCGCGTTCGTAACGCTGTTCCGCACATCCCGGACAGTGGAACACACGAACAAACCGGAACACTGTTCGGAACATGTTCTTTCTGTGCCCGCCACAGAGGTGGTGCAGCCAGAACAGTCACGTGATTACAGCAAGAACAATGGCCGCTTGTGTCATAAAATAGAATATAATAAATTTATTTTCCAATTATGGACCATTGCGGGCAAACAGTTGCACTTAAATATATCCACATGCATATTTCTTCCTCCAATATGACGGCTGCAACTACAATTTTGATCATCTTTAACATTTTACTTTCTGTTCCGTTTTGTTCGTAAGGTGTTTGGAGTAGAACATTCGGAACACTGTGCAGGACAGTTCCGTTTTGTTCGTAACTTGTTCGGAGTAGAACATCCCGCACAGTGTGCGGAACAGACGTTCCGAACATACCCATGGTCTTTAAATTTCCGTAAGCTGAATATTCATAGCAATAGAATAATGTTTGAAACAGAGTTTTGTTGTTGCTAATGACAAACAAAAAGCACATGCACTTTGTTGTCAGGATTAGGATTCAGTGGGTATGTCAATAAATGAACTAGGTTAGAATTTCTAAGGAGATGATTGCCAAACAAAAAAAACACATAAATTGAACTCGTCTGGTTGTAGGTTATTATTGTTTCAAGCAAGTAACTTCAGTAGGGATAATGTATTCAGAATAAAGTAAAATTCACTTTTGGTGATTCGGAGAGTTACAAATGTAGATCCAAATGCTAAATTTTCACAATAGTTGTAGGCCTTGTCTTTGTAAGATAGAATTTATAATAGTGTTGGAGTTCCGATGTTTTTGGTTGAAATGGGATAATAATTGTCTAATTTTCAGGGATCCAAAAGCTTATCAGAGACCATATACAAACAGATTTACAGATCCTACCCAGCCAAATAAAGTTTATCAGCGATCGTTAAGTAGTGAAAATTGGCGTGACCGTGAAGAAGATGATGATGATGGTGATTGGAGAAAGGCCGGGTCTAAATGGAGTAATGCCAGAGGCAGCTGGCGTGACGGGGGTCGGGACAGAGCCTTTGAATATGATAGGTAGAATAACACATTGATTAACCATTTAACTTCTAGCAATATACACCTTTAACACTTACAGTTTTCTTACTCGGGTCAGAATCTGATCATGTGCGAAAATATTGAAAACTTATTTTTTAAACATTAAAAATGACATGCATCAAGACAAATTAAAAATGACATCCGTCAACACAAAAAGCATATAATTGTAGCAGCATGCCTTGTGTTCTGTAGAGTTATTTTCAACATTGTTTTCTAGTCTGTACTTGTTCTATAGAGTTACATACTCATTGAGGAAACTATGAAAACGACAAGTTGAGGGCATTCATGTATAAGAGCATTTTTCAAGGACTTAATTCAACAAGATAGTCAGTCCAGAGACTATAACGGTCAATAAATGATAGTAAATCATCAACAGAGTACTAGATTACCTCCCTGCTTTAAGGGATCTAAAATATTTAATTTCAATATACAACAAAGAAGACATTCATTGGACTATGACAAATTTTGAACAAAATCTGATAATTGGATTTTAAGATATTTACAACTTATACGATTTGTTGTACCACAAAAGACTTATAGTTAGGGACGTGGTACTCAGATGTGCGATTATAGGGCCATCTTGGCCCTCGTAAATATTTTATTTCTTTTCTAACCATTAATCATTTCTCTCATGAAAGGTCTCATCAAGACAGATTACAGAAAGGAGGTTTTAATCGTCAATATAACAGAAGTCGTAGCGGGGAGAATTGGGATGAGGATGACTTACCCGAGTGGAGCTTGGACGGGGACACAGACGAACTAGGCACGTTTGATGCTAGCGGGGCATTTGTCTCTACAAAGAAGGTAAGTTGTCGAGCAGTGGGTCACTGTGTCTGTATATAGCTCACCAGAGTAGAAATCATCGATTTGTGGTCACTGTAGGAATCCTGATACACCGTATCTCAGTTCTGTCAGACGTTTGTACAGTTGTCTATTGCTATGACGGAACTGAAAACCTTGCAAAGCCTTGTGCCATATTATTTGGTCCTATGGTTTAATAAAACTTGTATGAAATGAGCACCCATGCCAGATCCTCTATAATATCATACAAATAAATAATAAATGTTGTTGTAAATGAGGGTGTGTATAACTATAATTGACTGTATATTGATGTTTGGACAAAATTGTTGGTTTTCAGTGAGATGTGTTGACTCATTGGACTAACATAATGCACAACATATAAAACCAGCTGGTGAAGTAATGCACATGTGGACTGGCCATACCACTTACAAAGCCAATCGGATTTAAAGCATTCAATTAATTTAAAGCAAATTCATATTTTATCCTTAAATTGGTATATACATTTGTTGCTATGTTTGCATGCATATATCTAAGTCGAATTGTTTTAACCATGTCTTAAATGTGATTGTACAGCACTTTTAACATGTAATTACATGATGCAAGGGCTACAATGTATATGAATTTGGTATATTATAATATTGATGTATGTTTGTAGGGTCGGAGGAGAGATGAAGATTGGGAGGTGGACGATGAATGTTTTGATAAATCTCCAAGAAATAACAGTCCTCCTTCAGACATTAATAAAATGGAGAAGGTGATAATAATTCATAATTTGAACAATGTCAAATTTATTATCCCAAGGCAAAGGGGGTATGGTATGGTAGGCACACGCCATCTGACCTTTTGTCTGGCTCTTCTGTGTGCAACTTCTCCTTCATTTCTTGAGGAATTTTGATGAAACTTTTACAGAAGTACTGTGACGAAGTGCCCCAGCGCATATTGCCAGGATTTTGTTTTTTGACACCTGTTGACAGAGTTATGGTCCATTGTTGATTTTATGCATATAAACTCTTCTGTGTGTAACTCAGTTCTCCAGGGATTTTGTCCAAACCTTTACAAAAGGACCGTTATGAGGTGCCCCAGCACCCATTGTCAGGGTTTTTTATTACAACCATTTTTGACCGAATTATGGCCCTTTGTTTTTTTGTACCTATATAAGATACAGAGAAAAATTCTTCTGAGCGCAACTTCGTCATTTCTGCAGGAATTATGACTAAACTTTCACAGAAGTACACTCACAGAAATACTCTGAGGTGCCCTAACGCATAATGTCATTTTTAGACCTATAAGTTTTGTCTGGGCTATTTCTCTGTTACCAATAGTTGGATTTCAATGAAACTTTGCTTGATCAGTACCAAGTTTAGTTGTGCATATCGTCGGCACACGCTGGTGGGATCGATTTTAAGGGAGTTATGGCCCTTTGTTTTTTTACACTTAAAAATTTTGTCTGCGCTATTTCTCTGTTACCAAAAACCAGACATTTCACCCAAGTGATTCTCGTTTTCACTGAGTTTACTGTAATGGTGTATACACATTTCAAAACTATAGTTAAAATGTTTGGATGATTATTTTGTAGATAAGTGAAGAGGAAAGGAAAGAAAGCCCCAGTACGAAGGACATTAACGATAATCGTACGAAAAATGACAAGAAGACTGATCCAAGTAGTGATGTGAAAGATGGTCCTAGTACCAAACAGTCCCATGTAACTAAAGTAAAAAGTGCTCAAAATAATAGTCATGTGACTTCGAATGAAAGTGTGAAATCGGAGAAAGCTAGAGTTCCCGGTCAGCCGGTTTCAAGTCCCGCCAAGAATGTGGATAAATCCACCGCAAAAAAATCAGCCCCACCACCTGAGTCAATTACAGCGAATAAAGACGCTAAGAAAAAAGCTGATCAAAGTAAAGCTAGTGCTAATAATACCAATAAGGTCGGGAAACAGGATGATAAGGCTAAGACAAATACTATAGTATCTGATTCATCCAATAATACAGACACAAAAGTGCCTAAAGATAAAAGTGGTAAGGAGAATTCAACATCAAAGTCAACTGTTGTTACTAAGCGACGAGAAAAATTAAAATCAGAAGCTGAAGCATTGGACCAGTTACAAGAGACGGCAGAAAATATGGTGGCCGGAATTACTGTGTTAGAAGTAAGTATATATATATATGGCCTCCATAACTCAGTGGTTAGCGCTTCCCGTCTAATCTGGCGACCATAGTTAAAATCCGGGTGGAGGCAAACATATTCCAGCCATGTTTCAACTGAAAGCTGACTGGCAAATAAAGGCTATGCTCAGCATTTAAACACAAAATTAACATGCTCAATCTCCGCAAGCATCTCAAACTAAAATATCTGCTCAAACTTGAGAAAATTCGCTCCAGCTAGGGCCTTTAGATCTCAAAGTTTATGCTTCTCTCAAAAATTTGTGAGTGCTGAGTGCAAGTATTCTTCTTAATTCCAGACTGAGGCCAAAAAGTGTCAGAGGTTCAAGGTTTCGTAGAATTTATAAGTTTTATTGTATCTATAAGACCTGATGTTAATATGTGCATGTATTTTGTGTTTTTGTTGCCATGGCAACTAGATTGTTGTTGTTTTATTTTTTATTGCCATGGCAACTAGATTGTTGTTGTTTTATTTTTTGCTGCCATGGCAACTAGATAGTTATTGTTTAATTCAGGATGAAGAGGATCCGCAGGTTTCCTCTGGTAAAACAAAGATGTCTGCTGCATTGCCACCTGACCATGAACATTATAATGAATGGTTTTATAGAGACCCACAGGGTGACCTTCAAGGTATGTATGAGTATAGTGTTTGTCCTATTGGGGTGTCAATATTTTAGATTTATCTAGAATATCCTAAAAGTGCTATGATTTTTTACTTAAATAAAAGTTGGTTGAAAAAATATCTCAAAAAATGGCATAGTTATGGTCAATTAAATCGTGTAAGTGTTATACATGTTTATGGAAACAATGAAGTTGAAGGCCCCTGGTTTGGCAAAAATGGTCGGCTGCATATGATTTTATCTCTACTGAAAACCCTGGTCCTAGTGCACCTCTCTTGGTTGCATATTGATCAATGTGCATCTCCTTGTAACTGTTGCCTCAGTGGCCCTACAATTTGTAAATCAACCAAACAATCTGTATTGGCTGCTCTAGAAAGAATGAACTTATCTATGAACTTTATCTAAAGAAAATGAAAGTTATTTGATTAAAGGTAACTTTTTTGAATAACAAGTCTTTAGAATTATAATATTTTCAGTATGACATGCTTATTTTCTTTGACTTAATTTCAGGTCCATTTAGATCAATTGAAATGGCAGAATGGTTCAGTGCAGGCTATTTTACTATGAATCTATTGATTCGACGAGGCTGTGATGAAAAATTTGCCCCACTTGGTAAATAGCTTTATTTCGTACCTCTTTGTTCTCTATACAATGTTTTATTATTATGTTAGGATGGGCCCGGCCCAGCAAAGCTACGTCTATTTGTTAGTATGGGGTTCGGGGCCAGCGTAGCCACCTCTATCTATTAGTAATGGTTTGCCATCTTTATTGTTTAAAATGGGGCCTGGCCCAGCCACCTCTCTTGGTTGGTATGATTCCAAGAGCATTGTTATGTTCAATCTTAAAAGCAATTATCAAATTCAACTTGTGTTAAAATGACTTTGGATGAGTATGAGATTGAAATTGGACGTCAGTTGTTTCATGGTATTGGGGGCCCAGCTATGTTTTTATGTTCTGCTGTGTGGACACAGTTAGTTCAAAACAAACAGACAGAATCAAACGTATTTATATTTACATACATTGTAATATTAAGCTTGCTTGAGTATTGGAAGAGAATTGAGAATTGATCTGGGAAAAATGATGATTAAAACAATGAATATAAATAGTATGAGAGTTGACGATAAGTGAGCTTTGACAAAAAGATTATATAAAATCAGACAGGGAAGGCAACACTCAACTTAAACTACACCAATTACGCGACACAATGCCCAACACCACTGAAGGAGAACATGAACTTAACAGCTGGCAATCCAAGTCCCAGCTATCAAAAAGCTGAAAGACCTACTTTCAGTTCATTGACAGCTGTTTATTAAAGTATTGTAACTGTAGAAGTATGGTAACATATCTAAGCATGTTGAATGACTTGTTTCAGGTGAATTAATCAAGAGATGGGGGCGTATTCCATTTTTACCTGGACCATCACCACCTCCTTTCATGGTGAGTATATCAGTACTTACTGTGTATGATATAACTGGTTCACTGGGCTGGCAAAGACAATTTTATATTTTCACCGGAAATTTATTGATTATGATTAAGTAAGGACGAGGAGCAGAAATATTAGTTTTGGTATAAATTAGTTTTGGTTTAATTAGCTTTGTACAATAACTGCTTTTTAAGTTGTTACTATTATACAAGAATCACTGAGAATGTGGAACGGTGGCTGAGTGGTTCTCAACTACCAATCCCAAGGTCCCTGTTCGAAACTCGCCCTAGAAATTTCAGACATGCTTTTCAGTGTTTCCCACCAAATTAGAGGTGAACTGGTTGGAAACCCAGAGGTAGTCTCGCATGTAACAGTGCTATACACCGGACACATTAAGAACCAAGTTGTTGATTCTGAAAGAGCTAGGGTAGCGCCCGGTTTCTTATATCACACAAACTGTTTTTCCCCGTCTTTTCCCTCAAAGCCTGAGGTCATTATTCAATTCGGCATAGGTTAACACTACGTACTACAACTGTCTCAGTAGAAGGCGAATAAAACCCAGAATTTTATATTCTATCACAGGTGTTCCATTTTATCCTTGACTCTTTGGCTCCAGAAATGTCTTCCAAAAATGTCTCATTTAGAACCTTGGCATTCTAAGTAAAGTACCAATTTACGGCAGGACTACTGGAAACATTAAAGAGAGTTAAACTCCTCACCCTGGCATTGATATCACACCCTGCTTAGTTTATTGTGTGAGTAATCTATAACTACTGCATAGATTGGATTGGAACTTCTCAAAAGGCTTCCAACACCACTGTGAGCCCTTTGCCTAAACAAAGCGCTATGCAACTACACGCAAACAGAGAGCAGTGCTCGCCGATAGCATACTGTTTATCAGCACTTTCCTAGGTGACAGACAGCTTTCATATTGCTTTGTAACGGCCTGCTATCTGCGAGCACTCACCAGTAGTATTTAAATTTTGTGCTTCATCCGCTATGTAGAGCTTTTATGAAGCAAGTCGTTTCCTGGAATAGCGCTATTGAGCGTTAGTGTAGTGGTTTGGTTAGGCAACGTGCTCCATATTGTTGGTTACCAATTATTCCAATTATGGTTTTCTTGTGTCTACAGAATAGTGCTAGTCCGGATGTCCAGCAGCAACAACAACAGCAACAACAACAACAGCAGCAACAACAACAAGAACAGTTACAAGCGATGCAACAACAAATGTTGTTACAACAACAGATGGTCCAGCAACAAGTACTGATGAGGTAAACGTAGCTTTATTAGTTTAATCTAATACTCTACTGAGTTCCAAACGTGGCGCACCCTTTTAGCTTACCTGGTACAAAGTATATTTCATGGAGTCCCCAAGTTTCCAACAAGGTAGTCGGCATAATGTTAATATATTCATGCGAGATGCGACTCAAAATTGGTATCACCAAACATCCACATGTGGACAAGTTGATGGATCCTTGTGGAAGGGTAAGTCAGTACTGGTTAGGATACAGTCCAGAAAAACTTGTAAAGTGAATCTACTGTCAAATATAGCTGAAAACTTGTTAAAATAAGACAAATAGTTGTGAACATTGTGAACAACATTGTGAACAAATCTATTTACACATCCTACGATGCCAATCAATTTTATGTTACTGTGTGCATACAATATATCTTTGACAACAATATGTCTAAATGTGTTGATCGACACATAAACAAGCAAACTAGCTGGGTGTGTTTGGGTAACATGTGGTGCATTAATCCATATATGATCATATTTAACATACAAATATTCTTTTGGTATTGTATCAAAGGATGAGTAAACACACATGAATTCTGCAGCTGAAAGTACCTTGATATGGTCTTCATGAAAGAAAACGCCATTTCAATATGGCGGCCGATTAACTAGTTTCAAAATATTGAAATCGTTCCAGTTTATTTAGCATTGTATATTGTGTGTTTGCAGACATCTACAGTTACAACAGATACAACAGATTATCAGTCAGTTACAGGATAATGAACAGTTCAAGTCATTAACACCATTACAACAACAACACTTAGCCATGCAGATGTTGTTAAAACAAGGCAGTCCTCCTACCGGACCACCACAACAATCTCAACAAAAGTTATCTCCCAGGTTCGTGTACATTACTTACTCTACTCTTCATCTCCAAGGCTGAGTGGTAAGCTCATCTATCGTGCCATGGCTGAATGGTACACCTCGCTGATTTAAACTCAGTGACATACACACTGTGTGACATAGAATGTGTAAATTTAAACCCATTCACTCAGTGTAGTGAAGTTACACATATAATTTTCAGGGAGTTATAGAATTAAAGGTTTGTAAGGTAAAGGCGTCTGCTTTGCTATGAGAGCTGAAGGTCAAATGCTAAATCACTGTTTAAAATCTGTTTTATATTGCCGGTTGGTGAGCCGTCTGGTAGATTATTACAGTGTTGACTACCTGCCTGGTGCCTTGCAGTAAAAAGTCGGGAGTCTGGAAGTGCCCAGAAAGTAAATGACTTTAAGCCAAACCGGCTGACACTTTAATTAGGAGTGTTATTATGATAAGTAATCAGTTCACACCACTTACTCTTCAATGTATTGATTTACTAACAGATTTTCAAGCATTTTTCAAGCATTGATATATGGAACATTTTGAGTTGGAAACCCGAGTCTGGATAAAAATGTCAAAACATGAAAATGGAGAACTGAAATTTGCTATGGAAATGTTACAGAATTTTGTTTGACAAAAAGTGTATGAACCTTAGTTATCAGTCAAATGGAAGCACATGTTAGTACTGGTTGATAATTCATTCCAGGAGAACTGGTTAGGCTAACTTGCTATTATGTACAAATGATTTTTGTCGAGCCCACTTGTGGTGAGGTAAAAAAAAGTCATTATTTAGCTTGTCTGGACCACTTTGTCATCTATTCTTCAGTCTTCAATTGTGGGATTTTGAAATAACTTGGCACATTTAACTTTATGCTTTTTGTCAACATGCGCAGGCTCAACATAATCTGACCGAGAGCATGGATTTCTAGTTTGTACAAAAATAGCCTTAAAAGTATACAGTTGTATTGTACTTTACTGGAAATACATGTACTGCCATATCTGTTACCTATGTTTGATATGTTATACAATTTCAGGGCTTCAGAAGCACCTAATACATCTACTGCATCAAATCATCCCTCATTTAATCGTTCATTTTCCTCACCCAACACATCTCAGGGACAAAACCTGCCCGCCAGTATCTGGGATATCGACCCAGGAACAACAACCATGCCTGCAGGAGGCATAACTGCTGCTGAACTCGAAGCTCAACTCAAGGTATAGTTAACCATTGACTTATTTTACCATTGTTAATTATACGGGGTCCTATGTTTCTTGAATAATCAGGAAATCTGGATTTGCTGCTTTTTGTAAGAAATGGAATTTAGTAAACTGGACACTTTATGCTTTTCATTCATACCGATTATAGATTTGGACAAGAATTGTAAATAAATGGCCCCAGCTCTTGGACTATTTAGTTTAGGAAGAATGAGCATATCTACGGACAATAAAATTATTTGATGAAATATGCCAAGTATTGACTAAGTTACGGTCATATGAAATTTCATAGGCTCAACTTTCACAATATAACAATGTTTGAAACAGAGTTTTGATGTAGAAGTGTGCTAATGGATCTAATGCAGGTGGCATGGTGGTCGAGTGGATAACGCACTTGACTACTGATCGAGAGGTCCCTGGTTGGAATCTCGACCGGGACACTTGGTCATTTCTGGAACGCTTTTCAGTGTTTCCCACCCAACTAGAGATGAACTGGTTGGAAACCCAGAGGTAGTCTCGCATGTATCAGTGCTATACATCGGGCACGTTAAAGAACCAGGGAGTCTATTCGGAACGAGCTAGGGTAACGCACCTGGATTCCTTGTATCACAACTCTTTCTTCTACTCGCTGTCCCTTCAGCAAAAAACAGGACCCCATTGGAAATAAGTGCTTGCACCTTCATGGGTTATCCTTGACCGAAAGGCCTAAATAATTACACTTACACACACACACACAATGGCACAAGAATGTGGCCTTTTGGAAAGTTCAAGGTTCAAAACCCCTACTTCTGAGTCAAATGGAACCCCTAATGGGGTAGGTGTGAACAGGCATTACCATGGCTATACTACACCATAATAGACACTAAGTGTGAAATTACTTGTTTTCAGGAGAAAGAGCAATCAGAGGAGAGGAAACATCAGAAAAGATTGGAACGAGAGAAGGAAGTACTTCGTAAACAACAAGAAGAGCTGAGAAGACAGAAGGATGAAATAGAACGAGAAAGACTGGAAGTTGAACGAAGGAAACAAGAAGAAATCAAGGTTAATTGCTTGTTTAATTATATTTGAGATTTGATGTGTTAAAAAAGTTTGAACTCAATGTTTAAGTTTCAATAGTTAATGACGTCAGAAGAATATACAATTTTGAGAGTAAATTCAAGAGGGTTCTACCATTGTTCTAATCTTTCAAGCATTAAATGAAGCTATTTGTGTGTGTAAGAAATTGAAATTGTATAGTGCGTACATAGCTTTGATAAAATTTAGTGTACATTTAAATTTTTAGGACAAACTTTTTTAACACCATGTACACATTATTAGTCTGTTCTATGACATGGAGAACTGATGACATTAGCAGCCATTGTCTACTGAGGAATTAAAATCCAGTATTAAAGCATACTCCGATGTTTTCAAATTTAGGTATTAAGTTCAGTGACTAGCCATATCGGAACCCCAACAAGGATTCCACAATTTGAAGTCAATGTCGATTTTCCTCCACATACTGAGAAGTTGCTGGTTCCCGATTGAATGATGTGATAATACTGGTTAGGGTACAGTCCTGGAATCAGCTGTCATATATGACTGAAAAATTGTCGAGAAACAGTGTTAAACCCAGAAAAACCATCTATTTTGTACAAATTCAAAACAACCCAATCTCCGGTCTTTTCACTATATGATACACCATGGTCACCATGAATTGTTTCTGTTAGAAATTCTCTGATACTAATTCTCATCCTTAGCATTTCATTAAGGTACTTTTTGTAAATTTACCGACCTACAATGAAATGCACACTCTCAGCACCAGTACATATTGATACACACTATATATTGATCCTACTGTCATTAATATAACAGAAACTTGAAGAAGAACGATTGAAAGCGGAAGAAGAGAAGCGAAGATTAGAAGAAGAAAATAAACGAAGAATGATAGAAGATCAGAAGAAGAGAGAAGATGAAGAACGAATGAGATTGATGGAAGAAGAAATGAGAAGACAAGAGTTAGAGAGACAGAAAGAAATTCAAAGGCAGCAAGAAATACAGGTAATTGTTTAATCATTACAGACGTCCTACCAATCTGAAATAATCGGGGAATCAGATTTGCTGCACTAGAAAGAATGAACTTTCCTGCTGAAAATAAAAGTTATTTGGTAAAAAAACAAAGTTTTGACTAAGTTCAGATCATTTGAAATTTAGCAAATTATAGCATAAAAACTTGTATAAAATTATCAAAAGGATGAGGTTTAGTCCCCGAGTAAAACCATTGTAAGATATAGAGGATATTTGTTGATTTTGGTGTACGATCAAATTTTACTTCATTGAGTGATAAAAAAATTAATATTTTCACAAGTGGCGTAGTGGCAAGTGAAAATTTTATTTTTCTGTGATCACAAGTGAAATAAACTTTGTTCTTGCACCAAAAATATTTTTCTGTACTGGAACCAACTTCTAAACAGGTAAAATAACGAATTACTTATAAATCTGTATAATCCATTGATTATATAATAATGTGATATAATGGTGATATATTTATGTTATACAGAAGGAACAAGAAACTGCGAGATTGAAGGAGATGGAAGAACGTGATCGTGAGAAACAGAAACAGATGGAATTACAGAGAAGACAACAAGAAGATGCATTACGTAAACAACAACAGGAAGCATTACGTAAATTACAACAGGAACAGCTGGCTAATATGCAGGTATGTTCAGCATTACGTAAACAACAACAGGAAGCATTACGTAAATTACAACAGGAACAGCTGGCTAATATGCAGGTATGTTCAGCATTACGTAAACAACAATAGCAAGCATTATGTAAAATACAACAGGAACAGCTGGCTAACATGCAGGTACGTTCATATGCCTTCATAGCTCAATGGTTAGCGCACTTAACAGCTAATCTGGCGACCAGGGTTCAAATACGAGTGGAGGCACTCATATGCCTGCCATATTTCAGCAGAAAGGTAACTGGCAAATAAAGGCTATGCTCGGCATGCTTGGCATTGTATCGTATGTAGCACTGTTTTTCTACAAAATATTTTGTTATATCATTTATATGGCGGGTTTTTTTGTTGGTTTTATGATCTAAATAAAATCACTAAATAAAATCCCAAAATCGATCGACTTTCAAAATATGTTTTAAGGGTTTTTCTCTAAAACAAATAATTGATAAATCTACTATCTCTTAAATGGCTTTTCACCTAAATCTGCAACAGAAGTTTATGCCAATATGTATAATTCTATATTGTTTTATCTTGAATTTTCAGTTACCATCTCATGCTCAGTGGGCCAATTCTCAGAACCCAGTGTCAAGTCCAGGTGGTAAATCCTTGCTGGAAATACAACAACAAGAGGAAACAGAGAGGTTGGAGAGAGAGGAGGTGAGTATGAGGGGGACAGGTACTAGCACAGCCTAGTGTAACAGCATTCATGTAGCAGTAGGCAGTCATTGTGTAATTAGGGGTGTAGAAATGTTTTTATTTAGTCAGTTAATCTTCAAAGTAGGTGGTTGGTTTGAAATCTCACTTGAAGTAACAAGGAAGAAAATGACAAAAAGTAGCCATCAAGCATGTTCAAATAGCCAGTGAATTTAGCTGCCAACGACTCATTTCTCCACCCCGATACTAATAATGCATTTTATTATGCTGTCCATCTACTGGTTGGTATGTTTGTCTGTACAAAATCTTTGTGTCTCATCTCAGCCATAACTGCAGTATGCTTTGAGTATTTTAAAATTTCTTTCATCACATTTTTGTTGTCCACATGTTTGATGTCACGATAGTGTAATAAAACCATGCAGGCTTAATTGTAAGGCTATCATGATTATCGTGTATATTATTGTGTATATTGATGTTCTGATGGGCCATGTGGCTTTTTGAATTTGAAATAAACTTCTTCTTCTATCATGGAATAAAATCGTAGAATTTTTCTGGAAAGTGTGACATTACAATCACTGTACAGTCAGATCTCGATACAATGACACTGTTGGTTCCCGATAAAACTGTCGTTATAACGAATTTGTCATTATACTGAATTTCACTAGTGACGCGAAATTTGATTTGGAGATTGTTTCATAGAAATCAATTAATGATTAACATATAATTTATTATGTCATAAAATTGACATAATCAGCAAAATCAGCAGTATAAAATTATCATAATTACATAAAATAATATTTAAAATAAAATACAATGTTTTGAGAGAGCTCCAAAATAAAGGGCGTCCGAATTTAAAGATTTCCGGATACTACTACAGTAAACTATAAAATCGAACGCTCTGGAGAATAATTTGGTTATTCATTTTGTTACAATTTTTACACTATCGTCTTTCAGAATTGATGAATTAATAAATCAAGTCAAATATCTCGATTAACATCGTTCATTTCGTGAACCGTACGATTTCTAAAATACGAATATATGCGATGACTTCGCGAGCCGTTGCACACAAACTGCGATTTGACTGTGAAAGGTACCACTATTATAAAGAGAGCAATTAAGATGATTTTCACAAGTGTAATTACATAATTAGTCTCCTTGCTCAGACGATGACTTTGTGAAGCAGATAAATAGTTCAGGTGTGAAAAATAGTCCCTTGATAGTGTCAGTATATCGAGTATTAATTGCTGTGTAAACAATCGATTCGTTCCCATCTTTTTGCTGTCGGTGTCAGTAAGTGAATATGTTGTTATAACAGATACTATTAACGTTGTATAGAATTCGTCCCCACCAGTTGGTGTCGTTATAACGAAATTGTCGGTATATCGGGTATCGTTGTAACGAGTCCTGACTGTATTACCACACACTCATTGTAACAATTGGACTATGAGGTTAATTTTGAATCCTGTTGTCAGTTCAAATTACATGCACACTAGCATTTCTTACTGTACTATTGTTTATTTTATGTACCTTAGATACAGAGAAAGCAGTTAGAGTTACAACGGCAACAGATGTTGGCCTTACAGGCACAGCAACAACAGAAAACATGGACAAATACTGTGTAAGTACTCAACATATTAAACAAAAAGTTTGAATCCTTTATCCGTATTATACACCTTGTCTATTTGCCCACAGTATTTCGATAAGGGGCTACATACATTGTTCACATTCTCTCAATACTGATTATTATTGGAAACAAATTATTTATTCTTTAAGTGTATAGCACAGAGAATTTTACGTGATCCTGACCTTTATGCATGAATATATTATAATAATATATTTGCGTTGAATATATAAATTGCAGCAAGCAAATCGTGCAATTGGTCTTTAAGATTTGTGTTAGTAATACACCTCGAGTGTCTTGGTGATATTTCCCGCTTAAAACATACAACCAGGATTATAAATATAGACAATATATCAGCTGTTGAATTATGCTGGTAGAAGGTCGAGAGTTGTGTCAAATTCTCTGTACTGACCTTTGTCAGATAGTAAACACCATCTCAGATTAAGTATTGGAAAATAATTATTGATGCACACTTGCATTCTGATGAGACATGAAAAAGTGTGACCATGAACTTTACTTTATATTGTATGTGATAAATAAAGGCTTAGAGGTTTTAATTGTAACCCTACTGATGATTGTTACATAACATTTTGTGTGATATTTCAGCTCACCTAAATCATCATCTACTAAGTCCTTGTTAGAAATACAGCAAGAACAAGCCAGGCAGCTAGAGAGAGAACGCCAAAAGAGGGAGGAAAATCAACAAATTGCTGCCAAGGTAGGAATACATACACATAATTATGCTACGGTACAAAGGAAACCAAGACAGCTTCAATGTGTAAAAACTTTACAAGTAAAACCATCTAAGACATTCATTGGGATCTATGTAAGCACAAATCCAACCATTGCCTCCAGCACCTTAATAAAATTTCTGGAGATGGGCCTGTTTTAGTCTTTGTAATATGGATCTATCAAATGGTGGACTCTAGTGTACATAATATTGTTTAATAAGGGGTATAACAAAGATAAAAGTTGTAGTTATCTGAATTTCAATCTGACATTTACTTGTGGTTTGGTTTTTGTATCCTTAGCCAAACAATCTAGAGTTTTAATATGATTTATCTTTTACAGAACATGTCCTTGGGTTCAGCTAGTGTTTGGGGCTCGTCACCACCAATGACTAACTGGGCCAATGAGGGAGCATGGGCTATGAAGGGAGCTCAGTTAAATGCCAATAACAACAGTAATAATAGTGCCCTAGGTTTCTGGGATGATGCCATTATCTCATCTGGACCGGTGAAGAAACAATCAACCAAGCCTAGGTAAGAATGCAGGAATTATGATACCATTCATATACATGTACTGGCATTGAGTAAACTGCTTTTATATGATATGATGATGAAATGTTACTTTTTTCATGCATTTCTGTTTTTCTCTTCATAGACAAAGAGATTTTAGAAAAACATTGAACTTCAAACTTTGTGAACAAACTTTGTTAACACGGTGTATACATCCAACGCAATAATGCAGTACAAAAACAAAAACTTAAAAGAGAAATGTTTCTATGTTGGTTTGGGTTTGAATCGGGGACTGATACATCATCCAATCAGGGAAAATTGGCCTACATCTTTGTGCCACCAAATTTATTTATAAGTGTGGGGGCATATAGCTTTGTCTACTTTGATGCTTTCTTAACATACAGCTATTGCCAATATTAAAGAAAAACAAAGTTGGTTGTGTTATATAGCTTAGCCCGTTTAGCTTGTCATTCTTGAATATCTGTGCTTATTCGTTGTCCAATCAGAGTTGTTTTTTTAACTAATCAAAACATTCTTACGGTACAATAACAAAAACACAAGAGGATTAATTAGCGACAGGTCAAATATTCTCAACTATAGCAATATGTATAAATGTGTAAACCAATGTTTGTATATCTGCAGTAAACAACAACAACAACCTACAGCGGAGTTCCCTGCTCTCGGTGGTGCTAACAACACCAGAACAAAACAAACAACACAAGCTAAGGCAAAACCTTCCAAGTCAAAGAAAGAGGAGGTATACTTTACTACTGTATTCAGAGTAATGGCTGACCTTTTGTTGGTCCAAATATCTTACTTATGCCATTCTAAATATTTGACCTTATAATGCTAGGTTTATGATTTATGGTAAATGGCTAGAGATCAATGTTGGGATAACACATATTAATTAATGCTTCAATTTGAAAAAATTTGTGGTTGCTATGGCAACAAAAACATTGAAAATAATGTAATGGGGCTTTGATTCAAACCGGTTGGGACGTTTGTATTGCTTGCAATTCTTCAGTGATTTGTGTTTCCATGAATCTTTTGTTTCTTGGCTATAACTTCAACTCAATGAATTACGAATAAACTGCGAAACATAACAAGAGTTTGTATCAGACACAATTGATGAAGTATATACTGTCAATGTCTTCCATGCTGTAGGGAGATTTCTTATTTTGTCTCCCACATTGTGCTAGATGTCTGTGCGGATGAATGTCACAAAATTTGTTCATGCTTGTTCTCCTTAACCACTGGTCTGATTTCAATGAAACTTCACCTAAATGCTTGGTACTTAACCTTGTTGTGGCATTGTTAGGAATTCTGGTCCGATGATTTTTTACCAAAAAATTGGTCCCTTGTGGGAGAGAACTTTTGGGGTCAGAATCCTGTCTAGTTAACATAGTATTATTGTTTTGCTTGTGTTTATAGGAAGCTGTACAGAGGTTGTTCCAAACTGCTCCACAAGAGGATGATTTCACACTGTGGTGTAAGAAACAGTTGAAAAATATGGCTACAAATGTCGATAGTAAGTATGATTATATATATGATAAGCCTGTCTGGCTGAGGAAGTATGATTGTATATGATAAGCCTGTTTGGCTGAGGAAGTCAGTAAAGAGTTTAGACTTCACATGGTTGATCTAGATTTGATTCCCTGGTCAGAAACGTTATGTACTTCCATGACATCGGCTTATGACTCCAGTTGTCTTGTGATTAGTGTCTGCCTTTGGATTTGGGTTGTTGGCTCAATTCCTGCCCCTATGTTCATAAAGGATTAGTTTTCAGGATCTGGATCAAGCTCAAATAAATGTTGTAGATTACTAGATTTAATCCTGGTTTTAAAAAATGATCCTGGCTTTTCAGGATCAGTTTCAGTCTCAAGTACAATGAGTCCTTTGACTTGGTAGTCTCCATTTCACCAAAGTACTGTTGATGGAACCTTCTTTGATGCTTTTAGCTATTGAAGGAATAAAGGATTGACTTATGCAAGGCTACAGTGATGGGAAATAGGAAAGTTTGCCATGTTTTATACCAAGCCATGTTTTGATTTTCTCTTTCTAGTTCCAACATTCATAGCATTCCTGCAAGAAGTGGACTCGCCATATGAGGTAAACTATTCATGGTTACATATAAATAATAACATCTGTTGAACTATAACATTGCGGTGCATTTTTGCATGAATTCAGTAATTTTGTGGGTGTGTTTTGTCATACGAAAATAGCATACAGGTACAAACTGCTCCATGCTGGGAACTAGTGATAGTATTTTATGTTCTAAACCCATAGATGACTTTATTTATATTATGCTCATCATTTGTTACAGATTTCATGATGTCTCCTTTGTAGAAATGGGAGTATATGCCTACTACTTGGCAACTATTGCTTGGTTTAGGTCCGTCTGTATGACCTAATGCTTTCTGATTAACATCTATCTATCTAACAGTTTGAGCTAGGATCCTCAAACATTGGATACAGATTGGCTATGTCCTGTATATGACCTCTATTGATAGTCAGAAGATCAAAGTCACAGTAATCTTCAATGTCACAGTGACCTTTCATTGGACTTAAGTATAGGGGCACAAACATCCTCTGTAACTGAATGAATTGACTGTAAATGTATATATATTGTAGGTACATGACTATGCTAGGTCATACCTGGGAGAGAACCGTGCCTCTGATGAGTTCGCTAAAGCTTTCTTAGAGAAGAGAAGTCAGTTCAGAAGCAAGTCCAAACCAGTAGTACAAGAGGTAAGATAAACATGCATGTAGGGGAGACAACAGACAAATATGATACAATACAAAATAGGCAGCACTGTACAGGGGATTTGCTGTACTAGAAAAAAAGATTTTTTTCGGCAAAAAATAAGCTATTTGAAGAAAAAAATCATAGAATTGACAAAGTTATGGTCATTTGAAGTTTCATAAGGTGAATTATAACAAAAGAACAATGTTTGAAACAGAGTTTTACTGTATGGATGCGCGCTAATGGCACCCGAAACTGACTTGCGACTCATTTTCAGGATTGGGCATTATTCCTCAGTAGGAACCTTGAACACAGTCCAGCATTTCAAGCGCTTTACTTTACCAGTTTAGTGACATTAATTTGTCAATTCCAGCTTGTTTTGAAAGCTATTGAAAAAGCATCTTGAATGGTAACCGAATGTATTAATGATCCAAAGTTTGTTATGAAAAACCACAAGTTTAGGGTTGGGATTGAATAAATTACTAGATAAAATCTATTTTAACGGTAAGTTGGTACTCAGGCCCTTCCCCAGGGATAACATGCGCTGTGGTACCCAAACGCCTTAAAACCAGAATAAGCTTTCCTCCCACGCCTTAAATCACTATGAGTGTTTACATTTTTTGGGGATCTGTATTATGTTATTTGATTGATTAATGGCTTGTAAAATGTAAAAAAGTGCTTAAATCAGTATCTTAGCCTATGAACTATGGATAACCATTAATATATTGGCTTCTAAAACTCTCTATGACATTCTTGTGGATCTCTGTAGCATAAATCCCACCATTTCCCTGGCCCCTTAAAAAGTTCCGGGGAAGGGCCTGGGTACTAGTTAATACCGATCAGGAGCACTAAGGGTTACAATGTACGCTTTGAAAACATTAAGGTCCAAAAGGTCAATGCAGAGGTCAAATGTAAATGTAAAACCCCACAATATTATCAATCTTTGATGTACTTTGACCTTACTGTTACATAAATGTTGAATTCTGGGACATTTCAGGACAGTATCTGGGGACCAGCCCCTGCAATCACCCCTAGGGAGTTACGCCAACAACCAATGGCCACCGATGAAAGTCAGAAAAACAAAGCAAGCAAGAAAAAGAAGAATAAGATGATGAAAGTGGATGCCAGCATTCTTGGTTTCACCGTTCATGCTGCCCCAGACCGTATTGTCGGGGAAATCGAACGGTTGGAGACAACTCCAAGATGAGCGATATCAAGTATAAACATCGTTGGAAATAGTTGTTTTGTTTTAAAGATCATCAATTAACTTGCTTTGCATTGTGTTTTGTAATTGGGTTGAGTGTTTTCAAAAAAAGATGATATTCAATATGAATGTTAACCCAAACAATATGGCCGACAGGATTGGAAGATGTCTCGTTGCCATGGCAACTAACGGAAAAGAAGACAAATTGTGTGTAACCCCTTCCGGTGCGCTTGAGCTGTTCCAGTTGACAACTAAGTGTAAGTTATAAGTCTCTAAGGGAAGAGATGAAGGGTTGGCATGATGCCAATACTCTGAAACTGCGCTACGACCAAGTGGAAACATGTGAAGCCATAAAAAAATGGTGAAACACGTTTATTGCTGTTGATTCTGTGATTTTTCTGATCTTACAGGTTTTAGTTGAAATGTTCATGCCACTGGAGTGATTGAACCAACTTATCTGGTGAAATAGTGTGATTTTATATTTTATGATGCTTGAAAATTATTGTTGGAATTTGGTATTAAAAGATGGACTTAGGATAAATTATAGAAATTAAGATATGATCATTAGAATAATAATTCACCTGTGAAAACAATCATGATATTTTAACGCAATAAACAATCATTGTTTTAATTGTAAAGTGCAGTTTTATTGACTTATCAAAAAATACATAATTACATGTTTCATGCTTACTGTTATCGATAAGTCATCTCCACAAGGACAAGGATTACAAATATATAGTGTGTAGCCGGTCCCTTCCGTGCAATTATGTATTTTTTGACAGGTCAAGAACACTACTAGATCTAACTGTAAGGAAAATAATCTTTTTAAAGGATGTGTTGTTTTTCACTTAAATGACATCACTGTTCTAGAAGATTTCTAGGGATCTTTAAATTTTCTGTGTTAAGTGAAAATCAGATGTTAACATGG
This sequence comes from Spisula solida, assembly GCA_947247005.1. Taxonomy (NCBI): domain Eukaryota; kingdom Metazoa; phylum Mollusca; class Bivalvia; order Venerida; family Mactridae; genus Spisula; species Spisula solida. Next base: position 34,412,913 of record OX365957.1, on the reverse strand, counting down.
TACAAGCGAGCAGGTGTTAGTGTTAATGCCTGACATTATGGCATTAGATTTCATTCTATATGTTAGGATATGAAATATCTGATGTTATTTTAAGTAAATTAAAATCGTGTGTGTGTTCAGTCAAACATTTCCGTGTTAAATTCATATGAAACATATATCTGAATATATAAACTGACAAAGGTCTCATTCAATGAAACAGAGAAAAGCAATATTTTGCGTGCGTTTATTCATTGAAAAAAACATGCGCCAATAAATGAATAATGTTTTGTACGAGGTTTACAATTATCAAGAAGTGTCAGTATTTTACAGTATTAAACACAAGATTTCAATATTTTTGTACTGTGTACATTCTTTTATTGGCAAAAAAACCTTGAATTCTTAACCACAACATTTATCCAGGTTTTTATTGGCCATACATTCTATTATTTGTATTTTTTGACCAAATGTGTTGCAATTTAGAACCTTATACTTTTGTTCCACCTTCCTTAATAACTATGGAATCTAAAGTAATAACATTATTTGTTATTTTGTACATCTGTTTTGAATGTGCTGCGTTTTATTATTTTGTTAAAACATGTTTTTAAGATATTTTAAATGGAATATTATGATTTAACGGCCAATCATGACTTTGAAATTGCAGATTTTTTACTTGAGCACTTGTTTCTGTTTGTTATTTCTTATCAAACTGCTGGTTCGTTATTTTTTTAGGCCCACATGGAAGATTGGGAAACCAAATGTGTAACCTTGTTAAATGAATTCTTTACTTAACTTACTCTTCACTATTTCTTTTTAGTTGAACCTTTTAGAGATGCTCTTTGACCATCTATGTCTCAATGTATCTTCCAGATTTCAATAGAAATTTTGAGAACTTGTAAAAAGTTTAAATGTTTAGCCAATCGATTTATCTTTTAATGTGAAATGTGATACAGCGTCATGTATCATTGTATGGAGATTATGCAATCAGTCTTAACTATTAATTAGCCTGGAGATACCTTAGGTAAACAGATTAAAGGCCTCTTTTGAGGAATGGGTAAAACATCAAGAAAATTAGTATGACAGCAACTGATCTATTATTTCATTTTCATACATTGTGTAATGGCTACAGTGTCATGCCAAAAGTGAGTGAACTTTTTCAAAAACAGTTCATTAACAGATGCTAATTAAACTTTCATTGTAGAACAGAAACGTTTGTTACTTAAATGTAGGTAGTCTTATATTTTTACAAGTATGCTAAGATTTAATTCTGACAGAAATGGTTGTTTCATGTATTCATGCAGTAAAACGTTGCATTGTAACTTTCCTTGAAAGGTTCCTTGAACTACTGGTGCAGATACTTATTAGGTTAGAGATAATACTCTTACCCTGAGTGCTTGTGAATTTGGAAAACATGCAAGACAAGTGACAATGCAGTGTTGTAGATGACATCTGTTAGAAGGCAATTATTGTCAACAAATTTCTTGTATTTATGACTAAGATACTTATTATTTTTAAAAACATGGCAATGTGCCATTGCAAATAGCTTGTGTTGACTTTCGGCTGAAGAATTTGTGATAAATGGTAGTGTGTTATTTTTTACATTGTTTATATAATTTTGTTTCAACACCCACCGTTGCTAAGTACTGAAGCCACAGTGAAATTAGACCAAGATTAATCATTAAGTGTGTTCATTTCTATTTTCAGTGATTACATATTTTTGTCAAATTATTGACATATCCTTCTGTGATCTGTTTTAGAAGAAATTCTTAGTTAGGAAATCTACCAGCTGCCTCCCTATATTAGATATGTTCATGGTTTCTCTGTCAGACATCCTGGTTCTCGTACAGGGAAATTTGAGCTTAGACTTCATTTCATGCGCATTAACCCTTTTCTCCATACACCCAGAACTATTTTCATAAGAGATCAGCTAAAAATTATTTTGGGAAAAATATTAAGAGTGATCTCCCTTGGATGATCTCCCCTCCGATTATCTCCCCTCCCTACTCCTAATTGGAAAATAATTGGTGATGAATAGGGATAGGGTCGTGAATTGACATGTCTGATTTATGGAGTAAAAGGGTTAATTTGTTCTGAAACAGCTTTGAATTTTTTATCCAAAATGAAATACAGTTGCCTCCCATTAACCATGTTAAGTCACATGACAATTGTGTATTAGTAGATACAATGAAGATGATGATTATTTGGGTGTGAGAGTAAGAAAAAAATGAGCCATTCTTATTGTTGAATCTTACTTTTCTTTGTACCGAGTATGACGGTGTGACCGCTTGGTGATGTTGGTCATGTGACCGCTTGGTGATGTTGGTCATGTGACCGCTCGGTGATGTTGGTCATGTGACCGCTCGATGATGTTGGTCATGTGACCGCTCGGTGATGTTGGTCATGTGACCGCTCGGTGATGTTGGTCATGTGACCACTCAGTGATGTTAGTCTATTTTCCTATCATTACCTAGATGCTTTAGTATGAAATCTGTTATAGTATTTTATCATTGTACCATTTTCTTACTTTTAATCTTTCCTTTTGATATCAAATATTTTATGAAAAGAAGTCCAGTGAATGACCTGCAATTGACCTGTGGGTTTTCCCTGGTGCTCATTCTCATGATTTTTGACTGAATTTTGCTAAATTTTACCCAAAACACCTACAATGGAATTGAAATTTTAATCATTTAGCCTGATTCACAAGGTCAAAATAGGGTTTCTTGAAAATATCAGGGATCAACGTGTGTGTCCAATGGAACCTCTTGCAGGAATCATGTTTGCCTGTCCTTCTAAAGGTATCGTTATACTGTAATTATGTTAATTTTCTGACCTTTGAGTTTGTAACAAGTTGAAGATGAAAGTACAGATACCAGGCCCCATGATTATAAATCTCTTTTGGGTATGAAACTGGATTAGTATTCCTCTGCTTTCTTTAAGGGTATCAATGTAATATACAAGTTTCAGTAAATAATGAGATAGTTTACTGTTTGAAAACTTTGAACCATTTAAAGGTTGAGCACAAATTGAGTCGAGCATAAAAAAGCTTTATATAGTCATGGGTCCTCCAGGGGTGGTATTCAATATTGATCTTATTTAATTGGAGAATAAGGGTAGCCAATTATATCGCCTGGTACTGGCCAAGAGTTTAATATAGTGTGATCTGGTTGGTTGTCCTTATATTTAAGTCAAGTGAGATCAATATTGAATACCACCCCTGGTTTGAAGAATCCAGAAGTACAGTATGACAATGAGTTATGTCATGTGTAGAATGTTGAAAAACTACACACAATTTACATGTACAATTCAACAGTGTTCTTTATACATGTCTTTAATTAAGAATAATCATGATTGCTTTTAAAACTTGTTTGATTAATTATAGATGTTATTTAATCATGTTTAGGAAGCATAAAGATGATACTAACTTCAATCTTTAGGTTCTGTTAATGACTATATTTTATCTGGCTTTATCTAACTACAATAAGGCTGGCTCATTAGAAATTGAAGAAAAATAATAAAACTTATGAAACTGTTTGTTGCCTTTGTTTTTGTATTGGTTTGCACAAAGATCTAAACACATGTATTTTTAGAACTTTGGTTTTGGAGGACCCATTATTCAGTACAAACTCAGTACAGCAACACCAGTAAATATTGGCTGTTGTTAATTAAAGGGTTTTGCTCTACAGAGGTTAAATTAAGAAGAAATGTCAGCTTAGGGATATTTTGAAGGTGTTGTTATAGGGAGGTTGACGCTCTACAGAGGTCTGGATATGTACTGTCAAATCATTAATATTCATGTTGGATTTAATTTCATGGATTTCGTGGATGGCCTGAACCAAAAAAGCTTCAACAGAAAATGGCATTTGCCTTACGTTTGGAAACATACTAGTAACTGATCCTTAATTCCAACAACTATTCTGTTAAGAGATGGGCCTAGAATGTGTATAGTCTGGATTCCCTGCCCCTGTCTGCTAGAGTTACTGTAAGATAACAGACTGGGAACCAGACTAGGATATATATAATCCGGATTACCTGCCCCTGTAGAGTTACTGTAAGATAACAGACTGGGAACCAGACTAGAATGTGTATAATCCTGATTACCTGCCCCTGTCTGCTATAGTTACTGTAAGATTACAGACTGGGAACCAGACTAGAATGTGTATAATCAGGATTACCTGCCCCTGTCTGCTAGAGTTACTGTAAGATTACAGACTGGGAACCAGACTAGAATGTGTATAATCAGGATTACCTGCCCCTGTCTTCTAGAGTTACTGTAAGATTACAGACTGGGAACCAGACTAGAATGTGTATAATCAGGATTACCTGCCCCCGTCTGCCATAGTTACTGTAAGATTACAGACTGGGAACCAGACTAGAATGCGTATAGTCTTAATAATCTGTCCCTGTCTGCTATAGTTACTGTAAGATAACAGACTGGGAAACAGACTAGGATATGTATAATCCGGATTACCTGCCCCTGTCTGCTAGAGTTACAGTAAGATTAAAGACTGGGAACCAGACTAGAATGTAGATATTCTGGATTACCTGCCCCTGTAGAGTTACTGTAAGATTAAAGACTGGGAACCAGACTAGAATGTGTATAGTCTGGACTACCTGCCCCATGTCTGTTAGAGTTACTATACGGTTACAGACTGGGGACCAGACTAGAATGTGTATACATGTACTCTGGATTACCTGCCCCTGTCTGCTAGAGTTACTGTAAGATAACAGACTGGAAACCGGGAACCAGACTAGAATGTGTACACATACAATGTGCAGCTGTTTGGAATTTATATTAAGAATCATTTCCCTGATATTGACATACCTTTGGGGTAAATAAAAAGCTTAATAAGTAACAATGGTAGAACAGCAACTAGTCATTTAGTAGCCGAGTTAAGGACTGAATGTAATGGTTAATTTTAGTAAAATAAAAGTTTAAATACTGTTCCATTACGTATAGTATAAGCTTCCATGGTTTTCTTTAGTGGAGGCAGTGTAATGCGTCAAAAGAAAAAGAACACCATTCCAGACAACGAGATAGACATGCTGAATGATACTGGGTGTCGTTAAGTAGACTGTCTATATTTAATATACTGTGATATCACCAAACCTCATACAAATATGGCGAATTATACAAATGTATGCAAGTCTACCAACGTAGCTTTAAGTAAGCATCTTAACTGATCAGGTTGTGACTTTATATACTAGTATTACAAAAGACAATCCATCCTACATATTTTCACGTGCTACAGATTCGAGCTACTAGTATTACAAAAGACAATCCATCCTACATATTTTCACGTGCTACAGATTCAAGCTACTAGTATTACAAAAGACAATCCATCCTACATATTTTCACGTGCTACAGATTCAAGCTACTAGTATTACAAAAGACAATCCATCCTACATATTTTCACATGCTACAGATTCAAGCTACTAGTATTACAAAAGACAACCCATCCTATATGTTTTCACGTGCTACAGATTCAAGCTACTAGTATTACAAAAGACAACCCATCCTACATGTTTTCACGTGCTACAGATTCAAGCTACTAGTATTACAAAAGACAACCCATCCTACATATTTTCACGTGCTACAGATTCAAGCTACTAGTATTACAAAAGACAACCCATCCTACATGTATTCACGTGCTACAGATTCAAGCTACTAGTATTACAAAAGACAATCCGTCCTACATATTTTCACGTGCTACAGATTCAAGTTACTAGTATTACAAAAGACAACCCATCCTACATATTTTCACGTGCTACAGATTCAAGCTACTAGTATTACAAAAGACAACCCATCCTACATATTTTCACGTGCTACAGATTCAAGCTACTAGTATTACAAAAGACAATCCATCCTACATATTTTCACGTGCTACAGATTCAAGCTACTAGTATTACAAAAGACAATCCATCCTACATGTTTTCACGTGCTACAGATTCAAGCTACTAGTATTACAAAAGACAATCCGTCCTACATATTTTCACGTGCTACAGATTCAAGCTACTAGTATTACAAAAGACAACCCATCCTACATATTTTCACGTGCTACAGATTCAAGCTACTAGTATTACAAAAGACAACCCATCCTACATATTTTCACGTGCTACAGATTCAAGCTACTAGTATTACAAAAGACAATCCATCCTACATATTTTCACGTGCTACAGATTCAAGCTACTAGTATTACAAAAGACAATCCATCCTACATGTTTTCACGTGCTACAGATTCAAGCTACTAGTATTACAAAAGACAATCCATCCTACATGTTTTCACGTGCTACAGATTCAAGCTACTAGTATTACAAAAGACAATCCATCCTACATGTTTTCATGTGCTACAGATTCAAGCTACTAGTATTACAAAAGACAATCCATCCTACATATTTTCACGTGCTACAGATTCAAGCTACTAGTATTACAAAAGACAACCCATCCTACATGTTTTCACGTGCTACAGATTCAAGCTACTAGTATTACAAAAGACAACCCATCCTACATGTTTTCACGTGCTACAGATTCAAGGTACTAGTATTACAAAAGACAACCCATCCTACATGTTTTCACGTGCTACAGATTCAAGCTACTAGTATTACAAAAGACAACCCATCCTACATATTTTCACGTGCTACAGATTCAAGCTACTAGTATTACAAAAGACAATCCATCCTACATGTTTTCACGTGCTACAGATTCAAGCTACTAGTATTACAAAAGACAATCCATCCTACATGTTTTCACGTGCTACAGATTCAAGCTACTAGTATTACAAAACTGGAACATGCATGATATTTGTGATGTCCTGTACTTATACTTTTTCGTCATCGCAGTACTTACTCGAACTCCACCACAGCAAACTAAATAAGAGACCAAGGATGTCTATAAATCGCTCACCTGAGTACCATAATGTAAAAACTGTTAGTCCTGTGGTATAATCAATACTTACCGATATGGGGACGATTTTCAAAGCTATCAATGGCTGGTTAGTATCTTGATCTAGAGGAGATGTAATATGTGTCCAGTATTGGCCTCATTGTTTGGGACAGGAAGATTTTCAAATTTACACTTTTAGATCTTGAATTTAGTCATACCGGTAGTTGCCTACTTATGTAATGAAAATTATGCCCAAGTCACCGGTGAGCTAAAAATTGATATCATAATAAGTTGACATGTTAACATTTCTTTCTTCCGCACGCATCAAACAAAAACATAACGTCAATACCTTTAGTAATACAGGCGAGTGTGAGGTGCCCCACTTATATTGTACAGTATTGAATATCCATTGTCTTGCTAGCACGATATTAATCAAATGTCTGTATTCAACCGTGTGCATAATAATGAGACAAGAATCGTATACACGAACTAATTAATTGTATTTGCAATTTGGTGAGAACCAAAATCAACACTTTTAGGGACACCGAATACATTTGTAATCCAATGGATGGTGTTTACGACTTCGACATTTACTAGTCTGGTGTGATATACAATGCACTTCACATTCGTGTTCCGAAGATACGAATGGTGTACTAGTATTTGATGTGTTATTTGAAACTCAATCTTGCTAAAACATTATATTTACCAAACATGGCATGTCAGTGTCTATGGAACGCCATCCATTGTTGCCTTTATATGACTATTGTCGATGTGTAAAGAAGGTTGGGCATAACCAACTGATGAATGTACTGTACACATCGACAATAGTCATATGAAGGCAGCAATGGCGTTCCATAATTGTCTTTGCAAATAGTTCGTCCAAAAACATTTTAATCTTATGAACTTATAAACACATAGCAACAGATTGGGGCGCTGAGGTTCTCCAGGTAGACCGAAATCCATGAGAAGAATGGGAAGAGAAATGGCAGATTACATTTCATCCGAACAAGTGTCAGTTCATTTATGTTTGTACCAACAATGGCTTTCGAAAGAAACACCAATATATTCTACATGGCTATTAAAGGGTAGTAGAGTGTGCCAAGTATCTTTGAGTGAACATCAGCGAACACCAGTCAAGGGAAAAGTACTGTGCACAGAGCAACACAACAGTAGACTCATGGGATTTCTCCCGAGAAACAATTGCACAAAGACTGTCATAGAACCGTCAATATATATAACTATAAATGTCCAACGCCTTGGTTGGGCAGAATCAATACGGGACACTTTCCATGCAACCAATGTGAACCAACTAGAATGAGTCCAAAGACGTGGTGCTAGATATGTCACCAACACAAACTGGGACCGAATACCATGAACCCATGTCCAATCATTAAAACGAATGATACCAGGTCCCGATCTCCCGAAGCATCTCAAGTAGAAATCTCACCTCAAATAGAGATAATGAAATTTGATTTTTGCGCTCTTGGATGGTAAGTGAAACATGCTCAAAATAATGTTTGTTTTGTAATGCCAATTCGGAGTCATATGATCCACGGAAACTTATCCAAAGGCACATGACAAAAATTTGAGATGAGATTCATCTCAGATTGAGATGCCACGGGAGATCGGAGCTAAAAGATAGGGAATTGCCAGAAGCTACTAAGTGAAGGTCTAGAAGAACTCCTTCTTACCTCGCGCCATGCGTGATTTGAACACTCTACCATGCACTAGGCTATCGATGAGATTAGTAGGCCTTATATATTGCTGACTTAGAACGAGAAGTTCGACCTGATTAGATCCATAGATATTTGATATCTATATCACAAGGCGCTTCTTATGAGTCTTTTTTAACGAAAGTCAGAACAGGTCATGTTGACCAAACTGAAGTTGAAAAAGTTTTTTTCCATATAATAGGTAAGGAGTAATTTTCTGACCGTTTTTTCTTGTTTGTTCAAAATAGCGTTTTTGTACTTACGACTTTCTCATTCTAAGCCAGTAATATAATAAAATCATGATCTAGCAAACTGCATTGTTACACTTTAAAATCCCCAAGTCAAAAACAATTCACCAATTCGTATGTGCATACTCTAATATAAAACATACGTGAACAATATTAATAGATAATGTGGGTTCTAGGTTCTATATATTTATCTGTGGCACGATTTTCATGCTCTTTGTTACATTTCTCGGGTTATTTAAGGTTACTTCACAGAGTCTATTCCTATTCGTGATCGCCATTAACAGCAGCGGCATAATTATACATGTTGCAGACTTGCAAGCCTGTTATTCTGTGTGTGTTTTTATTATGAAAAAATCTCACAACTATATTGTAATGTGGTAATAATTAAGGTCAGAACAAATTAATTCCTATATCCACCCGCCTCCTATTTACGTAGCCTAGTAACAATCCGTTGTGGCGAATACTGCTTTGTTGTGTGGGATGCTGTGATGTTGTTGTTGCGTTGGTCATACTGTAAATCCGGTTATTCGCGGTAGTTTAATTTTCGCGATTCGTACTCATCGCTAAATCATCATTCCGCGTAAATATACAATTTACTTCCTTTAACATAAGACATATCTGGACAATTTCATAAGAAAATATAAAGTTGTATGTGCCTTTTTGTTATAAAGTGTGTAATTGTAGTATGTGATGTTTTTTTTATGTTTTCTGTGCTCGGCTGTCTAAGTTGAGTGCTGCCTTCCCTGTCCGATTATCTATTATCTTCTTGTTGGTTGTACGGGTGGTGTATACAAGCTTTTCCCGGTTGTAGCATTCGATATTTTTTGAAATATTTTTCGTTGATTTTGAGAGTAATGTTCTTGCCACCCTGGTTGTTTTAAAAAGTCTGTAGAGTGTCATACTACATTGAGTTTGCGAGTATGCGCCTACTAGTATTTGTAAAACTACAAAGCTAGCAAATAAATAATAAACTGCCCAAAAACTACCAAACCAGAGACATATTCAGTGAAATATTTATTTTGAAAAGAAAGGGAAATGTTGGATGATAATCTAGCCATTGGCATATCATGCCATAATATATGTCGCTGGCTTAATTAGAAGAAGGTCGTTAGTACAAAAACGCTATGTTGAGAAATCAAGAAAAACTGTCCGAAAACTAACGTTACTTGTTACAAAATATCCCTAATAATAATATTACATACGTTACTCATTACAATAGACGTAGATTATCATAATCTATGTCTATGTTATTAGCCTACTGAAAATTTTTGTTCGCTAGAACGTCTCTGGTGCGTTCTGGGGTGTTTTTTTTGCATCATCTTAAACATTATTTTTACTGATAAAACCAGGTTTTTTGTGTATAGAGCTTTTTAAAACTGTTTCTAAGAAATGCTGAAAATACTAAAGGATTACCCCCCTTAGGGCTTAGGAGTAGTATAGTATGGCTCATTATAGATACGCCACATTTTTGAGCTTGCCACATTTTTGAGCAGTCATTATCTAGAACGATAACGGTCGAGTAACGACGGTGACAAGCGATTGTCTCCGACTTGCCGAAGGCATTTTATTTCGACTCGTCTATTGGTCAACGGAAATTAACGAAACTTAACGGAGATTTAAAACGTTGATCGTAGATCTGTAATTAAGCGCGTATGCAATAACGACTTACCTGTAGGTAAATACTCGTATCGGGTTATGCGTAAATTATACGCTAATGTTTTCGACGAAAACGAAGAGTTGATTCAGTATCGCGTCAACCGTGTAGTAGGTTAATTTCAGTAAAGGAAAACGATTCAATTCATTTATCGTTCTATAAACATAGTTGTATTTCTGAACTCTGAAAGAACTGACGTTAAGAATGTCTGAAAAGAGAAACCTTGAGATCAGTGAGGAAAGTGTTTCCTTAAAAATGTTGAAGCAGATGGAGAAATGTGAGGATGATAAAATACTGGACAGTTGTAGCTTATCTGCGGATTTAAAAAGCTCGCTCGAATATGATTTCGTCTTGCAAACATTTTCAGTAACATTTGAAAAAGAACGCAAATACGAAAACAGGTGGATTTGTCTAGGTCCAGCAGATATTTCGAATATCATTAAACTTTTGCCGTTGATAGAAAAACTTGTATGTCGTTATTCTGCAAAGAGATCGCCAAGTGTCATAGACGTACCATTCGAAACCGGCTGTGGTGAAATAGGCGACATAGTTACTGTGGTTTCTTTGAAGGAGAACACTTACAAGAGAGGACAATTTGATGCCGACATCAGAAAATGTATAAAGAAAGAAGATGGCTTTTACCAGTACACTTCCGAAGGCGTGCGTTTCACGCATTCCTTGATAAAAGGTGTGAGAGAGAATCTGATCGCGTACCAGTCTGTCATCACTAAGACAACAGAGATGACTGCAGAAGTAATTGCGACCACGATGGCTACTGCTATTATACGGGAAATTAATGAGCTCGCTGACCCGCGAAGAAGTTGTCAGGGTTGTCAATCGCAACATCCTTCTCAGAAACAGCACATGGGTGACGGCGGTTGTCTGTCGACAGAACAACCAACATGGGAAGAACTTTGCACTCAGTACTGGCAAATTGGGAAAAGTCTGATTACAGACGATGACGACGAGATTCAAACTCGAGCTAAAAAAGCTACATCAAGCATTCCGGAATTGCAGGTATTGTAGCAATAACATTATTGTTTTCAATTTGTATTTAAATCTATTAACTTCTTAATGTTATTGTTGTCAGTATCAAATTTAATTTAATACATGTTAGCTACAAATAAATACAACATACTATTATAAACCTGTAAGATTTGTGTTCACTATAGTATAATTGAGTAGAAAGTAATAAGTAAATTAAAACAATATCAGCTTCTTGTTATTAACGTATAAGTGTTTATATTTTCAGAAAACGTTTATTTCCGGGTTAATGTCGTTTGAACTCATCCCTGACGACAAAGTTAAAGACATGGTGCTAAGAAAGGATGAGATGGAGAACGTTCCGCTGTTTAAGATATTGACAGAGATGTGACGACATTGTACATCATTAACGCGAAACAAAACAAACATTACTAAAATTGATAATAGTTATGTTATTTGTATTGTTCATTAACTTTGCTGTATATGCAATGTATGTTTATTATTAGTATTTAAATATTGGCTTGGTTTTTAGTTTGTTCATATTTTAGTTTAGTCTGTTATTTATTGTACTTGTACTGTCGAAATAAAGATAGTTATCATATATATTTTGTTTCTTCTTTTCAATATGAATATACAATAATTCCCTAGATACTCCTGCACTACGTATTTGATTTCCGGTTTATACCGGTATTATCTAGTAAAAACAAAAGATCTACGAAATTTATGTATACATATTCATAATTCTACTGACGTCGGATGAAAACACAACACATTTCTTGTATACAATGGCTCAAGCTCATATCAATATGCGTAAAACTGAGGGTGATGACATTGAATTTATGAATAAGCGGAAAGTTAGTTTGAATATTGACGGCTCTCACCACGTTTCCGTTTTTCGGAACGACGAAGGGCAGGTTGTTGTAAATATAAGGAGAGGAACGAGACCTGTTACCATTTTAAAAGAAGTTATGCTTCAAGTTTGCGATCTAAAAGAAACTATTCTGCAGTGTTGTAACTTCATAGATTCTTAAATAAAATGGAATATAAAAATTACTTGAAATCTATTTATTTTGATCCAAAACACCCAGCATCTTTGGCAAGTCCGGAAAAGTTGTTTCAAGTTGTGAAAAAGCATGGAAAATTCAAAATATCTAAAAACGAAATAAAACGTTGGGTACGAGAACAAGATGAGTATACGTTGCACAGGGATCTTAAGAGAAAATTTATTAGGAGACGAATAATCACTTCCGGTGTAGACGTACAATGGGGAGTAGATTTAGCAAGTGTTGGGAATGTAGCAAAATACAACGACGGTGTGAATTATTTGTTGATAGCAGTCGACGTCTTTTCTAAATATTTGTCTGTCCAACCGTTGAAAGCGAAACGGGCTAAAGACGTTTTAGCAGCATTTGACAACATTCTACAGAACGGACGCGCGCCTCAAATTGTATATTCAGACAAAGGCGGCGAATTTAACAATAGACTGTTTAAGTCGTATCTGCAAAATAAGAACATTAAGTATTTCACTGCTCAAAATGAAAATATCAAGGTGTCCCAGGCAGAGAGAGTTATACGCACAGTTCGAAATAAGATGCACAAATTATTTCAGAATACAAGATCTTACAGGTATTTAGATCACTTGCAAGATCTCGCGCATAGTTACAGCTCAACACCTCACTGGAGTTTACCCGATCATATGTCTCCATCGGAGGTTAATAAAGACAACCAAGCCGTTGTTTGGGATTACATGTATAATAAATCTCACAAGAAGCGTTACCAGACAACCAAAGTTAAGCACGAGTTCAAATACGAAGTTGGTGACTTAGTTAGATTAGCGTATAACAAATACACATTCCAGAGAGATTATCATCAGAAATGGACATCGGAGATATTTAAAATTGCTGAACGGTTCGTGAAACAAGGCATTCCCGTTTACAATGTAGTTGATTATTCTGACGATATTATACAAGGCTCGTTTTATGAACAGGAATTACAAAAAGTACATAAAGAAGAAGACGCGTTGTGGATTATTGAAAAAATTGTCAAAAAGCGGAAACGAGGAGGAACAGAAGAATACCTAGTTAAGTACGAAGGTTGGCCGGATAAATTTAATTCTTGGGTAAGAAAAAGCGACATCCAAAACATTAGCTAATAGGGAAACGAAGTATGTCGCAATATATGATCTTTAGAAGCGACCAGAATTTGGAGTATTATCCAGACAACACACCGTACAGTTTCAAAGTAAAATTACTACATAATATAGAATTGAATGGATTGTGGAAAATTGCACTGACAGAGATCACCCTTAGGGAACAGAATAGGATCGAAGATACTTTATATATATATTCAAATATATGCGGCGCGAGTTTCATTAACGGTGTAAAAGCGCCGTTGTTAAGACGAGTTATTGTTAACACTAACGGAAATTCGATTTTTTCACCTTGCTATTACGTACCTGTGATAAAATCGGAGATTAGTGAAATAGAGTTCAAACTTGAAACCGAGCGAGGGGTCGCGGCAAAACATATAAACAATCCTGTTTCTCTTGTGGTGCACATAACTTTTGAGCTAACACAAACATGAATCAAAAGCAGCCATATGTTCCGAATCACGAGAAATGGATTAAATATTACGAATCTATCGGAACATCGGAACATCCTTATTATCATACTGTTAGAAGAACCAACGGTCAGATCGGCGGATCAATCGGTAAAACTGGACAAAATACAATTATTCCGATTGAAAAACAACCGTCTGAAAAACGTTCGAATAAAACGTCTGAATTAAAAGTTGAGTTTATTAGCCCTTCGCAACAAGTAGTTGAACAAGCAGCCTCAGAAATAAAACGCGAACGGGGTATAAAAAGGAAACAGTCGTTGTTTAAAAAACAGTCTGCAAAGAGTGCTCGACGTAGAAAAGTTTATAGCAAGAATGACGGCAATCAAATCTGAAAACTTGGTGGAAGCGCAGCCAAGCGAACTGGAATTATTTAGTTTAAACCCTACTCAAACTGCGGTAGAAAAGTTATATTATCAACAAGTGTTGCCGATCGGTCAAATCACGGATACCTCCCCGATCCAGTTTGTAGTAAGCGGTCAAAATGGAATGGAATACATTGACACCAAAAGAAGTTTCATGAGTATAAAGGCTAGGATAGTTCGCAAAGATGGAAGCGCGCTTCAATCGGGAGACATTGTCGGTCCTGTAAATCTTTTAGCTCACGCGTTGTTCGAGCAGGTAGACGTTACTATACAAGGGAAGTTTATCACTTCATCAACCGGTAATTATCCGTACAAGGCCTACCTACAAACGTTACTAAAGTATGGAAATGACGCAAAATCTTCCCAGTTGACATCTCAGTGTTATTACAAGGATACGCCAGGACAGCTGGATGATAATGACGGGAAAACTGGGGCGAACGAAGGTTTCAAATTCAGGAACTTATTATTTGCTGAGAGCAAGAAAGTACATATGATCGCACCGATTATACACGACGCTTTTCAACTAGATAGATATATTCTTAATCAGACGGCGATGAACATAAAATTTTACAGAGCTAAATCAGACTTCTATTTAATGACAGACTCTCTAAACCCCGATTTTAAAATAGTCATAGACGAAATGACACTGAACATGTGTAAAGTACAGGTTAATCCAGCGGTCGTGTTCGCTCATAGTCAGCAGTTGAACAAAACGAATGCAAAGTACCCGTACGTGAAAACGGAAGTAAGACTGGCAGCCATTTCTCAAGGACAGGTTAATTTTAACGTAGATAACGTGTGTCAAGGTATAAGACCGAACAAGATAGTTGTGGCCTTCGCAAAGAGTCAATCAGTTTCTGGTTCTTACCAAACCTCACCGTGGAACTTTCAAGGATTCGGGTTAACGGAACTGACTGTAGCCGTTGATAACATCCCCGTCTTAGGTAGCCCTATGCGACTAAACTTCGATGCCACCAACGGCTTGGACACCGCCGAAGCATTTCATTGGATGTTTGAAACTACCGGAAAATGGTTGAATGATACCGGCAATCAAATCACGCAGTCAGATGTCGCGAATGGTTTTGCCGTTTACGCGTTTGACATAGAACCTTCTTATCAAGACAGAAACTTTCTGACTTTAATCAAACAAGGTGTGGTAAGAGTAAACGCTAATTTCGCCAATCCTCTATCAACACCCATCACGTGCATTATATACACAGAAGGCGTCGGTTATTTCGAGATAAATGAGGCCAGAGACGTAATTGTGCATCAATAAACTGCTTATTGTTTTAGAACTTGTTAATTGTATATGTATATATTGATTCTGTCATTTTCGGCGATTTTTTATTTTGTTGTTGTTGTTGTTGTTTTGTCATACATAATTCAGATTGTCCAATCATATACGTTATCGCAAATATGCTTTTATGTAAATATTGAAAATAAACTGTTTTCGTGTAATTCATTTCGTTGTCGTTGTTGTTTTATTTTCGTTTGTATGATTTGTTTACTTCATATTTGGTACATACACAACCGGGAATATATCCCCTGCATCGAGTATAAAAATAATATCCTATCAGATTAACAATCACTTCATTAATCGAACTTGACCAGTGAGTTCCTAAACATGACAACATTAAAATGTAATAGTCGTGACATCGGCGAGGCTACTGACGGAACTACTATAATCGACTCGTTTATTGAAGAAAACCAGTTTCTCACTGAGACGCACGCTTTTAAAAGCCATTTTAAATATATTAAGTGGGTTGGCGTAGTACTTCTGCTTTTCGTTTCAACATCTATTCCCGGATTTCTTATCCTTAATGAAGAGAAATCGCGTCAAATCAACAATTTGGATTACGAAGTACAGACGAAACACAACGAGACAGCGTGTGTCTTCATCAAACAGTACGATATTTATCACGACTGCTACGTGACGGTGTGCAATAGATACGGCGTCGTTGTACTAGACATACGAAGATTCTTTAATGACACAGCCTCCATCATAGGTATACAGATAAGCGAGAGACAGTGGCTTAGACTAAAACAAGTCACGCCTCTGGTAGATAAAGCAATATCGGAAGCTCGTACGTATTGGAAAGATTTAAAAGTTTTGAAATACAAACACGAAAACTAAACAATATTGTGTATATTTCTTATCGATATATAAACTTTGGAACAAGTATGGCTTGGTACGAAAATCAGGCACTAATACCGTTTGAAACCCCGTGTACTATAACGTTGATTTCGGCTTCAAACGGAGGAAAAACATCATTCGTAGAAAGGCTTTTGAAGAATGCAAAGGGAATGTTCACGGCAGATTTTTCAACAATCGTGTACTGCTATGGAAGCTCTTGGCAGCCTATATTCGATACTATGCTTAAGAGTAAACCTTACATCGTGTTTAAAGAAGGACTTCCGACAGACAATGAATTAGAGATATTATCTAAAGATTCTGAACATTCTTGCCTTACTTTGGACGACTTAATGACGGAGATAAATGCTGCGAAAAATATTGAAAAGCTCTGGACCGTACATTCGCATCATTTTAAAATGTCCGTGATCTATTTGGCTCACAATATGTATCAGAAATCGCCATCAGCCAGGACTATTAGTCTTAATACACAGTATTACGTTCTGTTTAAGAACAACAGAGACGTTCAACAGATACAGTATTTTGGTAGACAAATTTATGGGAATAAAAGCGGAGTTTTTAACACAGCATATCAGTTAGCTACTGAACGTCCGTGGGGTTACCTCTTAGTGGATTTGAAAACTCAGTCAAATAACTATCGACTCAGGACAAATATATTTCCGAATGAAAACACCAGCGTTTATGTTCCATCGTAGAATAGGAAAGCAATGACTAGTTTGTTGAACAAGGAAGCGCAGTTTCTTCATTACTTCGTTAAGCTTAGCGACAGCGAGAAGAAATCCATTGCGAAGCATTTTACAAAATCGCAAACTACAGCGATAAGTCAAATTGTGCTGAACGCGATTAAAGGTAGTTTTAAAATAGACAAATCGAAGTTGAACGAGTTGAAACGTTATAGAACGTCCCTCTATAATATCGCTGACAAGAACACAGCTTTACAGCAGAAGAGAAATTTAATATCTAGAAGGATACATCAAGTAACCGCGATATTGAAGGAAGGATTAAAGTGGTTACCTAAGTAAATTCTGGCACCATGTCAGCGAAGGAACTAATGCTTGTACCTAAACAAAAATACGAACTTTTAACTAAACAACAAACTCGAGAAACCGTATCAGTTGGAACACAAACTTGTCACGAAGAGCAACGGTCAGTGAAGTCGATTAATGAGGACCACAATGCGTATTTGCTTCTCAATAAGCCCGCAAGTGAAGGGAGTAAAACTGTTAGCACTGTACAGTCAGTTCGTTCGCCGTCTTGGGATCATATGCCTGGTATTAGAACGCAAAAGATAGAAAAGAAACCTAGAAAATCTATCAAATGGATTCCGTACTGACTAAAATATAACAAACAGACAATTTGTGAATAACGGTTTACTTTATTTGATGCATATCATATGTAATATACATTTTTATATGCATGTACTTGTAACATAGATTAAATACGTTTGTTTTTGTTTAATATGACACATAGATAAATAAACACAATTTACAAAGCTAACTCTTAGTTGGTTGTATATTGCACGATGTGAACTACCACCTTGGCGTTATTGCTCTCTCTCTCTCTCTCTCTCTCTCTCTCTCTCTCTCTCTCTCTCTCTCTCTCTCTCTCTCTCTCTCTCTCTCTCTCTCTCTCGCAAATGCGCACACACATGCACATATAACTTTCCAGTTCCTAAATTAGTACTGACTAAAATATAACAAACAGACAATTTGTGAATAACGGTTTACTTTATTTGATGCATATCATATGTAATATACATTTTTATATGCATGTACTTGTAACATAGATTAAATAGGTTTGTTTTTGTTCAATATGACACATAGATAAATAAACACAATTTACAAAGCTAACTCTTAGTTGGTTGTATATTGCACGATGTGAACTACCACGTTGGCGTTATTGCTCCCTCTCTCTCTCTCTCTCTTAAATGCGCACACACACGCACATATAACTTTCCAGTTCCTAAATAATAATCAGTAAGTAATCGAAATTGAAGACAGATAACTGACTGTTGCGTTCAGTTAACACTTAGTTACGGATTAATTGAATTTAGAAATATGTTTAGTTCTTCGTCCTGTTCTTTCAGTGACTGTTTGTACCTATTAAAGGGTTTCAATACAATATCTAAAGGTTTTGTATGAATGCCATCTGGAAGGACAAGTCTTTTGCAGTAAAAATAATTAAAAGCTTGTTTAGGTTGTACGTATGTGTAAACGGTATTGTTAAATGATCTAATTCCTCTGTTGACTGCTGTAATAGGTTCTTGTGTATTAAGAACTTCTTTAAACGAATTCGAAGGATCTATAAATTGGTTATTCACGCCTTTAAGACTGTACTTTAAATGCGTAGTGTGCATGTCTTTCGTGCTGACTGCTATGTAGGATTTTGAGCAAAGGCCTATAATTTGAGTCCCGTTGAATTCTAATTTCATGAGACCCGGCGTTCTAAGATCGTATTTGTTATGTTTTGCGCAACATTCACGCGGAAACCAAACGGCATTAAAATCATCCCCCGTAAAATCGTCTCTACAATTACCTAAAATCGTTTGATCGAAGATGGTTTGCATTTCCGGTTTAATAGCATCACGTAACGTTACCGATGCCAACCCAAAGTAGCACGAATCAGTGTCCATCTCCGCCATTTTGAAGTTTTCCATTCCAACGAACTTAAGTAGAAAGTCGTAATAAAACGATAGCATGTGCAATTTGGCGTATTGTAAAATCATGTATCCTAAATAGACGGGAGAATTTATTGAAATGTTAGTATTCGCGAACTCAGTTTCAAACATGTCGTCATCAAGTTCGTTCAGATCTCGAAATCTCGGATTATTGACGGCGAAACAGGCGTTTTTAAATCCTTCAACGTACTTTGTTTTTTGAAACTTTTCTTGATTTATAATTGTACCTCCGAATGCAGAAACGCCGACTAATTTCGATAGCGAACTTTTCAGTTCTTGTGATTTATCTTTATCCCCCAAACGACGATCGTCGGTAACCTTGTCAACGAATGTTTTAAAACAAGATTGTTTAGAGAATTCTACAACTTGATAAATCTTTGTAACTAACAAGCCGTGTTCTATGTACCACTTGAGGAGAGGTGATGACAAAAGCAAACACTCGGCGTTAGTTCCACCAACTAAAAGTGTACGAGGTTTTGTGGAAAGACCGTACTTTTCTGCGTGTCTTTGCATGTGTTCCCCGATGCAGTCAAAATCCACCTCCGTGGTACAGAACAACGGACACATTTCATGAAAATACTGTTCTGGATTCAGATCGGTTTTGGGTTTAAATTTAACTTGATCCCAGCTGTCCGGCACTCGAATATCGACTTCAATGAATCCAAACAATTCGTCTTTAACAACGCTATCGAGTATTTGAGAATCAGTGACACGGCCTGTATGTGTTTTATAAAACGTCGGATACCGTTGCTTGATGAAATCGCGCATCGTTTCATTCTGTTTAACCTGCTTTGTGAACTCACATTCCCAAATAAAGACTACTTCGTAACCTAGACTTTGTAAATAAGTCGATCTTTCTTGAGTACGGGTATACCTTTGGTTATGTTGTTGCTCATTTTTCGGCGTTATGCACGAATGACCGTGGAAGTAACACCCGTAGAACTCGAAAATTACGTTTTTGTCATTGAACCCGTCGACAAGGTAGGGTCCTACCCTTTTTTCGTTACCGTGATTCTGTTTATGTTTTATATTAAGGTTTTGCGAATAATTTAACCACTCCATCCAGTCGTACATCATGACGTATCTGTGGGCGCCTTTTTCGGGTTTAAATTTATTTTCTACCCGACGACGAATATAATTTCCAACAGGCATAGGTTTACCTAAAGCGTACACGTATAAACTATTCGCGTCGTAACCGAGAACCGACTGACACAATCTATTTTCGTTTTCTCGTATGTTAGTCTGACCTGCTTCTTGGTAACGTGTGAAAATTATAGATGGCCCGCCAACAATATTTGACTTAATTGTATGGTACAGATCTTCGTCGCACTTATCGATCAAAGTGAACGAAGCTCCGCTTTCAAATCCGGATTGGTATAACATTTTCCTTGCCGCGCCTGGTACTGAGATACAATCTTTAAACACATCGATACCTCTTTCAACGAAATAGTGTTTAAATTTTTCCACCCCTTCCACCATCGGTAGTACGTCTAACGAATTGTAGTATTCTAAAAAATCTCGAAAGGTTGTCATGCCATTATCTTGCCATACTTGTTGAAGCATTTGGTAGTTTTTATTTATTGTTGATGCGGGAGGAACCTGTAGTCCTAAAATTGACAGAGCTTCGTACTCTGTTTTATTTTCCTTTGTCGTTAACCGCTCAAAAGCCACTCGCGCATGGTCTTCCAAAACGTTGCATTGTTTTAAAGACGAGTAAAACGCTTCTTTAGGCGGAAGTGACCTATTTTCTAGCACGGACATGTTCGTGAAATACTCGTAGGGGAAATAAGACTTTCTCTGACTTACACCGAACGTACGAAGAAATTGGTCGTAGGAAGTGCCGGGTGGAAGGTAGTTGACCATATCTAGAAAACGCAGTTCAGTGTTCGACAAACACAAGTACGCGTTGTTTCGCTTAACTACAAATTTCTGTTGTTTAGGTACGTGAAGTTTGAGATGTTTCGCCAATTTAGATTTTAACAAATTTATATCGTATTTTGCGGAATTAAAACCTATTACGGGAACTTGGTGACAGTACGTTTCAAATTGTTCCCGCGTCCGGTTAATAAGTTTCAACATGTATTCGCTGGTTATTGGATATTTACCATTACTATCGTCGTTTTGTCGGTTAATCATTTCGTGTTGCTGAGATGAAGAGTGATTTAAAGGAGAAAATGGTTGAATGTCAATGCTGCTATTACTGCTGCTGTTGCTACTGCTGCTGTCACGTCTTTTTCGATTTCTGCTGGCGCTTAAAAACTCGCTGTTGTCCACATTATCGTCCCAATCGTTATATGTCACGGAGAAAGTTTCTTTTTCTTCCAGACTTTTTAAAAAACTGTAATAAACATTCTCCTTGCTCATAGCATTCAGAAATTCGACTGACGGTGGTTCACAGTCGTTGCTTTCCATGGCACGGTGGCCGAACGCGTTATCTCCTTGGTCGTCGTCGTCGTCGTCGTAATGATCGCTGTCGTCATGGTCGAAATTAATGTCGTCATTGTCATCATCTAAACTATTATTTTGACTAGCATTATTCTCTACCCCTACACTACTGTTTTCTGTCCACTTATTTTTTAAACTATCTAATTGTCTAAAAACATCCACCCATCTATCGCAAGCAAACGAATATGCTTTGTTTGAAATGTCATTTAAATGAGAAATCATTTTTGTTAATAACTGATCGAGATCTTCGTTGATTATGAATTCTGGTTCTTTAAAACCGTCGACATTGCTTGAAACGCTTGCCGAAATAGGATGATGAGTTTGCGTTTTTGTAAGACCCTGTGGATTTTGAGTCTCAACTGGTGTTAATATTGCTTCCATATCGAAGGTGATAAACCACGGATAATTTCGTAAAGATGTATCTACGTTAATTCCTAAATCTTCTAACTTATCGAAGATGGTTTTGGGTGAGGAAAAGTAACCTCCAGGAAACCTAAGCTTAGTCACATTAGCGCAAATCTTCTCGTGTCTTAGAACATGACACTGTGAATCGAACAACTTACTACATAGTCGACATTTAAACTTGGATGCGTACGAGTTAAACTTCGAAATGTAGCTTAAATGATCTTCGTATAAGTTTAAATTCATCATTTCGTTATTTTTAAATGTACATCTTGATTTGTACAATATTGTAACGATACGCTCTTCGTTCAGTGTAAAAACATTTATATTGGTAGTAAAACAATTTTCTAAATAAGGCATATTTTCTAAAGTGACATGTGTGCGTTTAATTTGTTTTTCTGAACAATAACTTCTCCATGTTTCGAGTAGTTCTAAAGTCAACTTTTCACAACGAACGTTCTTCTTTCGATGATATGCCAAACAACGAAAGAAGCAATATTTATCATCAAATAGTCGACC
The DNA here is from genome assembly GCA_947247005.1 of Spisula solida. Taxonomy (NCBI): domain Eukaryota; kingdom Metazoa; phylum Mollusca; class Bivalvia; order Venerida; family Mactridae; genus Spisula; species Spisula solida. Next base: position 34,390,283 of record OX365957.1, on the reverse strand, counting down.
AGTACATGTATTTCTTTCAAACGAAAGAATACTTTTAGACTTGCGTATATAACTCGGTAAAGGTTGGGATAAACCTAGTGGAAAACTTGTCTTGAACACTGTGTACATAACGTTTGTTATGAAAACTGAACGCCATTTTGTATTTGGTCTTTGCATGTGAAAATAATTTGACAAATCTAATTGCGATAGTCGAGCGCGCAGTCTTTCAATATCTGTCCTATCATTGATAAGTTGCGGAAATAAAAACACACCGTCCGTATAATGTGGAACAAAATATCTGTAGTCAGCGGTTTCTATATGTTGCAAAATGAAACCAAACGATAAATTAATTTTGAATGCGTTTTGATTTCGCTGGAAAATGAATTCTATTTGTTCCATTAGTTGGTTTATATTTGAAATATTAGGGACTGGAAAATTATATGAGTTTCTAACCTGACCTTCAGACACTCTCTCTCTCAAAATTAGATGTCTATGCTGCTCATACACACTTCTCAAACTCTCATTCTCGCTACCATCTTCGTTTAGCCAAGGCGGAATTTCATTGTTCTTTCCCCAAGGGTCGTCTTGGGGAAAGTTAGAGTTAGGTTGTTTATGCAACAACATTCTGTGGGTGTATAATATTTTAAAATTTTCGAAACGATAGTTACACACTCTACACAATGGTTGATTTTCATCCATATCATCCATATCATCCCTACTATTGTTGTTCCTGCTGTTTGTGCTAATGGTATCAGTGGAGGTAGACGCACCACTAGTTCCGGGTCTATTGTGAGATGATTTTTGTTCATGTCTGGTTAAATCGCTAACTGAAAAAAACGTTTTATCACACGAAGCACAACTAAAACTGGCTGATGTACTCGTATGTGTTTTATTTAAACCACATATCTTTTCATGTCGCAGTCTACCTCGGTAATCCGAAAACTGCTTACTGCACTTCTTGCATGCAGTTTTCATTGTTTTTAGATGTTTTGTACCTTCACATGTTTTTTCGTGGCGAAGACAATTCCATTTCTTGGAAAACAGTTTTCCACATTTTGAACATGCTTTCTTGTTAGAGTCACATTCCTCATCCACAGTATTTTTTCTGAAAATTAGAATATGTATATAAGATATTTACGGATATTAGGGTCGCAGTGTAAACATGCCATACAATAGACTGGTTTCACAATTACTGTAAATATCTATCGGAGACTACGTTTATGAGATGAAACATTTGGTACCAGTCATTTGAAATGGAAATGTATGCGATGGAACAGTCCATTATTATAACAAACAAACCGTATTTTAAATCTATAGCGTTCAAAATTAATTTAACTAAAGTAAGCGAAAATAATAAAGTTCTACTGCGGTACATAATCAATAAATAAAAAATCTTAATTTTCGTTGTAATGTATCTGATACATCGTAACACCCCTATTTTGAAAGTATATTTGTCCATATACAATCTAATAAACTCGTACCATAATGCGCCCGCGCTCATGCGCGCGACGCAATTACATCTCCTTGTCTAGTGCATGGTATAGTCACCAACTGGTATAGCCTACAGCAAGTAAATGTGTGGACATAATTCTTAACCAACCATTAAGTAATACTTTTATAATATATTAGGTAACTACCTGACTGATAAGTTCACTTGCACTGACACACTAGCTATATGTAGTATAAACTTGCATATACTCGAATGCAAACTAACAAGAATAATGGTCAAACAACCCCTATAATGCTACAAGTTTTCACCTTTCAATATTGTGGTCATCTATTCTTTGACGTTTCTGTGGACTTTCCGATTCTTCACAGTCTTGGATCACAGTAGTTTTTTCTTCCTGTTAAAATGCACGTATAATAAAGTACAAATATGATGAAGCCCGAATACAGTGTAATTTGTAATAAAAGTCGGATTCTAAATAATGTAAATACTATGAGAATATTCTTAAACGATTATAAAATATATATAGATCATGGTTTCGTGCATCGTATGAGTTATCAGTTAAATTAGCGGTTTACGTTATAATTGACGATGAAATCATTCTTACCTCTGTCGGGGTGCAATTTCGGTAGTGATCAATATATTTTGCTGGTCGAGTTAAAGTTCCGCATTTGCTACACTTAATATGCTTCATTTTTAATATAGGCACATGTAATATTGAATAAAACGTTTTTAACTATACTGTATAAATAATATTTACTTGTACCAGTTAGTAAAAGCAACAGCTGTAACAATTTGGACCGTTAACACCAGTGCCTGTAGGGCATATATAGTCAAGCTTTGTTGATAGACTGGACAATACACCTGACATTAACCTACTACACGGTTGACGCGATACTGAATCAACTCTTCGTTTTCGTCGAAAACATTAGCGTATAATTTACGCATAACCCGATACGAGTATTTACCTACAGGTAAGTCGTTATTGCATACGCGCTTAATTACAGATCTACGATCAACGTTTTAAATCTCCGTTAAGTTTCGTTAATTTCCGTTGACCAATAGACGAGTCGAAATAAAATGCCTTCGGCAAGTCGGAGACAATCGCTTGTCACCGTCGTTACTCGGCCGTTATCGTTCTAGATAATGACTGCTCAAAAATGTGGCAAGCTCAAAAATGTGGCGTATCTATAATGAGCCATACTATACTACTCTTAGGCATCAGTTTTTATTTCATTTTTCGATCGTTTAATTTTCACTTTTTGAGAAGCATGTGTACGCAGCTGCGTATTCTGCGTACAGGTAGCTACGCGCCTGTTGACATCTTGTTTTCTCAAATAAAAAGCAAAATTGGTGAGCTTTTCGTTTATGCGACAACATTTATAGTAAAAAATGATTTTGCAACAGACGTTTTTGGTTCGCCGAAAAGTTTGGGGGAAAACGCGGGAAACAAAGTTATCTAATCTCCATGGCCTATCCACGCCAGGGCCTCTATAGGCCCTACTGCAATCAATAGACATCGGGTCATTGTTAATGAAGCACAATTAATGTATGTCTGCAGTAGGCCTATGTTTGATTACTCATCATTAGTATACATGTATGTGTACTAAAATTGCACTTTATTCATATTAAATATGCAACAGACCAACATTTGGCAGGCCTAGGCCTACTAGACTAGATCTATGTCATTCAATGTGTTATGCCTAAATAACGTCAGACTTATAATTCATGATAAATGTTATTTCTATAACTAAAGAAATAAATAATAATATTATTTGCTAGGACAGAATCTATACACCGATATTAAAATATAATACAGTAATTGGGCGACTCGTGACGGGTTGACTTGGATATAGTCCGTCGCGATCAATAAACTCAATCAGTCAATGTATTTTATAGGCCTAACAATTAAATGGAGAAATTAATATTAATGGTTTAAAACGCTTACACTGCAGTAAACCCATTTTGAATAAAAATATGTAATAGAAATACGCTCAGAAAAAAACGTGCATACATTATTTACAAAAATATGCTAATGAGATGTGACGTCACGTTCCCGTATGAGTCTGCGCATTTGACGATAACTACTAGTCTGCGGGTCTGTTTATTGCAAATCAGAGCAACCGCACCCTTTGTGCATAGAAAATTACGATATTGATGCCGGGTGATTAAACTTTTGCCGTCTATATGAATTTGTGAAAAGAATTGTGATATTTTGGTGCACATATAGGGTAAGTTAAACACACTGTGTATCGCCTTGTGCAGTTTCCATGTCTGTAATTCTGTACAAAATGCAAAAATGTAGTTGAGTGAAACTGGACAGCCATCTTGTTTTGTTTACTGATTTCCCCACCCACTTTTAAATCGGTGTTTTTGTGATATCATTTGACGACTTTGCTTTGATTTCAAACTTGTAATTAGTGTATTGTGAGGTACAATATTTCATTTGAACGATCTGACAGATTTTGCAGTTGGTTCAAGTCGATTGGAAGGTGTAACGTGACTTTTCTGACCATTTTCTCCTGTCAAACTGAAACAGTCAAATAATTTATAAAATCGCTTAACATTATTACAGTTGATCTATTGTGATTTGTATCATATGCTTCGGTAGTGCGTGACCAATGTTTGTAAGGGTTTCATTAATTGATTGCATGGCATTTCTGCTCATGTCTTCACTCTTGTCCATGACATGTGCAGCTACTCTGTCTCAGCATCCGAAGTTGAATTAACGGATGAATTTAAAGATTCAGGAAATGTTGACACAGGCATACAATAGGCATTTGTGTTTGTCATTCCATATCATATTGAACTTACTAGCAACAATAATATAGTTCTTAGAAATTTCCAAAGTTTATTTTCACACACCACACCACCCGTCATTGTCCAGGAAGCTGCTACAAAGCCTGACCTGTACTGGAAAATGCAGGCACTGTATGGGACCCCTATCAACAGGCTCACATCAAGACCATAGAGCAGATCAGCAAAGGGCTTTGTCTTCATTGACAACATAGAACCCATGATATGTCACTGACAGTGACACGATAAACAACCTCAACTGGAAGCATCTTAGAAGTATGACGAAGACGTTGTCAGCGGTGCATGATGGACAAGATCAACAACATTTTTAACTAGTTTGCCGACATCAAAGCTGATGACCACATCGGAAGAGGCGATGCCTCTACTGGGGGGCAACATATACTATACAGTATAACCCCTTTAGAGCATAATCCGGTGGAGACAGAAAAAACTGCCGCTCTGTGGAGTTGGATTGATTTAGAATGTCGTTCATAGACTATTGATTGTTCATAATCACGGTTATCTTAAATTGATGTCATTTGTTTGTGATTAAGTGCATAAAATTAGATCTACTCGTTGCCGTGCGTTTTGCGTTATAATCCTGACGGTTATTTAATTAAGATCGTTAATTAGATACAAAAAAAACCTGTCGCTTCTCAGAGGTAAAGCCATACAAAAGGTAAACAATTTTAACAGCCATTTGCTGCTCTGTGGAGGTGTCATTCTAGGGAGGTTAAAGTAGAGTAAAAACGAACGGAAGGGAATAAAAGTGCCGCTTCTCGGAGGTTGTCGCTTCTCAGGGGTGCCGTTTCGGGAGGTTCATACTGTACAAGAAGTGCATTACAAAGTTCTATCCAAGGACAGTGTGACTTGTACCTTCTCCAGACAGCACAGTTGCTGTTCCAACCTTGGATACCTTCAGGTCACTCCTGTAAACAGCTGCACTTCGTCACAAAGAAGAACTTTGGAGGAAAACGTGTGCCAACGTTGTGGGACTCAGACCGGGTATTACAAGTCTGTAGTTTAGTCCAACTGAACTCGCCAGGTACTTGTTATGATGCCATCTCTACAGTCACTACCCTCCTTTTGCCTTAATATCTGGTGTAGGACTATGGCTAAACTAGCTTAGCCCAGGGGCATCTCCGGTCGTTAACTGCTGCCACAATTAAAGTAACGAAGGAGTAAAATGTGTCACTAGAATCAATGATCTCTGTATTTATTGGTCTGTAGCTCTGCTAACTGCTCTCTGGGAGCTTGTCATGTGTCAGTCTACTCAGTCACTTCAGTTCTTTGCTAACTACAGAACTACCTCTCAAGAGCAGTCCTCTTTAAAGCAACAACCTCTCTATTTATCAACACCTTCAACATTTCCCCTAAGCTGATATTTTTACTTTACATTTATCCTCCACAGAGTAACAACCTCTAAAAAATGGCAAAAAATTGTAGCTCTGAAAGGTTGCTCTGCAAAGGTTGTACTGTATTTAACCTTTTTTTTGACTCCCCTGTATTGTAGTGAGGGCTTAAGTCTTGGCATAGAAGCCCACATTGATTTTTTATGGGTCATTAGTGCTCTTGAATCTCGCTAGCACTGTAGCAGACACCAATTTCCTTTAGATTTCTTTTAATATGTTTTAAGTGGCAGCACTATTGATAGCCTATGGACCTTTGGACTGGAAAGTGAAATGTTCTGAAGAGAAAGTCAGGGCTCGACACTAACACTGGTCCGCTGGTCCGAGACCAGTGAAAATCCAGAAGGACCAGTGAAAATTCCTGAGGACCAGTAACTGTCCTATTTACAAATTTGGCGCATTTGCCCTGTCGGACCAGTGGCCCAAATAGTTAGTGTCTAGGCCTGAAAGTGTATTTAGTTTTGGTAAGATGGTTATCTGGTTTGCTCGGTCAATAAGAATACCATGTGGGAAGAAGTTTCGGATCTAGGTACTGTGAAGTACCCAATAATCATAGGCTCTGTATACACAATGTTCACCTCAGAATGTAGAAAATGAACCATTATTTTACAGCTGTTCCATATTGCACAGTGAGGTATTCAATATTGTCATCTGCATTGAAACCAAATACAGATTTGACAATTTGAAAGTCAAATCAACAGTCGATGTGGATATTCCCAGAAGAGCTTATGTGGGATAATTGAGGAACCAGCAATGCATCATAAAGGTTATGAAGATCCTCCAGTGCCTTTTCAGCATTTAAAGGTGCTGCCTCACAGATTGAGCTTAAATTTTTGTATATTGTAATTTTTCAGCCTAACCATGATGTAATAGAAAGCCACTGACTGTTGCTTTATGAAAGATTTGGTGCAAATAAGCAATTTTAACCACTCTCAATATCGCCCACTGAGTATTTTTTTCTTGAAAAAGTTTCCTTCCAACATGTTTTTGAATTATGTAATTCACACGTGATCGAACTGTTACATCAACAAACTACAGCGTAACATCAGTGAGGTATTTGGTTCGTTTTTCAATTCGTTTTCATCAAATGCGAACAAATTTGAGGCGATTTAAGTAATAGTAGTGTTAATACCCTGTAGAATTTTTTATGTAAAATACTAAATAACTACAAAATGCTGATGTTTCTCAAGATATTTTAGATGTCAGTGTGGTTGTTTATGGGCTATACAGGCAACTATACCAAAATTACGCGAATATTTGAAAATTTTATTTTATTTTTGCAATACACCCTTATGTGGGGCAGTCCCTTTAAGGAATATGACCTGTGCATGTCTTTAAAACTCGGATTTTAGTAGCTTCATGTTCTTGTTTGACGTTGCTTTATTATTAAGGATTTATGGTAAAATTTATGATCTAAAGTAAGCTGAGAATAACTTTAATTTTAAAATGGTAATAAAACAACCAAATTAAGCCCACTGCCCAGTTATCATTTTAAAACTCGCGCTTACTTATTCTGGCAATTACCAAGAAAGTCCTATGTTTCTTCACAGGGCTTTTTTTCGCTCTATACGAGGGGCTGAATATCGGCTGCTTCACAATTCCGTATCGGCCCCATTCACGGCGTCTTTCACAACCAGAAACAGCGTCTGTTAATTACAAAATAGGCCTCTTCACAAAGTAACCAACACACCAAACATATTACAGACAATCATATACGTACTTCTGAATCTGATTCCTCAAAGGTGACATCGCTTTATTATCGTATAAACATCTACTGAACATGACAAAAAATATGCTAGAATTATTTTCCGCCGTTTGCGAACGAATGTCAAAAGACTTTGTCACACATAATGTCCAAAACGATGCGGCGGTGCAGTACGTTTCATACTCAATACAATTCGTACTCGGTAGTTGGCACATTTCGTAAATATTTATTGTGAATATTTTTTTATGAAAAAAAAGTGTTGGGATCGGCGGGCAAAATAAGTGATGATTGGTTTCCTTTATAAAATTAACCACACACAAAGTTTATCAGAGGCTTGTTTGAAGACCTACCATTCAGTGCCAGATTTTGGGAGTAACCAGGCCTGTATGCTATATCCTACTAATGGAATTGATACAAAATATGTGTGTATGGGACAAGAGTTATAATAGGGAAGTTAAAACCATGAAAAAGTGTATTTCTGCATGCTATTATGTGACAATTTGGTGATTTACTGCGCTTACTTTTCCACAATTTTAGGATTTTTCGCGCTTATTTTTCATAAAAACCAAGGGCTTGGGCCTCTTCACAATTCAGCGAAAAAAAGTCCCCGTTTCCTGTTATGTATTTGGGTAATTACCCAATTAATTTTCTTAAAAACCCAATAGATTTTGAGAGGAGGGAGTAAGAAAAAGCAAAGACAATTTGAAATACCCAAATAGAAGAGGATGTTATAGTGAAAAATAGTACATAAAAGCTTATTTACCCTATGAGTTTTATTAAATACCCAATTAAAATTTGTCAAAACCCAATCAAAATTGAAACTCAGGGGTAAAATACCCCATGGACTAAAACCTTATCTGTAGCTCTGCTGTGGCCATTGATAGCATTTTATTAGTCCCCTACCGGTTTTTGACAGGAGGGGACTATAGGTTTGCCCTCCGTCAGTCAGTCCGTCCGTCAGTCCGTCCGTCCGTCCGTCAAACAATCTGGATCCTGCCATAACTCAAACAGTTTCCTAGCTAGGTTTATGAAACTTGGTATGTGGATAGGGGGTAATAAGGAGATTATGCACGTCTAAAAATAGTTTGATTCTGACAAAAATTGTGGTTGCTATGGCAACAGAAAGAGTGAAAATATGCCGAAATCTGGATCCTGCCATAACTCAAACAGTTTCCAAGCTAGGTTTATGACACTTGATATGTGGATAGGGGGCAATAAGGGAATTATGCACGTCTAAAAATATTTTGATTCTGACAAAAATTGTGGTTACTATGGCAACATAAAGAGTGAAAATATGCCCAAATCTGGATCCTGCCATAACTCAAAGAGTTTTCAAGCTAGGTTTATGAAACTTGATATGTGGATAGGGGGCAATAAGGGGATTATGCACAACTAAATATATTTTGATTCTGACAAAAATTGTGTAGGGGACTTCTGTATTGCTTGCAATTCTTAATTACTTGTTGTGTTTGATAATGATATAAGGCAGATAAGTCTAATCATTGTAGAAAATTCTCCTTGCCAGAATTTGCAGCACTGGATGTTGAATGTACTTTTGAAGAAATATTGCAGTGATGATATGTTGGGGGATGAAGTAATGACTTCATTGTCTGGATGGCTGACTCTGCTGTTAGTTCAGAATGATGCGGATGTTGGTACAATATTTTATTTTAGTGTCTTATGTTCGAGATTTAAGCTATTTGATTTGAACTTATATAGTTCAAGAAGTATAATTTAGAGAGTAGGGAGTTTGTCTAAGCAGACATGTATGTAAGACTGGTAGACAGACCGAACTCTGCCAATATAACAGTGTACTATAACTAATTACAGTTAGGTGCATGTTGAAATTTTGTGACTCAATTTTGATTGTTTTTATTCGATACATTAAAGCCACAATAAAGGTCCGGAACGACGTATTTTCTGTAAATAGGAAACACAAATCTGTGTTACTGATTTGAAGATTGATAAATAATAAACACATGGAGCTATTAACACACGCTCTTACTGTCATATATGTGAGGTAATCTTTCCTTGAAGATTGGCATAACGAGCCCGGTCTGTTTACAAAAACGGCGTTTAACAGCATCTCCGCCACTTTCCGGAGACTACCGAGAATGTTTCGCCAGTTTCTGATAACCAATGGATGGGAAGCACACGTATTGATGACGTAGTGAACATAACACTCCAAAAATGTCTTCAACATCAGTAAGTAATATTACGTTTGTTACTAAAAAATCACTTTTATTCACTACATCAACTTGGTTGTGAGTACCGATGCGTTTAACTGTTTAGCGTGTATATTTTAGCACATTATGCAATTATTAGATAATGTAATGCTGTAAAATTATTCGTAAAATTGGCTCTCAAAGTTAGCAAAAATGTACGTAGATGATACTAGATCTGAGACACCGTTTGACGCGTTTGGCGTTTAATTCGGTAAACACTATTTTCGTTGGTCAGTTAGTCGGATCATTACATTGAATATATATGCTAATATAAAAACAAGAGGACCATGAGCACTTGCTGTGTTTGGATAGACTTTTGTTGTAGAAATGATAGGTACTGTACGGTTATCATGTTAAAACGTCCCCGCTCGAAAACGTCACCAAAAATATCGAGAACGTCCCTAAAAATATCGAAAAAGTCCCCAGTATCTTTTCCAAATATCAAAAATGTCCCTATAACTGTATGTCACAGGGTGAAAAAAATGTGGAACCAGACCAGGGCTCCAACCCGGGACCCTTTACTTACAGGGCGAATGCTTTACCGACTGAGCTTGCCGGCAGCCTACACACTCCCTCACCTATAGTACTGTGAACAGTTTCATACCGTGACATGTACATAAAGTTATTATTCATTTATATCTAGAGTTCATCTAAAAGCTCGTCAGGATCGAACACTCCAGAGAGGGGTCCTGTCAGTAATGTAGGGACGAGTGGTAGAGGTAGAGGAAAGAGAGGAGCTGGAAGGGGGCGTGGAAGAGGACAGGGGAAAGGCAGAGGGCGAGGAAAGTCCATAGCTACTACTACTAGAGCTGATGAGGCCCTACATGTCTTAGAGACAAGGAAGGAAAGGTTCATGGTAATTTATAATTTCATATTTGGTTTATAATATATATTACCAAATAAGTGATATGGTTAGGCCCTGTTATTGTCTGAGGGCAGCCGTTATGACACAAAGCCCTCTTATTGGAAATACCACTGCATTATGCCAGGCAGTAAACAAGTTAAATACTGATTTAGTAAAGTGAGTAAAAGCACTGACACATACGAAAAGGTAATATCCAAACAAATGTATGAGTTTATTGAATGAAAAATGTTTTCAGCACAAGAATTGTACATGGGTGACTACATTTTCATCATTGAGAATATTATATTACAGCTATTGGTGCCATGACATGCAAGTATTTTGGCTTACCAAACAAATATGCTCGTTGGTAGTGTCTTCCCTTTTACATGTTCAATGGTTGTAAACTTGTTCCAGTTTGAAACTGGTCTTTTACATAGCACCAGCTGACCACATCTGAACATGCTATGCTCTGTTGTATGTTCTATTTTAAATAGGCCTCTGTAGATAAAACTTTTTCTTCTGCACAACTGCAGTTATATGACTTCTTCTGTTGCCTGATGTACAGTACCTCTTATCATTTGTTAACCAGCTATTACGTAGTTATTCTGTACAAGATTACTTTTATTAACCCTATGTCAAGCACATAAATATACTTTGAAACTCTACTGCTTTAAACCATTTTATGCCCCCATCTTTGATGAGGGGTTATATTGCTTTGCAAATGTAGGTTGGTCGGTAGACAAATTGGTTTCTGTTCAATAACTCAAAAAAGCTTTGCCCTAGGATCTTCAAAATTTACATGGAGGTTGATCATCAAAAGTAGATGACTATTGATTTTGAGGTCACTAGGTCAACATCACTGTGACCTTTACCATTTCTGACTGTTGGGCTGCCATGGGGCCATACAAATTTATCAAACATTTCTTGTTTATAATTCATGTAACCAACTGTTTTTCATGCAGTGAGCTACCTCCATATTTTAGAGTGCAATGGTACTCGAGTGACATTTCACTGTTACAGCCTTCTTTTAAATACATTTATTGTATTATAATACATGTTCTGTGATTTGCAGAATGCTTTGGAAGACATGCCAGTAGACAGGATGAAGGAATTGCTTGCTGAAGCTATGGAGAAGAATCCTTCCTTGATTCTGGATGTCTTCGAGCCACCAGAAAGGCAGCCTGGAGGATTTCATCCACCTGAAGATGAAAATTCGCCAGACTGGTGTGTTTGTGGCAAGTGCCGGGATATGCCAACACAGGCTGAGCGGTTATGCTGTAAAAAAGTTAGCTGTGTATCAGTAATGCCAGTAAGTGAAGAATATTTTTCATAACACTAATCTAATCAAACCTTTTCTACATGCCTTATTCATCTTGTGTATCTGTCTTTTGAGAAACTGCAGTGTATGCCATTGACACAATAATTATAGTAACATACACCAATTCAGTGAAGCTTGAATTTGCTGAATATATTAATTAGTCTCCAAACGTGATCACACTAATTTCTGCTGGCTATGACGAGCTACATGCCCTCCCCAAGACTTAAGATGATGTGTTTTTACTAGGTTATGCCCCGGACAAGCTCAATTTTGGCCATTTTTGACATTTGAACTGCAAGTGTGACCTTGACCTTTGTGATATTGACGTAATTCTTTTGCATGACACACCGTCACATGTAGGCGAACAAATGTAATGTTATTCAAAAATCCTTCAATGCAGTCAGAAGATACCCGGACAAACTATGGGACAGACAGACCGACGACAAAGTGACTCCTATATAGCCCCCTACTTTAGTAGTGGGGTTAATTTTTGTAGTGGGGGTATTATTAGAGATCCATATTATATAGTCCAGAATAATGTCTCTCATCCCCAGTGAGTTGGACAATATTATTGGTCTTGCACAATGTATTTTCTTTGATAAAAAAGAAGCTAACTCTCTTTAAGCAACTTTTATAGGGTAGTGGTACCCCATATGACTTTTGGCTACAATTACAAGTAGAAATTTGTAAACATTGGAACACAAACATAAGTTTTTAATTTTTCACCTATTTCTATAAAAGATAAATCTCGACAAGGGGAAAATTATTTGCTTTCCATGAAATACAGTATATTTTTCCAGTACCCAGTGAAACCTGTATTTTCTGGGGTTTCACCGGGTGTCGGATAAACAGCACAGCTGCTGAAAAGTATGTTATATTTCATGGGAAGCAAATTTTAGCTTTATTTGCCAATTTTTTCAAATTTCTACTTGTAACTGTAGCCAAAGGTCGTGGGTATGGCTACACACTGTTTTATCAGATATCTAGACAACAGAGTGATCTCACTTTATGGACTTCATAACAAGATCACTTTGCACCCATTCTTGCGTAAACATGATGCATACGTTTCATTTTTCTTTCAGGACTTCAGGGTGCTCATTTTAGACGAGGCCGTTCTCCATCTGCAGAGGATGTACCGTCGGGATGTTCTGGTATTCGACGACGAAGCCGACATTAGGAAGGCTAACAGACATGCTGCCTACAGACAGTTTGTCTTATGGCAGCAGGGACGCTTGGGAGTAGGTGACAGGAGAGTAATTCCCTCATGTTGCGTTTGGGCTATCAGGGACCGGTACCCAGATGCATTCGGGCAGTATATCGGATTTCTTCCATCAAGATTGGTTTGATTTAATAACAAAAATGTATACAGAAAGAAATTTATTTTAAAAATAAAGTACCAAATGTTTAGCCTGACCATGTGTTTTGAGCCGAGACGAAATTAATATTCAAAACTCAAAAAGAACAAATTTGGAAATAAACTTGTGCCTATTGGTTATAAAGATTACATTCAACCTAATACTGTTTTGCTAAATTATTTTAATGTAATGTCCGTAAATGTCATTTATTCAATAACATATTCCAAATATCAACATATCGCAGTTCGTTAGTGCATTCTTGTGACAAGGCTCAAAACACTTGGTCAGGCTATACAGTTTCATAAATTATAAGAAGAAAGTGTGTTTCATTCTCTACAAATTTTTGATGGTCAGCAGTTGTAAAAAAAAATTGTTTGCTTTTTCATAAAAAAAATATTTTGGAAGGAATCCTGTAATCAGTCCCAGATGTTTTCTTGTACATGTATCTTTAAATGTGAACTGTCAGAGATGTTTTTGTAATCTTACAGAACCATGCGTCATACATGAGCTTCTATAAAGGTAAACATTGAATGTGCTGCATAGTGTTCTAATTTACATTTTTGCTTCTTTTTTTCTGTTGTACAGTAACTTTTTGTCATGATTATTTGTTCTCATTAATTGCTGACAAGAATTAAACGTTTAGATTGGTTTGGAGGCAGAAACACATTTCTATGCAAAATTTATATACATCGTCATGTACATAAAGATAACATACTTCTAAGTCAAACTCAAGGACATGTTATGATTTTATTCCCAGGATCAACATTTAAGTCACAAAAGTTCTGCAATACCAAGAAAGAAAAGTATTTACAAGAAATTATTAGATTGTTACTTTCAATCCAAATTATAAGAAGTTATTGACTCAAATTCATCACACAGATGATGACTTTATATTAGATATTAAAAATGTGTTTGTAAAAATTATGATCCTGGGGCTTTACATTATTTACCAATAACATGACTGAAATTGTAAAGTATGTAAGCAGTCTTGTAATATGCAGTAAGTCTGATAAAGCGATACTGGCATACATAATTTGTGCCATTGATTTTCCTTTGTCTTTCTGTTTGTTATAGTTATTCACATGTACATACTTTGATGCCTTAGTTGTAACAATACCTGAAATATTTCTTTTGAATATTTACTTACAGTAATAGCATTGTAAATTATTCCCCATAAAGAAGTTCATTTTGTATTAATCAGGTGTAACAGGCCAAATATTTTTCCGGTCCATTGTTTCCCTTGGGCATTTGATCATCATACAGTGATACTAGCAACTAAAGATTCTCAAGTGGGGGGGAACAAAGAGACCAATGCAGCATTTGATCATCTTGAAATCACATTATAATGGCCCGGCAAAATATATAATCAAAGGAAAACTATTTATAGTAACATGTATTGTACATTGTTTTCACACTTTTGTCAATCTTTTTCTGGATATCAAACCTGTATAAATGTGTAAGTTAACCATAACTTTACATTTTTAGCATTTAATTTTCTACACAGAAGTATTGGAATATTCCCTGATTATAAGGAGATTTTACCAAACAGATATTTAGTGTACAATCTTATTTAGCTCACATTGCTATTACATTTATGAACATAATGTTCTTATCAGAAATAAACTTGTTCATTCTTGAATATTCTTGCTTCGTTTATTTTCTTCTCATCTCTGGAACCTAGACTGCTTCTCTTTAGCCAATTCCCCTGTTGCAGCAGGCTCAGTTGGTGCCAAATGATATGCTAACCGCCTTGGATCATTTTCTTCCAGTACCCTTCTATGCATGCCAACACGGTCATTGATCCGCATAGTAAGTGCTATGCGTACTATGTCTTTGACATATGTGTAGTTCTTTTTATCTTTCACAGGAAAAACTGACCACCGTCCACTCTTTTTGGAGTAGTATCTGTGATATCTAAACAATAAATTGCTTTGGTTAAAATGTAATCAGAAAATCCGAGAAGAAACCTACTAGAAGTAAAAAAATAGACGAGAGATGTTGACACGTATGCCCCATGGAAGCCCAATAGTCAGAAATGGTGAAGGTTGCAGTGACCTTGACCTACTGACCTCAAACTCAATAGGGGTCATCTACTGTTGCTGACCAACCTCCATGTAAAGTTTGATGATCCTAGGTCAAAGCGTTCTTGAGAAATTTATCGGAAACCATTTTATACGACTGACAGACATGTGCACAGGAATATACCCCATCATCATAGATAGGGGGCATACATATTGGGTAGTGTCAAATATCACATGCCTTGATTCGATACTTTATGATAATCTATTATTTGATTTATACTGACTGAATGACTTTAGCTGCAAAAGGATATTCATATATCTGACCCCGATCTCCCGAACCATCTCAAGTAGAAACATCAACTTAAATTGAGATTTTGCTAAATTCAGAGTCGGAATTAGAAATAAATCTGAAGCTCCAACTCTTGTAATGAACTCTGAATAACATTTCTGCTCAGTCATGATAATTTTGAGTCCAACCTCACGTGGAAATTAACATAAAGACATATGACGATACACTTCGAGAGTGAAGTGAATGTGAAGAGTTTTTCCACATTTTTAGCTCACCTGTCGCATAGTGACAGGGTGAGCTTTTGTGATCACTCTTCGGCAGTCCGTTCACAATTGCTTATGAACACATTAAAGGACACAATTATGACACAATCTTCATGAAACTTTGTCAAAATGTTTGTCTCTATGTCATGTGGGGTCAAAACTTAGAAAAATCTTGTGTAGTCACAAGTTGGCTTAATCTTTATGAAACTTGGTCACAATGATTATCTCCTCAAAATCTAAGTAAAGTGCGAAACTGGGACATCCGGGATCAAACACTTAGTCACAAGGTCAAATCATAACAAGAGGTTCATAGATCCTGGGGCGCTCACCTGCTAAACATGGCCAAACTTTGAACTTGACCTTAAGGTCATCAAGATAACGTTTGACTAAACTTTATGAAGGTTAAAGCAAAACTAAGGCCTCCAGAGTGTTCAAAAGGTTTTGCTATTATTTAACATATTGACCTAGTTTTTGACCCCGCATGAACCAACTTCAAACTTGACCTAGATGTCATTGAGATACAACTACTTACCAAGTTTGGTAAAGATCAAAGCATAAATGTGACCTCCAAGGTTTTGCTATTATTTGACCTTTTGACCTATTTTTTGACCCCACATGACCCAGTTTCGAACTTGACCTATATTTCGAGATACAACTACTGACCAAGTTTGATGAAGATCAAAGCAAAATTGAAAGTGCTAGAGTGTTAACGGTCAAATGTCTAACGGACGACTGACAAAAAACAATCACAAAAGCTCACCTTGCCACTTTGTGGCAGGTGAGCTAAAAAAGCTTGCAATAGAGGCTTGAATCTAATTCATAAAAAAAGCTTGTACGCCCTTCTATGACTAGGGCCCTTTAGGCACTCTTGTTTGTCCTTTTTGATACATTGGATTCTCTTTTATGGACAAAATCATTGTTTGATTTTTCCTATTGTAATGGTACTCTAAAGACTCAATTTATAAAAATGTCATGAAACAGATTACATTGCGAAACTACATACATCACATAATTCACACTGTATAAACAAGAGGGCCCAAAGGGCCCTAGGTCGCTCACCTGTCGAACTTGACCTAGATTTTGTTGAGATGATCATCGTGACCAAGTTTTTTACAGATTAGGTCAATATTGTGACCTCTAGTGACTTCACAAAGTTTTTATATGATTTGACCTTGTAACCTAGTTTTTGACCCCAGATAAACCAATATCGAACTTGACCTAGATTTTGTTGAGATGATCATTGTGACCAAGTTACATAAAGATTAAGTCAAAATTGTGACCTCTGGTGACTACACAAAGTTTTTCTATTATTTGACCTTGTGACCTATGACCCTGGATGACCCATTATCGAACTTGACCTAGATTTTGTTGAGATGATCATTGTGACCAAGTTATATAAATATTCAGTCAAAATTGTGACCTCTAGTGACTACACAAGGTTTTTCTACGATTTGACCTTGTGACCTAGTTTTTGACCCCGGATAACCCAATATCGAACTTGACCTAGATTTTGTCGAGATGATCATTGTGACCAAGTTTCATAAAGGTAAGGTCGAAATTGTGACCTCTAGTGACTACACAAGGTTTTTCTATGATTTGACCTTGTGACCTAGTTTTTTACCCCGGACGATCCAATATCGAACTTGACCTAGATTTTGTTGAGATGATCATTGTGACCAAGTTTCATAAAGATTAGGCTAAAATTGTGACCTCTAGTGTCTACACAAGCCAATTGTTGACGGACGGACGACGGACAAAGAGTGATCACAAAAGCTCACTCTGTCACTTTGTGACAGGTGAGCTAAAAAGTAAATCATGAGTACGGAGATAGGAAATCACCAGATGATTCAATCACAATAAGTCGTACAAGTCGAATTGTATAGTATTACAATAATGAGTACAGTACTGGTTTATACGGGTGATAATTGTGAGTGTATCTATTGATACACTGTCCTGTGATTTATACACATGAATAAAAGATTTCATTGTTTAATGAATTGAACACTCACATCGCATTTCCATCTTTATTTTTCATCAAGGATCTGTCTGCATGGTGATTGTGGTCTATGGCCGCAAGTCTGTTTCTGATTCGGTACACAGGAGGACTGTATGCAAACCGTTTGGCACAGTACATCAGAATCAGCTGATGAAAAACCTCCAATTCAGCTGTACTCCTATGAATTTATAAGACGTAATTACCTTAAGATGCCTTATATGAACAAGAAATATCACTGCATGTGATGAATACCCCCAGAAACTGCTTGACACAGTCAGATAAGCAAAATTAGACTTGGTACTGATCGGTTATGCAGCTTCATTGAAATCCGACCATTGGTTGCTGAGAAATAGTGCAGACAATATTTAAAAGTGTAAAAATCAAAAGGCCATAACTACCTTAAAAATGGATCCGTCCAACATGTGCTGACGATATGCACAACTAGAATTGGTAGCGATCATTCATGCAAAGTTTCAATGAAATCCGACCAATGGTTACAGAGAAATAGCGCAGACAAAATTTAAAAGTGTAAAAAAACAAAGGACCATAACTACCTTAAAATTGATCTGACTAACGAGCGTCAAGGATATGCACAACTAGACTTGGTACTGATCAGTTATGCAAAGTTTCGTTGAAATCCGACCAATGGTTGCAGAGAAATAGCACGGACAAAATTTATAAGTACAAAAAAAAAAGGGCCATAACTCCCTTAAAATTCATCCGACCGACTTGTGCCGACGATATGCACAACTAGACTTGGTACTGATCAGTCATGCAAAGTTTCGTTGGAATCTGACCAATGGTTGCAGAGAAATAGTGCGGACAAAATTTTACGGACCAACCGACAGAACCAACAGACCAACCAACCAACCTCAAGCATGACTCCAATATAGCCCCCATATACTATGTATCTGGGGGTATAATAATTACATGAAATCAAGACAATGATGGTTACACACAGAGTACAGTAGTGAACCCTGTAAAAAGTAGATGCAGACAACAAAATAATGGGGAAACTTTGAACATATGAAATCCGTATTTCTAATGTAGCTAGTATATGTAGGTTTTGAAGCCTGAAAGGGTCAGTGCTCTTGTCACACCCATTTGATTCTAATGTGGAAACACAAACAATGTTACAATAACAACTGGCCGTAGAAATTGAGTCACCTACATTTTATGGCAAAAACATATTTCAAGTTTCACTGCAATCGATTCAAGAATGTGGAAGTAGTTCGCTCCATAAACTTTTCGCTCCACAAACTTATATGCTGATGGACCGACCAAGTGAATTCAATATACCCCACTCAAACTTGGGTTAAAGGGGATATAATTACGCTAAAAGTATCTAAGAAAATTAACCTGAAGTTAAGGTAGTATGGCACATTGTTCAAAAGGCGTTTGTTTAAAATTACAGATGCCAAATTCTGTAAGGTTTGCTTGTCTTTTCGGGGGCATAGCCAGGGCTTTTCTCTATCTTCTTCACTGTCAATTGGTTCATGTAAGCACTGGTTTGTTCCATATCCGTGAGATAATGTCCATGAATGCTGATTGGTGATATGATGGAGCAAGCTTCTCCAGATGCACTGAAATAACAATCATTATAATAAGTGATGTACAAATCAACACTTACTACAAATGTACTACTAATACTATAAAACTGATAAATC
This sequence comes from Spisula solida, assembly GCA_947247005.1. NCBI lineage: Eukaryota > Metazoa > Mollusca > Bivalvia > Venerida > Mactridae > Spisula > Spisula solida. The sequence continues at coordinate 34,370,969 of OX365957.1, read as the reverse complement.
CATCTGCAATTTGTAACAAAGAAATCATTTCTGGTATTACACAATGTGCTGAATTTCAATTATGGTAGTCTGGCTTATTTCCTGGAATGCCTATTGACATTTTTTACTAAAGGGTCACAATGATTGTTTATCCTGGTATTATTGCACAAAATATCAGCCATAATGATTATTACTTCAGTAAAGACTATGGAAGCAATTCTTTATACATATACTTTTAGGTGGGTTCACAGACTACTCAGATGTGAACCCACTCAACACCCAGCCAGGCCCATTTTCAGGATAATTAGGCAGATAATGTGGCTTTATGATAGTTCACATTGTTGTTTTATACATGTAAATACTTACCAGAAATTCCTCATAATTGTTGGCTCTGCTACAAGTGAACCAGAAGTGGTTAATTATATCTCGCTGCCACTGTATCAACACTTTATTTTCTTTCTTTTGGGCAATCTAGAGAAAACAAAAAAGCTGTGTTTTCCCGTTTCACAAAAAAATATGTCAACAACAATCATGACTTGCACTCATTCTGAACTGGTGTGCAACAACTTCAAACAGTTTCCGGCATACACACAAATCCGTTGCAATATCATAAGTGAGCATGTCTGACCCTGATATATTCTGCATAAATAATTATTTAGTTATATTCTTGAAATACACCCTAGAAAGGAACTAAACACTCTATCACTCTTGCTAACAATAATAATGCTTGAGAACTTGTTATAACAAGCGATTGATATATAGTAAGTACCTTTCATGCGCTAAGAAGTCATACCTTCATTATTTTTTTCCCCAAGTTCTTGGCAGCATGCCATATGTCATGTGAATGTTTCAAATTTTGATGATCCTTTTCTAAAAACATACAAAGTCACAGATAAAAATGAAGTCAACCAAACAGTGACACTATCTAAATGATTTTTCTACAATGTTCAGCATACTGAGAACTACGCTGCTCAAGCAAACACAGTCTTTATTTATAAAGATATATTGCGCTTTCTTGATACATTTGTATAATAATGCTCTATCAACGTACCAAGCTCATGTAGAACTGTCATTACTTTTGAGATATGAAAAGTCACTGACTGTACAAGGTATATTAATACTACTTTTTCCATAGACACCAATACTTAAATTGGAAAATGTATCATAGTTGCATGTGTCATAGCTAAATACTAAATAGCCACCTAAATGATCACACCACTTTCTCAAAACCTTCAAGTTTATTTCAATATTTTTGAAGATTTTCCTATGTGAAAAGAGCAAGCCAATTTGAAATGGGGTCATGACTTGAACAATCTTTGTAGATACCACTAGGCAATTCTGCAAAACGAGTATCTAAGCTAAAGGTCCTCTGGTTGTTGTGAAGATAAAACCATGAATTGTTTCAAATTAAAGGAGCTCAATAACAACAACAAAAACTAGAAATGACACAGCTGCTCCAGCTATTTCACACTCGACACTGAAATGAGTGTTGAGTGGCAAGTTTCCTATAATATAAACATTTTTGAAGAAATACATCTATTTAATAAATTTATGAAAAGAAGCTACCAGTAGACAATTTTTTTCCTCCAATTTCCCTGATATTTTCCTGCATGGAATTTGTTTTTGGCATTTCCCCATGTTCCAGAGTCTTTGGCCACCATGATGACAAAGTTATGAGCCAGACACAAAAATGCCGTAACACACACACTAACGGACAGGGTAAACACTACACTACATTTCATGGCGGGGGCATAAAAACTAGCACAACATACTCATTATGGCTCCGATTCCAAGATGTGCATCTGTCACCAATTCCTTCACTTTTATTCCTTTCCCTCTAGCATCTTCTAACGCTAACTGAAATCCAGCTTTCTCCATGTTTGCTGATTTCCTATCTGTTGTTCTTTTATCAAGGGTCTGGATCGATACAATTTTTTTTGTTTTCTCCTCCATTAACGTATATGAACAATATTGTGCAGAATGGCCAGGGGAGTCATTGCGCCCATCACCTGTAATAATACAAAAGAGCAGAGACACATTAATTTTAGTACATACATGTTCAAGTTAGTAATATACATATAAAGCTCAAAGTTCACTTAGAACTTAGGTCTTATATTGGAATTTATTTTCTACTCAGTTACCAATCATATCAACATTGAAACAGCATGGTTAGGTTTTCACAGGACTAATGTATGCATGTAGTAAGTTAAGCAGTATATGAACATGAGCAATTAAAAAATGTTTATTTTTATACACTGTTTCCTGTAATAATATTTACCCAGCATTCATATTCATTAGAAAAAGAGTTAGCTTACCCAATAGTACAAGTTCTTCATCACCAAATGCCTCAATAACTTCAGTTTGTTTTTCTGCCCAGTACTGATCTACAGTTGGAACTATGTAGCTCCGCTGAATTCTGTGGAATGTTGTAGAAGAAACAAACTTCAAATTCATGTGCTTGGCCCACATCACCAATTTACCAATATTATTCCCAGACGTAAGTGTAGCTACAGAGGCAAGGAAATCAACACTATTAACCCTTTTGTTCAGCACTGTTTGAGCACACCAGCGATGAACCAGATGTCCAGATCTGCATATCTGTAACAAGACATAAATCCAAAATGAGCGTTTAGTACAGTGTAGCAAGAAATATATTTACTCATTGAATTCTTATAAAGTAGATAAAAATGTGCAATACAGTAATTTGACCATGTTGGTTCATACAATAAGTTTAAATGCACAAAAAATGCGGACTGTATTGTATAAGTTTTTAAGTTTATTCTAAAAAAATGCTTTCTCATCAGAAACTTGATACAAATTCTATTCAAATACAGTGGGTTTTAAAATACATGTACAAATCATACTAGAAATTTTCGGAGAATTAACAATGAGTGAAAATTCCCTTTCAGCTTTTTCGCGGGTTAATTTCCCCCTACCATGGGCCTGGATCCCTTTCTCCCAAAAGTCAAAAGAAACACTGTCATGCCAATAAATGTGGATTCAACAGTTTTTTGTAAATGGTAATACTGAAAGTAATCATTTCAGATTATACACAGGGAGTCTGCCACCAGTGCCAACACCCTTCACCTATCTACTATGTTATGAGCTATATAAAGCAATGGTACCATCAGAATAGCTCCAATTCTTCTTATCAAACAGATGAGTTGAAATTTATAAAGTGCAGTGTTATAATAAAGCTGTATAGGGTATAATATGGTAGTAACTTATACATCTTTTTACAAAATTTGATACAATTTCAATGCAAGAACATTGTAAATTGGTTATAAGAGACAAAATTGGCTATTTAGTATACCCATTTCAGATATAAAGCTGATCCGATGAATTCGTCAATAAGTCTTATGCTCTCTGGATGCTGGCAATCTGCCTGTAGACATTTGTTAACATTGGTTCCAGCCAGACTTAGAATCTGTTCTACATGGGCAAAGCACACAGTTGCTTCTATCAAAGGCTCAACACCTTCCTCAGTAAGAACTCGTTTGATTCCTGGGCCCAGCTCTTCTTCAACACCTTCAACATCATCATCTTCTTCAGTCTCCATCGCAAATTCCATCTCTTCATATGCGACCTCTTCATATAAATCATTTACTTCATCTGGTCTGAAATAATTAGGAAATGAAGAAAAAGCATATATCCCCAACGGATGCTCAATTTCATTTTTAAAGTGGAACAAGATATCCTAAATCATTCAGCTGAAACAAATCAGATCACTGCGACGTGGCTTTGGACACCAATAAAATATATATTATGGTAACTAGCATTGTATGAAGCATAAAGATTGACTATCAAATTGATATTCATCCATTCCCCTCCACACAGACAGAATGACAGTCCTTTATGAACAACTTCAAACACAACAGAGTTACAGTCTGACCTAAAAATATTTCATCCAAAAGTCAGAATTAAAGTGTGCATTTTGATATGTAATTTCATTCAAATTATGTATTTAGTTTTTCTAAAATTATATAATACCAACTGTGTACACAAATAGAACACTCAAATAAGAAATAGTTACAGAAAAAACATAGTTGCACCAGGGAATCCAACCCATATCTCTTGGCTCTCAACCATGCATCTAACCCCTGTACTCAGTCAAATGTACATTTTTTACAGGCAGACAGATTCTGTTTGCTTTTGGGGTCTCAGTACTGATGCAGCACTTTAAGTCGGACTACTATTATTCACCGCAAAATAGATTTGAAGCTGTATATAAATATATAACTAATACACATGCACATAAAGGATTCTCGAGTTAAAACTAGGCCATCCTTAAAATTATGTTTGTTTGCGGTAACGCTACCTACCCATCAAAATTGATGTTACAGGTTCCCCATAAATATTTCTGTATGAAAATAATTACGACCTACTTACCCACCTCCAAAATGCTGGGTAGCATTACCGCACATAAAATGTTTTTTTAAGACTGGCCTTAAACTATTACTGGTAAAGAGACTTACAGGACAGCCGTCATCTCAAAACTTGGTTCATAATCTGGATCTTCTTCATCTGCCTCATTATCTTCTATCAATTCAGACACATCAATAGAGAGACTGAAAGAATTACAAACAAAAGTGTCACATATTATAAATCATGATCAAATGATGCTTATAAAACATTTAAGACCAATTCTCCCAACAATTGAAATTCAATAAGACCTAGAGACCAGCATCCCCACCAAGTATACATGTATCAATCAAGGCCAAGAAGTCATGTTTGTTTTCACTGTCTTTGACCTAATTAGTAAATTACCTAATAATAAATATTATTTTATGACTGAGTTCATTAGACCAACCACATTTGAGGAAACTACCTAAGCATTCTCTAATAATTGAATGGTAAGTATTTTACTGACATTATCTTCTTGAACTTTGATTCAGTGATCAACATTTGAAGGTGTCCTCTAATATTCATAACCAAATGTCAGCATTAGTCAAACAATGCATGATGCAATTGATATATAAATGAAGGAAGACTGAACATCAAGCATAAATAAATAGTGCAAAATGTTTACTTGAAAGGATCAACAAATGATGATTGTCTTGTACTGGTGACTTTGCGTCGGCTGCTTTTAAAGACCTGCTGTGTAGAAGCAGTTGAGCTGGCACTTATTTCAGCAGCAGTCAAAGTCGCATCACTGAAATAAAGTGCAGTGTACAATAATAATATGCCAACCTATATGAAGTAAATACATGTACATGATTACCTTTAGTGAAATCATATTACACATTCCAATTTCCTGAACTATTTTACAAATCATATCTTGTTATGTAAGTCATAAATAAATGTATGAGTAATAGAGAACTAAAGGCTATACCGGTACACTGCCTTACTTCAAATAAAAGTAGGAAAACAACCAGATGTGAATAATGTACATGAGCTGTCAATGACCATGGTTCATACAAAATGCTCAAACCAAAATTCAAGGCCTATTTAAGGTAGAATAGGTATTTTCAAGGCATTTTCCCACACAACAACTGAGGTTATATAGTACGAAAATTATTTGCTGTTATTTTATACAGGTTCACTATTCCCTAATGAAATCATAGAATAAAAGTAATACACAAGAACACCCGATTGCGCTCAATTTATTACATACTCTCACCTATACATTTATGTAATTTTAAGTTTTTGAGAAAGGGTATTTGTTTCATTTTTAGTTCTTACGCAGGACAACGTCCGTACACTTTGATGGATATTTAAGGCTGTTTGTCTGAATTCAAGGATTTTCAGTTAATTTCAGGCACTATTTTGGTATTTTTTCAAGGAAGCACTAAATTCAGGTACTTTTCAAGGTTGAACCAAAATTCAAGGACTTTTCAAGGCCTGTGCGGACCTTGATAACACATAATGTTTTGTCAGTCCATCTGCTTATGTTCAACATGTATACATAATCGTGAAACAATAATGACTTTTTAATTGATGGTATTCCTACAGCACTACTGTATTATAGTATCAAGTGTGAAGTGTCTTTGCTTGCAAAATTTATTTTTGAACATATTTTATACTAATATTTGCACAATAATTTATATTTGTTATGTTCATCGTGGATTTTGATCAGTAGGCAGTACTCATGCATGAAATAATAGATTGTGAAGGTTCTTGTCGAATTCTACTGCTGATGGGATTCAAAAACCACAGCCTCCAGGTCATAAATATTACTTTTGGAGGTGTAAAAATGATTTAGTTTTTCTCACCTATCGGAAGATGCCCCTGATATCTCCGAAACTAATGGCGTACTAATCTTTCCTGGTTTAGCTGGGGTTGAAGTTGAAGGGACAGCAAACAATGCTCTTCCAACATCCTGTCGTAATTGACTTACGCGTGGATCTAATACATCACCATGTGACCTGTGCTCACCTTTTTGATAGCTGAAAGTTAGGCGTACAAGTACAAAAGAATAAGAGTTTAAGACAATGCAAGGTTGACCTATGTTTATGTGTTGATTAGGGGGCCATTTCGATGGCTACAAGTAGAATACTTTTTAAGGAGGCCAAATTGCAAACACAACTTTACAGATACTGGAGTGGTAGGAAAAGCAAACAATACACATGTACTTGAGTACGAAAATAAATAAATACAAAAATATTGAGTACAAAAATAAGTGGGTACGAAAATGCCAGGGATGAAACTAATTATCGTGTTTCTCGCTATTAAAATGTGTTTAAAGTGTCGGGACTGGGGCTAGGTAACATGATTATAGCACCCCGTAGTAGTGAAACAATGTCAATTATTCATTGATTTGAGTGAATATTATCGACAACAGAGTTGTTGTTGTTCACAAAGTGAAAGTAAATTAGATCTACCTCCATTGTCAGTTGTCAACACCTAATTTCGGTATGTTTACGCAAAAATATCATTGAAATATATCCGGCGAAATTCATCAAATCGCAAACAGTAGTGTGATTCCGATTTTGAGCATAAGAAATAATCGCTTACTTGTCCAGTAAGAATTTCGCCACCTCGGCGTGAGTGTTCAAGTCATGTTTTTCTTTTACTTCCTTCCACCGTTCAAATTCTAGCCCTATGCTAATACGGCCGAAGTTAGCCTTTTGTTTCTGCTCCTTTCTTTTTCGTTTCCTGGCTGAAAAGCTGAGTACCGGACCTCTTCTTTTACGAGTTTTTGGAGTATTATCCGCTCTGTCCTCCATTTTCAATTTTGTGATCGGATGACGTCATACGTTTGTGCGTACTTCCGATCATTGACGAAGTCTTCGGAATTGTTCGGAAAATTTAAACGTAAACACTATTGAGTATTTTGTACGGAGGACAAAATACTAAAATAGCGTTTTCAGTTGAGTATTTCTCAAAGAAGGAATATCGACCTGAGATCAGATATGGGTCCCTCCTGTACCATTTTTAGTATAATTTAATATCTCAATCTTTCGATATTCTTTGTAGACAGAAATTACTACCATTTTAATCTTTATTGGGACTTTAAACAAGCGTTCTGAAAATTGTTAGTAAGTTTTCTTAAACATGCATAGCTTCCACATTGATATTGTTAGATCAATTTAGATACTTTGAGTTCTGCTTTTAAAATACTTTTGTACTGTATAAATGCATACATTGTCTGGTATTCAACCTCGGGAGAGTCATTCTAATGCATCATTGTCCAGGAAATTTCGTATTTTTGTTAATGTATAGTTAGACTTAAGCCATACATGTGTAACATTTATTAAGGTAGTTATTTACGCAAGTCGTAATATCTGTTAATATATTTTTGGGTCACAAATCATGCTCTAATATAGAACTTTTAGGTTAACCATTTTAACCATTTTTCGACTTGTGTACTTTTCTCTTCAGTTTGGCTTTCATTGATGATTTGTGTCAAGAAAGCCATTTAACTGTTGCTATTCTGTTCTATTTCTTACAAAACTTGACTGGTTACTATTCATCATTGTGACAATGACAACAGATTCATTTATTCTCTTACCTCTCATTGGTTGCTTTAGTTTGTTGATTTCATTTATTTTGGTATATGGTCATAATATGGAGCTTTTCATTGGCTACTTGTACCTTCGTTGTTTGACCCATTGCGTTGCTCATTTCTTGAAGCATCTTGGCGTAAGTTGTATTTGTTCACAATAATGAATGAGGTTTGTGGATATAACATTATACAGTATTAGTGTGTCACTTACTGGTAAGGATGAAGTAGGCAAGCAATGTGGCTTGTTGAAATTTGTCTTCTTAGTCCCCTACTGGAATTCATTGTCAGTCATGTTTTTCAGGCAATAGTTACTATTTATCTTGGACTCATGGTATAGTACATAAAAGTTTAATATGTTTTTGAAGTGTAAAAAAATGTTGATTCAACAGGCATGATCCGGGCATCTTTTTTTTCAGTTGAATCCCATAGACGCTTGACAGGCATCCAATTCTTGTGCGACTCCCATAGACATTTGACAGTCATTTAATTCTTGCAGGACTCCCATAGACATTTGACAGTCATTCAATTCTTGTGGGACTCCCATAGACACTTGAAAGGCATCCGATTGTCGTGTGATTCCCATAGACGCTTGACAGGCATCCAATTCTTGTGCGACTCCCATAGACATTTGACAGTCGTCCAATTCTTGTGTGACTCCCATAGACATTTGACAGTCGTCCAATTCTTGTGTGACTCCCATAGACATTTGACAGGCATCCAATTCTTGTGTGACTCCCATAGACGCTTGACAAGCATCCAATTCTTGTGTGACTCCCATAGACATTTGACAGTCATTCAATTCTTGTGGGACTCCCATAGACGCTTGACAGTCGTCCAATTCTTGTGTGACTCCCATAGACATTTGACAGTCGTCCAATTCTTGTGTGACTCCCATAGACACTTGACAGGCATCCAATTCTTGTGTTACATGAGATGGTACCCCATAGGATACGGTGTACACATGATCAAAAAGAAATTGTCTATTGTATAAAGTCAGCAAAATAACAAAATTAGGAAAGAACATTTTGAGTATCTGAATGTAAAAATGTGTCATGTTGAAAACTAAAATTTGTTATAGAAAAGTCATGATGTAGGTCTACTTGACATGACTGTCTACTGGTGAGAAATGTATTATGTGCATGCTACGAGTCTTTTGTGTATCGATGCATCTCAAGATTTGTCAGGACCAATTTGGAGATTGGTGCCAGGGGTTCCACTAGCTTCTGAATCTGAATGGTCATTTGGATACCTTGCAGCTTGCCTACTGGAATTTTAAGAAGTGGGTATATGTACCCACTAGTTTTGAAAAAGTAGGTACAGGCCCAAAAATGTGGGTACTGTAATATATATTATATGGAAAGGGAGGTAAATCGTATCTGATTTGTGAACGTCTTTTTGGTCCGGATACGGGTTTTTAAACGTGCTTAAAATTATGGCTGCCAATTTGCGCGAACTTTCCTAAAAAATTTATCCTAAATTAATGATAACACGCACAATATTGTTTCAGGTTACCATCGCACTTGTTGTAACATGCTGTTATGACCAAATGACTCCCTAGTCAGGCCTAGACACTAACTATTTTGGCCACTGGTCCGACCGGGCAAAAGCGCCCAATTTGTAAATAGGACAGTTACTGGTCCTCAAGAATTTTCACTGGTCCTTCCAGAGCTCGACACTAACACTGGTCCGCTGGTCCGAGACCAGTGAAAATTCTGGAGGACCAGTAACTGTCCTATTTACCGATTGGGCGCTTTTGCCCTGTTGGACCAGTGGCCAAAATAGTGTCTAGGCCTGCCTTCTGGATTTTCACTGGTCTCGGACCAGCGGACCAGTGTTAGTGTCGAGCCCTGCTCGTTCGCTTGATTGATTAAATAGAAATAGTGTCTCGACACTTGGACGTAATACGAATTAGTCTAGATCGTCCGGATGTTTGATGCAGGTCGTTTAATGATTTTCAATTAAAAAGCAAGCGTTTATCGGGTTTTAAGTCGCCTAATAATTTTCAATTAAAAAGCAAGCGTTTATCGGGTTTTAGGTCGCCAACTGCTAAAGGTTTTGCCGAGATTGTGTATTAGTCGGCCCCAACAAAATGCGTACCCGCACACACAGACATTGAAAAAATTGTGCAGTGTTTTCTGCGTGAAAAATGCAGGATTCTGCGTGACTGTGCATGCTGACTTGGACTAAATTTTACCATTTTATAGGCAAAATACCCATAATTTTAATTCAAAATGACCCTTTAAACCAAAATATTATTGTTAAAATGTGGCTTTTTGGAAAATTCAAGGGTCAAAACACCTACTTCCGAGTCAAATGGAACCCCTGGATGCCAATCAACCACCTTGGTGAAAAATTCAACTGACTTGAAATTGTCCACTCTCTTGCTTGTTTAAGTTTTTTCTTTGTTGATCACATGGTTGTTCTATAATATATGTTCCTTCCTTTCATAACTTTTATTTAACACTATGTCATAAAGAGATGTGGAGTTATTCTCATATATATACAGCCTTCTTTGAGGAATATTATAACATTCCATCAACTTGGAAAGTTTTGTAGAAAAAATATAAAAACAATAAACCTTTATCTCACCTGTATTACATGGGGTTAACCATTTAAAACTGTGTGGTACTTACAGTATGAGTCAAAGGTTTGAATGGTTGTATGTTTATACTGAAATAAGTCTTCCAGTTCCACTCGTAACATGTGGAAAATCTATCAAGTGAGGCTGGTGTGTGCTATAAATAGCCTAGTATGTTAATCATTACACATGCTAGCTTGGAATCAATACCGGCAGACATTTTCTGTTTCATTATAATTCTGAGTTTTCCACGGTGTGGAATAGCGGTTAGAACATAAATGTCTGTTTTCTAGAAACTCTTTCTTGAAGCAGCTTGTGTTTTAGGTGCATTTAACTGTATCTGGATTATTATTTGTGTATTGTATTTGATTATTTTCACGTATTCAGTTCAGACTGATTATAGTGGCGGCCATATTTTTTCAATGTCTGCCCAGACCGGGTTTGTGAAGAGTGGAAACTGGGTGTGATAGATAGAAATTGTATGAAGTTTCACTGTGATTGCTGGACTTAATTTTGTGTATAATCTTAACAAGCCTGGATTTAATGTTGAATAGGATTTGCTACTTTTGTGGAAACTATGTGATTATTGAAAAAATGATCTTTCCTTATGATTAAGTGATATACTGGCATGGAGCCAATTGTTAAATTTGTCGGATGTATGTGTGATTAAAATACAGAAGAAATATATAAATTGTACTTTTTCGTTGATAAAACGAACACATTTTGGAGAATATTTATCTATTTTAAACCAGTAAGTACATTTTTGCTGTGTAAAAAAGTGGGTGGGGTGACATTATGTTAAAATATCATACCATGATCATTTGTCTTACAATTAGTTCATTATTCTGAGGCATGATTTGTAACTTTAATATGCTATTGGTTTATATTAGGCCAAGTTTAAATGACGTTGAATGAATAACATGTCATGCTCAAACTTTCAATTTATGTTGATTAAAAACAATGTGAAATAGTTTGTGTTGAACCCTTTGTATACATATGCACGAAGATTCATGTACTATAATTTTCTATGTTGTCGTGTAAGGTTTATCCTGTTCCTGCACTTCCAATCACATGTCTTATTCATTATACTGGTGTTGATACCATGGATTAACAGTTTCAAACTTCAGCCTTACTGTATTTTATTAACTGACTAGTTTTGTTCAAACCCACAAACATTTCTATTAGAGCTTTCAGATGTCTTTTAATACCAATGATCATACAAAATTATAATCATACATGTAATAAAAATTATTCATACATTACATGACTGTGATGTGTTTATCTGATCAATACACTTTGTGTTTGTTCATTTATTGCTAATAAAAAGCTTAGTAAGACTTTTTCACTAAGACCCTCTTAAGTAGGTTCTTCCTATCCTTAATAAAAAATCTTAGGGGAAAAAATAGGTTACATGGACCCTTAATGTTGCTCTTGACTCTTAAGTAATTTTCCTACTGGTTAACTTTCATATGTATAATATTATGTGCATACAATTAGTCACAAATATTTCATTCAGTACATTTGAAGACCTCCAGCGCAAAATACATACATCATGGTTATGATATAGTGATATTGTTTCCTGTAGTATTGAAACACTTTATATTATACTATTTAGTATGTAAAACATAGTATGATAAGTGTTTGAATGTCTTTATGTCAGGTTTCTGATAATTTCTGCTGCTCTTGTGTGTCAGAAGTCAGTGCTAGAGAAAAGTTAAAAACAAATTGACGTATATAGATCTGAATTTCCTTGTTGCCTTTTATCATAGTTTTCATCTGTAGCACTGAGCGTTTCACTTTTTGTTGAAATATATCTTGGCGTTATCCTGTTATGAATGTATGTTTACCTGTCAGCTCTGGTATTTTATATATAAAAAAACATGTTACACTGCACGTGAACAAGGCTGTCTCTGATTTGTTGCACTTCTAGTAAACAACCAGTCACGTTTAACAAATTTTCTTAATTAGAGAGGAACTTTCTAACTTGAATGAATTTAATGAATGACTGTTTAGATGTAGATTAGGTAACTTTAGGAGAACATTTATCTGATGGCTGTAGAAAAAAGTAGGTTCTTGTGAATGATTGATCTTTCATGGCTAGTGACTGCCAGGTTCATTCCCATCATACGGCCTAGTGGGAAATTTGGTTTGCAGAATATGAGATTGTCATCCAGATCGGTGTTTGATCCTCATGTTGATCTAGTTATCATGCGCTTCAGGAAGTAGGTGTTGCCATCATCCAGTCTCGGTGTTAGATCCTCATGTTGATCTAGTTATCATGCGCTTCAGGAAGTAGGTGTTGCCATCATCCAGTCTCGGTGTTTGATCCTCATGTTGATCTAGTTATCATGCGCTTCAGGAAGTAGGTGTTGCCATCATCCAGTCTCGGTGTTTGATCCTCATGTTGATCTAGATATCATGTGCTTCAGGAAGTAGGTGTTGCCATCATCCAGTCTCGGTGTTTGATCCTCATGTTGATCTAGTTATCATGCGCTTCAGGAAGTAGGTGTTGCCATCATCCAGTCTCGGTGTTTGATCCTCATGTTGATCTAGTTATCATGCGCTTCAGGAAGTAGGTGTTGCCATCATCCAGTCTCGGTGTTTGATCCTCATGTTGATCTAGTTATCATGCGCTTCAGGAAGTAGGTGTTGCCATCATCCAGTCTCGGTGTTTGATCCTCATGTTGATCTAGTTATCATGCGCTTCAGGAAGAAGGTGTTGCCAGTTATATTAGTTATTGTGCTTCTAGGACTAGGACATAGACTAAGGTGTTGTCGTTTATGGACTATTAAAGTTTTCTGGGTTAGGCTAGTCATGTACTACCATGGCATGCTAGACAAAGGTGCTGTTATTTATAGATTAAGATGTTGTCAGGTTAGGTTATATGTAGTTTACAGTGTTGCCAAGAAAATAGGTTGATTTTAATAGGTTATTAGCAACTGAAAACAGTCTGCAACTTCATGAAAATTAACAAGCAATTATGTAGCTCATAAAAAATTCTTCCAATATGCATTGTGGATACATTTTCATGCTATTTATGTTGTTGTAACAATGTTGTTTGTCCTTATCTGGGAATCTATAGCTGATATATTTTCCATGTTTATTCTATATTTTAAATGATAGATCTATATACAGTTACTTGTTTCTGGCTCAAAATTACTGATAATACATAGTTCCCCAGGAGGAACTTCTATTTTTAGGTACAGTAAATGATGATGATGTCTGTTGCATGGTTTAAATATGTCTGCGTTTCATCACGCAAAATATTGAAATCTGGTGAAAACTGGTCATATTTTCAAATAAAATGTTTCAATATTAATGATAGTAGCTGTTTTACTAAATTTTTACTGCAGTGTAGACCGAAATCTTGGCTGAGGTAGATCAGTTCTATTTGGGTAGCTTACTGTTCTACTGTCTGTGTTCCATCCAGTATCAAGCATGTTCTATGTGTATACTGTTCCATTATCAAGCATGAGGCTAGCAATTTCAGGTTTCCTAGAAATGAGAAATTGTTTGACTGAATAGACACCCAAGTGTCAAAAGATTATTGCAAAGTCTGTTCATTCGTTCCTTGGTTATTTCGGTGTTTCTCATTCTCCAATGAATAATTATACAAAAGTTTTCAAGGTTATGTGGGTATTACATGTAATGTACCCCATATGACGCGACACACCATACCAGTAGCCGATGTTTGTATACCAGGTTATATATCAGGCTTTGTTAACATGTACTTCTTGTACATAACTGAGCCGATCATTAACAACACATCGTTGTACCAACTAAGGCTTCGGGGATAATGTATAATTTTTAAATATGTGTCTGTTACATGTATACATTGGTTGTCTATTAATGTATATGTTTGTAACTTATATGTTTGTGTAAGTGATGGCCATTTGTGTTCATAATTTTTTAATAGTCGTTTCCTATGGTTGTAGTGGACATATTTAAGGACGTGAATGCTTAATCATCCAACCAGAGTCTGAGGCTTGTATTTTCCTTCTTTGATGATAAAAGTGGTAGTTCAGATTATATTAATACAAAGTATCTACTTCCTGTTTGAGCCAAATACTTGAGAGATTAATAATATGTTATCAGATAATGAATTTAAGTTTTTTCTAGGAGCTTGATAAAATTTAATGAATCAATGGTTTATAGAAATTGTCTAATTTATAATATGGTGCAATGAACTTCCTGTCCTTCATCATTCTATTCTATAATTCAATGAAGTAAACCATCATCACGTAATTATATTCACCAACGTTTGGTTTTGAAGAAACAGTATATATGTATGTTATGATTAATCAACATTTTAGGTGGTAAATTTTTAGATCATATCTCATCTATTTGTGTAATTTGTTCATATATACCTTAAAGCTATTGAAAACATGTAACTTCCCCCTCACCTCTTTACTTAATCTAAGTATTCATAATGGTATGAATGCTGCTCTCTGCATAATTCTAGGTTTAAAATATGTTGTCACATATACTAGTCAATACCTGTGCCTCAGGGATTTATGCCTGTGTGTAATCACTAATCAAGGGTCCTTTAGTACTGTATAAATCGGCTTACAGGATGAGAATTTGAGACTCAGAATTCAGGTTCAATGAGGGGGTCTGTCTCATGTAGATCTGCTGATGTAGACGCACAAACATGTACAAGAGTGAGACGTTAATAAATTTATCTCATCTTTATCTTATCACAAAGTGTTCAATGGTATTAGATATTATAGTACTGTTAAAACTGAATTTATAACTTGTCAGTATGCATGGTTTTCTCTTCTAGTATGGCATAATTTCTGTTAAAACATACATGAACCATTCTAGGCTATTGGAGATTGGGTCTTAATTAAATTCTGGGCAAGTCTTGATTCAATCACAGATAGATAATGTTTGAACATGCTTCTGATTGTGTAATTAGAATGGTGAAAACTGTGCAAATCATGCTTGGTATCCTTGGAGACCAGTTAAGTCTTTGTAATTTGAACCAAGTGATTGAACTGTTCCTTTGCTGCAGGCATTCAATAATGAAGATTTACTAGTAATTAAAAGATCTAACCACTTTGTAGATGATGTTGCTAAAATTGCCTCCGATTGCATTGATAGATCTTGGATGAAAGCCGGTGAAAAACTTGTGTTTTCAGGTGTTTATGGTAGTTTCTAGTGCTTGTAGAAATAGTAGGATTTTCAAAATTACGGTCCTGGGAATCCCAGGGCTACTACACAGAAGGAAGCCCTGCTTAATGAATTTAATACCGGTGAAGAGAGGTTGTAGAGAAATATAGGGACAAGCTGCACATATTTGCCATTCTGGATGAACCCTGCAATTGATCTACTTATGTTTCAATATAGTAGGAGGTTGATATCCTAATCAATGATGAATATTGGAAAACATGTGTACATTATTGATATTTAGAACAGAATTGATAAATGCTATGAATCAGTGGTTGATATTGATTTATTGGTATCCTAGATAGGTTTACAACCAGCAGTTGAGTTAGTGATCTAGCTTACTATGTAACAGCTGGGTGTGTCCTGTCATTCATGTATGCTTGGTTGGTTTGTATACTATATAAAATACATTCCATAGTCTGCTGTATTTTCTAGAAGTGGTACAATATAAGTGCTTGCTGCACGTAAGAGTTCATTAGTTTATTTTCCATAGATCTGTCAAATTATAGTTTTGGGTTCAAGTGATCTGTATTTGAATACAGGTAGTCAATAAGCCTTTTCGACAGTGGGCTGGAGCAGGTTATAACCTGAATCCCGTCCCCATAATACTGTAGTAGTACTAAAATATTGGGGACGGGTACCTGACTATAACCTGCCCAGTTAAAATTGCCAAATGAGAACCTGTAAAATTTTAAAGTACTTCCATTTATAGTGTATACGTCTGTTAGATTTAAGGTTGTGTGTAACTGTGTTGGTTGAAATATCCGACTGAAATGATCTATCTAGTATTAACTATCCGTTCAATTATAACAATTGTCCCTGTATATGAAATAAAAATACTTGTCTTGTTGATAATATTTCTCATTAATACTTTGTTTATCTACTAAATTCCTATTTTGTTAGCCATTGTCTACATGTATGTGTTGTGTAGTGATTTGGCTATAGTCCAACTTCCAACATTACATGATAAACTGTAGTTGGACCAGTGACCTGTCATCTGACCGAAAGCTTGAATTGCTTGTCACTGAATTGTTGAGGAATAGTACTTCTTTTGTGTAAAATGTTTATCCTTTAAAACACCTGAATGTCCGACAAAGTGAACTTGACCTTAAATAAAATGAAATAATATGTCCAATTTTCGGACGTATTATAAATTTTGGTCTATGGACAAATTTGTTCAGATATAATAGTAAACAGGGCTTTTTGCCAACTTACAGTGTAAGTGATGTGGGCTGGCCCTAGACCTGTAATATGTGAATTAATATCAAAAGAGGAAGTTTTGAATTTAGAAGAGACTTCATCATTTTAAAAGAATGATCTGGAGATGGATGCTCAAGCTCCTACTTTATTAAAAAAAAATCCCTGTCAGATAAGTAATTTCAATGATTGATCCACCGTAATAGGGAGCCTTCATGAACATAGGTTTTACTTCTTTCAATGATCTAAATGATGTCAATTGGTGTTATTTAGTGCTTTTTACTAAGCATGTTCATTATATAGCATACAGTCATGTGGGTGTTTTACAAATTTGTATTATTTCAGTCTTGGTTTCTGATGAATAATGGCATGTTTTTTTCTCATTTCAGAGTTTTTTCCTTTGTATAGCCTGTCAAGATGAGTTCTGAACTAGAAGCTCTACGACAGGAAACTGAACAACTCAAGAACCAAATTAGGGTGAGTTTATATTTTGTTGACTGTTTTTAGCAAGGATATGATCATAAATGAAGGTTTTCACTTGGACTGTTATTTTGATGAATCTGTACCGGATTTTTTACCAAAAATACTCATAATTTAAAGAAATATTGACAGCAATCGAGGCAGAATGCTGAATGCCGAAATGCAGCATCTCGGAAATTGATGTTATCAAGGGTCAAATGAACCCAATATTTCCCATATCCATTCACTGGCACTTCCTTTCACTAGGTAATTAATTGAATATTAATAGAAAAAAATAAACAATATTGGCTGCTTTGAGTCAGTTATCCACCGATGGTGTGTTTTCTGGAAGAGTTCTGCTGCGATAGAATCAATATTACCATAGCAACCTAGTGACTGACTGTCTCTCTCTCTCTCATTTACCAGATATCTGTATTAATCTAAATTCAGATGATATTATGTAGAAGTTTGGGTTGGGTTTTATAAGTTGCCTGATTCCAACTGCTGAAATGTTAATATTAATTCCAAATTGTTTTATATATACCTTCTGCTGTTTAATTAATCTGACTGCATCATAGAGAACGGTCCCCACATGAATGTTTTCACACACAGTTACCAAGCGAATCCATTGGACAACAACACTTAAAATTCTTTCATTGGTCAACTGAAATTTTGATTTACATAATTATGTTAATATCTGGCGCAATATCCGATGTGTGATTAAGAAAAGCGGAAGTAGAAACAACATGTATATTAGAGGACCTGTATCTGAAGAGACATCCAGTCACATCCTGATACTTTTGTTCCAAATTGTACCATTTTATAGCTAACATGAATAGTTCTTAGAAAATACAACACACAGTGTGAAAATTTTATTTATTCACTGGTGTTCTAACCTTTATATAATAATAATAATAAGTATTACTTTACACTTTTATTTTTTGCGAAAGTCTTTGTATTAAGGTTGTACTAATGATGCATTCAAGTTTCCACTGTGTATATTGCATTTATTGTTTGCCCTCGGTCTGGAATTATTTCTCCCAGTCATGGCCAATCAGTCAGAATTTTACAGGTCCGAATTTTTTTCGTAACTTCTTAGCTTATTCATGAACCGATTGTTCTAGACTCTGTACAGGTTTTATCATACATATGTTGAATTTCTATGATTTTGGAGAATAGTTTGAGGAATTTGCCACTAGGGAAGTTCAAACTTGTTTGTGGTTTTCTTCCGTGTAATGACAATACAATAGTACAGATCAGGTTATATCTCCTGATTAACTGGTGTAGTGTTTACTACATGGAAGTAGATTTCATGAGCTCTCTGTGTTTTTCTGATAGCAATGTTTACTGACTTAATGGGGGTCTCCGATTTCGTCATTGATTTCAACCGCTCTTACAAACTCCTCCTTGACGTCATTATTGTCAGGAAGTGCTGACAAGTTCTAGTTATAAAATGAAGGGTTTGTATTGTAACAATAACACTTAACGTTATGTTGCTATGGTACTTAAATTGCTGGTGTTATAGAATTTTTGAGTAAATATGTTTGTTTTGAAAAAAACACTGTTTGAGACAAATGTCTTACAGATTTTGTCTTAATTTTCTACCAACCCAACCCTCTATTCTTGTAACTAAGTTTATAAAAGTTGCTGCCTTATAACTGTCAGACTGTAAAACAAGCATCATGTCAGATAAAATTGTTAAATCGTAAACTGAAGGCTGGCTGTATTATGACTTGATTATTGAAAGTTTATCGACTTATTCTTGAACATAGCCTCCTATGAAAGATTTGATATAGTGCGTCATGTATGTAATGTTAAGCCTTGTATGAAAGATTTGATATAGTGCGTCATGTATGTAATGTTAAGCCTTGTATGAAAGATTTGTTATAGTGCGTCATGTATGTAATGTTAAGCCTTGTATGAAAGATTTGTTGTAGTGCGTCATGTATGTAATGTTATGGTTGTTATGGTTACAGGAAGCAAGAAAGGCGGCAGCAGACACAAGTTTATTACAAGCCACAGCAAATGTTGATCCTCTTAGTCGAATACAGATGCGCACCCGGCGTACACTCCGGGGCCATCTCGCAAAAATATATGCCATGCACTGGGCATCAGATTCTAGGTAAGTCAGATGTTTGATTCTATGATAGGTCCCCCAAACATATTCTGTGGCCCCTCCCCGTGACATCACACGTTCTTGTACTCATCCTACCACTGACTCGTTCATTTGTTTTTTCCTTTTAATCATTTTAGCTTTTGTAGCTTTAAATGAATAATGTTTTGTGTTAAAATAAAAAACCCTATCATCTCAAAAAATATAAAAGATAAGATAAACAATCATCTCCATTATATATGATACACTGTACAATAGTTGATAACTTCAATCACTTATGTGTAAGTCCCCCTGTCTATTAAAGAGCTATTGTACCCAGTTCGAAACTTTGCGTAAACACATTTTCCTTGTTGTAAATGAAATTTACATGCCAGTATGGTAAAACTTGGTGTTCTTGTCTTAATTAGTTGCAGACGATCGTAAGTACCAACTTTTAGCATGTAATTTTTTCATGTAGACCAGTAAGTGTTTTTTCTGTCATCAAATTATATGATTCCTGCACGATACAAATTCCTATTTTTACAGTACAACAATTGTCTTTACATAGAGTGATAGACTCTTTCAGTTTATGAAGATGCTATCCACTTATAATTTTAACACGTTAATAGTTCTGAGATATTTATTTAATCAACTATTTGGCAATTGTTTTGAAATAGTCACAATTTGTTTGGTTGTAAAGTTATTGAAAATTCTTGCAAACAAATTTTCGCAAAGCTACAAAATCGACAACTAATATGAAATAGGAGCTACTCCAAATGATCTGTGTTGTTAATTTCTTTCTGCTGCAAGTGCGTGGGTTTTGTCTTAATTATTTGCACTTATTTCAGTATTTAAAACATCATCGATGTATTTTCTGTTTGCTCACATGAGTACATAGTGCTTATGATGAGCTTTTAAAGATTGTTGGATGTCCTTTGTTTAGTGTTGGTTGAAAACCCTTAGTTCCTTCAGGGGTCCTACAATTCCGGAATAATCCAGAAATCCGGATTAACTGCATTAGAAAGAATGAACTTTTTTGCAGAAAATAGAAAATAAAAGTCTTTTGATGAAAAAAATTCCAAAGTTTTGACAATGTTATGGTCATTTGAAATTTCAATAGCAGAATTTTATCAATAAAGCAGTGTTTGAACTGAGATTTAGTGTAGGGATGTTGGCTACCAACGCCCGAAACAGGCTTGCGACTCATTTTCAGGATTGGGCATTATGCCTAAGTAGGACCCCTGTATCCTTGTTTCTAAAGCTGCCTCACTTAGACTTAATGTATATGACCACATTGTATTTAATGATGGTCTTCAGTTGCTGTTAAAAGATGTACAAAATTTGTCCATTATTAAGTCTTAGAATATGGAACTTGATTCTTAGGTTTGTAACTTTTGATAAATTGCTGTATTTCACAATATTTTCACTTTAGCACTTTCGTTTTCACAGTTCAATGATCACTCTTAGGTCATGTGGAAACTTGTCATATGTCATGTTATATTTCTAGGCCACATTGCATTAAAAGTGCCGTATTTCACTATTAATACACTTTCACAACATCAATATTTGCCTATTGCTATATAAGGCTCTTTGAATATTTCTCTGTGATAAGATTGAAATGGAAATTGGCTGTCTTAAAAAAGTAACCTTGATTTTAACCCATGCAACTTTGGCTGCTGAAAGTGGAATTATGGTTGCCATGGCAATATCTCTGTCCCTTTTTATGGAAGGTAACTCAGGTGAGCGATAGACGGCCATCTTGTTTAATGTCTTGGTAAATCAGTCACAGTTTCCTTGTTTTAGTTGTAATTTTAAATACTGTAATACAATATAAATAATTAAAAAAATACTCATCTAGCAATGTGGCAATAACACATATTTAAGGCTTTAAATAAAAAAGTTAACTGAAGACAGCTAGCCAGTTGTTGTAAGTTAAAATAAAGACTTTCCTTTAATGTATGCTATTTATACCTCTCCAAACAAAGTTTGAAGGGGTATGTATTGGAGTCATCTTGTTGTCGGTCATGTAATTAGTACGTCTTCGGCAGAAAACATGTAGCTGGGAAGTCTTCCATAAGTTTAGAGGGATTTCAATGAAATTTCTTACACATGATCACCATCTAGAGAAGTATCTGTGACACAGTTTTAATATGGGTCGGTCCTGGTATGGCTGAGTTATTGCCCTTTGTGGCTTCACTGACTTAACAGTATTGTGGAGGTATTCATTGCCTTCAGAGACTTTTTGTGGAACTGTATAATAATGCTCTATATTTGCTAGCCAGGCACTTGGCATAGATCTCTTGTGAAGTTTTCAATATAAAAAACTGACTGATTTATTTAGTGTTGGATTTGTATGGTTTGGTTTTTTTCTTTCAGAAATTTAGTATCCGCATCACAAGATGGTAAACTAATTGTTTGGGATGGATACACAACAAATAAGGTAAGTAGCCTATTTACTACATGATGACTTAGTGTACTGGGATGGTTGAACTTACAGAGTTATTGGCCGGTATATGGGGGTTAGGGGTTAGTTTCTTAGTTGGGGAAGGTTTACTTCTTGGTCTTACTTCAGATTTATTGACACCACTGGCAAGCATTTTCGAACTTCTAATTTAGGTGTCTAGCCGCTTCTGATATGGTATGGTTAGTTCTATTAATAATATATGTGGCTTGTTGTTACATAGGTAAACACGTGTTGCCTGCTGTTTTCTTTGCTTGTGTTCTGTGTGTACATTTATCATGTTACACAGGTGTACTTGGTACATGGCCAGCAACTTCTAGATTTTGCTGTCTAGATTTTGATGTGACAATAAGTTATTCTATTTATAGCTTCACAGATTGTTGATGTTACATCAGTTGTTTACAATATGGCTATTGTTCATACTATGGCTATTGTTTACAAACACTTAATCTGGTGACAGCCTTGTTTAATTTGATGAAAATCTTCCATATAATTTTCTTACTGTAGTCCTATACTAGTAATTCAAAAAGGAAATGTATTTATGCTGGTTTTGTTGAGTTTTGCTGGAAAAAAGTTAACCCTTTACTTTGTAACCTATCATCTACCTGCACAAGTTATATTGCTAATTCTATCTCCATACTTATTATGAGTATAACTCGGGATTGATGGCGATCAAAGATGATAATTCATACGCTTAATTTGGGACATGCATTGAAATGCGCTTACATTGAGATAGGGCTGATGCATAACTGTATAAGGCATCTGTATGGACTAAAGTGTTTAATTAATTATTAACGTCTAAACTTCGGTTATTCAAAGTTCTATTTTGGTGACCTCCTGTGTGCTATGCAGAGTTGATTCTCAAGTGGTCAAATTGTTAAAATCAGTGTATAACTAGACTTCTGAATATTCTGGGCAAAACTAAAGATAGAATCTGACCTCTGAGTCGTAACCTTTGGGTATATGGTATATAGGGTCTACAAATGCAGTCACGGCTCATTACTTCTTTTCGTTCTTTTCTCCGTTGTATCTTGTAGACTTGTAAGCAAGTCAAACGATGGTATTAAAACTGATTAATTTAAGGTTGATGTTTCTTCACCTTCTTGAAATACAATGAAAGCACTTGGGTTTTTGGAATAGTTGTGTATTGTATAGAGCTTAATGATGAATGTTCTTACGTTTGTATTCATACATCGCCAAGAATCCTGGTTCTCTTACTTTATCTGAAATGAAATCTGCATGTTAATCACTGTGATCTGTTAAGCTGGGAGAATGGATTGTTATATAAAACCACTGAATAGAACAGACTTTAATAATAGAATGCTTAACCCAATCTGGCTTCTAATATAATGCGTATATAGTTGACTAAATAATAGAACCCAATCTGGTCTCTTAATAAAATGTGTATATACGCTGACTAGTCCAACTTCACCCTTCACTCCATATGGCATATACCAGGCATTTCTAGTAAGATGATATTGCCGTACACAATCTCTACACTGGTTATTTGAAAATTTGGTGAGTTACACCCGGAAGGCCATAATGTGCATGGCCTTTGGTGAATGTATTGAATTGCCTCTGCATAGAATAAAGGTAGATGTGTCAGCATGTGTATCTGTTGAGTAAAGGGTTAATGCAAGTTCATTATACATATTCTTTAGTTTAGTTTAAATAGTATTCATTTCAACAATATGTTATATAAATGATTAAACTCTCATTTTAGGTTCATGCAATTCCACTGCGTTCGAGTTGGGTGATGACTTGTGCCTACGCGCCATCAGGAGCATATGTGGCCTGTGGCGGTCTTGATAATATCTGTTCAATATACAGTCTGAAAACACGCGAGGGCAATGTGCGTGTAAGTCGAGAATTACCGGGACATACGGGATACCTGTCGTGTTGTCGATTCCTCGACGATAACCAGATCGTAACTAGCTCTGGTGATATGACGTGGTAAGTCTTTATTTCTTCTTGTTCTGGTATATATGGAAGCGGACAAGGTCTTTTTGAGATTTTTACAAGTCCTTGGTCTTTAAGGGAGCCCTGACACTTTGACCAAAATTATCCATTCTAGAATGTAGGATGGAATAAACTTTAGCATGTTGGCCATTAACAAACTAAGGATTTGAAACTTCTAAATAGTTACGTGTCCCAGACTACTATCCAGCCTTTGTCAGTCTGAATGTTTCAGACATTTTCTCAACCTTCAGTCTGTTGCTTAGATCCAGAGAATTTATAGGGAATTGCAGGTCATGTTTCAATGCTTATTATGTTTGACAATATATATATGTGTTAAGGAGCCAGATGTTCTTATGTTTAATGATATAATACTTACCCTGTCATAGAATGAAAGCAAAACATGGCTATGTACATGTATGAATACTGCAGCATACAGGCTTGATTCTCTGTCGCATGTTGACACAGTTCTACTGCAGCATACAGGCTTGATTCTCTGTCACCTGTTGACACAGTTCTACTGCAGCATACAGGCTTGATTCCCTGTCACATGTTGACACAGTTCTACTGCAGCATACAGGCTTGATTCTCTGTCGCATGTTGACACAGTTCTACTGCAGCATACAGGCTTGATTCCCTGTCACATGTTGACACAGTTCTACTGCAGCATACAGGCTTGATTCCCTGTCACATGTTGACACAGTTCTACTGCAGCATACAGGCTTGATTCTCTGTCACATGTTGACACAGTTCTACTGCAGCATACAGGCTTGATTCTCTGTCACATGTTGACACAGTTCTACTGCAGCATACAGGCTTGATTCTCTGTCACATGTTGACACAGTTCTACTGCAGCATACAGGCTTGATTCTCTGTCACATGTTGACACAGTTCTACTGCAGCATACAGGCTTGATTCCCTGTCACCTGTTGACACAGTTCTACTGCAGCATACAGGCTTGATTCTCTGTCACATGTTGACACAGTTCGTCAGCTGCTCAGTATGTGCTTGATTATTTCATATTCAACTGCACTTGTATTGTTATAATACCTCGTATGACTCGATTATGACTCGATCATTGTTAATTGGTGCATAAGGTTAAGTATATATGAAGTTAACAAGACTACGAGACTGTGGAATGAATTCAAACACTCGACCTAGTGCTCTATATTACACTGTGTACATTGCTATGCCATGTAGTGCGAGGTAATCCCCCTGTATTATAGGGGGATTAAATTATTAGCATACAATTGTGTAGGATATGAGAATCACTCATATAATTGATGTAATTAACATATATTGAGGACTTTTGAGGTCAGTCGCTCCATATATTATCACCATGGTTTCTACACCATAACTTTGTGTGACAGAACTTCATACAGATTTTAGTTATCACATGAAATTGTAAATTACGTGAACTTGTGTAGCTTAGTTTTTCTATTGGATGTTTATTTCCCTGTAAACTCGTAAAGTAACATAGTTATCAAATTCTCCGCTTGAATCCACATTGTCAGCACAGTGGGTATAGGGCTAGACTCGCATCCAGCTGAACTGGGTTTTTTCCCGCTTGTGGGAGAGTTGGTCAACTCAACTCTCCACCCCATGCTTAACTGAAAAATAGTGTAAAACTTAAAAGTACTAATGTTTGGTTTGTCAAATATGGTGATGAATTTAGAAAAATATAGAGAATCAACAGTTTGATGCCTTAAGTGTTTGATTGTAGAAGACTTGTAGCTGTATTACAGTGTATGCCTCTATGTAAGATTATAATGTGTCCCACACTGTCAATGCTAGATTGACTAGGCCATTATTTATGTGACTTATGGTACAGTTCCTGGTATGATTCATGTCCTTACTACTCCTTTTGTAGGTGTATAAAATTTCTAGCAACATTCAACAATCCATTAATTGTATGTGAAGTGTGTGATTCAAGTGATGTGTAATTGAAGACGTGTCCCTGTTTGTCCCTGTTTGCATATGGTCATGTGTAGTCTCCATCTAATCCATCCAATCTCTTGATCTAGCCATGGGTTTGTCTTTGATTGTATTGGTTTTAATGTGGATAGCTAGTATAAGCTAGTGATTCTACGTAGAGCAAGCTCTCCCTCTTGTATGGAAATATTGATTTACATTATTATGGCTTTATACATCCAGCTCTAGTGTGGAACTAGCAAGATCAATAAATGTATGAGCCTTTTGTTCAGTTATTGCTATAGTCTAAGAGGGACTGAGATACACTGTATATTTGTTGGATAAATATGGTCTTATATGTGATAGTCAGCATCAAACCTAGACTGTTTTAGTTGGCATCCGTTGTATAAGAGCCCAGGGACATAGACTGAACTGGCATGTGTTGTAAAAAGGACCAGAGATCAGTTGGCATCTGTAGTATAAGGGGCCAGCAGGGACCTAGACTAGACCTAGAGTCACCAGAGAGTCACAGATTAAAATAGGAGTCTAGTAAAGTATAGGTGTAAATTTACTGAAAGCTTCAATAATTGTGTAGAAAGTTGGAAGTTTGATAAGACAAGTTAAAGTTATATTGAATAAGATGACCAGGGCCTCTATTCACACAGTTTATAAGAAAAATCTCTCAATTTTCATCTTGGCCAGTTCTGTTAATATAAATTAAAAAAATACAACAGAACATTCTAGATAAAAGCTAAGATTTTCTGAAATTATTGAACTATCTAAGCAGATTAGTGCATTTTGGCTGGTGTAAACCTTTGAGACTTGACCTGAGTCACAGTAGCTGTCTGTATTTATACGTTTGTTTGATTATTAGTAATATTTTCACCATTACTTCCTTATATGTTATCTGGGTAATAAATCCTCATGTTGACTTGGTTTATCTCTCAACTAGACTTCGTATGTCACATGACTAAACACACTCATTGTACACACATATCTATCTGACCAACAAACTATCTTTTTGCTATTTTTACCTAGGCGGAAGACAACTTTTGTGTATAAACACTTGATGGTAAATGCATTACTGTCATAAAATCTAAAGTTAAATAAGGCAAGCTACTCAAGTTTTGTGTTTGTTTGGTTAGATGCAACACTGTTGTTAAATTGTTCATTAATTGGGCGAGTTACATGAGTTTTGCGTTCAGCCCTTAGTTATAATATATATTTAGTTTCTTCAATCTAGCATCAGGTTATCATGCCTTTGTTGTTCGACATCCTGCTAACAATTGCGACTTGGATTTAATGCACTATTACAGCAGACATCATCGTTATAAAATATTTTCTCTTCATTTGTCATGAAATGCCCTGAAAAAATATAACTATTCAGTGATGAAGTTCGTTCTTTGATCAGGAAGTATTACTAGGTTCATTTTGAACAAAACTGTCAAAAGATTTTACTTAATATAAAAACCAAAATAACATTTCTAACGATTTGAAGGGTCGTTGTGAGGATCATGTTTCTTAAATTGGAAGGGTCATTATAAGGATGATGTTTCTGGGATTGAAAGGGTCATACTAAGGATCATAGGTCTAGGGGTGGAAGGGTTGTTCTAAGGATAATATTTCTGGAGTTGGAAGGGTTGCTCTAAGGTCAAATGAACATCCAGACAATTTTGATGCAAGTCTCTCATAAGTTCATAACATGGTGCTGGTTGTTTAATTGAATTTCTTTGTTATTGCACAATGTTATCATTTATGTAGGGAATTGCAACTACTGATAATTCACTGAATATCACATATTCATATAAATATTTCTGATTTAACTAATTCTGTGAAGATTATATTTTGAAGTTGTCTGATAATCCAGTTTTTCTCTGGCAATTACCTTATAGTGGTACCGCCATGTTCTTTTTGTCCCAGGATCATCAGCATTTCTCCAGTACTGCAGATGGCCCTGTGTTTCATAGATAATGAATTTATGAAGTGTTCAGAAAAGAGAGAATTGTTCTGCTGTTCACATTAATGTTTGGAAATTGTTTTTGGCGATAAAATGCTGGTGTGATATGATGAAATATTCATCAGGTTCCTGTTAGCTTTTCCATTGTCAGGTTAGAATGAATTATTTTCTAGAGCATCGCCCCTGTTTGCTCTGTTCTTAAAGGTGCTCTGAACTTTTGTATTGTGTTTAAAATGATGAATAGTCAAGTGAATGATTTTAGTGTCAGTGACCCTGGTTCAAAATGCTCGCCATGTTTCAGCAGAAAGCTGACTGGCAAATAAAGACTATGATCAGCATTTCCAGTTTCAACATCACTGGTATTTCATTGAAAGATAGAGAAATCATAAAGTTCTTAACTTATGAAATGAAAATAATTGGTTGATGATTTAACACTTAATAAGGCAAGTAGGTGAAATCTACAAAGCCTGTCTGTGGTGCTCTGTTATAGTTAATGTGGCTGTTACAAAGAGACATTGAACTCTTTCTGTCTATATGAGGAGAGTGCAGTTTGTATACTGGTAGATTCCCTTCATTTTTCTGAGCTATAGAGAGAATTTATTCAAAATTGTTATGTATGACATATTTGTTGGTTAACTTGTTGTTTTTGCTTTGACATAATTGAACATTTGGTAACATAATCAAACATTGGCTATAAACCTGTCAAGAACGCTTGCCTTGATCAATAATTAATTTCCTAATAACAAGTAATATTGTACATGTATACCAGATTCTTAAGCATTTTTTCAGTTTAAGAAGTTCTGTTTGCAATACTAGCTGATGATTCCCTGAAATTCTAAAACCAATAATTAAAAAGAAGTGTTTGAGTATATTGAGTATATTCATGATGAGGGGTATTGCTTTCCTGATTCTGGTCGGTAGACCAAATGGTTTCCATTCAGTAAATCAAGAATGCTTGGGCCTAGGATCTTCAAACTTACAGGGATGTTGGTCATCATGGGTTGTTGACTTCTATTGATTTTAATGTCAATAGGTCAAGGCCGCTGTTTCTGACTTGTGCTGCCATGGGGGCATACATGTTTATAAACAATAATAATTTTGTAAGTGTAAAACAATTAAAAAAAGTACTGGGAAAACCCCGGCTTGAAGATGTGCAAGAAGATTCTTGGGCACTTACATATTTTGGTGATACCAAAGTTGTTTCATGGGGGCTCATGCAGTTTATAATAATCTATTGGTAATTATTACTTTCATTTGTATAATATTTTTAGCAGACCTTGAATGCCTTTACAAACCCATGTACAATAATATCCAGTTGTACAAGACAAATGTAGGATTGTGATCTGTAGTATTACAGACATTGGAGTATTTTGGTTATATACTTGGCCAGTGTGTGTTTTAATTGTGTCCGACTGTTTGCCAGTGTGTGTTTTTATTGTGTCCGACTGTTTGCCAGTGTGTGTTTTTATTGTGTCAGACAGTTCTGTATACGAGTTTATAAGTTCCTTAGAGGTTTGAGTGTGCATACTATGAGGTTTGGGTGCGTTCTTTGTGGCTGTGTGTACAACTACCAGTAAGTTTTTTTTGAAACCTTTATGAGAGATAAACTGCCACCAGCAATCAATAATTCTGTCTATACTTCTTAGGGTTATTATACTTGACTTTAAATGAATGTATTGACCCGACTCTAGTCAGACAAATATTTGCTGACAGCCACCTTGGATTTTGCAACATATTGTTGATGATAAAATAGCTTTTACAGTTTTGCTTAGCCTCTTTATCCAGTTACCTCCCTTTCAATTAATTATACTGGGCATGGATTTCCTCCCGTGGAAAGCATTATAAAGTGAATTGCTTGGTTAACAGACTCCTGGTCTCTCTTGTATTTGTCTACTTAGGTCCCTGTTGCTTTAGAATTTATAAAGATCTGAATTAGTAGTGTTAAGACCCATGAAGAAACTGGCAACAATACTTTTTGTTCCTTAAAAGTTTGCCTTCACCCCTTTACTCCATAAACCTATTTGCCTACAGTATTCTGATACTAGTAATAGTATGTATTCTATCTCTATACAGACTCTAAATGATAATAAACGCCCATACTACATCTGTAAGCTAATCCTGAAATTTGTGTTGAAATGTGACTGCATGAAGAATGTTTGGAGTGGTCAAAATGTGTAGCCATGGAGTGTAGGGTTAAATTAACATAATCGATGTCTGTAGTCTATCAAAACTGCCATTTGCATAACAATTTCAATATGTTGGTCTGTAGTCGATCAAAACTGCCATTTGCATAACAATTTCAATATGTTGGTCTAGGGAAAGTCATGATAAAGGAAGTCGATAGGTTTGAAGTTATTTCTTTGATCTTGATTTCTACAATTTAAGTGTATGCATACATGTAGAATTGCAAATGTCATTCTTTGTACATATGAATGCGACACTCTTGTTGAAGTTGTGTGTTCTTAGTTTCCTGTAATAGTAACTTGTATGAGTAACAATGTCTGTGTTACATCATTGTGTTGTATTGGTAAGGCCAAAAATGAATTATTGTTTGTTACCCCTTCCCTACCTACCCGAGCAAAAAGTCACCTACCCAAAATATTTTTGACCCTCTGAAAAACAACATAGAGTACAAAACAACAAATGTTGACAATAAATATCTAAGAAAATATATTCAAAAATTTTTTTACCAACTTACGCAACCCGAAATGGCCAGTGTCGGGAAGGGGAAACAATCAATATTTTATTTTTGGCCTCATGTTGATTCTAGACATTTGTTAACATGGTACTGATCGGTATTATGATTCAGTGCACCGTGTTTAGTAGTGTTAATTTCCATGCTAAATTTGTGATAGTTTTAATCATATCATTGAATGTATACTTTCAGTGCTCTTTGGGACATAGAGACTGGCCAGCAGACGACATCATATCAAGGCCATACTGGTGATGTAATGAGCCTTTCTCTGGCACCAGACATGAGGACCTTTGTATCAGGGGCCTGTGATGCTTCAGCTAAGGTCAGCCATCTTGTTTGTATATCAGATCAACAATACACTAGCCTCATTTTCAGGTGGCTGTTGGTTTTGTTGGAGATCTTGGTCGTGCTAGGAGTTGATTACCTATGCTGGAAACAGCAATTATCATCGAAAAGATTATAGTAAATTGGACAGGGAAGGGAGCCCTTTCAACTTGAACAGCCGAGCACAGAAAACATAAAAACATCACATACCACAATTATACACAACTGAACGAGAAGTCTTAAATCACTAAATCTTGCCAATATTGAACTCTTATATAGACCAATGAAGATGTGCTCAAAGGACAGCTAGATAAATACGAGTGCTTACAAAATTATCTGTAATACACTTTACACTTCATATAAATTGATAGCTGCTTTCTCAAAATAATCTGACATGGAGTTATCTTGAATACCATTGTTGTTAGGCCGCATGCCAAATGGTCGTTCATCAACATGTTTAAGTACTGCTCAACTTGTGTGACGTGAAAAAACCCGGAATGTGACAATATTAGGAAGCTAAAGACTATTGACATTCTGTAAACACATTTACAAATCGTTACTCATAAGTGTACATGTATGTTGTGTCTATTAGATAAAAAGGCATTTCTTTGGGGTCAAAGATTTGTGGTATACAAATTGTAAACAAAATTGTTACTTATGAGGAATTCATCCACAAAATTCACCTCCAATGAATATCACAGATTAAGTTGTAAACATACAAACATATACAGAATACAAATTTGTTGTTCCAAAACATAGATTTATATAAATATAATAGTTATATCATATAAAATGATGCCACAATTAAAGACTGATTCCGGTTGTAAATGTGATGGTCCAAATCAGATTCTGGCTGAAAATGTGTCGGTCCAAATTAAATTTTGCCATATATGATTGCAGAAATCTAGAATATAAAGGTTTAACAATATCTAATGAAACTACATTGTGTTACAACAGGCTCCACGAAAAGTTTTAAATTTGGCAATCCCAATTGGTAAAATGATTAAATATTCCTCTTTGCCTTATAGAAAAAAACAATGTCCTGTCAGTCCGAATCAAAATTTGACAGGACTGAGTTTTCACGGAGCCTGGTTACAATGCTTGTAGTATTGTATGTGTTATATATACTTGTTGTTATTCTATTACAGTTATGGGATATCAGAGATGGCATGTGTAAACAGACATTCTCTGGACATGAATCGGATATTAATGCTATAACAGTATGTATACATTTGTTTATCCCTTACACTGGCCATACAAACTTCTCTCTATCTTCAGCCTCTGGTTGGTCTGCCTTGATAGTCTATTGGTAGAACATTCACTTCACGGGGGTCAGGATAATGTGACTGGTTTGTCACCATATGACTGAAATTCTGTTGACCACTGGGACTTAAATATTATCTGTTTATGAATGTCGGGTTATTTTTTCGAAATTTAACCTAACCAAGAAGGAAAAAACAAACAAGTATCAATTAAAAGAACTTCTTTCCTCTCCTCAAAATATCAAACAGCAGAATATGAAATACACATTTGTAGAGATTTAGTTCACTCATACTTCAGTTAAAACCTTCTGGCCTGAGGACGCTGGACATAGATGGTTAGTGGTATGGCCTTATCTTTATCAAACTAGTATTATCTCTTTTTATTTTCATGGTTTAATTTGTGTGAATTTGTTGATGTATCCAAAGTGTTCTCTATATTCTGTAATTGATTAGAAGGTTTTCACTGTTTATCCCCCTCCCACTTAAAGTAAAGGTGATCTGGTACGATGCCATTAAAACACCAAGTCTCTGAGTCATTGTTTGTGTTATTCTGGACTTCATTAGGAAGTCATTTTGGGGGGAAATGATTGGTTGATGGTATAAACTGTGTAGTTGACCTTTGTCTGGAGTAATTAGAGCCTATAGATTATTGATGAAACAACTGATTATAGTATTGTGTTCTGGTACAGACCTAGCTCATTAACCGATCATCCTACTGGTTAATAATGTTCTTAACTGTTTCAAAATATTAGCTGGGTTACATTCTAAATGGGTTTCACGCCTACTCATGGTTAATTCTTTTTTACCATCCTGAATTCAGTATAATCAGGGGCTAGTTACGTGAGCTTGACTACTACCTGCTGTCTTAGCCATTTTGTCTTCTTGGCACATACTTGCCTGTAATGTTGACACAATTTTATGCTTTCTCTGTAAAGTGTTAGTCCCCAAGATGGACCCAATTTTCTGTTGCATTTCTTTAACTAAGTGTATAGCTACCAGGACAAAGGTATTCCGTCAGTCTGGGGATTGGTTTTCAGTTGTTTCATTCACTGTTTTGCAATTATGAACTTTTTTGTCACATGTATGTGTAATTATTTAGGCCTTTCGGTCAAGGATAACCCATGAAAGTGCAAGCACTTATTTCCAATGGGGTCCTGTGTTTTGCTGAAGGGACGGCAAGTAGAAGAGAAAGAGTCGTGATACAAGGAATCTGGGTGTGTTACCCTAGCTGGTTCCGAATAGACTCCCTGGTTCTTTAACGTGCCCGGTGTACAGCACCGATACACGCGAGACTACCTCTGGGTTTCTTACCAGTTCATCTCTAGTTGGGTGGGAAACACTGACAAGCGTTTCAGAAATGATCCAAGTGTCCCTGCCGAGATTCGAACCAGGGACCTCTCGATCAGTAGTCAAGTGCATTATCCACTAGACCACCATGCCATCACATGATTTTTCAGTAGACATGTTTCAAATATGGCTTCATTTTCCCATCTTAGTCTGAATGTTTGTTACTCTTCCTGTACATCTGTAGGCATTTGTTATCGTGTCTGTCACTTTCGTCATAGTTTCCTTGCTATACAAGGTGAGAACCATATTTAGACAATTAATTCTCACTGGGGAAATCTACTAATTAAGTTAGGATGTTGTTATACATTGACTTGTGATGAAGCATAGGACAATGCTGTCAATGTTGCGTTTCTATAGTATACATATGAAACAGATGCTCAAACTATTCAAAAGTGTAAGAGAATTTTTATAGAAGTTGAGATAAATGCTTTTTAGACCCCTAATTAGTCTGTTGTTGCTATGTTGCCCCTCATTCCATCAGTACCAATGTTGTTGTTGTTGTGAAATGCGGTCTGTTTCCGTGGTTATGTTGCGACTGAAATACTATACTGATGTCCATGATTATTTACAGAGAAATCTCCCAATTGCTACAAGATATGCTGATTACAGGGTCTGCCCAGTGTATTATTGATCGCCCGCCTCTTTAAACAAGTCTTCTCTATTTCTCCTAAGCATTGTTACGTTGTTAACATCCAGTTGTATTTTATGATTTCGTTACGCATCCCTGAGTTTCATTTCGCAATTTTCTTGCTCAAAGTAGTTTGTATAAATATATATGCTCCCTTCTTAAAAATCTGCATTAGCTGAGCCTGTAAAAGCGATTTCTCTGGAAAGATTCTGGAATATTAGAATATTGATTGGGGAAACTTGCCTGTGTTACAGCTACTCTGTTACTGGAGAAATCAATATGGCAGACATGTTATCTCCATTTATTGAAGGCACAAAATGCCAAACCATTTCAATTTACTGGTGCTTTGTTGGGTTGTGACTACTGCTTGACAGTTCAATGTCCCGATGTCAGTGTTAATACTTGGTGAAATATTTGTTTAGTATTGCGTTTCACTGAATAATTTATTTCCACCCGTGACAGAAAGTAGATAATTGTGTCTACATGTTGACGTGTGCACAGTAGAATGTAATTAAGAAGTTAAGTATTACTGCTATCAAATGCATTATGTTAGATGATTGGTCATTGCAAGTTGTCTTGTGTTTCCACTGGTTTCTACTTGACAATCATTCATTCGCAGTACTGTTGCGTTAATATGTCATGCACTACTTGACTATTGTTAAACTGTCATTTCTAAAATAGCTCCGTTTATAATTTCTTGGGATTTTGTTTGCTCTTCCAATTTGGTCGCGCTATTTATTACTTAGTAACACTTGGATGCCTTTAAAAGTCCAAGATGCATCAGTACCAAGCCCCATTGTTTATGTCATCATTTGGACCTTAAATGGTAACACAACTGTATCATGCAGTATCTGGGCTTATTCATTACTTCTTGTTTTGTGTTGTTCTATTAAGTTTTGTTACTTTGAAGTGAAGTTCTTTACGAGAGTTTCCCAAACAATAAATATTGCTTTTCACGTACGCGTTTCATGATTAAAGGGTGTGGAGATTTTATTTCAAATGATGAAATAGAATACAATATTGATTAGGATAAATATTAGCGTGCTACCCAATATTAGCTTTAATGATAACATAGATAACTGTCAGAACTGGTAAATGATTTGTCCGCGGGGAGATCTGGTTTTCCCTCTAATATACATTTAATTGGCATTGTCAGTAGCTGAATTTCAACGTTATCTTTCCTTTTGGAGTGTCTGGAATTTAATGATGAATCTGACTGTGTAATTTTACCTTGCCTTGAAACTAATATGATACAATATGTCTGATACAATATTGAAATTTCTCTGCAGTTGTTCCATACAGGCCTGTGATTCATCCTGTTTTAAGCTGATTTCCTCCTTTTTTTTTTGAAATCTTTGAAACGAAATGGTTCAGATTCAGTCTGACCAACACTAAAAAATGCAAGGGTGATGGGGTAGGGTTAGGGTATTTCAACCTTTTTGCTCATGGAGAAATCACAGGCTCGTCCACAACTGGAAACTGAACAATTTATTTTGGGAAACTAACTTATAATCCTAATTCATATAATACATTGTATTGCTATTTTATTTCAGTATTTTCCTAATGGTTTTGCATTTGCGACTGGTTCTGATGATGCTACATGTAGATTGTTTGATATTCGTGCGGACCAGGAGATCGGCATGTACTCGCATGATAACATTATCTGTGGCATCACGTCAGTGGCCTTTTCCAAGTCCGGTCGACTTCTGCTTGGTGGTTATGATGATTTCAACTGTAACGTATGGGATGTCTTGAAACAAGAGCGTGCAGGTGAGTGCTGTCTTAACTACTTCTTTCAGTCAGGGATGTGTTAGTATTCAACTATTGTCGCTTGAGCTGTTGAAAGACAATTTACCCTAGTTCCCTTGAACAAAAACATCGAGCGGTCCTGACCAAATCTGAACACACTTGTTTCATAGATTAGAAGTCCTAAGATTAGAAGTCCTAAAGGTTTGTTTGGTACTCCTGTTATCATAAAGGATGTTCTGAATTTTTACTGTT
This sequence comes from Spisula solida, assembly GCA_947247005.1. Classification (NCBI taxonomy): domain Eukaryota; kingdom Metazoa; phylum Mollusca; class Bivalvia; order Venerida; family Mactridae; genus Spisula; species Spisula solida. The sequence goes on along the minus strand of OX365957.1, from coordinate 34,335,007 downwards.
AGGAAATATGTTACCATACATAGTCATTTATGGTTAACATATTTCCTTATTTAATTCCTTAATGGGAAAAATGTAAATCAAAACATAATGCCCATTCTGGTAGCGCAGTTACTAGAGCATGATACTTGTAACTTGATCAACTGGGTTTGATCACAAGTGTTGTATGATATTGACTTAGGTAATGCCCTCCAAGTGTGGCGAAGTTGCCAGTTGTTTGCACAAAAATACTTGTTGATATTTTGATTATAGGAAAACTGGTTAGGTTGGACGTAAACCATCTCTTTGTACAGTAAAAAGTAAAATAAGACTACCCTTGGTACCCTTTAACAGTGGTTGGCGTCATTATTGTATAAATTTATGAAAGAAGAGCCGAACTGACAATGGACCTGGAAATTTGTCTTAAATTTTGAGATATTGTTGTAGAGGTGGTCTGATTGAGTATTAGTGTTGGTCAATTGAATGAAAGACACCCTTATTGAATCAGCATGAAAAATTGGATATCTGATCAAATAAAGCTGTGTTAGAACAGAGAGGACAGATATGTTAACATGCGTCGCCATGGAGATAAAGCTTAAAACCCAATGATAAAACAAGTATTTGTTTTAACGTTGATATTGTTATTGCAGGTGTTTTAGCTGGTCATGATAACAGAGTGAGCTGCCTAGGCGTCACTGAGGATGGTATGGCTGTGGCCACAGGATCCTGGGATAGTTTCCTGAAGATCTGGAATTGAGGCTGAGAAACGTTACTAAATATAGACTACATTTTTTATAAAACTGAAGCCTCAATTATATGTTTGTATAGTTTGACGTACCTAACTACACCGCAGTCATAATCACTGGTGTTAAACTGTGCTGGTGACAGCTCCTATATAAAATACTTGATAGACGCTATGAGAGTAATTCTGGAATTATGGACCCTCACACAACTATTTATATCGACATTTTTTTTCACTTTTTTCCCTGTTTACTACGATATCTGGATGGTCAAGTAGCTGCCATGGTTATGAAGGATTGTGGGATCGGAGTAACAATGTAAAATTAACTGTAGAATCATCTTCAAATCCAGATAATGAACTGTAGCCTGGATGATTTAACCAATCTCATAGCAGAATATATGTGTGTGTGCAATGTTAAACGTAGTAATTGATAGCGTACAAGTTTTGTCAATTTGATATATACATATATATCATCTTTTATAGAAAGTCATATGCTTTTTAATATATATATGAATATTTGACTTGTATTGAACTCTTGAGTAAAAACTATGGGTTTATTGTGTTTGTCGTAATGACAACAATATGATACTTTTTTCATCCATGTTTATGTTAATTCTCATAGTCATGTTTATATGATAAAACACTTTTGTAACCTGTTGTTTATTGCGTTACGAAAGGGCCTACTGATAATTGTTGATATGTATTTCAATATAATGTATTTCGAAATGTGACTCACACGTTTAAGCGGCTTTGTAAGCTTTTCACCTGAGGCTAGAACCATCTGCCTGGATGCCCTATATGATAGGGTCATCTCCTTATTTGGCCTCAAAATTGTTGCTTTTTTATCTCATCAATGTACGATATCTGCCATTTATTGTCTCCAAAATCCTGTTGTGTCACTTAGGGGCTAGTATTGATGAAATTCACACGTAAATTCTCATAATAACCTCATTAACAGTGTGATTAATTTATTTGCAATTTATAAAAAAAGACCAAAAATTCAACAACATGGCTTGGCCATGACATTTAATTGGGCCGAGTTTTTTCTACTAGATCAGATCAGAACCATTGTGAAAAAGTGCTCTTGCATTTTAGCTTCATAACTCCATTGTTTGTAGCTTTGAATTATTAGAATTGTTACAGCCATCATTGGGGACAAATATGGAGCGTATTCAAACCAAAATTTTCTATTTCCTGTTTGAACATGTGATTTCGTGTACGCTTTGTACTTTGTACAAGATGTGTTATACTGTAAAAGTTGAATGCTTCAGCATATTCTGACCAGAAGAAATAATTGGGTCAAAATGTTTACCCATTTTCTTGAAAGAGTATAGTCATATAGTGTGGTTTTAGCTAAGGCGTGTGGACATTTTCGTTTTAGAAATGGGAATGAGCAAAAGGAAAAAAACCCTGAAAGATCTGAATATGAAATTGTTTTCAGTGACGATAGATGATTATCTTGCTTGAGGAAATTCTCTTTGTTAATGGAGTAACTCGCGTGTGTAAAGCGTGAAGTTTTATATATATCTATGATGGGAAGTGAGTGTTTTTATCGTATGTTACAGCCTTTCTGTGGATTAACTATGAATGTTGTGATTGTGTTTATAAACTCGCCACATTTTTCATTTGTCTTCTCATTGGAAGTACTCTCATTTCAAGTCATTTGCACTTAACAAGAAAAATGGTGAGAGTGATTTAGACAAAGTATATTGTGGCCCTTGCATTATGCATGTTCATTTTTACATGTCAATGTTCTTCAGCTTTTCTAGTGAGTATTGTTCGTTTAAACTATTTTTATTCAGTTGAGTTTGTAGACGTTATGTTTCTGACGTGTTATTTTGTCACCCATTAGTATTTTCCTTGTCTCGGTAACAGCGGACGAAATGTTGAGTCAGAAAGGTAAAACAATTCCGACTGCGCTCAATTTCTCTCACTCCAGGGCTTGAATGTTATCAAGTGATGGCATATTTTTGTTTTCTACAGCCTCTTACATCTTGTGTGTTCAACATTTAAGTGTTTCATACTTTGTATCATTTTTTAAAACAATTATCTTTTTTTTGTATCTGATAATAGTACTAAATCTCTTCTCCTTGGTTTGGATTTTTATGAAAACTTGGATCAGTGGGAAGACCGTCTATGATGATTCTATTCATAACTCATGATGATTACTTTTGTGTTGAATATTAATATTGTCCGTCATGTTTTACAATTATAGCTTAAAAGACATGAAACAGTTTTTGTTTAAATTACTTCAAGAATGTGGGAAGATGAGATTTTATTGAAGCTACCAATTTCCGTCTTCACGATTTATTAATACTTAGACTGAATTAAATGTTACACCTTAATCCAAACAGTTTGTACGATGCGGAAGAAAAGATCTACTTTTTGTATTCCTCAGTCCAAGGGGCTGAAAGAATCGTCGTACATTTTAACAATATTTTTTCGTATAGTACTATTTGGTCTTGCTATTTATTTTTCTTTGGATGGGTGAAAGGTAACAGATGTCTGTGTGGTATATGTGTTCATGTCTTTGCTATATATGTCCCTTTTTTATTTTCTATCTGAGTGTAGCTATATGAGAATATATGGTCAGACAGGGTGAACCAGTTATACATGTATGTATCTACTTCTTGTTCATTGAGATAAGTGCTTATAGGAAATAAATCAAGTGTTAAGTTAGTGTAAGGAGGCCCCCCCAATGTATAGGTTTCACGTCTGGTGACAAGTCTCGGATGTTAGCCTTGCTCGCCATCTTGGGTTTGGTCCATTCCGTTACACGCACTGTGGTGTAAATGGCTCGATACTGCTGGAAAGAAGTACACAAGGTTGTTCTAACCATTGGTGTTTATACAGTTTGATATATTTGCCTTCATATTTGAACAAAATACTGAACTTGAAGTGGACATCGTTGGAAATCCTGTCTGTAGTGTATTTGCTAGTGAACTTTTATATATATATATATTAATATTAAGTGCAATCATTACTCTTTTCTGTGTATGGTTATCGTGGTGTTGAAACTTTTTGACAGAACACAATGATCTAGAACTTATGTCTTTATTTTATAGATACCATGTGTTTTTCTATAGGCAAGGCTTTTTTATGACTCTTTGATAAACAATTGTTACAAGTTTTCATTTTAGTACTTATTCAGCTTACACTGTTTGAGGGCTTTTGATAGTCTACTTGTGATTCAATGGCTACAAAAATTAGCTTCGTGCAGAAATAATGAATTCATACCAGTTCTGTAGCATTTTATCTGAACTGAGTCTTGTTTTTATTCCACTTTTGTACTATGAAATAATTATCAAAATCAACGTCTAAAAATCAACTACTTTCAAAATAACGAATGAGAAATAGAATCTGCTGTGTTTCCTGACAAACCACTGAAAATTATGTGCAAATTATTTATATTTATTTGGCATTTAAAGCTAAATTCTTAATTAAAGCAAGTAGACAAGTTCCTGTCATGATAGAGCTAAGTTACAAGGAGCTATTTAACGTTAGTTTACAAGACAGTGCATTGTATTGCTAGTTCTCATGATGTAGCCTTTAAGTTAAAAGTATGGCAATGTTTTTGTGTGAATGTTTGCTCCGTATAGATTGGAGCCGGTACTCTTTAAAATACAGAAGAGAACTATCTGCGTGATTGTTTTGTGTGAAGTTCTCAAGAAAACCTTGATTTATCGGAAACAACTTGTAATTTGTCCCAGAAGGTTTTCCCGATGAAAACAACTGACTGGAGTAGTAATTTATTCTACCTTAACATCATGTCATGTATCGAAGTGTATTGAGAATTTTAACGAGTGTTTTATGCTAGAACTCTATTCTCAAAGTCTGTTAGGAAAGGTTATTAATAATCTTAAACAGCAATGTAGGAGATATTGATCTGTCGTAGATTTTCCTAGTATTTAAAAAGTTTCACCCAAGGGAGTTAAGCTGGATTTAATAATGGTAGAAACAGGTCATCACAAGATAACTATCTCTCTGTGTTATATTTGAGTGGACGCTTATATATGTGTATGTGTATCTGTTACTTTCATTTGTCAATAAAGCTACATGTCTACTATATAAAATGTTGGTTGTTTTTATTTCACTCCAGGCACCTTGTTATTCACAAACATTTCAAAGACAGAGACTCTAGCTTCTTGTAGCTCAAATGTTACAAAATTACCAATTTTAATAATGCATGTATCTTAAAGGCTTGAAGCTGAAAAGTTAATAAAGAATACTTAAAGACTACGAAATGTGCTGTTGTTGGTTAGCATTAAGTAGAAATAGATGAAGTGTGGGTAATGGCAATTCTACAGAAATGCTTCTAATGTTAATTCATATTGATATTTGAGTTTTGTCTTAAAATATTTGTGAATTACCAGAAGGCGTCCTGGTCAAGTATTTCTTCGATATACATTAGTTTATTAGGGTTGTAACACCATAAGCTAACTGTTATTTCTATCATATGTACAGTGGACAGTCAAACTCGCCCATCAGTATATTCTTCTCTAGAATTGGTCTGGGACAGGTATATGAGGAAATGGACAGTGGACCCAACTGGTTTCCTAGAATTAATTCAACCAGGAGTGGTATTTAATATTCATTTTATTTAATTGGATATTAAGGATAGCCAATCATTGCCTGTTACTGACCAAGTGTTTAATATGGTGTGATCTGATTGGTTATCCTTAAGTAAGATCAATATTGAATATTACCCCAGTACTAACTTGCCATTACAGAAGCCTCTTGACAACTTGTGTAGGATATCTCAACAGTGAATGTCCTGGAAGTACTTTACCCGGACTCTATTCTGTTTCATTGTGAAATGCGGTGAAAGATAAAAGCTAAGATGTTTTCGCTGAACTAACTTTAAAATATACAATATGACCTGTCGGTACAAAAGTTTTATAGTGTGTGCCTTTGAATATTGTTAAATAGGATAACTGTCACTACACAGGCCAAAACATAGTCGTGTTCAGCTTTAACACTTGCACAGTGTAATGCGAATTTTAAAACAAAAGAGTCAATAGGTTGGTAACTTTTCATTAATGCTGAGTATATATTTATTCAGACAAATATAATTTATATGATCGAAGAAGCTTTATGAACAAGGGTAATGCTGTTCCCATAGTGTCTGTATTTTATTGAACCCAACACACCGGTCTATAGGTTCCAACTCTGTACTAGGCATATGGATATGTTGTAGGCCTGTGGCCAATATCAATCATTATTTTGTCATGGGGCTGTATCAACGAAAGCTTAGTAGGATTTGCACAGCAATCAACAACAGTTGGATACATGTGCACACTAAAGAAACGTCAGCAACTATTTGTCTGCGTTTTTAGCTCACCTGATACAATGTGACGGAGTGAGCTTTTGTGATCACCCTTCGACCGTCTACAATTTGCTTGTGTAGGCATGAGGTCACACTTACGGTGTTTATGAAACTTGTTCACAATGACCATCTCAATAAAATCTAGACCAAGTTAGATATTGGTTCATCCGAGGTAAAATAAAACTAGGTTACTAGATCAAACCGTAGAAAAAACTTGTGTAGTCACTATAGGTCACAATTTTAGCATTGTCTGTATCAAACTTGGGTACAATTCTCATCCTAACAAAATCTCGGTGAAGTAAGATTTTGGGTCAACTTGGGGAAAAAACTAGGTAAAGTCATAGAAAATATTGACGCGTAGACACTAGAGGTCACATTTTTGGCGAAATATTTAACGAAACTAGATTGGATCTAGGGTGAGTTTCAATATTGGTCACCTCATGTAAATAACGTGGTCACTGGTTAAGACAATAAGAAAACCTTTTTTTGAATCTTGGTCAGAAGTTGTAAATGGTCACCATAGGGGCCAGCATGTACAACTTTGACAGGTGAGCGACCTATGACCATTTGTTACGAGCTTGTAGAGCAAATACGGAGAAAACAGACCTAAATTCCACACAATAAACTTAGTTATTGCTTAGCTAAGACTGTTACTTTGAAAACATATTTTTAAGGTTTATATGACTTAAATGTATACTAGTGTATATTTGTTCATGTTCATGTCGACTTTTACAGAAAATATTGTTTTAAAGTTATAAACATCTTAAGTATAGTAATTATATATCCTGAAAGAGCTATGCTTTCTGACCAAAATAAAAGTTATTTGATGAAAATATCTCAAGAAATGGCAGTTATGGTGAATTTTATCGCCTCTGAAGGACTCCATTCTTGTTTGGCAAAAATGGTCGACCGCATATGATTTTCTTGATTTTTAATTTGGCTCTGTTGACACCCCTGATAACAGTCTTAACTAAGCAATAACTTGAGCTTTTTCCCCCTGCATTTGGGACCAGGACTAGTGAAGGTTCTGCATTTGACAGCACAGCAAGACACGGTTAGGCGATGTACTATATTCGTTACCTTATATGGCTAAGTAGATGACGTCATCAATCAGATGTGCATTAATGTTACGAGAGATGTTCAAATATAAACAGGGCTGAAGCATTGACGGGAAATTTTATTACATATTGATTCTGAAAGACGTAAACAACCCTTTATAAACATCTTGGGTGTCCAGAGCTGTGCGTTTTTAAACGTACACAGTTTATTCCTAAAACAAATTAAAACGTCATGAAAAATAGAGTATGCAGAATGATAAGCACGGTATTTTTTATCCTATCATTACATAAATCCAATGACGACAGATGGGAACACGGATTTTTCAACAGAAAAAAAAATATTTGATGAAAAAATAACAATTATTGAGTTATGACAATTTGAAATTTCGAATGCTGAATTTCAACCATATCTAACAATAATTATGTGAATTTTGGTGGTGGAACAAATTAATACCAAGACAACCACGCCACTATGTTCATGCATCCCAAATTTATTCGCTTCATATACATGTACATACATTTCAAATAATGTAGCCTAGATTCTATTATAACAAAACTATTTAGGGTTGTTTTACAGTACAAAACCTTCCATCAATTTGGTAACAGCTTTTCTTTTAATTAATCATATTATTCTGTTCCTGTGTACTGTTTCATCAAAGCAACCTTCGAAGCACCCTTATCACACACAACTTGAAGAATTGAAGAATTTGGCCAGCCCCTCCTTATCAGTTTCAAAAACAAACGCTTATATAACTTAACAACGTCAGTGAATTCGACCAGCCCCTCCTAGCAAACGCTTATATAACTTAACAACGTCAGTGAATTCGACCAGCCCCTCCTAGCAAACGCTTATATAACTTAACAACGTCAGTGAATTCGATCAACCCCTCCTAGCAAACGCTTATATAACTTAACAACGCCAGTGAATTCGACCAGCCCCTCCTAGCAAACGCTTATATAACTTAACAACGTCAGTGAATTCGACCAGCCCCTCCTAGCAAACGCTTATATAACTTAACAACGTCAGTGAATTCGACCAGCCCCTTCTAGCAAACGCTTATATAACTTAACAACGTCAGTGAATTCGACCAGCCCCTCCTAGCAAACGCTTATATAACTTAACAACGCCAGTGAATTCGACCAGCCCCTCCTAGCAAACGCTTATATAACTTAACAACGTCAGTGAATTAGACCAGCCCCTCCTAGCAAACGCTTATATAACTTAACAACGTCAGTGAATTCGACCAGCCCCTCCTAGCAAACGCTTATATAACTTAACAACGTCAGTGAATTCGACCAGCCCCTCCATGTCAGATTCAAAATCAAACGCTTATATAACTTTAACAACGTCAGTGAATTCGACCAGCCCCTCCATGTCAGATTCAAAATCAAACGCTTATATAACTTTAACAACGTCAGTGAATTCGACCAGCCCCTCCATGTCAGATTCAAAATCAAACGCTTATATAACTTTAACAACGTCAGTGAATTCGACCAGCCCCTCCATGTCAGATTCAAAATCAAACGCTTATATAACTTTAACAACGTCAGTGAATTCGACCAGCCCCTCCATGTCAGATTCAAACTCAAACGCTTATATATCTTTAACGTCGGTGAATTCGACCAGTCCTTTCTTATCAGATTCAAAATCAAACGCTTATATAACTTTAACAACGTCAGTGAATTCGACCAGCCCTTTCTTATCAGATTCAAAAACAATCGCGAAAATAACATTTACAACGTCAGTGAATTCGGCCAGCCCCTCCATATGATATCTTGCTTGCTTACATACACACAGAGTTATAGTTACAACACATTTAAAATCAATCGGAAAATTGATATTTGAGTCTAAATTGTACCCAGTCTACGATGGGCGTTGTCCATTATTTCCCTCATGTTTTATCCAACTAAGAGTTCAAATATTGACTTAATCCTAGACCATGCGTATTAATTCTACTGCTCGTACGAACACGATGTCATGTTCATGTTGCTGTTTTTATTGAAAACAGAATCTAACAAAATTTATATTAATTGTGCTTTCTCCAATAAAACTTCGGAATTTCCGCCTTTGATTTTCGTAAGGTTACGCCTGTTGTATATTTCTCGGAGAGAAATCGATAAAAGCAGACTACTATTCTGGTTACCATGCCAACAGTTTTGACTGTGGAGAAAAAATGTTTTCTTCACTCATTACGTACGTTTTCTATTAAAGAAAATATTATGCCGGTAGAAGGCATGAGAAGCCATCCAAGACCCAAACGCCCGTACCCGTGACTCCACGGTGAACTTTCTTGTTTCATTACTACATCATCCAAACCTCATCCATCACAGAACGGCGGCACGTGACAATGACGAAGCACAATACCGTATTGGTTTTTTGGAATAACATTGTACGTCAATCTATGGATATTTCTGCGCTAAATACCAGTACAATGTATATCTAATATAGCCATCTCGAGTGGAATAACCTACGTCACATAATCGCAATCAACGGTGGGTCTATTTATGTAAAAACTAATCTTGTGAACATGCATGTTAGAAACCATGACATCTCATTAAAACAGGCGTGTCTGGAATTGGGACATTTCACGAACATGGCAGGGGCGTGTCTGGAATTGGCACACCTCATGAATATAACAGACATGTCTGGAACTGGGACATATCGAGCACATGCCATGAGCGTGTCTGGAACTAGGATATCTCGTGCACATGCCATTGGCGTGTCTGGAATTGGGACATTTCATGAACATGCCATGAGCGTGTCTGGAACTAGGATATCTCGTGCACATGCCATTGGCGTGTCTGGAATTGGGACATTTCATGAACATGCCATGGGCGCGTCTGAAACTGGGACATCTCATGAACATAAAAGGGACGTGTCTGAAACGGAGATATCTCATGTAGATGTCATGTGCGTGTCTGGAACTGGGACATATCATGTACATGTCACGTGCGTGTCTGGAACTGGGACATGTCACGTGCGTGTCTGGAACTGGGACATCTCATGTGCGTGTCTGGAACTGGGACATCTCATGAACATGTCATGGGTGTGTCAGAAACTGGGACATCTCATGTACATGTCACGTGCGTGTCTGGAACTGAGACATACCATGAACATGTCATGTGTGTGTTTGGAACTGGGACATGTCATGTGCGTGTCTGGAACTGAGACATCTCATGAACATGTCACGTGCGTGTCTGGAACTGAGACATCTCATGTACATGTCATGTGCGTGTCTGGAACTAAGACATACCATGAACATGTCATGTGCGTGTCTGGAACTGGGACATACCATGAACATGTCGGGGTCAGATTCTGCGACATTTCTTGAATATACTAAGGCCGTGTCCGGAACTGGGACATCTTTTGTGTCATGTACGACCACCCTCGTAAAAGTACTTTCGCAAGGAAGCACTTAAAGTCTATTCGTCCTCATTTCCGGCTGGGGAGCATTGCCCGGCTCCATGGTTTCCGGCTGGAGAGCATTGCCCAGCTCCATGGTGTCCGGCTGGAGAGCATTGCCCAGCTCCATGGTTTCCGGTTGGAGAGCATTGCCCGGCTCCATGGTTTCCGACTGGAGAGCATTGCCCGGTTCCATGGTTTCCGACTGGAGAGCATTGCCCGGCTCCATGGTTTCCGGCTGGAGAGCATTGTCCGGCTCCCTGGTTTCCGGCTGGAGAGCATTGCCCGGCTCCATGGTTTCTGGCTGGAGAGCATTCCCCGGCTCCATGGTTTCTGGCTGGAGAGCATTGCCCGGCTCCATGGTTTCCGGTTGGAGAGCATTGCCCGGCTCCATGGTTTCCGACTGGAGAGCATTGCCCGGTTCCATGGTTTCCGACTGGAGAGCATTGCCCGGCTCCATGGTTTCCGGCTGGAGAGCATTGTCCGGCTCCATGGTTTTCTCATTCTTATATCAGAGTGTCGGACAATTACCCCCCCCCCCCTATTCTGCACTAAACCCAGTATCAGTTTGTTACATATTTGGACAGTAACCATCCCGATATGTTTTGGACTTCTTGTATCTATTTCTCATGATGGTACATGTCACCAAGTTAGCTGCTGCAGAAGTAATACTACTGTTTCGTTTCGTTCGAATTTTAAACTGATTATTGACAATGACTCATCTTAAATTCTTTCCACATGGTGAGATTTAATTAGAGCTGTTTCTGTGGTTTATACACATTACTTTTTTTGTTATACGAGTCTTGCCGATGTTTCGACGATGCACAAGTAATCAATCGGACCGAGAGTCTCCAAGTATTTGTGGTCCAAGGATAGACAATGAGTATGCGACTAAACCAGACTGTTAGTATCTTCATTGAATTAGCAAACACCATTGCACAAAATACACATGTACTTTACTATATAAGGTCGATGAACCAAACATCGAGAAAATGATGGAATGCGCTGTGGATATATTAACGTTTCCAGACTATGCTACTCGGAGAATGATTGATATATTGAGTTTGTCAACGAAGAGATCATTCAAAGTTACTGGAGATGGTTAGGTCCCATACACTACGCAAACCAGCTTCAAACACCATCAGATAGTCTATTTCATGGAAGCTCCTAGGGAAGAGAAAGAGGGAAAACACCGTTCTAAACATTTAGTTGCACAGACGTCACGAGGACAGGCCACTCATTTACAAAGCGTGAGAGGCATGCGATCGACCGTGTTGTCTGAAGAACCCTTTTTAGCGGCCATAGGAGCGTACTATGCGTAAACAAGTAAGCAAATGAATTTGTTTGGACATGTGCCACTTGGAGCGTGTGTTATTTGGAGTATGTGTCGTGTGGAACATGTGTCGTGTGGAGCTTGTGTCATCGCACGAAACCCGAGTCTTGTGGAAGGTCTAAGAACGTAAAGCAAAAGTCATTTAAAAGAAATTCTAAACATGGTGCAGTAACCCCCCCACTTGAAGACCACCTTTCACCATTACTGTTAATACATTTAACCTTAATATATATGTATAGAGACCATGTTTTCAATGGACTGTTATTTAGTATTACTGTAATTAGGCCTGTACATAGCGGATATAATTATCAACTAGACTATAAACATTTTCGTACAACAATTGAACACTTGGGGTGAAAATCGACAACAGAGGTTTTGTTTGCACATTGTAGCAAGACTTGCACTCCCATGGCATAACTTGCCGCCACCAAAGGTCAAGCAAAGACATGTGCTTCCTTGCCCATACTGAATGTAACGATCACGTTAAAAGTGTTCCGACTTGTCTACGCCGTGCCAATACCAGACTGTGACGCATTTCTCTGATAGAACTGCTTGCCGTGAGTCAGTGTACACGATGCTTTATACAACATTATTCTTTTGAATAATATTGATCAATATCGAGTGAAGGCAGCACAGTATGGTAGCATTAGGCGTAGAAACACTACATCGATAGTCTGTGTAGACAGAATCTAATAACCGTTTTCAGATTATTCTGAATAGCTCGATAAAATGCTTAAGGTTCATATTGGCTAAGGTTTTCCAACTGACGGTCATTTTGAAACACATGTAAGAATAGAAAGAAACATTTGGATTTATGAATTACGCAGCTGCATTGACCGTTCATTGTAACGTGTTACTACGTGTAAACACGAAACGTATAAGGTACTGGTCGCATCCATGTGCTCAGTATTGAACCAAAAACATGAAAGCTCTATAAGTAGATCTAACCTGTTCAAAGAAATCGTTGTAATTTAAGCAACATTCATCTAAACGTGTAAAATAACTGTTCTACACCATTCTGGTATTGACATTATACGTACATTGTATAGTCTCAGAAACTCAAAATATCAGTTATACGAAAACCGGCAGTTCATTCTACGAAAAAGCATTGTACTAGTTCAGTAACATCGTGAACATTCAATGCAAGGTTCATGAGGTTTGTAATCGATCTTTAGCACTTTTACGATAAAAATGTCAACATTTTAGTCAAATTCAAACGCGGATGTATGCCAGTTGTGAAGGATTTCGGCCATAACTTCAGACACAGAAGAATATAGTTCCTCGAAACCCGATCACACACAATAATAAACATTCTACCATCAGCGTAACCGGATGGGCTGTTCCAAGCGTACATTACAGTAGCACTTCGATAAAACAACCTCCCAGCAAACTCCATTCTTTGTATAATAAATATTTTGCCTAACGGTAGATCACTAGTTAGTTTAAACATATTTTTTACCCAAATGATATATAATTATGCAGTTTCTAATCATACAAATTATACGTATGGTATGCATGGGTAAAGGGTCGAACCACACGTTCCAAAACTTAGTTACGGCTCTCACTATACATCACTCAAACGTAAATGGTCGAGCTGTCGATGGCTCGAATTTATTTCTAGGCATCGAAGTTTTACTGTATATTTGTATTTTGATACCATGTACCGACAGTCACTTTAACTACAGAACCGTAGTAGTATCTACAATTATGGTATAGATATGTGTATTGTATAGCTGACTTTTGCTGGTTTATAGCGATATTGTTTTATATGTTCGAGTGCTGAGTGCAATAAGCCGTAATGGTCTCGTCCCCTGCTTCCACACTCATTTTCAAATGCATAGATTCTACATGTATGTATGTGAATGTTTATACATGTAGCTCCCTCATACATAAGGTAATGGAATTTCTTCTGAATTAACAAACATTTGAGTAAATACTATATGTAATATTAAAAGTTGAATTGACGCTGGTTTGAGCATTTTAAGAGTTCGGGTTGTTGAGCATTTTTATATTTCAGCACAACAGTGTCCAACAAACAATATGCACACAATGTTTTGTTTTCTCGGTACTTTACGTTACCACTACCAAGGTTGTTCTCTCAACGGTCTCAAATCGTCACAGGTTCACGAAGAACGCGTTCAGGTCCATTTAGCCAAGCAATAACAAGAGCACTTATTCTGTCTGGGATTTCAAACCCTGCCACCAGCAACATGAAATCAAACCGCGACATCATGCAAGGACTCGTCTGTGTTGATGCAGGAAACTTTATTACCCCCAATTGGTAATTCACTTGGAATAATGATGTTTTCAAATGATTTTCCCCGAGCTGATCAGAAATATCGAGTTCAAACGCCTCGTAAAACGTGCGGAAATCCCAAACCAGGCGAGACCACGTACAATTTAGTATGATAGTATTGGTCCCTGAGCGCAGTGTTAAGAGCAGATAACTAAGAAGTGTCGTCCACCAGGAACGCACTTTTTACTTTTCGCTTGCTAAACAACGCCCATAATTATATTTCAAGGGAGATAATAAGTAGTCCTTGTTTCTTTGTATCATGCGGAGTTATCGCTGCTAATATGTCAAAATTGATAATCTTACCTTCTCTTTTGATGTTACTCAGGAGTATAGACGTGTCTGTTGACTTTGTGTTGTACACTTAGTCTTAATGCTGTCACATAGCACCACAGAGAGATGTTGCAATAATTTAGAACCGGGCTTTGGACGGACCGTGCCATACCACAGTGGCATTTCTTTGGAAATTACTTTGACACCATCTGTTCCATGTAATACACCCAACACCTTATTTGCATTGTGTGGTCCTGGCACATTATACATGAACCATGCGTTATCATTCAAAATAATAAATGAATAAACTTGTTTTAGAAAGGCACGTAATGGGATAGACTGTTTCCTAGGCTATTTGAATCGTTTAGGGTACACTCCAGAGCCAAAGGACTCAGCTAAGCTCCTGAGGAACATCAAAGGAGAAGGTAAAAAGATCAATTTAGACACATATGCAAATGTAATTTATGTTTTGATTAACATTTGGTATGGTACACTCAATTACCTTTACCAACTCTGTGTTTAAATTTCAGATTTTTTTACAAACTCATAACTCATTAATTATTTCCCCATTGTGTCTAATGTATTGAATTTTGTATTTTAATTTACAAATGGACAGGGAGTAAAATAAGCCATTACGATCAGGTAGTTAGACTAATGCTATTGTATTTGTAATAACTGTAACGGGACATATATGGATAACTTTGACCTACATTTGACTGGTCATCAATGTGTATATAAAAATGTAGTTGAGGCCCACCTTCTGATTGTAATGATCATTTGTATAAACAGAATGCTGAGTATTGAGGTGAGCTGAAACATAAAACACATACACTTCGATGTATGGGCCTCATTTTATATTTGCAATCGTCACTGGGTGTGTTACTTAAGGAAGTAAATGCAAAGTACACTTTTCTGTGGACCAAAAAACCTGTTTTAATTTATGAGAGTTGGTAAGGTTGATTTATGAAGATATTACAAATTTTATTCTGATTGGCATTGTACTTTATGATATTTAAGGTTTATGGGGTCCAGCCTAGTCGCTAACGGACTATAATTAGAACCACAATATTATTTTATTTTGGCCTTACGGAAATCATAAAGTTACGTAGCCCTCATATTTAGTTTTTAAAATTATTTAAAATACGGTGTTTGGTCGTTAATGTAGGAGTTCATAGACTGTTCAACATTATGAATATTACAAGTTAGAATCTAATACAATTGGAAGTTGTTGAAGAATGATAAAGAAGTGAAATTTGTGTTTAACTTTAGATTTCCATAAGTGCGTTGATAAAACACTGCCACGGTATGAAACTGTCGGAACCTCTCAAGGACTAAAGTATTCTTGTAAACATGTCATTCCAAGCAACGTGATCACATCCTAACTGAAATACTTCAATCACGGTTTCTCAGCACAAATGTACCTGTGTAAGGCTGCAACAGTTCTTGATAGTTCAATCCGGCTTTCAAATTAATGCTTTTATTTTTTGATACATAATCTGTACGATATAAACGTTACATATATTCTATTTTGCTATCTTTAGATAGGAAGCCTTTTAAAGCTGATGTAATGATACACATGTACCAAATGTTCACCTACATGTAGGCCTACAGATACATGTTGCAATCTGGTGAACTATTGCATATAGATCTACAACCAAACAAGGTCGACCATGTTCACGAAATATATATCGAGATACCGCAATTAAACCCCAGCAAAATACTTAAAGCTTCTGAACTACACATCTAGAGATAATGAATTAGTTTCTTTAAGTGTGACACTTGTAGTGCTTTGATTCACCAAGTTCTAAATTTAGACGCAGTTCGAATATTCACGGAAATAGACGAATTAATAATCATTGTCAAAATTAATTTTAAACTGGATATGTCGATAAATTTATGTTCGCTATCTGATTCAACTCAATTGTAGACTGTAAATGACGTCTGTTTCGTCTTTGTTTTAAAAAGAAAATAGTCACGGAGATTGTCGATGTTATAAACGTCACTTTCGGGATCATTCGGGATTATTCGAGAACTTTCGCGGATCTAAAAGGACTATATAACGGCGAAACGCTTACGGTAAATACCCGTAGATTTTCAACTTATACGCGAGAGCCATATCAAAAGTATAAAAAATAAAACAATGTCTTGGCGTGTTGTTCCATTATTAAGAAGAGAGTTTAGATACTTTGACCGTCAGAGGGATTTATTCGCTGGTTGGATGCGACTTTTTGATGAAGAATGGAAAGTACTGGACAATGAATCACGGAGACGGTTCGAGCGATGCCGGGCACCGATACACCGGATGACCGTACAGCCGGTCAACATACAGGAAGGAAGCCCTTATGTGACAGGTAAGCAAACACGATATCTATTTTAAAAGAAGTGGTACATCATAATCTAGGCCTACATCAAATATATAATGTATTTTAGATCTTTGTCAACACAAAAGAGCAATGATAAAGAAGTATTTAGTATTCTTCGTCTACATGTATGCTAGAAAATCTGTTTTTGTATGGCCAAAATTAAAAGTAATTTTGTTGAAATCGGTTTATTTATGCACAGGCCTAAGCAATCATATCACAAAAACAGAGTTTTGAAATTCCCCCATCATCTTATATATATATAGTAATGACCGGATGATATAGGGAATTTTAAAACTCTGTATTTTGTGATATAATATCTTAGTCCTGTGATTTATGGAAAACGTTTTGTTTAATTTATAGATCTAGTAGAAAATATTCCCTGACTTTTCATGAAAAAAAGAGTAGACTCTGGAGTGGTCTAGCCAGACTAACTTGCTGATGTCACAAAACAGATTAAACGTTAAGTCAATAGAAATATAAGATACATGTAGATAGGCGGATTACTTTTTAAAAAGCACCAACATTAAAATCACATTTTTGAATGCGAATTAATCGAATGAAATATGAATGGTTTGAAACAATAATAAAGCGACCAGAGAAGTGGGTAACGTATAGTGCTCTTGTAACGGAAGGCCAGAAACAAGTAATCTGTAACCATGTTACATGTACACAAGTATATAAGTAGTCACAGGTATCTGTGTGTTGTTGATAAGTTGTTTACCTGACAGAATAAGTTATTAATAGCTATCACGTGACGGGTCAGTAAGATAACAGATTTGGATATTTGCTAGAAACTTGATATTCTGTAGGTCACGTGCTTGCTGGAACAGGTATCATTGGTTCCGGCACGAACGAACATTTTGAGTTATTGTCCGAAGTCTTAGATTCTGGAGAGTGGAAGTTAGGTGTCCAGTGAGTATGGACGTTATCATAATGACTAATAACTGGATAATATTTTGTGATAATATCGTGTGAACACTATATGTTTGATTACTGAAACTAGTGTAAAAACGTTATGGAAATAAATATATAAACTGGAAGTGTAGTTGATTATCACATCTATGGATGCTATTATGTATTTGTATAATTTACATATAAATATATCGTAACATTCCGACAACCATCTTTGATCCCGGGAGCGATTCGCTCAAGTTATTATGAACATACATATAACAGGAACAGTAACACTGCCGTTACAGGGATGGAGCGAACAGCAAAACACGAAGCTATACCAAGCAAAAGCTTAAGGTTACATCTGGTGAGAATCCGAGGTTAATAGCGTATTCTAATAGCTATTTACATTTAAGATGGATAATGTCGGACTATTTTTTACGAAGTAGAAAGTTAAACAGTAAGCAGTTAACCACGCCAAAATCTAATCCAGAATCTACTACCAGTTTTAAACAGTTTTTGAAACGTACTAAGGACAGAAATAAACAACTACGGAAGCAGTTTTATATGTCATTAAATAATGGTGACGAAACAAACGATGACCAGGGGACAACAAAGGCAACTAAGGGGGACACGCCAAACTACGATGAAACCCATAATACGACCATTAGAGGGGATAACCATCCAGACGATACCAATACGACCGTTAGAGGGGATGACCATCCAGACGGGGATGCAGACGCTATATTCGATCCATGGGCAATTGAACCTCCGAATCCTACTATAGGGATTCATGATGCAACAACAAATCAGAAACAAACATTTTATCCTAGTTTAAATTTCGATGGAACAACAACGCCGACAAGTAATTCTAAGGAGGAACGATTAAATGACACTAAAAACTCTAAATTAGTGCAAAATGTGATGACTTCGAACTGTGACCAGGCTTCTAGACAACAAACTTCGAATTTCAACGGTAATATGTCAAATTTTAGTATTATAAAATTATCACCATATAATGGCAGTGAATCAATCACGGCATTTTTAAGAAAGTTTGACAAATTTTGTTTATTGAACAATATACCAAATGATCAAAAATGTGATGTTATAAGTTTTTACCTGGAAGGCAATGCATGTATTTATTATGACAATTTGTCAGATGATATTAAATAAGATTTTTCTGCGCTAACACAAGCTTTGTGTAATAGATTTCAGACAAAAGAATTAGATTATGATTTAATAGGAATTAAACAAATGAGTGAAGAATGTTCAGATACTTACATGTCTCGAGCTTTAAAAATGGCTACTGATTTGAAATTAGATGAAACCATTTTATTGTCATTAATAATTAATGGTCTGAAAGATGATATAAGAAAACAGGTTATATTAAAACAACCACGGTCCTTGTCAGAATTATGCAAATTTGTTAGACTATGTGAGGTTACAAATACATCGTCAAATACTTCGCTTGAGACCAAGTTTGAAAATTTATTGATGGAATTGGATCACATAAAGTCCGAAAGAACCGGTCATATATTGAATGCTTTAGATACAGATCAATATAGGAATAGTTACAAGTCTGGCAGAGATGAGGATTATCAATCACGTGCAAATCATAGATTTCATCGTGATAATTACGACTCACGAAATGGTTACACAGGTACAGATTATCCAAGGTATACATCTCGTGGTGAGAGATTTGCATACCAGAAACCAAAGGTTAATGGACGTTATGCTATGTATACAAAGAGCGTTACAAGGCCACGGTATAATAATAACAATTATAGGAAAAATAATTGGTTATCGGAAAAAGCAGACCAGTATAGATATAGTAAAAAATGATGTGAGTTTACCAGTGCACGGTTTCATAATATACCTTCAAATAAAAATAGACGTAAAGTAAAAGCTATTAATTGTATAAGTGAAATTTCAGGCAATTTTATTTCTGTTAACATAGGTAATCGTGACGTTCATGCATTATTAGATACGGGTAGTACTATTAGTTGTATTCAATACAATTATTTTAAATCTAGCGCGTTAAAAGACAAAACCATAATACCAACGTCATTAAAATTTAAAACGGCGGTAGAAGGAAAACCTAATGACATTTTAGGAGTTGTTAATTGCATGATCAATATCAACGGGGAATTGTTTAACCACGATTTTTATATCATTGATAATTTGTTTAGATCAGTTATAATAGGAATGGATTTTTTCAAAAAATACAATGCTTATATGGATTTTAAAAACAATAAATTTACGGTAAATCAGAATTTCATTGCTCATATAGAACAAGACCAGAAAGTAACATTGCGTACTAATAAGTCTATTAAAATACGGCCACAGAGTATGCGGAAAATTCCTGTACTTATAAACCATAAAACAGTGTCAGATAATTTTATTTTAAATTCTGAATGTGACATGATTTGTAATATAGTTTGCAATAGAAAGCAACATAAAAAGGTTATCTTAGTTCCATTTAATAATTACACGGACGATGTACAAGTTGTACCAAAAAATGCGGTCATTGCGAGTATTGAAAATATAGACGACATAGGACAATCAGTTCAATACGAATTAAATAATGATAAATTGTCGGAAATGTCCAACTCAGAAAATCCGCTTGCATTTAATATATCGGAAAAATTCAAGCATAATACGAATTTATTAAAAACATTGAATAACCATAAACAGGTGTTTAGTAAAACAAGTACAGATATTGGTTTGGTCAGAGATTTCGAGTGCACGATAGAGATAATGGAAAATGCTTTACCGATACGATCTCGTCCTTACTTCTTACAACCAGGTATGAGATCAGTTCAAGAGGAAGAAATTAACAAGTTGTTAAAAGCGGATATAATAAGGCCATCTACATCTATATTTAGTAGTCCTGTTTTATTCGTGAAAAAGAAACAATTAAACGACTCGGAGAAAGCAAATTATAGATTAGTTATTGATTACAGACATCTTAATAAAATCGCGAAGCGAATGTATTTCCAATTACCGACGTTATCAGATATATCAAATGTTATTGCAGAAAAAAGGCCAAGACTATTCACAAAAATAGACATAAAATCAGCGTTTCTTAGTCTCCCTTTAAACGATAAATCTAAAAAATTCACGTCATTCATAATTAATGGCGGTGAGAGTTATGAATACAATAGACTCCCATTTGGTTATGTTAATTCACCTGCGTATTGGTCTATTTATTTAAACAAAGTTTTAAAACCAGTACTTTATAAATCAGCATTGAATTACATGGACGATATATTAATATTTTCAAATTCAATAGAAGAACACGTTAAACACATTGACCAAGTATTACAATTATTGAAAGATGCAAATTTAAAATTACAATTGCCTAAATGTGAATTCGCGCAAAGCAAAATATCATTCTTAGGTATGATTATTGGCCAAAATACGTTACAGGTAGACCCAAAGAAATTACAAGTTATTAAAAACTTTCCAGTACCAAATAACCAAAAGTCTTTAAAAGGATTCTTAGGCATGACGTCTTTTGTGAGAAAATTTATAAGGGACTATTCTAAGATAGCATTTCCGCTAAATACACTTTTGAAAAAAGATACGCTATATAAATGGACAAATGAACATCAGACGAGTTTCGATAAAATTAAACAAGCTTTGATTGATCAACCAATTTTGAAACTTCCTAGATTCAATGAACCATTTGATTTATATACTGACGCAAGCGCAATGGCCTTAGGATACATTCTAACTCAGCCCGACCGGCAAGGCAAATTAAAAGCAATTGTTGAATTCGGTGGCAGAACCTTACGTCCTAATGAAAGCCGTTATTCAAGTTGCGAACTTGAACTGTTAGCAATTATATACGCATTGAGACAGTGTAAAAATTATATAATCAATGTCCCTATTAAAATCTATACGGACAATAAAGCATTGACTTATTTGCATTCAACAAAGCACACCAACAATAGATTATATAAATGGGCGATAGAGTTGGAAAATTACAATTACACTATTGAGTACAGGAAAGGAAGTTTGAATCCGAGTGATTATTTAAGTAGAATTAAACACGATAATTCACAGGAAAGTGAGACAGTTGAAGACATTTTAAAAGACTGTCAGTGTTTATATACTAACGAACAGGGCAGTATCAATGTCTTAACAAGAGCACAGGCCAAACAAACCAACTCCCCACAGGAAGTCAGTAAAATGCCCATTGAAGATAACGTCAATCAAACCAAGGCAAAAGACGCAAATAAAATACAAATTAAAAATAGTATAAATAAATCTAATATAAATGATGAAACAAATAATGACGTGATACCACAGGAAATGAATTTGGGAAAATTACAAAAGGAATGCAGTGATTTTAAGGATATATTTAAATATCTTGAAGGGGGAATACTACCAGAACAAATAGATAAACGTAGGAGCATTAATTACATATCGGGGCAATATGAGATAATCGACGGAGTATTATATCACTTCTACGAATCGAGAGGGAAACATATGACGAAAAAACAAAGGCAATTAAAACAAATAGCGTTACCGAAAGCTATTAGAAATGATATATTGTACAGTTATCATGATCAGTTAGGACATTTTGGAGCAGAGAAGTTGTTTTGGACGATCAGAGAATTTTATTATTTTCCTAAAATGTTTCAGGAAATTAAGGATTACGTCATTTCGTGTGATAAATGTCAAATAAATAAACATAACTATGGACAGAAACCCTATCCATTACAATCTATGAACATTCCGAATAAACCATTTGAAATGTTACATATTGACATTGTCACCTGTGGAAAGCAAAGTGATGAATTTAAGTACGTCCTCTCGGTAATTTGTTCTTTTTCAAAATATGTACTATTCTTTCCATTAAAAACACAAAATGCGGAAGAGATTGCGGAAACTTTATATCATAAGGTTATAAGTGTATTCGGGGCCCCAGGGGTTATAATGTCGGATCGTGGGCCCAATCTTTTAAGTGGGGTAATGGACAAATTATATGAGACATTTAAAATAAAAAGGTGTAGAACTTCGTCATATCACCCCATGGCTAATGGTCAAGTTGAGAGAGTACACAGAACTCTATTTACGGTATTACGAAATATGTTAGATAAAGAAAGTGATTGGCCCAATAAATTATCTTCCGTACATCTAGCATATAATTCTACGGTTGTTGAGTCGACCGGTCTTTCCCCATTTTTTGTCGTCTTCGGTAGACAACCAAAATTGCCCACGGATAATTTAATTACGGACAGCAAGTTAAAAACTAAACCTGAATTTTATGCGCAGGAATTAAATGATAGGTTGAAGATAATTTGGCAAACTACAAAACAAAATTTGCAACAAAGTAAGATTGTCATGAAAACTCAATATGATAAGAAAGCTCAAGATAAACAGTTTAAGTTAGGAGATATCGTATTAGTTAAGCAAGACAAAGTACCACCTAATGCTTACCGTAAATTGTATAGAAAATATTCAGACATTCAATATTACATTACTAAGGTATTATCAAACAATACTTACGTGGTAAGAGAAGTTAAAACAAACCGAGAAATTCGATCCCCAGTTAATTTTAACAGGTTAAAACGGTACTATAGTCCCACAGATTTCAGAAATTATTATGATCAAGGCATAAATACAGGTACAAATACGAATACAGGTAAAAACAATAAAATGGAGCCAGACCCAATTACCAAAAGGCCAGAGAATAATATAAATAACAGTCAATTACCTCAAGTCACAGATCAAGTAAACAAAAAGAATTGGTACCGCGCGACTAAAATATTGAAGGTAAAAACTGAAAATAAGAATAAGTTTTATTTAATTAAATGGTCTAATAAACGTTATCGTAATTCTTGGGTACCACAGGAAGATGTTTCTGATGCTTTAGTTAGAGAATATTTTATTAACAAATCCAGACGGAAAACAAATAAATAAATGCTCTGACCGCATAAAGTCATGGCTATGGAAAGCCATTGTTGATGTCAGTATAGCGGGAACATTGAACAATAAGTTACGGATATTAATGAAAACGAAACATTAGGTACATAGGTTTTAGGGTATAATAAGGCCGTAAGGTACTAATTATCACGTTCTTATATTGTGCTGACGTATGCAATTCATAATATATTATGCTGATGTGTGAGGATTAATGTCGGAAACGTACTTTTTCCAAAGACAAAGCATATGTGAGTAATTGAGTATGCTGAGGAAATTACCGAGTAAATATAACGCAAATGTCAGGTAATTGACAGTAGCATAGGCGAATTATGTACGATAAAGATAGCAATCTTCTCATAAGAATCATAATTGGTGCCAGAAATTCGGACACGGCAATAATGTACAATGCTGTATGTAGGCTATTATTACCAAAGTTTATTTTTTGCTAACTGTTATGAGCGTGTTTAGTTTGACAAGAACTTTTACACTGTTTAAACAGACGTGCAAAGCATACATGTAAGTAATAAAACCAGAAGTTTGCAACGGATTGGTTGGATTAATGAATAAATCCATTATACAAAACAAAAATATCAAGCAAATGAGAGGTGATTTACAGTAGTATAATATATTGTATACACAGAACAAAAACGCTTTGCCTACTAATCAACAGGTAAAAGATAGGTATGATACTGAGGTTGGTCAGATTAGGTCAAATAATAGACAGGTAATTATGAGTAATTAACGACTACGTAGATAAACTGAGAACTTGTAGACAATAGTCATGGTTTATGATTCATTATTTGTACCGTAGAGAAATTATTGAGTGACTATGTAGCTAGATAATATTCACATTGTACGATAAGATGTTACACATAATAGATAATTATGATACAAATGTCGGTCATCTGAGGGCAATAAGTACAACGCTGTGATGATATTTAGTTAGCCAGAGAACATTAAGGCCAAACTTCGTTGTGCATGGTTCATTATTAGAGTTTGAAGTGCTCAATATTTGGTATAGAGACCAATTAAACATATATAGCCATACAAACAAAGCTTACAGATGTGTTTAACCAATACTTTAGTAAATCAAAGGATGGTATTTCATGCTTAACATAGTGAAAAAAAAATGGTGCAAGAAAGCTCATTATGAAAATAGTAGAGGGCCCGGGGATTAAAAAGAAACATGTGAAAATTAGCTGAATGTCTTAGTTTATTTTGGATAACAAACCAAAAATTTAAATGCATGTCAGTTAAAGTGGAATAATGCGGCAATTATTTTGTTTTAAATAATAAAGCCGATTATTTAATGTCCGCATAACTATGCCAATTGTCAAACGGGGGCAATGTGCACAAATGTTCCCTGTTCCTTTGAACAAGATTTAAAATTTTCGACGCAATTGCTAATAAAAGGAATACGTACAATAGGCAAATGTATGTTATGCGCGGATGATGTATTTTGCAATTAGGCAATTAAAGACAGCTGTTAAATGGGGATTTATGTGTATATTAAAATATGAGGAGTAATTAATTAAAGTACATGATGGTACATGACGAGCTAAAAAAACAAAAAGAAAACTTGAAGTGGTTAAATTAAAATAAAATTCTGTCTGATCAACAGAACTAATTCATTAATTAACCTTGAACGTATTGGACCAAACATTACAGCTATAAAGGATTGTAAATTGTGTGTCCTTACAGTGTATTGTGAGAATACAACTGTTAGTCAATCATGAATGTAGTAGTAACATGAATATAGGACTTAAATGTGTCCATGTGAGATGAGCATGATTAATGCGCCCTAGTTAAGATATTTTTTTCACAAACTCAAAATAAATTAGTTATTTGAAATTAATAGTCCAAGGCGTTTAAAAGATATTGAGTTATATAGAAATAAGATATTTAAGCACCAGTCCGAATATGATTCTAAACAAAAAGAATTGAACATTGGTTAACACATTTGCAAATCAGGCTAAAGGAAGTAAAAGTATTTAAGAAATACGGCAGGAAAGCTATTAAATAGTAACATATGAACTACAGACTACATTATGTAAGATAAAGTGAAATACAAGCATTAATTGTAATTAGTATTAACTTGATGTATAATTTAAAATACAAGTAAGTTAACCAGAATAAGGTTCAGGGCTAATTTAGGGAGATAAGTTAGTACAGGAAAATAAAATAAGATAACGGTAAGTTAAACAGTGGAAATATCACTACTATATAAATAATTATGGTATTAAACGATAATTCAAATAATCAAAACGGGAAGGTGGATTGTGAAAGCATGTATTGGTGAACTCAGAATTAATTACAAACTAAATTAAAAGACCAATGTATGATGGTTTTTTATTATTTTGTTTTATTATTAGAAAATCACTGTGTGGTTGATGTGTTTTTTTATTATTATATGTTATTATTGAATTATATTATGTTTTACAGGGTAGTAAAAAGAGTTATTACCACCATTAGTATGTACATTAAAAGGAATGATATATATTTATGATGCTAATATTTGATTAGTATAGCAATTTATATATACATACATATGGTTACCAAGTTGTTTTATTAATATGCATTGTATCATTATACAGTAGTTTATATTGTGAAGTTATTTAAATTGTTTTAATATATGAATGTAATTAGTATTTTGCATATACGTTAAATACATTATAACTGTAAATATCAATGAAATTAGATCATAGCATTTTTTATAGAGTCTGATCATATTATTAATTAGGGAAATATTAATATAGTTACCACATAATTGGCTGAATATTTCAAATATTTTAAACTGCTATAAAAAGTTGTAGATAAAATATTTTTTAACAAAAGTGTCAACTGATTTCGTGTACATGGCAAGCTACGATAGGAAGTTTGTTTAAAACAAAGTTTTTGGTTTTTCCGAAAATTATTTAAAGAAGGGAAGGAGGTAACCATTTAACGTGAAGTTAAACAAAGAATTGAAAACTTTCCAATTGGATTTCATTAAAGATATTACAATGGACAATAAACAAAAGTTTTTATAAAAATGCAAAAAGCATATTTGAACAGTTTTGACAAACATTTTAAAAATCAATTATAGGTACACGAAATTTGTTATAACATTAAATTATTAAACTATATTATAAAAAAAAAATTCAGGCATGATTACATAGTCTAAATATATAATATTCAGCCATGACTTGTAAATAAATATACATTTATTTTAATTGTGTTTTAATAAATGGTTTTTAAATTTGAGTTGATGTGTTTAAATAAAATTTTATATCATTATATCATTGAAAGCTTTCCATGTTTTTATCATGTTGATTATGATTATTATTCATGATTGTATTATATTGGGATTGAAAAACAAACAAAAAATACCCAGTTAGTTCATTTTTTAAGTTATTCAATTCAATTAAAAGGGGACTTTTAAAAAAAAGAATTGGGGGCAGATGTAACCATGTTACATGTACACAAGTATATAAGTAGTCACAGGTATCTGTGTGTTGTTGATAAGTTGTTTACCTGACAGAATAAGTTATTAATAGCTATCACGTGACGGGTCAGTAAGATAACAGATTTGGATATTTGCTAGAAACTTGATATTCTGTAGGTCACGTGCTTGCTGGAACAGGTATCATTGGTTCCGGCACGAACGAACATTTTGAGTTATTGTCCGAAGTCTTAGATTCTGGAGAGTGGAAGTTAGGTGTCCAGTGAGTATGGACGTTATCATAATGACTAATAACTGGATAATATTTTGTGATAATATCGTGTGAACACTATATGTTTGATTACTGAAACTAGTGTAAAAACGTTATGGAAATAAATATATAAACTGGAAGTGTAGTTGATTATCACATCTATGGATGCTATTATGTATTTGTATAATTTACATATAAATATATCGTAACATTCCGACAACCATCTTTGATCCCGGGAGCGATTCGCTCAAGTTATTATGAACATACATATAACAGGAACAGTAACACTGCCGTTACAGGGATGGAGCGAACAGCAAAACACGAAGCTATACCAAGCAAAAGCTTAAGGTTACAAATCAGTCAAATAAGATGGATATTGGAGTTGTTTTTATTATATTATATATACCTCTGTAGAACAACACCCTTTCTAGCTGCAAATAATAGTCATTGTGTTGAGGTTGTTGCTCTACAGAGAATTAATTCATAGTAAATATCAACTTAGAGAAATTTTGAAGGTATTGGTATAAAACTAGTTGTTACTCTACAGAGGACAGTTCTGAGAGATTGTACTGCATATTGATAGTACTTCGTTCTGTGGCACTTATTTGATGACTGGTCTTGCATCATCCCACAGGTAAATGTTTCATTATTAAAGAGTAAACAAAATGTAGTTTTTTTTATGAATTTATAAAATCTTAGAAAGGTTTATAACACGGGAAATTTACCACACAGTCACTGAGGTACAGTTTGTTTTTTAATAAACATTTCATTAACGCTGATGTTTTTTTTAATATTATTACATAATTTTATTATAATCAGAAATTAGGCAGCTTCGTTTTTAATTTGATATCAATATTTTAAAAATCTGTCCGTAAATAAGAAAATAAACCCATGGGGTGTGAAATCACTTTCTTATTCTTGTTTAGAATAGCATTGTCGTTTCTATAGAATGCACCTCATTGATTGACTGGACACCGTGGTATACATCTCATGGTATAACTTTTTAACTAGTGGATCATTTTCGATGGGATTTTGCATGGAGGTACAGTTATAACGATGTTGTCTATAAATGTAATTACTTTATGACGATATCAAAAGCCAATTCTTGTTTTTAAAACCATGAAAATCTGATCACTTAAGTACAAAATCACCTTTCTAAGATAACATAAATTGTATAAAAGAATTTGTTTACTCTTTATTAATGATACAGTTACCTGTGCATCATCAATGGAACTGATTTCAACGAGGGCTGGCAAAAGAGATGTGATTCAGTTCATGTTGAAAAATTAATAAAAATGGTTAACAAAAAATTTGCAAATTGAATAAGATGGAATGGCGGAATTTTCAGAAATATACTGTTCCATCTGTAACATTGAAAACGGATAAATATTTCTTAAAATGTTGATGTCTAAGTGCTGATAAGCCCAATCACATTCCATGTTTGTACTGCCTTCTGAGATAACAATGTGGTCATTTTTTGACATTTTGTGTCTTACTCAATATAAGAATAGAAAAGGGACAAATATTCTACGTTATTTTTGCCCTTTCAATAGGGCTTATCAATAACCAGGAAATCTTCGTCATTTTGAAAATGCGTTTGCAATGTCACATATGAATATTTCGAAATTTGAAGGGACATTAATACAGATTTATTGACCCTTATCAAAAAATTGAGTAGTCATGGAATAATATATTAGGACATAAAACACTCTTCCGAGTAAACTGTTTGACATCATTGGTTTGGGGAGAGCTTTTGCTAGGAAAGTTTCAAATAAATTTCCATAAACTGTCCGGTATCCCATTAGCTGCTTCCTGTGTACTAGTATAAATTTAACAAAGCTTAACAATATCTCATCTGTCCTGTATGTTAATGAAAGTTCAGCTGAAGTTAAATCTCATTTTTTTCGTTTCTATTTTCAGATCCAGACGGTAACAAGAAGTTATTACTAAGATTTGACTGCAGTCAGTTTAATCCAGGTGAAATTACGATTAAGTCTTTAGATCGCGATCTCACTGTCCATGCTAAACGCTCAGCCGATGGAGCAGACGGTCAACTTTACCAGGAATTCTTCAGAACATATTCTCTGCCAAAAAACGTGGATCCGAAAACATTGAAGTCCATTCTATCTAAGGACGGTGTACTTCAGATCGAGGCTCCTGTGTCACGTGACTTGGAAGAACTAAAAGAACATACGATCCCCATTGAAATACTTGAAACACCTGAAAGCGACGATTCAAACAATAAATCTGACAATAAATAAACCAACTTCTGTAATTATTGTTCAACTCGAATATTCCGACTACTAAGTAGTCGTTTGCTCACAGTACATTGTGTACATAAACATTGTGATTTATCTTATTAATTATTGTCTTATTTTGATAGATTTTATATAAGTATATGTGGCTTAGTGAATAATGTATTGGCTTTCACTGCCTTTTCCTCCAATTAAAATGTTTTACAACAATAAAATTACAATGTTATGATATTAAAAAACACATAAAATATTACATGTATATTGAAATGAAAATATTTATTTATAAGAGAAATTGCAATGTTCATGTACACAAGTTCACAATGTTATTTAACCAGGTGACTATCCTGAATAATCGAGTTATAATTGTTATGTTCATTTTCTTTATTTCTGTAAGCCTCTCTGTCAATTATGTACATGCAGCGTTTGTGTAGAATGCCAGTTTGTTCTTATTTTTGTTGTTGAATAGATCATTGCAATGCATAGATCGTTTCGAGTTGTTATTCAGATAACGTGGTCAACTGAAAACAACAACAATCAAACAAAACATTGATAAACAGTGGGATATTCGACTCACAACAGCAATATTGACCGTTGGGCAATTATAGCCGCTCGTACATGCTCGAGTTGATGCCTTGTTCACTTCATATGGAAGAACATTCTTGAAGTTAACAACATGTTTACCCATTGGGTACCATGCTCAATACTAGGTGACCATAACATCATTTTATTTTAAATACCACGAACATATTTCGAAAAAAAAGTTTTTAAGATGAAACACAGGCTCACAATCATTAGCCAGGACTGAAGCAGAAATATCATAAATGTTCTACCAGAAATTCTAAGAAGCCCGTAATTGTAAAACACACAGTCAGTGACGAATTTGATGCATTTGATTTTCTTCACACACCAAGGTCCTGCTATTCAAATACCAGAACCAATGGACATAATATATGTAACTAGTAGGTCCTACAGCTATTGTGTGCAGGAAAACCTCGAGATACACGTATATTTCATGAAAATATTAAAGACAACGGTTGCATTTCTTTTCGAACACCCCTCGTAAAAAGGGCTCCAGGCAAGACCCCGCAAACTACCGTTGGGTCTCCCTCACACGCATATATGCTGCAAGCTACTGGGCCATGTCATCGTCAGCCAAACTTCTAGTTGAAACAAATTTTATTACCCAAATAAAGTATACAGTTAAATTATTGTCATACAAATATACATGAATAAATACATTTCATATACATGGCGAAAAGGGTCGAGCCACAAGTTCCAAAACTTAGTTACGGCTCCCCCTTATACTAATATCAATTACATTATAATATATACACGTAAATATGTCATAGCATTAATTTAAATGCTGGCCTGTTGATTATCACATACATGATTTACAAGGGTAATATTCAAACAACTTTATTCGATTACTGAATGTTGTTAGAATAATGATAAGGCAGAACAATTAGAGTAAGATTAGGAGTAAGACAAAAATATTATATTAAGTCAGACAGGGAAGGCAGCACTCAACTTAACCAGCCGAGCACAGAAAACATTAAAGCACACAAAGCACTAAAACACGGCATCCCGTCCCGAAAGTCTGCCGCCTAATTATATATAAGTCAGTCAAACTAAAACGGAACGAGAGTCATGTGGCGAGAAAAAAACAACCGTACACCACAAGGACAATCGAAGATTGTGGACGTTAGATATAATCAGTATGCATTGAAACGTTTGGTGTATTTAATGAACTTCTGAACAGCATTGGCATGAGCTTGCAGCACCCCTCGGCAAGAGGACCAACACAGCTAAGATTATCCTAGACTTCAGCAAATCTTTCGACCGGGTATCCCACCAAAAAGGACTGAAGAAGGTCCATCATTATGTCATCCTAGGTCAGACTCTACGGTGGATCTCCTCGTTACATTGTCGCAAACAGACTCTCAACTAGGACTCTCTGAGATAGTCCTAGTTGAAGGTCAGTCATCTCAAGAAGACCCAGTTAATTGTGAGTGGAATCCTTCAAGTCTTAGTATTGGGACCATTTTTCCCCTCATCTTTATTAATGACCTGCCTGGGGGAATACTCTCTAAGACCCGTTTCTTTGCGGACTTTGTAAATGCAAGACTATGCTAGCAGTGGGACCTTATATTATTTCAACTTACGCTAGTTCAATCAAGTTTGAAAGTTTTATTTAAAAACCATTCCAATATGATCAATGTGTTTATTATAATAAAGAACGAAATCCAAGATACATACATTTATAGTACAAGTGTAGGCAGCCGCCTACAAAGCATCAAGGCTCAACGAGACAATGATGGACTGATTACGGTCACTTTTCTTGACAATGAACTGTATTTGGCCATCACAACGGATGGGTATTTTTATGCCACACTTTGCTGGGGGCATGCTTGGGCAAAACATTGATACAATGTTAGTTGGAGTTCTAAGTGCTGTACGATTATAAATGAATTCTTAGCGTTTGTACAATACGGGGTTGGGACCGAATGTTTTGACTTTAAACAATCTTAATATTTTTCACGACCAAGTAATAAATACGCAACACCAAAGAAGTTTTGTTAATTTTCCAACAAATTTCATTTATTTTATGCCTAGTAAGTATGTGTTGCATGTCATTCAAACATTTCAGGTGATTTGAATTGGCATAATTCACCTTTATCGTTTCGATCAAACAACTGGTCATTCATGCACAGGTAGTTAAATTGTCGGGGTAGGAGTGAGACTTCTCAACATCGCATGACTTTTAGTTTGTTTTCACTTTTACAGGAGGTATCCTTCTTTCCTATGGTTTCATCCTTTCCTATTGTTTCAGCCACCCCCTTATTTTGAAAAATATAGCCCAAAGAGTGGAAATTTTTACTCCAGTATGTGGATTGCATGAAAAAACTAGGATACACTTCCCAATATTGTTCATGAATCAATGTTTATGAAATTAAGCTGTTTTAAGTGATTTTGTAACAAAAAGTAGAAAAAATGTGACTTTTTTTGTGGGCCTCTTGAAAAAACAGGGTGCTTCACTCTCTGCAGGCATTGGGTGTAAATAAATTTATGTAAAACATTAGTTGACATGTTGATGTACATTACCTAAAAATATTTCACTTTGAATCCTTCAAAAAATACAATTTCTTGGACGTTCAACTAGAGTGGCCGAAACCATAGGAAACACTATAAAATTAAGACAAACCTACCCCTGGTCAGTTAAATAGCTATATTTTTACAAATAGACTACCCAGACCAAATAATCTGGTCAATTTGTTAAGATAAAAGACTAACTATAACACTCTAAACATTTTTCAAGCTTGCAAAAACATATTTTGGCAAACATAGGGTGTTGATTCTTAAGTGGCTGAAACCATAGGAAAAGAGGATACTGGTATACGCTTCTGTCACAAGACCAGTATTTGACTGATACAATTACTTAAATTAATCGGATGAGTATACGTCAACAAGTTTCAATCTTCAGTAATAATAGTATTAATACAGGTTGGCATGGTGGATGAGTGGGTAATGTTCTTGTCAAAGAATTGTTGACGTCAAGTGAAGGATTCAAATCGATCCTCTCAGGTCAATTTAAATGTGCACTCCCCCCGGTGTTAAAACGCTGTAACAGGCCCTACACTGTCAGAAGCAGAAGAATTGAAAGTTCCTTGTTCGAATCTCGTCTGGGGCTCTTGAGTCTTGCCTCTTGGTCAAGTTGATGACGTCTCTTTTTCCACCAAACTAGAAATGAACTGTTTGGAAAACTAGATGTAGTCTCAAGGCTATGCACAAGGCAATTTGAACATCCAATTAATCTAGAGCTAGTACTCAGCTAGTGTATCACACCCAGATTCCCTTGTATCTATCTGAATGGATGACAACGCATTCCACCCTTTGTGCTAACAAAATAAAAGTTACAAACGATCAAGTTATCTCATTTATGGTTGTTAAACATGCATGGAAGTTTTTGCTGTGTAGTCAATTGAAGAAAATCTTATAATTCCAAGAGTGTAGGATTTTGTATTATATCAATTCAAATGTTCATATAATTTTCAAATTGCAGAATTTTGAAAAGATGTCTTCAGAAAAAGCATCAGTTAATCCTTTGGAACAGTTTGTGTTGTTAGCAAAGTCTGCAAAAGGGGCTGCAGCTGTTGGTTTGGTAAAACAAGTGTTGGAAGCACCAAATGTATATGTGTTTGGGGAACTACTGGAAATGGCAAATATACAAGAGGTTGGTTACTATACAATACTTAGAACTACATTGTCATGTCCTTTCAATTTAATTCCTTTCTAGCTCGACTATTCGAAGAATAAGTAAAGCTGTGGGGGAACCCCAGCATCATCAATGGCGGCGTTGGCATCTCCTATCGCCTCACATTAAATTTTTTTGTCAAGTTTCTTTTTCAGAGTATATCTGACATACAATGAAACTAGGTACATGCATACATACGGCTTATGTTGAGAGGTGGTTTTAGACTGAAAGGTGTGGCCAAAGTCACTGTTACTGAAAAAAGATGTATAGTGTAATCTGAGAAAACCGAACACCCTTCGGACCGCCTGATTTGTTCGGATTTCACAAGAGTTCGGTATTGTGAAACTATACAACTGTTTTGTTATCCTAAATGCGTTGTAGTTGGCCTTGATTGGTGTTGTTTAGTATTAGGCGCCAATATGTGCATAACATGTGTCGGATGTTTAATGAGGGGCTTCTTATAACAAATATAAATACAAAAATACCTTTTACTTATACCAATCGTTATAATGTCAACGATGATATCCGAAGTATCACAAAATAAAGTGTCATCGTGAAAATTACTAAAATTGAAGTGGACATATTAAAACACGATAGACCTAAAGAACAAACAATTCATAGCATGACTTAAGATAAAAGCGAGTTAAACTATTTTATTCAATACGCTCTGCTGAAAGCACACAGTGTTACATGAAAGAGAGCTCATCGTAAAGAGTAAGAGTAAATATCACGCCTTCGTAATTATTACGTTACACTTCTATCGACAAGATTTAAATGGGCAATTAACACCTTCGTAGCAGAGGCCTACGACGGTTCTCTATACAGTTTTTCACGCATTCCCTGGGGTTATTAAACAAATTGATTGTTTGGTAATTTGTTTGTTCGGTATTTAAGCTTTGATTTGTGTGTATTATTACTAGTTGGGGACAAAGTAGCCGTCGGTATTCAGATTTCGCAAGGTTCCGGTTTTTCAAACAGCTTTTACATTGAGTTAAAGAAGAGAAATTTCGGGACTAAAATATTTGGTCGGTTTGGACAACATTCCGGTTTTCCCACGTGTGGGTTTTCTCAGATTACACTGTATATGATATTACATTCTCCACATGTTCAAGTTTTATGGCTAGTTTCTATTTCAGAATATCTCTGTCACACCTTTGGAAGTATATCATTGATTATCAATGAAACTTGGTATACATATATCAGCTAGTTTGAAGTCGCCACTTGGGTTTGAAAGTGGGGCCAATGTGGTCAAGGTCACAGTTGTCACTGTTACTAAAAATAGAAAATCTGTTTCTGGTCAATAATAGAGATATTGCGATGACACTTGCTGTATAAGTAGCTTGTGTAAAGATGTAAGGATGCGGCATAGGATTGAAAGTGAAACCTCTGAGTCCAAGGTCAGAGTCACTGTTAAAAACAGTATTCAGTTTCTGCTCAATAACATTAGTTAAGAATGAAATATTGTGATGAAACTTGCTGTAATAGTAGGCTGTGTAGTTACACTACCTATGATTTAAAGTAGGGCTCCTGAAAAATAGCTGCCAGGATCTGTGCATGAATCATGTTCGAAACTGATGACTCAAAATTGTAAATTAAAATCATGTGCTTTTGTTTTCAGTTATCTACCAGTGAGGAAAATGCTAAATATTTAACATTGCTGAATTTATTTGCATATGGAACATACAAGGATTATAAAGGTAAGCTCACTGTATCTTCTAACTGTGAAAACAAGGTCTTTCAATCTGGTCATTATGATAGTTTGTTTTGGATTTTAACATTTTAGATTAATAATTATAAAATTTAAAGTTCAAAGAAGAATTGATACTTCAGGTTAAAATGCGGCTGTTTGTAAATTTCAAGGGGTGGTTGGTTATGTATCTAGTGTTATAAAAAAACATGCTTTTGGTGTCACCATTATTGATATTCTGCTTAAAATGTCCTGACAGTGACTCTTCTAGTAGTTGACCTTACACAGTACAAGCACATTTCAATTTACAACTTAAGAGCAGGTTGGCTTAGGATCGTCATACTTGGTAGGCTGGTTGGTCATGACCATTACTTGACTCCTTCCTGATTTTGAAGTGAGTAGGTCAAAGCTGCTATAACCTTGAAAATAAATAACCATTTGACTGTCATGAGGTATACATGCTTTATAAACATGATTTGTTCAATAATATATTACAAAAGTAATTCACAAAGTCAATGGTTGTTGTAAATGCGAATAAACAACAAGAGGGCCATTGGCCTTAAAGCGCTGATGACTAGCAGTTTAGGCAGAATCAGTTTTTGTTATGATATATGAGCTTAATATTTTATTTAGATTTAACAGTGAAACACTTTGTGGCCAGGTTAAATAAAGATGAGGTAAAACATGTGACCTCTAAAGTATAAACAAGGTTTTTCTTCAATGTGACATGGTGACCTAGTTTTTGACCCCCAGATGACCCAGTTATGAACTTGACCTAGATTTCATAGAGACATACATTGTGCCCAAGTTTCATTAAGATCATGTATAAAATGTGACCTCAAAAGCGTTAACTAGGTTTTTCTTTGATGTGACCTGGTGACCTAGTTTTTGACCCCAGATGACCCAGTTGCAAACGTGACCTAGATCTCATAGAGACAAACATTGTGACCAAGTTTTATTAAGATTATGTAAAAAATGTGACCTCTAGAGTGTTAACAAGGTTTTTCTTTGATGTGACCTAGTGACCTTGGTTTTGACCCCAGATGACCCTATTACCAACATGACCTATGTTTCATAGAGACATACATTGTGACCAAGTTTCATTAAGATTATGTCCAAACTGTGACCTCTTGAGTGTTAACAATATTTTTCTTTGATGTGACCTAGTGACCTTGGTTTTGACCCCAGAAGAACCAATTACAAACTTGACCTAGATTTCATATAGACATACATTGTGACCAAGTTTCATTAAGATTATGTCAAAAATGTGACCTCTAGAGTGTTAACAAGGTTTTTCTTTAATGTGACATAGTGACCTAGTTTTTGACCCCAGATGACTCAATTACGAACCTGACCTAGATTTCATAGAGACATACATTGTGACCAAGTTTCATTAAGATTATGTCACAAATGTGACCTCTAGAGTGTTAACAAGGTTTTTCTTTGATGTGACCTAGTGACCTAGTCTTTTACCCCATATGACCCAATTACGAACTTGACCTAGATTTCATAGAGACAAACATTGTGACCAAGCTTAAAGAAGATTAAGTGAAAATTATGACATCTGGAGTGTTAACAGTCCAATTGTTGACGGTGGACGACGATGGACAAAAGGGTGATCACAATAGCTAAAAATACTGTTGAATTTGATGTACAATTCTTTCATTGAAAATGGTATAGTTTTATAAAGGCCAGAGTCAGGTATATATTTTCCTGTTATTTATGCTGCCAGTGCCAGACTTAATCTCACTTCTATTGTTTCAGAGAAGAAGTCAGACTTACCAGAACTTTCCCTGGCCATGATGAATAAATTACGACACCTCACCATGGTATCATTAGCAACAAAAACTAAGGTATCTTACTTCGCTGTATATTTGCATTATAATTTATGTATACTAGGGGCGTTCAATATATAATGTCTTTTCGGTCACAAATTAAAACATTCATTGATAACTGGAAATCTTTTTACATTTCTGGAACCATCAACAACTCCGCTGTATTTCGTGAAAATTTCAATAAAATGTAATTCCTGGACTGTTGTTTCTGGTGTCTTTTTCAAGGGTTAGTAATAACCACTGCATCTTTTTGAGAATTATTGTCCATTAAAATTTTATTCCGGGAAATAATCTTATTCCACAACTATAAAACCGTGAATAATGTAAATGCCTTCCAAGAAAACATGATTTCCTGTACTTGATTGCCATTTTTGTACAAAATAAGATCATTTGAAAGTGGCGAAAATAGGTGTCAAAATAAGTCAGAAAGCATGCTATTTTTCAATTCATATTTTTTAATAGTTTTATTGGTTGGAATTTGGCATATTATACATGGACGTACGCCGTAGACCATCAACATTAATTTCTAGGTAGAATTTGCAAACAATATAGAATTGGTATGAAGTTATTGGTGTGTGAAACAACAAGAATCATTTGGTATAAATAAGAGTAGTCTCCCTTGTATTTGACTGTCTAACTCGTAGACAAAACATACTTTCATGTTGATTTTTACTTCTGGTGGAAACATAAGGATTTAGCTATCGTTTGGTTTGTTGCAATTAAATGAATACTGACATTAACATTTCTAAACCACTACTGCAAATATGACACATGTTTGCTTAAAATAACAACAAGGCTAGTATACTCGAGTAGACCCTCTTCTAAGTTCAATAAATTACTTAATTTTTGACGAAAGGTTATGTAATTATTCAGACATAGAATAGAAACATATACCTTTTAGACAGTAATCGTACAATAATTCTAATTATTGTCATAGCAAAATGCGAAGGACATTATATATTGAACGCCCCTCGTACAGTTTTTACCGTGTTTTAGAGTAAGCTGAATACTTTGTTTATCAGATGGGGGTATATAGACGGCATCAAACCGAAGTTTCCTTTCCTGAAGTTACTTCAGCTGTTTTGCATATTAATAAGCAGTGTTAAAATATTACTTTGTGTGTAGGTATGTTATATAAAGATGAAGATAAATGTTGGTCAAGGTCACTGTAAGCATTAATGCGTACAGATTATCAGTTACTTGTCAATAACTTTGTTTAGGGATGAGATGTAAGGATAAAACTTGGATGTATAGAGTTTTCAATCTATAGCTGAATAGGGAAGATCACCTATTCATATGTAAAGTGCCCACCGGCAAATCCTTTAATTCACCAATCGCTAACTGGTTGGCACATTTGCAAATAAATAACCCTTCATACAAGCATGATTTCTCCTATATGATGAACTTTTGAAAACTTTTTATGCCTTGGTATCAACTGATGCCGGACATAAAAGTTTCTAGTAATTGTCCCGACCAGTCTGTCCGTACGTCCTAGTCAAAATGTTAAGCAAAACTTGCAAGATTTTGAAA
Source organism: Spisula solida (assembly GCA_947247005.1). Lineage (NCBI taxonomy): Eukaryota > Metazoa > Mollusca > Bivalvia > Venerida > Mactridae > Spisula > Spisula solida. The sequence continues at coordinate 34,296,164 of OX365957.1, read as the reverse complement.
CTTAATTAAGTGAGAGGTCAGAACTAGCTCTGTGGCTGCATCAACATTTATACCTAAGATGAAAAGAAATGGTACACCTAAGATGAAAAGAAATGGTATCAGTTTTTATTCCTTCTTCTCTTTTTACCCTTGTGACAATGGATGAATCAGGGATTCTGATGTGATTGATTAGAGTTGTAAAACTCAATTGACCTACCATAAGTTAGTATAAACTACTAATAATTCTGTGTATAAATAATTTGTTATTTCAGTGCATTCCATACAAAGTGTTATTGGAGGAGTTAGATATACCTAACCTGAGAACATTGGAGGTATGTACATTAAAATACACTATTAAAACATTGTCACATTTACTAAAAAACACTAAAACTCAGATCATTGGACGTACAATGAAATACTCTACCAATGCCAGCCAGCCAGCTAGGCCGGCCAGCCATCATATCATACTCTATTGATTCCTTTACGGGCTTAGAATTTGAACTTAGAGAATAATTATTCTTTCATTTGTTTCTGTTCTTATAGCTTATAATGGTTCTGTTAAAATGTTGATGAATTTCTCTTCCATGTATAGGACCTCATTATTGAAGTGATATATGCAGACATTATAAGAGGGAAATTAGACCAGAAGAACCAACAGTTAGAAGTAGACTATGCTATTGGACGAGATATTCAATCGACCGCTGTGCCTGAAATCATATCTGTACTTCAAGATTGGTACGCTGTATAGTTATAGAGTAGAGAATCTTGCATGAATGCTCATCACATACCAGCTTTATTAAACAAGTGGGCAAAACAAGGCTTTGCCGAGTGTCATATTGTTTTTGTTGACAAGTTTAGTAAAACTTGTATGTAATGAGCACGAATGTAAGATTCTATTTATCACATAACCTTAGAGAATGATCTTTATCATTCAAAATGATGTCATGTTATTTCAAGAAGTGTAATTAATTATCATTAATTAAATTATAATCGTAATTGTTCCCATCCCTGAATGATGATGTATGCTGCATAGGTTTCACACCCTTCCATGAAAGTTTGACATCAATGTTGATTTTCCTCCGCATGTGGAGAAGTTGCTGGTTACAAGTGGAAGGGTAAGTTAGCAATGGGTATGATACAGTCCATGAAAACTGGTTTGGAGAATCTGCTGCCTCATATGACAGAAAAATTGTTGAGAAACAGTATTAAATGTGATTAAACAAACAAAACAATAAGCATAGGTAGTTTTCTTTGCAAATAAGTAGCATAAGGGAGAGAACTGAAGTGTAGCGACTGTGGATACTTATTCATAAAGAAAACATTTGATAAACTCTAATTGACTTATTGATTGCTCTGCTTTTCAACAAACTAAGCCTTTGTATCAATTATCCTGGTGTGATATTCAATATTGAATGATTGATCTAACTTGATTTTGGATAAGGACAACCAATCAGATCTCGCCATATTAAACTCTTGGTCAGTAACAGGCGATATGATTGGCTATCCTTATTCTCCAATTGAATAAGATCAATATTGGATACCACCCCTTGCCCCAATCTCCTGAAGCATCGCAAGTAGAAATCTCATCTCAAATTGAGATTTTGCTAAATTCAGGGTAGGAATTAGAGATAAAGCTGAAAATTTTACTGTAATAAACCAAGAATAACATTTCTGTTAAGTGATGCTAATTAAGAGTCTAGTCTTGCATCAAAATTAACGTTAAGACACATACCAATAGTTGAGATGAGTTCTTGCTCAGATTGAGATGCTTAGGGAGATCAGGGCCTGGTCTGCTTTTAATACAATATTTTTCAAACAATGTGCCCAGTACCAAAGTATGTAAACAAAATGCTCAATACCAAAGTGACGTTGCAGTTTATGTGTACGCAAAAAATCACAACCATTGTCTAATCAGGTAGAGCGAAGTTTAGTATGTTAGATTAGCATTGAAATTATACTTGTTATATATAGTCTTTATAATTGGTTTACACCGTTATAGTGGACTCGACTGCTGTGTCACTGGATTTTTATCCTGACTGCACTATATGCAAACAAAATGCTCAGTACCAAAGCATGTAGTATTCATCTTTATATAGTACACAACTTTACTGCTTGTTCCACAAATGTGTACACTACAACAAATTGCTAATTGGCCACCTTATGAAATATGATATTATGCAACATATTTAATTAATAACTGTAAAGTTTTGTTATTTTTACATTGTACACAATAATCTATTGAATGACAGAAAGAAAAGGCACATTCCTGTACAAAATCACCAATGTGTAATATTGTAGGTGCCAAAATACTTCATGTACACTTGATAATTATGCACTGCATTGAAAGTTGCATATTTGGTAGGAATGTATTCTCGTATTCTCAATTGATTGTTTTTTAAGAAATACATTAAATACGGCCCGAATGCCGAATGGGCACTGTAGAACACGCCTAAGCCATCAAAATGATTTGGGCCGGAACAACGGTAGACAAGCATGTTATGCATCATTCTAAAGGTTGCAATTTATGTTATATATATTATTTGGTATTCTGGGCCAAAGATTGTATGGAACATGACTTTCTATAAACCTATGTAAATAGCATAGGCTTTTTTGTCGTAAAATACTTTTCCTAAAGTATGATAAAATAGGTGACCAATTATAAATCGTCATAGTGACTGTAATTATCTTTTAATTGGCTCACAAATCTTATAGTTCTTGGTACACAAATATAGTGTGATTGTATTTTACAGGTGTTCTGGTTGTGAAGCTGTTCTACAAGGTATAGAAACTCAGATAACCAAAGCAAATCAGAACAAAGAAAATAATATACGACAAAAACAGAAAATGGAACTAGAAGTAGGTCTATTTATAAGTGTATTCATGTGGAGAAGGGAACATTAGTTTCCTCTATATGGGTGTGTAAAAACTTTACCAATCTCGTCAACAACTATTGACCAGATTACAAAAAAATGGCTGAATAGCTCAGTGGTACTATGCTCACTTTGCATAATGTTCAAATATCAATTGTAAACTAAATATTCGAAATAATCCTGGTTCTCTGCACTTGAAAAAGGACCTAAGTATTGACTGACTTTATGGTTCTTTGAAATTCTAACTATAGAAAAATGCTTTGGTAATAGTTGAAAATGGTGTAGAACTTTAAAAAACTCAGTATGCATATTGTTTTTCAGGTAACAAATATAAAGAAAACATTGAAGAGTACGCACGCAGATGAAGAAAGTATGGTCACAGAATCAGTTTCCATGACGTCAGACAAACCTTCCAAAAAGACTTCTAAAACAAAAGGGTATGCTTTTAGATACATTCTCAGGGCTGCAATTGACCGTTTGACCCAAAAAATTAAAAAAGCCACATATTGACACTCAGAATTCTGATAGAAGAGTCAAATCTTCATTAAATGTGGGCAGTTTGGCTGAACAATGGTAAAATCGAGTACATAATTATAAGTACATTTATTATGTTTTGGATTGTGGAGATCGATTCATTTTGTGGGCAGGTTGATCCACAAAATCAATGAAGTTTTATCCTTCACTCATGAGAATGATCTTACAGCTGATACCAGCTTGAAACATAAATTATGAGGAAATGTTTTCATGCCATCTACCGAAGATAAGGATGTATATTACTTTTCCCAAGTTGGTTGGTCAGTAGACAGACCAAACAGTTACAATAGCAAACTCAAGTGTTTGGTCAGGCCTAGGATCTTCAAACTTTATTTGGAGATCGGTCCTTGCCATCAGTTGTTGACCTCTATTGATTTTAAGGTCAGTATTTAATGGTCTCCATGTCCTTAAATAAAATGCCTGTTTAACTACCATGGGGGCATACATATTTTACCAATATCTCTTGTTATGTTACCCATCTTTGATGAGCGGGTATATTGCTTTGCAACAGTAGATGATCCCTATTGATTTTGAGGGACTAATTGGCAGCAATGGGGGCATGCATGTTTTACAAACATCTCTTGTTATATTGTAGGTTACGTGGAAGCAGTGGTACGAAGCTATGGAAATGATGAACTATTAGTGTGTGTGTGTTTGTGAACATTGTACAGACTGTATATATAACAACACTCATACAGTCAGGTTTCAATATAAACAACACCCAATATACCGACAATTTCATATACTGACATCATTTTATGGGGACAAATGTTACAAAACGCTCTTGGTATCAATTCAGTATACTGACATATTCGTGACAATGACATATTGCTTGGGAACAAACAGCGCTGTTGTATCGAGATCTGAATGTACTAGACTTGACGTCAGCTTTAAAGGTAGTTAACTCTTGTCGAACCTAAAAATACGAAATATTAAAAAATATTGCTAATTGTTTGAAATACGTTTTGGTAATAAATTCTGAGTAAAACACTCTTCATAGAAAAAATATGTTAAAATATGTTATATTTTACTTGATGGTGCTGCAACATTTAGTATTTACATTTACTGACCCTAAGAAATATTTGCATTTGTTAAAAAAAACCTATGGAGTTAAACACCTTTAAATAGCAAATGTTTTGACATCCCATCTCCTTATATATCAGGGGGTATATGGATAGACTGGAATGGTAGTCATCTGTGTCAATCTTACTGTAGGTAAATATCTAGGTTAGGAATGTTTACATTTATTTGAATTATAAACTACAAATATCCATGTCCATTATTTTACTTCTTTGAAGTTAATGATTATTGTAAATACCTATTTGAAAACTCACTTAACTATGTTGAAATGCATGTAAACCTTCCTAACCTAGATATTAACTTATAGTAACATCGCTCTATACCGCAGCATCTTGTTATCTCTGCAGTAAAAAGAGAAAAAGTCACTATTAGTTACACTAAACCTTGTTTAAATAGTCACAGCAGGCCTGTAGCCACGCTGAGGCACACCGAGGCACATACAAAAGTAAGCATGTTTTTGAAGGAAAAAGTACCTCAAACAGACTCTAGAAAATATTAGCCTTGGTGCTATTTTGTCTCTGCATACAGCCTGCACAGTGAGTAGTTGTAGTATAGTCCAGAAAATTTGACACGACTCTCGAACTTCTATTTGCGGAAATTTATATATTCAATGCAAGAACCTTGTAATATATTCATGCATAAAGGTCAGGATCATGTCAAATTCTCTGTGCTATACCTACATAGATTCTCGAATCTATCTTTTGAATCAATTTTTATTAAATTACAGGCCACTCATTATATTGCAAATTTAATGATTGCATTCGGCTTGTTTAAAATATTGGACATAATGTTGAGTTGGGTATATGAGGGCCAGTTATAAACTCAGATCCCTGTCTTTGATATTCATAGTATAGATGTGATAGATATTTTTACTGTGCTGAATCCCTTTGATCACACTTGCTGAATTTGTATTTTCCTTTGAATCAAAGATTTTCAAAAGTCCCTATTTTATTTCTTGTTTGCCAATACAAAAATTACTAGTACAGCCTTCCCTGGTTGATGTCAAACATTTGATATGGTGTACTAATTTTCATGGTCCCGAAAAAAATGAGATAACGCAAGTAGACTGTAACTAAAAACTAAATGCTTTAAAAAGAATTGGCCTACACGTTAGACTATGCTGTATTGTTACTTATTTCTGTACACAAAGTGATTTTATCCCTTACTCCATGGATGCACATTCTTACTCATCAACTCCATTTCCATGTAGATACAGTACAATCTCTCTAGAGCGACACCCTTTGAGAATTCAGCATTTGGTTACTGTATAGAGACTGCTGCTCTGGAGAGAAAAGTGTATAGTATTTTTTCTGGATTAAAATGATTATGTTGCTTAAGGAGGTACGCGCACCTTTTATCTAACGATCGAATTTTCCTTGAAACATCTTAAAATGACAGAACAGTCTTCTAGAACAACATTGAAATCATAAAAATGATATGTCACCAGGCTCGTTTTCGACATACATGGCTTTCTAATGACCTACCATTGTATTTTGGTCATTTTATCTATTTCCTGCATTTATGGCACCATTATGTTCTTTTTAAGATTATTACTGTATGAAACCACTTTTAAGCAATGCATGATATTTTGTGTGTTCAATGGTCATTCCTATTGACATTAGTCACTATTCCAGCTGCCGGGTGAACAAATTCAGTATTTGAACATGATAAATAGTTACCCCACCCACTTGCTAAAAAGTGTGATTTTCAAATGATTTCAAATGAACGTCAAAAAATACCCAACGATCGAAAATGATTTAAAATTGGCCCTAAGTTTAGTATCAAATAGAACACCAGTTTAGTCAAATAAAAAATAGGGGTCACCAGCCTTTATGGGAGCTGTGCATAAAAAAGCACTAATTATGAATAAATTTGCATAAAATTAACCTAATTTGCATATTGTAATGAATTTTTTTCTTAAAAATATTTCAAAGTGTGGCTACCTCTTATAACTAAACCATGCACTACATATTATATATAAGCATATGCATTTGAACAATTGTAGGGACTTATTGTGAACCCATATTATTCACAATTTTGCCGTTCCCCACCCACTTTTTCATACAGGCAAAAAATAAAAAGTTAAAAATATCTAATTTGTGCGATAATATTTTGTTTATTTTCATTAATCAACATTCATATGCAATCATTGGAACTAAAATTCATGTTTGTTCTTATCTAATACGATTTTGAAATTTCGCGCATGCGCACAAGGCAGCTCGTACCTCCTTAAGAGAGGCTGTTGCTCTACGGGGGGCTGCTCTGGAGAGGTTGCCTTGTGCAATTTAACGTGTTGACCATATTTTCATGCCACATAGTGTTACTTTAACTATTGATACTGTTAGCAGGTGTCTGCTTAATAGGAGTACATATAACAATATCAAATGGTACATTATATGGTAATTGAATCATAATTGACTGTTTTACTTTAAGACAGTTGGTTGCTTAATTAGTCCCCTACGGGTTTCAACTGGAGGGAAGTATAGGTTTGCCCTCCGTCCATCTGTCTGTTTGTCTGTCACAAATCTGGATCCTGTCATAACTCTTTATCAGTTTTCCAGCTAGGTTTATGTAACTGTGGGTACGTGCCAATGAGGAGATTATGCACATCTAGATATTTTTTTTCGGACAAAAATTGTGGTTATGGCTTGAAACTCTTAGGGGACTTGCAATTCATAATGACTTGTTCAGGTTTAACTCTATATTGATCATCATTAGCTGCTTTATACAATTGGTTGCTTAATTGAGTTGACCAATAACTAAGGTTAGACTGTACAAGTCGAGACAGTTTCTCTGTCTATCAGAGATGTATTATTGTCTGTTTTATTGATGTTACAGTGTATGAACCGTATTAAAAGTGCTATAATTGTGAAGTTCATTTTGTGTTTATTTCTTTCATTTCATAGTTTCTGGCAACCCTGCAAAATCTGATAGTAAATAACCCCACATCAGAACTGTTACACAGAACCAATATCACAAAGATGCATGAATATACTCTTTCATTGAACATGATAATAAGTAAGGTTTTATTACAACTTTAATGTTAAAGGTAAAGGCTTTGTTTATTATAATGTCACTCCTATTGAAAGCGCCAGTTTGACTTATGAGACACCTATATTTCATGCGCACAGTAATTGAATTCCTAGTCCCTTCTGAGTTGGGCCTACAGTAACCATTCTTTAACTTGCTGGCAGCTCACTAACTGACTGCATCAGTTGCAACCAGAATTAAAAATGACGCAGAATGAATATTTGTCATGGTAAAATGTTTCCAATTCTCAATCTAAACTTAAACTACCCTTACTTACTGAGTTTTGACTTGGACAATTTGGTACATTAACTCTTAACTAGCAACAAGACTTGAAAGTGACAAAATATTTAATTGATTTTGACAAATGAGATTAATACCCAACTTTTAGTTATTTCATGTTCTCAGACTTGGGGTTTGACATCTGAACAATAACAGTAATATAACGAAAACATTTCAAATTTTATTTCCTTATCTATAGATACAGATTGTAGTACAAATATGTTGATATAAAAATAGTGAATATCTCTTTAAAGTAATTAATACAAGTACATCCATCCACATCACAATTATACTGCTGGTAATTAAGCATGAAAGTGCTGGCTTTTCTCTTTGTTCTCTTCATGACAAACATAACAGCATGCAGAGAGCAAAGAGAAAAGCCTGTCAACAGGCTGATCAACTAGTCAAAGTATCACAACATTCAACCGCCTTTGTATGCCAAGGCTGCAGCAGGACATGCAGAACCAGTATTAGCCTTTACATCCACACAAAAAGAATGCTCATCAACATAAACTCAAGATGGCGCTACTCTTAACGTTGCTGCGACTGATGAATGCCTACTTACTAGTATGAAGCATGAAACCAAGTTTTCGTTCAAGGGCCATAACTAAACTGAAACATGGTCCCAGCTAAACAAAAACCAAGCAAGCAACCAGCAAAAAACAAACTTGGCAAGCACAACTTTACATACAGATAAACGTTCTGGCAAACTTTCATGACCAAAATAGAAAACAATGTAACACATTATATATTGAAAACAATGACAGTAAAACTACGTACATGAGCATATCTAGAAATAATGGTACATTGCAAATCAATAAATACCATACAAAGTCATGTTGTAAATATACACCCGATCACTTACAAGTATACACATACAAAACAGTGCGATAAATTGCAATACAAAACAGTGCGATAAATTGCAATACAAGTAAATCCCTTTATAATACCATTTGTGAATATTTAGGAGTAAAGAAACAGTATGTGCCTTTTGTTATTGATCAACATATTATTAGAAGCAGTTTTCATGATTTATGTTTTGTATTACAGATTATTGCTCAGTCCTTATTATACATACATACAGTACATACATATAAAATGTATAACATACAATTAATCCACTGATATTAACTTTAGAATGGTTATAAACAACTTCCCCAAATTCAGCCAATAAAAACGTAGTTTTACAAGTCAATGACCAATAGACGTGTATAGAATTCAGGCATCCTCCAACCAAATCTATTATGTATATGTGATTGTCATCAGTAATCTGGGTCGCACATTAACATACGGTCTACATCAGATAAATATGACCCTTTTCCAGTCGAATTTTCTTCTTTTTTCCATACATAAAAGAACCATTACATTTAAAACACTAAGAAAACGAAACCATATGCTTCTGACCAGTTTGACATCAGTTCTACATTAATTTTCGTTTCCACTTTTTAAACGCAGGTAAATAACACATTAACAACTTAGTAATAATACCCTTTAGAATTTCTGATGTCAAAATTATAAATCACTACAGAATGCCGAAGTTATTTTAGATGTCAGTGTGGTTGTTTATGGGATATACAGGCACCTTTACCAAAATTACGCGAATATTTGACAATTGTTTTTTCCAATACACCAATATGTGAGGCAGTCCCTTTAAGTTGTTAACATTGCTACCATACTCGTATAGTGTTGTATTATCACAGAAAGATTAAACTTTTGTTAAAACTGATAAAAAACAATCAAAAGTAGAACATAGAAAATATATCGCTAGATACTTTGAAAGACGTTAAAATGATAAAAACATGGCCGTTTTACAATGACAAAACATATCTGACAACAAATACCATCAACAAAAGCACAGGGCTTATCAGGGAGAGCCTGGACACACCTGATGTTTTACGACAAAAGGTATCCTCACAAATGCACAAATCTCCTTCAAACTTGGCAACTTCATAACTTTCAAATACATCAGATACTTTATTTGCAAATTGTTTGATGATGGTCGCATCCTCGTTAATATCTTGTCGTTTATGGCAACCAATCTCTGGAATATTGGCTGGCTTGGAATGATAGCAACCTCTCTGATAGACTTGTAAAGGCACATGTATATCTAAAAATAAAACAATAATATTAAATCAATTACAAGCATTGAATGTCAACAATTGTTACACTAGAGATGGCCACCTTCTACTACAACTGTTACACAAACGATGGCCACATTCTACAGCAACATCTATACAAGAGATGGACACATTCAACAACTGTTACACAAGAGATGATCACATTCTACAACTGTTACACAAGAGATGACCACATGCTGCTACGACTGTATACAAGAGATGGTCACATTCTAGAGCAACTGTTACACAAGATGGCCACATTCAACAATAACTGTAACACAAGCGATGGTCACATTCTACTACGACTGTTACACACGAGATGTCCACACTTCTACAGTAACTGTTACACAAGAGATTGCCACAATTCTACAACAACTGTTACACGAGAGATGGCCACATTCTACTACGACTGTTACACAAGAGATGGCCACATTCCACAGCAACTGTTACACAAGAGATGGCCACATTCTACTACGACTGTTACACAAGAGATGGCCACATTCCACAGCAACTGTTACACAAGAGATGGCCACATTCTATGCTAACTGTTACACAAGAGATGGCCACATTATATGCTAACTGTTACACACGAGATGGCCACATTCTACTACAACTGTTACACGAGCGATGGCCACATTCTATGCTAACTGTTACACACGAGATGGCCACATTCTACCACGACTGTTACACAAGAGATGGCCACATTATATGCTAACTGTTACACACGAGATGTCCACATTCTACTACAACTGTTACACAAGAGATGTGCACATTCTACTACAACTGTTACACAAGAGATGTCCACACTTCTACAGTAACTGTTACACAAGAGATGTCCACATTCTACTACAACTGTTACACAAGAGATGTCCACATATTCTACAACTGCTACACAAGAGATGTCCACACTTCTACAGTAACTGTTACACAAGAGATGTCCACATTCTACTACAACTGTTACACAAGAGATGGCCCAATTCTACAGCAACTGTTACACAAGAAATGGCCACATTCTACTACAACTGTTACACAAGAGATGGCCAAATTCTACTACAACTGTTACACAAGAGATGGCCAAATTCTACTACAACTGTTACACAAGGGATGGCCACATTCTACTACAACTGTTACACATGAGATGGCCACATTCTACTACGACTGTTACACAAGCGATGGCCACATTCTACCATGACTGTTACACAAGAGATAGCAACATTCTACAGCGACTGTTACACATGAGATGGCCACTTTCTTCAGCAATTGTTACACAAGAGATCGCATGAGATTAGTACTTTGTTTTGCAACTGTTACACATGTGGTCGAGGTACATGTACATGTATTTGATTCTGTCTGGTCTTCGTCGTCTTCTGTAGTTAGGTCAGGAGTATATTTCAACTGTAAATGTGGACCTCATTTCCTTGTTCACTTGGTTAATGTATTAAAATACATTTGCATACCTGGAACAAGTGGCAAAGGTATCGTCACATCAATTCTCCCCTTGTAATAACTGCACCTTGATTCTTTGCCCGGGACCACCTCACATGTCTCAACATCAACCTACAAGTAAAAATACCGTACAAAATTAATGTAGCAAACCCAAAGGGAGTGTTTCGTTTTTTAACCACTCATTAATGTAAAACATGAGTTCAATATGACATAACCAGGGGAGGTCACCATTGCATTGTTTTACCTCTCTTTTAAAATGACACAAATGCAAGGTGGTGATCCAAAGGGACATAACTTTGATGTTATATACAATGAACAATGCGGATTTAGCTCAGTGGTAACGCCCTGGGCTGTCATTCTAGAGGTCGTGGGTTTAATCACTTGACACATTCTGAAATATTTATAATATTTCCCGCTATATCTGGCCGTGTGGTCTGCAAGTATCTGGAAGTGCCAGGAAGCTGTGTATCGGTGCTGTACATCGGGCACATTAAAGAACCAGGCTGTCTATTCGAAATAAGAGCTAGGCGCACTTCTGCAGCGCCGGACATGCCTGTATCGAATATCTCTCTCTCCCTTCAGGGGCTTTCTCTCAGTCTGTCCCTCTGGTCAGATCATGCTGTATCTGCACCGGTAGAGGATGCACCTACGCCCTTGTGGCTGCAACAAAAAAATAATGCGAAGTGCCTTTGAACGTGCGTTCGCATGAAAAGGGCGCTATATAAATCTGGTACATTTATTTGTTTTAGCCTAAATCAAGGGCCATAACTCTGATGTTATATACAATGAACAATGCATTGTTTTAGCCTAAATCAAGGGACATAACTCTGATGTTATATACAATGAACAATGTCTTGTTTCAGCCTAAATCAAGGGACATAACTTTGATGTTATATACAATGAACAATGTCTTGTTTTAGCCTAAATCAAGGGACATAACTTTGATGTTATATACAATGAACAATGTCTAGTTTTAGCCTAAATCAAGGGACATAACTTTGATGTTATATACAATGAACAATGTCTAGTTTTAGCCTAAATCAAGGGACATAACTTTGATGTTATATACAATGAACAATGCCTTGTTTTAGCCTAAATAAAGGGACATAACTTTGATGTTATATACAATGAACAATGTCTTGTTTTAGCCTAAATCAAGGGACATAACTTTGATGTTATATACAATGAACAATGTCTTGTTTTAGCCTATATCAAGGGACATAACTCTGATGTTATATACAATGAACAATGCCTTGTTTTAGCCTAAATCAAGGGACATAACTTTGATGTTATATACAATGAACAATGCCTTGTTTTAGTCTAAATCAAGGGACATAACTTTGATGTTATATACAATGAACAATGTATTGTTTCAGCCTAAATCAAGGGACATAACTTTGATGTTATATACAATGAACAATGTCTTGTTTTAGCCTAAATCAAGGGACATAACTCTGATGTTATATACAATGAATAATGCCTTGTTTTAGCCTTAATAAAGGGACATAACTTGTTACATTTCCGATACATAAATACTAGTAGTCATAAATACTGTAATGCACAGACAAATCAAAGTCAAACAGAAGCGACGACAGCGCCTTGCCACCTACGCAAGAGGCAGATACTGAAGGTATCATCCGTATTCCCGCAAAAATATTATATCAAGTAAACCAAAGACTGACCCTCACCATCAATGACACACTGCATGGTTTCTAATAATAAGGGAGATAATTTCAAATGATTACTACACTGAAGTAAGTACGTGGGAATACAGTATGTAGCAGCCACACGGCACTGTCACCTGTTGTAGTGATCAACGTTGATAAATACTACATAAGGCACAATTCAAAACATTGTCTGTGCACACAAGTATTTAACCACCACCTAATATCATGAAAACTCTGGTTACATTTTAACTGAACAAAGATAAAAACATGTGTTGAGAAACATACACATTAAACATGTAGATATTTAGTTGTTCAAGTAATCCCTGACATTAAATCTGATTTAAACCATCTCCTTAATAAACACTTTCATAAATTTTAGACTTTACTCAGATTGTACCCATTCGGAAGGAAGTGGTGGACTTATTTCAACCATTTGAACAATAGACGTGACTAACGTTTCGTTCCTATAATCTTGTCATTGAAAGCACTTAATAGTTACAAGTGCTTCGATATACTTAATGCATGTACTCAACAACTATTATGATAATGGGAGAGGTTGGTTATACTAGTATATACATGTGCCGTCTGGTTTCGGTCCAAAAATCTTACATGACATAAGACCATATACAAGATTACATGTAATATACAATGGTTCATTTCCGGCTTCAAAAACTTAACAAAATACATGTACATGTATACTGTATAGGTGTAAACATTACTATAATTATTACAGGTATATGTTTGTATACTAGTATAATTATATATGCATACATATGCATGAGTACAAATTATAAATGCAACTCTAGTCCGATCAATTGCAATAAAGTTCCGCTAATAAGACCACTTTGATTATTTTGAAATCATGCAGATTTTTGCCACTTTAAGGTCCCAAAGTATTAAATTTAGAACAAAAAAGGTCCGCTAATAAGCACACCGTACAACCCGCTGTGTGTAAGGCAGTTATGTATGTTGAAGGCAGAGACACACGCGTTTTGCGCCACTAGAGTGGGGTAAATATTTGTTATTTTATATGTGCTTTGCGTTGCTTTTGAGAGTGATCACTTTCATATATTGATGACGTGATGAATGAACAATAAGTATATACAATTTATGTGCCCACAAATGCCATATTAATCGAGTTAACAGGTTTTAGGTATGCGATGTTTGCCAAAATTTCGAAACTTTTGCCCTTGACATTACATTCTCAACTTAATTCGTGGTTTGGAACAATTCTAAAACATTGAATACAAACTTCAATCCTTCCTCAATATATCTGTCGTTTCCGTTTTGGAAAATGTACATTTTCTGTGAAGATACAGAGGTTTAAATTGAACGAGGTACAAAAAAAATGCTAACGAAATAGGCAGTTCTGTTTTTCGAATGATAACGACAAAGGCAGAGCGTTGAATATTAATGCTAACGCAAAGGCAGAGATAAGAGACTTATGCTAACGACTAAGGCAGAAATTATAATTACTTGACAGGGCCATAAAACTCCTTTGTACGATTTATATGTTATAAATATAACCCACATTCATGTTAGGCTGTATTGCACTGCCAATTTAACCAAGAATCACGAGTGTTTAGTGGTTATTTTCATCAAGTTAATTAACGGCATATATTATATACCTGGTGATCGCTGACGCTGGCAATTATCGGTTATGAGTGGCCTTTTATGTCTGTAAATGACGAACTGGTGTGTTGGGGGGTGGGGGGGGGGCAATAAGCACTCCATTTATTATCATGAAGTTAAGAAACGAATAGTTTTTAGCATTCTATAGAATATGTAAGGTCGAAACGCAGCAATTCAAATAACTTGACAGGGAACTTAATTCATTGTTTTGTTTGTACAAAAATGTATGTTATTTGTATGTTACAAATTTTATTTGACTATTTTTCGTGAATAACTCACACGACGAACATAAGACTTAATGTCGTAAAACATTGTAATGCCCCGATACATTACTATACATGTGCAGTCGAACATATGATCTTGGTATTAATCTTCTAAGCATTCAATGTTGATTAACATTACCTGTACTTTATAAATAAAACAGTTAGGTTATTTAAACAGTCATAGAGTATACGGTATTACATCTATTTATGGGCTGCTTAAAACAGTTCGGCAATACGTGCTCATGTAGCATCACGTATATCATGTAACATATTATTACATGCTAAGTTGTTTGGTCTTCTAAATGTATTCTAAATAGTATAACTACATGGTTATCATTGCAAGCTGTGCTATATATTATATCTTACCTTTTTTACTAATTCACATTTATACATATACACTAATTCAGAATTTGTAAGGTGTGTACTGGGATACCCTCGACCCAGGCACACCTATTGACGAGGATAATAAACAATCACTCATAATAGGCAAATATTTCTTAATACAATTGTACAACCATTTTAAAGTGATTAAAACGACGATATGTAGTGTGATATGTTTCATTTGTTATAGTTACAATTAGCAAAGATCGGATTTCTGATTGTTTTGCTGCTGTTTAGAAGCACGAACAAAAGAGGTTTAATCTAAATAGACAATTCAGCTTACATGATATATTAAGATTGGGAGAAGAGCCAATTAAAGACACAACATATGTTGAACTTCTTTTTATTGCAATATCTTAATTATAGTACATGTTTTTAGTATGCATGTCCAATTTGCACGTCAATAGTGGTTAATACGAAAAGAAACGAAAATGATCATACGTATCCGAGGTGGATTTAAATGTAAAAAAAAAAAGTTGTTTGGTCTTAATGACATCATCTTACGTCTTCCGGACCACAGATAATTATGCAACCAGGCCTAGCATAATACCAATAAGACGAGACGCAAGTACGCGTAAATTCTTTATGTACATGTATAATTAGATTTACGATGTACAAATGTAGTTGTTATCAATAACATTTCATATAAAATCAAAGCGCTGAAAGGCATCAGTTGTTCAAATGAATACCATTCTGATCACCTCGGCCTGTAAGCATTGAATTATTTACCGGAGACAAACGGAAATGTCCGAGCTTTCATGATTGGAGTGAATGAATTGGAATGAATGAATGCAGGAAGTACAAGTCAAATAGTTTTCTGCGGCCAAATAATTTCTAGTATTGTTCAGCAGTTTGGATGCTGATCGAATTTATTCCGGTTTATGTTAAATGTATAAGTCCAAATGATCCAGTTACGTGTAACATCGGATACTACCGTCTGATTAATCTAACCTAATCAGCTACGTGTATGTGTAACAATTTATATAGAGTGATGCTCGGAGTTATGGATATTCCGCGTACCGCTCGTTGAGAGTAGCTAGATTGATTACGCATGGAACTATGACCTCGATATAATTAGAAATACTGGGTCTGTACCACAGTATATATATGATTACGTAACAGTTTATGCCGACGAAAAAGGTACGGAAGGCAGTTATCAGAAGTGGTAATTGCTTTGTAAATACAAAGAAATACTGGAAATAGGTTTAAATTCTTTATTGGGATATCCAACTGTCCTATAGATTTAGAAATATGAAATAGCTTTGGAGTATTTATATGCTGCAATTGATGGAACTATTTTGCATGACGGTTTACATCCGTGTCGGTAGTTATGCAATACCTGTTGACCGGTTTACTATTGCAAAGGTGGCGCTACCTAGCGGCGGTGTAAGAAGAAAAGTAGTTTCATCAACTAAAGTATAGTCGATTGTAGAAACGTGGGTATATAACTATAGTTGGTCGATTCTCGAACAACCAAAAAGTATCTATATTACATAAAGCAGTTAGAGTGACACGTAAAAATACAGTGTCGATGACTTACAGTTTATGTAAACTGCTGATAAACAAGTGCTGTATTTATACCTTACTGTCATAGATCTACATTTATTAAATATGTAAACGTGCATGGACATGCACTAAGTTTAAGAGAATTAAAGCTCCAGCACGAATAAGATGTAAAGTACAACCTCCTCGACAGAGCAACAGCCTTTGATTTCCGGCCATTATATGACTTCAATGATTAGGAGACTATAAAATTCAACTCTTCTTCTTCTTCCAAATCATTTGCAGGGCCCACTCTTGGGCATTGACGCCACTTGTATGACTTATTGCGCCTCCCAAAAACTGCAAATTTCACCGTCATTTTGTTAACATTGTACTTATATTATCGATAGAATACTACGAAAACCACTCGTTTCTAAACTCTAAGACAGTGCCCGGAGAGCGTAGGCCCCAAAAAGCCATGCACTCGTCATTAACAGGCATAAAATGCCACTCACAACCGACAATTGCCAGCGTCAGCGATCATCAGGTATGATATATATTCCGTTAATCAACTGGACGAAAATAACCACTAAACACTCGTCGTGCTCGTGATTCTTGGTGAAATGGACTTTGGAATACAGCCTAACATGAACCTGGGTTATATTTATAACATACACATCGTACAAAGGGGTTTTATGGCCCTGTCAAGTCAATAGAATTTCTGCCTTAGTCGTTAGCATAAGTCTCTTATCTTTGCCTCTGCGTTAGCGTTAATATTTAACGCACTGCCTTTGTCGTTATCATTCGAAAAACAGAACTGCCTATTTCGTTAGCATTTTTTTGTACCTCGTTCGATTTAACCCTCTGTATCTTCACAGAAAATGTACATTTTCCAAAACGGAAACGACAGATGTATTTTGGAAGGATTGAAGTTTGTATTCAATGTTTTAGAATTGTTCCAAACCACGAATTAAGTTGAGAATGTAATGTCAAAGGCGAAAGTTTCGAAATTTTGGCAAACATCGCAAACATAAAACCTGTTTACTCGATTAATATGGGAGTGTTGGGCACATAAATTGTATATACTTATTGTTCATTCATCACGTCATCGATATATGTAAGTGATCACTCTCAAAAGCAACGCAAAGCACATATTAAATAACAAATACTTACCCCACTCTCGTGGCGCAAAACGCGTGTGTCTCTGCCTTCAACATACATAACTGCCTTACACACAGCGGGTTGTACGGTGTGATAAGACCGATTCGCTATTAAGACCACCTTTTTGACTGGTCTTATTAGCGGAACTTCACTGTACAAAAACCGTTATATTATAGTGTAATTATTCATTGTCACAAGCGTGTAAATTCAAAGGGGCGTGGCTGTCACATGTTCTGTCCAACGGATGAACCAATATTTACAACAAACCAAGACTGTCAGACAATCAACAGAACAAGGGGCTAGAGATGACATAAATCTTTCAGCTGATGACCGACTTATGTAACGTACCGAAACCTTTATAAACAAGTAATTAAGAATTGCAAGAAATACAGAAGTCCCCTACCGGTTTTAAGCCATTTTCAATTTTTCTGTTGCCATAGCAACCACAATTTTTGGTCAGAATCAAAATATTTTTAGACGTGCATAATCACCTTAATGCCCCCTATCCACATACCAAGTTTCATAAACCTAACTTGGAAACTGTTTGAGTTATGTCAGGATCCAGATTTTTTGACGGACGGACGGACGGACGTTCCAACATTTGGGGTTTACGGGGCTTTTCCTTTGATCTTTATGTGTTTTTTCCCACATAAACCTTTTATGTGGATTTCCTTCTTTATTTTACTAAAATTATGGACGGAATGAACCTCATAAACCATTGGATGTTGGCCCGGACGGACGGACGACAAACCTATAGTCCTCTCCGGTCAAAAACCGGTAGGGGACTAATAACGGCATACTAGTAACAATGAAAGAGGACCACTTAAGGATTAGTCCTGTAACATTTTGTCAAATTCCATTCCCTGGTTTTGGAGCAGAAATCATTGAAATTAATTGACGCTCAGGTGAACTAAATAAGGTCAAACAAAAAGGTCGCTGTAACTTACCCCGGATGTTGGTCCCTTAATGTTGTGACTGCATTTAGGGTCCTGGAACCAGTTTAAGATACCATCTATGATAGTTCTTACTACAACAGGAATATTGGCATCCGACGTTATGTATGAACAGCTTGGACATTGTAAAACTGAAATAAAACCCTGATCTAATACATCATTGTACGAAAGCCCGGTGGTGACTTCAAAGTTCACAGTTCATAGTTTACACTTGACAGTTCACACTCCACAGTTCACAGTTCCCATTGTGTAGTGTAAAGTATGAAGTTTGAATATGATGATTATGACGGCAGCGATAATGATGATGGCGACGACGATGATGATGACAACGATGATGATGATGGCGGCGACGATGATAATTGCGACGCCGATGATGATGGCGACGACGATGATGATGACGACGATGTTGATGATGGCGACGATGCCGAATATGGCGACGATGATGATGATAATGATGATGGCGACGGTGATGATGATGGCGACGACGATGAAGATGGCTATGATGATGATGGCTACGATGATGATGATGATGGCTACGATGATGATGATGGCGACGATGATGATGATGGCGACGACGTTGAAGATGGCTACGATGATGATGGCTACGATGATTCTGATGGCTACGATGATGATGATGGCTACGATGATGATGATGGCGACGATGATGATGATGGCGACGACGTTGAAGATGGCTACGATGATGATGGCTACGATGATTCTGATGGCTACGATGATGATGATGGCTACGATGATGATGATGATGGCTACGATGATGATGATGGCTACGATGATGATGATGGCTACGATGATGATGTTGGCTACGATGATGATGATGATGACGATGATTCTGATGATATGAATGATGATGATGATGATGGCGATGATGATGATGATGATGATGATGATGATGATAATGATGATGATGATGATGATGGTGACGATGATGGCGACGGTTATAATGAAGAGAATGGCGACGATGATGGTGGTAGTAATGACGATGATGACGGTAGTTATATTGGGGATGGAAGATGACTAACATAGTGATTAAATTAAAATGACCAGAATATAAATTAATCTTACAACTCTCATAACCGGACCCGGAAGATATACCATTAAAGATTAAGTCACAAAGCGAGTCACGAAGTCATTGAATAAATCATCAATAAATGACTACTAGTAAATGATGCCAATTAAAATGAGTCTCATTCTATTATTTTTAAGCTTGTGGTAAAATGACATTTTCAGCACCACATCAAAAATATAAACAAAGCTCTTACCCTCAGAATTGATGGAATGAATCAATATAAAGCAGACAAACAGACACACTAGTTTCTCCATCTTGTGTAACAATATTCCAAATGTTTTTTAATGGTGTCCAATTTTGTTATGTGTGTATGTTTACTGGTTAACACAGTCTGTACATACTATCATACATTACAATACGGTGTTTTATATGATTCATCACGTATACTACACTCCGAGTATTATGTACAGCAAGGCATCACGCTAAGTCGCGCCTCGTGTATTGCTATTGCATATAAACTAAGTGTCTATTGATGGGGCGGACAGAGAGGGGTTGGGTAGACAAGCTTATTGTCTCCTAGTGGCTGCTTCTTTAATTTCCAGCTACAGTGTCAACTGTGTGTCTTGGATTGGTTTGACTGGGGATTGGGAGGCTGGTAGTCTTCTATGGGTGCCATCATTTTTTATATGAAGAATTTGATTAAGAATAATTAATGTTATAATATCAAATGCTTGATACCAAGAAATGCTTTTTCTAATACATGCACATCATACATATTCATGCTCAATTGTACTTCCTTGACAAGACAATGTTATCATGCAAACATATTGGTTGTTTGATGGCATGATGCCATTTTAGACAAATCGATAGAATATCGAATTCCTTACAACGAACGGGGGATAAGGCATGTAAAATCGGTTTTAAACTCTCTGGGTTTGTTTCCCTTGATATTCCACACGAAATGTATACCTTTCTCGAACGTGCTCCTGAAGACACATACATTGTCTGAACTGATGATCGCGGTACTGACTGAATGCTTGTGATAGGAGGTTACTATTTTGTTTTAATTTATCAAAATCTTTGACTTACTTGAACGAAGGAAGCATGTCTAACTTTGTACATTCACAAAAATACGTTAGAATAAAATAAGGACATTTTTACTTTTGTAATATTTGTGAAATTGCTTGATAACTGCTAAAAATGGAAATGAGCTCTAAACTCTGGCTTTCAGTGCTTGGTATATACAAACCACTCTTGTCATATACAATTAGAACCGTGGTATCCCTCTTACAAGAATTGTTTATTCGACCAGTAAGGTATTTACTACCAACATGCTTTGCAAAATTGCCATTTCACGTCTTCTTGTAAATTCTACGTGTATATTAATGCATTTTATGTTAAAACATTAAAACAAATGATGTACACGTTGTTTGACTTTAGATGAAGGTGACATACGTGTATTTTGTAGTTCGTCATATGACACTACATTCAAACTGAGACACAATGAAGACTTTACTAGATCTAGTAGTAATGTTATTTTATTTTATAACATGTAAAATTGCAATTCAATGCATATTGGAGAAACTAGCCAACAAACTTTCCGCCGCATGAATAGTCATATATTTGACATAAACATTTTTGTGAATTAAAACGAAACGCGTAGTTTTGAACACGCTTTTTGAGTTGCCTTATTATGTTGCTATTATAATAAAATAAAGTTTTAACGTTATTATAAGTACATAGTATTTAATAAAATGTAAAACTCATTTAGAGCCAATATAGCAAACTAATGGCAATACGATACCCTCTCCAAACTAAGACATTATCAAACAACAGCGAACTACAGAGGAGCACACTGATCGGAGTTTGGTAACAACTTATGTAAATAATAGTTCCTTGTACCATGTGCGCGTCCCTTTCCCAGTACTTGAGACATACGCTGTCCATGGATAACTCTGTATACGAGATGGTCAATTACCATAACATGGAGAGACCAGCCGAATCACTGCTGGCTGTACATGACTATAACATGGAGAGACAAGCCGAATCACTATACTGGTTGTACATTAGCCTTAATCAGTCTATTAAAGCTACAGTGAATTCGAACCTGTCTGTTTACCTCAGTCGATAAATAACTCGAATTCCGGTGATCCGGGCGAGCCTAATCGGACGACTTGGTCAAATCAACAGGGCACGTGTTCTTCTGTGTCATTGTAGACGTTGTCAGTTGCTTGTGGAAGAGCAAGTGAGAATACACTGAGTGCATAAAGAAACGCACATGTAACATTTTCTCCATAGGGTTACGTGTTGCGACAGTACACTGAGTGCATAAAGAAACGCGCATGTAACATTTTCTCCATAGAGTTACATGTTGCGACAGTACACTGAGTACATAAAGAAACGCCCATGCAACGTTTTCTCCATAGGGTTACATGATGCAACAGTACACTGAGTACATAAAGAAACGCGCATGTAACATTTTCTCCATAGGGTTACATGTTGCGACAGTACACTGAGTACATAAAGAAACGCGCATGCAACGATTTCTCCATAGGGTTACATGTTGCGACAGTACACTGAGTACATAAAGAAACGCGCATGTAACATTTTCTCCACAGGGTTACATGTTGCGACAGTACACTGAGTACATAAAGAAACGCGCATGTAACATTTTCTCCATAGGGGTACATGTTGCGACAGTACACTGAGTACATAAAGAAACGCGCATGCAACGATTTCTCCATAGGGTTACATGTTGCGACAGTACACTGAGTACATAAAGAAACGCGCATGCAACGATTTCTCCATAGGGTTACATGATGTGACAGTACACTGAGTACATAAAGAAACGCTCACGTTACATTTTCTCCATAGGGTTACATGTTGCGACAGTACACTGAGTACATAAAGAAACGCCCATGCAACGATTTCTCCATAGGGCTACATGATGCGACAGTACACTGAGTACATAAAGAAACGCCCATGCAACGTTTTCTCCATAGGGTTACATGATGCAACAGTACACTGAGTACATAAAGAAACGCGCATGCAACGATTTCTCCATAGGGTTACATGTTGCGACAGTACACTGAGTACATAAAGAAACGCGCATGTAACATTTTCTCCACAGGGTTACATGTTGCGACAGTACACTGAGTACATAAAGAAACGCGCATGTTACATTTTCTCCATAGGGGTACACCTATAGCTTTCTTGGAGGGCCGACAGAACTATGAGTGTGGTGTACGTGTTTTGATTGTTAAGACCTGAATGCGTTATTTTCCGGATATGCCATTTTAACAACTCGTATTAAAAAACCTTCAAATAATAATAATAATACTAATAAAGACTTTATTTATAGAGGGAACATACTTGACATAATTGTTAATCTGCCGTAAGGTCCTCAACAGTAAAACATTGAAACAACAGAAACATGACAACAATAAATCCAATGACTATGCAAACAAATTCAAGCGTATGGAGAGTCACAGGTGAATACATTTTAAAAGAAATAAAGCAGAGCTTTACCATTGGTAAAGCTAGCTCGATATTCAGATTCTGGTGGAATATCGATTGTCGAGCTGGCTCGATAATAGACCTAGCTCGATATTCAAATGAGGCATGGGGCTTTAACTTTCGATAATATCGATAACCGAGCTGGCTCGATATTCGACACAGCTCGATATTCAACTTAGGTTTGCTGTGCAAACTTTTCTCGAATATCGATTACCAAGCTAACTCGATATTCAGATTCTTGTCGAATATCGATTGCCGAGCTGGCTTGATATTAGACCTAGCTCAATATTCACTTTAACTTTCGCTAATATCGATTACCGAGCTGGCTCGGTATTAAACCTAGCTCGATATTCAATGTCGATGTTCGATTATCGATTGCCGTGCCAACTTCACTCAACTCCCTTAGACATCAAATGTTGAAAAAATATTCGTTCTTTCACAATATTGCAGATGTAACATTATGTTTCTGAAAATAACATCATTCCAGCTTATTCAATTTGCTAAATATTCAAACGGAAAATTTTAGTAGTACATGTATAAATTATGTATATATGTCGTGTAAAGTCGGCTTAAGTCGCAAGTACCAGCGATAGGCATATTTTGAAATAGGCTTATTTTGAATAGGGAAACTGCGCATGCATATACACGTATATAAATAAAGTAAGTCTTTATAATTATTATTATACCTTTGAACAGACAATAATGCTATCGTGTTTCACTGTTGACTGTGTCTCCAGGGGACAATGAAACATTCCGCATCACACATAATGATAATAACCTTCAATTGCTCTAGAATAACGTATGATGTACTTTCCACAAGGCTACGGTTGTTATGTACAATGAATATATAAATAGACTAAACAAAAAGTGTAAGTCTATTTTTTCATTTCATTGTTAATTTAATATGTAATTTAAGAAATAAAAATCTGTTCGCGTATTTTGTCGGTGAGTAAAACATGGGCAGGAGTTCTGATGCGGAAAAATTAAATCACGAGTGCGTAGCACGAGTGATTTAATTTCCCGCATCCGATCGAGTGCATGTGTTTTATTCACCGACAAAATACAAGAACAGAGTTTTTATTTCGATTCTAAATACGATAATATCCCGCACTATTTAACTGCGCGCATTCCATTTTCACCCATTTGTCATTTAACATAATTCCACGCTGAAATTGAGTGGCTTATTAGCTGGTACAATTACCTCCCTCGTTAATGAAAACGACCTTCGTAATTTTCTCAAGGAAATAACACATTTTAAACATTGAAACAATTTTAATATCACGAGTATAGTGTATCTATTTCATGAAATGAAAAATATAAATGAATTGATTATCAGAAGTTTTTATGAATCTTAATTTCGAGAGTATATTGGAGTTTCTAAAAATAGATGCGTCATAGCTGAAACACTGGATACTCTCGCAACTCGTGGTCCGTTGAAGTTTTTACTGTCACGTGATACGGGGCGTAACTAGTAACAGCCACTTTGATACCATGTTTTATTGCGGTAATACTACATGGCCTGGTCTGTTCTATGTTTATATGGATTAATCCGCAGATCGTGTTAGAATTGGTGATAGCATTCTGTGAATGAATAAAATAAATCGCGACCAGTTATCGAACACCCAGTAACTATGACATCTATGGCTTGTAGTAAGTCTTGTATATATGGACCGTCTATATGAATAATTTCGTGTATCGGCATAAATTCGTTTACCATTTAATACCAGTTAAACAAGAGGGCCAAGACAGCCCTGTATAGCTTACCTGTGCATACTGATCTAGTGGAAACATATTCAAACTGGACCTTGATTTCGGTTGCCATTTACAAACCTAACAAACTAACGGGAGGCTGAATTTCGTTTTCTTCCATCTTATGGTTTTTCAGTCTACACAGGTAACTGTATCGTTAATAAAGAGTAAATAAAAAAAATACCTGTGGTGCTTTGAGACTTATCTTATTCAAACAATGTCTAAAATGAGTTTGAAACAAAAACCCGATACATAACCTTGTCTTTGGAATGGAAATTATAAATACTATTGGCAATGTTGCAACATTCAATAACGATAAAATGCACCGAAATCAGTACGCACACACTATAATAATAATAATAATAATAATAATAATAATAATAATAATAATAATAACAATAATAACAACAATAATAATAACTTTATTTTCCGATGATATACCCATTAAGCCTACTAGACTATCTCCCATGGGGGTCATCTTACAAAACAAGCATAAATATATACAAACATTCAAAAGCATAAATAAAACTGTAAGTTAAATGCCCTTATGAAAATGAGCCAACCGAAGTCAATAACCTCACATCACGTCATCAATACGAAAGGAATTCCACAGTGTGAAGTGCGTCCTATTACTACATTAACTAAGTCATCAAAAGTAATGCCAAGCGTCTATTTTAAATTGTATAAAACCTAAATTGTCAGCGTAACGTTACATGTAGTTATCGATCTTTCGACCTAAACAGTTGTATCGTGTTACCTAAATCAACTACACTTTTATTTGGTCTGTATAGATTCTGTTTCGAGTGTTTTTATATCGGAAGATCTACTGAAAAATACGAAGCCACGCGCATACATCGAATAGTGCAGTTACAGTGTATAAAGTTGAAACTTTGTACAGACAAAACCACAAACAGTTCATTGAACCCGCCGTCATCTCAAGGTCGATCATTTAAAATCGATCCACTATAAACAGAGAGAGCTATAGCGACATGAACAATATTATGAAACATTACAAACGTGTTTCTAAAGAACTCTTTCATTCGTCATAATGGTGCAGAATTTCATATCGCCGATGTTGGAAAAAAATAACTTCCAATCATTTTCTAGTTCATGGTCACGGACCGAGTTCGTACAAGAAACGATTTTGAATTATCGAACAGTGTTTTGCATATTTTATGTTCATTGGGGATTTATCATTATGTTGACGAGAATTAAGATTATTAAAATATTTTAAAACAACATATACAAATACTACGTGTAAACGCATAAACTGTAAAGTCATTATTGTTCGTGGATAATTAATATGGTACAATAACAATTTCCTAAATTCGTGGTTTTAAAAACGCTTGTTTTCTAATATTGTAAAATAGTTATTGTTAGTTTTTAGTAACTTCGCTCTCTTCAATACAAATACTCTAAACATGATCACCTAAAGTTTCTAAAAGATACACAAAATTCGCAATAACAAGTCTTCATCCATGCAGTTTGATAATAACTCGATAGTTAAAACAATATCCGTTGTCTGTCAACATTTCCTTCACTTTGAAATATTACTCCTCCTCGAATACCAATGTTATATATAATTATATATATATACATGTAATATTACAGTTTAATGACTCAGGACACGACACTTTTATAAAACACATTTTATTGTATAAAATATTGAAATCTAACAATAGTATAAGAAAATTAACGCAGACATCTATCACAGTAATTAATATAAAATACATTCAAAGCATACAAATAGAATATAAAACTCCAATTAAGGACGAACGTCATAGCTTTTATTCCTGCGACGGGACCTTTTTCATTTTCATAGTATGTATACTTTAATGTTAGACAACTCAAAATACCAGTTAAAAACCCAGGCAAACTTTTGATTTAATAAATGAGTTTGAACTTTGAGCCCAATTTCTTTAATTTTAGAATAAAGTCAACTCCCTTGATTACCAATAACTCAAACTTTAGCTCTGGGACCTATGCTTTTCAATTTATATTTTTGTTTGTTAAACATCAAAGTATAAATACAGCAAAAAAATGAAAATAAATCTCCGAAGGAAAAAATTGGCTGGTATTCGTCCTTTTACGTTTGCGACATCATGCAATTAAATGCCCTAAACAGGCTGTGCAAAACAACTGTAGGATATGGACATGGTGTATTTTGCATTATGCTTTAGTACAGTTATACTATTAGATTATGGGAACACTCAAAATCTGTATTTTTGTCCAAATTGCAGGGTCTCGTGGAGACCGGCCCATTTATAACTAAAACGATACACGAATAAAGCATTAACATGTATAATTACTTTTATACAATGGTATACCTGGACGAATATTAGGTTGATAATTGCCTGAAGGCGGTTATCACTCAAAGGCACTTCATAGGCTTTTATATACACTACATTCCCACGAGAATGGCCCTCTATAGAGCAACAACCTCTCAATAACAACACCTTCAAACATTCCCTAAACTGATATTATAAAATACAATAAATCTAACGTCTATAGAGCAACAATCTCTGTACAACGATCATTATTGGCGGCCCCAAAGGGTGCTGCTCTATAGAAATTGTACTGTATATATAGGGACCATCATTTTTCATTGTTGAGGATCTTAAAAAAATATGGAAAAGTGATATATATTGTCAAAGGAGTTTCTTCGTAAAATAAAGTCTTTATTATTATTATTTGAAAATAATATTACCCATGCCATTATGGTAACGTGCACTTTTCACCAAACTATCAATATTTGCCGCACACATTGCTTCATGTATACTGCCATTGCAACTAGACACATACCCGGTACTTATTCAACAAATCTCTATTGATCAAATTCATCGAACGTTTCCGGTGAATGAACATTTGCATGTTAACCATACAGTTACCATAAATTATGTATACAAACAACGTATAATATAAATATATACATATAATGTAAACTCAAGGGAAAAACACGTGATCTTTTCAAGATAAACTAAATTTTTGTGACAAACCATGTCTTTTATTCAACAAAATAATTATAATACTTTTACGGTGCGTCTCAACATCGTTACTCCTGGTTTAGGAATTCAGGAAAGGGTGACACAGAGAGCCACGAACCTGTCCAGAGACCCTGGTGAAAGATAGAAATGGTTTTTATTTTTGCAGCAGCTGGTCTCTCTTAATTAACAGGTAAACATCATTGAGCATGGTCTGTAGAAAAGAAAAATAATTTAGAAATAATGAATATGTACCTGTGTTCTATCGTAGAATAAAGCACGGTCACAAGTTCGGATGCGTAGTAATTAAATCACAAGTAGGCATTCGAACAAGTGACCTTGCTTTATTCTACGATAAAACACAGGTACATGTTCATTATTTAGATTCTAACATAGCCAATAAACCGCATTTGACAACACGTCAAGGCATAATAATGCTGCACTTTTTTCTTATTCCGAATGCTAATAAGTTGTTTGCCTTAGCTGTGTTTTAACGATAATTCATGCACACCTTTGTTGCACCTGTGTATATAACTGCTGTGTTAGAATACTCTTTAAAGACAGGATTTTAAATAGTGGTCTTTGTTTGCAGATGGTCACTAAGGTAGGTTTGAGTATATACTTGATGGTACAATGTAATAATTGTCAGTGTCAGATAGAAACACGCACAGATAGAATGTCCAAGCTTTAATCATCTTCTTTGTCACTCATCACCACTACAACATTCTCTCTGACACAACATAATGTACACACCATCACAAATGCCACAGCTATAACCAATGCTCCTGCTATTATCGTCAAAGCAAATCCAGCATGGAGATCTGCTGCATCACTTGCCACTTCCGTCGCGAATACAACAGCACCGATAATCATGAATATTCCTGAAACATGTAAAGTAAAATATATGCATGACTTTGTTTTGTGTAGTTGACGGACAGGCAGATAGCAGATATACTAACAGATCATTCCAAACCCGTTAGACTGTCTTGGGATCGATTCCCCAAGTGGATAAATTGCCAAGGGCTCGATTCCCTAATTGGATAAACTGTCAAGGACTCAATTCCCCGCAAGGCTAGCCTGCCAAAGGCACCGATTCCCCAAATGACTAACCTGTCTAGGGTTGGAATGCCAAAATTCATGAACCGTCTAGGTCTCGATTTCCAGAACGGCTAAACTGTATATGGTTCGATTCCCCAAACGGCTAAACTGTCTAGGTCTCGATTCCCCGAACGGCTAAACTATCTATGTCTCGATTCCCTAAGCGGCTAAACTGCCAAGGTCTCGATTCCCTAAAAAGCTAAACTGCCAAGGTCACGATTCCCTAAACGGCTAAACTGTCTATGTCTCGATTCCCTAAACGGCTAAACTGTCTAGGTCTCGATTCCCCAAACGGCTAAACTGCCAAGTTCTCGATTTCCCAAACGGTTAAACTGTCTAGGTCTTGATTCCGTAAACGACTAAATGGTCTACGGCTCGATTCCGAGCCCGGCTAGCCTGTCTAGGTCTCGATTCCCTAAACAGCTAAACTGTCTATGTCTCGATTCCCCAAATATAATATAAATGTACTGTCTAGGACTCGATTCCCAAACCGACTAGACTGCCTAAGGCTCGATTCCCCGACATACCGGTACTATACTGTCGATGGCTCGATTCCAAGCCCGGCAAGCCTGTCTGCTCTGATGATGCAGGGGTATTACGGAATTTAAAACCGGATATGGAAACATCAGCGTGAACTCAGATTCAAAACAATTACATGTACTAGTAATCAATATAATATATACATACCTGCAGATATACACATTACCATGATGACAACAATAAGCATCCAATTGTCTTTGAAGATGAGACATTTTAGGAAGATACATATAACAGCAGCGGCACAGACCAAGGTACCCATCAGTGTCATTGCCTGGACAGCTCGAAGTGCGTCATCATCTGGACATATAGAAAACAAATACAGTCATTATAGGAAATTATGTGTCAAAAATGGTACTTAGGACACTAACAAATACTAGTGTCGCGAAAATCTCAATATTTGGACAGTTTCATTTGTCCTGTAAGGGTTGTTCATTTTGATTTGTCATGTGAGGGTTGTTCAGTTTTATTTGTCATGTGAGGGTGGTTCATTTTTATTTGTCATGTGAGCGTTCCGTTTTATTTGTCATGTGAGGGTTCAGTTGTATTTGTCCTGTAAGCTTTCAGTTTTATTTGTCATGTAAAGGTTCCGTTTTATTTGTCATGTGAGCGTTCTGTTTGATTTTTTCTTGTAAGGGTTCAGTTTTATTTGTCATATGAGCATTCAGTTTTATTTGTCATGTGAACGTTCTGTTTTATTTGTCATGTAAGCTTTCAGTTTTATTTGTCATGTGAGCGGTCAACATTACGTTTTATTTGTCATGTGAGCGTTCAGTTTTATTTGTCATGTGAGCGCTCCGTTTTATTTGTTATGTGAGCGTTCCGTTTTATTTGTCATGTGAGGGTTAAGTTTTATTTGTCATGTGAGCGTTCAGTTTTATTTGTCATGTGAGCGTTCCGTTTTATTTGTCATGTGAGGGTTCAGTTATATTTGTCCTGTAAACTTTCAGTTTTATTTGTCATGTGATGGTTCAGTTTTATTTGTCATGTGGGCTTTCAGTTTTTTTTGTCATGTGAGCGTTCAGTTTTAATTTTCATGTAAGGGTTTCGTTTTATTTGTCATGTGAGCGTTCTGTTTGATTTTTTCTTGTAAGGGTTCAGTTTTATTTGTCATGTGAGGGTGGTTCAATTTTATTTGTCATGTGAGGGTGGTTCAGTTTTATTTGTCATGTGAGGGTGGTTCAGTTTTATTTGTCATGTGAGGGTGGTTCAGTTTTATTTGTCATGTGAGGGTGGTTCAGTTTTATTTGTCATGTAAGCGTTCAGTTTAATCAAGGATGGGGTATCCATCGGGAATGTCAAACAAATAATTTCGAAACAGATGAATGTCAAACTCTGGGGAAAAAAGGTGTTTATTAGCTCATCCCAACCAATCCCAACCTTTACTCGGAACTGAACTTTCACTAAATATGTCATCTTTCAGGAGACAATGTTTTATCATAGAGGTGTTTACGGTAAAGGACTAGACTGCTATCTTAGACAGGTTTACGGGACTATCCATAAGTTGACATCGGTTGAGCAATGGGACCGTACGTAATTTGAGTTCGCGGTCGGTTACATGACGAATTTTGTCGAATGTCATTGGCTTATCTGGGAAGGTAAATCATGAACGACCACACACTTCCGACTGTCCCAGTTGATCGCAACGACAGAATGTTTCTACATTTACACCAATCATGTACGACTCAATGAATCAATAACGCACACCTTTCTCAAACATGCAAACACGATCAAATCACGGCCGTTCAATAATTTTAATAAGATCGATGCAGCAGAAAACTTAAGTACAATAATGAGTCAATACATTTGAATACTGAGATTTTCGGGATTTTTTATCATAACAGTTAAATAATACATTTTTGTTTTACTGATGATTTGATCATAACCAACTCAAGGGGAATTTTTAATATTACAGTTAAATAATATATTTGACGATACGCTCGTTGTTGGCATACATCGGCAATTTATAACATTTTACACTTCAATATTGCATAAAAATCGTTTCAGAAATGCGGTTGTTTATATTTTGATATCACAAGGAAGAGAAAAGAATCGCCATGCTAGTAATGTGATCCGCATTTACGTTGGATTATTAGTAAACATTAAATTGAACATAGAATGACGGAGAACGTCACAATAACGTCATGTAAGATGTAACAGAATTTACCAATGCGCGGTGTTTAGCAACTTGGCAAATTCATATAAATATATTTATCCGCCCAAAAAGTAGACTCAGTGATGTGATGACTCCATTTCACGCCGTTTCAATTATGTGCCGTTCAAAGCTTCCACTAACAAACCTGGAGCGATAAACATATTCAACTGAAAACGTAAGATTTCATTTCTTTCCGCCACTAGATTTGTTAAAACTTAAGTATTTTCATAAATTAAAGTCGACTGTCTTTAATCTTCATTTTGACAAAAAGTACATGCATCCTACTTTTAAATTGGGTGTATTTTGTACGATATAGACTTTGAATTTGGTTTTTAATATAGGTATACATTTTATAGCCACGATGTCACACGCATCCAAAAGTGCAAAAATTAAAATTGTGAAGTTGCTATGCGCCAAATTATTTAAAGAAATATTCATTTATTAAAGCTACAGCGACTACAACATAAAAGTACATAAAATTGTCTGTAATATGATATGAATAAGTCTTATGTCCAACATAGCTTTTATTTTATTTATGAATTTTGGCAAATCTAGTCATAATGTCACACCCTTGAAATTAACGTAACGTCAACGTCTACATGTTCGGTAGAACCGTACCCGATTTAGTAAAAGTGTCGATATACTGCAGATTTAAATGAAATTTTGCGTGAATGAAGTAGGAGCTGTGGGGTTTACGTAATTGTGATGTTTAAGTCTGAAATAGTAAGTTTAGCGGTGTTAAAGGTGCTGCCTCACAGATTGACCTTAATTTTTTGTATATCGTGATTTTCCAACCTAACCAAGTACTAATGTAATAGAAAGCCACTTACGGTTGCTTTATGAAATGTTTGGTGCAAAAAAGCAATTTTAACCACTCTCGATGTCGCCCACTGAGTACTTTTTTCTTGAAAAAAGCGCCAAGTTTCCTTCCAACATGCTTTGTGAATTATGTAATTCACTCGTGATCGAACTGTAACATCAACAAACTACAGCGTAAACATCAGTGGGGTATTTGGTTCGTTTTTCGATTCATTTTCATCAAATGTGAACAAATTTCAGGCAATTTAAGTAATAGTAGTGTTAATTCTATAGGGTAATAATACCCTATATAATTTTTGATGTAAAAATACTAGATAACTACAAAATGCCGAAGTTTCTCAAGTTATTTTAGATGTCAGTCTTGTTGTTTATGGGATATACAGGCAACTATACCACAATGACGCGAATATTTGACAATTTTATTTTATTTTTGCAATACACCAATATGTGAGGCAGTCCCTTTAAAAGCGTCACTTGTCGGGTCGGGCGTTTCGTAGTATCTTTTTACTTATTTGTGTTTTATTTGATCAGAACTAATTCAAGGGGTGTATTTTCTAATTCTTGGCATTTATTTTCAGTATTCATATAGTTTTCCCTTAAGATGCATTGTGAATACCACCCCTGACCCCAATCTCCCTAAGCATCTCAATCTGAGCAAGATCTCATCTCAAATATGTGTCTTCAAGTATGTTAATTTCCATGCGGGACTGCGCTCAAAATTTGCATCACTAAACATAAATTTTATTCTGAATTTTTCAAGAGCTCAAGCTCAGATTTATCTCTTATTCCGACTCTGATTTAAGCAAAATCTCAATTTCAGTTGAGATGCTTCGGGAGATATGTTAGAGATGTGTTAAAACACAATACCTGTCACATCTAAGCATGTGAACGTGTTGAATTCTTTCACCTCCTGCTTGGAGCATGACTTCCACAAGCCAGTATATGTACTTGTCGTGATCACCCTAGTTAACGAGACGTCTACGCTCGCACTGTGCCATGCCGGAACTGACACCGCAATTATAATCATTACTAGGGCAACGATTGAAACTATGGCAGATATCCATAATAAAATCTTAGCAGAAACCATTGTGCTTACAATATAATTCCAAAGTTATTGATATATTAAATGTTATTTCCGTATGAAACTTAAAACTGATCTTCGTTTTCAACCAATATACTATATATCCAAAGTTACAAATGATCTCAAGCGCGACGCTTCTATTGCGGTGGTTCAAATAAAGTATGCCACACTCACGCTTTCTGACGCTGATACGAACAAAATATATGCTTTACGATCAATTACGATCATTGGGTAACCTTAGGAAAAGCGAACAATATAAGCGACGTTTTAAATAGCTCGTACCATTATCGATTTTTTTTTCAAAAAAAAGTATAATGGCAAATATCGTGAGTTTCATTGGCACACATGTGGTTTATTTATATTTTGTATTGGTACTACATGCAAATAGGTAGCACTAATCAGTGACAAGTTATTACATATAATAGCTGTCAAACTACGTACCTCATTGTTAGACTAGTTAAATGGATTGTCCTGTTCTAATACTTTGAAGTAGTGTATACTCTTAGATGTAATTTAATTCCTTATATTTAAAACAAGCATGAAACATAATATTAAAATAAATTTTAAATAAATAAAGTAACGCTATTATAAATCCGCCCCTTTGAAAAATAATTGGGTAACAAATGCTACCTCGTATCACCGACAGATGATATCGGCTGTACTTTCTGGCTAATAATTTGATCACAAATCAACCGGACATTTTGAAAACAATGGATCCATCTGGCGTATTCTGGCCGTTGTTCCGCTCATGAGATTTAGATATCTTATTTGGTATTAAAGCAAGACAGGTTTTTTACGAAATAAACTGTATACTAGTATACGCCTTATTCTATAAATTGTTCGACTTATTATAAGTGCCCAATTTCTTTGAACTTTTATGGGGATAGTTTAGCAAAAGTTATTCATCAGAAGTAGCAAATAGCAATTGAGCATCTATGTTTTTTATGCACATCAAGAAAGACAAATTAGTTTTCAACAGCTACTTCATATTAAATATTATTTAGATATAAGAGAATAAAGTTATTTGGTAATCGGGGCGAGCACGAAAAATGCGTAAACCTTGACAAGGATAGACCAGCCCCCTGCACCCGTCTCCTACGCCCCGCATGGTAATAAATCCGCACTGCATAAACTGCATAAAATATAACAGAAAAGGCCACAATTATAGCGTGATTGAAGAAATGAATAGAAGGCTTATAAGAGTTGTCTCCCTGTATATCACTCGTCAGCAGTTTCACTCATGTTTTCATACATCCAGACCACGTTTACCATGCTCATATACCGAGTGTTTGTTTCTTAAACTTCGCAAAAAGTGTTTTATTTGTTCACACTAACATTCTGATAAATATTGTGTTTTGAAAATAGAAGATAATACATGAGGGTCTTTTCATATTGCATTTATCAAACGAGTTGAATAAACTAATAAATTGGGGCCACAAATTTAATTGATTTGAGCAAGTATTTTAAAAAGCTTATTGAACCAAAATTAGATATTCTGTATGTTGACTGTATCTATAGGTAGGACACATGACACAGTTTTGGATTTCCAAACTTAAAATATGGCACTTTGGAAATTATTTTATAAAGTGTTTTTTTTCACGAGATTGGGCTTTGTATAAATTAATGAGATTGACACTAGGTATCATACGTTCCATTAGTTTATAAGGAGATAAAATACGAAGTTGCATTATGGGACTAACTTTCTTAACGTTATTACACATTTTCATCCATTTTTTAAAAAAATTATTACGTTTAGTAATAATAATTAAAGCACTATAAATTTTAACTGCTTAATTGCCTCGCAGACAGACAAGCCTTTTGAATGCA
Organism: Spisula solida; assembly: GCA_947247005.1. Classification (NCBI taxonomy): domain Eukaryota; kingdom Metazoa; phylum Mollusca; class Bivalvia; order Venerida; family Mactridae; genus Spisula; species Spisula solida. The sequence goes on along the minus strand of OX365957.1, from coordinate 34,260,503 downwards.
TTGGACAGAAGCGTTATTCGAACAACTTTCTTTTGGAGTTGTTTCTGTGGTTCAGTCGGTACGGTCGCAGTCACTTCAGTGTAAGGCGGCGTCGCCATTGGTTCGAATCCACCGGGTAAGGGTTCATATACGATTTTAAATAGAGCACTCCTCTAGATCCACCTATAATCCGTTGTTTTATTAATGACAATGTCATTACATACGACTTACATATATCACTATCTGCGTAATAAACTAGCATGATTGATAGCATGACACTAAAAGCAACTTACGCAGGAAGTTTATTTCAAATTCATCAAGGCAAATTTGCGTCACACACACGACTAGGTACACATCATACATAATGATGCACACTGTTGTTCATATTTGATGGACACAATAAATATTCATATTAAAGCCTATGTCCCAATGAGGAATTCCAAATCGGCGATGTTCTCCCGATTTCTTCCGATACAACCCGATTCATTACAATTCCTTCCGATATCACAAACTGTCTCATGACTTACCCGAAGCTTCCCCTAGATCAAGAGGAACCTGTTCCCGATGTCCTAATAGCTCATTAATTTCAACCGGGAGTACATCGAATAAAAAAATGCTCAGTGGGACCTAGGCTTAAAACATCGGTGTTTTAGGCTGGTTAAAGAATATAGGTCAGTCTGCTTGCACAGATGCGATGTCTATCCTATACTGAAATAGTGTTGTCACGTGGTATATACCGTATCCATGACATCATACTAGATCTAGTCACATGACATTACCCGGAGACAACCAGCCCTGGACAACTTGCATGTACACTGTATCCGTGTAAGTTCCTTGTGGTGTGTGCTCGTCCCTGTGATCTGTTCTTGTCTTCTGGTCCTTGCTCTTGATGTGTTGGACTGACTGAGGCGGCAGGCTGTCAGAGTGGGATGTCGTGTTTTGTAGCTGTTCAATGTATTGTGCTATGCTGTTTCTGGTGAGTACTGCCTTCCCGGTCTTATTATTATCATTTGTCAAATGTAAACTTGGGATCAGATATGTCTATATGTCACCAACTCTTGAGATGCACAAGTTGGCGAGACGAATAATATATATCGCACATGTATGCTTGACAAGTGCTTCCAAAGCGGGCAACATGTTTTATAATCAATCGCAACTGCGGATAATAAATAATCGCACATGTTTTATAACCGTTGGGATGTGGAGTTTCAGAATTATAACAGCCACCATAGTTTATTGCCCATGTTTAATAGCGTATGCACGTATCTAGGCACTTTTATATTTGTCATAGATAGAGAACGAAAACACTTAGTTGTCTTATTTAAAATACGACACCAGAGTGAGTTTCCTATCTTGTTTGTATTATGATCGTCCAATCACAACGTCTACAGGGCGGGTCTATTGTTCATACTTCTCCAACAACGAAATCTACTTTTATGTAAATAGTTAATTTGAATGTTTTACATGGTTTTATATAAATCGAAATTCACGTGAATCAGTAACCAGTCTAGTAGCTAGAGTATAGATTTTTTAGGTCCGTGGCTTTATGTTTCGTTAGATCTTGGATGGGACAAACGAGAGTGCAATAACTTCAGTACATGATTATAATTTAGTTATTGCACTCATTTCCTTGAAAATTAAGGCCCACCCCATCAATTATCATTGCATTTAGCCACACCTCATCACTTAACATAAATTTAAACGGTCGCAACTATGATACAATTTTATTGATTGCACTCACGGATTATTTAAAGTTGCACTAAATTGTGACAAATCAGTGACATACCATCAACCAATTTCTAATTTTCAATGGTTTGAAAATACTCATAATGTATGTTGATCATTAATGGATAGATGTGTACAAGAATCTTCAGAAACTCTTGAGCGTCGAGGAAGTCTTGTTAAAATCGGTCGATGAATAAATATTTACGGTTGTTTTTAACTTTTTGCTGACAGACGTAGACAAACATTTCATCACACACCACGCGGTATGTGCACATTGCGTACCACATAAACTTACCATGCCTAATTGTTAACTGATATAATGTCTGACATAAGCCATTAGTACGTAAATCTCATTTATTCCTGCATCACAGGTGTTTCCTGAATGGAACACCTCAATTAAACGAGGCGCAAAAATGTGCCATCGTTGACATCATCGCTTTTCCTCTCATCTTTGTGTACCAACTACGTACATGTATCATACTGACACAGTAACAACTAATCTTTATGTGGTTTAACTTTTGTAAACGACGACGTCAAAAAGCTATAAGTTTCCTGTATGCTAATTAATTCACTTAACATTTTTTACACTTTATACATTTGTCTGCTTTTATTACTTGTGACAGAAAATAGCAATTTCAATCAGATTTTTAGACAGAAACACTTACATACAAAGATAAATGTGTGCATATATACTTTATATATCACATTGTAGATACAGCTCTGCGCATGCGTGCTTCTCAAACTTCATTTAGCGCAGAACAATAGTTGAAACTGACTCTGATATCATAAAACCGCAGTCTCTGAAAGTGAAAACTGATACACCAGAAGAAGGAAGTGAGCAGCAAAATAAATAAAATAATAAACAATTAAATTATGTCGGTATCTCAGTCGCAATACGCCAGTTGCAAGTCCGTGTAGTCGATCGTCAGCGCATATCAGTACTTAAGTCGGTTTAGACAGCCGTGCTTAGTTTGTATTACTTAAGTAATGGGATCTTTGAACGTAACAACCATGTACCAAACAGGAAAAGCATTCATTATTGCTAGAGAAATGCAAGTGCGAGATACAAATCAGCAAAACATTGACTCTGCGAAACCAGAAGGGTATCATCAGGGAAGATACAACTGAACACTGGTGAAGTAATACTATACCCTGGGCATCAAGAAAATTGACCACACACTCAAGGAGTCGCTCTTATGTTGTCAAAGGAAGCAAACAAAGCGCTTATATCATGGGAAACAATCAACTCCTAAATCATCACTGCAACATTCATAACAAAATTTAAGAAAATTAAAACTAACATTATCCAACCACCGATGCAGATGATAATAACAAAATATGATGTCTACAACATCTTTAATAGCATCATCAAACATCGAAACGAAAAAGATCTAGCTCTGGTAATGGGTGACCTTACTGCTAATACTGGACAAGACAACACTAGGTACGAACAAGCAATGGTAGTCTGTTTGTACAGACTATGAGTGAGTTCAGCTGAATTACGAGGGTAAACTCGATTAACTAGCGTTACTGCAAAACGAGTTTCAACACTCCAGTTCCACAAGTCCGCCATATTTGTTTACACTGTAGTTTAACTCTTTTGGTTTTGCTGAAGAGCTCCAAGTGTAAGTTTATTTTTAGATTCTTACGTCATTAGAGTTAACTCTAGTAAGACAGCTGAACTCGCTCCATATGTTTAATTCAAGGATACAACTCATCAATCTACATGAAATTATTTCCCTTTACACACTCAAACATAGATAATCAAGCCCAAATTAAAAACAAAGCTAAAATGAAAATAAAGTTATGATAATTGGTTGACATCATATTATGATAGATATCTAGTCGGGTAGCCAGACCAAAGCAATGGGTACCCATGTTTTACAGCTGTTATGTACACTATCATAGTCTTCAGTCATATGATTGTTGTAATTTTAAGTAAAAAAGCTGATACTGGTTTGAATTGAGGCCATCATGTACATGGTGTACGAGGCTGACTTATAACGATAGAGGCGTACTTTAGTCACATTATAAACGTTAAAAGAATATAATTATGGCGCCAGGTCTGACATACTAATAATTATTTGCATGGATAATGAAATGATATATATATTAGACAAATGTATTTTAAGTGTCTTGTCGTAATAAGATTAATGTATGTTTAAAACAAGTTAGCCTGGTTTCAACTTTCAATAGTAAGTTAGTTTTATATTATATAAGTGGTAGTATTTAAGGAGTAGTAACCGTAGATCAGTTACGCCACCGCCTTGGTAGTTTCGTGTGACGGAGGCCGGTGTCATTTTAATAAGAAAAGCGTTTGGCAAAAAACTATGAAATATAATGCTACATAATAATAATAATAAAGACTTTATTTTACGAGGAAACTCATTTGACAATTAAATTAAATGGCAATCTTCCATGAGATCCTCAACAATAAACAGTTGAACAAGAACACTAGTACATAAAATGAAAAAAGCATAATGGCAATTTGGCCCATATGACGTCCACAATATCATAATTTTATATATAATTGGGGAATTTCATAAAAGAGTTTCAGTTACTTTACGCATTATTTTACATGTCAGTCGTCGTTCGTTTTGATGCCATTTTCAAGCCGAAACTTCTGATATTTTGTAGCGTTTTTCTTACACAACCGATCAAATATTGAACTTCTTGAAGTTCCGCATTAAAATGGACGTATGAGTGCTGGCATCTCTTCTTTAATACAATAGTGGTGAGTGAGGGTATGTTTTATTTACAACCTTGCTTCTATAATGGCCCGGATTTGAACTCATACCATAAGGCACCATCGCTTAGCAAACACATGTTATCGATTCATGCGGAAGAAATCATGTTTCAACTGTCACGTGATTTTACACGCATGCGTTTTGTTTTGCAACGGTCAACACTACACGTACGGATACCGTTACATGTTCATGTGGCAACCTCCCTATTACTATCTGTGATACTGAAACAGGCATATTCTGGTAAATTCTGGATCACCCCACGTCCGTAAAACGCTGTCATCAAAACCATCCAATAATCAATCTAATAATCACCGTAATGAATCAGTTGGCGCCAAAGTCTGACACTGTTGATCAATATATAAGCCGTCAATTGGTTACGATAAATGATTTTCCTGACCTTTTACATGCAACCACAGGCAATTAGTACTGAAATTGACACAGTTACACGTGTCCATAGGCGGATCCAAGGGGGGGGGGCGGACCCGGCGTACGCCCCCCTAAAATCGTCGGAGCCTAGGTAATTTATCATATTTTGTATGTGAGAACAATATTGATATGCAATTTTTTCACTCGCTTCGCTCGCGTCAATAAAACAATAATCAATTTATTGATTTTAAAGTGAACTTAATGCTGTATGCAAACAACAAGATATGGCTGATTGGTAGCATGGTGCCAAACATCGGCTACAGAGATTCTTGCACATTAAAAATGTCTGACAAGTCACAAAAGATTAATACAGTTGGCTTGATTTTCTAATAAACCTGTCCTTTTCATTAAGAAAAGATATCTCAGAATGCAGCAGACGAATTCCGTGGTTCTTTTTAGAACGTCACGATGCAGAAAGCAACTGGACCCCCTAGTCGCTATATCCCACGTATTTCACATTTCCACTTGAACAAAAGTGAAGCCCTGGAGTTCGCAGGGTATGCTGCTCAGATAGACAGTGCATTTTTTCTTCGTGACGTATTCACAGCAGCTATATATCAGTGAATATTATCCAGTCGATTATCGTTAGTCCTGGCTATATAAACAACGATTTTTCTTGCTCGTTTCGCTCGCTGTAGATCTACGCAAATTCAATGAAAGTTTTCGATTTATCAATGAGTTTGTTGGGTATGCTGCTCAGATAAACACTCATTTTTTCCAATTCTTACAATTACTAAATCAGTGAATATTACCAAGTGATAAGTGTGTGGTGTATGCTGCTGAAATAGATGATTGCATTTTTTTCTTGCTCGCTCCGCTCGCACAACCGCTATCAGTTAAGTTTGTCAAGTAGGGAATGAGTACTCAGGATATGCTGCTCAAATAATTAATGCTTATATTCTTGCTCGCCTTACTCTCACATTAACTTTATCAATGAATATTATAAGATGAAGAACGAAATTGTGTGGAATGCTTCTCAGAGATACATTTTTTCTTGCTCGCTACGCTCGCACATTTCTTTGAGCGCGGGGGGGGGATCAATACATGAATGTACGCCCCCCCCTAACGCCAAATCCTGGATCCGCCCCTGGTGTCTTCATCTCATTTGCATAGACGGCATAGCACCCATTGATTCATGTTAACACACTATAACGTACATTTATACATGTGCACAAAACATAACATACATAAATACATGTTCACACAATATAACTTTGGAATGGCTCGATGTCCTATTCTTTGGAATAGTTGTTTGGCCACCCTTGAATACAACTTAAAGAAGTTTCTAAAGCACGTATTATTCTCAAGCCTCAGTTCCTGGATAAAGACACAGGTAACTGTATCATTGATAAAGAGTAATTTTTAAAAATGGAACGGTGTTTATGTTATCTTAAGCTGGATTCACACTCTGGCGTTTGGACCAACGTTTTGGCATCAAGGTGTCTTCCGGTACGAAACGGGGCTTACCGTTCTTTACTGAAGGTCGACCGGTCCTCAGTTGGAGTTCGACATGGTGTATACGTCATGCCGGAATACAACAGTTGATCATGGTAGAGCAATTGACCTATCCCGTATCGTCCGGGAAATCCCCGGATTAAGCCGGTTCTTCATATCGCTTCTGATGACCCCGGTTCCTCCCGATTTTATTGAACATTTTAAAACAACCGGGGCTGTAAGCCGATCCATCACGGTTCATAACGGATCGCCTCGGTTGGTCACATATGTCCACGGTGCCGCTTGGTTGTCTTCCCGGTTACACGCGGCTCCCCCGGATTACAAACAGGGACTTATTGCGTATGCCATTCGGCGGGACAGTGAGAACGGGGCGTAACGCAGCGAACGGGAATCAATTTATATTGGAGTATTCAATGTGGCTATCTATGCCTCAGTACCTACCGTTGATAGAACTGATGTAAAAGCGCGTAATCATGTGACAAGTGGAAGATGATACTTAATTGTGGACAGCTATAAATGACGATGTAATGTCAGGATAATTTAAACCCAGAGCATAGGTAAATAGTAGATGATTTACATTCATATAGCGCAACGTTTGTATAAAATTTGGATGTTACTTCATGTTTAGATGTAGCGCCACTTTGGCGTAATGTTAAATTCATATTTTGATGGATAATAACTAATGGAAAAAATAAACAAATTCTTACTGTAACAGTGTTTTGATTATTGTAATCTGTCTATCATCAAGATTTATAGGTTTTTATGCGCAGACATGTTTCAAACGTTTCGGATAGATTATTTAGGACAATAGCATTACTTATCTGTGCGGTAAGAGATGTAGTGGTTCAGGTAGGCTGGAAATACGCTGATACTAGTACGGTGGAAGTATTATATGTGTACATGGGGATATTACTGGCTGTGATTGAAAGTCACCTTACTACAGGTATTGTTTTATTCAAATAACTTTGGATTTTTAATTTTTTATGCAGAAGCGGAGCATTTCCATTACATTCGTAAAACGTTCGGCTGCTGAGTGCAATTTAATACTTATTGATCTATTTCTCAGAGCTTTTGAATTTTTATAATCATTTCACTAACTAAATACTTAAATACCATACATCATTGTTTGTATAATTACTGCAACTCTCAGCAACGAACCAAAGATTTTCATGAAATTTTCACGAAAAAGACTTAATTAAGTCGAAACGTCGAATAAAGGCTTGAGTTTGTTTTATATTAATACCTCACGGCTGAAATTAATTGTACATTGTAATAGTTATGTAAATCATGTACAAGTATGTGTGAGCAAATGGATAATAACAGGGTGTTAACGATTTATACCAGGGTTTAGTGCACGCCATATAAAATATGTTTTGGACAAGCTTGACCACAGGATGTTAACGATTTATACCAGGGTTTAGTGCACGCCATATAAAATATGTTTTGGACAAGCTTGACCACAGGATGTTAACGATTTATACCAGGGTTTAGTGCACGCCATATAAAACATGTTCTGGACAATCTTGACCACAGGCTGTTAACGATTATACCAGGGTTTAGTGCATGTCATATAAAACATGTTTTGGACAAGCTTGACCACAGGATGTTAACGATTTATACCAGGGTTTAGTGCACGCCATATAAAATATGTTCTGGACAAGCTTGACCACAGGATGTTAACGATTATACCAGGGTTTAGTGCATGTCATATAAAACATGTTTTGGACAAGCTTGACCACAGGATGTTAACGATTTATACCAGGGTTTAGTGCACGCCATATAAAATATGTTCTGGACAAGCTTGACCACAGGATGTTAACGATTATACCAGGGTTTAGTGCATGTCATATAAAACATGTTTTGGACAAGCTTGACCACAGGATGTTAACGATTATACCAGGGTTTAGTGCATGTCATATAAAACATGTTTTGGACAAGCTTGACCACAAGATGTTAACGATTATACCAGGGTTTAGTGCATGTCATATAAAACATGTTTTGGACAAGCTTGACCACAGGATGTTAACGATTTATACCAGGGTTTAGTGCACGCCATATAAAATATGTTCTGGACAAGCTTGACACATGATTTTAACGATTTATACCAGGGTTTAGTGCACGCCATATAAAATATGTTCTGGACAAGCTTGACACATGATTTTAACGATTTATACCAGGATTAAGTGCACGCCATATAAAACATGTTCTGGACAATCTTGACACATGATTTTAACGATTTATACCAGGGTTTAGTGCACGCCATATAAAACATGTTTTGGACAAGCTTGACCACAGGATGTTAACGATTTATACCAGGGTTTAGTGCATGTCATATAAAACATGTTTTGGACAAGCTTGACCACAGGATGTTAACGATTATACCAGGGTTTAGTGCACGCCATATAAAATATGTTCTGGACAAGCTTGACCAAAGGATGTTAACGATTTATACCAGGGTTTAGTTACCGCCATATAAAATATGTTCTGGACAAGCTTGACCAAAGGATGTTAACGATTTATACCAGGGTTTAGTGCACGCCATATAAAATATGTTCTGGACAAGCTTGACACATGATTTTAACGATTTATACCAGGATTTAGTGCACGCCATATAAAATATGTTCTGCACAATCTTGACCTCAGGATGTTAACGATTTATACCAGGGTTTAGTGCACGCCATATAAAATATGTTCCGGACAATCTTGACACATGATTTTAACGATTTATACCAGGGTTTAGTTCACGCCATATAAAACATGTTCTGGACAAGCTTGACCACAGGATGTTAACGAGTATACTAGGGTTTAGTGCACGCCATATAAAATATATTCTGGACCATCTTGACCATGCATATAAGATAATTCCAGTAATCCCATTTAATCAGTAATCGTAAAAATATCCAATTCACTCAAGGACTTTAAAAACGTCTCACCTGATTCAAAGCCCAATATCGCTTAAAGTATTTATGTTATTACAAAATCATTTTACATGTGTATAAATTCATCTTTCCTACGTGTAAATCAGTTTAGTTTGTAATAAAATGTTGTCTCGTTATTTTCTGGGAACCCCACAAGCGCACTCACCCTAGGCAAAAGTGTAGGATTTTCAATACGGGCTATGCGAGGCATTATACGCTTAATGTGCTTTTGTTTTTAGAGATGGTGTAGGCACACTTATTTGACGAATATATTTGTTAATCGTTTTCTATACTTTAATAATTAGTATATTTATTTTTCAGGCTGCTAGTTTATTTTTACACACGCTCTAACCTACCGCATATGAACATGTTTAATCTAAGTAATAAAACATAAAACGTGATGATTTTTAATGTCTGTGAAATGCGTGGACGTTCTTTTATTATCGACTTTATTCATGATTGTTTTAAACAAAATGACAGGTTATTGTTGAATGTGAATACGCGTAGAGACTATTGTGTATTGTGTATGTGACAGGAGGCTCGTTTTAGGATTTCGTATACAAATGAGATCCTGCATATTAGGATAAATTGCGCCCTTAGTCGGTATTGAAAATCCAACACTTTTGCATAGGGTGAGTGCGCTTGCAGGATTCCCAGAAAATAACGAGAAAACATTTTATAATAAACTAAACTAATTCACACGTAGGAAAGATCAATTAATACACATGTAAAATTATAAAGACTGCAATAACAATAATACTGTGGCTGTATTTCAAATTATCAGCGTCATAATTAAATTATGAATACTTTATCTAATTACATTCCGCAGCTAGCTGTTGACATTTTCTCAATTTTGACTGGAGAGAAATAAGCTTGAATGTATGGCTTCGTTTCCTTTTTACTTTCTAATTCATACGCACAGCTAATCAAAAATTCCCTGAATGTAATTCCCACCGGATTCTTAGCACAATTTTAAACGAATTTATATTGATTTTGAAGCCATATCACAAAATTGATATTATTTTTTATATGAAACACGTGACTGAAATAAAATGTTATCTCGGATGTTATCTGCCAGATAAATCTCGACTCGCTGTTTTTATTTCAGTTTGTTCAAGTGTATGTGATATTAATATTTATATACCCTTGCCTGCGTATACACTCAATTTGTATCTTTCTCACTGTGGTATACCGTACACGGGATCTTGCCAGGAATGGTGAGTAATGTCGTCACTTTTCGCGATATTGGTAACTTTCTTCGGTACTGTTTTGTCTTTCTGGGTTTGTTTAATGTAAATTTTGCGTTAAAGTAACTTCTTCGATAATAGTCCCCGAAAACTGGTATCTGTTTCAGTGTTTATCTTTATTTTAGTTTGATCATTTTTTCTGGATTCAATACAAACAAAATGCTAGATCTAAATTCAAAAATATATATCTGGTTACTACAATCATTTCATAAGCATGCGTAGTACTGTGGTCAGAGTGAACAGCGACCCAAATACTAGGTGATTTAAACATTTTGATGAATTTGACGAGGATAATAAGCTATCACTCCCACAGATAACTGTATCATTGATTAAGAATAAAAATATAATATATATGAATTTTACAAAAACAAAATATTTTTTACTCTTAAATCAATGATACAGTTACCTGTAATCACTCCTCCACCTAAAAACCAACACTTGTTTATGCAGTTTACAGTTTATTCAAGAAATTAAGGCATAATGCCCATGGATCATGTTTACAATTATTATTATAAATATATATATTCATGTATAACTACGCATGCAAAGCACACACACTTACATGCAATACCCCACATACACACACACACACGCACGCACACACGCACGCACACAAGCACACACACACGTACCCAACCACGCACATGCACACACACGCACACGCATACACATATGATATAAATGCACAGTTCAACACTTTACATGTAGGATATTACAAAATATACGTACTTCTTATACGATGGCGTGCTATAGAGCTATTAAAGATACCTGATTACTTTAAACCCGAGATGAGTTGTTAGAAGTAATTAGTAGTTTGGAAAATATCGTCGCTAAACCGTTATCGTCATTTCGACTCAAATGTCGCGAAAACTGATCATATATCTCAAATTTATAAGCAATATCCAGTGTACGGTATACCGCAGTGTCTGATGTATTTTTGCCCCAAGATACTGTTTTATCAAAACACTTACAGAAATCGTAAAATCTTTAACTGCTATTTTAACTGGTAAAGGGATATGTAATTTTAACAATTATTCATTTAATGATCTCCTACAAAAAGAATTCTATCTCTTATAGATGTATAGTTTTTTAAGCATTATAATGAATTTAAATTAAGCGTAATGTTAAGATTTTGAGTAAATGCTTTGATAAAACAGTATGATAATAAAGATAATTTTCTAAAACTTATACAAATGTTTCTCAGAGAAAGGGCAATGGATAGTTGGATACCTATTGCACACAAGATTGTACTGTTACATCAAAGCACTAACGATAATATTAAAGTTACGCTCAAATTAAAATCCTATGTAATTCATTAACAAGTGCACATTGTGGTAAGGGGCTCAAATATATTAATGATATTTCAGTAAATGCATTGCTTCAAACCACGTATGTCCCTAATGTGTATTTGTTCCATAATTATGAATAGTTTTAATTTCTGCGTAACTTTACGATTTACGTAAGTGCTTTGATAAAACAGTACCACGTTATTCACGCAAGGTTCACTGTCTTGATGCCATATACTTTGAGCTTTAGGTGCAAATGTTACCCTTATGTCTGTTTTCGCCGTCGAAATATGTTATATCCATCTCAGTACTTCAAGTCAATATTGTCTGTGTCCGTTGTCATGGAGAAATATTAACTGATTCTGCGAAAAAAATATTAACCATATAGCATATACTATAAACATGTAAAGCAACTTACCTCGAAAACCCTTAATAATACTGACCCTTGTTAAACGAACCCTTAATGAGAGTGACTGTTTTAACGAGATGGAACCTTGATAAGACGGGCCCGATGCCGATGAGACGGACGTTTTAATAAAACGGACGCTAATTGTGAGACACCAATAATTAGACGGACCCCAATAAAAACGACCTTCGCCTTTATGAGACAGACCGCTTTGCTATGGAAACGTTTGGCCTGTATCCATTCAGACTAAGTCATTCTCGTTTTACTGTTAAAAAGAACAGAACAAAAATCTAGAACAGACAGAATTACACTTTTCCACTTGAGGTTTGAAGCCTTATCCACAAAATGGTTGTTTAGCGCTGTAACAACAAATTACGGAAGACAAACAATGGCGTCAATTTTATTGATATATTAAACATGAAGCAATAAGAAAGTTGTATAGATCTAATTGTATTTTACCTATTGACATTTTCTTCCTCGTACGCTCATTTCTTCACAGAGCTATTTCTAGACTTTATACATACCGTGACGCAATCTTTATTTGGTATATACAATTGAGATAGAATTATACTTAAATGTATTAAAAGTAGAAACTCGACGCTTATGTTAGATACTGGCTGCTATAAACGGTACAATAAAAGCACGACACTTTCGGATTGTGTACCGAACATTCTCAATAATAAGTTAAAGAAAGAGAACGCAAACGCGAGGTTGTCTAAATGTCGAAGGCGTAGCCCGATACTAAATAAGGCAACCGAGCAATAAGTTTTCATTAAACAGGTATGTGATATCCGACATGATATGTTTACCACGTACTGTATATACGGGTTCTGGGATATTCGAAACCAAGATATATTTCACGTGGAGTAAGATAAACCCATTTTCATATCTTGATCTTACCTATCAGCATAGCATAGCATAGCATAGCATAGCATAGCATAGCATAGCATAGCATAGCATAGCATAGCATAGCATAGCATAGCATATAGCATATAGCATATAGCATATAGCATATAGCATATAGCATATATATAGCATATAGCATATATGGTGATTCATAATACCTGTCACACTTTTCAAATGAAACAGTTTTGTTTTGATATATTTGAGTATAACCACAAATAGTTAACTCATCCAAAACCCAGGTAACAGCATCATTGATTAAGATAAAAAAAAAACAAAAAAACTTTCTTTTACAAACTTTTACAAAAAAATTTTTTTTTTCTCTCTTAATCAATGATCTGTGATCCAAAACACCTATGTTTTAAAGTTTTATTTGATATACACTATGTAATACTTCCATAGATAATTTAGTCTAAAACATAATTATATTCAACGTCAAGTATTATATTCAATGTGACGTCAATTTGCGTGGCTTAAAGCTTGCCATTTTCTATCCATACAATTGTCAGAAACCATTTAACAAGCCCGTGTGTCTTTTATCTAGAGAGTTTTTCATAATCAGGATATTGAATTGTTTGCATTGTTCTGATGGTCATAGTTGGAACGGAGCTGATCAAAATCATGCGGCTTTTAATTATGCTTGAAAATCACACATCTGTTTATGACATTGTGTATGGCGCAATCTGTAGTTGACGTTATATAAAACTGGGACAGATAATATTTATCACCCTGTACATCTGTCGTGAATTAAAATCAAAAACTTTATGCGAATGTTAATAAATGCCAATGGAGGATCAAATATTCTAGATCTAAGAGATAATGAGAAAAAACTGTTGTTTTTTGTGTCACAATTGTAAGATTCCCAAGATATTCTCATTGGTTTCAATCATAAGCATGCCACGACAGATAGTCTGATGTCTGGATGTTCTACCTTTTCACCTAATTGGCAGAAAAATAACACCGCGTGCTTAATGGTGTAATTTATATGTTACAGTAATCCGTACAATTATCAGCATAATAATCACATTTATTATACAAGATTAATTCATCCTTCATTTATGACCTGGATTCTCTCCGCATGTGTGTCGTGGCATACTTTATTCACTCAAGCACGTACTATATAGCTCTACGGAGATAACTCCAGACTTATCAATAAACAAACATGCATAACATAAACACTGCACGGTGGACTGACCGCTTGTTATCAGTGTAGATTGAAAGAGTATTTGTATTAAAAGTGGATATGCACACAAGGTGGAACAAAATTGGACATCAGAAATGCATTTATTTTTTATTTTTATTTGTAAGCAAAGGCTAGTGCAAAGATCTGTATTTTTTATCTTTGGCTAGTGTTATCATCGGCGGACTATGTTATAATACAGTTTGATATCTGCAGTTTATCTTTTATCACGGTCAACAATATTTCAGTCCATTCTGATCACCTCGGCCTGTGTACATCGCAATAGTATATTAACCAGTCCAAGTTCTGTGCGAAAGTCCGAATTGACTCCCCTTACTACTAGCTTATTACATGTAGTCCCAGTCAGGTCTGAACGACTATATAGTACGACAAGAAACTATCTACTTAAATAAAGAATGTCTGGTTTTTTTTATTAGAGATGATTTTGTCACAGACAGTTTTATTAGAACATAATTGTGAGAAGTTAGAACCTAGCAGCTGATACTGACACTGATTGATAAATGTAATAAATGCCTCAATGACACTATGTATCCTCTACTTTACTGGCTAATTAGATTTACTGGTATAATATTGAAAATGTCAACTGTTTTATTGTGACATCTCTGTGTATCTCTGGTCATAGCTGTACTAAATAAAACATCTCTATTCAAGTAGATGACTTGGTAGTTGTTAGATACAATCTTAAAACGGAAATTCTAAAGCGACTTAAAATCAAAGCGCTGTAAGCATTGGTTGATATGACAGCAAGATGGCTGTATTACCCCACTCCCCTTAACTACCAAACAACTTATTGCTAAGTTGTTCATTTTGGCCTGTATATAGAAACATCACTGACAAAATAATAACGTCAGACGTTACAATTCATTCAAATATCGTTTGAATAATTTACGGTACGGTAAAAAATACGATATATATTCATAACTGCAAGTTCGCCCTTGGTGTGCGCCCCCTTTATCAATACATAAATTCATAACTGTCTAGACAGTCGGATGCCCTGGTTATCATTACAAAGCAGTCAGACACTTGTTCCCATTAGCGCTATCGAACCTTTGATTTTTATCTCATTTCTGGCAATATTCTAAAAGAATGAAACTGTTTCTTCTCGTACAACAGTTTAGCCGGCACTTTCTTTCTCTATTGCTACTGGTTGTTAATTTTGATGTATCAATTTTACCTGATGAAGACACTATATCGGTGTTAAAACGTAGTAAAACTGAAAACATTGGAGTTAGTTTCTGTTTTTATTTAGATGTACTGATTATTACACTTTTTGGTTTAATACATGCATGTATTTACTGCGATACATTCCGTTCAACTGGTCAGTTCGACTTATTAATCAAGTCGTATTAAAATGATAACATAGTTAAAGAAATTTTCCATCTGCGTATGAATTGATTGTTTCGAAATGGAAGATAAATAAACAGTTCGTCTGTCTGCGCATCAATTTATTGTTTTGTAATGAAATATAAACACATATAGTACAGTCAGGATAAAAATCCAGTGACGCAGCGGTCGAGTCCACTATAACGGTGTAAAACCAATTATAAAGGCTTATACTGTACAAACAACTATACTTTCAATGCTTAACTAACATACTAAACTTCGCTCTACCTGTTTAGACAATGGTTGTGATTTTTTGCGTACGCATAAACTGCAACGTCACTGTCGCAATATCCTATTGGTTTATTTTTCGGAATGAAAGATTAAAAAAATAGTTCCTAAGCGTAATAATTTATCGGTTCTTAATGAAAAATATAATAATTAATGATTGTAAAAAACTTCACCACAGACATACATGTCACTAGGCCTACTTTTTATCACATTATTCCATGCACACAATGAGGGAATTTAACGCGTTTTCATTGTTTCATCTAATTAATGTATTATGTCCTGACGTGATTGCCTTAATGCCTCTACAACAAAGTTATTAGTTTTTACCAGAATGTGAATTATTATTTAAACAGTACGACTGTCATCAGGCTTTTACTTTATAAATACACTTTGTATCATAGGTGCTTACACTGAATGCATAACTTTATTGTTAAAATATGCGACAGAGGTTCCGTACTCCTGAGGTGTGTAAAAATGGTACTGATTCATATTTTGAGAACCGTATAACGACACTTTAATAGCTGTCACTGGTGGTCTTGTACAATACAGTCACAACTCAACGATTCGTACGTTTGATTTTTTGCCTGACAATACGTAGTACGGAATGGCGGCAACGATCTTCATACACTGAGTACACACATTATAAATGATGCATTTCTTAGAAAATAAATTTGTGTTAAAACAAATTTTTTAAGTCAAATTATGACAGCAAGCATTTTTCTCTGTTCTCATTAACGGGAGTTAACGCAGAAATGTCTCGAGTTCTTACCATGTACAAACGACCGATTTTATTCATTAAAAAATAAACGAGGACGATTCTAAAATAGTGACTATCGCGCTTCCGTAGAACAAAGACAATTAGTGCCTTATTTGACTGATATTATACAAGTATGACGAAGTTCTTGCCGGGGTTCAGTCATTCCCTGGCCAACTAAAAGCATATGTACAGAATGTCTTAACGAATGTAAAATGTCTCTCACTTGCTTTATCTTAATTTACGAAATGATGTCACTTAGAAAAAAATAATGAAGAAATATTAAATGAAATATTTTACATTCGCAAAAAGACAAACTCACTATTCAAGTTTAGTGTGTGCCTGTCACTGTTAACAAACGACTCGTTAACGTTAATTGCCTACAAAAACTAGTACTGACTTTCGTGTCGCTGACCGACCTTGCTCTAATATAAAAATAACTTAATTACATCGTAATAATGTTAAAATGAATTAAAGGCTTAACGGTAAAAACAATTACCTTGTCCGGCCTTTAGTGGTTACAAAGTAGCGATATTTTTTAAATAATTGTGTCAGATGCGACAGTAATAGTATAGCACTCTACAATATACTGTTGGTATTCATACATTTATTTCCTATGTCCCATTGTACAGTCCAGTAAGGATATTGTGACAGTGACGTTGCAGTTTATGTGTACGCACATAATAATAACCATTGTCTAAACAGGTAGAGCGAAAATATTATGTCAGTTTAGCATTGAAATTATAGTTGTTTGTACAGTATAAGCCTTGATAATTGGTTTACACCGTTATAGTGGACTCGACCGCTGCGTCACTGGATTTTTACCCTGACTGGACTATAACTGGGTGTCTTCGCTTGTGATTATTATTTTGTAAGTCAAACATAATCGTGTACAAAATCACACGGACGAGATTTGTGAGTGACTTGTCGACTTTGACACAAGTTCTCCAACTTATATTTATATATCTAGACTGATTTATCGCCATGAATGTACATGTATGATATAAGGACAACCTCTGCTTACCTAAGTACGCGCGTACATCCGTGTAAGATAACGCTAACTAATTGTTTTGTCTTAAACGACAGTTGACCAGTGTTCTCGGAATTCATTCTCCATGTTTGCTCTTCCTCAAGCAAATGAGATGCTCTCCACACGAGGAGGACATGACCATATTATATGATGCACAAAAACACAACACGTCCTACTGTATGTTTGATCCCGTACCGCCTTGGTGACAAGCGAGTGGTCTAACCATTGTACGAACCGGGATGATAAACTTACGATCAATGAGAAACTAGGGATCGTGCAGTCTATGCTAAGAAAAAACGCATAATTCGTCTATAAAAACGAAGTACAATGTTGCAAAAATACAAAGTTTTCTCTTACTTGGGTCCGACAGCTTTTGATTAGATATTGCAATACATTCGTAGCTCGTCTATTCGACAATTTTGTACACAAACACTCGGAAGCAACGATATAAAAGACAAATATCTCGGGTCTGTTCTGCCGAGTATAGCCTCTTTTTGCCAGTCAGCTTTCTGCTAAAATATGGCAGGCATATGAATGCCTCCACTTGTATTTGAACCCGGGTCGCCAGATTAGACGACAAACCCTCTAACCAATGAACTACGGAGGCACTCCTTATATGAAGTTTATGAACCAAACTCACAAGGCTGATTTGAATAATACATATGATCCATTAGTCAATTAATTTGTTTAACATTTTAAACATGACTATATATGACAGTCGTATTGAACATTTCATGGTGAATGTGTTTGTCATATAAAATTTTGAAGGTCCACGCAGCTTTGACTTGAATCGTATTTTCAGGCAAGGAATTCCACCGATGTACGGCCCGTACAAAGAATGAATTACTACGATACCAACTACGAGCAGGGATACCTCTTAGAGAAACAATCATAACATCTCACTGGAATCAATGGCCATGACCAATGTGCTAATTGGTCTACGGAGTTATTTATTTGCCACTAATATCTCTCATTTTATATTTCAGCCTTGCAATGTCCTTCCTGTACGTACTTTATGGCGGACAAAAATATGCATGGTACTGTCAGAAACATCGCTGGTGAAATATTGGAACAATTTAAAGATGAAAGTTGTTCCCGTGTAACTGAACATGCATTGAAAGTTGTAAGTATTTGATTATTTATCCGAATTGTTGTCATACCCGAATTTTGTCAGAATCGGGAATATAAATTTTGAGCAATAAATCGATATATTGAAAACATTTGGACAATTGTTTGTGATACTAACTAAATGTCGTACAAATAGTTGGTTGGTTGGTTGGTTCCCGGCCCTATGTAGCCGCAATAACTTCACAGGTATTTGTCTTATTCACATGTAGTCGTCATACCATTGCTGCTATAGTTGCTGCTGTTGTAGTTCTTGTACGCTCTTGCTGTTGCGAAATGGTGTCTTCGGTAATACTCTCTTTGTGCTTCAGCTCTTGATGATTTGATTTCTTTCCACAGTCGTTTTATGCTTGTTAAGTATTGACTCATAGCACAGATGAGTTTGTTCCTTGCTTCGTCCTCAATCCCATCCATTTCTCACACTTATACGGATAGTGATTAAACAGAATACCTTCTACCGATCGTTCCTTGATGCCCCTTTTATTCCACTAATCTTGCACACTCGTATATGTAGTGGTTTACTGTTTCTGGTGCTTTACAAGTGTCACATAGGTTACCATTAATGTTCATGACTTTTTCCCAGTGGTCCGTTAATTTCGCTTAACCACTGGTGAATTGATTGATAATGCTGAATGTGTAGGGCCTACCTAACGTACTTTTTTCACCACTGCAGGTCATTGTGCCTGGTTCTATGTAGTTGTCTTGGACCATGCCTGTCTTTTTTCCAGAATTTGAATAACTAGTGTTCAACTTTTTGAGAATTAAGGTTTTCATGTGTTTGTTATTTCTGATGCATCTTTTTTCTCTGTTGACTATGACCAATTATTAATGCCGCTACTTTTACCTGTATGTCTGCCAGTTCGTTACCTGTAATATATTTTTGACCTGTGTCTTAATGAATGGATATTGAATATGGCTTTGCTTCCAGAGATGATACAATTCCTTTGATGCTAATAACATTTTCTATTCTGGCTTTTGGTATTTCACGGTTGTCATGATTGATAGGCAGTCAGTAAAATGAGTAATACTAATATATTTCTGTGGATCATGGTATCCACTTTATTGATGAAATTTATAGCAATTGCTATGCCGATCACTTATCCGGCAAAGTTATCGCTTCA
Source organism: Spisula solida (assembly GCA_947247005.1). Taxonomy (NCBI): domain Eukaryota; kingdom Metazoa; phylum Mollusca; class Bivalvia; order Venerida; family Mactridae; genus Spisula; species Spisula solida. The sequence continues at coordinate 34,240,569 of OX365957.1, read as the reverse complement.
CATCGATACCCCTCCCCCTTTCTGAAGAACAATGTGTAGTGTTGTAACCTTCCAGCTAGACTGTCTCACCTGCTCTAGGTGGATCAGGATTGTGTATAGTACATCCATCTGTAGAAAGTATCACCTTGTTGGGCATTGTGTCTTGTATTTTTTTATGTTTTCTGTGCTCCACAGGTTTAGTCGAGTGTTGCCTTCCCTGTCTGACATATTATTACTAGTATCTTTTGTAATATTTGTGCATACTGATAGTAATTTTCTGATGTTGTCACTTAAATATCTTTGTCTTTAGTAAATCCTTTAAAGTATTATATGTATTCTTATTTCCTGGAAAGTCCCATTGACTATGCTGTGTTTAAATTATGTAGCTAACTAGTTTCCATTTGCAAATTGTATTTGAATGCATTGAACCTATTGATTAGTAGCGTAAAAGTTGTTGGTTTACCAGTTTGTTTACTTACTTACTTATTGCCCGTTATGCCCTCTGTCATGTAGGGCAACAACAAAGGACCTCCACCGGAGTCTGTAATTCGCGATCTTCTCAATTGTTCCCCTGGATTGACTCATTTTCTTCAAAGTTTGTTTAGTGTCACCCTTTATCCAGTGGTTCAGTTCAATTTTTTAATGGATCATGATTTTAGTAGAATTCTAGCAGTACCTGCACTATCTTATGCTTGTCTTAGTCTCATGTGAAAGTGTAATAGGGGAGAGTCTGTGCCTGTTCATTGCATGTACCCATTGGATTTGAGCATAGCACTTATTTGTATTCGTTCAAATTTCTCATCACTTTTGTCTGTGACAGATACTAACACGAAAGGACAATAGTTCTTTTTGATAATATCCGAATTTTGTCAGTATAGGGAATATAAATTATGAGCAAAGAATCGATATATTGAAAATACAAATTGAAAGGTGTTCCCAAGTTTCTGTGCCTTTTTGTTCTCGCGTGTCCCGCGGTTTCTGTTGGGGTCGGTGCTACTTCCGGTAGTTTCGTATTTTGTTTATTTATTATAATATGGGTTTGTATCTGGATTTAAACGCCAATTCCGTTTATAATCGAGTTTTTCATTTTTAAATAATCGATAATATGCTATAATTTCTCAGTATTTAATTTTTTGACCGGGGCCAAAAGGAGCTAGGAGTTAACTATTTATTCGTATTTGCCGGTTGTCCTCTTACTATTTCGTCCCAGCGGTTCGCATCCTACCGGGTTCGTTCATGAGTCTATGTACAGCTGTGGAGTTATGGATGTAGTGTTCTGTCCCCTGAGGTCATTTATTGTAGTTTTAAGTCCCCTACCGGTTTTTGACCGGAGGGGACTATTGGTTTGTTGATATGGCAACATACATATTGACAATGGCTTTACACCGGTGGGGGACTTCTGTATTGCTTGCAATTCAGTACGTCATATCTCGATTTGTTCAATTACGTCATTTTACTTAATGAAACTGGGTCACTCGTTTTAAGGTTTTCAGATTTTTTGTTGCTGAAATCGGGCCTTTCAACGTTTTAATACTGTTACTTAACTTTTAGACTGTAGGCTGCTAAAACTATGTAGTTCAGCAGTTTTACTGTTGTTACTAGGTCATTCAGCGTGGGCTTTCTGCCTTTTGTTTGCTGAATCTTTTTTATTCAGTTTTTAACAATGAGACTAGGGGCGTTTAATTTTCTTGGTCGGTAGTGTGTTGGGCACTTCTTCGTTTTAAGATTTCTTACAGCTAAAGCGGGGCAATATAGTCCTTTTGCTGTGGAAACTGGGTCATTCAGCTTGTTAGTAGGTCATCCCACTATACGGGCCTTTCAACGTTTTAATACTGTTATTTAACTTTGAGACTAAAGGCTGCTATAACTATGTAGTTCAGCAGTTTTACTGTTGTTACTAGGTCATTCAGCGTAGGCATTCCGCCTTTTGGTTGCTGTATCTTTTCTACTGGGTCATTCAGCTAGTTATAATTTATTATACTTTTCGACAGCTTGGACTTGGGCGGATCTGCGCTTGTTTAGTTGGGCATTGTGCTTTGTGTGTTTTTAATGTTTTCTGTGCTCGGCTGGTTAAGTTGAGTGCTGCCTTCCCTGTCTGACTTAATATACTCTTTTTAAATGTTTATGCTGTAAGCATTAGCTTTCATGTATCTAAATGATGTTATAAGATAATCTTGCCTGAATATTATGATCAAAGAAATAGATATAACAAAATGTTTACGGCGAAAGTTGTTCTCATGTAGGCCTATTGAACGTACAGGTATTTAGTGCAGTGTACTGCATTTATGTATTTAAATGTTACCCGAATTGTTGTCACATCCGAATTTTATATACCTTACGCACACATACAGCACTCTCAGCTACATAAATAATGCTAGTCTGGTTCGATTCACAGCTTTGAGAGGTTATTTTTTGGTGTAGTCCTGGCTACGGTAGCATCCTATTTTCCTACGTTTCAGCCACTTAAGAATCAACATCCTATGTTTGCCAAAATATATTGATGCAAGCTTGAAAAGTATTTAGAACATTATTGTTGGTCTTTGATCTACACAAATTGACAAACGTTTCTTGTCTGTTTTTTTTCTAAATAAAGTTATTTAAATGACCCGGCGTGTGTTAGTCTTAATTTTATAATGTTTCCTATGGCTTCAGTCACTCAAGTTAAATGTCTAAGAAATTTTATTTTTGAAGGATTCAAAGTGAAATATTTCTAGGTTATGTGCATCTACATTTCAACTAATGTTCAGTACATACATTTATTTACTTCAAATACTACAGAGATTGGAGCACCATGTTGTTTTTCTTTTAAAACACACACACACAATAATTGCGATTATTCTTGTTGTTGTAATAAAATCACTTAAATTAGCTTAATTTAATAAAAAAAAAGATTCAAGAACAATATTAGGATATGCAAACAGTTTATTTCCAATACATAAGACTTTACAGTCTATGAGTAGTAAAATATTAACAATACGAATTTAAACATAATATGGTCAATGGCAACAGTAATAATGCATGTATGATCACTGGATCACATCAAAATTGTTGAAAATACAATTTAAATTGAAACACGTACATTTACAACGTTAATAATGAATAAAATTGTGCATGAAAACACGAAACAAAATAAACTTCCAAAGTTGAAGTAAATACAATACAATACATATTAATTAATTGTAGTATAAGATTCTACACAGGAACATTAAACATGGAGTGGAAGTTGCATAATAGTGTATTAATTTGTATAAAATGTTTTGTTTCTCAATCCGAAGGATTTGTTAGTATACATAGCAAGATTTCTGATGACAGTTTTATTTCCAGAATTTATCAAATCTATGAATTTAATATGTATTCCAGTCTTTTCATGTATCCTGCAATACGGAACTATATTTTCCACTCTTTGTGCAATTTTCATTTTAAAATAAGGGGGTGGTTGAAACCATAAGAATCGCTGCAATAATGTGAAAGAAGAATACACTGATCAACACGTGAAGAAGAAATCAGTATCGTTCAGGTTAAATAAATGCATTCTGTGATATTATGATCAATATAATTCCATTAAAGGGAGACTTAAGTTTACCAGGAAAAACATGAGTATGTCAGCATGATTTAGATTAATGGCTGTACGAGTATGTGAATTTTAATGGAGAAACAAAATAAGATATACAAATTGATTCACAAAGTTTATGTCTAGATTTTACGAGTATATACATTGTTCTGTATAGTATGAAGCTGTCTCTAGCTGGTTCAACCATAGACACATGGTATCAAATTATAAGATTCAACATTATCAGAGTGTGCCCTATATATAGAGAAGGTTGTGCAGCGACCATGTTTACCCGCAACGGATATGACGTTTCGCAAGCTGTTACCAAGTTTTTCTTCAGTTTTCACAGCAAACACGGATACCATTTCCTGTAACGTCACATCCGATGCGGCTAAATATGGTCGCTGAACAACCTTTTCTTCATATACGTTATATTAGTAATTTTGACTCAGATAATTTGAAGTCATATGCCTATGTTTTTTCCCGCTCAATAGACGTTTGGTTCGTTCCGTGGATAAAGGTGGAACGTACTCTATCCGTCTGTCTAACGGCCGCTAAGGTATGAAAACCGCTTAGATTCCAACTGAGTAACAGAGAAAATGGTACCAAACCACATTAGTAACAGATGAGAACCGTATATTGCGATCGGTATCTGAGAACAAGCAAGCAACGAATAAAAACGTACTCACATGTTCTTCTGAAGGCTTTCACTTAGGACATTGCATACAAGTTTATAAAAGTTATGACGCCAAATTCTCAAAAGTTTGAAATACCTACCTACCTAATCCTCTTCGGGCTGGTTTGCCCTTAAGGCCATCACCAAAGAACGCCATTTGTTTCCTGTCTGTGGCCCAACGTTCCCCTGGCTCCTTGTCCACCCTTTCTGTGTCATCTCGCGGGCTGTCGATCGTCTCCAGGTCTCCTTTGGTCGGTCTCTATTTTGTCTTCCTGATGGGGTCCATCTCATCGCAACCTGCGGGATTGAATTGGGTTGCATGCGGCATACATGGCCTATCCATCTCCACCGCCGTCTCTGTATTTCTTTGGAGATCGGGATGGTGTTGGTTCTCCTGTAGAGGTCTAGGTTGGAGATGGTATTAGGCCAAAAGATATGTAGTATTCTTCTTAAGCATCGTGTCTGGAAGACATCTAGGCTGTTGGTTATGACATTGGTAACCTTCCAGGATTCAGCACCATACAGTAGGACAGACAGGACTATACTTCTGAATAATCTGAGTTTGGTGTTGATGCTGATCTTGGTAGACTTCCAGATGTTCCTGAGAGATGCAAAAGTTCCTCTGGCTTTGTTGATTCGAGCCTTTACATCTTCTTCCGCATTCCCATTAGTTGTTATTTTGCTTCCTAGGTAGACAAATTCTTGGACTTCTTCTACTTCTTTTCCCTTTATCTTGATATGTTCAGTTGATGTTGTGTTAATTTTCATTACTTTGGTTTTCTTTGAGTTGATCTTCAGTCCATGGTTGGCATGGTTGTCTAATTTTCTGTCTTGTTTTGTAAGTCTCGATGGTGATGTGAAAGCAATGCAATGTCGTCTGCAAAATCTAGGTCTTCCAGACGTTCTGTCAGAAGAGAAGAGGGGATAGAAGACAGCCTTGTTTAACTCCAGTGGTGATAGAGAATTCATCAGTCAGGTTAGGTCCGTAAATTACTTTGGCGTTGAAATTGTTGTAGAGCATCCTAATAATGTTGGTCAGTTTGTCTCGAATACCATAGCGACTTAGAATTATCCAGAGTGTTGGTCTATGGATGATGTTTAAGGCTTTTGTGAAATCGATTAAGTTGATATAGATTGATGTGTTCCATTCATTGCTTTGTTCTATTATCTGTCGTAAAGTGAAGATCTGGTCAGCACATGATCTACCTTCCCTGAAACTAGCTTGCTCTTTCCTTAGTTTTGGGTCAACTGCTGTCGAGATTCTGTACAATACGATCTTACTTAGGATCTTGCTTGTCACTGGAAGCAGCATGATGCCTCTCCAATTATTGCAATCAGTCAGGCGCCTTTCTTGGGAAGTTTTACTAGCAGTCATGGTGTTGGTGACATCTCTGAACATTGTCCAAATCTTATGAAAGATGTTCATGAGCAGAGTGGGTGTAAATTGGTCTTCTGCTTTCAACATTTCAGCTTTTATTTGGTCAGCTCCTGGTGCTTTACTGTTCTTTAAATCTTTAAAAGCTTTTCTGATCTCTTCTATTTTCGGTGGTTCCACATCAATATCCAGATATTCGTCAACCGATGGTATTAATGCCTCATTTTCTGGTTCATCCGTATTAAGCACTTTTTCCAAGTGTTCCTTTCAGCGTTGCTGTATGTCACAGTCATTTGATAGCTGGTTTCCGTCCCAGTCCTTGATAAGATTACTGGTGTTTTGGAACTTCCCTGTGAGTGTTTTCGTTAGTCTGTACAGAGTTTGTAAAACCTGCTTGGAAGCTGCTTGTTCTGTCTCATCTGCTAGCTTTTCTGTATATTCTCTCTTATCGGCTTTTGTTCCTTTGTTAACTAGCTTGTCCATCACCTTGTATTCTCCTTTTAATTTGTCCTTGAATCTCTCTAATTTTGCTGATATTAATCTTTTTATCTTCTCTTTCCGTTGTTCAATTCTTTTCCATGTTTCGTCAGAGGTCCATTCATCTTTTCTTTTTTTCTTTGGTCCAAGGCATTTCTTCCCAGTCTCTAAAAGTGTTTGGTTGAAGGTTTCTAAATCTAAATTGTCTTGGTCTTGTAGTACTAGTACTGCAAATCTGTTTCTATCTGGAATGCTCTCTTAATGACTGGGTCTTTAAGTTTAGCAGCATCTAGGGTTGGTGGTCTTGTATTTCTCTTTCTTGCTGATCTCAATTTCAGTTTCACCTTTGCTGTAACTAACGAGTGGTCACTGTTGATGTCTGCTCCTCTTTTGACTACTACATCCTGTGCACTTTCTGTTAATGATGATATGATCGATCAGGTGTTTGGTTCTTCCATCGGGGAAGTACATGTTGCTTTATGTATATCCTTATGTCTAAATAGTGTCCCTCCTATTACCATGTTGTTTTCTTGACAAATTCGCAGAGTCTCTTTCCGTTGGTATTACTGTCACCTATTTCGAGCTCTCCCATGGTGTTCTCCATTCTTTTGTTGTCTTTTCCTACTTTGGCATTGAGGTCACCAATGATAAGGACTACGTCGTGGGTTGGTGTTCCATCTAGTGTTTTCTGTAGGCTATCATAGAACTCCTCTCTGTCTCTTCTGTTTCCGCATCTTCTGTTGGAGCATAACATACTATGACTGTCAATTTGGCAAAGGATATATGGAATCTTGCTTTCATCAGTCTTTCACTTATTGGCTTCCACTCTATTAAACTCTTGTGTACATCCTTAGTTGTTATTAAGGCTACACCTCTACTATGATGGTCGTCAGTTCTTCCTGAATACAGCATCTGAGGTCCTGATGCCATTTGTTTTCTCCCACTGCCTGTCCATCTGGTCTCACTCCGACCTAGGATATCTAGCCTATATTGGTCCATTTCCTTCACTACATTGGCTAGTTTCCCCGCTTAATAGAGGGTCCGCACATTCAAGCATCCCACTCGTCTGGTTGTTTTTGGTTGAAGGATGTCCGTTATCGAGTTGGTAATTCCCTGACGGGTTTCACTGACAACCGTCCTACTTCCAGTCTCCTGGGGTACGTTAATCATTCTTCCATGTGTAGGTTCTTTGGTTAAGGTTTCTGTAGCTGGCTATTTTTACGTGGCAGGGACGCTAGCCCTGCGCATAGCACTCCTTTCACACCGGGCTTGGGACCGACGACGGCAGAGTTGAAATAATGTCGTTACGCACACAATTGGTGTCTAAAAACGTTGCGTCAAAAAACGCCGTCAATGTCGACTTTTGCGTAATCACAGTGACGACGTCTATCAGTAATTTATCAACTTTGGTTGACTAGGTTACGTATAAATTATACAGTTTGCATTTGTATCTTACAGATAAACGTTGAAGAGTGTCTCGACATTCCTGGCAAGATTTCTCGATGTAGTTTTATGGTTGGTATGGTCACACTGACGGTACCTTTAACCTTGTTACGTGACGTCGGTAAGACTTTTATTTTGTTATTCAGTTAATTCGATAGTTTTTGTAATAGAATACCCTGTATCATTCGAAATAAATCCGAATACCCTGTATAATTCGATATAACAGTTTGAAGTCTGAAACCATGTGTATCACGCGGATAGGTTTTCATTGGATTCTGATTTTATATTAAATACACATAGTTATGTAAACCAGTCGCATGCATCAACCAGTCACCTGTGAATACGGTCATATAATTATGATGTTTCCATCGGAGACAATATTTGTCTTATAAAGCATGTTCGGTGATTAATAGTGATATGTTTGGTACAAATTAGTTAATGTCAACTTGTACTGCTATGCTATAGGTAAATTGCCAAATTGGGTAGCTAAACGGGGGGATAAACTGTATAAACTCTATGGTTAAAGTACATAAACATGCATAACCTAGAACTACACCTGTAATACTCGTGATTTTGTTTACAATATCTTCATTGTCTCCGGCAAATAAATTTATATTGCAATGCATAAAGGCCGAGGTGATCAGAATGTTACAATATGTGAAGTCTGTCCAGCGCCATCACTTATGTTTAGAACTTTGTCACTTCATTGATTAAAACATTTTAAACTAATGGTTTACTATAAGATTAACTGCATTGTTAACAGTCTGCTTATTGTTTATTGTGTTGAATCAAATTTATTCCACATTTACTGCGTCCTATAGAGCGCACAACGTATACGTTGTACAACACTTTGTGACTGAATAAATTATACTTCTTGGAAACTATATTATGTAAGTGTATTTACTATAATGTTAAAAAGAAACGCATGACCAAATTTGCGAAACCTTAAAATCTATATGTACTGATATAAGTTAGACATGATACTTGTATCAGAAGGAGAAATAACTCGAACATTAGCATCACTCAAACATTAGCATCACTCAAACATTAGCATCACTCAAACAATATGAAATGCTGTAAAATCATTATCTGTCTAGGAAGTTTTATCTTCGTTGCTTTCGTTGTTGAAGTCGACCACGAAATTTAATCTCCATGATTAATCGACCTCCCAAATGCAGAACTGTTTGCGTTGACAATAAATAAATGTTCTGCATAAGTGTAATTTAATTGTCTAACATTGTCTAATTAAATAATATAGCGGAGTTCTCTGTTTTTAGCTTACCTATCACAAAGTGACACCGTGAGCTTTTGTGATCACTCTTCGTCCGTCGCCCGTCGTCTGTCCACAATTTGCTTAGAGATCACAGTTTTGACCTAATCATTATGAAACGTGGTCACAATAAGCACCTCAACAAAATATAGGTCACGTTCAATATTGATTCATCCGGGGTAAAAAACTAGGTAAAATAATTAAAAATCTTGCGTCGTCACTGTTGGTCTTATCTTTATGAAAGTTAGTCACAATAATAATCTCAAAACAAATTAGGTGAAGTTCGATATTCGGTCATCCGGGGTCAAAAACTATGTCACTGGGTCAAATCATAGACAAAACTTGACTTAAACTTCAATATAGGTTTATGTGATGTAAATTACATGGTCGCTTTTTAAGATAATGTGAAAACATTGTACATGCGAAAGAGGCTGTATTTACTTGATTACCATTAATGGGCCTGCATAAACTACTAGGACGGGTGAGCGACCTATGGCCCTTCGGGTCCTCTTGTATTTAATATAGACGAGCAACAAATTTGAATTCCGTGATAATTTATTTTTTCCTTTCTCATTTATGTAAAGTAAAAACCAATTATGCAAAATAAACGCCACTTAATGTCGAATATGGTTCGTCTAGTTAACGTGTATTTTCAAACAAGAGTGCTTTTAAGTGTATATTTTAACCGTTTTATTGTGTGTATTTTATGTGTTTTTAAAGAGATCGAACGCGCCTCCTTGTTATAATACACTCATTTTAAGATTTAATGAAAATTCTTGAATAAAATCAACATCTGCAGACTCCAAAAATAGACTTATACGACATATGACTCCGTTTACTTTTTATATCAAGTGAATTTAATACGTTTATGTAAAGTTATATACATGTATTTAATATGAAAGAAATTTCCGCGCGGGTTTGATTTTATTTATCTTCGCAGGCATATAAAATTCACGACAATTGCAACCTTTGAATACACCGTAAGAATAACAAGTGTAAAATGTTATCGTAAGATTGCCAGAAAGACTTCATGTGAAAATTAAAACGCCGGTAAAGTCGCAAAATTTGCACTGCGTGAAATTAAGTCGATTTACTGAAGTATTACATTGTATTCTTATACTAGGTGTTTAATACTAGGTGTTATTAACCTGCGGCCTTGATATATTGGATTGCCAAAAGTAAAATGACCATGGAGGGGCACGTGACATGTTCTCGATGGTTTACGATTTCAAAACAAATATCCAAAAAAAGAAGCATTTTGTAAGAATGTCGTGAACCAGACTAATTCCATTATTCCATGACGATAACATCGGTCTTTATCGCATTACAATAGTTTATTTACCAAAGAAAGCAGAACTATCCCGAAATTTCACTTTGAACGCGAGACCACGAATCTAAACAGCAGGTGTCTGCAGCTGCTGAGATTCGCAGTCAGTAATAAATATAGTGGGCAATGCACTACATCCCGTAGAGAACACATCGCTAGATTAACAGAAGCATGATATTGATACATGATAAAAAAATCTAATTCTTTTGAATTTGTTCATTCGTTCGGCACATACATTTAACACAACCAAATAATTGGAAGATAATCGGTATTGTCCGATTTTACATGTATTGGAATTATTTTGACAGAAATATTAATTTAAACTTACACCGGAATAAATTCGAATTGCATCCAAAAGGCAAAAACCACATCCTAAACAATACAACTAAATTACAATGGGTACATTAAATCACTCGTGCTACTCGCTGGTGAATTAATGACCATGCATCCGAACACATGAGCGTGCTTTATTCTACGATATTACACAGGTGTACTACATATTCAATATTTCTTGAATAAACGAAATTCTTGTAAATAACGTAATTCAAATTGCATCGAAAATGCAAAAACCACATCCTAAACAATACAACTAAATTACAATGGGTACATTAAATCACTCGTGCTACTCGCTGGTGAATTAATGACCATGCATCCGAACACACGAGCGTGCTTTATTCTACGATATTACACAGGTGTACTACATATTAAATATTTCTTGAATAAACGAAATTCTTGTAAATAACGTAAATACAAAAACTGTATATAACAAAGGATTAGTTATTTACTTGATCGTCATCGTCGGCGTTGCTTGATTAAGTTTTATGTTCAGGTCACCTTTTCTCATAATCTATCAAAGCTTTGAAACTTGCAACACTTGTTCACAATCAATACCTGACCCTCATGGTCGTAACTAGGGGAGGTGCGTCGGGTGCGAACGCATCCCCCTTTTTCACCAAAGTAGTATTTTTTGTTGGTGAAATTTATAAAATTTGCCATTTTCAAGCTTGCTTTGCTCGTAAAATAATGTTGTCATCAAAATCAAGTATAGAACGAATCGGTGGAATACTGTTTACACAAACGAATGCATTTTTTTCTAGCTCGCTTCGCTCGAACAATAACTTTTATTCAGTGAACAATATCAAACTGAGGACATGTTAGTGTGGTATGCAGCTCAGTTAAATATGGCATTTATTTTATCTATCTCGCTTCGCTCGCAAATTAACTTTATCAGTGATTATCAACAAATTACTGTTATCAGTGAATGAGAACGAGTTTGTGCGGAATGCATTTTAGATAAATTGTGATTTTTTTTCTAGCTCGCTTCGCCCGGTTAGCAGTTAATGGTATCAAGGTTAGAAAACGAGTTTGTGTGGAATGCAGCTCAGGTCAACAGTGCATTTTTTCTAGCTCGCTTCGCTCAATAACTTTATTAGTGAATAGAATCAAGTTGAGAACAAGGCGGTGGGCAAGCAGGTTACACAAACCTAAACGCATTTTTCGAGTTTGTGCACCCTGTCCCTCGGGTAGACAATGCATTTTACAACACTCTCGTGGGTACGGACCCGCAACCTCCGCCAGAAGGATTTGGTAGCTCTACATCGCCAAGCAGAAGTGCATGGAAGCCCAACACCCCTCATCTAAACATCCCCATTACCTCTTCAAACCCCGATTTCGCACCCCTTTTGAAAAATCCTAGTTACGGCCATAACCCTGTAAACGAGACCAATTACTCTAATCTGCATTTTGTAAGAGCTATTGCCCCTTTTTGTACTTTGTTAAGTTTTATGTTGAGGTAAACTTTTCTCATAAACTAAGCCAGCTTTTTAACACTTGTTCACCATCAATACCTGACTATGTACAGCCAGACCTGTAACATTCCTTTTTGAAGAATGATAGCCGTTTTTTTTACTTTGAAAATATCTTGGTTAAGTTTTATGTTTATGTTAACGTTTCCATAAGCTATTAAAGCTATTATAGTGCTTTAAAACTTGTTGTTCTTTTTTACCATCAATTCCTTACTCAGTTAAGCAAGGCACAAAACTCCACCCTACTTAATGCAAGGTTAAATTAGCATTGTTACGATGACAATGATCAGATGAGCGTCTGCACCCACCAGGCGGTGCTCTTGTTTTGTCTTTGGTATGACACGGCTTGGGATCGAAGCAGACGCTCTACCACTAGGCTATCTATTTGTTTGAATTGCTTAAGGTGTATGACTGCTTATTTAAAGTTGACACTTACATATGTTATATATAATTGTACAATGTATTTATATGTTCATTCCTCGGTGTGTTATAGATATAAAGCTGCAAGTATTCCATAGAGGTTGTTACTATTCCACACAAGCTGAATCTCCACCTGTTGGTTGTCGTACCAGAAAGAAGAATAACAACGAAGCAACGTTTATAGACCACATTGTTAATGAACAAATGGCTTCAGGAGAACCTTATAAAGTTTCAGAATTCAACGGTGATATGTGCATCTGCTCGGACAAGTACTGTAGTAACATGTCGTCCACTTCAAATAATAGTTGGACAATTTCATTTCCGTACCGAAACATATTTCATATCATGATATTTCATTTGATGTTACTATCCATTAGTGTTTTTCTTTCGTAAGCACACATTTGTCTCCTGCGTTTAAAGAGGCTTACGAAGGTTCACGTGATGGGACGTGACGAAAAGGTCGACCTGCATAATATGTACATAGTGGTCCTTATCCGAACACCCTCCGTGTTGACCAAAATGTTCGGATAAGAAACACAGAAACCACTTACCGACCATGGTCGCAAACGTCACTGACATTGATACCTTCAAGGCAACCCTCATGCAGCACTGCCTCTGTCCTCAGCGTAGATAACTCACGTGGTGTATATGGTTTTACAGTGAATATCACGTGACTGTGATAGATCAATTACAATGGTTGATACACACACGTGACTGTGATAGACCAATCACAATGATTGATACACACCACGTGACTGTGATAGACCAATCACAATGGTTGATACAAACCACGTGACTGTGATAGACCAATCACAATGGTTGATACACACAACGTGACTGTGATAGACCAATCACATCGGCTGATACACATCACGTGACTGTGATAGACCAATCACAATGGTTGATACACACAACGTGACTGTGTAGACCAATCACAATAGATAATACACACCACGTGACTGTGAAAGACCAATCACAATAGTTGATACGATATCGCTACAAATTTATCATTGGACATGCTTATACATTTCAGTTCACGATGTTACCTAATTTATGTATACATTTTCTCGTGTAGTGTCATTTTAATTTCCATGTACTCGTACATGTATTCACATTTGATTCTACAGATATGTGAAAGTGACATTTTTATTGTACCGTATAAAATATAATGCCGTGAATAAACCACACACACGCTTTGTCTGGGAGAAGTGCTTATATGATAAAACTTTATGTTTATGAACTGATTGCAAACTTGTTTATCATGTGCGTTTTTCATTAAGACGGTCAAAAGGACTGCCATGTACAAAAAATGTACATGTATGTATGTAATTATTTTCATATTTTGAAAAGGAGCGGCATTTATACAAGTTTCAAAACTTGTTTCACAATCCTTTAGCATTTTAATTATAAATACTGTTTAAACACTTTGATCATGGATTCCAGAGGAGAGTTCTTAAGGTGAAACACAACTTGTGCCGCTCTGGAATTTCTAGTATTTGTATTGCCGTCAATGAACTATACGTTGGGGTGATTTTATTTTTTAAATGTGTTTATTATTATGTTTTTAATGTATAACATTTTCATATACATGTATTGTACTATTATGACAGTTAAAATAAATTAATTGAATGAATTCCTTATTTGTTTTGTTTATTTACCTTTCTGTCACTGAATCGATTCGTTATATACATTTTGTAAGTAGAAACTCATAAACAGCATATTTATACCAAAATTGTAAGGAATCTATTGCCAGATGATAATTTAAGTTCACGTCATCTGTTACATGGGTCCACGACTGACCGTTGTTATAGCGGGTTATAGCTTGGTGGGAGACAGGATTGACCGCCATAACACATGTATGTCTCATTGTTAAGACTGAAGGGACGGTTTGGATAAACGGAAGTTCGACAATACCAGCCAATTGTTCTGGGTCGGTATCTACAAAGCTTCTTAGTAGAAAACTAAGATTTTTCAAATCTTACAATTTCTTTTATTGTATTAGCTAAATAATACAATTCAGATTATTGATTATTTATAAAGAGTTTATGCAATATGTAGAGAGCTTCTATACTCACTTAAGGAAACATGAGTTATTCTTTAATTTGCAGGAAATATGTGCATTGCAAATATTTGACTTAAGTCAAAATAAGTTTTCCACTAAGATGTTTTATAAGTACCAGCCCAGTGCAACACCTCATTCACGTTAGAATCAATGTTGCACAGGCACCAATGATGACAAACCCTGCTTTTAACGAGGTACTCATTGCGATTCCGGCGTATTACAGGGGATCCGATTCCGACAGATTACCGGGGATCCGTTTAACTTGAAACTCACTTATGACACTTGACTGCACATATGTTTATGATATTATCTTTAATTTTATATTGATGAAGGTTAAAACAAACAGCATGAAACCACAGCTTACTGTATCATTTATAAAGAGTAAACAAACACACATTTTTTTATCAAATTTATAATATCTTAGAAAGGTTTATAACATGGGAAATTGACCACACAGTCACTGAGGTGCAGTTTGTTTTTAATAAACACTATAAATACTGGTGTTATTTTAAATATTATTACATAACCAAAAACTAGAGAGTTTCGTCTTTAATTTGATATCAATATTTTAATTTATTATACCTCACTTTATATTACAATGCTAAAGTCCCACTACCCCCAGAGGCAGATATTTTGACTGTCCAACCTAAAAGACACGTGGTCGACCGAAAACAGACTGTCAGGTCATGTGATCGACCTGACATTTTGAATGTCATGCAAGGGCAAGTAACTGCGTCAATTTTAATTAATTGACTGCTGCAATATACAAGATTTTCTAAAAATAGAATGTGGAATAAATATAAGTTAGAATATAACCTACATTATGAGCCGATGAAAACGCCGAAGTTTGGCGGTTAAATGAAAATTCGCCTCGGGATGACATTCTGCCCTCGGGTTGACAATATCAATGTCACACAGGCAGGCATCTGATATTTATATAATATCCGTCCATAAATAAGAACATAGGGCGTGAAATCACTTTTTTTCTTGTTAAGAATAGCATTGTCGTTTCTATTGAATACACCTCAGTGATTGACTGGACACCGTGGTATACATTTCATGGTACATGTATAACTTTTTAAAGCTGTGTGAAGTTGGCTCAACATACGACATTCAAAAAATCGAATGTCGTCCAGCTCGACATACGACATTGGACGACATTCAAAAAATCGTCAAAAATCGAATGTCGTCCAGCTCGACATTGGACGACATTAAAAAAATCGTCTGAAATCGAATGTCGTCCAGCTCGACATTGGACTTGTTGACTTGTATAGTATTGCAATAAGTCGTACAGTGATGGGAAATAACCGGATATTTCAATCACAATAAGTCATAAAAGTTGTATAGTAATTGTATAGTATCATAATAAGTTGTACAGTGATTTGGTTTATATATGGAATATGTAACTGTCGGCATGAATTGTCAACATGTTGTACGAACCCTTGAATCCAAGATGGCGTCAAAGATTGACGCCATATTACTTACGAATACACCTGAAATTATATGTGATGCAATTTGATATTTATGTACATATGTAGTCTCCAATGCTGGTTTGGTTATTATTCATTTCATAATGTGCATGAAATGACATAAAACAAATCGAAAAAACTAACGAGGTTTGACCGCAAAACTTGAGTAATGCTGTGTACACTTCCGTTAGTGGAAAGTGCACAGCCGAACCACAGGGTCAGAATCAGTCTAGCTATGCGTTCAACATACACTATTACATCATGGTTGGTAAGCGAAACAATAGGGACGTGGATAAACACATACTAGTTCGTTACCCATGTGTATGTAGTTTTTACAGGTATCGGGCTTGCGAAAGACGTAATTGATACCCCAATCATACGAATCTCGAATCAGCCGGAATGGGTCCGAATGAGTCGGAATTAATAAAAACTAAAAATTTGAAACACATTCCGAATGGTGATTCGAAATGACCAAAATTATTACAGCTTGTCTAAATGTCGTTAGAAATACTTCTAAGATAATTCGAATACAATTCAAAAAAAAATCGAATATAACAATCATGCATTTCGAATCCGCCGACAGCGGAGAATGTGCACGCATATGTTTCCATAATACGGTACACACAATCATGGGACCGTTGTGAACGGGATTTCGCGCGGGTATAAATAACTACATACACTGGTTTTAATTATTGTTTTGAATGGGGTCAAAATGCCGTAACAATATTTAAAATGTAATCATCACTGCGGTATACTGTACACAGGATATTGCTAGTAAAGGTGAGTAATGTAATTAATTTTCGCGACATTCTAGTGTACACCAGAGACGATATTTTCCAAATTACTGACTACTAACATCATCTCAACTATGTTTTAACGTCTTCGAGCTGCAAGGCATTCAATTACTGACAACTTTTTGAATGTCGCTCAATGTCGTCCAATGTCGAGCTGGACGACATTCGATTTTAGACGATTTTTTTAATGTCGTCCAATGTCGTCCAATGTCGAGCTGGACGACATTCGATTTTAGACGATTTTTTTGAATGTCGTCCAATGTCGAGCTGGACGACATTCGATTTTTGATGATTTTTTTAATTTCGTCCAATGTCGTTTGTCGAGCTGGACGACATTCGATTTTTTGAATGTCGTCCAATGTCGTATGTCGAGCTGGACGACATTCGATTTTTTGAATGTCGTCCAATGTCGTCCAATGTCGTATGTCGAACTTTACGACATTCGATTTTTTGAATGTCGTATGTCGTAAGTCGTATGTTGAGCCAACTTCACACAGCTACTTTTTAACTAGTTGATCAATTTCGATGGGATTTTGCATGGAGGTAGTTCTAACGATGTTGTCTATGAAAGTAATTACTTTATGAAGATATCGAACGTCAAAATTCTTGTTATTTACTCCACGAAAATCTGGCCACTTTAGTACAAATGCACCTTTCTAAGATAAAATAAATTAAAATGTTCTAAAATATTTTATTTACTATTTATCAATGATACAGTTACCTGTGCATGAAACCCGCTGAAACCAAACCAGTGCTAATCCATGTACCCTACTCTGCTAAGTCAACTGACAACTTCTCCGCATGTGAACGACATGCCGGTGGACACTGATCAATCTGGATATCTGGACGAGATATAGTGAAGTGCAAACTGATGCACAACAAACGTTCAGAAAAGGCAGCACTCAATAGAAACAGCAGAACAGCTCTGCTTAAAATTGGTCCGGTCAAAATGAAGGCGCGGTCAAAATGAAGGCGCGGTCAAAACGAAGGCGCGGTCAAAATGAAGGCGCGGTCAAAATGAAGGAGACACTGTATGGTTAATCGATTACGATTGCAGGAAACTTGTTTTCGTCAACATATTGTCGTAAGTGACATACATGTCAATTATTTGGAGAGGGCAGACATTCAGATAAGGTCAGACAGTTTTGTAATCTACACTCTTGTTAATATGAATAATTTAACTCACAGTAAGATAACTGTCGTGTTGTGTTCAATTAATCAACTGTGCGCATGACATCTGGTGTTCGCATGCTTTAGTTATTGATGCAAAAATACGTAGAACATTTATACCCACTGATTGATAACTGCAATGTTGTCTGTTGAGATTTAAATATACGAAGCTATGATATATCCTAATATATGTACTGCTAAACCTGTGACACCACTTGCAAACACCTTACCTACTTATGCCTCTTCTGTGACACTACTTGCAAATACCTTACCTACTTATGCCTCTTCTGTGACACCACGGCAAACACCTAACCTACTTATGCCTCTTCTGTGACACCACTGCAAACACCTTACCTACTTATGCCTCTTCTGTGACACCACTGCAAACACCTCACCTACTTATGCCTCTTCTGTGACACTACTTGCAAACACCTTACCTACTTATGCCTCTTCTGTGACACTACTTGCAAACACCTTACCTACCTATGCCTCTTCTGTGACACCACTTGCAAACACCTTACCTACTTATGCCTCTTCTGTGACACCACTTGCAAACACCTTACCTACTTATGCCTCTTCTGTGACACTACTTGCAAACACCTTACCTACTTATTCCTCTTCTGTGACACCACTTGCAAACACCTTACCTACTTATGCCTCTTCTGTGACACCACTTGCAAACACCTTACCTACTTATGCCTCTTCTGTGACACTACTTGCAAACACCTTACCTACTTATGCCTCTTATGTGACACCACGGCAAACACCTTACCTACTTATGCCTCTTCTGTGACACCACTGCAAACACCTTACCTACTTATGCCTCTTCTGTGACACCACTGCAAACACCTCACCTACTTATGCCTCTTCTGTGACACTACTTGCAAACACCTTACCTACTTATGCCTCTTCGTTCTATCTAGCAATTACGTCGTATAAGTGTATTCATGTTTTCTATGTTCGGCTGTTTCAGTTGAGATTAGCCTTCCCTGTCCGATTCTTTACTACCTTTTGAATTTATTGCGAACAAAGACCATGATAAAATCCTGTCTGTCAAGGTATCTCTCGTCAGACTGTTTTCAAAACGTTTTAACCTGTCAGTAACGACAACTTGGGTGCTGTTTTAATGGCGCATGTCAGAGACACGCTTAGCATATACACACGTTTTACAGGTCCTCTCACATAGTGACACACTTTTCTAATTGACTGACGTCAGAGTATGTGATGTACATGCATAATCGTAGTATTAGGAAGTATTAGCGCAAAGTGTGTGTCAATGGCGTTATGTTCACATGTCCATGTAATGGTGGAACTGCATTTTCACTCTAAGAAAGGATAAATCATCGTGGTCTAAATGTAAACGTCGGAATGATCTAGAATGTCACATGGTTCTGTGAAATTAGCTACAGTCATATATCTAGTTAGATATGGAAATGTTGTAAGAGGCATAATACCGGATCGTCTCGCACATATGTTTTTACTTGACAAAAATATGATTTATGAATGCCGTACATACAATTAAATAAATTACCTGATTTACGCTTGAATTAATTTAGCTTGTACTTGAGAACAAAGGTTTGTTTTCAAATACTAGAGCATGCACAATTTTTGTAATCCTAATGACTTTAAAAATGGGGTAACTCATTACGCCTGTCTAACTTTCAAACTTAATAACTTTTCGTTCATGTACAATATGAAAACATATATATGAGCCAGTCTCCAGGAAAACCTGCTATAATGACATTATGTAATTACTATATGTAACAAGATTTTGATAAATCTCTAAAATAAGGAAAAATACATATCTATTGATTCTATTTTAAGTAATTAACCCATGTAGTTCTATACCTGAGCTTTAAATTTTCCTATGAATTATGTCGAAAATACATACCTCGTTGCTATGGTGACCAATTTCAGAAAAGTACTCTGATTGAGAAAAACGAGGATTTAGTTGTTTAAAATAGAAGTAGCCTTTCTCTGAATGCAAACAATTTTGATTTTGATATATATTTTGAAAAGGGAAACATTATTATAGAATTTGGTACTATTTTGAACAGTTTATTTCAAGAATTGATCAAATGGTGTAATAATGAAATACTTATTTCAGTTACGTCGAATAACGTTTGAATGACGTTTGCGACGTCACACAAAAAGCTCCGAATAGGGACTCTACAAAAACAGCTGTAACTTCCTTAAAACTCAAGATATTAACATAATTTCTTTTGCAATTTTCTTATTTAATATTATCCTGTAATACCATGGAAAATCTTAAAGTCAATATTTTTGTCAAAATAGCAGGTTTTCCTGGAGAATGGCTTAGTAGGTCAACGTTTTAATACTGTTATTTAACTTTTGAGACTAAAGGCTGTTATAACCATAGGGGTCTGTATCGACTCACTGGTCTCTCAATCACTGATATAGATTAACAGGGACGTAACTGGTATCAAAATTGCGACACCACCAACTTTACAAACAGTCTTGTAACTTTTCCAAAAAGGCAATTAATCACATACTGTTTTCTCCAGTAGCAAGCTTATACATTTATCTTCGAGATACAACCAATCTTATGTCAAAATATATCGCACTCGAGCCGTTACAAATGCATACATGTTGAAAATATACTGAAAAATAAAAACAGGACCAAAATGTGGACAGGCCCTTACCATACTATAGGGATCTTCACACAGGAGTGTCGACAAAAACAATGCCATGGTTGGATGAGCGTATAATAACTAAAACTATAACCAAAATATCACCTCTGAAAAGTAACACAAGCGCTGGTGCGGTCATTCTATCATTTTGAAATCTAAAAATATTCATCGGACTTCCATGTTTGTAAAGCCGAACACCCGATGATACAAGCTATTTTACTGGTTAAACTTTCGAACATGTGACCACTGCAAACAGATATACTAGTTCTCGATATTCTAGCGACATTACGTCACGTGACTCAAAATGGAAGTCCGACTAGCTTACTCTATATTGTCAAATGAATTCCTCGTAAAATAATGTCTTTATTATTGTTATTATAGTAATACTTATTATTAAAGCACATAGTGTTGTTAAGCTCAGTTTTGAAAGCCATTATCAAATTAAAACCCTCAAACGATGCAAGAACACTAGCCCGAGTATGATAAAACTATCCAGAGGAAAGGCACGTATGCTTGTTAAAACGGTTTCAGTGTCAAAGATATTCATGTTTTCAGAAAGAAGATGTTCAGCTTTTGAGAGACATCGCCCGATCGTGAAAGCTCGGCCATTTCCATTTGTCTCCGGCAAATGCATAAAGGCCGAGGTGATCAGAATACTGGGCTGCACCGTTTTATGGAAATGGGAGACATACAGATGTTGGTTGTCGTAATGCTGAGGATAATGGTTATTGACTGATAAAGACAAACACGGCTTTGGATGAATTGGCGGCGCATACAAAAGTACGAGAAAAATTCTGTCAACTCAAAGTTAAAAACAACCGGAAGTATTTTATTTTTCCACCGATTTTAACGAGACGTTTACGACAATCAAGTCGAGAAAAAATAACTTAACTTAAGAGCGTTTTCCAATTACCAACCCCAGTAACCCGAGTAAAATAATTGGGCATGCGCAGTATCGAGTACGAATCGAGTCGAGTTCAAAATGGCGACAAAACGTCTAGCAATTATTGTGTTAGAAGAAATGTTTAACAGCGACGAGAGGATGACATTTTGACTGAAAACTGCTGTTCTATAATGAACTGTCTGATATTTGCAATGAAACGTAATGTTCCTAAAGTTCAAAATTTAGGTTAGAGATAATACGCATGCCTCACGCTTTCCGCCATTTTGACTCTAGAGAACCCGCGAAGAACTGGAGGTTACTTGGGTCGAGTAGGTTAGAGATTATACGCATGCGCACTACGTTTACCCGACCTGTTCCTTTTACAACTCATGTTACTCGTGTAACCCGAGTTGGTAGTTGGAAAACGCTCTAAAGGACTCAGTCTTGGACCGAAACAGATTGACCTGATCGAACATATCTCGTTTAAATCGATCAAAGAATAATATATGAAAATTTTGAGTACATAACTAATGATTTTTACTTTGAGTTGACATATTTTTTCTTGCGATCTAAGCCAAAATTACTTCTCATATCACGTGGTATGCCAAAACTGCACTTTTTGTAATCCGAATAACGCTTGATACAGGAACCAAATGACGAATGAACAAACGAATGATTTAAACTTTGAGTTGACATAATTTTTCTTGCGATCTAAGCCAAAATTACTTCACATATCACGTGGTATGCCAAAACTGCACTTTTTGTTCTGTCATGATTTTATGATTTATTAAAACTTACTTTCAGTGCATCATTCATAGCTGATTTGAATTATTTATGTACGGCATATCGATGACAGTAACCAGTTGTTCTGCCATAACTTTGTCATTTATTAAAATTGCGTAATAATTAAATCATGTATTTCGTCTTTGGCATTGACGCGACCGAAGAACGCACACACGCCCTACCGCAAACAAAGCCGGCACACTATGACAAGTTTAAACAAATTTATTTCCCAAATATAACACAGTATACATACAATTCACTATACAATAACAATATATTATGGAAAAGAACTAGAATGAAAGACACTTGTTCTTGTTAAATTCTTCTCCTTGGATAGACGTCCAGTTTAACTAAAAACAACATCATCAAGAATTTAGCTATAAGTATACGTTGTATAAATTTGGGTGTAAATCAAACAGAGATATAAAGAGATGGTAAATGAAATCAGAAACGCACAGAGGAATTAGAATGCGAAATGAAATACATAGTATCACATTTGAAGAAAGGATTACTGTATAAATTTAGAGGTAGATATGTATAAGTAGAAGTGAAGAAGAAAGACGGCTTCTCGAACATCATGCACTGAACTTATCACACTATATCACAAAGAACAGTTACACTAAGCCTATAACGTTATAATAAAGATGTGATAGTTGTATAACATTTTGTATAAGCGATATACTTCATCCACCTTTTACTAGTGATGGTGTAATGATATTATATGTTCGCTTAATTTTGGTTTCACCTTGATTTGTCACTAGGCAGGGCTTAAAACTATCAACAGCAGATATAGGTACTAATAACTTTGCTATTGTTGTTAATTATTTGGCTTCGATGAATTAGTGCGAAGTATCAAAAATATAATAAACTCGCACAGCTTAGATACATCAGCTGTTTAAATTCGTACTCTCGGAAGGCGTGGTTTGATTTTTACAGACAGCTACATTCCACACAACCGTCTGATCCCACATACAAACCGGAATACCCATGAGGACATCTTGTATCACAATCAACAAAAGTGCATTCATGCTTCGTTGTAGTGCTAGAGGCCTTAACCGGAAGTGTAGAGGACAGAAATGGAAACGAGGCTGAATGTAAACTTCCGGATGAAGAATAAACTTCCGGTGTTTCAGATTTAACCTCTGTGGCACTTGTTGAACTTACTGTTTGGTTCGTCATAGTGTGTGACAATACAGTTCTATTTATAGAAAACATCGTCCTTGTGTCAGCATGTTGGGTTGTTGGTGGGTCACTGGACAATGTTTGTGTAGAGGCAAGTATAGCCAATAGAGTACTTGATTCAGCGGATTTCAAGCTGGTCAATGGTGTATTAGGGCGTGTGGTCAACGTTGTGTTGTTATCTGGCCCATTGCTAGACCTTGTGACCTTGGGGGTGGTTGTGTGAAACATTTGCATTGTTGTTGTTATTATTGGTGCTACCTTGGAAATCTCCTCAGTTGTTTGTGCCGTTGACATTTGTATTGTAGTCTCTGAGAGTGTTGCTGATGATGATGTTGTTCTCGTAGATGTTGCTGTTGTTGTTGTCGTTGTTGGTACCGAGGTTGGAGATGATTTTGCTGATGTCTTTGTTGGTACCGTGGTGGAAGTTGATTTTGCTGTTGACGTTGTTGGTACCGTGGTGGAAGTTGATTTTGCTGCTGACGTTGTTGGTGCCGTGGTGGAAGTTGATTTTGCTGTTGTCGTTGTTGGTACCGTGGTGGAAGTTGATTTTGCTGTTGTCGTTGTTGGTACCGAGGTGGAAGTTGATTTTGATGTTGTAGTTGGTGGAAATGGTATCATTTCTGTAATAATATGAATTTCTTTTATTACATGTTGACTACAAATGTATATAATCAATGTAAGAAACAGCATCGTATTAGGAGCCTAAGCAAGTACATGAAACGAGCTAGTATCACTACGTCCAATGTAATTCTAATAAATATTGTATTTACGATTACATAAATGTTACTTTGTTACTACTTGTATGAGTTCGTCTTGCGAAAAGCGATACACTGTTGCCCGGTAGACCAATACAGGGTTTTATTCACCAATTAAGACAGGTTATGTTCTCCCATTGGCAGTTTTTAGCTATTGGACATTGGTTATAACGTTTACATGTTCAGAAAGTGCAGCTTGGTTTTGACAGAGCATGTTGTGATTGGTTGATAAAAAGTTCATAATTCCATGTAAACAGGCAATACTTTCCCGCAGCCGTTTAAAAACGCCGAAATGACGAAACACCCAATGCAACGGAAACTTATATGGTGAATATAGTTTGAATCGAGAGTGATAGTTTTGAAAGTTAAAAAGGCACCAAACGCTTTAAATTTAAAAATAAGCATAGTGTCGGGTAAAGATTAATTAAACTTCTGTGCTATGTACACATTTGATATTTCAATTCGTTCAGGAAGTATAAGCGTTGAAGTAAAACCTGCCTTCTAACTGTTACTTTTAATGTAAATTTTATCTATACAGCGCGTTATAGGGAAACATGAAAATTGGGCATGCAAAACAAGACAATAGAGGTGTTTTAAAAAGACGTAGCGTAATATATACAGTATCATATCACAAAGAATGTTGCTAGGAATATAGATTACTAGGGCATGTACTTTTGACAGTTTATTCTCAGTTTGAACTAAGTTAGACTTCAGTCTAACCTATTTTATGTCGACTTTGCATCAAGTTTTAGCAGTTTTATGAATCACTCTTGACATAATATGACAGAAAAGAATCCATTCATTTTTGTCTTTACTTTATAGCCGTAGCGCATCTGTTACCAGATTTCACAGTTGTATGACATTTTATGCTTACCGTATGTTGTTCTTAATATGACATGTCATATAACTACACATCAGTGTAATAACTCATCACATGTACACCAGACGGTAAGGAAGAACATGACAAAACTGTTTTACAATGCACACTACCCAAAAGTGCTAACCCGCCAGTTTATATTTCATTCCCGTTTTGTGAAAAATGCATGTATTCATTTGAAAGTTTGCATACCGATACATGATTAAGAGATACAGCTCAGTATTGGTTTATTTTGACCATTTTGCAATTAATTTTAGTGTATTGCGTAATAATGCATTTTTGCACGTGCAATGCATGTGGACCAGAATTCAGGCGCCGAAGAACAACATCGGCATTACTCATGACTGCTCATCTTGAAAAACACATAAAATTTTCTCGAGAGGAACACTCCCGAGATTACGAAAAACCAATGTGAACACAATTCCTAGTTGACATTTTTTTATTTATTCATATTTTTTTTAATAATGCATTTGTTAACACGAAATTTCACATACTGACATATGAATATCCAATGAAGCCAAATATTTATTTAATTTTGGTCTACATACGGTCTATTCACCGTTTTTAGACTTGTTACGTATCTGGCATCATTTACACGTGTAATGCATGCGCGTAGACAAGCGCGTGTTTATGTATGGTTTTGATGTTAGTAAAGATTCTCCTACGCGAAAAACACCTGACATGTTGAATTTGGCACAAACAGAACACAGTTTACCTGTCGGGATGCCATCAGTTTTGATAAAGTTGCGGCCCTTAGCTAGTTTTGCTTTTTATTACAAAAATGATTTTCTATTTCGTTTGTAATTGTTATTTTAATGATTATTTCCGTCTTTTCATTCACAAGAACCTTCAACTTTTTAAATCAGCACCCAAGCAAAATTTGCAAAATTGACATTTTATTGAAATAGGTTTTGTGGAATTTGTGTAAGATTCTTACAGTTCATCAAAGTTCGTTTTGCGTCAATCTCGGCATGTTACGTGTTTTTCTGAGAGGGCAGACATCGGTTGTGCTAAATGTTAATGACCAAGTGTTTGTTGCGTTGCAATATGCACGTGTTCATGAACACTTTGGGTGTTATATGTTGGGACTTTATAAATTAGACTTCATTATGAACGCGCCTGGAACGAGTAACATGGTCGTGTATCTGCCAAAATGAATCAATAATTAAATGCTGCAAGTATTATTCAAGTATTGGTTTGCAAAATTTCATGAGAGTACGTGCAGTATTAACAAAATTATAACACATAACTATGGTGGCGGGTTAGAACGTTTGTGTAGTGTATGAATGTGCCAGGAATCCCTTTTTTCTGAATAATATATCGTTACACGCTAGACACAGGTAATATGGAATCTAGCTTGTCTCTCTTACCTCGTGGCAATTGATACCATCGTGAATGAGGTGTTGAGAGCGATTAATAAAAGTTGGAAAAAATGTTTCACAATCGACTTAAAATAAATTAGAACTGATCATTTCTAGGCAAAATCATGGAGGAAAAACATTAGTATACAAGGCACTAGTACGGTACCCAGTCGACCTGAAGTCAACTTGTACTGATAGTTTCTATGTAAACCCATAGCGGAAATCACTTGAACAGGGTAGCAATACCACGTGAGTTTTGGCTACAGTTACAAGTAGAAATTTGTAAACACGAATATAGCCATAAGTATTTTATTTCTTCATCGATTTCTATCAAATATACGCCACGCTAAGGGGAAAAGTATGTGCTTTCCGTAAAATATAAGATCTTTTTCAGCAGATTTACCGATTTTTCCATTACCCTGTGAAACCTACACGTTCCACTGTTTCACAAGGTAATGGACAAAACGGCACAGCCGCTGAAAAAGATTTTATATTTCATGGAAAGCAAATAATTGTCCCCTTAGCGTGGCGTATATTTCATAGAAATCGATGAAGAAATAAAATATTTATGGCTATTTTATTTTCCAATGTTTACAAATTTCTTCTTGTAACTGTAGTCAAATGTCACGTGGTATTGCTACCCTGTTGAATATACAATTATACTACAAGTAGTATGATACACAGACGACCTGAAGTGACTGATAATATCTTGGTAAAATCATGGAAGAAACGACTACTGTACAATATATAAGTACGGCACTTCATTTCTTAAAAATATTAATAATGTAATGTACATACCAAACTCGCATATAAACGAGAACCTATTTGGCCAGAGGTGGCATTCTCTATCATGCCATAAACCATGGTCGTCGGTTCGAATCTGTGCACAATCTTGTGTATAATGTAAGGCATTAGCTCCGCCCTGTTTGTGTGCCCAGTTGTTATAACCGCTCAGTGGCTCCCCTGAAACAATAACGAAAAAGAAAATATAGTTTATTCGAATTATTCAAGTCGGTCTGAAACTGTATAGTTCGAAATAAGCCAGGTGTTCGTATCATGTAGTTCGTAATAAGCCAGGTGTGTGTATCATGTAGTTCGTAATATCCATACATTTACGGACAAAGAGGGCAGTTCAGTCAAAATGCATAGAAATCACGTTTATTCAAAGTTTGCCATCTTCGAATTATACAAGATGTAGTTCATATTTCATATTTCGTATTCGTAAGACCCACATGTTCTACAGAGAGGAAAGCGATCGGAATATGAGATACATTTGGATTGTAGCGGTTATTCGAAAAGGTGGTCGAATCAAATTGTAACATAGCTACGACAATTTACATTGACGTCAAGTGAAGAGAGAGGTCAGGCTAAATGCAATAATATTTGATGGAGTGTGTCTTAATTTTCAAAGGAATGGTTGCATGATAATAATACCATAGGTCCAACAATACGATGAATAATCTGCACATTATAATAATGCTTTATGGTGAATTTACTTATTCTTGATGGTTGCTTCATCGAGGTATGTCAGACGGATGACAACTTAATTGAAAAGATAATGACATTGCCCTACTCGTACTTTTACATTGCCTTAGATCCCCTACTATTGTGTTAGCCAATTAGTGGCGTATTTATGGTAGTAGGTTGAAAATGTCACTTTCGCGATATAACATCTGTTGCATTTCAATTTTATAGCGGCTAAAATTACATCACATATCACGTGATAGGTCCAAACCGAGAGCAAGTCTACATTATTATACGCTTATAATCTTCGGCAGGTTATACAATAATTCATTATTTATAGGTATATAATACATACTCCGGTGTGGTCTAGTGGTTAGGATTCCTGGTTTTCACCCAGGCGGCCCGGGTTCGATTCCCGGCACCGGAACTTATTTTTGTCTGTTTATTTTTGCCACAAAAATTGTATCGTGTCCATGTCAAGCAAGCAAACATGTCTCATAATTCCCATATTTTACGCCTCTTTTTAGAGTATAATTTTAATGCATCTGCACTGTCATAAAATAAAGCATAATTTTTAAAAATGCATGTATCAAAAAGGGTTTATTCATTATATATACGCGTTATTAATTAAAACGTTAAATTTTTCACATAGTTGTCAAACAGTTGACGTTTATTAAATTATTGTTATTCGTGGCTGTGGTACAGAGTGGGCGGTGAACTATGGGTGTACAAGGGGGACAAATATCCATTTACGTATTATTGATCCAACTAGGTTACTTCCCTTAAAGACACTGAGATGCTTAACACGGATTTAGAAATGTTGATCCAGTATTGCTCTTTCGCGAAAAGTATTAAAAGCCTATTTTCAAAAGTGCGTCCGTTCATTGTACATACTAGTATACCCCATCATTGAATCACACATTGGCTCTGCACCGATGGCAGCCACAACATTTCGGCTTTCGTCCCTCTCAGTTAGTCGTAGTATAGTCTGGTTCCCTTCCCCAAATCTTACATAACATTAGAGTGTAAGATTTGGGACGGGAACCAGACTAAGACCTGACGAAGTGAAGTATTGTGGGTAAATATTGCTCATCAAACCTGGGACATATAGCTTGCGCCCTACCTCTAGATTACCGCTCTGTACAAGTAACAGACAATTCCTTCACACGAGGAGAGGATAGCCGTAGCCAATTTCAAAGAATAACATAAGCCTCCCAACCTAGTGTCCTGACCCGAAGCGCTCGGCTGACAAGCGCCTAACCTAGTGATCGGACCCGACGCGCTCGACTGACAAGCGCCCAACCTAGTGTCCTGACCCGAAGCGCTCAGCTGACAAGCGCCCAACCTAGTGTCCTGACCCGGTGCGCCCGGCTGACAAGCGCCCAACCTAGTGTCTTGACCCGAAGCGCTCGTCTGACAAGCGCCCAACCTAGTGTTCGGACCCGAAGCGCTCGGCTGACAAGCGCATAACCTAGTGATCGGACCCGAAGCGCTCCCCTGACAAGCGCCTAACCTAGTGATCGGACCCGACCCGCTCGGCTGACAACCGCCCAACCTAGTGTTCGGACCCGAAGTGCTCGGCTGACAACCGCCCAACCTAGTGATCGGACCCGACGCGCTCGGCTGACAAGCGCCCAACCTAGTGTTCGGACCCGAAGCGCTCGGCTGACAAGCGCCCAACCTAGTGTTCGGACCCGAAGCGCTCGGCTGACAAGCGCCCAACCTAGTGTTCGGACCCGAAGCGCTCGGCTGACAAGCGCCCAAACTAGTGTTCGGACCCGACGCGCTCGGCTGACAAGCGCCCAACCTAGTGTTCGGACCCGAAGCGCTCGGCTGACAAGCGCCCAACCTAGCGTTGGGACCCGAAGCGCTCGGCTGACAAGCGCCCAACCTAGCGTTCGGACCCGAAGCACTCGGCTGACAAGCGCCCAACCTAGTGTTCGGACCCGAAGCGCTCGGCTGACAAGCGCCCAACCTAGTCTTCGGACCCGAAGCGCTCGGCTGACAAGCGCCAAACCTAGAGTTCGGACAAGCGCATGCTATATCACATCGCTAACCAGGATTTTGTTGCAAGAACATAACTCATGTGCCGCATTACTTTTCTGTTTGTTAAACTTTCAAAAATATTAAAGCATGATCTGTTTTCAATAGCATATTATTATGTCAATTTAAGATGGAGTATGCTATCGACTATGTATGTTGGAAGAGTGCTCAACTGTTACCGATACGAACCTAGCTCTCCGGTAACATTGGCTACGTAAAGGCAATATGTAGAAAGAGTCAGTTGCTCGAGGAAAGAAAGTCAGTACTGGTAGATAATAAATATAAATTCCAGGAAGACTTGTTAGGTCATCTGACCGCTAAAATTAGTATATTTAAATGACTGGAAATTGTTGAAACAACAAATCTAACGAGAATATTGTTAACTTTTAAATTACGTACCGTTAATCCACTCCCAGTGCAGTTCATGACGTAGGTCGGTGAGGCCCAACCAGATTCCATCATGCTGGTTACCAAGGTTACGTAATGTTGTCATGACAAAGTTTTGTGTATCTGCATCCGGTATCACTACAAGATCGCCTCCCTTCTCTTGACAGTCATGTCTGAAATAGTAGTTAGAGATGTAGAACAACCATGTACCTGTGTACGGTCTAGTCATAAACACTGAAAGTAATTACCAATCTACTGTAGTAATTTATTGTATCGATTTAGTAGAAGAAAACAAACATGAAAAATTACTTTGACATAATTATACAATCTAGTCTAGTTTCCGTCCCCAAAGCTCTCAATACATTAGTTCAAACTACTGTAAGATTTGGGATGGGAAACAGACTAGTACTCACATCCATTCATTTACGCGAACAAATACTTGTAAATTTGTTGAAAAAGTATGGCCATAAAATTTTAAAAAATATATACTTCACACATATGGCAGCGCTTGTAACCGATGATAAAATATGATTTGTAATGCATTCATTATACATTGTATAGTAAGCAGATCCTAACCTTTATGCATGGATATACTACAATGTACAAAGTCCGTGCGTTGAAGATATCAATTTACGAGGGCAAATCATGCACTATAGGTCCTTTAGATTTGTGTTTTCTAACTCTACAAAAATACATTTTGAGAAAATCTACTTTAATGATTATGACCAGGCTAGATCTCAGTAAGGCTAGAGAAAGAACAAAATTGCACAGTAAAATTGTTTGTCTTTAATGTCACAATTTTCTTAGTCTTTTCAATATATACATCTTGAAAAGCGCTTTCCAACGATACCAATTTCAAAAAATGAGTTAGAACATTCTGAAATTGAGGCGACATTTTATTGCTCCTCTGGTATCTTCGTGTATGAAAACCATACAACCAGGGTTAAACATATAGACAATATACCAGTTGTTAAATTATGCTTATAGAAGGTCGAAAATGACGTTAAAATCTCCATACTAACGTTATAGCTTTTTTTATTAATGATACCTTTGCCAATAGCCAACCTGTAGAAAAAAGCCGGTGTAAAAATATTACTTGTAGTTTGGCCAAAATACATAAACGAGGATCGATCATTTAAACGCAAAGTATCGGCAATCCGACAAATCGAGGCCCTCAGTGAAACATACCGATATTGATAGGGTTATCACAAGGGTTACTGGTCTGTCGGCAGTTTCCGTTGGATGTTTGTAAATTCTCTGGTGGTCACCAAATGAGACGTTAAAAGATTTATAAAAACTAGTGAAAATGATGAATAAATCATATATTGTCATACCTCGCATCCGACCAGTATTTTTTGTTGTAAATAACGAATTCCAAGCATCGATCTCGGAAGACGTGTAGATATTTACCATGTGCTACAGTAATTGGACATCGTGATGTTGTTTCAATACCCGAATCCATGAGAAACTCGTCCGAGTTGTCTGTAAACATAGTGGTGACGTAAAATGATAATTATGTGACAAAAACATTTGTAACTACGGGCATATAAGAGTCGTTAATGTTCATCCTCATACATCAGTGGTTAGTCAAGTTCTCAGACTATCACAGGTGAAGAATATTCTGGGGTGAACGAGAATGTTAATAAGAAAAGAGCTGAAAAGAAAAATTATATTTGTGTTATCCATCTTAAAAGCTACGAAAACATGACGCCGTAATTTACAGTAATCACGGTAGAATGCGTACAAAATAATCAGTCAATTTTTATTTAAATTTCATGAGATTAAAACATTCACGCCATATGAACCAGCGCACCGTGCGTGGCCCTGTCTTGTACGTGGGTATCAGTGAGCATCACAGGGAGTTGTCACCGTCAGTGGGCCAATATGCATGTACAGATGTACATGTGGGCACCTGAATTATTTTCCACAAATATCAGTTGGAGTTGAATTAAAGGAGATATTAAGTTGTGTATATATATACATATTGTTGCGGAAGCTGAAGACTGCAAGACACATGTGCGCACCGACAATCTACGGATCGAACCGGATATGCTATATTGTGTATGTCATCAACAATATCCGCGGAGCAAAGATGTTATCATTAAGCATGCAAAACAAGACACAATAATAATTCAATAGTTTAAAAGAAACACCTAGATAAAGTAAACCAGAATGTCGTCTTTTATTCTCTTTTAAGCCTTGAACCAATAACATTGGTGGTACCGTAGGAAGTCAATTTAACGGAAACATCGTTATTCATTGAAATTATTACTGTTTTGACGCACAATTCATATGTATATTTGGAAACAAACAAAAAATGAAAACATCACTTACGAAAGAAACATATAATCAAAACAACCATACACAACTCCAACTGACGCAATAAATACCCCGTCTCCATGATTGAACGTTACAGAAAAGTTAATGAATTAATTAATAATAAATTTATTACAGGTATTTATTGCATGCACATTTAAGGCCAAGATAAATTAATTCATTGTTTCATTAACAAGTCTTGTTAGTCCCCTATTTTTCATTCTGCACCTGGGGTTTTTATTGACCCTTACAAAATAACAATTGGTTATTACTAATCAAGTCACGGGTTGTGGAGCTTTTAGTTTCAAAACAGTTATCAATTTAATGGACCACCCTCAGATGCAAGAGTTCTGAAACCAATGTTGCAAACCTTTTAAATAAAGGAATCTGTCCAAATTGGAATACGATACTGGCATTCAGGTCCTAAATACACCGTTTTGATTGAAGGAGAAAAAATATGAAAACTCACCTAAAAGGGATGAAAATTTAAAACACAAAATAAACGAAAACACCAGCCTGTGTACTATTTAATAACACTTACGGGCATCCTAAATCCTAAATACTTAATTATTCTTTGAAACCTACATATTGGGAACAGATATGGTTTGTAGGAGTTTGTTCATAGAATACTACTTAATATTGAAAACCCCTTCACCAGACTTTGAAGCTGTTAATGAATTATACAGAGTTTAAATTTAGACTTAAGTCAAATATTTTCGTAAGTGCTTTGATACAATTTGAATAAGATGAATTAAAACTTTTTAAGAAAACAAAATAAATGATAATCAAGCCGTTAATTAACACTGGCCTGTCTAGAATAGTGTTAAGATAGAGGTGAGGATAATGTTCTCATCGGATCGTACGATCCGGTCCATCATCTGTACCTATATGAGGTTATCATTTCATTCGTGGTCCGTACAGTCTCTATATCGTCAGCGTGATTTAACGTAATGTAATGTAATAATGGGAAAATGTATGTATAGCAAAACGAAATAGAAGATTTGTACGTTATGGACCAGGCTATAATATCAACTTGTTATGAATTAAAAAGGCTTATAAGCCCTTTTGGCTTCAACGGACGAATTTAAAAGTCAATTCATCATTCTAATTTAATATATAATATTATGTGTATACAGCCATGTATATCAATCTAGTAATTGAACTCGACTGAATGTAAAGACTAAAAATTAGTTAAAAGTGGATGTGTAATTTCCTATTGTACTACCACGGTCCAGGGTACTGTTTTATCAAAGCACCTACGGATATCTTAGTATTGCAGCTCCATTTACCACAGTTGATGGTTATCGAATTATTACAAAGAATTTAAAAATGATCGTAAGTTTACGATTTTCGTAAGTACGTTGATAAAACAGTACCCTGGAATCAGTGATACCGAGTGTTCGATTGTTTGTCATCTGGGTACTATAATATCAACCACTTACGGAAATCGTAAACTTACGTTAAAATTCAAATTCTGTATACTTATTTTAAGACTACAAAGTAAATGGAATTGCATTACTAATAATTATTCAGTTAATGATTTCATACAAACCATATCTGTCCTCAAATTTAAAGTTGTTGAATATTTATATAGAATTTAAATTTGAACAAAAGTTAAATATTTCCGTAAGTGCTTTGATAACACATTACCCTGGTCCTGGTGACGAAAGACATACGTTTGAAGATTAACCATGGACACACATCGGACCACTGATGACCGTATGTATCACGCTGATGTAGGTCATCTTCAGTACGAGTATATGACATTATTTAGCTAACATTATATATATATAAGTACTTACACCACAAACGATCAGGTGGACAAGTGGTCCGGTGGTATAAGTGATCCAAAGGTTATGGGTTTAATCTCTCCTCCAGCAGGAATCAAACGAAAATACCTTTTTGCGTGTTTCCTACCTAAACAACCAATTTCACTGACAGTCTTTCGGACGAGAAGAAACCGAGGTTCCGTGTAAGTTGCCGTAAGTTTACGTCATGCTTCCGGAAACGGGGCATCTTCTGTATCATGCACAACCCCCCAAAACTAGGATGACTAACCATTTTTGGGACCGTCGCCCATTTGGGTCTCTCGGTGGCGACTGGCTATGATAAATAAAAACAAAGAGACCAAACGATACGTTTACCTGTGCACCGAAGATAGAAAGAGTATGTTGTAAGAACGTCAAGTGTCTACTAGCAGATGACGTCGAAGCTCAAGTAAGAAACACCTCAGAATGAAGAACGAAATGTTCAGGTCCATTTTCAATGTTTTGCTGTTTCTTGCATCAAAAATGTAAAACTCACAGCATAATAGGACAAGCTTTTAAGCGTCCCAATGGAGGTTTTATTATACTTGCCATTTGTTCGTGCTTTGAAAGCAGGGACTCCATTTGACTTTATTGTTGCATGCACGATCCAGAATGTTTTCTCAGGAAGGGGGTCCAACCTGCCATAATTCGTAGAGGGTCGGATTCCGGTCCCCCCTGGAGCTGATAAAGGGTTGATACTACTGAATTAGCCCAAATACACATCTCGCCCTTTCAGTAGCCGTTCTAGCCGTTTTAATTGATCATTTTGTTAATCGTTAAAATAATAAAATTCAGAAGCCATGCCATCAATACAGGAACCGTTTAATAATATCATGACCAGCGTCGTCACCAGCAACACCCCTATCATTATCAACAAACTCTTCTTCAACATTACAAAATCACCAACATAAAAACAACAGCATTTAAACCAGTAGCAACAATATAGCACGTTTATACATGTAAAAAATTACGTCGCTTTTTTATATATTTTGGAGAATAATGTTTGCGATACTCGGTGATACGAAGGCTAGGCTTCTTATTCTTCACACATGATCAACCCACAGGAACTTGCATTAATAATTTGAAAAAAAAATGAATTTTTTAAATAATAAATGCAAGTTCCTGTGATCAACCATTCCTTGGACGTTCTGATAAACGGAAAGCGCCAAGTATAATGGTAGCTATCTTGGCATGGTATATCCCGACATTGGGTCGAACCCGCAACAATAGATGCCTGCATTCTCATCACTAGACCAGCTTGGCCAGGTCATGTCGAGATCTGATTATACTGCTTTTACCAATATAATCCTTACGTACTTTGGTGTCCTATTTAATGTATACTTTGAAACCTGACGTTATGAAGCTATTACATTTTAAAGTACTTTGTGCATAAATTTACATTATTATAAAATATATCTAAATTTGGATCAGTTTTAAATGTTGATAAGTACTCTGGTGTAAATTATCATATCAAAGGTGAACTAGAGGTAGATTTTGAACATTATTATGTACCAAATTAAGTTTACGACTTTACTTATATTCATACCCTATCCAAGCCACAGGTAATCGTATCATTGATAAAGAGTAAAAAAAAGATAACATACATTTATAAAAAAATATGTTTTACTCTTTATCAATGATACGGTTCCCTGTGATATTAGATTTTGGAGCTTCCAGTTCTTAAGATTCATCAGTTCAAAAAACCGCCCCTGATTTTTTAAGCGTTGCTGTAAGGTACCATACCCGGGGCATCGGCTGTACTACCCGAATCGAAGACTTTCAGTACATTAAAGTTTAGTGGTGGGTCGGAGAATCGAATCCGCCAACCTTTCATTGCAAATACAGCATGCTACTATTGGACTACGGCATCCATTGCGTTGGGTTATTTATCAGTGGTCATTATAATCAATTTAGAAACTCGAAATTTGAACTTAGATGAATAAGCTGTATTTGCCTCGCGGTTTGAGTCTAGATGAGTAGATGTACGTTGAGGACACCTACGACCGGTGATACGGTTTGAGCCTAGCTGAGTAGATGTACGTTGAGGATAACTACGATCGATGATACGGTTTGAGCCTAGCTGAGTAGATGAACGTTGAGGATAACTACGATCGATGATACGGTTTGAGCCTAGCTGAGTAGATGTACGTTGAGGATAACTACGATCGATGATACGGTTTGAGCCTAGCTGAGTAGATGTACGTTGAGGATAACTACGATCGATGATACGGTTTGGGCCTAGCTGAGTAGATGTACGTTGAGGATAACTACGACCGGTGATACGGTTTGAGCCTAGCTGAGTAGATGAATGTTGAGGATAACTACGACCAGTGATACGGTTTGAGCCTAGCTGAGTAGATGAATGTTGAGGATAACTACGACCAGTGATACGGTTTGAGCCTAGCTGAGTAGATGTACGTTGAGGGCAACTACGACCGGTGATCCGGTTTGAGCCTAGCTGAGTAGATGTACGTTGAGGATAACTACGACCAGTGATACGGTTTGAGCCTAGATGAGTAGATGTACGTTGAGGGCAACTACGACCGGTGATACGGTTTGAGCCTAGCTGAGTAGATGTACGTTGAGGATAACTACGACCAGTGATACGGTTTGAGCCTAGATGAGTAGATGTACGTTGAGGGCAACTACGACCGGTGATACGGTTTGAGCCTAGCTGAGTAGATGTACGTTGAGGGCAACTACGACCGGTGATACGGTTTGAGCCTAGCCGAGTAGATGTACGCTGAGGACACCTACGACCGGTGATACGGTTTTTGCGCTATGGAGATTGGTCAAATAGGACGCCATACCTAATACAGTCAAACCTGTGTTAAAGGCCACGTGCGAACAAAGAGCACTTTGACTAAACATGTCTACAAAGGTCACTTATTTAATATCTCATTAGACCAATTAAATTTAACCTGTCTTAACAGACCATCCGTCAAAAAAGACCATTTTCCGCTGGTCCCATGGGTGGTCTTTACAAACAAGTTTGACTGTTTAAACAAGTGCACACGCGATCTATTTGTATGTGCAATCGTATGCTTAACGAAATGTAAATATTTATTTCAATATCAACGTTGAGCTGTAAAAAATAACTATAGCTCGTTTAATTAGCTCAGTAAGAATACGGGAGAAGTATGATCTTTGGCTCATTCACCTGTTTACATTAACTTTTGTGTGTATATAAACATTGCCATTTTTCTTACTAATTTATGGATTTAATATAACAGCTATTATACGTGTATATACATATATTATATGAGTATATGGCTTGATGCATAAGGTATTGATGTTCACTGCCGTTTTATCAAAATAAAATGTTTTAAACAATCAAAATGGTTTGTTTTGATATCAAGTGACAAACCTGAATAAATGAACTATACGTACATGTTCATGTACAACAGGCATACGTTTCGATGGTGAAAATTGAATAATTTTGTGAGAATATTAAATTATTTATGCACTGCATACACGCATTACATATCGTTATTTACATACGGGTACCCAGTGGCCTAAATATGACGATGGTAGATTTATTTGTGATAAATAGATTGATAGATAAATATAACACATACAAATTGTATACATATATAATATATGTGAAACATCTATTAGCCTGTTTTTAATTGAATTCATTTGAAACTGAATACCTATAAACATCTATCAAAGCCATGTCGTGATTTTACATCAATGCCTTGTCGATGATTTTCAATACGTAAAGAAAAAAGTCAATAAGAATTTTAATAGCTCTTTCAGACTGCATTTTCAAAATATAAAACCCATGATGTCTATAAAATGAGACTAGCTCTAGGGTTTTTGATTAACACTATGGCACAGGTAAATTTACAAGAGTTAAGTCTATAAAAATATATACATAAAATGCTTTTAGTTTCCGGGAACAGTTAAAGAGCATTTTTGGCACACCCTAACTGTAGTCATACTATAAAAACAGTAAAATGAAGAAATTGACGATAAAATTCTATTAAAAAATGTTCCGGTGCCGGGAATCGAACCCGGGCCGCCTGGGTGAAAACCAGGAATCCTAACCACTAGACCACACCGGATCGTGTTAAATTGGTGGTATATACCTGTTTATCTCATGTATTGATTATTATCATTAGACCGGAACAGTAAATGTTATCATGTCTACGATTATCTTTTCCTTACTAACTTTATAAGTTCTGCAACTGAAAATTGAAACTTGTCTTCTAGTATGAAAATAATTATATTATTATTATTATTATTATTATTATTATTATTATTATTATTATTATTATTATTATTATTGATAATGATAGTTTTGCTTATACATGGCAAATCCGCCAATTTGATACTTACAGTACATACGGTATGTATTTGGCGTTTATTTTTCCTTGGTTCAAATTTCACCAAATTCAATTTTTACAAAGTTTATAACTCTAAACTGATTGATTGATTGATTGATTGGTTGATTGATTGCATGGTTGATTGTTACATGGTTGATTGACTGCATAGTGGATTGAGTGCATGATTGATTGATGGGTTTTATGCATGATTGATTAGTTTAATGCATAATTGATTGATTGATTGATTGCTTGCTTGCTTGCTTGCTTGATTCGTTGCTTGATTCGTTGCTTGATTCGTTGCTTGATTCGTTGCTTGATTCGTTGCTTGATTCGTTGCTTGATTCGTTGCTTGATTCGTTGCTTGATTCGTTGCTTGATTCGTTGCTTGATTCGTTGCTTGATTCGTTGATTGATTCGTTGATTGATTCGTTGATTGATTCGTTGATTGATTCGTTGATTGATTCGTTGATTGATTCGTTGCTTGGTTCGTTGATTGATTCGTTGATTGATTCGTTGATTGATTGATTCTTTGATTGATTGATTGATTGATTGATTAGTTGATTGATTGATTGATTGATTGATTGATTAGTTGATTGATTCGTTGATTGATTGATTCGTTGATTGATTGATTCGTTGATTGATTGATTCGTTGATTGATTGATTCGTTGATTTATTCGTTGAATGCATTACTGATTGATTGTTGAATGCATGCTTGATTTATTATATGCATGATTGATTGAATGATTGAATGCTTGATTTATTGTTGAATGCATTACTGATTGATTGCATGCTTGCATGCTTGATGGATGGATGGATGGATGGATGGATGGATGGATTTATTGATTAAATGCTTGATTGATTGATTACATGCTTGATTGATTACATGCTTGATTGATTACATGCTTGATTACATGCTTGATTGATTACATGCTTGATTGATTGCATGTTTGATTGATTGCATGTTTGATTGATTTATTGATTTATTCTACAAATTAAGATCTGTAAATAAAATCAATAAAAATAAATGTTATAATTGTTCATTTTAAACATATACATGATAATAAAGATAACTAATACGTACACAGACCGTGGCAAGTCTACGATATCTTATATATACCTATATTCAAACACTGATATGTGTTAAGGATTGATGACGTTTTGTGAAAAGCGCAAATGCTGAATGATACATTGTATATGAAGCAATATTTTGTACACGACATCAGTGTTGGTGTGAAATTATCCACTGAAAGAATATGGAATTGTAAATGTAAGTTTCATTTTTTAATGTAGACTTATTTTGTCTATCTAATAATTATAATTATTATTGATACTGCTCTTAATCACACTCTTAACGCAATACCCATATTTTTAATTATTTCTTAATTATTTATAAAAGAACACTTTTGGTTGACGTTTCTATGACATTTTTATCAAAATGTATCGGTTGTAAGATGAGTTATATAAATTGTGAAGTCACAAAAAAACCATGAAAAATATTAAAAATGGATTTAAATTTTATTGAACAGTTTTGCACAATAAAGTGGCCCAGCAAAGAATAACGTTCCGGTACTTGTTATTCAGAGTCCTATCTTGAAATCCCTTCCTTGCATTTTATGACAATCATGTTTATATATTGATATAGCACGGATAATTTGTCTTTATCCTGACCATTACGCATGAATCTTGCGTTGAATATATATATAAATTTCTGCGAGCATATCGTGCAATATCGGTCCTTTAGATTTGTATTGGTATTTAACCTCGAGCGTCTACGTGACATGGGCCTACTTTCCGCTAATGAACATATACAACCGGTATTATTAATATAAACAATACATCAGCTGTTAAAGTAGGCTAATAGAAGGTCGAGTGTCGTGTCAAATTCTCTGTACTATAGCGCAATTACTAGTAACCACTTGTGACATACATGTAATTGGAAATGGCTACACACGTGTATGACACACGAAAAGATAATCGGACTGGGACGGCAACATTTAACAGAAACAGTAAAGCACGTAAGGCACACACACAACAATAAAGGAAAGTCACAGATAACAAGTCACAAGGAGAGCCACACAAATCAACCAGACAAAATGAAACTGAGCAGCTACATCAATACGACAGCCTTCACAAACAGCCTGTCACATCAGTTAGTAACACATAAGTTCAAGTTACCAGTTGTTTTAGTTTAATACACATTTTATTTCTAACAAAGTGGGATTGGGCAACACGCCTAGCATATTTTAGCCCGGGGGAGACTATTTTTCTCCTAATCTGTGTGCAGCCAACATCGAAAAACGGTGCACAGGAATATCGAACATGTACAGACACACTTACAGGGAGCCTACCACCTATCACCTTGGTCGAGTGGACAAATGAGGGTAACATAACATAATATTTGTAAGGGCCAGCTGACAAGAACGAATAACAAGGACAACCACACCTCACAAGGACAACCACACATCACAAGGACCCCCAAACATCACAAGGACGACCACACATTATAAGGACTACCACACATCACAAGAACAACCACACATCACAAGGACAACCACACATCACAAGAACAACTACACATCACAAGAACGGCCACACATCACAAGGACAACCACACATCACAAGGACAACCAAACATCACAAGGACGACCACACATTATAAGGACTACCACACATCATAAGAACAACCACACATCACAAGGACAACCACACATCACAAGGACAACCACACATCACAAGAACGACCACACATCACAAGAACGACCACACATCATAAGAACGACCACACATCACAAGGACGACCACACATTATAAGGACATCCACACATCACAAGGACGACCACGCATTATAAGGACAACCACACATCACAAGGACAACCACACATCACAAGGACGACCACACATTATAAGGACATCCACACATCACAATGACGACCACATATCACAAGAACAACCACACATCACAAGGACAACCACACATCACAAGAACAACTACACATCATAAGAACAACCACAGATCACAAGAACAACTACACATCACAAGAACAATCACACATCACAAGAACGACCACACATCACAAGAACGACCACACATCACAAGAACGACCACACATCACAAGAACGGCCACACATCATAAGAACAACCTCACATCACAAGAACGGCCACACATCACAAGAACGGCCACACATCATAAGAACAACCTCACATCACAAGAACGGCCACACATCATAAGAACAACCTCACATCACAAGACCGACCACACATCACAAGAACAACTACACATCACAAGGACAACTACACATCACAAGGACGACCACACATCACAAGGACGACCACACATCACAAGGACGACCACACATCACAAGGACAACCACACATCACAAGGACGACCACACATTATAAGGAAACACAAATCACAAGGACAACCACACATCACAAGGACGACCACACACCATAAGGAAACACAAATCACAAGGACGACCACACATCACAAGGACGACCACACATCACAAGGACGACCACACATCATAAGGAAACACAAATCACAAGGACAACCACACATCACAAGGACGACCACACATCACAAGGACGACCACACATCACAAGGACGACCACACATCACAAGAACGACCACACATCACAAGGACGACCACACATTACAAGGACGACCACACATCACAAGAACGACCACACATCACAAGGACGACCACACATCACAAGAACGACCACACATCACAAGGACGACCACACATCACAAGGACAACCACACATCACAAGGACGACCACACATCACAAGGACGACCACACATCATAAGGAAACACAAATCACAAGAACGACCACACATCACAAGGACGACCACACATCACAAGGACGACCACACATCACAAGGACGACCACACATCACAAGGACGACCACACATCATAAGGAAACACAAATCACAAGGACAACCACACATCACAAGGACGACCACACATCACAAGGACGACCACACATCACAAAGACGACCACACATCACAAGGACAACTACACATCACAAGGACGACCACACATCACAAGGACGACCACACATCACAAGGACGACCACACATCACAAGGACGACCACACATCACAAGGACGACCACACATCACAAGGGCCACCACACATCACAAGGACAACCACACATCACAAGGACAACCACACATCCCATGAACAACCAAACATCACAAGTACAACCACACATCACAAGGACCACCACACATCACAAGGACCACCACACATCACAAGGACCACCACACATCACAAGGACCACCACACATCACAAGGACAACCACACATCACAAGGACCACCACACATCACAAGGACCACCACACATCACAAGGACCACCACACATCACAAGAACAACTACACATCACAAGGACCACCACACATCACAAGGACAACCACACATCACAAGGACCACCACACATCACAAGGACCACCACACATCACAAGGACCACCACACATCACAAGGACCACCACTTATCAGAAGAACCACC
Source organism: Spisula solida (assembly GCA_947247005.1). NCBI lineage: Eukaryota > Metazoa > Mollusca > Bivalvia > Venerida > Mactridae > Spisula > Spisula solida. Next base: position 34,197,395 of record OX365957.1, on the reverse strand, counting down.
ACACATCACAAGGACCACCACACATCACAAGAACAACTACACATCACAAGGACCACCACACATCACAAGGACAACCACACATCACAAGGACCACCACACATCACAAGGACCACCACACATCACAAGGACGACCACACATCACAAGGACCACCACACATCACAAGGACAACCACACATCCCATGAACAACCAAACATCACAAGGACCACTACACATCACAAGGACCACCACACATCACAAGGACCACCACACATCACAAGGACCACCACACATCACAAGGACAAACACACATCACAAGGACCACCACACATCACAAGGACAAACACACATCACAAGGACAACCACGCATCATAAGGACGACCACACACCACAAGGACAACCACACATCATAAGGACGACCACACACCACAAGAACAACCACACATCACAAGAACAACTACACATCACAAGAACAACCACGGATCACAAGGACAACCACACATCACAAGGACGACCTCACATCACAAGGACAACCACACATCACAAGGACAACCACACATCACAAGGACAACCACACATCACAAGCAACACTCAACAGGTTATCCCGACTATCTGCTAGAGACAGAGTTTTCTCTTTTACAGAAATGCATAAAACCGGTAAATGACATGGTCGTATCAAGCGCACATGCGTAACAAGATTAGAAGACACCAACCAACCAGCAGTTGCTACTAGCAAACATACGAAAATTCACCACTCTCCAGTAATAGTGACGTAATTGATGACGTCATTATGGGCTCAGAACAATCGCACGAAACACACCCATCTTCTACCAAGGACCATCTAGATGGACATAGGTAGGTTGTACTGGCACCGGTCATCTAGTCATTATAATGGCAAATTCTGAACCGAGACGTTGTATATTTGATCGGATCATCCCAGGCTGCGACATCGGACTATATTCTACGGAAGTCGTTAAAAGTAGATTCTACAGTGATTAAAGAGTTTTAGACTGTAGGCCTAAATCAGAACTAGAATCTATACACTATACAGTACTCTATATTTGTAAGAGGGTATTGTGCTCCAATGCTTATTAGTCCCCTACAGGTTTTTGACCGGAGGGGACTATAGGTTTGCCCTCCGTCCGTCAGTCAGTACGTCCGTCCGTCCGTCAAAACATCTGGATCCTGACATAACTCAAACAGTGTCCAAGTTAGGTTTATGAAACTTGGTATGTTGATAGGGGGCAATTAGGGGATTATGCACGTCTATGAATATTTTGATTCTGACAAAAATTGTTGTTGCTATGGCAACAGAAACATTGAAAATGGCTTCAAACCGGTAGGGGACTTCTGTATTGCTTGCAATTCTTAATTACTTGTTTATATTATATTTGGTACATTGTAACAACATGGGTTTAGAAAAGACCGTTTAGCATTTTAATGTTGAAGTCTGCATTGGTTTCCGTCTTTTAAACGTTTGTAAATAAAACTATAGGTACTTGATTTCAAATTATGCACTACAGCGGGCATGTTTATGACGCCACAGGAACTGTTTGCTGTGAACACAGTCACAGACACTTGGGGTCTGGACCACGCCCCCCCCCCTCCCGCCACGCGCCTGGAAATAGTTTTTTTATATTTATTATATACAGTATATCCAGACCCATTCAGTACTCACACAAACATTTGTTGAATGTATTTGATATTAATAAAAAAAATTTTTACCTAGAAAAATGGATCGTGTAAAACTCGTTTTGCAACTTTCCCGTATATTTCTGGTGCCCTTCGGTCAATAACAAATTAATCTTTACGATGACTATACTGACAATACTCGATCGGCGCTCCTGTCTTCAAAATATGCGAGAACGTTTGCAATTGTCAACTCATTTCGCACATAATCTTTCGACAATTTGAACGGTGGTTCCCAGCCTGATACATAAGAACTGTGTCGCGCGTTGAACGTTGGACCCAAACGAGGTATTCCGAATGGTTTATTTACATATCTGGTTCCAACGTTCAACGCGCGGCGCCCTACAATCGTATTGATCAGGCGGGAAACCATGTCGAAAGATTATGTGCGTGGCGATTTTTAGATGAAAATTGCCAACTTTCTCGCAAATTGTGGAGGCAGGGGCGGAGTTAGGCTTCTGTCACTATCATCACCGTGAAGAGTAATGTGTACTTGACCGAAGGACACCAAATATAGACGGGAAAGTTACACAGTGAGTAAAACACGACCCGATATTCGAGGAAGGTGTGCGAGAAATTTCAGTCAAACATTTCTATCTTTGTGTTATTTAGCTAGAGAGGCATTTACGAATATTTTTTATTTGTCCCGGGTACGTTTAATAATGTTTGTGTGATTAATGTATGGGTCTGGGTATACCATGTTGATGTTAAAAATATACCCAGGTGCGTAGCTGGGGGCGGGGTCCAGACCCCAAGTGTGTTATTTAGCTAGAGAGGCATTTACGAATATTTTTTATTTGTCCCGGGTACGTTTAATAATGTTTGTGTGATTAATGTATGGGTCTGGGTATACCATGTTGATGTTAAAAATATACCCAGGTGCGTAGCTGGGGGCGGGGTCCAGACCCCAAGTGTCTGTGAACACAGTAGAAAAGCTGGGTACCAGCTTTCGTAACGTCATATCCGTCAATGTGGCTAAACATGGCCGCTGCACTAGGCATTCTTTTTAGTATTTGGTACTTCAGTGTGTTAGGACTTGGTGTGCCTGTGATAAAACGCGTGGTATAAGTATATTCCTGGTTAAAGCGAACACTATATATATTCTATGTCTGGAGCATAATAGCAACTCCTCGCAGAAGTTAACTTCCCTTGTTTTACCTGCAAGGGAAGTGATCACCGTAAGGAGGTTGGTATAATAGTTGTGACTCTACCTAGTATCGTGTTCAGCACTACGTTAATTCTGTTTCAGGTACTGGGCGGATTTTGACAATGATTATTTTGACAAAGGAACATACCGGTACGCCTTCAAGGGCACTGTTCATGGTGATGGTCCTCGTGACGGTAGTCTTTGTGTTATCAAAGTTTTCAAGAAACAGTTCGCCCAATACTTCGACAAATGGCGACCGGATCACGCCGCAAGTACAAAGGCGCAACGATTCGGTGAAATATTCACGGAGAATGTACTTCCTTCGTTAAGAAATTTCGTTACCACTACAGATATCGAATTCGTGATTCCTCTAATTGCGCGTATGGATACATTGTCTCATTTCAAGGTTCTGGGACTATTTGCAACACAGAAAGACACCACATACGTCACACCTTGTGAATTCGTCGCCATTGAACCATATTTATATGGAAAATTCGAGAAATTCAACTCAAACGGGGGATATGAAGACAACATGGCGGCCGTACTGAATGCGTTCAGTCATTGGACCTGGCAAGTGAGTGGACATCGTTTTCTGGTATGTGACTTGCAAGGCGTACAGAACGGAAGGAAGTACATCCTGACCGACCCTTGTATACATTCGGCTGATGAGCGGTTTGGAATGACAGATCTAGGCGTCGTTGGCATGGAAACGTTTCTAGCTAACCATGATTGTAATTTAATCTGTCAACAGTTGGGGCTACATAACCCATTGAATGGTGCAAAGCTTAACCGACCTGCTTCGCGTGCAACAGCCTACGTATTCCAGCTATCAGACAGTGATGGTGAGCGGGCACATGATGGACGAACTAACTATTTTAGTATGGAAGATCCTGTCGTACAGTGATGTGTAGTTGATCAGTTTTCTTTTCAGTATTTAAAGAATAGAATTACGTGTTTTTGTATTGAACATTTTTTTTAATTTTTGTTTATACATAGACATTTTTACTTGCTTAAGTACAAGTTAGCTTAAGTAAAACGTCTACCCATACAATCATGATTACCTCCCTTATGGCCAATTATGCCCCAGTGGGTCATTCATTGTAGGTGAGTATATAGGCTTACAAATAGGATATGGATGGTTCGTTCTATGTCTGACTCTTGCGTGGATGGTCAGGCGCTGCAGCCGTTTCTGTGTGGCTTCGGATAGTCTGCGCGCTACTGTATTTTTATAATTATGAAACATCTTATAATATAATGTGTAAGTAACACAGTCATAATATTAACAACCAAACTGTCAAGTCGCCAGATCTAGTAAGCTGTGCCATGGAGAGCTCGCTTCCAATTCAATCCACTTAGTATGATTAAATATCGTGCACACATATAATATTTTGTATAACAATTACTATGCATACTGTAATATATTTTAGACAAATAAAAATGTTTCAACAAATGTTTTACACTGGTCGGTTCCTGATTTCAGTAAGTTCGGGATTTCCCAGACGATGAATTCTGCTAACCTACTTTATCAATCATCTTCATCACATTACATGTATATTATATCTAAAAACAATTGTCAAAACAGGTAACGAGTATTCGTGATAATTAACAACGTCATGTTTCGCTTTCGTCAGAAAACAGCCCCCTTAGTAGATTTTACTTTGCACTTTACTTTCTTCCTATATATTCTAATGTTACTTATTTTGTTGCATTGAATTATAAGAATGCCAGGTTTTGTTTCGTTTTTAAATAACTGCAAGGGAGACAACAAGAGAACATACACATTATTACAGTCAGGCTGGATTATCTCCCTTTCTTTATAATAAACCAGACCATTGGTTGGACCAGTGATCCGTGGTGCTTATCCGAAGGTTGTGGGTTCGACCCCGCCTCCACATAGCATAAATGAAATTACTAACAGTCTTTCGGACGATGTCCCGTGTATGGTGCGTTACATTGGGCACGAAAAAGAACGAGGGTTGCTTCTGGAACTGGGGCATATTCTGTATCATACACTATCCCCCAAATAACTAAAGCGACTAACCTCTTCTGTGTGCCTCGCCCATATGGGTTTCCGGTGGCGAGGATAAATAAAAGCATAAAAAATTATAAATCAAACAAGAGGGTCTTCTTATAATAGTTCATGGGTCACCCATGGTGACCTAAGAAGGCATTTACAACTTCAAAGAATCAAGTAAATGTAGCCACTGTTGCATGTACAAGGTTATCATATTGTCCTATTTACACCATATAACCGGCATATGGACAGATTAGACCAAAATCATGACCTCTATTGTCTACAATAGTGACCTAGTGTTTTACCACAGAAACCCAATAACGAACTTCACGTATATGTTTAGTTCTTGAGATGATCATTGTGACCAAGTTTCATAAAGATACGGCTAAAACTGTTAACTCTATTGACAATTTAAACAAGGGTTTTCTATTATTTGACATAGTGACCTAGTTGCTGACCCCGGATGATCCAATATCGAACTTGACCTACATTTAGTTGGGATGATCAATGTGACCAAGTTTCATAAAGATTAGACCAAAATTGTGACCTCTAGGGACTACACAAGGTTTGCAAAGTATGGCGTACCATTCGTGTGATATGTAATGATATTTTTGCTCACTTCAACCTTTTTATTCAACAGTACAATGTCATGTAGTTTAAGTTTTGTTAAGTACCTCAGAAAGGCTGAATTGTAAATGCGAAAAGATTGGCATTACACCGACGATGTTAAGATGAAACGTCAGATGTTGGGGGTCATCCCTGTTACAACATGACGTTCGTTTTGAAAACGTCTAAATGAATTTGACACATACCGACAGCCACTCATCTTTAAAAAAAACTCCAATTCAAGTTGATAAATGTTTATTTTCAGTGATACTGAGCATTCTTCCGCTATACCTATTAAATAACATGGGAATGCCCATTTTGCTGGTGGCTCTGCAAATTATTTGGAATTTTAATTTATTTTCGACATACATCTAAATATTGATTGTCAAGTTGAGAATGTTATATTAAAATTTTGTAATACACCGGATTGTCATGCTGAAAACTTGACCACTTGGTCGTTTTGTTACGTTTTAAAATAGGTGAGCTATTCTCCAGAAAAACCAGGCTTAATTAAGAAATAAAAATATGTTCGTGTATTTTGTCGGTGAATAAAACATGGGCAGGAGTTCGTATGCGGAAATTTTTTTTTTAATTTTCCGCATCCGAACGAGCGCCCGTGTTCTATTCACCGACAAAATACAAGAACAGAGTTTTTATTTCGATTCTAAATACGATAATATCCCGCACTATTTAACTGCGCGCATTCCATTTTCACCCATTTGACATTTAACATAATTCCACGCTGAAATTGAGTGGCGTATTAGCTGGTACAATTACTTCCCTCGTTAATGAAAACGACCATTATAATTTTCTGAAGGAAATAACACATTTTAAACATTGAAACAATTTTAATAACACGAGTATAGTGTATCTATTTCATGAAATGAAAAATATAAATGAATTGATTATCATTAGTTTTCATGAATCTTAATTTCGAGAGTATATTGGAGTTTCTAAAAATAGATGCGTCATAGCTGTAACACTGGATACTCGTGCAACTCGTGGTCCGTTGAAGAATTTATTATAAAGTTTACGTTCATTCATTCAAAAATATGTCACGTGATACGGGGCGTAAATAGTAACAGTCAATTTGATACCATGTTTTATTGCGGTAATAATACATGGCCTGTTCTGCTCTATGTTTATACGGATTAATCCGCAGATCGTGTTAGAATCGACATTACAAGTCATAGTAATTGAGTTACGTAATAGGTTTACCTAGCATGGTGGTAAAAAACAGTAGCTCCTTTTCTCTAAAAGCAAACATTCACGACGTTGGTATGTTTTGTTAAAATAATATTATGTATATACACGGATATACTCTAATGTATTTCCGTGGTATATATTTCTAAAATTTGATACAACTTTGAATCGTTAACGCCAATAATTTATCAAATACTGTATAATTATGCACAGGCCTAAGAAATTATATCACAAAATACAGAGTTTTGAAATTCCCCATCTATAGTAACTCTGTATTTTGTGATATAATTTCTTAGGCCTGTGATACGGGGCGTAAATAGTAACAGTCAATTTGATACCATGTTTTATTGCGGTAATAATACATGGCCTGGTCTGCTCTATGTTTATACGGATTAATCCGCAGATCGTGTTAGAATCGACATTACAAGTCATAGTAATTGAGTTACGTAATAGGTTTACAAAAGAAGAAAAGGTACTTGGATAATATAGTAATATGTCTTAGATTTATTTTTGTAATATAGTATGTTAAAATATCGACGGCGTTGCTACGGTGACCAATTTCTGAAAAGTAGACCTAGCATGGTGGTAAAAAACAGTAGCTCCTTTTCTCTAAAAGCAAACATTCACGACGTTGGTATGTTTTGTTAAAATAATATTATGTATATACACGGATATACTCTAATGTATTTCCGTGGTATATATTTCTAAAATTTGATACAACTTTGAATCGTTAACGCCAATAATTTATCAAATACTGTATAATTATGCACAGGCCTAAGAAATTATATCACAAAATACAGAGTTTTGAAATTCCCCATCTATAGTAACTCTGTATTTTGTGATATAATTTCTTAGGCCTGTGAACTATGTGACGTAACGCCAAATAACAGCGGCGTCACTAAAAACTAGTCGGGAGTGTTTGTTTTAAAGGTCTGTAATTTTGTAATTGAGTGTTATTTTTTTGCTCAGCTTGTTAGAAACTGTTCATAAGGGTGTTGTCTGCCAATGTTATATTATCATGATTTTTATAATTTTGTCAATAAGTCTGGCTCATTTCAATGTACAAAATGTGGACTTATTTTGTTTTATGTGATTAGGTTTGTAATAAACAAGCTATAATAATAAAACTTTTCAAGATCATTCAAATAATTAAAATCTGGATTTTTAAACTGTTTGATTCTATAACCTATTAGTTGTAACTTCAGCATTTCATTTGTTCTTTTTTCGGAACAGTACGGGCATTGACTGGTATTTATTGGCAGTTGATTACGTAATCAGCGGGCGATCGAAGTGAGCATGGAAAGACACATGGTGCTCGTGCTAGGGCGTGGTATCGGATTTTTTTGTCACGTGTTACATGTAAACATTGGATTCCGATAAAATACTGAATTATTGACAAATTTAAGCAGACGTTGCTATGGAATTTGGTTTCCGAGAGTTATTGATTTCGGGGGCATTACTATGCATTAGTCAGTCGTCTGTTTCACAAAGCGCTTGTTGATGTTTAATATTGCACGTGTCGATGAAGTAGTGGGTGGAGTACAATAGATCGTTCGGCGCGTTCCAAGCAGTATGGAGAAATCTGAGAGGTCAAGGTCGCATTCTGTGAACCTGGTTCGGGGTAAGTGACTTTATTTCTTTGGAAACGATTATTCTACTATGGAACCTGCATTGTATAATACAGTATTCTGAACTTCGAGTACGTGCAATAGATTATATACAGTGTTACTACATACATGTATACATACATTATTTAGACAAGCTTGATGTCTGGTGACAGCTGTATGACTTTTGAATTGCTGACCTGAGCGGCCTCTCACAGATGCTCAGACTCAGTACAGTGTACTCTTGGCGTTGAATTTGTTTGACTTATATATAATAATTATTGTTTATTATAATATTGGACAGGCTTGCTATCTCTCAATGGCTGCTTTTTAAATGTTAACTGTCTAGATACTACAGTGTGATACTGTACGCATACAGTTGGTTTGACTATATAATATATTATACACCTATATTATTGTGCAATCTTACATGTGTGTTAATTGTATTTTATGGTGGTTTTATACCTACAAATTGTTACAGCAGACAAAGTGTATATAGACTACAGGAATCAGACAATATATGAGACATCCTGATCGTTGATAGTATACTACAGCTGTACAGGTGTATTGCTGAATGATTTCAAATAAAGATATCACATAAAATATGAATGGATTCTGCTCTTGCTTCCTGAGACAATATATTGGGTTGTTTGTATGATCATAATTATATTGTTCAGCTGGGAAAATGATTGCACCACCCCCTGCAAGAATATTATTATCAATGTTTGCTATTATAGACAAAGGTTCCCTCAGGCTTCTGTGCAAGCACTCAATAAGTCTGTGTTTTGAAGCATTCAGAACCTTAATTAAATTGTTACATATATAGTCAATATTAGTCATTAAAGGATGATGATCATTAAGTGCATGCTTAAGCCTTATGGAAAATTTAACTTGTAGCAATTCATTCCCCCCTCATTTATATGCAAACTCCATGGGTAGAAACTAGTAGGGGTTCCAGGGATACCACCGACACTTTTGAAAGTGTGCTTGAAGTTGTCATATAAAAGCCTTAAGTCATATAGCCCTTGTCCTTGTACAAGAATAGGTTATTCTTTAAATTGATCATCGAATGACCTAAGATAGATATACAACATTGTACAATTATTTGACATGATAATGTCATTGAATAATTGATTAATATAATTATATGTGTTGATAGAACATAGAGGAATAGACTGTATTGCTTTGTTCCCTAGTGAATGAGACAATAAACCTTCCACATATCACACCATTCTACTCAAGTTATTGATCATTATCGCCATATCTGTAAACCCAGATAGAAAACCCTTCATTCTCAGCTAAATAAAGGGTCTTTGGAAATACAGTAACAGTATTGAGAAAATTAAGCTTCAATTAAATATCACCTCAAGAATTTCGCATCAATAATTATACCACCTCAAAATCAAGACCACTATATAGATGAAAGTTTTTGATTATTTTTCACTGTCCTGGGTACAGTTTTATCAAAGCACATACGAAAATCTTAAAGTAATACGCCAAAATTTGAATTCTTTATAATTCTTCAATTTCTACAAATGGTGGCAAAGGGACGTTCAATATTGATAATGTTTCAGTTAATGAACTCCTACAAACCATACTGTCTCCCAATTTGCAGGTTTCGGTAAGTGCTTTGATAAAACAGCACCCAACTCTTTATTTCATCTACCACAAAAGTAAGAGCAACTAAATCAAAAGGCTTTAGTTTGTAAGGCTCCAAATAATGTTCTTACTTTTGAGGTTTTGATGTATTCATTTTCAATACGGTTCTCTTTGTTTTATATAAATGGAATACACAATGTTAAATGTATTTACATACCATGTATAGTCCAGTTATGATATTGTGACAGTGATGTTGCAGTTTATGTGTACGCAAAAAAACACAACCATTGTCTAAACAGGTAGAGCGAAGTTTAGTATGTTAATTTAGCATTGAAATTATAGTTGTTTGTACAGTATAAGCCTTTATAATTGGTTTTACACGGTTATAGTGGACTCGACCTCTGCGTCACTGGATTTTTATCCTGACTGGACTATAAGCTATTGTAACTTCTATATGGCGTACATGCAGTAAGACCAAGGGATTATAAGTTATTGTGGGCATACTGCCCTGGATTGATTTTCTAAATGTACCAAACAAGTCATACAATCCTAGAATGTTTACTTACTCATAATGATATAGTAGATCAAGTGAGTAGAAAAGTGTTCGAAAAATGATCAGAAACCTAAATTTACGTAAAAATACAGTGTAATTGTTGAGTACGAAGTAATCAGAAAAGTCCTATTATTTCTGGATCACCCCTTGTAAGCACTTCATGAAATATTGATAAAAGAGTGGTAAATTTATTTCAATGATTGTACCTGTGAATCCCTACTGATTGTTATTATCACATTGGATACATTTAATTGTGTTATATTGTTATATAACGATCTGTATACATATTTTTGTGTACAGGTAGAAACCACATGCCTGGTTACGAATATTATGTGGTATTAAGTCTGATATTAAGTACGGTACAATTGTTACATTAAAATGATAAAATGTAGACAAAACCCTTCACACTAGATCCCTTAATACCAAGCTCTGTACATTATGTACAGAATTAATTATCATGATAAGTGGCAGGTATATTGTATATACATATTGTATATATCATCTTTATATCATTTATTTGAAAATTATAGACTCTTAACTCCTATAACATTATATAAAAATTAAATGATGAAAATGTTGTAGATACATCAAAATTTGCCACTATGTTGTAATTCTAGAAACCTTTACATGTTCAGATTCTCTGGTTGAACTTTTCTGTATATCAAAGAAAAATAACTCTGTCTTCACTAATTTGACTTTGCCAAGGGAGGTAATTTCCACTTGTCAGGAAAGGTTTACTTTGTACATTGTATATCTGACATTCTAAAGTTGTAGAATTCAAAGGGCAATCAGTCGGGTAAGGTTTTACAAACTGCTGGATCGAATGCAAAACTGCCAGACCAAAAATACGATCAAGAATAGTATTTTCAGAACTCTGAATAAAAGTGTTTTAACACACACACATTTTTGTACAATTTGACTATACCAAGCTATGAAATTTCAACCATTTTTCATGGACAGTGTGTTTTTGTGATTCTTTATACTCTGTGTATTTGTCTGCAGTTCGTTTTAATTTTATACAAGATTGCACATTGTCAACAACGCCATTTTGGTTATCGACACTGATTGATAAAGGCTGGTCTGAGTCGGACTGATTCCGGATTGAAAAACAACGGATCGTATTAAGATAACCTGGACTTGTATGTCAGAGCAGCAAATTTCAGGATGTCTGCTTTATAATTATATTGAGTGACTATAATCAGATATTATGGTAAGTCTGGTTGCTGTTAAATGTTACATAATCCTCCCACATACGTTATCAACCAATCTAAATCCTGAAGTAGGAAGCGGGCTATCAGTAATTATAGGAACCATGGTCTGACCAATGATTTACTATGGACAGTATGGTTTGGTCGCAATAGATACATACATAGGTATTCTCTTCAGGTTTCAAGAGTATCAGAAACTATAACAGTGAATTTAATCAAAACACGCATGTTAATCTAAATTAAACTTCGTGATCAAAACAAGTTTATCACATAGTCTGGTTAGACCATGTAATCTGTTTTTTCCTCCCGATGGAAGTCGCTCTTTTGTATATCTAAGGTAGACAACTCAGTATGTACTAAATGCTTCATGTTGCCAAGGAAGGTAATGCAAACTTAAATCAAAATTCTGTATATCCAAGAGAGACAACTCTGTCTGTACTCATTGCTTCATGTTGCCAAGGGAGGTAATTTGTACCTTACTGCCAGCTCAGGTAGTTTATGTGTAGTAGCGCATGTTAAATCATTTGTCAACGTTTAACCAATTTGCTAATTGGTTTAAGTTAATGTCATTCAGTAAAATTTTGTACACTTACAGTTAGGACTTATCTATCTTTCAGGAGTTAATCTTCGAATATAGAACTGTGAATAATCTTACTAACCGGATTTAAATTACGTGAGATAATTTACGTGGACTTGAGTAATTAATTAGTGTACTTCAAGTTATTTAAGTGCTGTTTAATTTGCTTGCATTGGATTTAAATAGCATTAATTTTAATAAACCGGTATGATGTTCAATATTTCTACATGAGCATTTAATGGGAGTTTTATGAAATTTATTTTACTTTTTTATCAGTGTTGAAAATATTGAAGGTTATTTATGGAGTATTTTTAAGATAAAGTAAGTTTTCAGATTATATATCTTGCAATGAATTTTATAAATGGGTCTGTTTAGATGAAAGATTAAACGGTGAATTGTGTTACATTGTTAAAGAACTTTACTTTGACAATACAACGGTTTTTGTTTGAAAGAAAAACAGTCTTTATGTAGTATGTATGCAATAAGCTTGTGAAATCCGATTTTGCCATTAGAATAAATTTCTTTGACATGCACATTGTTTGCTTTGTGAGACATTATGCAAATAATGTGTTGAAGTAGACAAAGAAATTGAAAAAAATTTGATGCATGAATTTATTAAGATAATTTAATACTTGAGAAAATATAATAAAAATGTTGCAAGCTTATGATAATGTCATGTTAACATATTGCCTTGGTGTCTCGGCATGACCCCTTTTGGCCGTAGCTGTAAGAAAAGGGCTCAAGTGTGTTAGTTAAATTTTATTTAAATGTCATTGTAAAAGAATTGTATACTAGACTTAAACTTTTATTCCTATAAATTATGTTAAAAAAACCTGTGCTCAGTTGTCACCTGAATTAAACAGCCATCTTTCATAAGCAGCCAATGTAGATGTAAAGTTAAACATGTGTTAGTATATAGTTACCTAAATTAAACAACTACCTGTCCTAAGTGACCAATATAAAATAATGACTTCCATTCAATTTGAATAATTATTCAATACACCTGTATTAAACAGCCACCTACTATAAACATTCACATTTTATGTTTTCATTGAATGACTGATTTTTAAACACAGGTTTATAATAGTGCGAGAGCCCACAGACTTTTATTGCAAACTTCTTTTGGCATCTTTCGTTGAAATAAAAGTCTGTAGGCTCTCGGATTATCAGACTGTACATGTAATATTCATCAAAACTGAATGGTCACAGAGGGAGAACTAGTTAAGCTAATTAAATGTTCTGTTCATTTTAAAAATTGGCATGATCTTCAAATTTGGTGGAAATTTGAGATAACATAAGCATCAAAGACATATAGGTACAAACATATCAGTGTTGAAATTTACCAATCTTTGGTATCATGTAAACCTATATTGATTACAAAGATTGGCTGTAATCTTTTATCTTAACAATAAACTAGTGTCTTTGTCAACCTTTTATACATATATTTTTGTACTCTCCAAATTAAAGGGACATGCCTAAAATTTATGCTATTTTCGAATGTTGATTCTTTTAAAAAGACAATATCCTAATAAGAACATTGGAACTGACGAAAACATGGTTTATTTTTGTAATATTTGAGATTATTAACCATATTTAAGTGAGATTTGTTACAGATAATATTTCAACCGAAGCCACTGTAGATTGCCAAGGAAATTCTAAACTTTCTTATGAAACTAACTGTATTCCTGTGAGGCAATGAAGTCATTCTGGTATATAAGGTGCTTTTTCAAAATATGGGTGATATGATATTTACAATATGGGGCTTTTTTACCAACTCCGGGTATCATGGGCCTGATCAACATAATTTAGAGGAAATTATCATTATTTTGGTTACAACATGTAGGAATGGGCTTTGTAAAACTGCCTGGTTGTAAACAATCTTTGTCTTGGGAAAACTTGAAGCCTTAATAAAGGCCAATATAGAGAACAAGCAAGGTAGTACACACAATCTTGGTTAGATTGGTCTGTGTCTAACAGTCTGTCCTACGTGGTCTGTGTCTAACAGTCTGTCCTATGTGGTCTGTGTCTAACAGTCTGTCCTACGTGGTCTGTGTCTAACAGTCTGTCCTATGTGGTCTGTGTTTAACAGTCTGTCCTACGTGTTCTGTGTCTAACAGTCTGTCCTACGTGTTCTGTGTCTAACAGTCTGTCCTACGTGGTCTGTGTCTAACAGTCTGTCCTACGTGGTCTGTGTCTAACAGTCTGTCCTACGTGGTCTGTGTCTAACAGTCTGTCCTACGTGGTCTGTGTCTAACAGTCTGTCCTACGTGGTCTGTGTCTAACAGTCTGTCCTACGTGGTCTGTGTCTTACAGTCTGTCCTACGTGGTCTGTGTCTAACAGTCTGTCCTACGTGGTCTGTGTCTAACAGTCTGTCCTACGTGGTCTGTGTCTAACAGTCTGTCCTACGTGGTCTGTGTCTTACAGTCTGTCCTACGTGGTCTGTGTCTAACAGTCTGTCCTACGTGGTCTGTGTCTAACAGTCTGTCCTATGTGGTCTGTGTCTAACAGTCTGTCCTACGTGGTCTGTGTCTAACAGTCTGTCCTACGTGGTCTGTGTCTAACAGTCTGTCCTACGTGGTCTGTGTCTAACAGTCTGTCCTACGTGGTTTGTGTCTTACAGTCTGTCCTACGCATTTTTTAGTCAACATATGCACCACATTGTACCTGTTACAATCCTTTACTTGATGCATATTTCATTACATGCCCATCATCATCAACAATTATTTTCCAATTTAATATGGAGTATGGAGATCAAGACAGGGGAGACAATCCAATTACATAAATTTAGTGAACAGTAATCCTCATCAAGGGAGACAATCCAATAACATAAATTGAGTGAACAAGAAACCTCATCAAGGGAGACAATCCAATTACATAAATTGAGTGAACAATAAACCTCATCAAGGGAGACAATTCAATAACATAAATTGAGTGAACAATAATCCTCATCAAGGGAGACAATCCAATTACATAAATTGAGTGAACAATAAACCTCATCAAGGGAGACAATTCAATAACATAAATTGAGTGAACCAATAATCCTCGTCAAGGGAGACAATCCAATTACATAAATTGAGTGAACAATAAACCTCATCAAGGGAGACAATCAAATTACATAAATTGAGTGAACAATAATCCTCATCAAGGGAGACAATCCAATAACAGAAATTGAGTGAACAATAAACTTAATCACGGGAGACAATCCAATAACAGAAATTTAGTGAACAATAAACCTAATCACGGGAGACAATCCAATAACCGAAATTGACTGAACAATAAACCTCATCAAGGGAGACAATCCAATAACAGAAATTGACTGAGCAATAAACCTAATCACGGGAGACAATCCAATAACAGAAATTGACTGAACAATAAACCTCATCAAGGGAGACAATCCAATAACAGAAATTGACTGAACAATAAACCTAATCAAGGGAGATCAGTCTTGATATTTGTCGCAAAAGCTGCATTTGAGATGTGTTCACATTTGAGCTTTCACATATTAGCTTATCTTGTTTTCAGAAATAGTGCAGGGTGGATGGAGTAAAGGGTCTAACCAGGAGACCACTTCTTGATAATGTTCGACTGTTACATTCTAATATGAAGCATGTGTATGTTATTTTGTTGAAAACTGCTGTTGGTTTCTGGCAGCAGAATCTGGTGTTTTGATTATACTTTGATAAACATTTGAGTTTATTTCAGATCTTTATCTACACAAGTAATGATGTACTTAACTTGAACATTTCTGCATGAGTGGAAAAAGTTCTAAGGAAAGAATTAACACATTCCAACTGTTATTTATTTGTTTACAATTCCAGTGCAATTATCATACCAAGGACATGTTTTTAATTGGGACATTTCCAAAGATTTTGTACGTATTATCTTTGGCCACTTTTACCTGGAAAATTTGTCTGCTTTAAGTGGTTGATCGTTAATCGTTGAGGAAGTTTATTGTATTTTATAATGTTCATGCAGAGCTACAGATAAGCTGCGTATTGGGGTAATTACCCAATTAATTTTCTTAAAAACCCAATAGATTTTGAGGGGAGGGGGTAAGAAAAAGCAAATAGAAAATGATGTTATAGTGAAAAATAGTACATAAAAGACCAATTACCCAATAAGTTTTATTAAATACCCGATTAAAATATGTCAAAACCCAAATAAAATTGAAACTTTGGGGTAAAATACCCAATTGCCTAAAACCTTATCTGTTCCTCTGTTCATGGATATTTTGATCAGGCTCCTTTACTTCATGAAGATATTTTCTTGTTTACATGGATATTTTGATCAGACCATTTTTCATGAAGATTGTTTCTAATTTTCAAGGATTTTTGATCAGCCCTTTAGTTCATACAGATATTTACTTATTTTTATGGTAATTTTGTTGAGCGCTTTCTTAAATTAAACTTCATGAAGATATTTTCTTATTTTCATAGATATTTTAATCAGGCCTACACTTAATGAAGATATTTATCTTGTTTTCATAGATATTTTAATCAGCCCTTACACTTAATGAAGATATTTTTCTTGTTTTCATAGATATTTTAATCAGCCCTACACTTAATAAAGATATTATCTTATTTTCATAGATATTTTAATCAGCCATACGCTTAATGAAGATATTTTCTTATTTTCATAGATATTTTAATCAGCCCTACACTTAATGAAGATATTTTCTTATTTTCATAGATATTTTAATCAGCCATACGCTTAATAAAGATATTATCTTATTTTCATAGATATTTTAATCAGCCCTACACTTAATGAAGATATTTTCTTATTTTCATAGATATTTTAATCAGCCCTACACTTAATGAAGATATTTTTCTTGTTTTCATAGATATTTTGATCAGCCCTTTACTTCATGAAGACGCATATTGACGTATCTATATCCTATTGCCAAGAAGGTATATTTCGGCTCATTTACTGAATCAATCAATTATTTTCAAATTACTAGTATGGGGATTGTGTGAACATTATAACTGGTCTCTTATCAGGACACTAGGTATACTTGGAGGATGCATATTATTCCTGCATGCACATCATTCAATTTGTGCCACATGTGGAGAAATGGTCAATAGTCTGTGGAAGATCCTAGCTGTGTTAGGACTGGTCGATGAATTAAAATATTTCAGGAAAACTGGTTAATTAAATTATCTGGAATAAAGTCATGACTGAAATTTTTTATATAAAATCCTGTAAATTCAAACCCTAGCTGTGAAGAAAACTATCAAATATTCTATATTTGAGGAGTGCCAGACATTGTACATGTTTATAAATGTGGGCGTTTTTGTTCTATATTGTTATCAAGGTGTCAGTCTGAAAGAATGCTTATTTTAAGCTTATGAGATTAATTATGCAAGTAGAATGTCAGTTATACTATTTTCTGCTCAAACTGGGGAAGGCATGTTTTATGTATAATCAATAAAAAAGTAATAAAGTTTTGAGGACCGTATATAATGTATATATAAAAATGGTAACAGATTGTATTTCTGTATGCATAGGAAACTGGTATGAAAAAAACAACAACAAAAATGTAATATGAAAAAAATATTAGCAGTGCATATTACCCCTCTCCATGACTTTTAATTGAGTAGCAATCTCTCTGGGGGCCTGATTGAGTCCCTCACTTAATTGAGTAACAGCTATAGGAGAGATCACTGTATTCATATGCAAAATGCCCACCAGCAATCTATTGGATGAATGAACAATAGAACCCTGCCATTCACAAATAGCTAGCTGGTGGTACTAATCCCTTTGTATACACTCATGATGCTTAAAACTAGCTCTCCAGAGCTGACATTTCAGAAACTTGCCAGAAGTTTAAATGTAACAATTTTTCCACTGAGCCAGTCTCACTTGCTTGAGTCAGATGCTTTCCGCAGAGTCACACTTGCTTGAGTGATGCTTTCCGCAGAGTCACACTTGCTTGAGTGATGCTTTCCACAGAGTCTCACTTGCTTGAGTGATGCTTTCCGCAGAGTCACACTTGCTTGAGTGATGCTTTCCGCAGAGTCACACTTGCTTGAGTGATGCTTTCCACAGAGTCTCACTTGCTTGAGTGATGCTTTCCCCAGAGTCACACTTGCTTGAGTGATGCTTTCTGCAGAGTCACACTTGCCTGAGTGATACTTTCTGCGGAGTCACACTTGTTTGAGTGATGCTCTCTGCAGTCACACTTGCTTGAATGATGCTTTCCGCAGAGTCACACTTGCTTGAGTGATACTTTCTGTGGAGTCACACTTGTTTGAGTGATGCTCTCTGCAGTCACACTTGCTTGAGTGATGCTTTCCACAGAGTCTCACTTGCTTGAGTGATGCTTTCCGCAGAGTCACACTTGCTTTAGTGATGCTTTCCGCAGAGTCTCACTTGCTTGAGTCAGATGCTCTCTGCAGAGTCACACTTGCTTGAGTGATGCTTTCCACAGAGTCACACTTGCTTGAGTGATGCTTTCCACAGAGTCACACCTGCTTGAGTGATGCTTTCTGCAGAGTCACACTTGCTTGAGTGATGCTTTCCGCAGAGTCACACTTGCTTTAGTGATGCTTTCCGCAGAGTCACACTTGCTTGAGTGATGCTCTCTGCAGAGTCTCACTTGCTTGAGTCAGATGCTCTCTGCAGAGTCACACATGCATGAGTGATGCTTTCTGCAGAGTCACACTTGCTTGAGTGATACTTTCTGCGGAGTCACACTTGTTTGAGTGATGCTCTCTGCAGTCACACTTGCTTGAGTGATGCTTTCCGCAGAGTCACACTTGCTTGAGTGATGCTTTCCGCAGAGTCACACTTGCTTGAGTGATGCTTTCCGCAGAGTCACACTTGCTTGAGTGATGCTTTCCGCAGAGTCACACTTACTTGAGTGAAGCTTTCTGCAGAGTCACACTTGCTTGAATGATGCTTTCCGCAGAGTCACACTTGCTTGAGTGATGCTTTCCGCAGAGTCACACTTGCTTGAGTGATGCTTTCCACAGAGTCACACTTGCTTTAGTGATGCTTTCCACAGAGTCACACTTGCTTTAGTGATGCTTTCCGCAGAGTCACACTTGCTTGAGTGATGCTTTCTGCAGAGTCACACTTGCTTGAGTGATGCTTTCCGCAGAGTCACACTTGCTTTAGTGATGCTTTCCGCAGAGTCACACTTGCTTGAGTGATGCTCTCTGCAGAGTCTCACTTGCTTGAGTCAGATGCTCTCTGCAGAGTCACACTTGCTTGAGTGATGCTTTCCACAGAGTTACACTTGCTTGAGTGATGCTTTCCGCAGAGTCACACTTGCTTGAGTGATGCTTTCTGCAGAGTCACACTTGCTTGAGTGATGCTTTCTGCAGAGTCACACTTGCTTGAGTGATGCTTTCTGCAGAGTCACACTTGCTTGAGTGATGCTTTCTGCGGAGTCACACTTGTTTGAGTGATGCCATCTGCAGTCACACTTGCTTGAGTTATGCTTTCCGCAGAGTCACACTTGCTTGAGTGGTGCTTCCCGCAGAGTCACACTTGCTTGAGTGATGCTTTCCGCAGAGTCACACTTGCTTGAGTGATGCTTTCCGCAGAGTCACACTTGCTTGAGTGATGCTTTCTGCAGAGTCACACTTGCTTGAGTGATGCTTTCTGCAGTCACACATGCTTGAGTGATACTTGCTTGTGTGATGCTTTCTGCAGAGTCACACTTGCTTGAATGATGCTTTCTGCAGAGTCACGTTTGCTTGAGTGATACTTGCTTGCATAATGCTTTCTGCAGAGTCACACTTGCTTGAGTGATGCTCTCTGCAGAGTCTCACTTGCTTGAGTGATGCTTGCTTTGCGTGATGCTTTCTGCAGAGTCTCACTGGCTTGAGTGATGCTTTCTGCAGAGTCACACTTGCTTGAGTGATACTTGCTTGCGTGATGCTTTCTGCAGAGTCACACTTGCTTGAGTGATGCTCTCTGCAGAGTCTCACTTGCTTGAGTGATGCTTTCTGCAGAGTCACTCTTGCTTGAGTGACAACCACTGCTGAGTTATCCTCACTTAGAGCTAAACATCATCTAAGTCACTAGTATGTCAAGCTGTCATTGAGGACTTAAAATGTAATTAACACTATGGTGTATACAGGGTTGATTTGTTATGGACAGCAAGCAAATAAATTAGTAATAAATTACCTGAGGTTATCTTAGTGTTCATACATGTTTGCAGTGCATTTTACTTATACATGAACAAAATTTAACTTAGGCCAGGTAATCTGGTTGTATTAGTTGTTTCTTGTGAATATTTTTTCCCCGTGGATTTTCATAAACTACCTAGGATATTTATAGCTTGGAAGGAATGTTATTTAATATTTGATTGAAAGGTTTTGAATGGAAGAATGCAGTAATACAAAAACTGTACAAAGGTGAAAGAAATTATATTAAAATTTTGGTCAACTTAAAAATCTTACATTAATTGTCAGTTTTTACACTGATGGGTTTGGGGAAGGGGTGTTATTTTTTAACCTTAGAATAAATGAACATGTATATAATTGGAGTTTATGTTATTTCCTGTAAAGTCACTAGTTTTCATAGGTATTAAATTTTGTGGGTTGTGGGTTATCAACCGGAAATTTTGTTGGTTGATAAATTAGTGAATTTTAACAATAAGGGAAGGAACCCGCTTTTGACGTATACATTGTTATTCCGATTTGTTATCAATTTATGGTGATTTTATTTCGTCGACAAGTTCATCCACAAAGTCTTTGAAAATGTATCCCATGTGAACAGAAACTATATTACAGTATGGAAAAATAAAATTGTTGTGACATTTTCACAGTACTTAATTCTGTTCTTTTATGGCCTTTACATTTAATTATACCATTTAATGCTAATGTAAATTAAAAGCCCTTTTTTGCGGAATTAGTTTTTTCGAGGTTAACATGTTTTTAAATACTCTGTATTTGTATATGACCTAGATTTGTCACATAAATGTGTAAGTGTAATATAGAGTTGATTGTTTTGTTTAATATTTCATTATTATAATTTATATTATTTTTAACAATTTTGAGAAAAACTGTTTTTACGAATATGATCTCTGTGTATGTGGCCACACATGTGCACATAAGAACATATAACCTAAGTCTACCCCGATGAATGAACCTGGATTTGCAGGAACTTTGGTAGTTGATAAAGCATTTTTACAATAAAGATTAAAAATTAGATGTGATTATAGTTGGGCTACTGTTAAAGTTAGAGATATGTCTGCGCGATACTTTTTGTAATTTATTTCACTGAAATAGAACTAACTATTGAACCACTATACTTTCGTTCCATTGTTGAGCATTGAAAATCTAAAATAGAATTGTCCAATGGGAGAACCTTGTTACCTTCAATTAGCGTGTACGTGAAATATGACAATATTGGTGGCTTTAGTGTCATACTGAGGTATCTGTAACGTTCTTGTAAGAGCCAAGTTACATCACTTCAGCTCTAACATGTTTTGTGTGTACAGAGCTACAGATAAGGTTTTGGTCCATTGGGTATTTTACCCCCTACTTTCAATTTTGATTGGGTTTTGACAAATTCTAATTGGGTATTTTATAAAACTCATAGGGTAATTGATCTTTAATATACTATTTTTCACCAAAAAATCATTTTCAATTTGAGTATTTCAGATTGTCTTTGCTTTTTCTTACTCCCTCCGCTCAAAATCTATTGGGTTTTTATGAAAATTAATTGGGTAATTACCCCCATACGCAGCTTATCTGTAGCTCTGAGTGTATTTATAAATTTATATTATAATTTAGTTGGCCTTAAAATATTTCAGTGGTTTTGTTGTTATCATTATTACTACAAGTTTAAATGCACCTGTGCAGACTTTAATATTTATAGAGATCTTGATGAAAAGTCAATTTACCTCGGGGTGGTTTTTATTGGCTGATTATGTAACCCTCCGGTGGTTGACCCCCTGGGGTTTCAGTTGTAACTACTGACGGCACACTTTACCCCCATAGATTACAAAACGTCTTAATTCTTCGTGACACTGTCGCTGTGCGATAATAAAAACCTTGACAAGCTTAAATTTATATGCTCAACTGAATTTGTCTTGTATAGAAGTATAAAAAATGAAATTAATGAGACAAAAGTTTTGCTCTTATGTTCCTAATGTTTATTTTTTGCTTATTAATTATGCTTGGACTGTTGTTTGCTGGCTCATAAATGTCTGTGCTGGTTATTCAGTTTGAATGCGTTGAAGATTATTCTATATTAGGCTTGTATGAAAGTTCATGTGCAAGTTTTAAGTTATGTAAACATTTGCATTAAGTTGCATTAAAAACACGACATGACTTGTGGTAGGCTACATCTGGTTGGTAATGCAAAAGGACAGACAAGAAACAAGTCTTGTTGAGTAATTTTGAAACCTAAAACCGCAAGCTTTAATTAAGATTTCAGGATTGCATGCATTGCAAGCTTTTTAAGCTACTTGCACAAAATGTCACAACTTTGTTGCACACTTGTTTGTGGGTTTAATTTGGTTGTTTTATGGAATCCTAAAAGTAAACCCTAAAATTTTTTTGAATTTTAATTATAGCATTAAAGTCTTGAAAAATAAATATCAAGGAATAAATTAAAGTAGTAATATCTACTGGAATACCATGCATTCAGTGAGTTATATTGTGAGGGTCAAGAGTGTAATGAGGCCACCCCTGTAAGAAATATAGCTGATTTGACCCCTTTGAGCAAAATATGCCCTTTGAGAAAAATTGCAGGACTCACAAAATATTCATGAATTGGACATTTAAGTGAGAAATGAATAAAATCATACAATTTATTGTATCCATTCCCATGATATAAATTTATAAAAAAATTTGCTGCAAGCTGTTGATATCTTCCTTTTTATACTGTTTTAAAAGCCTTATGATTCCTATATGCCATAAAATATCTAAAATCACGGATAAACCTGCTGGGTATCTGAGTATGGAACTCTCAGTCTGTGGACTTTCTGCACAGGGAACCAAATTGAATCATCATCTGTTAGAATAAATCACACTGGCCAGGATCCAGAGATTCATAATTTAATCTTTAACAGGTTTAATTGATAATTCATGTACCAATTTGTTGAAGTTGAGACAAAATTGATGAGTGGCTCTGATTGAATGTTCATGCTCATGCTACGTAATTATACAGCAATTTCAGATATACCAATTTATTCAATATTTTTATAGAGATTTTACGGTCTTGGTCTAGTCCTTATTGTGCTTAATTAGTAACCTGGCCATGATTATCTGTTTAGGTAGCTCATACCCTGCCAAGATCAATGTTCATTTTCCTGACCATGCTCATATGGAGAATTAGTTGCTCATTCCTTGTGGAAGGGACCTTAGAGATTGTATTAGCCTGTGTATACAGACCCTATGTTTAATTAAAGGAGACAACTCATTTGTCTACTCTTTTTTCATGAAATTATTTCCCTTTGCACCCTTAAACTTAATCGAGCCCAAAATAAAATCGAGCTTAAAAAGTTATGATAATTGATTGACAAAATATTATCTAGTCGGGAGCCTGGAGCCTGACTCAAAATACTTCTCAAAATTTGATAACTTTGGGCCAAGAAATTTTCCATTTGAATATTTTGCAAATTGAATAAGATTGACAAGTCGAATTTTCAGAAACATAATGCTTCATCTGCAATATTGTAAACCAATAAATATTACTTCCAAATGTAATGTCTTAAGTGCTGATAAGCCCAACCCCATTAAAATGTTTGTGCTGCATTCAAGCCTCTGTAGTTACGGAATGCGGTCATTTTCTTGGCATTTTGGGTCTTACACGATATGGTTATAAAAACGGGATACAAATTTCCATGTTAATCTAGCCACTTTGGTCCCCGCCAATAGGGCTTATCAGTTACCTGAAAAACAATGTCATTTTGGCAATGCGTTTCAAATGCAAAACATCAAGTTTTGAAATTAAGCAGCAGGTAAGATGATATTTTATTAATAGCACAACGTTTTCTTCATCGGTTTTGTACATTTAATGCGAGACGGACATCAAAATCAATTTCTTGGCCCTTAGCAAAATTTGAGTAGTATAGTATTGTTGTCTTGCCTCTTCATTAAGGTGAGTGACATTAAGGTCACAATGTTGGCACTCCTGTTCCATATCTAGAGTATAGTTTTTGCTATGATTTATAGTGTGTGCATCTGGTTAGTGTGAAGAAGTTCCCAGCAGGTGGACTCTTCTCATGAAAGCTTTCAATATGGCTATCATACTGCTGTTTTGTTTCTTTCATAAACTAAATATTTAGAATCTGGGTGTTTATGTAATAACTTAAAGGTGATTTTCTCTCCACATTTCTTTGTTCTTAATGTTCTTAGCTTCAATTTCCACAAAAAATCTGCAAGAAGTGATTTTTTGTAATTTATAAGTGCCAACCTTTCAGTTTGAATTTAAATGATACATTCATGCAGTGTTAAAACATTTTGTGAATAACATGAAAAATATTTAGATATGATTGCATCATACTGTTGAGTTTAAGTTGTTCATATTATTGCATATTTATTAATTGATCAATTATTGTGATAAGTTATGAACTTCATGGTAATTAAAAGTATCGTGACATAATTACATAGAAATTCTTTGACAGTCAAAGAAGATTACAGATAATCACCTGAATAAAGCAACTGTCTATCTTAAGCAACCAATGTGATCAAATCACAATCAGCATTTTAGTGATTTTTACATGTTCATGCAGTCCTGTGCTAGATCATAGATTTCTGATGTATCCCAGGTTATCTACGGTCAAGACAAACAAGCTGGTGATTAATATGATATAACACACATGTCTGAGTTAATAATTATTTACGTGTAATTATTGTATGTCATAATTATATAATTGTACCACTGAATATGTTGGCCAAACAATAGCAGTATGTTATATGCTTATTACTGTGACTTCCTCTAACCAAGTGTCCAAATAATGTGATGTAGGTTATACATATCTCCATATGTCTAAAACTTTACAGTACAACCTCTGTAGAGCAACATCGTTTGGGAGCTGCAAATATTGGTAATTGTTATGCTCCCCGAAGAAATTCGGGGGAGCATATAGTCGCCAAAGTGTCCGTCCTTGTAAGCGTCCGTCCGTCACACTTTCTTGTCCGGGCTATTTCTCTAGAACCACTGCTCAGATTTTAATAAAACTTCATGGATAGCTTCACTACCAAGTGGAGATGCGCATATCGTCGGCACGTTCTGGTTCGCTGATTATTCACACAGTTGTGCCCCTTGGAAGATTTCAACTATAAATTCTTGTCCGCTCTATTTCTCAAGAACCACTGCTCAGATTTTAATAAAACTTAGGGATAGCTTCACTATCAAGTGGAGATGCGCATATCGTTAGCACGTTTAGGTTTGTTGATTATTCACACCGTTATGCCCCTTGGAAGATTTCCACTATAAATTCTTGTCCGCTCTATTTCTCAAGAGCCACTGCTCAGATTTTAATAAAACTTCAGGGATAGCTTCACTATCAAGTGGAGATGCGCATATCGTTGGCACGTTCCGGTTTGTTGATTATTCACACAGTTATGCCCCTTGGAAGATTTCCACTATAACTATATACTAAATTCTTGTCCGCGCTATTTCTCAAGAACCACTGCTCAGATTTTAATAAAACTTCATAGATAGCTTCACTACCAAGCGGAGATACGCATATCGTCAGCATGTTCCGGTTTGCTGATTATTCACACAGTTATGCCCCTTGGAAGATTTGCACTATAAATTCTTGTCCGCGCTATTTCTCAAGAACTACTGCTCAGATTTTAATAAAACTTCATGGATAGCTTCACTACGAAGTGGAGATGTGCATATCGTCGGCACCATAACTTATATGCATAGTTATTCCCCTTAGTAATTTTTCACACTTAATTCTTGTTCGGGCCATAACTCAAACAGTATTAGAGAAATCAATTTGAAACTTCATGGCAAAGAACAATAACTCTCTTTTACATATTTTTTTAGTATTTTTTCTGCGACAAACACCCCAGGGGCAGCATAACCCGTCTCTGACGGCTCTTTTTTAGAGGTTGTTGCTCTACAGGGGTTAAATTTAAAGTTCAGTGAGGGCCTATTTATACCAAGTAAATCATTTTGGACAATTCCGGTACTCATGTACCCAATGTAAATATTCCAGGTGTCTATATAGAGTAATGGGTTATTATTGATTATTGCGTAACTCTTATCTCAGCAAGTTTGTTAACAAAAAGAGGGCATTTAATAGGAGTATTACCTCATTCTGTATTGGATAAATACGGTAGATCAGGTCTGCATATGATTCCTGGGAATTCCAGGACACAGGGCGCTAATACAATCACATAATTACTGCAGCTGGCATAAAACAGTTCACTGATTTTTTGTCTTGCATAATTATAAATACCAGTTGGATGTCTGTATTTATAGTAACACTTGTAATGGTTTCCCACTTAATACCAAATTGATGTGTTTTCATTTCGTGAGTTGGGATCATTTTTTTAATACCAAAGTAATAATTGAACAAGTGATTCTTGGAGACGGTGAGAGATGAATTCAGAACTTTAATTTACTTCTGTAACTGTATTGAAAGCAACTTTTATATTGTGTGTCATTGTTTAAATGCAGTTTATTGTGTTTACTAATTTCTTACATTCGAATAACAATACTTTAATAGTCTATTGATGGGATATAAAACTGTGATTTTATGAATTCATCAGTTGGATTTAATTATGGTGATCACAGAATGCATTTTGCAAAGAAATACATGGATTGATGGTAAAATAGTTTGTTATTAAGAAAATTAATAATTTGTATTATCAATTTCATGCGATAAATTAGTAAATAAATATAATTCAAATTATAGTGTAATTATTTAAGTCTTTTAAAGCTGTAGTCATCTTATAAATTAAAGGGATGTTATTCTGTTATATTTATTTTAAGCAGATTATTGAGTATTTTTGAGAATCAACTTGCATAGATTACAATGAACTAACTCTATGTCGAAATTACATTATTTTATAACATGAATTTATAACTTAAGAAATTAAAATAAGCTTTCATTACATTTGCAAGTTGAAATCATACAAACATACGCATAAATGAGGCATCTGGACATGTTTGAACTCCTTACAACGCAGATACATTTTGCTTGTGCCCAAATTACCAGTTGCTTTCAAAAAACTTGTATAGTTGGAAATAACTCGACAACAACACGTGTTCTGTATTTTTATATTATAATTTACATTTCGGCTTGCGCCTTCATCAGAATATAGTATACATGTAATCCAATTTTTTTTAAACTTGTATGGAGCTGGTGTATACAATAAAGTCACTTATTGCATTAACTGTTATACGCGGGATGAACCCCTTTACACCGCTTCTCAGTTCCGTGGGAGAATTGTTCTATTTTCATATGGCTCTGACGGAACTGAAAACCGATGTAACGCTCGGACAGAACTCAGATTTCATGTATCCAGAGTGTTACATTGGTTTTCAGTTCTGTCAGAGCAGAAAACAGTAAACAGAACGATTCTCTCACGGAACCTAAAAGGGGTGTATCAGGATACATACTGTGTTATATACTGATCTATGAGGTATAGGGTTAATTATAAAGAACTAAATGGAGTAATGTAGGGACTATGTTTTATAGTAGCAACAAAGTGATTGCCTAATCTTCCGAGCAACCTAAAACGTTAAAATTGGGGCGAGAAAGGTAGATAAAACACCTAATTAAGTTAGCACTGAGAATTTGTGGGTCAGTTTACATCAAACAGTTGTTGCCGGTATGATATAGTACCCCACCCGTTCTATATTTTACTTATATCATTGTTAGATATCTTATCTAGTCTTGTACAGACATGGCTATATCATTTTCTCCCCTGTTAGAAAAAAACATTGCCAGTAGCTTATTTTGTTATAATCATGAGATCACACAGATTGGCTAACTGGTATGTTTATTAGGCTGTAAGAAATAATTGTTTGTACTTTCATCCCCGGTCCTGGCTCACTGATACCGGTACTGGCATGCGAGGTATTACCGGACAGAAATGCCATAAAAAGCTTCCTGTGAAGTTAAAAATCGATTTTTAGTCAGATTTTTTGTGTTGACACATACCTGGGTTCAAGGCCTTCCTACAAATAGAATTCCCGAAAAATGACGTCACCAGAACATCCAAATTAAGGGGCCCAAACAGGGGCACTTTTTACGCTTTTTCAACGACGTACAGCAGGTATTACCGGACAGTCGTTTTCAGTCATTTTTAACTTAAAATTTGGAATATTATTATGGTAAATGATTAGAACAGGGTTGGTACTTCCTATTTATGCAAAAATATGTCACGGTTTTCGTGATTACAACCCGTAACGCGCCATGTTTTCCTGCCAGGTGGCGCTGTATGATAGGTCAAATGCCGTAGTAGTAGTAGTAGTAGTAGTTGGATAAATAGACAATGTCTTGTTAATCTTGAATAATTTTTTTTCTTCTAGATTTATTCAAAACACGCTTCTGAGTGAATAGGTACAAATTCAATACATAGGTCCAGAAAATAAGCGTCTACGACCGTTTGTCCGGTAATACCTGCTGTCCGGTAATACCTTGCATGCCAGTATGTTTATTAGGTTGTAAGAAATAATTGTTTGTACTTTCATCCCAAGTCCTGGCTAACTGATATGTTTATTAGGCTGTAAGAAATAATTGTTTGTACTTTCATCCCCAGTCCTGGCTCACTGATATGTTTATTAGGCTGTAAGAATAATTGTGTGTACTTTCATCCCCAGCCTAGCTGCCAAAATTTTATGTTTTATTTCAATGACCTATTTAATTTTTTTTCAAATGAGTATTTTTCCAGAGGAGAAATTACAAATTGCTCCAAAATTATTAAAAGGAGACATTTAGTAAGTCAAAATAGAAACAAGACATCTGATTTTTTTAAAGTATTAAACAATAAAAAAAAGTTTCCCTGATATGGCCATTTTAATTTTTTTTTTCAAATTGGATGATAATAGTGCAATTTATTGTTTTGGCCTTACAGGTATCATTTTATTGGCATACTGCTGGTCTGTTGTCAGAGCTTCGAACATAATATCGGTATATATTATATAAATAATGTCAGTAAATAAGATATAGTTGAATTTGGGAAGTTAGTTAGCAATAAAAAATTAGATTTTTTATCACCTAGTGATTCTACGGCAAAAATTCCATATTTCACTAAAACAAATTTTGTTTTTTTATTTTCACAAAATCTTGCCATCTTCACATCTGGCTTGTAATGTATTGTGTGTGTCTCCATAGCTCAATGGTTTGCGGACTTGCCATCTAATCTGGCGACCTGGGTTCTTATACGGGTGGAGGCACTCATATGCCTGCCATATTTCAGCTGAAAGCTGACTGGCAAATAAAGGCTATGATCAGCTAGGCATATTCATGTATAAAAGTTGAGTACTAGGTCAATTTTTTTTGCACTATGACTGTACCTGCTGGTAAGCTTAATTATTCATTGAGATTTTTTAAGTCATATTAATAACTGAAAAATTTCAGTAAAATTCTGGTGGAATTTGACAGAAATATATGATTTTAATGAAAATCATTAAATGGCTTTAAAATTGTGGAGACGAAGATACTAAGTTTGGAGTGTTACATATATTTTTCAACGTGGACCCTAGATCATCTGAATTAATTAAAACACGGATGCAGTTTTTTTAACGTACATATCGGATGTTATTCTGCTTTGTATTGATTCAGTCAGTCAGTACAATCTAATCAATCGTTATATTGCACCATTGCAGGATCACAATATTTTTTAACACGTCATATATTCTCGTCGCTTTCCATAATAGGTTTGTTCACTTTTATGTGTTTTTAAGGCGAAACAGCTGAAATCTGATAACCGTCTATAAGGTGACACTCCAAATACTATCGCTGTCGTAATTGACTGCGGCTTGACTAGGCTTGACAAAACTGTATAGAAACCTCGGATATGAGATCCCGTTGTTAACGACTTTATAGCGATGTGATTTGTGATAAATAGTGTCTGTTAATGGTTACACAACGAAAAACATAATGTAAAACAAATTAGCATGATTCATATAAAAAATGTCGAATGTATTAAGGTATCCTTAAATAGTTATTTGTGTTGTGTAATATGTGGTCATTGCAGCACAGCTATTCACTAGAACTAGGTCTTGAGTGGGTCATATTTTGGCCGCATGGGTATGGACACTGAGTAACAAAGATTTTTTTCAATCAATCTTCAACCTTGCATCATGGTGAAACAAACAATTTTAAACTTTGGCCTCATATTTAATTGCTTTTAAATTAATTCCATATCAGAATATGAAGTCAGATGTGAAGTAATAGTAGCCACATAAAATTGTTTATATGGACAGAATTAAAACAGTTATATGCCTGAGATAATATAAACGTGAATTTAAATACTATTTTGTGAATTATTTTTCTATTATTGTATATTCTGTTTTAAGAGTGAAGTTTATATATCCGGGAATAAATATTTTCGTAAAACATTTGGTGAAATAAACTGTTGTGATAAAAGATATTTTAGTGAAATTGTTTAATACTTGTGTTAAGCAGCCATTAAGTGGAGGTATACATCTAATGTTTGGTAAATACAGACATGCTCATTGTATATAGAAATAGTTGAGTGTGATTAAAATTAATGCTTAAAGACAGGTGGTTTCTTAATTAGGTTTGTATTTAATATAAAAATGATTTTTTATAGAAATAAGCTTATTTTTGTGATCGACTGAAACAGTCATAGTGTGCGACTATTCAATTTTATCCTTGCCTAATTGGCTAATGACCTTGGGCTTCAAGGTTAAAATTAACATTTAACAATATTGTATGCTTAATACAGGTGGTCAGGGGAATATTGTACTAATGGTTTTTCTGTAATTTTCAATATTATTTGTATGCAGATTAATAAAAGCCATTTTTTTATATTAGTGAAATCAATTAATTGAGACATTTTAAAATAATAATTTCAGGAATTTTATTTTTCTGGCATTAAATTTCAGAAAAGAATATTTTTGCTACATGTGACATAACAAAGGTAACACAGACTTGAAAAAATGAACAAAATGATTTAAGAAAAGTGAACTATTGGATGTTTTATGGAATACAATGCAAAGAACATTACAATATTATGGAAATATATTGTACAATATTTAAATTACTGAGGAGAAAAAGTATGTGATTTACACCAATGATAAATCAAAGTATTCATGATTATTAAAGGATCCCTTAATGAATGTCATGTCAGACATAATATCAACGAGACAGTGTACCAATTCACACTTAAATAGTGTAGTGGAATAGTTTGGGTGGATCATAACTTGGACATTTCAAGTGGAATAGTTTATAATGTGGATCACAGCTCCGACATAATATACCAAGTGGAATCATAAACCTACTTTTGCCTTTTAATATATGTCGAAGAATTCAGTGACTTTAGTTCATGATATTTGACTTGTGATTGTTTCCAGAGTTTTAACTACACAGTTTGAAACAATTATATCACTCATAGTGTTCACAGACAATAATAGGCAGTAATAATGAGTTCCATGGAAAATATTGCGGAGGGATTGTTAATTTCTGATTCTGCTAGACAGAAATTTTCAGCAGCGGTGGATAAACAGAATTTGATCGCTCAAACTGGTAAGTTGATCCCTACTTGTTCTAACCTTTGTTGTTATTTTTGGTGATGGTAGCCAGGATTTAATTACATACACACTGATGGTTTTGATTTACAGAGTTAAACAATTATCTCCCTTTATTTAAAAAGTTACATACATACAAACATGATCTACATTTGGTTACTATATAAATGCATGCATCAGCATTATCTCCCTCATTATACCCCCCCCCCCCCCGCACAACGAGTTGTAAGGGGGGTATACTGGATTCAGCTTGTCTGTCTGTCCGTCCGTCCGTCCATATGTACGTACGTACGTACGTAACTCCTCCTACAGTTTTTGCAGCATTTGCTTCAACATTTAACAGATGAACAATCTCAACATGTAGATGTGCATAAACGAAAGAATTTGCGCTGCGACGATTTTTGACAGAATTATGGCCCTTTGTACTTTTATGCACTATACAATATATAGTGAACAGTTCTTGTGGACGCAACTTCTCCTACAGTTTTTGCAGCATTTGCTTCAAACTTTAACAGATGAACAACCTCAACATGTAGATGTGCTTAAAGGAAAGAATTTGCGCTGCGACGATTTTTGACAGAATTATGGCCCTTTGTACTTTTATGCACTAGAAAAGAATTAGCTGCAATGATTTTTGCCACGCGGGGGGTATATTAGTCTGTCGAATGGCGACAGTTCTAGTTTATGCAGAAGTTACCAATGTTCTGCCTTCGTTCAGAGTTATACATTAATTATCTCCCTTAGCTTCTGAAATTATTAATTATCCCCCTTACTTATAGAGTTAAGATTTGCCACCATTTGATGAAATTTACAGAGTTATAAATTTTGTCCCTTTGTTTTGAATTGCCTCCCAGTATGTTATGGTTTATGGAGTTAAGATTTGCCACCATTTGATGAAATTTACAGAGTAATAAATTTTGTCCCTTTGTTTTGAATTGCCTCCCAGTATGTTATGGTTTATGGAGTTAAGATTTGCCACCATTTGATGAAATTTACAGAGTAATAAATTTTGTCCCTTTGTTTTGAATTGCCTCCCAGTATGTTATGGTTTATGGAGTTAAGATTGTTCTCCCTTTTTTCGCTGAAATACAAATAATCTGCCTTTGTTTATGCAGTTTTAATTGTGTCTCTTTGTTTAATGAGTCATAAATTATCTCCCTTTTTTGCAGAGTTGTAAATTGCAGCCCTGTTTATTGAGTACTAATTATCTCCCTTTGTTTACAGAATCATGAATTAGCTCCCTTTGTTGGCAGAGTTATGAATTATCTCTCTTTGTTGGTGGAGTTATGAATGATCTCTATTTGTTAGTGGAGTTTTGAATGGTCTCCCTTTATTTAATAGAGTAGAATTGCCAGGAAGATTGTTTCTATTACTATAACCTAAGAATTGTATCAGCCAGACGTGAGCAGGAAACAGATGTCATGTTGCTGGTAGAACACAGGAAGGTGCACAGCCTAAGATGTCTGTGCATGTAAATGATATATACACACATGATATATCTACAGCATGTTGCACGTTCATTTCCTCTAAACCTTCTCATTAAATTCATGAAAATGTGAAAACAGATGTAATAAAATGTAGAAATAAAATGTAGAAATTAAAAGGGCAACGTTATTTTCCATAGTGAATCGAGACAGCTTGTGTAAAACATGTGCATGTTATTAACTTAATATTGAAGTTACTAGGTCACTAGGTCTAATCAAAGGAACACCTTATGGATACATTGAAGGTCACAATTTTAGCCATGTCTTATACACGCCCCTATCCTAGCTGTACTTTACAATGCAGTATTTTGTAAGAAAGTTGTGAACCAGACTAATTCTATTACTCCATGCGGATAACATCGGTCTTTGTCGCATTGCAATAGTTTATTTACCGAAGAAAGCAGAACTGTCCGAAATTTCACTGTGAACACAAGGCAATTGAGACCATGCTATATAATGACATTATGTAATTACTTTATGTAACAAGATTTTGATAAAGCTCTAAAATAAGGAAACATAGATATCTTTTGAATCTATTTTAAGTAATTGACCCATATAGTACTATACCTTAGCTTTAAATTTTCCTACTTCGTTGCTATGGTGACCAATTTCAGAAAAGTACTCCGATTGAGAAAAACGAGGATTTAGTTGTTTTAAACAGAAGTAGCCTTCCTCTGAATGCAAACAATTTCGATTTTGATATATGTTTTGCAAAGTGAAACATAATTATAGACTCCGGTACTATTTTGAACAGTTTATGTCAAGAATTGATCAAATGGTGTAATAATGAAATACTTATTTCAGTTACGCCGAATAACGTTTGAATGACATTTGCGACGTCACACAAAAAGCTCCGAATATGGACTCTACCAAAACAGCTGTAACTTCCTTAAAACTCTAGATATTAACATAATTTCTTTTGCAACTTGCTTATTTAACATTACCCTGTAGTACTATAGAAAATCTTAAAGTCAATATTTTTGTCAAAATAGCAGGTTTTCCTGGAGACTGGCTCATATTATAAACAATACAACTAAAGCATCTGCCTGCAGAAAACTATTTGACTTGTATTAATTTACTTGCACCAGAATGTCTGGGTTGGGGAATCAAATGAAAACGGATTTTAAGGAAGGTCTAATATAATGAAAATATTTTATTAGATAAAACTACATCTTTCTTATTTAAAGTTACTAAAAGTACACTATAAGTCAGTATGCCAGTATCTAGTTAATAGTACATTAACGTTTTACAATGATTTATGCAGTCGCAAGTCTTCACACCACAAAAAAATAATTTTATATGGATAATTACGTACCATATACATACATTATACATACAAATGTATTATACTCTTTATGTACTAAATGAACTACCGTATGTGATAACT
The DNA here is from genome assembly GCA_947247005.1 of Spisula solida. Lineage (NCBI taxonomy): Eukaryota > Metazoa > Mollusca > Bivalvia > Venerida > Mactridae > Spisula > Spisula solida. Next base: position 34,162,701 of record OX365957.1, on the reverse strand, counting down.
ATCTATTAACAATTTCAATTATTGAATGTAATAACTTATATGTTTGCTTTATATACGTGTACCAGTTGTCGCCATGATGTATAGCTGACTTTAAGGCTTGGCTTATGTTCTCAAATGTTTGTTTATCCATATGCAGACGCTGACGACATTCAAATAATAATGCAATCCTTAAAAACTGTAGGTGTATGCTAATTCAATTTATATCATGTGACCTAAGTGTTTGGGTGGATTCATTGGTTCGTTTTAAATAGAGTGCAGTCCAACATGTTAAAGACCACCTGCAAGCAAAAACCACTATTAACACCTGTCTGCAAAAAACCAGCAATTTCATCTCCCATCGGTCCATTTTCAATGATATTTAACCTGTCAATAGACACCACCTTATAGCACCAACCATAGGTAGGCTGTAACAGACAGCCCTGCGTTCAACGAAGAATTACGTGACACACGTTTCGTACCTGCTACATACCAGGTATGAAACGTTTCATACCAGGTACGAAACAGGTATGAAAAGTGCATCACATAATTCTTCGTTGAACGCAGAGCAGGACTGACAGTGTATACAACTTTTGATAGATATTGTTGATGAAAACAAAACAAAAATTAATGTACAGTATAATTATATGGTCAGTTTTTTCTGACATGTTGATTGTCATATGCTTAACCATTAGTAATGAGACCCACCTATTGGACTTCGGGGGAACCATATTTGAAGTATTGGTTTCGGAGCCTGGCTGATTATATAAATGAAGGTCTGACTGTAATTAAGTGCAACTCTGAGTTTATTTGATAGGGAATTATGAATTAAAAACCCTTAAAAGCACATAATATGTAGAAGGAATTTTCTTTGTGCATGATTTTGGTAAAGACTGAATGCCAAAACGTTCAGATACAGAGAGTAAAACTTTTTTAAGTGTTTTTAATTCAGTGTATTTTAACTAGGAATTTTAACAGTTTTAATTTCAACGTTTGATTACACTGATTGTTTATGACATTTTCCAGTTCATTGCTTATATTATATAATATTTGTAATAAACTTAATGAACTACACAGATCGACTGGTTTATTGAAGTGCAGTAAACTAGAATTGATTTAATGTTAAGATAAATGCAGAAATTGATCAATGTTTTATGTAAACATGATAACATGATTGTGCTCTATGCAGTGCCTAACATGTACTTTTCCTGGTTTGGGTTTATCTTATTAGTCATCAAATGAATTTGTTCAATTTAAGAAACTTGGGTTTGTTGCCTTAGTAAATTTAGCGCTACCCAGCACCTTCCTGTTTAATTAAATATAGAAAGCATGGATTACCTCCCGGGGAAAGCGCTAGTGCTCGCCCATGTTAACGGTCTTCTTATTTTATTTGAAAGGGCTAAAGTAACCCTTTAATCGCTGATAAAAATTATAATTATGTCTTGTGTGTTTATTACCTGCGAGCCTTGAGCGAGCAGGTATATTGGATTGCCTTAAGTAAAATGTCCATGGAGGGGCACTTGGCCTGTTCTCGATGATTTACGATTTCAAAAAATAAATCCAAAAAAAGATGCATTTCGTAAGAATGTCGTGAACCAGACTAATTCCATTATTCCATGCGGATAACATCGGTCTTTGTCGCACTGCAATAGTTTATTTACCGAAGAAATCAGAACTGTCCGAAATTTCAGTGAGCGCCAGGCAATATTGAGACCATGGATCTAAACATCAGGTGACTGCAGCTGCATTGGTTTATGATCTTTGATATTCTTGAACACTGAAAACATGCCTTATGATAAAACCTTTTAATGAACTGATACGAGGTTTTATTTATAAGCATATACATATTATATGGAACAAGGGAGTCACAATATGCAATTAAGTGTCTTGAAAGTTGGTTTGTTACACATGAAATTATTTAACAATTTGTTGATAAATTGTGTATGTCAAATTATCGTGCATATAGTTTTCCCAATTTGAAAGCTACCGGCCTATCGCGCTTATTTTTCTCTCACAATTTTGAGATTTTCATGCTTAATTTTATACACATCAGCTGATGAATTATGCAGATAGAAGGTCGAGGATCCTGTCAATTCTCTGTCAAATGAAGTCGGTACATCATTTGCTCGCAGGAACTATTTGACTTGTAAATATTTGAAAACATGCTCATATGGAGCTTGTAGTGTTTTTCCTCAGGTTCGTTGCCTAAGCTTAGTGCCACTTACACCTTTATTCTGAATTAACTACCGGTCAATTAAATATAGTGGGCATGGGTTTCCTCCCAGGGAAAGCGCTACGAAGCACTAAGGTTAACAGACATCAGTATACATTGATGTCTGCTGTTAACTCCATAGATTATATTTATCTGTGACATGCAATAAAAGTATGTAGGGGAGGTAAGTCAGTTACAGAAATAGACTTTTAATATAATGATTGCTTTCCCATGTTACTAGATTATAACGCATTTTGTCATTTTCATTTATTAAAAATATGTGCACTAAATGACCCTTGCTGTTAATGCACCTTATAATAATATCAAATAAATTGTCATGTGATAAAGCTCCGGGGTATCTATATTTTACCATTGGCCTAGTCTAGCCAGTGTTCACCATCTCTTTCACACAGAATTAGTGCTTATGTTAATGATCCCTTCTGATCCCTTTTGATTCCTTTAATAAGTACGACTCCTGTCTGATGAATTTATCCCTTCTATTTGTCTGCCCGTGTACTAGAGCAGACAAGCTGACCAGGAAAGCTGATGGCTTTGTCAGATAACTTTCACTTGCTGTCCCCTAATGACCCCTAGGGTCATGTATGTTACTGATATATAACAGAGATAAGATAGCAAGGTAACATTTACATGTACCGGTATTTCACCGCTAACAGATTAGAACTCGTGTACTCTGATAAACATGTTTCTATATGATGGTTATCTATATTATACAAATATATTATACTTGATGTTTATAATTGCCTTGTAGCCAGTTTGTTTATAATTGCCTTGTAGCCAGTTTGTTTATAATTGCCTTGTAGCCAGTTTGTTTATAATTGCCTTGTAGCCAGTTTGTTTATAATTGCCTTGTAGCCAGTTGTTTATAATTGCCTTGTAGCCAGTTACAGTACTTGAATTGCCTTGTAGCCAGTTTGTTTATAATTGCCTTGTAGCCAGTTACAGTACTTGATGTTTATAATTGCCTTGTAGCCAGTTACAGTACTTGATGTTTATAATTGCCTTGTAGCCAGTTTGTTTATAAATGCTTGTAGCCAGTTACAGTACTTCAATGTCCCTGTAGGTCAGACCTTTCCATGAAGATTTGACAACAATGTTGAGTTTCCTCTGCATGTGGAGGAGTTGTTGGTTTGGTTAGTACTGCATGGTTAAAATACAGTTCAGGAAACTGGTTTTGTGTATCAGCTGCTGAATAAACAATATAGTTGGTAGAGGGTAGACTGTAGATCAAGGTTTGATTATCATGGAAGAGGGTAGACTGTAGATCAAGGTTTGATTATCATGGTAGAGGGTAGACTGTAGATCAAGGTTTGATTATCATGGTAGAGGGTAGACTGTAGATCAAGGTTTGATTATCATGGTAGAGGGTAGACTGTAGATCAAGGTTTAATTATCATGGTTGAGGGTAGACTGTAGATCAAGGTTTGATTATCATGGAAGAGGGTAGACTGTAGATCAAGGTTTGATTATCATGGTAGAGGGTAGACTGTAGATCAAGGTTTGATTATCATGGAAGAGGGTAGACTGTAGATCAAGGTTTGATTATCATGGTAGAGGGTAGACTGTAGATCAAGGTTTGATTATCATGGTCGAGGGTAGACTGTAGATCAAGGTTTGATTATCATGGTAGAGGGTAGACTGTAGATCAAGGTTTGATTATCATGGTAGAGGGTAGACTGTAGATCAAGGTTTGATTATCATGTTGTGATTGTTGTTTTCTTCCATGAAGAGTACCTGGCACTGAAGCGGCCATCTGCCTATGAAGTAAAAACAAATACCCTGATATAAAGTCTGTTTAAATTGGCTGTTACAATCAGCACCACTGGTAGCTACAGCACATTGGCATTTGACCCTCTCAGATACCCATTTATACACCTGGCTCCCCATGTTGTTTTGTTTAATACCTGCTCTACTCTGCTCTGCTCTGCTCTGCTCTGCTCTGCTCTGCAGACTACTGTAGAGCATGTGGGTTGTTCTTGCACCGAGAAAGTAAGCAGTGGTCCAGACAGGGATTGAACCCGGGACTTCTCGATCCTGAAGCACAGGCCCGACCTCATGGCCACTGATCCCCACAGTAACTGTCTATTGCTTGTGATTTCATAGCATTTAGTACAGGATGAAAGTTAATATCATGAAAACACTGGTGACGTCAAAGGATGGTCATATATGACTCGAACAAAAGTTTAAATCTAACAAATATGAATAAATCATTGCCTGTCTAAGTGATGCATAAATTGGTATTAATTTGTTCACTGTCTCTTGCCTATTTCAATATCTTTTAAAGAAAGGGAGGTAACTGCATACTTTCTACAGGGATATTTTATAACAGTTCTCTCCCTTTATTATCTGGAGAGTGATCAATATTAAGTTATAGAATTTGTTTCACCAAGTAATATCATTTATATTATATACCCGCGTAGTATTATAAAATTTCATTCATGAAGAGCAAGTTTGTTTTAATAATGATATATATTATAAACAATGTTTTTTCCATAACTACTGCTTAAAGTTGATTGTTAAAAATAGAAACCTGATTCATTGAAGTTCATCATACATTCAGTAGATATTGTACCCGCAAGTTTATAACTTATCTCAAGTTAGGTTTTAAATTCTACCGAAATCATTAGGGATCAGTGCTTTATAACTTGGTTACTGGGATCAGCGATTATAACATGGCCTCATGGCCTGTATACTGTATTTTTTACTGATAAGCCGTGAATAAAGCATATTAATTACCTTAATGTTGTGTCAGGAACATACTACTGTAAGTGTTGATTGTAATGAATAATTATTACAACCGTTTTGTATCTACACAGGCTTTGGAACTTTCCTGACAGTGGGAAAGTATTTGGTCTGAAATGAAGTTTTTTAAAATAAAGAAAACTTATATCATACAAATCATGTTTTTATGATAAAAAATTCAGAACAAAAGATTTCTCTATTATAATATCTGTGCCCCCATCTTTGATGAGGGGGTATATTGCTTGACACATGTCACGCTGTCTATTTCACAAACTGATTAGATGGTGTATTCTTCACACAGCCATTTGAATGACTAAGCAATATTAATTTATTTTTAGTTTTAGTTTATACTAATTTATTTAAGGTGGATTGTGAAACAAGTTTTTCCAACTTATATTAATCACTCTCGGCACCTCATTTCTTGATGTTATCCATCACCGTGAGGGTATGAGAGAAGAGAAGCCAGTTTCCCTTTTATGCTGAGCGTCAAGCAAGGGAATATCTGGTACCATTTTTATTTCGTCTTTGGTATGACCGGACCAGGAATCGAACCCGAGACCTACCACACTCAAAGTGGCCGCTCAACCACTAGGTTATTGAGGAGGCAGTTGTGCACCCTTGTAGGATTGTTTAAGTACCAATTATGCATACTTGCTGTCATCTTGCTTAATCTTCTGTTTTATGTGTAATTCTAATAAATCGTGAACAGACTGTTGTTGCAAGAATTCATGAATTGTTCATGAATTTGAGAAAATCTTATTTGTTTTCAAATATGTTGAGTATTAAATAACACTTAAGTCAATAATGATTAAAGTAATAAATCAATATGATTATAACACAATTTGTCAGAGGAGATGTTGTGCAATAATTTATGGCAGGAAACGCCCATTGGTTATTGTCTCTATAGAGTTTCTGACATAGATAAATAATGTGGAGGGAGTTATTGCCCTTGAGTATATTCTGAATTGAACAGATAACAGCCTAGCACCATGGCTCACCAGTGTGATATGGTTTTATGTTTTTGTCTTTATTACTTAGCCTGCTGTGTGAGAACAGGTGAATATTTATCATTGATGTTGTTATAATCTACCCTTCTGGGTATTGATATCAACTGGTTCTGAATTAGAATATAATTGAACAGAATAGAATTGAACAGGAATTTTCCCAAAACTTCAGAGCAAATATCAGACATAATCACCTGTAATGATTTTACAGAGCTAACAGCCATTTTTAGCTCACCTGTCACTGAGCTTTTGTGATCACTCTTTGTCCGTCCGTCAACAATTAGCTTGTGTATACACTAGAGGTCACAAATTTTACCTTACCTTCATGAAACTTGGTCACAATGATCATCTCTACAAATTCTAGGTGAAGTTTGATGTAAGGTCATCTAGGGTCAAAAACTAGGTCACATGGTCAAGTCATAAAAAACCTTGCAATAGAGGCTGAATTTTCTTGAATCTTACTTTGTAAAAGTAAATGAATACTTAGGGGTGTGCATGCACTACTACAACAGGTAAGCGACCTAGGGCCCCTTGGGCCCTCTTGTTGTGCATTGCTGTGTTTCACTTTATTAAATTCCATACAGTGGAAAAGTGGAATTTTCTATCAGATGTTGGTTTTTATTAACTGAAAACAGATCATTGCAGAAAACCAATCATTATGAATAATATTTACACCCAGATATTGCATTTCGGAAACATTGTAATCATTCAAGCCTTTAATTTCTTAAAAGAGAATAGATTTTCGTATAATTACCAAAGCCACTGTTGTTCTGCAGAGCAGTCAATAACAATATTTCCTCCAAACAGGTTTCGAGGATAAAACATGGTTTCAAGGCAGATGTAAGGATTATATTAGATCTTTAATTTATTATTCCCAGTGCTTAATAATATGCAAGAACATGTTGGGAAGGAATTTTCTTAAAATTTGATGTTTGCAATATTTGGTTTAACTAGTACACTATATTTTGTTGATGTAGATTAGAGCTTCCCACATCTTAGTGGTACCTGCTGAGTCTTAAAACGTCTGATAATCAGTGGTTACATCAGTACAAGTCTGGCAGCCATCTTATCAGAAAATCATTCTTATAGCCCGGGTACTGAAGTGAATAGAATTCTTACACTGCTGATCCTAATTTTTTTTCTCTCGGAAAATCTTGCTGTTGAAGTTTTTATGTAATACCAAGGAATTTATCGATGTAATCTGAGAGTTCTCGGCTCTGTTATGTAACATGTAAATAACTAGAAAGTTTGTGTGTTTTTTGTTTGGAATTGAAATATTTTCATTCAAAGGTGTGGATTCTGTTACTTTAGATGTTGGTAAGAAACTTTTATTGTATTATTTATTGAAATGAATATAGTATGTATGATATTATATGTAGAAAAAGGGTTGTGTGGTTCAATATTGTGTATGCAAAATGTATGGTAAATGCATGTAATAATTATATGTAATTACCATAGTTTTGCACCGATCCCTCGATTTGGTTTATTTAATCTAAATTGAAATTGTCTTTTAAAGTGGATGTGTCCATTTATTTTTACGCATTAAAATTGCGATGAAATATAACATGTACTTATAATTACTACTAAGTTAATATTCTTATGAAAAATGGGGTAGAAATTTAAAATTGCCCTAAAATGTATAGATCATTTATTACAAATGCTTCTAAAGAATTTTTTAATGCTTTGATTAATTTTCGGGTTGGCGCATAATATTATATTTTATACATACAAACAGTATTAATGTAAGTTTTTGTTTTAATTAAGAGCTTTTGAAATAAATGAGTTAAAGGTTCTTCTGCATTTTTGCATATTGCAATTATTATGAGCTAGTAATTGCTGTACGATAATATAGTGAACTTGCAATTTTAAAACATGGAATGGCTACAACTCCAATGCAAAATGTGTTTCGCTTCGAAAACAAAAATTGCCGCAAGTATTTTATTTCTATACCAATTTCTATGCAACGTATGCCATTTCTATACAAAGAATATAATTTTTCCGTTAGACTGGCATATATTTCATTGAAATCAATCAAGAAATAAAATATTGTTTTCGTAGTGAAGCAAATAATGTCTTGCATTTGTAGCCTTTAGTGATGTAAAAGTCACATGGTATTGCTACAGTAACTGGCATTTAGCTTGTGAAAAGATATTTCTATACAGAGGGAGGGCTTTGTATAAAACTGTTGATACTAGTATATGGTAGTTGTCTCCATCGAGTAAAGGGTTAATGTTAGTTTGTGATTAGAAACAAAATTGGTCATTTATTCAGTAGGGAGATTTCTGGAGATTTCAGGGACCTTAAAGAAAGTCATATATCTGTATTTAAGTTCCTGTAAGTTCTTGGAGCTTAATAGTAAACATTATATTTGTAATGTTTATAACTGTGGTTGCCAAATCAAGCCTGGAGGGGATATACCTGTTAGATCTGTTGATAAATCTCAACTAATTTTCACAGGTATTTATCTCATGGTTATTTAGATAGGTATGAAAAAGTTCAGTTCTTTTCCCTCTATCATAGAATGGCCAATTAGATAGGGTCAGAATAAAGTCAAATTTTATTTCTCAGAAATTCCTGATAATTGCTGGTTTGTGCTCAACTTGGAAATTTCTGATAGTTGCTGATGTTTGGGTTAAATTTGGAAATTTCTGATATTTGCTGAGGTTTGGGTTCAACTTGGAAATTTCAGATATTTGCTGATGTTTGGTTCAATTTCTGATGTATGCTGATGTTTGAACTCATTAATTGGGTTCAACATTTTTGTCAATCTTACATTTTTATTTTCTTTATTTTAAAAACTCTGTAGACTATTAAATTAACAGATTTAGAAATATTACAGTATTATTATTTCTTATGATAAGCTAACTGGTATTTTTAAACATGGATTTGAATAAGTTCCATTGCTCAGCGAGACTAAGATGTCAGACTTAGAACCCTCCATAACTTTCAAACATCTGAAAAAAATGTTAATTTCAAACTCACGAAAAAAGATAAGACCTGTAAAGTATATATTTACATTGTAGAATAAATAGTGGGAACTGTGAAACAAAAAAGCTTCAACCATGTGGATATGAATTTTGGAAGAAATGTTAAACATATGCCATAATAATCTAAGGAAATTAAAACGTACTGAAAGATCTTATCTGCTTTAAGCTTAGGAAGATTATCTGGAGCTTACATACATATCAGCAATTTTTCATGACAGTGCCACATTAATTACATTTTTTTGCTGGAAAATGGGAAAACAGTGGCGGATATTTTTTGCCGACTTTCATAAATCTAGTAATTTTAGCTCACCTCAATAATAGTCTGTCTTCTGTGATTTGTTATCAGATTTGATATATTCATAAAGCAACATGTTAAAAAAGACCTCTATTAACGTATCGCACCTTTGGTCAAACTTGCCAGCCCGCAGCCTTCAGGGGTCAATTGTTAGGGAAACTTTTGTAAGTCTTCTAAAAAAATTTACCTGAGTTTATAGAAACAGATAATTATGAAGTAATATGACTTTGATATGTGAACCGCTTCACGGAGCCTTTAAATGAGCAATACAGGGCCAACACAATAGGTCTTAGTTTGCTCAGTTCATAGAGCTCTCATTATCATTGCCACTTTGTCATGGCCCAGGTGATGTATGTAGAGTGCTGGGGCACAGTCACCAGGCTAATACTAGTTGGATTCCAGCTTTTTGTTGTTCAATGACATTAGCAATATGATCATGTTCTCCAAATATGGACAATTTGTTTCACGGTTGCTAACATACACAGATGAGCAAGTTAAATAAATTTTGTTCATATAATAGATTCACGGAAAACTGGTGAAATTAGTTGGCAGCTAGCAGGATAGACCTATAACTGAAAAACTGTGTTAAACAGCATTACATCTTACGATGAAAAAAAACATACATATAAAATAATAGTACAAATACATTAACCAATCTTGGAAGTTACAAAACCTGCCAAATGGTTCATTATTGAGCATTTATTTTTTTGGCAGTAATTACATTTATTCCGTATAGATTAAGATTATAGTGTTCGCTTGGCTTACAGCAGGTGCATTACTTCAGAATTTGTATGTGGCTGCCAGGTTAATATGTGAATGCCACATAGTGCATGACTTCTATCTGAGAAATAGAACAAATTGAAAGTCGATTTCTGCTATAGAAAGCCTGGAGTGTTTCGATAATTATTTGGACTAGCAAATTTGGGAATAAACAATATGTTATGGAAAGCCTTAGCATAACTATAATCATTATAATAGTACAGTTTAGATTCCACCACATTGGAGAAGCTTGTATTATAAATTGGACTCGAGCAACGAAAAGCCTCAATGTTAGTGTTTTAAAGTGGATATACTGTAGAACTTTAATGCAGGCCATTTAACTACCTTTGGACCTGAAAAAAAGTGTGAACAATTTATTCCACGTATCTACTGAGATTTAATTCTCGGGTGTTTGAGGCATATAACTGTTTGAGGCTTCGAAGTTCTTAGTGTTCTATGAATTTTAACGAATTCTGTTATGGAAATTTAGTGGGGGGGAGTGTATGAGTCAGAAGACTACGGGGGGGGGGGGGGGGGGGGGGGTATTAGTATCAATTGGCTATCAACAATATGGTATGGTAGTACCAGTCATGGTGGTATGGTAAGCATCCTTATCTATACACTTTCAATGCCAAACCATTATCAGACTGATGGTGTTTTGGTATAGGTATATCTATTAGTGTTTTACCACATGGATAAATATAGTATGAGTGGCAATCATTAATCTTCGGCACTTGGATGTTTTTTGTTATCATATGCAATGATTATTATAAAATATGTCATGGGTATCATCTTTTGTTCTATATTCTGTTGTTATGGGATGGTGGCCAATATCAATAAATCTTTTAAGCATTGTCTTATAAAATATGTTAATTTTTAATCATTTACTCCATGGAGATATATTTTAATGCATCTATCCTACTCACACATTTTGATGTATTAATTTTGATGCATAATTTTGACGCATAATTGTTCGATAACAGTTATGGAAATAGTGTACATTATATCAGCATACTATTATACATGTTTGAGTAGATACAATTACATTTTGGCCTGTGGACTGGACCCATGGACTGGGCCTGTGGACTTGACTCATTGACTGGATCTGTGGACTGGACTCATGGACTGGAATGAAGGACTGGACTCATTGACTGGAATCATGGACTGGACCTGTGAATTCTTTGAATGTGGTGGTTACTTATTGGACTGCCGTTCCTGCCCCACGGAGCGTTATAATAATGATATGTAACCATTTTCTTTTAATTATATGTAACCATTTCAATTGAAATTGTCAATTTGTTAGTCAATACTAATTAATATAGATCAACCAACTGACAATTTACATCAGTTGTAAATCGATCAAACACTTATTATAAACATTGTTAAGGTAAATAAAGCACAGTCATGATCCACTGAATGTATCCGAAAACCTTCATCAAATAATAAGCAGAGCAATCTCTGCACTGGTTAATGTTAACTAAAATTGAAGTAATAAAAAGACATCTTATTGGATCTGCACTCTGGTAAAACCTATAAGCTCTATAATTATTTATGGTGCATGTGTTCTTATTTGTGTGTGTTCTGACTTTATTATAGATACTGAGCTTAATTGCCAAAATGTACCTAAAATGTTCGAATTGCCCAAATTAAGGCCACTGGCTATTTCCAAGGTTGATTTGTAGAGATATAGAGGGGAAATTGTATGTTTGCATCTCTTTAATGAGTTGTGATTAGGTTCATTATGTGTCCGTTGGGTCCGAAGAAAGTTTATTTTAGGATAATTGTACTATTATTAGGTAAAAGGTCGACAACCTCTAAAATAGATGTTTATGTACATCAACATATTTGAGACTGTGTTTAATATATGAATTGCTAACGGGTGGAATTCTAAATTATACTGAAGAAACGCAACACATTTGCCCTCTCCAAAGTGGAATCCCGTAGCCAGTGCTAACAGAATAAAAGATACAAATAAATATTCTTCGTCAAATGAGCTAACTTGATCGCTTGTATCTTTTATTTCATTAGCACTGGCTACGGGATTCCATTTTGGAGGGGGGAATGCCTTGCATTCCTTCAGTATTATAAATATATAGAGCTAATTTGATTAGATCGACTGCAATGATATTTTATGGATAGAATTTCAAATTCCTGCGCATGAAACTACTATTACCTAAGTCCCACTGAGCATTTTTTGCCTTGACGATGTTCTCCCGATAGAAATTAATGAGCTATCAGGACATCGACTCGGGAACAGGTTCCTCGTGGTCTAGGGGAAGCTTCGGGGAAGTCATGAGACAGTTTGTGATATCAGAAGGCATGGTGATGAATCGGGTGGTATTGGAAGAAATCGGAAGAACATCCCCAATGTGGAATTCCTCAGTGGGACCTAGGCTTGATAACTTACCAAAGCAATACAGATGCTGACTACTTATTGTTTAAGTATGTTGATGAAGTTGATTGATACGCTCCATTGCTTACAGATTTATAAAATTCTTCATTCAATTAACTATGGCATTTCTTGCTCATGTTTTCTCCCTCAAGATGTCTTCATGAAGCTATTTTTAGTGTTGCCAGGCGACCACACACAAGATATAGTCATCAATCTAAATCAAAGAACTGACATGCTTTAAAGATTAAATGATCGTGTAAATCCTTCTGAGTGAATGGAAAACATTGTTTTTAAAACTCTTTATCCATAGCTTTAGTACGGAGAATTTGCCATGATCCTTGACCTTCTTTTAGCATAATTTATCAGCTGATATATTTATAAATTCCCGGTCGTATATTTTCATAAGCGTGGTGGTATCACAAAGACACTCCAGGTAAAATACCAACACAAATCTAATGGACTAAAATTGCACAATTTGCTCGTGCAAATATATATATTCAACGCAAGTTACCTTGTAATATGTTCATGCATAAATTTGTCAGGAACAGGTCAAATTCTTCATGCCATTTGTCAATTCCTACCCCTATATAATGTCTATTGCCAATTAGCTTCCGATAATGAGTAACAAGGGGCAGAAATCCAATTACAGAAATGGACTTGTCAAGTCACTTCTCATCAAGGAAGATCATTCTTGATACATATCTCAAAAACACAATTCTAGCTTGTCGCTTATTATCAGGGCTGTATTACAGTGCCTGGAGGCCTGTAGCCATACCGAGGTACTGAGGCACTTGCCTCGGTGAAAATATGAGAAATTACCTAAATAAGCATGTTTTTAAAGGACAAAATGCTTCAACTAGACCCTAGGAAGTATTTGCCTCCATGCCTTTTTAGTTGCCTACCGGTTTTTGACCGGAGGGGACTATAGGTTTGCCCTCCGTCCGTCCGTCATTCCGTCAAAAAATCTGGATCCTGACATAACTCAAACAGTTTCCAAGCTAGGTTTATGAAACTTGGTATGTGGATAGGGGGCAATAAGGGGATAATGCATGTCCAAGCATATTTTGATTCTGACCAAAATTGTGGTTGCTATGGCAACAGAAACATTGAAAATGGCTTAAAACCGGTAGGGGACTTCTGTATTGCTTGCAATTCTTAATTACTTGTTGTCTCTGGATATGGCACTTGAGTGTGTATGGTTTAAAGGGTTAATGCACCAGCGTCATGTCAATTATGCCATTGACTATATTTCTAGGACAATCATCAGTAATATATTTTTTCCTCAGCAAACATAAACAGTGTGTTTTTGCATGATGGAGTTAACAAGATGGGTGATTTAATGCTTACATTATGGTTAAGCATCAAAGCGTATGTTGGCAAGTGTTCCACTTGTTGATGGAGATTGTTGTGTTTGAATGGATATCTGGAATAAACCACCAACTGATAGTCAGGATGGAATATAGATTTACATCCACCCTGTGGGACTCATGTTGTGATTACCAACATAATCCAGAACTTTGTGCCAAACTCAGCAAATCCTGCGCAAAACACTTGTTGACTCATATGTTTTATGTTCAAATCATTATATACTTTGCGCTTTCTTTTATTTGTCTATGCGCCATAATACAAGACTACATCTAAATCATTCCAAAAGCGACAGAGTTACACCATGCATTTTGTTTGCCCGAATGCACATTATATTAGATAATCAATTATTGATTGTATATAATATCAATTAATTAATTGCATGTTGGCTTTCCTAATTATGCAGAATTATCAATACAGATCTACTCGAAACATATAACATTGATTGTCAAAGACAACTGCAATACTGATCTATGTCTGTGAGTTTCCACTTGATTGGACATTATGAGGATGTCATCTGTTCATCTTCGCGGCTTTCCCTATATTGTCCAGTACCTGAATATGACTACCCACTAACGTCCCCAATAAATAATTTTATACCTTAAACTATGGATTTGATGATTAAACTAGCTGGTCAGACCCCCTGAGCAAAATTATTTAAACTGGTTAGACCCCCTGGGAATTATTACTATATGGCTGTGACTACTGGTTCTGTTTTCTAACATGCATGAAATCAATTAGATTTGCCTGTTGCAATCGCTGTGAGCCACTGACATATGTTAACATGCAAAGGGTAACTAGAAACAGTTGATCAATAAGTTCATTGTAAATAACCTTTCGCTTACATTTTAAGCATTATTTATACAATTGCATTTCTCATGCTTGCCACTGGCTTGAACCTTAATTAACATGATCATTTTTGTGACATTCTAAGAAAACATGTGATTTACATTGTTTAACATCCGTCAGACCTGGCATGTTGAAGCCGTGCTTGTGTCTGTTTGTCAGCTTATACAAGTTGGTGATAAATTGACCAGAAAATATTCGCCATTTCAAAACAATAAAATTATTGTTCCTTTATTAATAATTAAATTTGTTACATATTTGTAAATGTTAAATCGAGTGTCATTTACGCATGAGTCAATTTCATCAAAGTGATCTCTTGTGTCTGATATTATTATTCAAAATGTATTTTGGACTTTGCATGTTTACATGTTATTGTATGTTGTTTCAGAATGTTAATTGATATTTGATTGTTAGTTTGAAGTGTCCATTACTGTAAATATCATCATTTTTGTGGTTTTAGAATTTTGATTTTAAAGATGAAGTTACTTAGATAAAGTTTAATTAATGTTTTGAGGTGTATTTATACAAACAAGTCTGTCCAGCTTAGCAATTGTGATAATGCTGTAGGCTACATTTGATGTAATTTCCTTGACTCATTCCTTGGTGCTTAAAACAGGTTATAGACTGATAATACAGTACAACCTTTGTAGGGCAACTCCTTTGGGGGCTGCAAATATAGGCTGTCGTCTAGTGGTTGTTGCTCTACAGAGGTTAAATTGACATAAATATTAGCTTAATGAAAAAAATGAAGGTATAGAGAGAGGCTGTTGCTCTACAGAGGGTTCCCAAGACTCAAAGGTTGTACTATATATTGTATGCACAAACCATATTATATATAGACATTGTTTAATAAATTTAATATCTTCTAGAACTGTTAGTGTCAATTTAATTTATTTACGTACCTGATGGACTTGGGTTGATGTTTAAAGGCTGCTGATTCAACCATGTAAAGTGGGCGTGGTCAAATGGTCCAGTACATTAACAATAAAATGTACAATATTGCAAAATGTATGTGGTATGGCTTGATCAGCAGCACGCCACCATGAGCCAGTATTGTGTACTAATATGGTCACAGTAATAAACTACGTAATTATGTCCCCTGAGGGGCTTGGCAAGAAAAAGGCGGTAATTATTACTGTGTGTGGTATACATCATTATATAATTATATTTATGTATAAACTATGTCAGGTTATTAGGTTATTAAACACAGCTGTTCATTACTTGTGTTTATTTTGATTAATACTGCTGTTATTTTTACTGACTGTGCAAGTGTGGGCGTAATAATTTGTGTATTTTATAAAATCATTGACCAATTTAATTTCTTACATAGGGCGTCAGGTTAAAAATATAAGATATTTGAAATGTTATATTGGAATATGTGTAAATCTCCTGTATAATTTGTACAAGTAAACTATTTGAGTGTTTAATGAATTATATCTGGGACGAATGATATTGGATATTATTATTACAAAAATGTAAGTTTATTTTATAATGCTTTTGTTATTTTTTAGTGGTAATAAAAATTTTGTTGATACCATTATATTGGGGAAATAGTCTTTTATCAATAATGATATTGTAGAATTGTAGTATACATTTATGCCAGGCAAGAGCGGCACAGTGGAAGACCCAAGTGGTCACAAGGAATAGCACAAAACTCCTCACACAAAATTATGTGTTTGAGTCCCGACCTGGGTGAAGATAAACACAATAGTTATATAATACTTGTTGTTACTCAGTAAGATAAAGTAACATAGGGAGTAGTTACCACAATTATTTTAATGAACTCACATTTCAAAATTTTAGCAATTATATATACATTGTTTTGTTTTATATAATTATGATATCCTAATTTATAGTGTATGTCTTATGTAAGTTAAATCTTAGTTGGCAGGCAATATTTGAAGTCAAGCCAAATCATGCAAGCTTAAAATAAAGACTAGTGTAATAACTTTCCTTCTTCTGCAAGTTAAATTGTTCAATGTATTTTAGCTGTCGAGCAAAAAACTGCTTTGTCAGCGTAATTCTTCTTCTGTATAATTGCACCATAATTCTCCCAATAAACGTCAATCTAAACCATGAAATGCATCACTAATGTTATTCAACTCACTAGCATATAGACAATAAAGTATTGAACTTCTGGTATTCGCCTTGGTGGCTTGTCCGCTTTGAGGGCAAGAGGTCTCATGTTCGATCCTGCACCATTCTGAAGTCACCAATATATCTTTCTTGCTTGACACCTACGGTAACTAGTATCAAGATAGTGAATGTAATAGAAGTCTGTGGAGTAAGGGGTTAAATAAGTTATTGAGGTTCTAAAATATGGAGAATTTGACGTGATCCTGACGTTTATGCATGGATATATTACAATTTAAGGTTCTTGCATTGACTATAGATTTCCGCCTGCAAATCCTGCTATATCGATCCTTTATATTTGTGTTTGTATGTTAGCTCGAGCGTCCCCATGATACAACCTGCTCAGGAAAACGCACAACCAGGGTTATAAAAATAGACAATACATCAGCTGTTATGCTAATAGTAGGTCAAGGATCAAGTCAAATTCTCCATATTATAACAGAAACATTATGGTACTTAAGTATTTTGGATATTGTCTGCTAGTCTTGTACATTGAATGTCTCCAAACTATTGATAGCTAGCTTGAATTGTGACATTCAATGGTTACAGAAGCAGTGAATTATTTATCAGTTTGCTGTCTGTTTGATTGTGTTTTGCACAAGATACAAGCATGGAATGACGTGATAAAATTTCAAACTTTGATCTTCATGATTATATCATTCCATCAGATCTCACTGAATATAAAGTCGGACTTTCATGTTATATAAGAATTTATCGTGTGACTACTGAAGGGTCTCCCCTGGGCTCTTGGTTCTCTGTTATAAATTATCATGGAGGCTAGGTCTGTGGCCATGTGGTAGATTAATTATGTAAGGTATCATGTCTGATGATGATTAAAATTTGAACTTACTTATCTGTCATCATTTAATTTTATGAGCATTGGCTGTCTTATTCCATTAACATTAAATTTTGTCAGCAGTTCCTGTTTAATTCGATCAAAGGGGAGCAGTTCCTGTTTAATTCGATCACAGGTGATGTGACCTGGGTGGGGGGGGGGGCGAAAGTGCCTGTTAATCTGATCACAGGGAAGAGACCGGGGGAAGGGGGACAGCGGTTCCTAATTCACAGATCGCGTGGATGTGACCGGGGTGACTGGACACAGGGACACAAATTGCGGGTTATATAAGCCTGAGCACAAAATACCAGTCCTCTAATAGACCATTCTATTACCATTCTTGCAGGGTCCAAAGGTCTTAAAAGTTAAAACGTGGAGTGTCTGTCTCTGGAATGACAGTTGACTCAGTGACTAAAATGGACTGGTGTAATTGTCAATAGGATGCATAACTGATCAATTTTAACTATTAAGACTGCTTATTTAAATTAAGACAGATGCTTGCTTAATTCAGGTGACTACAAACACAAGTCATGTTTTCTACAATAGATCTTGATTCGCTCACTCTGATAGTTTGCTCTGACATGCTTACAATTTGTCAGTTAGTCAATTTGTTCAAGTTGATGGGTCATAATGATTTGGAGTGTTGTACATACCTGACTGACACGGGTATTAATGGGTAACTGTCAGTCTATTGTTTGTTTCCATTTATCTCAATAGTTGTCTGTCAATTCTTGTGGCTTATAATTAATTTAGACTTGTAATGAATACACTATGCCCTCCTATTGTTTGTAGTAATACTGTGCTGTGTAGTATCAGGCCATGAATAATATGTTATTGGTTTCTTGTCTTTATGTATCTTCTGCTTTGCTCCATTAAAGATAGAATCTGACCTCTGAGTCGTAACCTTTAAAGGTATATATGGTGTAAAGAGTCTATAGCAAAAAGTGCAGTCGCGGCAATTCTTGCGTTGAATATATAAGTTTCCGAGAGCAAATCGTGCAATATCGGTCTTTGAGATTTGAGCTGGTGTTGCACACTGAGCGTCTTCGTATACTCTCCACTTATCAAACCATACAAACAGGA
The DNA here is from genome assembly GCA_947247005.1 of Spisula solida. Lineage (NCBI taxonomy): Eukaryota > Metazoa > Mollusca > Bivalvia > Venerida > Mactridae > Spisula > Spisula solida. The sequence goes on along the minus strand of OX365957.1, from coordinate 34,144,054 downwards.
TTTTAGATATAGACAATATATCAGCTGTTGAATTATGCTGATAGAAGGTCGAGAGTTGTGTCAAATTCTTGTGTCAAATACTCACGCAAAAGGCCCCAGGTCTACTAGTTTCTAACGAGACAGGAACTCAGACATGAGCCGACAGACTTCATGATGCTTCCCTAATGGGTGCCTCCCCTGACATCATGCTTCCCTCCCCTGCTAGAGGTACACTATGTACATTGATCTTATTTGTGCCGATCATCTAGAGTTCGGTGTCTTATTGATAATCAATTGAGTAGAGAACAATACTTTGTTTCATGTATATTGTAACTGACAAACACAAGTATATCATTGTTCAATGTAAAATGTACTTTTATGATTGTTAAAATAGCCATGTTTCACAGGGAGTCAACACTGCTCTGTACTCAGCTAATACAAATAAACAACTTGTTACTATAATAGAGTGTGTAAAATGATCCTGTGTCAAAAACAATTAATGAAAGGCCAGACAAAAATGAATCTGTATTTCCCTTTACATGTGTCAGTGGTAAAATAATTTACATTAATAATGTGTACGACATAATATTTAACACAGGAATGTTTCACTCTTTGTAGTTTAGTACAGTAAAAAGCAGTTATTCGAATAAAATAAACTTCTACCTGGCTCTGGTTGGTAGAGTATGCCCCCCGGTGAGTCTTAATTTTACAACAAAAAATTATTTGTCTATTAAATTAACTCAACCTGTGTTATATCAGATGCAAGTTTGTTAATTTTGTTCACTCCCGAAAATAAAATTAAATATCATTCAGAACGCAAATAAAATTGTGGTCATCTTAGACATCCAGACAGATCGCAGCCACAGCAACACATGATGGGTCCTACGTATGAGCCTACGTCCCATGAATATATAGTTGAAAATTGCCTTACATGTAAATCGCAAGCAAACTTCGGTCAAGGATTATAATAATGCACACTTGAACCCAGTAATACACATATCCTTGGCCTCGTGTCCAAACATTGTTTTCAAACAGGAGTTCATTTTGTGTAAAGATTCCAATCAGTTTTAATGACAACAGCTGATATACCTACCAAGGAATTTCTGTCAACTTACAGTTTTTTATGCAGACTTTGAAAGTGAAGAAAAGATAAAGGAGTATCAGAAGAAGTGTATCACAATGTTTTATGTGTACCGGAGAGAATGCGTACATATAAACAGAAGTGTTCAATTATCACAGCAATATTGGTTGGATTATAGATAAATGTTTTATTTACATGAATTTCTTTTTCATGAATTAATTAATTGAATTAATTAAAGAACAGGTAATTAACAGGATATTTCTAAAGTTTCTCTCAGATAATTTTTTAGCATGTATGAAATTCTGTAAATATTATTGAATTATTGTAGTTTATTGATTTTATTGTTTTGTAGTTTTTCCAATTCGCGGGGGGGGGGGGGATATAGGAGGGTTACGCTATTGTTATAATAATAATAGTGTATTAATGCTGTTTTTCTGTTCAAACTGATATATCTGTATCTCATTCAGTGTGGACACACCACATGGTATGTGATGTAACTTTAGGCTAATATCACAAGTATAAATCTATTTCTCGGCTAGAGCGTCAAGGATGTCTCGTTAAAATCAGTCAAAGAATGGAACACTTACGGTTGATTTTAACTTTGTGTTGACAGACTTTTACTTGCGTTCTTAGCCAAATTTACATCAAATACCATGTGGATGTCCGCACTGACATTGAGCAAGGTTGAATACTGTATGACATTTAAATGCATTAATTTATTGTACTAAATTTCTTGGATTATTATTTGATCTCAACCATATATCAATGTTATTTGATCACTTTGTCTTCTTATCTTTACTTCTTAATGCATGTTTCAATCTTGGGTTAGGTTATTTTATCACAAAGATAGTTATACCGAAAATAATTAAATTGCTGACTAAATGCACTTTACTGAAAATTCCTAAATTGCTATTTTAACTGAAATTCCTTACTTGGTTTTTAACTTGAAAATTCCTAAATTGCTGACTTGCACTTAACTGACAATTTCGACATTCCTGACTTGCACTTAACTGAAAATTCCTAAATTGCTGGCTTATATTTTATTGAAAATTCCTAAATTGCTGACTTGCATTTTTCTGAAATTCCAAAATTGCTGATTTGTAATTAGAAATTGCAATTCATGCAAAGTTCATTATAATCTCGCGAAAATTTCGCTTTTCAAAGTCGTGAATTGGACCGCGAATTCAAAATTCTCGCAAACGAAAAAATCTTGATTTACAGTACCCTTTTCAAGCCCAATGGTATCTGTTGATTAAGCCAATTAATTTCCAATAACAATTGATGATATACACATAATTAATCTAGTCATTTATCTAGGTACTGCAGCTAAGTAGATAGACCCAATATGGAATCTGTACGGGTAGATAGATTATGATGGACCAATATGTGTACAGGTAGATAAGTTATGATGGACCAATATGTGTACAGGTAGATAGGTTATGATGAACCAATATGTGTACAGGTAGATAGATTATGATGGACCAATATGTGTACAGGTAGATAGGTTATGATGAACCAATATGTGTACAGGTAGATAGGTTATGATGGACCAATATGTGTACAAGTAGATAGATTATGATGGACCAATATGTGTACAGGTAGATAGATTATGATGGACCAATATGTGTACAGGTAGATAGGTTAGGGATCCATGGAGATTTTAGGGGTCATGGAGTAAGAGGCTAAGTAGATAGATTATGATGGACCAATATGTGTACAGGTAGATAGGTTAGAGGTCCATGGAGATTAGGGGTCATAGAGTAAGAGGTAGTTTAAACAAGAGATAATGAATCATTATCATATTTACAGGCTAATGGAACTCAGTCAGTAAAAAAGATATATTAAGAACGCCTGCTGAAATAAATCACATACTAACATATATATATGATTATACTTACTTTAACAGTATGATTCCCTGGAGTGCCTCAGAGTACTTCAAATCTAGACTTCAGGTTCGCATATTTCAGACTTTAGGTGTCAAAAATGATAAACACAACTTTAATACCCATCCAGTTTATCCTAAACAACTGACTTTACTCTTAGTACTTGTATATAACCACTTGTGTCGAATAAATCTTTTTATTACACAAATATATAACCAATAATTTATAATATATATCTGGCTGTATTTAAGGCAAACTTTGATTAATGTGAGTTTTACCTACTGACATCTACTGGGTAATTATTTGGTGTGAAAAAATGTAATGACATTTTCAGCACTCACCAGGGTACTGTTTTACCAAAGGACTTACGGAAATCGTAAACTTACGATCAAATTTAAATTCTTTATAATTTGGTAACAATTTTAAAGTGTGGTCAATGGAGCTGCAATACTAATAATGATTCAGTTGATGAACTCCTACAAACCATATCAGTTACCAATTTGCAGTTGTTAATAAATTATAAAGAGTTTAAATTTGATCGTAACTTTAAGAATTTCGTAAGTGCTTTGATAAAACAGTACCCAGAAAACTTAACCCTAACAATTACTACATGCCAAGATTAAAGTGTTACCTCAGTTTAGCAATTCAGCGCGATAATGGCCATCTTCTAAAATTTAGAATTTTAACAAATAGTTTTTTACCATTGATCCAAAGTTATATGGAATTGTTGAATAGACATATTCATGGGAAAATTGTTTATAATTATAAATGTGCCTGAATGTGCCTGGTTAGTTATATTGATATATGTATTTATCAACAATCTATTATCTGTATATTCCTACTACATCTGTCTATACATACCCTATGTTAAATTAAAGGAGACAACTCATCAGTCTACTCTTTTTTTCATGAAATTATTTCCCTTTGCACCCTCAAACATCTATAGATAATCAAGCCCAAAATAAAATCTAGCTAAAATTGAAAATTAAAGTTATGATAATTGATTGGCAAAATATATTATCTAGTTTGGTAGCCAGATTACTGCCCTCTCCTCTGTGACAATAATTTGACCAGTTCGTTCATGAAGCTGAAAAAATGGCACAAATTTTGAGCTTTTGGGTTCTAATGCCTATTTGACCTTGCTCCCCAAAAAAACTTACAGGTAATAATTGACTCTTTCATATAACAATCACAATTAATTGAGCTGACATCCAAAACATTTACACAATTAATTGGTATCACTCTTCTTTATTTAACTTTATTGCGCAATTAATTGGCAAAAAATGGTGGTTGGGTTCTATGCAGTGAAAACACCTGAAGGAGGAGCATCTCTAGCTCACATGTAACTAAACAATTAATTGAATTGAAATCTGGAATGACTTGCGAAATTTGTACAAATCAATCTTCTTTATTTATATATGATTGCAGAATTTATGGAACTTACTAAATTAGTTGTAACTATTGAACTGCTTAATATGGAACGAGACCTTATATAATGGTTAAGCATTGCTATAATACAGTGCAACGTGTATATGAGCCGGGCTTGTGACCACTTATGTTGTATTATCTGTCGAAATGATCAAAAAGTTAATCTACTTAGTCTTTAGTTGTTACACATAGTATTTATACTAAGTTTTAATGGGTTTTAGATGGTTAATAGGTCTATTATGTCATTATAAAAGCCAAGAACTGAATTGTAAATATTTATGGTACACATTTAAGACCATTTTTAGTGCCATCAGGTACTAATTTTTGTTTAAATTTAGTGAAATGACAGCCAAGCACCCCACATAGCCGAGTGTTGAAGCAAATTTTTTTTCGGCAGCCAAACTCATCCTTAAAAAAAAACTGCAGGTAATTGAAAATGTAAACAGGTAGAGGATCCAGAAGTTCTTTAAATGAAAGTCTTAATGATGGGATCTTGATTAAGTTATTTATCCTTTCAATTATTTTATATTGGTGCAAGACTTACCTACGGTAATAGAACTGGCTTACACTTTGTCCCTTTGGCACATCAAGGTTGTACCTCCTATATATTATATAGTATTTAGTAAGATTGGACATTGTTGCATCAAAAGGACATCTTGATATTTCTGCGATCCTGAAAATGTTCATTTTAATTTCTCGATGTTTAAAAAATAAATAGACCTTCCTACCCTATTTGTTTTTGGTATCTTATCAGAAACAATATGGCATGATGCTTGTAATTTTGAGGTGGTCTCATTTTTTAGGTGGTCTCCAATCAAGGTTTTACTGTATAATATCAACATAAGCCTAAAATGAATAAATGTTGAAATATAATGGTATTTCATTCAGGTAGGATTGTCATATTTTGCTACCAGTCACCAATTTGCCTGTTTGACACATTACCTGCCAAAATATGTCAAAAACTTGATTTGAATGACTTCATGACATGCTTGCCCTAATTTAGATGTAAATATTTTCATTTATTTAAAGCTTGTGGTGGCAGATTTTATGATTAAACTGTATCAATCATTGTAACACAAATATCCCCTTTTATTCGCTAGCTTAGCTTAAAGATCAAGTCCATGACATAATCTGCTATACACTTGACCGGTGTCCACCGTAAGACATGCTGTCCACTTTGATTGTCCGTAATTGGTCAAATGGTCACTTAGTGTAAGGACTGAACTTGGATGAAAGAGGGGTCCTGTGATAATTATAGTGTTTGTCACAAGGTAGGCGGTTCAGCCTGCGGCCAGATCTCATTGTCCGACTGATTTGAAGATTTCTATTTTTCAACAAATTATTATCAGTGAACTGTATGAAATTTTGTTTGTGCAGTATGGAGGAGGTATTTTAAATTATTTCATATTTATGTTTTGAGATTATTGGATCTTTCAATAGGGTAATGATAAGTGATTCTGGAAAATCATAGGCATGGTAGAGGTATTTTAAATCTTGTACTAAGTGTATTTATGTTTTGAGATTATTGGATCTTTTGAAGGGCATATTGATGAAGTGATTGTGAAAAATTGTACTAGAAAATTCTGTGGATGTTATATTATTAAAATATTAATTTGTGAAAAATTACTTAGAAGTTTATAATAAATAGTTTGAATTTGTGTTATACCCCCGCACGAGTTGTAAGGGGGGTATACTGGATTCAGCTTGTCCGTCTGTCTGTCTGTAGACGCATTCTTGTGGATGCAACTCCTCCTACAGTTTTGGCAGGATTTTGCTCAAACTTTCACCGATTAACAACCTCAATATATAGATGTGCATGAAGAAAGGAATTTGCACTGCGATAAATCTTGGCTGAATTATGGCCCTTTGCCGGCGGGGGTATATTAGTCTGCCGAATGGCGACAGCTCTAGTTTAATTTGGTCTGCCACTTATATACAGTTAAACCCATCTTAAGCAGCCATTTTAGTGTCTTGTCAAATGTGGCGACTTCAATGCGAAACTGCTAATTTTGGTTTAAAAATAGTGGTTACTAATTCAGGTTAACAACAGTTTGAACTGTTTTATTCAGCCAGTCAATTTATATTTCATTAAATAGATGAGCATCTACAGCAGCCTTGATATCAGCGATATTGAGATGCCTGCATCATCAGATCTGTCTAAATGTCTGCGATTTTGTCTTTTGGAATTCTATTTTTTGGATGAATAAATTGCGCGACCAAAAAATTGTGCGGCTACACAGACTTAACTAATAATTGTACTTAACCGTTTACTGTTCTATGTTAATATGCAATAGAAGCTATTGTTGGGGTGTTTAAGTGCAATATATTGATATGATCAGAGACTTATTATATGATTACCAGGGTTACATCAATAATCATTGACCTCTCATACATCATTACACATTGCATGGTTTTCATTAGTGGATGTTTATCTACACCAATTGTTTGCTATTTACGGTTTGTTTTTCTCATGCGGTAAACTTTTGTATATGTTTGTAGCCAAACAATATTGTTTGTTTTTGTAAAACATGCAATTCTGTGGGGTATTTTGAAATTCGTAATTTAAAAGAATTGTGAAAAATCCATGTGATATGTTAGTGTGGAAGAATTGTTTGGTTGTGTCCATTTGAAGAAATGTGTGTGGGAAGATTTGTTCGGTGGTTGTGTCTCCACATTTTTGGGGTGGATTTAATTTTGTGGTATAGAGTCGGCATTGAATCCATGTAAGAAAATTTCCCTGCCTCCTATCAAATAATTACAATTTTACATTAAACTGTTTGTTAATCTATAGTATTTTTTTCTGACTCACCAGTAAAACATCTGTGTTTTCAGGCTGGGTATTTATAAACTTCAAAAATTTCATCAGAAATTTATTCTCTATCTGATGATAAGTATCTTTGAATTCCTGCTAGCAATGGTAGATTATGGTATATGGAAGGTACTTGTAAAATATATATTGCTGCCAAGTTCCATCTTTTGAAAATGATGATGAGATGATGCTGTTAGTGTGTTCAGGGGGAGGGGTGTACACTATCTACTTCTAGGGATGTTGTGGCGCTATATCCTGATTGATTGAATACACAACAGTTACTGATCAAATCTGAAATAAGCGACAGGGTACATCTGTATGTGCACTGATGTGCAATATTCATACATTCCTTTGTGATATTGAATTAAGGTGAAGAAAATATATGTTCCTTGTTTGATGTGAAGCTGGGCTCTTTTTCTTACAATGCCTCTGATTGGTTAAGCCTAGGTCCCACTGAGGAATTCCTCATCGGTGATGTTCTCCCGATATCTTCAGATACCACCCGATTCATTACGATTCCTTCCTATATCACAATTGTCTCATGACTTCCCCAAAGCTTCTCCTAGAACCCGATGGACCTGTTCCCGATGTCCTGGTAACTCATTAATGTACATCCGGAGTACATTGCTGAGGCAAAAAATGCTTGGTGGGACCTAGGTTTTAAATCTGAATGCTGTCTAAAAATGAACCAATAGCTTTTTAGGTTGCTTAATTACAGTGGTGGCTTTAAACATTGGGGCCTGATTGGTGATTTAGTTCTTCTAAACTTCCATTTTCTTTCAGCTACTGAAAGCAGCTTATTAGAAAGATTAATGCACAATACTAGTAAACACTCAGCACTAAATCAAACCAAAGTTGAATCTATGTCTGACACTGAGAATATTACAATGTCTCTATATTTCTGTTTTTAGCTATACAGTCTCTAGACTCCCTCAATGACCAGATAGTACAGTTTATCTTCTATCCGAACATACACAATGGAGACACGGAGAACGACAAAGACTTGAAACCCAAGGAACAAGAAACTCTCCATTCTTCTATGGTTCTGATTCGTCGATTACTACAAGACGCTCAAGCTAAATTCAGAAAAATGGTGGAAGACAACAAACAGTTAGCGGCAAAAATTGACGGTTCAATAAGCGCCGCCAATCAGGAAGTGAGTGCCTTAAGGGCGGAGCTTGAGGACACGAATAAACGTTTATCCGAACTTAGTGAAAGTGAAACAACAAAACATGAGAATGGGGTTTCATTGGATTCAGAAGTGGATTCACCGCGTAAGTGTTAGCTTGTGTTCCTTAAACAATCTAACCTGTCTTAAATAACCAGTCAAGGGAGTTTTATTAGTATATTATTAAAGAAGGTTACTGTGAAGTAGGTTTTAAACTTTATTTCATATAAAAATGGCTGACTTGGATGATGAGTAGTCAATTTTGATTATAAATTTAGTTTGGCTTGATTTAAGTGATCGCTCACATGACTTGGTTATTTCGGGTTGAAAGAATATGAGTGTTACAGTGACAATGATGGCCCTTAATTCTCAAAATTTAAAAGATTGGCACATTTCTTTTGCTGAATTCTAACCAATTATGTTTGTTCTACCTGGTTCCATGACTAAAGGATTACAGTGAAGAGTGGTGGTTAACCACATACAGGTGTTCCGCATATATTTTAAGCTTCTATATATATTTTAAGCTGACAAGTTTCACAGAATCAAAGCGAGCAGTTACTTATGAGTTTGTTAATTCCGACATAATTAAATGCCAGATTATCCTGCCTAAATCAATATTATTATATTGGTTGTGCCTGTATGTTTTTCCAATCATGATTACTATTGGCGTCAGGAAACATTTGAAGTATTTCATTATGTTACTATTTTGGTTTCATGAACTCGTAAAACTGCTGATTATATACCTGTTAATACAATCAGCCAGTGATATATAAATAGTAACTGGTGATGAATTTTGAAAACAGATTTAGTGTTGTTGAAAATGATTATATTTGTATGCCCTCCCGCTCTGAACCACAAAGTGGGTGGCATAAAGTTAGTTACATGTTTGTGCACATGCATACATGTCAGGGGCCTAGCCAGCGATACCGACATACACACATGCATAACATTAATTTGAAAAGTAAAAATATAAATTTCCACAATCATGAGGACCCTTACAACAACCACCAAGTTCAAGGTTTGTGTGCGCAACATCAATTCAAGCCTGGCTACGCCTCTGCATGCACTTGTACACCCTGAATCTTGTGTGTGCACCACTCCTCGAGTCCTCGTACAAAAATATAAGCTTTTTGCAGATTCTGCTAGCAGTCGATAGATCATTAGACTCCTTTCTATCCTGTCTGGGTTTGATTCTTCATTTTCTTCCGCGGCATTTGGTTAAAATCATGTTTTCCACATGTGGAGAAGTTGACAGTTGCTTGTGGAAGAGCTATTTTGTGCTGGTTGACTAAAAAATATTTGGTTGAATCAACTGACTGCCAATACTACAATACTAAAAAATTGTTGAAAAATTGTGGCGTAAAACACTAAAAAAACTTGAAACATTACAAAACACGATAAAAACAAACAAATTATGGATAATGACTGAAATATTTTATTTTGCAGACACTGCTCGACAAAAAGCGGATGAGGAGAATGAATTGAAACGACTTCGTGATGAAAACCAGAGACTTGAGAATTCTGTACGAACTTTAACACGTGATATAAGTGAACTCAGAACTCTCAAAGTAGTGAACAGTGACCAACCTAGTTACGGTGAACTTAAACTGGATTTAATTCAAACAAAACAGGATTTAAACCGTGCTAAAGAGGCCTTAGCTGGTATGTATTTAACTATAGCTTAGTCCATCTATGTAAGGGGAGGGAATTCAATTTGTATTCTTACATTAGCATAATGGAGTTACTCCCCTTTGAAGATGTTTTACGCATTGCTTTCTTTTGGGACCAGTGATTACTTGGTTAATCGGATACAATTCGATTACAAGATTAAATTGGTTACAATATTGCAAACCACTAATCGTTCCAAAACAATACATACCATACAATGCCAAAAAATGTGTCATTGCATGAATACGTCATTTAAGAAATAAACTATGAAAAACCGTTGTATACCGGCTGTTATACAATGGTTTGGAGTTCTGACGCGTAGGAATTTAGCCACGAAGGCAGTAGGCCTGAGTGATAAATAACAAGCGTCAGAACGACAAACCATTGTATAACAGCCGGTATACAACGGCTTTTGAATATTTTATTTAGATTCTAACATGATTTAAACCCGGAATTATATATTAAGCCAGTGTTATTTTGCGAGATCTATGTTGCTTAGGTTACTTGTTTACCTGCATGACGTCACTTGCATTGTATATCGGCTGATATACAACGTTATGATTTGTTCTTTGTCTATATAGGCAAAATCATCGGTCATTTTAGAATATATCTGTAACAATGGTGCCTGAATCTGTTTAACAGCATATTTACACGTAATATAGCTGGATGTATAGTGGTAACCTAATGATACTTGAATCCATATGTGATTGTATTAAATATATAAATCTTACATTTATCGATATTTTATACATCGAATGATAAAATGAACAAACGAGTTCAGCTGCCAAAAGTCCATTGATATCATATGGTTGTCTGGAAAGGAAACACCATTTTCAATATGGCGGCAAATTAACCGGCTCGATTCTGTTTAATACAAACAATTAACAGGTTTCATGATTTTGAAATTTCCCGGTCCTAATAATAATCTGACAGTTGAGTCTTCGAACAGTATATCTAATATAACATAATTGATTTGATGCTAAGAGAAGACATTAGTTGCCTCCTTTTCTGATTAATAAGATATGAGTTGCCCCTTTCTGATAAATAATAATTTTTATGTGAGTTGTCCTTCTTTCTAATGAAAGATATTTGTAATGCCATGACTTAACTTTGGCACCTGAATTACAGCATTAAAAGCTGACAGAAAAAGATTGAAAGGAGAGAAACTGGAATTGTTAAATCAGATGAAACAGTTGTATGGAACCCTTGAAGACAAGGAATCAGAGTTACGGGACTTTATTCGTAACTATGAACAACGTATGAGGGAGAGTGACGAGACTATAAAACAGGTAGGGATCTATTTCTGTATCAAATTGTTGCTATAGTGACCCAGAATATTTCAAGACTCAGTGTTGGGTAGATAATCTCTCATACTGTTTACTGCTACATTTGCGTGTTTTGCAGATAGAAAATTTACATGAAATGTCTCATTCATAAATTGATTACAAATACTATTATTTAAGATAACTGGGTGGCATGGTGACTGAGTGGTTAACGCTCTTGACTACCAAATTGAGGTCCCTGGTTCAAATCTCGGCGGGGGCACTGGAAATTTCAGAAACGCTTTTCAGCGTTTCACACCCAACTAGAGGGGAACTGGTTGGTAAACCAGAAGTAGTCTCACATGTATTGGTGCTGTACAACGTGCATGTTAAAGAACCAAGGAGTCTGTTGGGAAAGAGCTAGGGTATTCCACCCGGATTCCTTGTATGACACCACTGTCTCTTCTGCTTGTTGACCCTATACGGGACCCCAAGGAAATGAGTGTTTGCACTTTTATTGGTTATCCTTGGTTATCCTTGACCAAAAAGTCTAAATAATTATTCACATACATAACTGTAGCATTAAATGCACTGCAAATTACAGATCCAGTTTGGCTTATATTATATATTTATTTTGTATGAATATTTTACATTTAGATAATTCTAGCTTGAATGATGTTGAGTTATGTAACCGTTATGTTACAGTTATGTGTAGAGAAGGATCAATGTGATAGGGAGAAATGGGAGATCATTCAGAAAGCTCGACATGCGGCGGAACAAGCCGTCTTCTTACAGACACAATCTGAGGGCAGAGAACAACATATACAGAAACTAGAAACTGAATTAATCGAGGTGAGCAGTGACTGTTGTGCCAAAGTTTTATTAAAATACTTGCGTCTACCTCTACGTCCATGCTTAATATATTTAGGAGTATATATATAGACTTTGTGTAGGTAGGGAAATTTATTATCAATATTTCGATGTTAACTGACCTTAAATTTAGATGGTACATTTTTTTTGCCCTGGCATACTTATGCAAGAGGCTTATATTGTTTGTTCTGTCTGTCAGTCCGCTCGTTGGTACCATTGAAAATGTTAACCAAAACTTCTAATTTCTTGAAACTCAAATATTTTCAAAGTCCATCAAGGCATTGCTGTCAAACTTTGCATACTTGTAAACCATCATAAACACCTGACATTGCCAAAGACGCCATGTAACCCTATCCAACATTTCAACAGAATTATAACCCTTGATCGACTTAGCTAGTTTTAATGGTTTAATTGTTTCTGTTGCTTTAAGTGACAATGGTATTTATACAGTACACCCTCTTATATTGCAAGCATGTATTTCAAATATAATACTTCTGTTTGCTGTTATTGACCATTTCTATATCTGAATTTTACCAGTTGAGGGACCAGATTTCACAAAGTCGCCTATATACATTGGATTTACCATGTACTCCGAAGAGTATAGACTCACACACGCCTACAAGTGATGAGCTACCACCATATGACACACCCCCACCTTCAGCCAATGACAGTTCAAAGGAGGAATGTTTCCATGGTAACATAGTTTTGTTATTTCTTATATCGTTTGTTTTAACCCTTTACTCCATATAGACATGTTTTGCTGCATCTTTCTTATACCCTACCATTACTTACCAGTAGTCTGGCTACCTTATACAGTAAACTCCCTAAAAAAGCCAAAGGATACAGACACATAATTTTTTGGATTACCAGCCCTAAAAGCCTGAGGTCATTGACCAATTAGGCATGGATAAAACTGAATGACGCACTACAACTGTGTCAATTGAAAGGAAAAAAAGAAAAAAATGGATTACCATACTGATGCATTATCAATGTAAACCCAAAGTATTTCCAATAACCAGCTTGGAGATGATGTTCATGATTTAACCATAGTGTCTTATCAGGATGCTGAAGGCAAAATGTCACCGCATGTTGCTCATTCATGGTGTATATCAATCAATTTTTTAGTATGGACAGTTTTTAACTAAAGCTGGTCAAGGCAGCATACAGTGTCAACCAAGAAAAACATTCCAGTGATTGTCGAAATATGAAACATATTAGACCGATTTTGATGAATTTTCACCTGGAGTACAAAATTATTCCTCTACGGATATGTGTAGTTGATAGGTGGCAGCCTTATCAGGATTCTATTTGATTTCACTTGAGTGCGACATGGTATATAAGTATTGAAAATATATATTGAAATCAGTCTATCAAACCTTTCTTATTCTACCTACTTAAAGGACCTGCTATACAATATGGCCGTCTGTGGTCATGCCGGTAGTTTAACCAATTCTAATGTTGAACTTATTTATTAATCCATCATGGTTTTGATTTTCAGTTCCTACTAGCACACCCAAGATCTCGAGTAAGCATGGCAGAAATAACACGTTCACCCCACTTAATCAGTACCTTGAAAATAACAATGATATCACAGACAGCAACAAATCTGGTGAAAGTCTCGACACATCGCTAGAAATCAAGAAGAAAAAGCGCATAAGTCTCGGTTCATTATCTAAAGTGTTCTCACGTGGACGTACGAGACGATCTATAACCGCCATGACCAACGATGTTGAAACTGATGGTGAGTGCTTAAGAGTTACATCACTCGCAATGTTCTGTCTTCAGTGTTACTGTTCACTTATTTAACCAAATAATATGATTATTTTGAAATAATTACTTTTCTTCTTTAAGTGGTCATTCCGTTGATCTTAAACAATGGATAGACCACCTACATACGTGGGGACATCTATTCGTCCTCATTTTTCATGTTTTTGCATTGTTTGGCTATCATTTAGGGAACAAATATGAAATCTAGCTGTAATTGATTTATTTCAGAACTACCAGCAAACACAAGAATCACTTTGCTCAATCCAGAAAACTACCAGGAAAAGTTGAAGATTGTTGACCAATTAAAATCAAGTCACATGTCTACATGGAAAGCCAATCAAGTGTTAGCATGGCTTGAAATTGTTTTAAACATGCCTACGTATGGCAAACGGTGTGCTACAAACATAAAAAGTGGAAAGGTAAAATTTACTTTACTGTATTTCTTGTATCAGATCATTAATTTTATTATATTGACATACGTTTATAAAAATCAGAATAACTGAATTGTAAAACAAAATGTTAAAGAACCAAGGACTTTATTCTGATTCTAGCCAGGATTCCTTGTATCACACAAACTTTTTGTCTCTGTCCTCAAAGCCGGAGGTCATTAACGAATTAGGCAGGGATAAAACCGAATGGCCATGCACTATGACTGTCTCAGTTGAACACACAAAAAAACACAAAAACTTTAGACACTAAACCCAGTGGGTCTCAAAGTCACCTTAAAGTGAGAGATAAACTACAAAATATAAGAATATAAGTCTATTTTCTGTGAATCATAGCATAATAATTTGGCAAACCAATTTTCAGAATAGTCCATAATATACACAACTTATGGATAATAGTGTGCAAGTGTTGAGAAACAGTGTTAAACGTGAATAAATCAATTCATGATCCCAGGGCATGCATGGTTAGTTCACTCAGTGATTATATTGATGTATTATTGATGTAGGTATTGCTTGGGATGAGTGACAGTGATTATATTGATGTATTATTGATGTAGGTATTACTGGGGATGAGTGACAGTGATTATATTGATGTATTATTGATGTAGGTATTGCTGGGGATGAGTGACAGTGATTATATTGATGTATCATTGATGTAGGTATTGCTGGGGATGAGTGACAGTGATTATATTGATGTATTAGTGATGTAGGTATTGCTGGGGATGAGTGACAGTGATTATATTGATGTATTATTGATGTAGGTATTGCTGGGGATGAGTGACAGTGATTATATTGATGTATTATTGATGTAGGTATTACTGGGGATGAGTGACAGTGATTATATTGATGTATTATTGATGCAGGTATTGCTGGGGATGAGTGACAGTGATTATATTGATGTATTATTGATGTAGGTATTACTGGGGATGAGTGACAGTGATTATATTGATGTATTATTGATGTAGGTATTACTGGGGATGAGTGACAGTGATTATATTGATGTATTATTGATGCAGGTATTGCTGGGGATGAGTGACAGTGATTATATTGATGTATTATTGATGTAGGTATTGCTGGGGATGAGTGACAGTGATTTATCATCAGCTCTAGAAATCAAACATCCTTTACACAAGAAAAAGCTCCGACTTGCCATAGAAGAACAGAGGAATGTTGTTGTTGGGTGAGTAACCTTGGCAGTGACTTCTTCAATAAGGGTATGCTTGTAATGCTGTTTGGCACATTTGGGACAATGGAACACTTTTACAAATGAATCTGAACACTGTTTGGAACACAGTTCTCTCTGTGCCCGCCAAAGAGGTGGTGCAGCTAGAACAGTCACATAAAAACAACAATGGCTGCCGTAAACTTCACCAAACATGCTTGCAGCTTAAAATAGAATATAGTATTTTTATTTTCCCAATATGAGCCATTGCTTGCATACAGTCACATTTAAATATAATCACATGCATATTTCTTCCTTCAATATAACGGCTGCAACTACAATGTTGGTTATTTTAAAACTTTATTTCCTGTTCTGTTTGTTCAATAGTTGTTCGGAATGAAACTTTCGACACACTGTCCAGAACAGATGTTACAAACACACACTAAGTGTATTCTTCAAATATGTTTGTTGAGATCATTCACGAATTTACTATCACATTTGATAATCTTCATTTGTGGACTGCTGTGACATGAGATGCGAGGGGGGATGAATTGGTATACCTATGGAGCCACAAAATAAATTGTATGTTATTGTATTGCTGACATAGATATGATACTGGATTGGTTTACTAGTACCTTGTTTTACATTTCAGAACTTGCCCTAAGTGTTCAATGTTAGACCATACATGGATCGCACATAAATGGCTTCATGATATTGGTCTCCCCCAATTTTCTGCAATATTTGAAAGTAATCTCGTGGATGGACGAATGCTGAACAATATGTCACGTAAAGATATGGAGAAGCACCTCGAAGTCCATCGAAAATTTCACCAATCTAGTATTCTTCACGCTGTGCAATTATTACGGAGGCTCGGCTTCGACAAAGAGGTAGGTCGGTTGATGACATATTGCTTGTAATACCAGAACATTTGTAGTGGGGTAAGAAAGTCGAGTATATATAGTCTTCTTATTGTTGGTTGGTCAGTGAGTTTGTTTGTTGGTCCATTATACAGTATGTGTTATTTAGCTATAAAAGGAACAATTTATGGGTCTAAATAAACAATATATTGAAGCGCATAGCTGGAGAGGGCGTGGTCTGTGGATTTTCTCCACAATTGTAGAAGTTTTTTAATTCCTTGTAGAAGGCAAAGGGGTTCAACACATAAACCTTCAGTGATTAAAAACTGTTTAAAAAAATTCAATATAGAAGTAAAAAAAAATGTTTTTGAAAATGTATCAAACCCCTTTGGTAGAAGGGTAAGTTAGTACCTGGTGTAACAGGCCAAATTTTCCCCCTTGTCCATTTTTTCCCCGGGGGAAAAACCAGGCTGGCCCGGTTTTTCCCCTGGGGAAAAAGTTGGCCGGTCCATTCTTTCCCCCCTGGTCCATTATTCCCCCCTAAAAATTCAAATTTCCCCCTTAGAAGTTGAAGTTTCTAGTATGATGATCAAATGCAGCATTGGCTTCTTTTTTCCCCCTTGGCCCCGTTACCCCCCCCCCCCCCCCCCCCCCTAGAAGTTAAAGTTTCTAGTATGTATCAAATGCAGCATTGGCCTCTTTTTTTTCCCTTGGCCTCGTTTTTCCCCCCTAGAAGTTAAAGTTTCTAGTATGTATCATATGCAGCATTGGCCTGTTTTTTCCCCTTGGCCCCGTTTTTCCCCCAAGAAGTTGAAGTTTCTAGTATGTTGATTAAATGCATATTAGGCCTTGTACTTCTAGGACAAAAACACGGGGACAAGGGGGGTGAAAGGGTGAATGCTTAGACATTGTATATTTAGCAGGGCAAATTGGTGAGAATTAGGTAATGGTAATCATCCTTGTTCGAGACCTTCGAGACCCCGGGGAAAAACTGGCCGGGGGAAAAAAAGGACCGCTACACCTGTACTGGTAGAGCTGCCTTTTGTGTCCGGACTTACTATCACCTTATTTGATAATTGTTATCTACCGTATTACCTCGTATTATCGCCCCCTCTCTTATTAACGCCCCCTGCCGATTTTTTGAACCAAAAAAAATCTCACCTTCAATAATTGGTCCTACGGTAATCCAACTAATTATCCAAACAAATCCAGAATAACAGTCAGTCATAATAATCCATTCGAACGATCAATTAATTACCGTCGAGTAATTACATCGTACATGTTTAATATCGTGTATACAGTACGCCGGAGTCAATTGTCGACCTTATTTTATCTCGCTTACGTAACATGCGGTCGATATGAGTATGACTCAACCTATTAAATATTTGTTATTTAAAACGCTTGATTGACCGATATTCGCCTGATGGGCGGGTGTATACCGACATCAAATACGGAATGTTCCCGCGTTTGATGTCAGAGATCAAACGTCGGCTTCCAGTGTCGGCTCCGTCTTTGATCTCCCTACATCTACCGATTAGGCGCATGCCAATTAATTTGTTTGTTTCTTACTTCTTCGGCAAACTGTATTATGTTCAGTTTAAAAGACGTTGCGTAAGACTCCATGCTACGAAATCCGGTAGATTTTTTCAACTGGCCTAACGCTGCAGTATTGATCAAATTTAACACGGATGACGTCACTCGAAGCGTGCGACACATTTAGGTTATGTTGTGAGGTCGTGTAGTGCGGATCATGGGGGGCGTTTATACGAGTTCTGACTGTCTTTGGATTTATTTTTTCGCAAAATGCATCGCCCCCGGGGGCAATAATACGAGGTAATACGGTAAATTAAACAACATTCTCATTTTAATGTAAATTTGGATGACAATTATCTAGCAACTAACAAAGAATGGCTGTTATTATCATATTTAGAATATTTGTGTGATCACTTATATTGAAGGTGTTGTTATGGACTTGTAGTTGCTCTACAGAGGACCGCTCTGGAGAGGTTGTACTGTATTTGTGTGTTGACTTACTGTATATTCTGTATTTCAGGTTTTAGCTCAGAGACGAGCTGAATGTGATCAAACCTTTACTGACCCTCTAGTCTGGACAAACCTACGGGTCATTGAATGGGTTCAAAATATTGATCTCGAGGTAAATCTCATTCTTTTACCAAAACTAATGGTCTGGTACTGTAAATCACTTTTTTTAGCGTGAGATTTATTATCGCTAATATTTGCGAGGATGTGACACGCGAAATCATTATTCTTGGGAAAATTTCGCAATACAAAGTCAGGAATTGGACATTGTCAATAACGTGAGTTCAAAATTCTTGCAAACAAAAAAATCTTGAAGTTTTTGGAAAATAGCGAAATAAAAGGTATACAAAAATAAAGTGATTTATGTCTATCAAAAGTTTTATTTAGGCATCCAAACAACATGAATTTGTCTCCCAATACTTGTATCACCCACAGGTAACAGTATCATTAAAAAAGAATGAAGAAAGATTGTTTTTGGGTAAAATTTATGCATCTTTTATTATATAATATGAACTAAGGCATTGCCTAAAACAGGTGATCCATTCATACCGACATAATAAATTATTAAAGTTATTAACAGACAAATAATTGGTTGGTTGAAAATAAATATTTTTCAAAACTGTTGACAATAAATTGAATAATTTGGTACGAACCAATTAGGATCCGCTTCGTTTATGATGAAAATCAGCATCGAAAGTGGAGTTCATTGTATAAATACGTAAATTATGTGTAAAAAGGACAGTTTTCCTTGCTTAAAACAAGTACTTCAATCTTATAAGCAGTAAATTTACCGATTATAGGCTTCCGGCATTCTGTGCAAGTTTTTCTGTGCATTCCAAAATGGTGGTCAAAATTTCCTTAGCAACATGGTTTATCTCCCCTTCATTAATGTTTTTAGCGGACTGGGGTGTTTCGTAATCATACGAAATATTCTTAAAAATCATTAAAACATAAAAGATAATTTATAAGCAACACATTTTTTGACATTAGTGAAATCGAAATGATTTTCATTCACATCCTCAGAGTACCCGTTTCCCGCCAAAACTGGTACACACAAATCTCAGGTCAATAGGGCTGACCAAAATTCGGCTTGGCTAAAACCCCGAAAGCACGCAATACCGTTATGGTGATAACATCGAGGCCTTTGGCCTCGATGGATCACCTATTATTTTTGTAAAGAAATATTTATTAATGATACATTTACCTGTGATATCAACTGTTATGGAAGCACAATGGTCAAGGGGGTGGAGTGCTCAACTCATAGACCCCAATTTTACCAAAGTCGAGAAAAAATGCCACATATAGCCTTTACTTGCCAGTCAGCTTTCTGCTGTTATATGACAGGCATATGAGTGCCTTCACCCATAGTTGAACCTAGTTCCCAAAATATACAGCAAACGCCTGAACCATTGAGCTATGTAGGCAGTAAAAATAGATCCCTACCTACTTAAATGAATAATCGTACACTGTGCACACTGTAATTAGTCTGTACTATATTGTGTATTACAGGAGTTTGCAGACAATTTGAAGGAGTCGGGTGTTCACGGTGCTTTGATTGTGTTAGAACCAACATTTACTGCCGATGCTCTCGCCTCGTGTCTTCGTATTCCTCCATCCAAACTCTATATACGTCGTCATCTACAAACTGAACTTGAAACTCTAGTCAAACCTGCAAGGTATGTCAACACAATTCTCATATATATTATTGTCATACGCTGCCTCATACATGTACAGATCCAGAGGGGCGAGGGGGGAATTGGACCTGCTGGAATTTCGCAAAAATTTGAAATTCATCTATAATTACCCTTATTTAAAAAAAGCACCAGCTTTAGTTTTATTAGTCCCCTACCGGTTTTTGACTGGAGGGGACTATAGGTTTGCCCTCCGTCAGTCCGTCATTCAGTCGGTCGGTCGGTCGGTGGGCCGGTCGGTCTGTCGGTCGGTCAGTCAGTCAGTCAGTCTGTCCAACAATCTGGATCCTGACATAACTCAAACAGTGTCAAAGCTAGGTTTATGAAACAACTTGGTATGTGGATAGGGGGCAACAAGGGGATTATGCACATCTAAACATATTTTGATTCTGACAAAAATTGTGGTTGCTATGGCAACAGAAAGAGTGAAAATATGCCCAAATCTGGATCCTGCCATAACTCAAGCAGTTTCCAAGCTAGGTTTATGAAACTAGATATGTGGATAGGGGGCAATAAGGGGATTATGCACGTCAAATATATTTTGATTCTGACAAAAATTGTGGTTGCTATGGCAACAGAAACATTGAAAATGGCCTCAAACCGGTAGGGGACTTCTGTATTGCTTGCAATTCATAATTACTTGTTTCTTCTGAGTTATGCAGGATTCCCACAGGTCCTGGAAATTTGATAATCTTCTATAATTACACAAGTTTGTCAGGGCTTTGACTCTCATTAGGACCCCTTGAAAGGTCCAGGAATTTCATTGGCAAAAGTGTGGAATCCCTGTTTATAGTCCTTGAAAGGTCCAGGAATTTCATTGAGTTAATTAGCATGGGATACCTGGTAATGGGATTTGTATGAACACCTTGTTCTCATGGAATGTCCACTGTCAAAATAGTTTCATGATAATAGTTATATAATTGTTGTTCCATATTTCAGGGAAGAAATTGTGTTGAAAAGAGCAACGTTAGGTCGATCATCACGGCACAGTAGTCTGTCAAACACAAACTCCAGGTCTCGGATATCTCTGAGGGTAAGTTTGTTGTCTTCTTTATATACTGTACAATCATTAATACTAACTTAAAAACAAGGCTGATTTCTGCAGATAAGCTGTTCAGCAACCTGTTGGCAGATTTAGTTCCCCTAGTCATTGGATTACCTAAGGAAACCTGCGTTAGAGTCTCCCTGGTGAGACTATTTTTTCCCCTAGTGGGTGTGCAGCCAACATCAATTTGTGGCGCCCAAGAATATGAAACATATGCATCTCCCTCGCAGGTTCCAATTCACACCTTGGTCGAGTGGAGCATGTGGGTCATTCTTGCTCAGAGAAATTAAGCAGTGGCACAGACGGGGATCGAACCTGGGACCTCTCGATCCCAAAGCATGTGCCCTACCTCTAGGCCACCGCTCACTACTTGCATTTATGATTTCTATATGTACTGTACACGCAATGATATCTTCTAGAATTTATAACATCTGATAATTGGCGCTGATTAATTCAGTATTTTTTTTTTCAATGATCATTGAATGGTTGGTAGTAATACTACCAGTATCATTATTTGGTTTGATCCCAAGTTCGTCAACTGACCACCATTTGTGACTGAAAAACGACACTAAAATACATGTGCAAGAAAATAGTAAATATGAATTAAAAACTCAATATGGTACAATTTTATAAACATACCAATGACTGTCATGTATTTATTCAGGGTTCCCTTGGTCGTGCATTCGGCAAAAAGGTCAAAGAAGAGCTAATGCAATCCAAGTCGTCACTAGATCCGGAACTGGAATCACCCAAGGTGAAGAGAACGTCTGCCCCTATAGTTGTAGATGCAGATGACATCCCAGATCAGATCAAAGAACTAGATAGAGCTATTGAAGCAGCATCCAAGTGATAGAATAAACTCCCACATACATCCTATGCTGTACAATCATTAATATTCATTAGTGATGAATTTTCAATGATTTTAGGATCATCTTGGACAACGAAATTTAATCCCCCTCCAAAATACAAGAGTAGCATATTTCCTTGAAACTCTTTCGCTTGTTTTATTTCCAAAAGTTTACGAAACCACAAAATCACCATTTTTCCAAAATCCACAGAATTTTGTACCAATGAAAAATTATAATTTTATAGTGTCTCTAAGAGACTCCAGAAACTGTCAGTTTAGTCTCCAAGATAAATGTGTATTGTTGGCCTGATTTCAATGGAAGATCCACCTACCGGTCATTTTGGATCAAACCATTCATTATCAGGGAAACGTTTAATAATTACACCCCTAGGATGTTATAATGGATGATTCTACTATCAATTAATTGACTATTGATATGACAGCTAGCATAGAAAAAAGTTCATCCTTTGCATTAGCCAAGATTGCAAGGACACTTTTTATCATGTCAGCACCTTACACCTAACAATGTAATTATGATCTTTCACTTAAAGCTTGAGAAGCAAAAGAAAGATGTTTACGTAGGCATTAATATTAACAACATGAACAATTGCTAATACATGTCAGAATTTTTGGTATTCATGCCCACCTTTAAAACATTTTCGGATATATTGTTTTGCACATGTCGGTCAGTCAATCGACATAGTCAATCTAACCTTAAAGTTCATTTTAACGGTAAATGTATAGCTTGAAAGCATTCAATAAACATCTTCGACTAACAATAAGGCCGAGTGATATCTGCTCTGATGTAATGTCAATACAGTTTGATTGCTGTCCTCCAATACAATATGGATGATTGCTGTAGATCATGAGGTCAAGGTCGCAGTTATTTGAACTTATATGACACTATTTGGCTACCAGTATAGTGGTCTGTCAGGGGACACTATTTGGCTACCAGTATAGTGGTCTGTCGGGGGACACTATTTGGCTACCAGTATGGTGACCTGTTGGGCGTACACATACATGTTCTAAAAACCTTTCTTTTTTAATTAACTAACAAGTCTTTCATATACCATTACTTATAGTATTATAACTTCAATATGAGATTAGTAGAGTTGTCAACGTAACCACATAATGTACAAGTAGACCTAACTGTAACCATAGTAACGATAGAACAAATTGTAACCATGTATATGTTGTATATTATCTTCTGTCTTAATGTTCTTGCAATATTTATTATATGTACACATTCAAACCCACACGATATACCAGCAGATTTTAAGTTTATAGCTCTATGCACAGTTAAACAATCGTCAATAAACATATGTCCATCGATCTTAATAAGAATGATTCTAAATATATGTAACTTGTTAAAACAGTTTCCCTACATGTTTATATGATTGTGCACTTTTAATGAATATATTTTCTATCTTAATTTTGATTTCGAGCTAAGATAGACATTAATTTATTAATTGTGTGTCACATACAAGATAAATTTGTAAATTATTCAGTAGTTGTTGATATACTCACATAATGTCTATAGTGTTCAACTTTCTATTATAATGATCACCATGGTGAAAGTTTGTGCTTCCACAGCCTTATTTTCTTTATTGTAGGCCTTGCCGGACTCTTGATATGCAAATTAATCTTTGTCGATTCCTGAGGACTCACATGATGTGTAGGTTAAACACAGTATCTGTTATTAATGATTTATTTTCTATGATTTCCTTTAGGGGATGTGTTTAGGGGCGTAGCCAGGCTTGGTGTTACACGCACAGGCCTTGAAGTTTGTGGTTATGGTTGGGGGTCCTCATGATCGTGGAAATTTTAGACTTGATGCCATGTTTATATTTTAATTTTCAAGTTTATGAACCAAGCACTACTATCAGGTATTTTTAAAAAAAAGGGCAATATCTCTCACAATTACTGTATTATATTGGGGATATTCTGTCTCGTAAACAGCAAGGATGAAATTGGTATAATTTTATTATACATCTTTGTTTAAAACACACTTTCTCAAATCAGGCCATAATGAAATTTTAATCAATTTCAACTCAATTAACTAGTCTAAAGTTCCAACAAAATGTAGCATGGCAATTTAACTCACCAGTTCTATAGGAGTTGTTGGTTTGTTCAATACAATATGTACATAATGCACCTATCAATATGTTACCCCTGGAGGAGTGCATACATGGGACTATAGACAGAAAAAGATTCCAAACAGGTGGAAATTTGACACGCCAAATGATTCAGGGTCCCAGGAAATAGACTTTAGTCAGGATTTTAGATCCCTGTATTGGGGAATTTAGATGCCCCAAAAAAGGAGACTGCCATTTAAAGGTGTTGGGCCATTTGATACACCAAGCATCTTCCACTGTGGTGCTTTAGGGAAAATGTTTGCTCTAGTGTGGGGAATTTGACCGCAAAAAAAAAATGTCTAATTCCCCTAGGTCTGCCTGCCCGCTCCCCCTGCAACAAATATTGATGGGTGCATAATGATTGATGTAAAGATTTCTATATATGTTATATGGATGTATATTTTTGTCTCCTTAAGTTATGTTTTTAGATATATATATATTATCATTATTATTATATATTCTTACTGTCATTTTGTTTATATGTTGTTAATATAGAAATTGTACATGTTTAAGTTGTTGTAGATCCGTTCGTTATATAGCCTCTACACCTACAAGTTCGTGCATCTTAGATTTGAAATTGGCGCATCTGCACAAAAACAAATACACTGGGACCAACCATGTGATAAACAATATCAATTATCTGTCTATTAACAAAATTCAAACACAAATTGAATGCCAAACTGCAAAAAGTTGAAAAATCGGCCTCAATGTTAGATGCAGTCTGCAGTCTTAAGATAAACATTTGTGACCTGTAAGTTCGTGCACATAAACTGATGACGTCATTAAGAACGCACGTGAAAGATTTTGCTAATAAAAAGTTTTGTAACATAAAGTTTGATCTTTTGTCAGTAAATTAGCACATTTTCCCGTTCGTAAATATATCGCATCTAATGCAAATTATGAGATTAACAAATGTCTCCAGATTTCGCGACCGGAACCGGTGATTATGTAAACAATAAAATCCCTCCTCGGATAAAACTCGCCGTAAACGTAACGAACCCTGTTTTTGTCGATTTTTTTGCATTGTTCGGCTGGATAAATGTTTTGTTAGTAATTTAAAATTAATTTAGGCTTGGAAATGAGATTATTAGCAAAGCAATCTACGTTTTACTAAAATGCACGAACTTGTAGGAATGCACGAAGTTATAGGAATAGAGGCTAATCTACTAAATTATAATTAATGCGCTTATAAGGAGAGTCGGAAACACACTGTTTCATGTACAAATGTACTCAACACAATAAGAAAGTATCCATAGTTTAAGCATATAAATCTTAATTATCATTAACAAAATACCCAAGTACAAACATTGTGACATTTAATCTGCCAATCGCCCACAAGAATTGCCGAAAAAACAAAACATGATTACTGATGGCAAAGGGCAATAACTATTGTTGATAAAACAGTATTATGCTCATTCAAACTATCCCATTTTTGTTTGGTGAACTGTGTAGAGATTTTGAAAATTAGTACTTGCATTATTGCGAAGAAAATCAATTTTGCTGTCGAAAATATGTAACGTAGGTGAATGAGTTACGTTTGAGTCAAACTTTGGCAAGTTACAAATTACCTCCCTTTGAATTAAAATAAGACCTTATTTTCTGTTGCATTTTTGGTCAAATGATAGCATAAACTGTTAATTTCTTAAACAAAATGTGTTAATTGTAGTCCACTGCATACCATATCACTAATTTTATCAATAGACGAGCCCTATAGGTGATTGCAGCGTCGCCTAGAGTTGCGTCAATGAAGACTTGACTTAAATTGTTGATACTTTATATTTTTGTTGAGTGTATTTTCTTCAAGTAGCTTCAGTTAACTGCACAATTTGTGCTGGACAGAGGTACCAATGTTTCCTGTTGTAATTAGTTAATCACTAGGTAACCATCACTTATATAGAGGACATTGCATTAGTGTTGATTTATTATTGAGATTATAGAATAAGTTAAATATTAAACAATATGAAGCGAGCCTTCTTCATATTTATTTTATTCAATAAATTAAAAGGGAGACAACTCTGATCATCCCCAATGTACCTTCAACAAGTTATACATTGTATTTACATGAGTAAGGCATTGAAGTCAGTGAATGTAATTGTTGTATCACATGTCCTTTCAGTATTACAATAACAGTATAACGTTATGTTACTGATTACAACTAATCAAATTGTGTAATATTTTTTATGTCCCAGAATTCATTGTTGACAAATACACAATGAAATAAATGAATATAACATTCTGATATAGTTTTGTTTTATATCATCTTATATATCACCTTGTTTAGCTTGATTAATATTCCATGGTCAATGCAGCATCGCCTCCTCGATAGCCTAAGTGCTTAAGCATCCGCTTGGGAGTGTAAGAGATATCGGGTTCAATCCCAGACTGTGTCATAGCCCAATGACTAAATTAAATATGCAGGGGTCTATTACGATTGATAAATAACTTGGAAATACTGATTGCTGCACTAGAAAGAATGAACTTTTCTGCAGAAAATAAAGTTATTCGATGAAAAAATGCATGGTATTAATAAAGTTATGGTCATTTGAAGTTTAAAAGCTGATTTAACAATATATACTCAGCGTCAATGAAAAGTTACCTTCCTATTGACTCTTATGTTTTAAAATTCAGGTTACACTGTGTTAAAAGCCGATCACGACTATCTTTTGACCTTACGGTGAAGTAACAGCTATCCTATTTAACAATATTCAAATGCACACACTATAAAACTTTTGTTCAGATAGGTCATATTGTATACAAAATACAGTGGTATAGTTAAGTGGTAACTTTTCAGTGACACCCAGTATAACAATGTTTGAAACAGTGATGCGTGCTAATGGCACACAAAACAGACTTGTTTTCAGGATTAGCCATTATGCCTCACTAGGACCCCTGAAAATGGTACGAGTAATTCCCTTGCAAGACGCTCAGCACAACAGGGAAACTGGCTTCTCGATCGTCTGTCATATCCTCATAGAGAGAAATGAGGTGTAGAGAGTGATTGGAAAAACTTGATTTACAATCAACCCAAAATATATAAGTATAAACTAAAGTTAATGCAGGATTTGGAGTGGGAGATCAAAAGTTTTATCTTGTGTATGGGTGCCTTCTATTACGACCAGTTGATGAATTGCCGACTAGTTGAATACTCTCCTGTCTGGTTCTTGGAGTTGAGAAGTAAATATGCTGGTAAGTTAAGTTGTATCATTAGTCAAATTGGCCAACCTTTAAATAGGGTGGCACTAAACGCTACCTCTATCTGGCACAAGATGGAACTTGGTTGTTCAACATTTAACAGTTGCACACAATATGAATATGGACAGGCTGGATGGAGATATAATATGGATGATAAAGAGTTACTAAGCATGGTAGTGTAACAATGACAGTATATAAAACATGTTTGATAAATCAAGGGTCATAGTTCCTAATGGATGGGATTGGTGAGGCAATGTGACATCAATATAGTGTAAATAAGTAAGCATGATTAGTGGAAAGCGAACTTCCATCATATCTTTAGCTCACCTGTCACATAGTGACAGGGTGAGCTTTTGTGATCGTTATTTGTCCGTCATCTGTCCGTCCACAATTGCTTTTGAACATACTAGAGGCCACAGTTATAACACAATCTTCATGAAACTTGGTCAGAATGTTTGTCTCTATGAAATCTAGGCCAAGTTCGATACTGGGGCATGTGGGGTCAAAACTAGGTCACTAGGTCAAATCTTAGAACTAGCCTGTGAACACATTTTAGGACACAATTATGGCCTAATCTTCATGAAACATGGCCAGAATGTATGTCTGTATAAAATTTAGGTCAAGTTTGAAATTGGGTTATGTGGGGTCAATAACTAAGTCACTAGGTCAAATCTTTAAAAGGCTTATGAACACACTAGAGGCCACAGTTATGACCCATTCGTCATGAAACTTGATCAGAATGTTTGTCGCTATGAAATCTAGACCAAATTCTAAACTGGATCATGTGGGGTCAAACACTAGGTCAAATCTTAGAAAAAGCTCGTGAACACATTAGAGGACACAATTATGGCCCAATATTCATGAAAATGGTCCGAATGTATGTCGGTATAAAATCTAGGTTAAGTTCAAAACTGGGACATGTGGGGTCAAAAACTAGGTCAATAGGTAAAATCTTAAAAAAAAGTTTGTGAATGCACTAGAGGCCACAGTTATAGCCCAATCTTCATGTTTATGTAGGCACTGTATGATAACCTTGTACATTAACTGAGACTGCATTCACTTGATTCTTTGAAGTTGTAAATGATTTCTTATGTCACCATTTCGGTCTTCATGAACCATTGCGACCGGTGAGCGAACTAGAGCCCTTCGGGCCTTCTTATATAATATATTCTCACCATTTCGTGTTCAGAAAATGTAAAGGGAAACAATTCATTTTTACAATCTGGTTTAATAATCAAGGGACAGTACTCTTACAAACATCTGACTTCTGGACAGGCAGATGAGCTAAGGTTGATATGATCCGAGATATGGACACAAGAAACTTGAGAATAGATCAAATGTTTTATGTCAATCATCCCATAGGCGGTCAGTACGTAGCCTTTTGGACATAAAGCACTCCTTCCAGCAAAATCTAAGCTTATCACTTGTCTACATATTTGGTATACGAAGGGTGTAAATGAAACTGACTCTAACGTTTTATTGATAATTCAATGAACTCTCTTTTACACATAGCACACTAATATAACTTTAAATTCAAGATTAAAATTTTGTTTTGTCGCCTGCAATAGACCATCGATTATAGGCCAAATTGGCCTAGGCCTTATTGGGTTATGGGCCTTTAATTACCAAAAAAGTAGTCACAATGTCAAGTGACATATTCCCGAGGGTCGTGGATTCAAACCCCACTGCGACCATAATCTTTTTATATTTTTATGTTTTCAAGTGTTTAGGTACTCTAACGCTCAGTGTTTTCATCCGATCGTCTTCAAACTTTGTGACAATGCTTATGGGCATAATATCTAGGCCAAGTTCGATTATAGGCCAAATTGGCCTAGACCTTATTGGGTTATGGGCCTTTAATTACCAAAAAAGCAGTCACAATGTCAAGTGACATATTCCTGAGGGTCGTGGGTTCAAACGCCACTGCGACCAAAATCTTTTTTATTTTTTTTTTAAGTGTTTAGGTAATGTTTTCTCCTTAAAGCATGTAATTTGTACAGTTATATGGTGAAAAATATTTTTTCCAAAATATTTTGTTTAAATTTTAGGTCAAATAATAGAAAAACCCAGTTTGTCTGTACTCTAACGCTCAGAGTTTTCATCCGATCGTCTTCAAACTTTGTGACAATGCTTATGGGCATAGTATCTAGGCCAAGTTTAATTATAGGCCAAATCAGCCAAGGCCTTCTTGGGTTATGGTCCTTAAATTAAAAACATTTTTTTGATTGTTTTTTTCATTGACCATGCCTGAGACGGGCGTATATTGTGACATTTTGGCTCTTGTTATAATACTGAAACTACCTCTCAGCCAAGGCTCTGGAGCCTCGCATGGTGATTAGCACAAACAAGAGCTGTCCACGAACAGCGCGCTCCACTATTCGCAGCACCAACATTTGCACTAAGTAGAAAAAGGGGGCATAATTTCAACAAAATGCCTGATAGAGTTACCTACTTCTGCATATGGGTTGGGGTCTTGATGGCAAACAAGTATGCAAAGTATGAAAGCAATCTCTCAAAGGACTTGGAGAATATAAGAGGTTAGAAAACCTGTAACTAAACTTTAACAAAAGTGTTACGTCGATGCCGACACTCGGGTGACTGCAATAGCTCCCCTTATTCTACGAATAGTGGAGCTAAAAAGGAACTGTTATCACAGGGGTGCCCTTTCTAGTTTTCCGAGATGGAGTCAGTGCATGGGAAGGTTGCCGCGGTGACGAGCTGCTTTCAGCTTTGAAGGCTCCTTATAATATACCGGAATTCGACCATAGCCAGCTTTGTTGAAAAACTCATGCACTGTCTTACGGTTATTGTGACCAAGGTTCATAAAGATGAGGCTAAAATTAATAAGACATGTTGATTACAGAAGGTTTTTCTATGATTTGACCTTGTGACCTAGTTTTTCACCCAGGATGGCCCAATAACGAATTTTACCTAAATTTTGGTGAGATAATCATTGAAACCGAGTTTCATAATGATAATGTCAACATTGTGACCTCTAGTGACTACACAAGGTTTTTCTATGTTTTGACTTTGTGATCTAGTTTTTGACCCCGGATCACCCAATGTCGAATTTGACCTATATCTTGTCGAGATGGTCAATATGACAGAGTTTCATGAAGATTAGGTCAAATTTGTGACCTTCAGTGAGAGCCATCTACCCAGAAAATGCGCTCTCCATGTCTTGATGTGGTGAACATTTGTGTCAGGTTTCCTTAAAATCCTTCAACGTGTCGACGGACGGACAGACAGGAATGCTGAATCCAATATACCTTTTTGTGGAGGTATACTAACCTAAAGTATTTTATTGTACTGTATTATAAGATAAGGTCTGGTAATGATAATAGAAGACAAAATTGTAGTCACGAACATTTTATTTTCATAAAATAAATACATTTACAATGATAATACAAATAAACAACAAAATATAAAATAATATAAACAAGTGTAAGATCAATGAGATATCGTAAGTCACTAAGCACTAGAACAAAACACAATATTCAAATATTTGTTTCAGCTAAATGACCAACAAAATGTGTAACCCTTTTTGGCTCTCAGTATTAATGAAATTGAATTTTCCCAGTAAATTTGCCTCAGTGGAAACGTTATATTATAGGTAAGGAACTACTAAATACATAAGCGGCCCAAATGGTGATACACTCAAAGAGTCCTGAAAGAAACATTGGATTGACTGGAAATGGTGGTATGCATTGACAATTCAGCTTTGAAATCATGAAATAGAGTTTAAAGTCATTGTGAACATGTATTGGATGTAGTGAAACTGTTTAATCTAGAACATTTTGACCTAAATATGAAAGTGAAAGTAGAGTAGGGGTTAACTTGTCTGGGATCAATCCGCACGATAGCGAAAATATATTCTTTATCTTTGATGAGCATAATTTTTCTTAGACGATACATGACCTCCCATCTTTTATTGAATTATTTTGAAGCTTAAATATACTTCTTTAAGATGGTATGTGTGTCAGATGGCCATAGACTAAAACTTGTTGAAATTTGGGGCCAACCATTGTCACTTTACATTGAACTGAAGAACAAATCTATTTGGTGGTTCCTTACCTGTAACATAACAAAATACTAAAGAAACTTAACTTTGATACAGCTCCTTGTTTGAGTTTTCCAAACTGAAGAAACTTTAGCACCAACCTGTAATATTCTATAAAATGAAGGTTTCATTGCTGTGAGCTGACTGAAGGTTTAATTGCTGTGTAATGAAGGTTTCACAAAGGGCCTTAACTCTGACAATAAAATGTCCAGACAATACACACACTAAAGCAGCATGGTACCAAGTATTCACTATATTTTGGAGACATAAGTATGTACTAGGAAATTATTAATAGTCAACAGGTCTAAAACATATTTTTCTATCAAAACATTAATATGAAAATTAAAAATTCCAGAAACAATATTAATTGCCAAATAATAGCCAAACATGTATTCCAATTGTTTTTATGTCAATGTGACTGCATTTCCGGTTCAGTGGACGACAATAATTCAAGAGGAACATACTATATTGATGGCTTAGAAGAAAAGGGTACAAAAATGCTATTATGAGAAAACAAGAAAAATATCTGAAAAATACTCTTTACTTATGGAAAACAAGCCTTTTCAACTTCAGTTTGGTCAACATGACCTGTGTCGATTT
This sequence comes from Spisula solida, assembly GCA_947247005.1. Lineage (NCBI taxonomy): Eukaryota > Metazoa > Mollusca > Bivalvia > Venerida > Mactridae > Spisula > Spisula solida. Next base: position 34,112,064 of record OX365957.1, on the reverse strand, counting down.
TCATAAAAATTGGTTTGTAAGAAGCACCTTGTGGTGCAGATTACAATATGTATGGGTCTTAAAAGAGCGTAGGTAGTACTTGCCATTTTACACTTCTAAGCCAGCAATATATACATGCAGTTGTTTTGAATTCAACAATTCTTAATATATTTCACTAAATACTAGCAATCAACACCTGGGTACTGTTTTATCAAAGCACTTACAGAAATCGTAAACTTGTGATCAAATTTAAATTCTTTATAATTTGTTTACAATTATAAAATGTGGTAAATGGAGCTGCAATACTAATACTGATTCAGTTTATGAAACTCCTACAAACCATATACATCATTAATTTGCAGTTGTTAAAAGAATTAATAAGAATTTAAATTGCTAGTCCTTTGATAAAACAGTACCCTGATGATAAACTCAGTCGACTTCAACAGTATCACATTTCAGCACACTACCACAAAATTAAATAATTTACATCTGTCTGCAACAAAGAAGAGAAATAAATGGCACCAGCGTTTCACTAACTTGACAGTAAGCAAATTAAGCAACAAAAGCTGACCATGAGACAGTGAGCCAGACTATTAAACAGTTAATCAATAATGATAACTGGTAATTGAAATATAAACCAGGTTAAATCTTTGCGTGCATTGCATGCAAAACATTAACCAAAGTTTGACACCGATGCTTGGGAGAGTACAATAGCTCTCCTTATTCTTTCAAGTTCTCTTGTCTCATGTAGCAACACATCCATTCATTAGTATAAACTTAACCATTTACAAATGAATCATATATATGATACTGAATTGTTGAAAATGAAATAATGCTCACAAGTTTTCAAGTTTTAACACAACAAGAGGATCAAAGATCCTGGGGCGCTCACCTGCTAAACATGGCCAAACTTTCAACTTGACCTTAAGGTCATCAAGATACACATTTTGACCAAACTTCATGAAGATTGAAGCAAAAATGTGGCCGCCAGAGTGTTAACAAGGTTTTCCTATTATTTGACCTTTTGACCTAGTTTTTGACCCCACATGACCCAACTTCGAACTTGCCCTTCGGGTCAGCAGGATAAACATTTTGACCAAACTTCATGAAGATTAAAGCAAAAATGTGGCCGCCAGAGTGTTAACAAGGTTTTCCTATTATTTGACCTTTTGAACTAGTTTTTGACCCCATATAACCCAACTTCTAACTTGACCTTAAGGTCACCAAGATAAACATTTTGATCAAACTTAATGAAGATTAAAGCAAAAATGTGGCCTCCAGAGTGTTAACAAGGTTATCCTATTATTTGACCTAATGACCTAGTTTTTGACCCCCATGACCCAACTTCTAACTTGACCTAGATTTCATTGAGATACAACTACTGATCAAGTGTGGTGAAGATCAAAGCAAAAATGTGACCTCCAGAGTGTTAACAAGGTTTTGCTATTATTTGACCTATTGACCTAGTTTTTGACCCCACATGACCCAACTTCGAACTTGACCTAGATTTCATTGAGGTACAACTACTGACCAAGGTTGATGAAGATCAAAGCAAAAATGTGACCTCCAGAGTGTTAAACAAGGTTTTCCTATTATTTGACCTACTGACCTAGTTTTTGACCCCACATAACCCAACTTCGAACTTGACCTATATTTCATTGAGGTACAACTACTGACCAAGTTTGATGAAGATCAAAGCAAAATTGAAAGTGCTAGAGTGTTAACGATGAAAAGTTTAACGGACAGACGGATGACGGACAAAAAACAATCACTAAAGCTCACCTTGCCACTTTGTGGCAGGTGAGCTAATAAAAAAATATGGACGTACAACGCTGAATTGCGGTGACAAGATATTAAACGATAACAAACTGAAAATAATAAATAACTTATACAACAGAAAATGATATAAAAGCTTTTCCCTTCTGTACAACACGTTTGAACCTGATGGGGACTGGAAATATACAATTTTATGACCATCTGTTTTATCACAAATACTCTTTGGAATATGTTTAAAGTCAAAATGAGACATTCATAATATTATGGTATATCATATCATAATTATGTTCAATTTCTTTCAACTATGAAAGACAAACATGTTCAATATTAGACCACCATTCATTGATTCCCTGAATAAACTATCATTTGTGTATTGAGCTGAAACCATGGCAACGTTATTATGGTGACTATCAGCCTTGTGTGTTATGCTGAAACCATGGCAATGCTATTATGGTGACTATCAGACTTGTGTGTTATGCTGAAACCATGGCAACGCTATTTATGTTGACTATCAGCCTTGTGTGTTGTGCTGAAACCATGGTAATCTTATAAAGGCCAACCAGTGGTCAACAATCACAACCAATTAGTTTCATTTCGATGAAATGGGCAATGAGGTACATTGAGTATTACATGTGATAAGCAACACCCTGGCCAGAAATATCTGATCCATCGAGGTCGTAAGTTCCAGGGTCACCACTTGACATTATCGATACTAAATCAAGATTGTTATCACCAAGTTCCTCTATTAAAGCACTTAGCTGAGCTTTGACTAGATCAGGTGCATCTAAATCGTCTAATTGCGACTTATCACTCATCAGAACACTTTGGGCATCTCTAGTTTCCATGTGATAATTCATTTGTAAATTATCATTAAATTCAACGTCTAGTAACCACGGTGCACAATCTCGATGAAAGTCCGGGAAACAAATGTCAGAAGAGGTAAATAGTTTACTGAATAAATCCTCAGATGGTTTATTCTTAGTCTCAGACTCTGATTCCGATGAATTTAATGGTTTATCACTAGTACTAGAGTCAGACCTTTTGGACATAGCGTCACCGTCGGATTCTTTTAATGAACTTCCGTTATCGTTATGACTCCTCTGGTCGCTTGGTGTTAGATCACTATTGTTTGATGAATGAATAGAGTCAGAGCTCGTGTAACACCTCACATCTCCATCACCAGAATCACCATCACTCTTACTGCTACAACTTTCTGATTTAGATTTCACTAATGTTTCCATGGGTTCTGGTTCTGTTAAACTGTTTCCACACGGATCAGAATCTACTTCCATTTTAACAAAGTCTTCGTCCGTCGTCTGTACGGATACATTTTGATGACTAGTATGTGGCAGTTTTTTCACACGTTTATCGTTTTTCTTGCTATTTTTTCGTAAAGCTTTCATAGCGTCTGAGATACCATGATCATCATAAGGCAGATCTTGACAACAAGAATTTTGTGTACATGAACAACACGCCGTTTCTTCCGAGTTGGCGAAAAATAAAAATTCACTCTCTTGATCCTGCAACGAGATAAGAGACTAACTTAATTAATATGTTTTATATATGCATCTTGAATACACCTAATTCATGTACATCTACTGCAATTTATTGCTTTCAAACTATTAATATATTAATCAACACAGACAATCATCAACATAAGTAATTGTTATTTCACACCTTTATAATTCATAAAGATCTGTCACTTGGCCAATCTATGTAAGACCATTATGATTATCCAGATGCATGCAGGGACACAAGGACACATTGAAGATGATTAGATGGCGACATGACAGTCACACATCACGTGGTATACCCTCAGCCAATCAAAGGCTGAATTTTGAGCCAGTTCCACATTGGCTGAATGTAGGAAACATGATATCTCCATTAGTTTACGACTGAACACTTACTGCTAACAGACCATTGCACAATGAGACATTCCCTAGTTTAAGATAGAGCACTTACTATAATAGACCATTGCACAATGAGATATTCCCTAGTTTAAGATAGAGCACTTACTATAATAGACCATTGCAGAATGAGATATTCCATAGTTTAAGATAGAGCACTTACCAGTAATAGACCATTGCACAATGAGATATTTCGTAGTTTAAGATAGAGCACTTACTATAATAGACCATTGCAGAATGAGATATTCCATAGTTTAAGATAGAGCACTTACCAGTAATAGACCATTGCACAATGAGATATTACATAGTATAAGATAGAGCACTTACTATAATAGACCATTGCACAATGAGATATTTCATAGTTTAAGATAGAGAACTTACCAGTAATGGACCATTGCACAATGAGATATTCCCTAACATTTCTTCAAACTGGTTCATCAGCATATCTGACTGCGGCATCTTCTCCAGTTCTTCCCGGTCTTTCTTCAGTTGTCGTTTATTTTTGGACCTATACATGTGATAGCGGTACTTGACACCATCAGGAAACGGTACATTCTGAAGCCATGGTGCTGGATCTAATCCTTTAGTCGGACTTAACTGACGAGCCAATGACTGCATCACTAAGTGATTGTATGCCTGCAATCATACAGTAAAACTCATATGTACTATTATACACATACAATCTATTTTTACATAAGAAAGAGCTGTCCTCTAACAGTACGCTAAACTTTTCTTACTGCTGGATCGCAATGGTATTACATGCGGTTATGTCACACACACGCACATGTTTCATCTAGTTTCAGAGATATGACGTTGCACGCTAAACAATAACCAAAATTTTGTAAGTACAAAAAGGGGCATAATTTAGTTAATGTCCAAGTCAGAGTTATGGGACTTGGCCAATGACCTTTAATTATGACCCCAAAGACATGAGTGAGGTTTCGATGGAATAACTTTAGTAGACTCTGAGATTTTCTTTGATACTAATTGACTTTAAGTGAACTGTGCAACAAGTTCTAATACTTTTATTTAATCATTAGTTACACCTAATTCCCAATGGTGGTATCCATTGGCACAAATTTGAAATTTTTACAAGAAATATTTTGTTGTAGTGCAAAATCAATTTTGTTGAGAACAATCTCCATGTTAAAACAGTATTTAAGATTTAGATCAGAGTGAAATAGTTTGAGAGATAAGGACCAATATATCACCAGCGACCAGCGTATATCCTGATCAATATAGGGACCAGCTGATATCCTGATCAAAATAGGGACAAGTTAATATCCTGATTAATACATAACTTACCAGTTTGATCTTGTTTTCCGATGACTCTAACAGATAGAAGGATAAACCAGTCTCCTCAGCTGATGATGAATCTGTACTTGAATACGGGCGATTTATTGAAGTCTAGAAAAAAGGACAGAATTATGTCATATATAAATCATCAAGTCAATAGTTACCTAGCCTAGCAAGTATTTCACACAAACATTACTAAGTTAGCAAGTATACTTGACAATATGTGTTTAGGTTAGACCCATTCTACCACAGTTGATTAATACAATTCATGTTTACTTTATAAAGATCACATAATCCTGGGTGAACTTTAGCATTTAAAGATATCTTAACAACAAATTCAAGCATATATGTTTACCGTTTGTTTCATTCTGGATGTCCGACTGACCACATTTTTTGGTCGACTGAGTACTGTGTTTGGTACCATAGAGGTGGCCTGCTGCATTACAAAACTGTTAAGCTGATGTACAGGTAGGGGTAGACCGACAGGCATACGTGGTTGACCATGCATGGATTGATGGAATCCTACCATCACACGAGGTTTGAACGTCATACCTGAAGTAAACACACAAACACTTTGATTTAGTCACTATATTCCAATTATCCCAACTAACACAATACTCAAATGCAAAGCAAATGCATTTTGATTTTATTTTAATTGAAATATAATTGCGAAGCTTAGTTTCATGAAATATAAAGGATATTACTTGCTTTAATGATACAAATGTATTTAAACTAGGTTTTTGGCCACAAAAACATAAGACTCCCACTACTCAGACAGGCAATATTCATCAGAGACTTAACATACCTGGCAAATGTACAACTGGGCTGGCTACTTACTATTCATAAGAAGTTTTATTAAATCTGACCAATGGTCAAGGATAACAAACACACACCAACTCATTTATTAACATTTAAGGGCCGTAACTCTTCCAAAAATCATCAGACAAAACATTTCCGGTATGCAATCTAGAATTTGTGGGCTTGAAAATATCATTAACTGTATAGTATGTATCATAGAGTATTAAAACAAGTGACTTACCAGGGACTTGTTCAGATGAGCCTGGAGTTACTTTGGTTGACATACTCATCTGTGATTGTGCATTCATACACATGTTTGTAGATGACTGTATGGATACTATAGGAAACATCTGCATCGGTACCATCATACGAGAATTCTTACCCCCACCCATATCTGCCTGCTGCATCTCACAGCTGATGATAGGGAATATAGGATTGAGGATAGATCGAGTGGTAGGTAGTGGAGGACTATCTGCAGACTGTCGACCTGTCTTACATCGACTCATACTGGAAGGATCCGGTGAATGCGAACGTTTCAAACTATGTCTCTGTCGTTTACTGTACTGATAGTCAATGTCACGTTGTTCATTCACAAACAGTATGTTCCTGTCCGGACTGGCTGTAGCAATGTACAGTTGTTCCTGTAGAATAGTATGTTTCCATAGCGATTCTCGTGTCAGGGTCATGATCGGTGGACTGTCTGTAGTTACCGGCATTTCTCGATGTATTTGAGGTGTATGTGTGTTTGAGTAGACCAAAGCAGAGGGTAGCTGGAGTTGATCACGTAAGGTCATGTGATCTAACAATGGCTCATTGTCTCGATGTTCCTGTTCGGACACCAAAACCTGTTAATATAAAACATTCAGTAATTATTACTTAAAGTCCCATTATCTCTCCCAAACTTTTTTTCTGATCATCCAGTAAATACAAGGAATTAAATTAAATGACCAATAATTGATGACAGAATGTTAACTATTATCTGTTGAATCAGTACGCCAAAATTGACATTTAAATAAATGTATGGAAGACAAAATACTAATTTTGCAAGAGTTGCTTCCCTTAGACTATAACTGGAGGCTGTATTTCGTTTTCTTCCATCTTATGGTATTTTCCACCTTTGGGACTCAAATAAAATGCTCAAAATTCATCATTCTGCAGACACTTTACCAAGCTATTGCATTTTGGTGGCAAATTCAACATCGTATTTATGTAAAATAACATTTTCATGAACTTACTAAATTAACGCCTCCCCCTCCTCTGGAGTTTTGGCAAATACATGGTTATTTTATTGAAACTGGTTGGTCAGGGCTTAGTCAGAACAGCCCTATGAAAAGTAGCTGATTGGACACTCCTAAGCACTAAACTGGCCTGAACCCCTTCCTTGGAAAAAGTAGCTGTTGGGTACAACCCTAAGACTTGTTTACAAATCCAATTCCTATCTAAAGTTACCATATAACTTACTTGTTAATCATGCTTCAAGAATCTTGTCTATGTAACACATAATAATGCATATCTATGGAAATAAATATTGTTTCAACTAACCCTAAGAAAATGTTTTTTTGATTTCCAAATAATATAGAGGTAAACAAGACTTACCCTAGTACTGCTACCAAAGCTGGGAGGTTTAGGTACACTGATATCAAAGTCAAAGTCTGTATCGGAGAGAACTGAAAATACAACAATACACACTGTATGTGACATTCTTGACGAGCATCATCTAATTACAGGTAGCATATAACATACAGAATACATGTATATAACAGCACACCTGTCAACCACAATTGTCCACAATAAACACCTGTACCATATGATAACAAATAATAGAATTATTAACAATATCAAAGCCTAGCATACATGCCTACAAGCATGGTGAGTGCCTAATGGTATTTTCTTGTCACTAATGAAAGAGATAATATGTAGAGAAGAAAAAATAAAATTATCTGCTTAAAATAATATGAAGTTTTACAGAAATTATATTGTTTCTATTGTCATCTCATAGAAAAACTGTATAAGCAATCTTCAGGTTTGCTTGTGTATTTTGAGGTCCAAAGTCAATAACATGACTTTAAATACTAAGTAACCAAATGGGATCAAAGAGTGTCATTGACCTTTTTGTTCTCATTAAACAGTACATGCTGAGGACAGTGACCTTCAATTTACCACAGGTGACAATTGACTAATATACAAAGAAGAGTAATATCTGAACACATTCAATCTGGTTTACCAATATTTATCAAGCTGAAATAGATAGCCGAGGACCTATGTTATATTGAACATGCTATAGCCGTTTTGAAATATGTTCTCCTCAGCCACTGTGAAATAAGTTAACCTGACGGCCATAGTGAAGTAAGTTAACCTCAGCCATTGTGAAGTAAGTTAATCGCAGCCATTGTGAAATAAGTTAACCTCAGCCATTGTGAAGTAAGTTAACCTCAGCCATAGTGAAATAAGTAAACCTCAGCCATTGTGAAGTAAGTTAACCTCAGCCATAGTGAAGTAAGTTAACCTCAGCCATTGTGAAGTAAGTTAACCTCAGCCGTTGTAAAATAAGTTAAACTCAGCCATTGTGAAATAAGTTAACCTCAGCTATTGTGAAATAATTTCTCCTAAGCCATTGTGAATTAAGTTTTCCTTAGCCACTGTGAAATAATTACTTCTAACTATTACTGATTGTTAGTGTCCTTGACCACACCCATTATACCATTGAGGCATTCCATACAGAAGGTTATTCAAACCAGGATGACAGTGTTGGCCAGTTAGATATTTAATGTTAGAACATTACATAATATCTATATAATATTTATTCTATAGACAAGAGAGATCAGATATATCAAAGAGAAGAAGCGAATGATTATGAATCCTATATTTGATATATGGAGGTAAATCTATCCAAAGGGGTTTAGTAGTGGACCTATGACCGCCATTTACATTAAAATTGTGTATTAGTGTATACATATATAGGGTCATGTATCTGCTTCTGTCCCTTTAAAATCTACCCTTGCTGTTACCAAGTAGAACTAGTTAATTATGGTAGGTGGAACATCAAATTACTCAACACTTACGATGACTCTATTCCATTGCCTGCACTGATTAATCATAGCAAGACCTTGTTTATTTATATGATCAGATATTTTAAAAGACACAAAGTAAAACAACCAATATTATATTATTTAACTGAAGAAACTTTCAAAAAGTCCAACAAAGAAATTAGCAGCATTTATTAGAAATCAAAGTGGAATATGTTTTTTAAACAAGAGGGCCAAAATGGCCTTGTATCGCTCACCTGTGCACATTGATCTAGTAGAACCATATACAAACTGGACCTTGATTTCAGATGCCCTCATAACCAGAGTTCTGCACAGATTTTAATTATTTAGCTATTTTTAGAAGGGACCTCTCAAGGAACACTGTTACCAATTTGTAATGAAATCCACTATATTTTACTATAGATATATGAGGATAAATTGAGCCCCACCTATGGGCGTCCATGATTTTTGACAAATCTTTGCCAAAATGTCAATTTTGTAAAAGGGTCCCCATCAATTATTTCTGTAAAATCATTTTGAGATCTGGCCTGCTTTCTTTTTTATAAGTTTTTTTTCTATTTTTCTGATCGGTTGTCACAGCAACCAGAGTTATTTTTAGATTTCAACTCTTTTTGGCTATTTTCAGAAAGGACCACCCAAGGAAGTTTATTGGAAGTTTGGTTGAAATTTGCCAAGTGGTTTAGGAGCTGATTTAGGAGAAGTTGTTTGAATGAATTGTTGATGGATGCACGGAAGACGGATGATGAGTGATCAAAAAAGCTCACACTGTCACCATGTGACAGTTGAGCTAAAAACAAATGAGCTAATACTAACCATCTCCAAGAATCAAGACAGCATTCCTCCAGCAAAACATTAATGACAATATTTACATAATATACGGTGCCTTGAATTTACAGTGGAATTGAAAGAATGTTGTACAACATATATCAAGGGTTCTACTGGCAGGGGTATCAACAGGGCCAAATTAAAAATCAGGAAAATCTCATGCAGCCGATCATTTTTGTCAAACAAGAGGCCTTCAATGAGAATTTTTCCATAATTAACTCAGTTTGTATTAAGTAAAATCCTTCAGAGCAGATCAAAATAACAATAACTTTGCCATTTCTTGAGATATTTTTATCAAATAACTTTTATTTTGGTCAGAAGCCATTGCTCTTTCAGGGATAATAAATCCGGAAATCCAGATATATCAGGAAAATTGACAACCCTGTACTGGGGCATAATGCCCAATCCTGAAAATCAGTCACAAGTGTGTTTGAGACGCCATTAGCACACAATCATGACAACAGCAAAACTTTATTTCAAACATTGTTCTATTGTTAAAATTCAATTCTTGAAACTTAAAATGACCATCGGAAATGTATTAACATAAGTCTTATATAAGACTTGTTTACAAATCCAATTTCTACCCAAATTTACCATAAAACTACCTGTTACTAATTATTGTATATGTACCTCTTATCTTGAAAAATCTGTCTATGTAACACATAAAAAAATGCATAATTATGGAAATAAATATTGTTTAAACTAAAATGACCATAACCTTTTCAATTTTGTTGACTTTTGGCAAAAATTTCATTCAGTTTGATATTCTGCAGAAAAGTTGGTGGTGCAGCAAATCTGGATTTCTAGATTATTCCGGAATTGTAGAACCCCTGATCTTTACATACATAACACACATCATTGACAATTGCAACATAGAACAACTTACAGGTCAGCTGTAACATCATACGATTATTTTAATGCGTACATTTATGTTCTAATGCACAATTCGGTGAAGCTGAACGGACATTTATGGGGATGCATGCGTAATGAGGAGATTCAGGAAATATGAGAAAGTAAGTGTACATGCAGAGTATGGGATGTAAATACTAAGCTAACTACATACATACATATGAAACATAAATGCTGCTATTTAACCCCACCTTCAACATCTACAGCAAAGCAGATTCAGTCACTACCTGTATATGGTATTCGTTGATTTTATGTTTCACAATGTATACATACTCTAAAATAGGGGCGGGGGTTGGGGCATAATACACATCTCATTTGTCTATGCTTGAGTGTCGGGGCATACTCAAGTGTGATAGTCAGTGCGGTATGAATGCCGTATACCGATTTTCAGTTCCGGAACTGAAAACCGATGTTACGCTCTGACAGAACTCAGGATACATGACATTCAGCTTATGAATACCAATGAAGACCATAACTTCTTAAAGAAAAAATAACTCAATTTCTGCAGAAAAGTGCATTCGTTCTAATGTGCAGCATATCCGGATTTCTGGATTATTCCAGAATTATAAGACCCCGATATAGTGCACTCCAGATACAGAAATCATGATTACAGAATGAGTATGAGTGAATCTGCTTTGCGATGATAAAAAAACTGATCATATATATAAAAGTACACATTGAGCATATACTTATGCGTTTTTTCCAAAAATCATCATTCAATGCTGGCAGGCTTCTAGAGTCATCCGACGCATGATGCAACGTTTTAGTGGCCACCAGATCGTCTATACTTGTAGCAAGCCATTTCTCGATAGATTTACCTGTGCACAGAAAAAACACGCAAAACTCCAAAACAAGAGTTAAAACAGGCAGCAAACCCATTACCTTATAAATGTAAAGTAAAGCAATGGTAAGAAAATGAAAAGAATATGAAGCAATGAATAGTGCAATAGCTGAACTAGGTTACATGTGTGTTATCATAAAATAGTACATGTTATATCAAATATATTATTAACTATAAACTATCTTAATTAAGGCATAAATTTATGTATATGATAACAAATTTCACTAACGTAATTAAGAACTAGAAATATTATTGACACAATACCCCATGTCTCCCACAAAGGGCCATAACTCCAGCAGAAATCATCCAACCTAGAATTCCTGACAATATGCACAACTAAGGCTTGGTACCCAGTATATGTGGGAGACACAAGTATGTCATGCTGACAATATGCATGACTAGGCTTGGTACCCAGTATATGTGGGAGACACAAGTATGGTACTGTCACAATAGAACATACATAATCATATGTTGTCCAAACATTTCAATAATCTGCCAGCTAATTGAAACAAGCAAATGCAATAACTTAACTCTAATTACATTATCATTGTTAGTTAATGACATTTTTATCGACAACAACAGGGCTCTCCATATTTTTTTATGTTGTCAGTGATTCTAACAAAATAGTCAGAAGTATGTTGGTGCTTAAAATGTTGTTTGATTGATTGATTTGATGAGCCATTTGACCATTAGTTTCTGATTATTTTAAAGATTAAACTCATTCAAACTGATTCATTTGAGAAAAGTAGCCGGTGGTAAATCCCTGAGTAGTCAGTGAAATCACATACCGCTGGGGCTTGTGGAGAGCTCTGCTTGAATAGGTAGTTGAATGTAGAATAAAGTACTACAGGTTCACAGTATTAGGCGCATATTATCAATGCCCTTAACTAGTTTAACATGCATATAGGAGTTAAATAACATTCTCTCTTCATGCAAAGCAACATGTACTGATTTAAAGATTTTTGTTGAACATTTACTTTCCTGAACTTCCTGGTTGAACTTATCCATGAATTCAAGAACCTAACTAATTATTTAGCCTTGTATTTAAGAAGTTTTGTAAACAAAGGATTTTGAGATTTTGACAAATTTTTATGTATTTTCACCAACAAACAAAATGTTCTATACTAAGTATTAAAGAGGTTTTATTCCCTAACCTACAATGCCTACACAATTTTTAATCTGAGTTTTCATTCTTAAAGTGTTGATGATTAAAGAAGAGCTGTGAATGTAACTAGGCCAAACACTAACCCTCCCAACCACCAATATTTTTAATACCTATAAAAAAACTGAAAATCTGAAATTATTTTAAAAAATGACTAACAGCAAAATCTATTACATATACATGAATCTTGTTTCAAGTATGTTTAATAAATTAGTTATTACTATAGCTTGGAGAATTTGACATGATTCTGACCTTTATGCATGAATATATTACTCTTGCATTGAAAATATAAATTTCCACGAGCAAATCGTGAAATATCGGTCCTTTAGATTTGTTTTGGTATAACAACTCGAGCGTCTTCGTTATACTTCCACTTGTGAAAACTTACAACCGGGGTAATAAATATAGACAATATATCAGCTGTGAAGTTATGCTAATAGGAGTTGGAGTCGTGTCAAATTCTCCGTGCTATACATACTCCTAATAATTACAATAATTTCATACTTCTGATTTTACCTTATTTAACTAATAATTAAGTGTAATATTTTAGAATGATAAAACATACATTTTTCAATTCACTTTGTTTGTATCTTTAATTCATAGATTTTAGAATAAAATAACGATTGAATACTAGTAACCCTGTCATATATATATTTCATCATTTTTTATAAGGTTTGTTGTTGTGCTTTATGTTTAATTTATTATTTGAATTTAAGAACTATGATAAGTAATATAGCGTAATACAGTGAGTACACTGCTGGATAAGTTTTATACAATTTTATGGCGAATTTTTTTTTTGTCTTACAAGGTTTTTTATAGGATGCGGAAGTTTTTCTTGTACTACAAACATATAACTAAAGGGTTTTGACACCAAAATGAATGTCTCCAACAAATGGCCATAACTCTGGCAAAAATTATCCAACCTAAAATTCCTGACAACAGACACAACTAGGTTTGTTTCACCTTTACAGCTGACCAGTCATTAAGTATAACATCTGACCAGTTACATCTGACTAGTTATTAAGGATTACATCAGACCAGTCATTAAGGATGATGGAGAACAAACACAGACAACCTTTGCGACATCCATCCCAACATACGTCAAGCACAAAGTCAATATGTCCCGCTACTACTATATGTAGGAGACATAAAACACCCTGAATGTCCCTATAAATGTATACAAATATTCAATTATATGAGAACACTTACTGTTTGTCATCTCTTCATCTAAACCATCTTCTGAGGAACTTTTCCTTACATCAGAGTCGCTGGAAAAACTTCGAGGTTGACTCAACAAGAACCTACAAACAACCAATAATAACTATTAATTATCTCTGATAATTTTAACTACTTATTTGCCTCACAGATGCCGTTAGGATCGTGAGTTCAAGTCCCACCCTGGTGATGGTTCATCTACGATTTTTAAATAATTACTATAGTTCCACGTTTTTAACAACTCTTACACCATAATCACATAAAGTCAATCTTCGAGATGAAACATCAAGGTAAATAGTAGACAAAATAATAAGGGTTCAACATTTTTTGCACCAACTTAATAAGTTCATTAATGTTTATAGTCAAACTAGTATAAATCAATATTCTTTAAAAGATGACAGTGGTAATCAACACCTGGTCAATACATTAGTATTACTTCATACTTACTTTTTAATACAATTTGTATAATTTAATTGTTCATATGCTCTACTGATGGAGTTCTCCTTCAAGATGACACCGGTGCCGTGCATGGTCGACTTTTCCCGCTCACTAGCGTACACGGTCTCCATCGCTGTGGCTGGTATAACTTGTTCAATATCAGAACAGACTTTCTCTTCTACAAAATGTGTTAAAACAATCATTCACTGCAACTTTTACCTTTAACATAGTGTCATCAAAATACACAGTAAGTGTCATCTACGCAGTTATAGTACAGGGCTGGTATTTACATGTAGCCGCTTTAAAATGCAACGTTAACCCTTAGCTCGACCAAAGGTATGTAGCTACGATATAGGGAATGACAATAAAATTGATTTCATTACAATCTGATCACACTCTAACCAATCACAATAAACAAATTAATACATAAACAAAAGTAATTGTTGCAAATTATGTGATGTGCATCCTTCTGCATTTGTCAAATTGTTAAAAGTGTTCTTGAGTTATTAAACAGAAATCATTTGATACACAAACCGAACGACCGGCGGACCAACAGACAGACCTATATGAGTAAAGCAATATAGCCTCTCATCAAAAATAGGGGACATAATAAGCTAATACGTACCAACAATAGTAACTGTCTTGGTGCCTGTTTTCCCAGCATCTTTATTAGCCAAATTACCAAGATATATGGTTTCCACGGGCTGAAAGAAATGTATACCAAAGTTGTAAAATAGTACAGGTATATCTCCCATGCGTGAGGCTCAGTCAATCATATATGAGTGTAGTTCAAGATAATTACAGGTTGGCCCTGTGTCAGGAAAATATGAACCGAGTAGTCTCAATATGACTGAAATACTGTTGACTAGTGAGACTTAAAAAACAATGATTACCTGTAGAAGAAGATCTTTAATTCGTTGTTGTCCCTGTTTGACCTTCTCAGATGCATCCATCAACTGTGGACAATGGAAGTTGTCACAGAACACATCTATGTTATCCGGACCTCTACAAATACATAGGATAGATATGAGGTTTGCACATAACAGCAAAGATGTGCTAATTTTGCAAAGAGTTGCTTCCCTTAGACTATAAATAATGAATTTATTTTTAACAATTCCTCATTTTGATGCCTACATGGAAGATTGGGAAACCAAATGTGAAGCCTCGTTAAATAAAGTCTTACTTACTTCCTTTTTGTCTACAAACCAATGGGAGGCTGTATTTTAATTTCCTCTATCTTATTGTTTTTCCACCTTAGTGACTCAACTCAAGTGTTTAAAATGCATCATTCTGCGGATATGTTTTAGCTTTTTGAAAATTGGGTTAATAGGGTTTTACCTGAACAGACAGAATGATCCCAATAAACTATACTTACTTGACCACTGTATGTTTGCCAATAATAAACTCCAGCCTCTTTGACCAAGGATTGACAAAACTTGACCACTCTGTGACACATGATACCCAACAACCATTCTTGGTTAAGAATCTTATGGGGCCACTTTTATATGGTACACCTTTTAATGCTATCACTGAAATAATCAACATATTTTAAAAGTGAATTTTGATTCAGATATGTAGAGGATCTTGCATGAGTGCTCATTACATACAAGTTATATTAAACAAGTCGATAAAATAATATGACACAGTGTTTTGCCGAGTGTCATATTGTTTTTGTCAACGAGTTTAATAAAACTTGTATGTAATGAGCAAGAACATAAGATTCCATTTATCACACAAACATTATTGCTCAAAATGATGATGTATGCTGCTTAGGTTTTAACAAAAATTTAGCGGTACAATGAGCCTGAAATCCTGAAGCCTGACGTCATATGCCATTCAAAGCAACGTCAAATCAGGCTTATTGAAAAAATATTTAATGCACAGTCTGACACAGTTCTCAGAAATCAACAGCAGAGAGTCAACCAGTTTAAGCTATTAATAAGTAAAAAATGACCCAATGTTCAGAAATCCCCAAAATAGAAAGTGCATTAATTCATATTACAATTATATATTTACCTTTACTGAATATGTTGAACAATCTACTGAGGTCATCTGAGTGAAAGAATTCAAATATGGACACACCGACCATCTCCTGAGGCAAGTAGCCTAACAGTGGGATAGCACTAAAAATACAAAATTGTAACATTCAACTACCATATAAAGAGAACAATAAAGGAACTAAAGAAAGTTCCTAAAATTACAGCATTTCAAACAAGGGAGGTAACTCTGCTGTAACTGAATTCCAGCATGAACAAGACACAAGGTGCACAACTTCACAGGCTCGTCAACACTCCTGTCAGCATAAACGAGAAATTCTAGAACCGGACGATAACTTGGTTAATCGGATACTATTTGATTGCAAGGTGAAGCTGGTTTCTGTTTTGCAAAATCTCTAATCGTTCTAAAGTAATAAAAATTCTAAAATCCCAATAAAATGTTTGTTACACCATGTATACATTATATCTTTGACAACAACATGCCTGAATGTATTGATCGACACATAAACTAGCAAACTAGCAGGATGTTTTGGGGTACCATGTGATACATTAATCCATATATCATCATATCTAACATATAAAATTAGATTGATATCAAATACCTCGAAGGACAAATAAACACAACTAAGTTCTGCTGTTGAAAGTATCTTGATATGGTCGTCATGAAAGGACACACCATTTTCAATATGGCCGTCGATCACCCGGTCGATTTAATTTCAAACCAACGATTAGCCCAGTCCTAAGAAATTCTTTATCAATGAAAGATTTATTTGTGGTCATATCTACATTACTTTATAATAATATACTTACTTTGGATGAATCAAAGAAAAACTGCAGAACAAATTCTGCCTTGTTTCAAATGTTTTCACCTCCGGTAGACAACCACTTTCTGTAGAAATAAAGGTAACACATTGAACATACCAATAAAATATCTGTTATTCATACTGACTGAAGTATGAGTCTAATTACTGTTTCACAGTACGTTTATCACAACTCGAGAAGAATCCAAAGTCATGGTTACCCTGTAGGTCGAAACATTTCAGTTGTCTTAATTAAATAAGACTTGCACTATTTAAAATTTTATTTTTTAGCCATCCAAGAGAATCAATCCGAACCAGACCAGCCATAAAGAGCAATTAATTTTCCTCATTTACTGAACACAATCATTAATAACAGGTTATCTTTGGATATATGTATGATCCATTATAGGTGATGCTTAAGTTCATATCACATTAATGCATGAATCACAACTGTGGCTCAACTGATACTTATAAACAATTTAACACAAACAGGGTTTCTGACACAAAAACATATGCATCCAATAAAACTCCCCCAAAACTCATCGGACCAAGACTTCCTGACCATATGCACCTTGCACAACTAAATTTGGTAACAAGTATTTGTGTAAGTGTCAATGAAATCTGACAAATGGTTAATAAAAAACAATCCCTTTCCTGACTTTGTGACATCCAGACAGACATTGTCCAGCACAAAATCAATATGTCTCCTTAACTATGTATAATTATAAGACATAATTATGTCACAACATAACTTACCTGAATAAGGGGACATCAGGGGAACACAATACATAATGGTGTACAATTTTAGATCCTTTTGTTGAAGCGGACGTTCACCACCAGAAGACGATGATTCGGATGACATCACAAAATCATTTGGTGACCCAGAGTTGGCTGATGTAGACTCATACCAACTAGGGTAAGTTCCCATACGTTTAAGTTCATTTCTGGTCATTTTTTTCCTATTGAACGTACATTGAAATGGTGTGAAGAAATCTTGTTTCCTCAGGCTGAAACCTGACGATGCTAAACTCTTAAATTTCCTGAAAAATACACACAGATAAACACGTCAGACAGAAGGAATACTACCTTTCAATTGTGGAAAAAAGTATAGTTCAGAGAATCAGATGTTTGTAAAACCTACTGATAGCTAATTACTCAATTTCTCTTTTCCTACTCATACTATATGACCCCTCCCCCATACTACATGCCTCCTTTCCCTCCTCCCTGCCCCCATCTTCATGCCCCTCCTCTACTATGTGACAACTACATGGCCCTCCTGGCAGCTAATCACCCTATACCCTATCCCTTCTACATATCCCTCTCCTACTCTCTATGTTCTTCCCGTACTACATGCCCCATCCAAACTCTATATACCTCCCAAACTACATGTCACTCACCTACACCCATGCCCCTCTCCTACTGGTAGCTTAACATACTCTTTGCAAAGTTGAGCTAAAAAATTATTGTATACAAAAAGATTGGGGCATAATAAATAATATGTCACAATATGAATGCCCCCCCCCCCTCCACACACATAGTATTACAGTGGTGGCCCTGGTGGGGCTCCCTTGACTTTGAGGTCATTGACCAATCAGGGAGGGAAAGATTGAATGACAAAGCATGACTGCCTCAGCTCAAAATAACATACCTTATTCTGAAGAAGAATATCTTTGATTCACCCGAAACTTCCATATCTGGTAATGTAAAGGAGAGACACTGTTTAAAGTTATAATTTGGGAATGTATTTTATCACACGGTGCTTGAACCTAGGTG
This sequence comes from Spisula solida, assembly GCA_947247005.1. NCBI lineage: Eukaryota > Metazoa > Mollusca > Bivalvia > Venerida > Mactridae > Spisula > Spisula solida. The sequence goes on along the minus strand of OX365957.1, from coordinate 34,093,301 downwards.
AAAGTAGATGGAAATATTAACGCACAGAAGTCCCTTGGAATATTTAATGATCATTTAAGGCCTGTTGTTGCCAGACATATTGCTGATCAGAAATATTTATTTCAAGACAATAATGTTCTTCGTGCTGGCATTGTCAGTACCTACAAGGCCAGAAATGATTTAAGATCTCTTTCCTGGCCATCAATGTCACTGAAAATATCTTGCTGCATATTTAAAGAACATCAACCAGTTGATTATGTTTTATTATCAAATTCACGAAATATGTACAGCCATTACACCAACAGTATGTTCAGAATCTCTTATAACTACATTCCAAGGCGCTTATAGAATTCAAGAGGACATAAAAGCATGGGTGAAAGTTTGAAATTCTGAAAAACCTGAAATCCTCAAAAATTGACAATTTATATCGGGAAAATAAAGAAAAACAGGCTTTTTGGCACCCTCAAAAACCTGAAGTTCAGGCATGTGCCTGAAAACTTTCGCCCATGTAAAAGTCATCTTTTGAAGATATTTGTAGAAATTGTGAATGGATAGGCAACTGAGAAAGGACTAGTACAAACTGTTACATACCTTTTATATCTATACTCTCATCAGGAAGTCTGTGAAAACTTTTAAATGTAACAATGTCTTTCTTATGTATATAATCCTCGAAAGATCTTCCTATCCAGCTATCCTATTAAAATAGAAATCATTAATCTATAGAGTTAAGGTATCAAAAGAAAGACATGATCAGGTTTAACTAGTACAAAATCTTCAGATGTTGATAATTTTTGTTTACGCATGGTTTTTGTCCCGTTAACACATGGACAAAATCACCGTTTTAATGCTTAATAACGTCAAGTACAATTTAATGCCCTGTTATGTATTGTTCAGACAAAACTCAGGTTTTAACAGCTCCTAAACCTAATAGCTTGAAACCATCAGCCTATATTGAAGCCATTTTATCGGCATACATATGTATTATTTATATATAAGCTAAGTTAACAATAAGAAGGAACTCTGACACTCAGTGAAACATCAGGGTAGGTAAATCTCACTATCACAGAATACAGACATTATGTAGTTACCTCCCTTCCCTTAACATCGAGTGATTGATAGATCACAAAATGGGTCACAATGTTCCCCAATAATCATGGATTTACATAATTTCAATGAAAATTCTAATCCCTGTAATGCAAAATAAAGCCAGTTTTTCAAATTGGTAACCATTGGTTCCACATTACCATAATTATGTCAGGAAGGCAAACTAGATGATATGTTCAAACAATCTAGGATTATGGATGAAGCATACAAAACAAGTTACCTTTGGATATCCTAGCACATATTTCATGTTGTTGGACACGGCATACACCAATTGATCACTAGACGACAGTATGATACGTAATTCATCCTGAAATCAACAAGTACAGATAATATACCATACAATTCACAATTGATACAGATAATATACCAGACAGTTCACAATTGATACAGATAATATACCAGACAGTTCACAATTGATACAGATAATACCAGACAGTTCACAATTGATACAGATAATATACCAGGCAGTTCACAATTGATACAGATAATATACCAGACAGTTCACAATTGGTACAGATAATACCAGACAGTTCACAATTGGTACAGATAATACCAGACAGTTCACAATTGGTACAGATAATACCAGACAGTTCACAGTTGGTACAGAATATAATTATGTTCTCTTTCACTGTTTACGTAAATTTTCTTCAAAACAGACCAGAAATGGAGTATGTTCTACAGTCGCTGTTACTTACACTAGATTTGAGAGATTCACAGGTCAATATTACACAGTTACTCAATATAACGCAGTTACTCAATATTCAACAGTTACTTACACTAGATTTAAGAGATTCACATGTGAGACTATCGTGTGAATCAGATTCATACACTGCAGGTGGTCCCATATACTGATCATCCTGTAAGGTAGGTGAAACCTTCGTCTCTGTACGACTCTTCTCCTTCGCATCTGATACATGAAATATAATCATACAAGTTATATTCAATAAAGTATTTACACAATCATACAAACATGCTGAATAGTGTTGACATTACTGTACAGAAGTACAACTTGAGCTATGATTCTGACAGGGACAACAGGAGCATTTTAATGCTAGTTACTGTAATATCACATATTTTTGTGGGTATTAAATTTCGTGGATTTAATGAAAATACATATTCATGGGGTCGTAAGTTTGTGGATTACAAAACATGGAAGAGTAAACCTATGCTCTGTATTGGGGATGTCAATTAATTGTTGGGATTAGATTTCGTGGTAAAGTTCAATAACGAAATCAATGAAAATTCAACTCCTGCCAAAACCAATGATTTTACAGTATGTAATCAAACATTAAGTCAAAAAAAATTTCATGGTGGATATTATAACAGGGGTCCTACAGTGACATAATGCCCAATCCTGAAATCATCGCATACGTCTGTTTAGGGCGCCATTAGCGCATACCCCAAACATTGTTCTTTTTTTAAATTAAGCTTATAAAATTTCAAATGACCTTTACTTAAAATACATAAATGATGCATATAATGTAGTCAAGGTGGTTAATGGACCACTTTCATTATGAACTTTAATATCAAACTTTATCAGACTAGGTCATGAACATGCAGGCTGTGAATGTTTATAAACAATCATATGATAACAAGTGCATGTACAATGTACTATACACTAGCCTTGGATCTATGTCAAGTAACATTACATTAGTTAGTGCAATATGTCATCATAAGATACATGTAGGATAGGGCATGTTAAATACAACCTTCAATAAACTGTGTCACAGACATGCATGGTATGTTTATAAACAATCATATGATAAACTTAATGTGTGTTGTACTACATACTAGCCTTAGATGAACTATCGTTGACAACATGATGTGATATGATAGTATACTAATCAGGCAAAATGTTGACATATATATCACCCAACATATACCAGTGGTCAATGAGTGTTAGGTCAATGTATGTATACATAGGTTGGTGTGACTCACTTTATTCGGGTCAGTCCTCTGTATACAAATACAAGTGTACATGTACATTGCAATTTATCTTATTAATTTCTAATTTTAACAGATAATGCATGTAACAGTATGTGGCCTTGTTGATAACTATACTTTAATATTACATAGTTTATGAGGTTTAGTGAGAGGTATAAATACACAAACAGTATTCTATCAGAATCTAATAAAGTACAGTTCATGTATTTATTTATACCTGTCACTTGTTGCGAGGACAAACTTACTCTATGAAATTGTCATCTTAACAATACTTGAAGTCATTCATACACTATGACATGGTTGAGATTTCAAAAGTATCAAATATTATATACTGGTTATTTGGTAGTCAATAATTTGGTTAACCTGATAAAGATGAACATAACTTAACCTCAAGTTGACTATAGTTACAGACTTCCACACAATGTAGAGAGATGTTTTACTGTAGGGATTCCATACATTGTAGAGAGATGTTTTTACTGTAGGGATTCTATACATTGTAGAGAGATGTTTTTACTGTAGGGATTCTATACATTGTAGAGAGATGTTTTTACTGTAGGGATTCCATACATTGTAGAGATGTTTTTCTGAAGGGATTCCATACATTGTAGAGAGATGTTTTTCTGAAGGGATTCCATACATTGTAGAGAGATGTTTTACTGTAGGGATTCCATACATTGTAGAGAGATGTTTTTACTGTAGGGATTACATACATTGTAAAGAGATGTTTTTACTGTAGGGATTCCATACATTGTAGAGAGATGTTTTTCTGTAGGGATTCCATACATTGTAGAGAGATGTTTTACTGTAGGGATTCCATACATTGTAGAGAGATGTTTTTCTGTAGGGATTCCATACATTGTAGAGAGATGTTTTACTGTAGGGATTCCATACATTGTAGATGTTTTACTGTACGGATTCCATACATTGGTTGATGTAGGAAGATGAACCGTTTTTGACACCCTGTACTAGCAATATAAACAAACAATTGGTGTACCTTTGATTTTTCGCATACTAGACAAGACATGTTGTAATGTAGATAATGTGCCCACACGACCTTCACCTTTAGATTGCACAATAGATTTCAATTCTTTAAGGTATTCCTTGACTCTCTCCTTCTTCTTAGCTTTGTTCCTTTCCTTCTCGGTGTGTGCAAGGAATGAACTGGAATAGAGAAATACACAACTAATGACAGATATTCATCCTTTTCTCATACAATAGCACACATAGCATGACTATACAGATAGAATGTGACCTCTGAGCTATAAAGGTTACCACCTTTAGGTATATAGTACACATACAGTCTATACCTAAAAGTGTAGTCACAGCTCAATGCACATTTTCGATCTACTAGTATACCAAATAATAACATACATGACATGACCACACTATACCACGAAACACATATAGCAGACTGTTTACAACACAAAATGACAAATCCTAGACATTTCTACTTATAGTTTCTAAATATACATCCACTCCCTCAAATAACTACATTGAGAGTTTCATTACCATGATTATGCTTTTACAGACAGTCATTTACGGAAAAATATTTGCAGGACTTGCGGACGAGTAAATTTATTGAGGCGTGTATGCAGGCTTGCAGGTACATGTACTATGCGGGTTGGCAGGTACTATCTGGGCTTGCAGGTACTATGCGGGTTGGCAGGTACTATGCGGGCTTGCAGGTACTATGCGGATTGGCAGGTACTATCTGGGCTTGCAGGTACTATGCGGATTGGCAGGTACTATGCGGGTTGGCAGGTACTATCTGGGCTTGCAGGTACTATGCGGGTTGGCAGGTACTATGCGGGCTTGCAGGTACTATGCGGATTGGCAGGTACTATGCGGGTTGGCAGGTACTATGCGGGCTTGCAGGTACTATGCGGATTGGCAGGTACTATGCGGGCTTGCAGGTACTATGCGGGCTTGCAGGTACTAGAGTAAGAAGACTGAGACTATACATGTATAAATGGAACTAAAAATTTACCTGCACCCACTGGTCGACGGTTCATTCTCTGTATCTCCTCCACTACACGACATTGTAAAATTACTTCTACTGAAAAAACTGAAACAAAAAACAAAGGAATTATTGAAAGCACAGGCGTAAGAAATTATATAGCGGTGATAGCTTAGTGGTAAAGCACTAAGGCTGTCAATCAAGTGATTGTGGGTTCAATCCCCGGCATGGTTACTGGGCTTGTCAGAAATATTTATAATATTTCTCGCTGTATCTGACCATGTGGACTGCAAAGTATCTGGGTAAAGGTACCAGGAAGCAGTGTATCGGTGCTATACACCAGGCACATTAAAGAACCAGACTGTCTATTTGAAATAAGAGCTATGCGCGCTTCTGCAGCGCCGGACACGCCTGTATCTACTGTCTCGCTCTCCCTTCTGGGGCTTTCTCTTAGTCTGTCCCTCTGTTAAGATCATACTGTATCTGCACTGGTAGAGGATGCACCTGTGGCCTTGTGGCTGCAACACTATATGTTAAGTGCCTTCATACATAAATCCTACATACCTTGATGTAGAACTCGAGTCTTTTTTCTCTTCTGGGATTTTCCATACACTGAAATAGTTACCATCAATTTTGTTAGTTTAAACCTATTTATACAAGAAATATCAAGAAATAAATATACAAATCTGCAAATACAATAACATACAGTTGGATTGCAAAACAAGCACTTTAAAATGCTTATTATAAATTCCTTTCCATAAATGATTTTACCTTAGACATAATTTATTTGCAATTTCATATATAATGAATATATGTGCCTGTATAAAACAGTTTTATCATAGAATCAAGCATGGACACAAGTTTAGATGTGCAGTAATTCAATCTTGAGTGTGTAGCATGATAGATTTAATATACACATCCGAACAAGTGACTCACAGTGCTGTATTCAGGGGTTCTACTAAGGCAAAATGCCCAATTCTAAAAACAAGACGCCATTCTGTTTTGGTGCCATTCAACACACCCCTACACCAAAATTTCAAATACTGTTCAATTGTAAAATTCAGCATATGAAATTTCAAATGACCATAACTCAGTCAATACATAGTATTTTTTTCATCCAATAACTTTTATTTTCTGCTTGAAAGTTCATTCTTTTTAGTGCTGCAAATCCGGATTATTCCGGAATTGTAGGAGCCCTGTTTATTATAGATAAAACACAGGTACATATTCATTTTTCAATTCTAACATAGCCAATATTCCTCATTTGACAACGCACCAAGACAAAATAACCGCTGTATTATTTTCTTCCTCAGAACACTTCTTCGAAAGTTATTTGTTGTAGCTATGTATTAACGGTAATTCATGAAACAAAACTATGCCATAATGTGATAGAAACCACAATGTAAAAATTGCCCCTGATTGGTTACGTAATTTTTCTCTATTATGTAGGCCTACTATTATGTGACCTTGACCTGCAAATTCTGCCTGTCTTGTCTTTGCTACAGAAGCATCCTATCAAGCTATTTAGAAGATCTGACCAACAGAATAAGAGAACAGTACAAAATGTAGCAAGCACAAACAGAGTACTGAAACACTCCACCCCGCCATGTACGAGAGACGTGACCTTAAATGTACAGGGCCAAACTAAGTACTGAGTGCACAGAATATCTTTAAAGCTGTGACACAGCAGACACAGCGAGCAGTTTTCCTCTGCAGCAGCCAGCGTTTTACACAAGGAAGCAAATTGACAACTTCACTATGCTGTTATTATTAGTTTTTACCTTGTTTCTGATTAGCTGCAAGCACAGTCCACATGATCCCCGACTTATAATTGTTTCCAATACAGCAGTGTCTATTGATTCATTTTAAATTCAGTGTAACAATTAGTTACTAGTGTTCAAGATAATGATTCTCAGAAAATAGAACATGAACTCAATATCTATATTTACCAGGCATTTCACGTTATCTGTTAAATCAGTTCATCTCCAGGGGAGACTAAAGGAGAGTGTTCTCGTTTTGAGAGTGATGTATATACAAGTCACCCGCACTCACATAGTTATATAATTTTGATTTGTACTAAGCCAAAAATTTGTAGTTGTGAAATTTAGCATGCAAGTAAAAGTATCCAAGGGAATGTCAAAAATATTTTGAGTAGGGGACTTTTTGCTCGGTACATGTAGGAAGTGAAGGGGAAACAAACAATATTTTTAGTTGTTTGAAGAACGACTAGTTTTAGCACTAGTTTTAACTATCGCACCCCGCTTTTACTGCCTGAAACTACTTTTCTTCCTACGCCACCAATAGACGGCGCCACCTTAGCGAAATACCTTAATCATTACCTGGTAAAACCTCAACCTGAACAGGTCAGGGACCTGTACCGTTATCACTATAACCTCAGCCTGAACCGGTCGGAAACCAGTACCTTAATCACTATAACTCAGCCTGAACAGATCAGGGACCAGTACCTTCATCACTATAACCTCAGCCTGAACAGGTAGGGGACCAGTATCTTAATCACTATAACCTCAGCCTGAACAGGTCGGAAACCAGTATCTTAATCACTATAACTCAGACTGAACAGATCAGGGACCAGTATCTTAATCACTATAACCTCAGCCTGAACAGGTAGGGGACCAGTATCTTAATCACTATAACTCAGCCTGAACAGATCAGGGACCAGTACCTTAATCACTATAACTCAGCCTGAACAGATCAGGGACCAGTACCTTCATCACTATAACCTCAGCCTGAACAGGTAGGGGACCAGTATCTTAATCACTATAACCTCAGCCTGAACAGGTCGGAAACCAGTATCTTAATCACTATAACCTCAGCCAGAACAGGTCGGAAACCAGTATCTTAATCACTATAACCTCAGCCTGAACAGGTCGGAAACCAGTATCTTAATCACTATAACCTCAGCCTGAACAGGTCGGAAACCAGTATCTTAATCACTATAACCTCAGCCTGAACAGGTAGGGGACCAGTATCTTAATCACTATAACTCAGACTGAACAGGTCGGGGACCAGTACCTTCATCACTATAACCTCAGCCTGAACAGGTCGGAAACCAGTACCTTAATCACTATAACTCAGACTGAACAGGTCGGGGACCAGTAGCTTCATCACTATAACCTCAGCCTGAACAGGTCGGAAACCAGTACCTTAATCACTATAACTCAGACTGAACAGGTCGGAAACCAGTACCTTAATCACTATAACTCAGACTGAACAGGTCGGGGACCAGTACCTTCATCACTATAACCTCAGCCTGAACAGGTCGGAAACCAGTACCTTAATCACTATAACTCAGACTGAACAGGTCGGAAACCAGTACCTTAATCACTATAACTCAGACTGAACAGGTCGGGGACCAGTACCTTCATCACTATAACCTCAGCCTGAACAGGTCGGAAACCAGTACCTTAATCACTATAACTCAGACTGAACAGGTCGGAAACCAGTACCTTAATCACTATAACCTCAGCCTGAACAGATCGGGGACCAGTACCTTCATCACTATAACTCAGACTGAACAGATCGGGGACCAGTACCTTCATCACTATAACTCAGACTGAACAGATCAGGGACCAGTACCTTCATCACTATAACTCAGTCTGAACAGATCAGGGACCAGTACCTTAATCACTATAACTCAGACTGAACAGATCGGGGACCAGTACCTTCATCACTATAACTCAGACTGAACAGGTCGGGGACCAGTACCTTAATCACTATAACCTCAGCCTGAACAGATCGGGGACCAGTACCTTCATCACTATAACTCAGACTGAACAGATCAGGGACCAGTACCTTCATCACTATAACTCAGTCTGAACAGATCAGGGACCAGTACCTTAATCACTATAACTCAGACTGAACAGATCGGGGACCAGTACCTTCATCACTATAACTCAGACTGAACAGATCGGGGACCAGTACCTTCATCACTATAACTCAGACTGAACAGGTCGGGGACCAGTACCTTCATCACTATAACTCAGACTGAACAGATTGGGGACCAGTACCTTAATCACTATAACTCAGACTGAACAGGTCGGGGACCAGTACCTTCATCACTATAACTCAGTCTGAACAGATCAGGGACCAGGGTACTGTTTTATCAAAGCACTTACGGAAACCTTAAACTTACGTCCAAATTTGAATTCTTTATAATTCTTTAACAGCTACAAATTCTGGTAAAGGGATATGGAATATTAACAATGATTAAGTTAATGATCTCCTACAAATAGTATCTGTCCACTATTTATAGATGTAAAAGCATTATAAGGTATTTAAATTTGAGCGTAAGTTTAAGATTTTCGTAAGTGCTTTGATAAAACAGTACCCAGTACCTTAATCACTATACCTCAGACTTACATTGTAATCACTACAGCACAAAAACATCCTTTCCAAATTTAGATAATTTTCACTCATTTAGACCCGACCATTAAACATCACACTATAGTCAGCCAACATACTGGTAATAATAATCTCACAGCCAATAAATACATTACAAGGTGTAATCAACACAATTTTAACCAAAACTTTTGTACCTTTTCATTTGTAATCCTTATACGTGCACATAAGCACATAGTAATATAAGAGAATTAGCACAAATTTTTGGTCATGAAAACCTAGCTGTGTAATGCTGGTATGTATCTTACAATATAGCCGTACAGGATTCAGTGTGACATACGTACATGCCATGTGAGAGAGAATTAATCAATAATACAGTAATGGGAGACAGATTCACAGTGTCGCAGCTATACAGGGTGAGGTGATTTCACCATAAATACACTGATATATAATTGTATGATATTAAACTTTCTTTCCGTAAGTATATATTACAGTTACTACCTAATACTTACTTTTCCCCCTCATCCCAGTGGGACATAATAGGGCTTCAAGTATATAGAGTAACAATCACACTGAAAGGGCTTCACAAGAATAGCAAATGTTGGCATAGAAACGGGCAATATTCTGGTTAGGGCTGAAACGCGATCCGAACAGCCGATGCGATCGTGCCGTATTGTCAGCTTAAATAAGAGACATATCGCGATCACTTAAAATCTATCCAATTTCCGTTTTTTCGTTCATTTTTAAAACAAAACTCTATTTTTTACCCATGATTTCATTTGAAATCTGCCGTGGTTTCCCCCAGGAAGACTGTTTACAACATACACGTTAAAAAAAATTAGTACTGTCTTAGTTTCAAATTTGCTAAACTTGAACTTTCGATTTCAATAATTGAATACATCTCCGTCATTCTCCGAGTTTCCTTTTTTTTTTTTGTTATCATTGATGCATTAATAAATAATAAATGTTTACCGAATTCTACTTTCGTATTGGTGAAAATTGAAAGGCAAAGAAAATTTGAATTTAGGGTGTGTCAATATGACAATAGCTGACGAAATTGTATTTATTTTCGTGGGTCTGTTAAACGTATCTAGATACATTTTGGTGTATCGCGATAGCGTATCTAGGTACGTATTGTATCTTCTCTGGGCAGGCGATCCACAGCCCTAATTCTGGTTAAAGTGGAGGGTAAGTTACCTTAGACATGGGGCAATATTGTGGTTAACATTGGTGGTTAAGCCTTATATAGAAACAGGATCTACTGTAACAGAGATATTGCCTTTAAGAAGCAAGCAGTGTTGTGGTCATGTAAGTCGGTAATTAGAACACAGCCTTAGAAACATGCAAATTTCACAAATGGCTTAATTTAATTGGTCCTGTGTTTTTTGGAAAAGCAGAAATGCAGGTTCCATATGAAACTGTCCAATATTTTTTTATTAACTATGCCTTTCAAAATGCATTCATCCTCATTTTCCTCATAATCTGCAGACAAAATGCATGCTACCTGTATACTTTCATATAAATAGTACATACAAAATGATACATCATTTTATACAGAGTACAGGTTTTGTAAAACTATAAAAGTGTAGCATGGCTGTATGAAGCCCTATGCCAAGTATTAAAGGAGTAGGAAAACAAATATAGAAGTAAATGAAATTCTCAAAATAAATTTGTTACGATCTTAGAATCAAGAACTTTATCAGAAATACCAATTATAGCTATACTAATCTAGCTGGGGACAACATACATGTATGTACAGTTGAACAAATCTAGATTGGGTTCAGGAAGAGGGATGACCTATTTGACTCAACAAGCTATTTTTTTCTCAAAGGTTTGTCAAACTTGTGTAATATAAATTTATGTAGATAAGATAACCTCATTTTTGTTGAAAATCCTGAGGGGTCCGGGCCACCTGTCTCCCCCCCCCCTGAATATGTGCATGAGTCAAATGGAACCCCTGTAAGATGCTGCATTTTCAAAATTTATTTACCTTCGTACAACTTTCTCTGAGTCATACCCACTGGTACTACCAGCTTGATCCGTCGGGTCTGCCATAGCATGTAACAAAATTTTGTCAACCTGCAAACAGAAATTAGTACAATATAGTAAAATTGTGATATAATATAAAGAGTAATTAGTGTTCAAAAAGAAATTTATGCAACTTCATGCATATCTTTGTATTTTCGGGGATGGGTTTATGAAACAAAAACATATGTCTCTCACAAGGGGCCTTAACTCTGGCAAAAATGAATTTTGATAATATGCACAACTAGCATTGGTATTAAGTATTTATGTTAACTTACGTTTCATTGAAATCCAACCAATGTTTAAGGAGAACTCTAAGTGAGGGGAAACTATGTGACATCCATCCATCTAGACAGCACAAAGTGAATAAGTCTCTCCCACAATGTGTGGGGCATAATTACTCGTTTATATTCAGGGCTTTTTTCCCTGAATTGTGAAGAGGCCCAAGCCCTTTTGTTTTGCGAAAAATTAGTGTGAACATTCTCAAAATTGTGAAAACAGTAAGCATGGTAACTTTTAAAATTGTGAAAAACTAAGTGCGATAAATTACCAAATTGTGAAATAATATTTTTCAGATGTTAACTTATTTTTTCCTCTTTTGAATTTCCCAAACATACATGTATCTATGATACAGTAAAAACACTTGCTTCGCTTTTCTTGTGTTAAAATCCATACATATCCTATACAGAGAGATTCCATGTCAACACAAAGTGATAATTAACTCATAGAGACAGCATGTGACAATTTGAATTTATAGAGAAAGGTGTGACAAACATGGTTTTATTTTATATGCTTTTATTTATTCTCGCCACCAGAAGTCCATATGGATGAGGCCACCAGAAGAGGTTAGTCACTTTAGTTTTTGGGGGATAGTGCATGATACAGAAGATGCCCCAGTTATTTTCTGCAGAAAAGCTCATTCTTTCTAGTCTCACCAAATCCGAATTTCCAGATTAATCAGGAATTGTAGGACCCCTGAATCTAATGTTGACAGATCTTCACTTTAATAAAAACATAAATTTATGAAACAATGATTTGGCCAGTAATCTTGCAGATCTATGTTTTATTGAAAACCAAAAAATGTACTTAAAGCCCATGTTGATGAAATACAGTGTGATTTCTTTATACCTGTCCAATTTTCAAACTATTGTAACTTTTAGTTTGTGTACAAGATATATATATATATATTAATGATCATTTGAAAGCTGATATGATAATAGTTTTAACTAATGTTAACTTCAGGAATGATGTAGACTATAGCATCATAATACGATGTCGTAAAAATATGTATGATTTCAAAGAGTGTTCTAAAGCTGTCTACTTTTTTGATGCCAGTGACAGTCACACTGTTTAGTTACCAAGTCAAACTCAAAGTCAGTAAATGTTTTAGGTGTGATTTTCCTTTTATTAGCATGAACAGGAGTTAAGGGTGAGCTTTCCTTGGAGCAGTCACTCAGACAGTTTCTGGTACCAGCTGCTTGGGTGCTGTATTATATATGTGTAGTCCCCATGGAGATGTATCTGCTTGTCAATGTCTTTCTGGTAGTGAGGGTCCCATAATGATAGTACTGTCTTAAGTTGTAACATGTCCTTGTCTTTAAATTGGTGCAAATAGCATTTAGAACACCACCATTATTTTAAAGGTTCATAACAATTATTAGCGTAATCTAAAGTTCGGAACTATTTTAACGGTTTCGTAAACACAACAAACAAGAAATAAAACTAAATGTGATGAAATTCATAAATACCCCCAAATACTGCCTCAGTGCCTGACAGTTATGCAAGCATCAGGGGTCCAAATTACGCTGATGTGCACAACTTAGTCTTAAAGAAATAGCACAGACAAATTGTTAGTGAAAAAACATAAAGGGCAAGAACCGTAAAAAAGAGTTAAAATTGAATTGACTAAGCAAGGTGCAATGACGATATGCACAACTAGCCTTCATGCCATATACGATATCGTTGCAGATAAGGCATTGACATGTCTTTCCTACACTCGTAGTTTATTATAAGGTAGATGCATAATGCGTAGAAATAGAATGACGGTTCTCTAGCCAATGCACGTAGCGTTTGCTAGTAGTGCACTGACGGACGACTAATTTCGCTGTCTAGTCGCCCGGCGCCGGACGACTAATTTCGCTGTCTAGTCGTCCGGTGCCGGACGACTAGCCACTGCCTATTATTTTATCTGGATGGCAGGAAATATACCGTCAATATTGACTTAAAAACTAGTAATCTTATATTTGAGACTTCTAATTATTTTTTTGTACAATTTACAAGTATCTGAGTATCTTATATCTGTGAGAAGCTCTTTAAATTCATATTTTGATTATGTAAAAAATCCTTTTCTAATCTGATGTTCCATGTTTTAAAATAATGGAAAATCTACAGTGCCCCTGTCCCTGAACATGAACAGGTGAAATATAGAAATTTTCTTCTACTTGAGTGCTGAATCTTTTTTAGTCTTATTAGAGAATATACAAGTCATAATTCCACGTCCCTGGTCACGCATACATAATATCATTTGTAAATGATTTTTTACTGTGTATATGCAGTCTTTGAACACCTGTGTTACTTGCAGTCTCATTAGTGTTCAATCAAGTCAATGTTTACCAGTACCTGTTAACAATATTCACAACCTGACTACGGGATGTCGCGGAAAATAAACAATTGTATCGTTACCAACCTTAAATCACACATATACGACTGCATATAAGTCCGCAAGAATTTAAATCACGTCAACGTTAGATTATTCCAAACAATAAACTCCTTTCATTTTCAATCGATGTTTGTGTCAGCCATGTTTTTCTTTCCGTTAATTGGTTGATAAAAATAGCCACGACTGGTTGATACAAAATTTCAATACTTCAAACGAAATATTTACAAATTTTTATAGCATACTTCAGGCGCGTGGCTAGAGAATACGCAAGCTTTTAACATTAATTTGAAAAGTAAAAATATAATTTTTCACAATCATGAGGACCCTAACAACAACCACCAACTTCAAGGCTTGTGTGTGTAACCTCAATTCAAGCCTGCCTACGCCCCTGTCTTCTTCTTCTTCTTCTTCCAATTAGGTGACCACAATCAATATGCTGATTTTTCTGTCAGTTCGGTGGTGCGCAAAAATAATGTTAAAAATAGTTCAAATTTCACAGTGAAAACTTTAAAGGTACACAAAGGTACGCAGTTAAAAACACAAGTCCATATTTAGTTGGCTAGCCGAGCCTTGAAGCATTCTGTGGATGGTGGTATAAGGCGTTCCAATCCCTGATGGTTCTTGGGTAGTAGGACATCCTCCTAGCCTCAGTTCTGCATGATGGAATTTGGTATGAATAAAGGTGTGATGTTCTGGAAATTCGACTTGGTGGTAATAGTCTTGACGAGTCTGAGATGTTAACATGCCCATGTATTATCTTGTACATCATGCAGAGTCTTGTGTGTTCTCGTCTTTTTCTAGTTCTTGCCATTCTAGGTGATTGAGCATGTCAGTTACAGATGATGTTCCTCTATACTTATTCATGACGTACGGTAACGGGCAGCTCTATGTTGTACCATTTCTAGTTTGTTCTTGTGATTTTGTTGATGTGGGTCCCAAATTGTAGAGGCGTAGCCTATTCTAGTGTTGGTCAGACTAGTGACTTGTAAGCATTTTCTTTCAATTTTCTGTTGTTGATGTTGAGGTTTCTTTTAAGCAGGTAGTTATATTATACAACTACCTGTTTTAAGGAATCCAATGATCTTGTTGGCCTTTTGGCAGATGTTGTGTATATGATTGTTCCAGTTTAGGTCTGAGCTGACGGTGACACCGAGGTATTTAGCAGATGTTACTTTTTTCAAGACTTTGTCGTGTAAGATGTAATTTGATGATATACTAGTAGGCTTTATCTTCTTGGTGATAGTTAGAACGTTGCACTTGTCGGGATTGAACTTCATGAGCCATTTATCCTCCCATTCTGCAAGGTTGTCAAGGTCTTGTAGGGTATGCGAATCGGCACCTGAAGATATTGTGCAGTCATGTGACATGATAGTGTCATCAGCAAATAGCCTCATCTTTGATGTCATCCCTTCAGGCATGTCATTTATGTAGTATAGGAATAGTAATGGTCCTAATACCGAACCCTGTGGTACACCAGAATCCACATCGATAGACTCTGATGAGACACCTTCGATGACCAGACTGTTTCCGTCCTTTCAGAAAGTTTTCTATCCATCTGTTGGTTTTACCGCAGATTCCATAGTTGTTAAGTTTGCCAATAAGAGGGGAATGACTAACTTTATCGAAGGCTTTCGAAAAATCCATGATCAAGCAGTCTGTCTGTTTCCTTCATCCAAGTTGAGTGTCATGTCGTCAATGAATTCTACGAGTTGAGTTTCACAAGAAAGTTTTTTACGAAATCCATGTTGGTTTGGGTGGAGTATGTTGTGTTCATCTGAACGTCTTAGGATATTGCTGGTACATGTAATGATATGCTCCATGATCTTGCAAGTGATACATGTTAATGACATATATAGGTCTGTAGTTTTCTGCCTTGTGATTCTGACCTTTCTTGTAAATGGGGCACACATTGGCTAGCTTCCAGTCAGTAGGTACTTCGCCAGATTCATATGATGCAGTAAATATTATTCTGAAGATTGGTGCGATGATTGTTGCAAGTTCTTTCAGGATTCTTGGTGTTATATGATCAGGTCCAGCAGCTTTGTGTGGGTTTAGTCCTTGGAGAATTTTGAGAATTCCATTTTCAGTGAATTTAATGTCTGTCATAGCAGGGTATTTCTTTTTTGGTTGTCCACATCCAGTACTTTTTTTTTTGCACCAGAAACTCCGTTCTGGCGCTAAAGACATATTATATTATACACATAAATAAAATTATATATATAGGTCTTCGTTTGCGCACATTAGCTTAACACAAACCATCCACGTGATCTTAAAACGGTTTAGTATTATTAATATTTTTAAAAAGTCTAAACGAATACAATATCTGTTTGAATGAGTATTTCAGTGATGTACATATTAAATGGGGTTTTTGTTTAAGAAATAACTTTTTAATGCAGCACGCAGATATCTATATATATTTGTACTTTCCATTCACGATTCACAGCGTAGCATTTCGTCTACTTTTATGTGGACTCATTAAATGATTTTCACTCAACGACCTCGAAGAAAATGGCTTCAATGACGAAATCCACGCCGTGCACAAGCACAACTTACGCAATTTTCATTTCGCACCAACCGTTCCCCATGGACACTTTTGTACCTGAACACGATTTTAATTCAGTCTGGATGTGTGAAATGAAAACATAACACAACTTTACAGATCTATGTATTGATTGAAATTATCAATACGGAATTAAATCACAATCATTTCATGATATCACATAGTATCAAATTTTATAGGGTGACCAATTAGAAATTCGACGCAGTGTATGTCAACGGGCGTTTTCATGGTTCAAAATGTAGGTTATATTATTTTTTAAAACTCGTTTAAGATATGTTGATCTCCAAAGACAACCCATGACGGGACCTACACTTAACAAATCTTATAAGTGTGCTCGTGATTTTACCGTTTAACTTTTTTTTATTTACGAATATTTCTGGATGAAATTTTGTGTATTTCATGCCATCGAATACCAAAAGATTGGACTTAAGTTTTTCTTTAAAATTAAATTAAATGAACCATGAAACATCAAGACACGTATTTAATGCACAAGAAATTTACGCGTATGTAAAGAATACTCAGATATTATATTTTCTTTGATGCGTGGGTGCAATATATTGTTAAAAATGGTAAATTCGAATTTTATATCGTCAAATTAAAAAACACACACAAAATAATGCGATCTTTCTCTCAACATTGTTACAACATGGCGTTTTTTAACTTTTGAAAATACATTTTGAATTTATGGTCAAGGGGAGGCAACTGGTCAGAAATTGTCATTTTAAGGCAAAAAGTGGACAATTATGAACCTAAATTGGGCTATATTATTATCATTGTTTTTTTTATTTCTGTCTCCGCGTAGTCCTACATACATTTGAACACGAACTTAATCTGAAAAAGGGGCACGTAACTGCATTAACGACCTGACAAACACCAGATGAACACACGACAAAAATGTGTAGCATTTGCTGATATCATCATTTGTGTATTCTGTTTGCGACAATTGTTATCAGATTGTAATAAAATCAACTAAATTGTAATTCCGCATATCCAAGCTGCATAAAATTGTGTTGAAATTTTCAGCAAGATCAAACGTACATGTACAAATGTTTTGACCGAACTATGGGTAAATATATAGATGCAAACTTACAAATGTATTAGGTTTGTTTAGTGTATTTAATGCCTCAGAAATAGGCTAACCCAGAAAACATTTGCCTCAGTGTTATTTTGTCTCTGGATACGGCCTTGAGAACACGACCGTGATGTTGTTCCATATACGGTATGTTCTGACAACTACATCTTCTAGAATATATATAGTATCCCAAGCACGTTGCTTGATCTACGCAGGCCTACGATTTGATAACACCACGCCCTGGTTATAATTAATAGTATGTACCACAGGCCCATGAAAAGTGTCCAATACCGTCTATTTATACATATTTAAATATGTATACAATGCATATGAGCCAGTCTCCAGGAAAACCTGCTATAACGACATTATGTAATTACTATATGTAACAAGATTTTGATAAAGCTCTAAAATAAGGAAAAATACATATCTATTGATTCTATTTTAAGTAAATGATCCATATAGTACTATACCTTAGCTATAAATGTTCATATGAATTATGTCGAAAACACATATTTCGTTGCTATGGTGACCAATTTCAGAAAAGTACTCTGATTGAGAAAAACGAGGGTTTAGTTGTTTAAAACAGAAGTAGCCTTCTCTGAATGCAAACACTTTCGATTTTGATATATATTTTGAAAAGTGAAACATAATTATAGAATTTGGTACTATTTTGAACAGTTTATGTCAAGAATTGATCAAATGGTGTAATAATGAAATACTTATTTCAGTTACGTCGAATAACGTTTGAATGACGTTTGCGACGTCACACAAAAAGCTGCGAATAGGGACTCTACAAAAACAGCTGTAACTTCCTTAAAACTCAAGATATTAACATAATTTCTTTTGCAATTTGATTATTTAACATTATCCTGTAATACTATGGAAAATCCTAAAGTCAATATTTATGTCAAAATAGCAGGTTTTCCTGGAGACTGGCTCATATATATAGGTGGGCTAGGTCACTTTTCATGGACCTGTGGTCTGTACAAGCCTAGATCATAAAACAAGTAAATTATTCAAGGTCTTAGGATAATCTAGTTTGGAATCTTAACATTAAAAAGTACTATTTATAAATTCAAGGTTTCCATCCAAGAGATTAGTCACTTCTAATAGCACAGTTTCTGGCCGCGAAATATATTTCGTCTACATTTATTTGGTATTATTTATTGAACTAGCCAATCGCGATCTTCAAAACATTTTGGTCTATTTATAGCTTCTATTTTTAGATTCACGTGGCGTTCCGCATGTCACACGGCCCTGAGCGTGCTGGTGGCAACTGTGTGTTTAAGGAAGAGTTCAAGACTAAAATATAGAATTACAAAAATGTATGACTATATGTGATACTTCAAAAACACCAAATTCTTTTGAACTAGGCGTTTTCTGTATATATATAATTATATTTGATGTGGGTGAAGAATTTTTGTGTATAGGATTACCTCCCTTCCGTTCCTGAAATAAATCCAATCAAAGCGCTGAAGGTTTTAATAATTTGGGGTTGAGTCTTCAGTCCAAAATAACTTTGATAATACGGGGGTCCTACAATTCCGGAAAAATCCGGATTTGCACTAGAAAGAATGATTTTTTCTGCAGAAAATAAAAGTGATTTGATGAAAAAATTCAAAGAGTTGACAAAGTTATGGTAATTCGAAATTTCACGCACGTTAAAATTTTAACAATAAAACAATGTTTTAACTGAGTTTTGGTATAGGGATGTCGCTGGCTTAGAATAAGAAGATCGTAAGTACAAAATCAATATTTTGGGAAAACAAAAACAACTGTCTGAAAACTCCGCTTTACTTATGGAAAAACAAGTTTTTTTAAACTTCAGTTTGGTCAACATGATGTGGTGATTATGGGCTCTTTCTGCTCATAGCGCTCTTTCCGCTACTGAACCAGTCATGGACTGGTAGGTAATCTTGGGGCCCAGTCAGTCGGACACAAGAGTTAGTTGACGTTGGACAGAGCATGGCACAACATTGGTCTTCTCAGTAATATAGTTAGAGGTTATGGTATTGGTATCATAGAACGAGACAGCCCATCGGCGATAGGTAAGTATAGTTTACCTTATGCATTGTGTATTGTTACGCGGGACAGGACCGAAGTTACCATACTGGTGTGCAGCGGTGGTTTAAAATGGAAAGACGAACCGAAAGTAGAGGTCACGTGACGAGGTCCCATTTCACGCTACCAGGCAGAATACACATGCAACGTCAATGTTGGTTACGAGCGAAGGGTTACTGGAGTGGATTAAGACCGATTGCAGCAGTAGAAGACCAGTAATAAGCGAATTTTCGACGAAAATGTTTGCCGTCAGCGAGGGCGAATTTTCGCGCCATTTTGGATTCGTCCCAAATGGCGTGGTCGAAAGTACGAAAATTGCAGTGTCCGAACGAGCGAAAATGTGAAGGTCAGTGTTGTTGTCACTTGTTTTAATGTTTGTTTGGTCTTTTGTTGCAAATTATTTCAATTAATTCTAATATTGACCTTGTACTTTGGTTAATTAGGCAGCATATTTTTTCTGGTACCAAGATAGGATTGCTGTACTGGTTACCTCCCTTGGTCATGTTGGATGTGATTTGTTTTAGTTGCTGTTGGGGACCCAACTTCATTAATTCATTTAGCACACCATTGCTTGTGAATGTGTCTCAATAAAGAAACATTGTCAGTGCGGTCAGTCACTTTGTTTTTTATCTGGTACAGATGTCTAGGCAGAGTGAGGACCCACTGAGGATGCCGATGTCTGACTCCCCTGCCATGGGTTCTCTATGCGGTCCTGGTGGGGTAAAACTTAGCATAGAACTTTCGAGCGGTATGACCGGAGCGACCGGTGCGGCCGAGACTTTGTCTGGCCCCTGTCAAGGTTCCGTATGCGGCCTTGGCGGGGTATGGGAAGCATATGGCCGCTAGGGGCAGCCTAGATGACCGGAGCGACCGGTGCGGCCGAGACTTTGTCTGGCCCCTGTCAAGGTTCCGTATGCGGTCTTGGCGGGGTATAGGAAGCATATGGCCGCTAGGGGCAGCCTAGATGACTGTGTTGGGGTAGATTGGTTTCCAGGTGTTACATTTTCATGTTAGGATTTTAAGATAAATTATTTAATTCTATTCCGAGTACTGTAGAATGTTTTTAATTTTTATTTGGTTACGCTGCCAGTTTAGGAATATTTTTACACAGAGTTGCCTCCCGTGGAATGAGGGGGAAGTAAGAGTTGCGGTTAATTGTTTGGGTAAATGCAATATTTATTGGCATGTTTATTGGATGTTAGCTGTTTCGGTGAAAGTAATTAACTTTTTCATTTGGAATTTAGCGTGTTAAATATTTTTTGGTTATTATTAACCCTGGAGGCTAGTATACCTGAAACTTGGGGTGCAGTTACTCAAGTTATTTCTAGAGACTCAGAAGTTTTGACCCAGCTTCTGATGCTTCAAATTTATACATTTAATTTTTACACCATTCCCTAGACTCAGTCTTGGGGTCTATGATGTTCAAGTTCATATTGCGATGTCTATCCTGTCTGAGAGAACAACTCAGAAGATCCTTTCATCGAGAGAGAAGTAGAGCGATTGATTGATAGATCTGTTGAGAAGCTTGACATGGCCGTGGTGATTGCGGGATCTCTTATGGCATGTTAGTATGCTGGTGTTAGGCAAAAAGCATGCGGACTGGGGTCAATACTATCATGTATTATATCTGTGGATGCTGAATGCGGAGGATGCGCGCAGGGTTTTTGTTCTAACTTGTAGGGATGGCTTTAGAATTTAATTAAGGGGAATATTTTTGTAATATTGGGAAGTTCTGTATTTTATTTTTGAAAAATAACTGCATGGTTTAAAAGAATTTAAAGCCCTGGCATGATAGGGGATTCCATTACTGATGATGTAGATGAAGCTGTTCTGTTGGTGTAGAGTCATGTAGCGATGTGGATGTGGAGACAGTGGCATTGATGTAGGTTGTGTGGCAATTCTACCTGGACCATAAGGTGGAGGGGTCAACGGATATAGGTGGGGAGAGGGAACAGAGGTTAGCATTGTTGGGGATCAATATGGTATATTTGCATGTTACTGGTGTGGTATGGGTAGCGCTACTACTTTATGTTGCTAGGCGGGGTTGTCGTACAGTACGTGTTGATGTCCCACGAAATATTGGTTTAGCCAGGGGGGTCTCCAGGTTTGGGAGGAGATATTATGCAGGAATCTTAGCCTGGAATTCAACATGTGCTCTTGGTCCATTAGCTTCACTGGGAAATTCCTCGGGTAGCGCCGGGGTGACAGGGGCCATCTTACCGTGGGTAGCGCCAGGGTGGAGGGTCACCGGATAGGTGAAGTGGTCCAGGGGGAAGCTTGTTGTGGACAGGAGGGAAGTCTAGTCTGGGTAGCGACAGGGTTGGTGGAACTCCGGGAATTGGTTGGGATCTTGAGTAATATCTTCACCTGGGTGCAACATGTGGTTCTGTTCTTGTATCTTTACTGGGATATACATAATTGTCGTCTGTCATATAAATCTTCATCAGGTTATAAGCTCGGGTAGCGCCGAGTGTGTTCAGGGAATACACCATGGAGGGAACTGAAGTAATCACTGTGTACATGTCAATATGACACTGGGTTTACATTCAAAGTAGTCGTTGGGTGGAGAGATTGGATGATTCTAATTTTTAGCGATCAGGATGTGGTGCGGGCATCAGTGTCCTGGTTGTCAACATTTGGCTCGGGTCAAGCTGCAGATATATCGATCCTGGGTACCTGCATTATATCTTGGGTATCCTTGGGAGATGACTTCAAACTTGGTGACCTTATTCAATTTCTTGGGGACCCAGGGGAGATTGTTTGTATCTTTATATTCAAGTCAACAGGGTTGTGTGTGTCTCAGTTAGCGAGCGAGTAGAGCATAGCGATGGCATGTTTAGAGGCATAGATGGCGATGGTGCGTCCAGATGTAGTAGAAGTAGAGGCAATATTGAAGCTGCTTCAGGCAGTAATATTGGTCTAGCGAGCCTTCATGTTGGAAGGGAGATGGTTGAGATTGGGACGTTAGACGAGGAGGCCAGTTAGTACACCAGTACTGGGCAGTAGCGAATGGGTAAGATGCGAGGTAGATGCCAAGATGCGAAGACATGTAAGTAACTGATACATGCACAACAGGTTCAGATATGTTCCCAGGTTTCCATTCAGGTTCCAAGTTTAGGGATGGTTAGAACCCATCCTCGGAGGATAATGCCTAAAATGGGTGCTTGCAGAAGGTATCTGATGGATCTTCAGATGGGGAAGACTAGCGTGCCTGTGCACCAAATCACAGGTTGGGTCGGCTGGACCTCAGTTTTTCTGAGAATCTAGCCCCTTCCAGGGTTCTTTATGCGGTCCTGGTGGGGTATGCACAAAGCATAGAGCCTACCCATGGTTCTTGTATGCGGCCTGGGTTTGTAAGGAGAGCATACCGTACTGGTTAGTAACCCAGGAATCCGTGCCTGTCTCAAAGTGTTAGCCAGGAGCCAGTGTCTCCTGTATAAAAATGGAGTTCTGTACCTCTGAACCCATGAAATGCAGCAGGGGAATCTCGAGTCCTGCGGTAGCGTCGGTGAAGTTCCTGACCCCTGGTCCTCGAACCTCAATATAGGACAGGGGGGAGTGTGGTGATTATGGGCTCTTTCTGCTCATAGCGCTCTTTCCGCTACTGAACCAGTCATGGACTGGTAGGTAATCTTGGGGCCCAGTCAGTCGGACACAAGAGTTAGTTGACGTTGGACAGAGCATGGCACAACATTGGTCTTCTCAGTAATATAGTTAGAGGTTATGGTATTGGTATCATAGAACGAGACAGCCCATCGGCGATAGGTAAGTATAGTTTACCTTATGCATTGTGTATTGTTACGCGGGACAGGACCGAAGTTACCATAATGACCACGGGTCCAAAGATCTAAAAATACAAAGATTTGAATGATGTACCAAATCTCACAATATCTTGCTGCAATCTTATGAAATCTCGCGAAATCTCGTTTGTTTTCAAAACTAGTATATGTCCTGTTTTAAGGAGCACAGGCAAAAACTAATACTTATATGATGTATTAAAAAATATTAATCAGCTTTACAATAATACCTCATTTATTGAAATCAGTCATAAGAAAAAAATCATTAGATCTCGAAGAGCCAGACCTACTCTAATTTTAATGGAAATTCAAAGTTTATCAGAAAATACCCGATTTTCCTCATTCGAATCCTAATGTTCTGAATTATATAAGAGTTAGACAAAAATAATTAAGTTACCTCATACAATAGACGAAATTTACTCGTCAAAATGAGACATTGGTCATTCAGTAAAAAGGGAGCACAAATAAAAAAAAATGATGCAAAATAACACAATCTGCTGCATGGTATTTTGCATTTTCTCCCACCTTTCAATTGAGTGTCCAATCCCGATTTTCATGAAAAATGCTCATATGAACAGAGCTACAGATAAGCTTTTGGCGTAGTTGGGTAATTACCCCCGGATTTATTTCCCTATTTAAAGTGTTTACCCCCAAGTTCAAATCAATTGGGTACTATTTTTTATTGACGAATATTTATTTCTAAACATAATATTCTTCAACATTAGAAGCAACCCACCACAAATTACCTGTAACAAGGGAAACTTGGTCATTCAAGATCATTCAATCCTTAATTTGCTTACAGAAGAATAGGACTTCGATCATGTTTTTTTGGTTTTGACGGTACCGTCGATAATTTCGTTTAATATACTTCCTACACGGACCTTTGGCAGTATAGTCGAATTACAAATTACTTCATCTATTACTTTCTTGCAAATTAATTCACCATCATCGGCGCCAGAAGAAAAGAAACTATACCAAGTCATAATTTGTGTTGGTTGTGGTCGTTTTTTTCTGCAACGAGCAGCTATGATGGAATTAGTCAGATAATTGTTCTGTTTTCATATACATGGCTCTGACGGAACTGAAAAATCGATGTAACGCTCGGACGGAACTCAAATGTCATGTATCCTGAGTTCCGTCAGAGCCATATGAAAACAGAACAATTTTCTGACGGAACTGAAAAGCGGTGTATCGGGATTAATACCGTGAAGTAGTACCTTCTAATTCTAAGCCAGCGATGTGTCTTTATGGCTGTCGAAACAGACTTGTGACTCATTTTTAGGATTGCTGCATTCTACCTAAGAAGAACCACAGTTGATCGTGTCACAGAGAACGAATGAATAAATTCTTCTCCCAGTTATGTGGTAATAGTCAGGCAGTTCCGTGAAAAAATTGTGGGTTTGATGATAAAAGCATGAAACTTGGTATGATGATAGTATATGCTATTCTAAAAAATATTAGATATGGACCCACTTTGTCAAAACAAAATGGCGGCATTTTTTCAAGATGGCAGCCATCATACTACTTTTCCCAGTTATATTGAGTTAGAAGTAAGTAGATCTATCCTTTTTCTCCCTATTGCTTTCATATTGTTTAAAATACATCTAATTAATATTGCAACACATTATTATCGCCTTTTTACATATTCCATCCAACCATGGAACAACGGTTTTGAGTGTTGATGGCGCCACTTATTCAAATGAACCTTCAAAGAAAATAACGTCTGTAATTGGCGTAATATAGAGCCTTTTTACCAATACAGGTATGTAAATTTATAGAGTATATTGGTATGCATGAAACAGTATTAAATCTGATTCGATTGTATACGGATTTAAAGCGTTTAAATGAAAAGTCATATAATTTCGCGACCCGGAAATATTACAGTGAAGTTCGTCAAAGGTTTCCATATTGCTTACCACGCATATATAACCATTAAAACGGGAGAGATGCAATGCTAGACTTAACAAAACATTACTCTGTTTGCAATATACAGAATCTTATGATAAATACCACAAACTTAAAATAAAATATAATTCATTTTTATATCGAAAATAGTCTAGCAAATAGCTATAATTTTACTTTCTTAACATGAATGGAATGACTGTATAAAGATATTGTCTTCATAAAAGATATGTCACAAACTGTAAAACTAGCTATTCCTTGCAAATCTACATCCTTGTCTTCAAACTTTGACTGGAGAGCATGTGTATTTTGCCAAGTCACAACGTTAGAAGAATAACATTGTCCTGCTAACACGAAACGAACTGGCGCGTGTAGAAGTTGGCGCGTGTTACAAGAGTCTTGAAGCGCATATTGAAAAAAAAAGTGAATCGCTACAATTGGCTGTGCCCATTTCATTAGATTTGTTGAATAATAGTAACGGTTTCGCTGTTACTATGCACAACAATCAGGTAAAAATGGCTGAATCATGTCAAAACAAATTATCCGATCTAAAACTCTTAAGGTATGAAACTCATAAGAAGAAATAATCAGCAGTGGAGGCGTCCGCCACACCGAACAAGGTTACACGAAAAATAGTTGGGTCATCAACGATGGCAATGACAAAGTCTTGTTTCTTTTTGTGGCCAAACATCTGGGGAGTAACATGAAGAATCTACATTTGGTATTGACACAAAAGTTAGAAAGTGTGCATTAGATCTGCTGGACACGGTCTTCCTTGCAAAATTAAGTGTTGGTGATATGATTTCCCAGGAAGGTAAATACCACAGAAAATCTTTAATTTCCCTTTACAATAAAGCCTGTACATCTACATCATCCCATGATGGTTCAAATAGTCAAATACACGGTATAGTTCTTGCAGAATTGGTTGCGTATATTGAGGAATCACGCACTGAGAGAGATTTAATAATATATTCCGTCAGACTGTTTGATCTTACTAAAATGTACATTTCCCGTCTTGAACATTTTTTTGTTGAACCTAGTAGTAGAATACATTCCTCTGATTTGAAAAATCGGTTTATTAGCAGCTATACCAGATTTACAAGCATATTAACAGGGGAGAGATGTTATTCTCGCCTTTAATGACGATGTTGGCAATGCTCTAAGACAGTCAACATGCATAAATTATGATATTGATGCATTGATGCTTTCAAAGGCAGCACACATTGTCCGACAGTAGATGTTTAGCACCAAATATAATTTCAACGGAACATTCACAGTCTTTAAAGTTGTTGATAGCCATCATACTTGGAGTTCCAAATATTCAAACTCAATCTGGTAACTTTATTGAAAGTACTCTCACAGTAGCACAATTACTTCAGTTTAATTGCACCAATCGCAGAAGGAAAGATTCAACACATTCATCTTTTCATATACGTGACAGGGAACCTCCACTTCCAGTGTATCTTGGTCTTCTTATTCATGCCGAAACTAGCAAACGTGGCCTGGTCGAAAAGCTTAATAGTCTTTGGATGTCAATTTCATATGATAGAGTAATGAAACTTTCCACAGCTTTATGTAATTCAATATGTCGCCGACAAAGTAGTTTGTCCAGCTAAATTTAGACATGGTATATTTACAACAGCTGCAGTTGATAATATAGACCACAATCCCATCTCTTCTACAGCCCAAGGCTCGCTGCATGGTACAGCAATTTCTCTATTCCAGTATTCTATAAAGGAGCGACCATTCACATCAATACATTGACATTACATTGTGTATATATGAACATTTGAAACCATTACCAGAGTCAGATTCAGTCGTACCACTTGCAGTTCTGCTACAAGATACAAGCGATCTAGAAAGCCACCCATGGTCTCCTAATGAGTGATTGTTCCAACATTACAAATGCTTCGAGTTTAGAAAAGAGTTACGTAAAAACTATGGAAATATTTTCATTCAACATACATATTACTCTGTTTGCCTTTTCGCTATATGTGTTATATACATCTTTGGCGACTGAAAAGTGAAGTTAATGCTAATACATGCATGCTTATAAGGTTCAATATACATACATAATCTTAATTCTCGATTATACTAGATTGGATTTTCTGTCAAACTGCTGTTGTTGGAAATGTACATACACCCATTTAAATAGATATAGAAATTATTTATAAAATTCAAATGGATTTATGTATCACCATTCCTATTTATGATGTGGCATTTAACCAATTTTACGTATGTACACATTACATTGCTTGAAATACGTACTCACCATGGTACACGGTAATATCTTAAATACTAATCGTACACTTTCTAATTTGTTAGTGAATAACATAAGCATGTAGGTTATTAGTAAAGTGTTAAATAATTGTGATATTATATATAGCAACCGTTATGCACATAACCATGTTAATACACATGTATAAACTATATGACATGTACCATATATATTAGCATGTATTAACAAATTTTAGCATGACATGCATATACTTTTAGCTATGTACTTGCATATGATAGCTTTAGCTGTTGCATGTTTTGTAGCACAAGTAACCTTTGTAGGTGGTTGAACCATATAAGCGATGAGCTTCAATCAGAGAACATTGATGATGTTATTGTATCCTGGTCTGGTCTGGTCAACCGAATCTAACCTCTGGATATTTCTTCTCTACTACCATTATTCTATGAGGAGGCTAAATCTACTGTGATGATACATCATGCGATGAACATAGCTAAACAATGTGTGACTTTTCTCAATCATAGGCTGAGGTACCTGTATTGGCCGGCTACCAACCAATGAATGCTGTAGCTAAATCAATTCAATGGAACTGGCCGGAAAACTTCTCCGGGATTCATGTTGTAGTCCTTTTTGGTGGACTTCATACTGATCTTGCTGCGCTGAGATCAATTGGTGACTGGTTTCTGTGTGGCTTTGGATTGTCTGTGCGCTACAGTATTTAGATAATAGTGGCTGA
Organism: Spisula solida; assembly: GCA_947247005.1. Classification (NCBI taxonomy): domain Eukaryota; kingdom Metazoa; phylum Mollusca; class Bivalvia; order Venerida; family Mactridae; genus Spisula; species Spisula solida. The sequence continues at coordinate 34,064,910 of OX365957.1, read as the reverse complement.
CCAAGTGCTTACCGCAAGCTAATGTAGCTTCAGCAGGGACAGCTGACTAATTTCTAAAGTATTCACAAGTATCTAGAACTATCCTTGCACACCAGGTTACAGCTTGTGCGCTAAACATACTGATGAGGAGGTCTTACGACAATGATCAAGATCTTCAATTTTGCGCTTTACAAAGACTCCCTAACTGCATTGATTCCTTGGTATTTTGCACTTGACCATCCAAATTATGCAAGATGGCTTCCTGTTATTATTTGTGACATGATGAATTTGCAAAATACGGCTCTAAGTGTGGTAACTTTTTTTGCATTTGCGATTGATCATGCGCACGAACAAAACAACAAATTTGTGAACGGTGAAGGAGGTGTTATTGGGGTGACCGAAAACATGTCACAATAACTACGTTGGATGGTTTCTGGTCCTGAAATGGCTCGCGTGATAAATAAGTTTAAACTATCGCAAGAGGTTATTTTAAGTTTAATCCAAGCAAAGAACTTGATATAAATGAAAAAGGGCGGATATGTTATGCACAGCTTTATGCAAATGTGGTGGTGGTTTTGACCGAGATTAAACGTAGACTTACGCAAATTATACGCCATTTTGAATATTATAACAGAATAATATATATTTGACTTGTCAAATTTACTGTAGACATGTAGTTAGTAACATTAGAACACTAATAAACTCAAAATAACCGTCTCCTTTATTTATTAGTCGTTGCTTGACATACTTTTGTAGTACCAGATTTGTCATTTCGAGTGTGTCCGCCATTTTGAAAATGGCGGCCATTTTGGATATTTTTGAAGGTGGGTCCATATCTAATTTCGACCCTTATACATTCAACTATCATCATACCAAGTTTCATGCTTTTATCATCAAACCCACAATTTTGGTAAAAAATGTAACGAAACTGCCGGACTATAATGTCATTGGTAACACCAAATACCCAGTCATAAATAAATCGCCCCATTAGAAAGTTCATAGGCCCTACTTGTAAGTGACACTGCAAACTACAGGCACATATCTCTAACTTGCATACAATGATACTTGTATTATGCAAGCTCCTTGAACACATACATGTAATTGCTTCCAGTATGTCCTCATATTTCACAAAACACAGTTCATATTCTATGAGCTGCAGCATGGCTTCCGTGAAAGACGTTCTTGTGAAACGCAATTGATTCGTTTAATTAAGAAACTGTCCACAGGTAAGCAGACTGATCCTGTCCTCCTTGAATTTTCAGCAAAGCCTTGACAAGTAAATCATATTAGGTTGCTATCCAACTTCTGGCATCCGACAGGGATTTCGTCTTTGGAATGACGTGGCCTGAGATCGAACCCGCGACCTCCCACACTCGAAGCGGACGGTTTTTTACTAGGTACCTGTAGTTAACGTTGTTATTATTTAATAACCTTGAATTCTAACATTCTCTGCAAAATGTAAATTCAATTATTACACTCATTTAACCGATACCAAATGCATGATTACGTGTATCAACGGTAAATATTATATAACACATGTAATTGTTACAATATTAATCGTTAAGGGGGACCAGAGACTAATTGGGCCAATCATTTTTTGATTCTGAAGACACTAAAGTCTTTCCAGACAAAAGTCAAATCACTTAATTGGTGAACTAAAGAGAAATTAATTTGTAAAAATGTGAAACTTCGTCAGCTAAGTGAATTTAAAATGATTATTTTACCAATTGTTTGTTTTAATGAATCAATTAAAGTAAAAACTATTCATAATACAGCCGACAGAGAGCTAATCTTGTTAATTATCGCGTAATCACAAATGTTTTGCGAACTGTTTTTAAGTGGATTATTTAATTGGGAGATCAAATTCTAAGTGGTTTTAACCTTAAAAAATGTATGGTGGATTTTTTACAGCTATTACCGTGACATTGAGCTTTTTATAGCCGAGACTAGGTGTGTTGGTTTATGTTTTCTGCGCTTGGCTGTTTAAGTTGAGTCTTGTCTTCCCTGTCCCTATGTTTTTACTGTATCTTTTGGTACGCTTGATTGGAGGAAACTATCTGCGTGCCAGATTACTGGGCTATAATGTATTTGCAATGTAAACAGTTGTGTTTGTCATACTAGACACCCACCCTTATAAGATATACATCACTGTCATGTATGATTAATTCTGAAGATATCATATGCAATATATATTCTTGTGTCTTTGAACTTATTTCTTACTTTTATATTTATTTCCATACAGTTCTTATTTTCTTTGACTAGTAACCATGCACCACATTATGGTCAAGTGTGACTGAGATGATGTAAACTATAGATGTAGTTCCACAATCTGATGTCTGACCGAGGGAATGGATGAGTAGTGAACTAGGCGGTCTGGAACTTCAGTCGGTTAACTCTATACATGTAGTGGTCTGAGATGCGGGCCGGTAGAATGTAGGTCAATACCAATGAACTTGGCTCCAAGAGCAGTATGGCGTTTAAATATTGAATTGAAACTCCAATGGACAACTCCTTACGTATGGCGTTGCTGCAATGTCAATTTGACTAAAGGACACAATATCAAAGCCAAACAACGTCTATCTGTAAATACTGCCCAATGCCTCTTCCGAATATTATTGACAGATAATGATTTGGCGTACGCCAGGTGATTGAAGAAAAGAAGTAGGTAAACGTATTTTGTAAAGAAGAAAAGAACAAAGAATAAACAAAATAACAACTGCAGTACATATGAAACTAATGGTGGAGTTGGGCCACTGCCTGCTTGAAGGGTTCTAGACCAGACAGTGCTGTAACATATTCCACAGGACTGTGGTATGTGGGAAAAGAGACAATTTAAAGAAGTCCGAGTTGACATGTATCGGTTGGGACTACTAGGTAACTAGGTAAGGTGACTGCAACAAGACTGTGATAGATTGTGTTGAAAATGACAAGATTGGAAACCAGACGTCTGTTTTCAAGGGTACTCCAACCAAGGGTTTTTTGTAAATCTGTTACGCTGGTGTACCTAGAGTAATCTTCTTTGACCCATCTGACTGATCTCCGCTGGACCTTTTCCAATTTATGTTAACCACGCTGAATAATGTATATCTGGTCGATATTGATGCACATAGCTTGTATTCATGAGGTCCCATGTCGTACTAGTATACCAGCTATTCGAGAATTGACATGACAAGGGTTCTGTGCTTGATGTCTCCGGTGGGCAACTTGTCTGGTTTGGGGTGAAGTTTCTGTTATATAGGATGAGAAGCAGAAACAGGGTCATACTATGAACACTTGTCGGAGAGGTGGGAGCACAGAGTGACCCACGAACATGGATTGTCTGATTTCACAACCTCGTTGTCTCATGAAAATTCCCCGTTCAATACTTGATTCATGCTGCATACAAATCGCTGGCGTGGCTTAGAATATTAAAGAAGGTCAATTGTACAAAATCGATATTTAAAAAAACACAAGAAAACTACGCTATACATAACATGACCTGTTCCGATTTTCAAGAAAATAGGCTCGTAAGAAGCACATTGTGGGGCAAATTTCAAATACATGTATGTATGGGTCTTATAAGGTCGTAAGTAGCACTTATGACCTTCTCATTCTAAGCCAGCGAAATGTTATTGAAGAACTGAAGTATATTCAGATGGTAGATAGCCTGCATGCACTGGAAGACGTCCAGTGAGAATGTATACACAAGAGTCGGCTGCATTTGTGGGTAGGCATATAATGTGTTTGACAGTGTCTTCTGTAGTCAAACCATTTCGACGCAATCTAAACAGGGATGCATGTAGTGGCTGGACCGTCAGAATTTAAAAGCAGCCACTTGCAGACAGCTTATCTGTCTTGTGTCTTCTGAAACAGTTTCATATTTTCAATAAGTGAAACTCTAGGAATATTTACCACAAGGCCATAAGTAAGTACAATGTATATGTAACAAAAACGATTTGTACTGATTTAGCCAGCATACACGATCTAGCCCATTATGTCCATGGCATGTAACCCAGCTCGCATCAGACTGTACAGCGCATGCCAGGCCTTCTTGATGTTACTTCAGCATTAACATTGGCTGTTTCCGGTACAGGTGGTTCTACCAAGGTAAACTGACTGTACAGTGCATGCCTGGCCTTATTGATGTTTCCTTCAGCATTAACATTGGCTGTTTCCAGCACAGGTGGTTCTACCAAGGTGAACTGACGAATTAACATGTTTGATTATTTGGTCTCCCATTGTGAAGTGCTCACTTACATCATATTTGGTTCTATCTGAATGTTTCAGTTTGAGGGTGACCGTTTTTCTAGGTTGCAAGTGATAACGTTCTTCACATGCAAAGGCCAGGGACATGCCGATCAGAATGACTTTTACTCATGATGCAAACATCATCTGCACAAGCAGAGCTATTTGCTACTACAGTTCCAATGTACATTGTGCAGACTTAATCGGATGAGGCCTCTGAAAGCAAGAAGAGGGCCCTAGGTAGCTCACCTGTATTAGTAGTGCATGTAGGCCCCTATGGTGACCTGGAGTAATCATTTACAACTTCTGACCAAGATTCAAGAAAATACAGTACAAGGTCTTCATATTGTCTTAATCAGTGACCTTGTTATTTACATCCAATGGGTATATTATAAAAGCTCCGCGAGTCGCAAGTGTCGCCTGACGAAATGCAAATTTGTCATGGAAAACTATCCAGTATTGGGCTACATATCAGACTCACAAGAGCTCTCTAGTCATCTGAACTAAAAACGACAAAGCGATGCTCTGGACAAAAAAATGTCCTGATAAAATCAATCTGAAGGGAGTTATGATTCTTGCGCACTGCACTTCATGTCACAGCAAAGAAACATGCATTCCTATTTTTGAGTCATTAATAGTTATGGTGACAAAGTTATGCCACGGACAAGAAATGCTTATAAAATCAATCAAAGGGAAAAAAATGAAAAATGGCACAAGGTAGATTTACGGTTCTTGTGTACTGCACTTGGACTTTTGGTAAGAAACATGCATACCAAGTTTCAAGTCATTCAACCTCATAGTGACAAAGTTATCCTCCGGACAAGAAATGCTCAAATTAAATCAATCTAAGGGAAATAATTAAAAAACGATGCAAGGCACAGTTATGGTTCTTGCGCACTGCATTTCTGCTTATTGCAAGAAACATACATACAAAATCTTGAGTCATTTGAACTTAAGGTGACCAAGTTATGCTCCGGACAAGAAATGCTCTAATAAAATCAATCAAAGGGAAATAATTCAAAAACTATGACAGGTAGAGTTATGGTTCTTGCGCACTGCACTCCGGCTTATTGCAAGAAACATGCATACCAAATCTAGAGTCATTTGAACGTAAGGTGACAAAGTTATGCTCCGGACAAGAAATGCTCTAATAAAATCAATCAAAGGGAAATAATTCAAAAACTATGACAGGTAGAGTTATGGTTCTTGCGCACTGCACTCCGGCTTATTGCAAGAAACATGCATACCAATTCTTGACTCATTTGAACTTAAGGTGACAAAGTTAGGCTCCGGACAAGCAATTTGTGCCGCCGCCGCCAAAGTAACACCTATATGTCGCCTTTTCTGGCGACACAAAAACTCGACCTGGATTCCATCTAGACTAACATTCTGACTAACTTTCACGAAGGTCAAATGAAAAATACAACCTCGATAGCGTTTGTACAAAAGGCTTTTCTATGATTGACCTACTGACCCAGGATTTAACCTCAGATGACCAACCATCAACCTTGACCTAGATTTTGTTGAGATTATCATTGTGACCAAAGTTTCATGAAGATAATGCCAAAGTAATGACCCCCAGTGTATGTACAAGGTTTTTCTATTCTTTGACCTAGTTTTTGAACCCAGATGACAAAATATCGATTTGACCTAGATTATGTTAAGATGGTCATTGTGACCAAGTTTCTTAAAGATTAGGTCCAAGTTTTCACATATACAGCTAGTGTCTACATAAGGTTTTTCTATGATTTGACCTAGTGACCTAGTTTTAAACTTGGCCTAGTTTTTGATGAGACGATCATTGTGACAAAGTTTCACGAAGATAAGGGTATTGTGATGTTTACTAAAAACATCACTGACAAATCGTGTACATCTGTTAAATCCACCTATGTGGAAGATATCAAAATTTCCCGCCTTTCTCAATAGCTTGGGCACACTAAAGTGTCTACAGAAGCAATTTGCCACTTGTCTCACTACCTTGGAGCAACACAGCTCCCCTGTGACCCACACAATTGTCGTTAATGTTTACGTTTGACTGTTGTGTGCAGTTATTCGATTTTTACCTGCCAGATTGGCCAATAACCTCTGACTACGATGGAAGAGACAGTTGTGTGGTACAGTGAATGTGGCTGTGTTTCCCTAGCTGTTTCGGAATAGACTCTTAGGTTCTTAAATTGTCAGGTGTACAGCACTGAAAAGCGTTTCAGATAGGATTTCTTGATCCGTAGTCAAGAGCACTATCCACTTGAACATCCTGGGCACACAATTGACAATATGCCAGTCGTAAATCTAACAAATTTAAATCCATCTGAAAGGTAAGTTATAACCACATGGTCCCATAGATTAGCTTGAAAGCCTTCGCCATACACCTTTGGCATAAAATGAGGTGGGGGGCACTCTGCTCCAACGTAATGTCATAGGATACATGCATCATAAGGTTAGTATGGGGGAAACATAGTCTACTGTTCACTGATTGGTTCATTATAAGGTACTGTAAAACTGTTAATATTGATGGTGGATTAATTTTTGTTAATTTTGCAAATGAAATAGATCGCGCAATTACATCCCCTTCAATAGTGGACCTCAATAATACTTAACATTAATTTTTTCTTTCATATTTTTAATCCACAAATTAAGAAACCACCAAATTAACATTTTACCAAAATTCACGAAATTTAATACCCGTGAAAATTAATGATTTTACATTAGATCTAGGAAGTAAAATCCACAACAAAATGAAAATACAGATATATTTTATTTTTTCCATACCTTAACAAGTAAATCTTCCATATTCTCAAATGTTCAGGAAATATATAATATATAAAACAAGAATTTAAAATAAGAACACGTTTCGTAAGTTACTACAATAAGTTCAACTAAATACACTCAGTTTAATCAACAACATAACTTACATAATGCTAGAGTAATCTAGTTGAACCACAAAGACAAAACACTGAAAAACGAGAATGTTGGAACAATATATAACATCGTGCCTAAAACATTAAAATCGCTGACTAAAAACACACAAGTCTCCCTAACATAACACGGAAGTAGCTACACAAACATCAGGGGGTTGTATACAATATTGATTTTACTTGACTTAAGAATAAGGACAACCAATCAACTCACACCATATTAAACTCTTGGCCAGTAACAGGTGAGATGATTGGCTATCCTTATTCACCAATTAAATAAGATCAATATTGACTACCACCCAAGAATCTTACACTCAATAACATCTCTTGCCACTATTTCTATGCACTAAGTCCAAACAGTTTACTCCATAAATATAGGTCAAATAGTTATCAGCCTTGCCAGTATGGATATGATCATTACATCTTTGAGAAATTGACATTTTTGTGTAAACATTCAAAGACAGAAAAGGAGAGTAACTCTTATAAAATGCTGGATATATTGTTTTCTCTTGTAAGTAGATGTTGATCATTACATTCAGCAAGAATATTAACTTTCAAGTTGAAAACTTTGATAGTATTTGAGAACTTTCAGTTTATGTGTAAAATTTGACACTACTTATTTGTACAGTACTATGTCGAAACAAGGGCAGATTACTCCATCAATATAGGTCACAAGGTTATCAGCCTTGTCTGTATGGACTCCCCTTGTGATGGTGAATAACCAGCTGAGTTACAAGTGGATACCTTTGATAGTCTTTGAGAAAATGACTCAAGACAATAAACACATGCAAACGACATTGACAAAGTTGTCGAGTTAATCAACAATATTTGTTTGTAAATATCTCATCTTGTAGTAATAAAATCTCAATAATTTCACTAACGCTACACACTCATGAAGATATTGAATTCTATGACTACACGATGAGACATAAACTGTATCTTCATTCAAACCTTTTCAAGGAATATCAGAAAACTATTAAGAACATGCATATTTTTTAAGCACATTTTTTATGCACAAACTACTTGCTTCCCTGCATAATCTTATTTTAATGCTGTTCACATGATTATTATTGTTAATATAGAATCAACTAATCTGCATCAATCGTTGAAAATGTTATCACGCATAAAATTATTGGAAGCATGAACAAATAATAACCAGAAGGTTTTTGACACAGAAGCCTATATCTTCCAGAAGGGGCAATAACTCCGACAAAAATCACCCAACCTAAAATTCCTGACAATATGCACAACTAGGTTTGGTACAAAGCATTCTCGCAAAGTTTAATTGAAATCGGAGAACAAACACAGACAAACTTTGTGACATCAGTCCTAACAGACATCCAGCACAAAATCATTGTCTCCATCACTATATGTGGGAGACATAACTATAAGATACTGGTAAGTTTTGCCAAGTGTAGCATGATTGTGGAAGTTGTAAAAACATAAATCAGTTCTCATACTTAGTACTGGTAAACTTTTCATAGCTTCAATCAACATCTTAGAAATCAATAAATCAAACAGACCTTACACTTGCACCCACTAGGCACAGAGTTTGTCTCTATAGTCACAACACCAAGCATATAACTCCTGGAAGACTTGGGTTTCACACTGAATGCTTCAAATGAAATATAACCATACAATGAAACCTAAATATCAATACCAACTTTAGGGACCCTTGAAAACTGGTCTCTCTGTACATTGAAAACTGGTCTCTCTGTTGGGATGGGACCCTTGAAAACTGGTCTCTCTGTTGACATTAACATTGAAGTGCAAAACACAAAGCAAAATGATGAAAATGCATCTGAAACAGTATGATCTCCTTATAATATATTATAACCTTGATCTCATCATATGACCATGATTTTTGACATTGATTTCATCATATGACCTTGAGATCTTTTACATTGATTTCATCATAAACATTGATATTTGACTGTAATTTCAACATATGACCTTAATCTTTGACTTAGATCCAATCAAATGACCTTGATCTTTAACTTAGATCTCATCATATGACCTAGATCTTGAGAACAGACTTGACCAATATGTGCTTGACTTTTCATTGTGGTATCGAGCAGACATAGCAGAATCTAGTCCACCTTCCTTTCTTATTAATATTAATATTTTTTAAACTCTTTCTAGAAGGTGAGAGAAACTGGAGAGATGTGATAGCAAGTGAGATGATAGAACACACATATAAACGAGGCATTCCCCATACCGACCATGGACATCGAGAGTGAGGCATTCCCCATACCGACCATGGACATCGAGAGTGAGGCATTCCCCATACCGACCATGGACACCGAGAGTGAGGCATTCCCCATACCGACCATGGACATCGAGAGTAAGTCAGTATTTTAACACACAATTACCATATATGAAAACATTATAACTATGTAAATGTAAACAAATCAAACACTACTGACGAAACACAGCATGTACCTTACAGTAATGTTACTTTATGACTAGAAATCTAACACACAGACTGTGTGACCAATCCATGATCATACATAATACAACTAACTATAATATACTATTGTACCTTCTAAAGGCTTCATAGTGTACATAAATAAACTAAATGATGTTTTTAACTACACTAAATTCTGTGAAAATGTACACACAATGTAAGTTTGTGACATAAAACAACACATATTTCACATGTATAAATTTACAATTATATAATACACAATGTTTACCCTTGGACCAAGCAGAGAAGAGAAGAAATAGACAAGTACATGTACCAGTCACTGTACAAATACAACATCAAACATAATTCACAGTATAGTCAGGAGATGCTAACCTGATCCTGACCTTCGTGCATGTATGCATTTGCCAAAATATAATATATATATATAAATTATATATATTTTTTAGCCATTTATAGAGTTGCATTTGTTTATACCATGTGCGTATTTGTAATTCCGGTACTCTTTACTGATGAAAAACAAGACTGCGTTCAATAAACGCTTATGCCCCCTGTGGAAGCCTTGTCCATAAATAAGTCTAAGTCCAAAATTAGGTCAAGGTGAAGGTCAAAAAGGGTCAGGTGATACAGGTGTGTGGAGAGTGTTCATATACAACATCCATGCAAGTTTGGAAGCTTTGCAGCAAGCCATAATGATGCTAGAAGAAACGGTCAATTTGGGTTAACCAGGACGGACGGACGAACGGACGAACGGACGGACGGACGGACGGACAGGTGCATCACTATATGCCTCCCGATCTATCGATACGGGGGCATATAAAAATCATGAGTTAAATACAGATAACAAATCAACTGTTAAATTGCACTAATAACTGTTTACGAGGATCAAGTCAGTATCTCCATACATTACATAATACACATAGAAACATCACCATCTACACAGCACATTCATAAATCCTGTAAGTTACAAGTATACAACAATCAACAAAATTATAGCACAGAGAATTTGACATGATCCTGACCTTTATGCATGAATATATTACAAGGTACTTGCTTTGAATATATAAGTTTCCGCGAGTAAATTGTGCAATAACGGTTCTTTAGATTTGTGTTGGTATAACACCTCTAGCATCTTCGTGATACTCCCCGTTTATGAAAACATACAACCGGGGTTATAAATATAGACAATGTATCAGCTGTTAAATGATGCTAATTGAAGGTCGAGAGTCGTGTCAAATTCTCTGGACTATACTTCAACATGCAAATAAGTTTTTAACAATGTTTAACAAGGGTCCAGAATGGGAATCAAAGGATCAATATATTTGTCTATGTTTAAACAGGTTTTAGAATGGAACCAAGAGGACACTTAATCACCCAATCTTATACACTGTTAATTTGGTGGAATTGAGAAAATTAGTTGAAGTTAAATGTTGATAATGTAAGCTCAGATGTGTGAAGAACATAGATATTCACCTACATGTATTGAACTAAACAGACTACAACATGAGAAATCAGAACAAAGTTGTTACTAGTTACAACTACTTAAAATATTCAGAACAACATATTCACAATGTTAAGTACCTCATGTACAAAGTAACATTGCAAATATTTATATGTCGGATATGAATGAGCCACAGTCTGTGATCCGGACACTTTTGTCAAATGTTATGAGATTCCTAAAATATGAAATCTTTACAAACCAGAATGATTTTACCTTAGCCATCTAAACCACATTCCACTGTCAGATTTTGAAAAGAAATTTTGTTTTTGTTGTCAGAGGAAATGCATGCCTTTTTTTAATCAAACAAATCAAATTGTATCATAAACTATAAATTCACAGACCAAGGGTCACTGATCAGCTGATAATATGTGTACAAGGTACTGTAAAATTATGATTTTTCATGGGGATGAATTTTCATTGATTTCGTGATTTAGCTTGATCCAACAAAAATGGCATTTTGCCAAAATTCATGAAATTTAATGCCCACTAAAATATGTGATTTTACAGTATGATAAAAACACTCAATAAACATCTGAAGATCACAATGTTTGGCACACTTCAGGAAAATAATTAACAAAGCACCATTAATAGGAGGAATACGTCTTCAACAGTTAAAACAATATAAATTTTACCAGTATATAACTTAACGTATACTAGAGGCCTAGAGAAGACTACCACAGTAACAACCCAGGCAATGATATATCTGACATACATATAACACGATCTTAACACCCAATATATCGTCTGTGTTATGGCCAAACCTTATTTCTAAATGTTCATGATTTTTTCTTCAGATATCAAAAAAAGTTTATCTTCCAGATAAAATGCGAAAATACCAATCAGAACCGCTAGCCCTTGTGATAAAATAAAGGCTATGCTCGGCAATTTATTTTTGAACACTGGGCATTTTTAGATACAAGTTTTGACCATAACACCGATGATATGCATTTCACTGAATTCAACACATTTTGAAAGATATATGTATACGGTATGAGACTCATTCCTTCAAGCATCAACATAAACAGAATAATAATTCTAGTGGCACATAATTATTTTTGCATGAAAAAGTTGAAACAATTTGTGAAAGAAGAAGTGAAATAACAACAGAGTAAACCAAGCACTTACAAACCATACCAAACAATCAAATACCAATTAACTCTCAAAACTTATTCAACAACATATAAATAACAACAACAACAACATACATTCTCACACAACATGGCAAGTATTTGGTCCCACAGAGTATCTTACACCTGAGAAAAACAAGTTCAAAAACATGTTTAAACTAGAAAGGTTTTTGACACAAAAATGTATAGCTTCTTCAAAATATCATCCAATCCAAAATTCCCGACACTATGCACAACAGATGCTACTTCAAGGTATCAAGTATTCATGTGAAGTTTCATTGAACTCTTAGTAAGTAAGTAAGTCTTTATTTTACGAGGCTATTTATATATTCACAATAATGCAATCTTCCATTTGGGCCTCAACATATTTTGACTAATGGTTAAAGAGAACATGTGCATCGAGCATTTAATGTGCGAGACATAATTAATATCCTGTACTGAAAATGTACTTTATCTTTTAAAAGTTTAATTGAGAATTAATTAAGAAATGACTTTCAGCACCTCAATCCAAGTGGAATGTATGTAATATTTTCAATCAGAAACTGAAAGTATAGATTTAAAACCAGAACGAAAGTTCCTGAAATATAAGTACAAGACAGTTGGTTTGCACCTGAGCACAATTGTGTATGTTTGCTTATAACTGTAAGTTTAACAAAGCAAAATAAATTATTAAGAATTATCTGTGTAAAAGCAAATGCGTATAACTATACATCTATAAAGCACAAGAACATATTCATATACACTGGAAAGTTGCTAAACGACTCTTACACAAATTTCCAACACATTGTAAGTAAAAATACAGTGTGTACAATAATTATCTCACTTTTCAATAAGCACCTACAATAAATTGAACACAAGATTTATGTACTGTGATTCTATAATCCTATATACCGTAAAACCAGCTATTTTCGTGGGTATCAAATTTTGTGGATTTCGTAAAAAGCAAGGTCGTGGGGTTTTAAATTTGTGAATTACTAAATATTAAGAGGGAACACTAATAGTCGGTGTCGGGATGTTAAAAAATTGATCAACCACGAAATCAACGAAAATTTATCCCTCACGAAAAATAATGGTTTTACAGTGTACACATATAAAGGACGAAATATAAACAAACTATGGCAGGTTTAACACTAATATAATGCAACAGTTTCATCACAGAAATATTGGCCATTGTCAAATAAATGTTTGTTAAGCATTTCCCAATATCCAGCAGACCTTAAGATACATATATTTTTTTTGTAACTTAAATATGAACCTGTAAAATAAACCAGTCAAGAGTTTCTTTTTCATGGCAATGGCTGCCCAAGATAAATGGCTGCTTATTTCAGATGACCACTAGCACAGGTTCAACCATCATAAAAGTCAATAGTCACGTTGAAAAAACATCCTAAATAGAGGATCACATAAATAGGAGTGTTGATAAAATCTTGTTAAAATAAAAATTGTCATATAATTTACTATGAATACATGCTATATCTATCCCCTTCAAGATGTCTAAAACTGTAACAAGTAAAGGGTCTTATAGCAGGGGTATGATGGGTAACGGGCCTGATAGAGGTTATGCCAAACTAACATTTTTATAACAATGGCCTTACACTGGTGGTTTGAATCTGAACCTTGTAAATGAGTGAATCTCATGAGTAAAAACAATACTATTCATCACGACTAGAACGTTGAATCATATACCGGTAAGCTACAGTAGAACCTAACACTAGGTCAGTAAATACAATAACTAGAACTACACAAAATGCCCCCCTTGTTGACCAAAGTCCTTACCACCTTGACCTTTGACCTACTGATTGAAAAATATAGAGGTTATCTGCTGGTACTGATAACCTCTAAACTAAGATTGATGATGGAAGTTTTTGTGAGTTCAACTGAGACATTTGTGCATGGCTATTCGGTTTTATCCCTGCCTAATTAATCAGCCAAATGGCGTTAGACTTGGAGGGAGATTATGGAAGTGATATGGAGTTATCAAATGGAAACCCTTTGGTCTACAGACAGACTGACAGATGGAGGACCAGACTGACCGACACCAGCAAAACAATGAAGGGTTCAAAATATCTGACCTGATTCTGAGATTATCTCCTCTTCAAAATGCCTAACTGGCATTCCATGCAAAGTATAAGTAGAACAGAATATTATACACTAATAATACATGCTGCACAATCATACAAACATTGTCAATAAAACAAAATACATCAAAATATTCCAGGAAAAAAACCCGGGTTTTCCAGACATCACACTAAAACCTGCTGATACCTTACAACTAATTAGGTACACAGCTTCTAATGCTGATAAATATTTCAGTATGAAAAATCCTCTAAAATAGCACTTTCAAATCTTAAATAAAAAGTGATTAAAACATCACAAATACTTATCATAAATGTCAAAATTGAAATATAGTGTGAGTATTTAAAATATCATTGCATCGTAATGTTATATCTAAACGTCAAGTATCTGAGTTTATAGTTGTGTTATAAATTGTAATAATTTCCACATAGAAGTTAAAACACGAGGATAACTCCTAGATTTCAGTGAGAAGGTTCAAATTTGGAATGTATACATATATACCAACATATGTACGTTTGTTACAGAGGAACACTAGGTCTTACACTATTGTAGGCTTCATGTTTTATGCAGCTAAGCATTTAAGGTAGAAATTTCTTCAATAATTTTCCACGAAAAGTGATGTTAAACCAGTACACTTATCAGCACTAAGTTCTTGGACACTTTTCCAGTCTATAGAAGGGACTTTTTTAAAGGCCTTAGCAAATAGCAAAACAGGTGCTTGTCATGTAACAGAATAATGATTGACTTTAATTCAAACTGAATGTAATAAATAAATGTAAAACCAATTACATGTACAACAAAAATTGTAAGTGTACTTAAATCACATTAAATTACACCCCCACATGATTAATTCCATGAATATAACATTGGAAGACCATCCATAACAATTTCTATAATGAGTATTTGAGATATAACAAACAATTATCTATGATATATTGGACACTTATACCATTCCTTGAACCAGCATGAATGGAATCCTAGAATATTCTTCCCATTATTATTGTACATACCACCCAATAGTTATGAATGTATTTGTTTTTCAGTAATCAATATAGCGTGACATCGCCCACAAAGTGGTTGTATTCATCACACTGTGTTCATTAACCTACAGATGTGGAGGAAACCCAAGAGAAGTTATACAGTATTACGTCATTATTGAAAGGATTTGATTAGAAGTGAAATTTGATATCAGAAAATAAAACCATTCCCCGCCCAGTTTCTAGAAAATGAGGAAAATAATCTAGCAATAAATGGCATTATAATGACCTTACTTAAATAGTTACACTCAGAGTCATATAGAGAGGTTAAATTAAAATAGGGTTAATAACCAGTAGCTTAATTCAACAACATGAAAACTGCAAATATTGATGGGCCAGGGGCCCCTTATAAGTTGCAAATAAACTTGTAAACTTGTAAAACTTGATGAAGTATGCACATAATAACACCACATATCGGTAATTCACCAGCTTAATACAACATTCAAGTCACATTAAGCCTTCAACAGATATTTTCAAAAAGCAATAACTAGGTAACCTATTTCAAGAACCATGAATTTTGAGCACTTTAGTTGAGTCCCAAAGGTGGAAAACACTGTAAAATGGAAGAAAACGAAATAGAACCTCCAGTCGGTTTGTGGAATAATGAATTGTAACCAAAAATGCACAATTTATAATGTAAGAGAAGCAACTCTAGAAAAATTTGTATTTTGTCATCCATACATTTTACTCAAATGTGATTTTCGGCAAACTTTTTCGACAGATACATTTAACATTATGTCGTCAATTATTGGTCATTTGTGAAAAATTCCCTAATTCCTTGTAATTAGTCTATTTACTGGATGATCGGGAAAATGTCTTGGGAAAGATAATGTCGCTTTAAACCAAAGAACGATATACATTATATATTAATGTAAAATTGGTCCCTAATTATGTATCACTAGAATAAATATACATACATATCAATCTCCTCAACCCTTTCTTTCATGATCACACCTTAGTAGATGTTGAATTTCCAATATGAACAAGTAATTAAGAATTGCAAGCAATACAGAAGTCCCCTACCGGTATGAAGCCATTTTCAATGTTTCTGTTGCCATAGCAACCACAATTGTTGTCAGAATCAAAACATTTTAGACGTGCATAATCCCCTTATTGCTCCTTATCCACATATGAAGTTTCATAAACCTAGCATGGAAACTGTTTGATTTATGGGCATATTTTCACTATTTCGCCATATCAACCACAATGTTTGTCAGAATCACAATATTTTTAGACGGGCATTATCCCCTTATTGCCCCCCATCCACATACCAAGTTTCATAAACCTAGCTTGGAATATATTTGAGTTATGTCAGGATCCAGATTTTTTGACGGACTGAAGGACGGACTGACGGAGGGCAAACCTGTAGTCCCCTCCGGTCAAAAACAAGTATTGACTAAATCTCATCCACCATAAGTGGGCTCGACAAAAATCATGTAACAAAATCTTGTAACATCTGAAGGTTTTACATACATATGCAGTCCTCAACTTTGCTTAGTAGCAAGTCATGCAGATATCTGACATAAGGGTAAGGAAAAATCTTTGCCCCCCTCTCATTTTTGACCCCTAATAATTAAGGGCCATACCATACAATAATAAAACATAGCACATCTGGAAGACATGAGACAAAAATTCAAATAACTAAAAATTAACAAAACAGGAAAAAATAAAGTACATATTTTTCATTAAAATAACAATAGTCATGGTGTGCCAGCTCTGAATATTTTCACAACTTTGTATCAATGTATCTTGCTAGCATCTGTAAGATCTATGAGGAATGTGAGTAATACAAGGTGTTTAAGTATGAAAATGTCTCCTCAAGACATAGTCTCCACTGCAGACATTGCACTATTCGAACAGGTCTGCCCCTATCCACACTGCATATTTACAGCATCCGTCAACCCTGACCATGGCGATGCTTCCACTGTATCCATGGTTACGCCCACACTATATTTCCACAGTTACCGTGGCTATGTGGTCACGCCCACACAATATTTCCACGATTATCATGGTCACGCCCACACTATATTTCCAAGGTTACCATGGCTACATGGTCATGCCCACACTATACTTCTATGGTTACCATGGCTGGTACAAGCTACAAACACACCGTGAGTCCATCATTCACCGGACTGTTCATCGGTCGCTACTTTCTCTCCCTCTGCATCAGGTGATAGTTTTCTCTTCTTAGCTACAGTTTCAATCTTTTCCTCCAATGATGCTGAAAAAAGCAGGAAAGTCAATGTTAGCTCTCAGTTGTATGCCACATTCTAACAACCATCAGAAAGACATACACTGCATTGATACTCAAAATTGTGCTGTTATCTTAAGGTAAACAAGTTTGTAACAGTCAAAGCAAGAATATAAGATGATGGAAAAAAGTCAAGGTTGGCGTTCAGGACAGAGAAACATGCTGTGATCAACTGTACCCGTATGACCTCCACAGACACTTAAACCATACTTTTATCTTTGTGGCACAGAATAAATCAGTTTCGACATGCTTGAAGGCATTTACCTATCGCTAGCTTCAAACATTTAAACGAAGGGCATAGAGATGTTGACTCTTTGAAGCCGAACTGAAGAACGTCAGTAATGAGTGAATGCTAACTACCATCTGTACAGAACATGTAGCATGATTGGCGGACGACAGTGAGGGTTTGTGAATCAGTTCTGCGAAAACAGACAGCTTTGCATATCAGCATGAAATAATTTGTTTTTTATCAAGGGTAAGTGCCTGGCAGGTTCTCAGAAAAGGCTACACATATACCATTTTCTAAAATTCATTAATGACACAGTGATCTATGTCAAATTATGAGACAAAACAAGTAAAATACTTGATTTGTTAGAAAAAATTATTTAATTGATTGATATGTCACATACACGGAATCACAACATGTATTATAATATTATAATACCAGGTAAATACTTACGACCAAGCTGACGTTCAAACAATGGTTTATATACACGGAATTTATCCGGCGCTATCCAGTCCGATTGATGTAACACCGGGGGACTGAGGTCCGACCATGGAGCAATGTCACACTCTGTCAAATAAAGCAAAATAATGTACATTACTGTTAAGCCATGGTCACATCATACCTAGCTGACTGTAGCAAGAAATAACTGTAGTTGACTTTAGTTAAATGTAATAGGTGTAGTTATCCATAGTTATAAACATTGTTTGAAGTTGATTTGTCTGTACTTAGCCTAATATTTTGAACATGTCCAAAACATTTTTTTAACATACACTGTCTATGGTTTGGTGTATTGTGTTATAGTAGAAGTTTTACTGTACACTGTCTATGGTTTGGTGTATTGTGTTATAGTAGAGATTTTACTGTACACTGTCTATGGTTTGGTGTATTGTGTTATAGTAGAGGTTTTACTGTACACTGTCTATGGTTTGGTGTATTGTGTTATAGTAGAGATTTTACTGTACACTGTCTATGGTTTGGTGTATTGTGTTATAGTAGAGATTTTACTGTACACTGTCTATGGTTTGGTGTATTGTGTTATAGTAGAGGTTTTACTGTACACTGTCTATGGTTTGGTGTATTGTGTTATAGTAGAGATTTTACTGTACACTGTCTATGGTTTGGTGTATTGTGTTATAGTAGAGATTTTACTGTACACTGTCTATGGTTTGGTGTATTGTGTTATAGTAGAGGTTTTACTGTACACTGTCTATGGTTTGGTGTATTGTGTTATAGTAGAGGTTTTACTGTACACTGTCTATGGTTTGGCGTATTGTGTTATAGTAGAGGTTTTACTGTACACTGTCTATGGTTTGATGTATTGTGTTATAGTAGAGGTTTGTCTGTACAATGACTGTAAGTGTTACAATGACTTACCTGTCTCAACCTTAGCTTTGTCTAAACTTTCAAGCATTCTTTTTAACATCATAGCCCTAAAAAAGAAATAAATCTTATTATCTAGAATGTTTGATTGGGTTTTTATACCAGGGGGCAAGTTAAATAAATATTGTTTGAAGTCCAACTGGTCAACAGTATTTCAGTCATATGGAGATTACCCAGGCACATTATTCTGACACGGGTAAACCAGATGTTACCTGGAACTATAGCGAGTGTCAAGCAAGGGAGATATACCAGTACCATTTCTAACTACTTTGATATGTTGAAGCTTGGGATCCATTCTGAGACTCTCACACTCTAAGCAGATGCTCTACCACAAGGCTGACCCCAAATCTCTTGTGTGAAAAGATTTATCAACATGTTCAAGAAAGCAATAAATTATCATTAAAAACAACAAAATATACAATTCAGATAGAAACATTTCAGTCAACCAAATGAACAAATAAAGCTACATACTTGATAGAATGTTCTGCCCACAGCTGCTGTAGATTCTTGATGTTGTCTTCATGCCAATCTGAAGTAATGTTTATATAAACAAGTCACTAGGAATTGCAAGCAACAGTAGTCCCCTACCTGTTTGAAGCCATGACTTTTAAATTATTTTCAATGTTTCTGTCAGAATCAAAACATATTTAGACATGCATAATCCCCTCTTTGCCCCTATCTACATACCCAATTTCATTAACCTAGCTTTGAAACTGTTTGAGTATTTTTGACGGACAGATGGACGGAGGGCAAACCTTAAGTCTAACATACATACATGAACATGCCTAGCGAAATCTGATTGAAATGGACACATTTATTTATCAGATATCTGGCACATTTTGTGTTCATTTATTCCTCTTAAGTCTCTCAACCTTTGTCAGCTGTCAGAATGTTGTATACATGTTTTAATAGGTGTGTATCCGCATCGCCCACAAACTGATGAAACTCTGTTTTTAGTTGTACAAAATATGATACATACAATCATGTTACACCATACAATCAAACTAAATGCTGTAGTGAGATACATTATGTTTAATGTTTTCGGTAACTGAAAGAATGAGTTACTTTTGGGATCATTAATATTAATGGGTCCCTAAAGGAGTCCCAGGACCCTCTATCAGTAGCAAAATTCTAATGAAATGCATGTGAATGCTATGCCACGCCTTGAGGATGATTCTACAAAGATAACCTCCCTTCAATCATCACGTTGAGAATAGCCTTTATTATTTGCCAGTCAGCTGTCTAGTGAAATATGGCACACATATGAGTACCTCCACCATAATTTGAATCTGGGTTTCCAGATTAGACGACAAGCGCGTCAACCATTGAGTTACGGAGACTATATGATATATAATTACAACAAATCAATCAAGCATGTGTCCAGCACCTAACTTACCAGCTTCGTAAATCCACTCAAACTCATCACCAAATTCGGCATCAAACAAGCACAGAGGAAAATCTGAAAGAGATGATATACACAGTGATATTACATGCACTGATCTTCTGCAACATCTCAATCTGAGCTAAATCTCATCTTTAAATCTATTAAACAACTTTTTTCAAAAAGCAATAACTTGGTAATTAACTTAGTTGAGTCCCAAAGGTGGAAAACACAAGATGGAAGAAAACGAAATAAAGCCTCCAGTTGGTTTGTTGACAAAATAACAAATTGTAAACAATAAATGCATGATTTATAGTCTAAGGGAAGCAACTCTTGCAAAATTAGTAGAATTTTGTCTTCAATACATGTTACTTAAATGGGATTTTTGGCATACTATTTCGACAGATATAGTTAACATTCTGTCGTCAATTATTGGTCATTTGTGAAAAACATCCTAATTCCTTGTATGTACTGGATTGGATGATTGTTTGGTTTATTACAGAAGAATGTAGATACATTAGTTGCTATGGTAACCAATCTGTAATACTTACCAGCACCCAAAACATACTGTGGTTTCCTAGGGTTCTTCACAACATCAAGAAACTCATCAATAATCTGTAAGATAAAGTGTGAAACAAGTTCTAGATCATTCAGCTTTTTTTATCCCGACTTCCTAACAAAAGTCAGAAAGTTTGGGCTTAATCTGATTCATATTGACAAATTTTAACCCGAATTATTCTGAATGTATGCCAACTTCTTGTATCTTGTGTATTGATCTGTTTTTAATAACTTTTGAACTAACGTTTATTTCAACCTTAGCCAGGTCTGAGGAAGTAGGCAAATAACAATATAAGGCCACATTATGTAGTCAGTGTATCATACCTCAGGTGTTTCCAGCTCCTTGCCGACATAGAACAATATGGAGACTATACAGCGTATCTGATGATACAGGAAGGCTGTACCGACCACCATCAGTTCACACATCGTGTATCCATTCTCATCCACCTCATCTAGTACACTGATTTCTGCCGTCAAGATTCGTCGTACATGATTCGTGACTCCATTCTCAACGTTCATCTTACAGAAGTTACGGTAATCGTGCTCACCTACCAACTTCTGTGAAGCTTGTTTCATCAGCTGTAAACATTTAAATGCTTTACAGCCAAATCATTTATAACAAGATATGTTTGTTAAACCCATGGCAGCCAAATAGCCAAACATAGAGACCTACTCCTATTCAGCTATTGTACAGAAACCATTTGGTCTTCTGACAGATAGACCTACATGTGCAAAGCAATATACTCCCTTATCAAAGATGGGGGGGATAATTATTACATAGAGCTGTCTGATAGGAACAGTATTGATGTATCAACGATATTTTTTAGCCAATCAATTATGTAAATATTCTAAGATATTGATACATGGGTAAATGAGAGCTCTACTGTATAATTGTTTATGTTTATCCACTTTAATAAAAGTTGTATCTACAATTCATATTGATTAAGTATCGAAATATTCATTATAATAGCTTCAAAGCACAAACTACAGCATGAAATATTTCCGTATACTAGTAACTTCTTAAATCTATGAAGTTAGACAGACTTTTAATAGGAGCTTCATCCAAAGGCAAAACCATACTGCCCCTAAACCTGAAGTATAATTAACTTAATTTCTATAAATGAAAGCTAATTTTTACTGTATTATTTACAATTTCAAATATGTAATCAAATATCATAATTAACTTACGTCTATATTGAGGTTTCCCTTTGGAAAGAAATACTTGTATGTTCTTTTCTTACAACTAAACCTGAAAATGTAAAATAATGTAAGTTTTGTTAAACCAAAAACATTCTGGAGTGCTGAATTATCAGTGGTTTTTAGTTTTTTTAAGTAGAGTTCAAGGATTAAACAATTTATGATTTAAGTTTTCAAATTTTTGTTTTGGGCAAAATTGGCAAATATTCACCAATATTTCAACATCGCGCCACCTTGACCATAAATACAGTATGTTATAGACAAGAAACAAACTCCCAACCTACCAGACCTCAGATAACCACTTATAACATACCTGGAACTGAACTCAGGAGCAACGGGAGCCCAGGCTAGTACCCGGATCTCAGGAGGTAGATTCTTGTTGAGAATATGACAGTATTGAAGCTCAGTAGTTTTATCACCTGCAATACATGAAAATTAAACGGTAAATATAACTGAAACATAATTGTCTCCCTTATACTTACAACAATCAATACAGAGTTATCTTTCTTGGTGTAATAACAAGAGGGCCCAAAGGGCCTTGGTCGCTCACCTGTCGAACTTGACCTAGATTTTGTTCAGATGATCATTGTGACCAAGTTTCATACAGATTAGGCCAATATCGTGACATCTAGTGACTACACAAGGTTTTTATATGATTTGACCTAATAACCTAGTTTTTGACCCCAAATAAACCAATATCAAACTTGACCTAGATTTTGTTGAGATGATCATTGTGACCAAGTTTCATAAAGATAAGGTCGAAATTGTGACCTCTAGTGACTACAAAAGGTTTTTCTATGATTTGACCATGTGACCTAGTTCTTGACCCCGGATGACTCAATATCGAACTTGACCTAAATTTTGTTGAGATGATCATTGTGACCAAGTTTCATACAGATTAGGCCAATATTGTGACCTCTAGTGACTACACAAAGTTTTTCTATGATTTGACCTTGTGACCTAGTTTTTGACCCCGGATGACCCAATATCTATCCTGACCTAGACTATGTTAAGATGATCATTGTGACTGAGTTTCATAAAGATTAGACCAAAATTGTGACCTCTAGTGACTACACAAGGTTTTTCTATGATTTTACCTTGTGACCTAGATTTTGACCCCGGATGACCCAATATCCAACTTGACCTAGATTTTATCGAGATGATCATTGTGACTGAGTTTCATAAAGATTTAGTTAAAATCGTGACCTCTAGTGACTACACAAGGTTTTTCTATGATTTGACCTTGTGACCTAGTTTTTGACCCCGGATGACCCAATATCAAACTTGACCTAGATTTTGTACAGATGATCATTGTGACCAAGTTTCATAAAGATTAAGTCAAAATTGTGACCTCTAGTGACTACACAAGGTTTTTCTATGATTTGACCTTGTGACCTAGTTTTTGACCCCGGATAACCCAATATCGAAATTGACCTAGATTTTGTTGAGATGATCATTGTGACTGAATTTCATAAAGATTAAGTCAAAATTGTGACCTCTAGTGACTACACAAGGTTTTTCTATGATTTGACCTAATAACCTAGTTTTTGACCCAGGATGACCCATTATCGAACTTGACCTAGATTTTGTTGACATGATCATTGTGACTGAGTTTCATAAAGATTAAGTAAAAATTGTGACCTCTAGCGACTACACAAGGTTTTCTATGATTTGACCTAGTGACCTAGTTTTTGACCCCAGATGACCCAATATCAAACTTGACCTAGATTTTGTTCAAATGATCATTGTGACCAAGTTTCATAAAGATTAAATCAAAATTGTGACCTCTAGTGACTACACAAGGTTTTTCTATGATTTGACCTAGTGACCTAGTTTTTGACCCCAAATGACCCAATATCGAACTTGGCCTAGATTTTGTTGAGATGATCATTGTGACCAAGTTTCATAAAGATTAGGCTAAAATTGTGACCTCTAGTGTCTACACAAGCCAATTGTTGACGGACGGACGGACGACGGACGATGTACGACGGACGACGGACGAAGAGTGATCACAAAAGCTCACTCTGTCACTTTGTGACAGGTGAGCTAATAAAACAAAAATAGACTGCCAAAACGGCCCTGGATTCCATCAACTGAGTATTTGCCCACAAGTTAAATCAAAGAGACAATGAACAGGGGTCCTACTGAGGCATAATGCTAAATCAAGAAAATGAGTAGCATGTGTTTTTTGAGGTCATTAGCACACAACCCCACACCAAAACACAGCTCAAACACCATTCTATAGCAAAGATTCAGCTAATGAAATTTTAAATGACTGTAGCTTTGTCAATTCTTTGAATTTTTCACCAAGTAATTTTTATATTCAGCAGGAAAGTTCATTCTTTCTAGAGCAGCAAATCCAGATATCCGTATTATTCACGAAATGAAGGACCCCTGAATATTCACGAAATGAAGGACCCCTGAATAAAAGTATTTTCATGAAAATGTTTCACCCAGTATGTTACATAATCACAAACCTGGTCTATCTGTGGCTGTACCACCCTCTCTAACCTTAACTCCCACACCAGAGAGTAGATTGGTCCTTAAATCAAGGGAGATAACCTGTAAGATATAAACATGATGTTAAATACTGCAGGTATACGTTCAACATACTAGAGGCCTGAAATACTGTCAATATGTACTCCTTCTGTCCACATTACAATGAAAATGAATGATTTTTCAAAGTATTTATTTAGAACCAATGGTTAGCTTTTAAGACCACATGTTTGTCTGGTCTGACTACTGGTATTTAACTTTATCATAAAGAAAAATCAAACTATTTTATCTACCTGTCCAAAAGCACTAACACCCTTATCAGTACGACCACAACGTTCATAATTAGCTGTCTCTCTGAAAGTAAAGTAACAATAAGTATTAATGTCAGTAAACCATACATAGCAACAGTGTATAGAAAACCATCAATGGTTTCAGGCTTATTCATTCAATTTATGGCATTGTTCAATTAGTAGTTACAGTACCAGTAAAATTGTTGAGCCAATACTGCTGAACTCAATAATATATGTTGTATAAGTTATTCAGCAGTTGTTATAGCTGTAGTTATAGATTGAAAATGGGTTTTTGTACAGTAAATATATGTTACTCAATTTACTGATAGGCTATATTGGTACAAAATTCCCCCTTTTCTTCAAATTAACGCGAAATTCCTCTATCTGAGGAGCCCTGGCCCCAATCTCCAGAAGCATCTCAAGTAGAAATCTCAACTCAAATTGAGATTTTGCTCAAGTCAAGAGTATAATATACATACAGTTGAAATATTTAAGTTTTGATCACTAGATGAGGTTACCTGCTCTCCATTAACCGTGTCTTCTTCAGAGAGTCCAGTAACACTTGCTCTATAGTATTAGCAGTATCTTCCTGACTAGCGTAACCCTGGTATCCACATCCTAGATACATCACTTTTAACGCAACATGTCGGGTATTGTACCTAGAACATACATAAAATATTAAATACTGTAGCACACTGACAATCCAAGGCCACACTGAAACAGCGGCAGCGCCTAGTCACCCATGCAAGAGTCAGGCATAGATTGAACCATCCACATCCCCAAAAATGGATATTTTAAGCAAGCCTATATACTTACCCAACAATGAATGACACACTGTGGACTTTGAATTCCGGGCATAATGAACCATAAAGGGAGGCAATTATGAATGATAACAGTGTCAGGTCTAGTGTCATTCACATAGTTCTTGAATAATATCAAAAGTACTCTCAATTTTTTTCGCCTAGTATTGAGAGCATACTACCTTGTTTCAATCAATAAGCACAAGATGCATCTTTGGTACAATATCAATTTACCTATATTCAACAAGAAATATCACTGAATGTGATGAATACTCCCAGCAACTGCTTGACACAGTCAGATATGCATAACTAGACTTGGTACTGTTCATTCATCCAAAGTTTCATTGAAATCCGACCATTGGTTACAGAGAAATAGCGCAGACAAATTTATAAGTGTAAAAAATCAAAGGGCCATAGCTACCTTAAAATTTATCCAATCAACATGTGCCGACAATATGCACAACTAGACTTGGTACTGATCATTCATGCAAAGTTTCGATGAAATCCGACCATTGGTTACAGAGAAATAGCGTGGACAAAATTTATAAGTGTAAAAAAACAAAGGGCCATAACTACCTTAAAATTGATTTGACAAACGTGTGGCGATGATATGCACAACTAGACTTGGTACTGATCATTCATACAAAGTTTCGTTAAAATCCGACAAATGGTTACAAAGAAATAGCGCGGACAAAATTAATAAGTGTAAAAAAACAAAGGGCCATAACTACCTTAAAATTGATCTGACCAACATGTGCCGACGATATGCACAACTAGACTTGGTACTGATCATTCATACACAGTTTCGTTAAAATCCGACAAATGGTTACAGAGAAATAGCACAGACAAAATTTATAAGTGTAAAAAATCAAAGGGCCATAGCTACCTTAAAATTGATCTGACCAACGTGTGCCGACGATATGCACAACTAGACTTGGTACTGATCATTCATACAAAGTTTCGTTAAAATCCGACCAATGGTGACAGAGAAATAGCGCGGACAAAATTATACGGACCAACCGACCAACAGACCAACCAACCAACTAACCAACCAACCAACCACCAACCAACCAACCATCCTCAAGCATGACTTCAATATAGCCCCCATATACTATGTATCTGGGGGTATAATAACACATGTTAAGTACCTTATAATTAACAAGTAAAGCAGTGGTATACAAACGCGATTTTAATGCTTTGCCAATTTTATGATTTTAAAGATTTCAAGTTTAATCAGAACCAACTTATCAGACATGATATATCCATAAAGACAGATCTTTCAACAAACAAGAGATGTTTGTTAAACATGTATGCCCCATATTGCAGCCATATAGTTATTAATATTAAAGGTCACAGCGACCTATACCTTTGACCTCAAAATCAATAGGGGTCATCTACCGTTGCTGGCCAACCTCCATGTTAAGTCATTGAACTAAATCATTTGGTCTACCGACCGACCTACCGACCGACCAACATGTACAAAGCAATATTCCCCCTCATCACAATATCATTATATCACTTACTTGCTAAAGTCAAACTCTCGGTTAGGTTTAAACCTCTTTCTACCTGCAACAGGTGACGAGGTTGACACATCGTTCTTGATGACAATATTCTGCAGTTGTTTGACATGAGACTCCAGTTGCCTAACACGACACATCAATTCCTGTTTGCATATGAACTCATATATAATATATAACATATAATATATAACATACATATTAAAGATTTGGTTTTGATTCGGGTTTGAAAGTGTATAAACACATCATAGGTAATATGGTGCTTAACTGATCTTTACATCTAGATAAAGATACAGAACATGAAAGCAAAACCGCCCCACCTGTTGGAGTCAAGAGTTGTAAAGACTCCAAGCGTTAAGACCCGTTTATACTCACAACAATTGGACGTTGATTGTGGTTCTAGTCACTCTCTAAGGAAAGCCCCCATTGACTTTAAATAATTCTATGGTTCAATCATTTATTTACCATAGTAAAAGTTGAAAAGTGAACAATATATACATCAAAAAACTTCATTCAAATATACATATATATATTTTCTAGTATGACGATGCCCCAGATAGGGATATTGTACAGTATCGTCAGAGGAAAAAAATATTCAAACTTTTTATGGTTGCTTTTGGTTAAACACACAAGGAACCCCAAACAGCTGACTCTTCCTGACCTATCAATGCTTACAGTATACCAACATCATATTCACAGCGACAAGGTATCACATACATTTCATAATATTGTTTCAATAGGGAAATAACATACCAAAATATAAACTTCTGCAGATCACTAAATTGTGGAGAAAATTTGTATAATTTTGGTCAATCAGTGTGATCAGGTACATACCAAATACAATCAAGGGTAAATTTTTTAACCCAGAACATATTTTCATTTTCCCTTAATTGTCAACTGGATAAACGTCACTGTTACAACTAAAGTAGAATTATTTACTTTACTGTTTCTAACAAAATGTGATGATTTAAGAAGCAGAAGGATTTCCCTTTCTTCTTGTTCAAATATCTTTATCAAAAAATATTTTTTGAAGCACAATATGACCAAGTTATGTGGTACTGACTAATCAACTGTATTTTTAAGCCAAGATCATTGACGATGATAATTCCATTTCATTCATAACAGTATGAATCATAAACCTGAACTACTGTAGCTTGAAGCCTTCACAAGTGAAATTTGATATTACATAGAATGATCAACCAATTTACTAAACTCATATAAGAAATGGGAAACAGAATTGGAGTTGTATTCTAAAAGGACCTTAAGTTCAGTAAGCACATATCAACAAAAATGAACAAGGCGAACAGTATATTGGCTCTTATTGGTAAGACATTTGAATTCATGGATAAGTTTACATTTCTAAGATTATATACAGCATTAGTGCGTCTGCATGTAGAATTTTTCAATGTTGTTTGGTGTCCGTGTCTGAGAAAAGATATTGATAGCCTAGAAAGACTTCAGATGAGGGCGACGAGACTCATACCAAGCTTGAGACATCTATCATACAGCGAACGTCTCAAAGCACTAAAGTTGCCATCCTTGTTACATAGGCGTAAA
This sequence comes from Spisula solida, assembly GCA_947247005.1. Lineage (NCBI taxonomy): Eukaryota > Metazoa > Mollusca > Bivalvia > Venerida > Mactridae > Spisula > Spisula solida. The sequence goes on along the minus strand of OX365957.1, from coordinate 34,035,973 downwards.
CGAGGGGACTTAATTCAAACCTTTAAAATAGTGAAAAGACTGGATGATTGTGATTTTAACAAATTCTTTAAATACTCGTCATCAACGAGAGGTCACCATTTGAAATTGGATGTACCAAGTTCTAGAACTACTTTACATCAGAACCAGTTTTCTAGGAGAGTCATTGATATGTGGAATGCGTTACCGTGGAATGCGTTACCGCCGAATGTCATAGATGCAAATGCTTTTAAAATATGGTTGGACTGTCACTGGCAAGGTGATATACCTTATCAGTTATAAACTATATTAAAGAGTCAATCATGGGATGACTGTTTGAGTGCCATGTATATCAAACTGTGACCAATACCTATATTCGGATGTAATTGTGACTAACCATGTACAAGTTTGTGCTACATCAAGTCTACAAGAAGGGGGGCTTAAAAAGGACATTGTCCTTACTACAGAGCCCAAGATCATCCTACAGGTATGACAACGACATAGAACACTTCCCCAACCAATAAAAGAGCAAGGTCAAACTGTCCGAAATGTTTTATCCGAACTAACATCTACACATTTCAGAAGCTAAACTACGATTATCAGAAAATGTCATAACATGGCGATGGACGGTAAGTTTAATATGGGATAATTGTAGTCAAGTAAGTAATCAATCAATTACGTACCTTTCTTACAACTTGCATAATGAACAAAAACTAACGAGCATGCACAGTTTGTTTGTGCAGTGTGAGAATAACACATTCGTGATAATCACAATATTTAGGTTAAAATCTACCAAATATATTTTTTAACTTTTATGTTATTAAACGAAACACACGAGAGCCCAGAATTTAACATGTTTCAGCATATGATCAATACTGGCACACATATCAATGAATGTAAATAGTTTTCCACTTTAAAATAATTGGGAAAAATAGGGTCATGTACATGTAGCCTATGTTAATCATACCATACTTTTACTAATTTTGCCAACTGGTTCCTGACTAGTGTACATATACAATAACACCTCTCCTGAGAAACCCACTGTAGAGCAACTACCTCTCTAACAACACCTTCGAAATTTCCCAGTCAATATTTACTGTAAACTTTACCTCTGTAGAGTAACAACCTTTAAACGAAGGCATACATTTGCAGATCCCAAAAGGTGTCATTCTACAGAGGATGTAATTCACTGATTACAACGGTACAATGAAACCCTCAACTTCTCGTGATACCAAACATCGATAAGAGCAGGCAAGCCAGAATAAAAATAAGATTCCTGAGGTCCCTTATTTTCAGAATTCTATAGAATATAAGGTCGGAAATAGGTCAAAATCAAAACAAGAAAAAATTATCATTTTATTCATAATCTGATTTAAAGAGACTGGACTGATATAGCTCAATCACAATCATGTTCATAGTTCAGCGTATAGTTCAACACACATGTCACCACTTTAATTCTACAACCGTGTGACTAGATATTTGGTGATACTGTACCATAGTTATGTTGTGGGCAGAGAGAGCTCTTGAAAGCTTACTTATAAAACAAAGTTGAATGGAGTCAATCTAAATACTGCAATTCTAAACTTAAACAGCTTTGGCTTTTTTTAAAGCTTTTGTTTATTTCTATGTGAAAATGTGTTCAAATCTGAATTAAACCATAGTACTGCAAATTGATTATAGAATTTCATGAAAATGTGTTTAACATTAAAGACAGGTTAGGGACGTTTCCAGCATCTCCCAGTGTAAGTACAAATACTAGAAATATTTCAATAACATAAAATTTAAAGCAACATTAATTACATCTATTAATTACATTTTCTTAAGAATCAAGATAGTACCGCTGACTCAAGGGGGTGTCTCTGAAACCCAGTACCTATTCCTATTGTAACCACATCCAAAATGTATCCCCTCAAACCTGGCTCCGTATCTGCCCCTGTTCACAGTAAACACTTATGCTAGAATACCTTGGTTTGTGGTTAGATAATGTGCTGCATATCAAGACATTGAATATCAAACTATGCACAAAACAGCATATGGAAAAGAGAGAGAACTGTAGTTTTATTGAAACCATCTTCAATTCTAGAGTTATTCTTCCTTACTTGTACCAAAGCAATGTGCAACACGCAATCACACATCATGTCATATTATATCAATACATTGTCTTAAGACACAAACGTGACATAATCAGGGACTTATTAATCAAATGAACTTTATGGAAGCATCAACCAGCTGTAGTATGGAGAATATGCTTCTCAACCTTCTATCAGCATAATTAAACAGCTGATGTGGTGTAATAAAACAGATAACTTGATGTTCCAAGAACATAGAAGAGATAACTTGGATGTTCAAACAAGACACAACTTGATGTTCCAACAAGGGATAACTTGATGTTCCAACAAGACTCAACTTGATGTTCCAACAAGACACAACTTGATGTTAAAAAAAGACACAACTTGATGTTCCAACAAGACACAACTTAATGTTCAAACAAAGGATAACTTGACGTTCTAACAAGACACAACTTGATGTTCCAACAAAGGATAACTTGATGTTTCAACAAGACTCAACTTGATGTTCCAACAAGAGATAACTTGACGTTCCAACAAGACACAACTTGATGTTCCAACAAGACACAACTTGATGTTCCAACAAAGGATAACTTGATGTTTCAACAAGAGATAACTTGATGTTCCAACAAGGGATAACTTGATGTTCCAACAAGAGATACCTTGATGTTCCAACAAGGGATAACTTGATGTTCCAACAAGAGATAACTTGATGTTCCAACAAGGGATAACTTGATGTTCCAACAAGGGATAACTTGATGTTCCAACAAGACACAACTTGATGTTCCAACAATACACAACTTGATGTTCCAACAAGAGATAACTTGATGTTCCAACAAGACACAACTTGATGTTCCAACAAGGGATAACTTGATGTTCCAACAAGGGACAACTTGATGTTCCAACAAGACACAACTTGATGTTCCAACAAGACACAACTTGAAGTTCCAACCAGAGATAACTTGATGTTCCAACAAGAGACAACTTGATGTTCCAACAAGACACAACTTGATGTTCCGACAAGGGATAACTCAATGTTACAACAAGACACAACTTAATGTTCCAACAAGGGATAACTTGATGTTCCAACAAGGGATAACTTGATATTCCAACAAGGGACAACTTGATATTCCAACAAGGGACAACTTGATATTCCAACAAGGGACAACTTGATATTCCAACAAGGGATAACTTGATGTTCCAAAAAGGGATAACTTGATGTTCCAACAAGGGACAACTGGATGTTCCACAAGAGGATTTCAACCAACAAAAGATAACTTGTGGTTTCTACATCAGTATAAAGATGTCTGGATTTTGACAATTTTATATGATCAATTTAAATCCTACAGCGTTCAATCTGAGAAATGTCTTATCTCTACAGTATGACAGTGTATCATTGTTAACTTGGTCCAGGTAGGTGATACGGTGATGATTTTAAGTCTATACACCGATACATTCATTCTTGGTTATTAAACAGTTTTTATACCCATATAACCTGAACATAGGAGTAGCACGAGCATCAATCACGATACATATGTCAACTAATGACAGATTATAACCCAAATATATCCTGTTAAGAAAGGGTAAAATTTCAACGATGACAACTGAATCTACCAACCATTAACCGGTACGTAGGTATAAATCGTGTTTACAGGAAATAACGGGGTTTACGAGAACATTTATGACATGTGCACCTCCACGACAATCATATACCAATTAAACAGCAGTGTAAACTTTTGATCACACTTTTAATTAAAGCTTTATATTCAGTGTAATAAACCTTTGATATAGGTATACACTGAAAACAATGATGGTACATTCAACTTTATAAATATTGAATGCATGTTGATAGTTCAAAAATAGCATTTGTATTTGCCAAACTATTTGAAGAAAATTTGGCTATACAGCCCCGATGTCATGACTATATAAATAGTGTATTTATACTTACTGTGAAACAAACGAAAAGGTGATGGATGGCCAATTAAGTTATCCACAGAAAAAAAGAGACATTATTATTATTTTATTATCATTATTACCCATTAACAAACTACAAATACCAAATCTAAAATACAGTAACAGGACAATAGAAATTTAAACCATCTAGGAAGGGGGATTTCCATTTTATTGGAGCCAAACTATTATATAATTGATGTAGAAGAATGTATTTTGGGGGTAATTGATTGATCTGTCCATTTCACAGAACTATTGACATTCCATAGTGAGACGGCCAATACTGTGGACACTCCTCATATGATCAATAGTGTGGTGAAATAAACATTACACTGGTGCACTGTACTTAATTTATTGGTTCATGACTTTCTGTTGTGGGTACCAGTCATTACTTTCTGTTACGGGTACCAGTCATTACTTTGTGTTGTGGGTACCAGTCATTACTTTCTGGTGCTGGTACCAGTCATTACTTTTGCTGTGGGTACCAGTCATTAATTTGTGTTGTGGATACCAGTTGTTACTTTCTGTTGTGGGTACCAGTCATTACTTTTTGTTGTGGGTACCAGTCATTACTTTTTGTTGTGGGTACCAGTCATTACTTTCTGGTGCTGGTACCAGTCATTACTTTTGTTGTGGGTACCAGTCATTAATTTGTGTTGTGGATACCAGTTGTTACTTTCTGTTGTGGGTACCAGCCATTACTTTTTGTTGTGGGTACGAGTCATTACTTTTTGTTGTGGGTACCAGTCATTACTTTTTGTTGTGGGTACCAGTCATTACTTTCTGTTACGGGTACCGGTCATTACTTTCTGGTGCTGGTACCAGTCATTACTTTTGTTGTAGGTACCAGTCATTAATTTGTGTTGTGGATACCAGTTGTTACTTTCTGTAGCGGGTACCAGTCATTACTTTTTGTTGTGGGTACCAGTCATTACTTTTTGTTGAGTGTACCAGTCATTACATTCTGTTGTGGGTACCAGTCATTACTTTTTGTTGTGAGTACCAGTCGTTGCTTTATTTTGTGGGAACCAGTCATTACCTTCTGTTGTGGGTACCAATCATTACTCAATGTTGTGAGTACCAGTCATTATTTTATGTTGTGGGAACCAGTCATTACTTTCTGTTGCTGTTACTTTCTGTTGCTAAGGTTTTAACTAAGTCTGAATGAGAACTCCTTTTCAACCTCAGCAAAGAGACTACAAAGTCCAAATGCTTAACACTAGATACACTAGTTTATCACACATTTTTGTTTGAATAACTATAAAGCATACATAGGAAAATTTTAGTAATACAAATATGGTGAGAAACTTTCGACAAAAGAATCAACTTTCCCTTTCGACATATTTGATGCCCAAGTATGACTGTTTTTGTCTTGAAAATCAGCCAACACATTCATAGGCTAGTGACGGTGCACAACTAGATTTAGTGAATGTTTGAAGTACTGACAGTGTTTAGAAATACACAAATCTTTCCAACGCAGAATAATAATTTATTCGTTCCTTATAACAATTTGTTATTTGGGTAGCTGGTTAACTGTTCGGAAGATTAAACGGTTAACCAGTTAGCAATTTGACAGAATAGTGACATCCCTAGTTATGACTATCCATATACCAAGCAGCTTGTCCATGTTTCACATTTTTTTAATCCATTACCATTTAAGGTAAACCCTATATTACCAAGAATTGCGATATCCACCTAGTACCGATACTTTCAGTACTTTGATTGTAATTATGGTTGTGTGCGTATTTTCATTTTTTACCATGACTATTTCTTTTTGTAAGACAAATCTGTAAGTAAACTTAGATATAAACATTGTCCTTAATTAGTAAAACAACACAGCACTCCATGCTAAAACACAAAGCATCAACAAAGCATTCACTCCCTAGCAAAACCACTCACTCTATAGATGCAATGTAGAATTCCAACCAATCAAATTGAAGAATTATCGAGAACAACCAATCAGAATCAAGTATTTTAAAAAAGTTAAAGTCCATACATTAAGCCATAAAACATTAACCTTTAGGTGTTAAATACTTGCTTGACCTGGGATGAAATTGAGTAAATTGCATCCTAGGCTCCCAGCGTTAATCAGAGAAACGTTTTCGAACAAAAACTTTAAAAAACTTCAACTTCCACTGGCCAGTTCAGTTCAGTAGTGATCAGCTCAGTAAACCCTTGTATATGCCTTCAAACATTTAAGTCATATATTGTATGCTTGCATCTTATGTTTATCAGTAAATTTGTAGTATATCACAATGTACGAAACACAGTATAATAGTAAAGACATAAAAAATATAAAATTATAATGATCTAAAATACATTTTATAATTATAACTATTATACTGTACCTTTTCATTGTCAGTTAGCTTGTCTGTCTCTATAACACCTTTGTATTCTAATGGACCTAAATGACCATTCAGATGTCCTCCATTGCTGACTGCTACCTCGGACATTTCAACGTTATTCCAGGATGAGAGTTGTTCCCCTTTTTGCCATTCTTCAGCAAGGCGGAAATAACTCTGCTGCGGGTCCTTACCCAAATAACTTGATTCCTCTGACTTGGCATTCTTTACCAAATTCAATGGAGCAGTATTGTCCTCCTGCCTAGCGACAGCATCGGAAATACTTCTCTTTTTTTCCAGTTGACTTTTAGCCGCCTGAAATGCTTCACTATGTAGCACCTTGTTAAGAGTCTGAAATCTATGGAAGGCATTGGAAGATATGGCACTGTTGTCTGTTATATGAGAAGACAATGGTAATGAACTAGATGGAATGTTGATAGTTGTGTTGTTGGTGACATGTTGCTGTAGATCAGTCTTTGTATTATTGTTGGTCAAATCTAGCACCTGTCCTTCCTTATTAGGCTTCACTCTGACTGTGTGGGCACTCTTTCTGGACTTGGCACGTTCCATTATACGACTGTGAACTTGACCAAGTATTTCTTTCCCTGCTTGCATTCTTTGACTAGACTCGTTTTTAATTTTGGCCTCCAATTCAAGCCCCTTTTTCATACCCGACGCCTGAGATGAATCCCGAACCAGCGGTGACCTCTCTCTGTAACCTTGACCCCTAGTGATGGATGGACTATGTCCTCGACTAGGAGACGGGCTGTGTCCAAGACTCTTGGACGATGGACTATGACTAGTTGAGTTACTCACAGAATCTAACAGCTGACTAGGAGTGTACTGTAGTTGAGACGGAACAGACATCATAGGATAACCAACAGCTACAGGTCCTTGACCTTGCACAGCAAGATGACCCTGACCTTCTGTTGGCTCCTGTTTGACATTGACTAGAACAGGGTTTATGGCACCAATACCTAAATTTGTCATTGTTGTGAAGTAATTAAGAAGGTTGGCTTGATATATTTGTGAAGCCATATCTTGTTGTACTGCCGTTGCCCCGGAGATAGCAACCGTTGCTAGGTTACCTGCTTGAACCATGGCAGGATCTATAAATGATCCGAGGGCACTCTTTTGTTGACTAGATAAACTATTTTCAGAGCACTGATCTGGTCCATTTGATGAAATTTGAACAGGGGATTCCCTTGACGGGGAATTATTTGGCATCAAGCCAAGAACATAGTGATAGTTATTCTGAGATTCACTCTTGTTTATATCTGAGACAGCGAATTGTTTAGAATCAGCAGTTATATTCATACGATCAGGTGACGGAGTGGCTGACTTTGGAGCGAGTTTCTTCGGAGTACGTGGAATGTTAGCTGCGCGAAATTTGAACCCTCCAGACGAAAGGTCCATAACTGGATTCTCCTTACCAGTAGCAGCGTTAGCCGCTAACTGGGAATTCACTTTGAAGTCACAATCTTTCCCATTGAGCTGATCATGACTTCCAAGCTCCTCAACAAACCAGTAATTCACAAATCCAAGCCTCTGAGTGAGTTTGATTCTGTATGAACAACGATGACCACGCATTTTTGTCTTGTCACATCCTGAAATGGAAGAAAATAAGGAGAAATTAATTAAAGAAATCATAATATTCTAAACCTCCTGTAATCAATGTCTGGCTTCTAGAAAGCATCTCACCCAAACATAGGCCTAAAAACATTTATTTATACAATTGTACCTAAATAAGAAGTCCAATCTGAATGTAGGCCGATTTTAATGCTAATTTTTCGGCTAATTGGGCCAGAGGCTGGGTGGATATTCACTGGTTATGGGAGATTTTTGAGTGCCAGGCAGCGGCTGGAAATTATTTAAGTCTCCCTCGAAATATTTAATGCTAATGAACATCTACACCTTTCTGTTCATCATCTGGTGGCTGGACGGCGTCTAGGTAAGTGCAGAAGTATACTAAATTTCCATGGTGGTTAAACATTTGTAACTACATCACTAGGGTCAAAACTTTGTAATAGAATTATGAGGCAAGGTTAACAAGCAATTTCTTAGGCCCAGTATGAGACAGCAACAAGGTTTATGAAGTGATAGTGTATTTCTGTGATTACACATATGTTTTACAGGCTGACGTTACTACCTGATATAACAACATTAATGAATTCAATATTGTCTGACCACATTTCAATGAGGCTCCGAGTCTTTGCTCGTTCAAGTGGGACGAGTCTTAGTTAAATGTGGTTAACTAATACATACTGTAACTTAATAGACCAACATGGTCATTCATATAAATGACAAATTTATTAACTATTTCCCTAACATAATATTCTATATTATTACTGAACAGTTTAACTTACTGGGACTATAATAATTTATGCAATAACAGTTTAACTTACTGTGACTATAATAATTTATGCAACAACAGGTTAACTTACTGGGACTATAATAATTTATGCAATAACAGGTTAACTTACTGGGACTATAATAATTTATGCAATAACAGTTTAACTTACTGTGACTATAATAATTTATGCAACAACAGGTTAACTTACTGGGACTATAATAATTTATGCAATAACAGGTTAACTTACTGGGACTATAATAATGTATGCAATAACATTTCAACTTACAGGGACTATAATAATTTATGCAACAACAGGTTAACTTACTGGGACTATAATAATTTATGCAATAACATTTTAACTTACAGGGACTATAATAATTTATGCAACAACAGTTTAACTTACAGGGACTATAATAATTTATGCAATAACAGTTTAACTTACTGGGACTATAATAATTTATGCAATAACAGTTTAACTTACAGGGACTATAATAATTTATGCAATAACAGTTTAACTTACAGGGACTATAATAATTTATGCAATAACAGTTTAACTTACAGGGACTATAATAATTTATGCAACAACAGGTTAACTTACTGGGACTATAATAATTTACGCAATAACAGTTCCACTTATTGTATGTATATAACTATGATATCACGGTATGTTTTTATCATAATGTATATAGCCGCAGGCGTATTTTACCCCATGATTATAATGTATTCACAATTAAGTATTCTATTGTTTAATTTATCAAGTTGATGCAATAAATTCACCCTGTTTCACGGAGTATGAAACGGTTTTAAGCCGTTTATAAATTCACAATGTATCCTGATGTAAAGGTTTACGCTTGTCTTGTCACAGAAAAGAATGTGTCAAAATAAAATGTTTAGGTACAACAAGCAATTACCCAAAATAGAAAACTTGTTATGTATTGTACCAGTGAGTACACGATTCGCCTTTCCCCCCAGAATCACGAAACAAGGTAACCTTGAGATCAATCTTAAACTCACTTACATATTTACATATGTACAACTAGGCTTTATTTGGTACCAATTATTCATGTGAAGTTCCATTGAAACCTTGTGACATCCAATATGTGGAAGACATAATGAACATCAAGAAGTTGTGGCCAAATATAAGGTTCAGATACCTAATCTTTAAAAAGAAATTTGCGTTCGGCAGAGATGGAGACAGTCTTTAGTGGGTGGCCATTTGGTTTTATCTATGCCTAATTGTTCAATGACCTCTGGCTTCGAAAAAAGCTTGTGTGTACAAGGAATCCAGGCGCGCTGCCCTGAATAGACTCCTTGGTTCTTTAATGCGCCATGTGTATAGCACCGATTCAAGCGAGATTAACATCTGGGTTTTTAACCAGTTTATCTCTAGTTGGGTGTTTCTGAAATATCCAGTGCCCCGGCCGAGATTCGAACCAGGGACCTTTCGATTGGTTGTCGAGAGCGCCAACAACGCAGCCATCATTTCACCTTATGAATCCCTATGAAACATCCATCTATCTACTCAGTGGTATATACTTCAATCAGTATCTGATGTTCACTAGATACCCTGCAGGTTAAGACATGAACTTTGAGGACGTACAGGACTTGAAGAGGGTGGGAATGAAGCATCGCTATGGAGGAGGTCAATATCTCTGGACCGGATAAAACATGACAGGTCAACAACCCAGGAAGTATTACACATAAAATGTTTATGTATACATCATAAATACATGTACACTATAAACACTAGTGCATGTATTGATATAGTATACAACATAATATTATACCCAACTTCCACCAACATGAACATACATTCAGTTAATGATATGTACAGTCAAACCTGTGTTTTAAGACCACCTGAAACCAAAGACCACTGTTACAAAACCTGTCTACAAAGACTATCAATCTTATCTCCAACCAGATCATTTTTGTGATAGACAACTAGACTCGTAAACCTGTTTCTGATCTCCTGAAGCATCTGAATAAGAAATCTCAGCTCAAATTGAGATTTTACTCAAATCAGAGTTGGAATTTGAGATAAACTGGAAGTTCAAGCTCTTAGAATTATACTGTAACTAACTATGTTTTGTGATGCCACTTTTAAGACCAGCCTTCCATGTAAATAACACACGGACGCATGTCTCTATTTCAGATTTTTTGACATTCGATTGAGACAGTCGTAGTGTGAGCATGGCCATTCCATTTTTTCCCTGCCAAATTGGCCAATGACCTTCGTTTCTGAAATTTACAGATCAGGATTGGTAGTCAAGAGAGCTAACAATTGTTCCACCCAGTAGCTACGATTGAGATGCTTCAGGAGATTGGGGCCAGAAGAACCACAATTCTTGCTGTTCATGTAAGTGGTCCTACCCGAGTTTTGACAGTATACACCAGTGTACAGAAGTAGTACATGTCTTAGGCTTTTATAATAGACTGTTCACTGTGTTAAATGTGATTTTCTGAACAATGTCTAAATTATAGAAGCGTAATAAATTGAAGTTCACAAAACATGTGGATCTAGACTCAGGTCCTCACATCCAAGCACTAGTTGTACAATATACGGTCATTACAAAGTGTGAGGACGAAGTGTTACATTTAAAGTGCCTATTGAGACATCTTATTTCAGCCACCAATTAGTTCCAATACTTTTAATCATGTTCAATGTCATATACTTGACACACAAAGAAGGCGTTTTCCGAAACATGTCTGTGATGTAATATAAATACATTTCAAAAGGTTGTGACTAATTTTATTATTGAATTTCAATGTATGAAGGTTTTACTATAAAATCATAAATTTTCCTGGGTCTTAAATTTCGTGGATTTTGATGAAAATGCATTTTCGTGGGGTTGTAAATTTGTGGATTACAAAACATGGAAGTTTCAACCTATGCTCTGTATTAGGGCTGTCGATTAATTGTTGGGATTAGATTTCATGGTGGAGTTCAATAACGAAATCAACAAAAATTCAACTCCCTCGAAATATATTGATTTTACAGTATTTCAATTTTGTTTTACGAATGATTGATTTGTCTTGATCAGTATTGAGTCCATGCCGAGGGTTTATTCCTTACTCGATACACCATAAACTTACACTTAGAACTAAATTTCCCAGACTTTTCCCTGATCAAAGTAATGAAAATAAATGGTGAATTCAATTGAAACCCAATAAATAAAATTACTAAATTTGCACTATAAGGTAAATTTCCCTGACTTTTCCCTGATCAAAGTAATGAAAATATATGGTGAATTCAATTGAAACCCAATAAATAAAATTACTAAATTTGCACAATAAGGTAAATTTCCCTGACTTTTCCCTAATCAAAGTAATGAAAATAAATGGTGAATTCAATTGAAACCCAATAAATAAAATTACTACATTTGCACTATAAGGTAAATTTCCCTGACTTTTCCCTGATCAAAGTGTATTTGAAAATAAATGGTGAATTGAAACCCATCATAAATTTGCACTTAGTCTACATTAAGTAAATATGTTGCAATGTGCCTGTACAAATATTGTAGATGCATCAAAATGTGTGGTTTATATGGAGTACAGGAATCAGTTCTCAAGTCTTGTCTCAGTTTGAGATAGTGAACAACAAGGAACTGTAAAATCACATATTTTTGTGGGTATTAAATTTTGTGGATTTTGAAAAAAGGCATTTTAATGGTGTCGTAAATTTGTGGATTACAAAACATGAAAGGATGAACCCATGTTTGATAATTGAGAGGTCGATTAATCTTTGGGATTATATTTTCGTGGCCGAGTGCATCAACGAAAATTCAACTCCCTTCAAAATTAATGATTTTACAGAAGAAGGTAAGAGACTCACCTGGAAGACAGATGCCGTATCCACCACAAGCTCTCTTACATGCAGATGTTCCACTACAATACAACGTCTCCCTGGCAACCACAATCTGTTTGGCATTCTTGGCTCGTCCAGCTCGAATACTCCCATTGGTCAGCACCATTTTACCAAATTCAGTGTATGCAAACTGGTCGTCAAGGAATGTTTCACCTTTTGTCATATCCACATAGATTTTATGTACTTCGCGTCCTTTTCGAAGCATACATTTCCGATTGAACGTTGGAAGTGAGTCTAAATAGTCTTTCAACTTTCCACACAACACCATCGTACCCTTATATGGAACTTTAGGTTTTTCGACGGTAAGTTTGAAATCGTTAGATGGGGAAGACATCACAGGTGTATTGTGGGAGACATTATTATCACATGGACTTGAACTATCAAGTATATCAGTCATAACTGGAAGAGTTATATTGCAAGCATCTGGAATACACAGATCCTCTCTGTGACCTGGAAGATTGGAATGTGAAATGCAAGCTTCTGCATGATTCTGATGATCGTCACCCAAAGCACCTTTATCCAACGGAGTAGCAACATTGTCTAATTCGGACACATTAGAACTATTCTCGTTTTCCAGATCCGCAGTTTCTGGGTTAGTTTCAATGATGAGTTTTCCCTCGCTATCACTAATGTCATCTATAGTGTCGTTAGTGACATCACCATCTTCACCAGCCACTGGTTCACTTACTGATGTTTCAGTCTCATCAATCAAGTCATGCTGTAACTTATACTCATCTAATGCTGCAACCTTGGACAGACTACAGTCTGTATTTACTCCATTATTATTCAAACATCCATTCTCACTGTCTATGCCGTCCATTTTGTCGTCTGCCTCAGCGTTGGCTTCAGCAGATTTTTCGTCGGTGTCCATATTCTCTGGTGTGTTTGTTGTCATAGCATCTAGCGTTCTCTTGGACTGGTCTACAGGATATGGCTCCTGCATAAATCCAGATATGCATTTCATAAAATCCTCCAACATTTAATCACAGTCTTAACTCTTAATTAATTACTAATTAATTATCAATAATTAATTATCAACTTTTAATATGATTACAACTTGATATCATACGAAAGTAATTAAACCTTGAGATTTCCGTTTTCTCATTTCAAAATTATATTAGTATAGAACTCAAGTTATTACAAACGAGTTAAATCACAAGTTAATTAATATATGTAAACTATGCAACATGATGTACAGTTGTAATGAATAAGACTATAACATCAAACAGGTTTACACTACTATTATTGCATACATACTCCATGCTGCCAGATGAACCGAAGAAGAAAATCTGAATGTTTTCATTTTAAACACGATGCAAAACAACTATAAAGAAAGTGATTTTTTTTATAACAGAGAAAAGGGAAGAAAAAGGACGGTAACAGCGTACCAGCAAGTCGTAACTGGGTAAAAGGCATGCATTAATCGGGTATAATCTTTCAACAAGGAAACATTAAAAGGTAATCAATTTCCAACTTATAACAACAGCCTTTATATACTGCCTATTCAACATGGGTACAGATATTCATGGATTTTTACCTTATATGGAAATGCTGATTATTTTTCAATCAGTCAATTACTGATAAAAATCCCTCTCTTTTCCAGGGGGAGTTTTTATATAAGGGATACATTTTCTATTTCTGAATAATTAAATACAATCAGTACCCAGGTAACATTAACCCACTCCTAATCTGGCCGATATTATAATATCAATCCCTCAGTACAATCAGTTTATTAACATGACCAAGATACGCAAGATTAAGAAATTATAAAAACATGAAATAAATGAACATTCAGAATTTCTCTACAGGTAGCTTTTTTAAAAACAATTTCACCAAAATAAAGTATCCAAGATTAATAAATAACGAAAAACATGGAAGAGTCGTGCAGGACTCGAAATATATAAATATTAATATTTTTTTTTGTATTTTAAATAATATCTCATGGCAACTAAGTGCGAGAATTCATGTCATGGTGTAGTTACAGATGCATACTGGTACTGTAAACATAAGACAGGGACATAGACACACAGTGCATTCTATACGGACATGTACTACACAAACAATTTGTCATTCTCAGGGTTGTAACCAACACACTAACATTCAACTACCACATACACCATGGGGACATGGGTTACAACATGTCTGAAATCAGAGTCTGATTTTCACACACATAAACTCAGGGTAATAAATGCTTGATTTATTCATACCAGCATTCCACATCTTAACAAGCTTATACCCGGGTTACAAGTATGTCCCATGAGGGCTGACACTCAAGTTAGCAGTCAATATCACCAGGGGCTGATACGAAAGTTATTGGAAATAAAATATTCAATTTGCATAAAAAAATTACTTGAAAAAATATTTCTATCGTTGATATTATGCAACTTACATGTAATACCATTTATCTTTTTATGTGAGAAGTATATACCATTACAGTCGATAATTCAGCATCCATGGAAATGTCAATATGACATAATGTAATAAGAAAATAGAAATTTATAGTGTCAACCCTCATTCACAAATAAAGTAGAAAACATAAGATGCAAGCATATAAAGTTAGGTAATAACTCATTCACCTATTGTATACAATTATAATATAAATCACCAATTCTAGAAAGCTATAATATAATATACCAACTCTCAAAACAGGCAACATGCACCAAATACACGTGCAAAATTACTGACAATTACATGTAAAACAGTGCACAGAGGCAGTTGTTATATAACAAAACTCACAAACTTGTTTTATACAATTTATTGTATTCTGAAACATTTTATTTTAAATTACCAAGGTATTGTGCACATAAGCAGTTCTCCGAATAATGTGCAAATTACCAACTGTTTGTTACATGTGAAACAGTACAGTCATAAGCAGTTGTCATAACAACGCACACAAGCTTGCTTGATTCAATTTATTTTCTTCTGAAATATTTCACTTTTAAATTATCAAGTTAAAATTTGTCATACATAT
Organism: Spisula solida; assembly: GCA_947247005.1. Classification (NCBI taxonomy): domain Eukaryota; kingdom Metazoa; phylum Mollusca; class Bivalvia; order Venerida; family Mactridae; genus Spisula; species Spisula solida. The sequence continues at coordinate 34,020,450 of OX365957.1, read as the reverse complement.
ATCCTTATACCACGTCAATGAGGAACTATGTTAGGACAAACTGAGGTAAAAGAAGGAAGCTACGCAACATCTGGATACATGTACTATTTTAACAAAGCACTTACAGAAATCTTAAACTTAGGTGTTTTAATTCTCTATTTTATCAAAGCACTTACGGAAATCTTAAACTTAGGTATTTTAATTCTCTATTTTTAGTAACCAAAGCACTTACAGAAATCTTAAACTTACATATTTTAATTCTCTATTTTATCAAAGAACTTATGGAAATCTTAACTTACATTCAAATTTTAATTCTCTATGATGATTACCAGCTACAACTTGTGGTAAAGTTTCATTAATATTAATCATTAATAAATAGTCAACAAAGTCAACCTAACAACAAATATCTTATCCCAAAGTGTAGGTTTTAAAGAATTATAAATTATTTAAAGTTAAACATATCGGTAAGTTCAAGATTTCTGTAAAGTGCTTTGATAAACAATATCCTGATGTACTTGATAAGTCAGTTACAGACAGAAATAGGAGAGAACATGTTTGTATACATGGGTATTCATATGTAAATGTGCCCACCATCTAGCTATTTTGGTGAATGACATCTTTTTTATTGTTCCGAATCGTCCAATAGATTTCTGGTGGGCACTTTGCATATGAATATAGATGTTTGAGAAAGAAACTGTGCTGGTACTTTTACTTGTTTTCATAATCAGTCATTAATCATTTTTAAGGATAAAAATCCTGGGTGAATTAATATATGCGTTTACGTATTTATCACTATATATTACATAAGCAGCTGTTCGACTTTGTGTTTCTATTAAATGACCATAATGTGTTCAACAGCTTGATATAATTTGATTATTTCAAAGAATAACTGTTTGTTTTATTAATACATGTATGTGCATTATGATTGTATAGTGCATATAGGGCAATGGGAGTGTTCTCTATGTATTATATATGTATAGTTAACTTTACAAAAATTATTCTTATGAATTCTCATACTCATTATTTCTAACCCTAAAGTAGCTACGTTAAGGACAATGTGTGGTTTTTATCTCAATTTCCTTAACATCAAACTAATATTTGTCACAAAAAAAAAGCCTATAGGGATGTATAAATTGCCTCAATATCCCATCATTCCAGAGCAGTCAGCTAGCTCGATAGGCGATCGTCTCGTACACATCTCGTCTCGTACGCATCTGCGGGTAGACGGGATCAATAACCATATCCCAAAATCCCTCCACATATCAGAGTTAGCAGAATATCCAAGGCAACGAAACCCGGAGTACAGTGCTGATTTCAAATCAATATCCGCATCACACTTTCCCATCGCCACGGCAACCGTTTTCTGAGATTCTGGGAGATTTTCTTTAAACAGAATAATGGGGTGGAATAGAGCATTAAGAAGTTTGGTTATTGAGCTTTTCCATAACACTGATCACTACCAGTGTGACTTTTTTCATAGAGGTAACAGTAACTGTAATTTCTAGGGAAATGCTACAAAAAAATCCATAGGCTATAACTCAATGAGAACTGGTTACCATAGCAACTCTGGGTACAGAGCAATTTAAGACTGGGTTTAATGGAATTTTCCACAGAAAAATCGACCAGTAAAATAATTCCCAGAGTACTGCAATTTAATCTGAAAATGTGACTCGTTTAATGCTGGGAAAATTGTTTGAGAAATAATGTCAAAAGGTTAAAATGAAAAATTCATCATTTTTATACAAAAAATACAAAATATTCTTATGGAAATTTAAGTTTTGTCATTTAAATTATAATTTCTACAACTGTAAATGTGCCAATTATAGATATAAATTTAAACAGAATAATTTGCCTTATTATTGAAACTGATTTAGTAACTTATTAATACAAATACATGTATAGCCAAAACTGATAGATTGACTTCTGCATGTGGTTAACAGAAATATCAGTCAGCTAGGGATCAATACAATGACTTTTGAGACAATACGTAAGGCTTCGCTAAAAAATCATGTACAATATATATATATATACCGGTATGTGTTAATTCAAGTCCATAGTGGCTGAAGGAATCATATTAAAACCGTCCATTGCTGATACTGAGTATTTTGATAATGCAAATACATTTTTATTTCTTAAATAACAAGAATACTGCAGGTTACCATGCAGAAGAACCCATGAAACTGACTGCCATCAGAAACTAATCAATGTTCAGGATATGGAAGGTAAACAGATGGGTTATTTATGGAGTAATGGGTTACGTCTTATACGACAGAAAGTCAGAATGGCGAATATATACCTGCCTGTTAAATGAATACTGACTGATACACATGTAATGTAACATCAACTGATGATTTTATTCGTAAGGGGCCGATGCAAGAACACTGTAACATACATGTTGTTATTTACAGATGTAAGTTAATATTGCGTCAAACTGATGAAAAATATACAGAATTAAAACATTGTGCCTAAGGCAGTGAATACATGCATGTTTTTTGGTGAAATGGGTGGAAAAGTAAAGATAAAGATGATATTCATGCTCGGAGACACAAGATATCTGTCACCATGAATATATTCGGGTAGATTGTTTCACACGGCTAAAAGCAACCAATGAATATAAAACATACAATTATTATACTCACTATCCTAGTATCAGAGTGACTTCAAGCAACAGTAAATCATGTCACTCGATCACTCAGTTCATTGGTTGTCTGTTTGTGAAAGATTAGAACATTGTGGGGTCCTCACATGCAATTATCCATGAAGATTATAATTATGAGGCATGACATAATTATGTAACCTTGACTTTTCTTTGCCGCAACATTTAACTGGGACTCGTGAGTATTCTGTGCTTCTTAGTCAGTTACCTATCAGGTGTCTGTTTCCTAAGTAAAGCGCTACCGAGCGCCTTCATTCAGTTACCTCCCCTTCCGTGGAAAGCGCCACCTAGCGCTTTGCTTAGGTAACGGACACCAGGTGTTCTTTTAGAAGTCAAAACATCCATATGGTACAATAAATAAAACATGCAAATAATGAGTTCCAGCTTGTTCAATTGTGCCATACTTCAAGCCTTGGAATCAATCAAATATTATAAGGGTATCTTTTATAAAGAGTGTTTTAGTGCCCAGGCTCGTAGCAATGCTGAGGTACAACGAGTCACTTGCCTTGGCAAAAATTTGAGAAAATGTAAAAAAAGCATGACTTTTGAAGACAAACAGCGTCTCAAATATACCCTAGAAGATATTTGCCACCGTACTATTTGTCCCTGGTTATGGCCCTGGCATCAAATGTTTAAGATCAGTAGCAGTATGATTGCGGTGGTATGGGTGGTATGACGTCTTACTTAATATACACTTACATATAGGGGTAAACCAACATACAAGGTTATGTCTTAATTATGAGTTTAATTGCAGGGTAGCAGTCATAACTGTCACCCTAAAGGTCAAAGGTTATAATGGGATAATTACATCAACACATGGTTCAATTAACTGCCTACATGTAATACACAATAATACACAACAATGACCTAAAGCTTGAGGGCAAACAAGGTCGAATATCGATACACATAATATGATAAATGTAATTTAAATTTATTGTTAATTAATGAACAAATCTCACCAATTAATGAAATGTATCAAATTTTAGATTCACTTAAAAGTTAAATTTATGCTTTCAAATTAAAACTTTCGCATTAAACAAACTTGTCCCCATCAAAGTACTGTGTGTGTAACTGAATTGTCTCCCTAATACATGATTTCAGAATTAGGAGAATATTATCATTTTACACATACTATATTATTATACATAAAGTATCTATTATTATTTTACTTAATATTTGGGGAGGGGGCTATGTACATAGAAAAATCTGCCCTCTTCATGGGTAGCAGAATAATCTGCAATCTTTATAGGTAACAAATGTAGAGGTCCTACAATATGGCTAGTTTGTGAGCTGCCAGTTTAGTTTAATAGTGTTAACTGTAGGCACCAGTCAACTGAAACCATGGCCCCACCAACTTTGGGGTATGGAGGGGATTTTTAATTTTGCTTTTTCAAACCCCCTGCCCTGGTAACTGTGTTGTGTCTTAAAGGGTAGGTGTTCGGAAGTTAAATGTCCTCAGCCAGCAGATAAGATTTGAGTCTAATATTAGCAAAATAGGCTGACCTTTTAAATAAGACTGAAATGTTTTTTCCTTTTATTAATGTCATGTACTGTAGCAGCTTTGGTTAACAGAGTCTTAGAGCATCCTGAATTATTAACCCATTGAATTATTTTGTATCAAGAAATTACTGTAGGGTCATATTGTTTCATACCACTTTCCATAAATTGTAATATTAGACAATACATGAGTATAATAATTGTATATATAAATACCAGGGAATAAAATACAGACATATATAGAGAACCACAGTACACAGCTCACACCTGAGTATGTTGTATAGACAGGGTATTAGATAGTAAAACTGTTATATCAAGTCAACACCTGACATCCAATGTGATGGATAGTATCGCCTCGGGCAACTTAATCGCTGAATGCTAATTGCGCTCCGCAAAATACATTGAACTCGGCAAATCAAGTATTTTAACCGATCATATTATCATCAAATTGTTGATTTTGTATAACACCGGATTAAAACAATGAGAACTATTAAATGTCAGTAATAATTCACTTAGTGAGGCCATACCAACTTGATTGAAATCTCTGATTATTTGAAATTATTGACGTGAAGTTGATGATGTCACCTATCAAGCTATATAACCTGACTTTGATCTTACTTGATTAGTTATTCTCATACATTTATCATACTTTCATCAGATTATTAATTGATTTATAATTAATTATTCCATACAACATAATGGGTGAAATTTATATTACTGATGTTACTGTTACTATATTTACTGCCATCGCTGTGGTACGTACACTGGGTAATGATCTGGATTTATAACCCTGGTGATCCAGGTTCAATTCCCCCTAGCGGATGAAGTCATATCCTTTAATGAAAATTTGAAGTCAATGTTGATTTTCCTCCACATGTGGAGAAGTTGCTGGTTCCCAAATGAAGGGTTTTGTATTTATATATACACATGTACTAGTATTAACATAATACACACTTTTGAAACATATAATTATAAATAATTACTCAGCACACCAAGAACCAATAGAGCCATTCAAACACCAAATAGATCAATCAAATGTGAACAGAGAGACAAAGGGAAGAAGTTACCAACCAACACCAAGCAATCTATTACCATACTGGAAATCTAACTCACTTTGAAAATGACTCCTTTTTGAAGCAAATAGCTTCGTTCAACAGAACAGTCCATACTGGGTCAAGATATGCTAAGTTACTAAAATCACAAACAGCAAAAATCATAACAATGAATTCACAGTACAAGTCAATTAGAAAGTTCACATCTATGAGGCCTACATACAATTTTAAAAATAATTTTATTTGTATTTTTGTTACACTTTGGTTTGTCTGGAAATAAATTGCTCATACTTTTATCTGTTTATCCACAGAAATTACCCTAAAATGTTAATACATTGTATCATGTAATTAGCTGATGATAATTACTGTTTAAGAAGGAAATAACCAATAAACCAATTAGGAAATTTAATGCTGGAAATTCTATTAACATATTTTTAAAGCTTATTTGTAGCAGCAAGGCATGAAATTTTCAAGAAGATCTTTGCTAATTGCTTGCAATAATATAAGGGTGATCGTGGAGCATAATTGTTACTTTAAAATGAACCATACTCGGCTGATACATGTTGGTTGTGTGTCACGTGCATCCTGTACTTCCAAAAACCTGTCGTTCTAATCAGCAAAATATTGGATACAGTCTGACAACTTTTCAACTAGAATCGGTCAAATTATTGAGAATATCCCCCCCCCCTTATCTTTGATGAGGGGTATATTGCTTTGCACATGTCGGTCAGTTAGTATGTCTGTAGGTTGGTCAATCGATCAAACAGTTTCCAATCAATAACTTGACAACACTTGGTTCAACGATCCTCAATCCAACTTTACATGGAGGTTGGTCAGCAACAGTAGATAACTCCTACTGATTTTGAGGCCAGTAGGTCAAAGGTCAAGGTTGCCATCACCTTTAATACTAAGACCCAATGGATTCTGATCAAAATGACCGGGCTCAGGGTATTGAAACTTTACAAAGAGGTTGGTCAGTAGATGACCGCAGTTTTGTTGAGATCAGTTCATATCAGTAGGTCAGAAAGTGAAGGTCATCTTGACCTTTAACATTAATGACTATTTGGCTGCCATGGCAACATACATGTTTTACAAACAATTTATATCTGATGTTTATTTTGCCTATCTCTGTTTTAGTCTGACAGATGTTTTCCTGCATTTATAAAATAATGCTTTTGTTATCTCATATTTAATACCTATAATGGACAAAGGCAATAATATCAACAAGCATCCTGTCCGTAAAGGATGTAGGCAATGTATACCATTACAGTCTCTTTGACAAACTTCATTCAAGGACATGACAAATTTAAGGGTCTTATAACTGAAATAATCATTTCAACAAACAATCCACAACATCTTTCCCCATTATCAAAGTACACACATGTATAAAGGATCTTGTAAGCACTTTTAAAAGTTTTCTTATATCGCGATTTCTTTTATTCAAATGATTATGATACAAAAACCAGGCACACATTTCGTACAAGTTTTTAAAGTTGTCCGTCTGATAGAAATATCATGATAACTGAATGTTCTTCTTCAATTGTAAACTATAGGTATAAGATTTTTTGTCCGAGTCAAACTCAATATCTGTCGGGTCCTGAGGACTACAGTTTCACAAATTCTGCTGTCAACAGTGCGGTCATCAAAGTAAAAGATGATTAATATTATGCGTATGCGAAATAAATATCAATTTAATCAATTTTAAAAATCTATTTTCCCCTGTTATTAATGGAGTTACCAGTAAAAACTATTGAAACAAATCTACTTTTATAGAAACCAATGTTTTGTTATAAATATAATAAACTTACTTATAGTCAGGTGAGCCGAAATTATCAGACAAAATGTCCTAATTTAGCTTCTATAGATTGTACGGTATTCACCACAATGGCAGATAAGTGAGGAACATATACCCATGTATACGCAACAAAGAAATCAATGGGAAATGTGCCATCTGGGGTATGGAATTGTCTCCTAGCCAACCAGCGTAAAGTTAATATCCTGCCCCTTATCTATGGAGGTCTTTACAAGGGTTTCTATACAAGTACACTGGTACATGTACCTACACTATGGAAACTCTTCAATTTTCGAAGTAAAGAACAAAAACGTCATATTATCTCTTATCTTCATGTCTTAATGTTCATATGGTATAAACTATATACACCTTGCTATGATAAAAATATAGTTCAACATAACTAGGGGACTATATTTCATAACACCTTAGAGAAAGACCCCTAACTGTATGTTGCTATGGTCCCTAAAATTTCCACGGGCCCAATTCCATGCATGATGGGTCAGAAGGGTTAATGTGAAGCCAGGGGTTTTCCTCCTTATATAACAGAGGCCTATAAAAGGCCCCTTCCCAATTGAAAATCTTGCAGTTTTCCCAAAAATCCAAAATTATACCTACTTTTTTGTTTCCCAAAACAGGAAATACACTGATGTTTTTACCCAAAATTTAGAGGCTAAGGCCCCTTCCCAAAATGAACAGAAAAAGCCCTGGAAGTAAATTATTTTATATATAGCCTGAAAGTTTGGTCTTTCAATGTATTTAACATTAAATTATAATTGTGTTATCTTGAACTCAATTTTTTAATTTTTGGAAGAAAAGGGTCCAGGCACACAAATTTGACAAGCTTACACTTATTTATTGATGCCATTTTATGATTTACATGTTGGTTAAGAGCCAGCAAAATTTCAGAATAATATTGACATATTTGAAGTCTTACTGGAGATAATTTAAAAATGAGCAAAGCATTTTATTGAATATTAAGAAATAAAAGGATATATTTTAATTAATCTTACACCAAAAATCAACAAATTTTCTGTTTATTATATGCCTCAATTTCTCTTAAAATGTGCTGTAATTGGCTTAATTGGAAAAAATCAAGACGTGAGAATTATGACGTCATGATGACGTAATGCATATTTTAAAGCCTGGCGCCGTTGACGTCACGTTTATATTTCTGCATGATACTGGAACCAGCTTCAAAACAGTGAAAATAACAAAGTGGTAATTTCACTGTTATTTTCACTGAAAAAACTCCATAATCCATTGAAAACAAATAATAAAAGGCTATATTTTTAAAACTGAATAAGTAATAATTGTATATGGTATGTTGTTCAAATGTGCATGTTTTCTGTGTCAGTATTACACCAGTATATATACGCTACGTTACTTATATACAATGCAAATTAGTGTGAACGTCCTAGAACGTCCTAGACACAAACGATATAACTACCAAGCTACCTCATACATTTAGCCGCAGAAAAGACAAGTATTTCCTGTGTACGACAACTCATGTACAAAAACATGCATCAACATATTTATGTGACATTACCCTAAAATGAATACCTCGGTATAAACGATTGACATTTCCGCCATGTTGACTAAAACAAAAACCGTGTTTGTATGGTCTGTACATCATGTTAAACGTGTACCTACCAGAGAATGAATCCTGTCCCGCTCGACGCTAACAAGACCCATACCGCATTAATGTGTAATTAAATTTACATGCTTAATAAAATGTTTATGTAGTATTTAGCTAAACATACCTGTTCAAAATTATTTATACAGCTTTTAAAAATTTTATGAGGTATTTATCTCCGTAACGAATTAATGTATAATTGAGGAAATATATATCCTAACTGATGTTAAATGATGGTCCAGGTTTTGTGAATATCTTAATACAGGATATAACAATTATATAAGATATAACACAGTATCAAACTGTTCTTGCGGGTCCTTATCTCTTGATCATCATGGCAGGCTGGCTAAGGCATATAGTTAAAGTTGAAGGTCTGAGTCCTTAAAAGGGTCCTTCTTATATCAGTGGTTTCTTGATAATGTCTGCCAGTTAATTCAAACACAAATACGTAAGTTGTCATCTAAATATTCTTACAAAAGACATGCATTGCTGTATCTTAAAAAAAAAAATGTTAAAATCTTTTGTTATAAAATGTCAAAGTAGGAGTTCCCAGCAGGGAATTCAGGAATTTCAAACAAAAGGGGTCCCCCAGATTCTAGACTTTACAACATTTCAGAGAAATTATACAAACATTTTGCCATCATCACCATGAGGAGGTTTAGGCACAACTCTAAAATGCTTATTACCAATACTAGTTCCTCATCTTCCATAGCATCTGGGGCCTGTTTCAAGGGTTTCAGGCCTCAACAAATGTTTTTAAAAGCACTTGTCCTGCAATATAGACAAAGAAGAAAACCCCAAAATCTTACTTGTCCTGCTATATAAATAAAGAAGGACAAAATTGTGCAGGACGAGCAGACGAGTGGATTTGTTGAGGCCTGGGTTTCATTGACACATCTTAGCTAAGATATGCTATTTTAAGCCACCTAAGACAGAATGTACAATCAAGCCAAGTCATATGAACTAGAATTATCATAAATAGCTGTCAAAAATGTATGGGTCCACTTAGTGTGCTCTCAATAATAAATGGAAAAGTCTGATCTTAGTTAAAATATGCCTATGACATGAGCAGGTCCCTAAATTGTAACAGTAAGTATCAGAGAAAATTGAGAGCTTGCTCAAATCTAAGTCTGAGATCAATCTGATTTTGAAGCTGTTATATAAAGTAGGGTCAGTGCCAGTCCAGTGTACATGTATTAGCAGACCTGTTTATACCGGTATTAAAGATGTCAGACCCTATACTACCAGGCAGCAGTTTGTCTTCCATTCAATATACTTATTCAGGGTCCGACTCTAAGACCACTTTGTGACTATTTCAATAGTTGGTTTTATTACAGAAGTTGAAGCCAAGATCAATCATGTTTATCATCTTTATTTGAATTAAAATGTTTCAACATTACCGGTAATCTCACGCTATGTTGGACAGTTCTGGCTCAGTAAGAAGGAACCTAGTATAAAAATAAAAACTGACATCAGTGAAACCCTGGTCAGTTTTAATAACTTTATTGGTGACATTTTGAAACCATTTTGTAAAAATCTCACGAACACGATACAATATTCATTATTGGGATACACTTGATTCTTAGACATAGAACGCACTCGCCATTCTACCCCAAATCTGATACAGTGTTTAAACTTCATAGTTTATAAATATATCATAAACCACTATAACTCACGAAGCTTGTGTATAATGTTACAATTTTCCATCCTAATCTAGATAGGGGTACCACATGTATAGAGTATAACACATATTCACTTAATAAGCCACTTAGTAACACAACCATAGAACACAGGAAGTATCTACTTAATATAATCATGTTTGGTTAGAGTTGGGGGTTCTTTCTTTCAGGATCCAAAGTTTTACAAGTTTATTGCAGCATCCTGTTTCCACGCTGTGTGAAAGACCAACCAGTTCATATATGAGGCTGGCTTTTAAGTTTCTGTACTTTTTACAGGGCATAAATGAGTCAAATTCCTGTTATCGCAATAAGTCATACACAATGAATTGTATAGTCTCCCAATAAGTCACAGATGCTTTTGCTTGCAATAAGTCATAAAAGTTGAATTGTATAGTATCCTAATAAGTCATACTTACATACAGTGAATTAGGTTTATAGGGTGTGGTGTTGTCATGACGATGACAGGGTGGTAATTGGTATTTAATTGTTTATACTAATTTATTTAAGGTCGATTGTGAAACAAGTTTTTCCAACTTATATTAATCACTCTCGACACCTCATTCCGGATGTAATCCATCGTCATGAGGGTATGAGAGAAAAGAAACCAGGTATTTAATTGAATGAAAACAATGATAGCTACATGTATAAATTGTTTCAGTGGGAACTACCCTCCCAGCCTATCACAATACCCACTTAGACCCACTTAACTTCCTTTATCCTGATTACATACATGTATCAACGTTCATTTCTTATTTTATAATGATTCAATAAAATCATGAGAGAATTAATACATTCTCCATTAAATATAATTTCTGTCACAAGTATGTTATAAATATAAAGTACATTTCAATTGAATATGTAATGATTGTGAGTCATTATTGATGCCTGTGCCTAATTAAATAAATATTGTTTTTAATTAACTGTTTATATTTCAAAGCAGTCAAAATTACTTCTATTTAATGTCATCAATTTATCTTAAAAATATTAATTGAAAAACGCATTTTTCTATGTGTAACGTAACTGTATGCGGATGACTTCGGTTTTATCCCTAACATACCGTTATCAATTAACGTAACGTAAAACTTATCAAAACATCAATACGCTGAAACCAAACTATGGAAAAGTTTCCTAAAATAAGCAAACATATAACATGCACAGTGACAGGCATCCAACATCCAAAATAGTTGACATATAACAGCCAGATATTGGTCATGCAAGCCCAGCTATAGTACAGTATACGTAACCCAGTCAGTGTGTTTAACAATACACATGCGATAAAAAACCACCATACCCCGATAGATTTTCCCGGTTTCCTCTGTTTTTTCCTCATGTCCGTTCACCCAAAAGCAACCATTAATCCAAAAATATATAATACACGAGTCAAAATGATTAACAAACCTCCCGCGACAAACTGTCAAGTTCTACGCTACATTTTCTCTTCCCCAGTTTAACGTCGTGTACTCCGGGTGCAGCCATATTTGTTTTCAGTCAAGTCCATTTATCATGAACGCGACATGTGCTAATCAAATAGGGTAGGCAGGGTGACTACCCTCATTTTCGAAGTGAATTGGTCTCGGATGCTGGCGAAATTCGGGGTGCATAAGGGTAGTACTTAAATGTTGCCAAATAAGGAATTAATGTCTTAAATTTTATTAAAGTTAAGTTTTGTTTACATGATATTTTTAAACGCAAGTTTAAATACACACTCGCGACTGACGTAGATTTGTTTCATTAAAATATAGATTTGGATATGTGGAAATTACAATTAGCAAAAAGATTTAGATATAAATTTATCTGCATAGATCTACGAAACTTTGTATTTTCTACTTTCGGTTTAATTTTGTTTACATTCTGCAGGTCACGTGTCTTTATAAATAACACTGGAGGCGACCAAAGGGCATAGAACGTCACGTGCAATCTATGTCATTTTGTAGAGTGGAAATTCCGCATTATGTGTTCAATGAGTAATTTGCAAAACTAGATTTATATAGAATCTATATCTAAAGCTATTATAAACCCTCCTCAACCAACGATGTGCACGGGATAATTGCGTACCCTATCATGGAATCCAACTAGATATGATATAAATATATACATTCTTGAGCCCAGTATCAAGCTTTAGATTCTATATTTTTATTAATTATCTATTTATTGTTTGATTAAGGAATGACTGCGTTGACAGTTGTTCACACTGGTTCGAGTTTCACCACTTTTGTTGCACGAGCAATTGCACGAGTAAGTTGTGCAGTAACACCAAAACAGTGCATTGACTCTAGATGAATAGTGCGCGTAAAATAACTAATTTTGGATCTCTATATAGACAATAAAAATGGTATAATGTAAATTTCCTGATACTTAATTATCTGAACTGAATTTTAAAAATATATAAAATAACTGTTTCCGCTGAGGATTGAACTCAGGACCTTCCGCGTGTTAAGCGGATGTGATAACCACTACACCACGGAAACAGATGTAAACAAAGTGTATTAACATGGATAATAACACTATTGTTTATGAACACGGGAAGTAACTCTCACAATATTTTAAGCTTTGTTATGCAAGAGTTATTTTTCTTTGCAATATCTTCACTAGTTCTTTACTATCCTTAATTTGTACGGACATCTAATGAAATATAATCCGCATCACCGCCAAAGACCTTTGACTACACAGATCAATTATGTCATTTGTAAACCTTCCCCAAAACATTGTCACCATACTGCCTGTACAGTCTTATTTAATATATCACGCACATTAAATTTAAGTTGTTTCTACTTCATGCGTACATACACAGGAATTTGAAGTTCTACCAATAAAATATTATACAAGTCGGTCCATCACAAATCACTCTACATATATGAGCCAGTCTCCAGGAAAATCTGCTATTTTGACAAATATATTTATTTTGAGCTTTTCCATAGTTTGAAAGAATAATCTTTATGAAGCAAAATACAAAAGAAATTTTGTTAATATCTTGCTTTTTAAGGAAGTTACAGCTGTTTTTGTAGTGTCCCCTTTCAGAGCTTTTTTGTGTGATGTCGCAAACGCATGGGCGTAGGAGAAGGGGGGCCAGGCCCCCCCCAATGTTGGGACAAGGGGGGCCAACATATCGTTTGGCCCCCCCAATAATTCAGACAATAGGTAATTCCATGAATATACACAGAATGTATTTCCGTGGTAATTCTTGGTTAAAAAGTATAAAATGAAAATTTTCGTGCACGCTACGCTCGCAAAATGATTTTAATCTATGAAATATGTTATCATGTAGCTGTTGAAAGAGCTACACAAACTATAGAAAGACATTGTAAGATAAACTTTGCCCCCAGCTCCTATATTGCTTTTAAACTTTGTCATTTCTATGTTAAATTATCCCTTACTAAACCCCTTAATTCTCAGAATGCGGGCACCTGTGCAATAATTAGTAAAAATATTTTCAAAATAAGGACTTCATTTTGCTGGATCTTGCAACAAACATGTCTTGTAAAATACCAGATATTTATCTCAGAACACACAGAATGCACAAGATTGGTCCATTGTTTTAAAAAATTTCCCGGGGGAGCATGCCCCCGGACCCCCCTACTTGCAATATGAGTTTATGATAATGTTTATCTTTTACCCGCTAATTTGACAAGCAAAACAACTTAGTAGATATATCTTACCTTAGTTATGATATACACAAACAGTCACCATAAGCTATTAACACTTAATGTGACCCCCCATATCTCAAAAGAAAATTCGCCCCCCCCCCTCCCAAATGTTTGGCCCCCCCAATGTTGAAGACGCTCCTACGCCCATGAAACGTCATTCAAACGTTAATTGAGGTAACTATAACACATATTTCATAATTACACCATTTGATCAATTATTGACTTGAATTGTTCAAAATGGTTTCACATTTTAGCAGTATTTTTCAACTTCTAAAATATTTACCAAAATCAAAATTGTTCGCATTCAGAGAAAGGCTACTATTGTTTTAAACAACTAACTCCTCGTTTTTCTCACTATGAGTACTTTTCCGAAATTGGTCACCATAGCAACGAAGTATGTGATTTCGACATAATTCATGGGAAAATTTAAAGCTAAGGTATAGTACTATATGAGTAAACTACATAAAATAGAATCAATCGATATGTTTTTTTTTCTTATATTAGAGCTTTTACAAACCTTGTTACATAACGGTAATTACATAATGTCATTATAGCAGGTTTTCCTGGAGACTGGCTCATATATTATACTATATATATGTAGAGTGATTTGTGATGGACCGGCTTGTATAATATTTTATTGGTAGTACTTCAAATTCCTGTGGTATATATCACAAATGATTTGTGGATTGTTCCTCAGCAGGTACACTATATCAGGCCTCAAGAAATATTGTTAAAGCACTCTTCCCGCAATATAGACAAAGAAGAAAACCCTAAAATCTTACTTGTCCTGCTATATAAATAAAGAAAGAAGATATTGTGCAGGACGAGCGGACAAGTGGATTTATTGAGGCCTGTATATATCTATACTATTTGCATTCCGAATCCCCCCTATGTTTTGCACACCAAAGGCAATTTTACTATATGCCCCTAGAAATTTAAAGCAATCTGTATTAAATTGCTGTACATATTTTATGGTACATTTTACTATTTTATTAAAATTTCATTAATATATAGAATCAATGGATATCAATAAACCCATAGCCCCGTTTCAAAAGTAATATATGTATAAATATTTTGCACCAATAGTGGGATTTGAACACACACTGTACCGTACAGTCCCATCACCAGGCAATGCTACATGTAAGTATGATTGCATAAGATCACTCGGCTATTGCAACAATCCCCAAAAAAATGTTACATGGCTTTGGCAAAGTTGCGCAAATACATGTATACCTGGTCAGCAAACTGTCAGCAAAGTATTGGTTGTAGTTCCAGGCCCTGGTCAGCAAGGTGGACTTTCTCATATATTTTTTAACTGAACAGGACATACCGGTAGTCAATTGATATAAATGCTCTAACATAAGTTTTTACAGAACCAGGAAATATAATTATGTTGATAAATTAACATTTTCTTTTTATATAATTTTTTTTCTTTAAATTACAAGTAGGAATTTTCCTATCAATTGAGTAAAAATGCCAACGTTTTCATTAAATACTGTAATACACAGACAATACAAAGCCATACAGAAACTACGGTATCCCGTTAGGGCCATCGCTGCATAGCTATAAGAGGTCGATAATAAGATAGTGAAAAGTCAAAAGCACGATGATGAAAAGTGGAAAGTACGATAGTGAAAAGTTGAAACTACGATGATGAAAAGTCGAAAGTACGAAACAACGATAGTATGATGGTGAAAAGTCAAAACTACGATAGTGAAAACTCGAAATAATATCAAATTTTCACTATCGTACTTTCGTTGTTTCGACTTTTCACTATCGTACTTTGGACTTTTCAATATCGTAGTTTCGACTTTTCATCATCATACTATCGTTGTTTCGTGTTTTCGACTTACTTCTATGCAGCGATGGCCACAGCGCCTAGCCACCAATACAGGAGACAGGCACAGAATGAACCATCCGTAGCCTCAAAAAGGGATATTTCAAGTAAGCCTATATAACGACTCCCACAGTGAATGACACACTGCATGACTTTTAAATTAGCATATATTAACATAAAGGGAGGTAATTGCAAATGATAACTACATTGAAGTGAAGTGTTAAAAGGGAAGACATTTTTTGCTGCCACATGGCACTTACTGAACCTCTATACAGTCAAAGAATACTAGTGTTAATCCATGATACAGTGTACACAGTCTGCAAAAACTAGCTATTGTCCTGTTATTCAGGACAAAACAAGAATGTTTATGCCCCGGTGGAAGCCTCATTTGAAATAACTAGCTAAGTCCAAAATTGTTTCAGACCATTCAATGACGTCTGCAGGGACCCTGAATACAGTATATAAATAGAGGAAAACTATTCACTTTTGCTGGTTTGGACAAGTAGTTCCAAATCCTAAATTAGTGGAGCATGTTTGTAATTATAATGTTATATAATGAAAGAGAACACTGAATGGAGGATTGAAACATTTATTTCTATTAGACATGTTAGAAGTAAACCACTGGTATAGTGCGCCCAGGATAATGTGATGTTTACAAACGTAACTCGGTTTGGTCAACTGTCACAAAATTGGTTGTACAAATTACTAAAGTAAACAGATATGGTCAGTTTTGTACTAAAAACATCACTGATAAATCGTGCACATCAGATTAATCCACATTTCCGCCTTTCTCACTATCATAGGTGCACTATACAGTACAATGCAAGATCAATAACAATAGCACATGTATAAAAAACATTATACTGAATTCAACAAATGAAAACAGAAACCCAGTTTATTACAAACAGTCCACCCAGGATAATGTGACAGGCTGACAACATTAATATATAAGTATAACCCACTTGGCATATCCTCATACATGCCATGTTTCGCAGATCCCTTTGCGTGAGATTTGTGATGGAAATGCAGGATATTTCATTAAAATGCAGGAGATTTTCCTTGCTGAAACTTTAGACTTAAAGTATTGAAGTTTATATGCTGTTTTCATTTATCTTAATTTGATGACAATACCATGCATGCTTCATGTAGCAATTTAAACTAATATTTGTCATCATTTTCATAATGTTAACAAAAAATGTCAGATTCCAGTTTGTCCATGAAATGCGTAAGACTTGATAAATTGGCCTCTGATCATGCAGGAGTAGAGTCTCAAATGCAGGAGACTCACGCATGATGCCGGAGATCTGGCATGTATGTATCCTGGATGGGCAGTAATAAACTGGCTACCTTCTCACAACATTATACAGTCAAGTCACATGAACGAATGTGAGCTAAAGTTGACCCCCAAATGATTTTCAATAGAAAAATCTTTTTAGAAACCACTCAATTCATTTAGAAATCTAAACAACAATTCTAGGCCAATTTACTAATTTTTAAAAATAATTCAAGTACTTTTTAGCAGTTTCAAATTCAAGTAATTTTCGAGCACTAGGCATCAAAATCAAGTACTTTTCAAGTCCTGTGTGAACCTTAGGCCTCGTATACCCAACCCCTTCTACAGTACCCGACCCAAATAAAATAGAAACTGGCCAATGATAGCAAACAGGAAGCGTTTGACATTTAATACAAGTTACACAGTTTTACGTAAAAATTCTGCACCTCTAAATTACTGACATTAGTACATAATTAATTCACCATATCAACATTATAGGCTAAAATCAGTTTTTTCCGGAATGCCCTCCATCAATTGCAAGAGGTATTCGGGCCGATGTCTGGTGATTAGAAGCAAATCACACAGCGAATCGGTATATTAGGTGCGATTATTACTGCAAAAAGATAAGAATTTATCAAAATTCTTACTTCAATAAATTCTTACATGCAAACAGTGACAACACTATTTTACGACCTCCGCAACAACATCACAGCATAAATAATGTTCTTAACTTGCAAAATGTGCATACTTTATGCAATTGATATCGAGCGAAGGAAGCGACAGTGCAGAATAAAATACAACATTTAAAATATAAAGTAAAGTTTTTTTGCAATATCAGTTTTCCTTGTTAAAACCTTGAAACAAATAATCATACTGCTTCAGCCCACTGGCCTATATCACTTTTTGTACCCCTGACCTTTTATCGTCATTGATGCGAAAATTCCGGAAATGAGTTTTATCCTGTAATGTCAATATCCAGTACAAAAATATAGTTCCCACATAGAAAGTAGTTCCTACACATAAAGCAGTGCATACATATTAAGAAGTGTCTACATACGACATGTTCCAACATATAAAGTACTGTATTCCTAGATACTTTTGCGGATACAATATTTCGCATTTTTCATACCGTCGGCATATTCGCGGCTACAAATTTTCACGGAATCATAAGGTCCGCGAATTCCGCGAAACTAAAGTCGCTACGGCATAAAGGTATGTTTGTCATCACCATCCGTGTATACACGATCAAATTCAATTGATTGTGACCTTAACTGACCCGATAACAATTACGATGATCCATTAATCTCTTCATAACAAAGGATTTCATTAAGTGTTTTCACTAGGTGTTATCAACATAAACCAGTCAATAGTTATTATTATAAACTAACCACCAGACAAATGTTAAACAAATAAATGTGAAATGATTATTGTAAATACCTGTAAAGGAATACATTGACTTTAATCATGACAAAAACAAACTTTCGTATGTAGAAGTAAGCTGAATGTTAACACCCCACCCATGTACCTCCGTGCTTGTTTACATTGAGCCCATTACACGCTACTTCATCAGTGTTTATGTCTACACAGCCTAAAATATGCACGATTCTTACAGTTTCGAAATTGATGTTTTAATTGAGATAATTAACACAATTAATATTTTTATAAAGATGGATTTATTGACAGAAGTTCCCACGTCATGTATGCGCAAGTACAATTATCCTTCGCCAAATGATTTTGCGATTTTAGTATGAAGAAGCTAGAAACGTTCGCGGATTCGTTGGAGGTAACATTTTCGCGGCTATTAAACTTCGCGAAATGATACCTCCCGCGAAAGTCGCTAACTTAAAATGCGCGAAACAATTTCTAGGAATACAGTAGTTCCAACATATGAAAGTAGTGCCTAACTTCTAACATGTGTAAATTAGTATAATAAACTTCGAGCAAACACAACAAGTTTTATATATCACATTGATACCATAACAAGTGGATAAAGGACGAAATTGATATAAAAAAACACATCTACAATATTTTGGCATAAAATGTGAATAAATAAAGAAACAGTTCTACATGTAACAATTTAAGTACAATAAAGCTCTGCTAATAAGACCATTTCAAGTGTGGACATACCGCATGGTATGTGATGTAATTTTTGCTAAGAACGCAAGTAAAAATCTGTCAAGACAAAGTTAAAAAGAACCGTAAGTATTTATTCTTTAACCAATTTTAACAAGACGATAATCGACACTTAAGTCGAGAACAAGTTCTTTCCATGCAACTTAGTATGTTTAAAAAATAATTGTAACCGTTTTTTCCCGAAACTGAGCAAACAGCCTTGATAGCAGTTGAGTCGGTTTTGGTTAAAACTGTGACCTATTGCACACAAATATTAAGTGCATAGATTGTACTTATTCTCAGCTTGAGCACCGAAGAACAATTTATAACAAGTTTGGTCCCTACTTAGACTGATTCACTACCTGATGAACCCTTTTTCTGATCTTATTAGCTGAACTTTGCATTTAAAATCCATATACAACAAAATTGTTAAAACATTTCTAATCTCAATTTTGTATTTATACAATAATGAAAAGAATTCAAGTACATTTCCCCCATTTTCAATTAGAACTCGAAAATTTGGTTTGTCATGGCAAAAGTGTCGTAAAATCTTATAAAGTAAAGGTTGAGTTTTGGGACGCTCGAAGTCACTGCTGTCATTTCCAGTTGAATCTATTATGAAAACTACGAGTCAATATGGTAGTGTGTTGATTTAAGTCAACCTTCGGTTTTGCTATTTTTGTCTGTTTTCTATTAGCAGCAAATAAATTACAGACCAATTAACTAAAAATTAAGCTTTTTTGAAAATTCAAGTACCCAGGTCACCATATTCAAGTTATTTTCAAGACATGTGCAAACCTTGGTTAGGGAACCATAAATCCTGTTTCAAGCAGTCAATGTTAAGATATTTTTATTTTCACAATCAACTATCACTAACAGCCACCTACTTGATGCAGCCTCATTTGATATACCCCTAATGTGGCTACTTGACTACAGTTAGGCTGTGTATATATGAGAAAGATAGGCATTTTATATAAATGAATTAGTAATGGATTTATCATATATTTTTTATGGAGTGTACTAACGGACTTTCTTCTTCATATTGGTAAAACCAGACAACCTGTTGTGTGGTTCCTGTAATATAGTGTAAAACATCAAACAATTATCCCATTACATAAAAAAGAAGCAAACAACATCAAGTATTAAAGAGGATCAATCATTTAGAATCATTCTTAAATCTTTGTCATTAATTTGTTTATTCCGGTTTAACAAGATTTAGCTATAATTTATATACAGTGGCCACCTTCACCTAACCAGTTTTCTTGGACTGTATTCTAACCAGTACTAACTTACTCTTCTACAAGGAACTGGCAACTTTTCCACCAGGCATGTGGACGAAATAGATATGGACCAAATAGAAGTCCCTTTAAATGCTCAAAATCATATGCGGAGGAAATGGACTATGTATCCAATATTTGCCTTTTTAGCTAAAAGAACTTCTATCAGTAATAATTATTGAGAACTTACAACCAAGTTTGCTGGAAAAAAAACTACTGGATATAACAGTTAATGTATCATATACCATTTCTATATACACAGCACTTTTATCATGTAATTACATGTTCAAAATTGCTGTATTGATGTATTTTGAAGGCAAAATTATGAAAAAAACCTGGCCTTCTGCTGCCCCAGAGTGGCCGTCTCTAGTTTAACAACAGGTACTATGATTGTAACGCCACAATCATACACCCTACCAGTATATGAAGGAAACAAATTATAACTGAAATAGACAGCAGAATATTGCTATGATCTATTGTCCTTCTCGAACGTGTTAGGACATTTTTACAATGACGTCTAATAACTTAAATATATAACAAAATATAAAATCTACATGCAAGATACAAACAAGAGGGCCTAACAGAATCAGTGTCAGAGTCACTCACCTGAGTATATGTATACCCTTCATTTTGTAGATTTTATCGGCTGTAGCATAAGTTTGCAACATAAGTGTCGGTTATACATGACAGACTGTCAAGTTAACTAATTGTCCTGGACATATTGACCAATCAGATACATCTTGCCTTCTGCACGCAGCAGATAACTGATTAATAAGAACTATCTGCAGTGAATCGAATATCATACATAAACAACCTACCTTGCCAAGACATTGAGGTTGGCCCTAATTAGGTCAGGCTAAGGGAGTTTGTAACTTGTCTGTGAATTTCATAAGGATTGCTCAAGGAGAATATTGTGTTGAGACAGAAAATATCAAGTGTGTACGTTGACGGAAACATTATTAACACAAATAAAAACACTACATGCTAAAGTGAACTATCTCTTCAGTAACCATAATAATTTAGTCTCGGTCAGCGTTCAGGTATTTACTACAACATTAACAAGCTTGCCATGACGGCCTTATATCGCTCACCTGAGTATCTGCCATCAGACCTCTGGATCCTCGATTGTGCTGATTGATCAACTTGGTCACATTGTGTTCAGGGGAGCTAAACATAAAACTCTAGAAGTCAAATACTGAAACATTACTTAAATACTGAATGAAAGTATATTGAAACTATAGTAGTGGGCGTATAATAACTATGAAATAAAAGTTATTAAGAATTGCAAGCAATACAGAAGTCCCCTACTGGTTTTAAGCCATTTTCAATGGTTCTGTTGCCATAGCAACCACAATTTTTTAAAGATATGCCTGATACAGAACTATAACCAAGTTCTAGAATCACAACTATACAGCTTGTTTTCTGCTCAACTGATGCACTAAATATACACTACATGTATGTGCTATAAGTTTGATATGCTAACTGAACTGAAAAAATATCACTTAATATGCTTACTATAAAATACTGTCTTCAAAGCCAATGCAAAGGGTTCTACGTAATGTATTCACTAATGATAGTAACGATTGTATAAGCTAAATCGTTTTGCCTTTTTATTATCATTTATTTGTCCATTTCCTGGATTGCGCAATAAATGAAAATCTTCCCAGATATGTAAAAGTATGCCACAGAGGCAGCTAGTGTTTCCTAGCAACAACCTCCCTATAACAACACCTTCAAAATTTGCCTAAGCTGATATTTGCTATAAATTTAACCTCTGTAGAGCATTTACCTCTGTACAACAGCCACTTTTTGCAGCTCCAAATCAGTGTTGCTCTACAGAGGCTGTACTGTCTTAATATGCAGATATTAAATTTAACTTTCAACATATCACATTCTGATAATGATTGGATAAATATGAATGTTTTGTGTCAATGGAAATATGATACATACAATGACAGGTGGACATAAAACATGAAATTAACAACATGAATTGTATACATCCAACAAATACTGTCTCTGCAAACAACATAGTGTACCATTGGTTACTTTCGCTATATTTCAAGAATGAAAAAGATTTACATAACTATCTAATACAAAGTACTAACAATATAAACAGTAGGAAATATGAATTATGTACATATTGACATAATGTTGACTAGTTGTATTAAGTGCCCTGTCACACTACAATATATAACAACAGTGTATGGCAATCATATGAAAGTTTATCTAGAACGCTGGACATATAATAGCATATGTCAGAGATGTCCTCACTCGGATGTATATTCTACAGAATAATAACTCGAGGCTAACATACGGTAACTGATTTCTAACTTGTCTGTAACGTATACATAGTGTACACAACATGATCGTGTGTGCCAAGTGTGTCTGCAACGTTTGTAACGTATGTGGTACTTGCGTGCAACATAAATCTTACATGTGTCCATCTTATACATGGCATGTAAGTGTACATACTGCGACAATTATGTACACAGTTTAGCTGGTATCTGCTTACAACAGCATTCTCTTGTGTAAAACTTATCCCTTACATATTGGACATACACCAGCATGCTGGCCGAAATTCACCTGCACTTGGCATACATTGTTGTCATACTATGTAGTGTGAGATGACAGAAATGTCCTCATGTCCAACAGTTTGTGGGTGACATAATGTGTGATGATAATCATTTTATTGCTCAGCATCAGAATTATGGAATAGTAAGCTATACAAATTCTGATCATACTGGCAAGACTCTTCCTTTGAAGCTAGTATATTATAAAATACTGGCACACAATAAATATATGACATCATATCGCACTGTTTAAATTCATCATAGTGAAAAATTTGACAATCAAAATATGTCTTTATTACATATATAACACACTGGCACTGTTTCAATTCATTGCACAAATATAAATTTGTACTATAAAATCTGGCTAAAATATGTGTATGTCTTGAATAACAAGCAATTAAAAATATATTTACTTCCTGTTCAAAAATAACAAGAGAATTCTACAATCTAAAAAATAGTTTGTCAACAAAAATAACATGTTTAGTCTTAGATATTAAAAAATATTTAAACAATTGGGTTATGTACCTTTACATTATTTGAGATCTATTAATAAAACTTTGGCAGGTGTCATGTTATACCTTGTTATGTGAGGACAATGTCCAGTAATGATAGTGAGTCTTCCCAATACTGTAAAATCATTTAATTTCAATGGGACAAAATTCCATGGTTTTGGTGTAAAAGACCATTTGTGGGGACATAATTTTAAGGATTTCGGATTTCAAATTCAAGGAAAATGGCAAGGTCAACATTTCCAAAATTTATCAGAAATAGTTCTAAAAGTCAAACATTTATAATAATTGTTTTATTACATGTTGATATATGCAAGTAAAATTCCCAAACACCCAGTCTTATACCTGGCTGAACTTGAATGCAAGTATGGCAGCCACTGTAAACTTGACATATGTATTGGGTATAATTATTCATTGGGGATTTAATTTCGTGGTTGAGGTCATCATCGTAATCCACAAAATTTAATCCCCCACGAATATTTATGATTTTACAGTATTCTTAGTCACCAATGCATATATGCCATGTTTCGCAGACCCCTTTGCGTGAGATTGGTGAAGGAAATGCCAGAGATTTCATTAAAATGAGAAATGAGGGAGATTTTCCTTGCTCAAACTTTAAACTTAAATCAATAAAGTTTGTATGCAGTTTTCACTTACATTACATTTATAACAATACCATGCATGCTGCATGAAGCAATGTAAACTAACATTTGTGATCATTTTCATGATGTAAACAATAAAAGTCTGAGATTTAAACCTAAAATCGCTTAAAACTAAAGTTGTCACCATTATGTTCTGATGTCATCAATGAAGGTGAAAGTTTGTCCACTGTTTCATTGGAGAAGTGACAATATCAATGCAAAGTTTCAAAAAAATCTTTGTAAGAAAAACTTATGCCCGACAAGCTGAATTTTTCTCATTAAATGTTGGTGAACTAGGCTCTGGTTTTGATAATTCATCCCAGAAGTCTACATTGGGTTGGTTGCGGGATTGACACGCGTTCTCTGCAGTAGTAGGGGCCAAAAATGTGTTTTATTGTCAGTAACCCCCCCACCCCTTATTGAAACATGGAAATAGTGTGATGCATATGTGTGATGCAAGCAAAATATCAATAGGAAATAATAAGTATATAAAACTGTGTATATACATAGCATACATTAGCGTTATTATTTAATTGATAAAAGTGCTATACATTGAACTTGGCAAGACGTGTAAAATACAATTGTGCATATACATGTGTTAATATGACAACAATACTTATACATCACTTTGAACAACATTAGAATGTACCCTAGAATAAATGTGATAAGTGCAACAATAGAGAATGCAAGTTGCCTTAACAGCGACTAGTTATAACAGCTTGCAAAATCTTGGAATAAATCAAGTTTTGCCTTCCCAAGCGAGGCACCCATCAAAATCATGCACCAACTTTAACCAATAGACGACACATAAATTGTCAGCACACATTGTCCGCATTCAGGCAATCAAATGTCTCAAGTGATTATAAGTGAAAGACCAATGAAAAGATTCGATCTTGAGGAACCAATAAAATGTCTAGTACTCGAATGAACGACCAATCAAATGTCTCCTTTACAAGTGAAAGACCAATTAAAATCTTACATGCCAACTTGATTGACTAATCAAATGTCTAGTACACAAATGAAAGACCAATCAAATGGCTCCTTTACAAGTGAAAGACCAATGACAAGCTTACATTCCAACTTGATTGACCAATCAAATGTCTAGTACACAAATGAAAGACCAATCAAATGGCTCCTTTACAAGTGAAAGACCAATGAAGAGTACATTCCCACTTCATTGACCAATCAAAGATATGGTATACAAATCAACTGGAAGTAACTGACAGAAGGTGTCCATGCAACAGACTGCAACCACAAATGAAAGAGGATGTGCATCCGTGTGTATCGGACTGAAAATAGTGTAGTAATACATCACAGTCAGATATGCTAACTTTCACAATGTGAATACATCACTATGTAAACAACATCATAAGGAGTGTTATTGCAGCGAGCAGGCTGTGTTGTACGGTTGTATCGAGCCCTTTCGTTGTGTGGAAGGATGTGACTCGGTGTATGATGTGCCGGTAGCCTCCAGATGCTCGTGACTGGATTGTGAAGCTAGTCACCTTGATACATTATCCCGTCGTGATATACTTGGTCGGTTACCCAATAGTTTGTCAAGTTCATGCATAATACTTGATGTTAGCTTTGGAACATACTGAAAGTATAACAACATAACTATATAAATGATCGGAATGACTCTTAGTTCTATTCTGAGACAAAACTTTGTAAATACGACAGGGCCTTGGGACTGAATGGGTGGATTTCAAATAAACTAAATTATTTTTCAACGCAATGGCAGTATTCTAATTATCGATAAATTTAAGCATACATTATAATAAAGACATTACGCATTTCTCCATAATACTGTATAGATCACTTACGGTAATATTCTCGTTATCTTTATCTTACAAATTTTGGTAACAAGCTTATTTCACCAATTTCTGAATTTCTGATCGAAGGTCCCATGATAGGTATTCATGTGACGAAAGTATATTCATGCAGTTTAAGAGCGGGAAACTGTGTGAATAATAGTAAATACTCGCCACACAGTGGTTATTTATTAATTCATACTTTAGTTAAACATGATTCATTCTACTATTATCTATTAGGCAATACTTGGTGCTGTCTGAAATACATTTCTGGTCCCAATCCATTTCCACTACATTTTATCTAAAATTATTTTGCTCAGCTTCTCGTGGAAATCAGGAGATTTCACATGCTTCTTGTCATAAAATGCAATAATAAAATGCTTCAAGAGAGAAATGCTTGCTTGCACTTACATCATAATCAACTAGAATAGGTTTTTATCTCCCACTAAGGGCAATAACTCTGACAAACATCATCAGACATTGAACTTCTAATAATAAACACAACAAAGCTTGGTTTCAAGTATTCATGTGAAGTTTCATTGAAATCGAACCTGGGATTATGGACAACAAGTTGGGACAAACTTTGTAGCATCCAGCCATCCATGAAGACAGACATCCAGTACAAAATCAGTATATCACTGCCATAAAACCTGTATGTGGGGAACATTATGTTGTATTCACCTGAAGTGCCTGTATATTCTCATAAAGTTGATCAACGGTAGAAGCTCCTAGTAGAACACAGTGTACATTCTCATTCTTCAAGCACCATGCTGTAATATAAACATAACCTATATCAAACATGCTATAATATCAATTCTAACATGACCAACAATTTTGCCTATATAGACAAAGAACAAACATAGTGTTGTATAACGTTTGCTATACTGATGAAAGTGAGGTCACGTTGTGTAGGTATTCCATCTACGACGTAATGCAGGTAACCAACATATTCTCTCAAAGTAACACTGGATTAAGATACAACTGCATAGAACTGTTAGAATCAGAATAAAATATTCAAAAGCAGTAGTATACCTTTTGTTTAACAACAGTTTGTCGTTCTGACGTTGTGTATTTTCATAGATGCAAGGAGCCTGTGAGGTAGGCCGTACTTAACGCTCCTGTTTAAGCTGCACCTAGCTTCTTAGCGTTTCAAGAGTCGTATACTGTTTGACTCTTTGTTTTACTATTAAGAAAAAGATATGTCACAAATACCAGGTGGGATGGAAAAAGTCTCGAGAATTGATTGAACACGAAGCTCTTTAATATGGTTGTCTCATTCAAATGAAGAAGGAAGTTAAGTGAGTAATTCCTAAAGAACCTTTGTAACTTGTCTCAAAGTATTGTAGTCAATACCGATGACAGTTTTTGCCAGTAACATATAGTTGAGAACTATGCCTCTTTTGTCACAGAAAATAAGGGAGATTGTCCCCGCAGCAGAGTTTATTTCTTCCAGCTTTCAAGTTTTACAAGCATCTTTGTTTTTTTTGCCTGCTTTTGGAGCATGGTACAAGCATAGGTCATCGCTAACTTAACAACTTATACAGTGACTAGTGTACTAACCACTTATACAGTGACCAGTGTACTAACCACTTATACAGTGACCAGTGTACTAACCAATGGCAAGCTGTGACAAAGAGCATCCAATCTTGTCAGCTATCTCAGCCACTTCTCGTAACTTGGTCTGTTGTCGACGCCCTTCATCACTAAGTATCTTATCCTTCAACCAGCTGTATCCCTAAATACAACAATAAATGACAGTATAACATCTTGCATGCCCATACTCGTAGTCGATTTGCCATTTTAAAGTGAAGGTCACAGTGACATTGAATTTCAAGGTCAGTGACATTGAATTTCAAGGTCACAGTGACATTGACCTTCAGCATGCTGACCTCAAAAGTATCATGGTTCACAGAAGATCACATCATACGAATACAGCAAATACAGATGGAGTTGAGTAGTACCAAGTAATTCTAGGTAAATGTTTTTAATGTTTGTTGTTATTTGCTTGATATCATGTTTTAATTAATTAATTTACAATGATTAGTTGTTTCTGTTGGCTTTAGCTATGACATACTTAAGACACAGCCTAATTTCGGTTTCAGCTTGAATTATTCACATTTAAAGGCCTGCTCACTCGGAAGTGCATACTCCGTTAGAAGAATGTACCAATTTCGTATTCCAATCCCTTTTGGGTATTAATTTTCTGAGTAATTATAGATGTACAAATAAATACTGATATGCATTGACAATCCAAAGCAACACGATACGGCACCGCCTAGCTATCCGCGCAAGAGTCAGACATAGAACGAACCATCCATATCATCAATAAATGGTTAATTTATTTGCTTTTACGTGGGGAGATCCAAAAGTAATGTCACTGGTGCTGTTAAATCGTGCATACTGTAAATAAAACAACGTAATTTTACACGTAGCTACATTAATCTATTTCCAATAAAATGACAAAATTTTATGATAGTGCAATTATTTGTTATCGAGATATACGTGTACATAGAAACCCTACTAACGGACATCGCCGCAAGCCAATGACGTCAACGACGTCGTAAACAAAAGTTGATGTTTCTTACATCATTCCTTTTCAAAGTATCATCATTGGTGTTCTATACAACGATTATGTCTGTTCACCCATTTTTAAACACATTTACATACTACAGTCTTTATGTAGTGAATAAAACACATTGTTATGGGCCTGTCTTGATTCAGGGTCATAGAAATACACCCATGTCTCATCAACTGTAAAAATACGCTGGAAAAAATAACGTCATTTTCGTGTGCGGCGACATGACGTCAGTGGTATATTTGGAATGTCTATATAATGCTATTTGAATATTCAAACAATATGACACAAATGAAATTATTCAGAATTGAATAACTATACATTTTGATATAAATTTTATTGACGTACGCCAACAAA